>JASPKZ010002332.1:0-2562598 GCA_030220185.1 Diploptera punctata
AATCTCTTATATGACTATTTTCTTTGTAATTATCTAGTTTCATCAGCAGCCTTTTTTTTTGAGCCCAAAGGGGTGGTATGTGGTCTCGAGGGTGCACATCTTGCTGATGGATGTGTGCCATTTAAAAACTCAAGAAATGTCATTTAATCCCACCAAGTCCTACACATGCATGTCCATATCATGGTCCCTGGATAGCGAAAGTCATGTGAGGGAGAAGAGAAAGTTTTTGACACTATACTTGAGGCCTATAGCAGAGGAGAAAACCCCAACAGAAAATCATTGTACTTGACTGGATGGTTGGGCTTAGGGCTGGCTACCCACTCTGTAAAAAAAACCTTTGGTAGAAAACCTAAATAATCAGATCAGAGGTTTCTGAGGAAAGCCGAGGCAGAAATTGGCTATAGTGCTGCTGTTGATGATGATCAACAGCCTTTTAATATTTTTATTATTCATTTCATACATCTCAATGATGGATAAATCATATTTGAAGAGAAAAATTAAACGCCCAGACTGAGACTTGAACCCAGGACCTTTGGCTTTCCGAGCTACCAGGGCAAGTTCCAATCTGAATGCAAAATTTTTCTCTTATATATGTTATAGATTCACGTGCACTAAATGCTATGAAACCTTTGCTTCTATCTTTGCAAATGGCAGCTTCTTTATTAAGAGAATATTTTTATTTAGGAATTTTATATTACATTTTAAAGCCAGTACGGCTTCTTTCAATGTTTACATTATTCATTTCATACATCCCAATGATGGATAAATCATATTTGAAGAGAAAAATTATACACCCAGACTGAGACTCGACAACATATATAAGAGAAAGATTTGCATTTAGATTGGAACTCGCCCCGGTAGCTCAGTCGATAGAGCATTGACCCAGAAAGCCAAAGGTACTGGGTTCGAGTCTCAGTCTGGGCGAATAATTTTTCTCTTCAAATAGCCTTTTAATATCTCAAAAATGAGAAATACTAACCATGAATTAAACAGTTATTTGAATCCTATCATCTGCCAAATGATTTAATTTCCTGTTATGTTTGTTTGTTCACATATAATTGAAGAATGTCTAAAGCTCAAGATGGGATTGATCCTAAAAGAAAACTTAGTGTTATCTCCAAAACTACGATTGAAGGAATTTCTCCAAAGAAAGATTTACCTTCTACCAGAAAGAAAGGAAGATAAAATTCAAAATATCTTTATTTCCCTTCAGTTTTATCAGGATTGATAAATTGCAATTTAATGTTAATTTGTAAATAAATTATAAATTACATGTGTACTACTAAAAAATTTAAAAAATGTATCTACTTCTTCTTGTTTGTATCTAATATAAATTCTAAGGCCAATATTACACAATTCAATTTTGTATAATTAACTAATGAAATATATTCAATCAAAACTTTGTTAATAAAATAAATTTATTTGGAATATAGTTTGAAATTAACATAATATTAATAGGAATTTATAAAATAAATTGAATTAGATCTTTACAGTTCACCGCATATTAGCTTTTTTCTTGTCTGAAGTTAAATGAGATTTAAACCTTTGAAACCAGTTCCAAGAAAAATAGCTTATATGAGGTGAGGTTCAAAGATCTAATTAATTTTTCGACATATTTTGAAGTTTGTTGAAATGATTTTTAGCCATTGACATTCAGGTTAGTAAAATTTTGTTAAAAAATCTTTTATTAAGTTTTTTGAGTCTGTACTATCTTACCTCAATTTAATGTTGATTTGTTCTCGAACATGTTTCGATTAGTCTTCCAATCATCATCAGCATGGCCAGAATGGTTAGATTTATGTTGTAAACCCTGGATGTCGATGTCAGCTCCCTGCTGTGGTTGACCGATGAACCTCCAAACAAGGTCACATTCAGTCAGTATTTCAAAATTCATAACTCTGTTTTTGTAGATTTTTCCCCAAATAGTTAGTTATTTTGTATTTTTTTGTAAAATACGAAAGAACTAACTATTTGGGAAAAAATCTACATTCAGAAGAACCAAAACAGAGTTATGAATTTTGAAATACCGACTGAATGTGACCTCATTTGGAGGTTCTTCGGCCAACCACAGGAAGGAGCTCTGACATCGACAACCAGGATTTACAACATAAATCTAACCAGTCTGGCCATGCTGATGATAATTGGAAGACTAATAGAAACATGTTCGAGAACAAATGAATATTAAATTGAGGTAAAATAGTACAGACTCAAAAAACTTGATTAAAAGAACCTCAAAATATTATTTCCTAAAATAAAACATTAATCTTTTATTAGTTAATGCTTGTGCAAATAATAACTCGATGGTGCAATACCTGCTGCTGGCCTCAACATCCACATGTGTTAATCACAGAGATGGATGATCATCCAACCAGTATAGGGGTAACATTCGGTCGGTATGTCAGGTTCTTAAGCAGGAGCAGCTGGTTTTTGTAACTACTCAAACTCCTCATGATGTTGAGTCTCACACTAACCAAAATTCTATGAGACTGTTCAACTCATGCCCCAAATGGCAGTCAATGACCAATCACATTTCAATGAATTTTGATTTACAACCAATCACAGTCATTTTTCACCTCGATTTTATCAATTTCATTTTATGAAGTGGCACCCAGATTATATACATATGTATATATTGCATGAATGTAACCAGATTCTTCTTGCGAGATATAATAGAAAAACATTCGTAGCAATTGATTATACCACAAAAAAAAAAAAAGAAACCACTGTTTGCACTTTCTTAAACATATTATTTCCCAGGAATTAACGTTGCAGAAAAATATAATTGACATATGTGCATAATAGGACATCAAAAATTAATTAATAACCTGTAATGAAGTGTTTCATTTTTTCTCCACTAGGGTGCATTCTTACAATATTGTGATTCTATTTGGCAATAAATATGATCAGGTTGCAGTGATGAAGAAATATGAAACAGAATGTTTCTCATTTGTTTTCAAACATCGCCGTTTATATTAAATATATAAATATTTTAAAATAACTGTATTTAAATAATGATTTGTGAGTAAACAGCTTAATTTTATTCGTTCAACAGTCCTAACAAATGCCACTCTTGATTTCCAAATTCTCTAGATAAATTCACACCTCACTTTGTGAGTCGTGAATTTATCAATAATTTGGAAATCACTCGTGGTATTACATAATGATAATTTCTTCTCCCATGGGGACTCGAATCAGTGGAAGTCTCGTAGTTCTGCATCAGGGCATATTGCCTTGAACCACTCAGCTACAGCATAGGACATTGTGCAAATGAGGTACTCTTAAATTAAGATTAAATTAAAATGCTTCATACCTCATCTCATATCCAGTCTTCTAATTAGACCGCAGTTTCAAAGCCTTGGCAGCTTCATCTTCAGTATTTTCTCGTCAACTGATGTTATGTCGATCAGAAGAATTACTTCTTCCCTCTTTTGGTGGACCAATAAACCTCCGGATCCAGTCAGAATTCGCAGGATTTCGAAGTTCATAAGTTTTCCTTTCTTGCTTCTTGAATGTGGATTTGTTTTGCAAACCATGAGTTCTTTTTGCATTTCTCTTTATTTAATTAGACTGGCATTTGATCCAATTAGATATTTTCAGATCAAACATGAACAGCTACTCCTGACTTTTCCACTTCACCATTTTAGCTGCTTATGTTTGGTCTAAAAACATCTAATTGAATCAAAAGCCAGTCTAATTAAACAAATAGAAAAACAAAAAGAACTCACAGTTCGGGAAAAACATCCACATTAAAAAAAACAATGAAGAAAAAATTATTAACTTCGAAATTCCCACGAATTCTGACTGGATCTGGAGATATATTGGTCCATCAACAGAGGGAAGAGGAAGTACTTCTTCTGACTGACATAACATCAGTCAAAAAGAGGGTACTGAAGATGAAGCCACCAAGACTTTGACACCGTGGTCTTTGAAACCGTGGATATGAGGTGAGGTGTGAAGCATTTTAATTTCATCTTAAATTAAACCTCATAGTGATATTTTCCTATAAAAGTTCAGTACTTTTAAATTCCTCTTCTATCACATTTTAAAGAACTGTAAAATTAGCCAAACTCTGATCCTTCAACTGCAACATAACATTTTTTCACGGTTACTCAATTTTTTTTCAAAAATTAATTACTGGCAACATGACATTGCCACTCTATTGTTATATAAAGCAGTTGCAGCTATTTTAGAATGTTATATTAGTGACATAGCAATCAACTGCAGTAAAATGTTCCCAATATTGATTAGAATTTCATAAATTTTCATTGCACTTAAAAATCTTAAAACGAGTTTATGTACATTCTATAATTTTTTAATGTATATATATATTAATAATTTATATCAGGAACACATATATTGTATTTAGTGAAATTGTATAACATCTATATTGTAGATGTGAACTACTGAAATATTATAAAAATGTCCAACCTTGGCAAAATTACAAAATGTAGCATATTGGCGAGAATGGTATGCGAGTCAACGACATGATATATCTGTAAACTTTTAATATATGATGGAATGGAAGTGGCTCTGGAAGACAATATATTAGAACTCTGGTTCCCAAATTTAGAACTTGGTTTATCAATGTTATGGACAATTATTATAACAATATAAAATTGTCAAAGTAGTTGATAGAAAATAAAACACTGACATTCATAACTACATAAATAAACAGGGGCCTTCCTAAAGATTTCAAGATTAAATAGAAAAATCTGGGGAAAGGGGAGATAACTTTCACATGAGAAAGTGATGTTTTATTGCTGGCATGGATAAGAGGGTGATAAATATGGAGGCAGCATTTCACTTAGCAGGGATGATGAAACAAAGGAGAGATACGAAAACCGTAAAATGAAACTTGAATTAACAGCTGAATATACGAGGGCAGATCGGAAAGTAACGCACAATAATTTTTTTCTGCCTTGGTATTGCAGCTAGAATGTTGAAATTTTACAGAGATATAGTTTGAAGTTTTCACTACAGATGGTATTTTTTTCCCAGGTGCACCTCTTGCGAGAGAAGCTTGAACTATGCAACAAAGATGGCACGCATGCTACAGTCGTCCACCTGTGAGGAACAGAGAAGTGTTGTTCGATTTTTGTGGGCCAAAGGGCATAAACCCAGTGAAATTCACAGGGACATGCGTGGCGTGTATGGGGATGATTGTATGGACCGTAGCAATGTCTCCAGGTGGTGCACATTCTTCCAAGAGGGGCGCGTGAACCTTAGTGATTCGCCATGCTCCAGCCGGCCGACAGCAGCAATCCCGCAGAATGTCAGAGGCATTGAGGCGGCAATTCTGAAGGACCGGCATGTGCAACTGCGAGCCTTATCGCAGAAGTTCAACATTTCCTATGGTGTGGTGTACGATATTGTTCATGAAAATTTGAAATTCCGTAAAGTTAGTGCTCGCTGGGTGCCGTAAGAACCTGACAGAACGACCACAAGGGCCAGCGAATGATGGCAAGCTTGGACCACTTAACGCGGTACACCGCACAATGACATGACTTTCTGGAAGGAATCGTCACAGGTGATGAGTCGTGGGCGTACCACTACACGCCCGAAACAAAGCAGGCATCAATGGAGTGGAAACATGCTGGTTCCCCAGTAAAGAAAAAATTCAAAGTGACTCAATCTGCCAGGAAAGTGCTTGTGACAGTATTCTGGGATATGCATGGTGTTTTATTGGTGGACTTTGCTGAACACGGGACCACTGTGAATGCTGCGGCCTACATTAAAACTTTGGTGAAGTTGCATCGTGCCATTCGTGACAAACGTCACAACATTAACGTTAAACTTCTTCATGACAATGCTCGCCCCCATGTTGCTGCTGTCGTTCGTCAGAAAGTCACCGAATTTGGTTGGGAGGTGCTCCAGCATCCACCATACAGTCCGGATCTTGCACCATCGGACTTTCATCTGTTTGGTCCCATGAAGAAATTCCTGGCCGGCAAACGCTTTGAGACAGATGTGGAAGTGAAATCAGCAGTGCGCAGGTGGCTACACTCCAACCAAACGGACTTCTACGAACAGGGCATATTGAAACTGGTAACACGATGGGAAAAATGTGTTGAGAAAGTTGGTGACTATGTCGAAAAGTAGGTAAAAGATGTAAGTTCATTTGTTATTTTTTTCCTTTTTTTTACTATTAAACTTTTTAAAAATAAATTATTGTGCGTTACTTTCCGATCCGCCCTCGTATTAAGGGCATAAAAAAACTGACCATGAATTCCTTTGGAAAGGAAATAAAGCCATAGGTCTCTAGTCATAGATTTATGGCACATAAAAGAACATCAAGCCCAAAATAAGAGACAAATGTGTCTGCTCTTTACTACCCAGATTTGAATTGTGATGCTAATGACTTTAGCTCTTAAAGAGCATTGTTAAAAAAGTACTACCTATATCATGATCTGCCTCTGTATCTTTTACTTTCCATTTTCAGTCACTGTCATTTCTTCACCATATAATTAACAGTTTTATTTCCAAAATAAGCTGCAGTGTGCAATAACCCACTGAAAGTACTATATTCTTATTAAGTTTTTCAAAAGATATATTTTCCAACAATTTATTATTTTATTATATTATTCAGAGTAGAATTAAATAATTTACCATGGAAACTGAAATTAAAAGACAAATTCTATTTTTGAATCTAAATTTGACAAGAAATGAAGAAAACAAGATAGATTTTTGAATATACAGAAAGAAGACAGCACATAGATAACTATATAAGGCCTCTGGATTCATTCATTTTGCTAACAAAGAGATTAGTAAATATACATATGAGCAGTAAAAATTATGAAAATGAAAAAGAATACATAATTAAAATAGCAATAGAAAACGAGTTTGAAGAAAACATGGTATACAAGAAAATAAATAAGTAAAAGACAAAAATTAATTATGAAAGTACACTTACAAAAGAAATATAAAAAAAACATCAAATTCAAGAAATTCATTTACCATCCATTGAAGCACCACAAGTTTCAAAACATAAGATTGACACCGAAGAATGAATACAGCCTCAATAGAATAATTAAAACCAACGCAAATGACAAAATTGAAGAAGAAAACAAATTAGGAATTTACCAGATTAAATATGGAGATTTGTGACAAAATTTATATAAGGAAAACAAAAAGAATACTGGGGTGAAAGAACATCTTAGGAATTTAAAAAATTAGTGAAGTGGAAAAATCAGCAGTAGCTGCTCATGCCTGGTCTGAAATATGTCTAATTGAAAGAAATACTAGTTTAATAAAACAAATAGAAAAACCAAAAGAGCCATGGTTTGAAAAAAAAAAAAACACATTAAAAATGGGAGTTTTGAGCACAAAATAATAAGTGGACACCCTTTAATTTTCAAATTCTGGTGCAGATATGTTGATAATGTAATTGCTATTGTGAATTATAAACAAATAGATGATGCTTTAAAATTGTTGAATAATAATCAGACTAAAACTGTAAAATTTACCATGGAAACTGAAACTGAAAGACAAATTCTATTTTTTGATCTAAATTTGACAAGAAATGAAGAAAGCAAGATAGAATTTAGAATATAAAGAAAGAAGACACAAATAGATCAGTAAATATATTTATGAGCAGAGAAAATTATGGAAAAGAATATATAATTAATGTAGCAATAGAAAACAAAAATTAATTAATGAAAGTACACTTATAAAAGAAACAGAAGAAAACATAAAATTCAAGAGATTCACTTACCATCCATTGAAGTACCACAAATAAAAAAAATGTAAAGTTTAACATAAGATTGTCACCAAAGAATAAATACAGACTCAATAGGATAATTAAAACAAAAAAAAATACATCATTGACGAAAATAAATTGTGAATTTATCAGATCAAATGTAGATATTGTGACAAAATTTATATAGGAAAAACAAATAGAAATTTGAAAACAAAGGTGAAAAAACATCTTAGAAATGTCAAAAATGGTGAAGTGAAAAGTCAAAAGTAGCTGCTGATGCTTGGTCTGAAAAGCATATAATTAATACAAAAGCTGGTTTAATTAAGCAAATAAGAAAACAGAAAGTGCTCATGGTTTAGGAAAAAAATCCACATTCAAAAACACAAGAAAGAAAAACTTGTGAATGTTGTAATTCCCAGGGATTTTGATTTGATCTGGGAAGTTCATCGGTCTACCAACAGATGGAGTAAGAAGCAGTTCTCCTGAATGACAAAACATCAGTCGACGAGATATTACTGAAGATGAAAACCACCTAGGTATTGAAGCCAGTATAATTAGAAGACTGGATACAAGGTGAGCTAGAAAGAATTTTTTTTAAGAATCACAGCTAATTTTAGTTTCGTTATGAAACATAAAAAATTGTGACCGCTAGAGTGATTTTTAAATTTTCACTTCAAATGAACTCCTACACCTAATGGTTTTAGAGGGTCCAATTGTGAATCTAAACCATCCAGTGACCCACTCAAACACACGCAAAAAAAAAAAATCATCAAAATCGGTTTAGTTGTTTAGGAGTTCAGTGACATAAACACATGTATACATATATATATAACTCTTCTGTATATGTGTGTATGTCACTGAACTCCTAAACAACTAAACCGATTTTGATGATTTTTTTTTGCGTGTGTTTGAGTGGGTCACTGGATGGTTTAGATTCACAATTGGACCCTCTAAAACCATTAGGTGTAGGAGTTCATTTGAAGTGAAAATTTAAAAATCACTCTAGCGGTCACAATTTTTTATGTTTCATAACGAAACTAAGTATATCCTATGTTTTTATTATTCATTTCACACATCTTAACGATGGATAAATCATAATTGAAGAGAAACATTTTTCGCCTAGAATGAGATTCGAACTCAGGACCTTTGGCTTTCTGACCAATGCTCTACCGACTGAGCTACCAGGGCAAGTTCCAATCTAAACACAAATTTTTCTCTTATATACATTGTTGTAAATTTCCATGCACCAAATGCTATGAAACCTTTGTTTCTATCTTTGCAAATGGTGGCTTCTTTATTAAGAAGATGTTTGGGAATATTTTATATTCTGGGCAAAAATTTTTTTCTTCAAATATGAATATATCCTATTAAAATAAACTGAGGTAGGTGTTATCAAAAAATGAGCAAAATCCGATAATTGGAAGTGAAAGTTTACCAGAAATCCAAAATTAAAAACATACTAGCAACTGCCATATTTAGTTTGTCTCAGTGTATACCATACAATTTATTTAACCTTTAATATTTAATTTAGTTAGGCATAGTAACGCATGCAGGGTAATAGCTAGTAGTATAGGATCCTTAATACTATACATTAACTCTATGGTATTCCATCCATCCATAGTAATTCTGCCCGAAGGCATGTCTTTCACTGCAATGATGGTATTTTCATGCTATGCTTTGCACTTTACTAGGGAATTGTAGATGTGGTAGCTTCCCATTGCTTTCTACACCGGTGAAGATGATAATGATGGCTGGATGATTTTCGGGGACCGTTGGGCCCTAACTTCCTGACATTTGTCTTATAGGTGAGGAAAAACCCCAAAAAAACCTCACCCAGGAGCCTGTCCCGACTGGGAATCGAACCCAGGTCTGCTGCATGAGAAGGCAGCATGCTACCTCGAGACCACAGCAGTGGATAAGAACAAAATAAAGCATTGAATAAACATAAAGATTTAAATGAATAGTGTGATACGTATGATTCCAAGTTAAAATATTTTTAATCGTAAAATTGAAAATTTGAACTACTTAATTTAAATTTATTAAAATAAACACACAAAAATGTCATAAATAATGCACAAGTGATTTCCAATTTATCTAGAGGATTTGGAAATCAAGAGTGGCATTTGTTAGAACTATTTAACAAAGAAAATTAAGCTGTTTACTCACAAATCATTAATTAAATATCATTACTTTAAAATATTTATATATTTAATGAAACGGCAATGTTTGAAAACAAATGAGAAAAGTTTAGTTATGTTTCATTTCTTCATCACTGCAACTTGATCATACTATTTATTGCCAAATAGAATCGCAATATTGTAAGAATGCATCCTAGTGGAGAAAAAATGAAACATATCAAACGGTATATTATAACAAAGATTATAGGTTATTAATTCATTTTTTTGGAAACAACTTAGTAAAATCAGTATTTAAAAACAAAATTATTGAACACACAATCATCAAATGTATAGTTCGAAGGAATCTGTTCATTATTGGCTATATTCACCGTATTTATTGGAGAGTCAGTCACTGCAAAATAATGCTCTAACCTGTTCAGAATATTAAAAAGCAGGAGCTTTGTTTATTTTGGTAATCAAAATTTGATAATTATTGAGGTGAAACATGACTGTGATTGGTTGTAAAACAAAATTCATTACAACGTGATTGGTCATTGACTCCCATTTGGGACATGATGATGTAGTATAAACAACCATACAAAATGGATAATTGGAAATGTCAAATGTCTTGAAAATGACCTCACGCAAGGAGATTGAAATGTCAACTTGAATAAATTGAATATTTGACTTAGATAACACATTAATTATTGTTATTATTATTAACTACTTCTGAGGTTGGGGCACCTGGGAGGTGGAGTTACACTGCCTCGATGATATATGATAGGTGATGATGATGGTAACGACGCGCCAGGACAGGTTTTAATCCTAAACTTAATGAATATGTTAATGATGTTAATGATGGTCAGATGATGTTCGGGGACAGTTTGGGCTTTAAAGTTTCCTGACATTTGTCATACAGGTGAGGAAAAACCCCCAAAAAAAACCATCACCCATGAAACTTGTCCCGACCGGGATTGAACCTAGGCCCACTCCTTTAGACATATTCAATATTGATAGTAGACCCTTGTAAGGTCAACTCACACCCATCCCACAATTATACTCAAACAGCATCATCGTGACTTATAGAAACCAGCTGCTCCACTCCATTATCTTCTATCCTCGCAACTGCTTTTTCAGAAATATCATTTGCTACTACTTTTCTTCACACCAGGGATCTCTTTAGCATAGCAAATACAGTGCAAAGCAGATGCAGGCAAAGCCTCAAGTATTGTGTGTGAACTGACAGTCTGCGCATGATGGTCCTCAGAACACTGCGTAAGAACAGCAATGCTGTGAAGTCTAACACAATTACAAAACAGATAATTGCTTTATGTTCCTCTACTATTATTCTTATCAAGTGGCTTGGTTCATGGAGGATGAGACCTCTCCTTACAGATAACCCCTTCTGTCAACTATCCTTAAACTCCTGCATCCCAAAGATAAGTTTAAACAAGATATTTTCTCATTTTTGTGCTTAACAGGTTTCTAGGGAGCCAAATATTTTTTGGGGGTTTTTATGGGGATTCTGAATTGAGATTTTGTCAATTATATTTTTATTTTCCCGTTTAATGGGTTCACACTCTCATTTACTGGCACTATCAAATCCATAGTTTCATGGCCATGTGGACATAAGCTCTCCATACATCCATATCCTGAGCTAATGTTTTTCAATCATTCCCTGCATAATCTACTTCCTTCAAATCATGGTTGAAGTTATTCTCCCACCTCGTTCTTGGTCTACCAATTGGGCTTTTCCCTCTAGTTTTCCTATAGCAAGCTTCCATGCACGTCTTTCTTCCATTCCCCATTCGTGCCACATGTCCTACCCATTGCAGACTACAAGACTTAACTGTTCTTATTATATCTGGCTGCCTATAAGACCATGTAGTTCACTGTTGTTTAGTCTTCTCCATTCACCTGTCTGTTCATCTCTCTTTGGTCCAAAAATTTTCCCAAGAACTTTATTCTCAAATACTCATAATCTCTTTCCTTTTCCTCCCTTAAAGTAAGAGTCCATTACTTATTTTAGGAATTCACGCTATGAGGTATATTCATTTAGGTAAAATTTTTTATCACTCACCTATATTACTCTTCTTATTTAACTATATACTAGTTTTGGAACATAGTTTCTCTTCCATCCTCAGTATCATCACGACCATTGTTCTGTCGTCTTGAAGAGCCGTCCTTTGCTCCTTCCATTGGCAGACTGAAAATGACCTGGTTTAGATGTTTTTCAGTCTGCCAATGGAAGGAGTGAAGGACGACTCTTCAAGACAACCAAGATGACAGAACAACGGTCGTGATGATGCTGTGGATGGAACAGAAACTATGTTCCAAAACTAGTTTACAGCTAAATAAGAGGAATAATATGAGGTGAGTGTTAAAAAATTTTACCTAAAAGTAAGAGTCCATGTTTTGCATCCATATAATATAACTGGTAGAATAACAGTTTTACATATTTTCAGTTTAACATTTTTTGAAAGGAGTTGGGATGACAAGAGTTCCTGTAATGCATAATAGCATGCATTTCCAGAATTGAGCCTATGTTTAATTTCTTTATGTATCTCATTCCAATTTGTGATTATTGTTCATAGGTATTTGAATTCAGCCACTTCCTCAAAATTTCCGTCATTTGTCATTAATTGTCCATTTCCATTATATAATGTATTTCTATGTATGACTATATATTTAGTTTTATTGATATTTACTTTCAGTCCCAATTTCTTAGTGTTACTCAATAGTGTGTGCATGTTAATGGGTTCATAGGGGTAAAAATAACAAATTTTCAAGAAACAAAACATATCATGCTAATAAAGCAGCGAGAGTGGCTGGGTGTATGAAAGGAAAACAAGTTCTTCAATAAAGATACCAAAAACAAGAATACATAAAGCAGTGATACACCCAATATTTAATAAATGATCTTGATAATAATCAGTACATATTGTATTTATGAACTAAAATCTGAAATCTCGAGAGAAAGAAAGAAATGGATGTAGTTTGTAATGTTTTGTGTAGTCTGTGCAGACTTCTGATTGAAGACAACCCATGAACTAAGTTCTATGACAACTGTTATAACTATCTATCTCAATGGCACTATCAAACAAAGAGGTTCAATTGTCATGTGACTAGAGTTGTCCATTCGCTATCTGAGCTAATATTTCCAATCATTATATGTACAATTCATCTCCATCATATCATTGTTAATGATGTTATCATATCTCATTCTTGGAGCTTTCCTTCTGGTTCATGCCCCTTTCTTATCACATGTCCTGTTCATCACAGTCTATGAGATTTAACTATTATTAATACATTTTATTATAATTTTTACGGAAAAACTTTAGATTACTTCGACCACTGAATTTCTCTAAAGTTCTACAGAATTGTAGTGCTTATGTGTGAACACTTAAAGAACATCCACTAGATGGCAGACATATGTGTGAATTCAATATGACCAACTTTCACAATAAATTCCCAAATTGTTTATATATGAATAGATGTCGTGGGAAAAGTTCACTATTTGTCTGCCATGAATTCTTCTAAGTTCTACAGAATTGCAGTGCGCATGCATGAGTTGTGGAAGTTGCTGTAATGGTTAATGTAGTTTCCGTCAGATGGCTCTGAAGTCAGCATTACCAACTTTTGGAATAAATTCCCAAATGCTACAAAAAAATGGACGTAAACCAACTTTCCATTTATTAACCTAATAAAACCAACTACATGCATATTTTTTAAATAAACTATAAACTAATTTTATGTATACTAACTTGTCCCGTCGGAACCTAACAAAATTAAGTTAATTTTTTAAAATATGGTTTGGAATTATTTGCAAATGTTGCTAACACCAATTTGAGAGCCACCTAGTGGATATTACATTAAGCATTTGCACATCTGTAGAACTCGATTCACTCGTAAGAAATGTTTATAAAAAGGTTCCAAAATGTTTAAAATAGTACAAAACGTTATATATATGGTCAAAAAGTGTTTAGTGCAACAGTGCCATAAGAATGTTGTATGGAAAATTGTGGCAGACAAATAGGGACCCTCAGCCAATTACAAGCATATTATTTAATGAAGTGTAAAATAGTTTGATATACACTAACTTTGGGGATTATATGCCACCTACAAGTCACTTGTTCTCCAATCCAATATTCACATGTGGCAAAAAATAGCCAAAAGATGAATTTAAACATGGCTGTGAAGAACATACCTGAGATCTTTATTAAATTCCTGAACAGGACTATAGAATATGTTCTATTTAGATAATAGTAATATCTGAGCATTGCCTTCTTGTACAACTTTCTCACTTTCGCTGTCCATTACTTGCCTGCAATCAAACATAAACACGATAAAACACTGACATAATCTATGAAACATTTCCATTAAAAAAATATAGTGCCGTCTATGTTGAACATACATTGGACTTTTTTTCCCATACATTGAATAAACATCAAGTATGGAATTTGTATGTTGAACTATGGTTTAATAATAAATAAAATTACAAAATAACCTATCAAAACAGTATACCATGTGACTTCGGTGCTTGTTTTTTCTGTTTAATTAATGGTAATGCTAGATGGTTCACAATACTTTGTAATGTAAATTTGCATAAAATCATTGGTGTGCCATGTAAATCAGTAATCTCATTACCTGTTAAAACTGCCATATTTATTTTGTGATGAACTAACCTCCCAAAAGTAGAACAACATATTACTTTTACACTTACATGCAGCTTACAATGATGCCGAAAGATGGTTCTACTAAAAACAAATCCATGAATAAAAGGTACCGCTGGCAAAATTGACATACTGCACTCTCTGATTGTAATTACTTAAAAAAACTAGTACTGCACTCTCTAATTGTAATTACTTAAAAAAACTAGTATGTTATCACTTATCGCTGTGACAAAACATTTACCACCTAGATTCCATGCACTAAATATTCACTAAGATTCTATGGATATTAACTTTATAAACATAAATATAACATCTCAAGTCAGTACTATCCGCCGCTGTGGTCTTGAGGTAGCATGCTGCCTTGTCACGCAGCGGGCCCCGGTTCAATTCCCAGTCGGGACAAGCTCCTGGATAAGTTTTTTCGGGGTTTTTCCTCACCTGTAAGACAAATGTCAGGAAGCTTAGGGCCTAACAGCCCCTGAAAATCATCCAGCCATCATCAGCATCCTTATCATTATCACCATCATCCTTCACCGTGTGGAAAGCAACGGGAAGTTACCACACCTATAATTCCCTAGTAAAACTGCAAAGCATCGCATGACAATTTTATGATTGCATTGAAAGACCTACCCTCAAGCAGAATTACTATGGATGGATGGAAGTCAGTACTGAACTCTACTAATTTTTTGTCTCACTAGGATTGTATTGGGAATTTTTATTCCACGTCTTTATGTTGGTTTTACTGTTTAACTGATGGTTAACCAATTTTTTGCTTGAGGGAGAATCTCTGTACAACGTGAATGCAACAATGTAATATGTTGCAATATTTCATTTTCTGACAATTCTACATTCCCTCCATGATATCTTTATCTTGCATGATGCAGTGCTTAAATGAACCCGAGAGCTATGCCGGCGATAGCATTGCTGCCGATAAAGTTACCATGTAACAGGTCAAAGGCGATAAGCCAGACTAAAAAGATACCTTAATTGAAAGAGTGATGATCTTTCACCGTAAAAGTAAAATACAACCATAAAGAAACGCATACATGGGTTCCACTGGTATAAAATCTTCTGAGGTAAGAGAGTCCCCCATTCGGTTCTCTGGGCGGGGGCTACTTCAGGGAATCCATGTCAAGGGCTCAAACACAGGAACATGGAATGTTAGAACTTCATATAATAGCGGGATGCTAGAGATATTAACACGGGAATTAGATAAATCATCCTTGGATATAGTAGCTTTACAGGAAGTTAGATGACCAGGAGAAAGTATTCAGGAATCAGACAGGTTTGCATTATACTATGGGGATGCAGCAAGACCTGAATTTGGAACGGGCTTTTTAGTCTGAAGGAGTATCTTATCCACTATCCAAGATATTAAGTTTGTCAGCATTAGGATATCATATAAAATTCTAAATGATAACATAATTTTATAATCGTAAATGTACACGGTGTCGCAGAAGATAAGGATGACAAAATAAAGGATGAGTTCTTTGAAGAATTAGAACGCCTGTTTGGTAGTCTTTCACGACATCATATGAAAATTGTTTTAGGAAATTTTAACCCAAATGTAGGCAGGAAGATATATTCAGGCTAACAATCAGTGGCAGCTACTCCTTATGTATTAAAGTGCTGCAGCACACTTAATTGTGAGGGGAGAAAAACTAACGAACAAAAACAAAAATCTTTACATACATATATATATATCAATCTGAGTGGATTTCTTTATTTTTCCTGCCTATTCACACACTCTACTTCTTTTTTCAAATATCTTTAAATTGTGCTGTGAATCGCACCGCTAAGGTTTGTGCATGTGCAGAAATCAAATTTCCATTTCTCAATTTTCTATCGTGTCTACGCGCGTGCACAGAGACTAAATTTTGTTTCCTCTGATTTATCTTGTCTGTGGCTGTGAATTCTGCAGCCCAACAATGTGCATATGTCGATTCATACTATTGTACTGATTTATTAGATATATATTAATACTTTTTTTTTAGTTTTCATTTTAATTCATAATATAACCTCTTATTTTTTATTATTATAGACATTTTATATTTATTAGACATATGATAACAGAAAAAAGAATGTTTAATATTGATATTTGTTTCTGAATACATTTAAGCATAACTGAAGAAATTACAGTTTGAAACACTATCACCTTTTCGCATGGTTCTCTTCTCCAAACTTTTGTTCATACAGTATGCATATGTATGTTTTCTGTTTTGAACGACATAGTGCTAGTTTGAAAGTAAAGTGAAATTTTAAACAGTTCAAAGTGCTTAAAACTATAATTAGTATTTGAAAGAGGTATGTTTTATTTATAAGAGATAGAGAATTCTGTAGACAGTTTATTAAAATCATCTTTCTGCAACAGACAATTCAAAGAGAATATTCTCATAAAACAATTAGATAGGCCTACACCGAACCTTAATATAACACATAAAGCCATATCAAATAAATCGACTTACACATGCAAGATCAACAGAAAGATGTATGATCACGACTGGGTGTTTCCATTCCTCTCATCCATTTTTAAAATGTCCCAAATGCCCTGCCCTTCGAAGTCTACAAAACTAAACTCGTCATATTATATCTGGTTTTCTATCAAGATCATGGAGTTCACTGGTATGTAGTTTCCTCCATTCACCTGTCTAAATGTTTCTGTTTGGTCAATAGATCTTCCTATGCACTTATATTTTCAAATACCCACTTTTCTTATGTCTGAAAGTAAGAGAACCTTTTCACATCCTTTTAATATGTAACTTCAAGCATTGCTATTTTATATATTATTAATTTAACACTTTTGAGAGAATTTGAAATGACAAGTCTCCATCATGTATAATACAGCCTATATCATGCGTTTCTAGAGTTGATCCTATGAATAATTAATTTCTGTTTTTACTGTTGCAGGTTATTTCAATTCCGACACTTCTTCAAAATGTCCACAATCTGCTGTTGATATTTTGCATATATTGGAAGAAGAAATTTTATAATTACCACAATAACTGTGAAAATGTCCATTTTAGCTACTAATCAGTTATAAACTTTTATCATTCTAGGAAATTACATTTGAAATTAAATTTGATGCAATGAAAAAAAAAAAAAAAAAGGCAAAATTGAAGGTGGTGAGATTGGAGGGAAAACTCTAGAGAAATTATTTGGTAAGAATATTGTAGCCTGGATGGATGCAACAAAATGGATTATTTCATTACACAATACATAAGTTGAATGTATGAACTTTATGGTGAAAACAGGTCATTTTATATCAATTTAAATACAAAATAATTAATATATGTATATTTGCTAGATGCAGAACCATTGCTCAAGAAAACACAACTTGGAAAAAAAAAATCACATATAGGTTGCTTGTATACTTGATTGAAAATTTCTTGAAGATAAAAATATTGCATGGGAAATAATTCAGTGTGCAGCTACCAATTTCTGCTAGTTTTCTGTCACTTGGAATCGTTTACCCTTGAGGAGAGTTGATAGATGCTTCAAACAATGTAGTACAACACCTTCATTCTTGCTCTGCCATACTGTTATTCTTAAAAATGAGAGGTTTTCTAGAAATGCAATATACCATAGAGATGTAAATTAAAAAAAAAACCATCACTCCACATAAACAGTTATTATTTGGCGTAAAACTGGATGAAGTCGTAGTTAAGGTATATGCCAATTCTTGGCTCACAAAAGTTCCACATTTTGTCCAATAAACTATTGTGGATCAAGAGTGAATGCTATATTAGTTTGTTTTCTGGATCTCCGAGTGTTGTGCTGACATGATGCCTTTCTTGTTTCTCAGGCTATTAAAGTGATGCTGTTGGATCAATTCAAGAAACAAGAATGACAACAGGCTGTTCTCCCACCAGCGAGAGGTGGTCAATCTTCAGCTTCGACAGGTAAGTAGACCCAAGTCCCTGTGGGTATAAACTGTCTCCCCAGGTGACACCCAAGTGTTGTGATGGAGTATGCGGCCACACGACTCGCTTCAGTGAATAAATGTACCAAGAGCCTGGCAACTTTTAGTAGGTAAGTACCATTCTTATAAATATTCCTTTCACTATACTTCCATGTCTTGTTAATGTTAGCTAATTTTAGACCATTGTGCTTGGTTTAGTCTATATTTTAAATTTGTAATAAGTATTTAATTTTTGAATGATTTTATTATAATAATTATTGTTTATATATATATAGCTACATATCAGTTGTTTAATGTCTTTGACATCGTCTGATTCCGAACAGCAAATTTCCTGGTTGTAGATGTTTTTCCTTCATGTGTAAGTATATTCCCTGACTCCAGAAGTTTTAGGTCTAACTCAGCCGCGTCTTCCCTTAGGTTTCCATTCCAAAACAATTTTAGATAGTTGATCCTCTTCCATTCGCTGAACATGAAATTGCTGAGTTTTAATATGATCTTGAATAATATATTCAATCTTCATTCCCTCCCTTATAACTGAGTTTCTATTTTTTTTCTCTTTGTGAAATTCTTGTTGCTCTTCGAATAACATCTATTTGTATTGCCAAAATATACTCATTTGTTTTTATTGTATTTGGCCAATGTTCTGCTTGATAAGTAATAATGCTTTTAACAATTGTATTATATATATATATATATATATATATATATATATGTATTATATTAATTTTATTTTTATTATTTGTATTTTCGTCCCACAACATTCCAGTGAGAAAAGCAATTGTAAATTTTCCTTCATTATTTCTACTTCTTATTTCTTCTACATAATTTCCACTTTTATTTATTTTAATTCCTAAATATGTGATCTCACTACATTTCATTGTTGGTCAGGTATCCAAAAATTACAAGCCAAGGGTAGATCAGGTTTTAAAGTTTATTAAAAGCAACTTCTCGAAGAAGAAAAAAGAAATAAAAAATAAAAAGAAAAAAAACAAAAGAAAAAATAAACAAGGGAAAAAAAGAAAGAAAAAAAAAAAGGAAATCAGTGTAAACGAAAGAAAAGAGAAAAGTATAGGGAAAAAAAGAAACGACATGTGAAAAAAAAAAAAATTTTCCTCTCTTACTTCTTCATAACTTATATTTATTTTAATTTTTAAGTATGTAATCTTTTCATTGTTAGTCAAGTTTCCCCACAAGATATCAAGCAAGGGTTTGATCGGGCCCAAAGTCTTCTGTTGAAGCGACTGATCTCAGGAAGGACACCTGTTAAAACCAATTTCCCAATCTTATTTTTAGTTCTTCTTCATAACTTATATTTATATTTATTTGAATTTTTAAGTATGTAATCGTCTCGCGCCGTAGCCGAGCGGTTAAGGTAGTACGCCTTGGCGCAGAGCTACGGGACTTGCGCTGGTTCGAGTCTCCATGGGGGAAGAAATTTTCTCATGGTATTTCGGCCAGTACGGGACCGGTGCCCACCCAGCATCGTGAGGCAATTGGGTAGCTACAATAAGTAGCGGCTCCAGGTTGAGGAACCAGCTATAACGGCTGGGGGACTCGACATGCTAACCACATGTCACCCCTACACTGGCTGTTGATCATCTACCTCTGTGATTGACACATGTGGATGTGAAGGGCCAGCAGCCGGCTGGTAAAAGGGCAACCGCTGAAAAGTGGAAAGACCCTCAATCGGAAGTATGTAATCTTTTCATTGTTAGTCAAGTTTCCCCTCAAGATATCAAGCAAGGGTTTGATCGGGCCCAAAGTCTTCTGTTGAAGCGACTGATCTCAGGAAGGACACCTGTAAAACCAATTTCCCAATCTTATTTTTACTTCTTCTTCATAACTTATATTTATATTTACTTTAATTTTTAAGTATGTAATCTTTTCATTGTTAGTCAAGTTTCCCTACAAGATATCAAGCAAGGGTTTGATCGGGCCCAAAGTCTTCTGTTGAAGCGACTGATCTCAGGAAGGACACCTGTAAAAACCAATTTCCCAATCTTTATTTTTACTTCTTCTTCATAACTTATATTTATATTTATTTAATTTTTAAGTATGTAATCTTTTCATTGTTAGTCAAGTTTCCCTACAAGATATCAAGCAAGGGTTTGATCGGGCCCAAAGTCTTCTGTTGAAGCGACTGATCTCAGGAAGGACACCTGTAAAAACCAATTTCCCAATCTTATTTTTACTTCTTCTTCATAACTTATATTTATATTTATTTTAATTTTAAGTATGTAATCTTTTCATTGTTAGTCAAGTTTCCCTACAAGATATCAAGCAAGGGTTTGATCGGGCCCAAAGTCTTCTGTTGAAGCGACTGATCTCAGGAAGGACACCTGTAAAAACCAATTTCCCAATCTTATTTTTACTTCTTCTTCATAACTTATATTTTATTATTTTAATTTTTAAGTATGTAATCTTTTCATTGTTAGTCAAGTTTTCCCTACAAGATATCAAGCAAGGGTTTGATTGGGCCCAAAGTCTTCTGTTGAAGCGACTGATCTCAGGAAGGACACCTGTAAAAACCAATTTCCCAATCTTATTTTTCTTTCTTCTTCATAACTTATATTTATTTTAATTTTTAAGTATGTAATCTTTTCATTGTTAGTCAAGTTTCCCTACAAGATATCAAGCAAGGGTTTGATCGGGCCCAAAGTCTTCTGTTGAAGCGACTGATCTCAGGAAGGACACCTGTAAAAACCAATTTCCCAATATTATTTTTACTTCTTCTTCATAACTTATATTCATATTTATTTTAATTTTTAAGTATGTAATCTTTTCATTGTTAGTCAAGTTTCCCTACAAGATATCAAGCAAGGGTTTGATCGGGCCCAAAGTCTTCTGTTGAAGCGACTGATCTCAGGAAGGACACCTGTAAAAACCAATTTCCCAATCTTATTTTTACTTCTTCTTCATAACTTATATTTATATTTATTTTAATTTTTAAGTATGTAATCTTTTCATTGTTAGTCAAGTTTCCCTACAAGATATCAAGCAAGGGTTTGATCGGGCCCAAAGTCTTCTGTTGAAGCGACTGATCTCAGGAAGGACACCTGTAAAAACCAATTTCCCAATCTTATTTTTACTTCTTCTTCATAACTTATATTTATATTTATTTAATTTTTAAGTATGTAATCTTTTCATTGTTAGTCAAGTTTCCCTACAAGATATCAAGCAAGGTTTAAGGGTTTGATCGGGCCCAAAGTCTTCTGTTGAAGCGACTGATCTCAGGAAGGACACCTGTAAAAACCAATTTCCCAATCTTATTTTTACTTCTTCTTCATAACTTATATTTATATTTATTTAATTTTTAAGTATGTAATCTTTTCATTGTTAGTCAAGTTTCCCTACAAGATATCAAGCAAGGGTTTGATCGGGCCCAAAGTCTTCTGTTGAAGCGACTGATCTCAGGAAGGACACCTGTAAAAACCAATTTCCCAATCTTATTTTTACTTCTTCATAACTTTTACTTATTTTAATTTTTTAATATGTGATCTGACCACAACTTTTCATTGTCAGTCAATTCACCAAGATATGAAGCAAGGGGATCAGGTTCTGAAGCTTTGTTGAAAGAAACTTATCTAAGCAGAAAAAAAAAGTATATAAATTAATAGAAATAAAAAGGAAAAAAAAAGAATCAAGAAAAAAAAAAGGAAAAAGATAAAAAATTGGATGAACTGACATAATTGGCTATTAGGAATCGGACAATGTCAGAGATATTATACGACCGATATGTATATATATAATTATATTTCAGGTTGAAATGGTTGTGTGGAGTAAATCGGTTGACTCAATTTCCATGGAAACATCCACTTAACAACTTTATAAATGAAAATCTACAATGTCTTTGAGTATCTAGTGTAAGTTAAAAAATATCATGCCATTTCATGTTTCCTTGAATTTGACATTGATTACGTTCATTATTGAATTTTAGATTTGCTAATTCTCTGTTCAGACACATTTTGTACCTCAGCCACAAGACTCTTTTGGACAAACCATTCTAAAACATTGTTAATGCAAGGATACCTTAACTACAACTTCATCCAATTTTACACCAATCAAATCTACTTATGTGGGGTGATGATTCTTTTTGTTTACATTTGCAGAAAACCTCCCATTTTTAAGTACTGGTATCACAATTACAGCAGACGTGCCATGTGAAGATGAATGTGGTGTACTATGTTTATATGAAGAACCTGTGAATTCTATTCAGTATAAATTGATGTCTAATGACAAAAAATATATAATGGCAGCTGTACTGCACTCAGAAATAGTTCCCATGTAATATTTTTTCTTCATTAAAAAATTTTTCAATTGAACACAAAAAAATCTGTATGTCATTTTGTTTCAAGTTGTGTTTTCTAGAGTAATGGTTAGATACATACATAATTTGCACTGTAAGTGTTAGTGATTACAAACTCTTGTTTAAATATTAAGTTTATATTCAGTTGACATAATATTTTGGAAACATAATTTTTGGAAGTGAATTTTATACCAAGGTTCTCTGTGTTTTGTATTTCTAACTCATAATACCTATCTTTGGATTTTTTAAAGATTAATTTTTATTCTTTGCTTTAACAGAAGATAATTATTTTGCTAAAAATGTACATAGAAGGTAAATTTATCCAACAACACTATCAAGTTGGCTGAAAATTTGGTGTGGAAACAAGAAAGTAAATGAAGAACTCCTGATATTTGTGGTCAGAACAGGAAATCACCCTGCTTGCTTTGTCAAGTAAATGGGCCATTCTGATTCTCGAGGAAGGATAAATATCAGAATCATCAAGTTGCTGGAGCACTTCTAATTTTATTACTGTTATTAACTTAAATATTCTTATTGTTAAATTTACAATATTAGTAAAACATGTTACAATATTTTATAATGTTCAATTATATTTCAGATTGAAGTAACAGATCATGTGGAACAACAACACAGAAAAGAATTGCATGTAACTGTTCCTGGAATATGCATCTTACTTCCTTCTGCGTTATGCCATATAGAAAGATTCCATTTAGGGACTACTATTGACATAAATAATAACTATCTGGCTCTATCGAGTCTATAGGTTCATGGCTGTGATGACATAAGCTCTCCATACATCCTCATCCCAAGCTAATGTTTCCCAATCACATCTTGTATAATTTAATGTAATCATGATAATATTTTAAAATACAATAGGAAATATCATTAAGAGGTTTGTTTAATAATTAAGACATTTTGTCTGTACGTTCTTACCTCTGATGGTTGTTTTTTGTTGAACATATGTCTAAAGGCTTCTGAGCCCCATCGACAGCAATTACAGACTGAATTTTCTGAAGTTGTCGGCCCTGATTCTTGATTCCTGTTCTCTCTGCCCCTGGTCCAATGAATTACTAATGAGGTTCCTTTCTCTGGAAATTTCAAAAGTCATAATTTTTTCCTTGTTCTTCTGTATGTAGATTTTTTCCCGTATGGTTGTTTCATTTTTGTTTTCTAATAAATTTGTTTTCAAGTAAAATGTGCAGACTGTGATAAGACATACATAGGGAAAACAAAAAGAAATTTAACCATTAGAACTAAAGAATACATAAGAAATGTAAAAAAGGGGAAGTAGAAAAAGCTGCTCACGTTTGGTCAGAAAACACAAAATAGATGTAAACACAAAATTATTAAAACAGTTAAAAAACAAAAAATGAACTCACCATGTGGAAAAAAATCTACATACAGAAGAACAAGGAAAGAATTACGAATTTTGAAATTCCCAGAGAAAGAATCTCATTAGTAAATTCATTGGACCAGGGGCAGAGAGAGCAGGAATCAAGAATCAGGGCTGACAACTTGAGAAAATTCACTCTGTAATCAATGATGATGGGGCTCAGAAGCCTTGAAACATATGTTCGACAAAAACAACCAAAAGAGGTAAGAATGTACAGACAAAATGTCTTAATTATGATTAATATTATTCTTCTGCCTCATTCTTGGCCTGGCATACTGAGGTTTTCTCAAGTTTCATGCCCTCTTTCATTCCCCGTTCATGCCACCTGACCAGCCCTTTGTAGTCTATGAATTTTGAAATTCCCAGAGAAAGGAACCTAATTAGCAAGTTGATTGGATCACAGGAAGAGGGAGCAGGAGTAAAGAATCAATGCTGACAACTTGAGAAAAATCAGTCTGTAATAGCTGAAGATAGAGCTGACAATCTTTGAAACATATGATCAACGAAAACAACCAAAAGTGGTAAGAATATACAGACCAAATAACTTAAGATTTTATTATTATTTTTTAATAAAATTTTCCATTTTTTGTTAGAATTTTTTTCTGTGCATTTTCTTTCCAGGACAGTTTTATTTTGTAATTTATGTCTGTTTTTTATGCATGAAATGAAATTTTGCTTGAGCTACTTTGTTTTATATTTGTTCCCTTTTTTGCTAGGTAATCTGCTATTTCATTTCCTACAATACCGCAGTGAAATGGAATCAATTAGAAACATGTTTTTTTTTTTTTTGGTCTTGTAAGGTTCTTAATGAACTGTGAATTTTGCGTATTCTGCTGCAGTTGGGATATATGGTGATGATTAGAGCCCAGAAAATAAATTACTAAATATGCATGAAAAATGTAGAAAATATGCATCCTAAATAGCAAAAACAGATTGTAATAAATCAAATAAAATTATTTGCTTTATGGGTAATATTACCTTATTTGGAGGTTCTTTGGCCAACCACAGGATGGAGCTGACATCGACATCCAGGTTGTGCAACATAATGCAACATAAATAAAATCAGTCTGGACATGCTGACGATAAAACAGAATTGTTTTGAAACATGTTCAAGAACAAATCAACATTAATATTGAGGTAAGATGATCAGACTAAAAATAATATAATATTACCTTATACCTGGCTGTAAAAGTAGATATGGAAGGTTTTCATGAGGTTACTTGTGTGAAGCTCCTTCATTTATCAATGAAGGTTTTTATAAAATGAAAATGCCCTTTCTACATCACATGATGTCACAGGTACATGTGAAAATACCACAGTTCTTCTTCAGTGAATTCCTCTTCGGTTACAGTTTTTTCACTATCACCAGAGAGCATTTTGCTAATTTCACAAATTCTATTGTAGCCAGGATTTTTATTTAATACTTCACTATGCTTATCAAATGTGATATTTACTGGTTGGGTGTGTTTTGACTTTATGACAGATCGTGGGAATTTCCTAGTTTCATTCCTAATCTTAATTGTGTAATATTATTTCTCAAGGCCATGGGTATTCCCCTCTTACACAGATGTAAATATACAAGTTACACTTATATCCAATTGATTGCAGAGACTATATTCATTAAAAAAATTAATTAATAATTAATTAATTACTAGTAATTAGCTGAAGGGAAAATTATAATTTAATACCACATTTTACAGTAATATAATGTACGGTTAAAAACTATAATATAGTTACCTTGTAACTATATTAACTATAACTATATTATAGTTTTTAACCGTACATTATATTACTGTGAACTAATACCTCAACGGAAAAACACCATGAATTTTACTAGTACCACATTTTAGGATTAAAAAGATGCATTATGCTTTAAAAATCTAAAATAAGCATTTTCCCCAAGAATATGCATTTCATGCATTATCAAATACTGCTCAAATTGTCTGGAGAGGGGCCACTTAACATGTAAATCATTTGCACATACTTTTTAATGCATAAAAATAATTATTTTGCATACAAATCTGGGCTCTAGTGATGATAATGCTTGGAGTGCTGATTTGGCTCAATATTACAGCTTTAGAGAATGAGTGTATGTAATTCAAGTGTTGATTGCCTCTCATAGTGTGTTGCCAGTGTGCCTAAGGAGATGTAGAAATTGAATATTTCACTATGGATTCCTGCTCCTGCATTGCCTTCCTTGTCAATTAGTGAACCATCTGTGTGTATGTATATATATATATATGACACGATAAGAAAAATAAATGCTCGGACAGGACTTGAACCCAGACCTTTGGATTGATACCCTAGTGTGCTTCTGATTATGCCACTGAGCAAATCTAGTACAAACAGTCATTTTTCTTTTCATATATTCTCATTATTACGAGATGTATCTTGCATTGCTCAATGTCAAAAATTTAATTATAACATCGATAAAGCATCACTGCTATAAAATAAAAATATTCTCTCGTAATAATGATAATATATGAAAAGAAAAATGAATGTTTGTACTAGACTTGCCCGGTGGCATAATCGGAAGTCTCTGCTTTGTTGTTGGAGTTACTAGACCAAGTTAATTTAGTTATGTTTTTTTTATTTCCCTATAGATGCCATGAAAGGTATGCGGTCAACATACCAACCCAATGAGACATCTAGTAGGCAACTAAGGTATTACTAAGATGATGAAGGTTGCTAAATTTTCCTTAGAGGCCTCTTTATTCAGACTTACGGTTCTATTATGAGCCTGATAATCTTCAGACTCGGGACCCTTGGCTGAAAGTCCCTGCTGGAAGCCTTGCTCCTTAATTTTTCCATCCTAAAAATTCCATCGACCCAAAGACAAGTTTGAACCCGCGACCCTTAAGACCAAAGGCAAAGAACATAATCAATAGTCTACCATGACTGATCTGAGTTAATTTAGTTATCCTTATTTCCCTACGGATGCCAGCAAGTGATAAGTGGTTAGCTTATCACCACAGAGAGATATCTAATAGGGAAATTCATCAGATGGTGTTGTTAGTAGTGATGGCTACCAGCCTTCTGATGAAGGAGAATTGTAAGTGAAAAGAATTGTTGTCATGTGTATCAGAGTTCGGACGGTGTAATCAGTATCATACTGACGTGCAGAATCAGAGATCCTTAGTTCAAATCTGGTCCAAGCATTAAATTTTCTTTCTAAATTTAAACCATGTCCAATTGTGGAAAGTATTAATTAAAAATATAACATAAGAAAAAACTTGATGGTGCGAGAGGCCTAGAAGAGCCTTGGCCTACCAGCTGGCTACTGGCCTGATATCCATGTGTTAAACACAGAGATAGATGATCATCCAGCCCAGGTGTGTCCAACCAGCGGCCCTCGATCCCACTGCATGTGGCCCGCAATGATATTTGCTTAATCACATTGCATTCGGCCTGCAGTGATATTTGTAAGTTATAGTCTAATGAAAATTATGAAATAAGTACCGGTAATTCTATTGGTATAAGATACATTTGAAAGAGCAAGACTTTTTCTGTTTCTAACACATGTGTTTGCGAAAATTCATTCTACTCATCCTGTTACTCAAAATATGGAGATATCATATCTGTTTTAAGAAACACCCAGCCCACATTCATATTTATGATTCTAACTACCGTGTATCGCTTTGAAGTATCCATGCATTTCTGACCATGCGGTTATTATTTCAAAGGCGAGTGTGCGCCAGATGTTTTATTATCATTACCTTTGTACATTTCAAATTAGTTTTCAGTTGTTTGCTCACATTGTAGTGTGAGTGTTAGTGAGAGGTTTGAAGAATATAATTAATTCTGTGAGTTTTATAAGTGTTAATTATTGCTTCTAAGTGTAGCGACAAGAAAAGAAAAGTTTCAGATGAAGGTATACATCATTTCAAATAAAGTGGACAAATCAGTTACTTGTTTACTGAATTAAGCAAGAAAGCAGCGTGTTTAATTTGCAGTGAAACAGTTTCAGTGTAAGTTTAAGGAGTATAACATAAAGCGACATTACGACACCAAACATGCATCTTCATATAATACATTTGAGGGTCAATTTCGTGAAGACAAGATATCCAAACTTAAAATTAAACTTTCGGAACAGCAATTTTTTTTTAAGAATGTGTCATGGAGAATGTTATAAGTTTCAATCTGTTTTCTTACCCTTTCTCCATTAAAAGAGGCGAGGACCTGAGGATCTGCAAATGGATTGCATTGGTTTTCAATGTGCGTCAGACCTAAAAATAAGTTTAATATGTCCCCTTACTACAATTCCATCGCAACTACTTTCCCAGAGAAAAATATTCGGGCATTAATAGACATGCACATCATTTCACATAACTTTTCGGTAGCACATAAATATGCGAAAACAAGTGTTCCATGATGAAACATGTGAAGTGTGCAACGAGAACGTGAATCACCAACAGTCATCTGGAGAGCTCGCTTCGAGTTGCTACAACATCAATCAAATCAGATATTAGATGCCTTGTTTGTGAAAAGCAGTGCCAAATATCACATTGACAGGTAAAAAATTAATTATTTTAATATAATAATTTTTGTCATCCCAATTCCTTAAAAAAAAACTTTCAACAGAAAATATATAAAACAGTTATTCTCCTAGTTATAATGTATGGATGCGAAACATGGACTCTTACTTTAAGGGAGGAGAGAAGATTACGAGTATTTGAGAATACAGTTCTTAGGAAGATTTTTGGGCCAAAGAGAGATGAACAGACAGGTGAATGGAGAAAACTACATAATAGTGAGCTACATGATATGGATAGGAAGCCAAATATAGGCCTAATAACAGTTAAGTCTTTGTAGGCTGCGATGGGCAGGATATGTGACACGTATGGGAGATGAAAGAGGAGCATGGAAACTTCTGGTAAAAAAATCAGAGAGAAAATGCCCAGTTGGTAGACCAACAATGAGGTGGGTGAATAACATTATCTATGATTTGGGGGAAGTAGATTGTACAGTAGATGATTGTAAAACATTAGCTCACAATAGGGATGTATGGAGAACTTATGTCCACATGGCCATGAACCTACAGGTTTGATAGAGCCAGTAAGTTAGTTATAATAATTTTATTCAATTTTTAAACTAAAATTTATATTAAACATAGGCCTACAAGGGTTAATAATACTTTATTTATATTGTTCAATTTAGATTTTAGAATTAGATTATACATTAGGTTACATACGCTGTAATTTTAAAAATAACTTAAGTAATATATTATTAATATTTCAATAAATATAACATATCAATATATTAGCTATTTTATATTTAAATTTATTGGTTTATCTTAGATCCTATTTAATATGGTAGAAAAAAGTCATTTCATCTGGCCTGCAAACCAATTCACCTTAACAACAGTGGCCCTTTTCCAAAAAAGGTTGGACACACCTGATCTAGCCAGAATAGGGATGACATGTGGTCACCATGTCGGGCCACAGTTGTTATAGCTAGTTTTCTCAATCTGGAGTCACTACTTATTGTAGCTACTCAAATTCCTAACAATGGCAGGACAAATTTCCAAGAAAAAATGTCTTCCCCAAGAGGACTCGAACCAGCTCAAGTCCCATATGGGATTGTGCCTTAAACTGCTCAGCTACAGTGCAGGACCACATAGAAGGGTTATTAAGATATTATTTGGATGGAAAAGCCAATTATATATTGTTCAAAGGTTCAAATTTAGGCTTGAAATTCTTTCATACATCTGAAATCTTCACACTTGGAAACTACGGATTAAAGTCCTTCCTGGACGACTTGTTTCTTGTACTTTTCCACCTTAAAAAACCCTTCGGTCGGCTGCAGTGAGTGGACTAGTAGTTATGTTCTTTGCCTCTGGTTCTGAGGGTCGTAGGTTCAAACCCGGCCAGAATCAATTAATTTTTCAGGATGGGAAAATCGGAAGGACAAGTACTCTGGGAGGGACTTTAAGCCATGGATCCCAAGTCTGAAGATCTTCATCTTCAAGCTTGTAAAAGATCCTTAAGCCTGAATAAAAAGGCCTCTATGCAAAATTTACTGACATCATCATCCTAGTTTGAACTTTTATAGGAAAAAATCGCTATGAAGTTTAATTTATGATTAAATTAAAATGTTTCATACCTCACCTCATATCCAGTCATCTAACTAGACCGGTTTCAAAGCCTGGGCAGCTTCATCTTCAGTAATTTCTCATCGACTGATGTTATGTTGATCAGAAGAACTTCTGAAGCTGCCCAGGGTTTGAAACCAGTCTAGTTAGAAGACTGGATATGAGGTGAGGTATGAAACATTTAAATTTAATTTTAAATACCATAGTTGTCTGCTAGATGTCTCAATGGGTCAGTAGGTTGACCTCATACCATTCATGACATCTATAGGCAAATAAACATAACTAAATTAACGTGGTCTTGTAACTCCTAACATAGGAGAGGCTAATGCTTGACATTGGGTTGTTATGCCATTCTAGTGTGTGTAGTGTAAAAAAATGCTTTGAACTCGGCAAGTTTTGAACCGATGACCCTCGGGTTCAGAGACAAGGGACTTAACCCCTAGACCATAGAGGCCAATAGCTGAAGCAGGTAATTAACTTTAAATTTCATCTGCTGTGTCCAATTTTTCATAGAATTCACCTATTTTATTTTGATGTTGAAAATAACTGTGTAAACTTAATATATTATTTATTTAAAGAATACATGACATTTGTAGATCCCTGGGAATCACTGAGTCAGAGAATATAAAAATAAGTCCAAAGGTTTATTATAGAAAAAACACGCATTATCACTAAGATTATCCAGAGCAACACCTGCAGCCACAGTGTACACACTCCACAATACGTCCTGCAAAATAACAACTTACGATTAAATTTAAATGTTTCATGCCTCTCCTCATATCCAGTCTTCTAATTATACCAGTTTCAATGCTTGGGCAGCTTCATCTTCAGCAATTTCTTGTAGACTCATGTTATGTCAATCAGGAGAACTGCTTCTTCCTCCCTCTGTTGGCTGGACAGATGAACCTCTGGATCAAATCAGAATCAGCGGGAACTCCATGGTCTGGTCTATGTGTACTAACAAATTCAACGTCCTTTGATAAAAAGAAGGAAGAGGAAACAATAAGAAATATTACCTCTTCCAGTGTGCCTTTTGATACTCGACAAATGCAGTTGGTACCAAAGTTTGTGTTAGCTGCTGGCCTGACATCCAGACAGTGTGTTGGGGTGACATGTAGTCAGCATGTTGGTCTTCAGCCGTTATAGCTGGTTTTCTCAACCTGGAGCCACTACTTATTGCAGCTACCCAAATTCCTCACAATGCTCAGTGGGACCGATCCCATATTGGCCAAAATTCCACGAGAAAATTTCTTCCCGCATGGTGACTTGAACCAGCGCAAGTTCTGTAGCTCTGCACCAAGGTATCTTACCTTAACCACTCAGCTACGGCACTGGATAAAGTTTAATATACCTTGAAAAATCAATCAACTTCAGCTGATATGAATCTGCAAAGGCGAGCATGTTAACCACTACTCCATCAGGATGAATCTGGATTTTAAAATCTTCAGAATGAGTCGTAATAATCTCGTCTCATACACTCCATGGTCTGGTCTATGTGTACTAACAAATTCAAAGGCTGATATATTTTGAAAAAACAATACGAAGTAACATTGAGGTTTTACTTAATAATAAGTTTGATCTCATAGTCCCGGTGCCATAGCCGAGTGGTTAAGCCTTGGCGCAGAGCTATGGGACTTGTGCTGGTTCGAGTCCCATGGGAGAAGAAATTTTCTCATGGAATTTCGGCAAGTATGGGACCGATGCCTTGCCCAGCATCGTGAGGCATTTGGGTAGCTACAATAAGTAGTGACTCTAGGTTGAGAAGACCAGCTATAACAGCTAGGGACCCAACATACTGACCACATGTCACACTACACTGGCTGGATGATTGTCTACCTCTGTGATTAACACATGTGGATGTGAGGCCAGCAGCCGGATGGTAGGCCAAGGGCCTTCTAGGCCTGTCACTCTTGCAGTTTTTTTTTTACATACAGTATATATAAAACTTGTTAATAATACAGTAAACTCTACTATTTTGCAATAATGAAGGAAATTGAAGGTGCACAAAAAAATACAAATAATCAAAATATGACACTATAAAATATATATATATATATATATATATATATATATATTATATATATATATATATATCAAAGGGAAGTATGCATAACACATAAATTACATTCTCTTTATTTAAGGAAATGGTCAGTGATTTATTTATTTTTTTTGTAAAGTTTACATTATTTATAATTGCCATACAATTTTTTCTGACTGTAATGATATTATATTATTCAAAATCCATACACCTCATATAATCCAGAACATTGTCAACTGACTTTTGGAAACATTGTGGCTTATTCATGGAGCACTGTCTTTGTCACTTTTCTCGTTCTCCCCTCTGACCGATTCACCAGCAACATTGTTTACAATCTCAGTGACAGACAAATTTGGAACAATATTTTTTTACAAAACAAAGTAATTTACATTTATTGATCTTGATATCATGAACATTTTCAATTCCAATTCTATAATTTTCTGTCAATTTTGAACACAAACCCTCTTTCTCAAATTTATCTATCAGTTCCATTTTTTGTTTTATTGTCAGAACCATGTGTTCTTTTCTATGTCATTTCAACTGCACTTGTAACTAGGTATCAACAACTATGTTTAATTTTTAAGTACTGTATAGGGTCGGAAAAATGACCACCAAAAAACATGTGGAATGCCATATACTAAATCCATGTAAATTTAACAGTACTGTCATACCTCTATTCACTTGTTACATTTGTATAAAACAAGTGGTGAAGAGAGCATAATTTACACATATATCTGTTTTGCATACATTTGAGAGTTCGGAAATTGAAAAAAACATTTTTTTGTTAATTTGTAAAGAAAAATTTACACTTGAACCAGGATTTGAACCCAAACCTCTAGCTTTGTAGACTGTCAATTAATACACTAACCCAGATTTCCAGTGCAAATATCAATTTTTCTTTCCTCATATACAATTCTCTACATCTGAAGCATCTAGCCATCATTAGTAATTTGATTGGACAACTTCTAATTCAAGAAGACATTATGAGAAGTTTTACACAACTATTATAGCCAATAAAGCTTTATATTTCGATGTTGTGATTATATTTTTTAAAGAGACCAGCCTCATGGGTTAGTGGTCAGCATTTATGACTACAGTTCATGAGGTCCCAAATTCGATTCCTGGTTAAACAATAGTAATTTTTCTTTAAAAGGAATTATTCCTGTGGTTGCTCATGGTCTGTAATTCAGGTTAAGTTTAGGTTAAGAACTCTCCTGGCACTTCAATATCATTTATTACCCATCATATCATTGGGTAACATAACTCCACCTTCCAGGTGCCCCAACCTAAAAAATGGATTACAATTCCGTCAATGCCAGGGGAAAAATCCAGAAATGTCATAAAAGACAACCTGGTGGCATTAGACAAAAAAAAATTAAAGATAACTGATGTTTGCACCAGAAGCCTAGATTAGTGTAAAGGTTAGGAGGCTAGCATACAAAGCTTCAGGAGTTAATATTTCTTTACAAATTAATAATTGTCCATCATTGTGAGAGTTAAAAAATTTAATTATAACACTGAAATAATTTGTTTGTGTTTGGAAATCAATGTGCGGATAAACTGCAAATCAAATAACCTACACCCAAATTATTGAGAGTTTATTGTAAAACATATTGTTCATAAGCATTTCTTATAGTATTGTATATATATACATATATAACTCCATCCATCCATAGTAACTCTGCCCAAGGGCAGGCCTTTCACTGCAATCATAGCATTTTCATGCTATGTTTTGCAGCTTTACTAGGGAATTATAGGTATGGTAGCTACCCATTGCTTTCTACACCATGATGATGATGATAATGATAAGAATGATTATGATGGCCGGATGATTTTCAGGGACCGTTGGACCCTAAGCTTCCTGACATTTGTCTTACAGGTGAGGAAAAACCCCAGAAAAAACCTCACCCAGGAGCCTGTACCAACCAGGAATCAAACCCAGGCCCGCTGCGTGACAAGGCAGCATGCTATCTCGAGACCACAGCAGTGAACTATATATATATATATATTACATGGCAAACTTTTTTAGATGAACATTTTATGATAAACGGTACAAAAATGAACTGTCTTTTATTCGCAGATGACCAGATCATTGTAGCTTCCTCAGAAAATCAACTACAAAGATCAGTTTATAAATTATGGAAACTAATAAACGATTATAATTTAAATATATCAACAGAGAAAACAAGTCAATGGCATTTATTGGAATTCAGCATAAAAGGACAAAAATTGTAATTGGAGCAAACATAACTGAACAAGTAACTTGTTTCAATTATCTGGGATGCATGATATCGTACCAGCAAAATTTGGACACGGAGAAGAAATTAGGGAAATTTCAACAGATATGTGGTTCAATAAGAAGATATTTGAGAAATAAGACCACAAGGTATTATAAATACAACAGGGCCTAATTGCAGGTATAATAAAAATCGGATAAAAAAAGATAGAAGCAGAGGTGATATTTACTGATGTTTTATACCGGAATATAGGGAGAAAATAATCACCTTTAAAAATACTAATTATTTTAGATTCAAGTTCATACAAGGCTGTTAGGAAGTAAAAAACGAGTAAAAATGAGTGCTATCCGGGACTTATTGTTGGAATCGGTCACAACAACAACAGGATGTAGGCCAAAATATCAACATGTTTTGATGGAAAAAACAGAGATTTCCATTTTGACCTAACGAAAGTTTTGAACTACATCAGGTGAAAGTTATATGTGGGTTAGAAGTGAAGGGTGACTGATGAAAATTCCACCCGAGATTTTCCCCCGCAAATCAAGGCAGATCGGTAAAATAAATACTCGCGACTTGTAGACGAAAGTCAAACAGAAGGCAGCTTTGGGAACGATCTAGGACGGACATGATTTCGAAACGGCGCCCGTTCATATCTAAGGGAACCGGTTCGCGTAAACCTAGGTAGGGCCTATCCTGTTGGGCGGCATAGGTTCGACACTCGAATACCGTATGTCCGGGCCTAGCACAGTAGTTGCATATCATTGCCTCTCTGTGTGGGATATTTGACCTGTTCCCTGAGGGGCCTTGGGATGGACTATCCCGTGGGGGAGGGTAGCTTCCTTGTTCCTCCGGTTTTGATCCTAAGTCGGCATAATATTGGTATCTATTTGCCTCGGCGTCGGGGGCGCCCGCTTCCTCTATATCTACGTCTTCCCATTTCAGGGCTATCTGCACCGCTTCCTCTAAGGTGGCAGGGGAAGATATTTAAGATATCTTCGCATTCGCCCATTTATTCCTCTGAGGAAAGCTAGTAATGTCCTACTTTCAGCCTCTTCCCTCACCGTTGCCTGAGCCACTGGATCTAATTTATGGAGAGTCGATAATCGTCCTAACTGCATACATCTATCGGCAAATCGCCGAACCGGCTCTTCCCACAACTTGTTTTATTTCGGCTAATTTTCTGGCGTATCTCTCGGGGTCGCCGGTGGATAGCCGTTCCTTGAGTCGTCTAGCCAAGGTTTCATAATCCGCGTCTATTAATCTCGCGTCTGCTTCTATGAAAGTCCTTGCAGCACCTGTTAATTTGGTTTTTAATACATAATTTTTATCTCGTCGTTCCATCGATTTATAGTGGCTAACGTGTGCACCATATTTAGGAAAGCCTCTATGGACATGCTCGGGGAAATTCCGTCCCATGGGGGGATCTGGTCTACTAGAACTGCCCCACTAGCTGGGTCTATATTCGGAGGTGGGGGCGTCGTAATGGAGGTAGCCGCGGAAGTGGCTGCGACTGATAAAATCTGTTCTCTAAATTGTGTCATTACGGCCTCTTGTGCTACCATCCTAGTCGATAATTCTCCTAACGCCTGGGACACCTCTTCGGGGACTTGCGGGTTAACCTTGGGAGGCATTTTCTTCCCTTTTATTTATGAACAAAACAAGTTTAGCCTAACGTAACTATCCTTACTGCAAGCGTCAAGAGCAGTTCTACTAATAAACACAACACCTAAGTTTATGATTCCCACAATGAAATAGTATCTAAATGACTTAACACCACACACAATATCTCTCAAAACAATAATTCACTTATTTTAAACAAAATAAAATACTTCCTGTAAAGAAAACACAATTTAAATTCCACTAGCAACACTTACATAAACACTAAATGAAAAACTATTTAACACGTCAACACAAATTATTTTACCACTATCAAAAGAAATATTATTTTAAACAACAATAAAAAATGTCACAAAATCTGTGCTGTAAACGAAATACAAGTCTCAAAGATAATTTATACGCTGAAATTGAACACAAAACTCTAAAATAATGTATATGCTGAAATTGAACACAATAAATTACTACTGATATTTTTCCTAACTATTAATAATGATTGCTCATCTAATTAACTTACATTTAAATTTCTGACCTCTCTCATGTAATTAATATAGGGGAAAAATCTCCTGTAAGTAATATATAGATGATAAATTGCGATTGCTGTCTTGTGTGGATTGAAAATTTAGGGTTCGTTTCCTTATCCGCGAGTATAATAGAAGATTATGCTCACGAATATCTCACACCGCCAGACACCAATTTTATTACAACCTGGATAGAACAGATTATAAGGTAGCGAAAAAGGGCATGAAGTCAATATTTCCTATGCATATATTTAACTAAGCTTCTTTTACTCAAGCTGTATAAGTCGTTTATTCGTCATCAAGAGTGAGGGGAAGTCAAGGACATCTGCTAAATATAGATCGGAATGTCAGTTCCGTTATAAATTCCACACACAAAACCAGCGTAACCAACCTTTATTTACCATATATATAACACTGAATTAAATAAATCCTTTATAAAAATACCCGTAATTATAAACCTAAACACAAATAACTAAACTTTATTTTATGACGTTAATTTACATGCTACTTAGTTCAATCTGTCTCTCTTGGCTCTACTCGTCGAATGCACAATCGTGTGTATGTGGGTTTCTCTCACTATTGTTCTTCTCGTGCCCTAACGTTTCTGATGTCCCTTACTAGTATACTTTATCTCTTCGTTATGACCATATTCTATGTGTGCGTACGGCTTTCTCTTCGCGGTTTTCCTTTCCGCTTTACTCTAACCACCGGTGGCCCCCCCTTTTTTTTCCTCTGGCATCATTATTGACTCTGGATGGTCCCTGACCATCGCTCCTTGTATTCCTGACTTCTTAGTCCGAGGTCTATGTCCCGTTGACCTCACGTGTTCCTAAGTCTTGGCAAGTCGGCGGACTCGTCGAGTAAATCGCCTCAATGGAGGTGGTGTTTGTTCCTTACTCCCTTCGGGGCCCAAGGGATAGTCCTGGGGGCAATTTCAATCTTTCCCTGGGTTACAATTTCTCATCCACGGCTATTAATCTCTGAGGTATGGTCCGAGAGAGAGCGAGGCGAGATATCCAATTGACGGTGATCAGTCGTCCCTGATCCTCCCTCCTTTCTCTCCACCGTGCAGTCCTCCTGAGGGTTATGACCTTGTAGGGGATAATTTTGTTCCCTAGCTTTACGTATTGGTCTTCCATATTGATGTCTGCTTTTAGGTTATTTAGCATATCCAAGCCAAATAACCCATCAAATTCCCAAGATAAATGCGAAACCAGGAATTTTCCGTTATAGGCACTGTTCTCCAACTCGAAAGTAACTAGTTGGGTACCCATTAACTCTATAGTTTTCCAGACATGTCATAAACGGTTGCTATGGTTGGTGAAATTTCCGAGTTACTAATCCCTGGTTTGATTATCGAGACACTTGCTCCAGAATCTATGAGAAGGTTCTATACCTTCCCTTCGATTCTGACGGTGACTAGTAACTCTCTGGTGGTTGTGTAGACCCTGAATATTCCTAGTTTCTCTGGGGTGCTTGGTTCGATGATTGGGTCTGTGTCACCGAACGATATGCGTTTGGGTTCTCCCTCCTACGCGTGCAGTCCCGGGCAAAATGTCCGGTCTGGTTGCAGAAAAAACACTCCCTGCTATTCCGAACGGGAGGAGGGTCTCTATTCCTAGAATTCCCTCCCGGGTTGGGTCCTGAATTCCTTGGGGGAACATAATAATTAGTATTTTTAAAGGTGATTATTTTCTCCCTATATTCCGGTATAAACCATCAGTAAATATCACCTCTGCTTCTATCTTTTTTATCCGATTTTTATTATACCTGCAATTAGGCCCTGTTGTATTTATAATATAAGGGAAACTCAATTAAAATTTTTACAAAACAGTAGCCGTTACAACATTAACATACGGGTCTGAGACTTGGCCTTTAACGATCTCTGATAAAAATAAAATTGAGACAATAGAAATAAGAATTCTCAGATCTCTAAGAGATCAAAAGAGAAGTCAAGATATCAGAGATAACCTACAAATCTATAATATAAACGAGAAAAATACATACAAATAACGTAATTGGTTTGAACATATACAAAGAATGCCAAATAATCGTTTATCAAAACAGCTGCTTCATTATAGGCCTCTAGGCCAAAGAATGCAGGAAGACCAAAACGTCGTTGGAAGGATGACGTGCCGCCTGCGGCATGTAGTGCGCCGGGGAGCGGAACGGGCCAACAGGCCCATACCTTGAAGATGATGATGGTGATATATATATATATATATATAGAGTAAGTAAAGAAAGGATTTTCGAAGGTAAAGGTCATTTTTAGGAGCAACAGAACTGAACTATAATGCACCTAATCTAAATATATTCATGATGTTAATGATAATGCTGATATTTAAATAAAAACACTTCAGAATCTAGTCTTAATTGTTGATCCTTTATTGTAATTCTTTACCTGATAATTCTACAAGAAAATCAGAGATTTTGGAAGGAGACTTATAATGACTAACAAAAAAGGTTGAACTGTCTTTGGATAATGTTTCATTATATTTCAACTAAAATAAGCACAGACTTTTATTTTAGTTACTTCTTGATTATATTTTTGAATCAACTTGTAATAAAAAATGAATGGTATATTAAAAACAATAAGCCATTTTATTGCAAAGTTCTGAAGAGCCTATTGTCATTTTCTCTAAGGCATTACAAAAATATTGGCTCTTAATTTTCTAGAAAATTGTATTAATATATTATAGGTATTTAGTTATGACTTAAAATTTTAACATATTCATATTATTATATTTTTGTGACTATACCTCAATTGAGTTTTACTATGAATTTTATTATAATGCTCATATTATTATCAATATTAAACCCATAAACATTTTAACAAATACCAGTAATATTTTTGCTTGCATAATTTGCGCCCTGCATATTTTTGCACACCCTAATTTTTAAGGGATCCATATATATGTAAGTAACAACATATATAAACTTGAAATAAATAGAAATAATTATATAATAAGATTTATATTTTGAACTTTATTTTTGCTCCGTGTATTTTGTGCATACATTTTAGGTATATTTTCTTTTCAGTGTAGTAGGGATTTTCCTTCCCTGAATTCCATTGCCAATTCTTACATTCCAACATAGGTCATTTACCAGCAACTAAACTACCTGCTTCAGAAAGAAACCCAAAGCCTTGCTACTTTAACAATGCTTGCCCTTGGCAAAGACAAGTTTTACAGAAGTAAATACCGGTACTTTAGTTGACTTTCAACACTTCTTATGTGCACTTGCATTTATTTGGTATTTCCAGATGGGAAACAAAAATAACAATTACACAGCATCATATATATTGAAAGTGATAATAAGTTTCATGGAACATTTGGGCAATTGTGCAGCAGAAAGTGAATTCGGAGTTCTCAAATCCAATGTGTGTTATTGGAGGAAACAAAAATATGTGCTAAATAATTATTACAGTATTTGAATTGTTTCATTTGTTATACTTACTTAATACAGGCTTTCCACTTTACAGCAGTTTGCCTTTTATTCCTGCTTTCCAGGGATTCCTACCTTCCCATTGGCCATCTTCCATCCCCCTCTTCACCATGGCTTCATATATTCCCTCATACCATGCTCTTCTACTTCTCCCCCTCTTCCTTCTGCCTGGTACCATCCAATCCAACACCTGTTTAGGCCACTGGTCTTCCGACATCCGTTGTACATGTCCATACCACTATAAATCTCTCTTTGTTATCCTATTGATAACAGTTTCTTGTGCATCCATTTCTTGTCTGATATATGTATTTTGAATATGTTGTAGCCTGGATTTTCTCATATTTCTCCGTAATCCATCCATTTCTGTCGCCAAGATTCTTTTCTGCATCCTTTCATTTATTGTCCAGCTTTCTGATCCATATGAAGTATACTTTCTATTATTGTCTGTATAATCTCTTTTTTTGTTTTTCTGGTCAAATTTCTATTCCATAAAAGACCATTCAGGGATCTAATCACCTTCCTTGCACAATTTACTCTGTTAATAATATATCTTTTTCACAAGTACCAGATTTATCTATTATAGATCCAAGATATTTAAATTCTTCAACACGTTTAATTATCACATTATTTATTAGTAGGTCTTCTGAATTTGCTCCGATTACCATATATTTTGTTTTAATATAATTTATCTTCAGTCCACCTGCCTCAAAAGCATCGACCAACTTTCTAATCATATATTCTATTCATTTGTTATTGTTTATTAATTATTATTGTTTATAGATTTATTATTGCATGATTATTATTTGTATAATTTAAGATTACCTAAAGTGATATGCTATAAAATTATAAGAGATGACAAAATTACTATATTCTTAATTACTATACTTACCTACCATAATTGAGATAACTCAGAACAGGATCTATAATTTTAAAAATCTGCCATATTTTACACTCCCCAATTTTTCAATGGCCAAAGTAAATTAAAAAGTGTGCAAATTATGCGAGCAAATATGGTACTTATAAAATTTCACTAGCGGGATTAAATCATATTTGAAGAGAAAAAGTTTTAATTAAAATGGGATTTGAATCCAAGGCCTCTGGTTCTATATATCAGTTCACTAAGCCAATGAGCCACTTAGGTATCTCACTTTAAATGGTTATTTTTCTCTGTCTTCCATTTAAAGTGAGATGCCTAAGTAGCACAGTGGTTTACTGCACTGTACATAGTACTAGAGACGTAGTAGTCATAAATATCTCTCTTCAAATATTAATTTGTCCTTCAATGTGAGTGAAAATTTAAAATTGAAAACATTTTAAATCATAATACTAATATTAATCATATAGAGAGAAATTGTCCTGCATCATGACAGAGCAATTTAAGGCATCATGCCTTGGTGTAAAGCTACAAAATGGATACTAGTTTGAGTCCCCATAGTGGTAGTAGTAGTAGCCTTGGTCACTCCACTGGGAAGCATAAGGCCTTGATAAAAGCTCACCAACATATTCTGTTGTTTTGCCAGTGCCTTAATTTCATTCCAACTCATCCCAGCCTGTTCAGCTTCATCCCTGATGGCATTACTCCATGTTACCCTAGGTCTTTCTCTTCCACCCTCTCAATCCTTGGGGCTTCCCATCAAATGCCACTTTTGTGATGTTATCATTCTCTCTCCTTAATATATAACCAACCCATTTCCATTTTCTATATTTAATTTCTTTACAAATTTAATTTTGATTTATTCTTCTCCAAAGTTCTTTATTTGTTTTAATCTCTGGACACTATATACCCAGAATATTTCTCAGGCAACAATTAACAAAGATTTGGAATTTCTTTCCAATTTATTTTGTAGCCTTCTAAGTTTCACAGCCGAATAATAAAATTGATTTCACATTCGAGTCCCATGGGGGAAGAAATTTTATCATCTCAGCTAGTATAATGAGACCAGTGTTCACTTATCACATTATTAATTTGCCATAGTTAATTATGTAGTGACTCCAGTTGAGATAACCAGGTAGTACTCAACATGCTAATCACACGTGATTCCTATACTGGCTGGATGATCATCTGCTTCTATGATAAACACAATATATAGATGTGAGGCCAACAGCCAATTGGTAGGCCAAGAGTCTTCTAGAACTGTCATGCTATGGAGTATGTGGTAGTAATAATAGAGACAAAGTTGAATGCAGGTTTTCACAGCCAGTGATCATAATATTAAGATATTCTGGACTATGTGGCCATGGTCCATGACTGGTGTTTCTTCCAGATGTTTCTCCCTCAACTGCAGAGGGCATGTTCAGTGGTGAGTACTTCTAAGTAGTGTTCCCTGGTCAGAGGTTTGACTGTGAATGAGCAGCTGCTGGAAACTGGTATTTATACCTAGTGCTGGTCCCAGGATGGCTATATGAAGTCGAAGCTGATTGACTAGTCATTGTCAATCTAGAATCTGATTGGTTCATAACTGCTTCCTCATTATTGATTATGTTTATACGTATGTTGTCTAAAGTATGATATCAGGCTTTATTCAGTTTTATCACTTTTTCTTTTCTATTGAAATTATCTTTATTGTTGTAAATTTATATATATATATATATATATATATATATAGTCTTCTTGTATCTTGTAAGCCCATGTTTCCCTTAACACAAATTTAGGCGCTCTTCCCCTACAAGGAAGAATTTGAACCATACTAATTTAGTTACACTTGTTTTTCGTATAGGTGTCATTTGAGTGGTCTGTGGTCACCGTTCCGCCTCATACTGACATCTAGGAAACCAAGGTAGTACTAGGACAGGAAAATTTGGTAAATTTTGCTTAGAGCCTTTTCATTCAGGCTTAAGGATCTTTTATGAGCTGAAAAACTTCAGACTCAGGACCCACAGCTTAAAGTCCCTCCCAGAGGACTTGCTCCTTGGATTTTTCCATCCTAAAAAAATCCATCGACCCCGGCCGGGTTTGAACCTTCGGGACCAGAGGCAAGGAGCATAACCACTAGTCCACCGCGGCCAATATATTATATATATATATATATATATATATATATATACCCCCAATAGTGGATGCAGCAGAGTAAGAAATCTACCGGTTTGGTGCAGATGGCAGATGAGGCAAAAGGGTGGATCAGACTCTTAGCTGCAGTGAAAGTAACTGATCTATAGTGGACTCCAGAAAAAGTCTCTGGTCCTCCAGGTTGGGGGTTGATGCTATGGGTCAGCCTCCTCATACATTGTAAAAAAACATTAATGCTAAAAAACCAAAATATATAGACAGAAGCAGACAAGCAAGATCGGGAAGTGTGGTAGAAAATAATTTTATATTTTGGTTGAGGATACCTGTGTATATAACAGAAACAATCCTGAAATAAATAAAAATAAATATAGAGCGATTCCACGAAAATGTCATACCGAGGTGAAAATTTTGAAACTGACACAGGAATAAATCTGTTGATGTAATATATATCTGTAAATATCAAATTTTATAATTCTATAAGGAAATGTTTCAAATGTGCATTATTTTAATCTAATAATAGCGGTAGAACTTGTCATATTCCAAACCTGAAAAAATACGCAAAATTTTACCAATTTCTTGTTTAATGATTTGGTCGTAAGAATTCATTTTATTTCACAAAATCTTTTGTTAAACCATACTTTGGTCCTCCTTGGTCGTAAATTAAACAATATTAATTGGATTATAATATTCTATATACCTTAAATGTGTCCTATAGTTGTTAACTGTAAGTTATGGTCAGTCAGTCACTGAAAACGGATAAAAATGGTCTGTACACAACATAATAATTGATGGATTAAAATTTCCTCTTGGATTCTACGTTATCGGTACACAACTAACAAAAAGTATAGATGACATTTTCTTGTAAAGTCATTATTTGTCCCGCTGGAGTCCCGTGACTGACTGACTTTTTTGTCCCCTCACTTATATTGCTAATACGCATAACGCAGTCAGTTGCTTGCTGGACTCCGCTGTGTATTAACATAAACATGGTTTAGGAAATCTGGTAGACTGTTTGGCTCAGCTGTTTCATTAAATATTACTGGCCCTTCTTCTGTGACAATTTGAGCTAAAGGCAGCGGAAGGATTTAAATGTAGAGTAATTACATGAAATGTCATACTGATGTGAAAATTTTGAAATTGGCGCAGGAGTATTTTTTTTCGATGAGACATTTTTTTGCAGATGAAATTTTCCGATTATAGAAGGTAAGTTTGAAATACGGATTATACTTACTCACTCACTGGCACTATCGAACCCGTAGGTTCATGGCCGAGCGGACATAAGCTCTCCATACATCCCTATCCTGAGCTAATGCTTTCCAATCATTCCCTTTATAATCTACTTCCCTCAAATCATAGTTAATATTATTCTCCCACCTCATTCTTGGTCTACCAACTGGGCGTTTTCCCTCTGGCTTTCCTACAAGAAGCCTCCATGAAAGTCTTTCATTCCCCATACGTGCAACCTTTCCTGCCCATCGCAGTCTACGAGACTTAACTGTTCTTATTATATCTGGCTTCCTATAAAGACCATGTAGTTCATTGTTATGTAGTATTCTCCATTCACCTGTCTGTTCATCTCTCTTTGGTCCAAAAATGTTCCAAAGTACTTTGTTCTCAAATACTTGTAATCTCCTTTCCTCCCTTATCTAAATTAATAGTAGAACATGATATATTCCGAAACCTGAAAACACATGCAAAATTAAACGAAATTTTGTTTTACGATTTCACTGTATAAATTTGTTTTGTTTACACCGACTCTTTGTTATACCATATTTCGGTCCTTCCTGATTATAATGTAATACTAATAATTGTATTATAATATTCTAGATAATTAAAATGCGCCCTATAATTATTAAGTATAAGCTACAGTCAGTCACATAAAACATACAAAATTATTGTACACAATACGATAATTGATTGGATCCAAATTTCCTCTGGGATTCTAACGTTATCGGCACATAACTAACAAAAAGTATTAACGACGTTGTCTTGTAAAGTAATTACGTTAATTATATTAATTCCATTTTATATTTGTATTAATGGCATTTAAATAATTTTTCATTATGCGATTCTTCAATATGTATGTTATTAAGTCAGTGGAATTAGAAGCAGGTGCGCGGTTCATATGTGTTTAGAAAATGTGTGTGTGGAAGGCCTTGAACCTGAAAGGTTCACGCATTAGTTTGACCTTTGACATGACATGTGTGCCGTGTTATCGGGGATTCACATTGCGATGTTGCCACACTGAAACAGAGTCATGCATGTTAATTGCGAAAACAGTTTTAATCATATGAAGGAAGTTTCTTGTATAAAAAATACAATTGGCGTGGAGTATATGTGAATAAGTATGTATAACCTGTAGTGTAAAATAAAATTATTATTGGGTGTAATGTTATTGGAAACCAACAGTGAAAATACGTATGACAACACTGTACTATGTGCGCCTGCTGCAACAGACAAACATAAGTAAGACTTCGCGCGTTGTAAGAGATTTCTTTCGATTGTTTAGTTTTAAAAATAGAACTCATGTCAGCAAAATAATTTGTAATCAGTTGCTTTGAAAGAATATATAACAGAATGTTCCATATTTATATACAAATTTCAGTAATTTGTATACTGTACTTTATCATTAATTTTTTTTTTGTCTTTATAGTTGAGACGCGTGAAAGTTAATTTTAGTGATCTGGAACGAACAATGCAAATTCCATATCGGCATTTTTATTTATTTTAATGGTTCAATCCATTAACAGTATCAGATAAATATTAATCAGTTAATATGGTTGTAACAAAATTATCCCATATTAGGCATATTCAACTATAGAGAAGGCCCTACGTTGTTAAAAAGTTAATATTTCTTTATTTTGTGAAATTTAAAATGATACTTGGTAACCAAGTTAAATAAATTACACTATTTATTTAATATTTTCACAGCTATCAAATTGTACATTTTCTATACATGATAAAGGAGTGAAGTTCTTTATTCATCTCCATATTATCGATTTTTATATATTATCCATCCATAGTAATTCTGTCCGAGGGCAGGCCTTTCACTGCAATCATAGCATTTTCACGCTATGCTTGCAGCTTTACTAGGGAACTGTAGATGTGGTAGCTTCCCGTTGCTTTCCACACCGGTGAAGGATGGCGATGATGATGATGATGATGATGATGATGGCCATATGGTTTCGGGGACCGTTTGGGCCTTAAAGTTTTCTTGGCATTTATCTTACAGGTAAGGAAAAAAACCCGATAAAAGAAACTGCGCGACAAGGTAGCACGCTACCTCGAGACCACAGTGGTGGACTTATCTATTATAATTTCATATTATCTTTAATATTTGTATAATATTTGCAGCTCCAGAATATTAAAGTCAAAATAAAATTCAGATATGTCAGTCAGTCACAGAATGTAGTCAGTCAGTCACACATCATATATTAGGTTATAACTCTGGTCTTAATTGCGATTTTTGTTTCGTTTTTTATTGAGAATGTAACTTGAAATGTGTCCTCCAAACGGTATTTTGGAAAATTGAATTAGGATTCACACTTCAGAGCATGATGCAGATGAACATGTTAAGCTGCATGATGAGTTGACATTTATGTCAGTCAGTCACACATACTTTGATAGATAATAAATAGCACTGTTTTTCTTCAAAAGTTGTATATTTAAGTACAGTCTTAACCACACACTATTCCTCTATCATATCACGTATATAACACCCCTAATTTCAATCAATTGTAATATTTATGCAACCATTTTGATGTAAAAGTGTATTGTACATGTCAGTCAGTCACATATGGAATTACTCTATACATATATAGAAATTTACAAACATAATTTACAAACATAATGATAATTTCAATAGGAAAGAAGGAGGATAAAACTGAATAAAACCTGGAATCACATGTTACACAACAGAGAGGTATAAACATAATCAATAATGAGGAAACAGTTCTGAACCAATCAGATTCTAGATTAAAGATGACAAGCCAATAAGCTTCTTCCCACGCCGTGGCCGAGTGGTTGAGGCAAGAAGACTTGGGACAGAGCTAAGGGACTTGCACTGGTTTGAGTCCCCATGGGGGAAGAAATTTTCTTGTGGAATTTCGGCCAGTATGGGACCGGTGCCTACCCAGCATCATGGGCATTTGAGTAGCGACTCCAGGTGATCAGCTATAATGGCTGGGGACCCGACATGCTGACCACATGTCACCTCTACACTGGCTCGATGATCGTCTAGCTCTATGATTAACACATGTGGATGTGTGGCCAGCAGTCAGATGTTAGGCCAAAGGCCTTCTAGGCCTGTCATGCTTGGAATTGGAGCCAATCAGCATTGACTTTGTCCAGCCATCCTGGAACCAGCACTAGTATAAATACCGGTTTCCAGCTGTCTACCGCTCATTCACATTATGCCTCTGACCAGGAAACACTACCTAGAAGTATTTTTTTAATGAATTAACACCAAGAGATGTTATTTATTTAAGTAAAATTTTATTACCTCACCACATAATCTTCTTCTTTGACTAGTTTCGGAACTATCTAATAAGAAGAAGATTATGAGGTGAGGTGTTAAATTTTACTTAAATAAACTACCTAGAAATACTCACCTCTGCAGTCGAGGGAGAAATGTCTGGAAAAAACGCTAGTCATGAACCATGGCCACATAACCTAGTATCTCTCACTAGAGAGAAAGAGTAATTGTATAATCTATTCTTATCTCTCCATGAAGAATTTACAAGAATCCAGAATACAAACCCATATACTGATTATGATATTAAGAAATTCTGTAGAAGCACTGATGATAAATTTTAAATGTAGAAAAAAAACTTGATTAATTGTTAAAGTAGAAGTAAAATGGGAATGAAGCCTGGATTAGCTCAGTCGTCTGAGCATTAGCACGGAAAGCTAAAGGTTCGGGGATCGATTCCCGGTTCAGGCAAGAATTTTTCTCTTTACCATTGATTTAGAAGTAAAACTTTTTATTTTTTCTTTCACTCACCTCATACTTCATAAGAAACCTCATAGTGTTATTTCCTATCTACATAACTTAAGAAGTAAACTGTCCAATTATTGGTATTATTATTATTATTCTTAAAGAAATAAGGAAAGTAGATAAAAGAAATTATACAGCAAACTCCTGATAAATATACTGAAAAATCTTGGGTATATTAGCAGTAAGCATGGATGGCATTTCATTAGCACATTTCTAAGTGTATCAAACTAAATGGAGATCAAATATGCTGAGCTCTAAAAGTAAAATATGTTTGAAAATGACTACTGTAATTTTAACTAAGTGGGAATGAGATTATATTTGTAATTTTGAGTTATGTTTAGCACTAATTTTATATTTTTTTTAAGAGCCTGACAAGGAAAATTTGAAAGCATAATTTAATATAGTACATTTAATTTTGTGAAAGAAAAAAGTTATTTTTGTAGATCAAAGTTGTTATATGATCTAACATTAATATTTACATATGTATGGATTTTTCTCAAATTTCTCAGTACATTTGAGGGTTGCCATACTATGGATATTTAAATTCTTGTCTGGACCACAACAACTACAATCAGATCCCTCGTCCATGCTCTGGTTCCTCATCCTACTCTGAGAACTGTAAAGAACTATCTTTACTTTGTTTAGACATGATGCTATGTTTGCGCCATGGAGGTTGTAGATTCCCATACAGCATGTCAATCAACCTCTCAACAATGCCAATTATACCCAACACTGACAATCCTAATAAGAAACCTAAAGAGCCTCCAAGATCTGCCAGAAAGAGTGACCAATCGTATGCTAGACGCTCCTCAGATACCTCAATTCGACGTGATGTATAGTATAGATATAGATGACTGAGCTTAGTTCCTCCATTACTCTGCATTTCGTAACGTCTCGTTATGTATGGTGTATACTGGAGTGAGTGACATGAACGCATGCAGTTACAGCTTAAGTCATCATATGATGAATTACTGCAAACAAAAAGTTTGTTAAGCTCTCTCTCTTTACACATAAACAGATTATAAACAAAGGAAGGGTATTGTTAAAATTTTACGGTAACATTTCTCATGTTTTACTTTTTTTTCCCCATAATAGCACTGAGGCCAATTGAAGTGGTTGCCATAATTATTGACATGCTTATTACAGAACAAGAAATAATGTGAGGTTAGTATTATGCAGATCAGCCTCTATATATAGAGGTTAAGTTCTTTGTCTCTGGTCCTGAGGGTTGTGAGTTCAAATCTAGCTGGAGTCAATGGATTTTTTAGGATTGAAAAATCCAAGGGACAAGTCCTCCAGGAGGGACTTTAAGTCATGAGTCCCAAGTCTAGATTTTTGGAATTGCAAAAAAACCTCAAGCCTAAATTTGAACATCTGAGCAAAATTTAATTGGTCTTAAAAGACTGCTGGATGAGGTCAAAAATAGGTCTATAAAGGCCTAATTTGTGACAGATAATGATAATGATTTCCTCCCCTTTCTTTTCCACAAAAAATTATAACAAGAACTTTAGGGACGGGGAAATTTTGCATATATTTTTACCCTTAAGATGGACAGGATGGGTAATGTACATTATTTAAAAATTCCACATGAGGTATGGCAATTCTTATACATTTCAGGTTAAGAAATTACCAAAAAATGTAATTGTTTCATCTGATAAGGAGATGTGGAACTGATTAAATATATCAGTACAAAATACAAATGAATCCACACTAACAATTTCTGTCTATTCTTTTTTTGAAAGTTGGAAATACTTAAAGAATGTATAAATCAATTGTGAAGAGTATTCACCTATCCAGGTTGTGTCTGAATATAAATAAAAACAAAGTGATCGAATAGAAATATTAAGGATTTTTTATTAGCAGATAGTATATTTTTGTTTTGTTTTAGATCTCAGTATAGAGTCCAGTTGTCATTATGCTCCTTGCCTCTGATTCCAAGGGTCACAGGTTCAAACCCAGCCAGAGTCGATGCAAATCCTCCAGGAGAGACTTTAAGCTGTGGATCCCAAGTCTAAAGATTTTCAGGCTCATAAAAGATTCTTAAGCCTGAATAAAAAGGTCTCCAAGCAAAATTTACCTAGCTCAACATCCTAGTAATACCTTAGTTGCCTGCTAGATGTCTCATTGAGTAGGTGTGTTGACCCCATGCCATTCATGACATCTATGGGCAAATAAGATAACTAAAAATTAACTAGACTAGTAACTCGTAACAAAGGAGAGGCTATGGCTTAACATTGGGCTGTGCCATTATAGATAGATAGAGATATAGTCCAGTTAACTAGACTGAAAAATACTATGGAAGGTAAACATGTAACATTTAATTTAATTTTGAATATTTGAATGATAAAATGCAAGAGGAGAAATGTGATAACTGACAATGTATATCATACTTACTTGTATAAGTAACCTGATAAGATGGATTGTACTTGTATAGAAGTATTACATAAAGGTGCTCCATATCAGTCAACCATGGTGCTGTGCATCCAATTCTATTTACCAATTTCTTTGTTTTACATAAGTGTTCACACTATAAAAAGAATTACAATTTTTAATTTTTTCTCACTCTATTTTTTGGTAGATCTTGGTCTTAAGTAACAAATGAAAGCATTAATTCAATGGTATGCAGCATAAAGGTATGAAGTCAAAAATGGAAATTTTTAATCTACCATATGAATCGGAAAATTGTATTCTTTAGAAAAAAACAAGAGTCTTACATTTTATTAATAGATTAAAACTTATTAAGTTATGTAGATAGGAAATAAACACTATGAGGGTCTTTTAATATTGTTTATTTTTTATTATTTCACTCACCTCCATCTTCATAATTTCCTATGACTTGATAGCCAACTTATTAGTTATGTAGATAGGAAATCAACACTATGAGGTTCTTTAAATATTGTTTATTTTTTTATTATTTCACTCACCTCATACTTCATAAAGTATGAAGTATGAGGTGAGTGAAATAATAAAAAATAAACAAGATTAAAACTTGTTTAATCCGGAACGTGAATATGCAGAAATCTGCCAAATGGAACAGACTTAGTGGTCCCAGTGAAATAATAGTAATTTTACGTGTATTTATTTTGCATAAAACGGAATCTGTCCAAAGCCGAAACAGAAGGATATTTCTACACAATTCATGATTTTTTTACAAAGTGGAAAGATAGAGAAATAAATTAGTTTCCACTTAATTGAATTCCTGTTAGGTCAAAAAAATAATAAGGAATGATTCCTGCCGCCAGGTGAAGTAGAAATTCTACCTGTACCTGAAATTTTATTTTGGCCTCACTGCACACCTGTCATGCAAAATACAGATAATTGTCTTACAAATAACCATTTCACTGTAAAATCTTAAATTAGTTTAAGTTCTGAGACCGATCTTTCACAGGTAGCATCCTGAATGTACAGAATAAAGATGGCTAAATGTATGGTATCATTCTCATTAAACGAAAAAGTGAAAGTGATTAAAGATAAATCTCCAAATTTCCAGACCAATGCTGTTGTCAAATCCCTAGGGAATAATGATTTCAATGCATCTTCAGGTTGGCTGGACAGTTTTAGAAGATGACACAATGTAGTGTGGAATGAAATTTGCGGGGAATCAAAGGATGTGGACAAAAGTGTAGTTAGTGAGTGGAAACCGAAACATGCATATTTTAACCTCAGGATACGCGCCTAAGAGACATTTTTAAAGCTGACAAAAAGGACTGTTTTCGGTACTCTATAATCTAAGATTACTAATGAGTTTTAGTTTTTTTATAATGCAGAATTTTGTCTAATGTGGAAAAAAAAATTGGTCCCATATGATTCCGCTTTGAGCAAGTTTTACTGTATTAGTAACATTTTCCTTCACAGGAAAATAGCACAATTTTCTGATTAATATGAGAAATCCTTTATAACAACACACATAATTATTCTGTTTTGTAGGTTGAGGGAAAGGAAGAAACACATTTTACCTAAAATGTACTTTCAATGCAATTGGTCATAATACATAGAAATTTTAAAATCAGACATACTTGCATACTTAATCTAAACAAAGTTAAATATATCTTGTAGTATATTTTTCCTAATACTCAAATAAAAAATAAACACTATTTTATGTTTCAAAATAGTTATTTAAAAGAAAATTAAATTACGTTATATGAATGACTTTGAATATGGTCGGTCCTGGTAGATAGCCTAAGTGTTTACCATGTTTGCCTTTAGTTTGACAGTTTGCAGGTTTAAATCAAGCCAGAATTGGTGGATTTTTTAGGGGTATGGGTTTCTTTGGAAGGAACCTGGGTCGTATGCAAATACATTAGTCTCTACTCAAATTACTTCCAATCACTGGTGAGCTGAGATCGAATAACGTAACGGCCGCCTTACCGGTCATGCATGAATGTTGACGTTTTCGTAATATTGGCAACGAATTACCCAGAATTCTCAGCGATAAAAACCACTTCCGTTATTTTCGTCTGCTATAGAGGAATGCATTTATGCTTGCATCCCGCAAATAATACCGTATACAAACACGTCTGCGACGCGCAATATTACGCCGATTCTCCTGTTCTTCCAGTTGAATTCTTTGGTAGACTATCAAATTCCTCTTCTCCGCGTATACCGAAAACATGATCGAAGTCTTCAAGTTCCGACATCTTGGATAAGTTTCAAACTACATCGGTTACCATCGGTTCCCTTCGGGATTTTCACATAAGTTTATATCTTGAGCTACGATCTTAAGGTACCTTGTCAGGTAGCTTTACAATTATTACCGCGTGAATAGATTTCTGAGTAAGAAAAATGTGTTTGAATAAAACTTTATGAGCAGAGAACGCCTTTTACTGAGACCATTAAGCAAAATTTTTCAGCACTTTCATGTTTCAAATTTTAATTGTGACGCTAATGACTTTAAAAGATATGGAGCCCGGATAAATTAAACACTAACAAACTTTGAATATGACCATTTTAAAATTTAAATAACTTCTTAGAAAGTAAAGTTACAATAGTGTAATATTGTTAATTTGATGAAATCTAGTGGAATGTCAATTATTATCCAAACAAATTGAGACCAGCTATAGTTTAGATATTTGATTGGATAACTAAACATAAAACTGACAGAGTGTATAAAATACATTTTAAATGTTTCTAATTGTTAAAACTAAAATCCTCAAACAAAAAATAAAAAGTTCACATTTACTCATGTCACATACATAGAAAAAGATACTAAACTGTTAATATACCTACATTAAAAAGTTGCAAAGAGAAGGATTTTCTTAGCTAGTAAAGATCCTGATTGAAACTTATTCACAGTATCAATGCAAAAGGAATTTCTGGAATCACTGTAAGATAAATAAATTTTGCATTCTGTTAAAATGTATTTTTATTTTTATTAACTATAATCTATCTTAATGCATGTTAGTAATGTAGGGAATCCATGTTAAGTGGAAACCTCGCATCATTTTGCTGTCGCCATTGTGAGCAGTATGATCGCAGCGTGGGAGACAAGTTGTACACAACATCCCAGTGATTAGTTGCTTCAGTGTGTTGTAGTGGGATGCATGTTGCTTGTTGTCGTCAGTTAGATAAGAAAGTAATAAAAATGAAGTATACGGTTGAAACAGCGAATTTATTTGGTGAAATTTGGTGTATGCCACATCGCATACTGTTGATAATTCTATAAAAACTTTATTTGAAGTTTTCGATGACAGGGTAATTAGCACAGGTTTATGGCCCCCTAGATCAGTGGACCTAACTTACTGTGATTATTATCTTTGGGGATACCTAAAGGGAAAAGTTTACAGAAATAATCCTCATGCCTCGAAATAACTTGTGCAATGCAGTCTATTACCGAAGCAGAATTACGAAAGTGGCAGATAATTTGTTTAAAATGATGTGAGGCAGTCTTACTGCAGACGGAGGTCATTTTAACAATTACAGTATCTCAAATAAATGGTGAGTAATAAGCCTCTATATGTAGGTCTATATTTTATAATAATCTAAATTAGTTGAGTTATTTGTATTTTATAGCTTCTAACTGTCTTCATTTGCCAGTAGTAATGGGTCCAACAGGGATTTTATTATAAAAGCAGAAAACAAAGGAAAAGCTATATGGGATATTGTAAGAAAAGAATCTGAGAAAAAGTAATGAAAAAGATAAACATAGAATGGAAAATACTGTCAATGACACAGTAATTAAAAATTTGTATTGAATAGCTGAGATATTTAATAACTACTTTGCAAATGTTGCTCTAAATAAAGCAACAATAACTCATAATCAACAACCAATTTTAAACCACACGAATGTCAAAAAAACACTATATTCTTAACACCAGAAGAATTGTTTAAAGTAATTCAACAAACTGAAAAATAGTTTATCTTATGGAATTGATGAAATATCAGACCTTATTGTTAAAAGATGTGCTAGTTTACTGATAACACTGCTACTAGACATCTCAAATTCATCACTGACCACAGGGAAATTTTCTAAATTTTTAGAACAGCGAAAGTCTCGAATTCGAAACGTATTCAGAAGGTGTGATAAATTAAGTGTTGAAAATTATAGACCTATATCACTACTCTTAGTTTTCTCTAAAACTCTTGAAAAAGTTATGTATAATAGACTGGTTCCTTCCTGGAATCTAATCATGTGGCTTTTTGGTTCTCAATATGGATTTTCGTAAAGGTACACTAATCAACAATGCTATACAATCATTTACAGAATCAATATTCAAAGCTAAAGATAATAGAGAACAAACAATAGGGCTTTTTCTAGATCTTAGTAAAGCATTTGACATGAAATTTTAATCAAAAACTAAATATATTTAGTATCAGGGGACTGGCAGAAAAATGGTTTATTTCATATTTAAGTAACAGAACACAAACAGTTGAAATTAACAATATCCGATCAAATTCAACATCTATGGAGCATGGGGTGCCCCAAGGATCAATTCTGGGTCCAATCCTTTTTTCTTACATATATTAATGATCTTCCCATAATTATGCCCAAAGCCAAAACTATTATTTGCAGATGACACAAACATCATACTCAGTGACATTGATAATAATGATCTACAATTGAAGATAGAAAAACGTCAACAAATCTAGAACAATGGCTAATAAACAATAAACTCAAACTAAATGTAAACAAAACAGTGTACATGTATTTCAATCAACAAAATCTGAAAAATACCATTAACATTATACTTAATGACACCTTAATAAAAGAAGCAAATTGTGCCAAATTTTTAGGTATATGGATTGATTCCAATCTGTCATGGGATTGCCATCTACAACACTTATCTGAAAAACTTAACTGATTATGCCATGTGATTCGCGTCCTCACTAGAATATTACCAGAGGAAGTATTAAAAACTGTATACTTTGGATACATACATTCACAGTTAACATATGGTATAATACTATGGGGATCATCACCAAAATCTACTCAAATACTCAAATTATAAAAAAGAATTATTAAAATAATAAAGAAAGCACCAATCCAAACAGAAAGTAAGAAACTCTTCAAAGAGCCAAAAATATTACCTGTTCCTTGTATTTACATTTTAAAATTACTTTGTTTATTCATAAAATGTTTAACTTTTCAAAATAAATTCAGATTTACATGAACATAACACTAGAATATTTAAACAATATACACCTAAATTGTCACAGGCTTACCAGAAGTATTAACAGCCTATCACATAGAGGTATTAATCTACATAATCATCTCCCTTCCAATATTAAAACTTGTTATTGGTAGACAATTTAAGCTTGCTGTAAAGAACAATTTATTGATTATATTATTTTTGGTCTGGACATCTTACCTCTCTGGGAAAGCTGAAGATAAAACAGAATTGTTTTGAAACATGTTCAAGAACAAATCAAACATTAATATTGAGGTAAGATGTTCCAGACCAAAATAATATAATTAAAATAACCTCAAAATATAACCTTCCTAAAATTAAATATTAACAATTTATTGTCTTACATACCATTGAGTATGGGTGAATACCTAAATTTAAAATTGTAAGAAATATTTGATTGGAATTGTATTGCTATATTTTCTTGTGAAAGTGCTGCCCCTTGATATTATGATATATTTTAGTTGCAATGTAAATTGGTTTCTTTATGTATATTTGTATGTATGTGTTATATTTTATATTGTTGTTTATAATCTGGACACGCCCTAAAGCATCTATGATACTTTAATGGATGTTAAAATAAAATAAAATAAAATAAAATAACATGCTTCCGCCAGTGCAAGCACAATAGCGGGCAAAGTGCAAGCTGTAAAAAGGTGTAATGCACTTAAAATAGATTCTCTGTACATATGTACTGTACTTACAACAAAATTTAAGATAGTTATTCAAATGGAGTAAACACACATTTGATTAATAAATTAATGAGTCATTTTTACATCTTACGTCATATTTCATGTTTTATTAAACACGGTAACTATAGTTTTCAAATGATCTTGTCATTCATTTTCAACCGCCATTCTGACTACTGGATATTCGTTGGAATCTCCCTCTATAACGTTGCCATCTGGTGTTGATTTGATGAACTTCGAGATATCGTTGCCATCTGGTATTGATTTGATGAACTTCGAGATGAGGTCACGTTCATCCGGAATGTCGAAATTCATGGATTTAAATTTGTTCTTCTGAATAAATATTTTCTCCCAAACTGTCAAATCCAAAGGTTTTTCCAATTTTTAGAAGTTTAGCTTCTTTTTCAATTTTATGACCTTCCAACAAACTATGTGCTGCAATAGCTGATTTTTCAATTTCACCATTTTTTAATATTTCTAAAGTGTTCCTTTGTGCGAGTGTCCAAATTTCTTTTTGTTTTTCTCTATGTAACTTTATTGCAATCTCCACAATCAATTTGATAAATTCCAGATTTTTTACTATCTGGGGTGTTCATTTTATTATTGGTTATTAATAAGTTACCAAGGCTAAATTTATTTATCGGTGCCAATGTAATATTGAATTTCTTGAAAATTTTTTGAAATTTGTTATGTATTCCAGGATGATAAGTGATTTTTCTAAATTGTTTTCCTTTCTTTGAATCAGATTGCAGGGTAGTGTACTCTTTTAATCTTTATTGTTGTCTGAATTTCTTTAATTTAGTTATAATTATTTCCTTTCCAAAACCATTTAAATTAGCTATGTCCAAAATGTGATTGTATTCTTTCTTAAAATCTTCTTCATTTAGTGGAACATTCAATAATCTGTATATCAAATTGTTGAAAATTGCATGCTTATGCGCAATATGATTGAAACCTGAAGACTTTATGTAATTGTCAATATGAGTATCTTTTCTGTATATATTGAATTCAATTCTTTGTTGTTGTTCATTCCTTCTTATGTAGAGGTCCAAAAATGGGATTTGGTTATTATTTTCTATTCCATAGTAAATTTTACAGATTCATCCTGGAGGTTGAGTAATTTTAATGCATCTTCAATATATTTAGAATTTATCACAGAGAAAATATCATCCACATATCTATACCAACATTTGAACATCCAGGGATAAGCATTGGTGATATGAGATTCTAAATAACCCATAAATAAATTTGCCAAAAATGGTGAAAGTGGGTTTCCCATAGCCAGACCTGAGATTTGTTTATAAAATTTTTCATTGAAGGTGAAAAAATTGTTGTCGATACAAAGTTTTGTAAGATTCAAATATTCATTAATTATTTCTTTTTGTAGTTTCAAGGAAAATGAGCCATTTTTCTAAAATATTTAACATCTTCCCAATTGGGATGCTCGGAAATAAAGAAATGACGTCAAAAGAAACCAATCTATCATTACATCCCAGTGTGATATTATTCAGTTCATTAACTAATTCAATTGAATTTTCAATACTTTTGTTGTCGAAACTTGGTAGTTCATTAAATTTCTTAGTAAGCCATTTTGCCAAATTGTAACAAGGTGAGCCAATATTATTAATAATGGGTCTCATCTTATTCCCACTCTTTATGTATTTTTTCGGCTTGTAGCGCAGTGCTTTAACCACTATGCTAGTAGAAATAAATATTCATACTAAATATATCAAAGAAATTTTAAACCCTATTAGAGTTAAACCGCCTACCGTGCGACATTGACAAGGCAGGGCATGAGGCAAATAATACCGATTTCGTTCTCCTAGGATATTTTATGGTAAAGGCGAGCACCTTATTATATGTAGGAACGTTTTTCAGTTAAAAATCGAGAGGTAGACAAAAAACAGAGAGAACTAATAACTGAGTGGTTTAAAATTAATAATAATAAAACACACAATAAAATAATAATCAACACACGAAGTTCGGGTACAAATCATACGTTCATAATAAAAAATAATAATGGTAATATGGAAGAGATTGGATGACAAATAATAATAACCATAACCATAATACTAATATTAGGGACCGTTCAAGAATATAGAAGTTTTCAGAATAAAAATGTGTGAACTCACCATTGTGCAGGAATGGGGGAAAAAACCGCCATCTTGAGAACTATTTTTTTTAGACACGTCCTTCATTTACATGCACGAAGACTGAGTGTCTATTAGGAGGTCACATAGCTGTAAAATTTCAGCAAGGCTCTGGAATGTGTTTATTTTGGTGAAAGTTAGATTATCCACACAGATAAGAACTCCAAACCGACTGCATTAGGAATATGAACAAAATTTATACTATTTGCATTTACAGGGAAATAATTTTTTTTTCTTGACATCAGAAAGCGTACTTTAAATAAAAGGAGTTAGTAATCACTTAAAGACCCATGACATTAACAGGAAATAAAAGTGGCATATATTAGCAATCAGAGGGATTCTAGATTTGAAAACCGAGAGAATGAAAAAAGGGCATGGAGACTTGGCACAATGGTAGATTTTAGTTCCGTAACCAAAGAGTAACGAAAAGGGGCATTGGAAATTTAGGATGAAATAAACGAGAACTCGATCAAAGAGGGGAATGGAGAAGTAGCGCAATCATATATGGGAACGCAACTAATGAGGAATGTAGATTCTAGTTTCGAAACCAAAGAGTAGGGAAAAGGGGCATGGAAAGTTTAGGATGAATTAGAGAGAAATCGATCAAAGCGGGGAATGGAGATTTAGCACAATAAACAAAGCAGGCACCACACACCTCCTAAATGAAATAACAGTAGACTCATGGTAAGGAAGACGACCGAACTTCAGGGTAAATAATAGTTTAAAATAATTTTTTTTATTAACCCCTCATGCGGTGTTGAGAGATTTACAACAATGCCGGCGGGCGCATTCTGTGAAGGGCTCGACTACAGTGTGAGACGTTTCTAAATCATAAGACAAGTTAAATTTTGAGTAAAGTCATAGAGGCTAGCGCAATTAAGGGAGGACTCGCTTGATCCGTAATTCAGATTATAGTTTCGGAAACGGAAAGAATGGAAATCCTGAATAAATAAGAGAAGCCCGAACAGAAGAGGGGAATGGAGACTTGGCACACATGGTAGAACTCCGCTATTGAGAAATACGGAGTAGAGGCAGAAAGCAAGATGTTTACAGAATGATAAAAAAAGGATAGCTTATTCCCAGAAATATTTTCTTTTTTGGCTTTATCATTATATTTTTTGGTGGAAATTAGGATACTTGAAAAACAGTGAGATGTTTTATCCGATCTAGTAGAAAAGTGAAAGTTCAAATGGGCACCCAGGGGTTACACAAATACTATTACTGGGTATGACACAACAATAATACACTCTACAGGAAATGGTTCCTGCTGAGATGGACTGGCTTGGAAAAGTTTGGAGGGCCTAAAGGCGCCTAGACTCTCTTATACTGCAAGCTTTGTTCCATGTCAGTTGGGACTAGTGACCAGTCGAGTAGTAGACCAACACCAACACACACACACACATGGATCTGACATATTCGATAATAGATGAAACTAGATCGCTTAAGACTCTTCATATTTAGGCCTACGAGGGATAATAAGAGGATAGGCTACAACTTAGGTCAATCTAGGCTAGGTAACGTTAGAAATACACACACAGAGATGAAACATTTACATAATCGCACACAGAGATACAAGTTGGGAAGGACTAAGGACCTTTTGGAGAGGCTTTTGCCCTCGACAATTTGGCGAGTTGCCTGAACACTTCGCCAACGAGCTGGGGAAAAAGCTAGGCAGGTGCAAGTCGAAGGTGGGAGCACCCCGTTATGACATATCTAGAGACAGAAGAACTCCAAAATGATCTTGGGGCACTGGCCATGAAACCTTGCCGGCTTGGCACTGACGTTAGGGACCATATGGAACAGCATCGTTTAGGGAGAGATTAGGCATCCGAGAAACTAAAGACAAACGAAAACACTAAGCAAAACGGGCAGAGAGACCCACGAGAAACAAAGTGATACCCGGGTGTTTAGGGAGTGATGAGGGCAATAGTTGGATCACCATCAAAAGAGAATCGGATCAAATCCACTCCGTTGATGAGGCCGTCGTCCGATGAGCCCAAGAAGGCTCTCTCCCTAAGGTTAACGTCGAAATCGAGATCCTGAGGCAGCAGGATGAGAGGGGTGGGGTTAGGAATGACTCGAGTCACTGTCGACCATGGGTGGAACTAGCTGTCCTCTCCCTTGAGGCCGAGCCCGAACAATAGTCGAGTCACCAAGTTGGGAGCACAGCCCATTCCTGGTCCTCAAGGTCGCGCCCGACGAATTGGCTAACCCACCCCAAGGATACAAACGGAAAAAGCGGGAGTGCGGTAGGGACAACTTGGGCCCGAATGGAAGGGCGGTGCCCTCCCTTGAGGCGATTTGCTCGAGTTTTCTTGGGCCCCGAAGGGAGTAAGGAACAAACACCACCTCCATTGAGGCGATTTGCTCGACGAGTCCGCCGACTTAAAAGGACTAAAAAGTCAGAAATACACGAAACACGAAAAGAGATAGCCAGGGGTCTATCCAGAGTCGAGAATGATGCCAGGAAAACCGCGAAGAAAAGTCGTACGCACACATAGGATATGGTCATAACGAAGGGACAACGAATACTAGTCAGGGACATTGGAAACGTTGGGGCACTAAATAAGAAGAATACTAAAGGAAACACACATACATACGAGTGTGCGATCGACGAGTAGAGCCAAGAGAGATAGATTGACCTAAGTAGGGATATTACATTCCAAGAGAAGTTAAACACATAAGGTAGTACATAAAGGGAGATCACAGAGATTAGAGGTTAAACACTTAGGGTAGTGCATGAAATTAGAGGTTAAACTCATAAGGAGAACACGCAATTAGAGGTTAAACACATAAGGATAGTACAAGAAATTAGAGGTTAAACACTTAAGGAAGTGCATGAAATTAGAGGTTAAATTCATAAGGAGTACACGAAATTAGAGGTTAAACACATAAGGTACTACAGAAAATTAGAGGTTAAACACATAGGGTTGTACATGAAATTAGAGGTTAAACACATGGGGTTGTACACGAAATTAGAGGTTAAACACACAGGGTAATACAAGAAAGTAGAAGTTAAACACATTGGGTAGTACATGGAAATAGAAGATAAACACATAAGGATAATACACGGAATTAGAAGTTAAACACATAGGGGTGTACATGAACCTAGAGGTTAAACCCATAGGTAAGATAGGGAATAAGTCTACACGTATGAGACCAGGAACTAACTCAAAAACGTATATGGAAATTAAGAAGAAAGTAAAAAAAGTAGGAGATAACAAAAGGGAGAGGTTAAACCCATAGGAAGATGGGACCCAAGACACGGAATAAAGTCCACGCATAATCAGGAGTAATGTAAAAAGTTAAATAAAGAAATTCAAGAGAACAGATGAGATATTGCCGAACGAATTAAGAAGGGCTTAAGGAAACATTGCCGAAAGAATTAGGAAGGACTTAAGGAAACAACACCATTTAGATTTTTTTATTAAGTTAACTCTGTAGGCTGTAGCACGGGAAATCGACAGATAGGTTAGAAACGAGAGATTTAAGATGCAAAGACGCATTTTTATTAAGTTAACTCTGTAGGCTGTAGCACGGGAAATCGACAGATAGGTTAGAAACGAGAGAATTTAAGATGCAAGACGCATTTTTATTAAGTTAACCCTGTAGGCTGTAGCACGGGAATCGACAGATAGGTTAGAAACAAGAGAATTTAAGATGCAAAGACGCATCCCGGATAGAAGAAAGGAAATGCTCTCACAATCAGGACCTCACGAGGGAATGATATACGGAATTCAGGTTACATAATCGTACTAAGTAGTATTTACATCTTAAGCCCTAGCGATTTATGTGTAGGCGAGCACACTCGATCGAACCCAGGACCCTAGAGAAGGAAAAGCAAAATTGAAATTTTTACCAAGCATGGAAGTTTGAAAACAAGCGTAAAATACAGTAAGATACTGAACATTTTTTGAATCCAGTGAAACCTGAATTGCAATAAGGGCGTAAATGATTCGTGGGAAATCATAAGACCAGAAACATAAGAGCATTTCTTTTGCAACTTGAGGCTAGCTATAAGGGACAGATAGGAACATGGGTGCACAAAACTAAACGATACATGTAGATAACAATGAGATCTAAAGCCAGGACATCTAATAAACAATTCAGGATATAGTATCGGAGATAAGATGGCTGAAAATGAAGCCTCTAAGCGATGAGATTAAATTAAACAGAAAACGACCATTCTATGACAAGGAGTGATAAAAAAGATGCGGACCCATGTAGAACACCACCAAACCCAGTAATCAATGTTTAAAATTATCCTCCCAAGTTTTAACAAAAGCCATAAGATTGCAGCTTCACGCCTGGACCTGCGGCCACCACCCCGACACTTCATGATGGGAGCAAGATTAAGAGGGCCAGACTCACGGCGCACCCTGTACATCTGAGGACGAGAGCCGCAGCATAAAGCTGCCAGGACCAACCGCACCCTGTACATCTGAGGACGAGAGCCGCAGCATAAAGCTGCCAGGACCAACCGCACCCTGTACATCTAAGGACGAGAGCCGCAGCTGCCAGGACCAACTACACATCTCGTGACGGAGCATAAGATGGGTGAATGTCCAGACTCGCAACTAGCTAAGACAAACACCTCACTAGCAGTAAAGAACAAACCCAGGCAATTATAAAAATAATAACTATCTCCAACGCCAACCTTGGCCTAACATCCTTCATTCCAACATTTTTCCCTATGGATGAATCAAGAAAACAAACTCCACGTCAAGATTAATTCTATCAATTAATTCCTAGCAAACCCTTCACAAGCTCTCCTTGGACCTAACTGGGTTTTGTTTAAAGAAACTAGGCATAACCAAATCAAAGGCCTACCTGGACCAACGGCAGCTGAAAATGAACAACGAACTCGAGCATTAGAACATCGCATCCTCCATCGAGATAAGCAGACACGAACCCTGACCTCCAAGCTAGCCACAGCAGACACCGCAGTTCTGATAATTATTTTTTAACAGTGATCCGGTTCACGAAATAGAACCGTCGAAGTGAATAACAAAAAGAAACGAAATGTTGTTAAGTGCGCTCGGATATGAATAAAAGTGAAAGTGCATCGTTTCAAAAGAAACCACAAGAAGGTTTAAACAAGGAAGAAGGACGGAGACGAGAAGAATTTTTAGTGAAAATATTTTTATAGTCGATATCTTTTGTTTCAAGCAGTAAACATTTTTAGTGGAAAAATTAAATTTATGACCATTCGTAAACATATTGTGTTAGAGCCGCGAAGGCATGCTATATTGTGATTTTTGTTTTTTTTTAAGTATAGTGTTCTCACTAAGTAACAGATCTTACCGATATTACGACACAATTAAGGGTATCCGGGGCAATTAGCAAGATAAAGACGATCTAACCTCTTAGAATGAGAACAAAATACTTCCAGGACAGATGAAATCGCCAATTGATGACGTCAGTTCCACTCCCACTTAAAGTCAAGTTAATAAGACACATGTCAGGACAAACCCCCCAGAGGTGAGAGATATCCTATAAGGAAAAAAGACTTTCGATTTTTCAACCCTACAGTCTTATTTGGGGGGGGGGAATGTTATGCCTACACTAGGGCCTAACTGCCATAATAATAAAATACTATAAAAAGCCGATAAAGGATAGACACATATACATGTGTATTATACCAAAAAATAGGGCATAAATATTCACCCTTTAAATGCGGATTAAAAGTCTCAATAAAAATATACATAAGTGTTTTATAGATAAAAAACTAAGGAAAAAATTATGATAAAATTACTATTTCACATCAATATATTTTTCAATCAATGAAGACACACTTACGAAATCTTATATAATATCAAAAACAACTTGTTAGTTTCAACCAAATAGGAAACTCTTACGAAAACTTATATAACCCAAACACATTAGGATAAGAAGTTAAAAACACCTTATATAACTTGGCCATGACATACTAGGAATATTACTACAGATGGGGCAAGAAAATAGGGTTTCCATTAGTTTTAGGGGATGGTGAAAGGTAAAGATAATCATATAAAAGCCGGGTTTTTAGTGGAAAAAGGCAGAACAGCCGCGGGACCGGATGCGGTCCCCCCAGCAGGGGAGGCAGCTACATTGGTAATATGAATCTTTTTTATCATTCGTAATGGTCATTTTCAGACAATAGAATTAAATAAGGGACCAAATGGTCCAAAGAACTTAGAATAACGAACAAAGTTGAATATTTTAAAATGATTGTTTTCTCTCTCTCTGAATTTTAACACTTTAATATTTTGAATATTTTGACGTTTGACAATGTGGCGATTTCAGCTGACTTTAATAAATTGTTTTATATGTTATTAATCTAATATTTCTTTATGTTTGGTTTTATTTTAATAAATAATGTTATTTTTCGTTTACTGTGTTTTTAACATGTTAAATATGGAACTCATCCTCCAAAACCAAGGCCAACCCCTCGGGCCAAAGACCACTTAAACAATAGTGAACTTAACGCTATCATTACGGCGGGGCTTAACTGACCGCCCGCGTAATAGAAAAACAAAAAGAAATTTGGACACTCGCACAAAGGAACACTTTAGAAATATTAAAAATGGTGAAATTGAAAAATCGGCTATTGCAGCACATAGTTTGTTGGAAGGTCATAAAATTGAAAAAGAAGCTAAACTTCTAAAACATTTGGAAAAACCTTTGGATTTGACAGTTTGGGAGAAAATATTTATTCAGAAGAACAAATTTAAATCCATGAATTTCGACATTCCGGATGAACGTGACCTCATCTCGAAGTTCATCAAATCAATACCAGATGGCAACGATATCTCGAAGTTCATCAAATCAACACCAGATGGCAACGTTATAGAGGGAGATTCCAACGAATATCCGGTAGTCAGAATGGCGGTTGAAAATGAATGACAAGATCATTTGAAAACTATAGTTACCGTGTTTAATAAAACATGAAATATGAGGTAAGATGTAAAAATGACTCATTAATTTATTAATTAAGAACCTCATAATGTGTTTCCCATTTTTAACTTTGAACACATTTGATTTTTGACATTTCAGAAGATTAACGTCTGAAAAATTGACATTTCAATGTATATAATTTAGAAACCATTATGAAGTACTTATATGTACATCCTACACTTGATTGATCATAACGGGGTTATGAATAATTGGAATAGATGACATACCACAGTCTATGTTTTTAACCAATATAATTTTATATCTATTAGATAGATTTTTGAGGCTAGACAGCTGAAGTGCCAAGGTGTGAACTACAGGCTTTGATAGGCAGTGGAGAGATGTAGATTTTTTCACTCATTAATGTCTAGACTGGCCATGGAGCCCATTCACCTTCCTGTATATGAGTACTGTACTGGGAAATTTTCTGAGGATAAAGGTGGTTGGAATGCGAGGCTAGTCATCATGTCATTTTCTCATGCTGTTGACTGAGAATTGCGAATTCTTGCATTATGCTCTCCATGGTCCTTCATAATCTGCTAACAGAGATTTTTTTCTCTTTTTCTTTTGGATGGATCAGAAAACTTAGTGTGATAATTTATATTAAAATAATGGGTGTCCCAATAAGAATGCCAGATTTAATAATGCACAAAATAAACTATATTTGAAAGACATGACATATATTTATACATGAGCACAAAAGGTATTGATTTAAGTATGGAAAATGACATCTGGCATATGTCCATCACGAGACGCTCTACAGCTAGTGACTCTGTCTATGAAATTTGTGATTACTTTTGCACAGTCTTGAGCTGATACGTCAAATTTCCTGCTTCAGGTCTTGTATGGTTCGGGGATTGTGTTCATAAACCTGTGATTTGATAAACCCCCAAAAAAGAAGTCACATAACCTTGGTGGCCAGTTTTGGTCACCTCTGCGCAATTCCAGCCTAAGAGTACGAAGCCTTCGAACAGTTTGAGCATAACACACACCATTCTGGTAATGAGTTATCACAATTAAAACTCATTGTTCAGCAGTATAACACTCCATATCCAGTAATTGCAACAAATATAGAAAACAAAAAATGTAGGTACAGTGCTGCCAACCTCGTAGTAAAAAAATGGCTGCCAATTCAAATCCGGCATTCTTATTGGGACACCCTATACAATAATTTAAATTTTGAACTAATATACTGACCGCTACAGAACTGTAATGATAAGTGGTGTTGCAAATGTCGTTTCCCTTGTTCACCTCAAAGTATTCCTGAACCCCTATCTTCACGTGCACCTCTTCCTGCTCCTTTAAAAATATGCTCTCATCTGTTCCTTCATATCCTTCTGTACTTTCTGCAAAACATATAACATGTATAAAATGTACTTTATCTTGAGATTTTCTTCTACTTCTTCTTCTTCTTCTTCCTTCCAAGTATTAGGCCAAGGCCTGTTACGATCCTATAGAAAATTTTCCCTCCAGCGTTTGAGGGAAATTCTCGTATAAGACTTGAAAGCATAATAATAGTCCCTTCGATTGGTTGCTGGCCAAAGGAAGGCAAGACCAGTGATGGGGCTGCCATCTTATAGCCTCTGGTCAGGCTTTTCTGGAGAAGAAAATAAAATAAAGGAAAGAAGAAATGGAAGAATGGAAAGACTCCCTAGCCCTCGGATGCCCTAATAGCGTCGGCGTAAAAAAAAACAAGAGTTAACCAAGAGAGGTTAGATAGTAAAGTTAAAAGAGTGCAAAACACAAGTAAGTGGAAGAAATGTTTTGCACAGCTTGGGCACCTTGTGGTCGCCATCCACATATCCCCTAGATGAGGACCCCTGAGGGGATCTTGAGATTTTATGACTGATATATAATGGGAGAAGGATAAAAGATATGAGTACAATGCATATCACTCAACCTAATGCCCCACTAGCAGGAAAAGTGACTGGACAGTGAGTCATCAACTTACGCTGTCTATATAATGCAATTGACACCTAGCAGAGTGAGTCAGTCGAGCTGCATAATTGTAAGATGAAACACACATTCTGCTGCAATACTGTATTATTGTGTTGTAAAGTAAAATTAAGCACTTAGTTAAGTTCTATAATGATCGTAGTTCACAGTTAATCATTATGTGCTCACAGTACAGCATAGGGTATTTATGTACGATAAATTATGTGAAAACAGAGTCTTGCAGAGGAGGCATTAAAAGATTCAGAACACAAATTCCAGATGTAAATTCTCTAAATAAAGAGACCATTCGATGACTTGTAAACATATTTAGAAAAACGGGTTTTGTGCTCGATAAGAAACCAAGGGTAATAAAACATATGCTGACTGAGGATAAATTAGACGAAATAAGAGAAAGATTAGAACATATGCCAACAAAATCTCTAAAGTGACTTGGATAAGAAAAAGGTATTTCGAAGAGCACAGCATGGCAAGATACAAAACTGTTACATATTAAACCATACAGAATAATAATACAAAATTATAGGACCAATTTTTTTTAAATGACACAATTAATTGACAAAGATACAGAGATGACATACTGACACCATTTTTTGAAGAATTGACTAATATTGACTATTGAAATGGATATTTCCAGCAAGACTCTGCAACTGCACATACAGCTACTGACACATTAAAGATAACTAGTGGTAGCCCAGCGGTCAAAATTTGACTACAAGTCATTAAATTTTTAAGTTTTTCACAAATACTTCATTATGCACTAATTTTCAATTTATTTTAAAAAATATGAACGATAGGAAATATGTGGTATAGCTTGGCTAAGCCATATTTAAAAAAACAATAACACATCATTTGACATTTGTATACTATTTAAATTTGCATTTGGCCTATTATTATGTATACAGGAATATACAGGGTGGACCGCTCGAATGGACCTAATTTCAATTGCTTGTTACTGGCAAACGGTTGAAGATAGAAACTTAAAACAACGTTCATAGTACAGAAAAACTCACCAAGTTTCGAATCCTGTCGGTAGATGGCACAAAGATACGTTTCTCGTTCTTAGATTTAATTGTTTGTGAAAATGGCGACTCCGCAGATGAAAGCGCAAGCTGTTTTGTGGTATGCGGAGTTTAAATCAATCATTAGAGTTCAAAGGGAGTTCCGGCGTGTGTTTAAACCGTGATGCTCCAACTGCTAGAAGCATAAAGAAGTGGCGTAATACATTATTAGCTACAGGATCTGTGTTGAAGAAGCATGGTGGTGGTCGCAGAGCATCCGATGAAATGGTAGCAAATGTTCAAGCCGCATTTTGAGCGAAGCCCCCGGAAGTCATTAAGAAGAGCTTCGCGGGAACTTCAAATACCAAAATCGACATTACAACGGATTGTCCACAAACGCCTCAACAACTGCACGCATATAAAGTGCAGTTAGTGCAACGTCTGGAGCCGAATGACATGCCGAAACGAGTGGAATTCGCCAATACGATGCTGGAACCGTCTCGGCGCTGATCCTGACTTCATGACCAAGATTTTTCTTCTCGGACGAAGCCACTTTCCATTTGTCAGGCAAGGTAAACCGGCATAATGTGCGGATCTGGGGATCGGAGAATCCTCACGCTATTCAAGAGCATGTTCGTGATAGTCCGAAGATGAATGTTTGGTGCAGTTTGTCACATACTAATAAGGTCATTGGACCGTTTTTCTTCGCCGAGAAAACTGTTCGTGGTACCACATATCTTGACATGCTGGAGCAGTTCTTCTTCTTCCACAAATTGAACAACTGCAGCCTAACATCGTTTTCCAGCAAGATGGTGCTCCTCCCCACTGGTCCAATGAAGTTCGTACGACTTTGGACAACATTTTCCCTGGCCGTTGGATTGGTAGGGGAGGACCAATCGCGTGGCCCCCGAGATCTCCCGATTTAACACCACTGGATTTCTTTCTCTGGGGCTATGTCAAAGATAAAGTTTACACCACCCCAGTCAAAGACCTTCGTGATCTTCGTGAGCGCATCATAGAGGCTATTGAGAACATTCCAGAAGACATACTCCAACGTACTTGGCAAGAAATTGTTCATCGCTTTGATATCGTCACAGTGACTGCTGGGGCTCATATAGAGATGTGGTGATCTGGATATCAAAACTTGGTGAGTTTTTCTGTAATATGAACGTTGTTTTAAGTTTCTATCTTCAACCGTTTGCCAGTAACAAGCAATTGAAATTAGGTCCATTCGAGCGGTCCACTCTGTATATCCCTTCCTCTTTGTCTCTCATTCGGACCCATCAATGTTCTATGTTGAGGCATAATGGAAGTAGGTGTGAATATGTAAATATAAAAAAAGAATATGAAATGAAATTACTGAAACAAAGATTAGACATGGTTTAATTTAAATTTAAATAATAAAACACTTTTTTTTAAATCACTTATAATAAACCCTAATAATAAATATGCGAGAGTAAGTCAATTCACATTGCTGCTGCACAATTTTCTTTTTACAACAATGCACTTTCAGTATGAATGTAAACAAATGAATGAGTAATACACATAAATTCCTTAGAGACAATTTATTTTATTTTGTTCAATTTAATTTATTTGTAATACATAACATATATGAATTTTACTTTTCTGCACTCCTTCTCAATTTGAACTTTAATTATGTCAAATATCACATTCCTCCATGCATGCAATCTGCTTAAAAAGGGTGCAAAGTTTTTCCTTCACGTATTAATATATATAGATTAGGAACATTTTTGAAGATCAGGTTATCAGTATAGGCTTATGGCCATCATGGTCCTCAGATTTAACTGTTTGTAATTTTAATTTGTGGAAGTACTTGTGAGAAATCCCCACATGTTAGACAAACTGAAAGATTATATCAGGACAGAAATAAGCTTTAACAGAACAGTAACTAATGCATGTGAATCAGTGTTTCCTATCATGGTGCTGAAAATGTGTGAATATAGGAGAAGAACATTTCCAACATCTTCTGTCATAAGGTACACACTTATTTTTCATTCTTTCATTTCACTCTTCATTATCATGCACCCACAAGTGAGAGAAGTGCCATGCAGTTGATATGCCTGGGCAGCACGAGTTGATGACTCATTGCCTGCAGTCACTTTTCCCTCTTGCAGGGCCGAAGGTTGGGTGAGACACATTGTATACTCAATGTATATAACAGTCACTGCCAGGAGGGCTCTGTAAGAACATACTTTGTTATTTGCACGTGACCAATTAGACTTAATTGTAATTTTTATATCAATATTAATTAAAATCACAAATAAGTGTTGGATAATAGGCCTATTGTTATTTTATGAAATGGGAACATTTTTTATACTCTCATATTACACATAATAAAAATTTTAAAATAAATAGCAAAATTTGGATTCAATTCACAGTGTTTCAAAGGACATATACTGGTATTTTAGTGTATACTGCATTTATTTTCTATATAAATAAATAAACAAATTATATTATTTAGTTTCAAAAAATATATCATATGAATATATCTAAGTGAAGTTGAAGGTAAAGTTATTCCATTACAAGCCTTGGGAGGTCTTTGGGGTAGTAGGATGTTAAGGCTCCCACAGTTTCTAAACAATCGGCATGAGATGTCAACTGGGTTGCAGCCCTGCACGATGGTAGCATTCATCCCCAGAACATGTCTTTACTCATTTATGTCAAAGGCTGGTTCAACGACAGGGCCATGGTGCTGCCAGGAGGCTTGAGACAGTTTAAAAATCCTTACCCCACTGGAACATGAACTCTCCACCTTACGATTGTGAAGTACTGCCTTAACAAACTACACTATGATGTACCTACATAAAACATATATCTAGAAAAATTATGTAGATAGGAAATAACACTATGAGGTTCTTTAATATTGTTTATTTTTTATCATTTCACTCACCTCATACTTCATATGAAGTATGAAGTATGAGGTGAGTGAAATGATAAAAAATAAACAATATATCTAGAAATTCAATTCTGCTGCTGAAGAGTACTTTGTGTTCCCACTGTTGGTTGCAAGCCCAGATGAAGGATGAAAGTGAATGTCTGATACATTAGCAATGGGGAGTTAGAAAGGATACGCAGCTAAGAATTTACTCAACGATTGCACTATCAGTGGCGATGTATGGAAGTGAGGCCTGGGTCCTGAAGAAAAAAGAAAAAAGTAAAATTCAGGCAGAGGAAATGAGCTTCCTACAGCCGATGAAAGGTTGTTCAAGAGAAGAACATATTATAAATGAGAATATTAGAAAGGAATATCTACCTCGGTTTATTTTAATAGGATATACTGAGTTTTGTTGTGAAACATAAAAAATTGTGACTGCTAGAGTGATTTTTAAATTTTCACTTCAGAACATGATAGATAATGGCTAAACACTCGCCACATCTGAAACATCATATACAAATTAAGGTAGAATATTTTTATCACTCACCTCATATTGTTCTTCTTATTTGATTATAAACTAGTTTCGGAACATAGTTTCTGTTCCATCCTCAGTATCATCAATATGAGGTGAGTGATAAAAATATTCTATCTTAATGAATATACCTCATAGTGAGAATTCCTAAAATAAGTAATCATATACAAATTTTCACAAACGGTTTAGAAGTCTATAAAGGACAGACATATATACATTCATTTAAAAAATATATATATATATATATATAGATAACATGGATCTTCAAATTTGAGACTACTTTTAATAGTGCATGAAATAACAAAAAGTGAATATCAGTGTTCCAACTTGCGAGCTGATACATAAAATGATTATAACACTTCAGATTTTAAAGAACTCAAAGAATTGCAGTTCATCAGCTCTTGAGAAGAGAGTATTAAGAGAAAAATATAAAACTAAAAATACTTACCTATCCATGGTTCTGTAGCAGAATGTAAAATATATACCAGCCTATTTCAGGATCTGTTTTTGTTGTTTCTGTAAGATCTCCAGTATCACCAATTTCATTAAGCATTATAGTGAAGCCATTATATATTCCAGAAGCCGTGGTTTGAATAAGAGGTAACACTGTATGGCATCTTCCCCATGTTAAAGAATATGTACTCTTTATCTTTACATCTGTAAATAAGATGTTATTTTTAATCTAAATATAGGGCTATTCAGAAAGAAGGAACAGACTTCAAACATTTAAATAGAAACACAATTCCAACGCTCCTGGAAAGAGAAAAGTTTGAAGTTCTGATCACAGCCGCATTGGCGCTGTTGCTTGTCATGTTGATTGTTTGTATTAAAATGGCGACACAACAGGACATTGCATTGGAAGAGGAGAAGCAAAAGATCAACTTCATTACTGGTGGCCTCCCAGGTCATCTGACCTAACCCCGTGTGATTTTTATCTGTGGGGTTACGTAAATACCATGTTTTTATCCCCCCTACGCCTGACACTCTTGAAAATCTGTGACATCGAATTGCTGAAGCTGTGAATTCGATAACTAGAGACCAGCTGATTCGTGTGTGACAAGAAATGAGCCATCGTTTTGATATTTGTCATGTAACACATGGTGCTCATATTGAATGCATAAAATAGTGAAATTTGAACTTTTCTCTTTCTAGGAACATTGGAATTGTGTTTACATTTTTTGTAGTTTGGAAGAAATAAATGTTTGAAGTATGTTCCTTTTTTCTGATTAGCCCTGTATATCCCATTGACATACAGACCAACAAGAGATGTAGATGCTAGACTCATTTGATGCCATAAACTGAATGTAGGATATCTATATCATGCTCCTTTAGACTTTTTTTTTTCTCCTAAGACTGGATCTGAAAATAAATTTGTAAAGAAAATATCTTTAACTTAGTTCTACTTGGAATGATTAGGAAATGTTTTGACCACTGATTTGTATCCATGGTTTATTTTTTTGTCAATGCCAAGTTATAACCACTAAATATTGTGTCTGTCACTGCCTTCTCAAACTTTAAAAAAATAGCTGAAAGGATAAATTAGTAAAATATGAAAATATAGTTAGAAAATACACTTAACTATAGAGGATGCAACAAAATAATAAGAAAAAAACATTTATAAAAGCAGTATGCCCCAATACATTAAGCAACATTACATGCTTTCATTTAAATATTGTAATAATATATATGTATTTTTGTTGTATTGCATTCCTTAAACTTTCTTAAGGTCGTACATGTTCAAAATGTCCACCTTCTGCTACTTCTGGTCTACAGTCTTTTCTTCAATGATGTTTGGGTTTTCAATAGACCAGTACATACAATTATACTGATTAATTGTGCTATTAAGTTTAAAGGGTCGCATGTTTGGACGCATTTGACAGTAAAATGCCTTCTCTGCTGAGCAAGTTGTATGCTAATACGATTTTGCTTACTCAGATATCTGTTCATGCGATAATAATTGGTTAAATTTGTAAGCTACCTGCGGAGGTACCTTACATGAGCAACTCAAATTAAAATCCCGAAGGGAACCGAAAGGGAACCGATGGTAATCGATGTACTTTGCTGCTTTATCCAACATTTATCCAAGATGTCGGACCTTGAAGACTTCGATCATGTTTTCGGTATACACGGAGAAGAGGAATTTGATAGAGTCTACCAAAGAATTCAACTGGAAGAGCAGGAGAATCGGCGTAATATTGCGTGTCGCAGACGTGTTTGTATACGGTATTATTTGCGGGATGCAAGCATAAATGCATTCCTCTATAGCAGACGAAAATAACGGAAGTGGTTTTATCGCTGAGAATTCTGGGTAATTCGTTGCCAATATTACGAAAACGTCGACTCTCGTGCATGACCGTTAAGTCGGCCGTTAATTCGTTCTCAGCAATTGCTCACGGTGAATCAGCTCACTAGTGATTGGAAGTAATTTGAGTAGAGAGTAATGTTCTAACATACGACCCTAAATGTGACTTCAGCTGACTAAACAAATGAGTCTTGAAAATCTTCCCTTTCATCACACTTGTACAGGAACCACTCACAAAATTGCAGTCACCTATTTGGGTCATCCTCATTAAGTGGGTGGACAAGCCTCAGAATATACGGCTTCCATTTTTGAGCTTGCAAAATTTGATGAACACTGGACATCTCGATACCAATCTCACAAGAACATTGCCTGAATGACCTCTTTGGGGATTGTGCAAAACCTGCATGACTGTATCAGTATTCTCGTTATTTCTTCTGCACTGACTTTCAACACATCTTGCACTATTCCATTGACTTCAAACTTGTCTTGGATTCTTGTTATTGTTACCCTTGTTGGTGGTGGTGTACCAAATTCAACCCTCCAATGTCATTGAACTACAATAACATTGTCCACTTTCCAATAAACTTCAGTAATACTTACCCCACCTATATTGAATAATTTCACCATCATGTTTGTTTATAAAATGAAAAAAATGGTGCTATGCTTTTCCAGTACCTTCTGGATCAAACACAACAAAAATTATATTTCTGTCTCATTTCATCGCTGTGAAATAGCATTTCATAGAGTGTATACATCAATATTTAAGGCATTCTCTAAATGAAGAGATTGAGTTAAATCCGTGAATCTATATTCAAGAGGTTTCTAGATAACCAGAAGTATGTTTGAAAACTGGGGCACGCCATAACATAGTGGTTAGGGCACTGCGCTACAAGCCGGAAGGTCGTGAGTTCGAGTCCCGGTGGGGTCAGGATTTTTAAATTGACCCAAACCCTCTGGCAGCACTATGGCCCTGGGGTCGACTCAGCCACTAATGGAAATGAGTACCAGACGCTTGTTCTGGAGGTAAAGACAGCCTTCACGCAGGGCTGACAAACTGGCTGACATCAAATGCCGATTGTCCAGAAAAGTGGGAGCCTTAACCTCCTACTACCTCAAGGGCCTCCTAAGGCCTGTAATGGGATACCCTTTTTATGTTTGAAAACTATAACTTACTCGTTTTTAAAGTAGCAAGTGCAGCAAGCTGCACAACTTCATCTTCTCTGTATGTAGCTTGTTGCCACAGTTTTTCCAAAGTCACATTCTGAAATGGGAAGTTGTCATAGTCCGGGTGGTTTTTCACACTGTTCAAGTTATATCTCTGTAATAAAACCAAAATGTATATTTTATAATCTATTGCACAAGGCATGTCCCAAATATTAGAATCCACACATATTTAACTCTAGTCCTTTTAGCCTAATTCTGTCTCTAAATTTTAAAGATGAAAAAAAAAATTATTGCCAACTATATTATTTTTGGAGGCCAGAGGTTAATTGGGATTTCTGGATCTTTGATCTGGTCAAAAACCCTGATGGAACTGATATTTAACCTCTGGGGTGAATTTCAGTGAAGTCCGGAGGGTCTAACTTAGCCAAATCCACTCTCTACACCTCCAAATTGAGGCCCCTTGGGACCTTCTTAAGATCTTTTAAGATTTTAAGATGCAAAAGAGAGAGTGGGATATAGAAAGAAATGGGAAGTTACCACATCTATATATTCCTAGTAAAGCTGCAAATATGGAAAGTAAAGCAGAGGTTAGCAATGGGAAAAGAAGCTTTAACAAGAAAAAAAGCATTTTCTGCAGACCTTTGGCAAAAGAATTACGGAAGAGGCTAGTGAAGTGCTTTGTGTGGAGTGTATCAATGTATGGTGCAGAGACTTTTGAACATTACGACGGAATGAGGAGAAGTGACTGGAATCTTTTGAGATGTGGATATGGAGAAGGATGGAATGTATAAAATGGACAGACAAAATAAAAAATAAAGATGTGCTAGACAGAGTGGGTTAAGGAAGAACAATGCTGGAACTCATAAAGAAAAGTAAAAGAAATTGGATTGGCCACTGACTAAAAGAAGCTGTCTGCTCTGACGGATGCCCTAGAAGGAATGGTCAATGGAAAGAAAGTTAGAGGCAGAAAAAGACATCAGATGATAGACAATATTAAAATAAATGGTTTGTATGCAGATACAAAAAGGAAAGCTGAGTTAAAGAAGGAGCGGAGAATGCTGAGTTTGCAGTGAAAGACCTGCTCTTGGGCTGAACACTATGTATGCATATTATTTTCATGCCAACTTGTACCTTAGTAGTTTGGGTTCTGGATTCAGTAGATAGATGCTGTTTATGTGGTATATTTGCTGTGGTTCAGCTATAATGTTATTGCCTCAGACGTAGAGAACTCGGTTCAATCCCTGCTGGGGACAAGTTTCCTGAGTGAACTTTTTATTTGGATGTTCCTCACCTGTAAGACAAATGTCAGGAAACTTTACAGCTCAAATATCCATGAACATCATCTGACCATCAAAATCATCCATATCATATCCATCTTGTCATCAATGTTCATGTTGTCTCAGAGGTGACCTTGCATTCAGCTGATAACTTTCATTGCGGACAAACTGCAAACTAAAAGAATGTGGCAAGGGTGAGTAGGGGTTGGAGGTAGTAGGCCCTTGTCTTAGGCAGCAGTGACAGTGTTTACTTTCCATTAGTCGTGTATAGTCAGTTGATAGTTACAATGTCAAGTGCAAACCCAATATTCGCAATAAAAGCCGTGAAATTATTAAGAAAGTTATCTACTTTTGTGAAGAGGAGAAAATAAAGGACGATTTGAACATTCCTATCCATAATAATAATAATTTTATTCAATGTACCCACGTTGTTATTCTCCCCTGACATGACGTTATTACAACCCACTTCTGCGATTGGGACGACTGGAAGGCGGAGTTACGCTGCCCCTATGATATATGATAGTATGATGTTGGTAATGATGCGCCAGAAGAGGCCTTAATCCCAAACTTAAATGAATATGTTAATGATGATAATGATGGCAGATGATATTCGGGGATTGTTTGGGCCTTAAAGTTTTCTGACATTAGTCTTACAGGTGACAAAACAACCCGAAAAAACCATCACACAAGAAACTTGTCCTGACCGGGGATCGAATCAGGGCCCACTGTGTGACAAGGCAGCATGCTACCTCGAGACTACAGAGGTGGATAATAATAATAATAATAATAATAATAATAATAATAATAATAATAATAATAATAATAATAATCACAAATGTGAATGAGATGCACGAAGAAATATAAACATAGGCTCAATTCTAGAAATGCATGCTATTATGAATTACAGGGAGACTTGTTGTCCCAAGTCCTCTAAAAAAAACATTAAACGGAAAATATATATAACTGTTATTGTGCCAATTATATTGTATGGATGTGAAATATGGACTTTTACTTTAAGAGAGGAAAGGAGAATGCGAGAATTTTAGAATAAAGTTCTTAGGAAAATGTTTGTATCAAAGAGAGGTGAACATTCACATGAATGGAGAAAACTACATAACAGTGAGCTACATGGTCTTTATAGGAAACCAGATATGATAATAGCAGTTAAGTATCTTATTAGACTGCGATGGGCAGGACATGTGACATGAATGGGGAATGAAACGGGTGCAATGGAAGCATCTTGCAGGAAAACCAGAAAGAAAATACCCAGTTATAGACCAAGAATGAGGTGGGAGAATAACATTAATAATGATTTGAGGGAGGAAGTAGATTATACAGGGGATGATTGGAAAACATTAGGTCAGGATAGGGATGTATAGAGAGCTTATGTCTGCGCGGCCATGAAGCTACGGGTTCGATAGTGCCAGTGAGTTGGTTAGATAATAATAAATGTAATAAAAGTAATCTCTCCATTTTAAATTGAAATTAATACAATAAATGAATACCTAATTCTCCAGTGATGTTTGTTTTCCTACATGTCTGACAGACAGTAGCTGGAAATCAGTGTTGATTTAATCTCTTTGTGCGTCACTTTATACAGAAATCATAGGCATACAAACTCCGACAATCTTTCAGTAACTTCATCTCCTATTTCAAATAGGTCTACCACTATATTTTGCCACTGATTATACCACTTGCCCAGTCATTCATTTGTACCAACGGTGAAAGGAGACACTTTTCCCCTCTTCAACATTAGCGCATTTGCTTCCCCTCAACGGCTAAAACGTTAATGTTGTTGGGTAGTAGCTTCCCGTTGCTTTCCACACCGGTGAAGGATGATGATGATAATAATGATGATGATGATGGCCGGATGATTTTCGGGGACCTATGGCCCTAATCTTCCTGACATTTGTCTTACAGGTGAGGAAAACCCCCCAAAAAAAAAACCTCACCCAGGAGCCTGTCCCGACCGGGAATCGAACCCGGGTCCGCTGCGTGACAAGGCAGCACGCTAACCTCGAGACCGCAGCCGTGGACTATGTTCGTTATAAATAATCAAATATCTGAACTATAGTTAGTTGTAAGTCTAATTTGTTAGAATAATTGACAATCCACTGTAATAAAATTGAAAAGTCATACCTTGAGGACGTTGGATTTATACGAAGGATAGCGGCAGATGGTGACAGCAGGATAAGTCACGCTCTTGTTCACAATGATGCGAGTAAAAGAAGAAACTGGTGGCTGTGACAACTTGTAGAAACACTCAGACAGCTGTAATTAAATAAACAATTAAGAATATTTACTACAAAAAGTAATCATACTTCGGAACAGGCAACTCTTGCCTAAACCAGGAAGTGAAGAAGTAATCATACTTTATTGCAAGAGAAGGCTTATGTTGTTTATGAAAATTTATAAAGTATCTAACTGCACAAGAAGAAAGGTAGACCGGCTACTCCTATGTTCTAGTCAACTTTATCCCAGGGAGTTATTGAAACTTATTTTAAAAGAGCCCGAACAATTGCCAAGGATTCACATTCTCATTAAATGATACAAGAGAGAAACAAAATAGCGATCCCTATATTCTGGCAAGTTTATTCCCAGGAAAGAAGTTGGTTATTATCTTTAAAGTGGGTGTGTTTTTTTGGAGCCAATCAGGACCCAAGCAAATAAATAAAATATTCACTTACTCCGCTTCCCTGGAATCAAATTCTGCCGTTTAATCCGTAATGTGACTCCTTGGTGCAGCATATGAAATAACTGATGGCGCACAGATAATTAAGTCCCAGAACGAAACCATTATACATGATCAGAGATCGGCTACTTGGTTCACAAGTGCAAACTATTTGAGAAAATAAAATCCGTTCTGTTTCGTTATGTGTCGTGCGAGGGTAAATAATTTCGCGTAAATAAATAAAACAAAACAAATCAAAGAAAACAAACAAAATTAATTGAAATAAGGACAAGAAAAAAAACATGACAGCGGGATCGAACACGTGATCTCATGCATGGGAAACAGATGTTTCCTCCACTACACCATAACCGACTCTGTTAGATACAGTCTGTGTCAAGCGATGCAATATTACAGGACTTACTTGTATATTGAAATTAGATATTAACTTGACCTAGTTCAAATTAATCAGACGCGTTTTGCATTAGTAGTGGAAATAAACAATCTTCTTATGCCTTGTGTTTTGTAGACGAAGGAATGAGATGTTGCAATCGTTATGTATTTTCAATATATAACCTGTTTCCTTTAATTTATTTATTTCCCTATTTATACAAAGTTATTTATTTAACGAAGTCGGGTAACGTGCAGGAATCGTGAAAATTAACGATGTTATTATAAAAAAAATCTTCCTGAGAAAGATCGAACCTGGGCCCGCGTCGTTGCAAGAGAGCATCTTACCAACTGATCCACTAAAGTGAACGATACGAATATTGCACGAAGAGAGACTTACGCCACCCTCTTTTTACTCAAACGAGTCTGCACACATAACAACGTACTGCTGTGAATCACTATTCAAAACTTAACTTTCCATCAAGAGTTGCGCCATCAATTTCTTCAAAGTCCTCTTTTATTATAAGGTTACTGTATCGCTAGTTTTATATATGTAGTACTGTATTTACATATTGAAGGCATATAATATGAAAATCTTCGCCTGTGTGGTAGCGCCAGTCTTGGGATAGTACGCCCATCTCGACCCAAGAGGTGCGTTTTACTATTGGATGAGGAACAGTTTCCTTCGTGCCAGCCGTCGAACTTGTGTCACGGAGGTGCGCGATTAAAATGAAGAAGAAAGCCCCACTAGCGTCACGATTAGCCACGTGGGAGAAATAGACTATGTTAAAACAAATAAACGATAAAAACTTGAATAGCTCATTGTTAAATGTTCGTTAATTGACTTAGATCGCGGGTTTAAATCAGGCGCAGTTCGCCGAATGAAGAGGACCCTAACGTATATAATTAGAACTAAATAGAATGAAGGACTGACTTAATACGCCTATAGACCGCGACAATCTTCTATGGTCATTAAAGTAAACCCTCTACTCATGTCAAGTCCGGTGCAATGTCAGGTCGAGAGATGAGACGAGGTGAAGCTCCTTATTATTGGAGGTATCTGATTACAAGGATGCTGGCTATCCTGGCCTGTCACACTATCAAAGGGGAAATTAAATGGATGACACGAGCATGAATAAATGGTGGAATGACTTTTTGGGAGGAGAAAACGGAAGAAACCCCTGGGTACCATTTTATAATCATCGAACACGAGTTATTCTAACTACACAGAATAATCATCATTATTAAGATTCATTATAAACTCCGTTGAGGTGTTATTAACAATTTAGAATTATAATATGAAATCATACACCTTTTAGGTCATTTACATTCGAAGCCAGTGCTGATGATGGGACTAGTCCCGAAAGGCCTACAGTAACTTCATGTTTCAACGGTTGAGGGGACGGACCTAAAAGGTATATAATTTTGTATTGTAATTCTAAATTGTACATAGAATAAGAGAAACGCGAACACGAGGTCCTGAGATGGAGGACGAGCGTCTAACCAACTTATTCTATGGAGCGATCATATATCAAAATATATAAAACGACAATTTTACTTGAACAAATATATGGTTGTGAATCGTAGTAACATATTGAATATATATATCCACCGCTGTGGTCTCGAGGTAGCGTGCTGTCTTGTCACGTAGCGAGCCCGGGTTCGATCCCCGGTCGGGCAGTTTTTCTGGGTGAGGTTTTTATCGGGGTTTTTCCTCATCTGTAAGACAAATGTCAGGAAAACTTTAAGACCGAAACGGTCCCCGAAATCATATGGCCATCATCATCATCATCCTTCATCGGTGTGGAAAGCAACGGGAAGCTACCACACCTACAATTCCTCCATATGAGCTGCAAGCATAGCATGAAAATGTTATACATATATATATATATATATAAAATCATATGGTCATCATCATCATCATCATCATCATCATCATCATCCTTCATCGGTGTGGAAAGCAACGGGAAGCTACCACACCTACAATTCCTCCATATGAACTGCAAGCATAGCATGAAAATGTTATATATATATATATATATATAAATAGTCCATCGCTGTGGTCTCGAGGTAACGTACTGCCTTGTCACGCAGCAGTAGTCGGTTCCCGGTCGGCACAGGCTCCTGGGTGAGGTTTTTTTCGGGTTTTTTCCTCACCTGTAAGACAAATGTCAGGAAGCTCAGGGCCTAATGGTCCCAGAAAATCATCCGGCCATCATCATCATCCTTATCATCACCATCCTTCATCGGTGTGGAAAGCAATGAGAAGCTATAATTGCCTAGTAAAGCTGCAAAGCATAGCATGAAAATGCTATGATTGCAGTGAAAGACCTGCCCACGGGCAGAATTACTGTGGATGGATATATATATATATATATATATATATATATATTATAATTATTCAGAACTGACGGATGTTGTGAACCTAATGGGATGCTAATAGGGAGCGAAGTTTCACAGCAAGGAACTACATAATTAAGTTACTTAATATTATTATCAGAGTTATTGAAGTTGACTGTTAAACCATTGGGTAAAATCCCATAAACCAAGAAGATCTAGACGTGGACGGGAGGGTAATATTTAGATGAATCTTAAGGAAATCGCAATTGATTTTAAGATGAGACTTAACTTCAGTTGTCTGAGGAGATGGACCATCGGAAAGCCTTTAGCGAACGCAACATTGAACCCCGGAGTTTAAGTAATTTTTGTAGTACCTGGAAATGACGACGACAGTGCAAGCAAGAAGTACCAAGAAGCGCACCGCTTTCCTAATTCGGCGGCCGTAACGTTCCCATAAGTCAGTGAAGTAGGAGCAATTCACCGCCATGGCAAACCTGAGCATGCTACGCGAGATACTGACTATGCGTACATAGGATTTACCCCCATCTATCAAACAGTAATACTTATCAGATCAAATCCAGCGATAATCCCAAGCCACACTTTCGGAAATTACTAGGCCCAATAACTCCATAAAGATTGTCATGTGTTGCTAATCACTAGAACATTCCGAATTTGTATAGAAATAACATCTCAGGCATGCATAATCTGATATACAGGATGTAACATAACTCAACGGCAAAATTTCAGGAATAAGTTCCTCATATGGAGAAATTAAAAAAAAAGTGTATTACAACATGGGTCCGGAAATTGATAATTGCAGAGCTATTTGAACTTTTATAAATGTTAGGTTATTAAGGTTTACAGTAGTTATTGACACACTGTTGTCTGTTGATTGTAGGCTGCTGTGATGTACACAAATGAAGAATATGCCTGTATTGAGGCACAAGGAAGTCACTTTGAACATTTCATCTGACAGAACAGAGCGTTCCAACAAGTCCCTTGCATTTTTGTCGTCATATACTAACATTCATAAAAGTTCGAATAACTATGTAATTATCAATTTCCGGACCCATGTTGTAATACAATTTTTTTATTCTCTCCATATGAGGAACTCATTCCTGAAACTTTGACGTTGAGTTATGTTACACCTGTATAAAACTGAATGTTTGTTTGTACTTTATGCGCGGCCATACCGTTCATCCGATTGGGATGAGGCTTTTCCAAAATGTTCAGGAGATTCCCGGGATGAACATAGGCTATAAGAGGGTTGTGATACTCAACTCCTACACCCTTAAAAATCGCCCTTTATAGTGGAAAATGTGAAAATAAAAGTAGCCATTTGGACGCTTAAATGGCTTACGCTGCCTAAACCATAACAAATACACAAAATCAATGTACACAGAATTGAATATATCAAAAAGCTCTACAAAAAAGTCCGCGACAGCATATGTTTATCTCTTACGGATAACTCACAATAACAAATTTTGTCTTTCATTGATGACAAGTACGTATATTCCTGTGCAGGCCTAGCAGCACATGGCGGGTATTCTTTTAAGGATAACTCACAATTTATCTTTTAGCTCATTTATGCCAAGAAGATCGAGGTACGTAGATTCCCGGGCAACACCGGGTATCAGCACGAGGAATCTTAAAATAATTACGATATGCATTTATAATTATTTTTCACTTTACTTATTCAACTAATCATCCATCCATAGTAATTCTGCCCGAGGGCAGGTCCTTCACTGCAATCATAGGAATTGTAGGTATGGTAGCTTCCCGTTACTTTCCACACCGGTGAAAGATGATGATAATGATAAGGATGATGGCCATATGTTTTCGGGGACCGTTTGGGCTTTAAAGTTTTCCTGACATTTGTCTTACAGGTGAGGAAAAACCCCGATAAAAACCTCACCCAGAAAAACTGCCCCGACCGGGGATCGAACCCGGGCCTGCTGCGTAACAAGGCAGCACGCTACCTCGAGACCACAGCGGTGGACCAACTAATCATAAGAAGTACTTTAATTTTTATCTTTCAGCTCATTTATTGCCAAGAAGATCGGGATGAGTAGATTCCCGGACAACGTACTGGGTATCTAAAAATAATTACGATATAATTATTTCCTTTTAATTATTTAACTAAACATAAAATACATTAATTTGTTAACATGTCTGAAGAAGGTGTACCGAAACAGCTGTAACTAAATTATATCTTAATAAACATGAAAATCAAATAAAACTGTAAGTTTTATTTTTATTTAATTAAATGAGTATGGATTTTCATCAAGTAAACATTAATCAATTGAATACATTAATTTTCGTATTTCAGCTCATTTATGTCAAGAAGATCGGGATAAATAGATTCCCGGGCAACGCCGGGTAATCAGCACGGGGTGTCTAAAAAATATACATTTACAATTATTTTTACTTTCACTTATTCAACTAAACATAAAAGCACATTAATTTTCATTTATTTAGGCGTAGCAGCGCACGCCGGGTACGTATTAGCTAGTAAATAATAAATTCTTAACACAACTCCAAAGAGTCAAATCCAAATCAAATGTTTGCTGTTTTATCAGGTGACATACAGAGTGTCTTGTGTAAATCCTAACAAAAATCCCTAACCTTAGATCTAGTTTTCTCGGTCCCGGCCCAAGGTGCTGCATGAAGATTTAGGCTAGTTTGAAAATCCTGATTCCATTGGAATTTTAACTCATGACCTTCTGGCTAGTAGGACTATGCTATGGTGTACCTCCAACTCACTGGCTCTATCGAACCCATAGGTTCATGACCGCGCGGACATAAGCTCTCCATACATTCCTATCCTGAGCTAATGTTTTCCAATCATCCCCTGTATAATTTACTTCCCTCAAATCATGGATATTCTCCCACCTCAATCTTGGTCTACCAATTGGGCGTTTTCCCTCTGGTTTTTCTATAAGAAGCTTCCATGCACCTCTTTCATCCTCCCTTTTCCTGCCCATCACAGTCTATAAGACTTAACTGTTATTATATCTGACTTCCTATAAAGATCATGTAGTTCATTGTTATGTAGCCTCCTCCATTCACCTATCTGTTCATCTCTCTTTGGCCCAAAAATTTTCCTAAGAACTTTATTCTCAAATACTTGTAATCTTCTTTCCTCCCTTAAAATAAGAGTCCATGTATGATATAACATGAAACTGAAACTAGGATCTGTGGAAAGTAATCCTAGAAAATAGAGCTATTTTTATGTTGTAAGTAATCAGAAAAAGTTACATCTTATTTTTAAAGTAATATTTAAATTAATATACTCAAGTTTGGTGTTTGCATGCAATGGTTAATACAACTAAAGAGAAACATTTCTGCCTAAACCAAAATCGGAACCCAAGATCTCTAGCTTTACGGATTAAATCATTTGTGAACAGCAAGCCTGAGTACATTCATTTAAATATTACTTTTATAATTAACTTATATGGCACTGCATTAATCCCCATTATAGATGGATCATCGGTTTGATTAATGTCTTTGACATCATCCGATTCTCAATTGCCAATTTTGTCGGTCCATCTAATCTCCTGATTGTAGATGTTTTTTCTTCATGTATAAATATGGATTATAATTTCTTAATAGAAGCGACCCTGTCCTAATGTGAATAGAAGTTCACTCTAAAGGTACATGGGAATTTCAAATAGACAAAGAATGGTTAAGTGCGCTAGCATGTTTAGGTTTTATTCCACACTTTGTGAAATTAGAAAGATTCTTTAAGATCTGACCAACATTATTCCAGTTGACAGAGAGCTACCAAATGTAGTGCGATACAAATATACTCCCATCATATTGTTTGATTCAGCACACAACCATGCATCTTATGTAATTTTGGTGGTACCGACATCCTAGTTTGGCATAATGACCCATGTCTTTAGGTCCTGGTCTTGATGTGTTTTTATTGTGTATCTCTAGGAGAGTGTCCTCTACTAGATTGTTATAAGTGAAGGGAAACGGGAAGGTGTATATACCAGAAAATAAATAAATTTAAAAGACAAAAATTAATTAATCAAAGCACACTTATAAAAGAAACAGAAAAAATAAAATTCAAGAAATTCACTTACCATCTATTGAAACACCATAAGTTTCAAAAAAATTTCAAAAAGTTTAATATAAGATTGGCACCGAAGATTGAATACAGCCTTAATAGGAAAATTAAAATCAATAAAAATGAAAAAATTGAAGAAAAAAACAAATCAGGAATTTATAAGATCAAATGCAGGGATTGTGACAAAATTTATATTGGAAAAACAAAAAGAAATTTAAAAACAAGGGTGAAAAAACATCTTAGAAATGTCAAAAATGCAGAAGTGCAAAAGTCAGCAGTAGCTGTTCATGCTTGGTCCGAAAAACATTTAACTGAATCAAAAGCCAGTCTAATTAAACAAATAGATAAACAAAAGGAACTCACGGTTTGGGAAAAAATCCACATTCAGAAAAACAAAGGAAAACTTATGAACTTCCTGCAAATTCTGACCTGATTCAGAGGTTCATCAGTCCATCAACAGAGGGAAGATGAAGAGTTTTTTCCGATCGACATAACATCAGTTGCCAAGACAGTACTGAAGATGAGACCATTATGGTCTCGAAATCGCGATCTACTTAGAAGATTTATATGAGGAGAGGTAGGAAACATTTGATTTTATCATACATAAAACCTCATAGTGATTAATTCCTGTAAAAGTTAAATATAGGTGTAGGTTTACAGTATGTTTACGATCCTTTTGGTTTGTCCAGGGTGATGAAGTCATGTGGTGGTGTTTGTTTTGGATTTACAGCCCTTGTGTGATTGTCTTTGACATCAGGAAGTTTATAGTTGAGGGCTTGGAGTATTCATCAATGTGGATTTCGAAGAAACAGATTAACAACAGATCAATTTTAGGAAAGAAATGGGAATATAATGGTACTGACATCAACTATACGTAATCTTTAAAAAAGGCATACAATTCAATGAGAGGGGAGAAGTTATATAGTATCCTGCTGGAGTTCGGAATTGCTAAAAAATTAGTTACACTTATATGAATGTGTCTAAATGGCACAAAGAGTAGGCAAACAGTTTTTGGATACTTTTGGAATCCACAATGGGTTGAAGCAAGGAGATACTAGAGCATGCCATCAAATATTTAGAGGATGAAGAAGGCCTACAACTTAATGGTATTAATAAACTGTTAGCTTATGCTGATGATGTGGTACTATTGGGCAATAGCAAGAAGATACTAATGGCCAACATGTACACACTATTGAGTAACACTAAGAAATTGGGACTGGAAGTAAATATCAATAAAACTAAATATATGATTACACATAGAAATACATTATATAATGGAAATGTACAGCTAATGACAAATGAGAGAAATTTTGAGGAAGTGGCTGAATTCAAATACCTAGGAACAATAATCACAAATAGGAATGAGATACACAAAATTAAACATAGGCTCAATTCAGGAAATGCATGCTATTATGCATTACAGGGACTCTTGCCATCCCAACTCCTTTCAAAAAACATTATACTGAAAATATATGAAATTGTTATTCTATCAGTTATATTATATGGGTGCGAAACATGGACTCTTACTTTAAGAGAGGAAAGGAGATTATAAGTATTTGAGAATGAAGTTCTTAGGAGAATTTTTGGACCAAAGAGAAATGAACAGACAGGTGAATGGAGGAGACTAGATAACAGTGAACTACATGGTCTTTATAGGAAGTCAGAGATAATAAGAACAGCTAAGTCTCATAGACTCTGATGGGCAGAGATGTGGCACAAATGGGGAATGAAAGAGGTGCATGAAAGCTTCTTGTAGGAAAACCAGAGGGAAAATGCCCACTTGGTAGACCAAGTATGAGGTGGGAGAATAACATTAACTATGATTTGAAGGAAGTAGATTATACAAGGAATGATTGCAAAGCATTAGCTCAGGATACAGATGTATGGAGAGCTTATGTCCATGAACCTATGGGTATGATTGTGCCAGTGAGTTAGTTAGGGTCTTGGAGTATTTTCTGCATTAGTTGTAGTAGAGTTTGGAATAAGTTTGTGTTTGTACTGAGTTGTTGTCTTGGTGTTTTTTTGTTTCAGTGGTCAATGGTGTGACATCTTGTAGTGTGGGAAAGTTTAAGTTGCCTAGTGGGGGTGATAGAATAGGGGGTTTGTTTTGTTTATCTAGTAAGGATTGCGGTTGGGATGGAGGTGAAGCTTTGATGGATTGGGGTCTTGGGTTGGTGTATTTTAGGTACGCTGGGCATTTTCCGTAACAGGCTGCATGTGCTTCTTTACAGTTTGTGCAAATTGGGGTTGTGGCAGTGCAGTTGGCCACCTTTTAAGTTATCTGAGCAGCAGACACAACATTCAGAGGGTCGAATGTTTGAACGCATTAGACAGTAAAAGGCGTTCTCTGCTGATAAAGTTTTATTCAAACACATTTTTCTTACTCAGAAATCTATTCACGCGGTAATAATTGTAAAGCTACCTGACAAGGTACCTTAAGATCGTAGCTCAAGATATAAACTTATGTGAAAATCCCGAAGGGAACCGATGTAGTTTGAAACTTATCCAAGATGTCGGACCTTGAAGACTTCGATCATGTTTTCGGTATACGCGGAGAAGAGGAATTTGATAGAGTCTAACAAAGAATTCAACTGGAAGAACAGGAGAATCGGCGTAATATTGCGCGTCGCAGACGTGTTTGTATACGGTATTATTTGTGGGATGCAAGCATAAATGCATTCCTCTATAGCAGACGAAAAATAACGGAAGTGGTTTTATCGCTGAGAATTCTGGGTAATTCGTTGCCAATATTACGAAAACGTCAACATTCATGCATGACCGGTTAAGGCGGCCGTTAATTCGTTCTCAGCTCACCAGTGATTGGAAGTAATTTGAGTAGAGAGTAATGTATCCTGTTGCAAAACTGGGCCAAATCTCAGAAACCCTGGCATTTATAACATTGGGTGTCTTCTGGGAGTCCTCGATATGCCTCAGTTTTTATTCTTAAAAAAAATCTGGAAGATATCTGTAAGTCATTCAAGTTGAAGTCTGGTGTCTTTCTGAAGGTCGTGATCCAGAATGGGATGGCAGGATTTGTTTCTGTTTCCATTGATATATGATGTTGGTTCTAATTGTATAACAGTCTACTTTGGGCATTTTCTATCTTCTCATTCTTGATGTACGTATTTTGGTGGGTGTTATTTCTGTGGGTAGTCCTTTTAGTGTTACTTGTTATGTGGGTTTTGGTCCACAGGCATAGGTGTTATAAAAGGGTAATACTGTAGGTTAAGAAAATAGGTATTTAATTTCAAACTACAATTATGAATAAGTTAATAGTTGAGAAATATGAAACCAAGCAGATACATGACATTCCTAAGATTATTTTTTAAAGCCAACTGTAAAATTGCTGAATTTAGATTGTCTGTCTGTCTCTGGGCAGAGAGAGAAAGCACAGTACTGTTAGGTTGTGTATTTAGAGGATCAAGAAACATGACCCTGTGTCTTGTTGGTACTGAAGAGTCATCATGGGGCAACTCTGTACATTTACTTAATTTGTTTCAGGGGTTTTAGAAAATATTAATCATAGTACCTTCATTAAAGTAATAATAATACAATATCTTTAAAAACTTACAGAATGGAAGAATTTCTAAATGATGTAGAGTCAAACATTAACTCTCAACTACGTATCTCTCTCTCTCTAACATACAAATAGTCATAATGTAGGAATATAAGTTATGTTAGGGTATAGATAAAATTTAGTTTTAGCTATGTATACTTGTGTATCATTTAAGACTTGAAATATAATAAGTATAACAATTTATTAATTTATGTATAATTTGACTAGCCTTTCATATATATAAATCTTCCCTTTATAGCTCAGCAGAACTTCAAGTAAGTATGTATTTTAACACTAACTAGACCTCTGAAGAATTCCTTTAAATTTCCATCTTAAGCCCTTTGGTGGAACACATCCCTATCATACCAATAGGTGTAGTATGTATGATCATATGAATCCAGATGTGTTTAATATTATCATGGGTTTGTTGTGTAGTAGTGTGTATTTTTTGAGTATTATTTTTATATTTCATTATAATTCCCCTTTCTGTTCCAGTAGTCAGTCTAGTTAGTAAATATGCTGTTACTCTCTTAATGTCTACTATTATTGATGGGGGTTGTTTGTCTGTGCTAGTTTTGTTGTCTTTTTGTGTCTGTAAGAGGCAAATCTGTTGCTAGTGTTTATTGGTGTAGTTCGAATATGCTGTATCTGCTTGCTTTGGACTGTGTGTTTAGGAGAAGGAGGATGAAGTCCATATCCATGTCTTGCTGTTCCGAGGTACCAGGGTTTTCAGGTTCGGTCCCACATTTCACCAACTTATGATGTGAGGAACACAGGTATGGAGGTGCTCTGATCTGAGCTAGGTTAGGAGCTGATGGGAATGAAGTGGAAGGCAGTAGGTATTGAGAGAGTGCCAGGGAGTCCTGGGGCTCATGTTCAGGGACAGCAGCCCTGCTCGTCGGGGAAAGCACAAGGCTTAGTGCTGCTGGTGAAGTCCCCAAGTACTCTAAGAAGTAATCTTCACTCGATGTCGCTGTACCCACTGTAGAGCAGCAAATCCAACTTGAGGTCATGAGAACCAATCCTAATTCAGCATACATATGACAGATAGGGATTACACTCTACTTATCAGAAAATATAGACAAACTTTTAATTTTCATGCTATGCTTTGCAGCTTTACTAGGGAATTGTAGGTGTGGTAGCTTCCCATTGCTTTCCACACCGGTGAAGGACGATGATGATTTTCGGGGACTTTTGGGCCCTAAGCTTCCTGACATTTGTCTTACAGGTGAGGAAAAACCCCAAAAAAAACCTTACCCAGAAGCCTGTCCTGACTGGGAATTGAACCTGGGCCCGCTGCATGAGAAGGCAGCTACACTACCTCGAGACCACAGCATTGGACAATTGTGTATTATGAACAAAATTATTTAACAAGGTTATCTCTGACTCTATCTACAAATAACTATATAAATTGACAATTTAATGTTATTGTTACATGTACATTTATGGAGTTCAGTATCTTTATACAATGTAAATAATAATCATACCAAACTGTATTCAGTCTAAATTTAGTCAGTACCATATTTCACAGAAGGCTGTTCTGGCTCCCATATTTTGTTTCTTGTATATGCTGTTTGGATTTCATATACTTTCTTTTCTACTATTGCAACTAGGTTACCTTTAATACATTTTTGCCTATTTTCTCCTGGCATTGGCAGAAGTGTAAACCATTTTTTAAATTGGTATGCTTGGAAGGCAGAGTTACGTTACCCCGATGATATGATAGGTGATGAATGATAATGAAATGCCAAGAGAGTCCTTACACCTAAACTTTACCTAAATCCAGACCATTGGAGACCACAGGAATAACTGGCTTTAAAAAAAAAATCCTGTAGTCTGATTGGAAATCAAACCCCATGTATTGTAGTCAGAAGCTCTGACCACTAGTCCATGAGACTGATCGGATTTCAAAATAAATAACATAAAAAAAATTAATGGTCTGTGTTTTAGAACAAGAAATATTTTCAGTGATGTTAATTCATTAAAATATTTCAAATTATGATGGTATTTTCTATTATTCAGAATTAATAAAAAGGTAATTAAAATGGAATGGAGTTAAAAAAATCTAGATTTGTTGTGCCACAAATAAGGATTAATTTATGTTAAATATTATTAAAATTACACCTCATCATGGGTGTCATTCATTTAAGTAATCCCGAAAACTATGAATACATCACTATTGGTTTTTTTATGACTATTTCTACATGTCATATCCTATCAGCTGCTAATATTCTAACAAAGGAAATGCCAATCATTACATTAAACCTACCTTGAAATTTCTCCCATATTAGTGCTGTGATGTACCGAGGCCACGTCCAAAAAATTATCTTGTTAGAAGAAGTGAAAGACAAAACCAACTTAGTTCCAGGCCCCATTAGAATGCGTGACAGGTTAATAAAGTGCTACAGGAATATAGGTAAACATAGGCTCTAATGTCAATATAGGCACCATAGGACCACCATTTTTATCATGTAAATATGTGAAATGTGTAAATACAATTTCATTTCAAGTTATAACTTCAGGATCAAAATGGTTTTCCCTAAAATCCGAGGTCTATTCATCACTCTAACAATAATGCATTTTCTTATTTCAATCCAATCACTATGGAGAAGTAGTTGACATATATTTACCACTGAACTTTTTATAGGAATTAATCACTATGAGGTTTAATTTATGATAAAATCAAATGTTTCCTACCTCTTCCTCATATAAATCTTCTAAGTAGATTGCAATTTCGAGACCATAACGGTCTCATCTTCAGTACAATCTTGTTGACTGATGTTATGTCGATCAGAAGAAACACTTCTTCTTCCTTCTGTTGGTGGGCTGATGAACCTCTCGATCAAGTCAGGACTCGCAGGAATTTAAAAGTTCATAAGTTTTCTTTTGTTTTTCTGAATGTGGATTTTTTCCCCAAACCGCAAGTTCCTTTTGTTTATCTATTTGTTTAATTTAGGCTGGCTTTTGATTCAATTAAATGTTTTTCGGACCAAGCATGAGCAGCTAAAAATTTATATTGGAAAAACAACAAGAAATTTGAAAACACAGGGTGTAAATAACATCATATAGAAATGTCAAAAATGTAGAAGTGAAAAACTCGTCACGTATCCCTGCTCATGCTTGGTCCGAAAAACATTTAATTGCGAATCAAAAGCCAGCCTAATTAAACCAATAGATAAACACAAGGAACTCACAGTTTGGGAAAAAAACAAAAGAAAGCTTATGAACTTTGAATTCCTTTTTTTTCCTGCGAATCCTGACTATGATTCAGAGGTTCATCCGCCCACCAACAGAAGGAAGAAGAAGTGTTTTCTTTCCGCTCGACATAACATCAGTCGACAAGATTGTACTGAAGATGAGACCGTTATGGTCATCGAAATTGCGATCTACTTAGAAGATTCATATGAGGAGAGGTAGGAAACATTTGATTTTATCATTATATTTACCAATTCATAATATTTGTGAACCGGGAGGTATAATGACCATCATTTTGTTCACCAAGTAATCAAGGTAGATAATACTGGAAATATTGTAAACTCTTTAGTTTCAGCAGCATGTACTAAAAACAACATCTTTCCTGCAATGTAATCTGCCTAAAATGAACTGTGTCAATTTAAGTGACCCTTAAGATTACATTTCCTTATTGGTAAAATAAAATTATGTCATCCGATTGCCTCAGCTGATACATCATAAGAAGATAACCAGCTGTTGTTTTCACTGAGCATTGACCTTGTCATATAACAAAGGACATTTACATTTATGAATGAAAATACACTTTGCTATCATGACAGTGACATTTTTATGAAATGGGAACTTAACATGTGTCTACAACACCTGTGTTATTTCCTGCTGACATAATATTATATCAACAGACTTGTTACCATAGTCTCAAATATTGCCACTATAAATTCTCTTTCAAGAATTGTTAAGGATGTGGTGACTGTACCTAAAAACCTCCATTGGTAGGCCATCAGCTAGTGCCGACCTCAAACCCAAATGTTAATTACAGAGATGGATGATCATAAAGGTGACATGGTCAGTATGTTGGCTCCTCAGCCATTATAGTTGGATCCCCTACTTACTGTATCTATCCAAATTCCTCATAATGTTGGGTGGCCACTGGTCCCATACAGGTCCAAATTCCATTAGAAAATTTCTTCCCTCATAGGGATTCGAAATTGCCCAAGTCCCATAACTCTATGCCAAGACATGGTTACTTAAACAGCTTGGCAAATGGTATAGGATGCGATGGCTGTAACAGCTGTTATTATCATATCTAACATGCATGCCATAAAACTATAATTTGACCAGTTATATTATATGGATGTGAAACATGGACTCTTACTTTAAGGGAGGAAAGGAGATTACGAGTATTTGAGAATAAGTTCTTAGGAAAATTTTTGGACCAAAGAGAGATGAACAGACAGGTGAATGGAGAAGACTACATGGTCTTTATAGGAAGCCAGATATAAAAAGAACAGTTAAGCATCGTAGGCTGCAATGAGCAAGACATGTGGCATGAATGGAAGCTTCTTGTAGGAAACGTCCAGTTGGTAGACCAAGAATGAGGTGGGAGAATAAACATTAACTATGATTTGAGGGAAGTAGATTATACAGGGGATGACTGGAAAACATTGGCTCAGGATAGGGATGTATGGAGCTTATGTCCGCGCGGCCATGAACCTACTGTTTCGATAGTGCCAGTGAGTTAGTTAACATGCAGGCCAAAACCTACCTTGAAATTTCTCCCAGAGAAGCTTATGATATACCAAGGTAACATCCAAAATATTATATGCCATTTTTAACTGCAAGACATTAAAATCCAGCATCAAAGCTCTCATTTAAATTACAGGAAGTAATACAACTCCTAAATTTACAAAATAGATAACCCTGACAACTTGCTCACATGCTGCATCCTAGGTTCAAACACGAGTCTAAGTGTATATTTTTCTCTTCAATTATACTATCTCATATTAATAATCTATCAAAATACTGTAGCTAATTAATGTAAAATTTTTGTTTTTAGAATTAAGAGGTTTTTATTATGTTGGCTAAGAATCTAGCACTAATGTCATTAAGTAAAATTATAAAATAGTAACTTACTTGAGGTTTCACTAAATCCTGTAGGATGATTATAAGGAAGTTGGTTTTGGTCCAGTAAAGGAACAAGGATTGTTAATATTAACACTGAATCAACTTGAAATATTTTATTATGAAATGTGCTCCACATGTATTTTGTTGGATATCTTGGTGTTTCTGCACATCTCCTGTCTAGAAAATACAATTTTCTAACATTACAAATTTTGTTTTGCAATACATAAAATAAAGCACTAAAGCAGATGTAATGCAAGAACAACTGAAACGAGGAGATATGTGATGCTCTTGCCAATTTGATTTACTGTTCATCACAATATACTAATTTTAACCAAGTAACTTCACTTTAATGTGATGATGGAGTTTTATTAACAGTTGTACAACTTACAGAACAAACTAGACAGTAAAATTCATCGGAGAACATATTGTTTAAACAACTCACCTCATAGGATTCATGCTTCCATGATATCGTGATTTCAAACATAATCATGTTCATCGTCAGCCATAACTCCGATGAACATGATTATGTTTGAAATCGCGATATCATGGAAGCATGAATCCTATGAGGTGAGTTGTTTAAACAATATGTTCTCCGATGAATTTTAATGATATACCTCATAATGTTTACTTCCCAACATTAATTAAATATAAAACTAGACAGTTCTTAAAAAAAAAAAAGGGATCAGGTTAAATGGGGTAAACATCAAAGAGAACCTATTTCAATATACATAAATCTAGCTTGCTAAGAGAACCAATTAAATAATTTGAGGAATAGACATACATTACACAAGCCATAAGAGCAGAGGAAAAAAAAAAAAAAAAAAGGATTGATAATTCTAGACTATTTGTCTAGGAGCCTAAATTTTTAAAATTCAAATGTCAATTCTCCCAGCTATTAACTGATACGATAACATAAAATAAAATCAGAATGACCAAATGAATGGTTCAGATATTAGCATTTGAGAGGGTTTGAGACCTGCCAAACTGGTTTGGGTTTTTCTAAACTACATAGAAGGAAAATTATTAATTAAAAGTAATAAACACCACACAATAAGTCATATACAGGGTAATGATATACACCTACAAAGATAATGATATTTTATTCAAAATCATCATTTAATAACTCAGGCACTTGAGATCCAAAGATGAGTATGAAATAACTTATATATTTTGTTCAGAGGACTCTTATTTCAGGATTAGAAATCACGAATCCTGGAACTAGAGGCGAGCACAAAAGCAACTAGATAAAAATACCTACACAATAAAAAACAACATCCCAACAATATAATTTTTAAAATATTAAAGTAAAAAAAAAAATCATCTCAAAATAAAACAGAAAAAATGTGATGCCAGTAATAAAAGCTTTAATTCTAGGAATTTGTAATTTCTATATTTGTATGAAAAGTAAAAAAGTCATCCACAGCAAAATACATCATTACCAGGGATAGGATTTATATGTATATATATATATATTTGTTTGTACGTTAGTTTTCCATATTTGAGGGTATAGTACATATTTTAGAAAATATCACATATCTTTACGTAAATAAATGTTTTATTTTAAATATATCCAATATTTTATGGTTTCAAAGTTATTCTTGCCAGATATCATTTTAAATTTAATGTCAATATTATTTGTTTTTAAACATCTTAATGATGGACAAATTATATTTGAAAAGAAAAATATACTAATATATTAATATTGAGGTAAGATGTTCAGACTAAAAATAATATAAGAAAAATATACGCCTAGACTGGGGTTGAACCCAGGACCTTTGACTGTCTATGTCAATGCTGTTTCAAGTAGAGCTACCTAGGCCTCCAATCTAAACGCATATTTTTCTCTTCTTCATAGTTAACTCCCTAACCCCAAATGCTATGATTTTTGCAAATGGTGGCTTCTTTATTAAGACATTTTATTGGGAATTTAAAAATTACTTATAAAGCCAAATATAATTTGTCCATCATTAAGATGTTTAAAAACGAATAATATTAACATTGAAAGAAGCACTACTGGCTTTATAAGTAATGTTTAAATTCCCAATAAAATGTCTTCTTAATAAAGAAGAGAAAAATACGCGTTTAGATTGGAGGCCTAGGTAGCTCACTTGGAAGAGCATTGACATAGAGAGTCAAAGGTCCTGGGTTCAAACCCCAGTCTAGGTGTATATTTTTCTTTTCAAATATAATTTTAAATTAATTTTACAAGCATCTGTATTTTAAAGCTGGATTTTGAAAAATTGTGTGGTAAGCACATTCCTTTCTTTATTGCTGAGCCTTGTTGAATCAACTCCCTGTAGTAATAGAATTTCTTATACCGGACCACAGCAGGTCAGGAACCAGCAATTAGCAGAGCCACTGTAGGTCGGTCAAAGGGTTTACAGATTTAGCTAACATGCTCTATTCAGTAGTTCACAAACTTCACAATCATGCATGAACTTTGAGTGCATTTTCAATATAATTTATCCTCCAGTGAGAAGTGTTAGATTAATAATAAAAACATGATTTATATTTGTTCATTTGGTATCTTAATTTAAATGTCAACTTTACATCTCAGCTGTGGTTGACCATACTTAAACGCAAGACATTTAAATTTTCAAATGCAGTTTGCCTTATTTATATGTATGGGTACCATCCATGATTTCCAATAACTATAACCAGCTTTTAAACATGCTGAAGAACTTTTTTTTGCTAATATGACAAACAAATGGACTGAAGTGACTACTAGTTAGTGAAATGAAGTGTTTATTGCCATTATCCTTTTCAACAGACCTTCGTTTGAACATTTCCTATATTCTATTTTTGCCAAAAGGAAATAAATAACTGTAAAATGTATTTATACTTTTCTTTTGAAAGACATTTTTTTTCATAATCTCTCTCTAACCATGGTTCATGAGTATATAAAAAATTGAATGACCACATATGTAATATATTTTAACACCAGTTTTAAGTATAAGGAATTGTTTGAAAGATAAATGTCCTTTCCGTAAACATAGTGATTCATCAATTAATATATTTTCATTTGAAAAGTTGACCAATTGAAATTTATTATTTAAACAGATGTCTAATAGGACATCGTTTTCCCAAGAGGATTCCTCAACAGGATGAAAGAAAAACCACAAAATCTATATATATATATAGGATGTGCCAAAAGTATATCTTTGTAAAATTGCCATTGCTGCCATTCAATGGTCAATCAAATTTTAAGGAACCATCTTTACAAAAGTTTTCCTTTGTAGGATATACATCTAGTTGCAATTTGATATTTTAACATATTTACACAATCTACTTCTTTAAGTCAAAAATCAATTGTCTATATCACTTTGTCTTCGTGGCAATCCTCTAATGAGGAAAGTTTATATTAATAATATATAAGGAATCAATTTATTGGTGCAGTGAACGTGAAGTAGTCTGTGTGTGGTGAGTGTTTCAAAACCTATCACACAATTCTTGATTTCTAGAATGATATGAAACATGCCATGAACAAAGAATATTTATAGGAAAGGTGAAAAAGAAATATAATTTAACTAGATTTTATTTTAATTATATTTGAGTTGTGTGTTTTGACTCACCTCATATTTCTTGATTTATATGCAGACCTGGTTTCATCGCTTACCGTTCGACATTATCGATGCTTCACTACTTGTGAAACATCGACAATGTCGCACAGTTAGCGATGGAACCAGGTCTGCATAAAAATCAAGAAATATGAGGTGAGTCAAAACACACAACTCAAATATAATTAAAATAAACCTCATAGTGTTATTTTCTACATATATTCAATAGTTTTTATTTATTCAGAATTTAATACATATCTAAAAAAATAGAATGAAGTGGAATTTAAAAATACTACTGCACAAGAGTACTCTGTGGATATTTAAATGACCACACAGAGGGAATAAACTGATAGAGTATATATATGTCAAAACACGCTGAGGGGTTAAATAATTAAAATAAGAGTGAACCATCGTAAACCATCAACGTTAAATTACAATTATATGCAAGTGATTTACCACATAAAGCACTATCAAAAATGGTACTGTAATTTTTGTAATGTATGCCAGAAAACATTTGCACCATTTCTATAAAAACTTTTAGTCCATATTTTACTCCATGTTTTGAGAATTTTTTAGTCTATATGTATGTACGTATTTGATCTTTTTTTACATATAAATCCTAACCCTGGTCATTACTAACACAAACAAATAATGTTAAATACCACATAGTTAATACCATATTTAAAAAAAAAGCAATTAATTTTCAAGACGAAAGCAGAAACAAGATTTTTACCTGCAATTCTGTAGATCAAATACTTGCACAATGTAGAGCTGAAATGAGAATTTTTTTCATTATAAATACATATAATGTCACATTATTCATAATACCAATATTTTATGAATGGAAATTGCTAAGTTTCTAAGATACTTTTTGTGCATATACAGGGTGTAACAGGACTTCATTGACAAAATGATAGGGATGATAGGCCATGCAGAGAGGATCATTTTTTGTGAAGGAACATATAGTCTCAAACATGTTGTTTATGAGTTTTGTGCAGATGAAGGTGTTCACCCATAAGAGTCAGAATTGAATACAAACAATTGTACATGTGTAATTTTATTGAAAAAGACATGCTTTTTTATAATAAGTGTTCAAACAAATAAGAGTTTTGATGACATCAAAAAGAATCCTGCCATGATCGTTGCTACGACGATACCAAACATGCAATGAGGCACAGGGTCGACTGTTTGAACACTTAAAAAAAAAACCTTTTTCAATAAAATGATATGTGTAAAATTGTTTGTATTCAATTCCAACCCTTAAGGGTGAACATCTTCATCTGCACATAACTCATAAACGACATGTTTGCGACTACATGTTCCTTCACAAAAAATGATCCTCTCTGCATGACCTATCATTTTGTCGGTGAGCTCCTGTTACACCCTATATATTTTTTTTACTGTATCCCATTTTAAATGTCATATATATATATATTGCCATTTTTTAAATAATTTATTTTCTTTATTCTTGTTTCAAAAGGATACAAATCATTTAAACTATGAAAAATTAAAAATATGAAAAATAATTTTAATTTTAGATGATAGATGTGGTTCATCTCTAGTTTAGCATTACATATTTTCAGTCCCATGCCAAAACTATGAATTTGCCATCTTGGCTATTTTTTTTGCCTAATTGCATTTGTTGAGTTTCCTCAACTTGCCTAAGTCAGGAATGTGTCAAATAAATTAAATCAGCCCCAAAAACTTGTCAAAATAAAATAATGTGAATGGCAACAGGAGCTGTAAAAACAACACTGATTACAGCATTACAGGCAGCACCAGACAACAACCCTATTCAAGGTGATCATGATCTACAAACCACACACAGCTTATATGAGACAGACACAGACAATTCCACAAAATGAAAATGAAAGATTAAAAAAAGAACAGTATTTTAAAACCAAAGCAGAACTCTTGATGAACCATCCAATAACTATGAAATCATCCAAGAACCAGCACCAACAAACCCAGCAGACTACATAGAAATTATAATTTTTACCTCATTGACCAAACCAGTTTCTAAAACAGATGATGCACCAGAAAAACTTCTCCAAGTTTCACTGGAAACAATCAACATTAGATATCCTCAAAATCTTTGGTTTAGACTTTACACAGATGGTTCATTAATAAATACCGATAGCAGAGCAGAGCTGGAATTTACTGTGAAGTGTTCCCACACCATACGACACTTGGACCAAGCTCCAGTAACCTTGATGCTGACATTAAGACAATAACAACAGCCTTAACACAGGTACAATACAGACCTTAAATATGTAAAAAGAAAATAATCCTAGTCAATTCAAATCAGCCATTGAAGCAATAATTAATTATGAAATTAAGTCAGAACCCATAAACGAAATTTGACATATGCACAAATTAGTAGTAGTCCAAGGTAAAATCACAATACTACAATGGATATCTTTATATATGGCCTACAAGGAAATGAAAAGCAGACTCTCTAGCATAAAAAAAGGGGGGGGGCAGTACTATCATACAAAAAACCTAAACACACACCAGGTAACAATAGAAAACACAGTAAAATGCTCCACAAAGAAGTAAAAGCCACAGAATAGCACAATTCAAAGAGGCTTTAATAGGGAAAAATATGAACACATATATTATATTTGTATATTAAGAACATCAGGCACCTGGATTATATACTGCTCTGTTTCAACTAAAAAATGACCACGACTGTCTCAACGAACACTTTCACAGAATATTGATCTGTAGATGCCTGGATCCTGCTAAGCAGAATCAGAACAGATGTTGCATCTCTCTACTGGGAAGCTAGAGGATTAATGGCATAAGCCACTGAACAATAAAATAATAACCACCATTCTTTCTCTTTATATCATAATAGTCCTTCTTGGATGGAGATATTTGTTTGAAACTGGTCTAAGAGAGAGAGATTAAAAGACCTGATTAAATTTATTTGATAAAATACTTCATAATGTGAATTCCTGTTTTTTTTAATCACAACTGCTTAATAGAATATAAAATAATTGTAAATCATGCATTCATTTTCACTTATCTGCCAAAAATAACATTTTACCATATTAAAATTAATTTAAAATGCCTTTTCTCCGAAGTACCATTTGGATGAGTTAGCTAATACTGCTGATTAAGCTCAGACTGAAGAGAATCTTGTTTGTCAGTTGCATAGCTAATTCAACTAAATAGAAAATTGTTCATATAATGAAGTTGGGAATTTTTACATTATGAGGTTTTCTTAATAAGAATCAGATGAATCGTGAAATCTTCTTATCTCATACATCTATGTTTTTTAACACAGAACTGCACTTGTTGTCTAATACTCTACATTGATTCATAATAGTTTAGATTTTTTACTGCTAAAATATTTTTTTCTTCTTCTAGAAGACTAGTTGATAAAATGAAATGACTCTGGAACTGTTTTAAGACAGAAACAGTCTCATGAATGAAGAAGAACAAGCTAACAGAGGTTAAAAAATGAGAGCAAACATATTTTGTTTTGAGTTGTAACAATCTCCTCATTATAGCAAGTTACCATTTTTATGCATGTCCTGCAGAAGCTGTACTGGCTTAAATACACATACTAGAATTTTAGAAAATTCACTAACCCATTTGCCTCAAGCAATGAACCAGGCTCACTTAATTGGAAGTAGAAGAAAATGGCCATCTTTTCATCATCGACGTCTTTTACTCATTCTGAGCATCCAAAAATAGAAAAAAGTCAACATGTTTGCAGTTTTTAAAAAATATAATATTTAATTCTGAAACAAATGGATTAATGGAAATGTTAGTTTCTGATAAAACCTGTATTTAAGGGGGAAAATTAAAGAAACAATTTAAATTAGCAACATGTTAGCAATATTTGTGATATAATGCAAAAACACAGTAATTATGCACAGTTCATTATATGGAATGTGTCTAATTACGAATACTGCCAAACATGGTAACACTGTAAATGATCATCAACTACACTGCTTTTAAATGTCAACAGATATTAGTCAAATTTCTATTTCATTAGATGAAAATATGTAAGATATATAAAATTTGTTTCATTTAACGCTATAATGCAGAGCAACACAGTAAAACATCATCTACTTCATAGATGCTGCAACTTTTACTACATTATCTCCCTGTACTTGTATGATTAATGAAAATAAGCATATAAATGAAGAGTGCAAGTGAAAAGGGATCTAGGTACCAAAATAACATTTTCAGAGGAAAAATAGTGTTATAGAATGGAAATCCTGTATATACAACACACACCATTCGATAGTAGCATTGATATTATAAAACTTGAAGTGGACTGTGATCCATTCGCAGTACTTAGGCGGTCGTTTGTAAAAACCATGGGTGCAAAAAACATGAAATGTGAAATTTTAGTACTTAGATCTTTTGACACTCACACTCTTCAAATTTATATTTATGCTGTAAAGAATATTAAACTATGTCTTATTAATTATTATCAGGTAACGGATTTTTATGTTTTTTTTTGTTTATAGACAGAAGATTAAAATTAATACAGAAATTACAAACAGAAAATTGTAATCTGTATAGTAAATTCTTTCTCACATAAAAATATTTTCAATATTCACTGCAACAACAATTTACTTAACCCTTCAGTCTCAATGAGTCTGGTGATTTTGTATAATAAATATTTTTTTAATATTGAAATAAAATACTTTTGCCTTTATAAATATATATTTTACAACATAAAAATAAAACATTTTCTAGTTTATTAGGACATAAAAAAGTTTCCTGGTTATCATCAATATTCAAAACTTGGAGAAAAGAAATCAATTAGCAAATAATTGAAACTAGATTTTATGGCAATACAAAAAATCACGATTTAAAAGCTTTAATAATATTCAATAACTTTCAACAATACAATAATTTTATATATTTTGCACATTGAAATGGATAAAATAAAGGGAATTTCATCAAAGCCTGAATTTGCAATCCACACATAAACTTGAAGTTAGTGATTTGAAAACTGCTATAATTTATTTGAAGAGGAATACAATTATTTTCTTTTAGGTAAAATATAAACTGCTAAATTGGTAATTGTATCGTTTGAATAACTGTATTGCATAGTAATATTCATTAAAGCACAAAATCTAAGTATCATCAGTTGCAAGTTTAGATTATATCATTCCTTCACTTATTAAACCCTAATGGGTCCTTTGTGATGTGCCAATGCTTAAGTTTTCCAAAATTACAATATCCTTTTGGAATATGTCAGATTATACCATATGATCATTAATTTACTGGGAGATAAAGTTGCAGAAGTTATTTTAAAATCATTAGGAAGTAACATTATGAGGTTTAATTTAATAATTGAGTTTGTATTTTTTTAACATTCTTATCTCATATGATTGTTTAGTTGGACATATGTTTCAAGGCTGTTGCCCTATCTTCAGCGGAGAATGGAGCCTCATTACCAAGTTCTTTGGAACATAGATCCAGGGCTGACAACTTGAAGAAAAGAAAAAAAAACCAGTTTGTGCAATGCTGAAGATGGGGCAACAGTCTTGAAGCATATGTCCAACTAAACAATCATATGGGGGTAACAATGTTAAAAAATATAAACTCAATTATTGTAGAAGTTAGCCAACTCAAGTGTTACTAATGCGCATGGGACAGATGACACTTCACTGGGTTGCCCTACATGACAGTTATGCTGTTTACATTTAAAACATATACAAATAATGAAAGTGTATATGAGGAAGAATTTGAACATTGCTGGTTTCACAAAATTATTTTAGGGAAGAAAAATCAGAGATTCAAAAAACTGGGTAATAATGGATTGGAAAAAGTTCTGTTAATCGGTTTGTATAGCATTTAAAAGTTATAAACACTTGCTAATTAGGCATTAACATTCTTTATCTAATATAACCGCTCTTAATATAAAAATCCATAAGTTCATTGCTATTCATCGTGGTGGGCTAGTGGTTGCCATGTTCATTTCTCATTCTGAAATTTGCTAGTTCAAACCTAGATGGGATCAGTGGATTTTTTCAGGGTATTAAAATCCTGAGCATGACTTCCTGAGAAGGAAGTAAAGTAACAGGTCCCATGTTGTACATATATAGCATGTATAAGAACCTTACAAATAAAAAGAGGCTTCTGACAAGATTTGTAATCCCTTTGACACCCTGATTTAAATTGCAACACTAATAACCTGACATGGAAAAATAATGTTTCCAGACAAGTCATCTGGCGAGGTCATATTTAACCCTTTGTATGCCATGCCCGGCTAGCTCCAGATTTCAATCTCATTATTTTAAATACTTTTTTAACGAAGTTTTTACTTCAATATACTGAAACTATTTTCATTCTGTATTTATATATCCCTTACAGAATAATGGTTCAGGCTGGTGGTAAAGAGTTTTCTAAAGGAGGGTGTACATTCATGTTTCAAGATCTTTCTTTGGCTATGGAATGTTGCAGTTTCAGGATTTTGTCTTAATTTATTTTATTTTTAGTTGAAAAGATACCTGGCCAAGGGGTAGCTCATGCAGTGTTACTTGTCTCAAAGATGACGAAAATACAATTTGCAAGCTTATTGTATCAGTTTTATCAGAATATGAATGTAACAGTAATAGTTCATCAAATGATTATTCTTTTGCCGAATGTGATAGTACTCCTGTTTCTAAGAGAAGATTGTTGCAATCTAAGCCTGTAAATAGTAAAGCAAGTGATGTAGAACTAAATCAACAGGGTGTGAGTGACATTGGTGGGTGTGTCGCACCAGACGAAACACGTGGCATAGAGCAGCTGGAAATGATTTGAACCCAGAACCCTAAAAATGTTCAACAATATTTAATATAAGTGTTAGTAATAATACCATCAAAATTATTCAATAGGATAAATGTTTTAATGATAGTGATAAATTTCAATGAAGACACCGTGCTGAATTTGAACTTGGGATCTTTATAAGTGGAAGTACCTTCAAATAAATGTATAATGGTGAGTTTTGATTCAATTTAGCATGGCATGTAGATAGTAAATTATACTTTATATAAAACTACAAAAATAAGGTCATAAAACACTCATTAGACCAGTAGTTACATATGCTTGTGAAACTTGGGTCCTAAAGGAAACAATAAAACAGAAATTACTAATTTTTTAAAGAAAAATTTAAGAAGAATATTTGGACCAAATAGAGGAACTGATAACTGTTGGAGAATCAAAACAAATAATGAACTAAACAAATTAATCAAACATCAGAATATAGTAAACCATATAAGATCTCTCAGAATTGGTTGGCTTGGACATTTGATAAGAATGGATGATCAGAGACTGGTCAAAAAACTCTATAAATGGAAACCTATAGGAGGCAGAGCTGTTGGAAGACCAAAGATCAGATGGGAGGATGACAAAATGAATGATCTAAAGAAAATGGAAGTGACTAATTTGAACATGGCAAGAGACAGATTGGCATGGACGAGGATTGTTGAGGAGACCAAAACTTTCACTTTTGAAGTAGTTATGCCTTAAGATGATGATAGGTCTATATTATATAGCATGGCATAGTACTTTACATTAAAAAACCTGGCTCCCACAGCCCAGCTGGCAAAAGGGAAACTTGGCATCAAAAGGATAACATAATTAGAGAACAAAAAAATTGCTCCCAAGGCTGGATTTGAACCCAAGATTTCAAGCTACATGTGTTAGTGCTCTTCCAATGAGTTACTTAGGCACATCTCCTGGTGCAAGCACAAATTCTTCTCTCTTTAATACCCAGGCCCTCCCATATGTCCTGAAGATATTAGAGATTGCTGCACACTTGGCACTTTTAAGACATGCTTATACAGTTACCTGTTGTCTAATACTTAATTTTTCTCTATTTATTTAAATTTATACTAAGTGATATGAATTTTACTAGTATTGATTATACTAAGTCATTAATAATTTTTTCTCTTTTTTTTATATTTCTTGTACATGTTACATTTAATTTATTAAATCTAGAGTAAATCAAAATACATTATAAATAATAATTGTATTGTATATATAGCACGCAATCGTTTATGTTTATTGTAATTTAGATGTAAGGCTATTTCTTTTTGTATTTTTTAAAAACCTGGTTGAGTGGCAGACAAGGCCTTAACTCTGCCAGGTAAAATAAATCTGTTATTATTAAAATAATTAATATTATATAGTGACATTTGTGTAATGACATAGTCTGAAGCCATCTCCTGTGGATTCCGGATGCAGTCTCTGGCAAAATGTTGGAGAACTTCAAGCCATGTGAACATGGTGAACTAGCCTGGAAGATGTCATAAAACAATGAAACTTGTGGTTCTAGGAATGCTTCTATTGGAAGGAGCTATTATGATGGAATTTTGTAAAAGTCATTTAGTTATGTTATTAATAACCTGAGTTGTTAAAGAGCATCATTCAATAAAAATATGTCTACTACTATATTGTTATTCATTTATTTTAGATGAGCTACATATATCATGAAATAATCAGAAAAGATGATCACATATATAAAATAAAAACAAACATGGCCTATAACAATTATTTTTGAAAAATTAAAGAATTTTTTAACTTACTTCAACTGTAGCTGCTTATAATGTCCTATTCAAATGCTGTGACATACTGTTGATCTGTTGCTCAAATCACTGTCTTTGAATTTCACAGGCAGTAGCAGGACTTGGATCTCACCTTATAAGGCAATAGGAATTGGATTTGGGTTGTAAAACTTGCAAACAAACTCTCCAGATGGCGCTTTCTATGATTCTAGAAGAAATAGTCTCTGACTTTCTATATGAGAAGGGTGGACTAGCATCCAGATAATTCTGATCCTCACATATATATAAAGAGTTGAGAGTCAATTGAATAGTCAGTCGTGGAGTAAAAGTGATCTAAGTGTGGCAACAAGAAACTGCTTTAAGTAAAAAGTCTATGATTATGAAACACTGAATTATAAAATTAACTGTTTGTAAAAATCTGTTATACCACGTGAAGTATTGAAAAAAAAAATTATAAAAACATTTGTGAAGTGTTTGTTTTCAAATGGCTGGAGCTTGGTTTACACCATTAGTCCTCGCTTCCCAATAGAGTCGTGTGATGTCTTTCCTGTCCTTTTTTTCAGGGTCTAGTCACCTGCAGTTTACCAAGTGTTCCTTGCTTAGGAGAACATTTTCTCCGCACAAGCAGCATCCCATAGTTCTAGGGTCAATCTCCATTCTATGAACGTAGTCATCCAAACAGTCATGGCCCATTTCCAATCTGAAAAGTTCTTCTAGGGAGGTGTTTTATTGTTTCAGCATATTTCGCTATGTCTTCATATTTCTTATTTTGAAGATCTTTTTGAATTCTGTTCTCTTCTTTTGAGATGTAATTTTTTTTTAACTCCTGTTGTATTCTTTGTAGGGACATCTCTTATGTTGTCATTAGCTTGATTTTGGAGCCTTTCTTTGCTAAGAAGTCTGCTTGTTCATCATTACCCGGTAATCCCAATGCGACGGTACCCCTGTAATACAATGTGTTTACCTTGAGCTTCTTCAATTTTATACATGGTTCTCATGTTGTGGATGATCGGGGTGTTTTGTTGGTTACCAGTTATTGATTGTATTGATGACATTGAATCTATCAATATTACTATCTTCATGCTTATACTGGGCCTGTATAAAATATTCTGTAGTGTGGTTTCTATTGCCTTTAGTTCTGCATCAAAATTTGTTGCTCCCAGTACAAGTGAAATATATTGGGAAAATTCCTGCTCCATCTTCTGAGTTACTCAGGGAGCCATCAGTGTATACGGAGGGTTGTTTCTGATCTCTGATAACAAATGATTTTTAAGTTTTACCTTAAGAATAGGTGTGTCTCCACCATCGAGCATGCTCTAATTGATGGCTCTTCACCCGAACTATGGTTCGGCATTGGAGTTTCCGCTGGAGAAGACTCTTACGCAGCACAGCCATGTCTAGAAGTTCCCACTCCTCTTTATATGCTTTCCAGAGACCGTCTATTGTTCGAGGACGCCTGTTTCCTAGTGCCCTTTTGTAGAGTCCAAAGACACAAAGTCCATTGGTGATGCATCAGGAGACTTCACTGGGATGTTGCTGAATGGAATAGCATGTATTCCAGTTTCCTGCTCCATTTCTCCAGGAATGTCAGGGTTGAACCCGAAGTGTGACTGAAGGCCTTGTCTTGGTGCACCCAGACTTGGTTTTTGCCTGTACCATAGAGAGCTGGGATTTCAGTCGGGTAAATTGGGGTGAGAACTTCTTCCTGGTAGTACTGGGAGATGATTTTGGCCTTTTTAGCTACTCTACGAATGGTCAGTTTTTCATTGTAGCAATATCCCGCGATGACCATAAATCCATTGGAGAAACTTTCTCTGCATTCAGCATACCACTTTTGAAAATATTTTTCACCCCTTTCTCTATAGTAAATTGCCCGGGGTTTGTTGCAGTCTCCTAGATAACATAGTGCAATACCTGCAGTCAGTGACATCAACCGAGGAAGAGGCACATTACTTCAATTATGTTAAGAATTCAGGGATTTAACTGCAAGAATGAAACAAGCAGAGGATTTACTAGTGGGACTATTAAAATAGAACCAAGAATTATCAAAACAGATTAGCGCTTCTAATGATGAAATAAAACAGATACATAATCAAAAAGAAAGACAAAAATCAAGAATTAAAACAAGAAATTAAACAAAATAGTGAAGAGACAAAACAAGAATTATTAAAACAAAACCAAGAAATTAAAAATTATATTAATGGCATGGTAGTAAAATTTATTTTGGTAACACAGGATGTGAAATCTCTAGAATTGACAACAAAATGCATTACACCACTGGAGTGACTCCAGCCAATATGGTCTTTGGAAAGAGTGTTGCGACCTACAATTTCATACTCTACCTGGCAACCTACTATGTATGGGAATTCACTGACCGATTGAGAGAAATCCATCAGCATGCTAGAAATAACTTCAAACTAGCCAGAGATAGGTTGAATGTGTGCTACGACTGACTAGTTCAACTCTGCTGGATTCTATGAGAGCAACTTAATATGGCTGCGTTGCCCGACCTGGAAAAGAGGAAAATTACCAAACCAGCAGCAATCCTGGGACGGCCCATATCGAGTGGTGTAGAAGATTAACAATATGGTCTACCAGATTTAACATCAGGCTAGAGAAAAGATAATAATGGTTTCACCTGGATCGACTAGTAACATACAGAGCAGAGAGCAATATTACCCTGTTGATCAGTTGCTCGAATTACTAGCTTTGAATTTTGCAGGTTGCAGCAGCACTTGGATTATATCTTATAAGGCAATAGGGATTGGATTCGGGTCATATGCAACTTTCGAATCAATTCTCCAGATGTGCTATCTGGAACAATCATTTTCCAGATTTATATATTTAGAAGAATCAGCCTCTCGGACTTACTATTTGAGAAATGTCCAGATAATCCCAATCCTCACATATATAAAGAGATGTAAGTCAACCAGCTAGTCATGTCCAAATTGTGAATGAGTGAAAGTAATCTGTGTGTGACAAGAAATAGTTTTAAGTGAAAACACCTATGGGTGTGAAAACTGAATTATAAAATAAATTGTGTCGTAAAGAGCTCTTATAGCAGACAATTGTGTGTGTAGACAGTGAAATATTACAAAAGAAATAAAGATGATTTGGAAATTTTGTGAAAACATTTAAGTTAAAGAAATTCCATCCTTTTCCTTGACATATCTCTAAGTTGAAAATTACACAACCAACAAAATTACCTAACTTTAACTTTTCTCTACTATCGTAACATGTCAAATAATATATTTTAAATTGCACCCTAAGTCATATTCTTTAATTATTTATTGAGACTATTTATCTCATAGACCAATAATTTTGCCTCTTCCTGTTCGTAATGAGATATCTCTGCAAATTAACTTCTTTGACAAGGATATCGATTCAACAATTTATGATCGATATGGTACAGCAAGAAATGCCAAAAGAAAACAACTTCAAAAAAAAAAAAAAAGAAGTTAGTTCTGTTGCTCTAAAAAAATATTAAATGTTGTATAATGAATCTGCATTATTGTTAATAGTTATTTCCCATTCAATCATCTGTTATTGATTCTTCTCAAGCCCAAAGAGATTTTATTTGCTATTTATAACTATACAGCCGGCTTAGAAATCGCCCAGAAGAAAGATCAGAATACATTTGGTAAATATTAAACATTATAATTATTTTTAACTTCTGATGTATTATTTGCTAAATAGTCACTCCAAATCCAATGCGAGGTTGAGTTTTTCATTAGACAAAATCACTCATGACCCTTTGCAGCTCATGTTTTTTTCAGAAAAGCACAACCTCTTGTTAGATTACTGTCGATAATCAATTATGTTGTCCGAGTAATTCATTGGTAACTTCAAATGGAGTCAACGTTGTAAGTTCAAATTCAGCTCGATTTGGTAGAATTTGCAAAATCTAGATTACTGCTAGATATCACATTCCCAAATAGTAGAGATGTAATCATAAAATTAAAAAAAAAACTTAATTGATAAAGAACTATGGAGATGTAATACATGGACATAAAAAAACACTCCTCTGCTATCCAGAATTGAACTTAGGGTAGTCTAAGATAAAATCAAATGTTTCATACCTCTCCTCATATTAATCTTCTAAGTACTTCTAATCTACTAAGTACTTTACTTAGAAGATTAATATGAGGAGAGGTATGAAACATTTGATTTTATCTTAAATTAAACCTCATAGTGATTTATTCCTATAAAAGTTCAATTAGGGTAGTCTGCTCAATCCCTAGTTGTCTTCCTTTTATAAATTTTTAATAAAAATTGACGATACTTTCTTAATTAAAAAAAGTAAAGAATAACAGAATGCTTGTTTTGGCTTGAACTAAAAATCTCCATCAAAGAATGTATGTAATTTTTATGTTGTGTTTCAATAGAATATCACATAATACCAGATGTATCTTTGATAAAAATATCAATTTTGAGAGAGAAAATTTGAACTGACTAGTGGCAAAAATATTCAATGTTAACTGCAAAAATCCTTTTGTTTCCTTGTTCCAACATTCAAGTTTTTATACCCACTTCTATCTCATTTCTCAAAGAGTACCCGATAATTCTTCTACTACTCCATTTTATCATGATGCACTAATCATATTTATCGTATAGCTCTTTAATGAATTTAAGAATGATTCTTTTTCTTCATCAGTGCAGGTATATTATGGTGCTACATACTTGTATTATTAAAATTTACTTTCTATTAATATTTTTATTACTATACTCCTGCTATTTATGTTTTATATCAATAACCATCCTCTATAGTCTTAAGTTGAATTATTATTAAAACTTCATTTTTCTTTTGTTTTCCTTCTATGCTCCAAATTAACAGTGTACATCTTTTTGATCTTTACCTACAATTTTTGTTTCCCTAAAGTCAAAAATATTTATTCTTCTTTTTTCCATGATGTCAGTTATTTTATTTATTTAGTTTTCCTACTTTACTCAATATTACTGTTTTAATAGTTCCTAGATTTTTGCCAAGTTGTCTTTTTGAACAGGCCATTACTGGCTTGCTAGGCCTGATGTAATTTCACCAAAGTCCCTGTTATCAGTCTTTTCAGGGTTCTTATTTAGCCTTCTCAGTTATCATGGCAGCACCAAAGACAAAATGTTTCCACTGTACATTACTCCAGCAATTACATCACTCTGATCTAACGTTGCCCACCTCTCGTAACATTAATTTTTTTTTTAATTTTTGGTAAAAGATCTTTTTTAATCGTTACTTTAATCTGAAACATGTTATGAAAATTTTGCCTTTCTTCAGCCAGTAAATATAAATTTTTGAGTGAAATTTTAATTTTAATTGTGGGGTTATTTATTTTTATGATGAAACTATATGACAATTTTATGAAATATAAAATAGTACCTGAGATCTCAGTAGTGTAGTTTTGTAGTAGGCCTTTCGAAAACTTAAGTTTCATCTTCTGCTTTCAGTGTTTTAAAAATCTTGATGAAAACTATGAAATCTAATCAATAAACTAAATGCATCAGGCAGAGAACAAATGATAACAGTAACACAAATAAGTTTTTTTTGTAAGCCTGAGATTTTAATATCTGGTTTATGGTTTTCTGAAAATTCTCACTGTTAACTATTCTAGTGATATGCAAATTATCATCATTATTATTATTCTGCTCCACCCCAATAAAAACTCAAAATATTCTGAAAGTAGTGCACAATATTCTTTGGAAAAGATATTTAACTGTGTTGTAAGTTTTATACCTAAGAAACAACTAGAAGTGAAGAACTCACTTTTTTCTGTAATAGTTCTTTCAGTTTACAAAACATTTATATCAAGAGCGGTTTTTATTGTGTGTACATAATATTCAATGTTCATCTTGTATCTAAGGGGCTTAACTTGTTGAAAACTGGCTAGGTTGACATCAGGGCAAAAAAAAAAAAAAATTAAAAATTTGCAAATAAAAACAGTGTTCCAATAAATATCGCTAGCTCACATGTGCTAATGACAATACATGCCAGCCAATCATTCCCAACATTCTTGTTCAGTTTTCTCTCTGGATATCCATACATAGTAATTCTGCCCGAGGGCAGGTCTTTCACTGCAATCATAGCATTTTCATGCTATGGTTTGCAGCTTTACTAGGGAATTATAGGTATGGTAGCTTCCTGTTGCTTTCCTCACTGGTGAATAATTCCCAGGATATAAAAAGGTAGAATATGACAATCATGAACATAATGTTATTTTATGATATAACGAGTACTAATTACATCAATGTTGCCAATTGAATAATTATATCACTAGATATATTTATTAAAATCTATAAATAAAAAAAAAATTCCATTCCATTGTATATACTGGCCATTTAAAGTTTAGGTTTTTCATTGTTACAAACTTCGAACTTGGAGTAATTCTTTTTATTATACATGATATAACAAATCTCTTAACAGTTTCAGTTATCTTGATAGAATGTTGCTACTTTTCATTTCAAATAGCTATTCAATTGTCTTTTTTATGCTACAAGTCAGGTCGTGGGTTTTAGTTCTGATGGGGATAGGATTTTAAAACTGGCCTAAACCTTCTAGTGACTCCATAGTCTTGGGTTAACTCAGCCTCTAATGGAAATTAATACCCAACCTATATTCTGAGGGTTAAGATAGCCATCATATGGGGCTAGCATCTTGTGCCGATTGTTGGGACCTCTTATTATCCCATGGGCCTTTCAAGGCCTGTAGTGTAGTTGATCACTAATTTGTTTTCGTTCCTGGATTCAATGAAAAAAATGCCATGGATTTGAGATGCTAGTTAAATTTATCACGAACACTGTCAAGACTCTTAAATATAATTCTCTAAATTTTATCCACAATTGTTTCATTATAGACATATATTAAGGCATTACATTGATAGATCATTATATATGATGAAGGCTGTTAAAAGTAATTAAAATTAAGTTGTTCTGGATGAATTAGTGGTTACCATGATTGTCTCTGATTCCGAAGTATGTTACCCAGCCTCAATGGATTTTTCAGAGTGTAAAAATCCTGATTATGGGTTTCTTCGAAAGGGAACTACAGTCCTGTGTCACAGATTTAAGACACATAAAAGAACCTTAAGCCTGAAAAAGAAGTTTGAGTAAAATTTTGTCAGAATTTTCACACCTGGATTTAATCACCATAAGTATTACAGAGTGTCGTTAAATAAAATAATAACAGTAACAATACAATTAAATTGATATGTAAAGTTCTAAATATTAGAAATAATATATTAGAATTAAGCCCATAATCATCCCATTTCGGGCAAGGGCCTCCTGCGACTGCAGGGTGCTTACGTTACATCCCCGGGTTAGCCAATCCCTTGGGACTATCACTTGAACTTTTTTATGGATTGCTCCCATCTTTGTCTGTCTTGAGCTATTCTAGTCCACAATGTTCCTAGCTGACACTTAAAACATTTCACTCCAACGATTTTTTTTGTCTTTCAACTTTCCTTTTTTTGTAGTCTGGGTTCCCACATAATCACTGCATAAAGTCCACTTTTCAGGATCCATTCGGAGCACATGACCCCCCATTTCCATTTCAACCCCATTGATGATGTTGCTACGTCTTTCAGCCTCGTTATCTTGCAGATGTCCTCATTCCTGAAGCGTTCCCTTCTTTTGATGTTTAATAGCTTCCGCTCCATTTTTCTCTGGCAAATCTCTAGCATGGATGTTCCTTTTCTTGTTAATTACCATGTCTGCGAGCCGTAAGTTAATACGGGTAGTATACATATATCCATGACTGCTTTTTTTCATTTTTAGGCTGATGTCTTTTTCTAGTAATATAAACTTTAAAGCCCAGAATTTTTTCCATGCTTGTGTGATTCTCCTTTCTATTTCGTTTAGAGTTTGGTTACTGAATGATACGGCTTGGCCTAAGTAAACATATACATTGATGTAGTCAATTTTGTGATTTTCGATCTGGATTACCTTTTTTTGTATCGTTAGTCATTATCTTTGTTTTTGAGACATTTATTTGAAGTCCTGATTGTTTACTGTATTTACTATTAGAGATAAGTAATTCCTAAAATGGAAGACCCTTGCCCCATATGATGATATATGAGTAATAGATGAACAAAATCAAATTATTAATCAGTTTTTGACAAAAGTTGCAAATTTGATTGGCTGATATTGTTGTTGCCAGCACGAGTGAGGCTGACAATACTTCATTGGGACATACGTTTCTGTAAAGAAATATAATTTCATTCTTTCAAAAATCCACGGCTGATAATGGCAAAATTTTAAATGCAAACAGTCTAACTATTCAATCCAATGATAATGCACAAATAATTCACACAATAAAAAAGCATATCAATTGATACCCTCAATTACAGAAGCACATTAAAAATAAAAAAAAGGGTAAATCTTCTAAACCATTTTTATTTTTTCTTGCAGATTCTTCTACACATTAAATACAGTAAAGAATACACAACAATGAAATTAACAGTGCCAATGCATTTCAACAGCAAAACCAAACAATCTGCAATAACCAAGTACAAACATATCCACTTACTTGTTATAAGTGTATTAATTTCTGACATGACATGGGAAAAAGCAGGAGACAAGATAAGGAAAAAAAAACACAATCGCCTGTCGACAGAGACAGGGGACTGAAAAGTCCAACAGCATTAGAGCTGTGATTGGATTTAAATAAATATTAAAAAAATATAGACAATCGCCTGTCAATTCAGACAGGGGACTGACGTAGCAGTCCAACAGCATCTCATGCTGTGATTGCACACTCGTGAACAGTGGCACAGCCAGGAGCATCATGCACGATTTCAAACACATTTCCTAAGACCGGAGGAACTCAACTCACCTTCATCTATAGTTGCATTAAAAAAATCAGAACTGAAAAACATTGATAAGAATCATTTCAGACAATGATAACCAAGGAAATTAGAAACTAATTATTTATTTCATAAGCTGATAGAATTCGGTCAATAGCATATGATAAAGATAAATAAAAGTAATCTAAACAGGACACTAAAGTTGCAGATGAAAGGACAAAGGCGCAAAGAAGTGTAGGATGGCAACATATGCTGCAGTTGACTTTACTCGCAAGCATCACTTCATTCTCTAAGTCAATAATGTTAAATGAAGAAATCATATATTCCTTAAGGTTAAATGAGGTATGGATGGAATGATCGAAGTATTTCATTATTATACTTTTGAAAATTATATTATTGCTTGCATTATGATTTTAATTTTCAGTAAAGTATACAGCTTCCATTAGCCATTTATCAAATTTGCTATGACTTCTTATGGTTCATACATAGTATCTTAGCTCATTAGAGCAGTAATATGTAAAGCTTGAACTATGCACTTCAAATCCTGGTTCAGGTATAAATATTTTTTCTAACTCATATTAAAGAAGTTATGTCTGAAATGATCTATTTATTTTGTTCTTCCTTTGACATTGTAAAAACGTTAAGATAAAGAGTTGTTCCTGTTTTTTAATATTGTTAGATTCTATTCTAAGATAGGCTATCCTCCTTTTACCTAAATATTAAATAGATTTAATACTTCCCAAAATGGAATAGGAATTAAACTACTTAAACTTTTGATTTTTTAATATTAAATTTACCATTTTTCACCAAATAAATTAAATTTAAAGAGAAAAATACGTGCCTAATTTGGGATGTGAACCCAATGTCTCTGGTTCTGTACACCAGCACTCTAACCATGTGAGCTATTAGGCTTATTTATTTGCAGATTTTCTCTATAATTTATTAGTATAGAGAAAAATCTGCGAATAAATCAGAAACTTAATATTAATTAAATAAAAATAAAACATAGTTTTATTTGATTTTCATATTAATTATATAATTCAGTGACAGCTGTTTCGGTACACTATACCTTCTTCAGACATGTTAACAGATTATAATCTGAATCATATAATAAATATGAAAATCAAATAAAACTACGTTTTATTTTTATTTAATTAATAAATATGGATTTTCATCAAGTAAACACCAACTCAATTGATTATTTAGAAACTTAATAGTTCAGATGGTTAGTGTGCAGGTGTACAGAACCAGAACTATGGGTTCAAATCTTGATTTAGGCATATATTTTTCTCTTCAAATTTACTTAAACCTTACTTTTAGGTTATTTTTGTTTGTATCTTTGAAACTTCACACACATTCTCGAACCTACATTAAACATATAAAGAATCTAAATTTATGTGCAAAACCACTAAATACAATATGTGTCATGGTAATAATCTATAATAGTACAAACAACATATAGAAACTTTTTGAACACCTGTGGTACACTAATCACAAAGTGTGACAGATCAATCGTAAAAGTACAATTCAATAGTTGAACATTTCCTTATTTAATACTTGCCACAATACTTATCAAGTTTCACTTCTTACATCTCCTACTTCCTGAGCAATATTATTAGTTTTAGACTGTATTGCTGTAAGGTAAAAAAAAAAAAATATGTATATACACACACTAAAATTCTTAAAGGAGAATTTAGTTAAAGGCATCTTTGATTTCGAACAGAATGACATTAGTAAAAATATAACACTTAGGAATTTTGAAATGATTAGGCCTAAACATTCTCTTGACCAACTTCAATAAATCCCTGTTTGGAAGAAATTTCTACATAAAAGAGATATTTTTGACTATTATATATTTTTATAATGAATAATAAATATTGTCCTAATAAATATATACAATTTTATGTTTTCTGGGATTAAGGTAATTCATTATGAGTATTGTACCTACTAATATAATTATGCATATTTTATCAGTATGAAATCAGTGCAGAATTAAATAACTATCTTTTATATTAAAATATATTAATTAACTTTTAGAGATGACTTCCTGATTTTTTTTTATTTGCGCCTGTCAATTTTACAATCTCATAGAAGAACAAAATTCTCTCAAGATTTACAAGTAATAAAAATATTAACTCTCCTGATATGAACTCTATCCACATCTGCATATAATTTTATTCCTGAAGATGTCAAGCCTCCTTCCTTCTGTGTTTCATTAATTCAACTCCTAGGTATGCCACTGCTTGCAAAGAGAAAACAATCGCCTGCAATTACACAGGGGACTGACAACAGTCCAACAGCACTGTGCTGTGATTGCTCATAACAATCGCCTGTCTGGGAAGACAGGGGACCGAGGAGTCCAACAGCTTCTTTTAGCTGTGATTGTTGGTACTACCTTGTTTGCTGGTTGGTTGGTCATTGCCACCACCTCAAAACTATCATAGGATGGCCAGATCATATGAAACTAAAGGCTCTATAATTACCTTTATCACAAATAATAAATAAATGAGAGAAGGTAAGAACTTAATGGAAATATGGGGAATATCTGCCAATGACATTTCTATTCACAACATAGAAATAGTAAATTAATGATAATTTAAATGTAGAGACAGGAATTTAAAACCACAATTTGACTTCACTATTACAAAATATTTATGTAAACGTTAAACATTTCCCCTCAATATTTATAACAAATTTAAAATAAATTAATAAAAATATTGTATTAAGAAATATTAAAATTTTGTCGATCTTAACACTATGGCATATTCAGCAATTTTTAAATATGGTTGATTGTCCCACTACAGAGAAAAAGCACAGAAGTATGAAATAATAGAATCTAAAAATGTTTTTTTCTTTCAAAATTGCTTTAGTGAAAGGATTTATATATTGTATGCATCACTTGACATTTGAAGAAGTATTTGCAACAGGAGTGTAACTAACCAGCTTAACGACCTAATCACTACTGTATTAAAAAATGAATTTTTTAAAATTATTATACTAGGATAAATCAAGGACAAAATTCCATTTAAAAATCACTCATTAAACAACAATATCCATCCATAGTAATTCTGCCCGAAGGCAGGTCCTTCACTGCAATCATAGCATTTTCATGCTATGCTTGCAGCTTTACTAGGGAATTGTGTAGGTGTGGTAGCTTCCCGTTGCTTTCCACACCGGTGAAGGATGATGATGATGATAATGGTAAGGATGATAACGCTAAGGATGATGGCCATATGATTTCGGGGACCGTTTGGGCCTTAAAGTTTTCCTGACATTTGTCTTACAGGTGAGGAAAACCCCGATAGAAACCTCACCCAGAAAAACTGCCCTGACTGGGGATCGAACCCGGGCCCGCTGCGTGACAAGGCAGCATGCTACCTCGAGACCACAGCGGTGGACAAAAACAACAATATAATTTAAAATAAGAATCCCTCTCATATTTTCTTCATATTCAATGAAATACTGATATAGTATTATATTATGAAAATATCATAAATTAACAAGAAATCAACATAATTTCTAACTTAGTAAAATGATAGATTATTTTGTTATTAATGACAATAATGGGTAAAACTATATAGTATGGTAATCTACTGCATCTCATACTGTCAATTCAATCACAAACGAGAATGACAATGCACAGGCTCCCACTTAATGAATTGTGCCTTTGGGAATCAAACTTTAGCATTGATATTCATACATTTTAGCATCTGAATATTGTATTAGCAGAGGGACATTTCTCTCTAGCACTGAAAAATCAAATGAACATGCACTTGTTTTTATGGTGAGAAAATATGTTATGATAGTACTGGCAGAGGTCTTCAGGGTAATAGTGGTCATGAGTCAGATGATATAGCTTTCTCACATGAAATACTTATCAAACGAGTTTGTTCACCGCCATCACACTGACTTCTCCATATTCCCATAAGTGCTCTACCTCATTCAATTCATATTCACAATTTTAAAAAAATACTATTAAAATATTTCTGGATGTAAAAGGGTTTATATTTTGAATATCCTAATGGCTGTAAACTTCACTGTGATAAAGAACACGAGAATGTAGATCTAGCTTTCAATGTATTACCAGGTACTTCTTCAAACTTAGAAAAAATAAATTAATGGCTATAATGTTGAAGTTGATATTTGATTAACATAACATGTTCAATAAGCAAAAAACTGAAATTAATGACATATCAGCAATCTGTATGCAGTCATTAGGTAATAAGAAGCTGGAAAAATTTAACCTGAGTCAAGCACATTCATTAATTTTAAAATACAATAGGAAGAGTAACATTAAGAGGTTTGTTTAATAATTAAAACATTTTGTCTGTTCATTCTTACCTCTTAAGAGTTGTTTTTGTCGAACATGTTTCAGAGCTTCTTAGCCCCATCGTCAGTGATTACAGACTATAATCGCTGACGATGGGGCTAAGAAGCTCTGAAACATGTTCGACAAAAACAGCTCTAAGAGGTAAGAATGAACAGACAAAATGTTTTAATTATACTCATTGTTATGAATACACAGTCTTTTATATAGATTTTTAAATGTTTTATAGATTATTTTAATTATTCAAGCAAAGTCTTTTGAAATAGAGTTTAGACATTCAAAGTCTGTTGAAATAGAGTTTAGACATGATATAGTTCAGAGCAAAGTTTTGCTTAGCTAACTGTAAAAATCCCTACATTTAGTTTATTGGAATGTTAGTGAGTACAGTTAGGGTAACTAGAGGTCAAATTGAGTATATAATACTTGAGAAATGAGGGTCTCGTGTCTGTGTGTGTAAACTGCTGAAGGGTAAGTCACCGGCCATTTTTCTTAATATGTATTCTGGACTTTAGGATGTGAATTAAGTACAATTAACTATTTTGATATTAAATTTTCAAAAAGGGATATAACATTTTTAAACATGTAGATTAGGGTAGATTTATAACTTCCACAACTCCCACTCTCTCAAACCCCAGAAAGTACTGTAGTTTTTAATATAGGCTTAGATTAGTTATTTAGGGCTAGAATACTTAGGGATTCTAATTATTTATACTTTAGTAATAAAATAGTTTAAAATAAGACTCCATTTGTTTATTTCAAAATATGTATAACTGTACATCCTCATACTAACGCTCGGCTAGATAAACACGCTACCAGATTTTCCAAGTCCCGAAGGTCCTTTAAGCCTAAGAAATCCAGCTGGGCTTATAACAGTGGTGAGCAGTCGGTGGTATATCGTATAAATAATGTTTTATTATTTTTTCTGATAGGGAAACGGACCCTTGCAAGCTTTCTGGACCGTTTGGAATACAATAAATATTAAAATTTTGTGATACGTACATTTTTTAGGTTAAAATCAGCAGTGTAAGATTTATGTAGAACATAGGATATTTATTATTTAATAGAAATTAAATAAATAAAAAGATATTCATTCTGGATTGGTATTTAAATTAATCAGACCTTGTAAGAGGGAGACGTGGAAGAAAAAAAAAATTGATGTGGCCTATAGTGATTGAGCAACCATTTTTTTTTCTCTTGTAAAATCTGTGCATGATAAAGTGTATACTATTTTTTTGTCCAGAAAATATGTCTGATAGGAGTGAATAGGATAAGAATATACATGTAGATCCACTGTTACAAGCCCAGCTGGATTTCTTAGGCTTAAAGGACCTTCGGGACTTGGAAAATCTGGTAGCGTGTTTATCTAGCCGAGCATTTGTATGAGGATGTACAGTTATACATGTTTTTGAAATAAACAAATGGAGTCTTATTTTAAACTATTTTATTACTGAAGAGTATAAATAATTAGAATCCCTAAGTATTCTAGCCCTAAATAACTAATCTAAGCCTATATTAAAAACTACAGTACTTTCTGGGGTTTGAGAGAGTGGGAGTTGTGGAAGTTATAAATCTACCCTAATCTACATGTTTAAAAATGTTATATCCCTTTTTGAAAATTTAATATCAAAATAGTTAATTGTACTTAATTCACATCCTAAAGTCCAGAATACATATTAAGAAAAATGGCCGGTGACTTACCCTTCAGCAGTTTACACACACAGACACGAGACCCTCATTTCTCAAGTATTATATACTCAATTTGACCTCTAGTTACCCTAACTGTACTCACTAACATTCCAATAAACTAAATGTAGGGATTTTTACAGTTAGCTAAGCAAAACTTTGCTCTGAACTATATCATGTCTAAACTCTATTTCAACAGACTTTGAATGTCTAAATTCTATTTCAAAAGATTTTGCTTGAATAATTAAAATAATCTATAAAACATTTAAAAATCTATATAAAAGACTATGTATTCATAACACTCATTAATGTTAATATAAATATGAAAAGCTGTATTATTTTACATGGATAATATAACATTACAATAGCCTTAAGTTCCCCTCTTTAGATTCATTAGGCACAGTCAGCTAAAGTATAAAATTTCTGAGATTTTAGTTAAGTTCTCAGTTATATGCAACAAATTTTGTCAAACTTTTACAAATTTTATTTGAAGAGTTTTCAAATTTATCATTAGAAATTGACAACTTCCTAACAATATTTGGAATTAATTGTCCGTGAAAGAAGTATATGTAGCATCAAAAATAGATCAATTCTTATTCATAATTATTGCTTTGGACAAAACCCACAAATTTATTTATTAATAGGTTTCTTTGATAGCAAAAATAATTTATAATTAATTTCTTGTTTAATATTAAATGTTAGATCCCAATTTATGCATATATTTTCTCTTCAAATTTATCACTGTATAATTGTTTAATTGCATCAATAAACAACTTGTTACTTTGCTCAATGCAAATATGAAGACTTCTTCAGGAAGGAAGAGTTAGCACTTCTCTTAAAAAAAAATTATATTTAGAAATTAATCCATTCACCTCAGAAGATGAGGTACACTTGCGTCTGTTATATATTTTGTACATTCCTTGCAGGGCAATCTTTTGTTAACATTTATGAATAGTAGAGGAATGTGTTTTGGCCTTCACCCTTATTGTGATCTCAAGTATCATTATCCTTTGTTTGTTTTGAATGTGTGAAAATAGACATTAAATGTCTTAAATCCGATTTCTGGGGAAATGCATTGAGCATTTAAAACTTAAGCAAATAGGTTAAGCATTTTGTCAAAATACTATTAATAAGTCTACTAATTTAAAACAAATGGAGATACTTTTTACTTTTGGTGATCTGTCCAATTATAAAATAATGAAAATTGGAATTGTAGAACTGAGTTGAAAGGTATATTATACGATCAATAACAGTTACTTCCTTCTTTTTTATCTGCATAAAATATAAATCCTCTTACATCCATCTGCATCGTTTGACGCTATTACTTACGGTTGATCAAATTAGAGATGTTTTTCCTTATTTCAAGAAATAATACACTGATAAATAAGTATATTAAGAATTAAATATATAAATATTATGTTATTATAATATAAGAATAGACATGAAAGAAAAACACCTCTTGGTATTGAGATTAAAGATTAATTCTTTGAGCCACGTAGCTTTAGAGAAGATGAACAGGAAGAAGTAGGAATTATCTGGCCACCCTTATACTATCATTCATGCTATCCCACACTACCTCCGATTCAGTCAGAAATGGCGGCATGTTAGAAATTAATATCACCCCTACACCAAGAGCCTGACCAAATCTGAGGGTTTCCTAAAGGGAATAGGAATCACAAGACATTAAATTTATTTACCACCCACCTCTTTACCAAATGCATTGTAAATAAGTGCAAATTCATTTGGCATGTTTTGCATTTTAAAACATCTTGAATACGTTGGAAATACAACAAGATAATTCTTTACTAGTAAGATAATTATCTAACAAAATTAAAAATTTGGAGATTCACAGAATGATTTACCATCATCTTCCTTTCATATTGTAGTCCTGAAAGGACGGTTATAATCTAAAAAAAAAATGTTTCCAACAAACTCTTTTCTTTAGAAACATCTATGAACTATTTAAATTATATTGCATAATTAAACATATTCAAGCAAAACAGCTCTGCAAGACTGAAGTTTGTAAGAATAATTACTTATCTTGAAAGAGGGAAATACATTTTTAATTCAAATTCTCTATGTTACAATAATTTAATGTGATGATTTTTTAACTTCTCTTTTATTGAATCAAATGGTTGTTAAACAAGCCCTTATTTCAGAATATCTTAATATAGTCCACCCTCTATCTGACTTTTCCAGCATGCCATATAGAAATTTTCTCTCTCCTACTCAAAGTCTGTTTAAACCTCGTTTTATATCAGTGACCATGTATCTACATTATACATCTTTATCTTGCTTTCCTGTTAACATTTGGATAGAGCATATATTTTAAATAAGTTGACTTATTAACAGTGAACATTATTACAACAGTCACATTTTAATGAAGTATACCGGCTTATCCTGAAAGAAAATCATAGTGCCAAACTAATATTGGCTTTTGTGCACTAAATTAAGCAACACAGAGTAGATAATATTATTTAAATTATTAATGAAATTAGAAACCTGAGCATCTTGCTGAAACCCAATCATATTCAAGACATAGACCAATGCATTTTTATTTATGAACGTAATTATTTTGTTTTCTTTATAATAAGAAAAAGAATAGAGGTTTATTCTAAATCTATCCTATTCCCTTCTACTTTAAATTTTAAGGTGCCAATGTGTTATCACACATGAGTTATACATTTATCTCTATTTACTCTATACAACACACTTGTAGCACAAGGAAAAATCACAGAGCAACACAACACCTTATTACTTTTACTGTTTACTATTTTTCACACAATGAACTTGAGTTTTATTAAAAAAAAAAGAAAGAAAAAAAAAAGGAAATTAGAAAACTTAACCAAGATCCTGCAGTTTATTCCCTCTTGATGTTTAGCAATAATATGAAAATGTACTATTCGAAGAATTTGATGAGAAGTAGAATGCAGATCTTTCAAACATATGACACTATCTTAGTTATACAACCTATCAAACACAGAGATTAATTTTCTATGGTTGCATAGGATATCCAAAATATAGCATATGATTTTAGTTGTATTATCAAGGGAACCAGATAATTAATTATATATTTTAATCAAAATAAAGAAACTAAGAACTGACTGAATAACAAGGTAAAAATGCTTGATCTAATTGAGGAGCTTTGTAGGAAGATGCACAAGAACCATAAAATGTCCATATATGCATCAAGCAAGACCTTCAATATTATACACATTTCTGTAAAAGATCTATTAGAACTATTTTAGTAATTCTGAGGCAACTGAAACTCTATAAAAATTATACTATACATACCCTTCTAGATTCATCATCACCATCCTCTTATCGTGTCCTACTTTCGGAAGGTCGATTCATGCTTCTAGATTAATTTAGTTAAAAACAATAAATTTCATAAGAATTAAATGAATCGTGATTCCTTCTTACCTCATACTACGTTTTTAAACACAGCACTGCAGTATCAGTGACCCATATTGTCACCATCATCAGCTGTTTTCACAACTGTCAATACATTTATTTTTTGCTGTATACCTTTGGATAGATGCCATAATTTTTTATTGTCAATACGAATGTTACATTAGGTTAGAATGACTAATCTCAAAAGTGATGAAATGTGTAAAATGCAAAATGTAAATTAATTACATCACACAATTTTAACTGCCTTACACAAGCAGAATGGGATAGGAGACTCTAGTATATGCAAAGTAAAACTGCCACATTATAAGGAATGTTAAGTAAAATCCGATACTCATAAATTAATGAGTAAGTAATGTAACAGTATATTTTATACTAAATTAATTTCAACTCTTACGGACCATGGGAAACATGTTAATATTTGATTAACAGTATTTTCGAAATTTGGAGCCACCGTGATTTTTTCTCAATACTATTATTATTAAAAAATATTAGTCTGGTTTCCCAGAATTCCAAATAATATTTGAAATTGTACTAGTTGCACTGCTACTTTACTTTTATACTGATTTATCAGTATCAGATTTGACTTATTTATATTCCATATACCTTGGTCATTTTACTTTGGAGACCACTAGTTCCATACCTCATACTTCTTGTGCAAGGCCACTCTAACAAATTCAAATTATGTGGTGTAATTAATTTATTCCCTGTATAATCAATCTTTTCAACTGTTATATATAAGAATTTTATTGTCCTATCATCTTTCTCTCTTGAAAGTAAGTTAATCTTTGATAAGAATTTTACATTCTACATTTTAATCTGGATTTCATTTTGCAAGTCAGATATATGTCTAATGTTTAAAAAATCTCTGCTAAATAACTTTTCATCAGCTTCTAAAATATATCTTTTTAATTTTTCTATTATATTCAACACCATAAAAACTAATGCTAAACACAATACAGTAGGAGATAAAATTGCAACAGCAGGAGGGAATCACAGATCTTTTACAAAGTACATGTAAAAATGTCATTTTCAAGTTCCCTAACTCTCATGTTACACATCTAGACGTATTTACATTATTCACAGATTTAAGCTCATGTGTCGACTTCACATTGGTGCCCCATCATTCAATCAATCTTCATGCTTTTATTTTCCACTGGAGTATTTTATATTGCTCTTGCTTACCTCCATTCAGAAGTGTAATAGTAGTCAAAGCAAAACCTTGTCAACACAAATCCTACCACCAAATTAACATTTTTCCATTATCTTTCAATCAAAGTACAACTTTGCTTATAAAAAAAATACTGGAGCATTTTTTGTTAATCCATGAATTTGAGAATAACTAATAATCTTAAAACTACTTTAAAAAAATCTATGTTCATCGAATAATATCACACATTATTCTTTTTCCTAACATCATAAAAAAATGAATAGATTTATGTCAACAAGGTCTCAACAGAAACTAAATAAATTTTAAAATCATATGCACTTGCTTCACCAACCTTTAACACGTGGAAGCAGAACGTATCCTTATGTCATATCAATGTTAAAAATTGTTCAAGTTCACTTCTACTGCAACACCACATCATGTTTTGGTGACATAATGATTTCTATACCAACCAACCACATATTAAATTCTATATCATTTCTTCATTTACATTTGCATTCAGTATTTTTCTAAGTCATTACAATTGCTTTGATTTATGTGCTTTGAGGAAAGTACGCAATTATTTAACTTACCTTTTATATTACTGAACAACATACACAGAAATTTCACCATTTAATATGAATAGATAACATTCTTATATTCAAATGTATTTTTTGCCAAAACTCTTCCGATGATTCAAGTTAGAAAGTATGTTATGTGAAAAATCTACAGCTAAAAAATCAAGGCTCTAAAATGGACAAAAAATTACGGGAAAATGAGCATTTAATATGTCAAATGGATATTCAAATAATAGCATTATAAAATTGGAATCACGCCAGAGTATTTTTCCTTCTCCTTGATGTATGTTAAATCCTAAATATATCCAAATAATTATAGTAAAATCAGTATTCTTTTATTTTAGTCATTTATAGTTATTAGTCACTAAGTATTGCAACATGATTTGTATAAGAAGATACATTCAATGCATTCGGAAATTTATAAGTTGAATTTTACCCTGCAACATTGGTGAAAAAGAACTTTCAGACTGACATGTTAACTTTTTTTATTATAAAAATAAATATTTTCAGTAAAAAATTGTTTCATTTTCTAACACATAAAAACTATAATATAAGGTAGCATATATTTACAGGCAAAAAAATGACAGAAGTTTAACTATAAGGATTTTTATGACAATTATTTCTGTAACAGTTTGAAGAAAGATAACATTTAAACTCATATATTACTAAATTATAGTAACAGTAGAAATATTGCTGCAGAAAACTTTTACCAAAAGAAGAGTTTTGACATTAATAACAGAAATCTAACATGTATGTAGAAATTAAAGTAGTTAAATCAGTTACCTGTAGAATTATTTGAGATTTTGAATATTAATTTTGTAACTAAGTTAACTTTCAAATTGAACTTAGTTGTTACTTGATCCTACTGAGGATACTTTTTACACCCTTTATAAACCCCAAGTAGTTTCTAACATTGCCACAACAATCTTTACAGGAAAACAATTATTTATACGATATTACTCCCACTAAACATATAAACTCACAAGGATAAATCTCTCATTTTTTGGTGCACACGTAACATTTTAGAGAATCATAAACAATTTACAATGTCCAAACAGTTGCCTCAGGATGAAGAAGCAAATTCTTACTGCAACTTTTCATGCTTCTCCCTACAAGGAGAATAGGGCAAAAAAGGAAAGCCAGAATTAACATTGAAATAGTTACTTATTTTAGGAATTCACACTATGAGGTATATTCATTTAGGTAAAATCTTATCACTCACCTCATATTATTATTCTTATTTTAATATAAACTAGTTTCAGAACTTGTTTCCGTTCCATCTTCAGTAGCTTCATGACCGTTGTTCTGTCGTCTTGAAGAGCCATCTTTCGCGCCTTCCATTGGCAGACTGAAAAACCTCGAAACCAGGTCATTCTCCCCAGGAATTTCAAGGTTCATGAACTTGCCAATGGAAGGAGCGTAAGATGGCTCTTCAAGACGACAGAACAATGGTCGTGAAGATACTGAAGATGAATGGAAACAAAGTTCTGAAACTAGTTTATATTAAAATAAGAAGATTAATATGAGGTGAGTGATAAAATTTTATCTAAACTGAAATAGTTGCTGCAATAAGCAACATGAGGTCATTTAATATGGATTTGCTATTTCTCATATAAATAGCTATCCAATTGTGGTTGAGAGATTGGTAAGACCCATGAATTTCCTGAAAATGTAGTAACTGTTGGGACTTCAATCAAACACCTCTGAAATGAAAGCCTACTATCTCATAAATATAGATAATATTTGAATGTTCACTAGAGTGACTAAAAAATCAGATAAACGAACATAAAGAAACAAAGTTCAAGCAAAATTTTCAATGAGAAAACAAAACAAGACTTAGAGACAATATTCAAATGCATACATTATGTTACTAGTAAATTGTAAAGTTTTGAAAAATTTTAACTTAAAAAAAAAAAAGACAATTATGAAAAATACATATCTGTTTTCAAGAGATGAAATGATGACGAGACTATTTTGTAGTAAAAATATTAGAAATGACATGATTGATAAAGTAAAGCTGTAATATTGTAAATCCTGAAACTGTTTACTATCAAATATGCTAACAACAAATTGAAATAAAACCTTTGAAAAGTGTCCTTTTGACATCGGATTTTCAATTTACCTTTAAAAGAAAATTAAAAAGGGAAATTTAAAAAAAAATAAACTTTTTAAAAATTCTTTTCAAGTGTAGGAACTCAAAATAAAATGCTCGAGAACTCCTCATTGTTTGTCTTTCCTTTCCATGGAACAAGATTGAAGGCCTTTGTCCTTTCTTCAACTCTAATAAATTAAATTTTTTCTTATTAAAGGTAGACTTATTTTAGATGAAAATTAAAACAAAATTGGAATATGTCATATCTCAATGATAACACAAACTATGACATGTCTAGGTAAAACTATACCAAATAATATTCCATATTTCAGATATATTTTATACAATTTTTATCTTTCACTAATATTATAAGAAATTATAGCTTCATTTTTTGGCACTTTTACCACTGATATTCATATTTTAGGAAAATGAAAAATTTAAAGATCAAGAGCAAGCAAGCTCAATAATGTCTTGGTTTCAACGTGAACAACCATGCAAACAGATAACTGTACAAACATTCTGAATAGCAATAAAGATTATGAAATTTGAAAATATCTCACATTTTAATTTATCATCATACGAGGCACCTCATTGGACAATGAAAACTGTGTACGACACACTAAAATGAGAAGAAATCGCCCACAAATGGACTAAATTGTTGCTAATAGTTGTATCTGACTACATTACAACTTTTGTTAACTGGTGTAAGTGAGATTGAAGTAGCTATAAGCACATTTTGCTGGCATCAATGCAAATATAGAATTCTATAATGGTATCTAAATTTTCTTATACCATCAGCATTCTAATTCCTAACAATGGTGAAATCATTTTGTTATTGTTTTAATATTAAATTGTTAACAGTAGTGTGACAGGGGAGGCTGTAAGACAACCTACTTTCCCATGAATCTATGTAATGTAAGGTTAGTGTGAACACTTATCCCAGCCATATGATAACTAAATTGATTATTCAAGATAAGTTTCTCACAGGTAATTCATGCATTCTAATTAGTTTAAAACATTCAAATATATTTGAAGTAGTAGTTATTTAAGTGAATTGTATACTGTATTGTAAAATTGAACCAAAATGTTTATACAAAAACTACTCTATTTAAGTGGAAGAGAAAATGGTTTTAATCTATAGATGATATTTTATTAATAAAGCTTAATTTATAAAAAAAATACAAGTATGGCAAACTTAACAGTAATTTCACACACAAACAATTAGATGAGCTATTGAAAGAGCAGATAGATGAAATAAAACTTGTAAAAATTTTATAAAGACTTTCTTTCTGTAATATTGTATGTTTTATAAGAGAGCTTGTAAAAATTGACAAAGAGAGAGAGAGAGAACTGCCCAATTAGTGGAAAACTAGCAATTATAACTAGCAATTATCAATAATTTGGTATCCAATGTACGAGGGTGGATCAAATATAAATCGGAATTTGTATCTGGATATTCTGGTAGCAACTGCAAAGGTTGCGGTTTGGAGGGGAAGTTGGTGGGGGTGTCTGGAGTAGGGATCTTGATGTGTCACACTTCGAAGGGTGGCCGCTTGCTTCAGTACGCCATGAGCGAGCAAGAGGTACACGCGTCTGTTGCGCAACGCATTACTATTAAGTTTTTGGCGAAAGAAGGCACTAAACCTTCTGAAACAGTTCGGGGAAGCAACCCTTTCAAAGACGCAGGTTTATGATTGGCACAAAAAAATTTTAGCAGGCCAGGATTCAGTGGAAAATGAGCCCCACCAAAGACGGCAACGAACAAGCATCACTGCAGACAACATTCATGCTGTATGGGACCTTATTGAGGAGGATCGGTGCATAACAATTTCTGAAATTGCTTCACACATTGGAATAAGCTTCGGAAGTGTTCAAGCCATCATCAGTGATGAACTCAAATTCCGAAAATTGTCTGCCAGGTGGGTTCCTCGGCTCCTCAGCCAGGAACAAAAAAATTTGCGCCAGGAAGTGTCTCAGAGGCATCCGAGTCGCTACGAGGAGGAAGGAGATGATTTTCTGAATCGCATTGTGACCTCTGATGAAACAGATTTGTCACCCTGCGACTACCATTTGTTTGGGCCACTGAAAGAAGACCTGGGAGGAAGGCGGTTTGGTGACAATGCAGCGGTAGAGGAGTTCGTGGGCAACTGGCTGACTACACATCATCCCTCATTCTTCAAGGACGGCATCAAAAAGTTGCCAACTCGATGGCAAAAGTGTGTTGGAAATACAGGAGACTATGTAGAAAAATGAGGTGGTGGTTTTGTATTTTTTTTGTTAATTCAATAAAATTGTAAACAATAATTCCGGTTTATATTTGATTCACCCTCATAAAACATAAATAATTACAATACTGAAAACGTTCTGAGTATAACAAATTAAAATAATGAATTACCATGTGAATTAGTTTCTCAAAATGAATAGATATATCATGTGGCAAAAAATGAACTTGAGATAAAAGCAATAATAGATAGCCCTATTTTATTCTACTAATATCATTATTGTATATTTAGAGCAAGCCTTACCTTAATTACTAGAATTAAAGAATGTCAATATATTTCACTTCACATTGATTAAATAAAAATAAATTGTCACTCAAATAAAAATAAATGTTTTCAAATCTTTGGGAATAATGACTACCAAACAGAAACTAAAAGATTAGAAAAGAATGCAATGCCAAATAAAATCTACCAATTATAAATGACTACACAATACTGCTCTAAACATATGCCAATATAAATGACATACCATGTCAATTGAGATAAAATCACGACTAACTAAAATAAAAGAACTGCCATTATCTGTACACACATTGGTAAATAGCTTTGACGCATCAAAACGGGTAACTATTATTCTATATTCTGCATTGCAATATAAGATATGGAATTTCATTGTGAACATTTTTTTTTTCATTGTCACTCAGAAATAAAGAATGTTGCATTATAATAATAATAATAATAATAATAATAATAATAATAATAATAATAAAGAAGAAATGTACACAAATGTGCATGAGCAGTTATTCAGTCCATTTTCTGTGTTATTGATTGGTAGTTTGTTCACTGTAGGGCACTTATCACAGTATATCACATGATGTTTTCCAAATTTTGAGTCACAGAATTTGCAAGCACAAGTCTCGCATTCTGAGTGGTAAAGAATGGTATTGCATGCTTTGAAATTAAATTCATGTACTGCTAGTCTCGTGGTGTGTTGCATGCACCAATTGGTTCTGGTCCAACTCTTGTCAACCATGGTGCTGGTGGCATAGAAATTGTCCTCTGCAGAAAGAGCATGTAGTGTATATCTTTAATTAAGAAGCGTTGCTGGACTATATGTTTACTAAACCATTATGGTATATATTTTGAAAGTCCTAATGTCCTTTTCAGGTATGTGGTTTTCACTTTTTCCCAGGTTTCTACCTCTCTCTTAGTCAGATGTTCTTATATAGGCTACCCTATTATTCCATAGGTGTATATTGCATTATACAGAATGTCTATCAAATCTAGATAAAGAAATGTTTCTTTGATTTAAACAAATTCTGTCACTTATATTACACTGGGCTAAAGTTTGAGGGAATTATGTTCTTCTTGTTTTTACTTTAAAGAATTTACTTCAACATAACAAATGCTCACCATCTACTAAATGGTTGTCCTAAAACAACTGTATAGTCAAAATTGAATATCTTTATCAAATACATGATAAATGTCAACATTATAGAGATCTTTTCATTTAAAGGAGTAAAATTTACTATAAAATATAATGGCTTGATGTAAAAATGTTTAGTAACACAATGCAATTTATCTTATTGAACTACATAATATATTTAATGTAAGTTTTTGAACTGATATTAAAGATGTGATTATGTGAAATACTAATATTAAGGTAATATAGTTGATGTCAAAATTTTTAAAATCTGGGGACCAAAATAAATAGAAGTGAATACACAAATTTGTCTGTTAAGTTATAAGAATATTTATTATTATAATCAGGACTACAAAATTAAATTTATAATAAAATTTTTCATACCTAAAATGTTATATTTTATATTTGCACACACAATACATTATATATATATATATATATATATATATATATGGTATGATAAAATAAATGCCTGGACGGCATATATATTCTAAAAAAAAAATGTGCATTTTCTGCAACTTAATATTTCTCATAACATGTATACTAATGTCGACAATTTTAGTTTCATGAAATAGCACATAACTGTATCAAATAAAGTCATATGAGTAAAATGTCCCTTCTGTGTAATGTAACAAACTACATTTTCTAAGCATAAATGTTTAATATAATGTAATGTAATGCAATGCTAATTACCTATCAATGTTTGTATACTAATGTTTTTGTAGATCTTTGCTCTTGTTATTCCATAATTTTATTTCCTAAAATGTTGCCTAAACTTTTGTAACCAATTTTAACTTCATATTGATGCGATTTGTTTGGTTATTTAATTTTATCTTTTGAAAAAAAATATCTAAATTCATTTCACAGATGCAGGTACTATACATGTATTATTAAATTAGCAGTAATTCATTGATAACAAAATTTTAATAGACTGTATGATGGAAGAAATCTGGTGGTTTGTGTTTTTATTTCTGTTTCCACCCTCACTGATACAATCACATGTTAAAAGATATTTTTTGTAGTGTCTATAAATAAAATAGAAGCTGAAGTTAATTCCAAATCTGAATATTAATGACCTCATAATTAAGTCAGTTTAATAAATAAATCAAACCAATGTGTCCCACCTCTGCGCATTTCACTGTCCTCTCTATGCACAACTCTGAAGCAAAATACCCAAATTGCATGTAATAATTTGTGAAAATGTATTCATGTAGTTATTTGTGCATGATTAATACTAACTAATTTATTTATGAGCATATTAAAAGTCAATGATATTTTTCTATAGTTGGTTCCAGATGTCTAAGGAGCAGATGTAAACAGTGGTTGTAAAGGCGGAAAAGTGCACTTCACAAGCAGATAAACCTTACGAGTACATCGACACGCAATTACTGTTTCATAACATATTTGTTTAACAACAATGAAATGCAATACTGACAATAATAATGAAATTAATAATGATAATATAATAATAATAATAATAATAATAATAATAATAATAATAATAATAATAATAATAATAATAATATAATGATAATAATATAATAGTAATACTACTACTACTAATAATAATAATTAATAATGCTAATACTAATAATGAATACCAATAATAATAATATTATAATAATACTAATAATATAATAAAAATAAATAGTACTAATATTAATAATAAATACCAATAATAATACTAATAATAATAATAATAATAATAATAATAATATCTAATTGCCGTGTGAGGGTTCTCCTTCAATAACGTTTTATAAACGTTTATAATTGTCTGTATTTCTCCCGAACGAAATCCTTTCTTCTGTTTATGTTTCTTCACAGGAGACATTATGGAAGGACCTGGCATAGAATTATCGGGCATTTTTTCAGAAAGGGATACTGCAGTTATTAAAAGACACTTGCACACGCCAGCTAAATATATCACATTCATTACTGTAGGCTCAACACTTATTTAATTTTACTGAACATAACGCTTCATCAATACTTAGCACATAAGTGATACTGAGGGAAAAACAAGAACTTGTGTTGTAATAACTGACTAACTAACTCACTGGCACAATCGAAACCGTAGATTCATGGCCGTGCGGATATAAGCTCTCCATACATCCCTATCCTTAGCTAATGTTTTCCAATCATTCCCTGTATAATCTACTTCCCTCAGATGATAGTTAATATTATTCTCCTATCTTATTCTTGATCTACCAACTGGGCGTTTTCCCTCTGGTTTTCTTATAAGAAGTTTCCATGCACCTCTTTCATTCCCCATTCGTGCTGCATGTCCTGCCCATCGCAATCTACGATACTTAACTGTTCTTATTATATCTGGCTTCCTATAAAGACCATCTAGTTCACTGTTATGTAGTGTTCTCCATTCAACTGTCTGTTCATCTCCCTTTGGTCCAAAAATTTCCTAAAAACTTTATTCTCAAATACTCGTAATCTCCTTTCTTCCCTTAAAGTAAGAACCCATGTTTCGCATCCACGTAATGTAACTGGTAGAATAATAGTTTAATATATTTTCAGTTTAACGTTTTTTTTTAAAGGAGTTGGGACAACAATAGTCTCTGACTTACATCGTAATATTGTGAATAATGCTCATGTGGGATTTCCCACCAGACACTTGCAACGCAACCAATGACGCGCCAGCATTTTAAATGAAAGGGAGGCTGGCTTACTGCTTTGCTCCGAAGACATCTGGAATTTGGTATAGTTTTGATGATTAAACTCAATATTTTTTTAGAATGGCACGTACACATATTAAATATTGGAATTCAGATTTTAATTATTTTCCTACATAATAATTCAGACGTTTTTAAATAAACCACTGTTCATATTTATCATTTTAGTCCAAAGAACTATTATGGTCTACAAACAAATTCTCATTCCATCTCTTCGTGGGATGTCTCTAAAATTTTTCTATTTGGCATACAATTTAATCTGCCCTAAGGGATCCTTTGGGCATTTAGTTGACATGCTGTAACCGTTAGTTTGTTGGTTGTGAACATAGTCCGATACTGTCACAGATTTGGTCTTCTGTAGAATATCTTCATTTCTTATGTTCTCCCAAATAGTATGGCTTGCTACATTTCATCTTGTTGGGTGAAATTCTACTCCTGTCTATTGTCATATAGACTATGCTTCACTTTCATAGCATAAGATAGGTCTTATGAGCCATTTATTTGGACAGGTTAATTTGTGTCATTGTGCAAGAATTTTATTACTCTACATATTATATTATATCCAAAGATTTAAACTTGAAAAAAGAAAAAATCTGCTAAAACAATAGTTTGTAGCTGAGGTAAATAATTTAATTAACTATTACCAAAATTCTTTGTCAATACTATTTTAAATAATAGTATCATGAACATATTTTAATTATAACACTCTTACTATACAAATTTTAGCATTCAAATTTAGAACATTCTTATATAACAAATGTTTAGATCTTGAATGGACAATTAAAATTAAAGAAAAAAAACTGGTGATATGGATATTATTGACATTCCTTACAGTATATAAAAAATAACAAAAATTGGCTTGCTCACACTAACCTGAGTTGTAGCGGCGCTTTATGATGCGATTTTTTTATTTTAAAATTAAGATGGCTGCCAATCAACAGTTTAATTTATACTGATAGCACTGCTATCTTTGGGAGTTAAATTGTAAAGGAAAGCATGCAAAAGCAACCTAAAGTGACATATAATTATAGTAAAAGTTTTGACTTTTGGAATGTACCAACAGAACCATTCTGAATAATCAAACATTTAAAATTACCATAAGACTACCCATGCAAACAAACTTGAATTTAATTTATTTGAGAAACAATGTTTCTTTTAAAATATTTAATTTTAAGAAGTGATATTTTGAGGCTTCTTTTGTTTTTTAAAGATTTTTCAAATTCAATATTTTATAAATATGAAAACATACTTAGAGTGGAAGTATATAAATGAACATTATTCAATTACAAAATTTTATAATGATCATGAACAAAGACATGATTTAAAAATATAAAACATTAAAAAAAATTCAGTTTTTAATTTTTCAGGTCTTTTTAATTAGAAATCAAGTTCCTTTACGAGCCTGAAAATCTTCAATCTCGGGAACCACGCCATAAAGTTCCTCCTGGAGTATTTGTCCCTTAGATTTTCCCATCCTAAAAATCAATCGATCCTGGTCAGGTTTGAACCCGTGACCCTCGGAATTAGAGGAAAGGAACATAACCACTAGACCACTGCAGCAATTTGTTATAGAAATCTAGATTCACAAGTTACAACACAAAAATATTTTATCATGTCTGACTTCGAGGCAAAGGAAATTCAAAACTGAACATATAATCAAATTCCACTCTACATATGTAATTGTTACTTATTATTATATTATTAGACATGTATTTTTTCTTTACTTAGCATGACGTAAGAATAGAGAACTTAATTTAACACTTTTATTCCTAACTAGTATTATGTTGTTTTCTAATAGCGAGATTTGACGCTTAAGTCATTTTCTCTCTGGCTTCCCAGTACAAGCAAACAAGGTCCTTAGAGTGTTGTGCAGTTGTATTTAAAGCTGGACAGACTAGAAGGTGGTGTTTTTCCATGATCAGGTCTGGGTCTTTGCATATGACACATCGGTCGGATTGGAAAACGTGTATTCTGTGGATATGGTGAGCCAGGCAGTCGTGTCCTGACATCAGTCTGAATTTTGCTACTGCTTCCTTGCGGCCTTTATATTTTATTTCTGTGTATAGCTCATCAATTTTTTCCCACGATTTTCCTCTGGCTGTTGCAATGTTTTCTTTCATGTTTTCCATTTGGATTGCTTTCTTAATTTCTTCGATCTTTCTATGGAGGTTCGATTTGGGATGGGTTGTTATCTGTATTTTGGCTAACTAGTATTATTATTCCACAGTTTAATGGAATGAAACATATTTTTACCATACTTGTATTTTTGAATGAAAATGCATTAATTCTAAATGACATAAAAAACCCAAACCATATTTTACACAATACAAAAATTATATTTATGCATTAAAGGTAAAGTAAACCCACTATAGGCCTTAGGAGGCCCTTGGGGTAGAAGGAGGTTAAGACACCCACCTTTCTAGACTATGGTTGTAGCTATGTGTAATAGTCACTTTTACTCCCAGAACATATATCTGGTACTCATTTATTAAAGGATGAGTCGACCCCAGGGCCATGGCACTGCCAGAAGGATTAGGCCAGTTAAAAATCCTGACACCTGTGGTACTTGACCCTTTACCTCCTGGCTTGTACCATATTACCTTAACAAACTCCACTATGGCAAGGACATTATAAAAGTAAAATGCATTAACATTATGATTTACTTTAATGTTTCAAACTTATTTTACTATATTCTCTTATAAATGGAATAATTTATATATTAAATTTGGGAATTTTTAACATTATGAGGTTCAAATTCATAAGAATTAAATTAATCGTGATTATTTCATACCTCATACTTCTATATTTCTTTAAATACAGCACTGCAGTATCGGCAATTTCTTATCACCATCACCGTTTTCACAATCATGAAAACAGCTGATGATGGTGATAAGAAATTGCCGATACTGCAGTGCTGTATTTAAAGAAATAATATTCTAGATTATGTAGACCAGCCTCATGGGCTAGTGGTCAGCGTTTCCGATTGCTGTTCATGAGGTTCCAGGTCCGATTCCTAGTCAAACCATAGGAATTTTTCCTTAAAGGGAATCATTCCTGTGGTTGCCCATGGTCTGGAATTTAGGTTAAGAACTCTCCTGGCACTTCATTATCATTTATCATCCATCATAGCATCGGGGTAACATAACTCCAGATTACAATTTAGCCAATGCCAGGAGAGATTACCAGAAATGTCAAAATGACAACCCGGGGCATTGAATAATATAATAATAATAATAAAAATAAAAAAGATTATGTATGGCACAATTCCAAGTTACAACACTCTTACTATTTAATTTGTTCTATTGTTGTTATTATTATTATCTTAAAGCATTTTACTAATTAAATAAGTCAGTCAATTGACAGCCTGAAAAGTAAGCTTTGTTTTTTTTTTACCTGAAATGTGGTGCGACATGCTACAACGATACATGCCGATAGCTTTGCCACAAGACAACAAATCCGTGTTCACCAAACTCAACAATAACACGGCTTGCTGTGTCAACAAAACAATCATGTAGTAATCAACTGCATGTTAGTGGTGGCACTCACGCCCAATCTAAAATCTACAGCTAGAAGAGTACCAAGGTAAGATAAGGTAAAGGTGCCCCATTAACAGGCCATGAAAGCACATGGAGAAGTACCATGTAATTCAATTAGGTAAATATTCCATATGTTCCTTAGCTTATTAAATTTTATCTTACATCAATCTGGAATTATTTTACCTATTAAGATAGTGTTCAGAGTTTTAAAAGAACAAAAGTTCTGGGAAAAGTTTTACAATTAAATTACATTTTCAATTTTTACTTTTTGCATTCCAGAAGTTTTACCCTAGGATAAAGTTCTCCGTATCTTGTACAGGGATCAGCAGATGATACAACTATTCGTAATGATTAGAGCAACGATATATTCAAATAGTTTTGTAAGGTGATGTTTAAATTCTGCAAAATCATTATGTAACATTAAGATAATTTGGAATACCATTCTTAAAAAATAAAGAGGGTCATAAATGTACAAATAAACTGTTACATACTATCATAAGAAATATCACTATGAGGTATAATTTATTTCTGAATTTAAAATTTGTAATATACTTTTCAAATAAATCATCTTAAACTTTTTGTTACTCATAGAGGGCTATTCTCAGGTGACTTTGGAGGCATTATGGCTTTTGTGTAATATTTTCATGAATTATTCAGCAGCTAGAATAAGCAAAAACAAAAACATAATCATTATGAACAATTAATTCTACCTCTATGTAGTATCCTTAATTTAGAGGAAAAATAATTTTGAACAATACAAAACTCCATGATCTTAAAGACTTTTGTTAGAGCAAGATTTGGTATTAGTTTGATCCTTCCGGGAAATTCTCGTATAAGACTTGAAAGCATAATAATAGTCCCTTCGATTGATTGCTGGCCAAAGGAAGGCAAGACCAGTGATGGGGCTGCCATCTTATAGCCTCTGGTCAGGCTTTTCTGGAGAAGAAAAGAAAATAAAGGAAAGAAGAAATGGAAGAAAGGAAAGACTCCCTAGCCCTCGAAAAAAAAAACACCAGATTACGTTTATATAACACTTTGGCTAGACCAGTGTTGACCTATGGTAGTGAAGCATGGACACTAAAAAGACAACATGAAAGCAGAATAATGGCTTGTGAAATGAGATTCATGCGCAGAACAGCGGGTTACACCAGATGGGATCGGAAAAGGAACACCGATATCTTAAAAGAATTAAAGCCTACGCCAATTTTGGAATATATTAAACAGTACCAACTAAATTGGAAACACCATCTTGAAAGAATGAGTTCAAATCGGATCCCCAAAGCTGTTTATAATTATATACCAAGAGGACGAAGATCACTGGGCTGTCCTATGAAACGCTGGAGGGAAAATTTTCTACAGGATCGTAACAGGCCTTGGCCTAATACTTGGAAGGAAGAAGAAGAAGAAGATTTGGTATTTTAGACTAATGATATAAAATTTATACCAATACTAGTAATATATTATTTAATGATGCTCATAACAATTCAAAGCAGAGCGAGAAAGGTCTGGCAAAATTTGTTCAAAAGATGTTGTTCTTTTTATGTAATACAAATATATGATATAGGGCAAAATACCTTTACTTATTTTCTGAAAATAAGCTACACTCAGGATTTTCACACCCAGAATAATTCTATCAAAACCAGATTAATCTCAAATCTAGGAGCAAGCATGATAACTATAACGCAATATTGTTTAGTTTATATTCTTTCCAAATAAAATTACATCTATTATCTTACCTACACTACTTACCATGTTATCATTTATGTAATATCAAATGTTATAAAAAATATGAAAGGTTAATGCTAATCACCACAAAAAATAAATCAAGAATTTACACTATTGAACAAATTACAAATCCATAAAAGTTTAATATCACTTTTTTCCTCCAAAAAAAAAGTAATTTTGTAGGTCTGTGCATTGATTAGGATTGCCAGATCTCTCTGAGCTGTTTTAATCGACTTAGATGTGATCTTAGCCTTAACAATCACTAACCAATTTATTAAAATGTTAATTTTTTTATTGCGGAGAAAAAAAAAATATTCTTATTCTGAAAACTTTTAATTTTTGTGTCTCCATTATTAGACTTGCGTAATTCAGTGAGTGGTGACAGTGAAATTAAGTGGCAATAGCTAGGATCATTCTGTGAATAATAGTTGCAGGGAAAAAAATAAATAAATAGAGTGGTTAAAGTTGATAATCATGAGTAATCACATAAAAACATCTTTATCAATTTCTGTCCCCAATTAGGCCCTAAACAAATGCCATTGGTCTCCTGGTCTGCCTCAAGGTCATTCTGGTAATCCCAGTATTGATGACAGAAGAAAATAATGACCAAATTGATAAGTTAAATATTTAATATAGACAAAATAATACAGCGAGATCAGTTTAGTAGTGGAAGGCAGACGCAGGGTTTGTGCTGTGCGATAACGAAGGCTTACACATTCTGGCACAGAACCTGACATGTGCGCTGACTCAGCAGTTTATGAGTTCATGGCCACAGTCAGAGAGTGTAGATAAGGTGCTTGATTGCTTTTCCTTGTGAACTGAATGACTGTGTATAATGTAAATTGAATGACATGTGTATAAGTTATTTCAATTTTAAAATTTGTATCTTATAAAACATAAGTTTAAAGTGAATCACATGTGTATGAGTGTAAACTGTATATTGGCCAATAATTTTTCTACTGAACAACGTGTATTTATTTATGAACAATATTTATTAATTCAGTCTGCCAGCCAAGTATGAAGACGTTTTGAAACACGATTCCCGGGTGTAAAAATTCCATCATGTTCAACAATCCATAACATATACAACAAATTTTATAAAGAGGTGTCAAAAATATATGGACAACGAAGGTGAACAGTTCCAACACCTGCTTCAATAAATGGTAAGTACGACAATTTGTAAAATACTTACGAAAATGTGTGTGGTTGTATCACCACGATCCTATGCTGTCCGTTCCCCATCGTGAGTGTGTCAGTAGTGTATAGTGAAATCCCCGCGTCTAATTTCCACTACTAAACTGATCTCGCTGTAGGTAATTATGTGGATAAACCAAAGAGGAACAATTCATAAAGATGTGTGGGGGAAATTGCTGCTTATCTTCAGACAAAGACTGAATGGGAAAAATAGGATGCATATTTCATACTGTTAAGATTAGAGGAGCAAAATAACTTTTTTTAGGCCTGATCAAAGAAATATATATATCCTCTATTATTTGAAACTCAAATTTACTCTTCAAACATGAGCCAATATCACAACACTTTCATTTTCCCAGATACGATATCTGTAATAATTTAATAACCAAAAATTATGTTCAATCAACAACCACAATTAAGTAGTATGTAACTCATTCTCATTGTCCTTGCATAACAGGTAAATAATCACATATTCATTTAAGTTAAAATTTAATTCACCTAGGAACATACAAAGTTTTCACCCTAATACATATTTGAGGAGGTTAGAGTCGAAACTATAGTGACCTATATTCAATTCATCTGGTCATATTGGTTAAGTTTGACTTCATGGTCTTCTTATTAATTATTTTTAAGATGAAAGCCAAACTATTGATCAATGATTATGTAATAGAAAGATACCCAATCCCCGATACAGAAAACAGTAATTAGTTCTTTCTCTTTAGAAATATTGTAATATATAATTTCTCACTATTAATCAAGATTTCTAAATATTTATATTTTGAATTATTTTACTTTACCTGCCCACAAATAAAATAAATTTTGTAATGTACACCATACAATAGCCAAAATGGTCCCAAATCTGATTGTAATAAATAATGGACAATTAAAGTAAATGTTTACTGTTTTAGGCCTATCATTAGGACTTTCTAAATGTAATGTATATCTTTATTTTCCCCAATGAACTATTCGATGAATATTGCCTAGAGGCAATATTTATATGCACTAAAACTTAAAAATTTAAATATTTATGTACCATGCTTACATAAGATTTATTTCTAAATGAGATTACATTTTCAGATTTGTATAATTTTGTAATAAGATCATAAATTAATTTGCAATAGGCAATTATTTTGCAATAACACTAGACTTTGTGACTGCACAAACATTTCCTATTATTGTAATGTTGCATTTGCCATATCATTTTACTGCATGATTAAAAATGGTAAATTTCTTTATTAAAGTTGAGGGACTGCATTATGCTAACCATGTGATCCTATGCAGTCTTCTGCTAGCTAGTAAAATCAACTACTTCAGTCAGCCTTGGATCTTTGAAGCTGTTGTGCCACTGATTTAATTTTTAAAGATGCATCAAGCAAATTTGATCACATATATTTAACTAAAGTTTATATATATTTTATTTCATACTATATCACATTTGACATGTTTATGTTACTAAAATGATTGGGGTAAACAAATTATAATAGTTGTCAAATCTTTACAACATGTAAATTTCACCAAAATAACCAAAAGTAGCGTGTGGACTCATTTTAACATAAGCAATGTTAAGAATACTGACCAGCCACAAAAAGTGTGGCCAGAACTTCTGGCTACAGTTCATGTGGTCCTGGGAGTTTTTCCTTAAAGGGGGTTACTCCTGTGGTTGACACAATAATTAAGTTGACATCACGATACATGTTGAATTCAATAATCAATTGAGTTGGTGTTTACTTGATGAAAATCCATATTTATTAATTAAATAAAAATAAAACGTAGTTTTATTTGATTTATAATAATAAATATGAAAATCAAATAAAACTACGTTTTATTTTTATTTAATTAATAATGTTGAATTCATTTTACCTTATATTTAATAAGATCTGCTCAATATAATATTTCAGTTAAAACATTAATTTATCCTTGCTTCTTTCAATTTATGTAGAATAATTTGTGGAATTTGACAATCACTTCATATCTGAAATTATATTCCAAATGGCAGCCCTGAAATGAGCATCCTAAAGTACACTTGATGTCTTATTTACACAACATTATTAATTTAATTAAAGGTAAGAAATTCAACATAGTAAAAAATAAAATATAGTATGATACATGGATGGAAGACTTATGTATTTGTTGAAAAATTACGTCCTCATCTATCGATTCGGACATAAACATTTCAACTCATATCTAAAAAACTGTTTTCTATCCTTTCATAGCAATGTACTATTATTTACATTTTTTATGCATGGATATATAGTAAAATCAACTGGCAAATGTTGAATTGTAATAACAGACAAAGGACATGCAAGCCACAGCCTAGTGCCACAGTAAAATTACTTCCTAGTATATATTCAACAGTTTTATGTATTTTAGTGATATTATTTTGATGCTACTATATATTTTTTAAATCAAAATCAAAGTGAGAGATAACCACTATGAGGTATTTACATTATTAAACGAGTTGGAGAAAACAATTTAACATCTCACCTCAAAAAGTTGCATGTCTTCACGATACCGGTTTCAAAAGTATAATTTTATTTCTATTTCAGTCAAATATATATTTCATATGTTATCTAAATTCTAGGAAAGATATCGCAATTTATGTAATATTTTAATCTTAAATTTTAGTGCATTAAAATTCTGTCTCTATTAATATTGTTAAGCAAGATATATGAATATAATGGGGTGGACTTGATGGCTTGCTTGTGTCTGAAGTAATTTGGCTAGTTAATATTTAGGAAAACCCTCTATTTAGGTAAATACCTCCTGCCTTGCAATTGTTGGTAAAGTAATAAGGTTACAAAATGACAAATTACTCTGAAATATGTTAAAAATAGCAGAAAAGAACCTGTAAGTCAGAAAGCAATAAATTTTTGCTATATTTAATAACAAAAAATCAAATGTAAAAAACATAATTTTTTGCATTTTATTATTGTTGGATTAACAACACATTCTTTAATATTTATTATAATTTGTACCTATCAACATAAAAACTAAAAATATAAATGAAAATAATAAATGTTACACAGCCTACAGAATATTTATTATAATTCTGTAATCCAAAGTTCTATAATGCTTAAAAATTTATATAAGACATACAATACAAAAATCAAAGCAATCATTAACAAAGGTAATATGAAATAAAGTCTCATAGTGTGGCTGTGCAAATCAGTTCAAGTGTTTCAAATTTCAATGAAGCAATGATCCCTATCACAAGTTATAACTTTACAAATATAGGGCCAATTGAACTTTTATTTAAATAAATCATCCCTACAGTTAGTATGCATGTTTACATTCCTATAGATGTATTAAGGTTTTGTTCAAACTATGAGAATTCTCAAGATTCTGGTCAATAATTTCAAGACTGTCAATAACATAATAATGTGTAAATAAGTTTATGATTAAGAAAGTTCTAATTTATTCCACATAATGTTTTTTACAAAAAATAAGATTTTCTATCATTCATTAATCAATTTTAAATTTATTTCCAAAAAAATTACCTACTACTAGAAAAAGATCAGTCGAATCTATGAAAATAAAGCCAATAAAGGAATAAAATAAACCATTGAGATAATCAAAAGATTTTCACCTACGTTTTGGAGAATGCAGCAAGATTATTTACTACTTATGAATTAAGTTTTAATTATGACAGAACCCTGTTTAGTCTTAAATTTATGAAAACATACACCAATGCCTAACTTTAGTTTTCATATCCTTAAAATAATTCATTCATTAAAGGAAGCTATGAACTAACAAATAATTCATTGATAAGTTTGTTATATTTATCAAAGCCTCTTGCTAGATACATTTTGCAATTCAAATGTAACATGATGAATTTTATCTTCAGTTCTTGGCATTACCTACATTTTTTATTTTTAAAAATCTGTAACTAAAGCATAAAATTGAATTTTTACAATATGTTTAATACAAAAACTTGAAAAATGAAATTTGAACTGGAATATAATGACTTACTGGTTCTTTTCTATTAATATCCTACTCCTGCACCACAATAATTTAAACAAAGTATGTCTGATCCTAATCCAAAAACAGGCTCAGGAACAAACTGATGATCCATGCTCAAAAAATGTCCACAGAGAAACTTAAAAATGCAATAGATAATTTCTTACAGTGGTCACAGAAGAGAACTGACCATGAGAATGAGTAGCATGGAGAAGGAAGGGGTTGTCCATCTTAGGGGCCACCAGACCACAGCAGCCAGAGCCCCCCCAACAAACCTGATCATCTGAAGCGAGGATGCATCATAGGTGTGAGCATGGGGGGGCCAGGAAACGCCATGGGGGGGCCATACGGATGCATTGCACCTGGAGGTAGAGCACCAATCAGACCTGAAACAATAGTTATTCAATAACACATCTGTACTATACTATATAATTCACAACTGATCTGAAGTTACACTTCAATATATTATTTTATATTGTAAGTTTTACAATATTATAAATATATTAACTTATAGAGAAAGAGAATTGTTACGATGAAGCAAAAAAATAGTGATTGTTATGTATATAAAATATTAAATACTTGTGCTAACAATTATAAGATTAATGTTTTTAACCTCCAATCAGATTTCTGAATAAAAGTTCCTAGAACTTCTCTATGTACCTATTTTAAAATACACAACTGCACTTTATATAATGTCTTATTGGATCATCTAGTTCACACACATGGGCACTGGTCGTTTGATTTCCACAATTGTTGCTCCATTATTTCCCTATGTAAATCAATGCTTGATTAATAAAATCAATCATGTACATTTATTTTTATGCTATAATGAGCATTAATCTGTTTTTACTAATAATTATCAATATTCAAAACTTAACATTACACAGACCTGTAAATGGAATATAAACATACCAACAAGTTAATAAATGAGTTGGAAAAAAATGTTTTAACATCTCACCTCACAAAGTTGCATGTCTTCACGATGTTTGTATTGCATTACAACAAAATATCTGAAAGTCAATATTTTAATAATAGACTTACTTGGCAATCATAATCAACAATGCAACTACTCTCCACACCCAAACAGAGATGGATAGCATACATGGAATTCTATTCAAGAGTATTAACCATGTTTAATTTTTAGCAGCTCCTAAATTACAATCAACATTCATTTGAGCATAAAAAATAAAGTAATGTAACATTACGTTCATGATTTTATTGATCAAATTATTACAATGTACATAAAGGGAGAAAATTTTACTAGCAGATGTGAGTCAGACAACATTTCATGTAGATGCTCTACATGAAAATCCATAATTGAATGCATTATGTTTTCTACAACTGGGTATATCAATGTACTTTGGAATCTGTATTATTTTTGTAAAGAATAAAAATAACACATCTCCATAAAAACATACATACACACAAAACTTTAATCTCTCTCAATTTAAAGCAAAAGTTAAATATTCTATTCAAATAAATAACACAATGTAACTAAAACTCATCAACCAACCTAACATATTCAATTTTCATGACATAACCCAATGTAACCTAATCCCAACTAACCTAGCAATACTGAAAATAGAAACTGCATAATATTGGGGAAAAAATCTAAGACAAAAATTGGTTATTAGGAATATTTCTCTACAAAAATGAACTTTAGAAATAGGAATTAGGAACTTTACTACATTAGGAAATTAGAATAGGAATATACTCAGATTCCTATGTTATATAGATCAAACATAAGAACTGATTTCTGTTTCTAATTAAGTTTCAAATGGCAGGATGGCTACGAAATAGTAAAGATATAAACAACTGGTATATAAAGAAAGATACCTGAAGTAAAAAGTCAACTTAAATAAACTTTATGAAAGAGTGTAATTTTTAAAACTATAAATACAATATATAATATAAAGCCTCACTCACCCAAATCATAACCAAAATGAGTAAGAAAATAACTGAAGAGTAAATTAAATGTGCTTCTTTTAAAATTTTGATGATTTCCTGGGAAGTTTCCACTCTCTTAATATTGCCAGCCTTTCAAAATTTAATTAATTTTACCAGTAGCATTATGCATATGTGATGTGGATAAAGAAAGGGGACCAAGCAAATTGTACAACTGAGTAGAAAAACTATTTTTTTTTTATTTGAAGAGAAAAATTTATACGCTCAGACCGGGACTTGAACCCGGGACCCTTGGTTCTCTAGACCAAGTGCTCTACCAACTGAGCTACCTGAGCAAGAGCAACTTGCTCAGGTAGCTCAGTTGGTACGCTCAGACCGGGACTTGAACCCGGGACCCTTGGTCTAGAGAACCAAGGGTCCCGGGTTCAAGTCCCGGTCTGAGCGTATAATTTTTCTCTTCAAATAAGATTTATCCATCATTGAGATGTACGAAATCAATAATAAAAACTTAGAGAAACTATAGTTTGGTCATGAATTCTCAAAACTGATAGAATACTATGGGGTAATTTTTAAGAGATAGAATTAGAATTATATGCTTCATCTCATATTTTGTTTTCTCACATGGAATATGTTTTGGTGAATTTCTGTGCCATATAAGATTCTACTACAATATGATAGATCTAATAGAATCTTCACAACATATAATATTAAAATAATTACCTGGCAGGTGCTGTCATCCTCAACTAGGTTAAAATCTTTTAAAAATGTAGATATTTCAGAAAACAGCTTCTAGCTTCAACAGAAGGATATGAGCTCATATATTTCTGCTGAAAATAGAAGCCAGTTTCCAAAAGCCTAGAGTTTTTAAAAATATTTCAACCTAGTTGAGAATGACGACACATGCCAATTATTTATTTTAATATTTTATTTTGTGACTATTTATCTCAATGGAATTTTATTAGCAATAATAGAATCTTAAAGAGAAGATGTTTACTGAAACATGTTTCAGAGGAGAACAAAAAAAAGTTGAAGTATAGTACTATATTTTTAATTCAATCTTTTAATAGGTAATTAATATTGATTTTTCTGTTTTTTATTGATTTATTTTCATTGTATCCTATCGCCATACCTATGTCACTTGTTAAAAGATATCTCTGTTATCGACATTTACATGGGAAGCTGTAAAAATTCCCATTTCCTATCAGTTCCAAGCATCTGAAAACCAATATTTTTCTGTCATCTGTTACCGAAAGAGACAACTAAATATAATTCTACTATAAGCAGAAATTATTTTGAAAAGAAACTGGCAACAGAAAGTCTATCATTTCAAGGAATCCCACTCAAATAGTAATAGTAAAAGAGGTTCCTTTTTAGTAACAAACATTTTCCTTCTCAATAACTACTACAATTCAAATAATATATATTATTACTTTACTTTTTTTTAAAGTATTTAGAGACTTCATCAAACAAGAGCTTGAAAAACAAATAATTAATTTTGTGTTACAATTACCAATAAATTTTACGTAATATTTGCTAAATTTTAAATCCATTTCTCTTGAAATTTTGTTATTCATTTGCTACAATTCACAATGCTATGTTTTTGCTAAATTTTGATGAAGTGAGACTTTTACATTAAATAACAATAATAAATAATGAAAAAAGTCAATTTTTATGACAAGAGGGTCTGTTTTTCCCTTTCCACATCACACATATTTTTATGTCAAAACCCATTTTTATAATCCAATTAGAAATTCAAAATGCAGTATTATGAAGTTAAATGATAAAAAATGACTTTTTATTTAACAAAAATGAATAATTTGTTTGTATTATTCAATAATTATCAACTAAAAATGGAAATTTTACTGCAAGTAAGACTATATAATTTTTCAAATTTATTAATATGTAATTAATTCAATTCAAATGGTCACATCTGCAGTATGAACAAATTTCCTATGTTTTAGAAATCATCTTTATCTAACATCCCTTAAAAGATTGTAAAATAAATGAGTAGCAAAAAATTAAAGTCATCTACAAGTATTCAATGTATACCCTCACCATATAGAATCTCTAGATCTTCTGCAACTTCAGAATTAGTTACAAGCAAAGAAGGTAAAAATCTAGTAGATAAATATAACTTAACCTTTCTGCACTTCTGTAACAACTAATTTTCACATGATCTCCATAAATTAGTAGAAGTATAAAAATGTATGCAAAGCATGAATGATCATTGTACCTTCACAATAAAATAAACTTCCACCCCTAGAAATACTGTAAACATGAAAAATCAGATAAAAATACTGGTAATATTAGGTATTTTATTTAACATCTCACATCATTTTGCATTATGAGTCAATATTAAGTGCAAATGGACTAACAAATTTTTATTATTTCAAAAAATTTGTAAATTTAGAAAACTTATAAAAAATGATTGATTGCAACATTTGGAAGCAAACGCAGTAATAGTTTTCTGTAAGTCACCAAATTTAGGCAATACAAATTATATAATCAGTTTGAAATGTACATTTTATGGCATATAATTTATTCTCTCCTACATAAATTACTATACTGTTTAATTTTCACTATTAACATTTTACCCAGAAGAGTAATTAAATTTTCTTTTATAAAGCTATTTTTATGTTAAATCTTACTATAAATCCTCATTCTTGACCATGACAAACTTCAGGAAGTGAGATGAAGATGGGAAATGTAAAAATATAAATTACAGAAGAAAAACAAAGTTCATTTAAATTTTGTTATCATGTAACCTTGTTACCAAATTTAAGCTATAAGAATAATGAGAAAAATACTATCCCAAGTCTATTGTTAGAGGAAGCACTCAAAATATAAAAGTTTGAATGAAAGCATGTAAATAATTCAGTTGACTTTAATTCAATAACAAATACAAATGGCAAAATTATACCTTTTTTTGGGGGGGGGGGAAATTTCCTAATTACTATTGAAGGAGCTCATGTATGTTATAAAACAGTAGTATATGGTTTATTGGACTATGCAATTTTATTCCTCAGTAGATGTTCTTAAAGGTAGTTTTAAAATGCATTTTTTTTTAATTCATGTGATCTATATGCAGGAGAGTGGTGTAAAAGAAATAATGACACACAGTTCTGTTGATATATAAACATTTTGAAAAATAAAAAACCTCTAAAACATTTCAAAAGAAAATAAAATATTAAAACATCTTATTTTTTATAATTAAATAATATAAGACTGAACAAGGAAACATACTTTTGTCAAATGATTTTATTTTATTGCAATAAAAACTTAGCAAATGAAGCATAGCTTATATGTTATATACAAACTCTTTATAACAGCTGGCTCAGTGAATGGAGTGAAAAAGTCAGTTATATCACATCTGATAATAGTATGATTTTCAATTTCCGTAACATAAAGAAATAATTTTTTGTTATGTTTTAAAATTTTACTAAGTTTCACTCTCCATACAAAGAATTTATATTTTATTTTATAACCTTATAGATCACCACTATTTTAGGAAAATTGATGATTTGAATCTACTGGTCAAGAACAAATGTTAACAGGCGAGTTTTAACCTTCCGTTGGGCGCAATATTCTGACCTTCGTGTTCGGGCACAATGTGCCTGATCAGCACACGTTTTAAAAAATTTTAATTAACACATTTTTGCCAATCTGAACAACAGGGAGTCGAAGAAATGTTATTGTTAGGAATGTCCAAAGGATAAAATATTCAAAATTTTGCTGCTAGAAAACTTTGTATTGGACATAGTATTGATTAAACAAATTTAAAAAATTTGTGACAAGCCTTCAAACAACATGATTTTATATCATATAAGAACAAGTTAGGTTCAGTTCAAATATACTTGAAAATAGTTCACACTATCAAAATTTAGCTATATTTTTAGCAAAATTATTCAAGAATATAACATAATAAAATAAATAATTTTCTTTTGCAAATATTTTCAAAATGCACATCTTGAATAATTTAACAACTTTGGGCGAAATGAGCTTCTCTGAACAAAATATTTACAACCCGCTATGGTAACAGTCGAGAGCAAACTGAGTGGGGGTGTTGTTTAGAGCAGTAAAAGGAAACAGCTAATTGGATGCCCAGTCATCAATGCCGTCTGATGGCAGTGGAAAGGGACAAAATTGACAACCTGTGCCTCTCAGATCAGATGGGCCCGACGGAAGGTTAAACAAATTTTATACAAAAAACATGACAAGGAACATTTTTGCGATAGTTTTTTTTATTAATGTTTGATTTTTTAATATTAAAATAAAAATATAATTAAAAATGTACACGAATCTTGAGATATTAAGTAAAATATACTTAGGGTTTTAAGAATTTTGAAAGGACTCATGCTAAATGACACTTAAAAGTAATAACTTCAGATCAGTCATGCTTTACATGTCTTTAAGAAAAATAATGTAATAGGTTCCAGAGACACTTCATAATATGAAAATATTAACGGACATAAAGCCTACCATCACATGCTAGCAGAGAAGATTTATTTAAGATTTAGCAATGTGAGTGGAAAGAATCATGCTATCATAATATCTTTAATGGTTTCACCTGCATGAGGAGGGAATAAACAACTTCAAATATAGTATTACTTAATAAACAAAAGTTTGCATTTTTTTCTCATCAATTTGCTTTCCATTTTATAGTGATTTATTTCTTCAGATATTTGTACACGAGATATAATTAATAGGAATCACTGAAAAATGTTCATTCTATCTCTCAAATTTTCAACTACTGTAGACTGAATTGAGCTGTAGATGACATTCATTTACCACTAGATGAATATTAGACATTTATGGTTCAATTCGAACAGAGACAAAATCTCCAAAACATGTCCAGGCAAGAAAATGTATTCACGAGAGAGAGCGTTCATTTTCTATTCCATAATAATTTATATAGTGCTTAAGGTGTGGCAGAATGGCATCCTGTCATTTCTTAACATCATTAACAGCATTCAGATATTTTAATGCACTGTTGCATCATTTTCATATTCTTAAAGCCTGTCATAAATTTATAGTATTGAAAACTGTTTAATATTACACAAAAGGGGAAAAAGAGAGGAATGCAGTAGGCCAAGAATGAGGTGGGAGAGATGAAATAAAAAGGGGATGATTGGAAAACATTAGTTCAGATTAGTGATAAATGGAGAGCTTATGTCCACAAGACCATAACCTCCAGGTTCAATAATGCCATTGAGTGAGTGAGTTGAAAATTTTTTCATGTCTGATTATTCGAATACAGATAATTTAAAACTACTGTTATAGGTTTATAGTCGATGATACAAAAACTTTAAATTTCATGGCTTTTTTTTTGCAATTATGTCTATAAATTAAATGAGGAAAGCCATTTTGGTTCTTTTTTATTCAACCATAAGCACTACATACATACAGTGAAAATTCATGTACACTACTATGGGATTCAACTACGGAAAATTTTGTACATTAATTATGTAGTAATTTCTAATTTTTAATTGGAGACAACAGTACACAATTGAGTACGATACAGAATTTTGATTAGGTTGATAAATATTTAAAATTATAGTAGAAATCTAGATTAATAACAAAAAAAAAATCATTAATTTTTGTAGAAATATTGTGTGATGAACTTGCCTATCCATTTTTTACCCTATATAAATAAACCTGAGAAGATTATCTGTTGGATTTGCTTCATTTTATAAAAATTGTGATAAATCAAATACTTTTTTAGCACATCTTCTGTTTTCCAACAATACATAACACATTTCAATAGCACCCAAGTTCTGAAGTTGGATTCCTTAGATTAGGTTAAAATTTAAATTTCACTCTAAAATTATTAAGAAAATGAGGATCTGGAGAATATTAGTTTTTCAATTAACATATATGTATTTATAAAGTGACAATTTTTTTTGTCTTGTAAGCCCATGTTTTCCCTTAACAGAGATTTAGGAGCTCTCCCCCTATGGGGAAGAATTTTGAACCATACTAATTTAGTTACACTTGTTTTCGTACAGATGTCATTTTGAGTGGTCCGTGGTCAGAGTTCCATCTCATACTGACATCTAGGAAACCAAGGTAGTACTAGGATGGGAAAATTCGGTAAATTTTGTTTAGAGGCCTTTTCATTCAGGCTTAAGGATCTTTTACGAGCCTGAAAATCTTCAGACTCGGGACCCATGGCTTAAAGTCCCTCCCCGAGGACTTGCTCCTTGGATTTTTCCATCCTAAAAAAAACCCATTGACCCCGGCTGGGTTTGAACCCGTGACCCTTGGGACCAGAGGCAAGGAGCATAACCACTAGTCCACCGCGGCCAATTTAAGAATATTATTGGAAGTCGTATGATTAAATACTGTGCTAGCACACCTAAATTTAACTATTCGTGGATTTTATAGTTGCCAATGCAAACGATGGTTGGATTTTTATTGTAAGAATCAAATTTATCATTAATCATTAAGGCAGAATTAATTACATTGAAAAAGAATGAATTTATAGGAAGAGACATACTTCTAGTATACACCATCATATTAAGATTCTATAAGACAATATGATGAGATGTTTAAGTCCTATAAAATAATGAGAAAAAAAAATTACATCAATTCAATTAGAGATGACAAAGTACTGGCATAAAAGGTTAAAATAATAAAACATGCACTTGAGATGTCAGTCATCCTTGACTAAGTAAAATTTCAGTTAAAAATTGTATAGGCCTTTTGTTACATGTTCCACCTTCACCAGTTACCTTTTAACTGTTGAAAATGGAACATGTTCCAAAAAGAGTACAAAGTTTTTTAATTGAAATTGTACTTAGTTAAGCATGACTGAGATCTAGGGTACATATTTTATTATTTTAATTGTTTATATAATAACCTCAATGGTAGTTCAGAAGACTTATGTCAGCGAGTGGCGTGGGATTAGAATATTGCCTCAAAGAGTTATATAGTAGGCAATTTAGGTATTATTTAGATGGAAAGATCAATTAAATTTTGCTCAGATCTAATTTATGCTTCAGGTTCTTTTATGAACCTGAAAATCTTCAGATTTGGTATCCATCGTTTGAAGTTGTTCCTGGAGAACTTGTCCCTTGCATTTTAGATCCTAAAAAAATTCATTGATTGTGGCCGGGTTTGAACCTGTGACTTCAGGACCAGAGGCAAGGAACTTAACCTCTAGACCATCGAGGACAATAAATGACTGTGGATTGATTATGTAAATCCCTTAAAATCAAATAATGAATAAGAGAATACCTGAGAAGGGGGAAGGAATATAAAGTATGTGCTAAAAGGAAAAACTTGAATTATTTAAGATAATTGTTCAAATTTTGTAAATTATGAGAATAAAATATTAAATAATCACAAAAATTAGAAAGTTTTAATTTCTAAGATTTCTCCAATATTGCAACTTTTAATGGTAATTATTTGAGGATATAAGAAATGTATAATAATAATACCTCTCCAGAAATGATGAGAAAAAAATTTGCAAAATTTTGTTTATTCAAAATATTCATTCCCTCCAAAGTCACTAAACTAAAATAGATACATAGAAATGCAGTGTAGTGCTGTGAAGATCATGCGAATACCAACACAACACAAATAAAAACTGTGTGACTTACAAGTAAAACTGCATTAACAATCTTCTCGCATTTATGTAGGCGATCTTTATCCTGTATCACAATCCAACGCATTTTAACGATTAAACACTTCAAAATAGATAATATACTAAGTTTCAATTTAATTGTACATGTCTGGATATAATGGGATTTATGTATATTACATTAATAGTATTTAAATTTGTTATTTAAAAAAATTCATGCAAACATCTGAAATACAAGTTCCGATAACTAATCACATATTCTAGTTAACTAATTTTAATAACAGATATAAGGAAAGTACAACAAGCAAATACAAGACATAAGAAATCAACTTTTTAAAAACAAATTTTAAAATTTTACTTTGCAATTTCATTCTCACATTAAGAAATCAGACATACAGCCCAAATTTGTGTATAAATCTATTAACTCAAAACTTAAAGAATTGAAGTATATATTTTACTGTAGCACTTAGTGCATGTGAAGTAATCATTCAAAGAGTAAAAATTAACGAAATTCTTAAAAGTTAAAGCATTGATGGAAAATAAATGATAAAAATCTATTGGAAAAATTCTTAGATTTAAAAGAAGAATAAATATACAGTATACAGTTTTAACAGATACATTTTAGAAAGAGGAGTCACGTGAGAGTATAAACAATATTAAGGGTGAATTGGTCAGAAGGGCTCAGGATAGGGATGTATGGAGAGCTTATGTCCGTTCAACCATGAACCTATGGGTTCGATAGTGCCAGTGAATAAAGTAAAGTATTGGTCAGAAGGGAAGAGTGAGAAAAGTGAAAATAACGAAGACAAAACTCTGTGAATAAGTCACAATGTTGCCACATAGTCATTGGACAATGTGCTAGATTATATAAGCTGCATGGATTTTGAATATGACATTATAGTCAGAAAAATTTGTGTGGAAATATGAAAGAAAAATTTGTGTGGAAAACTGAAATAATTTATACACTTCACAAAAATAGAAGAATACCATTTCCACAAACAAATAAAATACAATTTAATGTGTTAAGCATATTTTTCTTTGATACAAATGTACTGTAGTGTCATATTTTTTTATTTTTAAGGTAGAATTTTGTATCACTCACCTCATATTGTTCTTCATATTTGACTATAAACTAGTTTCGGAACATAGTTTCTGTTCCACCCTCAATATAGTAACAACCGTTGTTCTGTCATCTTGAAGAACAATGGTCGTGACGATACTGAGGATGGAACAGAAACTATGTTCCGAAACTAATTTATAGTCAAATAAGAAGAACAATATGAGGTGAGTGATAAAAAATTCTACCTTAATGAATATACCTCATAGTGAGAATTAAGTAATATTTTTGATTATTCATGTTTTATTTTTTTTGTGTACTTTCTCCTCTCAAGTAGACAAAAATTCTTAAGTTTACTATATACAAATATTTTTGCAAGTTTCAAGAAGAAATTTATAGCACTTGATGCCGAATCATCGTTTATTTCCAGGCAAAAAAAAAAAAGAGGAATGGCTTATGGATCAAGGTTTTTCTTTTATTATCAGGCTATATTTGATTATTTGATCACCAGAATAAATATCAGCAGTCTTAAGTTTACTATATACAAAGATTTTTGCAAGTTTCAAGAAGAAATTTATAGCACTTGATGCCGAATCATTGTTTATTTCCAGGTGTAAAAATAAAAGAATGGCTTATGGGTCAAGGTTTTTCTCTTATTATCAGGCTATATCTGATTATTTGACCACCAGAATAAATCTCAGCAGTAGCTATAAAAGTGGTAAAAAGTATATATTAATACCACAATAAAGCCAATAAAAACTCACTGCATATATATATATATATATATATATATATATATATACTGTGATGGGATGTACTGCACCAGAGAGGGAGAAGCAGCTAACACTCTGCACAGCTGCTATGTGATTGACTTGGAGATGGAATGTTTAGGAGGCGCAGTGAACCTATCAATGACTTTAGTGAAATCTCCCGAAATATCAGGCATGTATGTCTCAAGTTTTTGGAAAACATTCGGGATGCACCTTCACTATTTAAGAGCGATTTGAGGCTGCAGCGACAGTGTGTTGTAGTGAAGTTTAATTACAGAAGTTATGTTACAATAGCGAGTTGTAGCGAGTGATCATTTAAGAGACGACTATTGAAGTGCTACCAAAATAATTGCATCTTGCAGAGATTCTGAAAGTTTACTTGCCTTGGAACACATTATTTACTTTTCCAATGCAAATCCAAACTGAGGTATGCCTACTATTTCATGTAAGGTACAATGAACTTTAATCCCTGCTATGACTCAGGGCTCTTTTTCTTTAAACTTTGCTGACCTCTAGTTAGTGTGCAAATACTTTTTTTGGGCTGAGAATTTTTTATTGCCTTGGATTATTTACTTAATATTAGTTTTTCAAGACTTGTAAAAGGAGTGTTTGTTCACTTGTAACAAGCTATCAATCAACGCAACTTCTAAGTTATTAAGAACTGGATGTGTGTAAATACTTTACTGACACATCACGTGTGTGTATATATATATCACAACAAAATTATATAGCCTATGTAAAATTTTTCATTAACCAACATCAACAATATTGAAAAACTACTGATTTTGGTTATGGAAATCATAGTCTGCTAATATTCTTAGACTGTTACTCGTCACCAAAATCAATGCAACTCTAGTGACAAATTTTGTATTGTTAATGTTGAAAATAAACAATTTATATTGTAGAAGAAACAAATAAAATAAGAGGAATAAAATATGTAAATACAAATGAGAATTAATATTTATAAGAAAGAAAGAGAAGGAAGGATTTAACAAGCATGAATAATATAAACATATAAAAAACTAAACTTTTTCTCCATTTTTAAACTTCAAGCGATATTAATGCAACCGAATCATTTACTATTCTCACCTTTTACATGACTATTATTTACCATGGCAAATTATTTATATGTTAATACAGGGTGGACCGCTCGAATGGACCTAATTTCAATTGCTTGTTACTGGCAAACGGTTGAAGATAGAAACTTAAAACAACGTTCATAGTACAGAAAAACTCACCAAGTTTCGAATCCTGTCGGTAGATGGCACAAAGATACGTTTCTCGTTCTTAGATTTAATTGTTTGTGAAAATGGCGACTCCGCAGATGAAAGCGCAAGCTGTTTTGTGGTATGCGGAGTTTAAATCAATCATTAGAGTTCAAAGGGAGTTCCGGCGTGTATTTAACCGTGATGCTCCAACTGCTAGAAGCATAAAGAAGTGGCGTGATACATTATTAGCTACAGGATCTGTGTTGAAGAAGCATGGTGGTGGTCGCAGAGCATCCGATGAAATGGTAGCAAATGTTCAAGCCGCATTTGAGCGAAGCCCCCGGAAGTCATTAAGAAGAGCTTCGCGGGAACTTCAAATACCAAAATCGACATTACAACGGATTGTCCACAAACGCCTCAAACTGCACGCATATAAAGTGCAGTTAGTGCAACGTCTGGAGCCGAATGACATGCCGAAACGAGTGGAATTCGCCAATACGATGCTGGACCGTCTCGGCGCTGATCCTGACTTCATGACCAAGATTTTCTTCTCGGACGAAGCCACTTTCCATTTGTCAGGCAAGGTAAACCGGCATAATGTGCGGATCTGGGGATCGGAGAATCCTCACGCTATTCAAGAGCATGTTCGTGATAGTCCGAAGATGAATGTTTGGTGCAGTTTGTCACATAATAAGGTCATTGGACCGTTTTTCTTCGCCGAGAAAAACTGTTCGTGGTACCACATATCTTGACATGCTGGAGCAGTTCTTCTTTCCACAAATTGAACAACTGCAGCCTAACATCGTTTTCCAGCAAGATGGTGCTCCTCCCCACTGGTCCAATGAAGTTCGTACGACTTTGGACAACATTTCCCTGGCCGTTGGATTGGTAGGGGAGGACCAATCGCGTGGCCCCCGAGATCTCCCGATTTAACACCACTGGATTTCTTTCTCTGGGGCTATGTCAAAGATAAAGTTTACACCACCCCAGTCAAAGACCTTCGTGATCTTCGTGAGCGCATCATAGAGGCTATTGAGAACATTCCAGAAGACATACTCCAACGTACTTGGCAAGAAATTGTTCATCGCTTTGATATCGTCACAGTGACTGCTGGGGCTCATATAGAGATGTGGTGATCTGGATATCAAAACTTGGTGAGTTTTTCTGTAATATGAACGTTGTTTTAAGTTTCTATCTTCAACCGTTTGCCAGTAACAAGCAATTGAAATTAGGTCCATTCGAGCGGTCCACCCTGTATTATTGTAGTGCATTTTTTACAATATTGTGTAAATGTCAATAACTCTTCCCTAGGAAATCCATGTTTTAATCTTTTACAGTAATTAAAAATCTTCTTACCTTTACATAAAATTTAATAAAATAAATAAAATATACTGGTATGAAAAATCTAAATGATAGCTGTAGTATTCAATACTAAAAGAAGAAGCAGAACAAAAGTTAAAAAAAATTGAAAGAATGACCTCATTAAAATAAAATTTGCAGTTTATATGCATTTATACATACACTTTCTGCTGATAAAAAATACATTAATACAAGTTCCACTGAATGGAACATAGTGAAATAACATCTAAAACATTTTATTTGAAAATGAAAGTCCTAGTGTGATAGAATACAAGTATGTCTTATCGTATTCAAATAATATGTTCAAAAGGAACTCTAAATTTTGCAAAGGTTAAATGAAAATATAAAAGTTATCCCATAAATAACAATATGTTCCTACATTATTGCTATCTTGTTATATCAAGCAATTTTGCTAGCTTAAATTTCATTCCTACAAACTTTATTAATGATTGTAAATCTTATCTTATCGCCAATTTTGTAGAGTAATTATTTAGTATATGTATTTAGTAGTTTTAACATCAAATAATTATTAAATATCTGCTATGAGGCTGCAATATCATGGAGCTAGATTTTTATCCATGGAAAATGTTTTCATGTACAGGGGTTCATTTACATGCACATATTTCTGAAATGAAACTGATGATTTTTAATATTATTTCCAAACAAAGCTTGCATAAGCTCTCCTATCTGAAAAATTTGCCAATAATAATCAGGATTGAACTGGTAACTCTAGGGCTCATATATCGTAAGTATGTCATGCAGTACAAAGTTCATGAAGAAGTGGAATTCACTACATAAAAATTAAAATCTATAATTTTGTTTTTTAATATTGTGTATGTAATATGATGTTATTTCTTGTGTTAACTTGAAAAATACTTTTAACTATAAAACAAGACTAGCAGTATGTAGAAACCATAAAAACAAAAAAATCTGTCACACAGAAGCTGTATAAACTAAGCAAATTCCTCAGTAAGTTGGATTTATAGTTCAATTTTGCTCATTTATTATAATTAAATCATATACAACCAGATTTGTTGAACGAAAACAGAAATTACGACCACTAGAGCTATTTTCAAATTTTTGTTTCCAGTTATATCTCCACTTATAATGATCCAAATTTGTTGGTATATGGAATGTCTTTCTTTTAATAATTAAATTAGTATGTACAAAGTTTCATAGCAAGAAAACAAAAATTGTGACTGCTAGAACACTGAAAATGTTTCTGCTAAAATTTCATCATATGACTATTCACCTCAACAGAATTTGATATGAATTTTACTAGTATTGACTAAAATTTCAGTTTTCAAATTAAAAGTCTGATTTTTCCTGATTAACAAAATCAATCTTACTTTTCTTATTTAAATGTTACATGTTGAGTTTCTTTTAAAAAAATGTCACTAGAATGACTCTTTTAATTTAGGCTTTCAGATAAACCCCCTCTTCAATGATCTAATCGGAAAATACCTTTTTCATTTATTTCAAAGGCACATATCAAGTTTCATTGCAAAATAAAAAACTTAAAAGACATATACACACATGTATATATACATTTTTTGTGTCTAATAATTAGGATTAACAAATATTTGAAAAAGTATACAATCCCAATACCTTCATTCCTTTGGAATTTGTTAAAAATAGTTCTGCCTTCGAACATTCCATACTGAATAAATTAATAAACTTTTGTTATATTAATGTTTATGGCCTGAATGAGTAACATTTTAATAAAACTGCAAGTACTAATTTAATAAAACTCAACAATGATTATCAAACTGAATATTTCTAATATTTACATTTTTAAAAATATTTACATGTGATGTAATCTTCATTGAGCGACTTACTAAAATTTTAATCTGTGACATGATTGTTACTGTGTAAAATAACTGTGTTACAACTGACAAAACTTGTATTCAATATTTCTTGAATATTCATTTCTGGGAGACAGTTACTTAATAAATGGAAATTCCAGAGTGAAATTTGAGTATTAAATTTTCAATGGCAGCAACAAATGTATTCATTATTCATAAAAAAATTACCTGGTTTAACCCTCAGCGTGGTTTGCCATAAATATACATGACCGGTTTCTTCCCCTTCAGTGCGGTCATTTAAATGTCCATAAAGTACTCCTGTGCAGTAGTATTTTTAAAATCTACTTCATCCAGTAACTTATTTTAAATACATTTAAATTATGAATAAATAAAATTTAGTTAAATTATATTTCTATTATTAACTTGCATATAAATATCTTTAGTTCATGGAAAGTTACATATTATCCTAGACATTTAATTTTGATATTGACTGCAGTGCATATCTATTTGTTTCATCAAAAATAAGATTCAATAGTGTGTGGTCGAATATTTCCTCAAATATAGTAGCATTATCCCCAGAAACATCAAACTATGGACTACTAATATTACAAAAAGTTTCTTGTATTAAATTCAATGTGTCCTCATGCTGCCATATAAAATCTGTGGATGCTCCTAGCCCTGTGGCAACCAAAACACGTGTCAGTGTCTGTATATCTCCTTCGTCAACACAACTGATTTCACTATCATTTATATCATAAGGAGGTTGTGGATAATAACAACAAATAAACTATCATCACTGCCTGAATTAGACACTAAAACACCAAATTCATCAATCTCATCTAAAATTTTATCAACAAATTTAAAAGTTTCCTCTTCTGAGAACACACATTTTTTTTAAATGCACAAGCCATGGTTATACAAAGACTGAAAAAATGAAGCTATAAAAAAAAGGTATGGAGACCACAACAATGAGACACTTTACAGATATTCATTTCTTTTTGGCAAAAATAGGGCACAGGAAATATTCAAAAGGGAGTGGTGAAAAGGATAAATAGAAAAATATTTCCTTTCACTAACAAGCAGTCAACTCACTCCATTTGCACATCATAAATTATGTCATAAAATGAAGAGAAATACTTCCTTAACATAGTAACAAAAAATTAGTTTTTCAGCATGCTCGTTGTAGGCTTTGGAAATCATAGCTGTACCAATGCATATAAATATGGCAAATTGCATTTGGGAATTTAAATGTCTTGCATGTAAATGTGTCAAACCACATCCGAGTTGTGGGCAGGCAAATAAATGTCCATGCTGCTGGGTTAACATGTATATGTTTTTCAAATATTTGAATAGATAAAAGTTACGACTATTATAATTTCCACTCTTCAGCAATTCTTCACTACATAAGTGCATATTCTACATTACCGAACTAAAAAAAAATTATCATGGTATTATAGGTCTTGATACAAAATGATGAACAAAATCTTGCAAACAATCACCATAAGATTTCTATAGAAAATTATGTATTTTATTTAATCATGAAAATCCTTTACAAATAACTTTTAAATTTGAAAGGTTTGCAAGTTGGTATAATGTGAAACAATATACAATTAAATATGACGACACACATCACTTAGATATAATAAAAATGTTTGGTTTGATAACAAGTTCTAGCTAATGAACTTTAAGAACACAGGTTTTGGGCTATTAGATTTTTAAAATATAAGTAAAAAAACTTTGCATGGCAGTTCTGAAGTGACAAGACCAAATGAAGTGATGGTTTTTGGCGGTAGCATAATACAATACCTTATCCATGGTCTCATTTTTTAAACCAGATTTTGCTATTTTAGCTATTCAACTGTTCTCATGAGGCTTGGTGGAATGGGTCCCATTCCAAACTATGCACTTAAAAAAAATGTCTAAAGCATTAATCATGCAAATAGCTGCTCCACAGAGGAGATTCATTTAAGAGTACCTTCTATTCACATTTTAGTTTTACACTAAGATTTGAATCAATCTAATTCCTGTGCCATCTCTAATAAAGCACACAATTGCATTATTGCCACATTAGAGACAAAGACATCATTTTCTATATAACTCTGTAACAATATGTCTGTCTACAATGTTTTTGTTCATCATATACTTGAGAAAGTCCTAGTAATACCTCAGTTGCCTGTTAGTCGTCTCATTGAGTTAGTGTGTTGAGCACATGCCATTCACGACATATGAGCAAATAAGATAACTAAAAATTAACTTGGTTTAGTAACTCCTTACAAAGGAGAGATCATGGCTCAACAATGGGCTATACCAGTATAAATAGATATATATACTTGAGAGGATTACAGCATAGTTTGATCCACTGAATGCTTTCTATAGAACAGGGTAAACTAATTGCATTATAAAACAATCACACTCCCGACTGTATGCCTGAATCAACAAAAATGTCAGTACATTATAGACAAGATAAGTAAAAAATTAGTGCTAATCAGAAAAGAGATGTGACACACATAACAAGGAGCATGCTCATTTCACAGGCTCATACCTTTCTTTTGAGTCCGACAGAAGACGACAGTTCAAATTAATTAGACGTGCTTTCCATGCTCTGCAGTAATGTCTTCAATTTTAAATATCTATATGTAATGTAAATTTGTGCCATTTAAATTTTAAAAATATATATATATTTAAATGTTAAGTTTACAATTGCAGATATGGTTTTATGTAAAATATAATTTTTTCCATTTCATTCGTTTAATAACATGAGGAAGATTATTGTGAATTCTGAGTAAAACATATGATTAAAAAAGTTAGGTTTTTTATAGTGATTTCACAGATTTCTTATGAATATAATTAATTCTGCATCATCAACTATCTAAGTCTGTTCAAACAATTAACAAGGGAGATCTCCCAAGTTCAGACATATATGCATTTAGGTAGAATTTTTCATCACTCACTTCATATTGTTCTTATTTGACTATAAACTAGTTTCAGAACATAGTTTCTGTTCCATCCTCAGTATCGTCACTACTGTATCGTTGTTCTGTCGTCTTGAAGAGCCATCCTTTGCTCCTTCCATTGGAAGACTGAAAAACCTCAAAACCAGGTCATTCTCCCCGGAAATTTCAAAGTTCATCAATTTCTTCTTTTCGCTCTTTTGAATGTACATTTTTTCCCAAACAGTAAGTTCTTTTGGTTTATAACCAAAAGATCTACATTCAAAAGAGCGTAAAGAAGAAATTGATGAACTTTGAAATTCCCAGAGAGAATGACCTGGTTTCGAGGTTTTTCAGTCTGCCAATGAAAGGAGCAAAGGACGGCTCTTCAAGACGGCAGAACAACGGTCGTGACGATACTGAGGATGGAACAGAAACTATGTTCTGAAACTAGTTTATAGTCAAATAAGAAGAACAATATGAGGTGAGTGATAAAAAATTCTATCTAAATGAATATACCTCATAGTGTGAATTCTTAAATAAGTAATATATGCATTTGTTAATCACCGTTATGGAATGTAATTATCTAAAGAGAAAACAGGATCTTATGTCTTAAGGGTATTGTCAAGAATACTTCCAGAAATCATGTTATGCATAGAAATTCCTGCACCCATATGAGCAAATGTCCATGGCATGACAAGCCAAAGAGGCCGTGGCTGGCTGCTGGCCTCACATTCACAATGTGCCGATCACAGAGTAGTTGAACATTCAGCCAGTACAGGGCTGACATGTTGTGTCTGAGTCAGATCTACCAGTTGTTATAGCTGGCTTTCTCAATCTAAAGCCACTACTTATTGTAGCTACCAAAATTCCTAACGATCTTGGGCGGACACACATGTCCAATTCCATGAGAAAATGTCTTCCTCACAGGGACTCAAAAAACTAGCATGCATTCTGTAGCTCAGTGTCAAGGCATGACACTCTAGACTGTCTTTGGTGATATTAAAAATATATGTCACACATTTGTAAAAGTAGATTTACAATGTTGATATATTTTTAAGAAACAGGCAGTTCCCATGCCTTACATATAAAAAATAAATGCAGCTATCTGTGCCATTGTTGCATGAAGATTTTTAAATTTCCAAAGTAAGCTTTCGAATCAATATGCTTTCATATTGTCAAATAAAGCCATAGTAGAGATCACCCATGAGCCAGAGAATTATGAGTTGAGTGGCCCAAAAACACTTCCAAGCCTAGTATCCCACTTCCTCACCCAAATGTAGCAGCAGCAGCAGCAGTGAGTCTATACGTAAGAGTAAGGAAATATAAATAAAATAAAAAAATACTGATATATGTCGTAAAACACAAATTATTTTCCACATAATTATGACTAGAGCGAGGAATTTTATGAAATTTCATGTTTTAAACTATTAGTCAGAGAGCACTGAGACTAAGTATCTTTACATTTTATGATATGTAAAACCAAATAAGACCATTTTTTTTTTTTCATATTTTAGCAAACTGTTTATATTTTAGTGAAAATTTCATACTCCATATTTTTCAACATTCAAATTCCAGTATTTCTTTTTCTAGGAGTTCATTACAATATTTTTGAAATGAATGTATTTATATGTAATTTTCGACAGTGTAATGTGGTAGTCAAGTGAAAATTCTTCAGTATTCCTTCTGAACAAGATAAATAGATTTTATAAAAGCAAATAATTGGATGAGGAGTCAGTGACAGTGTTAGATGGGAAGTTTTTGTCCTAAACTGGATCCCCAGAACAAGAACATGAACCTAGATGAATAAAAGTAGAAGAACAATGTTGATATATTCTGTAGTCAGATAGCCATCAGTTTGTTCTTGCTACCTGAGGGCAGTCCTTTGTGAACAGATTACAGCATTTAAATGTAGGAAAGACTGCTGCTGCTAAACTTACAGCAGTGCTTTGTGAAATTAGTAAAGTTCATGTAGGTAAGGACAACATGTTTCTCACTTACATCAAACTAATCAAATACAGCATGATACAAGTATGCTGCCATAACATTGTGATGTTGAGCATAATTTTTCACCGTGCAAAACAATTCTGACAGACAGGCCTTATAGTTTACCATCAGAAAATATAGAAAAAACTTCTGTGTATTACGAACAGAATTAACAATTGGATTGTTCAAAGCACAAGTAGATCAAGACTAGACTCTATGTTAGACCCATTTCATGAAAAAAAAATGTTAAATTCACCATGTTTGTAGTTCAATATTATATGTAACTGTAATTGCAAAGAGAGTTCTGAAACAATCCCTAGAATCAATTATGGACTAATAACTTTTAACATCTTGTTTCTCCAAATATGACACACAGAATTGTTTACTTATTTTCTAAATCACCCAATTTAGTGTTATTGTTACTTTGCATCTACAGGAATTTAGTAACTTTAAGCAATGTAAAAAAATCATAATCCAAACTGTGTTTTATTATTAATTTAACACTTCTGACTGAAGTATTTATAATCCAAACTGTACCTGCTCTAAACTTTGTTAGTGCTATATTTCACAGAGCCTGTTTGTTTCGGTTGCAATGTTTTGTTTCTTGTATATGTTTGGATTTCATAATTAAATATCATTCAATACATTAATTAATTGTATTATATATAACCTCTCAGTTTTGATTTATGAAGGTAAAGTGATTCCACTACAGTCTTGGGAGGCCTTTGCAGTAGTGGCATGTTGAAGCTCCCATCTTTCTAGACAATAGGCACGAGATGTCCGCCAGGTTGTCGGATCTGCCTCATGGCCACATTTGTGCCCATAACAAGCACCTAGTACTCACTTCTGTTAGGATCTGAGTCGACTTCAGGGCCACAATCAAAATACAATGAACATCTTGATTTCTTGAGCTATAAATAAGTTCTGTTTGTCTCATTTATGCGCTGATATGTACAGTCGGCCTATGTATATAAATATATGTAAAAAAGTTTAGAAATGGTAGCTTCATAATATTTTTGTGTCATAATTTTCACATTTTTCATAATTTGTCTTTATGATTTCATATTTTCGTATAATTTTCTTCATATAATTCCTCACTCTAATTATGACCTATGCTATATCATGCTTCCTTAAATATCTATGTACAATATTTTACAAGACCATTGTTTTTTTAACAGATCTTAGGTTTATAACTGGGATACCAATCTACTATAGGTTTCACTGCATAAATTTAACTTGTTTCTCAAACATATACGGATGTTATATTTAAATTAATATTGGGAAGTAAACATTATAAGGTTATATCATTAACAGTGAGTGTAGAATATATTTTTAACGACTCACCTCATATGATTTCAAATTTCTTTGATACCGGCGGTTTCAGACAATATCTTGTCCCTCTTTAGTCATGGCTTCCACAAGATATTGTCTGAAACTGCCGGTATCAAAGAAATTTGAAATCATATGAGGTGAGTCGTTAAAATATATTCTATACTCACTGTTAATATATGGATGTTGTTTATTTATAACACAAATCACTTGCAAATAAGTTATTCATTATACCACTTAATACTGCACACATAGTTGTTGAGTATAAAAATAGGCCCTATTCCAACTCAAGGTAATTTGAAGGAAAATAGTAAATCAATGTCAATTTAAATAAAACATGTTTCTACACATTGTTAACGAAGGGAGTTTTAAGAATAGTTTTAAAATTACTAAAAAAGTGTGAAATTAATTATATTTTAAGACAAATATTTTTTATTCTAGTATATGAGTATAAATATAATTCGCAAAATATGCATTCAAACTTTAGAGTTGGCCTCTAAAATTATGGTCCATTATAGTTACAAAGAATGTACGCATAGGGTTTCAATAATGACAATAATAATATTAATACAAATTTGGTTAACTAATGTAACATAACTATATTAAAGCTTTGGGATTTAATAATTTTGAAAGGTAATAATTTTGTTCACAAAGAAGCCAGTGTTTAATAATCAAACTAAACACACAGATTAGTATATCTACCCATGAACAGAGAAAATTATGAAAAAGAAAAACAACATACAATTGTAATAGAAAACGGGTATGAAGAAAGCTTGGTACATGGTAAAATAAATAAGTTTAAAAGACAAAAATTAATCAACCGAAGTACAATACTAAAAGAAAAAGAAAAAAACATAAAATTCAAGAAATTCATCTACCATCCATTGAAGCACCACAAATTAAAAAAAATATATAATTAAGAAGCTCAACATAAGATGGCATTGAGAAATGAATATAGCCTCATTAGGATAATTAAAACCAACAAAAATTACATGATTGAAGAAAAAACAAGGAAGTTTACCAGATTAAATGCAGAGATTGTGATAAAATTTACATAGGGAAAACAAAAAGAAATTTGAAAACCAGGGGAAGTAACACCTTAGGAATGTCAAAAATGGAGAATTGGAAAAATTAGCTACAGGTGCATATGCATGGTCAAAATAAAGATCAAATTGAAAGAAAGACTAGTTTAATTAAACAATTAGAAAAACCTAAGCAGCTCACTGTTTGGTGAAAAACCCACGCTCAAAAAACTAAGAAAAAAAAATTAATTAATTTTGAAATTCCCAGGAAGTTGATTTCATTGGGAGGTTCATAAGTCCACCAACAGATTGAATAAGAAGCAGTGCTCCTGGATGACAACATGTGTCGTGAAACTCTGAAGGTGTAACCATTTAGGTTATGAAACCGATATGAGGTGAGGTACATAGAATTTTATTTTAAATTAAAACTCATAGCAATATTTCCTATAATAGTTCAATAGTTACTTCTTGTTTGTAAACGTCCACTTTCATCCTAAATAGTGCTAATTTGTCAATATTCATTTCTTACAAATTATAATATAAATACAATGCAATGAAAGTGAGACAATGCAACTGGCAAAATAGATATCCAACAGATTGGACTGCTTTGTATCACTTCACTTAATGGTAATCCATGCACAAGCTCAGATCTAAAAAAAAGACTCGTGGGTGATCTCTATAAAGCATAGCTACTAGCTATAAATTTTAATTAATTAGAATGTGAGGTGAAGGATACATAATGAAAGGTTTAATTTACAAGGAACTAATTTCCTATACAATATATATTATATTCTATTAAAATTCAAATACTAGGTAAAATTATTTATTAATTATTATTAACTGCAAACACTTCAAAACTGACATATTAAACACTTCCTTATTCCATGCATGAGAACTAACAGTGCTTGACATGATCTATATGATTTAGTTATTTTATGAAAAAGATAAATGACTTGAAAACATCTTATTAGAAACAATAAAATTACAAGAGAGTATCTGTTTAAATAGCTATTATATGTATCTATTCACTTAATAAATTATTTTTTAATATTATTGGTCATTTTTATTAAATGATAAGGATTGAATATGCAATAAAAACAACACAGCAATTTTAACATATAGAATGGTTCAATGAATTTTGGTATCAATAGATTCTGTAATTTAAGTAGCATACCATATGTCCAAAGAAAATATTACTGAAATTTTTGCCATTAAAATGTTATCTTCATTTTCAACCAAGATTTATGTATTAATATTTATATCCACACATTTCAGAAGACACTGTATAAAAAATTAGAAAACTGAAGGTTAATGATAATCAAATAATCAGCAATTAACAATATGTACAAATGAGCCAATTTCCAACCTATTTATATATGATCCCTTATGACAAGAAAAGTGTGAAAAAAAGACCATGTAAAAGGAAATATATGCTATTGCATAAAACTGCCCTTGAGTAATTTCTAGTGCAAGATGGGTTTTAAGTAAGTTCAGATTTAACTAGAAATCTGAGAGTGGAAGATGTTACAATGAAATATGGAGTTAAACAAAATTAGGAATGGTAATTCTTTATACAAATTGAAAAATATAACCAAAGGGAAAGCAAATGAGGAGAAAACCAAGACTCACATTGTGGGATTCATTGAAGAAAGATTTGAGAGAATAGGACACCAGAAGATGGAGAAAAATGGCTTGCAGATACAGGCTCAATATAATGTAATGTCACAGATGAATCTTCAATAAACTGTAATACCCTAGATAATGATTTTAATAAAATGAGTTGAAGTGATGTGATATATAAAATTTAACAAAAAATACCACATTATAAATAAATATGATCAAATTATTATATAACAAAACCATTATGTAATCACACCCTCCTGCATCATATATTAAATGCAAAGCAATGGTGTTAAAGATAGAGTGTTCTAATTCATGATGCACATTTTTCTAAAATTTTTAGCACAGTGATCTTCATTACACTACGTATTTCATGAAATTATATGGATTTTTCTCATAAGCTTAGTGGCAAAGGAATATCTGTAGCAAATTTTCTCATTTTCTGTCTTATTTTTAAATATATTGAGAAGTTGTTCTATGGCATTGGAAACAATCCTGCACTGTAAACAAAATGTTTTATGTCTCTCTAGGTACCTATGCAATCCTGAATTAATCATCCATTCCATTGTCTTACAAACAATGCTAGTTAGATCCCTAAATTTTTTCATCATCCAGGCTGATATGCCATGGTCCGGTTATCTTCTCACTTGACATTTCGTCTACTACTCGAGTGAGAAGATAACCGGACCACAGCCTATCAGCCTGGAAGACAAACCATATAGGGATCAAGACACTGGCCGTGAAAGCCTACAATTATACATAATGCTAGTTAGGCTTGTAGGATGGTAGCTAGATAAACATGTTGAAAAAGTAGACTCCAAATAAATCCTAGTTAAAAGATGTAGTATACTAATAGTGAAAAAAAAAAGAAGAAGATTGAAGCAAAAGATACTAACCAACCATTTCATGTACTAGATAATCAATTGTAACCATTCTATACAAAATGCACACCAAGAGAAACAAAATAAATGTTTTTCCTATTACACAACTTTATCATACTGCACTTCCTATTTTAAAAGGTCCTGCACTTTCAAAAAAATTGTTATTCATTAGTGAATTTGTTCTTCACTATTCCAAAGGACTAAGATATTTAAAATATGTACAATTAATTATCACAAATAACAGATTTATATTTTAGCACAAATTAAATCTCTATGTATTTTCAATTCAAGTCTAAATCATTTACCTCTATAATGAATTCTTACCTATATAAAAGGCACTTCGGTTTAATTAATGAATGTATTAACTTCTTAGTAATTAAAATGACATGGCCACTCACCCAATATTTTAATAGAATGTTACAGTAATATGACATTACAGATACAACTACACTATTTGTTCCACTTTAACAAGAAAATATGAATCTTAACTTTCATATTAATCTGAGAAGATAACCATGGAAATCCTTTATAAGATGAATTGAAAAATACATTTATGAACACTTCTTGTGAAAAGATTTCACACCTAATAATTTGAAGTGAAACATTTTCCAGCCTTCATTCTTCCCAAGTCAGCATAATAACATGTTACTGTCTTATATAATTTTTGCCTCAATGAAAATAAGAATACTAAGGCTATGACCCAAGTAAGGACTACATACTTCTGATCTATTTGTGCACATATTATGCAGTTTGCAAAGTTATGAAGAGTTAAAAAAGTTAAAAGAAAACATTAAACACAGAATGTCAAATGTTTTATTGTGAACATAGTTTTTACTTTCTTCACAATAGAAAAAGTTTATTGTTACACTGGCCCATACCAATTATTTTGTAAAAGCAAAATGAGTAAAATTATATTTTAATACAATCTACGGCACTATTTCATTTACTGCACTTTTTTAAAAATAATTTAGACTAAATCATAGAATGAAAAAAAAAAAAAAAGTGTTTTGAAATAAATATTACTTAAAATATTGTAGTCTAAAATGCTGATAAATTTAAGCTGTGAATGTCCAAGAATATATCATAATGCAAATCTGACTAAAAAACAAAAATATAAGAATAATAAATGAATGAGTCGCTAAGAATCAAATGAATCATAAATTCTTCTTACCTCCTACTTCTATGTTTTTTAAACACAGGACCATCGTCACTATCATCAGCTGATCGCCGATACTGCGGTGCTGTGTTTAAAAAAACATAGAAGTATGAGGTAAGAAGAATTTATGATTCATCTGATTCTTATCAATAAAACCTCATAATGTTAAAAATTCCTGAATTTATTATATTAGAAAGAGTTGCTTCTTATCTTTCCTCACAGTTTATGTTTTTTAAACATGTGAACTACAGTTTTCCTTATAATGTTATTTCCCATATTTAACTACGAATATAAGAATAAATTGCTGTAAAATCTACCATATAATGAACAACCTGCTTAGCCTAATTAACTTAAAAAAAATCTTGTTACAATTAACAAAGACCAACAGTGCAATAAGTTCATGATGAAACTAATGATGCTGTAAGTATAATATGACTTTATTTGGGTCATATCCTGAATTTTATATTTTGAATAACTTTCAAGGACTAATGATTGCACAAATTCATTTATGTCAGTACTAAATTAATTAAATATTAATGAAGCTATTAATGATTAAAATATCAATAAAAGTACTATGAATTTTAAAAATGAAGAAAATAAATAAATTATATTTATATTAAATTAATGTTGGGAAGTAAACATTATGAGGTATAATCATTAAAATTCATCGGAGAACATATTGTTTAAACAACTCACCTCATAGGATTCATGCTTCCATGATATCGCAATTTCAAACATAGTCATGTTCATCTTCAGCCATAACTCCGACGAGTTATGGCTGAAGATGAACATGACTATGTTTGAAATTGCGATATCATGGAAGCATGAATCCTATGAGGTGAGTTGTTTAAACAATATGTTCTCCGATGAATTTTAAAATTATATTTAGTTAGAGCATAAAATATGTTCCTGTTGATAAACTAGACATGGAAAGCAGATGTGAAATCTTTCAAACCATCTCAAACTCTCAAATATTTGTGTGTTTCTTCAAATATTTGAAAATTGGCAGTCCCTGAATTGAATACAACTAATAGAATGATGTACATTTAAATGCATCAACAAAAATGTTTCTTACAAATTATGCATGTTCCACCATATATACAAAGATTTATAACTGTAATACATGGTATATACATGCAATAAGACTTGTTCTCTATAAGCCTATCACAGCATAATTTATATGATAGAGATGTAATGGAAGGAAATAATCCACAGAGTGTTTTAGAATTCCTATTATGCTCTCTAGAAGTTGTATAGGAGAATTAGTAGATATTGTTTTGATGAAGAACCTATGTCTAGAAATGCACTGTTTTAGTGTTGTAATGACAATAAATTTAAATATCTTACTTCTCAGTAGACAATCTACATTCACAGAATTTGTGATGTCTGATGCCATGTGTTTTATTTACAATTCTGATGTGGGTCCCAGGTACTTGACTTTCCTTCAGGAAATACTAATGGAGTTATTGGAAGATATGTCACTAAACATTCTTGAGCAAATCTGGTCGTACCAGTTAATTTTTACTATTAAAATTCATCGGATAACATTTTGTTTAAACAACTCACCTCATAGGATTCATGCTTCCATGATACCGCGGTTTCAAACACAATTGTGTTCATCTTCAACCATAACTCCGACTGACGAAATTCTTCAGCCATCAACTGTTCTATTGTCGCCATCTTCAGTGCTGCCATCTATGGTTGAATTTATGAACTTCGAAATCAAAGTAATTTTGTTAGGGATATCAAACTTCATTGATCTATCTTTATTTTTCTGAATTCATAATTTATGAATTTCGTCAGTCGGAGTTATGGCTGAAGATGAACATGACTGTGTTTGAAACCACAGTATCATGGAAGCATGAATCCTATGAGGTGAGTTGTTTAAACAAAATGTTCTCCGATGAATTTTAATGATTATACATCATAATGTTTACTTCCCAACATTAATTTAATATAATTTTTACTAGTTGACTAAATATCATTTGAATATTTGAGGAAAGGTTGGGATGATTGTAATAGACAATTCCTTGGCTCATTGACAAAGATGAAATAGTTGATATTATCTTATTGTATGCACTAAACATTTCCATAAAAGGATTATTCATCAAAATTGTATGGATACCAAGTATCCTTTACAATCCCTAGAAGCATGTACTAGGAATACTGAATACCCTGTAAGTATTTTTGATAAAGTTTAAAAATATTATTATGTACTCAGTTTTTTCTAAATAACTTTACAACATTGACTCAAGAGTATAACTATCAAGTGTGTCATGTGGAAATGAACAATTTAAAAAATGAGAAAGTGAAGGGATTGGTAGAGTTAGTAAGTTTTGAAAGTACACATTAATCATTGATATTCTATACAGAAGATTGGAAATTCAATTTAAAAATCACAGAATTATAATAAATATCAGAATTCTAATTCCTTTTAAACATTGTTCCTTTTCATAAAATTATTTATGTCTGACCATAGATGATGTACAGTTCATTTTTAAGATTTAAGAATAAAATTAGAAAAGAATTATTTTAGTAAAGGAATTCTGAAACATTCAATATTCCATTGCCCACTTGTGATAATGTATTTTAATGGAAAGTAAATTTTGTTAACACCATTACCAATAGTTTTTAAAAATATTGTTTCTAATATACCATGCTTGTCAGTATATAAGATTAATCTAAAATTTACCACAATCAGGAAAATTTTCTGAAAACAAAATTAAAAAAAAAATATACTCCTATACTTAATTCCCTTCCTTCCCTCTTTAAAATCACCATATGCTCAAGGGCTTAACCCTGTATCATTTTTGTTAAAATAGTAAACCCATTTTCAGATTTTTCAGATTTTTTGGTCCATTTCAAAACCCAGTCTCTGTGCTTTATCTACTTTCTGCCCTTTCCCTTGGTTAATGTACACAAAACAATATTCTGAGACTGCAAAAGCTGTATAGTTTCTCCTGTTGATGGACTCCAAAATGATGTTCTACTGATCTATTGCCATTTCCATTAAATCTTTTATTACTTAGAACTTAAAACTCATGTAAGAATGTAATTTTTTATATCATAAAATTATGAATGATTAATTTTAGATTATTCAAGGTTAGTCAAAATTCCTTTTTTTTTGTAAATTGATTTGTTCTTGATGGCACATTTTCTATTGAATAACTTCCAACATCTTGAAAGAGAAAAACGAGTGTGAACAACTGTGAAAAATAATTATATATATAGTGAAGCACTGTTGGGCTGGCTTTTGAAATTCACATGTAGCAGGAATCATTCTTATATGGTAGAAGGAGAATCATGATCTGGCAAATCATGAGTTGGTGAGAACTTCTGAGAACTTTCAGATGTGTCTATGATTGGCTTTCTGGAAGGACTGGCTTCTTGGGATTTTTATATGAGAGAAGTCGAGACTGAGCTTCCAGATTATTTGTCACTCGCATATAAATGAGATGTGTGTGGTCTTCCGAGTGAGTCAGACACAAATGAATTGCAAGCAGACAACCAGTGAAGGCAATCTGAACAGTGAAGAAAGTTAATAGTGAGTGGAGAATATATTTTAATCGACTCACCTCATACATTTTCAAACTTCTTTGATACCGACGGTTTCAGACAAAATCATGTCCTTCAGTCATGGCTTCCACTGATGAAATTCCGTGATTGTTGATTTCTTTAGTGACATCACTTCTTGTGCTGCCATCTTTCGTTGGGATTATAAACTTTGTAATTAAATTTTTATTCCAACGGTTTATCCAATTGGAATTGACAATTTGGGAAATGATATTCATTCAGAAGAATAAATATTGATCTATGAATTTCAATATTCCGGTGGATAAAAATTTAATTACAAAGTTTATAATCCCAACGAAAGATGGCAGCACAAGAAGTGATGTCACTAAAGAAATCAACAATCACGGAATTTCATCAGTGGAAGCCATGACTGAAGAAGGACATGATTTTGTCTGAAACCATCGGTATCAAAGAAGTTTGAAAATGTATGAGGTGAGTCGATTAAAATATGTTCTTCACTCACTATTAATGATATAACCTCATAATGTTTACTTCCCAATATTATTGTTTATTTTTTATTATTTCACTCACCTCATACTTCATGAAGTATGAGGTGAGTGAAATAATAAAAAATAAACAATATTAAAGAACCTCATAGTGTTATTTCCTATCTACATTTCCCAATATTAATTTAAATATAAGTGAAGAAAGTATTGTAAGTGAGGACGTCTACAAGTGTGAAGAACAGACTATGAGATAAATTATATTTATACAAGACTCAGAACATCAAAATCATGTGTGTCTGTAAAATGAATAATTATGCATGAAAAAAAGACGATTTGGATTTTTTTTTGTGAAAACTGGCATGAAATTAGACAAATTTGACCAGTACCCATGCAATCACAATTAGTGACATCTGGCATCAGATGTGGAATATAACAAATTACAGTTCCAAAAATTTTAATTCCTACAAAATAAAATTTTAACATACTAAAATTATTAACTAACTTTATATCCACAACACTTTACAATATAAATTACTTATATTAAATTATATGTCAGAAAACTTGTGACAGAAGTAAGGATTACATACAACAATTGCATCGATTAAAACCTGCCATTAGTGACTTCAGGCGAGGAAGAGGCACACTATTTGAACTATATAATGAAACTAAGACTTTTAATAACAAAAAATGGAATCATTGCAAAAATTATTATTGGAAATGAAACAAGAATTATTAAAACAAAATGAACAAATTCAAAGACAAAAGGTGAGACATTGAACCAAGAAATTAAAATAGTGAAGAGAGGAAGCAAGAATTAAAACAGAGTATCAAGGACATGAAATAAGAATATAGATCAATAACAGAAGGCCTGAAAAGTAAGATCATCTGTGAAAAGACAATGCAGCCAATCTCTTTTCTTCAAGAATCAGCCGCCAAGATTTTATGCAACACCTAATTGGATGAGCAGGCAGACAATATAATAGAGGCCCTGGAAAATTGTTATGGCCATAATCACTTCTATGTTGTTTATCGAGCCCAACTAAAGGTTTGTGTTCAGCACACAAGAATAAGCCATGGCAATAGAGAAGCTGGCACACAAGGCTTTACTCGGACTTCCAACAAATTTCATTGATGGAGAGACAGTGTCTACTTTTGAAAGCGGTCTATGGGATCGTGACGTAAAAAAACACCCCCTGGTGGCACATGATCACACCACCAAACAATGCCCTGAATGATGCCATGTTGGTGAAGGCCAAGGAAACTACTCTATCTGCACCAGGCAATGAGGTCTCATGTGCAAAGGTCGACTGCAGTTAATGTTGAGGGGCAACACTCGCCATCATAGATGTCACCAGTTGCATGAGTACAGGTTAAATTTCATTAATTTAATTTCACACCAGTTTTCACGAAAATTCAAACTTTCTTAATTTCATGCACAATTATTCATTTTACAAGCACATATGGTTTTGCTATTCTGAGTCTTGTATAAACACAATTTATCTCATAGTCTCTTCTTCACATTCACGGATGTCCTCACTTAAAACAGTTTCTTCACTATTCATTACCTTCGCTGGTTGTCTTCTCACACACAATTAGCTTCGCAATTCTCTTACAACCACTCGTTAGACCAAACATATCTGTTTTATATGGAAGCCCAGTCCCAACTTTTCTCAAATAGAAATCCCAAAAGGCCAATCCTTCCAGAAACCAAATCACAGACACATCTGGAAGTTCCCAGCAGGCCCTATCAACTCATGAGTCGCCAACTCACAAATCCTCTTCTACCATATAAGGTAATACTTGATTCCCACCACTGCAGCGAATTTCAAAACCAGCTCAACAATGCATCACAATATGTGGAGATCTAAACCTATTTTTGCATTCTAATTTTAAAGATAAAATAGTGTCTTATTCACCAGCAAATTCAATAAGTAAATAGGGTTTATTTATATTTTAACAAATAGAATATGCTCAGGAAAATAGATTTCAATCTTTTTAAAAACTGTACACTAAAGTCTTCATTAGAAATGTAATTATCCCAGCAATATAATCACCACATATAGCAGATTTATAACTACTACTGCTACCAAATTGTTAAATTAATTCTTAATTTTTATCAGAAAACCAGGAGTAAAAATTTAAAAGTAGAGCTTTATTTAAATTAATATTGAGAAGTAAACATTATGAGGTTATATCATTAATAGTGAGTGTAGAATATATTTTTAACAACTCACCTCATATGATTTCAAATTTCTTTGATACCGGCAGTTTCAGACAAAATCTTGCCCCTCTTCTTGTCCATGGAAGCCATGACTGAAGAGGGACAAGATTTTGTCTGAAACCGCCAGTATCAAATAAATTTGAAATCATATGAGGTGAATCGTTAAAAATATATTCTACACTCACTATTAAAGTAGAGCTTTATTTACCCAAGTACAATATTATGTTTTTTTTTGTAAATTTCTATATCTCAAATGCAGAGTTTTCTAAATTTGGAAAAATACAAGTTATCTGGTAGTTTTTTGCTTTTACTTCTATATTCAATTCTAGTGCAACTTATTACATTCACTATTATTATAACTATCAAAATGGGTCATGGGTATAATTAGTGTTACCACTGAATCAGCATACTTTGGACTCATATGGTAGGGCTATACATTAATTTTCTCTGTTATATAGCAATTTTTCAATTTATTTTTTTTTAAATTATGTGTGTTCATAATTTGAAAATGTTGAAAAATTGGTAGAAAACAGAGGGCACTGAATTATACGATTGATGTCCCAAGTACACCGAGTTGATGGTACATTTAATTGTAATTAACAGAATAACTTCCAAGTTTTAGAACAAATAGTAAATGAATTATCACAATAATTGCTATTAACTCAAGGAGAAAATCAGTGATAAACCATTAAATTCTGTAACAAATACCTTCAAAATTTTATAAGATAAACAGAGTAAAACAGGATAATGTTCCCTTCCATTATCTCTACCATTCTGTACAACTTTTTCCATTTCTTTATAGTTTGTATAGATAATATTTATCACTCATTTGGGAATATTGTCTCTTAACTCTGTGCACATGGAATGTAGTAATATTTATAATTGAAGTTAAGTCTTCGTCTTGTATAGCATACACTAAATACTTTTAAAGTTGGTCTTTGATGCATAAATAAATCAATATGGACAACATATTTTATGAATTTAAGAGAGAATTAAAATATATTGTCCATATACCAGTTCTATCTCTGCACCAACCACCAATTGTCATAGCGGCTTCCATTCAGATTCTTCCCACTGGTCATACAAAGCTCATGTGTATCCTGAAAATATGCATGCCTTTTTGGTACCACAATTTCCAACTTTGGTTATGTACAAATGAAAAGAAGTTTCATGCAGCAAGAAGCAAAATTTTATACTGACAACAAAGCAATATTCAGCATGCATTAAGCCAATAAACCACTGCTAACTACTGTAATGAAATAATAAAAAATGCAGCTATATTTAAGCATAATTACTATTTTATGAACCTGATATTGCCATAAAAAAGAAAAAAATTAATGATGAATAGAGCCCGGAAGTTCAGGCACTTATTTTGGCTAAAATAGACAGGCAAATAGATTATATTTGAAAAGAAAAATATATGCCTAGACTGGGGTTTGAACCCAGGACCTTTGACTTTCTATGTCAATGCTCTTCCATCTGAGCTGAGATGGAAGAGCACTGACATAGAAAGTCAAAGGTCCTGGGTTCAAACCTCAGTCTAGGCGTATATTTTTCTTTTCAAATATAATTTGTCCATCATTAAGATGTTTAAAAAAAACTAATAATATTAACACAGGCAAATAGGTACTTAAAGTTCAGGAAATAGGCAGTAAAATAGTAAAAAATGGATATTAAAAATTTACAAACATTGGAACTAAAATAATTAAAATAGGAGGCCTGTTAAAAAATTTCAAAAATTGACACTAATGTAATAAATGTTTTTTTTGTTAAGAGTATTTAATCCACAGCTACTTCACATTTTAACACTTACTCTTATTTTTGTTAACATGTCATAACAATGTTTTTTTTTTCAAATTCTTAACTGTCATATTCAGCCTGCTGTCAGATAGAATGTTTTTTTATGATGGGAAAAGATCTTTCTACTTTCACGGTGATTAGAGCTTACTTAAAACCTGTTATTGTAGAAGAATCCATATCAATTGCAATAGAACTTTTACCCTTTGGAACATCACGAATGCATATTTATACACTAGGATTTATATATTTTATCTTCTTTCTACTGATAAACTTTAATATGCAAATAATAGCAGAAACTAATCATAACAACCCAAAAAAAAAAGCGAAAGAATGTATTAATCTTCCAAGTAGGCAACAGTAGGCAAAACAAGGAAAATAAAAAATGGCACCATCGTTCCCAATAAGTGGAAATATATTTATATCTATATGACTATTCTATAATACAGGGTGCGGCAGCATAACTTCCTTTTTTTAAAACTTAATAAAATGCATTGTATGAATCAGAACATTTTTATTCGTTTTTTATAATATAGGCACATACATAAAGTTTTGTTTTACTCAGTTTTGAAGATCAAATCAGGTAGGTGACGTCCCCCATTCTCCATACACTGAGTAAACCGATTTCTGGCGTTTGTCATGACTCCTGCCAGCATAGCAGGCGTTATGTTGGCAATTTCTTCCTGGATGTTGGTCTTCAAATCTTTGTAGGGTCCTTGGACGGTTCACATAAACACGGGATTTCAAATAACCCCATAGAAAAAAATCACAAGGGGTCAAATCGGGAGAGCGGGGCCGGCCACTTCAAATCGCCCCTAATTGAGATAAGGCGCTCTGGGAAGTGTTCCCTCAAAACAGTCATCGATGCTCTTGAAGTGTGTGCCGTTGCACCCGTCTTGTTGGAACCAAGTGTCCCCTAAGTCCAACTCATCTAGCCGTGGGAAAAAACATTCCTGTAACATGTTTACATACCGGTCCCGAATTCACTGTCACTGTGACTTCATTTTCCTCAAAGAACCAGGGACCATAATTCCACTTGAGGAAATTGCACACACACACTGTGACTTTAGGTGAATGCAAAGGCCTTTGATGCAATTGTCGAGGATTGGTGTCAGCCCAGTAGCGCATGTTTTTGTTTGTTGACGGATCCCACACAATGAAAATGGGCTTCATCACTAAAAAAACAATAGCGTCCTCAGGAATGACTTCCAGAAGAACCTCACACGCGTTCCTCCGAGAATTGAAGTCACGTTCAGAAAGTTCCTGCACAATTGCCATCTTGTATGGATGGAAATGAAGATCATCATGAAGTATTCTCCTTACAGAACGATCGGAAAGTCCAAGGGCAGACGCATGTTTGCGCGCAGAACGCCGTGGTGATCGCAACATTGAAGCTCTCACTACCTCAATGTTCTCAGGTGATCTAATCGGCCGACGAGGGACTCCAGTTCTTCGTCTTTCGCACTTGCAGTTTGTCTGAACGTAGTGACCCACGTAACAATTGATTTCCGGTCCGGGACAGGGGCCAACGGGGCTAAATTAAAGCGATTCCGAAAGGCGCGCCGGGTTGCGATCACAGAACATCCGCTCGAAAAGTAGGCCTCAATGGCAAACGCACGCTCCTCACTGTTCCAACGCATGATGGGCGACTGAACTGTGTCAGGACAAAACTTTATAGTCCCCCCTCTCGAACGAGACCACTAGCGCTCCGCTACGACATCAACCGACTAAATGGCGCACATTTTAAAAAAGGAAGTTATGCTGCCGCACCCGGTATCATCCAGATAAAAAAAGGTATTTGCCTAACTTCCGGGCAATAATGATGAAATCGTGTACTATATAAAAATGTTAATATTAGAATATGGACATAAATTAAGAATGTGAACACAAAAATAAACCACACAGAAAAGTTAATCACATTTTTCATAAAAAAATCACATCCAATTTCTTTATTACAATAGTTATGTTTCAATCCTAACATAAAGTGGAGTTTGAAAAACTCTCACATTAGCATATAACAAAAGTTTGTTTAAGTAGGTTTAACAATGCTATTTCTGCTCCAAGACTAAATTGTAGGGTGAGCTACACCATGAAATGCACATCATAAAAGTTGGCACTTTACTTTCCATGATGGAAGTTGCATTGTTATATTTAAATTACCTAAAAAAATAAACTGACAGATCAAAATCAAGCCTTTCAGTCTAGTGACATACATCCATCGAAATCAATGCATTAAATGATGTCCATATTAATGCTATCATTGATCTTTATAAAAGCTCCATTACATAAACCTAACTACAGTTTTTTGGTGTGTATATTATATTCGTGGTTACTTTTCTCTGTGAATGCACATTTATAAGTGTATTTATAACACAAACCAATATAAAAAAAAATATAAATAATAGCCTACATTTTAAATAAATTATCAAATATCTCATGCTGTGCTCCTTTAAAAAAATACAGTGAAACCTCTCATTTATAGGCACTGAAATAATTATATTATTTTTAGATGTTCAGACTAAAAATAATATAATTAAATAACCTCAAAATATAACTTCCTAAAATTAAATATTACTGAAATAATTATTCAATTATTCCATTAGTGTAACATTGCCTCTTTTTTCTACTTAAGGTTATTCTTTCATATCAGAGTTCATCATGTTAACAATTTAAACTAGAATATAGTATAGTAAATGAAAATGGCAATTAAAATCAAGCATATTCCTCTAATAGTCAAAGTCTACATGTGACACTGTCAAGGGATGGCTTGTTTTCCATGGTGAAAGAATTATTGTTCTAAATAAAACAGCTATTCAAGAACATGTAGAACATTTCTACAAGGAAAAAACAGTTATGAGAAAAATTAATACCTTTGCAAATGTATACTATTCCTTTTGTTTAAAAAATAACTATCCTAATTTTTTCTTTAAAATAATCATTAGAACCAAAAACAATTGTTATAATAGCTCTGAAGCTCCTGATATAATCACTACATAAAATTTGGGAAAGAAAATTGGTATGCATTGTCCTATTTATGTTTTCCCCAAAAGCAATTCATAATTGTATAATACATAAAACATAATATGATGGAGAAGCAGAGTACTAATTATAGGATCTTAACATTTCCAAGATAAATTTTATTTATTTTTAGCTCGTACAAAATGCTTTAAAATAAGTAATGATTTTTTTATGTTTCTAACCAACTGCATGCAGAGACAAAGCAAAATATTTTATCTCAATATTTAAGGAATGCATCAAGGTATTACGTCTTAAAAATCAACTAATTATAACATTCTTACAAACAATACAAATTTCTTCAACAGACTGACTTCCCTTGCAAGAGAGAAAGAGGTCAAGTACAATGAAAGCAAGAAAGAAATCAGCAGAAAAAAAAAGAAGTGCCAGAAAGAGGACACACCACAAAATCAAATCAGCCCACAATACAATATATATATACTAAAACATACAGTAAAATCTTGATTATCCATCCCTTTATTAATAAATCAGCTAAATGCTATTATCACTATTAATAAAAATATATAGCAATTTTTTTCGACTTTCTGATACGTTTCTTAGAAAGGTAGATAATAACATCAAGTATGAAAAAATTGGGTATCCCCAGAAATTTCAATTTAATGTGCAGCAATTATTAAGCAGTTTTCTATGTAGATTTTTCAAACCAGTTAAGACTGTCAGCTTGTCAAGAATAATGGTCTCAAATAAAAACCATGTTGATCAAATGGTAATTAACTGTAGCAAGAGTTCTGTAATATTATGATGACATTGAGTTCATGTTAATTCAATGTTTTAAAATACATACTTTGTATACAAGTTTTCTGTAATAGGTAAACCCTATATGTTCTCTGGCTTATAGCCATTTACCACCTACCAACAGATTGTGTTAGTGAATGGAATGAAACTGCTCTACATTACAAGGCTATATAATAAGCATGTTTATAATAGCAAATGTAGAAATATGATTAATCTAATGCTTTCCAAAAAAAATAAAAACTAATCATATATAAATAATTACACAGCACTATTTTTAAAATTAGATCCTTAGGATGTGTGTGTTCCAATGCCACTCACTGCACTTTTCATCTTTGAGGTTAATAATACAGCAAGAAAAAGAATAAGAAAAAAAGACGATACGAGAATTGTATATATAGCCCTGGATAGTGTAATGGACAGCACACTAGCATACAAAAATAAAGGTCTTGAGATCAAATCCCAGTTCAGGCATTAGTTCTTAATTAAATTTGAGTTTGTTTTTTGACTCACCTCATATTTCTTGATTTCTTATGCAGACTCGGGTTTCGTCACTGAATTTGTGACATTCTTGATGCATCACAACTGCCATCTTGTGGTTGTCCCTCCTGCAAACTCAACTGCAAGACGGCAGTTGTGATGCATCGAAAATGTCACAAATTCAGTGGCAAAATCCGGGTCCGCATAAAAATCAAGAAATATGATATGAGTCAAAAAAACTCAAATTTAATTAAAATAAACCTCATAGTGTTATTTCCTACCTACATATATTTAATTTACTTTTTCTTTTCAAAAGAAAAATAATGCTGTTAACAGTGAAAAGTGCTGTAATTATTCCAAAAAATAAAATAAAATAAAAATCATCAAATAAAATTACTTTAATTACTCTTAAGTTCTGGTAACAAATATGAGACTGGAATACATCAAAATGAATTATTTTTGCAATATCATGAAACTTTATTTTTAATTTTCAGGTCACTTTTTTCAAACCCTTTCTTTAGGTACTGGAACCATTGGAGGAGCTCTTTATACATTTTCCTGACTTTTTTTGAGATTATATTTTTAGTTCAACATATTCCAATCCTGGACAGATTTATTTCTTAAGAAGAAAAATTAATGCTTGAACCAGGAATCAAACCCTGGACCTCTCACTCTGTATGTCAGCATGCAATTCATTACACCATTCAACACATTTGGTGGTTGTATCGTATCTTGAAGAGTGGATTTCACCCTGACGTACAGTCAGGGGTCCAAGGTTCAATTTCCGGTTCAAGTGGTTGTATCAGGTCTTGAATTGTGTAATGGATTGCACTCTGACGTACATAGTCAGAAGTTCAGGATTCAATTCCTGGTTCAAGCATTAATTTTTTTTTAAATTCCTGATGCCAGAAACAGTGTTCTGATATTCCTTCTGACAGTTGTAAGATTAATTTCTTTTTTAATTAAGATATCAGAAATAGGAATTCCAAAAAATCATTAATTGATGCAAACATGAAACAAATTTTTGAAATTCTGCCTTGTAACATTGTAACTAAAAAAAATTAATTTTAAAAACACCAAATGAAATAACAGGGAAATTAAGGCCGGTATTCAAGAACCAAGCTCTCTAGGCCATGCCATCTCCATTTTCCGTAAGCTGAGGCTCTCACCCAAATGCCTCACGATGCTGGGTGGGCACCGGTCCCATACTGGCCGAAATTCCATGAGAAAAATTTCTCCCCCATGGAGACTCGAACCAGCACAAGTCCCGTAGCTCTGCGCCAAGGCTTCCTGCCTTAACCACTTGGATACAGCATGGGACAAAGGATGTAAAATTAAGCAGAAAGTAACGAATCCATTTTCTTATGAATCAATTACAAGAATTATAAAGGAAAAATTTATTAATAATTGCAATTACAATTTAATTGAAAAAGTAGGAAACAGAAATATAAAAATACTGTTAGAAAATCCATCCACAATTCCGGAACTACCATGAAAATCTGCAGTTGTTATACTGAGGCTTACTATAGGACATGACTGCTTAGGAAAATATCTTTATAGAATTGGTATATTAATGTCTCCTGAGTGTATATTGTGTTCTCAAGGTGTGGAAATGGACAGAGAACATTTAACAAACAGTGTAGCTCTTCAAAATTATCAAGATGTGACATCCAAGTATTGAGAAGCAAGAAGGAGAATAACTTTGTTGTTAACTCCAGAGCATTAGCTACATACATACATACACTTTCTCCTAATTTGCACATTTTCCCTCTGGTCCCTTGAAAAGCGTAAAAGAGAAGTAATACTGTATTTATATTGTCTGAACTTTACTGTCCAACCAAAAAGTTATTGCTGGAAATTAATCCTCATTATGTGAAGAATACCCTGCATTTTTTAATTTTCATTAGAGGTTATGGTCTGCAGTTTTCCCTTGTAAAAATGAAAATTGACACCAAAAATAAAAATATCCTAATTATAATAATAACACCCTTAAAATAAATTATAACACCTACATAAATCTGTTAAAATCAAATTTTGACTGTTTATAGTTTCAGAACTATTAGTTATTAAATGTTTTTAGTTTTTCAAATTTATGATAACTTTAGATCATCGTAATTATGAACCTATAAAAGTTCAAAATTAATATTGGTATTAAATTTTACCTAAATGAATATACGTCATAGTGTGAATTCACTTTATATTTAGGGATACATAAAATTAAAAATATAATTAAAAATGTAAAATGTGTAATTTGTAATGGACTGTCGCCTATTCTGAAATAAGAATTTATCATAACTATAATATCAAAATTTTCCCCTTTTAAAATTACTAATGTTCATAAAAAAGTATAAGATTTTAAAACAATGACATAAAATTCCTGAAAAAAAAAAACTTCTAATATTGACGATTTTATTATTAATTTAACACTTCTCATAGAAGGATAAATTATATTTGAAGAGAAAAATTTTCGCCTAGACCGGGACTCGAACCCGGGACCCTTGGCTTTCCGGGCCAAGTGCTCTACCAACTGAGCTACCAAGGCGAGTTACGATCTAGACGCAAATTTTTCTCTTATGTACGTAATTGTAATTCCCTCGCGCCAAATGCTTGAAACCATAGCTTCTATCTTTGCAAATGGCGGCTTCTTAGTTAAGAAGACATTTATTGGGAATTTAACACTACTTTATAGCCAGTAGGGCTTCTATTGACGATTTTATTATTAATTTAACACTTCTCATAGAAGGATAAATTATATTTGAAGAGAAAAAATTGTCAATAGAAGCCCTACTGGCTATAAAGTAGTGTTAAATTCCCAATAAATGTCTTCTTAACTAAGAAGCCGCCATTTGCAAAGATAGAAGCTATGGTTTCAAGCATTTGGCGCGAGGGAATTACAATTACGTACATAAGAGAAAAATTTGCGTCTAGATCGTAACTCGCCTTGGTAGCTCAGTTGGTAGAGCACTTGGCCCGGAAAGCCAAGGGTCCCGGGTTCGAGTCCCGGTCTAGGCGAAAATTTTTCTCTTCAAATATAATTTATCCTTCTATGAGAAGTGTTAAATTAATAATAATATCGTCAATAGAAGCCCTACTGGCTATAAAGTAGTGTTAAATTCCCAATAAATGTCTTCTTAACTAAGAAGCCGCCATTTGCAAAGATAGAAGCTATGGTTTCAAGCATTTGGCGCGAGGGAATTACAATTACGTACATAAGAGAAAAATTTGCGTCTAGATCGTAACTCGCCTTGGTAGCTCAGTTGGTAGAGCACTTGGCCCGGAAAGCCAAGGGTCCTGGGTTCGAGTCCCGGCCTAGGCGAAAATTTTTCTCTTCAAATATAATTTATCCTTCTAATATTATTAAGAACTGTCACAAGAAATTATGAAATCTAATTGGTGGTTAATAGATAAATACATAATCTCAATTCTAGATAAATTCTAGTTGAAATTTTGTGTATTTCTGGGACTTAGAAAAGGAGATGCAGAAATTTAAATATTTATAAGTTTTATCTTGGAATAGTCCACCGCTGTGGTCTCGAGGTAGCGTGCAGCTTGTCACGCAGCGGGCCCGGGTTCGATCCCCGGTCGGGGCAGTTTTTCTGGGTGAGGTTTTTATCGGGGTTTTTCCTCACCTGTAAGACAAATGTCAGGAAAACTTTAATGCCCAAACGGTCCCCGAAATCATATGGCCATCATCATCCTTATCATTATCATCATCATCACCACCATCATCCTTCACCGGTGTGGAAAGCAACGGGAAGCTACCACACCTACACAATTCCCTAGTAAAGCTGCAAGCATAGCATGAAAATGCTATGATTGCAGTGAAGGACCTGCCTTCGGGCAGAATTACTATGGAATATGAGAACCTTTTTAAAGTAACAAAAAATTAAAATAAAAACATAAATATACACATTTATCACTGGAGTACTGACTTTTATTTTTTACGTGTGAAAATTTTTAATTATCAATATGCACTTAAAATAGACGAATACGACAATAAAAATTTAATGTATATTTAAATAATGGAATGTCTGTACAATGACAGAAAGCAGTAAGTCAAATGGGAGTAGTTTTGCTTAATTTATGAAATCATTAGAACTTATATTCTCAGCAATAACATTCCATTTACTGTCCACAAAAATAACAATAATTCTTCAATGTGTTAGCAATTCTAAAATATACATATTAGCATCAAACATTCAATCATGAATATATAAGACCAAGTCTGCAAAATATGACCTTAAATTATAAAATATGTGAATATGAAAAATAGCTGTACCAATGAGCTACACATACCAGAGATTAAAAGAAAACAAATTCATTAATTTGTATGGGAAATCTAGTTTACATGACAATAGTAGATTCACAACCTATGGAACTAATTTCATTTAAATAATAATTTTTTTTTCAAATTCCCCAGGTTTTTTTGTCTTTCGACATTCCTGGTTTCTCTCCTGGCCTGGCGTACTTATAACCCACTTCTGAGGTTGGGGCGCCTGGAAGGCGGGGTTACGTTGCCCCGATGATATGATTGGCGATGATGATGATGATAATGGTGCACCAGGAGAGTCCCTAATCCTAAGCTTAACCTAAGATGAATATGAATGATGATGATTACGATGGCCATATAATATAGGCTGTTGTCTATATGAACACACTTATGTATTAAATTTTTTATTTATGTATACTAGAGTTTCATGATATTTCTCTAACAGTAAATAAAATACAAAAATATTATTGAAGAATTTGAAGAAAGATACGGATAAAGAAAAGATATTTTAAGATGTATTGAAACTTTATTGAAAGAGATTCTGGTATAATAGCATATTAAAATGTAAAATTGTTTTTATTATTAAAGTGTGTGTTCAATACCACTCATGCAATTTTGGTGCTTCAGGACTGTACTAGATGGCATTAATGTGGTCTATTTTCGATTTATGCACCATTTTGACAGGTCATTTTATGTAGTTGATGTATACTTGTATTGTATACAGAGAGGAGTGCAGAAGTGTACGTACAAATGTTTGTGTGTCAAATGTGCTGTATAAGGGATGATGAGATAAAAAAAAAGGGGGGGAAACAGGTGCTGGCACTAGTTTATTTCACTTGAAAGATATACAAAGGGAGCCCCTCCATCTGATGGACAAATCGCTTTTAACAGGAACGCATGCATTCTCAAAATATTTACTGCATGGAGAGTTATCTGAAAGGGTCTAAAAATAAGATTAATCAAAATCAAAGTGGGACGTAACACTATGAGGTATTTATATAAATGAAAGAGTTGGAGAAAATACTTTATCATCTCCCGTCTTCATCTTCTTCTTGTAATCTTGTAAGCCCATGTTTCCCTAACAGAGATTTAGGCGCTCTCCCCCTACAGGGAAGAATTTGAACCATACTAATTTAGTTACACTTGTTTTCGTATAGATGTCATTTGAGTGGTCCGTGGTTAGCGTTCCACCTCATACTGACATCTAGCAAACCAAGGTAGTACTAGGATGGGAAAATTCGGTAAATTTTGCTTAGAGGCCTTTTCATTCAGGCTTCAGGATCTTTTACGAGCCTGAAAATCTTCAGACTCGGGACCCATGACTTAAGAGTCCCTCCCGGAGGACAGCTCCTTGGATTTTTCCATCCTAAAAAAATCCATCGACCCCAGCTGGGTGTGACCGGTTTCAAAAGTATAATTTTACTTCTATCTTCAGTCAAACTGTCAAAATTTAGCTGTTAACACAATCTTCTGAACTGCCACCTGGTGTCGATTTTATGAACTTGGAGATCAAATTATTCTCGTCAGGAATATCAAAATTCATGGCTTTATATTTATTCTCCTGAATGTATATCTTTTCCCAAACTGTTAATTCCAAAGATTTCTCTAATGTTTTTTTAAATAAAATGTTTTTAAAAGTTTAGTTTCTCTTCCAATTTTGTGATTCTCTAGTAAACTAAGAGCTTCAATTGCTGATTTTTCAATTCCACCATTCTCAATATTTCTGAAGCGTTCTTTTGTACGAGTTTCTAAATTCCTTTTAGTTTTTCCTATATTTTATGAAATTAGTTGCAATGACTGCAAGAAAATATATGTAGAAAAAATTAAAAGGAAATTAGGACCTTGTAACAAAAGAACACTTTGAATAATAGTAAAAATGGTGATGGTGAAAGTGAAACAAATAGGCAAGTCCACAGCTCATAGTTTACTACAGAATCACAAAATTGGAAGAGAAACCTAAACTTTGTAAAACACTTATAGAAACCTTTGGAATTAACAGTTTTGGGACAGATATACATTCAGAAGATAAAATAAAAAGCCATGAATTTTTATATGCCCCAGCGAGGAATAAGTTATCACCGACGTTGTCATACCAAATCGACACCCAGATCGGGGTGTTTAACCAGCGACATTGGGACAGTTGGAAGTTTGACTGAAGATGGAAAGTGATTTTATATTTTTGAAACCAATATCATGAAGACATGCAACTTAATGAGGTGAAATGTTAAAGTATTTTCTCCAACTCATGAAATTAATCTAAAAATAGCTGTTGATTTTATGGGACGTGTTCTAAGCTTGTAGTTGATGCCATTAAGTTACTCAGGAGGAAGAACAAACTTTAAAATTGTATTACTGAAACTACTAAATATATATAAAACTAAGACATTTTATACTTTCTTCACTACACTTTATAAACGAATCCATATCAATCTTACTGCTTTCATTATAGAAGAAGTTGGAAGCAGCTGAAAATTACCACTGTCACAAATAACTGAATCCAAATTTAAGTAAAAATGAGTTGTAAATCCCAGTGTTTTCATGTAAACCAGGCTTAACATTAATCTGAAAACATTTATAGAATATTAAAACATAAAACCTTCCCACCCATCATCAAATTTTCTCAAATGTCATTAGAAACTCTTATTTATCCTATATTAAAAGCTACAAAAAATGTGAAAGAACCAACCTGCAATGCTGTGCATGATTAGGCACTTACCTGGAGGGAGCCCCATGGGGGGCGGTCGCATCATGTTCATGTTACCTCCTAGCATGGCAGCTGGGGGCCCTAAGTGCATGGCATGTCGCATTATGGGAGGACCTGCCATAGGCGACATGATGGCCACACTGCTAACGGGTGGTGCAATTGCAGCTACAGATACAGGAACAGCAGCCACTGCCATAGCAGGGCGGGGCTGATACCGTGGCATTACAGCACGTCGTTCTTCCTGAAAATTAAATGCCCATGAAAAGTGTAAAAGCTGTCAGAGTTATCAAGTAAATGAAAGATTTGTATGAAAATAATGTGTAATCCATAAACATCTGAAGACATTAAGTTATGTAGATAGGAAATAACACTATGAGGTTCTTTAATATTGTTTATTTTTTATTATTTCACTCACCTCATACTTCATAAAATATTATGAAGTATGAGGTGAGTGAAATAATAAAAAATAAACAATATCTGAAGACATACACACACACATATATATATATATAAATATGTATTTGTGTATGTGTGCCACATAGGCTAAGGTGGTAGCATATCTACCTCTTTATCATGTGTACGTTCAATGCACACTTGAACTGAAAAAGGGATAAGGTAATGTTAGTTGTGCAAAATTTTTAATTGTTAAATTGTGCACTAAATGCCTTAATTACTTCAGTAGTATATATATAGCTGATTAAGAAAACGACCTATAACAGTTGGGGGACCCGACATGCTGACCACATGTCACCCTTACACTTGTCTGGATGATCATCTACCTCCGAGATAAACACATGTGGATGTGAGGCCAGCAGCCTTCTAGGCCTGTCGTGCCATCTTCCAAGATGGAAGTAAAATTATACTTTTGAAACTGGTATCGTGAAGACTCAATTTCAACTCATTCATTAAGTTTAACCAACTTTTTAGGAATTCCAAACTTAGAAGGATATTATATAACTTCTATTTAATTGAATCATATTGATGGCGTGCAATGAAAACATCGTAACTCCATTTTGGTAAATTTTACAGGAGAAATAAATAACTGTTTTAAATCAAGTTTATTGAGTCTGTACTATCTTACTTCAATTTAATGTTGATTTGTTTGATTAGAAGACTAATCGAAACATATTCGAGAACAAATCAACATTAAATTGAGGTAAGATAATACAGACTCAATAAACTTGATTAAAAGAACCTCGAAATATTACTTCCTAAAATAAAACATTAACTGTTTTAAATAATTATGAAAATTGATACAATAGTTCCCACATATTTTACTACAGAATACAAGTCAAGTTATTAATAAATTCGAAGTCTGTGTTCTCAAAAGGTTAGGCATCACATATTTCTGTGCTGGCTACTGGAGTTATGTGGTTTTCAATGACTGATGGAGTTATGAAGTTTTCATTGCCTACCGTCAATATGCCTCTTTAAAGTCTACGTATTAATACACAGTGCCATTATATTCTCATTTATTTTTTTAAATATGTCTTTTACTAAAAATTTGATCTATTGTAGATCTATTTCTTTTAAATTCACATTGATGATCACCTATTACATCATCAATAAACTGGATACTAATATATTTTTTTTTAAATCATTAGGGATACTGATATATTTTTTTTAAATCGTTAGGAATACTAATATATTTGACGATTTTATTATTAATTTAACACTTCTCATTGAAGGATAAATTATATTTGAAGAGAACAATTTTTGCCTAGACCGAGACTCGAACCCGGGACCCTTGGCTTTCCGGGCCAAGTGCTCTACCAACTGAGCTACTGAGGCGAATTGCGATCTAGACGCAAATTTTTCTCTTATATACATTGTAATTCCCTCGCGCCAAATGCTTGAAACCGTAGCTTCTATCTTTAAATTAATAATAAAATCGTCAATAGAAGCCCTACTGGCTTTATAAAGTAGTGTTAAATTCCCAATAAATGTCTTCTTAACTAAGAAGCCGCCATTTGCAAAGATAGAAGCTACGGTTTCAAGCATTTGGCACAAGGGAATTACAACGTATATAAGAGAAAAATTTGCGTCTAGATCGCAATTCGCCTCGGTAGCTCAGTTGGTAGAGCACTTGGCCCGGAAAGCCAAGGGTCCCGGGTTCAAGTCTCGGTCTAGGCGAAAATTTTTCTCTTCAAATATACTAATATATTTGTTTGAATTTGTACAAAGTTCAATGTAATGAGATGCCCTGTTGTTGCTGCATTCAGTTTTATCTCCTTTCTTATAGATTGGGACGATAAACAATTCTTTCCATTCATTTGGAAGAGCCTCTTTCTTCCAAATCATACTAAGCAACTGATGTGTTTTGTCCAATTTTTCTCCCCTGATTTTATCAATTCTGGTGGATCCATCTAAACCTGATGCTTCATATATCATTATCATTAATTTTTCAACCGTCATTTTGATCTCTAATGCACTTGGTTTTGTAACTAACATTTCTCTGTCTGTAAATCATTATCTTCAATATTCTGTATTACATATACATTTAATAGTTCATTAAAGTAATTTTTCCATCTATATAATATACTCCTGGAATCTGCAATCATATCCCCATTTTCATTCCTAATTAGGTTTGATCTAGCCTGAAAACCTTTTCTCTCTATCCTAATTTCCTAATATAATTATCTAATGTTCCCATTTGTTGCATTCATTTCAAGATCATCAATCTTCTCTCTCAAATATTCCCTATTTTATGGTTTCACGTCTGAAGTTGCCTAATTGTTCTATATATTCACTTCACTTGGATCATGCAACCAATTAATTTTGCTAGCTTTCTTTTCTTTACAAGGTCGGCACATTCCTCATCAAACCAATTGTTGTTTTGCCTCATTTTTAAATATACATACGCTAAATATTTTATTTTAGGAAGTAATATTTTGAATTTCTTTTAATTATAAAATAATATAATACATACGCTTTTTGAGTTGACAATTTAAATAGTCTCTCTTATAGTCTCCCATTCCTTATTTATATCAGTTTATTCTTCGGTTGGCACATTTTCATCTGAAGATTCCAGTAATTCAAATCTATTAGCAATTTTGATCTGGTATTCTTGCTGCAGTTTATTAATTCTCAAGTTTTTTAATACAAATTTTTATTAATCATCTTTAGTGATTGGTTCTCTCAAATGTGATAACTATTCTCTGATTTTCACTCTGACCAAGTGATGATTCAAATTGCAGTTTGTTCCTCTAACTGACCTAACATTGATGATGATGTTACTATGCCAGTGTAATATCCATATGCTAGAATGTTGTGCTCTTAACATAAGATTCTTTGATGTGGCAAATGTGAATGATCTAACCCCATTGCCATTACTATCTTTATGAAGACTGAATTTGCCTATTGTTGGCTGAATACAAATCTTCCCATCCCACTTCTGCATTAAAATCTCCTAAAACAATTTTCATATGATATCGTGAAGGACTATCAAATACATATTCTAATTCTTCATAAAACTCATCCTTGATCTTGTCATCTTTATTAACTGTGGGTCCATGCAATGTATATATATAATTATATATAAATTTTTGCCGTCATTTTCAGCGTCTACTAGGTAAGATAGATGAAGATATGTAAAAAATTTTAATGAGAATCTCAATAGCTTCATTCTTTCAGAATTTGTTAATAAGAGACTTCCCATCATATGTGAATCACTTCACGTCTTTCTTAGCCAAGCTATATTCTCTGTACACCAGCTTTCAAAATAGAAAAGCTAAACTTCAGAGGAATTGCACAGAAAAAAAAATCTTGAACCCAGTAGATTTTATAATTCTCTAAAATAGCAAATGAAGAATCGTCTTCTATAGTCTAGAGGATATTAGTATATCTGAATGTGTGCACTTGGCTTAAAAATCCTAGCACAACATCATCTTGTAATCTTGTAAGCCCATGTTTCCCGTAACGGAGATTTAGGCGCTCTCCCCCTACAGGGATGAATTTGAACCATACTAATTTAGTTACACTTGTTTTCGTATAGATGTCATAGGAGTGGCCCATGGTCAGCATTCCGCCTCATACATAAGGTGAAAAAACTTATGTCGTCATTTTGGCCCTTCAGAAAGGAGGATACTTATGAGGATTTTGGGACTATTTGATGAAAAGGAAATACAGCATCCCTCCTCCCTCTTCTCAATGTAGTGAAACGAGTTCCCATATCCATTATTGAATATGAATATGGGTTGAACTTTTATAGGAACAAATAGAAATATTTTAAACAAAAAGAACTCACAGTTTGAGAAAAAAATCCACATTCAAAAAACAAGAAACAAAATCTTCTGAACTTTGAAATTCCTGGGGATTCTGATTTGATTCAGAGGTTCATCGATCTACCAACAGAGGGAGGAAGAAGTTCACCGAACGACATAACATCAAAGTTAAAATTGGGAAACACATTATGAGGTTCTATAGTTACCGTGTTTGATAAAACATGAAATATGAGGTAAGATGTTAAAGAGACATAACATCAGTCGACAAAAAATTAAGATGAAGCTGCCTAAGCTTTGAAATCGGTATAATTAGAAGACTGGATATGAGATGAGATATAAAACTTTTTTAATTTAAATCATGAACGTGGGTTCTTGCAAATTAATCTCATTATCATTTACAAGGAGCTTCAATGCATCTTTCTACTGTCAGCAATAGGATGTTCGTTAACTTATTGGTCCTTCACTGTAGTTGTTTCAACCTATGGTTATGTATGCATTTTGCTACTGACACCAAGAGTAAAGAAAGAAGGCATGAATACTACAGCAGCAATGAACTGATATCAATTTGGAAACTGTTGTAATGCTAGGTAATGTTAATTACAATGTAATTTTATAGTTGTTAATAGTATGACCATTTAAAATAAATAATCAGCCATATTGAAAGCTTCAGTGATTGTCGTATTATAACAAGTCCAAGAGTACCCCCAAACTTTTTTTAAGGAAAAAAAAAATCATTGTATGCATATAAATATATCCCATTTAACCACAATTTTAAGCATGTTTTGGAGGAATGGAAGAGAACTGAAAATTCTAAAAGACAAACAAAGTGTGCATACTTCTGGAATAAAAAATATAATAAATATATATAATTACTATATAAACAGTTTATGTTTAACAGAAAATACTTACCTCTACTGGAGGTTGTGGGGTGGAGGTAGAAGAGTCAACTGTTTTGACTGGGGTCTGACGCTGGTACTTGGGTAACTTGGCACGGATTTCCTCCTATATATAAACAAATTTTTATTCTTTAAAACTTTATGTTTACAATGTATTAAGTATACCCAACATGAAATTTAGACAAGAAACATGTAAAAAATATATATATATATACATATGAATCTTTACCAGAGAAATGTCCTCTTGAGGATGGATAATTTTACTAGATGCTCCTGTTGTATTTATCAGAGCTACTTTTTGAGGTGTGTCACTGCTGGAAGTAACAGGTGTTGTACTTTGGCTCCCCGTGGATGTAGTTGTACTGTGAAAATTTACAAAATGTTAATTACCATTAATATCACAAAGAATTATCATTATTATATTTAAAGAGAACAAATTATGCCTAAACTGGGATAAGAACCCAAGGTCTCTGTTTCTATACACCAGCACTCTGCCACTGAGCTACTTAGACATCTCAATTTAAATGGGAATTTTTCTCTCTCTTATACAATCCCTGCATTGGACCAGTGCTTATGCTCCTGGCCTTGGTCCACCATAATCATTTCAATGCCACTTATAGGACCCAATTAAATCCTCATGTCCAGCATGCCGAGGTTTACCTCCAAGAATATGCCCTTGCAATAAACTACAATTTTTATAAATGTGACTATACCAGATCCATATACAGCTGTTTGACTTCATTATTAGACCTCATTCTCCACTCATTAATAAATTTGATGGGTCCCAGTATCCTCAGAATTTTCCGTTAAAAAATGGCAAGCCATTTATTAATATCTGCATAGAGGGTCCATGTTTCTGCTCCATGTTAGTATGGGTTTTATAAGAGATTCATGTAGCCTTAATTTAGCATTCCTGTGTACCATCTGACTCCTAAATAAGGGTAGGAGATCAAAATATGCTCTATTTGCTGCACCAATTCTGATTTCTCCTTCAGTATAAATTTCATTATTACTTGCCAACATCGCCTCGGTAGCTCAGTTGGTAGAGCACTTGGCCCGGAAAGCCAAGGGTCCCGGGTTCGAGTCTCGGTCTAGGCGAAAATTTTTCTCTTCAGATATAATATTTATAAATACTTAAATTTAGTTTCAATGTTTTTATTTTACAGTTATCACTTCTCACTGAATAGCTCAGTGACAGAGCACTGGTGTGTACAAAACTGAGACCTCATGTTCATATCCTAGTTTAGGTATTTTGATTATATTATTTTGTAGATGCGAAATTCCTTGACATATTCATATTTATCTTATGCTCATTAATTTCAAATCCCAGTTTTCTAATTTGTTTCATTAAGGTTTGGCTTCACCTACACAGGTAAACTGTATTACGCCAGTTTCACCCTGTATAATATACAGCTTAAACTGGCGCAATACAGTTACCTCTGCTGTTGAAATTGATTCTTAGGAAATAAGTTTTTCATTAACATCCTTTTGTCTTCTTCCCAAAATGACAAGAACATCTGCATAGACTAGAATCTGGTTACATTTATTAAATTTTGTTCCATTAATTCTAATTTAAAATCAATTTTAGGAAGTAAACATTATGAGATAATAAGAATTAAATGAATCGTGAATTCTTCTTACCTCATATACCTGTTTCTTTAAACACAGAATATTTAAGGCTAACCAAAATTTGTACTGATAACTTTTTACATTTAATTGGAAATTTCATAAACAAATTTCTGGATTGGCAATGGGAAATCCACTTTCTCCATTTTTGGCCAATTTATTAATGGGTTATATTGAATCTCATATCACCAATGCTTATCCTTGGATTTTTAAGTGTTGGTATAGATATGTGGATGATATCTCAGTAATTGATTCAAAATACATCCAAAATGCATTAAAATTGCTCAATCTTCAAAAAGAATTGGTGAAATTCACTATTGAAATAGAACAAGATCCCATTCTTAGGCTTATGCTTAATTACAAATGAGCAACTGCAAAGAATTGAATTTAATGTTAATATTATTCGTTTTTAAACATCTTAATGATGGGCAAATTATATTTGAAAACAAAAATATAATTGAATTTAATATTTATAGGAAAGACACTCATACTGATAACTATATAAAATCTTCAGGTTTTAATCATGTTTCACATAAACATACAATTTTCAACAGTCTATTACACAGATTAATAAATATTCCACTTAATGTGGAAGATTTTGAAAATGAATATAATCATATTGTACACATTGCTAAAAATAAATGGTTTTGAAGAAGACATAATAAACAAGAAATTAAAGAAATTGAAACAACAAAAAAAGATTACATGAATACACCACTCTGCAACATGATTCCAAGAAAGATGAAACATGTAAGAAATTTACTTACCATCCAAAAGTTCATAATAAATTTCAAAAGATTTTGAAAAAATGTAATATGACATTGGCTCCGATTAACAAATTCAGCTTGGGTAATCTGTTAACTAATAAAAAAGTTAACACCCCAGACAATAAAAATCTGGAATTAATCAAATTAATTGCAAAGATCGCAATAAAGTATACACAGGAAAAACAAAAGGAACTTAGAAACTCGCAAAAAAGAACATTTTATAAATATAAAAAATGGTGAAATTGAAAAATCAGCTATAGCAGCATGTAGTTTATTAGAGGATCATAGAATTGAAAAAGCAAAACTTTTGAAACAACTATCTAAACCTTTGGAATTAACAGTTTGGGAAAAATTATACATTCAAAAAAACCATACTAGAACATTGAACTTCGAAATTCCAGACAAACCAAGCTTGATTACAAGTTCTTCAAAAGTACACCAGATGGCAGTTGGATAATTACTGGCAAGGGAAAAAAATTTACAGTCATGAAAACAGCTGATGATGGAAATTATGGTTTTCCGATACCGCGGTGCTGTGTTTAAAGAAACATACATATAGAGGTAAGAAGAATTCACGATTAATTTGTTTCTTATTGAGAAAACCTCAATGTTAAAATTCCCAAATTTATATATTCATTTAAATATGGTCAGAGTAATATTTAAAAATCTCACCTTACAAATTTGGTGCTTTTTCACGATACTGGTTTCAAATGGAATCCCGCCATCTGACTGAGTCGGAGATTTGACTGAGGATTCCGTTTGATACTGGTATCGTGGAAAAGCATGAAATTTGTGAGATGAGATTTTTAAATATTACTCTGACCATATTTTAAATTGTTCCATTAGTTTGAATGGAGGTGTTGCTAATTGCTATTCAAATACAATGTTAAATAATGTTGGTGCTAATGCATCTCCTTGTCTCAAATTTTTACCCAGTTTAAAGCCTGTCTTTACTATAGTATATACATGTAAAGCTCCTGATCCCTGACTACTTTCTAACCTCCTGTAAAGCTACTATATCCAAGGGTGATTTATCTAATTCCCATGTTAATATTTCTAATGCCCCATTGTTACAAAATGTCCTAACATTCCATGTGCTTAGAAACATGTCCCTATATTTGAGCCTTTGCCATGGATACCTTGAAGTAGTTCCTGTCCCGAGATACATAAGGAAAACTATTTTAGCAGTTCCCAATTATTGACGGTTGTATTTTTATGCAAAAGATTGTCACTCTTTCGTCCAAGATACTTTTTTCATCTGACTTATCACATGCAACCTGTCTGGCACGGGTAACCTTTCAGCAACAATGCTAGTGCCGGCATAGCTCTTGAGGTCATTTAACCATTCCACCATGACAAGTTAAAGATACCGTTGAGGGTGAAAAATTTCTATAGGGTATCAAATTTGGATCTCTAGAATGCCAGTCAGACATGCTAACATTATACTGTAGAACAGTCATTTGTAATACTATTCAATTAAAATATTTATAGGAACATACCTATATGCAGGAAAAGTTGGTTTCACGGGTCCTATCGGCGTACTAGCAGTAGAAGTGATAGGTTTAAAATCTGCACCTACTGGGGCAGAGGCTGTTGTTGTTGCAGTCTGAAAAGAGTAATTTCTCAAACAAGAATATAAGAAAATAGTGCATTATATACTATTCACAAAAATATAAATTTAAGAAATATCTTATATTTGAAGAAAAAAAATTTCGCCTAGATATATAATTTATATATCTTCAAATTATATATTCAAATATAATTTATCTTTCAGTGAGAAATGTTAAATCAATAACAAAAACATCTTAAGAAATATCTGTTAATAAATTTTGAGTTCTGATTTTTAATCAAACTGACACTCAATAAGAAGTCTCCTTAAAGGAATTTTACATTTTACAAATTTACAATTAAGAGGAATTTGAAAAATTGTTTGTACTTTCTTTTAGATTGAATATTATCAGACTTTTATAGATTAAATTTCTTACATCTTAATTACTTGACAACGATAAAAGGGATCATCTAAATTTTATATCTCCGATGGGTGTGTAAAAAGAGATATCTCTTTCTCAGGTGGGTGGATAGAGATATATCTCCAAAATTGTGAAAAATGAGTTACTAGCTAGAAAGAGTGACAATTTTTTTGTCATAAAAAAAGAAAATACTGATATTGTAGGACAGAGCAACCTTAGAGTGGCAATAGTGATTAGTATATTTCATAGTAACTCATAATTTTGGATACTTGGTATGTAAAAAAAAAAATTGGGATGGAGAACTCTCTTTACACACCCATCCGAGATGGAGATATATCTCTTTACACATTCACCTGAGATATGTTTAGCAAGTAATAAAGTACAGGGTTCTTCATTTATAACCTAACGTGCACACAGCGTTTTGCCTGTGCGCGGTTGGGTATGCCACAGCTGGCTTTGCTCCTACATAAACTCCGTGCGTAAAGTGTTTATAAAAATCGAGGTACTTCGATAGTCCATGATATATAGAAGAGTATGAGTCGCCAAGGTAACATTTATATTTTAATTCTCAGTTTTCTTTAACTTTGTTTGTTATTTAACTTATTGCTGATATAATTTATTATTATTTTTATGATTATTATTATTATTGTTACGATTATTATTATTGATGTTTTATTATTGATTTAACACTTCTCACTGAAGGATAAATTATATTTGAAGAGAAAATTTTTTGCCCAGACTGAGCTTGAACCCGGGACCTTTGGCTTTCCAGGCCAAAGCTCTATCAACTGAGCTACCGAGACGAGTTGCAATCTAGATGCAAATTTTTCTCTTATATACATTGTAATTCCCTTGTGCCAAATGCTATGAAACCTTTGCTTCTATCTTTGCAAATGGCGGCTTCTTAGTTAAGAAGACACTTATTGGGAATTTAAACACTACTTTATAAAGCCAGTAGGGATTCTATTGATGTTTTTATTATTAATTTAACACTTCTCACTGAAGGATAAATTATATTCTCTTCAGATATAATTTATCCTTCAGTGAGAAGTGTTAAATTAATAATAAAAATATTAAGAGAACAATTTTCTCTTCCTTCAGTGAGAAGTGTTAAATTAATAACAAAAACATCAACAGAAGCCCTACTGGCTTTATAAAGTAGTGTTTAAATTCCCAATAAATGTCTTCTTAAATAAGAAGCCGCCATTTGCAAAGATAGAAGCAAAGGTTTCATAGCATTTGGCACGAGGGAATTATAACATATCCATCCATCCATAGTAATTCTGCCTGAAGGCAGGTCCTTCACTGTAATCATAGCATTTTCATGCTATGCTTGCAGCTTTACTAGGGAATTGTAGGTGTGGTAGCTTCCCGTTGCTTTCCACACCAGTGAAGGATGAGGATGATGATGATGGCCATATGATTTCGGGGACCGCTTGGGCCTTAAAGTTTTCTTGACATTTGTCTTACAGGTGAGGAAAAACCCCGATAAAAACCTCATCCAGAAAAACTGCCCCGACCGGGGATCGAACCCGGGCCTGCTGTGTGACAAGGCAGCATGCTACCTCGAGCCCACAGCGGTGGACTATAACATATATAAGAGAAAAATTTGCATCTAGATTGCAACTCACCTCGATAGCTCAGTAGGTATAGTATTAGTCCGGAAAGCCAAAGGTCCCAGATTAGAGACTCAGTCTGGGCGAAAAAAATAAAATGTTTCTCTTCAAATATTATTATTATTATTGTTATGATTATATTATCATCATATGTTCCACTACTGAAGAAATTATCACTTCATGAGGATGATGGAGAAACATACAGTTTTAACAGAGAAAAAGTTAGACTAAATAGGCGCAAGTTTTGAACGTACACCAACAAAATCCATATCAAAATTATCACAACAGGAGGGAATTTCAGAATCTTTTGCACATAGAGCTAAATTATTAAAACTAAAACCTTATAAGTGTACATGTGTCCATTGTTTTTAAAACAATGTGACCCAGTATCTGTAAGGTAAGATTTTTATACATGCTTTACACATGGAGTTTATGTAGGAGCAAAGCCGGCTGTGGCAAACCCAACCATGCACAGGCAAAACGCCATGTGCCAGTTAGGTTATAAATGAAGAACCCTGTACCTAATATATCAAACTTTGCTTTATTAAAAGCCTCAAGGAAGACATATTTCAACAGATTTACTTACTGTGGCCGCACTTGGGAAAAGAGGTTTATTCTGCTGTGGCTGACTGTTGCTTGGGTTCATTCCCATATTCATTTGAGGAGGACCACCCATGTTGCCCATTGGACCCATCATGGGCATTCTATTAAAAAGAAAAAAGAAAACATTTAAGCACATCCCATTCATATTTGAATTATCTCTCATAGCTACTACATTCTCTAAACTTACCCAGGTCCCATGAAAGGAGGCCCCATGGGTGGTCCCATAGGACCCATCATTGGATGACCCATAGGGGGTCCAAATTGTCCCATGGGAGCCATATGGTGAGGCATTGGACCTTGTGGTGGCATCATTCCTTGCATCATTCCACCAGGACCTGGAAGGGGTCCAGGACCATTTCCAAGTAATCCTTCGGGTTTAGCTTTCTTTGGAGCAGGTTCATCTTCTCCACTACTAGGTGAGCCAGGTCTGCCTCCTGCAATAGTTTTCATAGCTAATATGAACAATATGCAATATTATTGATAAATTTATGATTACACAAATATTAAAAACTTGAATTTATTTAGATTTCTTTAGAGCATAAAATATAATTACAACTTATTTTTATTTTTAAGTTAAATAAATGTGGTTACAGTAAGGATATTTTACTAAGCAACATAAAAAATTATATTCAGTGATTTAATCAAATAATTAATTTAATAAATATATTAATAATAGCACTTTATTTATTAACACTATTTAACAACTCCAACATTAGTGTTGCAATTCAAATATGAGCATGTAATAATGACCATTAAAATTTGCTCAAATTTTTATTTTAGGCTTGAGATTTTTATGCGCATAAATCTATAACAAGAAACCCAAAGCTTTACTTCTCAACCAAAGAAAACCATAATCAGGATTTTTAACCCCTTAATTCATTGACCCCAAGCAGATTTGAACTTGCGAATTTAAGAACCAGAGCATAGCAGGTAATTACTAGTCCACTAGAATTGACAAATGACCATTAGACCACCTGGAACTACAAATGATTTAGTGATATAATTTGTGGTAACCACTAGTCCAAATGGATCAACAAATGGAAATGGATCAACAAATGGTTTAGTGATATGCTTTATGATAACCACTAGTCCAAATGGATCAATGGTTTAATTATATGCTTTATGATAACCACTAGCCTAAATGGATCAACAAATGGTTTAGTGATATGCTTCATGATAACCACTAGTCCAACTGGATCAACAAATGGTTTAGTACTATGTTTGTGGTAACCACTAGATCACCTACATCAGCAAATGATTTAGTGAATGTTCTGTGTTACCAAACAAAACTTCAATAATGCAGAAATACTGGTTAAGTTCACTAAATATCAAAAAAGTTTCCAGCTATGTCTATGTACATCAATGCAGTTTCTCATATTTATAACATTTGTGGTTGAATGTAAGATGAAACATTAATTTCATAATAAAAGTAAATAAAACATCATTACCACTCTTAATATTATTATACTTAAAGGATAATTACATTATTTTCTCATAGAAAATTTTCTTAAATGAAAAAAAATTCATATTGACATCTTACCTTGCATTTGCTTGCCTTGTTTTTGGCGTTCATGTTCTTTTACATCATCTGGTGGGATACCCTCCATTCCATAAATCTCTATCTCAATATTTGAGCGATTTGGTAATGAATTAGGAACCTTGTCAATTGTTTTTTATGCACCTATAAATATGATGATCAAGTAAATAAATTGCTGTTCCATATGGTAAAATATTTTAAGATTTTTCAGCTTAATAAAATATTAATATAATAAATTTGGGAATTTTAACATTGAGGTTTTCTTAATAAGAATCAAATGAATTGTGAATTCACCCAGACACTAAAAATACAGAGAATAAAAAATCTGGAATTTAACAAATTAATTGCAAAGATTGCAATAAAGTATATATAGGAAAACAAAAAAAGGAACTTAGACACTTGCAAAAAAAAACACTTTAGAAACATTAAAAATGGTGAAATTGAAAAATCAGCTATAGCAGCACACAGTTTATTAGAGAATCACAGAATTGAAAAAGCAGCAAAACTTTTGAAATGTCTATCTAAACCTTTGGAATTAACAGTTTGGGAAAAGATATACATACAAAAAACACATATTAGAATCATGAACTTCAAGGTTTCGGATGAACCTAGTTAGATTACAAAGTCTTCATAAGTACACCAGATGGCAGTTTAGAAAATTACTGCTTCAAAAGTACACCAGATGGCAGTTTGAAAAATTACCAGCAAATGAATAAATTGACAGTTGTGAAAACAGCTGGAAACAGATGGAAAAGATGTTTTTTCCAATACTGCAGTTCTGTGTTAAAAAAACATAGATGTATGAGGTAAAAAGAACTCACGATTCATTTGATTCTTATTAATTAAATACAACATATTTTATACATGCACTCCTGGCACACTTTTTTAATTTTTCCTTGCTTTCAACATGTGGTATTATTTTACATTGGACCAATCTGACTACAGACTGGATGTGAGAGAAAACTTACTGAATTGGAATATGCACAACACCTCATAAATTAAATCTACTCATCTGGACATGTTTTTTGCCCTTGTGGGTGTGGTCTCAGAGTTGATAACTTCCTCAATGCTTTATATGAGGATGTCATCAGGAAGTTGCATTCTTTGAATGTTTTCTCCTCGGCTATTGTAGAAATGTCACTACTACTATAAACATGCTGAGTCTCACACCATAGCCAAGAAGTTTAAGGTGTCATGCCTTAGTGCAGAGCTACAGGACATGCATTGGTTCAAGTCTCTATGGGGTAAGATATTTTCTCATGGATTTTGGTCAATACAGGACCGACCCAACATTGTGGGAACTTGGGGTAGTTAAAATAAGTAGTGATTCCAGGTTGGAAAGAAAAAAAAAGTTATACTGGCTGGGGGACCTAACACACTGATCACAAGTCACTCTTACATGGCCAGCATGGGACCCGTACTCACTCAGCATCATGAGAAATATGGGTAGCAGCTCAAGGCTGAGAAAAAAGTTATAAATGCTGTAGAACTGACATGCTGATCACATGTCACCACAATTCTGGAAATGCATGCTATTATACATTTGCAGAGACTCTTGATGTCCCAACTCCTTTCAAAAAACGTTAAATTGAAAACATAAAACTATTATTCTACCAGTTATATTATATGGGTGCGAAACATGGACTCACTTTAAGGGAGGAAATGAGATTATGAGTTTTCGAAAATAAAGTTCTTAGGAAACTTTTTGGACCAAAGAGAGATGAACAGACAGGTGAATGGAGAAGGCTACATAACAATGAACTACATGGTCTTTATAGGAAACCAGACATAATAAGAACAGTTAAGACTCGTAGACTGCGATGGGCAGGACATGTTGCGCGTATGGGGAATGAAAGACGTGCATGGAAGCTTCTTGTACGAAAGCCATAGGGAAAATGCCCAGTTGGTAGACCAAGAATGAGATGGGAGAATAACATTAACTATGATTTGAGGGAAGTAGATTATACAGGGAATGACTGGAAAGCATGGGCTCAGGATAGAGATGTATGGAGCTTATGTCTGCACGGCCATGAACCTACGGGTTTGATAGTGCCAGTGAGTAAGTAAGAGTAAGTAAGATACTATTTAACATTCAAGTCATTAACAGTGACATTAGAAGCTGCGCATGAAGTGTTCATAAATTCTGTTCAAAAATTTGTTCAGATTTGAGGTTCTTCAAACGAGCTGTAAATTTACAACATAGCAACAAATGTTTCACTTACCTACTAAAGAAAAAAAAAATTACAACCTAACAAAAATCTATGACTGACCAGCTTTGAACATATGAATCTGGCTAAAGAGGCATGTAGAATACATACGACAGTTAAAACAGATACCACATGTATCAGATGGTTCCATTGTGGCTGGTACACCAGTGCTTTCCAACTGAGCTACTTAAGCTTCCAATTTGAACAGAAATTTTTCTCTTTCTTATACAATCTCCATGCACCAAAGGCAATGAACCTTCATTCCACATACCAACTGGCAGTTTCTTCTCAAGAAGACTTGAATGGAAATTAACACTTTTTATACCGAGTAAGTTTTTTCCAATGTTTTTATTTTAAAATTTTCACTTCACACTGAATTACAAATTCTATTTGAACAGAAAGATTTTCTGCTAAACTGGGATATGAACCTAGCTCTCTGTTTTATACACCAGTGCTCTTCCAACTGAGTTACTTAGGCTTCCAATCTGTAGATTAAATCTTGCTTCTAAAGAATTTGAAAATTTATAATTTTGTATAGAGAATAAAAAAAAACATGAATTTTTAAATTTCCTGGAAAAAAATTAATATCCAAGTTCATCTACCCACAACTTGAGGAAGTGAGTTGGCACAGCAAGGTCAAATCAACTATTTGGAATGTAACTGAGAATGAGGATGAAAGTCTCAGAAACATGTTCAGGTGAAAATAATTATTTTATGAAGCAAAGTGGACATTTATAATTAATTGTTATTCCTTTGAATATTTACTATATACATACTGAAACTTACCTGCATACAATGTATAGAGAGCCCTGGCCCAGTGTACAGCTTCTTGTGGCAAATGTGACACTTAAAATGTTTAGCCTTCTGATGCTGAATTAGAATTTTCTCGTCATCAAATTCTCGATTACAATACCTTGTATATTAAGGAAATCTACAAAGAAGCTTATTGACATGCTAGATTTAGTTCTTAAATATGGTAGCTTATTGCACTGACATTTAAATGGCATGGTAAAAACATAAAAAAAAGGGCTTAAAAGTAGATTTAAAGCTTAATATTACATGTTTTGCCCGAGAAGTTTTTTAGTTATAAAGTTACTTATTACTTTAACTTCAAGGCCATATAGCATCTATTTAATTTGTTTTGTATTTTTATTTTATTTATATGTGAAATGGTGAATATGATGAAATGAATACTAGCAATGAAATTCCAACCTGTATTTGCCTTGACAATTGAGGAAAACCAGGGAAAAAAACCTCAGTCAGGTTGGCTGGTACCAGGTCTTGAACCCGGGACCTCTCAAATGCTACCGCTTGAGCCAACTCACTCATTATTACCTTGAATTTTATACTAGCAATCCAATTTTTAATAAATATGGTTGGTTGGTATCTAATGTCGAGCACTTGATAATGAAATCATTCGCTCTCTTGCACTCCAATATTTAGCAGAAAGGCTGGTCTCTTCTACAAAAGCTGGACAACGGAGGAGATGGTTTCTTTCCATATCTTCATTTAAATTGCAAAAAGGGCATTTAGGTGAATCTGTTATGCCAATAATTAATAAATATAATTAACACCATTATCATCATCATCACCCATCATAACATCGGGGCAACGTAACCCTGCCTTCCAGGCGCCCCAACCTCAGAAGTGGGTTACAAGTATGCCATGCCAGGAGAGAAACCAGGAATGTCGAAAGACAAACCTGGGGCATTTGAAAAAAAAACTATGCATTCATTTGTTTTCATAGGAATACATAATCACTTATTTAATTGTTAATTTTTCTATCTTTCAGTTTATAAATACAAACTCTTAACTAGTCTATGGACTAATTGAACTACTCAACCACTTCTACCCATAAACATAAAAAATGTAATATCCAATCTTATTTTTTTGGACTACAAGGCCAAGAAAGAAAATGAGGTTAAGCATTGATTTCAGCTTTTTCTTTCTAATTTAAGGTTAAGGACAGTATTCATGCATCCATTGAAAAAAGAAAAGCATTGTTCTCAGTCATTCAAAGGAGAAATGGCATTTACAGATGTCACCCATGTGGTCAAATTTTTGTATTGTTCCTGTGCGATAAGACCTAAGTATGTAAATGAAACAGACTTATTGCATTCAACCAAAATATCAGACCTAATTTCTGAGAGAAAAACACAGCACTTCTATATTACCCAATGTTTACAGCCAAAGTACAAACTAAATTGACAATAATAAAATGATTAAGTCTCAATTATTTTTAAATAAGAAGCAACTTGCCATTGAAATCAATCCAATCCAACAAAGCTCCATTTCCAAGCTTATCAAAGCATGTCATATGAAACACAATTAATTATGAGGTAAGATGTATCAGATTCACCTTTTTTTTAAAGAACTTCATAACGTTACTTCCTATTGTAATTTATTAATTATTTCTGAGATCCACAATTCCATTCAGTTATTATGGCCAGATTTTTCGGAACAGCACCTGATTGAAATGATATTTCAAAACATGCCTCCTATAGCTACGTTCCATTTGATTTTTGCTGAGAAGCCTATCACTATTGCCAAGTTATATGTATAGGCTCGATTCATCTCTTTTCCAAAATTGCAGAGAAATCAGAAAAAAATTAACTCCATGGAATTAGGACAAAGTTATAATAAATTTTGATTACCATTCTTTGGTTGAATTGTTCTTTCTTTGAAATAGTTCAATGTAGATCTTGCTAGAGCAAATTTTTATCGTGTATCGCCTTGTTAAATAGGGATTGGATACACGATACTGTGAAGAGGCAATTCTAATGTTGAGTACATGCTTTCTCTTTTCTTACATTGGCATTCTGTATGTAATCTTCAGCTTTCATTTTTTCGAACTCTCTAATGCTCCTATGCAGAGATTATTTATTGATTTTTCTGAGATCAATGGTTCTAGTCCTTTCCCATCTTCTAGCATGAGGCACTGGGAATCTGCCATTCAAAATTTCCATTTGGCTTAAAATACGGTCACCAGGATGACCAGAAAATTACAAATATAAAATTCCAGAATATTTTTCGGTTTTTTCATGGCATCAAAGAATAATTCCAGACTTTTTTGAGAGCTAAATTCAATTAATTATAGTATAGCTAATTTTGTGAAAATCTTTCTTGTTAATATGTGTAAGTAATAAAAACATATAATTTATTTTTATTTTAATGGTAATGTGTAAAACAAGAATAGCAAAATAATTTTTTTTGAGCATGAATAATGCTACGATAAAACACTGTAAACATCCTCAGGGTAAAATTATTTTATTCATATCTTATTTTTTTATTTGTATGATTTTTTCATCAATAGCAACAATTTGTTTGCCTACTTCATTTTGTAAAGGTTTTTTCTTTTCTTTTCTTCCAGTTCTCTTATAAAAATCTCAGTTTTTCTTTTTTCAACTTTGATTACTTAATACTAATAAAATGCATTGTTAAAACCGTTGAGGCGGAGAGTCATAAAATAAAATAAGTTAAAATATACCTTCTTAGGCAAAATCAGTCGTCCTCAACTTATAGAATATATAATCTTTATGCCTGTAGGCCTTTCAGAACATCCATCCCATCTTCAGCAGTTCATTCTTCGCTACAGCATCCAGTATGATGTTTGATGATATTAGGACCAGCAGCATCAAACATCATACTGGATGCTGTAGCGAAGAATGAACTGCTGAAGATGGGATGGATGTTCTGAAAGGCCTACAGGCATAAAGATTACATATTTTATAAGTTGAGGACGACGGATTTTACCTCAGAAGTTATATTTTAACTTATTTTATTTTATTTGGTTACTTATTCTTCGAACAATTTATTATTTCGATCTAACTCGTTTCCTTGTATCTTGAATATATATACATATATATATATAAAATGTTTTTTAACATTGAGCAATGCAAGCTTAATATGGTATGATAAGAAAAATAAATGCCTGGACGGGATTCGAACCCGGATCTCTGAGATCCGGGTTCGAATCCCGTCCAGGCATTTATTTTTCTTATCATACTATATATATATATATATATTGATTTAAATACAAGATAGATGCATGTCGCTTTAAGAATTCCTATCTATTTCTCGGTTGCTTTCAAATTCCCAACTTATTCCTGGTTTTCAAGATTTTCCCAACTGCTGGACACACTGTCACAGAACACTGTAATTTTTGGTGTGTTGATGCCGTGTTAAAATTGGGAGATACAATGCATCATATACTTTACCCCATAGTTCCACAGTGCAAACTAAAAATGCTAAAATGCTATGTTGATGTAGGCCTACTGCTAGGCGGAATCATGCATTGTGAAGTAAAAAAACTTTACTTTTCTTTCCTAATGCATTTTCTACAGAATAACAGCTCACATGTGCAAAAGTTTATAGGACTGCTGCAAGATGGAACCACGTAGCTGTGAAATCAATATGATCAACATTCACAATAAATTCCCAAATTAAATTTGAAGAGAAAATTTTTTTCCTCCTAGACCGGGACTCGAACCCGGGACCCTTGGCTTTCCGGGCCAAGTGCTCTACCAACTGAGCAGAGCACTTGGCCTGGAAAGCCAAGGGTCCCGGGTTCGAGTCCCGGTCTAGGCGAAAATTTTTCTCTTCAAATTTAATTTATCTTTCATTGAGAAATGTTAAATCAATAATAAAAAAATTCCCAAATGTTTATCAGAAATTGACATAAACCAACTTACCCCTCCTAACCTAACAAAATAATCTACATGCATATTATTTAATTAAGTGTATACTAATCTGATGTACACCAACTTTTCCTAGTGGAACCTAACAAAAAGGAGTGAGTGAATATCCATTTCTTAAAAATATTTTCGAATGTTGGTCATTCTTATTTTACAGATATCTCCAACATTAAGCGGAAGTTCTTTTAAGGGTTCATTCACGCGCACAATGAATCTGCATCATTTCGAAGAAATCATAGCATACGTAGATAAATATTTAATAATTGTAAAAAAATGTTATAAGTATCATTGCAAAATGTTTAAAATGTTAGCAAAGACAGAAGTATATAGAGCTACAGTATTATAAGAATATTACCATGGAATATCAAGGGAAAGGTAATCTAAAGTTGAGCCAAGAAAGTAAATTTATAACTACTCTATATGCTGATACAAAAATAAAAGTACAAGGCCAGGTGGGAGATGACAAGCTTTTTATCTACCCACTTCAAGAGTACCTAATTGCACGAAATATTAATAAAACACTACATTAAACATATTTACCTAAGAGATGTAATTATCACTTCATTATTTTACTCGTAGATATGAAAATAAAGTGGGACTATTTCCTGTCATGACCACAAAGGTTACAACAGTTCTCACTTCTAACCAGCGATAAACCACCGATTATCAAATCACAAATGAGCAAATGTGTACATTTAATCATGGGATTCATATCTGTGTGCCATATCTATGGTTTCAACAAATTAGGTCCGGATTTATCTTTTACTTATTTAACAGCGTAAAATAATAAAAAGGACGTTCCTGGAATTCACCTACATTAGAGTAATTGATTTAGGTTCCTTGCATTTTAAATGTGATTTGATACGTAAAATAAATTACCTCTTCATATCAGTTATTCTATGAAAAATTCAACATGTCAGACGGTTACAACGTAAAATCACATTTCCACTAGTTCATTTCATGTTAAGTTTACATATTTTGATGGTGGTTACTTCTCGCAAACAAATGGTATCATTAACACATTATAATGCTTATACATGTAACTCGATATGGATTAAAACTGTGGAAAAAGTCCACTACTTGTCGATCACTTACTCCATAAATTCTTCTAAATTTTACAGAATCGCAGTGTGCATGCACAAGTTGCTCTAATGCTTTACACTTTGAGTCCTGCAGTGGTACTAGTACCACGGCATTTAAATGACACTGAAGCCGGAGAAAATTAAATCCCTTGGCATGCCTGTGCATGCGGATTTACAGGGGTGTTTTCTGGTTCAGATAATCTGTCGGCACAGATATGCCGAGGGATTTAATTTTCTCCAGCTTTAGTGTCATTTAAGTGTCGTGGTACTAGTACCACCGCCGGACTCAAAGTGTTAATGTAGCTTCCGTTTGATGGCTCTCAAATCAGAGTTACCAATTTCGGAATAAATTCCTAAACGTTGATAAAAATAATGGATGTAAACCAACTTCCCATTTCTTAACCTAACAAAAACAAATTACATTCTTTATTTAATACACTATAAACTAATCTTATGTACCCATCGGAATCTAACAAAATGAAGTTTATTTCTTTAAATATGGTTTGGGATTAATTGCAAATGTTGGTAATACCAATTTGAGAGCCTACAGAAGTTACATTAAGCATTTGTGCATCTGTAGAACTCGTGAAATACACATAATAATTTAAAATCATAAGATTCCAAAATGAATCATTCCAAATGTTTAAAATAGTACAAAACGTTATTACAAATGGTAAAAGTGTGCAGTGTAACAGTGGCATAGGGATGTTGAATGGAAAATCGTGATCAAAAAATACTAGACCTCAGCCAAAACTGTTGTTGCGATTAACATACAAGTCTCCATTTAACACACTGCAGACACGAGACCTGTTCAACACAGAAAGCGAATTAACACGGTACGTTGGAGTCTCAAAATCATATGATAAACATGGACTGTGATTGGTCTCCAGTAAACTGAGCCTTTACATGTGCTCATTCGCCCATGCTCTCTTGAATCTCATGCACTGCAGTAGTCTGTTTCAAGATACTCTGGTGATCATCAATACTATAGTGAGTGCTATGATAAAGGCATATGAAGGCAGGGCTGATGTTTCCATTAAGCGCAGTGAGGAATTTTTCTAAGTCTCATGCAGACACTACACGTGCATGAGCCAACAAGGCTTTATTTCCAAACATTTACAATAAATTTTACATTTTTTCTAACGAATATTTCAATATATATTTCTATAATATTTAACTATATACATAACATGAAGACGTTTGCAGCCATATTGATTTTAAGATGTTCCAGTGCAGCCAACATAGAGTATATACTTCAGAATTTCAGAACTTACTATTTATTTTATCGGGTGTTGTATACTAAAAGTTGCAAAAAATTTTAATTTTAATTTCTTATGCCACTGATGCACTAAACACTTTTAAACACGTTTAAAACATTTTGCGACACTTTTAAACACGTTTTGGATATGCTACACTTCGGGTCAAACAAAAATTTTTCTAAGTTCTATAGAATCGCAGTGCGCATGCGCTAGTGCTCCAATTATCCCAGGTAGATAAATGCAACCTCCAGCAGTTGGCGGTATATGTATGAAAAATCAGTATGACCAACATTGACACAAAATTCCCAGAACTTGTCTAAAAATGTATAATTAACACGAAATGAACTAGTGGAAATATGATTTTACGTGGTAACCGTCCGATATTTTGAATTTTTCATAGAATAACAGATATGAAGAGGTAATTTATTTTACGTATCAAATCACATTTAAAAAGCAAGGAACCCAAAAGCTAACCAAACCTAAATCAATTACTGTAACACAAATCAATTACTCTAACTAGGTGAAATCCAGGGAACGTGGAATCACATTTAAAAAGCAAGGAACCTAAAAGCTAACCAAACCTAAATCAATTACTGTAACACAAATCAATTACTCTAACGTAGGTGAAATCCAGGGAACGTGGAAATGGCTGGCAACATCTGGAGTATTTTGGGTTGTTGATGGTGGCAACGCTGGAACAACATAGGAAGAGGAGGGAAAATAGCAGTAAGCAATGTAGCACAACCATTTTACGTAAATATATAAATATAAAAAAAAAAGATCGTTGCAACATTGGAAGATGTTTAAAATGTGTTTAAAAGTGCTGCAAAATGTTTTAAACGTGTTTAAAAGTGTTTAGTGCATCAGTGGAATAAGATATTAAATTGAAAAATTTTTGCGACCTGAACTGTACAACAGCCCACGTTTTAAACATCTTCCAATGTTGCAACGATCTTTTTTTTTATATTTATATATTTACGTAAAACAAGATCGTCCTACATTCTTCCTTGCTACTTTCTGCTATTTTCCCTCCTCTTCCTATGTTGTTCCAACGTTGCCACCATCAACAACCCAAAATACTCCAGATGTTGCCAACATCACTTCCACGTTCCCTGGATTTCACCTACGTTAGAGTAATTGATTTAGGTTTGGTTAGCTTTTAGGTTCCTTGCTTTTTAAATGATATTTGATATGTAAAATAAATTACCTCTTCATATCTGTTATTCTATGAAAAATTCAAAATATCGGACGGTTACCACATAAAATCATATTTCCACTAGTTAATTTCGTGTTATACATTTTTAGACAAGTTCTGGGAATTTTGTGTCGATGTTGGTCATACTGATTTCACACACATATACCGCCAACTGCTGGAGGTTGCTTTTATCTTTCTGGGATTACATGGAGCACTAGCGCATGTGCACTGCAATTCTATAGAACTTAGAAGAATTTTCGGAAAAAGTCGGTTTTATGTCTCTCAGGAATTCTTCTAAGTTCCACAGAATCACAGCGCTCATGCGCGAGTTGCTCCGGTAGTCGGCGTAACCAACTTTGGGAATAAATATCCAAATGCAAAAAAAAATGGACATTAACTAACTTGCCATTTTCTAACTAAAGAAAACAATTTACATGCATATTATTTCTTCCCAAATGCTTAAAAATGGATGTAAACCAACTTCCCATTTCCTAACGTAACAAAGCAATTTACATGTGTACTATTTAATGAACTATAAACTAATTTTAGGTACACTAACACTAAATATATTTTTTAAATTATTTTCAAATGGTGACAACGTTGGAACTACGTGGGAAAGTAGCAAGGAAGTAATGTATCCACGATCATGTTTTACGTAAATATATAAATATAAAATATTGTGAAGAAAGCTTGAAAATCATTGCAAAATGTTTAAAACAGTACAAAACGTGTTTACAAGTGTTTAGTGCATCAGTGGCATAAGAATGTAAGTGTAGAAATGTGAGAGACATAAAACCGACCACATCCGAATTTTCTTGCGACGCTAAGTGTAGCATATCCATTTTATCTTTCACAAGTTAGAGTGCTTATATTACATTAGGTTATCTTTTAGATTGGTCTTTCACATTAGGTTAACTTTTAAGTTCGTTAAATATTGTGTATATGTTGGCTGCATAGGTGATTTCAGTGTAAACTGCTTTGTGTTTGTTGGTGCATGTACGTGGGGTCTGCCTAGGACTTGGAAAAATTTCTCACTGTATTTAATGGGAACTTTATCCAAAGGCAGGCTATGCTGAAGTTGTTTCTTCAGCAAAGAACCATTTCATTGGACTTTTGGACTCATACCAGACATCACCTCATTGATAGCCTATTATGTAAAGGATGCAATGAATGATCCTTAACCCTTAAAAATTCTTTCGACGTATTTTAAAAATTCCGTGGCCTAATGGAAACTTGAGCTATCAGTTATTCGATATTGCCACAAACGCCATTGCTCTACAATCTTTAAGTAAATAAACGTGGATATGGGTAACTTAAAATAACCATTGGAATAGGCTAACTTAAAATAAAGGAAGAATATGGAAACGTGGCATAGAATCACCAGATATTTTTAACCTTTTATACACATTAGTCGGGGTATTTGGTAACAAGATATAAATTTGCAGTTATTAGCCTATAGTATAAAATGTCAGTGGACTCAACGGGTAGTACACAGTCATTATAGTTCCAACTTAGTAAATAACGTGACCTCTAAAACTATAATATCAATATACATACCTTTACCGTAATTACATTACTATGACAAAAATAGTGTTTCAAGAACACAGAAAAAAAAAGCGAACTCAATCCTTCACTCACGTATTAATATATATAAAGGATACCAACACCATGGTTTCGACTGCTTCTTCTTTTTTCGGCCCATACTATGCACACGACAAAATTACAAAAACAAGATATACAAGAATACTAACAGAAAAAAACTACTATAATAAATATTACAAGAAATACACAAATAATGGCGTCCTTACATAAACCACTATGGCTTGGATACCACAGTCATCTTGAGACTTAGAAAAAAATTCCATCAATACCCATAGAGAACATCAATACCCAAAATGATAACGCCATAGAGTATATAAATCGGAATGAACCATGGCCATAGATAACCAGAGATCCATGCGGGTTACCGCTGGATCCATGACTGCTCCAGCGAGGAGTGTGTGTGATTGGAAGCGCAGTAATTTCCCTTATGAAGGGAATCCGACACTTCCAGGCTGTTTTAGGGTATTATATACGCCCTCTTCAGCCCTGGTTTGTATAATTATTTCCAGGAGTTTAAATTTAAGCTGCCGTTTAATTAAAGCATCCAAGCTCCACATAGAGTATCACAGTCGAATGACAGTTCGTGATCTACGAGAAAGTCCAGGAAAAGAATGCAAGGTGATGGTGCTCCTCTCGTCGTTCTTCGATGATGATGACGCCAAGAGGAAAACTGCGGCCCGAGCTCCACGGAGGCGAAGACGCTCATGGAGTCGTGGGGGGCCCTGCAATAAGAAACCACCCTTCTCAGGTTAAGTTGATAGTTATTTTGCGAATAATTCTGAATTTTGAAAAATGTAATGTAAATAAATTGTGGGAATTTATGGTTTACTGGTGGGCACTAGGGATCCACTCCGACATTTGCCTTGACGCTAAGGGAAACCACCGAAAACCTTAGCAGAGTGGCTGGAATTTAAGAAGGTGTATAAATTAATTTAATATTATAAATTGATTTACAAAATAAAATTTGGAAAAATTATAATTTAATAAAATTTGTGTCCAAATTATCAGCTTCTTCGGTTCTAAGGTGTATAGCCGGCGAAATCACCGTTTAACGAACTTCTGGTTTTAAGTTTATTTAGATCGAGGTTTAAGGCATAGTAATTGGAGATGTCCTTTGATTGATATAGAATTGGCTAAATACTAGTTCAGCAATTTTTTTTTCATAGTCTATGTTGAAGCCAAAAACTACAAAGGAACATTTAGCTGTCAGGTAGTTCGATATACGATAAAGGCTTCGTTGCCAAGGGCCAGCATTTGAAAACAACATATTATGCCTATAATTTGCCCTGTTAGGTGAGCGTAAGAGGTTTTGTTTTTGCTTCCTCGGTAGTCTGAGTGCTGGCGTTAGCATTTGGATTCGCTACCACAGCAGTCTGGGTGCTGGCGTTGGCGTATTTTATTTCGTGTCGGGGTTCGAACGCAGCACATGTCCTCGGTTTTCGAGACCTTTGCTTTCATAGTTGTCCTCTTTGGGGTTTTATTTTCAAGCAGATGAGCGACTGGCTCAACTCTGGTTGAAATATTTGTCACAATTGGGTTGAATTTGGTGGCTTCCGGTTGAGGAGTGGCTGGCTCTACTCTAGCTGAAGTATTTTGTCTCAAGTTGGCAGCAACTGGCTCTATTGGGACCGCTTGAGAATTTTGGACGGCGCTTTGACTGCATGTCTGTAAGGCTCTATTTTAACTCTGTAATAATAGAGCTTTTAAGTTTTAGGACCTCGCAGATGGTGGGTCCATCTACCAAGACTACCAAGAACATTGGCAGCGGGCCCTTGGTCCTACCGGAAGTCACATTGACAACCGATAGAGCCTCGTACCTGAGACATTTTAGGGCCTCTTGGATCTCTGTTGGGTCCACGGAGGAGTCTATGCCTTCAAAGACAATTTTCATAGTGCCTTTTTGACTTTTATTAACTCCTTCGCAGTGAGAAATTTTACGCTGCAGCAGCAGCTGTTTATATTTATTATAGGTCGGCATTGAAGCCAGCCTAACCCTTGTACCGAGCCCAGTTATCTCGCAAATGAATGTGTTAGGCTCGTCTTTGAACTCACCGTTCACAGCTGCTAGTTACGACGAGTATTCCCGTCGAATCAGCAGGGAAGGATGTTTTACAGTAGGGCGCTGGTTCCTCGTTTCTAGATCACTGGGGGGTCCCTCCACTATTGCGTGGTGAGTTCTCCGGTGGTAAAGAGACGATAAGGTCGGTACCTGTTTTATCGGCAGCAGCTGCTGTCGTATTTATAGCCGAGGTTTTGGTATTGTTACGCGTTCGAGCCGCGATTGGGGGCGTCGCTTGGAGATCACCTACTTTGTTGCCACGTCTTGGCATGTTGGAGAATCCTTCGCGGTTAGGAAATGTTGGAAAACCGGTAAGGAGTCGCCCTGACAAAGACCTTGGGATAACGGCCGAGCTATGGGCAGACGGGATAGGCCGCCTACTGGCTTTGAGGTAAGGAGCTACCAGGGAAGGCGGGCAGGCATAGAACCCTCAGTCCGTCAGACTAGGCTTTGCTCTTTGCCGCGGGCTATTTGTAGCGGGAGTCACTTCTCCAGCGGGCGCTGATGAGGCGATGATCGCTGCGAAGACCCCTTCTCTGCCCCCGCTCCAGCGATAATCCACGACTGCTCTTTATAGTCAGTGATGCCTAGACGTCAGAGCCTCAAGCGATGACAGAAAAAAACTAATACATTACAGCTCACTGCATTATCGACAAGAACCATTTACCATCTAACTAATTAACTCACACGTATTATCGAACCCATAAGTTCACTGCCGCGCGGACGTAAGCTCTCACACATACCTACCCAGAGCTAATGTTTTCCAACCATTTCCTGTATTTTCCACCTCTCTCAAACCATGGTTAATGTTATTTTACCACCCCATTTTTGGTCTACCAATGGACGTTTTCCCTACTGGTTTTCCGACAAGAAGCTTCCATGAATGTCTTTTATTCCCCATTCGTGCCATATGTCCTGCCCATCGCAGTCTATGAGACTTAACTGTTCTTATTATATCTGGCTTCCTATAAAGGCCATGTAGTTCACTGTTATGTAGTCTTCTCCATTCACCTGTCTGTTCATCTCTCTTTGGTCCAAAATTTTCCTAAGAACTTCATCATCATCATCATCATCACTCCAGGAATTAGGCAATTGCCCGTTCCGACTTCATAATGCATCAGCCCAACGTCTTGGGTCTTCCAACATCACGTCTTCCTCTTGCTTGATAATTTCTTGCTAACAATGGATATCTTTCCTTACTCATTCCATCCATATGATCAATCCATTTCTGTCTGTAATTCGTGACCTTATCCAATAAAGGCTGTACTTTCAATTCTTCTCTTATATCCTCATTTCTTATTCTATCAAGTCTTGTACATCCTTTAACATATCTTAGGAACCTCATCTCCGCCGTCTGTATTCTATCCTTCTGTTTTTTCATTGGTGCCCAAGTTTCACATCCATACAATATTGTGGGAACCGCCATAACATTATACATTTTTATCTTTGTTTCTTTTCTAATTTTATTTTCGAATGTTCTCTGTACTGTTCCACACACCGTCTGAAATTTATTTATTTTGGAGTCAATATCTCTTTCCACATTGTAGCCAACATCACAGCCCAAATATATGAAACTAGACACCTGTTCTATACTTTGATTTTCTAAAATAATCTTGGATCTCACTGGATCTCTTCCTCTAAAAGCCATGGTCTTCGTTTTCCTTACAAAAATCTTTAGATCATATAATTTACATATTTCATTTAATGCATGCATAGATTTCTGTAAGTCGTCTTCATTTTTCTGTATTATGATTACATCGTCAGCAAAAAGAAGATTATTTATGCAAACTTTATTAGCTATTCTTATTCCTGAACTTTATTTTCAAATACTTTTAATTTTTTCTCCTCCCTTAAAATAAGAGTTCAGGTTGCACATCCTTATAATATAGCTGGGAGAATAATAGTTTTATATATTTTCAGTTTAACATTTTTTGAAAGGAGTTGGGATGACAAGAGTCCCTGTATGCATAATTGCATGCATTTTCAGAATTGAGCCTATGTTTAATTTCTTTGAGCATCTCATTCCTATTTGTGATTATTTTTCTAATGCCCCAGTTTGTCCTTTTGGGCATTTCTGGTGTTCTCTCCTGGCAATGGCATAATTGTAACCCACTTCTGAGGTTGGGGCACCTGGAAGGCAGGTTTACATTGCCGATTATGAGGGGTGATGATGATGATAGTGGTGAGCCAGGAGAGTACCTAATCCTAAGCTTAATCTAAGATGAATATGAATGATGATGATTGCGATGACCATATGGTGTTCGGGGGACAATTTGGGCCTTAAAGTTTCCTGACATTTGTCTTACAGATGAGGAAAAACCTCACCCAGGAAACTGTCCCGACCAGGGATCGTACCCAGGCATGCTGCATGACAAGGCAACATGCTACCTCAAGACTACGGCGGTTGACTATTTGTGATTATTGTTCTGAAGTATTTGAATTCAGCTACTTCTTCAAAATTTTCATTTGCCATTAGCTGTCCATTTCCATTATTTAATGTATTTCTATGCGTGACCACATATTTAGTTTTACTGATATTTACTTCCAGTCCCAATTTCTTAGTGTTACTCAATAGTGTGTGCGTGTTGACCCTTAGTATCTCCTTGCAATCGCCCAATAGCACTACATCATCAGCATAAACTAATAGTTTATTAATACCATTGAGTTTAGACCTTCTTTATCCTGTAAAGATTTGATGGCATGCTCTAGAACAAAATTGAATAGTAGAGGATATAGTGCATCTCCTTGCTTCAACTTATTGTGAATTTCAAAAGTATTAGAAAATTGTTTGCCTACACACACCCTACTCTTTGTGCCATTTAGACATATTTGTATAATTCACAGTTAAATTCCAACGAAAATCCGGTATCATAATGTCAGTTGAAAATGGGAGGGATGTTTCTCTTGAAAATTTCAGTTTCCATGTTTAAGAAAACATAAAGTATGAGGTAAGATAAGAAATGACTCATTCATTCATTGAACATTCAAATAAGTCTAACTAACTTTTTAGGAATTCTGAACTCCAGCAGGATACTATATAACTTCTCCCTCTTAATTGAATCATATGCTTTTTCGTAGCCTACATATAGTTGATATAAAGTACCATTATATTTACACTTCTTTTCTAAAATCTGTCATTTGTGCCATCTATTGAGAGAAATATACTTAATCAACATTAATCCTGCTCGCTCAGTCAATACCACAACATTTCAAATAATCCCTAGAGCAATAATTAAATTAATCAGATTTTACACTTCATCTCATATTATTGTAAATCTCAGATCCAGTTTTGCATGGGAATTTCTTTCGAAACTGGTCCTGAGTTTTACAAAAATATGAGATGAGGTGTAAAGTCTGATTCATTTAATTATTATTGAATAAACCTCATAGTGTTAGTTTCTAAATATATTAATTTATAGAATTTCAGCTTCTCAATATCCAAGACCAATCAACTCATGTTTTAATCCAATGAAAGGAATATATTCCTAACATCAGAAAAATAGTTGATTTGTCTTAGAAAAGTGGAAGAATGTTTTATAACCCAATTGAATTCTTTTAAAGTACCAGTATTTGTATTAATTGTATAATGCAAGCTTTCACAGCCAGAAATCATGATATTAGAAGATTTCGGGCTATATGACCATGGCCCATAACTGGTGTTTTTTCCAGACATTTCTCCCTCCATAGCTGAGGGAGATTAGAAGATTTTGGGCTATTAGAGCATGGTCCATAACTGGTGTTTTTTCCAGACATTTCTCCCTCCATAGCTGAGGGAGATTAGATTTTGGGCTATTAGAGCATGGTCCATAACTGGTGTTTTTTCCAGACATTTCTCCCTCCATAGCTGAGGGAGATTAGATTTTGGGCTATTAGAGCATGGTCCATAACTGGTATTTTTTCCAGATGTTTATCCCTCTGTAGCCGAGGGAGAAACATCTGGGAAAAACACCAGTTATGAACCATGGCCTTATAGCCCAAAATCTTCTAATATCATTCATATTAATTGATTTTTCAACATTTTCTTAGAAATAATATTAGATTAAGAAAGGTCTGAAAGCCACCTAATTGAAAGAAAGGCAATTTTAATTAAATACACAGAAAAACCAAAAGAGCTTGCAGTTTGAGAAAAAACCCAAATAAAAAAAAGCAAGAAAAACTAATGAATTGGGGAATTTGAATTGATTCAGAGGTTCATTGATACACCAACAGATGGAGTAAGAAGCAGTTCTCCTGGCCGACAGAACATCAGTCGTGAAATTACTGATGATAAAACCACCTAGGTATCGAAAGATTGAATATGAAGTGAGGTGTAAAGAATTTTATTTTAAATCTCAACAGTTTTAATATTATATAATAATAAATTACAAAGTGATATTAAAATTGGATTAGAAATAATACACCTTACTTCATAAAATTAATTTTCTCAGCTGCCCAAGTTTTGAATCAGAATATAATTAATAATTGGAATGAAAAATCTCCAGATGATAAAATCCATTTTAGGAAATGAGATGTAATATTTTAATTTTAAAGTTTTAATGATTCTTTCTTCCTTTCTTTTTTTTTAATTTAAACATCCATATTATTCAGGACAATGTGTATTTTTATTGTGCACAGAAAGGAGTTCACTTAGGGTGAGTGTAATGGTATATGGTTTTGTAGTGTACCATTGTGTGTTGTAAGGAAGGCAGATAGTGATGGTGATAATGAAGTAAGAACAAATCTGATGCTGATAAATATATATATATATACATATATATATATATATATATATAGCCCAATTTTCTTATGGACCAAGGGACCATTAGACTGATGCACTCAAAATTACTGGTCAGGAGACAGACATGCATCTTCTTGAGATGGCGCTGCACAGTGTGATATTTGACGATTCTAGGGGGATTTAATTCTTGGCTCGATAATTTTACTATTTTTCAGTCATAATTGTTTTCTATGCTACTTGTAACATTATTTGGATAACGCTCTTAACAATTTCAATTATTCCTAATAATATTTTCCATAAAAATAATTGTTGTTATATATTATTTTATACCCAATATTTTACAAATTTAATGAACACAAATTATTTTATATTTCTTACCAAAACATTCAATTTATTATTTTGAATAATATATCATTGTTTTACATACCGGTATTATAAAATACAAATATAATGCATTTATTAAAAAAACAAATATTTTTAATTTATCGCTATTTTACAAATAAAAAAATTGCATGCGCATATCATATTTTTTTTATATTATATATTTTTTAATATAAACATTTCACATATTATGAGGACACATGGTATTTTATTTCATACATAAAACATATAATTATTATGAATTATTTATCATTATTTTTCAAATAAAAAATTCTTAAATATTATTGTTTTTTTTATAAAATCCATAATTTATCATTTTACAAACATAAGAAAATACAAATGATCCTAAATTTCTAAGAACATATAAATTTATTAAGTATTTCTTAATTTCATTATTTTAAAAACAGGTATTCTATTTATTAGAAAGTTTCTATATTGCCATTATTATATAAATTAAAACAAAAAAAAACACAATTGCATTTCCATTTCTTACAGAAAAATGCTATGAATTTTTTCATTATTTTGCACATAATATAATTATTTGACTATGGAAGCAGAGTCTTTTTCTTTCCCTTATCACGCAACTTCATTTCAGCAGCAGTAGGTTTTTCTTCTAGGTTTGTTGACCGAACGAATTCTCGAAGCTTCTGCCTTTTCACAACATTTTTTGAATGATTTTGATGGCCTACCAGAACTAGAGGACGGTTGATCTATAGAAGTAGAAGGCAGAGATTGACAATCGGTCACAGTCTGAATAATTTTCCAGGAATCTGCCACGATGACGATAACATTTGTTCCATCTTACTTCAATTTGCTAACACACACTTCTCATGTAGGCCTTTAAATTCTTAATAATGACATCAGAGACTATCGTATGTTTAATTTGTTTAAACACAAATTCATACACTGCATCATAACGTTCCATTTTATTATTTCCGGACCAAACTTCAAAAATTGCATGCCGAGAAATAAGGGGAACTATTGTGAAACAAAGAAGAATAAGCTAAAGAAACGCAGATGAACACAATTTTCTCTTCTGTTTCCAATAGAAGGGATGTCAATAAATAAAAATAATGCAATTAGAAGGCCATATACGTCCATATAAGAAAGTTCTAGTCTAAAATATCTGGATAATAAACTTAAATTGGAACACAGTTAAAATCCTTCATTCATATTAACATTTGTAAATCAAAACAGATGAAACCTATCTTACGTAACTTACAGAACCCCAAACTAAACATAAATATAACAATAACATGTAAACGACTTTATTCTCTACACAAATCAGCTCGATTAATCAACCTACTCAATAAGACAGATTATGCATCTGCACGTGACTGTTGTGTTTAGACCTCATTTATGAGTCCCTGCGCATGCCTAGGAACAAAATAATTACACATATATGCTAATAGGTTTGTTTACATTTAAATTACAAAATATCACTTTTATTAATTAACCTTGAAATTTTGAATTAAATCCCCCTAGATTGTTAAAATAGCACACTGTGCACTGTAGATATAAGATGACAGCAGGATAAGATAGTACAGCCATGTTAAAATAACAAAACATTAGAAGGCTATCAAAACAGACATTACAATGTGGATTAGGAGATAAAAGGTTGACCAAGAAATACATGGAAAGAACAGAAAATGTTAAGGAGGTTGAAAACAGGGAAATAAATTGGGTGGAAATTATGAAAGAAGGGATATGGAATGACTGAGATACTTGGAGGTTTTTGTCTAAGACTTGGTCCCTTAATGATAAGGAACATGCATGAGTAAGATTAAGGTGATGTTTACTTCTTGTATTTTTATTTTAGAGCAATTACTTCAATATATAACTGGTCCAATATAACTGTTTCACAAATTTATAACTGATATTTTATTTTACCTTCATTCAAACTCAATCACTACTTAAAATTTTTCTATTGTTTTTAGTAATATAACAATAAAAAAGTTCTGCAATCTATGGTTTCATAAAACAGAAACCTAGTTTACAATATGTTCAACTAATCTATTTAGCACTGAGAGCTATCTAAATCAAATAAAAAAAATGAATCTAATACATAGGCAAAATTCTAGCACTAAAAGTAATGATTGCCTTTCAAATTTACAACAAATAACAAGTACAATGATCAGCATTAATGAGCTAAATGCTTGAACACCATTTACAATGTAGGACAAACGTAAGCAATACTCTTGTCTTTATATAAATTCAATGGATATATAAAATAAAAACTCAATATGTTTATAAATAATTTGTTTATCAAATATTTCTGATTTTTTAATTAAAGTTTTTTAATGCTAAACATGGCTTTGGCATAAGTTAAGCTTAAATATTATATTGACAATATCTACATACCTACAGTGGGTGAGATCTTAGAAAGTGATTGACAGTATGTGTGTGTGGGGGGGGGGCAATCATGCATGTGAAGGGGCTTGCCTTACTATTGGCCAATCACAAACCATGTTTGTCATATGCTTTTGGGAATCCACAGTCCTATGTTGATGCAGTTCCTTGTATCGTGCATGCAATGCATTGTGTGAAACAGAGACTTGCATGTTAATTGTAACAACAATTTTAATTCGTATAAAGTTAATTGTATCAAAACATCATTGGCGTATCATATATGTCATCAAGATATCATTGATAGTGAAAAAGAAAATTATTTGGGTGTAATGCCATTGGAGTCCAACAGCAAGTGAGAAATGTTTGGCAACACTGTGATCTTCACTTCAGCTGTAAGCAGAAATTCCAATTATAAAGTAAGATCTCACACACTGCAATTGTTATTCAGCTATAAATGGACAATTTTCAGCTGAAAAATCTTTACAACCAATTCTGGGCCCTCCATCAGACATGTAATTATGAGTAGGATCTTGATTGTGATTTTATGTAAACACATTTATTTACATACAATGCCGTGAGTTGGTATATGAAATAGACATTTACCTAGGTTAGACTTAAATGTTTCATAACTACTTTTTATGCAGGTACTATTAATAAACACAATAAAGTAAAATTTATGTAATAATCTTTTTATTGATATATTCCTATATATAACGAACTCCATGGAATGACAAGCTAGAAGACTTTTAGCTACCAGCCAGCTGCTGTGCTCACATTACAAGTATCAACTGAGGTTGAAATTCATCTGCCGAATACAGGTGCGACATGTGGTCAACAAGTTGGATCTCCCAGTCATAATTGGTTTTCACAAGCTGAAGCCACTACTAATTGTAGCTACCCAAATTCCTCATAATGCTGCTTGGGCATTGGTCCTATCGAAATTCCATGAGAAAATTTCTTCTCCCATGGGGACTTGGAACAGCACAAATCCCATACCTCTGCACCAAAGCAGATGCCTTAAACCACTCAGCTGCAGTGCGAGACATTCATATATGTAAAAGTAATATTCAAGATTAGTTATTACATATATTTCAAGTTAATTTCTATATGCATACAATCCAATGCATAAATAATAATCTTTACAATACATTCGTTAATTACTAATTTTCACTGTACCATATATCACCAGACAACTGGATACATTAGCTGAAGTTGTCCTGGAAGAAGTCGGCAATCTGTTTCCACAACCAGCCTTTCACAAATCTCTCAACTTCATTATAAGATGCAAAGTGATCTCTGAAGATCTTCTTTCATTTTGGCGAACAGATAGAAATCAGATGGTACGAGATCTGGACTGTATGGAGGATACCATATGGTGATAAGCTTCAGTCTTCAAAGTTGTTCTTGTGGTGGCATCTTCTGATAACCAAGAAAAGCAATCACATCTTTGTGAAATACCTATTATGTTTGCAATTTCTCTCTGAGCAATATGATGATTGCCCTGAATCAGTCTGTAAACTTTTTGCTTGCTTAACTCAGTGGCTGCTGTGACAGGATATCCAACTCTTTCTTTGTCAAGCAAGTCATATGTCCCCACCTCACCATCTTTAAATCCCAACGATATGCTCACATCAACACAATCACCATAAACATCTTGCAGCCTCTGATAAATTTTCTTTGGGGTGACACCTTCTGCTGTCAAAAATTCAATGAGAGCATATTACTTAAATTGCATTGACCAATTGTTGTATCCATTCTTTACACTGTAACAACACAACTGTTCATTGCTAAGCGTTTCTGCCAACTGGAGCTATAGAGGAGAGTCCACTCAACAGTCCAGTAATTACCGCATACCAGTGCTCCTATTTGCTGTGAGGTTACGAAGGTGGAGGCATTTATTTTCATTCAATCCTTGTAATCAGAAATAAATTAACTATGCTTTTAGAGAAAGTACTATCATAAAACATTATTAATTCATCCTTCAGCTTTTTTATTTCAACACCTAACACATAACATAGCAGTTATATTCAAAAGGGTGTGTACATCTACTGTTGTGTAGTTTTCTGTAGAAGTTCACTGATTTATTTGTCTTCTTCTTCTTCCTTCCAAATATTAGGCCAAGGCCTGTTACGATCCTATAGAAAATTTTCCCTCCAGCGTTTGAGGGAAATTCTCATATAAGACTTGAAAGCATAATAATAGTCCCTTCGATTGGTTGCTGGCCAAAGGAAGGCAAGACCAGTGATGGGGCTGCCATCTTATAGCCTCTGGTCAGGCTTTTCTGGAGAAGAAAAGAAAATAAAGGAAAGAAGAAATGGAAGAAAGGAAAGACTCCCTAGCCCTCGGATGCTCTAATAGCATTGGCGTCAAAAAAACAAGAGTTAACCAAGAGAGGTTAGATAGTAAAGTTAAAAGAGTGCAAAACACAAGTAAGTGGAAGAAATGTTTTGCACAGCTTGGGCACCTTGTGGTCGCCATCCACATATCCCCTAGATGAGGACCCCTGAGGGGTGATTTATTTTTAATACCATAAAAAGGTGACGAATGATGAAAAGCTCATAATAATGAAATTCCAACCCAGCAATTGTTTTGATAACTGATGAAAGGTATGAATAATCATAGAAAATTTGATCCTGAAATATCTCAAATGGAACTGTCTTAGCCAACTTGCTCAGTTCCTCAACATTTTTATTTCATCTGTGGTTAACAGCTTCAGATATGTCTAAGTGGCAACACGCTCCTCAAGCTAGTGTTAACAGATAGGAATGAAACATAACAAAGGCTGAAGGGCACATAATAAATCACAGTCTTCAATACCAAAAACATTCTTTAATAATTATAAATAATCAATTGAGTTGGTGTTTACTTGATGAAAATTCGTATTTATTAATTAAATAAAAATTAGTTTTATTTGATTTTTATATTTATTAAGATATAATTCAGTGACAGCTGTTTCGGTACACTGTACCTTCTTCAGACATGTTAACAAATTATGAATTGTGTTATTATAGTACTATAATTCATAATTTGTTAATATATCTGAAGAAGGTACAGTGTACAGAAACAGCTGTCACTGAATTATATCTTAATAAATATGAAAATCAAATAAAACTAAGTTTTATTTTTATTTAATTAATAATTATAAATAAACTACTGTGCCAGTATGAGACTACATTTGCTAAATTCATTTTTTTGAGAAAACAAGAAATAAAATTTCACAATTTTTACTAATTTGCTGTTGTTTGAAGACAATATATCTTAAACAATGAAACAATTACTGTATTGAATTAAAAGAAAAAATTGTTTATATTAGAGATTATGCAAAATGACACATGAATGAGCAAAAAAACCATAAATTGTGATTTTGTACTATAAAAAACTGTGACATTTTAAATTTACAATTTATGATTTTTTTAATCAATTGAGTTGGTGTTTACTTGATGAAAATCCATATTTAATTTATGATTTTTTGTTTGCTCAATCATGAGCCACTTTGCACAATCCTAATATAAACAATGATTTTTTTAAAATTCAAATACAGTAATTGTTTCATAATTGAGGTATGTCTTCTGACAACAGCAAATGAGTATTAGGAGTTATTTATTTTGGAGCATTTTCATTTTAACAAAAAAGGTAACCCTTATAAAAATGTATATAAAAATGCAGAGAATTTGTAATTTTTCCTTATTTGTGTTATCATTAACAGGACACTACTCTTTGCAAATGTCTTTTTCTGATACTAGAAAAAATTAGCAACCAATCTGTACAAACCCTTCCAGGTAGTAAAAGGCTCGATTTTATTTCATTTTATTTGAAGAGAAAAATATAATCCTGAATCGGGATTTAAACCTGATGTCTCTGGTTCTGTACACCAGCACTCTATCCATTAAGCTATCATGCATTCCGATTCAAATACATATTATTTCTCTCCTTTATTATATGAATTCCCGCATGCAGAGGTAAATACTTTTCGTTCCACTATGCCTCTAGTGGCTTCTTTATCAAGAGGACTTTAATGAAAATCACACCACATTTATAGCCAGTGAAGCTTATTTTCGATCTTAAATATTAAATTTATAACTTCTCACCAAATGATAATTAATTATTTCATTAATTAAAGACTTCAACAAGCCTTGGCATACAATTACTAATGATAAATTGGGAATTAGGCATATTTTTCATTAAAAATTAATAAATCCGAGGTACGACAGCTCCAAAGAGTCAAATATAAAGGAAATAGCATGGTTAGTATGATGCAATCTCTTGACCTTAAGAATCAGTCCTAGTGGTCTAGTGGTTCAATTTTTTTTTTCAGATCATAAAAATATTCTGAATAAGGCAGTAAAGCTGTGGGTATCATCTCACAGATTTATAGCATGTAAAAAAAAACTCAATCTTGAAATAATAGATGTCAGCCCTTTTGTGTCATCTTTGAATTGTGATGTCAATAACTTCTTCTTCTTTCCAAGTATTAGGCCAAGGCCTGTTACGAGCCTATAGAAAATTTTCCCTCCAGCGTTTCATAGGACGGCCCAGAGATCTTCGTCCTCTTGGTATATAATTATAAACAGCTTTGGGGATCCGATTTGAACTCATTCTTTCAAGATGGTGTCAATAACTTGAGATGTTAAAAGCACTTTTAAATGAAATTACTACTCACCTTCAACTTTATTTTAAGTATTTCGTCATTTCTCATTTCAGTTGGCTTCTCAGATGGTATCAAAGAGACTGAGTGAACTGTTTTCAGACCTATACTTAAAAGAAAACTTACTGGGAACTGAACCCAGAATTCTTGAGATAAACTGCACTGAGCTGGTCACAGGTTTTAATTACACTTTAAAAATATATTTTAAGAAATATTGGCATGAAAAAAGGCATCTCAAACAAGACAATTAGCAGAAAATTACCTTATTGCATGTAATTAATATTTTATTTTATAAGATTAATTTAATTCAAAACGACTGAAAAAAAATGATGTAAATATGGAACAGCATAATGTATAGCAGTGGTTTATTGGAGAATAATTATAGAATACTACCTTTACTTTCTATATCTATATTGTCAAGCTGCATTTAAAATTTGCAGAAGCAATTTTCAGTTACACTGGAGCTACGACAGGTTGCTTAATTAGCACATCTACTAATTAACACTCTATATTAATTATATTCAAATATAAGACTGCACATGTTAAACAAGTAACATTTTCCAATTAAAATCACAATCAAGTTTATCAAGGCAAGGTAAATATATGCATGGACGGACAGATGGATATAGGTAATTTTTTTTTGCTCTTTTTCATTGAGATTGCTGAAAACTGACCAATTTTAATGTACATTGGTGGAAAATATTTTAAATACTTGATAACTCTGGGAATGTACTTTTTCTTAAAAAATATGAACAAACCATCATTTCCTTGAGCACACAATCTGATTTGTCAAATCTTTTACATCATGATATGTTTTCACGTCTCCTGCCTCCAGTTAAACTTACAAAGCTGTACGATCGGACACTGATTCTCAAGAAAATAACATTCCATGCTTAACAAACAGTTATGCTGAAATTTCAGTTTTCTTTCTTTCTCAATTAGCCTTAAGAAATATTCTTCAGACTCAACAACTTAATAAATTTTAATTTTAGAATATAATAATAATAATAATAATAATAATCCCAGTTTATAGACAATGAACTTAATTAATCATATAAAATTCAGTTACAAAAGACAGTTATTATTAACACTTGTTAAATTGTAGGGAAATTTCTGACCATTACACAAAATGCAATACGTAGTATAAAGTCTATAGTTCAGTGGTAGAATTCAAAGAATTATAATTTATATAAGTGAGTCGGATAATTGTTTTACTTTTTCAAAGAATTATACCTGATTGTTGAATTTAAAGTTAATCATTATGCTTACCAGGGCATTCAATAAGTAATGGCAACACTGCTGTAATATCACAAAAAATGTATTTAGGTTTACTTTTGACGTTACGAACTTCATTTATAGTCTCCTGCCAAGTCAGCTGTATGTTGTCAAATCCTTGGAATATGACACACGTCATCTGCACCATTCTGGATATCTCTTTCGTCTGATTGATCTAGAGCTTTCTGGATATAAACTCTTGATTGAAATCGAATGCCTTCTAGAGGTTATTTGATCTTTGAGAACAAGTTATAGTCAGAAGGGCTCATGTCTAGTAAATTTGGTGGATGTTCTTCCCAATTCTACATTCTAAACAAATTCTACTTTCTACTAAACATATTTTTTCTTAGGGCAGTATTACTTACTAAATGTGAGAAACAGTGAATGTATTCACAAAATATTGGTATTTCAAGGCTTTCAATATTACAGATTTATACAACAATGTTGCCGTTACTTATCAAATGCCCTAGTATTTTCAGGGTTATAACTTATAACTAAAGACTGGATGTTAGGGAAAATGCCTATAGTTATTTATTATAGATATTGTAAAAGTGACTTCATATAAACTCTTACCTACGATCTTAGAGTTGTTTTCCATGAAGTTCATTTTGACTATAAATGCCTATTTCAGCTTACAATGCCTATAAATGCCTATTTGCCATTCTTTTTCTCGAAATTGACTTATTATTTCAATGAAATTAATTGAAATGGACAGACTTCAAGACACATATCATTGCATAGAAATTTTCAAGTGTTCTTTTTATAAATTCTCTTTAGAATATTTTATGATAAGAGTGGCAAAAAGACAATAACCTAGCAGGTGGATGGTTTCCACCACAATGCACTCCCGTTAGGCAAAATAACAAGTACTGGCTATTTTACTTTAACGTAAGGCTGTAAAAATGTACGTTGTAGTCCATTTTTATAAGAGCCTATTTTGAATTTTTAGTGCCTATATTAATGATTTTTAGTAACTTTTTGCCTGCCTATTTTGAATTTTTTAAGTGCCTAACATCCGGACTCTACTTATAACCTTTGATAATAAAGTTGATAATAATGATGATACAGCTGGTTTTCTTCATAGGTTGTAACCCATAATTATAGTATACACAAACTTAATGGTAATAATAATGAAAGAAAAATAAATAGAACAAAAGATTACTATTTGTACTTCCTAGCTGTATAAACTGATTATGGGCACTCAATAACAATCACAAAACTGCTCTAGTCAAGTGTTATTCACTTGATCACCAGAGTAAAATGTAGCACTGACTCCTTATCAGCAAAGATATACTACTACAAGGTTATTATATTTTTTATTATAGTATGGGCATTTTACTATGAATTCTAAGTAAATTACTAATTATAAAAACTCTTAAGATATCACTTATTGCATTGTGATATGTCTGGTGGTTAACAATGCGACTGTGGTGACAAATTTTAGAAAATCTATACTCCATAATGCTAAGGAAGGAAGGAGGATTCATCATTAAGTGGACTGTAATTAAAATAAGCTGAGATTAATTGGAGACTTGAACAGTGTGTTCTGGAAAATGGTCCTGACATAAAGGTGCATCACAACATGAAAAAAAAGTCCTATAGTTAATATCTTCTAAATATCTTTGAATTTAATGTACTATACAGATATATACAGGGTGTAACAGGACCTCACCGACAAAATGGTAGGCCATGCAGAGAGGATTATTTTTTGTGAAGGAACATATAGTCCCAAACGTGTTGTTCATGAGTTATGCACATGTATCAAAGTGCGTGCGCCATGCACTGGAACCAACCCATTGGTTGCTTATCTGTTCCGTCAGCCCTCACTCTGTCATAGCAATACATACCTGAGGGTTGGTTTGTTGTTGTTTTGAGAATTTAATCAACATGCAGTACGAGTTGTCTGAACTCAGAGACATGATTATGTGTTACGGTGAGGGAGAGAGAGGCTAGTCGCATGTACTAGCAGCAGTATCCCAACAGGAGACATCCACATCATAATACATTTGCTACAATTCATCGATGCCTTGGACAAATGGGGAATCTTTGTCTTTGGGCCATTGGCAGCGGGAGGTGTGATGTGAGGACACTGTGGTTGAGCGAGTTACTTTCGAACCTTCAACCAGCATGCATGATGTGCTTGTGCTATGAATGTAAGTTACCAGTCCATTTGGAAGGTATTGAGAGAGTACAACCTACACACATATCACCTTCAGAATGTGCAGGCAAAAGGACCACAAGATTTTGTATCTCGTATGAACTTTGTACAGTGGTTTCTACATCAGACTCTTCATGATGCTGCCTTACTTACACAGGTATTGTTCTCAGATGAGGCCTATTCTATGCGTGATGGATACTACAATAGTAGGAATAGTCACATCTGGGATTACAATAACACATGCAATTGCTGCAGATGAGGCCTATTCTATGCGTGATGGATACTACAATAGTAGGAATAGTCACATCTGGGATTACAATTGCTGCAGATGAGGCCTATTCTATGCATGATGGATACTACAATAGTAGGAATAGTCACATCTGGGATTACAATAACACATGCAATTGCTGCAGATGAGGCCTATTCTATGCATGATGGATACTACAATAGTAGGAATAGTCACATCAGGGATTACACTAACACATGCAATTGCTGCAGATGAGGCCTATTCTATGCATGATGGATACTACAATAGTAGGAATAGTCACATCTGGGATTACAATAACACATGCAATTGCTGCAGATGAGGCCTATTCTATGCATGATGGATACTACAATAGTAGGAATAGTCACATCTGGGATTACACTAACACATGCAATTGCTGCAGATGAGGCCTATTCTATGCATGATGGATACTACAATAGTAGGAATAGTCACATCTGGGATTACACTTACACATGCAATTGCTGCAGATGAGGCCTATTCTATGCATGATGGATACTACAATAGTAGGAATAGTCACATCTGGGATTACAATAACACATGCAATTGCTGCAGATGAGGCCTATTCTATGCATGATGGATACTACAAATAGTAGGAATAGTCACATCTGGGATTACACTAACACACACGCAATTGCTGCAGATGAGGCCTATTCTATGCATGATGGATACTACAATAGTAGGAATAGTCACATCTGGGAATACATTAACACATGCAATTGCTGCAGATGAGGCCTATTCTATGCATGATGGATACTACAATAGTAGGAATAGTCACATCTGGGATTACACTAACACATGCAATTGCTGCAGATGAGGCCTATTCTATGCATGATGGATACTACAATAGTAGGAATAGTCACATCTGGAATTACACTTACACATGCAATTGCTGCAGATGAGGCCTATTCTATGAATGATGGATACTACAATAGTAGGAATAGTCACATCTGGGATTACAATAACACATGCAATTGCTGCAGATGAGGCCTATTCTATGCATGATGGATACTACAATAGTAGGAATAGTCACATCTGGGATTACACTAACACATGCAATTGCTGCAGATGAGGCCTATTCTATGCATGATGGATACTACAATAGTAGGAATAGTCACATCTGGGATACACTTACACATGCAATTGCTGCAGATGAGGCCTATTCTATGCATGATGGATACTACAATAGTAGGAATAGTCACATCTGGGATTACAATAACACATGCAATTGCTGCAGATGAGGCCTATTCTATGCATGATGGATACTACAATAGTAGGAATAGTCACATCTGGGATTACACTAGCACACGCAATTGCTGCAGATGAGGCCTATTCTATGCATGATGGATACTACAATAGTAGGAATAGTCACATCTGGGAATACATTAACACATGCAATTGCTGCAGATGAGGCCTATTCTATGCATGATGGATACTACAATAGTAGGAATAGTCACATCTGGGATTACACTAACACATGCAATTGCTGCAGATGAGGCCTATTCTATGCATGATGGATACTACAATAGTAGGAATAGTCACATCTGGAATTACACTTACACATGCAATTGCTGCAGATGAGGCCTATTCTATGAATGATGGATACTACAATAGTAGGAATAGTCACATCTGGGATTACATAACACATGCAATTGCTGCAGATGAGGCCTATTCTATGCATGATGGATACTACAATAGTAGGAATAGTCACATCTGGGATTACACTAACACAATGCAATTGCTGCAGATGAGGCCTATTCTATGCATGATGGATACTACAATAGTAGGAATAGTCACATCTGGGATACACTTACACATGCAATTGCTGCAGATGAGGCCTATTCTATGCATGATGGATACTACAATAGTAGGAATAGTCACATCTGGGATTACAATAACACATGCAATTGCTGCAGATGAGGCCTATTCTATGCATGATGGATACTACAATAGTAGGAATAGTCACATCTGGGATTACACTAACACATGCAATTGCTGCAGATGAGGCCTATTCTATGCATGATGGATACTACAATAGTAGGAATAGTCACATCTGGGATTACACTTACACATGCAATTGCTGCAGTTGAGGCCTATTCTATGCATGATGGATACTACAATAGTAGGAATAGTCACATCTGGGATTACAATAACACATGCAATTGCTGCAGATGAGGCCTATTCTATGCATGATGGATACTACAATAGTAGGAATAGTCACATCTGGGATTACACTACACATGCAATTGCTGCAGATGAGGCCTATTCTATGCATGATGGATACTACAATAGTAGGAATAGTCACATCTGGGATTACACTTACACATGCAATTGCTGCAGATGAGGCCTATTCTATGCATGATGGATACTACAATAGTAGGAATAGTCACATCTGGGATTACAATAACACATGCAATTGCTGCAGATGAGGCCTATTCTATGCATGATGGATACTACAATAGTAGGAATAGTCACATCTGGGATTACACTAACACATGCAATTGCTGCAGATGAGGCCTATTCTATGCATGATGGATACTACAATAGTAGGAATAGTCACATCTGGGATTACAATAACACATGCAATTGCTGCAGATGAGGCCTATTCTATGCATGATGGATACTACAATAGTAGGAATAGTCACATCTGGGATTACACTTACACATGCAATTGCTGCAGATGAGGCCTATTCTATGCATGATGGATACTACAATAGTAGGAATAGTCACATCTGGGATTACACTAACACATGCAATTGCTGTTCGCAATCACCAGCAGTGGTTTTTTACCTTCAACATTTGGGCTGGAATTGTTGCTACTCATCTGCTGGGACCTGTAATTCTGCCAGCAAGGTAAAATAGGGCAGCTTATCTACAGTTCCTGCAGACCACCCTTTCTGACCTGCTAGACAGTGTACCGTTTGCTGTGCACTGCAATCTCTGGTTTCAGCACACTTCAGTGTAGATGAACAAGCACAACTGACCCTCGATTATGGGGACCAGTGGATTGGATGAGGAGGACCTGTTGTGTGGCCAACGCTTTCACCTGATTTAATGCCCCTTGATTTTTTTTTGGGTGCATATCAAGAGTATGGTCTATGTAACTTCAGTGGTCACCAGAGCCTAACTGACTGACAGACTAAATGTTGCATTTGACGACGTCAAACACAATCCTGCCATGCTCGGCCGTGCTGACCCAATTGTTGCTGTGACAATATCAAACATACAATGAGGCACAGGATCGACTGTTTGAACACTTATTGTAGAAAAATGCCTTTTTCATAAGTAATGCCACGAGCGATTTCCAAATTATCAATAAATTCACGACTCACGAAGTGAGGAGTGAATTTATCTAGAGAATTTGGAAATCAAGAGTGGCATTTGTTAGGACTATTTAACGAATAAAATTAAGCTGTTTACTCACAAATCATTATTTAAATATAGTTATTTTAAAATATTTATATATTTAATGTAAACGGCGATGTTTGAAAACAAACGAGAAGCGATAGGTACGCTTCATCTGCTTCTTTTGTTTATCATTGCAACCAGATCATACTATTTATTGGCAAAGGAATGCAATGTTGTAAGAATGCTCTCTAGTGGAGAAAAAATGAAACACATCAAACTGTATATTAATTCATTTCTGATGTCGTATGATGTAAATATGACAATTATATTTTTCTGGATTGTTACCTGGGAAAAAATACATTTAAGAAAGTGCAAACAGTGGTTTCTTTTTTTTGGTGGTATAATAAATTGCTACAAATGTTTTTATATTAACTCCCGCATGCGGCATGTGTTGACATTCATGCACTATATATACAATCTGGTAGCCGTATTTCTCACAGGCTCAGTCACTGCAAAATAATGGTCAGACCTGTTCAGAATATTAAAAAGGAGGAGCCTTCTTTAATATGGTAATTATAACACTGATAAATATTTTGCGAAATACGACTCTGATTGGTTGTAAAACAGAAATCATTGAAACGTGATTGGCCATTGAGTCCCATTTGGGGCATGAGTTAAATAGTCAATAAAATGATATGTGTACAATTGACGATTTTTATTATTAATTTAACACTTCTCATAGAAGGATAAATTATATTTGAAGAGAAAAATTTTCGCCTAGACCGGGACTCGAACCCGGGACCCTTGGCTTTCCGGGCCAAGTGCTCCACCAACTGAGCTACCGAGGCGAGTTACGATCTAGACGCAAATTTCTTTTTTTTCTCTTATGTACGTTGTAATTCCCTAGCGCCAAATGCTTGAAACCATAGCTTCTATCTTTGCAAATGGCGGCTTCTTAGTTAAGAAGACATTTATTGGGAATTTAACACTACTTTATAGCCAGTAGGGCTTCTATTGACGATTTTTATTATTAATTTAACACTTCTCATAGAAGGATAAATTATATTTGAAGAGAAAAATTTTCGCCTAGACCGGGACTCGAACCCGGGACCCTTGGCTTTCCGGGCCAAGTGCTCCACCAACTGAGCTACCGAGGCGAGTTACGATCTAGACGCAAATTTTTCTCTTATGTACGTTGTAATTCCCTATTACAACGTACATAAGAGAAAAATTTGCGTCTAGATCGTAACTCGCCTCGGTAGCTCAGTTGGTGGAGCACTTGGCCCGGAAAGCCAAGGGTCCCGGGTTCGAGTCCCGGTCTAGGCGAAAATTTTTCTCTTCAAATATAATTTATCCTTCTATGAGAAGTGTTAAATTAATAATAAAAATCGTCAATAGAAGCCCTACTGGCTATAAAGTAGTGTTAAATTCCCAATAAATGTCTTCTTAACTAAGAAGCCGCCATTTGCAAAGATAGAAGCTATGGTTTCAAGCATTTGGCGCTAGGGAATTACAACGTACATAAGAGAAAAAAAAAGAAATTTGCGTCTAGATCGTAACTCGCCTCGGTAGCTCAGTTGGTGGAGCACTTGGCCCGGAAAGCCAAGGGTCCCGGGTTCGAGTCCCGGTCTAGGCGAAAATTTTTCTCTTCAAATATAATTTATCCTTCTATGAGAAGTGTTAAATTAATAATAAAAATCGTCAATAGAAGCCCTACTGGCTATAAAGTAGTGTTAAATTCCCAATAAATGTCTTCTTAACTAAGAAGCGCGCCATTTGCAAAGATAGAAGCTATGGTTTCAAGCATTTGGCGCTAGGGAATTACAACGTACATAAGAGAAAAATTTGCGTCTAGATCGTAACTCGCCTCGGTAGCTCAGTTGGTGGAGCACTTGGCCCGGAAAGCCAAGGGTCCCGGGTTCGAGTCCCGGTCTAGGCGAAAATTTTTCTCTTCAAATATAATTTATCCTTCTATGAGAAGTGTTAAATTAATAATAAAAATCGTCAATAGAAGCCCTACTGGCTATAAAGTAGTGTTAAATTCCCAATAAATGTCTTCTTAACTAAGAAGCCGCCATTTGCAAAGATAGAAGCTATGGTTTCAAGCATTTGGCGCTAGGGAATTACAACGTACATAAGAGAAAAATTTGCGTCTAGATCGTAACTCGCCTCGGTAGCTCAGTTGGTGGAGCACTTGGCCCGGAAAGCCAAGGGTCCCGGGTTCGAGTCCCGGTCTAGGCGAAAATTTTTCTCTTCAAATATAATTTATCCTTCTATGAGAAGTGTTAAATTAATAATAAAAATCGTCAATAGAAGCCCTACTGGCTATAAAGTAGTGTTAAATTCCCAATAAATGTCTTCTTAACTAAGAAGCCGCCATTGGCAAAGATAGAAGCTATGGTTTCAAGCATTTGGCGCTAGGGAATTACAACGTACATAAGAGAAAAATTTGCGTCTAGATCGTAACTCGCCTCGGTAGCTCAGTTGGTGGAGCACTTGGCCCGGAAAGCCAAGGGTCCCGGGTTCGAGTCCCGGTCTAGGCGAAAATTTTTCTCTTCAAATATAATTTATCCTTCTATGAGAAGTGTTAAATTAATAATAAAAATCGTCAATAGAAGCCCTACTGGCTATAAAGTAGTGTTAAATTCCCAATAAATGTCTTCTTAACTAAGAAGCCGCCATTTGCAAAGATAGAAGCTATGGTTTCAAGCATTTGGCGCTAGGGAATTACAACGTACATAAGAGAAAAATTTGCGTCTAGATCGTAACTCGCCTCGGTAGCTCAGTTGGTGGAGCACTTGGCCCGGAAAGCCAAGGGTCCCGGGTTCGAGTCCCGGTCTAGGCGAAAATTTTTCTCTTCAAATATAATTTATCCTTCTATGAGAAGTGTTAAATTAATAATAAAAATCGTCAATAGAAGCCCTACTGGCTATAAAGTAGTGTTAAATTCCCAATAAATGTCTTCTTAACTAAGAAGCCGCCATTTGCAAAGATAGAAGCTATGGCGCTAGGGAATTACAACGTACATAAGAGAAAAATTTGCGTCTAGATCGTAACTCGCCTCGGTAGCTCAGTTGGTGGAGCACTTGGCCCGGAAAGCCAAGGGTCCCGGGTTCGAGTCCCGGTCTAGGCGAAAATTTTTCTCTTCAAATATAATTTATCCTTCTATGAGAAGTGTTAAATTAATAATAAAAATCGTCAATAGAAGCCCTACTGGCTATAAAGTAGTGTTAAATTCCCAATAAATGTCTTCTTAACTAAGAAGCCGCCATTTGCAAAGATAGAAGCTATGGTTTCAAGCATTTGGCGCTAGGGAATTACAACGTACATAAGAGAAAAATTTGCGTCTAGACCGTAACTCGCCTCGGTAGCTCAGTTGGTGGAGCACTTGGCCCGGAAAGCCAAGGGTCCCGGGTTCGAGTCCCGGTCTAGGCGAAAATTTTTCTCTTCAAATATAATGTGTACAATTGTTTGTATTCAATTCCGACCCTTATGGGTGAAGAACTCCATCTGTGCATAGCTTATAAATGACGTGTTTGGGACTATATGTTTCTTCATAAAAAATTATCGTCTCTGCTTGGCCTATCATCCCTATAATTTTGTCGGTGAGGTCCTGTTACACCCTATATATATATATATATATATATATATATATATATTCTACTAATCTTCAATACTATGACCTCAGTTTAATGTAATGCATCCTTCTGGCATAAGCATTCACAGAAACACCACTGGTTCTTGTCAGATCTGCTGGCAAGTATTGAAAACACACTCACATATGATATTAATTTTAGACCTTATTTCCTTATTTTGATGCCTCCTCAAAAAATATGGGAACGTTGTTTCTGAACACCTATACTTAGATTTATCAGTTACACTTCATTACTTTCTAATGGCGTATCTCAGACTTCATATAAATGCTCATACTAGCCTACTATAAGAATTGTAATAAAAATTTCTGACTACAACTGAGAAGCCAGCATAACTGTTTTTATTCTTAATGATTTCATTGAATAGTTGAATAAAATTTTCTACATGTCACTTGCTGTTCATATACAAGGGATTAGAAGTGGTTTAGGTGGAACATCTGCAGCAAAATGGATAGGAAACAACAGCCAAAAAGCTGTAAGAAATACAAACTTCAACATATTGATATACAAACTTGTGTCATGAAATAAGAATTAAATCTCGAGCAATAACTGGCCAGCATACAATAGTAAATGATATCAGATAATATGGAACTTACAATATATAGCAGTAAAATATATTTGACTTTTACTATTGTAAATACCAGTACATTATCACATTGTAATTAATGTAACTTTGGTTCCTAACAAGCAATAATAACATTTTCCCACCATTACAAAGTCTGCTATATTTAGTACTTTTAACCTGTCAAGTAGTATTTAGTACTGGAAATCACACTAATTTTTCTTTAACTATAAATATGACATGATATAGTTAGTTTAAATTAGGTTGGTAAAGCACCAATGTATAAAATCATGTAGTAAACAAACCAAAGGCTGTGATCTCCTTGCTTAGATATTTTATAATCCTTCGATTTGCTGTGTTCACTGATAAAATAAACTTTATTATTTATGTAACTTATTATTTGGTATGGTTGAAAGAAGAATAACTGATGGAAGAAGAATCATTGGTATGTTCAACTCAGTGCTTTGGAATAAAAATATAATATACAGAACGAAGAAAACTATATTTCAAGTTCTGTCACAAAGCATTTTATGATATGCATCCGAAACCTGAAAAGTAAGTAGAAAACAAGCTGTCAGCAGTAGAAATGAATTTTTGGAAGCAATCGACAAGAATTTCAAGAAGGGATAAGGTCAGAAACAGCACAATAAGGGAAATTATGCAAGTTGAAAAAAACATTAGGAAAAATAGAAGAAAAATGTTTGAAATGGTATGGACACCTCATAAGAATGGAAGAAGAGAGAATACCAAAGAAGATCCTTAATTGGAAAGCTAATGGAAGAAGTGGAAGAGGCAGGCCTAGAGAATGATGGATGGATGGAGTGAAGAGAATATGGAAGCTAGAGATTTGAGGGAAGAAGATGCTTTAGACAGGAACCTCTGGTGACAAATCACTTTGGGTTTGAAGGAGAAACACTGTATTGTGGAATATTCCTAAATAAATAAAAAAAATATTATTTGATATGGATCTAATGGTATACCAAAACAGCAGAGTATATTTGATGACATGTTTAGTGCATATTTTTAATTACCAATATAATTTTATTAGTTGTGAGGTTGATAACACTGGATTAAATTATATTACTTTTTATGGATTAAAGTTAGGCATTTAGTTACAATTTCCCATTTAGACAAATAGAAATTTTCAGTTATGGTGAAAATAAAATATATTCAATATATGGGGGGGGGGGATCAGTCTATTACAAATGGAAATTGAAAATAAAACAGTGAAACAAGGATCAAACTACAAGAAATTTGTAAAATGTAAGATATGGGAAAATATTAATTATAAAATATAAAAACTCCATAGTTTTGGGTAATTGTATGTTGACACTAAGTTAAGAATACAGTATGCAATATAATGGCAAAATCAACTTCAAAATAGGGCAATGAAATATGTATATGCTACTTAATAGAGAAAACTCAAAACTAATAATTTTTAACATCCTTATTATGAATAATTAGAAAAACCAAATCTGAAAAGATCTAGAACCAACAAAACAATTTTAGACCTAAGATTACATAATGGTATTAATGACAATGTTAATTTTCTTTTTTTTTAATAAAGTAATTTACGATATATTCAGACTTTTTTATATGGCTGCATAGCAAAAAATAATACAATATTTTATCTTGATGTATTATGATATTAAATAATATAAAATCAAGATTAATACAAATTAATACCCTTTTTCTTTGTATATTTTGGAATGGAAATCTATTGCATGCAATTTGTCAGTTAAAAACAGTTGACCAGTCCTAGACTTCTTTGCCTTGAATGGAAATTCATCCTCAACTGGTAACTACTAGTTGTTCCTTTAACAGCATAAATAATACTATTTGTTCCCATTAAATGGGAGGATATTAAGCAAGGAAACAAGAAAGGAAATATCTATATTCAGAGATGTCATAATAACAGGCTTCCAATATAAAACCAGACCGGCCTTACGGAGTTTCACCCGGCACGCAGTGCTATCTCTTCCTCCCGCAATTCACCCTGCCTGCCACCCGTCCTTGAACTGTTTCTTACCTTATAGAAAATGCTGGAAATGTTGTCCTCCCGCAGTTAAACAGGCATTATACCGAGTAAACACATTTAGATTGACACGCTGTAGTTCGGGCACTGTCAAGTTTCTGATTTCATTTCTTATGTTGTTCTTCAGTTCTTCCAATGTGTGCGGATTTGTTTTGTACACTTTGTCTTTCAGGCTACCCCACAAATAAAAATCACACACTGTTAGATCTGGGGAGCGAGTGTTTCTTATTTTGTACTGAACCAGTGGTCTCAAATTTAGTCACAAGATCATGGATTGTCGATCTGGAAGGAGGTAATTGTCCAGGGAAGTTCCGAATAAATTCCTCGCGAACGCGATGAGCTGATTCGTATTTATAATAACATTTACACACATAAATGCGCTGCTCTAATGTCAGCTGATGTCTCATATTGTTGAATGATAGTAAACTGACTAGTTCAAGGACGAGCAGCTGGCAGAGTGAAATGCGGACGAGGAGAGAGCGCTGCCTGACGGGTGAAACCCCGTGAGGCCGGTCCGGGTTTATATTGGAAGCCCGGTATAAGGATGATATAGAAATTTGTCACTTACATTAAAGGAAAAAATTAATATTTTAAGAGGAACATTAATGAACCCAAGATCTCCGGTTTTCCATACCAGTGCTCTATCAATTAAGCTACCTAGGCTCCTGATTTAGACAAATTTTTTCTCCTACTTATATAAGAGAATAATTTCTATCTATATCAGGATCCTGAATTCAAATCCTGGTTTAGGTGTTAATTTTTCTCTTAAAATATTAATTTGTCATTTAATGAAAGTGACAAATTTAAAATATTGAAAACACAATTTATATTTATGCCTTAGATTTTATATCATATGGGAGCCAATTTTAGTAATATTATTTACAAAATAACTAATGACTATATTATGGGTAAAAAACATTAAAAAAGTTACAATGATTAAAATAGTTTATTTCAAAAGAATAAAATATTTTATATAATGAAAATAATACTCTTTATGAGAAAAAAAACTCCATGGTATAATAGGCACTTAAGGCTATTAGGTTATTAGCCAGCTGCTGGGCTCATAGCAACATATACTATTTATTTATGCGTGATCATCCACCAGCATAGAGATGATATGTGGTCGGCATGTCAAGTCTCCTTGCCATTATAGCTGGTTTTCTTAACCTGGAGCTGCTATTTATGTACCTTCCCTCATGGGACTAGAAACAGCAAAGGTCCCATAGTTATGCACCAAGGTATGATGCTTTAAACCACTCGGCTATGATGTGGGGCTGCTATTCATGAATTAGCAATAATTAATAAAATATTTATTAAAATTATACTAGTACTAACAGTAGCAAGTTTGTATTATCAACAATGAATTCAATCCAAATGATGGAAAAATGTCATTTTGCTTTTCAAAACTCCACAAACTATACTTCAATCATGATTTAACAAATGCCTACTTAATACTCATGAGGATGCGATATATCAATAATACACAGTACTACATGCATTTAGACATGTACAAGGAAATATATAAAACATAGATAGAATCCAATTTTTGTAAATATATGTAATTTATAAATAATCAATAACTGAAAATTTACTTTTTCTTCATTTATAATTAAATTAACTAAACCTGTAATATCTTATCAGATTCATGAGTATAATATTAATTAAGCTTCAGCATAATACATAAGGTACCAGTACTATATTTAGCTGAATGTAAGATGGCTTCCAATTTGAAAACTCTATACAATTTAATTATTTTTGAAGGAGTTACAAATTTATAATTAGTGAAGAAATAATTTAAGATTAACTTATAACTCTAGAATATACAATTAAAATAAATTCTGTTATATTTTATGAAATGCAATAACATTATTTTTTATTGCTTGCTTGCTTGTTCATAAAGATTCATCAATTGGATATGAAAATTGGTTTTTCAACAAAAGTAGGCTACATGTCAGCACCTGGTTTTATCTTCTCTTTTCTCTTTATGATCATCTTTTGCACAACAATTCTATACTACTCTAACACTCAATCTAATTTGAATCCTTCCTGTACACAATACAAATCATTCTATGCAATTTGGAGTGAGTGCCAAACTGATATATATATTGAAAATAATCCATTGGTGTGATCTATTTGAGTATGCAACTTAAATTATGAAAATGTAGTAGACTAACATAAGACAAGAATAATAATCAAATAATAGGAGTTAGGTATGCATGACTCACCTCATATTTGTAGTTTTTTTTTAACACAAGGGTTTCAATGCTCTAAGCATCATTGAATAAACTACAAATATGAGGTGAACCGTGCACATCTAACTCCTATTATTTAAAATAAACCTCATAGTGTCACTTCCATTAAATATTAAAAACAAAAAGAATAATCAAATTCTTCTATAATAGTTTTACCACCAAATCATTAAACTCATGTCAACTGATATTGAATGTATGTGGTTTTCTTTTTTGATTCTTGCACCATTTCAGTAGGAACAACTGAAAATAGAATGATATAAGAGGTATTATGAATTGAGATATCCTCATTTTTCTCAAGAGAGAGTCTCTCATTGTCACTTAAATTTAGAGAAAAGAGAAGATGGTGGACCTGGACATAAACATTTTGAAAAAGAGGTCATCTTACATTTGAATAACCACAGTTATTATGCGATTAAAAAAAATTAGAAAATTCTGATTGTATTAATCCAATAAAGAAAAATTTGCATACCACTATCTTAATTCTAAAACCTTATAACTTAACATTTTAATTATTAATGAGTTGGTTATTTTGACTCACCTCATATTTCTTTACTTTTATGCAGACCAGTTTCGTCACTTTTGCGAACATTGCCGATGCTTTCAATTGAAGCATTGACAATGTCACACAAAGAACGAACCAGGTATGCATAAAAATCAAGAAATATGAAGGTGAGACAAAATAACCAACTCATTAATAATTAAAAGAAACCCCATAGTATTATTTCCTACATATATTAAATTAACATTTGATGTTATAATTAATGAATAAACTAAGAATTAAATGAATCATGAAATTCTTACTTCATATATCTATGGTTTTTTAACACAGAACTGCAGTATCACAAATTACATCAATTGCAATACCGCAGTTCTGTGTTAAAAAAAAACATAGATATAGGAGGTAAGAAGAATTTCACGATTCATTTAATTCTTATTAAGAAAACCTCATAATGTTAAAATTCCAAAATTTATCAAATTAAATGAATAAAAAATTTGGTTATATATAGTTTGATTACTATTAACATCAAAATATGTAAATCAATACAAAAAATGTAAGATTTTGAATCAAGACAACAATATAAAATGTTTCTTTCATCTCAGATCTATCTGCAAGTACAATAATAAAGAAAAAATCAACTAATTCAATACCGGTACTTAAAGTATGATATTCACAGTGATAATATTCATTTGTACAAGAAGCATCTTGATGTTTCAGTATGCATGATTATGTACACAAAGCTTCAAGTGATGAACTACATAAACAGTTCATATAATATAATATATACAACACTCACAGATACTTGGAAACTGCATCCTGAGATATCAACTAATTACATCAATTATACTTACATATAGAGAGCAATCAGAGGCCCACAAATATCTTGGTCCATTTAGTTTTAATTTCCATTTCTTACATTCTGACTCCTGCTCTTAAAATAACTTTCATAATTGACGTGTTTATTGAATAAGGGGAATAAATAAGCTGTAACATTTTAGAAGCATGCAACAAAATTTATATTTATGCATGGAGTGGGGCATAAATACTTGATAATTTTTTAAATAATATTAACACTTACTGGTTGGTCAAAGGTATATTACTCATGATGAAATATAACAAATCATGAAATTTCAAATGTAATATTTCACTGACTTTTTAATGTTTGTTTGTTGTACAGTTGGCAGTAGTGGTTATCATCTAACTGTGAATAGCAATGAAGCATTGGCCTGTACCAGAATATATTCAGGCAGTAGAAATCATAGGTAGAAATGTTTATCAGAACAAAATTGGTAACAATTATGGTAAAGAGAAAAATTTTTATCAGTTAAGAGTTGTTCAGCAGGATTTTTGGAAGCATTTCAATAAATGCAACACACACACATTTAGTTAATAAGTTAACCTAAGTGTGTGGAAAAACAGGGTAGACATCTCACAGACATTATTTTTAAAATATTAAGCACGTCACCTTAAACTCTAAATAATTATATGTATTTTAACATGATTCAAATATATTATTTTGAAAAGACAATTTTTTTTTTCAAAATAATAATTGTCCATCATTGCAATTGTTAAAAATTTAATTATAACATCGAAATATAAAGCTTTACTGCTGTGTGTAGATTCTCATTAAATGTCTTGTTGAATTACAAGTTGCCGATGGTAGTGATGGCTATCTGCCTCGGATGATAAGTGAATGGAAGGAAAAATTAATGGATTCAATGGCCGCTTGGGTAATTATGCTCCTCACATATACAGGGTGTCCCATTCAAACCTCCCACATTTTAATTAATTATAACTAATAAAGGGGGCACGCCGTAGCGTAGTGGTTAAGGTACTGCGCTACAAGCCAGAAGGTCGAGGGTTCAAGTCCCGGTGTGGTCAGGATTTTTAAACTGACCCAAACCTTCTGGTGGCACTATGGCCCTGGGGTCGACTCAGCCTCTAACTGAAATGAGTACCAGACGCTTGTTCTGGGGTAAAGTCGGCCGTCACGCAGGGCTGACAACCCGGCTGATATCAAGTGCCGATTGTCCAGAAAAAGTGGGAGCCTTAACCTCCTACTACTCGAAGGGCCTTCTGAGGCCTGCAGTGGAATTACTTTACTTATAACTAATAAAGTATGCAGAATTATGAAATGAGGCTGGTATTAAACAAAACTCAAAGAATTTTCATTGCCACACACTAAAACACCTCTATCCTACTCTAATTTCTTCAATCTTTTCTTCTTAAACACATGTACGAGCACCTCCAAATTTATTTTTTAACACTTCCAGTCGCCAGAAACTTCTCAAGTCATGCCTTAATGGTCTTCCCATCAGGTGCATTTACTCCATATTCTCTCTGGTAGTTTCTTTGCACTATAATTATTGACTTCGTCTCTGCATACCAGAAAACAGTTTGTGCTCATTAATGAGGAGTCGTCATTTTGTCCAACATGCAACATGAATTAACTGCAACAATGAAAACATAAATTCATTTAGTTTCTCTTTCTTTTCATACCAACCTCATTTCATAATTCCGCACACTTTGAGAGTTATGATTAATTAAAATGTGGGAGGTTTGAATGGGACATGGTGTATATCCACCATCCATCAGCAATATATATATGAAAGTTTTTTTGGGTTTTCTGCATCACGGATTCAAGGTCAGCTTCTGGCCACTGATTCTGACATTTTGGCATGCCACTATCAAGGATTGATACATTTGAGTCACTGGTTTAGGTCTTATATAATTAAACACATTGAATTTTCACTGTGGTTTGTTTCGGAATCATACACCCATCCTAGGTTTAGGTCTTATATAGTTAAGCAAATTGAGTTTTCATTTGGTCAGTTTGGAAGTTGTACACCCATCCAAGGGTCGACCACACATCATATTGCCCAACCGTGGTTTTCGCCATATCTTCTATGCTGTTCTAGGGATGGTCATCACTATATGTGATACACATAGTGTAGCTCGCTATAATGTAGATTTCTCCATTCACCTGTCTGTTCATCTCTTTTTGGCCCAAAATTTTTCCTAAGAAACTTTATTCTCAAATACTCATAATCTACTTTCCTCCCTTAAAGTAAGAGTCTATGTTCACACCCATATAATATACGGTAATTGGAGAATAACAGTTTTATATATTTTCAGTTTTAACATTTTTTGAAAGGAGTTGGGACGACAAGAGTCCCTGTAATGCATAATAGCAAGCATTTCAAGAATTGTGCCATGTTTTAATTTCTTTGTGCATCTCATTCCTATGTGTAATTACTGTTCCTAGCTTAATATTAATAAAATTAATTTGGAAATTTTTATATTATGAGGCTTTCTTAATAAGGATCACATTAATTGTATCATAAATGGTTTTGATGAAGACATAATAAAGAAGAAATTAAAGAAATTTAAACAACAAAAAAAGGTTACATGAAAACACCATTCTGCAACATAATTCCATGAAGGATGAAAAATTCAAGAAATTTACTTACCACCCAGAAGTTCATAACAAATTTCAAAAGATTTAAAAAAATGTAATATAACATTGGCTCCGATTAAATTCAGCCTGGGTAATCTTCTGTTAACTAAAAAAAAAGTTAACACCCCAGACAATAAAAAATCTGGAATTTATCATAAGTAATGCCACGAGTGATTTCCAAATTATCGATAAATTCACGACTCACGAAGTGAGGAGTGAATTTATCTAGAGAATTTGGAAATCAAGAGTGGCATTTGTTAGGACTATTTAACGAATAAAATTAAGCTGTTTACTCACAAATCATTATTTAACTATAGTTATTTTAAAATATTTATATATTTAATGTAAACGGCGATGTTTGAAAACAAATGAGAAACGATAGGTACGCTTCTACTGCTTCTTTTGTTTATCACTGCAACCAGATCATACTATTTATTGCCAAAGGAACGCAATATTGTAAGGAGGAGCTTTCTTTAATATGGTAATTATAACACTGATAAATATTTCGTGAAACACGACTCTGATTGGTTGTAAAACAGAAATCATTGAATGTGATTGGTCATTGACTCCCATTTGGGGCATGAGTTAAATAGTCAAATTAATTGCAAAGACTGCAATAAAGTATATATATAGGAAAAACAAAAAGGAACTTAGACACTTGCAAAAAATAACATTTTAGAAACATAAAAAAATGGTAAAGTTGAAAAATCAGCTATAGCAGCACATAGTTTATTAGAGAATCATAGAATTGAAAAAGAAGCAAAACTTTGGAATTAACAGTTTGGGAAAAGATATACATAAAAAAAATCATATTAGAACCATGAACTTTGAGGTTCCAGACGAACAAGTTTGATTACAAAGTTCTTCAAAAGTACACCAGTTTGGAAAATTGCCGGCATAATAAAAAATTGACAGTCATGTGAAAACAGCTGATGATGGGAATAATGTATTTCCCAATACTGCAGTTCTGTGTTAAAAAAACACAGATGTATGAGTAAGAAGAATTCACAATTCATTTGATTCTTATTGTTCCTAGGTACTTGAAATCAGCCACTTCTTCAAAATATCCCCCATTTGTCATTAGTTGTCCATTTCCATTATATAACACATATCTATGTGTGAACATATATTTAGTTTTATTGATGTCCCAATTTCTTAGTATTACTCAAATAGAATGTGCGCTAGATCGCTCAATAATATTACATCATCAGCATAAACTAACTACTTATTAATGCCACTGAGTTTTAGGTCTTCTTCAATCTCCAAAGATTTGATGGCATGCTCTAATACAAAATTGAATAGTAGAGGAGATAGTGCATCTCCTTGCTTTAACCCATTGTGAATTTCAAAAGTATCCAAAAACTGTTTGCCTACACACACCCTACTCTTTGTGCCATTTGGACACATCTGTATAAGTCTAACTAACTTTTTAGGAATTCCAAGCTCCAGAAGGATACTACATAACTTCTATCTCTTAATTGAATCGTATGCCTTTTTGAAGTCTACATATAGTTGATGTACAGTGTCATTATATTCCAATTTATTTTCTGAAATCTGTCTTATACTAAAAATAGACCTATTTCTTTTAAATCCATATTGATGATCGCCGAGAATGTCATTAATGTAGGGAGAAGTCTGCAGTTCTTACAAACCATATCTAAAATTTGTAAGCTCTGGATGTCATAACATTAAAACATCACACTGAGTTGACATTTTCCACTATTTATTGTAGCACCAAACCAACAATACTCAGTTATGCATCAACAATATAAGAGCAGGAACATTTAGCGGTAAGTTGCATGATGTAAAATTTAGCTTAGTATTTATGAAGATCTACTTTGATAGCCATTTGTTTCAAAGCACAGAATCTCTGATAGGACTGATGGTGTTTACATTTTATTTAATAATAAGGCTATATTTAAAGATTTGGCTCTGTAAGTGTGCGCACACTTAATTCATGAGCCGTGCAACAGATGGCATCAAAATCTCAATTTTTTTTTTAAAAAGGCACTTAGCTGCTCCAAATCAATATTTAAAGAGAAAAAAAGGTATGCTTAGACTGTATAAACTCTTGAGTATAAGAGAAAAAATTTTCCATTTAAAATAAAATGTCTAAGTAGCAGTGCGTTTAGTGTACTGGTATGACAAACCAGAGACCTTGCGTTTAAGTCCCAGTTTAGGCATATATTTTTCTCTTCAAATACCAATTTTAAACTTGTTTGGGTTTTCAAATTTGGTTATTACTGCCTTTTGAAACCATCAATTTTTGTTTGCTGCTTTGTATTTTCTGTGCTATAACTTGTTTCATTTCAGGTTTGGCTTTTATTGGCATATTTTTGTGAAGCTCTCCAGTGCAATAATGGGTGCTATTTTCACAGCTCCCGTAACTATTCTCATTAAATTTCTTTATATGGTTTCCATTTTTTTAGGATGTTGGTTACTTATATTTAAATTAACGTTGGAAAGCAAACATTATGAGGTTTTATCAGTAATAGTGAGTGGAGAACATATTTTTAACGACTCACCTCATACAATTTCAAACTTCATTGATACCAATGGTTTCAGATGGCATCTCGTCCCTCTTCAGTCATGACTCCCACTGTTGAAAATTTCATCATTGGGAGTCATGACCAAAGCGGGACAAGATGTCGTCTGAAACTGTTGGTATGAAAGAAATTTGAAATTGTAGAGATGAGTCATTAAAAATATGTTCTCCACTCACTATTAATGTTGGTTATTGTTAGCATTTCACCTCGAGATAGTAGGTTAGGTTTTATATACTTTTGTATGTCTTACAGAAGCATGTTACCAAACCATTTCATTTCAACTAGTTGTTTTAGGATGTTGTTCTTAATGTTAATCTTATGAATTATGACATCAACATGATTTTTCATTGTGTGCGTGTGTGTGTGTTTTTTTAATCTAGTTCCATTCTTACCTTCACTTTGCCTTCCTAGTAGGCTTTATGATCTAGTGGGAGGGGCTTCTGCCTCTCTACCTGAAATTCCTAAGTTTAGTCCTGACAAATGTCAATGGAATTATTAAAATAAATAAATTTTCAGTATGGCAGCTCCAAAGAACCAAGACAATGAAGTGGCTAATGTAGGCTGAACACACTACTCTAAGTTAAAAACAGGACATTGGGATGGTTATGTGACATTCAAGATGCATGAAAAAGTTTCAATACATCAACATATTAAACATACAATATTTTCATTAAAAAACCCCCATGCAAAAAATTAAGTAGATTTACAAAGGGACTATTTCACCATGAGCATTTTCTGATGAAGTCATCTTATGTAGTAAATTTTGGTCTTTAATACTTTATCATAAAACTTCTCACATTCCACGACACAGTTTTGTTTGATAACTTACATAGCCCTCATTGGCTGAACACTTAATCTAGATTTATTTTTGGACCATACGTATACTGTTCACAATAGAAAATATTCTCTCAACTGGTGCTGTACTTCCTGGGTGACAAAGAATAAACTGTACAGTATTACATAAGTCCTGAAGGCCTAGCAATTTTTCACTCATTTCAGAAAAATCTGTATCCATCTTTCAAAAACAGGAATATTTTCTTCTTTAATATTAATTATCACCTCCCCTCATATTTTGACTCCTTTTTAGACCGGGATTAATTCTCCATCCTCAGTACTTTCTTGATTGTCTGTTCTGTTGTTGTGATTCACTATTTCTTCCTCCATCTGCTGTTAGACCAATAAACCTACAAATCAAATCACATTCTCCAGGAATTTCAAAATTCATTAATTTCATCTTCTTTTTTTGAATGTTTATTTTTTTTCTCCAAACTGAGTTTTTCTATTTGTTTTTTTCTTTCAATTTGGCCAAAAAAATATACCAATGGTCACCCCCTGGAAGAAATAAACGTGGTAGACCAAGATGGAAATGGAAAACCTACGTCAGAACAATAATGGAGGATAGGAATTTGGAAGAGGGAGATTGGAATGATAGAGATAAATGGAAACTGAAGACAGCAAACCTATAAGTGGGGGAAAGCCGAAGAAGAAGAAAATTTGATGTTTTTCTGACCAAGCATGAGTGGCTACTGCAGATTTTCTACTTTTCTATTTTTAACATTCCTAAGGTGTTCCTTCAATCTGGTTTTCAAATTTATTTTTTTTATCCCTGTGTAGATTTTATCGTATTCCCCACATTTTATCTAATAAATATGTGAATTATTTTCTTCTTCCATTTTTTTTTTATTTGATTATTTTATTGAGGCTAAAGTCATTTTTTTGGTGCTAATCTTATGTTAGACTTTTTGAAATTTTTTTGAAACTTGTGGTGCTTCATAGGCTAAGTGAATCTTGTTCCAGACTCTACATACACAGGAACATTTTAACAGTATGGGAGGAATCAAACCCTAAACTCTTGGGATGTTAGTTAAATATGCTACCATTATATCACAAAGGCAATCAATGAATTGTTTATAGCTTAGTTTCTTTCAAAGATAAATTTAATGGCATGCTAATGAAATATCAAATGAAAAATATGCATCTAAAACACCTGGGTATAGAAGCTCCGCCCTTAGCATTGTGATTAACATCAGCAGAAATAAAGGAAATTAAATCCAACAACAATCAATCAATTAAATTTAATTTTCTTTTATGAATAATACATAGCTAATGAAAAATTGAAATTCTGTTTTATATTTCATTGAACGGCTGGAATTGCATCTCTCTCATTGACCTGGTATTCATCATCATAATCAATGACATTACGGCCCTTAAAGTCTAGCCTTAGCCTCCCTCATGACAGTAGACCAATCATTTCGATACAAAAACCTTCAGTCTATGTTTTTATGCCTGCCTTTGTAAAACAGTCTGGACATCATCAAAGAGTTTTCAGGGAATTCTGATCTTATCCATTTGTAGAACATGGCCCAGCCATTCCAATCTTCTAAGTTTGATATTGGTAACAATGCCATGATATTTATACAACAGTTTTAATTTTGTATTAGCTCTGATTCACCATGTCCCCTGGTCACAAATGGGACATTTTTTCCTTAAAATTTTCCTTTCCCAGGTATTTAGCATTGCCACAACTTGTTCAGATAAAGTCCAGGCCTCACTTTCATAAGCAACAATAAATTTAATTATTGTTTTTATAAACTTTTATTTTTCTAGAAATATATCTGGCCTTCATTAGTTTACCTAAGGTCTGAGATAGACGACTGCCTGCTGCTAATTTTTAATCTCCACAATAATGTTATTATTTTTGACCTGATCTTATAACTAAAGATGGAACAATTCCTTTGTAAACCTGATATCAGTGCATAGTTGATGTGACCATCATGATTACATACAACTTGATAGTGCCAGGGAAGAGGATTTAGAATAGTTTTCTGTATTGTCTGGTTACAGCAACATTGCTGAACTGTGTTGTTTAGTATTCAGTGCAGTAGTAAGTGAACTTATATTTGACTCCAAATGTTCCGAATAGTCAGTGCACAACTTTTATGTTCCACCGAAGTATACTTTGCAAGTCTGAATCCTGCTCTTGTTTATATGTGACCGCCATTCAGAGTGACCTCTACCGTATGGTTGAAGTTTAGTCAACCTTGCATCATTGAAAAGAGAGGTTTCATCTTTGATTATAATATATTTTATGAATCTATCAATTTAGATAATTTATTTTAAAAATGGATTGCTAAAGGGGTAGTGACGTGCATTCCATCAAAACCCCTCTTCCCACCTAATTGTTATCCTCACCTTTACTTGGTGACACCTATTTTAAATACGGAAATGCAGTATAATGTTGTAAGGTGGCAAACCCATTATTTGAATTATCTCCTCCTCGCCGGCAACTAATTGGAAAGACATTTATATACTTTCAAGTGTACAAAGGAAAATAGCTGGAAAAAATGATAGTGTAAGAATATCTGGTTGTTCATAACAGTCCTACAAAGGATTATAACCCAAAGGACGTTGATATTTTTAAAATTGTCATATTTACAACTATGCTAGCAGAACTTCAATGAAAATGTTGTTGTCTAAGGCCACCCAGCTTCTGTTTTTATGACATTTTTGGCTTTCTCCTGGCATTAGCAGAACTTTAATCCGTTTCTTAGGTAGGGGCACCTGGAAGGCAGAGTTACGTTACCCCAATGATATGATGGGTGATAAATGATAATGAGGCACCAGGAGAGTTCTTAACCTAAACTTAATCTAAATTCCTATGGTCTGACCAGGAATCGAATCTGGGACCTCATGAACAGTAATCAGTAACTCTGACCACTAGCCCATGAGGCAGAAAATAGCAACTCAAATTTATAATTTAAAAATATGTGAAAATAAAAAAAAAAGCAATCTTTAATGATTATGGACTCTTATTTTAAGGGAGAAGAAAAGATTATGAGTATTTGAGAATAAAATTCTTAAGAAAATTTTTAGATCATAGAGAGATGAACAGACAGGCAAATGGAGAAGACGACATAACAGTGAGCTACATGATCTTTATAGGAAACCAGATATAATAAGAATAGTTAGGTCTCGTATATTGTGATGTGAGGACATGTGGCACAAATGGGGAATGAAAGAGGGGCATGGAAACTTGTAGGAAAACACCCAGTTGGTAGACCAAGAATGATATGGGAGAATAACATTAACTATGATTTGAGGGAAGTAGATTATACAGGGGATGACAAAAAATTGGCTCAGGATAGGAATGTAGGGAGAGCTTATGTCTGCATGGCCATGAACCTATGGGTTCAATATTGCCAGTGAGTTAGTTATCTTTAATGATTATAAAGGAAATGAGATATAACATGATATTTAAAAGCATGCTATGAACATTTTCATCACAAAGAAACCAAACAGATGAGCATCAATATTGAATCACTACACAGAATAACAGCTAGTTAGCTATTATCATATGAGTCTAACAAATTGTAATTCGAACACACAAAAAATCTTAATTACATACAACTTGATAGAATTATTAGTTAAATAGAGATCAGAAATGAAAATACACATTATCAATAAAGGGGAAAAATATAACATTAGAAGCTAGAGTTCATGAAGTAAGTCATCTAATAGTAACTTTAACTGCTCAAGTACAATGAACAAAGACTCTCAAATTCACTAATGTACATATAAATGCATTACAAACATGCTATTTAAAGCAATATACCTTCCACTATTCTTTGTAATGCAGACCTAAACATCAGCCCTTCATCAAAAGCAATAACAATAACTTTCATGAAATTTTATATAATTAATATGAATACGGTTACCTTCATTCTGTTCAAATGTATGAATTAGCCAAAATATTACATCTAATTATAGATCTAACACTTTTTATTACTTTTATTCATTTGAAAAATTCTCTTTTATATTCTATTAAAAAAAGTGTGTGTTTTTTAATGCCACCTATTGTACAGCCTTTGAAACATATGATGGCGCAACTCTTGATGATGGAAAGTTAAGAGTTTTGAAGAGCGATTCTCACCACTGCATTGTTACATGTTCTGACTTGTTTGAGTATAAAGTGGACAATGTAAGTCTCTCTTCATGCAGTATTTGTATCGTTCGCTTAAGTGGAACAGTCGGTAAAATGCTCTTTTTCCGACAATGCAGGCCAACTTTCAATTCCAGTCGGGTAGGTATTTTTTTATTTACTATTATTTAATAACATCGTTAATTTTCATAATGCCTACATGTTACCAGGCTTCGTTATATAAATAAAATTGTATGTGTGTGTATGTATATATATATATATATGGAAATATTCCCGATCAGGACAGGCTCCTGGGTGAGATCTTTTTTTGGGTTTTTCCTCACCTGTAAGATAAATGTCAGAAGCCTAGGGCCCAACGGTCCCCGAAAATCATCCGGCCATCTTCATCATCCTTCACCGGTGTGGAAAGAAACGGGAAGCTACCACACCTACAGTTCCCTACTAAAGCTGCAAAGCATAGCATAAAATGCTATGACTGCAGTGAAAGACCTGCCCTCGGGCAGAATTACTATAGAATGGAATATATGGAAATAAAGAAAGGAAACAGCTCATATATATATATATATAGAAAATGAATAATGATTGTAACGTCTCATTACTTTGTTTACAAAACACATGGCATAATAAAATTATTTATTTCCATTACTAATACAAAATGTGTCTGATTAATTTAAATTAAGTCAATATCTAATTTCATTATACAAGTATGTCCTGAAGTACTGCATCGCTTCATACAGACAATTTCTAGGAGAGATGGTTGTGGCCTAGTGGAGGGAGCTTCTGTTTCCCATGCATGAGGTCGCGTGTTCGACCCTGCTGTCATGTTTTTTTTTCTTTCGTCTTTATTTCAATTAATTTCCTTTCTTTTGCTTTGTTTTATTTTCATTATTTACCGCACTACTTATTTACACAAAATTATTTTCCATTGCACGACACACAACGAAATAGAATGGATTTAGTTTCTCAAATAGTTGTATACTTGTGAACCAAATAGCCCTCTGATCATAGCAGTGGCTTCTTTCTGGGGCTTGAAAATTATCTGTGCGCTATCAGTTATTTGAAAGGCTGTACATTTTGTGCTTCATATTCTGCACTTGGCAGATAGATGGAATTAATGTGGTCTACTTTAAATTTTATGCACCACTTCGGTAGATCACTTTTATGTAGATGATGCATTCTTGTATTGTGTACAGGGAGGAGTATAGGATGAGTGTATGTTTATGTATAGTATAAAGTATGTTGTATGAGGGGGGATGATGATGATGAGAAGGGAGAAGGTGAAATACAGTGCCAGCACATTGCCTACTCCTATTGAAAAGCACTAAGGAGGCTGCAAGGCTTAAATATCGCCATCTGACAGACAAATTACTATCAACAGGAACCATATTATGCCTGCTCAACATCTGTACTGCAAAGGCATTTGCAATTTAATGAAGGAATCTGGTGCACAATCAAGCAATTAAAAATTGTACCCCACCACCCCTCCTGGCACCGAGATTGAAAATTCTTCTTCTTCTTCTTCACTTCCTTGTTTAGGCAAGAGTTGCCTGTTCCGTCTTCACTAATAGATCTAAGACCATCTCTTCCGAGGACGTCCTTCATCATGGCGGAAGTGGCAACCCTCTAGATGGGATTAGTACATCCAGAAGCTGGACCTAAAGCTTCGAGGTGGCAGCCCCACCAATGGTCTACTCTGCATAGCGTTGGTACCGCGATCAGAGGAAAACATATTACTCGTATTCTTTACAATGGAAACTCGGAGATTGAAAATTTTAGAATTAAATTAAATTAATTTACAATTAAAATTTTTAATGCATCAGATACTGAACTCAGGCCCACTAGTCAGGAAGCAGAAATGTTACCAACTGAGCCAGTATGACAGTTATTAAATATTTTTTGGTATAATTATTATTGATTCTGATACAGCATTTGACAAAGATGATGATAAAAAATGTATAACATAGAAAGTTTAATCATCACACATTTAAGGAGAACTTATGTTCATATCAGATGTCACAATATGATACCAACCTTCATAGATATCTATCTTTATATTCAAAATCATTTATGTGACCTATGTATGTATTTGTACTAATATAGATTTATTTACAATTCAGATTTCCAATCTTATTGACTTAAGAAATAATAATTGGATTCTTATCAGTAGAAAGGTACAAAGTGCCAAATTAAAAAAAAAATATATATTACACTGGAATAGTGCAACGTGCCATGGATCATTACATATCAACAGGGTTAAGTCTAGAGGGGACTGTATAGTATTATTAAAAACACCAAAAGATGGCAGAAGTGCTAACCATGCTGTTTCACAGCACTGGTGCAATGTGCCATTTTCCTCCGTTTTCTTTGTGTGTTGTAAACAGTGAAGTTGCTTAATTATTAATGAGTTGGATATTTTGACTCACCTTGGGAACATCGACAATGTTGCACAAAAGTGACGAAACCTAAGTCTGCATAAATATCTAGAAATATGAGGCGAGTTAAGATATCCAACACATTAATACTTGGCAATTAAAAGAAACCTCATAGTGTTATTTCCTACATATATTAAATAAGTGAAGTTGCTTATTTGTGATCACTATTAAACAGTACAGTTTTTTGTTATAAACACGAAGGCATATGTACCCAGTGATGTACATAAAATAGTGGAGGAGGCTAAGGTAATAAAACCATTCAAAGTAGTTTCTGTAAGTGGTGAAAATGTCTTCAATATCCAAATTGTGGGAGATAGAATCACCAATACAAAAAAATCTGAATATTTCCAAAGCTGTTGTGATCACTTATTCATCAGGCCTAACATGTGTCCACATGAAAAAATGCTACAGTGAGACTGAAATAGGCTATAAGGTGAAAGTACTGAAGAAGGGAAATATGTAAAAGACATATGATCAAAAATGTTAGAAGTTTGCTCCTCTGTAAAACTTATATCAAAAGAAAATAATAATAATTTTAAGGCAATGATTCTCTATTTGGCCAAGCAGAAACATAAAAAGTAAAAGTAAAGTGATCCCACAACAGGCCTGGAGGTCCTTGGGGTAGTAGGAGGTTAAGGCTCCCACTTTTTCTAGACAATCGGCACTTTATGTCAGCTGGGTTGTCAGCCCTGCATGACGGCCGCCTTTACCCCCAGAACAAGCGTCTGGTACTCATTTCTGTTAGAGGCTGAGTCGACCCCAGGGCCACAGTGCCACCAGAGGGTTTGGGTCAGTTTAAAAATCCTGACCCCAACGGGACTTGAACCCTCGACCCTCCGGCTTGTAGCTCAGTGCCTTAACCACTACGCTACGGCGTGCCCCCAAGCAGAAACATAAAGAATAATATTTGCAGATCTGTGAATAATGAATAGACCATAGCACCTTTGAAATGTTTGCAGGACTTCGCACTTTTCATAACAAATCATTTTTTTTTGTGTGTTAATTATTATGCTATCATAAATATATTGGAAAAGGTTGGTTAAAATTTGTAATTTATACCTTTGATTAAATCTCCAAAAATAAATATCATAAATTGTTTATTAGAGACAAGTTTTTGTTAATAACTTTATATTAATAATGATCACAAATAATATACTGTTTATAAATTTGGCACTTTGCACCTTTCTATTGATAAGTATCCAATTAATCTCACATACACAATATAAACTTTCTTAACAGTAACAAAAACTTTGAAAGCATGTAAAAGTAACAAATAATGAAAGACAAATGGTTTGCTTTAGAAATTATAAAAATAAACATGAAGCTCTTTTTCAGTTTATCATTCTCCATGAACTTATTAAAATGATGTATTCACGTAGACTTTCACGGCCGGAGTTGCTATGATGATCTTGAAGAAGATTTTCGGGCTGTAGGCCATGGTCGTGAGGCTTGTAGTTCCCCGACGTTTCACCAGAGACTGCATCTGGCATCCTCAAGGGTTGTCTTGAGACTGGCAATTCTGTCCGCTGTCTGTCTTATTTATACGTTCACCGCGATGTGTTCGTAAGTTGTACCAATCAGAAGGCAGATACAACTTACAAACACATCGCGGTGAACGTATAAATAAGACAGACAGCGGACAGAATTGCCAGTCTCAAGACAACCCTTGAGGATGCCAGACGCAGTCTCTGGCGAAACATCGGGGAACTACAAGCCTCACGACCACGGCCTACAGCCCGAAAATCTTCTTCAAGATCATCATATTAAAATGATGTTTCACTACTTTTTAAATTACATCAAATAAAAATAATTTAATAGTTTATGCCCTTGCATCATTATTTACATTCTTTAAGTTTACTACAGCCTAAATTTTATAATACTATAACCTAATAGTTTTTGCTCGTTTCAAGTATAACAATTTCATTAATTTAATCTGTATAATTATTTTTTAAATTTTATTTACATAAAAACATCAAAAAAGCCCTATTGGCTTTATAAAGTAGTGTTTAAATTCCCAATAAATGTCTTCTTAAACAAGAAGTCGCCATTTGCGTGATCGAGCAAATGCTCGTAGCATTCGGCAATAGGGAATTAACAGTGTATAAGAGAAAAAAATTTGCATTTAGATTGGGGAGTTTTTCAGGTAGCTCCTCAGTGGTTAGAGCATTGGCCTAGAAAGCCAAAGGTCTTGGATTCAAATCCCAGTCTGAGTGTACAATTTTTCTCTTCAAATATAATTTATCCTTCAGTGACAAGTGTTAAATTAATAAAAAACATCAAAAGAAGCCTATTGGCTTTATAAAGTAGTATTAAATTTCCAATAAATGTCTTCTTAAACAAGAAGTTGCCATTTGTGTGATCGAGCAAATGCTCGTAGCATTTGGAGATTGGGTATTAACAGTGTATAAGAAAAACATTTGCGTTTAGATTGGGGAGTTTTTCAGGTAGCTCAGTGGTAGAGCATTGGCCTAGAAAGCCAAAGGTCATGGGTTCAAACCCCAGTCTCTTCAAATATAATTTATCCTTCAGTCAGAAGTGTTAAATTAATAATAACTTCAAAAGAAGCCCTACTGGCTTTATAAAGTAGTATTTAAATTCCCAATAAATGTCTTCTTAAACAAGAAGCTGTCATTTGTGTGATTGAGTAAATGCTCGTAGCATTTGACAATCAGGAATTAACAGTATACAAGAGAAAAAATTGCATTTAGATTGGAGTTTCTCAGGTAGCTCAGTGGTAGAGCACTGGCCTAGAAAGTCAAAGGTCCCAGTCTGAGCATATAATTTTTCTCTTCAAATATATTTTATTTACACTAAATGAAAAAAGACAAGTAGGCCTACACACTAATTTCAATTTCAATCAACAAAAACAAAAATACTAATCTAATCCTGCACTAATCCATCGAGAAAAATACAATTTAATACAAAGAATATTCTTTATATGTGAATTCCCCAGCCAATAAATAAAATCAATATTAAGCACCTTTGCATTTGAATGAAGTTTCTTAAAATAACAGAAATAAATGTTAGTTTATAATTGCGACCACTTGGTAATATAACCATCAGTTCTCTTGCTCTCCATTATTTTACACATGTGAAGATTTGGCTGAGAAAGTTGGATATTGTTGAAGGTGGTGCTGATCTATTTCTTCTTGTAGATTCACAAGGGACAATTAGGGAAGAGATAATTCCAATTCTGTACAAATGATCTGACAGACAATCATAACCTGTGGTCAATCTAAAAGATGCAAGAGTACTTTTTCTTGGTTACCCAGGAATTTTAAATAGCTGTGTGTTGGTGCACTCCCACTTTTTATTTCTCGAAGCTTCACTAAAATAATTGGAAAATATAATTTTAAATTATGAAGTGATTAATTTCTTAGCTGTTAGGAATGTCAAATCTGATTAATGCTCTTCAATAACAAAATATAATTGCTTGTTGAAAGTTAGAAATCGGATGAAGTTGATTTTGGAATGTTGAATTAATTGCTTTAACTTCTCCATCAAAATTTATTGTGTTAAATCCAAAGGTTTTATAAAAATTAGAATAGTTGACATGTAGCACCAGCACCTGCTACCTTTGGTCAGAGAGAAGGGATCCACCAGTATAAATATGAAGCATTTGTTGCTTGGAAATTTAGTGTTAATAATTTCTAATCCCAATGTTTTTGTTTTTTGTATGTCACATTTCTTGATATTTTTATGTAAATTTAAATAGTATTTTATTTAATAGTGAGTGGAGAACATATTTTAATCGACTCACCTCATACATTTTCAAACTTCTTTGATACCGACGGTTTCAGACAAAATCATGTCCTTCTTCAGTCATGACTTCCACTGATGAAATTCCGTGATTGTTGATTTCTTTAGTGACATCACTTCTTGTGCTGCCATCTTTTGTTGGGATTATAAACTTTGTAATTAAATTTTTATCCACCGGAATATCGAAATTCATAGATCGATATTTATTCATCAGTTGAAGCCATGATTGAAGAAGGACATGATTTTGTCTGAAACCGTCGGTATCAAAGAAGTTTGAAAATGTATGAGGTGAGTCGATTAAAATATGTTCTCTACTCACTATTAATGATATAACCTCATAATGTTTACTTCCCAATATTAATTTAAGTATTTTATTTCATTGCTTTTGTAGAATTTATTTTATTGTGGAGATTTTCTTTACCTAATGGAAGGTGCATTCTTTCTTCAATACGAAGTCTTAAGATTATTTTCTCTCAATTATTGAAATTTAATCTAATTTTTTTGTACTGAACTACAGCCACTGATTCAAGTTCATGTTCATTGGGAGGATTGATGAAGTAATAATTGAATGGTTGATTTAATAGCTCCTGCGATTAATAAGAGAGACTGGTTTTCTAGAATTGGACCTTTTTAAGATCTTCTGTGATTAATATCTCATCGCAATATGTAGGTACTGGTTTTATATATACACTGTATTTGGTGGCAAGTGTTTCTCATGAATAACCCCATTTAATTTGTGCTAACCATTTTAAAACAGGTAATCATCTTTCAGATTTCCTTATTATATAGTATATTCTGTGTGTATACTTTTAATAATCATGTTTGAACACCATTGAGGTTAAAATTATTTCAATTTTTAAAATTTGTACCTTATAAAACAGTTGTCCTCAACTATAATAACTTCTGTTATAAACTTCATCACACTATTAAAATTCAAAGACATGCTTCTTCCTCAGGAATTCTTATGATATTAAAATTATTTGTATATTTCATACATAGGACTTTGGTTGTTAGGTGTGTTCTCATTTAACATAATTTTATTTTCTGCTTCCTTGATAATTTCAATCTCTTCCAGGATATTCATTTTTGTCTATTGCTCTCTTTGTGGATTATTTACACTGTTTTATCTATTTTGAAACATTTAAAAAACTGGCCATCAATTTAACAAAATAGATAAAACAATGTCAATAATCCACAAAGAGAACAATAGACAAAAAATCAATATCCTAGAAGAGAATGAAATTATCAAGGAAGCAGAAAATAAAATATGTTAAATGAGAACACACCCAACAACGAAAGCCCTCTGTATAAAATATACAAATAATTTCAGTACCATAAGAATTCCTAAGGATGAAGCATATCTTTGAAAGGCCTTGAATTTTAACAGTGTGACGAAGTTTATAACAGAAAAATATATGCCTAGATTGGGGTTTGAACCCAGGACCTTTGACTCTCTATGTCAATGCTCCTCTATGTGAGGTACATAGGCATCTAATCTAAACGCGTATTTTTCTCTTATACATAGTTAATTTCCTAATCCCAAATGCTACGAGTTTAGCAAATGGCAGCTTCTTATTAAGAAGACTTTTAAAGGTCCTGGGTTCAAACCCCAGTCTAGGCGTATATTTTTATTTCAAATATAATTTGTCCATCATTAAGATGTTTAAAAACAAATAATAAAAACATTAATAACAGAAGTTATTATAGTTGAATACGACTGTTTTAGAGGTACAATTTTTTAAAATTGTGTTCATTCCAATTAAGTGTAGTAGTATAAAAAATCACTCCTAAATATTTTGACAATTTAATTCTGTTAACTGTTTTCCATTGTAGTTTAGTATGATCTGTATGGGTATTTTTCACAATGAAAAAAAAATGATGAGATTTGTTAATATTGTCACTGAATTTTCCTTAGAGCAATAAATTATGCAATTGTTTCAGGGAATGTTCCATTGTTATTTTGAGTTCAGTACTTTCACTTCTTAACTTTTATGTCCGTATTACTATATCAACTGCAAAAATAGCACACTTTACTTAAGTGTTTGGATTTTTTAATGGTAAGTCATTGATATACAATTAATAGTGTTGTACTAAGAACTGCACTGCACCTGGGATTATCTGTTATTATTTAGAGATGCTGTTAATATATTTGGTTGCAATAATCCACTGTGTTAAGAAATCTTGTAACCTTTAAGAGTTTTGCTTTACAACAGAATTGTAGGCACTTTGGAATCTATAAATGTTGCAAATGCTATTAACAGAATTTTTAATTTTATTGACTGTGCAAAATAATTTGTTTGTTGGTAGTGTGAAATTTCCGAAATCCTACCTGACCTGATAAAATTAAATTGAAATTCCAAAAACCAATTCAGCCAGTTCAGAAATAAATGTGAAATATCAGAATTAAGAACATTTCCATTAATCACTGTTAATAGACTACAAAAGTATGTTGTAGAGGCATATGATTTTTTTCTCTTACATAACTGATATTTTTAGGAAGTAACTGATAATATTTGCAATACATATCACTATGATGAAAAACAAAATATCATTTCTTATTGTTAAAATTACTGTTCAAAATGTAGATTTGAGTCTTGTAATATTAATATTTTTTTTAGATTTTTATTGTGTAATCATTTACTTTAGCTCTGTTATTTCTACTGCTTCCCTATAGCAGAGTAACTTTAACATGAGTGCTTTCAGTTTGAGGTTTGTCGGATGATTTGTTTGTTTACATTTCTGGATAAGATTGAATCAAAATGAATGATGATTTCCAATAGTTGATTAATTTACATTGTACTGCAGATTCCATCAACCCTAAAAATTAAATGTTTTATAAAACCAAAACTATTTCAGATAAAAATATTGTTGGACTTACATAGGGAGCTTATTCAAATGCTTAATTTCAATAGCAGATAAAAAGCATGTTCTACTTAAAAAGTATTAGGTGTTATGATAATTTCATGAGTATTTAGAATAAGTTCATTATATTACCTTCAGCATTATCTGCAATTTGTAAAAAACAAGCTTTGTCTATTCATTCCCATGTTTACAGATGGAACAGATTATTTGAAACACTAATAGGTGCTTAATATTTAATTTTAGGAAGTTATATTTTAAGGTTATTTTAATTATATTATTTTTAGTCTGGACATCTTACCTCAATATTAATGTTGATTCCAAGAACAAATCAACATTAATATTGAGGTAAGATGTCCAGACTAAAAATAATATAACTAATAGGTGCACTACAAAGTTAACTGGCATAAAAAATCTAGAATATCTAATATTAATTAGCTTACAATTATAATTATAATAAATATAATATTCAAATGCAGCAAAGATTATAAACCAAACAATGTAGTTATAATTAAAATTACAGTGGGAGGAAACATTATGAGGTATTTACATTAATGAATGAGTTGGAGAAATGCTTAAACATCTCACCTCATAAAGTTGCATGTCTTCACAATACCAGTTTCGAAAGTATAGTATTACTTCCAACTTCAGTCAAATTCCAACTGTCAAAATTTTATCGTTAACATCTTCTGAACTGCCATCTGGTGTCGATTTTATGAACTTGGAGAACAAATTATTCTCGTCGGGGATATCAAAATTCATTGCTTTATATTTATTCTTCTGAATGTATATCTTTTCCCAAACTGTCAATTCCAAAGGTTTCTCCGAATGTTTCAAAAGTTTAGTTTCTCTTCCAATTTTGTGATTCTCTAGCAAACTATGAGTTGCAATTGCCGATTTTTCAATTTAACCATTTTTAATATATCTAAAGTGTTCTTTTGTACAAGTTCCTAAATTCCTTTTAGTTTTTCCTATATATTATATTTGAAAAGAAAAATATATGCCTAGACTGGGGTTTGAACCCAGGACCTTTGACTCTCTATGTCACTGCTCTTCCATCTGAGCCCTAGGCCTATATAATTTGTCCATCATTAAGGTGTTTAAAAATGAATAATATTAACATTGAAAGAAGCACTACTGGCTTTATAAGTAATTAATATTTAATTTTAGGAAGTTATATTTTGAGGTTATTTTAATTATATTATTTTTGGTCTGGACATCTTACCTCAATATTAATTTTTAACATTTTTAAAACAGTTTTCCACTTTTTTTATGGTTTTTGGTAGGGGGTCATTCTTAATTTTTCATACTCTTTTTCTTTCAAAAGTTTCTTTCATTCTATTTTGATAATCTTCTTTGTCCAGAATTATAATTTGGTTACCCTTATCTGATTTTGTATATACAACATTTTGTATTATTATTTCTTTGAGTGTTTTTAAATTCTCCTTACAAACTGGGTTTTTATTTGTATTCTTTATTTTATTCAAAATTTCTTCACATTTTTTTCTGATGATTATTTTTTCTTCTGTAACTAACCCTTCTATTGAATTTTCAATGTCCACTATGTATTCTTCTATTCTATTGGAATAATCTATTGCTGTTTTTAGACCGTTTTCTAACAATTTTGTCTCTTTTAGGTTAAAGGTTGCCTTTGAAAAATTTTTAACATAATTTCTGGTGGATTCTGATTTTTCTTCATTTCTGGTTTTATTCTGATGTTTGATTTTATTTGATGTATTCTTCTTTCCCTTTGATTTAGTTAACAAATTATTTATCTTTGTCTTTTGTTTCTCAATTTTCTTTTTCATGGTTATGTTCAAAAAAGTGAAAAATTTATTTTCTAGGTTTTCCCACATTAATATTGAGGTAAGATGTCCAGACCAAAAATAATATAATTTATAAGTAATGTTTAAATTCCCAATAAAAAGTCTTCTTAATAAAGAAGCTGCCATTTGCAAAAATCGTAGCAACAGCTCATAGCATTTGGGGTTAGGGAATTAACTATGTGTATGAGAAAAATACGCGTTTAGATTGGAGGCCTAGGTGGCTCAAATGGAAGAGCATTGACATAGAAATTCAAAGGTCCTGGGTTCAAACCCCAGTCTAGGCTTATATTTTTCTTTTCAAATATAATTTATCCATCATTAAGGTGTTTAAAAACAAATAATATTAACATTTGCTATATATACTTTATTGCAAGAAAGTTATTACAATAAAGTATATATAGGAAAAACTAAAAGGAATTTAGAAACTTGTACAAAAGAACACTTTAGATATATTAAAAATCAGCAATTGCAGCTCATAGTTTGCTAGAGAATCACAAAATTGGAAGAGAAAATAAACTTTTGAAACATTTCGAGAAACCTTTGGAATTGATAGTTTGGAAAAAGATATACATTCAGAAGAATAAATATAAAGCAATGAATTTTGATATCCCTGACGAGAATAATTTGATCTCCAAGTTCATAAAATCGACACCAAATGGGAGTTCAGAAGATGATGTATAACGGTGAAATTTCGACAGTTGGAATTTGACTGAAGATGGAAGCAACAACTATACTTTTGGAACCGGTATCGTTAAGACATGCAACTTTATGAGGTGAGATGTTAAAGCATTTTCTCCAACTCATTCATTAATTGTAGTTATAGTTGTAACTAATATGTAATTTTCTATGGCGGTGCAAATTAAACAGATTCTGGGTAATCAGGGTTTTTAATAAATTATGTCTTGTAGTTAATAATGGAAATATAAAAGAAAACCCTCTTTTGTATGAAGCAGGAATTCTCCATGATACAGATGAGTGATTGATAATTTAGGATTTCCATTTATGGAGATTAATTTTACTATTTCTATTAATTTTATATTCATACCAATAAATCATTAAAGCAATTGGAATGTCAAATAAAGAAATAACAAAAGTAAACCTCAAAAAATAAAATTTTTGAACAGTTCCTTGCTTGTGCCTAACATAAGATTTACTATAACCTCTATCATTGTATTGCAAATAAAATTACACAGGTAATAATTTACAGAAGAGGAAATATTTAGAAACAGATTTAACACAAATTACTTAGGGCTTACTTAACAATATTAAAGTTTCAGAATCATTTCTCCTAAATATTTTACACAAGGATATATCTCATTAGCTATATGAATACTGCTGCTCGATATATTGCATGAATTCATATTTAAGGAAAATTAAAAAGTTTAAGGTTTACTGAAATTAAATTACAAAATTTCGTTAACATTTAAATTCAATTCAATGTGAATAAAAGGCTCAGATTAAGATAGTGCCAATCCTCACTTCACAATTTTAAACTAAAAATAAATAAAACCAAAAATAAAATACATAATTTAATAAGTGAAAGTGAGGAAGAAGTAAAAAGTTAGGAAAGTTTAAAAAGCAAAATAAGGATTGACATCTTTCATTTCTAGAGCTATAATTTATAGATAGTAAAAGTTAAAAAACATGATGTAGACATTACAAAGTTTACATTAAGTTTAATGTAATAAATTTGGGAATTTTAACATTATGAGGTTTTATTAATAAGAATTCACAATTCATTTGATTCTTATTACATTAAGTTAATGAATAATATTCTGTTTAGTACACAAAACAATATTTTATCTTATTATAAATGTTGACTGTCTGTCTATGCCCATACAAGGGTGCTCTCTTGCAGGAGTTACGTTTATTTTTCTACATGTGTCATTCAAATGACAAGTGGTTAGCTCATTGCCTCAAAGAGACACCCAGTAGGCAACTAAGATATAACAAGGATGGAAAAGGCCAGTTAAAGTTTTATCAGAGGCTCTATTTTAGGCCTAAAATTATAAATGTTGTACCAGAATTATTTTAATTTTCAAAAAAGTTTTAATAATTAAAATTATTTTAAACATTCAATATCATATGCATCTAATAATAATAACAACACTTTTTTTTGGATATTTCTAATTTGCAACATTAGGTATTTTATGAAATTTTAATCTTTGATGGGTCAAAGTTGCTTTTAGTAATGAAAAACAAATATTTATCAATGAATTTTAATTAGTTAAAAGAGCAAATAGATTCATTTCAATGCTATTAAATTGTACAGGGTATCAAGGTAATACCACTATAATTATATTATTTTTGGTCTGGACATCTTACCTCAATATTAATGTTGATTTGTTCTTGGACATGTTTCAAAACAATTCTGTTTTATCGTCAGCTTTCCCAGACAATAAAACAGAATTGTTTTGAAACATGTCCAAGAACAAATCAACATTAATATTGAGGTAAGATGTCCAGACCAAAAATAATATAATTAAAATAACCTCAAAATGTAACTTCCTAAAATTAAATATTAAATACCACTATAATTAATGGTTTATTTTAGGAAGTTATATTTTGAGGTTCTTTTATCAAGTTTTTTTTTTTTAATCTGGTATCATCTTACCTCAATTTAATGCTGATTTGTTCTCGAACATGTTTCGATATATCTTCTATATCAACATCTGGCCAAAGCTGATGATGATAAAGAAGATATATCAAAACATTTTCGAGAAAAAATCAACATTAAACTGAGGTAAGATGATACCAGATTAAAAAAAACTTGACCACTATAATTATCGATGAAGTTCAAATTTATTTATATATTAAATTTGGGAATTTTTAACATTATGAGGTTCAATTTAATAATAATTAAATGAATCGTGATTTTTTCTTACCTCATACATCTATGTTTCTTTAAACACAGCACTGCAGTATCGGCGACACTTTGTCGTCATCGTCAGCTGTTTTCACGACTGTCGTGAAAACAGCTGACGATGACGACAAAGTGTCGCCGATACTGCAGTGCTGTGTTTAAAGAAACATAGATGTATGAGGTAAGAAAAAATCACGATTCATTTAATTATTTTCAAATTTATTAACTGATGTTACTTTGATACAGCTATATATTTGTAATATTTTTTGTGCATATGAGGTAAGAATGTGTTTTCAAATGGCTGGAGCTTGGTTTACACCATTAGTCCTCTTGCTTCCCAATAAAGCTCTGCAAGTCTTTCTTGCCCTTTTTCTTGGGGTCAAATCACCTGCAATTTAGCAAATGTTCCTTGCTTATAAGAACATTTTCTCCACACAAGGAGCAACCCATAGTTCTAGGGACAATCCCCATTCTGTGAAGGTGGTCACCCAGACAGTCATGGCCTGTTTCCAATCTGAAGAAAGCTACTGCTGTTCTTCTAGGCAGATGTTTTATTGTTTCAGCATATTTCGCTATGTCTTCATATATCTTGAGGTAAGAATGTTAAAAAATACAAACTCAATTATTAAATTAAACCTCATAATGTTACTTTCTAATGATTTTAAAATATAAATCATTTAATTTATGAAACATAATAAATGACATAGGCTCATTTTGTAATATGGTGAATGTTTAGCTTATTCTTTCCCCTTTATAAGATACACTGTTACATTTTATCATAGGAAAAATAACACTCAGAACATTTCTTGGATTCCATAATACTTGTTATTACTTACAATAAGATTCAAATAAACTTCAACAATCCACTTAGAAAACTGCCAGTGATAGCTTATAACCTCAATTACTGGTAACTGTAAAGCCAAGTTGTGGAGAATTGACAGGAATTGTTCCACCTTGAAGACAATGAGACAAATAAAATATATGTACATTCTTCATTATCAGATTGAACTCCCCAAGCATTGCTTTTTTTTTTCATAGAATTTCATTGGTCCAATATACTAGAAAAGAAAAAGAAGAAACAAGATATAATACAATTGTAATTCATTTTGATGGGAAGTAACTTTTGGACTTGTGGGTCATGGTCTTTAGAGTTTAAGTATGACAATGATATAGAAGAATACATCAAAACATGTTCGAGAACAAATCAATATTAAATTGAGGTAAGATATCTCTAAACTCAAAAAAACTTGATTTAAGTCTAATATTCAACTATTTTTGGAGATATCAGATGTACTTTTTGATGAAATGTCAGTGAACTTAAATCTTCATGACTATGGCCCACTAGTGCAGAATACTCTTTTCAATTCAATGAGTGAATGAGTCACTTCTTATCTTACCTCATAGTTCATGTTTTTTTAAACATCGGAACTGCAGTTTTTAAGAGGACATCCCTTTCATTTTCAACCAATATTATGACTACCAGATTTTTGTTGCAAACTTCATCTATAATGTTGCCATCGGGTGTTGAATTGATGAACTTTGAGACCAGTTCCTGTTCATTGGGAATTTTGAAATTCATGGATCTAAATTTGTTCGTCTGAATATGTATCTTCTCCCAAACTATCAATTCTAAAGTTTTTTTCAAATGTTTTAGAAGTTTGTCCTCTTTTTCAATTTTATGACTCTCCAACAAACTATGTGCTGCAATAGCTGATTTTTCAGTTTCATCATTTTTAATATTTCTAAAGTGTTCCTTTATGCAAGTGTCCAAATTCCTTTTCAATATTAAATTAATACTGAGAAGCTAAAGCTATTACTATGATAGAAATAAGTAAATTAATAAACACAATTAAGAAAGAAAAAAAATTCTCTTTACCATTGATTCCTTTTCAATGTTTGTGAACCCACCTGTGAAAAGCTGATTAAGTACATTGTATGTATCACTTTCAATCCATCCAGTGAACTTTATGTGCTTCAGGTTCTACACTCTGTTCTTATTTACACACCACTTTTGTAGACCACAATTCCTTAATGTATCAGTTTAAAGCATCATGCCCTGGTGCACAGCTACAGACTTGAACTGTTATATTTAAATTAATATTGGGAAGTAAACATTATGAGGTTATATCATTGATAGTGAGTGGAGAACTTATGTTTAACGACTCACCTTATATAATTTCAAATTTCTTTGATACTGGCGGTTTCAGACAATATCTTGTCCCTCTTCAGCCATGACTGAAGAGGGACAAGATATTGTCTGAAACTGCCGGTATCAAAGAAATTTGAAATTATATGAGGCGAGTCGTTAAAAATAAGTTCTCCACTTATTGTTAAAGACTTGAACTGGTTTGAGTCCCCATGGGATAAGACATTTTCTCATGAATTTTGGCCAGTTTGGGATTGGTATTACCTAGCATCGTGAGGAATTTGGGTAGCTACAATAAGTATCAGCTCAAGGTTGAGAAAAAACAGTTACAATGGCTGGAGGACACAACAACTCCTAACAACACACTTCACAATACTTTCATTGATACTAATAAAAGTTAAATTTATTTAAATAAAATTTTATCACTTCACCTCATATTCTTCTTCTTCATAGACTAGTTTCAAAACCTTCTTTGGTTCTATCCTCAGTCTGAACGTATAATTTTTCTCTTCAAATATGATTTATCCGTCATTGAGACGTATGAAATGAATAATAAAAACATCAAAAGAAGCCGTATTAGCTTTATAATATAATGTAAAATTCCGAAATAAATGTCTTCTTAATAATGAAGCTGCCATTTGCAAGATAGAAGCAAAGGTTTCATAGCATTTGGTGCATGGGAATTAAAAACGTATACAAAAAAAATTTTGTTTAGATTGGAACTTGCTCAGGTAATTCACTCGGTTATAGCATTCGCGTAGAGTGCAAAAGGTCCTGGGTTCATGCCCCAGTCTGAGTGTATAATTTTTCTCTTCAAATATGATAAAATTTTACTTGCATAAATGATACCTCATAATGTTTTTTTAATGCCCCAGGTGGTCCTTTCAGACATTTCTGGTGTTCTCTCCTGGCATTGGCATAATTGTAACTCACTTCTGAGATTGGGCTGCCTGGAAGGCAGGATTATGTTGCCCCGATGATATGATGGATGATGATAGTGGTGTGGCAGAAGAGTCCTTAATCCTAAGCTTAATCTAAGATAATATGAATAATGATGATTGCGCTGGCCATATGATGTTCAGGGACTGTTTGGGCCTTAAAGTTTCCTGACATTTGTCTTACAGGTGAGGAAAAACTCCGATAAGAACCTCATCCAGGAAACTGTTCTGGCTGGGGATCGAACCCGGGCACACTGTGTGACAAGGCAGCACGCTACCTCGTGACCACAGCGGTGGACATACCTCATAATGTTAATTCCTAAAAAAGTTAAAAAGTTATGTTAAAGGTTTATTTATATTGTATTACCTTCTACGTAAGTTAAAGTCCTGTATACTGGGGGGAATGTTCCAATGCCTGGGTATTCTCTCCACTTCGAGCCAGTCTTGAGAAGGGGTTGCGAGAACTTGGTCGTTTGCGCCTACTCCTTTCATCCACATTGTTGCACATTTCACTGCATAGAAAACATTTCTTTCATTTGTCTCTTCATGTTTATATATTAGTAAAAGCCTGTTTAATAACTCATCGCTACTACATAGTATCAGAATATTTTATAGTTTTACAATCTACGTAATATTATTCTGTACATTCTTTAAACACAATCATCTTGCTCACATAAAACACATCTTGATTATTGATAAAGATATGTTCTTGAATGCCCTCTGTTGCCAAGAAAATAGTGAATGTAAATTTCATTACCAAATTTAGGCAATATTTTTTATCACTCACCTCATATTATTCTTCTTCTTTAACTATAAACTAGTTTCTGTTCCATCCTCAGTATCATCACGACCGTAGTTCTGTCGTCAAGAAGAGCCATCCTTCGCTCCTTCCATTGATGGACTGAAAAACCTCAAAACCAGGTCATTCTTCCCGGGAAAAGAAGAAATTGATGAACTTTGAAATTCCTGGGGAGAATGACCTGGTTTCGAGGTTTTCCAGTCTGCCAATAGAAGGAGCGAAGGATGGCTCTTCAAGACGACAGAACAACGGCCGTGATGATACTGAGGATGGTAGAGAAACTATGTTCTGAAACTAGTTTATAGTTAAAGAAGAAGAAGAATATGAGGTGAGTGATAAAAAATTTTACCTAAATGAATATACCTCATAGTGTGAATTCCTAAAATAAGTATTCATTACCAAAACTAATTTCATCATCATAATTTCATTGGAATTAGAGCAGTGATTGTCCACAGAAAACACATGATAAAATGAACAGAAATAAAAGTTACTACTAGATATAATAAAGATTCTGGGCAAGATATGGCATTAGATAAATGTTAATGAAAGAATTAGAAATATGGTTGGTTGGTATCTAATGTCGAGCACTTGATAATGAAATCATTCGCTCTCTTGCACTCCAATATTTAGCAGAAAGGCTGGTCTCTTCTACAAAAGCTGGACAACGGAAGAGATGGTTTCTTTCCATATCTTCATTTAAATTGCAAAAAGGGCATTTAGGTGAATCTGTTATGCCAATTCTGTGTAGGCTGCGGAAAGGCTACTGTTTTTAACAGAGAGGAGACCCTTTAATTCCTTCCATCGAAGGCTTAAAGGAACCGACCTGGACAGTAACCTAGTGTCCAATCCCTCACCTTCTCGTGGTGCAGCTGTTAGTAATCATGCTTATGCATGATGAACGAAAGGGAAGGGCTACTCACCAACAAGCACTGGTCAGCTTGGTGAGTTTTTCTTTTTTGACCGAATTGGTATTACTTCTCCTCCCCATACCAATTCCCTCTTTCAACTTTTCTATCCAGTCTCCCTTGACTGACCTCTTGTTTCTTTCGACCCTGATGGTATTAGAGTACTCGAGGCCTAGGGGTTCATTTCTCCTTCCTTCCTATACCTACTTTCTCTCAATGGGTGACGTAACCACCACATGTGGTGCCTACTACTAAACGGTTACAACTAGTTTATTGTACTCCAATACAAACATGAAGCCTTAGAATTAGAAATATAATATAAAATATTAATAGTATTAATATCTTATTTATTTATATATTAAATTTGGGAATTTTTACAGCTGACGATGACGACAAAGTGTCGCCGATACTGCAGTGCTGTGTTAAAAGAAACATAGATGTATGAGGTAAGAAAACATCACGATTCATTTAATTATTATTAATATCTTATATTTAAAATTTTATTATAATTTTTGATAAACTAAATTGAACTCACCCAAAGAAGGGTACAAGTCCTACAAGGAGATCTTTATCTGGTGTGGTTGCAAGATCAGGATTTGTTTGTACCAGATGGTTCATTACACACCGCAAATAATGCTGTAGTCTTCGACGTCTTTCTTCAACAAACCTTGCATCCTAAGGAATGTTAAATTTTTATGAATAATAATAATAATAATAATAATAATAATAATAATAATAATAATAATAATAATAATAATAATAATAATAACAACAATAATAATTACAACAGTAATAATAATTTGTGGTGTGCATAGACACAATATTATATATGTATACTTTAATAACAAAAATTGATAGGAACTAACTCTATTAGGTATTTTATTAAAGAAGTTGAATTGTATACACCTCACTCCATATTTTGCTCTCTTGCCTGGACATGTTTCGATATACAGGGTGGACCACTCGAATGGACCTAATTTCAATTGCTTGTTACTGGCAAACGGTTGAAGATAGAAACTTAAAACAACGTTCATATTACAGAAAAACTCACCAAGTTTTGATATCCAGATCACCACATCTCTATATGAGCCCCAGCAGTCACTGTGACGATATCAAAGCGATGAACAATTTCTTGCCAAGTACGTTGGAGTATGTCTTCTGGAATGTTCTCAATAGCCTCTATGATGCGCTCACGAAGATCACGAAGGTCTTTGACTGGGGTGGTGTAAACTTTATCTTTGACATAGCCCCAGAGAAAGAAATCCAGTGGTGTTAAATCGGGAGATCTCGGGGGCCACGCGATTGGTCCTCCCCTACCAATCCAACGGCCAGGGAAAATGTTGTCCAAAGTCGTACGAACTTCATTGGACCAGTGGGGAGGAGCACCATCTTGCTGGAAAACGATGTTAGGCTGCAGTTGTTCAATTTGTGGAAAGAAGAACTGCTCCAGCATGTCAAGATATGTGGTACCACGAACAGTTTTCTCGGCGAAGAAAAACGGTCCAATGACCTTATTATGTGACAAAACTGCACCAAACATTCATCTTCGGACTATCACGAACATGCTCTTGAATAGCGTGAGGATTCTCCGATCCCCAGATCCGCACATTATGCCGGTTTACCTTGCCTGACAAATGGAAAGTGGCTTCGTCCGAGAAGAAAATCTTGGTCATGAAGTCAGGATCAGCGCCGAGACGGTCCAGCATCGTATTGGCGAATTCCACTCGTTTCGGCATGTCATTCGGCTCCAGACGTTGCACTAACTGCACTTTATATGCGTGCAGTTTGAGGCGTTTGTGGACAATCCGTTGTAATGTCGATTTTGGTATTTGAAGTTCCCGCGAAGCTCTTCTTAATGACTTCCGGGGGCTTCGCTCAAATGCGGCTTGAACATTTGCTACCATTTCATCGGATGCTCTGCGACCACCACCATGCTTCTTCAACACAGATCCTGTAGCTAATAATGTATCACGCCACTTCTTTATGCTTCTAGCAGTTGGAGCATCACGGTTAAACACACGCCGGAACTCCCTTTGAACTCTAATGATTGATTTAAACTCCGCATACCACAAAACAGCTTGCGCTTTCATCTGCGGAGTCGCCATTTTCACAAACAATTAAATCTAAGAACGAGAAACGTATCTTTGTGCCTTCTACCGACAGGATTCGAAACTTGGTGAGTTTTTCTGTACTATGAACGTTGTTTTAAGTTTCTATCTTCAACCGTTTGCCAGTAATAAGCAATTGAAATTAGGTCCATTCGAGCGGTCCACCCTGTATGTTCTAACAGCTGGGAACCCGACATGCTGACCACATGTCACCCCTACTCTGGCTAGATGATCATCTATCTCTATCATAACACATGTCGACGTAAGGCCAGCAGCTGGCTGGTAGGCTAAGGGCCTTCTAGGCCTGTCACACTTGGAGTTTTTTTTAATACCTTTTCTCTCATTTATTAGATTCCAGGTACTCTCTAGCATCCAATCTTTCTTGTACCTATTTTTGAAGTCAAGGACCATCTCACTAGTATTATGATATACATTTTTTATCTGTTCCCATGTAGCTTCAATATCTTCTTCAGAGTTATTTCCTAGTTCTTTAAAACGGTTTGAAAGTTCTATTTTAAATTCCTCTCTTTTGTCCATCTCTTTCAGTTTATTGATATCATACACCTTACTTCTCTTATTGAACTTCTTGCCAGCAGCAACTATCTTCATCTTAAACTTACATCATATAACTAGACTTAAATCTGATTAGTTTTGGAACGACTGAGTTAAATGACTGTTCTATTTATATGTTTATTTTAGGATCACTTTAAACTTTTTCTATTCTTCATTTTTGTTTTCTATTCTATATTTTTTAAGGAAGTAAAATAACCTTCAAGTTAATGTTTTATTTTAGGAAGTAATATTTTGAGGTTCTTTTAATTATATTATTTTGAGTCTATCTTATTTTTTAATTATTTTATTTTGAGTCTGTTTATCTTACCTCAATATTAATGTTGATTTGTTCTTGAACATGTTTTGATTGGATCTAATTATCTTCAGCATCTTGCTCAGACTGGTTGGATGCTGAAGATAATTAGATCCAATCAAAACATGTTCAAGAACAAATCAACATTAATATTGAGGTAAGATAAACAGACTCAAAATAATATAAGCTTCAAGTTCTATTTTTTTAGCTTAAGTTTGTTATTTATAACATTTTATCACGTAACTTCAATTGTGATAACAATGAATATTAAGAATATTATATTTGAAGAGAAAAATTATATGCTCAGACTGGGACTTGAACCCGGGACCCTTGGTTCTCTAGGGTCCCAGGTTCAAGTCCCGGTCTGAGTGTATAATTTTTCTCTTCAAATATAATTTATCCATCATTGAGATGTATGAAATTAATAATAAAAACATTAAGAATATTGTTAAGTTAAATAGACAACAGTGTAAATACAAAAAAAAACTAGAGAAAAAATAAAAGAGAGATTCTTCCTGGGATCGAATTCAAGTTTTTTCTTTTTTTAATCCTGATGCTATGTTATGAGGCATGAAAAGAACACAGCAATGATAGCTGCTTTTCTAAAAATATGAGGTGAGTGATAAAAATTGAACATAAATAGTCTCGGTCTAGGCAAACATTTTTCTCTTCAAATATGGTTGGTTGGTATCTAATGTCGAGCACTTGATAATGAAATCATTCGCTCTCTTGCACTCCAATATTTAGCAGAAAGGCTGGTCTCTTCTACAAAAGCTGGACAACGGAGGAGATGGTTTCGTTCCATATCTTCATTTAAATTGCAAAAAGGGCATTTAGGTGAATCTGTTACGCCAATTCTGTGTAGGTGTTTATTCAAGCAGTCATGTCCGGTTAGCAGTCTGAATGTTGCTACTGCAGATTTTCTTTGTAATGTAGTAATGTCATAAGCTTGTAGATTTTTCCATTCCTTTCCAGATGTTTTGGTGGTGTATTCTTCTCTAAGTTTATTGATGTATTTATTTGAGATAATTCTTTTGATAGAGTGAAAGGAAACTGGAGCAGAAGTTGGGTTTGAAACAATTTTGCTACCGTTCTTGGCTAGAAAATCGGCTATTTCATTGCCTGTCACTCCACAATGGGCCGGAATCCATTGAAGTACAACTTTTTTATGTAGACGGGATAAATGTTTTATCATTTTGTGACATTCGATAATTTTGATGCTTTTGGGTGTTGTGTCTCGTGTTATAGCAAGAATGGCTGCTTTGGAGTCACATAGAATTACAACTTTTGTAAATTTTTGGATGTGATATAAAAGATTTTGTAAACTTAAGAAAATTGCTAGAATTTCACCATCAAAGTTTGTTGAATTTGTGTTTAGTTTACGATAAAAGGAAAAAAGTGGACATACTGCACCAGCACCAGTGCCACCATCATTTGGTAGGCTGGAGCCATCTGTAAAAATATGTATCCATTCAGGAGCTGGGTATCTTAGATTTATCATTTCCAGTGACATTTGTTTTAAAATATATGGAGGAGTTTCAGATTTCTTGATGTCTTCTGTTAAATGAAGGTTATATTCGATTTCCAAAAATTCTAGAGGGTTGTTTCTCATCTGCATATTTTCTTTTGAATGTGGAAGTTGCAATTTCTGTTTGATTTCTTGTACAATGCTTAGGAAGCTTTGCTGAGATTTTAAACATACTTGTGGTTTTCTTTGGGTCCAGTTATTATGGGGTAGCCTTAAAAATTTTTCATACTGTGTGACTGCTGTTTTCTCAATTTCAGATGCTATGTTTGGGTTATTTGTTAAGATTTGCAGGGCCGTTGCATGGCCGTGTTGATTGGTTGTTGTTTTAACGGTTCCTCTGTTAATCAGACGGAGGATTTGGTTCTGCAATGTATTAAGTGTTTCCACTTAAACAGTAGTACTAGGATTTCTTCACAATATTGGAAGTACCTGTTTTATGTCACATTTGGTCATAGAAGGTGTTTAGGGTTTGTGTGTTGTGCAACCCCACTTTTTCCATGCTAATCGTTTTTAATAATGGTAACAATTGTTTCTATCTTTGTACATATAGTCTCCATGGTTTCTTCCATGTTTAATCTCTTCAAAATATAAATAGCTGCTCTGTACTATCATGTCTTGCAATCAATAATAATCAACATGTAAGATGACTGAAAGAATATGATTCTTGTGGGGACAGTGCAAGGAGGCACACTTGTTGGTTTTTATCAACAGTATTTGACCCATTCTTTTTTAGGGTTAATGTACATAACGTCAGTTCCTGGGCGGATTAGTGGCCGTTCATGGTCCTCCTCTAGTTCCAAACGGACAGAGGCGGAAGGGACTTTTTTCAGAGGAATTAAAAGGTCCTGAGTGTGACTGCCTTTCAGAGAGGAAGAACTATCTTTTGCACCATCTTATAGAACAAACCCTCAAGCCTGAAACAATGTCTGAACAAAATTTGTCAGCCCTTTCATAACCAGAATTGAATTACCACATTAACAACCTTAGTTATTGAGAGCATCCATAATAAATTAAATAAACTGTCCCCTCCACCACTATCACCTATAATTCATATACTGTAAATATTTTCAACCTGATTCTATAAAACTAAAAACAAATTAGGTTTTCATTAGCAAATACACCATAATGCATTATAAAATAATAATTCATTAAAATTTCTTACTTTGTTCCCAAGTGTCTTCTTTGGTGGAAAATCAAAAGTGCTAACAACAGCATCCTGCTTCTTAAGCTCTTTATGCAGAGAATAAAACTGAGCATAACGCCTATAGATATTCCATTCATCATCACGTATACGAATGTAAACCTGAAAAAAATAAATAAATATCCAAATGTTTTAATTAAATTTTATTGAAAACTAAAACTCATAATCCCAAAAGAAACAAGCAAGTAATAAATTGAATTTAGTCAATACCCAATGATTCAGTCATATAGTAACTATACATGTACATACTGGTAAATAAAAAAGCACCAAACAGATCAAAAGAAATGTATCAGAACATTAAATTTCAAAAGCATTTACCCTTAAATAAATGGGACCACATAATATGACAATATTGGTATTACAATTTATCTTTCATATATTTTTATTCTCTGTTGTCTGATGGTTCTCAAGTTTTCTGAGATGTTAAGATAGATATAATGAAGATAATTTGTTTATGATGTTCACTATTAAAATATTGACTCTCATATAGAATTTCAAATTCAAAATAGTGCATTGAATGCTTGTATTAAATTCTGATCCCTCTGCACTATACATGTTGAGAAGGAATATTATAATGTTGGTAGAAATATGACAATTGGAAGCTTTGTTACTTAATGATAAGAGAAATCTACAAATTAGAACCAAAGGACACATAAGAAAATATTAAAAATGGGGAAATAGGAAAATCTGCAGTTGCTGCTCATGTTTGGTCTGAAAAACATAATATAAATTCGGACACTAAATTATTAAAACAGTTAGAAAATACAAAAGAGCTGACTATTTGGGAAAAAATCTTTAGTCAAACGAACAAAAACAGAGTTATGAATTTCGAAATACTGACGGAATGTGACCATGTTTGGAGGTTCTTTGGCCAACCACAGGAGGGAGCTGACATCGACATCCAAGGTTTACAACATAAATCCAACTAGTCTGGGCAAGATGCTGAAGATGAATGAGATCCAATCAAAACATGTTCAAGAACAAATCAACATTAATATTGAGGTAAGATAAACAGAAAATAAAATAAATTTAAATATACCTTCTTAGGTGAGATCTGTCGTCCTCAACTTATAAAATATGTATTCTTTATGTCTATAGGTCTTTTAGAACATCCATTCCATCTTCAGCAGGTCCTTCTTCGCTATATTATCTGATATGATGGTTGATGCTGCTGGTCCTAATGTGGTGTTGTGACTAAAGCTTCTTCCTGACGATATCGTATAGTGGGTTGTTTAGTCTGGGAGTGCTTTCATTTATTAAAAGCTTGTTTATTTCCTTGATAATTTCCAGGTCTTCCAATATGTTGATTTTTGTTGGATTTCCCTCTTTGTGTACTATTGTAAGGGTGGCAAAGAAGGACCTGCCGAAGATGGAACGGATGTTCTGAAAGGCCTACAGACATAAAGAATACATATTTTATAAGTTGAGGACGGCGGATCTTACCTAAGAAAGTATATTCTAACTTATTTTATTTTATGACTATCCACCTCAACGGTTTTAACAATGAATTTTATTAGTATTGAAGATAAACAGACTCAAAATAAAATAACTATAAATGAAGTTCATAATGTCAAAGTAACCTAAATAAATGTTTTGTGATGTTACAGCAGTGTTGCCATTACTTATCAAATGCCCTAGTATATTATAGGAAGATTTATACATACATTCATCTCATTTCTACACACAATACAATTTATCTTATCAAATAAATCATCAATGAATTTTGAAACTCCAAAAAAAAAACAGTAAGAAATAAAACTAATTACTAAAACAGTTAGAAAAATCAGAGGAACTCACAATTTGGGAGAAAATTTACATCTGCAAGAATAAGATGAAAACCATGAATTTTGAAATTTTCGAAGAAAAAAAAAGATTTGGAAGTTCATCAGTCAGCCAGCAGAGGGAGCAGAAATCAACTTACAGGATGGACAAATGCAAAACAACTGTTGGAATGCATCGACTGTCTCATAAAAGCGACGAAACCTGGTCTGCATAAAAATCAAGATATATGAGGGGAGTCAAAATAACCAACTCATTAATAAGAAATAAAACTGTTAATACAGTTTTAGTTTTAGAAAACACAAGTCAAATTACAAAGATTACTAAGATAAAGTTTGGAATGAAATACAAGATAAATTAGACATACTAAATAAAATTATACCATGTTTAAGATCGATGCTAGTAACGGCTACAATAAACAAATAATAAATAAAATCTTAAATAAACAAAAAAGAAAAAATAACATTACCAACATAACCAAACTTGAAAAAGAATCCAATGGAAACAACAAGAAATGGATAACTCTCACATACACTGGTAAAGAAACATTAAAATTGGCCAACACACTAAAAAAGCTCGATAAGAATATAAATGTAGCCTACAGAACTGGTAATAAATTAAACAATCTAATAAACAAAAAATATCGAAGAAATAAATGAATTCAACAATAAAGGCATCTACAAATTAACATGTACAGACCGCAATAAATTCTACATTGGGAAAACTAACAGAAACTTCAATATTAGATTCAAAGAACATTTCAGAGATTTTATTTATAATGGAGGAAAATCAAGTTACGCAAAACATGTAATTCAGACTGGACACCATATGCATAACATCGATAACACCCTCACAATACTATATAGAGAAAACATTCCAACGAGGATAAATAAAATGGAGGAAATTGAAATCCTAAGAGAAATCAACAACAACCCAATTTTTAATGAAAATACACCCTGTCCACACAATCCTCTGTACAAAATACTCTCAAACCAAGTCAGTGCTTCAACAAGGGTCAACAAGTATGGACCTAACACACTCTGCTGATGATGGGGCTAGTTCCGAAAGGCCTACAGAGTTATAAAACAACCTAAGTTGAGAAGACGGACCTACAAGGTAACTATTTTATAGTTTTTAACCACACATGTTGTTAAGTTATGTAGATAGGAAATAACACTATGAGGTTTTTTAATATTACTTATTTTAATTTAATATTGTTTAATTTTTATTAATTCACTCACCTCATACTTCATAATTCATAGCAGACCCTGGGTTTCTTCACATCTTTTGTGACATTCTCAATGCTGCATCACGTTCACAAGAGTTGTGAATGAAATACAAGATAAATTAGACATACTAAATAAAGAGTTGTGAACGTGACGCAGCATTGAGAATGTCACAAAAGATGTGAAGAAACCCAGGGTCTGGTATGAATTATGAAGTATGAGGTGAGTGAAATAATAAAAAATAAACAACACATGTTGTTGTTGTTTTCAAATGCTGGGCCTTGGCACCGAAGCCATTAGCGTTCTTGCTCTCCAATATTTCTCTATGGTGGATCCAACAGATAATACTTCACAGGTTTGTAGGTGTTCTTCATTCATTTCTTCGTCTTTATTGCATAGAGGACAATTTGGATTCGTGTAGATTCCTATTTTATATAAATGTTTGGCCAAATAGTCATGTTCTATAAGCAGTCTAAATTTTGCTACTGTAGTTTTACGTGGAATTTCTGGAATAATATCTGGCTTCTTTACTAAAATATTCCATTTTTTGTCTTTGGCTTTATTACATAGGTCTTGGTTTTGTTTGATTTTATATTTGTTTTTAATTATTCTTTTTATGGATGTGAAAGGTAAGCTTTTAGTAGTATTCTGAATTAAATTGGAGCCTTTTTTGGCAAGAAAATCAGCAGTGTCATTTCCAGCAATTCCACAATGTGCAGGTATCCATTGCAATTGAATTCTTTTCTGTAGTTTTTGGAGTTGTTAAATCATTTTGTAGCACTCTTTAATTTGTATTGACTTCATTTTGTGTGAATTTATTGCATATATTGCTGCCTTAGAATCAGAGAGTATGACAGCATTTTGAAATTTATTTATTCTGTATAGTAATTGTTGGAGTGAAATATGAATAGCCGTTACTTCCGCATCAAAATTTGTTGTGTGGTATCCTGTCTGGTTGATAAAATGAAAATAATGCACATGTAATTCCTGATCCTGAGTTGTTATCAATAGTAGATCCATCTGTGTAGACACGTATCCATTCTTCTGGTGGATATCTCTTATTCACAGCTTCTAATGCTAGAGCTTTTAGTACAGGCGTGGGAGTTTCAGATTTTGTAACTGGTTCTTCTAGATTTAGCTGAATGTTAATTGGTTCAAAAATAAGAGGGTTATCTCTGATCAAAATATTTTCTTTAGATTTAGGAAGATTCAAATCTGTTTTTATTTCCGTTACTTTGGACAAGAAACTTGTTTGTGTTTTCAACTTGGTTGGTTGTAACTGTCTTTTTTCCCATTTTGTTGTTGTTAATCGTAACATTTTCTCATGTTGTGTTATTGCCTGTTCCTCTAAAGTTAGACATATTGGAGGGTTCTGAGTTAGTGCTTGCATTGCTGCGATTGGAGTTGATTTTGCTGTGCCGGTTATAAGCCATAAAGCCCGATTTTGGCATACTTCTAGGCGATTCAGGTTCGAGTTATTTGCTGTGATTATTACCTCCCCATTTGTAGTATAGTAGTATTGGCTTGATGAATGTTTTGTATGTGGTGTTCAGAGTCTGGCGATTATTACCCCACTTTGCTCTGGCTAAGCTTTTTAAGATTGAGAATCTTTTCGTTCTTTAACCACACATTATATTACTATGTTTAAGATGCAATTATTTGGCAGCTTATCTACATAAAGTAATCATATGTACTTCTTCAAGATATATTATCTGTAATAAAGGCTCCACCATGAATAGTGATCACTTGCATGTCTGCAGGAATTTTAACTGTGACGAAGATTTAAAAAAAAAATATTTTGATGTTTTTATTATTTGATACATCTCAATGTGGATAAATCACATTTGAAGAGAAAAATTACACGCTCAGACTGGGACTCGAACCCAGGACCTTTGGCTTTCTAGACCAGTGCTCTACTGACTAGAAAGCCAAAGGTCCTGGGTTCGAGTCCCAATTTCAGCATATAATTTTTCTCTTCAAATATATTTATAAACAGGTTTACAGTGTAATAAAACATCTTCCTGTGCCCAAAGCGTTTAAAATTTGTATCTTCTTCAATTATTATTTTGAAAAGAAAGATTCAGAAAGAAAATCGTTCACTTATATTAGGAAGCAAGGAAAATAATGGGTTAAGCTCAGCAGTTTGACATTATAATCAACATCATCTAACATATAAAAATTAATATTTGTTTGTTCATACTTTATGCGTGGCCATACCATTGACCCGATTGTGATGGGGTTTTTTGGTAAATGTTCAGGAGATTCCCGGGATGAACATAGGCTATAAGAGAGATGTGATACTCAACTCCTACGCCCTTAAAAATTGCCCTTTGTAGTGGAAAACATGACAAAAAGTAGCTCTTTGGACACTTAAATGGCTTACTCTGCCTAAACCATAACAAATACACAAAATTAATGTACACAGAATTGAATATCTCAAAAAGCTCTACAAAAAGGTCCGCAACAGGATATGTTAATCTCTTACGGATAACTCACAATAATCATTTTTGTCTTTCATTGAAGCCAAGAAGATCGAGACACGTACGTAGATTCCTGTGCAAGCAGAGCAGCACATGGTGGGTATTCTTTTATGGATAACTCAAAATAACGAATTTTGTCTTTTAGCTCATTTATGCCAAGAAAATTGAGATTAGTAGATTCCCGGGCAACACCGGGTAATCAGCACGGGGAATCTTAAAATAATTACGATATACATTTATTAAATTAAATATTAATTATTTAATATTTAATTTAAATATTAATTATTTTATTTTTAATTTTACTTATTCAACTAATCATAAGAAGTACATTAATTTTTGTCTTTCAACTCATTTATGCCAAGGAGATTGGGATGAGTAGATTCCTGGACAATGCCGGGTAAACAGCAGGAGGTATCTAAAAATAATTACGATATAAATTTTTCCTTTCACTTATTTAACTAAACATAAAACACATTAATTTTCGTATTTCAGCTCATTTATGTCAAGAAGATCGGGATAAGTAGATTCCCGGGCAAGGCCAGGTAATCAGCATAGGGTATCTAAAGATATAAATTTATAATTATTTTTCCATTCACTTTTTCAACTAAACATAAAAGCACATTATTTTTCATTTATTTAGGCATAGCAGCGCACGCCGGGTATTAGCTAGTATCTTGTAAAATTACAATAGGAAGTAACATTATGAGGTTCTTCTTAATAAATAAGGTGAGTCTGTTGCATCTTACCTCATAAAAGTTGAGTTCTTTTAGGACATGTTTCAATGCACAAATGCACCGTCTTCAGCTTGTCCAGACAGTTGGATTTTACGTTGTCAGCCCTGGATGTCACACCCACTCTATCTTTTGGTGTACCAAATAACTTGCAAATCAAATCTCTCTCCCTGGAATTTCAAAATTCATGAGTCCATCCCTGTTCTTCTGGATGTAGATCATCTTCCAAATGGTGAGCCCTTTAGTATTTTCTAACTCAATGTGAACATCAAATTATTAAAACAGAAAATACTAAAGAACTCGCCATTTGGGAGAAGATCTACATCCAGAAGAACAGGCATAGAATCATGAATTTTACAATTCCAGGGAATAGGGATTGATTTGCAAGCTCTTTGGTCCACCAAAAGATGGAGTGGGAGTCGACATCCAAGGCTGATAATGTAAAATCCAACAGTCTAGACAAGCTGAAGATGGTACTCATATGTGTATATTACCATGTCCTAAAAGAACATAATTTTTATGAGGTAAGATGCAACAGACTCACCTTATTTATTAAGAACACATCTTACCTAACATGATCTGCCAAAGTGGTGAATAAATTGAAGAGAGACCATATTATCACCATCTAGTGAGTACGATACCCCAAGCATGAAATAAAATACTTATTCTCACCTGATAGACATGGTGAACATCAGAAGAGCCACCAGTGAGGAAGGCAGAAGGTATCCAGATATTAACAAGTGCACGTGCCGCTGCACAAAGTGAACTGGTATCATAATCACTTGTTACACTGAGATCATCATCTGATGTTGCCACATCATCGGGTAGAGGACCTCTCAAATCCACTAGTTCTTCACGTAGTCTTCGTAATGCTACATCTTTCTGCTGCAATAATCTGTGAAGTCTGTCATTGAACTCCATCAGCTCTCCATGCATCTCTGCTACCTTCATACAAATTAGATACTATTAGAGCTTATGTGATGTCATTTTCCAATAAAAAGTATTTTTTTTACTTCAACTGTAATATCTACAAAATTTATGATTAAACCGTGTGTAAGAATTAAACTTACACTAATTTAATTAATTAAAATTTCTTCATAGACTAACAAGAGAATTGTCAACCATTGCATGCCAAAACCTACCTTGAAATTTCTCAGAGAAGCAAGACTGAGTCCAAAAAAATTATCTGCCATTTTTAACTGCAAGGCACAGAAATTGAAGTCAGAATCAGCAATTGCAACCCACTGTATGGAGCAGATGGACTCCCTGCTTGAGTAAGAGCAGAGTCAAGTGAAGTGGGATTCGGCACAGACAGCAGGTAGTGAGGTTATCCAATCTATCAATTTGGGAGTTGCATTACTTCCGTATAGTTTAAATTAGGTATTCGGTACTGGATTTTAGTGTCTTGCAGTTAAAAACACCAGATAATTTTTTGGACATGGCCTTCATACATCACAATGCTTCTCTGGAAGAAATTTCAAGATAAGTTTCAGCATGCAATAGCTGACAGTTCCCTTGTAAGTCAGATTGAACTTTTCATATTTGTGTTTTCAGCCTCTGTCTCTGAGGCCACCTTCTTGCAAATAATGGCAAATATACTATCTATTTGGAAATAAGACAGATATGGAGACCTGCCCCAGTTAAGAGTGGGCATTTTTTACTTGCTAAGAATCAAATTAATCGTGAATTCTTCTTACCTGATATATCTATGTTTTTTTAAACACAGCACTGCAGTATCAGAAAAACATCTTTTCCATCCTCAGCTATTTTCACGACTGTCAATTTTTTCTTTTGCTGGTAATTATCCAAACTGCTATCTGGTGTACTTTCAAAGGAGTAATTTTCTAAACTGCCATCTGGTGTACTTTTGAAGAACTTTGTAATCAAGCTTGATTCGTCCGGAACCTCAAAGTTCATGGTTCTAGTATGGTTTTTTTGAATATATATATTTTCCCAAACTGTTAATTCCAAAGGTTTAGATAGATGTTTGAAAAGTTTTGCTTCTTTTTCAATTCTATGATTCTCTAATAAACTATGTGCTGCTATAGCTGATTTTTCAATTTCACCATTTTTTATGTTTCTAAAGTGGTGATATTGAAAATCAGCTATAGCAGCACATAGTTTATTAGAGAATCATAAAATTGAAAAAGAAGCAAAACTCTTGAAACATCTTTGGAATTAACAGTTTGGAAAAAGAAATATATTAAAAAGAACCATACTAGAATCATGAACTTCGAGGTTCCAGACGAACCAAGCTTGATTACAAAGTTCTTCAAAAGTTCATCAGATGGCAGTTTAGAAAATTACTCCTTCAAAAGTACACCAGATGGCAGTTTGGATAATTACCAGCAAAAGAAAAAATTGACAGTCGTGAAAACAGCTGAGGATGGAAAAGATGTTTTTCTGATACCGCGGTGCTGTGTTTAAAAAAAAAACAGATATATGAGGTAAGAAGAATTCACGATTCATTTGATTCTTATTAAGAAAACCTCATAATGTTAAAATTCCCAAATTTATTATATTAATTTTTTTATTTCTTTATTATGGTGGGATTCCTTTTTCGCCACAACTGATTTTGTTCAATGTGATGCCCATACACGTAGACCATGGCTCTGCAATGCAATTTAGATAGTAAAACGAACTGCATCATAAAACACGAAGGGGGATGTCAGTCCATTCCTTCTGGTAGATTTTCTGGTCACCCTTAATCATAGTGGGACATCAAGAAGCAAGGTGCTGTATTTGAGAATTCTCTTCAAATTGATAACATTTATTGGCTACATTAAGATTAGAATTTACTGAACTTTTACTCTAGTTTCAGCAGTCCAAATCTGCAAAAATCCAATGATGGGGCATGTGGTGGCTTCACAGAGATCCTTTTAAACAGTATCACATTGACACCCCATTTTAACAGCTTTTCAGTAGTAGCAGTACTGGAATGATCAAGCAGCGTGGTTGGATGCTTTATCCATGTCGATCCAAATATTTCAGGGTTCCTCACTATACAACCAGGGAATCTCTTCATCAAAAATTGGCTCCATGACTTTCTTTTGGTAGTACACTGCATTAATGTTTACATTTTTGGCAACTCTGAGAATGGTGAATTGTCCCCATTGTAGTAACCTGCAACTACCATGAACCCCTTGGAAAAATTTTCCTTGTTTACCCAGAAAAAGTTGGACCATCTTTTTGGCCTACTGGATTGTCATGAAAAGCATAGGGATTGTTTGTGTTGTCATGAGAAATGCCATCCATTGCCACTTTTCACCTGCCAGGTGGTGTTCATGTAATTTTCTTGCATTTAGTTTCTCTGATGTGCTGTTCTTTGAAGACATAACTGTATTTTAAAATACAATAGGATGTAACATTAAGAGGTTTGTTTAATAATTAAAACATTTTGTCTGTTCATTCTTACCTCTTATAGTTGTTTTTGTCGAACATATGTTCCGAGGCTTCTTAACCCCATTGTCAGCAATTACAGACTGTAATTGCTGATGATGGGCTAAGAAGCCTTGAAACGTATGTTCGACAAAACAACTGTAAGAGGTAAGAATGAACAGACAAAATGTTTTAATTACATAACTGTATACTTAATGCTACAGTTTTAGGCACAAATTTTTGTAGATTATCCTATAAACAATCTCATTATATGTTCCAATGCAGTTGGCAATGCTTTTCTGTGCAGGAGGCTTTCTCGTGTTATTGCTGTCCTCACATTGACATCTATCTCTTTTAGTTGTTTTGGTTGTGCCCTTTATTTATTAATTTTTTTTTTAGTTTGGGCCTCAGGTAAAGAATCCATTTTTGTTTATAGAGCTCTTGCACAACTTATTTATGGTAAGACCTTTCTCTTATACACATTTTCACTACCATCAAAAGGCTGTATCCAGTATCGGAAAGCCAAATAATGCCTGCCACAAGTCCACAATTTTTGAAGTCATTATTATCTAAATATTGCACCTGATTATACTGCCAGTATCTCTATATTCACTCTGACACAGTCATGTGGAGTGAATGTGTTAGCTGTAAGAACAAGAAATGGGAGATGATGTTGAGTGATTCCGGGTTCTGTGGCCGTGGTCCATAGTTGGTGTTGATACCAGACGTTTCGCCCTCAACTGCGGAGGGCATCTTCAGTGGCGAGTGCTTCTAGGCGTGTTTCCTGGTCGGAAGCTCTACTTAGAGTGAACGCTGCGGGTGTTGTATTGATACTAGTGGTGGGAGCAGGGTGAGCGGGCGTGGCTCTTGCTGATTGGCTAATGGTCGTCTCCTTGTTGTCCCTAGTGTTGATGCATTTATTTTCTAGTGTACGGTACCAGGCCTTAGACAGTTTAATACCTTCCTCTTTTCTGTTAATATTTTCCTTATGCTTGTGTATTTCTATAGCCTCTCGATATAATCTAGGGAAATAATAGGAAGTGTGGCTAAAACTTGTGTATCATCGAATAGAATCTGGTGTCCATTCATAATGGCATGTTCTGCTAAAGCCGATTTATCCATTTCTCCTTGTCTGCAGTTTCTTTTGGTTCTGATAAACGGGTGGCTATACTTCTTTTTGTGGTCCCTATGTATGGTTTACCACACGAACAAGGAAGTCGATATACGCCGCAATTGCGGCGTATATCGACTTCCTTGTTCGTGTGGTAAACCATACATAGGGACCACAAAAAGAAGTATAGCCACCCGTTTATCAGAACACAAAAGAAACTGCAGACAAGGAGAAATGGATAAATCGGCTGTAGCAGAACATGCCATTATGAATGGACACCAGATTCTATTCGATGATACACAAGTTTTAGCCACAACTTCCTATTATTTCCCTAGATTATATCGAGAGGCTATAGAAATACACAAGCATAAGGAAAATATTAACAGAAAAGAGGAAGGTATTAAACTGTCTAAGGCCTGGTACCGTACACTAGAAAATAAATGCATCAACACTAGGGACAACAAGGAGACGACCATTAGCCAATCAGCAAGAGCCACGCCCGCTCACCCTGCTCCCACCACTAGTATCAATACAACACCCGCAGCGTTCACTCTAAGTAGAGCTTCCGACCAGGAAACACGCCTAGAAGCACTCGCCACTGAAGATGCCCTCCGCAGTTGAGGGCGAAACGTCTGGTATCAACACCAACTATGGACCACGGCCACAGAACCCGGAATCACTCAACATCATGATTACCGGCCGTGAAAGCCTGCATTCAAGAAATGGGAGAGTCCATCAAATTTGTGTGAGCATAACTGGGTAACTCTCCATAATTCTCTATGAAGTTCCTTCATATGAAGAATTATAACTGAATAATGGCACATGATCATCATGAAACCTGCATAAAAATGGAGCAACTTCTCCAACTTCATCGGCTGGGTTTTAGCCTCTCCACTGATTGATTATCATTTATGAAGTCCAAAATGTATTTACTTAAAATATGTGTAACTGATACTTCTCTTGAGTTAAATCATCTAGTTGCTTGTTGGCCATGATGGACTAATGGTTATACTCCTTACCTCTGGGCACAAGGATTGTGGATTTAAACACAGCCAAGGGAAATGGGAGAGTCCATCAAATTTGTGTGAGCATAACTGGGGTAACTCTCCATAATTCTCTATGAAGTTCCTTCATATGAAGAATTATAACTGAATAATGGCACATGATCATCATGAAACCTGCATAAAAATGGAGCAACTTCTCCAACTTCATCGGCTGGGTTTTAGCCTCTCCACTGATTGATTATCATTTATGAAGTCCAAAATGTATTTACTTAAAATATGTGTAACTGATACTTCTCTTGAGTTAAATCATCTAGTTGCTTGTTGGCCATGATGGACTAATGGTTATACTCCTTACCTCTGGGCACAAGGATTGTGGATTTAAACACAGCCAAGGTCGATTGATTTTTTAGGATGGAAAAATCCAGAGTAAGTCCTCTTGGAGAGATCCCAAGTTTGAAGATTTTCAGGCTCGTAAAAGATCCTTAAGCCTGAATAAAAAGGTCTCTAAGCAAACTTTACCAACCTCATCATCCTAGTAATACCTTAGTTGTCTGCTAGATGTCTCATTGGGTCGATATTTTGACTGTATACCGTTATGACATCTATGGATAAATATGTGTAACTAATATTTAACTACGTGCAACTAATTTGGGTAAATATTTTTATCACTCACCTCATATTCCTCTTCTTTTTTTAAACTAGTTTTGGAACTTTACACTTCAGTTTAAAAAAAGAAGAAGAATATAAGTTGAGTGATAAAAAAATTTGACCTAAATAAATGTACCTCATAGTGTGAATTCCTAAAAAAGTAAGTGTAACTAATTTTATTTAACTTTCACAGGGGAAAACCACTATGAAGTTTAATTTAAGAATTAAATTAATATTTTTATTACCTCACCTGATATCCTTTAATCTTCTAATCTCATATATGTGGTGAGGTAATAAAAAACATTAATTTAATTCCAAAGTTTAATTAAATTAACTTGGTCTAGTAACTCCTAACAAAGGAGAGACTAAGGCTCAACTATGGGCTACATCACTGTAATAGTAATTGTCTAGTAGCCTGATTTTTCATTTAAGCCCTATGTAATTACCTGTATAAGTTTCTTCTCATATTCTCTTGCTTCATGATGGTAATCAAGATATGCACTATCACCTGCTTTGGGCTGGGATGCTTCTAAACTAGCTAATGCCTCATGTGCTTGTGTTCCATCTCTTTTCAACATTTGGACAGCTCCAACATACTTCCGAAGTTGATGCTTTAAAAGCTCATTTTCTCTATAAATAAAAAAGAAAGCAATATATTCTATTATATGCTTATAACAACTTAGCAGAATAGTTTTGAGAAAAGTTTAATATTAAAAAAGGTTGGAAATAGAAATTAATTAAATAATACAGCCATCTTAAAAAAAGTTCTGAAAATTTACTTATTCTTAAGTCTATAGAAAATTTAAAAAAATTGATAAAAAATAAATTTGAGTAGTAAAAACCTCATTAAAACCAAACAAAACTGGGCTTACATCATATTAAATGAAAGGACAAAAATTTAAACATTAGGACAAAGAATGCTTCAAAACATCAACTATATGGGTTCAATACCAACCCATTATTGCACATTCATACTTAGGGTTGAAATATCATATAAAGTGGGGAAAAAAAAATACATCTCTGTAGTAGCTGCAGAAGATACTCATATATATACATATATTTTTTTTTTGCAAATGCCCCAGGTTGTCTTTCGACATTCCTGGTGTTCTCTCCTGGCATGGCATACTTGTAACCCACTTCTGAGGTTGGGGCACCTGGAAGGCAGGGTTACGTTGCCCCGATGATATGATGGGTGATAATGATGATAGTGGTGCACTAGGAGAGTCCCTAATTCTAAGCTTAATCTAAGATGAATATGAATGATGATGATTGCGATGGCCATATGATTTCAGGGACCGTTTGGGCCTTAAAGTTTTCCTGACATTTGTCTTACAGGTGAGGAAAAACCCCGATAAAAACCTCACCCAGAAAAATTGTCCCGACCGGGGATCGAACCTGGGCCTGCTGTGTGACAAGGCAGCACGCTACCTCGAGACCACAGCGGTGGACATATATATGTATATTATTCAATGCTCCAGATTGTCATTTCAACATTTCTGGTGTTCTTTCCTGGCATTGGCTTAATTATATCCCACTTCTGAAGTTGGGGGGCCTAGAAGGTGGAGTTACATTATCCCGATGATATGATGGTTGATAAATGATAATGAAGCACCAGGAGAGTTCTTAACCTAAATTTCAGATCATGGGCAATGACAGGAATGATTTCCTTTAAGGAAAAATTCCTATGATTTGACTGGAAATTGAACCCGGGATCTCATGAACAGTAGTCAGAAATGCTGGATATAAAATTATATTGAAAAGTTGGAAAAGTCAATAGATTTATTAGTATGGAATAAAGTCTTCATTCAGAAGATTAAAAACATAATTATGAATGACGACGAAAATAGGTGTAATGCGGTCATTTAAGCTCACAGAGGACACACTAAGTACTGAGTGTTGAAATAACAATGGAAACATTGATTCCAAAAATTGTAAATCTCAAATTTCCACTTTGTTTTCTGTTACAAATGATAACTTGTTCATATTGCTAATACTGTACAAGAAAATATTGTTTGAATGTCTATTTTAATTTTACATAAATTATATATTTGAAGAGAAACATTTTTGGCTAGGTTTACAAATTTTCAATTTATAATTACAAAAGATCAAACATTAAATTGCTTCAATATTCATTCTTGTGTTTTGGTTTAAACATGTGTTCCTCTAATTTTTTTGAGTAGTGAATATAAAACTATTATTCTCCCAGTTATATTATATGGATGTGAAACATGAACTCTTATTTTAAGGGAGGAGAAAAGATTACAAGTATTTGAGAATAAAATTCTTAGGAAAAATTTTGGACCAGAGAGAGAGATGAACAGACAAGTGAATGGAGAACACTACATAACAATGAGCTACATGATTTTTATAGGAAACCCAATATAATAACAGTAAAGTCTCATAGAATGAAATGGGCATTAAGGGGAATGAAAGAGAGGCAAGAAACTTCTTATAGGAAAACCAGAAGGAAAGTGACTAATAGATAGGCCAAAAATGAGGCAGGAGAATAACTAACCATGATTTGAAGGAATTAGAATATACAGCAGATGATTGGAAAACATTAGCTCAGGATAGATATGTATGGAGAGCTTATGTCTGTATGACCATGGACTTATGGGTTCAATAGTGCCAAGGGGTAAATGTGAACAAATATTATTTTTATTTTGGGTAGCAGCTTACAATTCTAATAAATCATAAATGCAACAGAGACCTGACTAGAGCTTGGATGCGACTTTCCAGACGTTCCACTTTCTCATGATGCTGTCGATTTGATTCCACTAACTCTGCTCTTAATTCTGAGCTCTCTTCATGTGCCTGTTCAAGTAATCTCTTCAGAGATCGAGTTTCAGCTTGTAATTCTTCTTTACGAGCCAACAATGACATAACAGCTTCTCTAACTTCATCTGGAAAATAAACACAAGGATATATAATGTCGGCTGAAGATATGAGGGACTCCTCTAGAAAACTGCAGTTCCCATATAAAGTATGAGGTAAGATAAGAAGTGACTCATTCATTAATTGAACATAATAATATACCTATTTCTAAATATAAGGTTAAAAATTAACAAAATATAAAACTTTACATTTTATGTAAAATACTTTTGATAAATTTATATTATTTTTAAATCATCATCCTGACAGATCCTCGAACGACTGTTACAATCTACTCAAGTTTTCCTTCCACCTCTTCATGGAATACCCCAATGATCTTCCCATATGGGATATAGTTTATGATTGTTATCATCTTTAAATTACAGCAAAAATGGTAATAAAACTTGTAGATACATTGATAAAATACAAAACAAGAGACGCACCTCTATGAAGCAACCAATTCACATTGGATATAAAATGGTAAATCTCAAGTTATTAGTATTGCAATTCAAAGCTGAGGAGGAAAGCAATGATATAATGCTTAGGGACTTATTATTTTAGATTTGATGTTCATTTCTGTTCCATTAATCTACAACACAGGACTTTACTTCCTTTTGAAGGAAGTAATATACTCAAGATTTTACATCTTCAAGAACTTCATCGATATTGGCCAGATTTCAGTCTGCAAATCTAGAACCCAGATACAAGCCTAGTAATGACAGATATTCTCGAAGTAACTGAAGAACAAAAATTGATATGGTTTGGACACGTTAAAAGAATGAGAGATGACAAAATTCTGAAAATTATTTTGGAATGAAAAGATAAAGGCAGAAGAAGAGGAAAACTACAGGAGCAATGGATGTGTAGGAACAAGAGGAGTATGAATAGAAAGGAACTGATGGAAGAAGATCTGCAAGACAGGAATTTTTGGAAGAATAAGATTACTTTAGGTTGAAGGAAAAACTACTGTTGTGTAGAAAAAATTCCTAATAAAAAAGTTCATAACTGTAAAATTGTAACATTTTAATATTTCAAGGAATAATGAGGTTTATTTTAGATAATATGAGTTATTATTAACTGTAACACTTATTAACCTCATGAGCTTTCTGAACAACATTAAGGGTCGAATGTTTGAACGCATTAGACAGTAAAAGGCGTTCTCTGCTGAGAAAGTTTTATCCAAATACATTTTGCTTCCTCAGAAATCTATTCATGCGATAATAATTGTAAGCTACCTGATGAGGTACCTTAAGATCATAGCTTCTTCTTCTTCTTCGTCAGGCTCTACGACTTCCAGTGGAATGTCTTGGCCTTCTCAACCAGTTTACGCCACTTCTTCCTATCTTGTGCAGTGGATTTCAAATCAAAAATCCCCATCTCTCTCAAATCTTCAATTACGTCATCTTCCCATCGATCCTTGGGTCTTCCCCTTGGTCTTGTTCCTTGTGGCTTCCAATTCAAAATATCATTCGGCAATCTTCCCTTTGGCATTCTTAGTGTATGTCCAAACCATTGTAATCTTTTGGATTTGATGAAACTAACTATATTTTCTTTATTATTCTTGAGGTATAATTCGTCATTCCTTCTCAACCTCCAATTTCCATTTTCCTTTACTGGACCTAGCACTCTTCTAAATATTTTCCTCTCAAACGTTAATAGTCTTTGTTTATCTGCTTCTTTTAGTACCCAGGTTTCAGCTCCATAACATATGATTGGTCTTATTATTGCTGTATATAATTTGAATTTAACATTTTTTGATATTAATTTGCTTTTGAATATATCGAAATTAGCAAAATATGCTTTATTCCCTTGCGATATTCTTGTTTTGATCTCTTCTTCAACAGTATTATTATCGTTTAGTATTGTACCTAGGTACTTAAAGGAGTTAATTTGATCAATACAGTCACTATTTATAGTTAGTTCAGTCAAATTTGTTTTATTTCTCATACATCTTAAATATTTTGTTTTATTTAGATTGATTACAAGCCCATATTTTATACTTTCATTTTTCAATTTGTCAAAGGTTTCCAGTAGGGAATTTTTTGTTCTTGCTGTTATTATTACATCATCAGCATATGCAAGACACTGTTTTAGTCTTGTTGAAATATTTCCTCTTAGATCAAGTTGTTTTAAGACCATATCCATTACTATACAGAATAATGTCGTAGATAAAGGATCTCCCTGTTTGACCCCAGAGTTTACTTCAATCGCATCACTGAGTGTGTGTTGCTACATTTTAATCTTACTTTGGTATCTATCAAGGTTAAAGCTATTAATTTTATTAGTTTTTGAGGTATCTCATATTCACTTAGACTTTCAATTATTTTGTTTCGATGTACAGTATCAAAAGCTTGGGAGTAATCAACAAATATATTATATAAGTTAATATTGTATTCGTGACATTTCTCAAAGATTTGTTTCATTACAAAGATATTGTCTATTGTTGATCTGTTTGGTCTGAATCCTGCTTGGGCCTCACTCATTTTCCCATCTATTATTTCTAAAAGTCTATTGTTTAATATAATTGCAAAAATCTTGTATGCTATGTTCAAGAGAGTTATAGGTCTGTAATTATTACATAACAGTTTATCTCCTTTCTTGAACACAGGACAGATAATTCCTTCATTCCAGGTTGTCGGTATTTCTTCTTTATTCCAAATATTGAGTATTAGTTTATGTATTTTTTTGTTTTAATGTTCGTCCTCCATGTTTAATTAATTCTGGTGGAATATTATCAGGACCAGCCGATTTATTTGATTTTAAATTTTGTATAATATAACATAGTTCGTTCCACGATGGAGGTTGTATTGTTTGTGAGTTGGGAAAGTTTGGAGTTTCTGGTATAGTAATTCTTGTTTGATTATCTTTATGAAAGATTTCGGTGAAATATTCTTTCCATCTTTGAAGAATTTGTTCTTTTTGTGTTAGGATATTACCTTCATTATCTCTGCATAATAAAGAACCTGCTTTGTATTTTTGGAAACTCTTTACATCTTTGAAGAATTTCCTGGTTTCATTTTTCTTATAATTTAGTTCTATTGAATTGAGTTTCATATTAAGCCATGTTCGTTTTTTCTTCTTACATAACTTATTTGCTTCGTTCCTTTTGATTTTATAACTTTCTTGATTCATTCTTGTGTTCATTAGTAATTTTTTCTGCCTTGCTTCATTCTTCTGTTTTATGGCTTCTTTACATTCTTCATCCCACCATTCGTTGCGTGGTTGGACTTCTTGTTTCATTATGGTGACATTAGCTGATTCTTTAATTGCTTGTTGTATTGAGTTCCATTCTTCGTTAATATCATCTTTTTCATCTAATTTAATCAGATTTTCATATAACGTCTTACAATATCCTTTTAATTTAGCAGCATTCTGTAAATTATTTTGATTCCATTTAATATTTATCTCCTGTTTCTTTTTGTTTTTATAGATGGTTGGTAATGATTGTTTCATTATCACTTTCACTAAAAAGTGATCTGAATCTATATTTGGTCCTCTGAGGGATCTTACATCTTCTATCAGTTCATGTTTATTACCATTAGTCAGAACATGATCAATTTGGTTTATGGTATTGTTATCAGGTGATTGCCATGTACCCTTGTGTATTTCTTTATGTTGAAATTGTGTACTCATGACTTTAAGGTTGTTCACAGTTGCAAAATCACATAGCAGTTCACCATTTGTGTTAGTTTGTTCATGAAGGGTATGTTTTCCAGTTACTGAGCTGAATGATTCTTCTTTGCCTAATTTGGCATTGAAGTCTCCAAGCACTATCACTGTGTCGCTTGTAGGAATTTTGTCCATTACTTTTTGTACTACATTGTAAAAATTTCTTTAGTTTCGATATCTTTATCTTCAGTTGGTGCATAACAATTTACTAGTGTAAAATGATTATATTTTCCCCTAATGCGCAGTTTACATACTCTTTCATTAATATGAACAAAATCTATAACATGATTCTGCAATTTCTTCATCATGACTAAAAAACCTGTTCCAGCTTGTCCGATTTTGTTTTCAGTTCCAGAGTTAATACAATGTATAATCTTGTTTGTTGATTATTCCGCTTTGAGCCCACCTTATCTCTTGTAAGGCTATTATATTGAGATTAGTTCTTCTGATTTGATCGACTAATTCTTGTAGTTTTCCGGGTTTTAATAACGTTTTGACATTCCAAGTACCTAACTCTAGTTTATTCATAGTCCTTTTTCTCTGCTGTGGTCGTCTTCTTTGCTTCTGTCCGGCTGTACTGTGTTGAGATGATGTAGCGGGAAAGTTTTTTACAGTGATAGGTTGCTGGCCTAACGCCCAACCCCCAGCTCGGAGGGACCAGGTCATTTGATTTCGGGGTTTCCGTCCCCTAGATCAGTTGCTTTCACCACAGCTGTTGAGCCTGATCTACCCATCTGGATTGCTTCTTAGTCTGATCACTCACCTTTGGCCTGTCCAGCTTGGGGGGCCCTACCTGTAGCTATGCTACTGCTGGCATAGCCCAAAGGATCATTGTGATTTGCAAGCACCCCCACCAACGACAAGGTCTTGCAATCCCTAGGGGGTGTTAAGATCATAGCTCAAGATAGAAACTTATCATGAAAATCCCAAAGGGAACCGATGTAGTTTGAAACCTTTGCAGCTTTATCCAAGATGTCGGGCCTTGAAGACTTTGATCATGTTTTCGGTATACGCGGAGAAGAGGAATTTGATAGAGTCTACCAAAGAATTCAACTGGAAGAACAGGAGAATCGGCGTAATATTGCACGACGCAGACGTCGTTGTATACAGTATTATTTGCGGGATGCAAGCGTAAATGCGTTCCTCTATAGCAGACAAAAATAACGTAAGTGGTTTTATCGCTGAGAATTCTGGGTAATTCGTTGCCAATATTACCAAAACATCAACTTTTCATGCATGGCCGGTAAGTCGCCATTAATTCGATCTCAGCAATTGCTCACGGTGAATCAGCTCACCAGTGATTGGAAGTAATTTGAGTAGAGACTAATGTATTTGCATGTGGCCCTAAATGTGTAATACTTATACTTACTGCTAACATGAGCAAATGGATCCGTAATACTGCGACTGTTACCAGTACTTGGAAAATTCTTGTCTCGAGAAGTCTACACAGTTTGTTTGTAACAATTTCTGAGTAGCAAGAAGAGCAGCTGCAGCACAGTCTGTATCCTATAAAGATTATATAATTGCAGCTCAGGTTAGTCTTTAACATTCATATTGTTGAATTATCTTTTTTTTAAATATAAAAATAAACAATTTTTTTTTTTTAAATTTGAAGAGAAAAATTTTCGCCTAGACCGGGACTCGAACCCGGGACCCTTGGCTTTCCGGGCCAAGTGCTCTACCAACTGAGCTACCGAGGCGAGTTACGATCTAGACGCAAATTTTTCTCTTATATACGTTGTAATTCCCTATCGCCAAATGCTTTTGAAACCATTGTTTCTATCTTTGCAAATGGCGGCTTCTTAGTTAAGAAGACATTTATTGGAAATTTAACATTACTTTAAAAGCCAGTAAGGCCTCTAATGATGTTTTTATTATTAATTTAACATTTCTCAATGAAAGATAAATTAAATTTGAAGAGAAAAATTTTCGCCTAGACCGGGACTCGAACCCGGCATTTGGCAATAGGGAATTACAACGTATATAAGAGAAAAATTTGCGTCTAGATCGTAACTCGCCTCGGTAGCTCAGTTGGTAGAGCACTTGGCCCGGAAAGCCAAGGGTCCCGGGTTCGAGTCCCGGCCTAGGCGAAAATTTTTCTCTTCAAATTTAATTTATCTTTCATTGAGAAATGTTAAATTAATAATAAAAACATCATTAGAGGCCTTACTGGCTTTTAAAGTAATGTTAAATTTCCAATAAATGTCTTCTTAACTAAGAAGCCGCCATTTGCAAAGATAGAAACAATGGTTTCAAAAGCATTTGGTGATAGGGAATTACAACGTATATAAGAGAAAAATTTGCGTCTAGATCGTAACTCGCCTCGGTAGCTCAGTTGGTAGAGCACTTGGCCCGGAAAGCCAAGGGTCCCGGGTTCGAGTCCCGGTCTAGGCGAAAATTTTTCTCTTCAAATTTAATTTATCTTTCATTGAGAAATGTTAAATTAATAATAAAAACATCATAAAAATAACATTTAATATAAAACCCTACACAAATATGCTTCCTGCCTAACTTTTGCAATACGATCCTGGATTTTAAATATGCACCTAATTTTTATTGTTAATGTTAAATGTACATTAAACACATATCATAGTATGTCTATTAGCATATTATCTAATGGTCAATTTTAATATCTCAGGTTTTTAGTGCTCCAATTTGAACATGGACATGAAACGGCTGACAAATTTTACTCATAGGTCTTTTACTTCAGTCTTTCTTTTGCAATGCCTTAAATTTATGACATGGAACTCGAGGCTTTACTTCCTTGAGAATTAAGCTATACTCAAAAAAATTTACTTGTGAAAAAATCCAATGATTTGGCTTTGAACTTACAAAACTTGAAATGACAGATAGTGATGTTAACCACTACCACTGGGACTCACTTAACAGAATATACAGTACAACAAGATCAATTATTTACTTACATACTAACATTTAAAAAAAAGTAAAATGTGAATTTATATGCGTAGAAGACACTCTGTAGTAAATTAAAAAGTAATTAAAAATAAACTGAAGGATAAATTCAACAAGTTCAAAAATTCTTGGTTTACCAGAAATTCATAGAGTAAGAAACAAAATAAGGCCTATAATAACAATATAGGTTCTCCAACATCTACTAGCAAAATGGCTAACAAGAAAATTCAAAGAAATACCTAAATTTGAAAATTTGGCAATAAAGAATTAAATTCAGTTAAATGAATAATTAGAAAATGTCCAAATAGACTCTACCGAAAAATTAGTTTCCTTGTGTTCTTACAGGAAAAAAAAAAAAAAGAATATTGGAGAATTGATTAATTTCAACAAAGAGGGATAAAGAATGCATAGAGGAGTACATAAAACTAACCAAATTATGTATTGACCAAACAAAGTTTTTTTTACACACAATAACAAATTCTAGTCCTTCGCTGTAGCCAAGTGGTTAAGGCAGCAAGCCTTGGCGCAGAGCTACGGGACTTGCGCTGGTTCGAGTCTCCATGGGGGAAGAAATTTTCTCATGGTATTTCAGCCAGTATGGGACCGGTGCCCACTCAGCATCATGAGGCATTTGGGTAGCTACAATAAGTAGAGGTTCCAGGTTGAGAAAACCACCTATAACGGCTGGAGGACTGACATGCTGGCCACATGTCACCCTTACACTGGTTAGATGATCATCTACCTCTGTGATTGACACATGTGGATGTGAGGATAGCAGCATGATGGTAGGCTAAGGACCTTCTAGGTCTGTCATGCCATGAAAAAAAAAATTCTATAGACAAATCTAGGATTTTGTATAGGGAAACCATTATCCCATTTCTAGTAAATCTTTCTTATGAGTAATTTTGAATGGCATATAGCAAAACCCATTCTCTGATTTCAGGTTTTGGTACAGGTATGTAGATGGCATAATCTCAATTATCAATTACAAACACACAGAACATTCAAAATAAATTGATAAAAATTACAATAAAAATAAAATAAACATGCCCCCATTTCTAGTGAATCTTTTTATGGATTTTTTAATCCTATATAACATGAGGCCACTTTCTGGTTTTCAAGTTTTGGTAAAGGCATGTGGACTACTCAATCTAAATTATCAAGTACGAACACACAAAATGTGCCATAAAAGAATGAATATTAAAAAAATGATAAAGTAACAATAAAAACAGAAAATAATAAACAGATCTCATTCTTAGATTTCAAATTTATCAGGAATGAAGAAACCAGGAACAGAGAATTAGGCATTCAGAGTAAAGAGATCCACACAATTATACAAGGATCAGAATTCAACCATATGGCACACAAATATGTAATATTCAATAGTCTTATACACACGACTAGAGAGAAAAAAAATTACTCTAAGAGAATGAATACATAATAAACATAGCAATACAAAATGGATTCACAGTAATTGTGATGAATAGTAAAATAAATTCAGAATATAGAACTTAACAAAGGAATACTGTACCCTTAGAGAAAATAAAGAAGAAAAAGTAAAAGAAATTTATGTATCATTCAGCACACACAACAAATTAACTAATCAAAACAAACAAAATCACCAAAATAAATGTATATAAAAAATCAGGAATTCATTAGATCAAATGTGGGAAATGTGAAAAACTCTAGATACAAAAAAAAACAATGAACATCAGAATGAGACATACCTTAGATATATAAAACGTGGGAAATAAAGAAATGGAGTAGCTGCTCATTTGTGAACTGAAAATCATAGATTAATTAAATAAAAATAAAATGTAGTTTTTGATAGGGACAGAGGGAATCTCGTTAATCCTTTCATGCGCGTCACTAATTAGATGACGAGGCAATTGGCTACCTTAAGAGAGTCATAGTTATTATTATATAATTCAGTGACAGCTGTTTCGGTACACTGTACAGTGAAGAAGGTACAGTGTACCGAAACAGCTGTCACTGAATTATATAATAAATGTGAAAATCAAATAAAACTATGTTTTATTTTTATTTAATTAATAAATATGGATTTTCATCAAGTAAACACCAACTCAATTGATTATGAAAATCATAGAACTGAAGAAAAAATAAAACTACTGAAACAACTGGAAAAACCAACAGATCTCACAATATGGAGGAAAAAAGAGAAGAAAACTACACCCAGAAGAATAGAGATAACGAATTTTGAAATGCCTTTCCACTAGAAGGAAAGAATCTACAAGTCATCGATTGGAACACACAACACATCAATTGGAATGTGATTGAGGATGGAGATGGTGATCTCCAAAATATGTCCTTCAGGCTATGTGACCGTGGTCTATAAATGTTTCTTCCAGACATTTCTCCCTCGACTGCAGAGGGCAGGAGAAACGTCTGGAAGAAACACCATTATGGACCACGGCCACATAGCCCGGAATCTCTTAATATTTTGATAACCAGCCGTGAAAGCCTGCATTCAACTTGAGATAAGTACTAATTGGTCTAATTAATACATTAACTTCAGTTGTAAATACCATATTATGCTTTTTTTTTTTTCAAATCTGCAATAAGCATGGTTGTTGTTTTTATTATTAACTAGATTTCATTTCTGACCCATACTGGCCGACATTCCATAAGAAAAATGTTTTCCCCCGTAGAGACTTGAACCAGCATAAGTCCCGTAGTTCTGCGCCAAGACTTCTTGCCTTAACCACTCGACTACGGTGCGAGACTCTTGGTATCAATGAAAGACAAAAATGGTTATTGTGAGTTATCCATAAGAGATATAACATCAGTCACCAAAGAAGTACTGAAGATGAGTCCTTTATGATCTCGAAATCGCAATCTACTTAGAAGATTTATATGAGGAGAGGTAAGAAACATTTAATTTCATCATTATCAAAGTAGATTTTACTTTAGAACTGAACAAAAAATGTAGAAAATAAGATATTAAATGAAGAAAAGGCAACTGGCCATGCTTACCTCTGAGTAACTTGGGACGGAGAGTGAATCTTCTTCAGAATGTGCTTCATCTGTTATAGAGACAGGAATGAGTTCACCCACACTCACATTGTTCACAGGAGTTAGTGTCTGAACTGGCATCACATTCACCATATTAGAAAACCCTGCTGAACCCCTATAAAAATATTTAATCCAACTATTAACAAGGAACAAAAAATAAATCAATAACAAAATATCAGAAATTGTTATTCTGCATTTCATTTTTCACAAATTTGGTTTTGTTTGTTTTATATTTTAATGCTTCTTATTTTGGTGATGAAGCTAATTGTGATGTTAATTAATAAACTTATACACACTAGAATTTTCTAGAATATTATGTTTTCATATCCCTCTCTGCATGTTGTATAGGAGTAGTGCCAATATGGATTCTGCTCACTTACTCCACTGTTCTGCACTAACAACTGCTACACTCCATCAATGCTACTGGGAGGGAAGAGGGAAAATGCTCTCACTACTACAAACCCGTAGTGTTTATATTTTTATAGTGTTCATGTTATTAAGTAGAACAATATGAGGTGAGTGATAAAAATATTCTACCTTAATGAATATACCTCATAGTGAGAATTCCTAAAATAAGTAGTTCATGTTATTGTTTCTACTGTGTATAGTATGTTAATGCCAGTCATTTGGGTGAATGATCTGTATTTCAAGTGCCCTGCATTAAATAAATAAATGTTTAATCAATTGAGTTGGTGTTTACATGATGAAAATCCATATTTATTAATTAGATAAAAATAAAACTAGTTTTATTTGATTTTCATATTTATTAAGATATAATATATAATATATGAAAATCAAATAAAACCAAGTTTTATTTTTCTTTAATTAATAAATAAATGTTTTCATATCTATGGGTTCTCATCTTTTAATTTCCCTGTGAAGGAAAATGAATCCTAAAATTTTCTTCACTCAAATAACTTCATATATTTTGATTATGATCAAACTTGCACACGCTGTATTCAGAGGTGGACATGCTGATATTAGACGATCAGTGCTAGTGTACATTGATATTTATGGTTATTATTCAATTCTCAATTTTTTCGGTACTCTGGTTAGCAGAAGCTTTTTGTGTGACTTACTCATGCAGCATTAGTGAAATTAATAGACAAATTCCATTTTTAGATGTAAGTTTAACAAGAAATTAAAACAAGAATGAATTTGGAATATACAGAAAGAAGACACACACAGATAACAATATTAAGGCTTCGGGATTTAATCATTGTGCTCATAAAGAAGCAGTGTTCAATAGTTTGACACACAGATCAGTAAATATACCCACGAACAGAGAAAATTATTAACAAAGAAAACACATCAATGTAGCAATAGAAAACAGGTTTGAAGAAAGCATGATACACAGAGAAATAAATAAGTTAATAGACAAAAATTAATCAACCAAACTACACTTCTAAAAGAAAAATAACAAAATATAAAATTCATGAAATTCATCTACAAAACCATTGAAGCACCACCACAAATTTAAAAGTTCAATATAAGATTGGTACCGATAGGATAATTAAAACCAACAAAAATGACAAAATTTAAGAAGAAAACAAACCAGGAATTTACCAGATTAAATGCAGGGTTCACAATAAAATTTATATAGGGGGGAAAAAGTTTGAAAACAAGAGTGAAGGAATATCTTAAAAAAGTAAAACAGGGAATTGGAAAAATCAGCAGTAGCTGCTCATGCTTGGTCAGAAAACATCAAATTGAAAGAAAGGCTAATTTAATAAAAAAAATAGAAAAACCTAAGGATAAATCATATTTGAAGAGAAAAATTATATGCTCAGACTGGGGCTTGAACCCAGGACCTTTGACATTCCAGCCCAATACTCTACTGACTGAGCTATCTAAACAAGTTCCAATCTAAACACAAATTTTTCTCTTATATACTTTGTTAATTCCTGTGCACCAAATGCTATGAAACCTAAGGAGTTCACTGTTGGGAAAGAATTCACATTCAAAAAACTAAGAAAGAAAAATTAAAGAAATTTGAAAATCCCGGGAAGTTGATTTGATTGGAAGGTTCATTGGTCCACCAATAGATGGAATAAGAAGTATTGCTCCTGGATGACAGATTTTATCGGTCGTGTAAATACTAAAGATGTAACCACTAAGATTATGAAACTGGTCTAATTAGAAGGTAGAAGATGAGGTGAGGTGGAAAGAATTTTATTTTAAATTATTTATTTATTCACATCATCATACGATAAATGATATTTTAATGAATAAAGATATCTCCGATTTTTATTAAGCAATTTTAAACATAAAGAAGAAACTTCAATAAGCACACATAATTTTGAAGAGTTAAAAATTTTCTCTGAAGAACGAAGGCTAATATTTGGTAACTAAAAAAAAATTATGATTGGCTTGTCCTAGAAAGTACCAAATTAAAATGAAGGATACACAGACCTGTAGGAAGGACAAGTGGTAAACTGTCAGAACAGATCAAAAGATGATATTGAAAAGCAAAAGGAGATTAGGAAGAATTATAGAAGAGAAATTTATTGAGTTATGTAGATAGGAAATAACACTATGAGGTTTTTTTAATATTGTTAATAAAAAATAAACAATATAGAAGAGAAAATTATGAAATGCTAAAATCAATTTTATATTATTACTGCCTAAGAAGAATAAGGATGAAAATAAAGAATAACAAAAAGAAAAAATAACAAGAGGAAGAAAGAACAAATGAAGAGAAAAAAAATTGGAAAAGAGGAAGAAGAGAGAAAGTATATCACGCAGCAACTATGTAAACTGAGCAAATATCTCAACGGTGGGATTTATTAAATTAATATTAAGAAGCTAAATCTATTACCATAAAATAAAATAAGTTAAAATATACCTTCTTAGGTAAGATCCGTCGTCCTCAACTTATAAAATATGTATTCTTTATGCCTGTAGGCTTTCAGAACATCCGTTCCATCTTCAGCAGGTCTCTCTTCGCTACAACATGCAGTATGATGGTTGATGCTGCTGGTCCTAACTGCGGTGGTGTCACGAATACATATTTTATAAGATGAGGATGACGGATCTTACCTAAGAAGGTATATTTTAACTTATTTTATTTATGACTCTCCACCTCAAGAATTTTATTAGTATTGAGCTATTACCATGATTAAAATAAGTAAATTAATGTACACAACTAAACTACTGTAATCAATTATAAAGAAATTTTTTTTCTCTTTACCATTGATTACAATAGTTTACTGAAATTTATGTTCCAGTTTTGCTGGTTTATGAAATATATATTTCTTTTGTTAAATTGGAGAAACTCAATTTCTGATGCCTGCATATTTAAAAGTGTCAGACCTCAGTATATATATTATATATATATATATATATAAAAAAACTTATTTTAAAATTTAGGTTTCAGGTAAACCTCCACATCTAATGGTCAGATTTAATAGCAAATAGTGAGTTTTGTTGCAAAATATCGAAAACTGGGACTGCTAGAGCAATTTTTAAATTTTACTTTCAGGTGAACTCCTGCATCTAATGGTCCAATTTTGCTGGTTAATGAACTTGACTGCTATATGCTAAGTTTGATTCTGATAAAACAAAAATTGCAACTGCTAGAGCATTAACACATACACACATACTGTACATAAACATATATACAAATTTTAGTCATGGCATTTTTGTTGTCTTCTGGATAGGATTGGTGAATATCAGTAAACATTTTTCAAAAAATCTTTTCATGAGAATAACCTTTCATTCCTTTGGAATTCGCTAAAAAAGAATGGAGAAGTAAAAAAGAAGAGGTAAAAATGGAGGAAAAAGAAGACGAAAAAAGAGGGAGGAAAAGATGTGATGGAATTAAAATCTGTTTTAAAGTTCTAACAATGACACAAAATAGAAGTTATGAATTGTTAAACTGGCTTATTCCAATGAGCCTCAATATATATAATACAAATAAAAATAATGAGGTACCGATAGCTGACATAGAATAACATCTAACTCAGAAGATAAATTTAAGTCATATGAAATCCTTTATCGACACTTACTGAGGATTATCTTTACTTCTATCTGGAACATCAACTAATTTACTTGGAGTCAAACTCCTTTGTTGATTTAGTGACAGCTGGCTTGGTCGCTCGGAGTTATCTGGACGAGGTGATTCACTTCCAGCAGTGCTGCTATCACATGGTTCAACATTGACAGGCTGAAATAATAATATTGTATTTTTTTAAAAAGGAGAAATAACATTAAAAGCATACTTTGTTGTAAATAACTCATATCTTATTGTGGTAAGAACATAAGCAACCTTAGCTACAGTAACTCAAGACAAACCTATAAGTATAATAGAGGTGTTCATATATACTCCATGGCATGACAAGCCTTGAAGGCCTTTGGCCTACCAGCTGGCTGCAGGCCTCACATCCACGTGTTAATCACAGAGAGATGTGGATGATCAACAGCCAGTATAAGGGTGACATGTGGTCAGTATATCAGTTCCCCTAGCCGTTATAGCTGGTTTTCTCAACCTGGAGTCAGTACTTACTGTAGCCACCCAAATTCGTCAAGATGCAGGTAGGCACCGGTCTCAATCTAGCTAAAATTCCATGAGAAAATTTTTACCCTCTTGGGGATTAAAATCAGCACAAGTCTCCTAATTCTGGAACAAGGCAGCATGCTTTAAACAGCTAAATGGCTACAGCGCACGACAGAGATGTTCATAGAATTTACTGATATTAAGAGAATGGATCAGTTGTTAGCATTTGAGATTTCGATTCAGGAGGTTCTCAGTCCCAGTGCCGACCATCCTGATAGGGATTTATAAATGACTGGTTTTTTGGTTAAAAGACCTTTAGTTCAATTCTCAGCCTTGAACATGTAGATAGATAATACTGATTTAGGTTAATTTCGGTAAAATTTTACCTAAATACATCATAGTGTGAATTCCTAAAATAAGTAACTGATTCAAGTATTTATTTAATGTTAATCATTAACTATTCAGGTCATTAGTGTCGTAATTCAAATCTGGGTATCTAAAATGCAGTTAAATTTTGCTCAGAGGTCTCTGATTTCAGGCTTGACTTACTTTTATGTGTCATAAATCTACAAAACTATGGGAAGGGAGAGACATTCCTGTAAGTTGGACAAAATCTATTGTAATACCAATATTTAAAAAGGAGACAAGAAAAACTGTGAAAGTTACAGAGGCATCAGCTTACTAAATACTGGATACAAAATGTATGCCAATATAATTAAGAACAAATTATACAAACATCTTAACAGCCTACTCAGCGAAGAACAGAATGGCTTTCGTAAAGATCGATCCTGCGTGATGGTTATTTCTCCATGAAATTATTAACAGAAAAACATAGGGAGTTCAATGTAGAAACACATTTAGCTTTTGTGGACTTCAAAAAAGCCTTCGACAAAATCAATAGGAATAAACTGTTGGAAATTTTAGCTGACAACAATCTACCTCAACAGCATATTTTAAATTTATACAATATATATAGAACAAATTTGATTTAGTTTGAGTCAATAACACACAAACATAATGGACCGAAATTAATAGGGGCGTAAGACAAGGATGTGGCCTCTCGCCCTTGCTCTTTATCATATATATGGATAAAATACTCCAAGATTGGCGACAGATGAGACACGGTTCTATCCAAATTAATAGAAACCATAAAATAGACTCTTTGCTTTTTGCAGATGATTTGGTATTAATAGCTCCAACAGAAACAGATTTACAGTATTCTGTACACAATTTTAATATAATTGCAACAAGGTACAATATGGAAATCAATACAAAGAAAACTAAAGTGATGGCCTTTTGTGGGAAATACCCTATACTTAGCAAAATTGTTTTGGATGATGAAATTTTAGAACGAGTAAACAAATTTAATTATTTGGGTTATAATTAACATTTCAAGATGAAGATGATATATCAAAGAAAATCACAAATTTTACAAAAACAACGGGGATAATTAACAGTATAATGAAACCATCTTTAGTACAGAAGAACACAAGATTACGACTTTATAAGGTTCTCGCAAGACCAGTATTAAGATATGGTAGTGAAGCATGGACAATGCGAAGAAGAGATACAAGCCAAATAACAGCAAATGAGATGTGATATATGCGCCGAACAGCAGGATACACAAAGTGGGATCATAAAAGAAATGAGAAAATTATGGAAGAGCTGGATGTAGAACCCATTCTTCACCATATACAAAACTACAGAACAACTGGAAAGCCCATCTTCAACAAATGCTGTCTCATAGAATTCCAAAAGCCATACTTCGCTACTGCCCCAAGGCAAAAGATCACTGGGACGTTAAAAAAAGCACTGGATGGAAAATTCCTCTTTGAGACCGTAACAGGCCACATGGCATATCACTTGTATGGATGATGATGATGATAAATCTACAAAATGGGACCTCCAGCTTTCTTTTTCAACTGAAAGAAGCCATACTCAGGATTTTTATGCCCATAAAAGAACCTTTGGTCATCAACCAGGTTTTAACCCACAAACTTCAAACCAGAGGCAGTCCACAAGGACTGACCCTTGGACATGTGAATCTTCTTTTATTGGGAACTGTCTATATTCCAGCAAAGTCTGGGTATCCGTGAATGTAATTAAAACATTTTGTCTGTTCATTCTTAACTCTTATAGTTGTTTTTGTCGAACATATGTTTCAGGGCTAAGAAGCCCTGAACAGACAAAATGTTTTAATTATTAAACAAACCTCTTAATGTTATTTCCTATTGTATTTGAAAATAAATCCGGGAATGTGTTTATATATAACTAGTTAATACCCAGCATGTGCTACTATGCCTAAATAAATTAATATTAAGGGTTAATTAAGTCATATGGTATATAAATAAGTTGAGTGTTAATTATTAATGAGTTGGTTATTTTGACTCACTTCATATTTCTTAATTTTTATGCAGACCAGGTTGTCCCTTTTGTGCAACATTGCCGATGCACAAAAGCGATGAAACCAGGTCTGCATAAAAATCAAGAAGTATGAGGTGAGTCAAAATAACCAACTAATTATTAATTAAAAGAAACCTCATAGTGTTATTTCCTACATATATTAGATAAATTTGAGGCTGTTGTAAGATGATAACATACTCAACTTATTAAGAAGTACCTCATACTGTTACTTCCTATTGTATTTTCATAATATGGTATATACATGGTGATTGCTAGAGTCAATTTTTAATTTCAGATAAACCCTCATTTCTAACAGTCGGATTTCGCTGATTTTTTTATAATACCTATCTCGGTTTATTTCAATAGGATATACTGAGTTTTGTTGTGAAACATTAAAAATTGCAACTACTAGAGCGATTTAAATTTTTTTTTTTCAGATGAACTCTTACAACTAATGGTTTTAGAACATAATAGATTGCATATAAAACCCTAGGCATAAAAAAATACATATATGTGCCAACTTTCATGGTGATCGGTTAAACAGTATCAAAGTTTATTAATCTCAGATATACCAACATCCATTTCATATATATGCGTGTGTGTGTGTGTGTGTGTACAGTATAACAGTTACTAAGGACAAAAATTGAAAAACAAGGATGTAAAATAAAAAGTAAATAAAAACTAAAAAAAAAGAGTTGACATAATAATAATATTTATTCAGTTAAGTGGTTCAATTGTTTGAGGTAGTACTATGTACTTACATTATGAAGTTCCTCTTTGGTAGATGCTGAATTATTGTCAGTTTTGTCATCTGTCAACTTAGTCACACAGCCTGCAGGAGAATTAAGGCAGGTTGGAGGTGCACTGTTCGACACCATATGGCTCCCAACTTGTTGGTCTGTTAAATCGTCATCATCAAATGAAATTATATGAGCAGGTACTCGTTTCCTTCTACGGTGATCTGGCTTCTTTTTACTATTTGAATCTGAATGTATAAAAATAAACAATTTATTGAAAATTAAGAAACAAGAAATCCTGAAAGACATATAAGGAATTTTCTTTTGACATATAATATAAAACCAAAACATCAACAAATGCCCTATTCATTGAAAGCTATATAATAATGATGATCCTGATGGTTGGAACATTAATTTTTTGAGGATAAAATTAACTAGCATATTTTCTCTTCAAATAAAATTTCTCTTTTGGTGAGAAGTGATAAATTTAATATGCAAGATTGAAAATAAGCTTCACTGGTTATGAATGTGGTATTAATTCCCGATAAAGTCATCATGTTAATGAAGCTGCTAGATGGCATGTAAAACGAAAAGTTCAGAGCCTCAGCGTGCGGGAATTCATATAAAAAGGAGAGAAATATTATGTGGTTTGAAATGGGAGCCTGGTAGCTCAGTGCTTTAGAGCACTGGTGTACAGAACCAGAGACACCAGGTTCGAATCCTGATTCAAGTGTATATTTTACTCTTCAGATAAAATTAATATAAAATTATGGAATATTCACCTGAAAGGTCCGTCTCCTCAACTTAATTAATCATTTAACTGTAGCGCTTTCGGGACTTGTCCCATCATCGGCAGGATTCAAAACTGGTGTTTCACTGAAGATCTGGTAGAGAGGGTTGCATGTATTGGGTTCTTCAGTGAAACACCAGTTTTGAATCCTGCCGATGATGGGACAAGTCCCGAAAGCGCTACAGTTAAATGATTAATTAAGTTGAGGAGACGGACCTTTCAGGTGAATATTCCATAATTTTATATTAATTTTGAATAAACCTCAACAGAACACATCATGTATCTTATAAAAGTCTTCAGATAAAATTTGTCTTTTGGTGAGAAGTGATAAATTTAATATGTAAGATCTCAAAAAGCATATTTCCACATGTTTTGGGGGAGAATTCTTCCATCTTCAAATAATTAACAGCTGATATTAACTGGTTAAGATATCTCAAAGCAGGATTTCAAAATTCATTAAATACAATTTATTTGTTATCATTATATCAGCTGTATAGTTCAAACTATGCTATTCACAATTTTCAATTTTTTAGTTATTAGAGTTGAATTCTTCCATATGTGGATAGAATTTTTTTTTTCATGGCATGAAAATCATGACTTCATGAGAATAACTTCAAAAAGGACTTCAAGATTGAAATAAGAAGAATCAATGTTTTCATGCCCAACTTTCAATGACAATAGTAATGATGAGATGTTTAGAAGCACTATTAAATAAAAAAATATTCTACTTAATTTTTTTTAAAGAACTTTATATGGCTGAATATTATAGTACGCAGAAAAAAAAACAAATATCTAAAATTGACAGAGAGAAAAATTAAAAAAAGTTAGATAATATGAATTTTCAATTTTTTAGTTATTAGAGTTGAATTCTTCCATGTGGATAGAATCTTTTTTTTTTTCATGACATGAAAATCATGACTTCATGAGAATAACTTCAAAAAGGACTTCAAGATTGAAATAAGAAGAATCAATGTTTTCATGCCCAACTTTCAATGACAATAGTAATGATGAGATGTTTAGAAGCACTATTAAATAAAAAAATATTCTACTTAATTTTTTTAAAGAACTTTATATGGCTGAATATTATAGTACGCAGAAAAAAAAAACAAATATCTAAAATTGACAGAGAGAAAAAAAAATTTAAAAAAGTTAGATAATATGAAAACAATGGAATTGATAGGTTAATAAATTGGAAGCTTTGAAATACACAATCAATATTTTTCCATGTTATTAACTTTTTTTGCTTCTTTTTTATTAAGTGGCAATTGAAAAATATTTGAGAATAGAGGAGACTTCTTCTAAATGTCTTAAAGAAAGATCAGTGATATATATGCAAATATTTGAATTCAATTTGTAGTTTCAATATGTATCACTTTTAAAAACTTTCATTCATCCAATCTGACAGAATTAAATGAATTTCAAAACTTATAAAATAGGACTGACAACATATTATGCATTTGCTACTGCCATCTACATCTAAATTATGATGAAAAAGAAGGCTAAAGAAGAGATCCGGGGTTCAAATCCTGGTCTAGCATTAATTTTTCTTTCTAAAATAAAACTATGTCCAATTCTTGAAAAATGTTAATTTAATATATATATATGTCCACCGCTGTGGTCCCGAGGTAGCGTGCTGCCTTGTCACGCAGCAGGCCCGGGTTCGATCCCCGGTCGGGGCAGTTTTTCTGGGTGAGGTTTTTATCGGGATTTTTCCTCACCTGTAAGACAAATGTCAGGAAAACTTTAAGGCCCAAACAGTTCCCAAAATCATATGGCCATCATCATCATCCTTATCATTACCATTATCATCATCATCATCATCCTTCACAGGTGTGGAAAGCAATGGGAAGCTACCACACCTACACAATTCCCTAGTAAAGCTGCAAGCATAGCATGAAAATGATATGAATGCAGTGAAGGACCTGCCTTCGGGCAGAATTACTATGGATGGATATATATATATAAAAACCTAAATTATGTTAATTCTGTTGTATAAATAAATTTCAAGTACTATACCTTAGCTGCCTTTGAATTACACTTTCAGTTGAATTGTCTATCAATTTTTCCACTTTCTCTTGTTATCTTTTTAATAATGTTATGATATATTATTTTCTTTGTACTTTCACAAAGGGACGAGAGATAAGGACGAGGTGCAGTGAATGAAACATAATAAAAAATCACCATAAATCCTATTTATCATAAATTCTTATCTTTTTTTTTTTTCCTGTTTTGAATTATTTCCTTGAGATAAAACATGACATATGATAATGGTAATTCCCCTACATGAGAAAAATTCACACTCATAATTAAAAATTTATCTATCTGCATAACTGTTTACTTCTTGAAAATAAGAATGCTACTTATTATATTGTAAATCAGATACTGAATCCATTTTGGTTTGTCCTCTCTCCAAATATTTTTTTTACACTTTACAGTAACTCATTTGTTAATCATCCCATACAAGGTCACAATATTATAATAAAAGTGTGATTAACACTTTAGATATACTATAAGTTTTCCTCAAAAATAGTAAATAAATTAAAAATAGATCACATTAATGTCACCTATTTATCTAGCACAGAACCCAAGGCACAAAAAATACAGAAGGTAATGTTGGAATACACATATACACACTTTTTCAATCTTAGTTTACATTTTTAACTATTTGTGTGTATTATATTTGAAAAGAAAAATATATGCCTAGAATGGGGTTTAAACCCAGGACCTTTGACTCTCTATTTCACTGCTCTTCCATCTGAGCTACCTAGGCCTCCAATCTAAATGCGTATTTTTCTCTTATACATAGTTAATTCCCTAACCCCAAATGCTACGAGTTGTTGCTACGATTTTTGCAAATGGCAGCTTCTTTATTAAGAAGACTTTTTATTGGGAATTTTAAACATTACTTATAAAGCCAGTAGTGCTTCTTTCAATGTTAATATTATTTGTTTTTAAACATCTTAATGATGGACAAATTATATTTGTGTGTATGTCTAATTCTCAAGATTTAATAGTGAAGTAATTTTGATTCTTACTTCTTAATATTGAAACTGTTTGTAATAATAAATAAATAAATAAATAGTTATAATTGTGAGGTGAGTCATAAAAACTATTTAGTTATTAAAATAAACCTCATAGTCATTGCCTTTAAATATTAAGAAAAATATTTGTAATAAGTTATGTAGATAGGAAATAACACTATGAGGTTTTTTAATATTGTTTATTTTTTATTATTTCACTCACCTCATACTTCATAATTCATAGCAGACCCTGGGTTTCTTCACATCTTTTGTGACATTCTCAATGCTGTGTCACAAAAGATGTGAAGAAACCCAGGGTCTGCTATGAATTATGAAGTATGAGGTGAGTGAAATAATAAAAAATAAACAATACTTGTAATAAGTTTGAGAGTCAATGAAAATTTCTGAAGTCGCATTGGTTTTATTTAGATCTACTCTACTATTTAGTTGAAAGGAGTATAGAAGCAACACTCATAAATTCTGAAGACCTTAAAAGGATTTCTAAATAAACAATGCCATCTTTTCTGCATAACAAATGTTTAGCAGAGGCATTTAAACCCAATCTGATTAATGTGCTTCATAAGGAAATCATGACCAGTAACTAGTCTGAACAAGGTCACAGCAGATTTTCAAGATAGAGAAGGAATTGATTTTAAGTCTTCGAACGTAATTTATCATTTTGAATTTCAATGTTTGTTAGTCAAACATTTGGTAGCTCAATTAATTTTTCTTTTTATAACATATTTTACAGATTCATGTGAAAAACTATAGTTTATTATGTTAATTTTTGTTCCATTCCTGGCAAACATATCAGCTTTTTCATTGTCATGTAGCCCACATTGGGCTGGGATCCCTCGGAGAACTAACTAACTCACTGGCTCTATTGAATCTGTAGGTTCATGATCATGCAGCAATGAGCTCTCCATACATCCATATCCTGATATGTTTTCCAAACATCCACTGTATAATCTACTTCCCTCAAATCATGGATAATGTTATTCTCCCACCTCATTCTTGGTCTACCAACTGTGTGTTTTTCTCTCTGGAGGAAAGAATAATAATTTATAAATGAGAAGATAGTAAGTATAATAATAAAAAAATATAAAGAGGGTTTTCCTACAGAAGCTTCCATGCACGATTTTTCATTCCCCATTCGTGCCACATGACCTGCCCATCACAGTATACGAGACTTAACTGTTCTTATTATATCTGGCTTCCTATACATACCATGTAGCTCACTAGTATGTATTTTTCTCCAGTCACCTGTTTGTTCATCTCTTTTTGGCTCAAAAATTTTCCTAAAAACTTTATTCTTAAATATTTGTAATCTTCTTTCCTCCATTAAAGTAAGAGTGGGGAGGCTGAGACTAATTGGGATTTCTGGATCTTTGATCTGGTCAAAAACCCTGATGGAACTGATATTTAACCTCTGGGGTGAATTTCAGTGAAGTCTGGAGGGTCTAACTTTGCCAAATCCACTCTCCTCACCTCCAAGTTGGGGCCCCTCGATACCTTCTTAAGATCTTTTAAGATTTTAAGATGCAAACGAGAGAGTGGGGTGTAGAAAGAAATGGGTAGTTACCACGCCTATATATTCCTAGAAAAGCTGCAAACATGACATGATGAGTCTTGGCCACTGGCTAAGAAGAAACTGCCTGCTGAAGGATGCCCTAGAAGGAATGGTCAATGAAAAAGAAAGTTGGAGGCAGAAAAAGACATCAGATGATAGACAATATTAAAATAAATGGTTTGTATGCAGATTCAAAAAGGGAAAGCTGAGTTAAGGAAAGAGTGGAGAATGCTGAGTTTGCAGTGAAAGACCTGCTCTTGAGTAGAACACTATGAATGAAAGTAAGAGTCCATGTTTCACATCCATATAATATAATTTGGAGAATAACAGTTTTAAATATTGTCACTATGATTGCTAATATTGTCGCTAGGATTGCCGTGATTTTCCTTTACTTTATTTTGGCGTAAATACAGACACTGAATTTGTTATCTCACTTAACACTTTTATTCATTTCCATAATTATCAGTAAACTTTTAATCACATTTACAGCTCACAATTAATCTTCTTTTAATTTTTATCACAGTCACAACTGTTTTCACAGTCAATGCTGAATAAGTTCACCACAATTTCTCGTTCACTTAACACTGCCCACTATAAGACTATCGCTGTCATCAAACACAAACTGACTGGCCCTTATATAAGCGTGAGGAAAACTTCTAGAATAGTTTAATTTGAGTCGTATTTTGACTCACCTCATATTTCTTGACTCCCTCGCAGACCCGGGTTTCTTTACTGCATCTGTGACATTCTCAATGTGACACCACGGTTACAACTGCCATCCAACGGTTTCCTCTCTTGTAGATTGTTTTCTGCGCTCTCTGATCGCTGACCGATGAACCTCCAAATCAATCCCCTCTCATTTTCACTGGGTATTGCAAAATCCATAGTTTTGTTTTTGTTCTTGCATATGTAAATTTTCTCCCAAATTGTGAGTTCCTTTGGTTTTTCCAATTGTTGTAACCATGGTGTCACATTGAAAATGTCACAGATGCAGTGAAGAAACCCGGGTCTGCAAGGGAGTCAAGAAATATGAGGTGAGTCAAAATACAACTCAAAATAAATTAAAATAAACCTCATAGTGTTATTTCCTACCTACATAACTTAATTCTAGAAATAGCTTCGAGATATTTCTAAGCCTGAAAGGAGGAAGGAGATGGTGGTGAAAACATCTGGCAACATTCTTCAGACATTTCGGCCAGCTTATGAGCGTCTTCTAACTGGCGATTCTCGCCCAGCCTGCACAATTCAAACGTCACTATGCAACACGTAACAGTATTTTTCTTTCTCTGTTAAGTTTATAAACTGTCAATTCCCTTTTTCTTTTTTGTACTGTCTTTTTTGTAAAACACTTATGTTGGATTTCCATAATATGCAGCAATAGTTCAGTTGTTAATTAAAACATCTTTTAATTAAGGCTATTTGTAATAATGTAGTTTGGCTCCCGCATTGTTTACCTATGATAATATCATTTCCTTTGCTAGCTATTGTCTTTGTTTGTTTATGAGAGATTACTTTTTGTAATGTTAAATGTAAACAAAAATATAAAGCTTCCACTGACCAAAGTTTAAATATTATATTTAATTAATGTTGGGAAGTAAACATTATGAGGTATAATCATTAAAATTCATCGGAGAACATATTGTTTAAACAACTCACCTCATAGGATTCATGCCTCCATGATATCGCGATTTCAAACATAATCATGTTCATCGTCATCAGTCGGAGTTATGGCTGACGATGAACATGATTATGTTTGAAATCGCGATATCATGGAAGCATGAATCCTATGAGGTGAGTTGTTTAAACAATATGTTCTCCGATGAATTTTAATAACTTAAATATTATATTTGAAGTAATTATATTTTTCAAATTGGATCCCCAAAGCTGTTTATAATTATGTACCAAGAGGACGAAGATCTCTGGGCCATCCTATGAAACGCTGGAGGGAAAATTTTCTATAGAATCGTAACAGGCCTTGGCCTAATACTTGGAAGGAAGAAGAAGTAATTATATTCATGTCATAAACATCACATTTATGATATCTCCATTCATTGATTCAATTGGATTGTTTGATTAAGCCTAAATTTGTAGATTATGTTTTGTTTAAGGAATTTAAAGTTACCTGGCTTGAATAAAGCAGACAGATGACATTGTGGTGACTATTTAACTCATGCCCCAAATGGGAGTCAACGACCAATCACATTTCAATGATTTTTTATTTACAACCAATCACAGTCGTGTTTCGCCTAAAATTTACCAACTAAAGTTTATCATAATAAAGAAAGCACCTCCTTTTTAACATTCTAAATAGGTCATAGCATTATTTTGCAGCGACTGACTCTCTAAGAAGTACGGCTACCAGATTATATATATATATATATACATAGTGCATGAATGTCAACACGTAGCGCATACGAGAGATAATATAAAAGCATTTGTAACAATTGATTATACCACAAAAAAAAAAATAAACCACTGTTTGCACTTTCTTAAACGAATTATTTTCCAGGAAATGACGCAGAAAAATATAATAGACATATTTACATCATAGGACATCAGAAATTAATTAATACCTATAATCCCTATTAGGTTCGTCTTCCGGGCATATAGGCCGTGGTCCAGTCGTTCTTCTACTCGACGTTTCGTCTACTGCTGCGGTAGACATCTTCAGGAGAATTGCGTGCTCTCTGTGAACTCCTCAACAGTCGGCTGCAGACTGGCTGGTCGTTGGAAACTCCCTCCCTCCTGAAGATGTCTACCGCAGCAGTAGACGAAACGTCGAGTAGAAGAACGACTGGACCACGGCCTATATGCCCGGAAGACGAACCTAATAGGGATCAAGACGCCGGCCGTGAAAGCCTACAGTTATACAATACCTATAATGTTGGTTATAAATTTCTCCACTAGGGTGCATTCTTACAACATTGCGATCTTTTGGCAATAAATAATATTATGATCTGGTTGCAGTGATCGAACAAAAGAAACAAATGAAGCGTACCAATCGTTTCTCACTTGCTTTCAAACATCGCCGTTTACATTATATATATAAATATTTTAAAATAACTATAGTTAAATAATGATTTGTGAGTATACAGCTTAATTGTATTCGTTAAATAGTCCTAACAAATGCCACTCTTGATTTCCAAATTCTCTAGATAAATTGGAAATCACTCGTGGTATTACTTATGATTAATCTCTTGTACATAAAAAGTTCATGTTTTCTAGAATTAATATTCATATTTATCCTAAGTTAAAAATGATAGCTATGTTCTTAACAGTTCAGGTTAAATGCTTCGAAAAATGTAACACAAAAATAACTTCTGGCAAATGACAGGTAGGACTATAGTGTGTGCAAATAAAGTTATATATGTATCTAGCAATAATACAATAAATAGTTATGCAGTGCAATCAGACAATTTGATTATCTACAACAATGCAACATCCTCAATAAAAATCGTAAATAAATAAGCATTCCACTACTATATATTTGAAGAGAAAAATTCTCGCCCAGACCGAGACTCAAACACGGGACCAAGCCAAAGGTCCCGGGTTCGAGTCTCGATCTGGGCGAGAATTTTTCTCTTCAAATATAATTTATTCTTCAGTGAGAAGTGTTAAATTAACAATAAAAACATCAATTACACTACATATTAAATATGTATTAATTTAATTTTAAAAAATTCAGCTTTCTATCTCAAATTAATATAGATAAAAATGATGATCTTGAAGAAGATTTTCGGGCTGTAGGCCGTGGTCGTGAGGCTTGTAGTTCCCCAACGTTTCGCCAGAGACTGCGTCTGGCATCCTCAAGGGTTGTCTTGAGTCTGGCAATTCTGTCCACTGTCTGTCCTATTTATACATTCACCGCGATGTGTTCGTAAGTTGTATCTGCCTTCTGATTGTCAGCGTTAGGGACTTCCATTGCTCCAATGAGATTGCTGTTTGATGGTCTAGTCGACTGTACGTTACATCTGCCTTCTGATTGGTCAGCAGTAGGGACTTCCATTGTTCCACTGAGATTAAAAGTCAACAAAGTATGGATACCGGTTCTAAAAAATGCAAAATGTAAACCTCTACAAGCACAGTCGACTAGACTATCAAACAGCAACCTCAGTGGAACAATGGAAGTCCCTACCGCTGACCAATCAGAAGGCAGATATAACGTACAGTCGACTAGACCATCAAACAGCAATCTCATTGGAGCAATGGAAGTCCCTAACGCTGACCAATCAGAAGGCTTACAAACACATCGCGGTGAACGTATAAATAGGACAGACAGTGGACAGAATTGCCAGTCTCAAGACAACCCTTGAGGATGCCAGACGCAGTCTCTGGTGAAACGTCGGGGAACTACAAGCCTCACGACCACGGCCTACAGCCCGAAAATCTTCTTCAAGATCATCATAGTAACTCCGGCCATGAAAGTCTACGTGAATACATAGATAAAAGTGATTTTCTTGTCACAGCACTTCAGAGTCAGAAGAGGGGTAGCAGGACATTTAAACAATCCCAGCTGCTAAGTGGTAAGTTGTGATGCATTCATAAAAGCACACTAATGTAACAAGTGTAAAATATTACCTGAATCAGAAGCTGCAATTACAGGTTCAGATCTTGTGAAGGAGGGTACCAATGGTTCTGAATCACAATGAGTGCCACTAGGCTGGTTTAGTTCTGTTTTGTCAATGCTTATGGCAAATAAAATAGAGCCCAGTCCTGCAAAACAAAGTGAGATAGAAATTAATTTCTTTACTCTATAAAATGCAATAATTGTCCAAATCAAATGTAACTACAGATAATAAATTATATCAATGCTACATCTTCTCACACCTTTTTCCCATCTTATAAGAATGTTGATCACAATACAATTATATTTTGTAGATGGCAGTTAATAAGATTTTAGAAAAGAAATGGGAATATAATGGTACTGTACATCAACTATATGTAGACTTCAAAAAATCCCTCTTCAATTAAGATTCAATTAAGAGCGAAAAGTCATATAGTATCCTGCTGGAGTTTGGAATTCCTAAAAAGTTACTTATACAAATGTGTCTAAATGGCACAAAGAGTAGGGTGCGTGTAGGCAAACAGTTTTCGGACACTTTTGAAATCCAGAATGGGTTGAAGCAAGGAGATGCACTCTCTCCTCTACTATTTAATTTTGTACTAGAGCATGCCATTAAATCTTTAGAGGATGAAGAAGGCCTACAACTTAATGGTATTAATAAGCTGTTAGTTTATGCTTATGATGTAGTACTATTGGGCGATAGCGAGGAGATACTAAAGGACAATACGCACACACTATTGAGTAACACTAAGAAATTAGGACTGGAAGTAAATATCAATAAAACTAAATATATGGTCACACATAGAAATACATTATATAATGGAAATGGACAGCTAATGATAAATGAGGGAAATTTTGAAGAAGTGGCTGAATCCAAATACTTAGGACAATAATCACAAATAGGAATGAGATGCACAAGGAAATTAAACTCAGACTAAATTCTGGAAATGTGTGCTATTATGCATTGCAGAGACTCTTGATGTTCCAACTCCTTTCAAAAAACGTTAAACTGAAAATATATAAAACTATTATTCTACCAGTTATATTATATGGATGCGAAACCTGGACTCTTACTTTAAGGGAAGATTACGAGTATTTGAGAATGAAGTACTTAGGAGAATTTCTGGACCAAAGAGAGATGAACAGACAGGTGAATGGAGAAGACTGCATAACAGTGAGCTACTCGGTCTTTATAGGAAGCCAGATATAATGAGAACAGTTAAGTCTCATAGATTGCGATGAGCAGGACATGTTGCACATATGGGAAATGAAAGATGGGCATGGAAGCTTCTTGTAGGAAAACCAGAGGGAAAACACCCAGTTGGTAGACCAAGAATGAGGTGGGAAAATAACATTAACTATGATTTGAGGGAAGGAGATTATACAGGGAATGATTAGAAAGCATTAGCTCAGGATATGGATGTATGGAGAGCTTATGTCCGTGCGACCATGAACTTATGGGTTCGATACTGCCAGTTAGTAAGTAAGTAAGTAAGATGGCAGTTAATAATGGCTGAAGATCAAGATGATTTATCATATATGGTCAGAAGCTTCAAGAATGCTATGAAAAAACAGGTTTAATAGATTAATATAGAAAAGTCTGAATGCTTAGTAGTAGGTAATAAAATTGTAAGCAATTTATAATCAGAAAATGAAGAAATTAAAGAGTTATATTAATAAATTATAATAGGAAGTGACATTAAGATGTTCCATTTTAATATTAATCTGAGTCCTGACATCTTACCTCATAAAATTATTGTATTCTAGAGAATATGTTTTATTATTATAATATTATAATGATATTGTGAAAAGAAAAATTAATGTCTGAACCAGGAATCGAACTGTGGACTTCTAGTTCTCCAGAGTAGTGTGCAGCCCACTACACCATTCTAGACCTGGCACAAACATTAATAATTCTTTCCACATATACAAATCTATAATTCTCGTTTCGTCCGTTGTCAGGTAGGTGTCACTACTATTGCCAATGGCCGGCTTCGTTTAGAAGTATCTATATTTGAGAATTTTACACCACCACTTTTATAAGCAGTAAACAATGTTCTTTAACATTTTCCAATACTGTTATTTTAACACAGTTCCAATAATGGATCATATTACATTATAATGATATTGTGAAAAGAATGGTGTAGTGGGCTGCACACTAGTCTGGAGAACTAGAGGTCCACGGTTCGATTCGTGGTTTAGACATTAATTTTTCTTTTCACAATATCATTATAATATTATAATATGATTAATTATTGGAACTGTGTTAAAATAACAGTATTGGAAAATATTAAATATTTTAATATGCAATTCATAGCATCATCAACTCTTGCAGACTTTTGAACTTCCGGTTGTTGGTCCTTGATGTTGACTCCTTCTCCATCTTTTGGTTGTCCAAATAATTTCCATATCAAATTTTCCCCGGGAACTTCAAAATTCGTAACCCTATCTCTATACTTCTGGATACATATCTTCTCGCTAATAGTCAGTCCTTTTGTGTTTTTTGTTTCAATAATTTCGTGTTCACTTTGATTTTATGTTTTACTGATCAAACATGAGCAGCAACTACAGATTTTTCAACTTTCCCATTTTTTTACATTTCTCAGATATACCTTTGTTCTAATGTTCAAATTTCTCTCTATTTTTCGTATGTATATCTTATCACAATCAGCACATTTTATTTGGTATATTCCACTTTTTTTTTTTGCCATAATAAATCTTTTCATTTTTGTTAGTTTTGATTAGTTTTTTTAAGCTGTAATTATTTTTTGGTGCTAATTTGATATTAAATTTGTCAAATATTATTTTAAATTTATTGTATGCCCATGGATGATATGTAAATTTTCTGTATTTCTTTTCAATTTGTTTTTCTGTCTGAAGAATGCTTTCATTAATCAATTTTTGTTTTTTGTACTTATCTATTTTTTGTTAATAATTTTTCCCTCAAAACCATTTTTATTCTCTACTTTTATTATTTTTTTTTCTCTGTTTAAATATTACCTTTGCTCAATGATATGTTTACCAGTATATACATTAAGCTGTTGAAGAAAGTCATTGTGTGCAATGTGGTTGAATCCAGTTGCTTTAATATAATTATCCATTTGTTATGACTATTTGGGAGAATATCTACACCCAAAAGTAAAGAGATAATTTTGAAATTCCTGGGGAAAAAGATTTGGTTTGGAAGTTCTTTGGACAACCAAAAGATGGAGGGGTGGTCGACAACAAGGACCAACAACTGGAAGTTCAACAGTCTGCAAGAGGTGATGAAGATATGCAATGCATATTGAAACATGTTCTCTAGAATACAACAATTTTATGAGGTAAGATTAATTATTTATGAGTTTAACAAAGAAGGCTGTAACAATGAAGAAATTACAAGCAAAATAAATAAAGGCAGAAATTTAACAAGATGTTTAAACTCTATCTTGTGTAGAAGAAAAAAAAAAGGAAAAGTAGAAAGTATTGTCCAAAATGTTATAATATATGGAACTGAAGTATGGTGTGTAAAAATTCCTGGCAGTTGAGATGGATATTTTAAGATGATGTAGAAAAATGAGATTGGATGAGATATCATACATACAAATAAAAGAAGCTATGGGAGGAGATAGAGACGTAATTGAAGAAATACAGAAGCAAAATTGAAGTGATGTGGACCCACAGTTAGGATAGATAACACCAAGTATATCTTAGTTCAAAGTTAAAATTGGGAAACACATTATGAGGTTCTTATCTTAGTTGCCTACTAGATGTCTAATTGAGGCGATGTGCTAACCATATGTCACTCATTGGCATCTATAGATAAATAAGTGCAACTAAATTAGTTTGTTAAAGAACTCCTGCTAGGGAGCATCCATATCCCCATGCAGGACGTATGGGGTATATACATATTTTCAAATTTATGAATTCTTAGAATCATTAATTTGCTGTTAATCTTATTCAAATATTCTTGCTAAATGTTCAATTATTGATGTGGGAAAAATATCTATCTTGGGTGACATAATTGTATTGCTTTTTCCAGCATAATTTTCTATTCATAGCCTATAGTGTTTAGCTTCTAGAATGAGAGAGTTTAGGATATTTAGTACCAGGGGCTATAAATATAGCACAGCCATAAAATACAAAGCTAGACAATATGGACTATGATAACTGCATATTAATAAAGTACCTGCAGCCATAATTGGAAGCATGCTACTTCTCTCCTGATCCAAAAGAAATGCCCAATCTTCATAGAAGATAGATAGATGTTCTGTGCTTCCTAGCATGCAATGCAGGTACCTCTCTAGTGAATGTTCATTTAGAGATGATCGCAACCATGCTCGTCCACGCCCCACATCTGTCCACACTTGTTTCAATACAAGATAACGCTCATATTCATGTCGTGTCAGGTGTTCACGTATATAGTGCCACAACACAACTGAAAACATCAATATAAAACACAAAACTTAACATACAAAATTACACTAGCTATAAACTTTACAATGTGCTCACAAAATAATGAATTTTACTAAATTCTACTGGAAAGTGGCAAAGGATTACTGATGAATGTATGAATAAATAAAAACTCGCATATCTGGGGCTGAATTTTTGTCTAAGTTTTTGTTCAAAATTCAGTCCAAAATGATAGAGTATCTGGTACAACTGTTTCCTCACTGATTCCAGAATAAATTCTCTCAATTTGATATACACTAACTTGACCCATCCTAACCTAATAAAACAAATCACATACATATTATCCAATAAACTGTAAACTAATTGGATGTACATTAATTTGCCTATTTTCTCACTTAATAAAAAAATTGCATACATAAGCATAATCTGAATAGAATTATAACAAATGATCATAGTAGTCAAGGTTAATATAAAAAAGGCATAACCAAAATTTGCCATCCTATTCTGTAGTTTAGCCAAACAAATCTTAGAAGCTCTGTACCTCAAAACAAGGTTTCTGCTTATGTTCCTTTTTTTTCCAATCACTGCCTCAATTGACAATTTCCTAATCTAAAATTTACTGAAAAGATAGTAGTTTACATTAGATTAGAACAAAAGCAACACTGCATTTCAGAGTAATTCTAATTATTATTATTTTTATTATTATATGTTGTGATTTTTAATATTTTTGTTTAGATTTGAGAATTTAAAAAAATTAAATTTTTATTCAGGAACATCTATTAAAACTTAAGATAAACATTTGATAGCAGAAGTAAAATGTGAACCACAACCCAGATTTACAATATTTTGTTGTCTTCATAAATATAAAAAGCTAAACCAAAACTCAATGTCAATTCAGGAAAGATTGTTATTGTATAATAGACACAATATAAAGTAAAGAGATCCCACTACAGGCCTTAGGAGGCCCTTGGGGTAGTAGGAGGTTAAGGCTCCCATTTTTTATAGACAATTGGCACTTGATGTCAGCCAGGTTGTCAGCCCTGCATGACAGTCGCCTTTACCCCCAGAGCAAGCATATGGTACTCATTTCTATTAGAGGCTGAGTCGACCCCAGGGCCATAGTGCCGTCAGAAGGTTTGGGTCAGTTTAAAAATCCTGACCCCACCAGGACTCGAACCCTCGACCTTCTGGCTTGTAGCACAGTACCTGAACCACAACACTATGGCATCCCCAGACACAATATTCTATTATTAATTGTTAATTGAAGAGCAGAGGGAATTCAATCTAGAAACTCATCTTACATTTGTGGATTATGAAATGCTTTTAATTTTGTGAAAAGAAAACTTTTAATATTTAATTAAAAGTATTATAATTATTAAACCTTTATTGAATGCAGTTATATATATAATAATAATAATAATAATAATAATAATAATAATAATAATAATAAAATAAAAAATAAATTATCTCTCAAATTCAACATAAACAGAGGAGTGTCGAGGATGTTCGTGATGACTGACATTATTCAATACATATATATTTATTTATATGATACAATTTAAAAATGCCAAAAACAAAATGTAATAGAAATTCAAGTATCATGCAACAAACAACTCACTCTCCTCTTATTTGCTGATGAATAAGTAAGTTCTCATCTCCAATTCCAAAAGATAATATACAAAAATTACATACAAACTTAACAAAATAATGCAAGAATACAACTTAATCTCAATATAAAAAAAATTACACTCAAAAGCTAGAAATCAGAAAAAAATAAAATAATCACAAACAACCAAATCAATGAACAAATGATTTAATTCAAATATTTGGGCAACATTTCATGTGAACATGTATTGGATATAAATAGATAGATCATCAGTTGATTAATGTCTTTGACATCGTCCGATTCCCAATAGCCAATTTTGTCGGTCCATCCAATCTCCTGGTTGCAGACATTTCTCCTTCAGGTATAAATATATTCCCTGACTCCAGGAGGTTTTAAGTCTTCCTCTGCCTTGTCTTCCCTCAAGTTTCCATTCCAAAACAGATTTTGGTAGCCGATCCTCTTCCATTCGCTGGACATGTCCATACCATCTCAATTGCTGAGTTTTAATATAATCTAAAATCTTCTCTTCTTCTTCCTTCCAAGTATTAGGCCAAGGCCTGTTACGATCCTGTAGAAAATTTTCACTCCAGCGTTTCATAGGACGGCCCAGTGATCTTCGTCCTCGTGGTATATAATTATAAACAGCTTTGGGAGTTCCGATTTGAACTCATTCTTTCAAGATGGTGTTTCCAATTTAGTTGGTACTGTTTAATATATTCCAAAATTGGCATAGTCTTCAATTCTTTTAAGATATCAGTGTTCCTTTTCCGATCCCATCTGGTGTAACCCGCTGTTCTGCGCATGAATCTCATTTCACAAGCCGTTATTCTGCTTTCATGTTGTCTTTTTAGTGTCCATGCTTCACTACCATAGGTCAACACTGGTCTAGCCAAAGTGTTATATAAACGTAATCTGGTGTTTTTTTTGTACAAGGGATGGTTTCATAACTTGATTAATAATTCCTAAACTTTTATTATAACTAGTAATTTTTTCAGGGATATCCTTTTCATCCCAGATACAGAGATAATATCCAAGATATTTAAATTGATTAGATCTCTCTAAAATTTTATTCTGGAGACAGATTTTACTTTGTATGGGGTCCTTCCCATGAAATGCCATAATTTTAGTTTTGTTAATTGATATTTCCATATTAAATTTGGCACCTACTTTTTGTAAATTATAAATTGATCGTTGCAAATCATTTCATCTAAAATAGTGTCTTCAATCTTCATTTTCTCCCTTATAACTGAGTTCCTAATTTTTTCTCTTCTTGAAATTCTTGCTGCCCTTCATATAAAATCCATTTCCATTACCAAAATATACTTATTTGTTTTGTTGTTAATGGCCAAAGTTCTGCTCCATAAGTAATGATGCTTTTAACAATTGTATAATTTACATTCATCTTATTTTTATTACTTATATTTTTTATCCCACAATATTCCATTGAGGCAAGCAATTGCAAATTTTCCTTTATTATTTCTATTTCTTATTTCCTCTTCATAACTTCCATTTTTATTTATTTTAATTCCTAAATATGTGATCTCACTACAAGATTTTGTTGTTTCTCCAGTCTCCAAAATTAAATTTTGTTCTGGTTCACCAATTGATAAATATTTTGTTTTGTTCATGTTCAAAATTAATCCCCATTTTTCATATTCTTCTATTAATTTTCTAGTCATATATTACCTATAGAGAAACTATGGATTGCTTTAAGACGTATGGGAATTAAGAATATAATAATCAACGCTATACAAAATTTATATGACAATTCCATCCATCCATAGTAATTTTGCCCGAAGGCAGGTCTTTCACTGCAATCATAGCATTTCCATGCTATGCTTTGCAGCTTTACTAGGGAATTATGGGTGTGGTAGCTTCCCATTGCTTTCCACACCGATGAAGGATGATGATGATAAGATGAATATGAATGATGATGATTGCGATGGCCATATGATTTCGGGGACCGTTTGGGCCTTAAAGTTTTCTTGACATTTGTCTTAAACGTGAGGAAAAACCCCGATAAAAACCTCACCCAGAAAAACTGTCGCGAGTGGGGATCAAACCCGGGCCCGCTGCATAACAAGGCAGCACGCTGCCTCGAGACCACAGCAGTGGACGTATATGGCAATTGTATATCTAAAATTTAAATTGGCAGTAAATTGTCACATGATTTTACGATAAATGAATTGGATATAAATCACAAATTGAATATCTTTATTAAGATTACCGATGTAATAAAGAATGTATTTAAACCAAAACAAACTACATCTAAAACTTGAATAACATTATACAATGTATTAGCTCTTCTGATTTTATTATTTGGTTGTGAGAAGTGGACAATCGCGACTAAAGATAAATGAAAAATAACTGGGGCAGAGGTGAGATGTATGAGAAGAACATCAGATTATAAATGAAATCATTTTAAAACAAATGCAGACATTTTACAGGAATTAGGAGTAAATACAGTTCTCGACAAAATAAAAAATTATAAATTATGATGGATACAACATGTGAATAGAATACCACACGATAGATTGCCTAAGTTATTTTAAAAATTATATTCCCATTAGGGATAGGAAATGTAGGAAACTCATTGAAGAGATTCCTTGAAATCAGATTTGATACTGGAACAAATCGACAGTGGCCTAACTCCCTGAGAGCTTGATAATATTGATGACATTCATGGTAATAGTTATAAAACTATGATTGGGTTTGGACTTGTCTTTGATAATAACAGACATAGAAATTCAGTTTTTTTACAGATCTTATAGAAATAATAAAAAAAATTGCGAAACAATATTTCAAATTTTATTTCTGTAATTGACTGAATGTTGAATTAACATAATTTAAAATATATTTCTTAATTTGGAAATATTGTGACTAATGAATATATACAAATTCACATTTTCAGGAATCCCATAATTTTGATGTAGGCCTGCCTACTATTTCAATAGTAATTTTTTTTAAATCTTCTTCTTCTTCCTTCCAAATATTAGGCCAAGGCCTGTTACGATCCTATAGAAAATTTTCCCTCCAGCGTTTCATAGGACGGCCCAGTGATCTTCGTCCTCTTGGTATATAATTATAAACAGCTTTGGGGATCCAATTTGAACTCATTCTTTCAAGATGGTGTTTCCAATTTAGTTGTTACTGTTTAATATATTCCAAAATTGGCATAGTCTTCAATTCTTTTAAGATATCGGTGTTCCTTTTCCGATCCCATCTGGTGTAACCCGCTGTTCTGCGCATGAATCTCATTTCACAAGCCGTTATTCTGCTTTCATGTAGTCTTTTTAGTGTCCATGCTTCACTACCATAGGTCAACTACACTGGTCTAGCCAAAGTGTTATATAAACGTAACTTTTTTTTTAAATACTAAATTTAATTATGAAAAATATGTCATATAATATTATTGGGCTAGAAGTAAATAAAAATTAAGCATACTAACATTAGGGCTAAGTATTTAACATATTTTTAAAGTGTGCCTGGGCAGCTCAGTGGCAATGAAACTAAAAAAAAAAAATTAAATGTTGAATATGATTAGATGATTGATAAATGGCAAATTTATGTCTTTAGAAATGACATCCATTTAATAACATTTTTCACTATTGAAGTAGTAGGCAGGCCTGCATCTAAATTATTGGATTCCTAAAAATAGTGAATTTGTAAATATTTATTAGTCACAATGTTTCTAAATTAAGAAATATATTTTAAATTGTGTTAATTCTATGACAAAAAGCCAAAATATAGCATATGCCCATAAAATATTATGTAATATACCACTTTTGGTTTTTTACCTTACATAAATGCAAGATCTAATATTGCACAATATAATAAGATTTTATCGTTAATATACTAAGAATATTAACAAAGTGCACTTCAATTGAGATTATAGGCCTATACATCAGTAACAGATAAAATACTGCCAGTCATGGAACTTACAATTTCTATTATGATCTTCCCATATGATACTATTAGGACATGACACAGCACTTTTGTTGTGCAACAATTTTCTCTACATAAAAACACAGATTCTTTTCACACACTCTTAGTAAGAGGGTAGAAAAGAAGTTGTCCAGAGAGCTGCATTAAATCTCAACTAATAGGTAAGCAAATGTAAAAAGTTAAATAATGCACAAATTGAAGGAGCCAAGAGAATAGAAACATAAGAGGAAAATAAAAGTTATTGCGACATTTAGAAGAATTAGGACCTTTAATATGAACACTATTAGTTAATTTTATTTAACTTTCACATGGAAAAATCACTATGAGGTTTAATTTAAGAATTAAATTAATATTTTTAATACCTCACCTCATATCCTTTACTCTTCTAGACTGCAGTTTCGGAGCTATATATCCATCGTCAGTAGCCTCTCTTCAACCAGTGTTAAGGACATAACACCTGTTGAAGAGAGGCTACTGATGATGGAGATATAGCTCCAAAACTGCAGTCTAGAAGGATAAAGGATATGAGATGAGGTATTAAAAATATGAATTTAATTCTTACCATTAGTTAAATTTTCCCATGGCGACTCATGCTTTTAAAAGGAGGTAAAAGGATAAATGCAGTTAGTAAAGTAGGCAATATAATTCATAGTTAAATATGGAAATAACATTATGAGGTTCTTAAGAAGAAACATGAAATATGAGGTAAGATAATATTTATAATAATATCGTGAAAAGAAAAATTAATGTCTGAACCAGGAATCAAATCATGGACTTCTAGTTGTACTAGTGTGCAGCCCACTACACCATTCTAGACTTGGCACAAATATTAACAATTCTTTCCACATATACAAATCTATAATTCTCGTTTTGTCCGCTGCCAGGTAGGTGTCACTACCATCGCCAATGGCTGGCTTCATTTAGGAGTATCTATATTTGAGAATTTTATTTTATTTACACCACTACTTTTATAAGCAGTAAACGAGGTTATTTAACATTTTCCAATATTATTTTAACACAGTTCCAATAATGGATCATATTAACATTTTCCAATACTGTTATTTTAACACAGTTCCAATAATGAATCACTTATAATATTATAATATGATCCATTACTGGAACTGTGTTAAAATAACAGTATTGGAAAATGTTAAATGAGGTAAAATGTAAAAATGACTCATAGGCAATATAAATTAGAATTAGGAAATACACTAGTTTGTACAAAACTGAATTAAGTTTATCATTCAGTCTTTGAGAATTGTAAGAGTAAGATATTGCATCTTTAAATTTGAAGAGAAAAATATAACCTAAATGGAATTTAATCCCAATGTCTCTGATTCTGTACACCAGTGCTCTTTCATCTGAGTTATTAGTCTTCCAATTTATTCACAGATTTTTCTATATACTAGTATGATTTCCACGCATGAGAGAGCAGTGAACATTCATTCCACTAATGCCATCTAGCAGCTTCTTAAACAAGAAGACTTTTAAATTGCATCTTTATTTGAAAACAACTGTAGTAGAATTGGGAATAAAAGTTCATTTCTTAATTTTTTTAATGTATAACTTTAATTTTAGGTGATGGATCTTTTATTATCTTCACTTGCCAACCTATTTAATAGTACTTTCTGTTAAAATTCACATATCATGAAAGAAAAAAGTTCCAAATCAATAAATTACTAAAAGAAAAATTCATAAAAAATAACTGACTTTATATAGAATTATAAAAGTAGATTTGTTTTACTGCCAAATTAGACTGGGCAAGATGCTGAGGATGATTAAGAACCAATCTAAATTATGTTCAAGAACAAATAAACATTAATATTGAGGTAAGATAAACAGACTCAAAAATAATATAATTAAAAGAACTCAAAATATTACTTCCTAAAATAAAACATCTAGGATTAATCTTAGAAGAAGAAGGTTCATCACAAATAGAAATAGAAAAAAGAATAGATGATGGTAAACTCAGTATTATGGAGTAAAAACATACTTTACAGAACAAAAAAACCTATTTATAAGGCTGCTGTGCAAAGTATTATATTATATGGATCAGAGACATGGACATTTAAAAGGTACCAAGCTAACATGTTATTAGCATGGATTAATGGAGAAGATCATTCCGGAAGTCCAGATTATAATTTTTTTTTCTAATGCCACCAGGTTGTCTTCTATGACATTTCTGACTTTCTCCCCTAGCACTGGAAGAATTCTAATCCATTTCTTAGGTTGGAGCACCTGGAAGGAAGAGTTACGTTACTCCAATGATAAGAAAAACACTGAAATTAGGAAAATTATGAAAGTTGAAAGAAATGTAATACAGACAACTGAAGAGAGACAATTAAGATGGAATTGGACATCTCAAGAGGATGACATCTGATGGAATCCCTAAGAAGATCATGTAATGAAAAATAGGTGGGGAAAAGAAGAAAGCGAAGACCTAAAGAAGGTTGGATGGATGATGTGAGAAGAAGTATGAGTGAACTGGGACTTACAGATGAGGATGTTCAGGACCGCTGAACTGGAGAAGACAAATTTCTTATGGGTGATAGAAAACCACTGTACAAGGATAAATAAAAATAAATACCGTATATATATATATATTATATATATACCAACTCAGGGATTTATTTTTCTTTTCATGTCATCAAGATTTTTAAGATACATTACAAAACTCCATTTCATGTCATATTTGCCTTCATCGCTAAATGTCAAAAATGTAGTTATAACATCTAAGTACACAAGCGTTACTGCTATAATGTAAATATCCTCTTTAAAAAAATAAAACATTCTAACTTGTCATAGTTAGTCACTAGATTGCAGTTGGAACAATATCCCACAACCTCTCATGTAAATTGAGAATACTATATATATATATATAAGAAAAATAGATGTTTGTGTTTGGATTCCTGAGTAGCTCAGATGGTTAGAGCACTAAACGTACAGAGTTTAGAAACTCAGGTTCAAATCCTAACTCCGGCATTTATTTTTCTTTTCATGTAATATATATTTATCATGATGGCCAGATGATGTTCTTATAGGTGAGTAAAAACCCCAAAAAACTTCACATAGTAAACTTGACCCATCTAAGGACCAAACCTGGGTCTAGCACATCTGAGGCAATCGTATTACCAATACACCACAGCTGTGGACTAAAACAAAACTCATTTCTTCAAAATACAATAATTTTATTTTTGTTCACTTTCAATTCTTAATAAATAATGATCAGCTATAAAAGAAAGAGCACCTTTAATGCCTTTTTTTTTACTTATTTAGCACCTTTTTCCTTTCCATTTTTTTATCAAGAAAATTGCATCTAAAAATCTGAAGCATATTTATCACTATTAATAGGAAATATTTCTAAAACAGAGGGCAATAGTGTACAGGTAATTAATACACACACACTCCTGGCGCGACAGGCCTACAAGGCCCTTAGCCTACCAGCCGGCTGCTGGCCTCACATCCACATGTGTTAATCACAGAGGTAGATGATAATCAGCCAGTGTAGGGGTGACGTGTGGTCAGCATGTCGAGTCCCCCAGCCGTTATAGCTGGTTTTCTCAACCTGGAGCCGCTACTTATTGTAGCTACCCAAATGCATCACGATGCTGGGTGGGCACCGGTCCCATACTGGCCGAAATACCATGAGAAAATTTCTTCCCCCATGGAGACTCGAACCAGCGCAAGTCCCGTAGCTCTGCGCCAAGGCTTCCTGCCTTAACCACTCGGCTACAGCGCGGGACAGGTAATTAATACTATAGCTAATATTTTTCTTGCATTCATAGTTACTGATGGACAGATTGCTGTAAAACAGTAATTATCATCTATCATAATTATTCAGGAATTTTCCATTATAAATTTTAACTTGGATAAAAATAAACAAGTTATTTGTCCACCCTCTGGGTCCTCTTGTTTGATACAGACCTTGATTTTCCTGTGCTGGACCTCGACCCAAGTGTAGACTGCTGGACACAATCTCTGTGACTTGCCTGTAAACAAGAGGGTGTGAACTGATAACTTCTGAATGAAATGGATCACATTTCTTTTATGTGCTAAACCATACTACAGTCACAGGTTAATGTTTGTGCTATAAGAAAAAAGTAACAATTTCACATAATATTCAAGAAGAAATTAAGCAGATATAAACATGAGAAATGAACACTATCATTCACTTAATTTTTATTACCACAAATGCTCTTCAAATGTTAAAATTACAGTTACGGAGACTTAAACACCTTAGAAAAAGTGAAAGTAAGATTCCTAAAAGCAGCAATGGGGATCTCGAAATTTGCTCCATCTAGACTTGCATATGAATTAGCACAGGAAACATTCCTCGTGGAAGATCTACGCACAAAATTCCTGTTACCAGCTACTAAACAGGAAACTGCATTGAAGAAAATAAGATAAAACAAGACCAAAGAAATGCCAGACGATTTTTACGCAACAGATGCAATGATCAATCGAGACTGGACTGGACCAAACAACAAGATAAACAGTGCAATAATAAGACTGGCAGTGCATGGATATCACCACAAACTCTGCAAAAATTCAAACTATCATGATCTGTCAAGTGACTGCATATGTAAGCACTGTGATAAACCGTGTGAAAGATATCATTTCAGTGTCTGTTTAAAGAGAACACAACCGTTGCTGGTATACAGCTGAGACATAAACTAATGCACTTTTGTGCGCATTTTTCCTATTATTAAATGTTAAAATTAGAGTACCATCAACTAACTGCATGCATTATATAACTTTTCATTATAAAATTATAATAGAAAGTAACATTATGAGGTAGTAAAAGATTCCGGGCTATGTGGCCGTGGTCTATAACTGGCGTTTCTTCCAGACGTTTCTCCCTCAACTGCGGAGGGCATCTTCAGTGGCGAGCGCTAGAAGCTGTTGTTTCCCTGTCGTAGACTCGACTGCGAATGTCATTGAGGGAGAAACGTCTGGAAGAAACGCCAGTTATAGACCACGGCCACATAGCCCGGAATCTTTTACTACCATGATTACCGGCCATGAAAGCCTGCATTCCAACATTATGAGGTGTTTCTTAATAAATAAGGTGAATCTGTTGCATCTTACCTCATAGAAGTTGAGTTCATGTTTTAAAACAAACTTGTGCTACATCTTCAGCTTGTCAAGACTGTTGATTTTCAAGATTTATTAAAAATCAACAGTTCGGATAACATGAAGATAAAACACAAGTGTGTTATGAAACATATCCTAAAAGAACTAAACTTTTATGAGATAAATTGCAACAAACTCACTTATTTATTCCCATGTTTTACTAGATTTTTTTAATTATAATACTATTCACTTTTTTAAAACATGGGAAAGGTTATTGTAAAGCAGAGGAAATTAAATTATCATCTCAAAAAAAATCATAAAGACCCAAATATAATCAGTTGACAATATTTTGTTTATATATATATATATATATGTGTGTGTGTGTGTGTGTGTGTTTGTATATGAACAGGGACTATTTGGCAGCTTTTAATTTCTGTAATAATCATAAAAAACTAGGGGAGGGTGTAAACTGGTGACTTCTTTTGTATTTGTTATCTTAAAATCTTAGACTAATACATATGTAAATATTAAAGCCCTGGGTCAACTGGATTTCTTAATATCTTAGTTTAAACAAGAAGAGAAATGGTACCACTTGGTGGTGCATTTCACTCTGTCTCGCTGTGATTCATGTGTGTCAGCTATGATATAATGTATGGATGAAGACAAAATAAACATATTATCTGAAGTTCTCCCTTCAATATCCAATGCCTGCCTGAAAATTTAAGCCAGTTTAGTTGTATTAATTAGTTCTGCAGTAAAGTTCCTAACAAGAGTGCCTGATTTTGGAAACAAGAACAGTTATTTCAACATATGATTTGAATAATAAAATTTGAATAGGAATGCAAATATTCCCAATTTGACAGAAATTCACCAATATGAATTCGTAAAACATTCTCATGATATGGTGTACATAAAAAAATCCATTAATTTAGAAGAATTAACATATGCTAATGAATGCTGACTTGCCATCTGATTCTGAAATTATTAATCCTGCAGGACTTATTTTGGAGCATCAAATATAATAATAATGCTTTATTTTAGCTGGCAGAGTTAAGGCCACAAGGTCTCCTCTTCCACTCAACCAGCAAATAGTAAAATTATACAAAAATTACATACTTATTACAACAATTTTAAGATATTATTAAAATATAGACTAAACAAAAGACAATGGTGATGTGATCCAATACTATATATATTATTATATACAACTTTGCACATTAGAGGATTGCATCAAGGACAAAGTGATACAGACAATTAATTTTTGGAATTCATGAGATACATTTTGTAAATACATTTTAAAAAAATTCAAATCGTAGGCCTAATTGAAGTACACATACTATAAAGTAGAAATTTTGTAAATATGGTTTCTTAAAATTGAAATTGATCCTCTAATGACAGCGATGGCAATTTTAGAAAGATACACCCTGTCCAAATCTAAGGAATTCCAAAATTTGGCTAAGAATCCTGGTATAGTACCTCTTGCCCCGATCATCAATTCTGTCACAGTTAATACTAACAAAAACATGAAGTATAATAAAATTAAAATAATATAAAATAAAATAAAGTAAGTAAAGCTTCCTAGATGACTATTTACAGAATGCTGAATATAATTGTTATGCAGTTAATGTTTACATTGTGTCGATTTGTAGACCTATCTTAAAAATAAATTAGATCATTTGTGGCAGAAGAGAAACAAGATATGTTGCATTCTACTCTTTCATATGCTATGAAAATACCAACAACACCATGCTTGAAAATAATTCTCACTAGGACAAGTGGAGGGAAAAAACAAAAACCGTTCATACAAAAAACATTTCTCTTAAAATGAGGCAGTGTCCACCCATGGCTACTGTAAAGAGGTAGTATATAGAGACAACACAGTGAAGAGTATCTGCCCAAAATGCAGACTAGAAATGAAATATAAATAGGCTTCTACTTAAGTTATTAAGTGCTGTATATAAGTGTTTTGGAAGAAACTCTACACTGTTATACTTTTACTATTTATTTATTAATGAAGGAAAAAAAAAATTAATAAATATGAAGAACTGAAATCTCACATTGACTATTTAACTCATGCCCCAAATGGGAGTCAATGACCAATCACGTTTCAATGATTTCTGTTTTACAACCAATCAGAGTCGTGTTTCACGAAATATTTATCAGTGTTATAATTACCATATTAAAGAAAGCTCCTCCTTTTTAATATTCTGAACAGGTCTGACCATTATTTTGCAGTGACTGAGCCTGTGAGAAATACGGCTACCAGATTGTATATATAGTGCATGAATGTCAACACATGCCGCATGCAGGAGTTAATATAAAAACATTTGTAGCAATTGATTATACCACCAAAAAAAGAAACCACTGTTTGCACTTTCTTAAATGTATTTTTTCCCAGGTAACAATCCAGAAAAATATAATTGTCATATTTACATCAAACGACATCAGAAATGAATTAATATACAGTTTGATGTGTTTCATTTTTTCTCCACTAGAGAACATTCTTACAATATTGCGTTCCTTTGGCAATAAATAGTATGATCTGGTTGCAGTGATAAACAAAAGAAGCAGATGAAGCATACCTATCGCTTCTCATTTGTTTTCAAACCTCGCCGTTTACATTAAATATATAAATATTTTAAAATAACTATTTAAATAATGATTTGGGAATAAACAGCTTAATTTTATTCATTTATAGTCCTAACAAATGCCACTCTTAATTTCCAAATTCTCTAGATAAATTGGAAATCACTCGTGGCATTACTTATGAAAAAGCATAACTGCCCATATGCATCTTAAATTGAAATAAAATATGTATAAAGTCTTTTATTTGAAGAGAAAAATCCATCCACAGTAATTCTGCCCGAAGGCAGGTCCTTCACTGCAATCATAAGCATTTTCATGATATGCTTGCAGCTTTACTATGGAATTACAGGTGTGGTAGCTTTCCGTTGCTTTCCACACCGGTGAAGGATGATGATGATGATGATGATGATGGCTATATGATTTTGGGGACCGTTTGGGTCTTAAAGTTTTCCTGACATTTGTCTTATAGGTGAGGAAAATACCGATAAAAACCTCACCCAGAAAAACTGCCCCGACCAGGGATTGAACCCGGACCCGCTGTGTGACAAGGCAGCACGCTACCTCGAAACCACAGCGGTGGACAAGAAAAAAATATATGTCTGAATTGGGATTTGAACTTGATATCTCTGGTTCTAAACATCAGTGCTTTATCTACTTAGCTACCAGGTATTCCAATTAAAATGCATATTATTTCTCTCCTTTATTACATGAATTCCAGTGCACCGACATATAATCCACACAGTATAAACTACTTGTTATTGTAGTGTATTATGCTGGTATTTTGACAAGATATCTAAATGATAAAATTTACACTGATCATTTTTTTTTCAAATGGTTTCAACCTTGATTTCAATTTCAAAATGAGAATCACTACTACTCATTTTAAATAGCTACTCAGTTTTTTCATGAGGCTAAACTCCTTTCAGACCTTATACTCAGAGAAACATTTCTATGGTCCAGCTATGAATCACACCCGGTCCTCTCGAATGATGGTCAGATATGCTAGCTGTTATATCATTAATTTAAATAAAAGTGTTAAAATTACTGGTTACTATTTTTGATAACTTCATTAAGAATGTTATGGCTGGGATCCCAGGTTCAAATCCTAGTGGTTTCGGAGGACTATTGTGGTGGGCCATATTGGGATTTTTCGGGGTTTTCTTGGAGTTAAATTAAATTTGAAGAGAAAAAATTTTGCCCAGACTGTGACCTGAACCCGGGACCTTTGGTTTACCGTACCAATGCTCTTACCAACTGAACTACTGGGGCAAGTTCCAATCTAGATGCAAATTTTTCTCTTATATATGTTGTAATTCCCGCACACCAAATGCTTGAAGCTTCCTGGATTTCATCCCACCAACACTCTCCATTTCTCTTCCCTTCCCTAACATGTAATTTTATCTTCATTTATTCACTCATTCATTTCCCGTATCATCCTTCATCTCATCTCATTTACGAAATATAGTCTGGTCTGGCAAATCACAAGTATTTAAAATATGTCGTTGTGGTGATCCGGGGGGGGGGGGCACATTTGTGCACTTTCTCACAACTCTGAGCCTATATGACAACTTAGGACAGAATAGGACAAAAGGTAGAGTTGTATCCTTTCTTGAGGCCCTTGACCCAGCATAGAAAATGGTGATATGAGTCGTGTGCGAATGCCTGATATGTCGGCATTAATGGGTTCTATAATACAATGAAGCTACGAAAGTTTGCCATGTTATGAGTATAACAACCTGAGCCCAAAAGTTGTTCTAATTTAATCTAAGGATGATAAGAAATGATGTATGGTCTTGAATTTTAACATAAATTTGCATTTAATAGTTTTGTCACACACTCATATTTAGTAAGTTTAATATTACATGTTTCACTAATTTAGCCAGAGAGCATTCAAAGTTTACTATAATTTAGTTTAAAATAAAAGTCATTATTCACCTGTAATTTGCATGTATTACTAAAACACCTCATTATTTAAATATAATACATGCAGACATATAGAGTCAATTTTATATTCAAATTAAATAAACTGTTAACTAATTTCATTATGCCTAATTAATTTTTTTACTAGTTCAACAGGTCACTATATAACTTCATTAGTCATAGGGCATCACTGATTGGTATGTCCAAGGTCTGCAACTTGTTTGTATAAAATGTTAAATATTTATTATATAAAACTTTCCTCATTAGAGGATTGCCTCAAGGACAAAGTGATACAGACAATTTTTGTAATTGATGAAATACATTTTGTAAATATATTTTTAAAAATTCAACTTGTAGGCCTAATTGAAGTATACATACTATAAAGTAATTTTGTAAATATGGTTTCTTAAAATTGAAATTGATCCTCTAATGGCAGCGATAGCAATTCTAGAAAGATACACCCTGTCCAAATCTAAGGAATTCCAAAATTTGGCTAAGAATCCTAGTATAGTACCTCTTGCCCCGATCATCAATCCTGTGACAGTTATACTATCTAGTTGGTATTTATCTTTGTAATAGTCAATTGTTGGCTCATATATGGCTTTCTTTTCAGAGTCAACTTCCTCAGGTTGGCCACTATGAGTCTCAAAACGAATTGTGGGATCTAATATCATACCAATTTTAGAGGATGGTCTAAATGCAATAATATCTATTCGTGTGTTACTCCCATTAGTGGCCACACCATGTACTTCCTCATAAACTGTGTATCTAAAATCTCGCAAGGCTTCTGCCATCATATTTCGAATAGTGTGGTGCCGAATATTTCTCAGTGATTCTCCAAATGGACAGGCCCCAAGGACGTGTGCAAGGGTTTCGTGCTCTTTGCGACGTCTACAGAGGGTATCGTCCCTAGACCTGCCCGGCAAAGAACGCACCGCCGATAGATTACAGGAATGGTCAAAGAAATGTAAACCAATGGGATTAAAATTAAATGAGAACAAATACATACAAAACTTATTATTCGCAGATGATCAAGTTGTAGTCACTTCAGGATGTGAAGATACAAACTATATGGATAGGAAACTAGAGGAAGAATACTCAAGATGGGGCTTAACAATTAATTATAATAAAACAGAATATATGAGCACAGACCTTTCCACTGAATAAAAATATATGGAACAAAGATTAAAACAATGGAATATTTTAAGTATTTGGGATCAATAATTCAAAAAGATGGATCATCTGAATTAGACATTGAAAAATCAATAATAGAGACAAAGAAAGTTATTGGCATATTAAATTCTATTTTATGGAGTAGGAATATAATCAAGGGGACTAAATTATTAATATATACCGGTAACACAATTGTGAAGAGTATTTTATTATATGGTGCAAAAACATGGACGTTGAAGCAAAAATACAGAAATAAATTATTAGTCAGAAATGGACTTTTTAAGATTGACAAGAATATCAAAATTAGACAAACAAAAATATTACAATAAGAGAAATTATGAATGTAGAAAAGAATATTGTACAAGAGATTGAAAAAATCCAACTAAGATGGTATGGTCATATAATGAGAAGAAGAGATACACAAACAAAGAGGTATTGACATGGATACCTCCTGGAAAAGGGAAACGTGGTAGACCAAAGCCAACATGGATAAAGGGAATTCAAGACAACCCGAAGAGAAATATGACAGAAGCAGACATGCAAAACCGAGAAGTGTGGAAGAAAAATAATGTATATTTCGGTTGAGGATACCTGTGTAAGTAACAGAAACAATCCTGAATTAAATAAATATATATATGTAATAACTTTATTTTTGACATATGGCAATGAAGGCAAATATGATATTAAAAGAAAAATGAATGCTTGAGTCGGGATTTGAACCCGAGTCTCTAAACTCTGTACGTTAGAGCACTAAACGTACGGAGTTTAGAGACTTGGGTGCAAATCCCGACTCAAGCATTCATTTTTCTTTTCATATCACATATATATATATATATATATATATACACACACACACACACACTTATTGTGCAGTATGTGATAAAGTGCACTGAACTAATCAGATTAACAAGGAGTTCATGTCCAAACATTCATGGTTAAACTGCTATGAAAAATCAAGAAATGATTAAAATTGTTTTTGAATTCCTAATAGAATAAATTGAAAAAAAAAATTATGAAAATATAATTGGAGAAGAGCAGAATGGATTCAGAAAGGATAGATCTTGTACAGATGGATTCTTCACTCTAAAACTACTATTAGAAAAGCACAAAGAATTCAATATAGAAACTCATATTGCCTTCGTTGACTTCATACAGGCTTTTGACAAAGTAGACAGAAATATATTACTACAAATTTTAGCTGATGATAACGTTCCACAACAATATATTACTAATATCTTTAACATCTATAAAGATAATGAAATCTCTGTTAAACAAGATGGCAAATTATCTTCTTGGGAAAAGATCAACACTGGAGTAAGACATGGATGTGGACTTTCACCGGTGCTTTTCATTATATATACGAATAAATGAATGGAAGAAAACACAACGAGGATATATACCCATCAATAGGAACCTCAAACTCGATGCTATTCTTTTTGCAGACGATTTAGCTCTTCTGGCACTTTCCGAAAATGATTTGCAACGATCAATTTATAATTTACAAAAAATAGTTGCCAAATTTAATATGGAAATATCAATTAACAAAACTAAAATTATGGCATTTCATAGGAAGGACCCCATACAAAGTAAAATCTGTCTCCAGAATAAAATTTTAGAGAGATCTAATCAATTTAAATATCTTGGATATTATCTCTCTATCTGGGATGAAAAGGATATTCCTGAAAAAATTACTAGTTATAATCAAAGTTTAGGAATTAATAATTCAAGTTATGAAACCATGGGGCATGCCATAGCGTAGTGGTTAAGGCACTGCACTACAAGCCGGAAGATCAAGGGTTCGAGTCCCAGTGGTGTCAGGATTTTTAAACTGACCCAAACCTTCTGGAGGCACTGTGGCCCTGGGGTCGACTCAGCCTCTAACGGAAATGAGTACCAGCTGCTTGTTCTGGGGGTAAATACGGCGGTCATGCAGGGCTGACAACCCAGCTGACATCAAGTGCCGATTGTCCAGAAAAGTGGGAGCCCTAACCTCCTACTATCACAAGGGCCTCCTGAGGCCTGTAATGGGATACCTTTACCTTTTTTATGAAACCATCCCTTGTACAAAAAAAACACCAGTTTATATCTTAAAAGAATTGAAGACTACGCCAATTTTGGAATATATTAAACAGTACCAACTAAATTGGAAACACCATCTAGAAAGAACGAGTTCAAATCGGATCCCCAAAGCTGTTTATAATTATATACCAAGAGGACGAAGATCTCTGGGTCGTCCTATGAAACGCTGGAGGGAAAATTTTCTATAGGATCGTAACAGACCTTGGCCTAATACTTGGAAGGAAGAAGATGATGCTACAGACAACTTTCATTGCAACATGGGAAGACTATGAACCTGGTAGTTTTCATGTGTATAAATGACAACACTTTCAAGTCCAATCGGCTCCTTCGATAATGTGGGCTAATCTCTTTTCTGCTAATACATCATAATGATGTTGGATGTTAATTATTAATCTGTAATACCTACGGTGTCTCATGACCTACAATATGGTTGGTTGGTATCTAATGTCGAGCACTTGATAATGAAATCATTCGCTCTCTTGCACTCCAATATTTAGCAGAAAGGCTGGTCTCTTCTACAAAAGCTGGACAATGGAGGAGATGGTTTCTTTCCATATCTTCATTTAAATTGCAAAAAGGGCATTTAGGTGAATCTGTTATGCCAATTCTGTGTAGGCGTTTATTCAAGCAGTCATGTCCCATTAGCAGTCTGAATGTTGCTACTGCAGGTTTTCTTTGTAATGTAGTAATGTCATAAGCTTGTAGATTTTCCCATTCCTTTCCAGATGTTTTGGTGGTGTATTCTTCTCTAAGTTTATTGATATATTTATTTGAGATAATTCTTTTGATAGAGTGAAAGGAAACTGGAGTAGAAGTTGGGTTTGAAACAATTTTGCTACCCTTCTTGGCCAGAAAATCGGCTATTTCATTGCCTGTCACTCCACAATGGGCCGGAATCCATTGAAGTACAACTTTTTTATGTAGACAGGATAACTGTTTTATCATTTTGTGACATTCAATAATTTTGATGCTTTTGGGTGTTGTGTCTCGTGTTATAGCGAGAATGGCTGCTTTGGAGTCACATAGAATTACAACTTTTGTAAATTTTTGGATGTGATATAAAAGATTTTGTAAACTTCAGAAAATTTGCTAGAATTTTCGGCGCATCAAAGTTTGGTTATGTTTGTGTTTTAGGGTTTTCGATAGAAGGAAAAAAGTGCCATATATCTTCCTTGGTCACGACACCCGTGCCAACCGTCATTTGGTAGGCTGGAGCCATCTGTAAAACTATGTATCCATTCCGGAGCAGGGTATCTTCATATTTATTATTTCCAGTGACATTTGTTTTAAAATACATGGGGGAGTGTGGTCAGATTTCTTTATATCTTTCTGTTAAATGAAGGTTATAATTCAATTTCTACAAATTCTAGAGGGTTGTTTCTCATCTGCATACTTTTCTTTGGAATGTGGAAGTTGCAATTTCTGTTTGATTTCTTGTACTATGCTTAAGAAGCTTTTGCTGAGATTTTGAAAAACATATTGTGGTTTTCTTTGGGTCCAGTTATTATAGGGGTTACCTTAAATTTTTTCATACTGTGTGATTGCTGTGTTCCTCCAATGTTAAATGCTATGTTTGGGTCATTTGTTAAGATTTGCATGGCAGTGATTTGTGTTGTTTTAAAAAAACGGGGCTCTCCTTTTATCAGGGCTGAGGGTTTGGGTTCTGCAATTTATTAAGTTTTTCCACTTTATTAGTTACCTAGGATTTCTTCTTCACAATAATTAAGTACAGGTTTTATGTACATTTGGTAGAAGGTGATTAGAGTGTGTGTGTCAAGGACCCCACTTTTGTTCCTGCTAATTCGTTTTTAATAATGGTAACCTTGTTTTCTATCTGATCTTTTGTAAACATAGATTCTCTGTGTTTTTCTTCTTCATGTTAGATTTTGTGTCCAGAGTTTCTTCCTAAAATTTTTGCTTTCATGTGTTTGAGTTAATAATTCACCCTCCACTTTCAGAGTGATGGGTAGTGGTTTCTTTCTTAATGTAAATAGTTGATAACTGGTTTTCCTGTATATTTATCTTCATTAAGTTCTCTGGGATGTTCCACTTCTCTAACTGTATTAGTGATTGTTGGGCTATGGTTATTAATTGTTGACTTTGGTTTTTCATTTGGGATACCCATATTACAACATCATCAGCAAAAAGTAGTGTTTTTGTTTGGAGTTTTGCTATATGCTTAGGTAGAATCATTAATGTAGATATTGAAGAGAGTGGTACTGAGTGCAGAACCCCGTTGTTGTAAACCCTCGATGGTTTTGTTAGTATTTAGAGAGGTGATGATTATACTTTTGTAGCAATTACCCATGGATGAGAAGAAATTGCTGATGCCCGAGTGGCATAACATCCGTGAATCCCTAAATTCCTGCCATTTTTTCTAATAATTTATATCTCCAAAGAAAACGAGTCCATATGCTCCTTGGAAATCAATAAACATTGCCAGAGTGCCTTCTTTTCTGTTGAAACTCTCTTTAATATCTTAACTTAGGTGTACAATTTGTTGATTGTAATTCTCTAAATCTAGCTTGATTGGTTGAAAGTAAATTATTGGTTTCTAAATACCAATTTAATCAATTTGAAATCTTTTTTTGACCTAAAATATGATGGGGCTGATATAGAATTCAGAACACTTGTATTGAAACACAATTCTTACAATAATGAAGATCTAGCCCCAACTGATGATTGAAAGAGCAATATCTCTTCCCCCATCACCATCAGTTGTTATGGTAACACTGTCAAACCATATTTATTCAAGTGATTACTACTAGACAGGAAGTTAGCAACTAGACCGTTTCTTCGGAGTGAGCCGCAAATAACATGGCATAATACATTACAAGATTTAAGATTATAATAATTACGTCGATGAGTCTCCATTCTTCTTTCGGAAGCCCCCAAGGACAAGACAATGCCATGCTCTTGTTGAATCGATGGGGGTACACCGATTTATTTTTGTAGTTAATTACTTGTCCTATGTCTGAAGCTCTATTTTTATCCCTCCTAGCACATAAACCATGTATTCTGGACATATGTTCTTTTTGCAAAATTATTAATTTTTTGAACTACATTACTTACATAATGTGAAGTATCTGTATTTTCAAATCATATGACATAAATCAATCAGGAAGTATATTGGAATAGAAAATAGAATGTAATAAGCAAAAATATATAAAAATTACAAAAATTCCCATACAGATTTCATATAGGTTCCACTTGTCAACATATCCTACATTATGAAAATAAGGATAAGTGAAATTGGTTGATGTAATAATACATTAGTTTCATGACCAGAAAGGCAAACAATCATGCTTGTTGTAATTAATCTCTTGAGTCACTTGTCATTCTTATCTAATTTATAAGTTCATTTCAGATAAGGTCAGAGCTGTTCAATGTGCTGTTTAGCCATAATATTTATAACGCTACAAATGTTTTGATCCTAATGTCATGATACAGCAAAATTTACATAAACTTAAATAATTACCACACACCAGTACCGGTACACCCTTAGACAAAAAAAAATAATGAGTCATCTCTTGAATGCACATTTCTTCAAAGTCCTACTCAAGCACAGCACTGGGTTCAAACTATGAAACTAGTCATAATTGTGCAGTCCCTGAGCTACTGTATTATGTGGCATGAACTGAAGACACTCCTACATGTCCTATTAGGTCAGCGGTAAAGCATGCAGTCACTATTTCTATTAATGAAGATTGCAGGTTCGCATCCTCAATTATGCAGTTTTTTTGTGATATTCGTATTAAAATGTTTTATGAATTAAATACAACATTTTATTTTGATATTTGAAATAAATCAATGTTAATGTCGCTATTGTAACAATTATATTTACTACATTCAGGGTTTGTTCTAGGTAATTTCAATGTATTGCATTCAATAGACTGTGGTGGGTTTGCAGTAGATAATGCTACGTTAAATTGATTCTTTACTTTCCATTTTCTATTTGCGCAGACATCTGCACAAAAGCAACAGCCTCTAACAAGTTTGTTTATAATGAATCATATCAAGTTTTACCATGGCTCAGCGCACACGCAAGGACATAGGCACAAGGCAATCTTAATGCCCTGCAGATTGAGGGTGGTAATAGATGCTGGGGGTTCATACACCCGATATTGATTTTGTTTTTGTTAAAGTTTTTGTTTTAAAGTAAAGTAAAGTAAAGTGATCCCACAACAGGCCCGGAGGCCCTTGGGGTAGTAGGAGGTTAAGGCTCCCACTTTTTCTAGACAATCGGCACTTTATGTCAGCCGGGTTGTCAGCCCTGCGTGACGGCCGTCTTTACCCCCAGAACAAGCGTCTGGTACTCATTTCAGTTAGAGGCTGAGTCGACCCCAGGGCCATAGTGCCGCCAGAGTGTTTGGGTCAGTTTAAAAATCCTGACCCCAACGGGACTTGAACCCTCGACCCTCCGGCTTGTAGCTCAGTGCCTTAACCACTACGCTACGGCGTGCCCCAAAGTTTTTGTTTTAGAAGATATTATTTTCTTTCCTCATTTATTTAAGAGGAAGAAGGTTTTAATTTATGTTTTTGTGCAATTTGTGTGTGCATTAAAGCCATAAAACTCAAATATAAAATTAAGTATGAAACTATATTACAGGTGAAATGCTATTCTAACATTCAGTTAAAAAAAAAAGTAAAACGGGAATTGAACCCGTGAGGTTACGAATACAGATGATGTCTGTTAAACTTCTCGACCACGAAAACACACTAAGCCAAGCTCTCTCTTTCATGTTGCTTGAGTGTACACTGTGTTAACTGGCAAACAACCCAGTACAATTACTGAAAAGTGTTGATGTGAATACAGCTTCTGCAAGGCGCTCACGAAGTTCCCCGATTGGTTGACAGAATCTGCAGATGACTCATTTTTTTGTCTAAAGGTGTACATATACATTTAATAAATTATGAAGGAATGTAGCTATAGAAGTTCTTCTCATGAAAAGAATTTTAAAAAATAGAACAAATTTTTATAGATCCTACTTAATAGACAACAAAAATGTCCATTACAAAAAAAAAATGTTAATGTTCTAGCAGCTCATTTTTTTTGTTGTTTTTCAGAACCAAATTTGATAAATAGCAATTAATTAAAAAAAATAAGCTCAAGTTTGTTAATTAGCAAAATCAGACCATTAAGAATTCATCTGAAAAAAAAATTAAAAATTGCTCTAGTGCCTGCAATTTTTGATTTTTTGCAATGTAACATACCATTGAAATAAAATAGGAAAGGTAGTCTAAAAAAATCAGCAAAATCCAACCATTAGGAGTGGGAGTTTACTTGAAAGCCTTAATTAAAAAATATATCTAGTGGTTGCCATGTTTGTTTTCAAGACGTAACTGAATATATACAACTTATTCATATTTGAGAAGACAAATTATACGCTGAGACTGGGACTTGAATTCAGGACCTTTGGCTTTCTGGGCGAGTTTCAATCTAAAAGCAAATTTTGCTGTCAATTCCCGTGCACCAAATGCTATGAAACCTTTGCTCCTACTTTGCAAACGGCAACTTCTTTATTAAGAAGACAATTATTTGGGAATTTCACATTACATTATAAAGTCAGTACAGCTTCTTTTGATATCTTTATCATTCATTTCATACATCTCAATGATGGATAAATCATATTTGAAAAGCAAAATTATATGCTCAGACTGGGATTCAAACCCAGGACCTTTGGCTTTCTAGGCCAATGCTCTACTGACTGAGCTATCTGGACGAGTTCCAATCTAAATGCAAATTTTTCTCTTATATGCGCTGTCAATTCATACAAGAGAAAAACTTGTGTTTAGTTTGGAACTCGGCCAAATAGCTCAGTCGGTAGAGCACTGACCTAGAAGGCCAAAGGTCCTGGGTTCAAGTCCCAGACTGAGCATATAATTTTTCTCTTCAAATATGATTTATCCATTATTGAGATGTATGAAATGAATAATAAAAACATTGACATACAACTTAATTAACAAAAGAAAGATATATTCTGTAAACCATTAGAACTGGATGATAAATTTGACTTGCTGAAGAAATTGCTCAGTTTATGCAGTTCCTGTATAACAAACTTTTTTGTTCACATTAGAGTTATTTACTTTAATTTAATTTTTTATAATTTTAGCTAATAATAAACTAATTACATTATTTAATCATTTTAGACATAAGATTTTTTTACACCTCTCCTCATTTCTATTTAGACCAGTTTCATAACCTTACTTGTTACATCTTCAGTAATTAACACGATCGGTCATTTAACTACTGAAGATGTAACAACTAAGGTTATAAAACCAGTCTAAATAGAAGACAGGATAAGAATTAGATCTTCAATAGTTACACAATTGGTCATGTAACTACTGAAGATGTAACCACTAAGGTTATGAAACTGATCTAAATAGAAGACAGGATATGAGGTGAGATGTAAAGAATTTTATTTTACACCTCTTAGTGACATGGACTCTACTTTAAGGGAGAAAAGGAGATTACAAATATCTGAGAATAAAGTTCTTAGGAAAATTTTTGGACCAAAGAGAGATAAACAAACAGCTGAATGGAGAAAACTACTAACAGTGAACTACATGGTTTTTATAGGAAGTCAGATATAATGAGAACAGTTAAGTCTCGTAGACTGCGATGGGGAGGACACGTGGCACGAATGGGGAATGAAAGACGTGCATGGAAGCTTCTTATAGGAAAACCAGAGGGAAAACTCCCAGTTGGTAGACCAAGAATGAGGTGGGAGAATAACATTAACTATGATTTGAGGGAAGTAGATTATATAATGATTAAAAAAGCATTAGCTTAGGATAGGGATGTATGGAGAGCTTATGTCCGCGTGGCCATGAACTTATGGGATCGATAGTGTCAGTGAGTTAGTGATATTTCCTATAATAGTTCAACATTTTAGACATAATGATTTTTAAGGCTATTTTCCGATTTAAATTGAGTTAGCCAATAAGCTTTTTGCTCCCATAGCAAAAATAGACCACCAATGAAATACCAATTCTCAATGAAATACCAATTCTATCATTTAATCTATCTATCTATCATGTTCAGCCCTAGGGCAGAACTTATGCTGCAATCATAGTATTTTCACGCTATGCTTTGCAGCTTTACTAAGGAGTTATAGGTATGGTAGCTTCCCGTTGCTTTCAACACCAATGAATGATGATAATGGCCGGATGATTTTCGGGGACCATTGGGCCCTAAGCTTCCTGACATTTGTCTTACAGGTGAGGAAGAACCCCGAAAAAAACCTCACCCAGGAAGCTTTTCCTGACCAGTAATCAAACCAATTATAACAATTTATTTTATAAACATTTTGAATTTGAGATGTTTATTCAAACAGTTGTGATCAGTGAAGAGTCTGAAGAGAGTTGTGTTTTCTCGATAGATGTTTTACAGTTTCTATGTACTGTTGAATGTTTTGATCTTTCTTCCCAGATAATGCTTCTTAAATGAGTTTTTTTATTACTTTTTTGAGAACTCTTTGTCTCCAGACTACTGTATGTGTTGGTTTTTTAACTAAGGTAGTGTCTTTTTTGGTCAGTAAGTCAGCATGTTCATCTTCTTCAACATTATGTATAAGGTGGGAGAATAACATTAACCAAGATTTGAGGGAATGAAATGGAAATGAAACTTGAACTCTTCCATAAAATGCTACCAAATTAATAGATGTATTCGAAAGAAATATACTCAAGAAAATCTACAGATTAATTAACGATCAGAGAATTTGGAGAATTAGAAGAAATGAGACACCCATACAGAGAACCTCAAATGTTATTAGACTGAAAAGATACCAATGGGCTAGTCATGTGGTAAAAGTGGACGAACAATAAGGACAAACAAAAGTCTTGCAGGTGCACTTTGGAGGAAGGAGGACAGTGGAATGACTGAGAGAGCGATGGGAGGACACAGTATGTGTAAATGCCACTACACATCTGGAAGTTAGGAATTGGAAAATGGTGGCTAGGAACTAAGAAGAATGGAGGAGGAAGATTGGAAAAGCCAGGGCCGAACTCTGGCTGCAGAGTGTTAAGATGGATGGATAGAATCTTCCTTGCACCTTCTGGATGAGTCCAATTCTACTTTCTTTCTTTAATTTGTTTTTAAATGAGTGCTTGTCCTATCATTACATCATAATTCTTAATATGATATTAAATCATGACATCTCAAATTTTATATCCATCATAAGCAATTGTTAAACGTCTGGAGTAGATTACTTATTTGTGTTGTAATTTTCCATATTTTGCAGCTGTTTAATATTGATTTCACATTTGAATCTTTGTTTTAAATGAGATATTTTTATTTTTCAAAACTGCATTCAGCTGTATGAATGCTCCATTTGCTTTTTAATACATTCTGTACATCTAGTCCATCTCCATCTTTGGTAATTAGGACCACTTCCAAGATGTAAAAGCTTGCACTTATTTCCTGTCCATTTATATTAAAAGTTCAATTTGTGATGGTATTTATTCTCATTTCCTTTGTCTTAGATACATTTACTTTCAGTGATTATTTTTTTTTATTATTTTTGTTTCCATATCACAAAAATCTATGTATGAGAAGACAAATATCATCTGCAAAATCAAGGGGTTTTCAATTTTTCTGTCATATTCCACATTTAAATATCTTGCTATGACAATTTCTTTTCTTAATTTTTATACCTGAACTTTTCATAAACATAAATACCAGTATTATAAGAAGTCATAGCTTCGCTATCAAAACTAGTTGGCTATTTTAAATTTTAATTTGGGTCTTTTATTTACTTCTTACAATATAAAATTTATCGCCAAGAAGATCCTCCTATTGTATTAATAAATACCAGTAGTTCATTAAAATATTACTAGCTAGCAAAATGTTTTAGATCTCTAATATGAATATAAACACACAATATTGCTATTACATAAGATTTTTCCTCTTGTGTTAGTTCAGAGATATAATGGTACTAGAAATTAATGATAGGGAATTCAAGTGAACAATCACGGAGATGGTGGCCTTGACAGCTGATGCTGGCTGCTACATCAATTACAAATCTGAAGGCTACACATTAATATCATATCCCAGAAGTAATATCATGCAATTGTAATTATTAGAGAAACAGGATATTCTGAATTGTTATCTATGGCATTTTAGAATTATTTCTTACAAATATCCAGAACCATAATTTCTTTTTCTCTCTTTCCCATTTCATTTCCATTCCTATATTTGTTAGAGAAAGATATGTAATGAAAGTAAATATTAAAATAAAAATATTAAAAATAAAGAGGAGGTAAATAATTGTGGGCAGTATTAGAAGAACTAAAATTGCAACAAATTGGTAATTCAATGTAAAAATATTGAATTATAAGAAATTGCCACAGAATGATTTTGAATTAAAATTAAGATAGAGGAAGATAAAAAAAAAAGACAGATGGAGAAAGAGGTACTCTAAAAGAAGTGAAAGGAATTAATGTAGGGAAATATGTAAAATTGTGATTGGACACTCTTAAAAACTGACTCTTAAAAGAAGACAGGAGCAAGAAGGAAAAATAAAAGAAAGAAAGAAGAATATAGAAGTTAAGAAGATGAAATAGGGTCTACAAAACCTCTGAATCACACCCTATAGGGATAAAAATACAGAGGGATTGAGTTTGATTTCTTTCATGTTCAGATTTGCCCTGTAATCCATCCAGCTTCTTAGAAATTAGCACACAAGTTATCCTACAGTCTGTAACATTAACCAGAAACAATTACTTAATCTCCTTTACATGCCTTAACTGAGAATATGCAGATGCTCTGTCTGCTACACAGGCTCAGGTCACCAGCTGACGAGTGGATTTGGATTTTAAAACCTGGTGAGAATGGAAATTTTCATACAGAATTTACCATCTGAAGCAAGGATGGCAGTGATGTATAATTTATAATTGCTAGATTTACACCAAAAGTTAGAATGAAATTCCAAATACCTCCAAATTGAAGAAGAGATATTATACCTTCCTAAGTTAAGCACTTTACTCAGAAATAAACTCCTCAGAGCGAGAAACAAAAAAATTTTCTCATAAGTATAGTAATTGGCATGGTCCATAGACTCCTAATGCACTATTGATTTGGGTAGTCTATAGGCTCCTAATGCTCTATTAACCCAATCAAATTAGAAGATGAGCTATGCTTGCCTCTATTTTAACGACCCTAAATTCAGAAGATGAGTTGGTCTTGCAATGCAATGTATTTCAAACATCCTACGTTACAATATATATGTTAACAATATATAGAGCGAGGATTAATTACACAGAAGAAATCTATATGACTATAAAGGAGCTGCATAAAAGCAATTTTAGATAGGGAAACAAAGGATATCTGACGAAAATACCTGATTTATTACTTGTTAAAGTTGTTTGTATTTGCTGCTCATAATCCCCACTGAAATTAAAGAAGAGTATAGAATGGTATAGAGTGGCTTTAAATTTTAGTTTTTATGTGAGATTTTGGGTATTTAGCTTAAGTTTCTTGTCTGTAACTTCCCTATAACAATTTACTTCTTCAACTTAATTCATTTATACCCTGTGTGTGTATATAAATATATATGTATATGTGTGTGTTTACTATAATTGAATTTGACTATTGTCACGCTTCATATTTATTTAATTTTTAGAATAATTTTTCTGTGACTCTAGATTTGATACATACCTTAGTTAGATCCTCACACTTTTAATGCCTGGACTACAACTTAAGACATGTCTTATAGCTTCACAATTATATCCAAATCTAAATGAACATTTGGAGAAATGATAAGAAATATTTTGATTAAACATCAATATTAGCTTTACAAACATGGACATTAGACCAGACAAGAAGACAGTATATTCTAGGATTTTTTAAAAACACTATTTAATATTTCAGATTATCAATGGTATCATTCAAAGATGGGCATGAAATGGCTGTGATATTTTGGTTAATGTGTATCTTATTTCAAGTTTGAGGTTCTTTCATGTGCTGTAAATTATAACACAGGATCCATGGTTTTACTTTCCTCCTGAAGGAAGTCATATTCTCAATTTTTATGCTATAACAAAATCCATTGCCTGTAAGCGTGAAACATGTCCATTTTTAAATTAAGAGAGAAAAAAAGCAAGATGAATATTTTGTCCCATTAGACGTGAGAAGAGAGGAATTCCATTAATTTGTGTAATAATTTAGGAGACTGAGATATGCAAATCATTTAGCTTGAATGGGTGATAGTAGAAATGCTTTTAAAATTTTCATTAAAAAATCTGTGGGGATAAGACCATTAAAAAAAGACCTAAGCATAGGTGGGAGCTTAATATTCAGAAGAATCTTAAGGAACAAGTTATCAGAGAACTGAACTGGATTCAGTTGCCTGAGGACAGGACCATTAGAGGGTTTTAATGAATTTGGCAATAAACCTGCAAGTTCCATAAGCCAAAAAGTTAGTTAAAATATCCTTTGATCCACCAAGTTTGAATCCATAAATCTTGAATATAGAGCAATGGAGGCCAGTAGACCACTTTGACTGATAATACAGTACTACTTCAGTATTCTGAACTAATTTGTAGTGTGGTCTGTTTGGATTTGGAAATGTTTGGATTATCTGAAAAATAAAGTATGTACATATGCAACTACAACTATAGGATTACCTGCCACAAGTCATTGTAGTGTAGCAATATGAGAAAGTGTCAATGTAGTGACATGAGGAAGTGGAAAATGTTGCAAACCTTGTACAACATAACTACAGGTGCAAAATGCAAGAAAGTAATTGCCGTTCCTGCTCCCAGCTGGCGCAAAGATCATAGCATTGCTAAATGTCCTCTCACTTGGTATCAGTCTCCAATGATGCTGCACCCAAACCATTTTCTTTTTACTATCAGTGATATATTTGAAGAGAAAAATTTTCGCCTAGACCGGGACTCGAACCCGGGACCCTTGGCTTTCCGGGCCAAGTGCTCTACCAACTGAGCTACCGAGGCGAGTTACGATCTAGACGCAAATTTTTCTCTTATGTACGTAATTGTAATTCCCTTGCACCAAATGCTTGAAACCATAGCTTCTATCTTTGCAAATGGCGGCTTCTTAGTTAAGAAGACATTTATTGGGAATTTAACACTACTTTATAGCCAGTAGGGCTTCTATTGACGATTTTATTATTAATTTAACACTTCTCATAGAAGGATAAATTATATTTGAAGAGAAAAATTTTCGCCTAGACCGGGACTCGAACCCGGGACCCTTGGCTTTCCGGGCCAAGTGCTCTACCAACTGAGCTCTCTTCAAATATAATTTATCCTTCTATGAGAAGTGTTAAATTAATAATAAAATCGTCAATAGAAGCCCTACTGGCTATAAAGTAGTGTTAAATTCCCAATAAATGTCTTCTTAACTAAGAAGCCGCCATTTGCAAAGATAGAAGCTATGGTTTCAAGCATTTGGCGCGAGGGAATTACAATTACGTACATAAGAGAAAAATTTGCGTCTAGATCGTAACTCGCCTCGGTAGCTCAGTTGGTAGAGCACTTGGCCCGGAAAGCCAAGGGTCCCGGGTTCGAGTCCCGGTCTAGGCGAAAATTTTTCTCTTCAAATATAATTTATCCTTCTATGAGAAGTGTTAAATTAATAATAAAATCGCCGTTATCAGTGATATGTTAATCTCACATACATCACATGAAAGATGTTTTGATACGGATAACTCAATATGAATTAAAATTGTTGTTATAATTAACATGCAAGTAACTGTTTCACACAGTGCACTGTAGGCATGATACAGGAACTGAATCAACATAGGTCAGTGAATCTCCGAAATCATATGATAAACATGGATTGTGATTGGTCATCAGTAAGGTGAGCCCCTTCATGTGCAAGATTGTCCACATGCTGTCAATAACTTTCTTGCATCTTATGCATTTACGGTAGATAGCCAAGTGCATCCAGTAGTGGCGCTACCTAGTTCAGAAGGGTTAAAGCACAGTTTGTTTGGCTATTATTAACAGATATTCTACAAATACAAAATAAATTGGATTGATTTGTTCTGTGTACATGCCTTTTATTCATAAATTAATACAAAACAGGTATTTGTATTATATCGTACAGTGCAATATAAAAAAATTAAGAGAAAAACTGGAAGGGAGAAAAGCTGACAATGAGAAAAGTACTACAAAATTGGCTATTGAATTTAGTGTCTGGAAAACCACTATCAGTGATTAAAAAAAAAAAGACGACAAAACAATGACAATCATAATAATAACAGGGAAAACTGAAAGCTTTTTGGAACACAACTAGTGAAAAAAAAATTGGAACAACGCTACAACTTCACTGTGTCATCATATGATAAAATTGACGAAGCCAACTTTCTTGTGGTTTACTTGGAAAGACAAAAAGCTGTCCCTATTAGTGGTACATTCAAACAGGCATTTCATTTGTACAAACTTATGAATGGTGATCCAATATTTACTGCCAGCAATGGTTGGTTAGACCATTGGAAAAAGAGACATGGGATACAACAATTAACAGTAAGTGGAGAAAAAATATCAGCCGATGTCATCACCATAGGTGCATTCTTAACCCAGTTTGCAGACTTGATGTCACAAAATTACTTGCCACAACTAGTTTATAATACTGATGAAACTGGACTGAATTTAATAGCACTCCCTACAAAAGCCTTGCTTCAAAAGAAGAGTCGTCTGCAATAGGTTTTAAAGTAATACATAATGCCTTACTGTTTTAGTCTGTAGCAACATCACGGCAACAAACAAATTACCACTCAAGGTGATTGGAAAGTCTTCAAAACCACAAACTCATAAAAATAAAGCTTGGATGTGGTTCTGATTAATGAGTGGTTCGAGAAACAATTGGTTCAGATTATCCAAAATTTCAGATTTGCGGGATTCAGATTACCGGGGTTCTTCTGTTGTGTACATTAAAAGTGAAATTTGTTTTTGGATAACCAGTAAGCCTGTAAAGGCCTACAGAAAAATTCAGTGACAGTTTCAAGAAAAATACATTAGTGGGATGGTTGGTATGTAGAATGGATAGAAATATTATATGGAATAAAGCTTAAAAGTTACATAAATTGTAAATTATAATTTCTTGGCTAGGTGTGGTACTTATAAAAGAGTGTAAATTGGTTAGAATGGGTTAAAGATTGAAGGTTAGAGTATAGATTTTATTTAGAAAAATTGTAAATAATTTCAATACATATCTGAAAAGTAACTAAAATTTAAACTTACAGTTTACTTTCATTTTTCTAAATAAAATCTACACTGTAATCATTGAACTTTAATCCATCCTAACTAAGCATAGTCTTTGTAAATAATTACCATACTTTTCTCTCTGAAATAATTTCACTTTTACATTCTACAATAACTTAACACATTCCTTCATATACTTCAAGAAAATTATATTCTTACATATTATATTATGTATTACCTCATATATAAATTTGTAAAGAGAACAAAGTACATTGAAATTATTACACTTCATTTTACACTGTAACCACAGAATGAGGTTACATACCAAGAAAATGTATGATTATTTTAAAAGCTAAGAATTTGGACTTGTGCATGGTTGTCAAAGTATATTTTTCATTATAATATAATACAGTGTAACCCTATCATCTTCATGCAGTAAAAAAATATGATTGTGTGAACTGAGCCATTTTGGTCACTAAATAAGAGAATATAAAAAAAGTAATTTATAGTCATTAAATTATCTGGAAAAAGATACTCTCAATTTTCTTTCCTTGAAAAATTAGTTTTAAAAGTGAGTGGTCATTTAAGATACACAATTTCTTAAAGATGCTTCAATATTTTAAACCAAACTATGTTGAAGATAGTACTGAATATAAGTTTGCTGATTTTAATTTAACAAATTATGAATGAATGGAGATATTATATTTCTAGCAACTTCAAAGGATGATATACAACAATCAATACATCATTTCAATCAAATTGCCAAAACCTTCAATATGGAAATATCAACTAAAAAATAAAAAGCTGTTAGGAAAAGGCCCAATCCATAGTAAACTTTTCATTAATAATAAGATATCTCAACAATTTAATTATCTTGGATACCAAATCACGTATGAAGAAAACAAATTACTGAAGAAAAATTATAAAATTTAATTAATTGATCTATGAATGTATGTACAGGGTCTTCAATCTCTCATCGCATGGATCTCGAATGGTAATCTCACCAAATAAATCTAAGTAGCTACGAAAATGATTAGAGATTGCAATGGAATAAAATCTATTTTTGTGATGTTTATTCCTTACTTTATGACAAAAGATTTTCAAAATTATCTCCTTCCGCTTCAATACAACGTTCAAACTGGAAAAGAAGATTTTTAAAACACGCTTTCCAATTCCTGCCTTGAAACATTTGAGTTCACAGTTCCTCTAATGTTCCAGGATTTGAAATTGTGACATTATTTGGGGCAGTTGCATTAAAGAATTGAGAGCAAAATTTACAGCAACAACTTTTGTAAGATTTCTTCTTTGCTTTTGTCAAAAGTAAAAAATATCCTCTGTTCAGTGATATACACCACGTTAAACTGAAATCATCACAGTTACAACTGAACACAATCATCATCTTCTTCTTCTTCTTGTAAGCCCATGTTTCCCTTAACAGAGATTTAGGTGTTTCTCCCCTTACAGGGAAGAATTTGAACCATACTAATTTAGTTACACTTGTTTTCATATAGATGTCATTTGAGTGGTCTGTGGTCAGCGTTCCACCTCATACTGACATCTAGGAAACCTAGGTAGTACTAGGATGGGAAAATTTGGTAAATTTTGCTTAGAGGCCTTTTCATTCAGGCCTAAGGATATTTTACAAGCCTGAAAATCTTCAGACTGGGGACCCAAGGCTTGAAGTCCCTCCCAGAGGACCTCATTGGATTTTTCCATCTTAAAAAATCATTTTGACCCCGGCTGGGTTTAAACCCGCGACCCTCGGGACCAGAGGCAAGGAGCATAACTACTAGTCCACCGCGGCTGACTACACAAATTCATAAGTAGGTTAAAAAAAACTTCAGAAAATATGTCTGTACCTTACAGTTAGAGAAGTAATACTAAATAGGGGTACAAAAATTTTAATGGAATCTGCTTTGCTGCCTGCCTGCCAGATCACTGACCGAGAAACAGGGATTCTTTGACTGTTTTGGCTTGCCGGCTGGATGCCAGGTGCTTAGGGTTAGCGACTTAATCTGAAGGCACTGTATATATGTATGTATATACCCTGTAAGTCACATATGGGAACATGGTGCTCCCTAGAGGAAGTTTCTTAACTAGACTAATTTAGTTATTTTATTAAGAAAACCTCATGATGTAAAAATTCCCATATGAGGTGAGTCGATAAAAATATGTTCTCCACTCACTATTAATGATATAACCTCATAATGTTTACTTCCCAATATTATTTTAAATATTAGTTATGCTTATTTACCTACAGATGTCAACAACTGACATGTGGTTAGTACATTGCCTCAACGAGACATCTAGTATAGAACTAAGGTGTTACATGACTGAATGAAGGTCAGTTAAATATTGCAAGAGACCTTTTTTTATTCAGGCTTACTGTTCTTTTACGAGCTTGAAAATTTTCACACTTGGGACCCATGGCTTAAAGTCCCTCCCAGAGAAATTGTCATTTGGATTTTTTCCATCCTTAAAATCCATAGATCGACTGTGGTGGACTAGTGGTTATGCTCCTTGCCTCTAGTCCCGAGGGTTGCAGGTTCAAACCCAGCCAGGGTCGATGGATTTTTTAGGATGGAAAAATCCAAGGAGCAAGTCCTCCAGAAGGGACTTTCAGTCTGAAGATTTTCAGGCTTGTAAAAGATCCTTAAGCCTGAATAAAAAGGCCTCTAAGAAAAATTTACCGAATTTTCCCATCCTAGTACTACCTTGGTTTCCTAGATGTCACTACGAGGCAGAACGCTGACCACAGCATAACTAAATTAGTGTGGTTCAATTTCTTCCCTGTAGGGAGAGAGTGCCTAAATCTCGTTGAGGGAAACAAGGGCTTACAAGAAAAAAAAATACAAGAAAAATCCATAGACACCAGCTGGGTTTGAACCTGCGATCCTTGGGACTAGAGGCAAGGAACATAACCACTAGACCACTACGGCCGACATTATTTGGATCATTAATTAAGCATTTTAGCCTAACTTGGTACAAAAAGACATCTGAATATCTATAAATCATTACCTTGATCTGTATAGTGTTATGGCAATATAGCTTGGACAATTTGTCATATGGACCTTCAGATATTAATTGCTCAAAATGAAATATATTCAATTTACAGCAAGCTACACCAGAACAGACCAAGTAACAAATTACTATGAGATTTGACGCGAATTGATAAAATTGTTATTTAACACAAATCCATCAAAAGACATCAGCAGTAAAAAAAAAACAATCAACAGGTGAACCATGTCAATTATTTAGAATGTGATGTATCATACTGCCAGAAGGAATAAATCTTAATAAAGAATTAAATAAATATTATAGAATGTTTGTGCACTATAAAATGGACACGGAAAAATAAAACTTTGTGAGGAGAACTCAATTAAAATTTTTAAAAAAATTATGGGCATTGCCTTCCTTAACATAAAATGCAGGATGTGAAAATATGGCCTCTTAACGCATTCCAGACAGAAGAAAAAGTAGAAATTGCAGAAATGAAGTTCTTCCCTTCAGGTAGCAAGTGTTCTAATTTTGGACAGAAAAAGAAATGAAGATATTAGGAAAGACTTAGAATATTTTTAAGGAAACAAATAGAATTGGACAATATGAGAAACAACTGGTATGAACATGTTACAATAATGCCTACAGATAGAATCCCTTAGCTGTTACTAAAGTATAAACCAATAGGACATAGAAGTGTTGGATGATGCTCATTTACTAGATGGGAAGATGCATTAAATCCCACCTGATGTGAAAACGGGGTCAAAAGGCCTAATTTCATGAAGTTGAAGTAGTAGTAGAAGACGAAGAAGAAGAAGAAGAATAAAGACAACATTGAAAATCACATATCAACAAAATGCTTCAATCTATAATACCACAATCAGTTATGAATTACAATCTCATAGCAAAACACCATAAGTGGTCCCTAGGCCCAATACCTGTAAGAATGATAATGATGAATATTAATAATTGATGATAAAAGATCAAATTAATTCTGATAACAAAAATCCAACCAGACAGTTCCTAAACAACAAAGGAAAATCATGAGCATCTTAGTTAGTTTTGCTGGTCTTGGGATTTGAATTTCTAATACGACTGTAATGTCACTGACTCTTAAAGGGTGAATGTATTATAATCAAGTTACCATATAAGCAATTTTATCACATTTAACACTATCCATAATCAGCTGATTAGCATACTGTACTAAAAAGTTAAATCAACAACTATATGTCAGTTAATAAACATTGCAAATAAAATACTTCAGCATTATGGTTTCTGTTTCTATATTATGGTGATATATTTAGGCATAGAGTTCAAGTTGTCATAGTGGGTAACCACTTGGTCAATTGCTGTTTTTTTTCTCAACAAAGATTTAATGATGTTCTCAAAATTAATTTTAACATAATATGGTAACCATTATTTTGAACAATAGCTTCAATAATTTTTAAATATGAAAGTATTAATAGCTATAAAAAAATTTGGGGATTCTATGCCACTAACATAAATTCAAATATAAAAAAACAGAAAAACACACAATTTATTATGATGATCTTGAAGATTTCTGGGCTGTAGACCGTGGTCTCGAGGCTTGAAGTTTCCTGACGTTTCACCAGAGACTGCATCTGGCAAAACATTGGGGAACTTCAAGCCTCGAGACCACTGCCTACAGCCCAGAAATCTTCAAGATCATCATAGCAACTCCGGCCGTGAAAGCCTAAGTCAACACAATTTATTATTGAAGTATGTGAATTACCTGAGAGAAATCTATATCTTAAAATAAAATGAGAAGTTAAGCTCAAAGTAACCTAAAATCAGCATATTTGTAATGTAAAATGTGTATTAGTTAAACTGATTAAGACTTTCACGGCTATCATTATATATTCTAAAATATCTTTTCGGATTCTTAGCTGTGTCTTGCAGTGTTGTCTTCTTGATGTTTCATCACCTACTGTGGGTGATATCTTCAGGAGATATTGCTTGTTATATTTAAATTAATATTGGGAAGTAAACATTATGAGGTTATATCATTAATAGTGAGTGGAGAACATATTTTAATCGACTCACCTCATACATTTTCAAACTTCTTTGATACCGACGGTTTCAGACAATATCATGTCCTTCTTCAGTCATGGCTTCCACTGATGAAATTCCGTGATTGTTGATTTCTTTAGTGACATCACCTCTTGTGCTGCCATCTTTCGTTGGGATTATAAACTTTGTAATTAAATTTTTATCCACCGGAATATCGAAATTCATAGATCGATATTTATTCTTCTGAATGAATATCTTTCCCAAATTGTCAATTCCAACGGTTTATCCAATTGTTTCAAAAGTTTCGCTTCTTTTTCAATTTTATGATGTTCTAGTAAACTATGTGCAGCAATTGCTGATTTTTCAATTTCACAATTTTTAATATTTCTAAAATGTTCTTTAGTGTGCGTTTCTAAATTCCTTTTTTGTTTTTCGTATGTATACTTTGCTAGAATCATTACAATTAATTTGATAAATTCCAGATTTATTACTGTCTGGGATGTTGATTTTTTTATTGGAATTTAAAAGTTTTTCCAGACTAAATTTATTAATAGGTGCCAAAAGTAATGTTGTATTGTCAAATATTTTTTGAAATTTCCATGTACTATTGGATGGTAAGTAATTTCTTGAAATTCTTCTTTTCTTTACTAACAATTTGTAGGGTAGAGCATTCTTTAAGTTGTTTTATCTTTCTGAATTTCTTTAATTTGTTAGATATTATATTCTTATTAAAACCATTTAATCTGGCTATATTTAGGATATTTTCATATTCTTTCTTAAAATTTTCTCCTTTAATGGGACCTTTATCAATCTATATAAGAGGCTATTAAATATTGTTTGTTTCTGTGCCAGAGGATTGAAACCCGTTGATTTAATATAATTATCAGTATGTGTACCCTTCCTATATACATCAAATTCAATTTTTTTTTGTTTTTTCATTCCTAATTATGTATAAATCCAGAAACGGAATTTGTTTTCAATTTCTGATCCTATGGTAAATTTAATTGATACATCTTGTAGATTATGTAATTTCAACACATCATCAACATATTTAAAATTTATTATCGAAAAAATATCATCAACATATCTGTACATGTCTTGAAAATCCATGGATAAGCCTTGGTGATATGGCACTCGAAGTAACTCATGTATAAATTAGTCAAAAAAGGCGAAGGAGGATTTCCCATAGATAAACCCGAAACTTGTTTGTAAAATTTACCATTGAAAGTAAAATAGGAATTTTCAATACAACATTTTGTAAGGTTGATGTATTCTTCTATTACTTCTTTATTTAAATCCAAAGAACTCAACCATTTTTCCAAAAAAATATAACATTTTTCCTATTGGAACATTCGGAAACAATGAAACAACATCGAAAGACACAAATCTGTCATTGTGAACCACTCTAATGTTATTCAATTCATCAATTAGTTGTAAAGAATTTTCAATACTTTTATTTTCAAATTCTGGAAAACTTTTAAATTTCTGTACTAACGATTTTGATACATAATAAGACGGGGACCCTATATTATTAATTATCGGTCTCATTTTATTCCCAATTTTATGAATTTTGGGGAGACCATACATTCAAGGATTGGAAGAATTTGGGACTTTCAATTTACATTTTTCTGTATCAGAAATTGTATGCTTAATTTCTTTAAAGTTTTTATAGTTTTTGGTAGGGGATCCTCTTTTAGTTCCAAATATTCTTTTGATTCTAAAAGATTTTCCATCCTCTTGATATATTCAGATTTTTCTAAAATTACTATTTTATTTCCCTTATCAGCTTTAGAAAATATTATATTTTTGTTATCTTTTTTAAAAAAGTCATATTTTTATTTGCCAATACATTTTTGGGAGTGTTTTTTATTTTTTCTAAAATTTTTTCACTTCCTTTCCAAATGATTGCTTTTTCTTCATTTTCTAAACTTACTATCGCAATTTCAATATCTGCAACAAAATCTTCAACATTATCTGAATAATTGATACAAGTTTTTAAACCTTGATTGAGCAAACTAAGTTGTTCTTTTTTTCAAAGCTACTTTAGAAAGATTAACTACATTATCTTCTTTTAGTGTAATTTTAAATACCAATAAAAAAATCAACATCCCAGACAGTAAGAAATCTGGAATTTATCAAATTAATTGTAATGATTTCTTCTTCTTCCTTCCAAGTATTAGGCCAAGGCCTGTTACGATCCTATAGAAAATTTTCCCTCCAGCGTTTCATAGGACGGCCCAGTGATCTTCGTCCTCTTGGTATATAATTATAAACAGCTTTGGGGATCCGATTTTAACTCATTCTTTCAAAATGGTGTTTCCAATTTAGTTGGTACTGTTTAATATATTCCAAAATTGGCGTAGTCTTCAATTCTTTTAAGATATCGGTGTTCCTTTTCCGATCCCATCTGGCGTAACCCGCTGTTCTGCGCATGAATCTCATTTCACAAGCCGTTATTCTGCTTTCATGTTGTTTTTTTAGTGTCCATGCTTCACTACCATAGGTCAACACTGGTCTAGCCAAAGTGTTATATAAACGTAATCTGGTGTTTTTTTGTACAAGGGATGGTTTCATAACTTGATTAATAATTCCTAAACTTTTATTATAACTAGTAACTTTTTCAGGGATATCCTTTTCATCCCAGATAGAGAGATAATATCCAAGATATTTAAATTGATTAGATCTCTCTAAAATTTTATTCTGGAGACAGATTTTACTTTGTATGGGGTCCTTCCCATGAAATGCCATAATTTTAGTTTTGTTAATTGATATTTCCATATTAAATTTGGCACCTATTTTTTTGTAAATTATAAATTGATCGTTGCAAATCATTTTCGGAAAGTGCCAGAAGAGCTAAATCGTCTGCAAAAAGAATAGCATCGAGTTTGAGGTTCCTGTTGATGGGTATATATCCTCGTTGTGTTTTCCTCCATCATTTATTAATTTATTCATGTATATAATGAAAAGCACCGGTGAAAGTCCACATCCCTGTCTTACTCCAGTGTTGATCTTTTCCCAAGAAGATAATTTGCCATCTTGTTTAACAGAGATTTCATTATCTTTATAGATGTTGAAGATGTTAGTAATATATTGTTGTGGAACGTTATCATCAGCTAAAATTTGTAGTAATATATTTCTGTCTACTTTGTCAAAAGCCTTTATGAAGTCAACGAAGGCGATATGAGTTTCTATATTGAATTCCTTGTGCTTTTCTAATAGTAGTTTTAGAGTAAAGAATCCATCTGTACAAGATCTACCCTTTCTGAATCCATTCTGCTCTTCTCCAATTATATTTTCATAAATTTTTCTCAATTATTCTTAACTATATTAGCATAAATTTTATATCCAGAGTTCAACAAGCTAATTCCACGATAGTTATCTTTGATTTGGCGACTTCCTTTTTTGAAGATTGGTATTACAATGGATTTGCTCCAGCTTTGTGGTGGTTCTTGTCCTTCCCATATCATATTAAGGAGAATAAGAAATCTGTCTAAAAAATTTTTAGTTGAAAATTTAAATAATGTAATGATTGTAGCAAAGTATACATAGGAAAAACAAAAAGGAATTTAGAAACACGCACTAAAGAACATTTTAGAAATATTAAAAATTGTGAAATTGAAAAATCAGCAATTGCTGCACATAGTTTACTAGAACATCATAACATTGGAAAAGAAGCGAAACTTTTGAAACAATTGGATAAACCATTGGAATTGACAATTTGGGAAATGATATTCATTCAGAAGAATAAATATTGATCTTAACTATCAGTATCAAAGAAGTTTTGAAATGTATGAGGTGAGTCGATTTAAAATATGTTCTCCACTCACTATTAATGATATTGCTTAATATTTAATTTTAGGAAGTTATATTTTGAGGTTATTTTAATTATATTATTTTTAGTCTGGACATCTTACCTCAATATTAATAATATAATATAACTTCCTAAAATTAAATATTAATTCAACTTCTTAAGTAACAAGGAAGAAACAAAACCAGAAATTGTGTTTGTGTTATAAATTACAAAAAACAAGATGGCATCCTCCATACTCAACTTTAATAACAATTTTTTTCGAAACAAAATTAATATTGAGGTAAGATGTCCAGACTAAAAATAATATAATGATATTGCTTGTTTAAATTCTCGTTGTAAACTGGTAAACTGCTAACTATTAACTTGCGTGATTTGACTGTAACTATGTATCTGAGTAAATCATTTCTAATTGGTTAGTGTTAGATGTAGAGCAGCTCGCCCATTGGTTGTTGTCATGGTATACGTCATGACTTACTATATATTTGTCATATGGTTTTATCTGACACTTTGATAGGGTAGGATACCATGTTCTATGGATTCTCAAACCTTCTTCTTTTCTGTTAAAATTTTGTTTATGTTTATATATCTCTATAGCTTCTCTGTTTAATTGAATGTAATAATGTATGGTATTAAACAAAACCTTGGTGTCATTAAATAAAATATTGTGATTAGTATTAGGTATTATCAAAATGTCCAGCCACAGCAGATTTCTCTGATTGACCAGTGCTTTGTGTGTTCTTTAATCCTGGTATTAACTGATCATTTAATGGTTCCAATATAAGAATTTCCACAACTGCATGGGATACAATACACACCACTGAAAAGTTTAGAATTTCTAATATCTTTGGTAGATCTAAAATACTCTTGAAGTTTTTTAGTTTTTTAATTAGAAATTATTTACTCAGATATATAGTTACAGTCAAATCACACAAGTTAACAGTTAGTTAGCAGTTTACTACAAGAATTTAAAACAAGCAATATCTCCTGAAGATGTCACCCACAGTAGTTGATGAATGTTGAGAAGACAACACACTAAGACACAGCCAAGAATCCCGAAAAGGTATTTTAGAATACATGTGTATTAGTTATTGCTCAGAAAATGTAGCAAACATACCAAAAAAACCCGCTAACAAACAAGTAACCTTAAATTAAAAGAGTCATTTTTACATCTTACCTCATATTTTATATTTATTAAATCTCAGGTCTGGCTATGGGTAACCCACTTTTACCATTTTTGACAAATTTATTTATGGGTTATTTAGAGTGTCATTATCACCAATGCCTATCCCTGGATGTTCAGATGTTGGTATAGATACGTGGATGATATTTTCTCTGTGATAAATTCTAAATATATTGAAGATGCATTGAAATTACTCAAGATGAAACTAAAATTTACTATGGAATTAGAAAAGGATAAACAAATCCCATTTTTTGACCTTTATTTAATAAGGAATGAACTACAAGAATGGATGTTCAGATGTTGGTATAGATACGTGGATGACATTTCTCTGTGATAAATTCTAAATATATTGAAGATGCATTGAAATTACTCAAGATGAAACTAAAATTTACTAGGGAATTTAGAAAAGGATAAACAAATCCCATTTTTTGACCTTTATTTAATAAGGAATGAACTACAAGAAAAAATTGAATTCAATAGGCTATATATAGGAAGAATACTCATACAGACAATTATACAAAATCTTCAGGTTTCAATCATATTGCGCATAAACATGTAATTTTCAACAGTTTGGTATATAGATTATTAAATGTTCCATTAAATGAAGAAGATTTAAGAAAGAATATAATCACATTCTGAACATAGCCAATTTAAATGGTTTTGGAAAAGGAATAATTATAAATAAATTAAAGAAATTCAGACAACAAAAAAATATTAAATAATATACTACCGCAATCTGATTTAAAGAAAGGAACACAATTTAAGAAAATACTTATCATTCTGAAATACATAAGTTTCAAAAAATTTTCAAGAAATTCAATATTATATTGGCACCGATAAATAAATATAGCCTTGGTAATCTATTAATAATTAATAAGAAATTGAACATCCCAGATAGCAAAAAATCTGGAATTTATCAAATTAATTGTAAGGACTCCAATAAAGTATACATAGGAAAAAAAAAAGGAATTTGGACACACACACTAAGAAACACTTTAGAAATATTAAAAATGGTGAAATTGAAAAATCAGCTATTGCAGCACATAGTTTATTGGAGAATCATAAAATTGAAAAAGAAGCCCAACTTTTAAAACATTTGGAAAAACCTTTAGAATTGACAATTTGGGAGAAGATATATATTCAAAAAAACAAATTTAGATCCATGAATTTCAAGATTCCTGATGAACGTGACCTCATCTCAAAGTTCATCAAATCAACACCAGATAGCAATGTTATTAATGGAGATTCCAACAAAATCCAGTAGTCATAATGTCGGTTGAAAATGAGAGGGATCCTTCTCTTGAAAACTAGTTCATGTGTTTAAAGAAACATAAAATATGAGGGTAAGATATAAAAAATGACTCATTAATTTACAAATTAAGAATCTCATAATGATATTTCCCATATTTAACTATGAAGAAGTAACATTAAACTAATCTGGTGTACTAACTCACCTATTTTCTCATCCTAGCTTGTCCATTTTCTCACCCTAACTTGCCCACTAATTTAGATAGGGAAAAGTCCGTTACTTGCCGATCACTTATTCCATGAATTCTTCTAAGTTCTAAAGAATAACAGTGCACATGCACGAGTTCCTCTGATGCTTAATATAGCATCTGTTAGATGGCTCTCAAATCGGAGTTACCAACTTTCGGAATAAATTCCCAAATGTTTATAAAAATGGACGTAAACCAACTTCCCATTTGCTAACCTATCAAAACAAGTTACATACATATTATTTAATAAATTATAAATACTCTTATGTATTCATAAATGAAATATGGAAAATAACATTATGAGGTTCTTAATTCAATGAATGAATGAATCAATTCTTATCTTACCTCATATTTCATGTTTTTCTAAAAACATAGGAATTACAGTTTTCAAGAGGAGTCATAATATTGGCTGAGGATGAGGGGTACTTGGCTTGTAAACTGCAGTTCCTGTGTTTAAAAAACATGAAATATGAGGTAAGGTAAGAATTGGCTCATTCATTAATTTAATCTTATGCTAGGGTGTCCATTCGTCCCATTTTCCTGGGACAGTCTGTTTTTTATAAATGTTCCGTTGTCCCATAAGTTTTCTTGGGGATGCTCAAATGTCCCACTTTTAGAATGATGCTTTGTCCATAGATTAAAGGAATATGGTTGGTTGGTATCTAATGTCGAGTACTTGATAATGAAATGATTCGCTCCCTTGCATTCCAATATTTAGCAGAAAGGCTGGTCTCTTCTACAAAAGCTGGACAACGGAGGAGATGGTTTCTTTCCATATCTTCATTTAAATGGTATATTTATTTCCTTGAAGAAAGGTCCCCGTCCGGAGATCCGAATGGGGGATTATTTTACCTCCAGATTTGAATTTCTTTTTCCAAGGCTTCATGTTTGTATTGGAGTACAATAAACTAGTTGTAACCGTTTAGTAGTAGGCACCACATGTGGTGGTTACGTCACCCATAGAGAGAAAGTAGGTATAGGAAGGAAGGAAGGAGAAATGAACCCCTAGGCCTCGAATACTCTAATACCATCAGGGTCGAAAGAAACAAGAGGTCAATCAAGGGAGACTGGATAGAAAAGTTGAAAGAGGGAATTGGTATGGGAAGAAGAAGTAATACCAATTCGGTCAAAAAAGAAAAACTCACCAAGCTGACCAGTGCTTATTGGTGAGTAGCCCTTCCCTTTCGTTCATCATGCATAAGCATGATTACTAACAGCTGCACCACGAGAAGGTGAGGGATTGGACACTAGGTTACTATCCAGGTCGGTTCCTTTAAGCCTTCGATGGAAGGAATTAAAGGGTCTCCTCTCTGTTAAAGACAGTAGCCTTTCCGCAGCCGATTAAAGGAATATAATAAATGTAATAATCCATGGCTTTGTCAATGTATTTATGAATGGCAACTTTGTTTTGTTCTTTACTATGTAATTATAAATATGAATGTTAGAAAGTGCCAGTTGTATGACCATAATGCACTGTTTGGTCAATAATCTTTGTTTTTTTTACTCTCATATATTGGTAAATGGTACATTTTTCAAATTGTCAATCCATAGTCAGTGCAGCCAATGTCGGAGATTTCCTGCTGATTCTGGCACTTTGGCGGTGGAGAAATACAATTTTAACTTAGGTGAAAAAGATTTAGTTGTAGGTTTTATACCCCTTGCAGCAATATATAAATATTTTTGAATGTAATAAACACTGACTTTAGTGGTTTTTTATTTGTGAATGGTTGATTCTTATAAAATTTGTACTGGCAAGTGTCGTGGTAAAAAGAAAATAACTTTTTTATATATATTTTGTTAATGTCCCAGGTTTTCCCTTTATTTTCTTTTACATGTCCCTTTTACATTGAAAATATATGGACACCCTATCTTATCCACACTAACTTGTTGCACCAGAACTTAACAAAATCAAGTTAATTTCTTGAAATATGGTTTGGAATTAATTGCAAATGTTTGGTAACACTGATGAGAGAGCCATCTAGCTTAGGGTACTTTGGGGCGCCATTCACACATCAGTAGAACGCGATTCACAATGTTCGCATCAATATATAAATATTTAAAAATCGTAAGAAATGTTCATAGGATCATTCCAAAATGTTTTAAAATAGTATGAAACATTATTACAAATGGTATAAGTGTGAAGTGCAACTGTGGCATAAGAATGTAGTATGGAAAATTGTGACTGACAAACACTAGACCTCAGCCATTTAAGTATACTCTTGGGATAGAATCCACTTATATTATACGAGCAAATGTGTTGTTATATTGGCCAACACAATGCTAAAAATTACTTGTTCTCCAATTGAATATTCACTGGTGGCACGGTGACATAGAATAGGCATGAATTTTGTTATCTGCAGTCTGCCAGCAGTTTCAATAAATCTTAATGAATTTACCTGAATGCTGAACTGTTCTTCGACAGAAGTGGTTTTGATCGAAGGCCATGACACAATACAGCTTCTATACGATTACAAAGTACAGCAATTCTAGGGTGGCTTTCAGTAGCAAGTTCAGCACGTCCTCCAAAACGAATCTGACATTGTTTTACAGCCTCTAAAAGATCTGACAGTAATTTTTGACGTTCTTCTGTTTTAGACGAATCATGTGGCGCACCAGGCACCAAAGCTGACATCATTGTAATAACCTGAAAAATAATTAATATCCCAAATGTATATACATATTAATTACGAAGATATTGTGTTAAATGTTAACACTTTCGTTCACAGCAACACATAACTGTACGAGTGATTAGTTTTGTTTTACGAGGCAATCAACTGTGCATTTTCATTATCATGATATACTATATACGTATCTACTACCTTGACCGAAATATATAGTATCATTACGTAGTAAGTAATAGTAAAATACATACCAGCTACTACACTGCCTCTGCAAAGGCTGGTTTTTGACAGAACATGCCATTTAAATTTACGAGTCCCTAATGCTAATATATCACAATGTATCTAACTATCCCACGAGCTCAAGTCTGTGACAGCTCTCAAACACAAACGCCCCTTGCGTGTATTGTTTCACTCTTCTTATCAGAAATTGAGTTTACGGGCTACATTTCATTCATAGAGTAAATGAAAGCAGATTTTAATTTCCCTGAACTGAAAGATATTTTATGCATGGACTGTTAAAATATTTCCCTTTTAGCGTTGGACATTAAAACATAACATTCATTTATTACAAAATAATTTGTTTCGATAAAATGACTCAGCATTATTATCTTTAATCTGTCACGGTAAGCGTGCATACTTAATATAATTGTAAAATCATAAATGTTCAAGGTTACTAAAAAATTCAGAATGCCAATCTAAAAGCGGGAAATATTCTATGGACAAATGATATTTGTTTCACTTAGGAGGACAATTGAAACATTTTATGTTGGTAGACTGTCTACTTTGTGCGTGGACAACATTCACTTGTCTTTCTGTGAGCGTGTTTAGGTGGAGAGGTATGGTCATGTCGTAAGATATTTTATCTGTTTCCATCTGCTTTGTAATTGTGTAGTAATTCACTTTATTGTTAAGATTTATGTAATGTATAATATTGTGATTTAATTCCAGTAATTAGTTTTTTGTAATAGTTGCATATTTTAATTTCAGGTAAACATGGGGCGAAGACCCGCAAGATGGTAAGCATTTTCCATTATGTACTTATAAGATTTATATTATTAATGTGCCTTAAAAACATTCATTTCGAGTAGATTATAAATTAAGTTGAAATTGAGATACAATTTTATTACACGAGGATAACCTCTATTGTGAGTTAGGAAGTTTTATGGTTACGTTTCGAAAACACATCACGTGCATAATGTAAATAAGTACATCATTTTAGATTTAACTACAAAATCTTTTTTTCTCATTTTTAGTTATCGTTACTGTAAGAACAAGCCATATCCGAAATCACGGTTTTGCCGTGGTGTCCCAGATCCCAAGATCCGAATTTTTGATTTGGGGAGGAAGAAGGCACGAGTTGAGGATTTTCCCCTGTGCGTGCATCTTGTATCAGATGAATATGAACAGTTATCATCTGAGGCTTTAGAGGCAGGCACAAATTTGTGCCAACAAGGTTAGTTATAAAAGTGTTGGATGGAATTTATATTTATTTTAAGTTCGAATTATATAATATTTAATGAATTTTTGTGTATTGCAGTATATGGTGAAGAATTGTGGAAAGGACCAGTTCCACATTCGAATGCGACTCCATCCCTTCCATGTTATTCGTATCAACAAGATGTTGTCATGTGCTGGTGCTGATAGGTAAGTTTTGTCTAGAAAGATTTTGGAATACAGAAAGGAACCCTGATATCTAAGTCTCAGGCAGACACATGCGCCTCTTATTCTCAAATTATTTCCCACCATTTACAATAAATTTACATTTTTTCTTATGATTATTTCAATATATTTTTCTATATTTAACTACATACATAATATGATGTGGGAGGCAATAGGATTTTATTCTCAAATTATTTCTCACCATTTACAATAAATTTTATATTTGGATATACTTTCCTTTAAGACCGGAGAAAATTTTTCTAAGTTCTATAGAATCGCAGTGCGCATGCGCTAGTGCCCCAATTATCCCAGGTAGATAAATGCAGCCTCCAGCAGTTGGCGGTGTTATATATGTGAAATCAGTATGACCAACATTGACACAAAATTCCCAGAACTTGTCTAAAAATGTATAATTTATTTTACGTATCAAATCACTTTATTAAAAGCAAGGAACCTAAAAGCTAACCAAACCTAAATCACTTACTGTTAATACAAATCAATTACTCTAACGTAGGTGAAATCCAGGGAACGTGGAATCACATTTAAAAAGCAAGTTCGGGTTGTTGATGGTGGCAACGCTGGAACAACATAGGAAGTGGAGGGAAAAAGACAAAGAGCAGGAAGTAGGAAATGTAGCACGACCATGTTTTACGCATATTTATAAATATGGAAAAAAACTCGTTGGAACATTGGAATATGTTTAAAATGTGTTAAAAAGTATTGCAAAATGTTTTGAAAGTGTTTAAGAGTGTTTAGTGCATCAGTGGAATAAGATATAAAATTGGAAAATTTTTCTGTCCTAAAGGAAAGTACAGCCTTATATTTTTTCTAACAATTATTTCAATATATTGTTCGGCTGTTGTACACTTCAGGTTGCAAAAATTTTTCAATTTAATACCTTATTCCACTGATGCACTAAACACTTTTAAAGCATTTTGCAACACTTTTAAACATCTTCCAATGTTGCAACGATCTTTTTTTTTTATATTTATGTATTTACGTAAAACATGGTTGTGCTACATTGCTTACTATTTTCCCTCCTCTTCCTATGTTGTTCCAGCGTTGCCACCATCAACAACCCAAAATACTCCAGATGTTGCCAACCATTTCCACGTTCCCTGGATTTCACCTACGTTAGAGTAATTGATTTAGGTTTGGTTAGCTTTTAGGTTCCTTGCTTTTTAAAGTGATTTGATACGTAAAATAAATTACCTCTTCATATCTGTTATTCTATGAAAAATTCAAAATATTGGATGGTTACCACGTAAATTCATATTTCCACTAGTTCATTTCGTGTTAATTATACATTTTTAGACAAGTTCTGGGAATTTTGTGTCAATGTTGGTCATACTGATTTCTCATACATATACCGCCAACTGCTGGAGGTTGCATTTATCTACCTGGGATAATTGGAGTACTAGTGCATGCGCACTGCGATTCTATAGAACTTAGAAAAATTTTCGTATGACCGGAAGTGTAGCATATCCTATTGTTCTATGATATTTAACTACATATGTTACGTGAAAACGTGACAGCCATATTGATTTTAACGAGTATTCTATACAATAACACGTTCCAGTGCAGCTAACATAGAATATGTATTTCAGAATTATTATTTTTGGGTGTTGCATTCTTTCACAGGTTAGAGTGCTTAAATTGCATTAGGTTAGCTTTTTGGTGCATTTGTGTGGTGTCTGGGATTTAGAAAAGTTTCTCACTGTGCTTATTGGAAACTTAGCAAAATTATCCGTTTGGCTAAAGTTTCCAATAAGTGCAGTGAGAAATTGTTCTAAGTCTCAGGTTGACGCCATGCATGTGCATCATTTTTTTAAAAATTACATTTGGGCCCAGGTTCGTTCCCTAGTCTGGACAAGTTTCCTGGGCGAGGTTTTTCTTGGGGTTTTCCTCATCTGTAAGATAAATGTCAGGAACCCCTGAACACCATCTGGCCATCAATATCATATTCGCCTAATTAGCTTAAGTTTAGTTTAAGGCCTCTCCTGGAATATCAGTACCACCATCATCAACTCAACATATTGAGGCAGCGTAACCCTGCCTTTCTGGTGCCCCAACCTCAGAAGTGGGTTACAAATATGCCATGCCAGGAAAGAATACCAGAAATGTCAATGACAACCTGTGGCATTTAGGGGGGGGGGGAATTTTTTTCTAATATTTATTAAATTCCCAAATGCTAAAAAGATAGATGTAAACCAACTTCCCATTTCCTTACCTAACAAAACAATTTATATGCATATTATTTAGTAAACTAATTTTACGTACACTAACACTAAATATGGTTTGGAATTATTTTCAAATGTTGGTAACTCCGATTTGAATAATAATACAAGTATTGCAGCCAATTGGCCATATACAATTAGGTTACATTTTTGCATATTCATTAATTGAGATTATTCTTTGTGGTACAGAGTTCCAGGTGGTATCGACCACGTTTGTTCAAACAGTTGCACAACATGTTGCGTTTGGTTCATGGAAAGCTGGATTGGTTACAAATGATATGATGAAATCCATGGATTGCCATTCTTGTTACATATGTCTCATATCTAAGTTGCTGCTGTCCAGGATCGATCAATCATGGCCCCTGTGGCATAGAATTCTGAACTCCAATTTGAGAGCCACCTAGCAGATGTTACATGAAGCATTTCCACATCTATAGAACCCGATGCACAATATTCGTACAATTTATAAATATTTAAAAATCGTAAGAAATGTTTTATAAAATATATTGACTTAGGCTTCCACGGCTGGAGTTGCTATGATGATTTTAAGATTTCCGGCTGTAGGCCATGGTCTCGAGGCTTGAAGTTCCCTGACGTTGCAGATGCACCTTTGGCAAAACGTCGGGGGGATTCAGTTTATAAAATGGTTCCACATGTAAAAGTGCTTTAGTGCATCAGTGGCATAAGCATGTTAGAAAATTGTAAGTGTCGGTTTATCAACCTCAGCCATTGATTTTAATGAGTATTCTATACAACAACGAATCACATGTTCCAGTGCAGCCAACGTAGAGTAGGTACTTCAGAATTTCAGAACTTGCAATTTATTTTTGGGCTTTGCTTATTTCACAGGTTAGAGTACTTAAATTGTGTTAGGTTAGGCATTCACAGGTTAGATTACTTAAATTGCATTAAGTTAGTTTTTAGGTTCTTTAAATATTGTGTATAAGTTGGGAGCATCGTGTGATTCCATAGTGTTAATAGCTTCGTGTTTGTTGGCGCATGTGTGTGGTGTCTGCCTGGGACTTGGAAAAATTTCTCACTGCGTTTAATGGAATCATTATCCATACAAAGTCCAAAGTAGACACCAAGTGCATATACTAGCGGATAGAAGTGAATACAATTTAGAGTGATGGGCTCAAGTTTCCTACATGGGACGTAGATTTTAAAATAACTTGCACAGTTTCTATCTTATTTTACTGCCATTTTAAACATTTTCTAGCTCAAGTTTAGTATTTGTTGATTGTGATTTTCCATACAACATTCGGCTGTGGTGTATAAACCGTCACACGCAATTTTCCATGTAATATACTTAGCCACTGATGCACTAAACACTTTTCAACCATTTATAATAATGTTTGATACTATTTTAAACATTTTGTAACAATTATTAACTTTTGGGAATTCTATGCCACCAACATAAATTCAAATAAAAAGAAATATGTATGTTGATTTTTTCCTAAAAATGTCTCAAAATAAAGTGAGGACAGTGTAGCCAACTTATCACAAAAACCGACTAACAAATAAGTGAACACTATACTAATCTGGCGTATTAACTCGCCCACTTTCTCACCCTAACTTGCTCATTAATCTAAGTGAACTCTTGGGCTAGAATCCCCATACATGTAAGCAAATATGTTAGAAATTGGCTCAAGTGGGAACATGTGTTACCACATTGACTAAAACAATGTTAAAAGTCACATGTTTCTCTTATTGAATGTTCACTGGTGACATGATGGCATAAAAGAGCCCAGCTTTTTTTTAAAAATTCTTAATAAAATATAGCATTTGCTATTGAGGATATAGTAGCCATATTGGTATATTTCAACAAATATTGCGTTCAAGTTTTCGATGGAAATTTAAAAATATCTTACACGGAATATCCACTTTCATCTGTTGATGCATGGTGTCGACGAGGAACTTGAAAAAATTCAAATAGGATATTGGAAATGTTACTCTATTTTCTATGCTAAGTCTTACATAATAACAGCGCACATGCACAAAATTTTATAGAGTTGTCACTAGATGGAAACATGTAGCCGTGAAATCGGTATGACCATCCTTTGCAATAAATTACCAAATGTCTATTATAAATGGATGCATACAAACTACTCCTTCCTAACCCAACAGAATAAATCACATATTCAACGTTTTAATTATTCATTTCATACATCTTAATGATGGATAAATAAATAAAAAATACATATATTATTTAATTAAATGTGCAGTAAACTGATGTCCCTTCATCATCATCACTCCAGGGATTAGACAATTGCCCGTTCCGACTTCATAATGCATCAGCCCAACGTCTTCTAGGTCTTCCAACATCACACCTTCCTCTTGCTTGATAATTTCTTGCTAACAATGGATATCTCTCCTTACTCATTCCATCCATGTGATCAATCCATGTAAATATTATTTAATTAAGTATAAACTAAACTAACTTGTCCCCTCATGTAAATGTTGGCCACGCACTGTCAATCACTTACGAAGATCTTATGAACTCTATATAAAAAATAAAACTTCCAATTAAAATTAATGAAGTCATTCATAATAACAATTGAAAACATTGTTGGCTTTTTAATTAAGTTTTAACAATCATAGGTATGAGTCATGTGCCATAACCGAATGGTTAAATCGAGATGTCTTGGCGCAAGAGTTATGGGACTTGCACTGGTTTGAGTCTCAAAGGGGATTTCAGCCAGTATGGAACCGATGCTCACCCAACATCGTGAGGAATTTGGGTAGCTACAATAAGTAGTAGCTCGAGATTGAGAAAACCAGCTATAACGATTGGGAGATCCAACATACTGGCCACATGCTGCATGATCTACCTCTTTCATTAAACCCATGCGGATGAGAGGCCAAGGACCTTCTAGGCATGTCGCGCCATGGAGTTTTTTAGATCTATATGAATGTGACATATTGTTCAGATTTTCTTTTACCAAAACTAATATAGCAATCTGAATTTTATGTTTTTATAGTTAAAATTATGTAATTGATGTTTTTAATTGTTACAAGATAATACAGCTGCGGTACTGTTACAATACTTACGAGGAAGCTATCAGTATACTCACATCGGTACATACCTGGACATATGATGGTATGATCCATTTTTTGTATAAAACCTGTGAACTAAAATTTAGTTGCGGTAATAACTGCAAGTCCCTGACTTTAAGCCTGGAAAGTGTTGTGTCTGACCATTTGGAAAGTATTAGTTGGGCATTGCTCGGCTCTGTTCTGTGTAGCAGAAGCAATCCATCCTCTTCATTTATCAGCACGTAGAAGTGGCTCATGTTGATGGAGTGATCGAAGCACAAATTCTGTCGCACCATGCACAACATAGTTTTCACAGGATTCTTTACATTTATTTGCAGGCAGTATTTAACAGCACAATATACAAGGCAGGTTTTTTTCTGTGTACATTTGAGATTGTAAAGCTTGAATATTTAATCATCTCCCGGATCCATGAGGACGAATATTGGTAATGGATGAATGGGTTTTCAAAATACTATCCCTTTGAAACACTTAAATATTTTCATTCATATCACAATTTCAGTTAGTTGATGGTATAGGGCTTTCCACTGAGGAGAAAAAAAATTGCATACAATTGGTTGATGGAGATGAGGTCATGCAAACTTCTGAAGATCCTTAACTGCATTCTTTGAACTTCAGTTATTTTATTTTTCTACGTGTATGGTAATGATAATTCTCTATTATTTTGCCCTGTCATACATTTGGGATCATTCATATTGGTAATAGAGGTAAGTATTGGCATATTTTGACTGGTAGCTGCATTAACCTGAAAAATGGCTGGGGATCAGACATACTGACATGTCACCCCCATACTGGCTAAAAGATCATTCACCTCTGTGATTAATACATGTGGAGGTGAGCGCAGCTAGTAGACCAAGTGCCTTCTAAACCTGTCATGCCATGGAGAATTATTTACAATTAATAATTATTAACCCACATGTCTTAAAGTGTAAACATATTCTTTTGTAGATTTATTGTTTAGATTTTATTAACAATCTCCCTATGAAAGTGGTGTTAAATTCAAACTAAATGTCTTTTTTTTTAATAAGAAGCTTCTAGAAAGTGTGTAGAACAAAGGTTCTAAACTTCAAGCACACATGATTATATTAAGTAAAAGAAAAAATTCCATCTAAATTGAGAGCGTATATAGGTGAATAGTCAAAGCACTGAAGGAAAATCAGAAATCTTGGGTTCAAATCCCAGTTTCACTCAAAATGTTTTGTTCTTCCATATAAGTGCCTAATTTAAAAACCTCTCTATATTTTGGATTCTGACTGGTTACTGGGCTGGTGACATCTAAATAATGTTGCACTTTGTGTGGTGTAGTATGTATGTACATGTATATTTTTTTGTAACAGGCTCCAGACTGGGATGCGTGGTGCTTTTGGAAAGCCTCAGGGAACAGTGGCCCGTGTCCGGATTGGTCAACCCATCATGAGTGTAAGAACTAGTGACAGACACAGAGCCGCAGTTATTGAAGCTTTGAGGCGTGCCAAGTTCAAATTCCCTGGTCGCCAGAAGGTTAGTACAATATTAATCATAGTTGTTTCAAGTGTAATTCGTAAAAAAAAATTGTAGGAAATAACACTGAGATATTATTAATTAAATATTTCAAAATTACACCTCACCTCATATTTTTTTAAAAAGACAGAACATGAAGTAAGGTATAATTTTAAAATATAGAATTAATTTATTGTACACAAGTTGATAGTAAAGGATAAAAAATATGTATGTAGATAAATTAGTCCACTGCTGTGGTCTCGGTAGTGTGCTGCCTTGTCACACAGCAGGCCCGAGTTTAATCCCCGGTTGGGATAAGTTTCCTGGTTGAGGTTTTTTTTTTTTGGGTTTTTCCTCACCTGTAAGATGTTAGGAAACTTCAAGGCCCAAACTGTCCCCTAACATCATCTGGCCATCATTATCAATATCGTATTCACCTAATTAGCTTAAATTGAGTTTAAGGCCTCTCCTGGCACATCATTATCAACTCTCATCATTGGTGCAGCGTAACCCCACCTTCCAGGTGCCCCAACCTCAGAAGTGGGTTACAAGTAGGCCATGCCAGGAGAGAACACCAGAAATGTCAAAATGACAACCTAGGGCATTTGGGGGAGGGGAAAAAGTAGATAATTTATGTGGGCAAAACATTATGCAAGCTTCTAGCAACAAAATATTTTAGTTAATTAAGCTGTTTGCATATGCTAACCATAATAATCTTGGGTTTAAATTTATTTACAGAAGTAAATATACTTTGTAATTTAATTTTACGGTGATGGCATGCTCACCTTCTAACTAGCGAGTTTGTTTTTAATACCTGACGTGGTTGGAAATTTTTATCCTTGGTGCTAGGAGTGGTGGTGTACAGCTTGTGTTTCTGAAGTGTGCACTAGATAATTGATTAAATTTTTAACTCTCGGTGCATTAATTGGCAAACCATGTGACACTTCATGGCATCCCGGTTCTTTTTTAAATGACTTGAAAATATCCCATTACTTCTCATTGAAACCATTCTGAAATTTTTTCTTTGTACTATTAACTTAGTTTTTAGGTTTTGGTTTCAAACCCCCAGTCTGAGCATATAATTTTTCTCTCCAAACATAATTTATCCTTAGTGAAAAGTGTTAAATCAGTATAAATCATTGTTTGCCAAAATGGTACATAAAATTGAATGTAGGCCATGTTATCTGCATAGCACAAAAAAATCCAATGACAATGAAAAGCACACTTTTTAATCGTATAAACAAATTATATTTGATTATAAATATAATTAAAATTACCTCAAAATATAACTTCCTAAAATTAAAGGTTTTGATATCTGGCACTATTTGTTAAGTGTAAATTTTCTTTTTCTTTATTAATCATATTTTATATTTTCCTAGATCTACTTTCAAAGAAGTGGGGATTTACCAATTACGAGCGGGATGTTTATGAAAATCTACGTGATGAAGGTCGTCTGGCTAATGATGGATGTAATGTCAAGTACCGGCCAGAACATGGTCCTCTGGAATCATGGAAAAAAGTTCAGTTGGAATTGGTGCAAATGGCATAAATTCAAATTGACTGTTATGTGAAATTATTACTTTAATAAAAGGAAAATATGGAATTATATAATGTATTGTTTTAAAATTATTTTAAACCTTATCTTTTATATGATCATTACTAAAAACCAAAATAACATAATTGCTTTTGGATGTATTATTTGTCAATGCCTTGTAAAGAGAGTTGATTCTAATGGAGCAATTTTGTTACTAACCTGATTTCAAAAACCTGTATTTCTACCTGCAGTGGTGTTCTTGACTGCAAGTTTCCACTGCAGAAGCACATAATGCAGAACATCAATATTGAATTATTCCTTGCAGGCCTTCAAAAGAGCATGAGCTTCTACCTCTATACCTTTTCTCTTCTTAGAGTGATCGTAAATTAATTAGTCATTTTTATATCTTACCTCGTATTTCATGTTTCTTTAAACACGGGAACTAGTTTTCAAGAGAAACATCTCTCTCATTTTCAACTGACATTATGACACAAATATGTCAATGTCGGTTTAAAATGAGATGTTTCTCTTGAAAACTAGTTCCCGTGTTTAAAGAAACATGAAATATGAGGTAAGATATAAAAATGACTCATTAATTTACGAATTAACCTCATAATGTTATTTCCCACATTTAACTATACAGGAAACTCCTGATTATCCACGTTAATTGGGACCCAGATATGCACGGAAAATCGAAAACACAGATAATCTAACTTAAGTTATTCTAACAATAAACATGCAATACAGTACTGTAATTCGAAAACTGTTGTACTTAAAGCAAATCTCTGTTAGAACCACTTGTTTTACACCAAGATGTCCAATATTTTCCTTTGCTTCAAGTTACCATTTACACTCTTTTTGATTAGAGTTCTTATTTTCCTAACATTTTAGACATCAAATCCATTTTTGTCCTGTATACTCTAATAAAACGTCTATACATTTTGATACTTCTGTATGGCTAATTGTTTTCAAAGGTCGTTACATTTTTGTCTTCTGCTTCTCCTTGCACTTTGTTGACAATAGCTGCGTCATTTAATGTTTTGAAGCCGGGTTCACATGTGTCACTCATCCACATTTTCACAGCCAGCAACTCAAGTGAGCTATATTTGTAGCATCGTCACAGTTTTCGGAAGTAATACTGCAAAAGTCTTCTTCATTCTTATTTGGCATGAGTATTCCACGATCGTTCTATTGTGGTTAGTTTCACTTTTTCTCATACCCTACAAATTCCATAAATGGTACCTAACACATTTAAAGATTTCTAAAATGTTACGTCAGTTGCATCGTGTATTAGGTTTGTACAAAGTCAGTGTGATAATGTTACTTATTTTAGGAATTCTCACTATGAGGTATATTCATTAAGGTAGAATATTTTTAACAATATGAGGTGAGTGATAAAAATATTCTACCTTAGTGATAATGTTGTTTAACACTAGCAATTGCACCTTGGTCCATGGGTTGAATCAGAGATGTGATACATGGTACAGATATAAGCTCACTTGAACTTGGGTAGCAGGATGCATTGTCTAGAAGTAGGACAGCTTTAACATGTAGCCCTTTCTTCTCAAAATATGCCAAGGGTACTGTTAGACGCGTCAGAGGAGGGGGTTATGAATGAAGTTATCTTTATTGTGTGGGATTCTAAGCGCATTTCATAGTACCACGTTTAAAAGTAAAGACTTTTTTCATAAAATAAAAAATACAGTACAGTATTTATCTTCATTTTTAAAAATACGGTAGGAAGAGCCATGCTCTGATAATATGCACATGGATAATCAAGAGTTTGCTGTAAACCAATTGTATCCTTCCTCCATTTGCACCACAATTAGTCATTGATAGGGAGCATGTGTGAAGTTGATACATGTGATTGTTGAATGGGGTAGATTACAAGAAAACTGGCCAGATTCTTCACTGAACTTGTAGAGTAACTTTTTTTTGTCATTAATCAAAGGTTTGCCAGACTTGTGTTTTAAAAATTTTGGTGGCAACATAACAGAAGAGTCAGCCATTTTGTTACATCAGAATCAACTGAAGCATGACTCAAAGCTTCATGCATGCATGTAATGAAAACTATTTTAAGTTGTAATTATTGATTAGGTATATTTTAGATTATTTTCTTTCACTAAGAATAAAGTGTATTCAGAGGACAGATTTTTAATTTAATAAAGGGAACTACTTTTTCACGTATGTCGATGTCCATAATCAATGAAAAGTGAGCAGGTCACATGGTTTTATTTTGATGATCACTTTAAGAGCAGATAATGCCTTTAAAGGCCAAATGCACAAAAAACCCATGGGGTGACTTGCTAGGAATATCACTGTAGAGTACTGTTTATATTGCAATTTTCTGCTCCATTTTTTTTTTTCGAAACTCCTATGTTGATGTAGAGGTATGGCTTGTAGCTTTATCCTAATAGATCCAGACATTGTTCACTTCTCAACCACAGAGGGAAGGTATCTCAGTGAAATAAATTGGTGACGAGACATTCTCTTGGTAACTTCAGCTTTTAATTTAAGAAAGAAAAATTGTTTAAACCCTGGATCTCTCATTCTTTGTATGAGTGTACCTGTCCAATTACACCATTCAAACATTAACATTTCTTTAAACTTATACAATTCTCATTAAATTAATATTGAGAAGCTAAAGCTATTACTATGATAGAAATAAGTAAATCAATGAACACAAATTATTGTAAATCAATGGTAAAGAGAAAAATTTCTGCCTGAACCCCAAACCTTTAGCTTTCCGTGCTAATGCTCAGACCACTGAGCTAATCCATGCTTCGTTCCCATCCAAGCAGAAATCCTTCCTTTACCTTACTCTACTGGCCCCACATTCAATTGCAATGAATCATCACTCACAAATACACAATGAATGGCTTCTACCTGAAGAAGACATGAAGGGACCTCCACACAGCTATAGCATTATTTATTAAATTAATATACTAATTTAATAAATAATGCTAAAGCTGTGTGGAGTCCCTTCAGGTAGAATATATTAATTTAATAAATAATGCTATAGCTGTGTGGAGTCCCTTCATGTCTTCTTCAGGTAGAAGCCATTCATTGTTTATTTGTGAATGATGATTCATTGCAATTGAATGTGGGGCCAGTAGAGTAAGGTAAAGGAAGGATTTCTGCTTGGATGGGAACGAAGCCTGGATTAGCTCAGTGGTCTGAGCATTAGCACGGAGAGCTAAAGGTTTGGGGTTCGATTCCCGGTTCAGGCAGAAATTTTTCTCTTTACCATTCATTTATACAATTCTCATTTGCCTGAAGGCTAATAGCTGTCACTACCATCACGCCAACTGATGGTTTTTATTCAAAAGCATTTTTATTGAAAATTTATACATTAAAGATTAAATTAAAATGTTTCATACCTCACCTCATATCCAGTCTTCTAACTAGATCGGTTTCGAAGCTTGGGCAGCTTTATCTTCAGTAATTTCTCGTCAACTGATGTTATGTCAATCAGAAAAACTGCTTCTTCCTCCCTCTGTTGGTGGACCGATAAACCTCTGGAAATTTCGAAGTTCATAAGTTTTTCTTTCTTGTTTTTTTGAATGTGGATTTTTTCCCCAAAGAACTCACAGTTTGGCTCTATGAATCATTATCAATACTTTCTAACTGCTGAATCAGTAGTTGGCAATATTGTAGGTTAGAACTTTAATACAAGATTGAAGGAACACCTTAGAAATGAAAAAAATGGGGAATAGAAAAATCTGAAATAGTTCGACATCCATCCATCCAATGGCTGATTGGCACAAATTCGAGCTTTGGCCTCAATTAACTTCTGACCCCAATCATTTCTATTTTGCGCAGCAAGCCTCCAGCTGCGACACTTAAGTAGGTTTGCAGCATCCTCCCATTGTTTTTTCGGTCTTCCAACTCTTCTATTCCACATAAAACTTGCTGTAAGCACCTTTTTTTTTGGTGCTCGGTCTGTTGAGAGCCTTTGTACATGTCCAGCCCATTCCAACTTCTTTAATTTAATAAAAATGACAAGGTCAGGTTCATTGTATTTGTAGTACAATTCTTTGTTGTATTGTATTCTCCACTGATCATTAATATTTATCGGTCCAAATATTTTCCTGATAATAGTTGCACATGCATGGTCAAAAAAACACAGAATCGAAACGTGAAAAATGAAACCCTAAGAATAAAATTTGACAGGAGTTAATGAAGGAATTAAAAAAGTCGCGTCATGGGTTGTAAAATCTAACCAAATTTTGAAATTCTCAGGGAAAAAAATTGATTTGGTAGTTCATCTGTCAGCCAACAGGGAGCAGAAATCAACCAACAAGGTCGCCAACTGCCGATTTAATTGATAATGGCACAGAGTGTTGAAACCTTGATTTGCAATAAAGCTACAAATATGAGGGAGTCACAAATAATCTAACTCATAATAATTAAAATTTCTGTTGAATACTGCTTGAATGACAAACTTGGAAGCAGGTCACAGCAGACTATTGCAAACTCTTTCCTTCTCTTCTTCTTCGGCTTTCCCCCACTTGTAGGTTTGCCGTCTTCAGTTTCCATTTATCTCTATCATTCCAACCTCCCTCTTCCAAATTCCGATCATCCATTATAGTTCTGACGTAGGTTTTCCATTTCCATCTTGGTCTGCCATGTTTATTTCTTCCAGGGGGTGACCATTGATATATATTTTTTTGGCCATCTTTCATTTTCCATTCTTTGTACATGGCCATACCATTTAAGTGTTTGATTTTCAATCCTCTTAACAACAGATGTGGTGACATTCATTTCTCTCCAAAGAATTCATTTCTTATTTTATCCTGTCTTGTTTTTTGGAGGCTTCTTCTAAAATAATCAAATTCAACTGTTCTAATTTTGTTCTTTTGTAATTCCGTCAAAGTTTCACTTCCATATGACAAAATATTCTGTATTATGCTCTTATAAATTTTCATTTTAGTTTCCTTTGTAATATTTTTATTCCAAATTATTCCATGTAATGTCTTAGTTGCATTTTTTGCCATTGCAATTTTAGTCTGTACATCTCTCTCACAGGTACCAAAACTTGTAATTATTGACCCAAGATATTTAAAAAAAGTTTGAATTTCATATCATCTTCATCCCCTGCAAAAATTATTTAATCATCTGCAAACAACAATGAATGCAGTACTTTTCCTCCTATAAGAATACCCATTTCAGAACATTTTTTATACCACAAGTTGAGAGCCTGGTCTAAATAAATGTTAAAAAGAATTGGTGATAAACTGCATCCCTGCTTAAGGCCTTTATTCACTGTGAATTCCTCTGTTAAAGTATTCTGTATTTTTACTTTAGCTTTTGTATTACTATAGATCCTCCTAACAATATTAATCCATTTATCACAGATATTCAGATTTCTCATTGCCGTCCATAACAATTGTCGAGGTACACTATCATATGCCATCTCTAAATCAATGAAGGTCATATGTAGTTCTTTATTTTTTGCTAGGATTTTCTCTTGTAATTGTCTAATACAGAAAATATTATCAATACATGATCTTCCACTCCGGAATCCACATTGTTCTTCTCTTAAGTTATCTTTTATCTCCTTAAGTTTAAAATTTATAATTTTACTAAAAATCCTAGCTGTTGAAGGTAAAACGCTTATACCTCTATAATTGGAACACAGTTTCTTATCACCTTTTTTAAAAATAGGAGTAATGTACGATAAATTCCAGTCTTCTGGGATATCGTCTCCAATTTCAATTTTATTAAAAAGTTTTGTTAAAAATATTACCCAAATATCTCCTCCATGTTTTAGGAGTTCGACTGAATATTTCCTGGTCCTGGTGTCTCTCCCATTTTTTGCCTCTTTCAAGCTCTTTTTACTTCATCCTGTTATCTCTGGAGTGTCAAATTTATATTCTACATCTGTATCTTGAAGTTGAAACTCATTTCTATTTTCTTGAAGTAAACCTTTATAATGCTGTATCCATTCTGATGGTCTTATCAACTGAATATTTATCTTCTTTCTTTCTGATTTCCTGATATTTTGTAATGTTTTCCAAGCTTCTTTGGATCTGGCATATCCAATCGAATGATCTATATTCGAGCATATATTATCCCAGTACTCATTTTTTGTTCTTCTCACTTCCACCTTTGTTTTATGTTTTAAAGTGATATATTCATTTCGAGATGTTGTTGAGTGATCTGATAACCATTTCATCCATGCTTTCTTTTTTTCTTCTACTAATTTTTTAATGTCATGATTAAACCATTCATTGTTTCTTTTTGGTTCTCGATTTTCCTGTCCCAAGTGCTTCTAAAGCTGCTGAATGTATACTTTCCTTTAGTTGATCATACATTTCCACTGCAGATTTATTTACATTTAAATTAGTTTTTGCTTTAATCTTGATTGATAAAGATATTTTATACTCTCATCATAGAGTAAACTTACTTTATATCTTTGTTCATTCAATGGAGTTGTATTTATTCTGTCTGCCGTTACTTCAATATTTTGTTTTTTGCTACTTGGTAATATGAATTTTCCCAAAAGCATATAATGATCACTTCCGCAATCTGGTTTTCTATACACTCTTAACATCTTTCACTATCATATCACGTTTTTGTTTCATAATTATATAATCAATTATTGATTTGAGACTTTTTGTTGGCTGTTCCCATGTGTATTTATGTATTTCCCGATGTTGGAAGAAACTATTCATTATCATATAGCCATGTTGTTTATATAAACTTATCAATCTATCTCCATTGTCATTTTCCACCTTTTCCCCAAATGGTCCAATCACTTCATCTTTCATTCTACTTCCTACTCAACTATTAAAATCTCCTGTTATTATTACTTCTTGATGCAAACTCTTTCCATAAACAGATTTCAAAAAAGAAATCAGAAGAGCTAGAATATCCATGGACCCTGAGCGGTGGCAAGAGATAGTGACTGATGTTAGGTACAACATGTATGTAGCTACTAAATTACTATTAGGAAGCTAAAACTATTACTATGATTGAAAATAAATAAATTAATATAAACAACTAAACTATTGTACTCAATGGTAAATAGAAAATTTTTTTGCCTGAACCGGGAATCGAACCCCAAACCTTCAGCTTTCCATGCTGATGTCCTGGCCACTGAGCTAATTCAGGCTATATTCTCATCCAAGTAGGGTAAAGGGAGGATTTATGCTTACATGGGAATGTATAGTATATTTCAAAATATGAGGACCTTGCCTTACACCACTGGCTCATGGCAGTTATCAATGACAAGAACAACCCTCCCGAGTTAACAATGACATTGTGCTGTTTCTAGAAGTGTGCCTCTTTTGTGCACTGATATTTAAAAGATTACAAGAAGGGTTGCCTTTTATTTGCAGGAATTTTTTAATGGAGAAAAGAAGGGGTGATTCCAAGGTACTTCCAGGAACTGAGGTTCTTAAGTTTTGGTAAAAACTATAGCCTGAATTAGCTCAGTGGTTAAAGCATCAGCATGGATAGCTGAAGGTTCGGGGTTTGATTCTTGGTTCAGGCAAAAATTTTCTCTTTACCATTGAGTATGTATGTAGCTATTGATACTGGAGTTGCAGTATGTGGAGAACTGACAGAAGATGAGATTTAACAAACCTGATGATGATGACAATCGTCATGATGTCATAATAGAAGAGCCTATACCAACCATTTCCGAAGCTTGCTAAATGTTATGAAGATTTGTTGAAAAAATGTTTCAAGTTTTAAATGAAATTGGAGATTTTATCCATCATGTAAAATTAAACAAATCAAAGCAAAAAACTTTTTAAAGTGAACAATGGAATTAGGCCTACAGTGTATTACAGTATGTACTGTACAGGGTGTCTTCGAACAGAAACTAATATTTCATGAAATAATTGATGCAAGAAAATGCTATTTGCAGGAAATGACAGAGGGACTTCCAAAGTTTTGGAAGACCACTTATAAATTTCTATATATGTATCTCTTGTAGCACGACAGATGTCCATTCTTGCTGTGTCTTTGCTAACATCTCTGGAGTGCCAGTTGCACAAGCAACTACAATTCTCTAATGCAAATCTGCCACTTGAGTCCTGTATACAATATCTTTTATATATCTCAATAAAAGACATCCAGTGGAGTTGGATCTGGGAAGCCATGCTTTAGGTTCACCTAGACCAATCCATCGCTAGGGTATGAAGTCATCCAAACAAACTCTCTAACATGTAATGTAAAGACAGAGAGAGCTTCGTCTTGGAAAACATTGTGAGGAATTTGAGGACTGGTATAATTTTTCAACTATCGAGATACACATTTCCATTGACTATTTAACTCATGCCACAAATGCTAGTCAATGACCAATCACGTTTCAATGAATGTTGTTTTACAACCAATGACAGTCGTGTTTCACATCGCTCTTTATGGATTACTCTTTATCAGCTCCTGCTTTTATGATAAAGAAAGCTCTTCCTTTTTAATGTTCAAACAGGTCAAAGCATTATTTTTCTCTGACAAATACATTGAATATAGCAAATAATGAAAAGATTAATATTTAATTTTAGGAAGTTATATTTTGAGGTTATTTTAATTATATTATTTTTGGTCTGGACATCTTACCTCATTATTAATGTTGATTTGTTCTTGGACATGTTTCAAAACAATTCTGTTTTATCGTCAGCTTTCCCAGACTGGTTTTATTTATGTTGCACCACCTGGATGTCGATGTCAGCTCCATCCTGTGGTTGGCCAAAGAACCTCCAAACAATGTCACCCTCCATCGGAATATCAAAATTCATAACTCTGTTTCTGTTCTTCTGAATATAAATTTTTTCCCAAATAGTCAGCTCTTTTGTATTTTATAACTGTTATAATAATTTAGTGTCTGAATTTATATTATGTTTTTCAGATATAAATAAAACCAGTCTGGGAAAGCTGACGATAAAACAGAATTGTTTTGAAACATGTCCAAGAACAAATCAACATTAATATTGAGGTAAGATGTCCAGACCAAAAATAATATAATGAAAAGATTCCTTGATTTTACTGAGTTGTTTACTAAAAAAATAAATGAATAACCCGTAATGTTGATTATGATATATAGTTTGATGTGTTTTATTATTTCTCCACTTGGGTGCACTCTTACAATATTGCGATCTTATTTGGCAATAAATAATATGATCAAGCAGCAGTGAATGAACATAACCTCACATTTCTGATTTGTTTTCAAACATCGCCATTTACATTAAATATATAAATATTTTAAAATATCTGTAGTTAAACAATGATTTGTGAGTAAACAGCTTAATTTTATTCGTTAAACAGTCCTAACAATGCCACGAGTGATTTCCAAATTATCGATAAATTCACGACTCACGAAGTGAGGAGTGAATTTATCTAGAGAATTTGGAAATCAAGAGTTATGATAATGTTTTCTACAATCAAGAAAGGATCAATCACTGTTTGATGTATAAGCGTGCACCAAACATTGATTTTAGAACTGTCTCTTTCCAACTTCCTCTATGCATGCAGATTTTCTGAGCCCCAGGTGAGGCAATTAGGTTTCTTGACAATCCCAGAAACATGAAAGATGGACTCATCACTAAACACTACCTTCTACAGATATCCATTTTAATCTCTATATTTGACAGCATGTCAATAGCAAACTGATATTGTGCAGACAAATAGTTTGGTTCCAATTTTTGTACCAATTGGATCTTGTATACATGAAGTCGTAACCTCTTATGCAGAAAATCATGAAATCATGGATAGTTAGTTGACTTTGGAATTGCTAGTTCCCTGCTGGCATGGCAAACAGACTTATTTGGGCTGCTGAATTGTGTCAACTTGTAGCAATGACACTTTCTTCCCACATGGTGATTTCTGTATAAGAGACTGGCCTCAAGAAGCTTTCTATGTCAAGCTGTTATAATGTCTTTCTGGTAGTTGGTTCTGGGGTCACTTTTGTCTAAATCTTATCTGCATTATCACCAGAAACTTGAATTTGGCAAGCCAATAACAGCATTGGACATTTCTGTTGCACTGTGAATGCCATTTTAATTACAGCAACAATATTGCCAACATCGTACATAAAACTTGAAATGTGTCTCTTTTATTTGCCATAAATTTTATTTTCAGATCTGCATTAGTACACAAGCTATTACATTTTCTTATTGGTAGTTTTTGTCTTGAACACGTGTATTATGGTACAGTACATGCTTTACCTTAATTGTGTTTCTACTAGTGCACTTTACTTACGTTTTTATCCCAGTGTGATAAATTGCTTTCATCATTATACAGTAATGGTAAAATACAGATATTATTGCACGAGTATTTTATTTATAAATAATTTATTTTCGATAAAAAATCAGAGGCTAGTTAATTGGAATTTCAGATAATTCAAAATTTTTAGAATCCCCCTTGGGATTTGAATTAAAAAGTCCACTGTATTTAAATTTTATATCAATTTTAAAAACATGAATATGAAATACTTACCTTACCAAACTGTATGGATAAATTTTATGTACTTGAAATTTTTAAATTAAGGAACTCCAATAAATCTAAGGTGAGATACTAACAAATCTGTATCTGAGATCACACAAAAACACAGTTTGAGTCGAAAACATATGGATATATTATACAGTAATATAAAAAAAATACATTAATTCTAAAATCCAATTTTACTGCAATTTTTTATTATGTAACACTTAAAAAAAGTTTAAATGCTGATATTAAAAAACCTTAATTACTCAAATTTCAACTAGTCTATATTTAAAAATAAATTGTATGTTTTATGCTAATTTAATATTATGCAAGAAGATAATTGAATATTAGTCTATATTTTAAAATAAATTGTATGTTTTATGCTAAATTAATGTTAGGTAGGAAAATAACTGAAGATTAGATTTCTTTGTACAAAAAAAATAACAAAAAATAACATTTTGAATAACTCAAGACTAAATCAACAGAGATTCTGTATAAATAAGAAATACAAGTACGACTGGAAACAATCCATCCATAGTAATTCTGCCCGAGGGCAGGTCCTTCAATGCAATCATAGCATTTTCATGCTATGCTTGCAGCTTTACTAGGGAATTGTGTAGGTGTGGTAGCTTCCCGTTGCTTTCCACACCAGTGAAGGATGACGATGATGATGATGATAATGATAAAGATGATGGCCATATGATTTCGGGGACCGTTTGGGCCTTAAAGTTTTCCTGACATTTGTCTTACAGGTGAGGAAAAACCCCGATAAAAACCTCACCCAGAAAAACTGCCCCGACCGGGGATCGAACCCGGGCACGCTGCGTGACAAGGCAGCACGCTACCTCGAGACCACAGCGGTGGACCTGGAAACAATAATAACCTAAAAATAAAAGTTGTGTGTATAAAATTCTAAAATGGGATTTCAATCATGATGAATCTACTGTAAATGCTGAATACAATTGCTTTTAGAATAAGTTCTGTTTTTTATTTTATTTTATCTCTTTCCTCAAAGATATATTAATATTTCAGAGCATGAATGAGAGATATCTTTTTAGATCTCATCCCACAAAACTCTGTGATTTTTGGACTGGTTTCAAAAGCCATTGTTTCTATCTGCAACTAAATCTCCAACTGCTGAATTTCCCCTGTAAACAACAACTTTTAAACTGCCATCTGCAGCCGATTTGATGAACTTTAAAATTAAATCTTGCTCGCCAGGAACTTCAAAACTCATGGATCTAATATATTTTTCTTCTGAATGAATTTTCCCAAATTTAATTCCAAAGACTTCTCTAAATGATTTAAAAGTTTTGTTTCTTTTCCTATTTTGTGATTCTCTAGCAAGCTGTGAGCTGCAATTGTCGATTTTTCAATTTCACCATTTTTATATTCCCAAAGTGTCTACATTCCTTTTAGTTTTTGCTATGTAAACTTTATTGCAGTCATTGCAATTAATTTGATAAATTCCAGATTTTTTATTATCCGTGATATCAACTTTTTAATTAGCCATTAGAAAATTACCCAAGCTATACCCGAGCCGTCATATCTCCAGCTCTGAAGTTTAGGTTGTAGTGGGAGTAGATATATGCCACAACCAATCACTGCTCTTGATGCAGCTATAGCATGCTAGTAAGGTTTGATATTGCTGAGATGTTGTCAGTTGTACGTCTGCTAACCACATACATAAAGCGGCCACTCTCACTGAATATCCATATCGGCAACACTCGTGAAAACGTCAAGGCTAGAGAATCAGTGGCTGCAGTATAAATTTGTTTATTGGTGATAATGTAATATTGAATTTCTTATATATTTTTGGAAATTGTTGTTTGTTTCAGGATGGTAAGTAATTTTCTTGAATAGTTTTTCTTTCTTAGAATTAAATTGAATGGTAGGGTATTATTTTATTTTTTGTTTCATTTATTGAATAAGACTATGACAGTTTTATATGATTTTCATAAATATCTACTTTATTAAACATTTGTAACAACTGTTTCAATACACTGTATCTTCATTAGATGAATGTCATAAATATACATACATTTTTTATTAATGAGTATGTAAAATTTATTTGCATTTATAATGTTCATCTAATGTATTGAAACAGTTATGAATAATAAAATAAATAAATAAGATAATAATATAAAACTGTGGTAGTTTTATTTATTAAATACATCAGGATTTTCATTAACCTTTACACTGCTACAAACGGGTATATGCATTGGCAAAGAACATGCTGCCGTGCTATGGGCGAGTATATCCATTCTCAACTTCAATCGCCTGCTAGTTATATAATACGTATTGCATTGCTTTCAACTAAGCAGGCATAATACTGCCATCTCTTAGGAACCTAAATAAACTTATTCCATATTTCTCCCTGTATTGAGTCGCCCCCTATAAAAAAAAATCCAGACCCATGCACAAAGAAGTAATTTTCAACGCGCTAGCTGTCTGCTGGCAGTCACGTGATTACGAATTCCAGGGATGACAAAAATGGCTTCTTCAAGTCGTGTTTTTCTTTCTGATGTGGAATTGGTTCACGTTTTGGAAACATTAGATACTGATTTATCGGATATTAGTGATTGTGATGATGCAGTATATATTCCTCAAGATAGTGGTGATAGTGAAGTTGAAGAAAATGATTCCATGCCGGTACTGCAGCCACCAAAAAGAAAACGTGGTTCAAGTGATTTATTCCAATGGCATAACGGAAATTTTATCCCTATTGTTCACAATTTCAACAGTGAAAATTCTGGAATTTCGGTGAATGCAGGCTTAAGTGATGATTCTAGTGTTTAGTTATTTTGAATTATTTTTTCCTCTACGTATTATGCAGCTTATTTCAGAAGAAACTAATAAATATTATTTATTTTTAAGTCAGAAAATTACTTTCACTATATATTTGTACATCCCTAATTAAAAATTAACACTCGTAAATCATTTTATTATAAAATAATTTTAAACGTGCTATGAAAAATGTGTTGAAGTATGATTAGTTTAAGAAGAAAACAGTTGAAAATTTATAAAACTTGAATGGGTAGATTTTTTTGTGGCCAGTTGTGGACAACCCTTTATGATGTATTGTGTGTGGTATTTTCCCCTGCAATTTAAAATTGATATTTCTGTGTTTCTGAAAAATATATAACCATCTACATCATGTAAGGTGAGTCTTCTAAATATATTTATTACTTTCAGCATGGTAGGATAATATTTAAAAATATTTTAATAATTGTAAAAATTACTCAGCAAGGAGGGTTTGATAAGGCTGGAAATATCTCAGCAGTGAAAAGGTTAAGTAAACACCGAATCAATTGATTATCTTTTTTGTTGTTTGAATTTATTTAACTTATTTACTATCATCTCCTTTCCAAAGCTATTTAATCTAGCTATGTATAAAATATGATCGTACTAAGAATACACTACCCTGCAATCTGTTTCCAAGGAAGAAAAACAATTCAGGAAAATTGCTTATCATCCTGAAAACACAACAAATTAAAAAAAAAAAATTAAATTCAATATTACATTAGTGCTGATAAACAAATTTAGCTTAGGTAATCTTCTATAACTAATAAAAAAGTTAATACCTCACTTGTCAGACAATAAAAATTCTGGAATTTATCAAATTATTTGCAATGACTGCAAAAGTATATAAAGGAATTTAGACACTCATACAAAAGGAATATAAAAAATTTTGAAATTGAAAAATCACCAATTGTAGCTCATAGATCCATGAATTTTGAAGTTCCCGGCAAGCAAGGTTTAACCTTGCTGACCACATGTCACCCCTACACTGGCCGGATGATCGTCTCTGTGATTAACACTTGTGGTTGTGAGGTCAGCAGCTGAATGGTAGGCCAAGGGTCTTTTAGGCCTGTCGCGTCGAGGAGTTCGTAGTTTTTAAATAATTATTAATTTCTTCCTTCCATATCTGCAACTTTTTTCTTACTAATCTCCATTATTATGAAAATAATAATGGTAATAATGATGAAAAAAAAACAATATTGGGTGGTTGCCTATGAATACAGCATAACTGGGGTACAATGAACACTGAGATTAACATTGATCTGTGTTAATAGAAAATTATAGCACTGAATAAGTGAGCTTGCAATGAAGTTTTTCTAGCCGACGGACAAGGCAGAGATTATTTGTGTGTGGCAACAATGTGGGCCATTGGCTGTGAAATCTACTCTTTCCCTTCAAATAAACTATAACTGGTGTATGGAAGGCAAAATAAGATAAGAACAGCAGTTTCCATATTTTCTGAAACTTCCTCTAGTTAAGTTATGTAGATAGGAAATAACACTATGAGGTTTTTTAATATTGTTTATTTTTTATTATTTCACTCACCTCATACTTCATTTTTTCCTATGGCTTGATAGCCAACTTTATTAAGTTATGTAGATAGGAAATAACACTATGGGGTTTTTTTAATATTGTTTATTTTTTATTATTTCACTCACCTCATTATGAAGTATGAGGTGAGCGAAATAATAAAAAATAAACAATTCCTTCTAGTTGCCTATAATCCTGTTTACTTATCTCCATGTGTTTTGGATATCTAAGACAAGTTCCATTTTCCCTTTAAACTTTATCATTCTTAAATTAAAAATCTATTGAAAAAAATTGTATGAAATAAAATATATATATATATAAATATGTTCAATTAAAAGCTGCCTTAAAATGCAAAATTAGTGACCAGCACTTTCTTACATTTGTTAAAAATCTTGTAAATACATTGTTTAAATTTTTCAGATTTCCCTTTGTCTAAATTAAAATTATGCTTATTCTTGAGTAATTAAGGTTCAGTTACACAAATATACAGAATACATCTCTTAAAATATAAAAACAAAGATCCCAAATAGATTGTTATAGAACATTTATGCTTTCATTTGACATTCATGAGTAGCAGACTTACTTCAAAGGAATTAGAAAAAATAAAAGAGAGAATTCATATATCATTTATTCTTTGTACAAACTCCTGAAAGAGCTAAAATATTAGGGGAAAAAAGGACACAATACTATTTAATGATATTAGCAGCCTTTCTAATTATATTTAATTATACTACACCTGGTAAGGAAACCCAATATTTTATTGTATTTTATTTATGGCTTCTAAAATAATCTTCAAAACTCAGGATAACTCAAAATCCTTTATTATTTTATTATGAAAATACAATAGGAAGTAACATTATGAAGTTCTACTTAATAAAAAGTTGAGTCTTTCTTCATCTTACTTCATATTTGTTGTTTTCTTGTAGGGCATGTTTCAGAGCATCTTTGCTCTATCGTCAGCTTGTACAGACTGATGATCTCTAAGTTGTCGACCCGGGATGCTGACTCCTGTTCCCTCTTTTTTTTTGCTCCAAAGAACTTGCGTATTAAACCCCTATCCGAAGAATTTCAAAATTCATGATTCTCTTCTTGTTCTTCTGAATGAAAAATTTTTCTCAAATTATTAAAACAGAAAACAAAATGAACTCACCATATGGAAAAAAAAATCTACATTCAGAAGAATGAGGAGAGAATCAGGAAAATTGAAATTCCCAGGAAAAAGGATTTAATAACACAAATTCTTTGGAGCACAAAAAGAGGGAGCAGGAGTCGACATCCAGGGCCAACATGAGTCTGTACAAGCTGACGATAGAGCAAAGATGCTCTGGAACATATCCTATAAGAAAACAACAAATATGAGATAAGATGAAGAAAGTCTCAACTTATTTATTATTTTTCTTTCTAAAATAAAAACTATATCCAATTCTGGAATGTGTTAATTTAAGATGTAACAATTATTTATTTATTACCTCATAATGTTATTTCCCATTGTATTTTCATAATCCTTTATTATGTTTCCTTACAAATTATTCAACATTCTCTATTATAATTACTTATTTTAGGAATTCACACTATGAGGTATATTCATTTAGGTAAAATTTGATCACTCACCTCATTTTTCTTCTTATTTAACTATAAACTAGTTTCGGAACTTAGTTTCCGTTCCATCCTCAGTACCATCACGACCGTTGTTCTGTCGTCCTGAAGAGCCGTCCTTCGCTCCTTCCATTGGCAGACTGAAAAACCTCGAAACTAGGGGAGAATGACCTGGTTCGAGGTTTTTCAGTCTGCCAATGGAAGGAGCAAAGGATGGATCTTCAAGACGACAGAACAATGGTCATGATACTGAGGATGGAATGGAAACTAAGTTCCAAAACTAGTTTATAGTTAAATTAGAGGAAAAATATGAGGTGAGTGATCAAATTATACCTAAATTCCCTATTATATTTCATGTTTCATTACATTCAAGTAATATTTTATTCACTTGTCATTTTATCAGTATTTTATTCACTTGTCATTTTATCAGTTTAGTAGGTTTATCTTCAATTTGAGATAAAAAAATATTTTAGATTTATTTTTAAAAATAACTCACATAAAAAATATATACTTTCTGTCTGGCCTGCAGCACTTTTGAATTCGAATCTCAAATGTCAAACAAGGTTTACAAGCAGACACTACTAGATATGAACACATTTTTTTATAACATAAACCAAAATCAAATGGTTCCAGTATTTTGATCAATTTGCAAAGAGACAAAGAAACAACATTTTACCATCACTTGATCCAACTTCTCTTTTTTTCCTTAAAGAAAGAATACTGAAAGTACAGTAATGTGTCCTGCCAATTATTGTAAATATACATTTTCTAATATTAAAAAATATAACAATAATAGTATGTGAATCCAACTTTGGAAATAAAAAAAAATCACAATATTTCATATCTAAACTAAAAATAATTAATGCTTTTAAATAAAATTAAATATCAAAATCTTTTTGTACTTTTATGTAATTTCGGATTATTATTTATGCATATCAACCTTATATAGTTAAAGGAAAAGCATTATTGATAAAATACATAATGCAGAAATTAGAAAAGAGATGCAAATATCAGGATAGATTGGATGGCAAAAGTAGTTAAATAAGATAGGAAGAAAGCAGAATATCTTTTTTTAGATGGATTGATAGAAGTTGTTTATCATCAGAGGAAGAAACCTGAAAGGGGAAACGGACAGGATCTGTAACTTACATTAGATAATTATGTACATAATATAACATACATAGAATCGTTGAACTGAACACATGCCATATTTTACATGAGAATTTAAAGATGCGTGAGAGATATTTTTTGGGATGTATTTTCTAATACAAAGTCACCAACAATGAAAAATCAAAGAGCATTCAAGAGAATATATCACTGTGACTGAGTTAATTGAACATCTTTTACAAGACATTATCAATAAATTTGCCATTCTGAAAGCAGCATCAATCAATTTTACAAAAAACTGCATGATTGATTTTGTCTTTTAATTAATTTTTTTAAATAGTCATACCATTCAAGATTGATTTTTAACAACACAGTATAAATCAATTATGGTAGTACTGGTTGTCATTTTGTTTTGAAAATAAAAAAAAAATGAGAAGAAATAATGTGGAAGGATCATGAATGTCAGTGACTTATCAAAAAATTAATTCTCAAAACAGAACACAGAAGTTAATAGTATTAGATGTCAATAAAACATTAATGAATGATTAATAATTTGTATGGAAACATTTAACATTTGGTATTAGATGTCAATAAAACATTAATGAATGATTAATAATTTGTATGGAAACATTTAACATTTGGTATTATTTTTTTGTAATTGGACAAATGAGTTTTCAGTGAACATAGTTTTAATCTTGAGGTAAATTTTTGTACATAACCACATGTTGCAAAAAAGCATACTAAGAGCTAATCAATTATTAATACAATATTATAATGAGGGCTAGATATGGAAGACACGGTTCAAAAATGCATTTCTTTTCAAGGTAAAATGAACTTTTAAATATTTTTTGTGTCTCCTGTTTTTTTTTGATAACACCCAACACCATCAATATATTAATAAAACTATGGTATTTGTAAAAACTATCAAATAATATTCCAAACATATATATATATCTACAGTCTGCTACCCATGACACATATACCTGCTCAGTTCTAGAGTTGAACAGCCTTGTCCTGACTGTTAGTAAGTTCATGATGTCCACCAGTTGCTGCCAGTAATTGTCGAGTAGAGCTGCTAGAACTGTAACTATCTCCACTTGATCGATTGCTAAGATGGCTTGTCGTACTTAATGGAGTTCCAGGAAGAGAAACCCCTATCAGACCTTCTCTTGCATTTGGCACCCATCTTCCTGGTGTACTTTCCACTGAAGATGGCACATTTGATGTAGGTGCGCTTGATGTGATTGGACGTTCCTGCAACATGGCCAGGCCATTCATACCATAAAAAGCTCTTCATATGTTTTTAACTAAAAGTAAAATGTCACAAAGTGGGTTTATTTTCCTCCAGAAATAAAACAGTTTCAGAGCATTTTAATAATCATTATCAACTATTTTCACTTGGATTCCGTAATATTCTTTGAGTTCTTTTTTTTTAAACTGAGCGAGAAAATATTTATAGATAAATATTACATTAAAATTACAATAATTTGTAAACTGAAGCAAAGTATTCCACTTTTTTGGTATATGCTGCCAAGTTTTAAAAACACAAAGAAACTAAATTAAAATATAGTTTTCATAGTTTTGACTACCTATAAAATTTATATCATAGCTTTAATTGACAAATATTAAATTAGATCAAAATACAGAATAAGAATAATAGTACCAATATTAACTAAAATATCACATTTTTTCATTGAAGTTTAAGCAACTATCCCAATATATACAATAATGCAATCTTTAGTCCCTCCCCAACTTACATTCTTTCCATTCAATATTTAAGAAATTCATAATGAGTCCATGTTAAATGTTCCGGAATAAAAGTCCCCCAATCGGGTTTCCTTAAGATAACCTTAGATATAACAATAGGATGTTGGAGAAATATCTCAATCAAAGAAGACAGAAATATCAAAAAACTACTAAATGAAAATGAAACAGAGATAGCCAAGAAACAAACATTACAAAAGATCCTTAAGCCTTTTCAATTTAATGATTATATAATCAATATATTAATGAGAGGCTACCATACAGCAAGTGTTATCCTAATAATGGTGCATAAATCCACCATACACAAATTTGAGATAGAGAATGAAATGCTCAAGGAGGATAAATCAGAAATTATAAAACTCGACATATGAAAAAATCAAACACATCTAACTGGATGGTCTGTACAATGCATCCAGCATTAATCCAGATCTGAGTGGCATAGACATAAAGGCAATCGGAGACATTAATGTTCACTCTACATACTAGAGTTGTACAAATACAAACACAACAGGGAAAACAATACTAGATTTCATTCATTCATATAATCTAGAGCTTCTGTATAAACAAAATGACCCACTTACATTTCTTCACTACAATGGATCAACAACAAATGGAGACCTTAGAATAGTATCATCAGATATCTACTCAGACTTCACAATAACAATAATAAGATGACACAGGAAGTGACCACAAAGCAATAATTACCTCAATAAAAATTCAAAATAAACCAAGAAAATCTAAAAATGTCCAAAACCCAAAATTTTTCTAAAACTATAAAAAGGCAAAATGGGAAAAAATTAACAGAAGATATAGAACCATAGTTTACAAATTTCACAATAAACAATAACTTCTCTAATGGGACAATACGCAAATTTTGTAATATAATACTGAGATCTGCAAAAGAAAATATCCCAAGAGAAAAAATGTTCAAACATAAACCTTCCTGGAACGAAAAACTGTCACAATTGAATGAAGACAGAAAAAATGCAAGAATCAAAGCTGAAAAAGGTAAAAATCATACAGTCGTACAAGAATGGGTGAGAATAGGAGCAAATTAAAATAGAAATTAACAAGTCAAAGAAGCTAGCATATGAGAACTTTTTAAGTACAATAGGTTATATAAAAGATAGCAAAAACGTACATAATTTTATAGGAATAATCAATAATAAAAACCAAAATCAGGAAAGAGAACCTATAAAATTAAAAAACAAAATACTGACAGGCAATAAACAAATTGCCAATGCATTTACGCATATCTTCATGAGAACCAAATCTACTTAAAAACAAATAAAGCAAGAAAACAAGACATTAAAAAAACAAATTAATAATGGAATAAGACAAAATAATATAAAGGAGATCAAACATTAAATTACAAGAATTTAAAACAGCAATATTATAAATACAAAAAAAAAGTCCATGAAGATAACATATTAGGAAAAATGATAAAAACACTTGAACCAACTGCATTGAAATTATGTTTAAAAATTAATTAAATAAAAATAAAGAGGTAACAGAGTGGAACCCTTGAAAGAGGTGGTTCACTCCAGGGAGTAGGCGCCCCTGCCCTTTTGTGAGCTCCAGGTCCCACTAGCCCAGTGGGTAGTACCTGGGTAGGGCCCCGTCCACAGGGTTATGTTGGGAGAAGAGAAGTCCCCAAAGCCGCAGTGAAGGCAACTTCTCTAGGAGATGAACACTCCGAAATTGCAGTTTCCTGCCCTCCAGGAAGAGGGGTTTGGCTAGAGACTGGTAACCTCTACTAGTAAAAAATAACTTACTCATAAACTTCAGCAGAAGAAAAGCCGAATCCAAAACAAATAACAAAATACAAACCTAAAGGCACCCGAGATGTGGGCAGACCTAGAAAGAGATGGGCTGAAGTCGGAACGGGTCAACAGACCTAATCCATGAATGCAGATGATGATGATAAAAATAAACGTAGTTTTATTTGATTTTCATATTTATTATATAATTTAGTGACAGCTGTTTCGGTCCACTGTACCTTCTTCAGACATGTTGCTTAGATCAGTTGGAACACAATTCATAATTTAACATGTCTGAAGAAGGTACAGTGTAGCAAAACAGCTGTGACTAAATTGTATAATAAATATGAAAATCAAATAAAACTACGTTTCATTTTTATTTAATTAATAAATATGGATTTTCATCAAGTAAACACCAACTCAATTGATTATGTTTAAAAATGTTTAATTTAGTCTGAAAACCTGTGTAGCAATCATATGGAGAAAAGGTATAGCATTACCACTATTGAAGCCCAAAATATCACCAAACCAGCTTGAAAAATATTGGCCTATTACATTAACAAACATGAAAAGATTGGTATGTAATAGATTAAACAGGAATTTAGAAACTCAGAAACTTATAACAAAAGAAAACACCTATCGGCAAATCAACAATCAACATATAAAAGACAGAATAGACAAGAAGGAATCAGTATCAGAAGTCTTTGTGGATTTTGAAAGAGGTTATGACTCCTTACCAAGATTGAAACTGCTGAAGATGATGGAAATAGGTATTGATGGGAAAATGCAAAATGGTTCTAACCTTTTTTTATGCAAAGATTTTGTATAACTAAATATAATGAAACCCATTCAAAATTCAAACTGATACATAAAGGTTTACTACAAGGAGAAATTTCAAGTACAGAATTTTTTTAATATCATAATAAATGACCTCCCATCTTAATTGAGGTACAAAACATCAATTGTGCATTATTTGCATAAGACCTAGAGATCAGCACTGTAGAAAAAAATCAATATTTGAACAACCAAATGAATGTAGTGCTTCAAAAATTAGCTGCATGATGCCAAAACAATAAAATGACAGTAAATAAAAAAAACTCCTGGCGTGACATGCCTAGAAGGCCCTTAGCCTACCAGCCGGCTGCTGGCCTCACATCCACATGTATCAATCACAGAGGTAGATGATCATCCAGTCAGTGTAGGGGTGACATGTGATCAGCATGTCGAGTCCCCAGCCGTTATAGCTGGTTTTCTCAACCTGGAGCTGCTACTTAATGTAGCTACCCAAATACCTCACGATGCTGGGTGGGCACCGGTCCCATACTGACCGAAATACCATGAGAAAATTTCTTCCCCCATGGAGACTCGAACCAGCGCAAGTCCCGTAGCTCTGTGCCAAGGTTTCCTGCCTTAACCACTCGGCTACGGCGCGAGACGACAGTAAATAAAGGTAAATCTAAATATCAGTTGTTTTCACTAAGTCTTTCTTTGAAACCACTTTTTGTTATCTTCAAAAAGGAGAGTATCAAACAGACACAAAATTACAAATATTTAGGAATTATCCCAGATTCCAAGTTAATTTGGGGAAAAAAAAAACACATAAAACAGCTTCAGAAAAAGCTCAACAAAGACTTACAATAATGAAAAGACTGGATGGCAGTAAATGGGATTGCTGAAAAGTTGCTTTAAATACAACATACAACTATTATAAATAAATTGTATACACTTTTTTTCCCCCCTTTTGTATTTTTATGCTCCATCTTCCTCAATATTTCTTTATTATTCCATGTATTTTAATCCTGCGAAGCTTTTCGAAAATTTTATTTCATCTACATGACATTTGTTGTATAATAAAAATGATGACATTTGTTGTATAATAAAAATGAATTTGATAAATGTGGAAACATAAAACTAATACTTCAAGTGAACTCAGGTTACAGCTACCAAATCAAACCTACATGAAATAGAGATTGTGCAAAACCAAGCCCTAAGATTAATCACTCATCATTATCATCTGCCTTTCAAGTATTAGGCCCAGTGGCCCGTTATGGTCTCCCGCCATCTCCGAAATGGTTGACCCACAAATCTTCTGTCTCGAGGAATGTAGTGAAGAATTTGTTTTGGTATTCTGTGACGATCCATACGCTGAATATGGGCTAATCACTGGTGGTGTTAAATCTACATTAATTGCTGCAGTGCAGATAGCCACAGACAACCCACCATTATATTGAAAAAGAAAAAAAGAAGCAGTTAATCTTATATAAAAAACTACAGTGATTACCAAATAATACTTACCGGAATTCACATAATATGGATACACAAAATCTTAAAACCTAAGAAGGATTAATGCAAAAAATTAACAATCTATAGAAAAAATATAATTTACAACCAAATAGAAATTACCCTTGAAGATCAATTAATAGAAATCATTATAGCCAACGAAACAGTATAATACAGTACACCCAAAACAATTAATACTGGAAACAATCCATACCCACTAACCAGGACAGAAATGGTACACATATTCATAGATGAATCTCATGGATTAAACTGAGAATTTTAGAGCTAGAATACACTGAAAATTCTTCAGCCTATATTTATCAGTAGGTCAAAATACAACAAATTTCGATGGAGAAATAGCAGCAATCAATACTAGTCTAAAACAACTTTTCAACTAATAAATTCAACAAAAGGTCATATTTTATGATTCAAAACCTGAGTTACAAACAATAACATCACAATACCTAAGTGATAAGTACAATAATGAAATACGCCATTCACTAAAGCTGTTGCAAAACTTTGGAGAATAAATAACCCTACAATGGATATCATCACATATAGTAATAGCAAGATATGAATAAGCTGATATGCTAACAAAAAAGACACAGAAATAGAACAATCAAAAAACAAAAATATGTCCTATTATTCGGCCAAACTACAAATAGAAAACAAAGTAATAATAGTAGAACTGTACAACAGGAAGAGTTTAAAACTGTATGCAGAAACAAGAAATGGAATCTTCATCTCAAAGACAAAAAATACATTCCTGGATATCAACAAACAAAAAAAAGTGGTTGTGTTCCGTTTAACCACCAGATACAACTGCTTGCCCACACATCTCCACAGACTAAATATCTACAATTCTCCACACTGCACCCTGTACAAACAATCATGGATAAGGAATATCTACTACAGTGGCAAGCAATTTTATCAAAATTCAAAGGAGATATTCAAACTCAGTTAACATTTTATTATTGGGATGCTAGATGGAGAATGGATAAAGTCCAAGATCCACAGCATGAGCAAACAACATTTAAGAAACTTTATTTGCATTAAGGTATCTCTCCAGCCCACTAGTCCAATATATCATGAATATATTACAGTAAAACTTGTTTAATTCGGAACGTGAATAATGCAGAAATCTGTCCAATGTGAACACATTTATTGGTCCCAGGGAAATAATAGTAATTTTACATGTATTTATTTTGCATAAAACGGAATATGTCCAATGCGAAAATAGAAGGATATTTCTACACAATTCATGAAAAAAAATAAATAAAGCGGAAAGACAGACACACAAATTAGTTTCTACTTCATTGAATTCTCATTAGGCCAAAAAAAAAAAACCATAAGGAATGATGCCTGCTGTCAGGTGAAGTAGAGATTCTACCTGTACCTGAAATTTTATTTTGACCTCACTGCACACCCATTATACGAAATTTAGATACCTGTCTTACAAATAACCATTGCTCTGTAAAATCTTAAATTAGTTTAAGTTCTGAGACTGATCTTTCACAGGTAGCATTCTGAATTTACGGAATAAAGATGGCTAAAATGTATGTGTCCACAGCTGTGGTCTCGAAATAGTATGCTGCCGTATCACGCAGCAGGCCCAGGTTCGATTCCCACTTGGGACAGGCTCCTGGGTGAGGTTTTTTCGGGGTTTTTCCTCACCTGTAAGACAAATGTCAAGAATCATCCAGCCATAATCATCATCATCATCATCCTTCACCGGTGTGGAAAGCATTGGGAAGCTACCACACCTATAATTCCCTAGTAAAGCTGCAAAGCATGGCATGAAAGTGCTATGATTGCAGTGAAAGACCTGCCCTCGGGCAGAATTACTATGGATGGATGGATGGATGGAAAATGTATGTATCATTGTGATTAAACAAAAAAGTGAAAGTAATTGAAGATAAATCTCCAAATTTCTAGACCGATGCTCCAAAGTCAAGCTCTAGCTGTTGCTAAATCCCTAGGGAATAACAATTTCAAGGCATACGTATTTAGGTTGGCTGGACAGTTTTAAAAGACACAATGTAGTGTGGAATGAAATTTTGGGGGAATCAAAGGATGTGGACGAAAATGTAGTTAGTGAGCAAAAACCGAAACTGCATACTTTAATTTCAGGATATGTGCCTAAGAGACATTTTTAATGGTGACGAAACAGGACTTTTTTTTAGTGCATTAAGTTGCTCATACATACTATACTTCACTTTTCAAAGGCAGCAGAACTACAATTAATCCAAGATACGTAAAAAGACATGTAAGATCTTCACTTCTCGCAACTGGAATTCCCTACCACAAGAAATAAGAGGCTGCCGGACATTGGCATCTTTTAAAAGAAATATAAATTTATATTTGCTCTAACCTCGACTTCATCATTACCTAGTGAAAGGTACATATATTAATTGGCATTTCTCATATAATTTATCATATTTATACTATTATTATTATTATTATTATCGTAAGTATTATTATTGTTATTATCATATAAAATGTTGTTTGCATATGACATTTTCATTGCTACATTTAATATATTTTTAACGCTTTATAATTAGTATAGTGTATTTCTATATTGTCAAATATTTATTTGTATTTGTGCTGGTTGAGTGGAAGAAAAGGCTTTATGGCCTTAACTCTGCCAGAATAAATAAAACATTATTATTATTATTATTATTATAAAGTTTTAGTTTTTTTTATAATGCGGAATTCTGTCTAATGAGGAAAAAAAAAAATTGGTCCCATGTGATTCTGCTTTGAGCAAGTTTTACTGTTGTTAATATTCCAATAATAATGATGATGATTGATGATGATGATGCTGGTGGTGGTGCTGGCGGCGACGATAATGATAATAATAATAATAATATCAACATATACTGATCAGGCATTAAATCTATGATGTTTTTATTATTCATTTCATACATCTCATTGATAGATAAACTATATTTGAAGAGAAAAATTATATGCTCAGACTGGGATTTTAACCCAGGACCTTCTGCACTCTAGATAAATGCTCTACCACTGAGCTATCTGAGAAACTCCAATCTAAACGCAATTTTTTTCTTATATATGCTATTAAATCTATAGTTTGTTTCAGACTCAATCCATTGTTTAACAGTTATCATATGGATCTTCTGCCTTGAGGTATGTAGCATGATTTCTATTGGCATTTATGTTTGCTCCATTTTTCTATACTTTTATAATAATTATAATACTGTTTCACTGTATATTTTTAATATTTGACTACATGTTTTCCTGTGTCTTAAATATATAAGCATAGATTCTTACAAATATCATCATCTATATTTTAATAATTACTGTTATTAGTATAAACTACTTTAACATATTTGAAGAGAAAAATGATATGCTCAGACTGGAGCCGCCATTTGCAAAGATAGAAGCAAAGGCTTCATAGCATTAGGTGTGCGGGAATTACAAAGTATATAGAGAAAAATTTGCATTTAGATCAGTACTTGCTCAGATAGCTCAGATGGTAGAGCACTTGGTCTAGAGAACCAAGGGTCCCGGGTTCAAGTCCCGGTCTGAGCATATAATTTTTCTCTTCAAATATGATTTATCCATCATTGAGATGTATGAAATTAATAATAATAACATCGAAAAAGCCGTACTGGCATTTATAATGTAATGTATAATTCCCAAATATGTCTTCTTAATAAAGGAGCCGCCATTTGCAAAGATAGAAGCAAAGGCTTCATAGCATTTGGTGGGCAGGAATTACAAAGTACATAGAGAAAAATTTGCGTTTAGATCGGTACTTGCTCAGGTAGCTCAGATGGTAGAGCACTTGGTCTAGAGAACCAAGGGTCCCGGGTTCAAGTCCCGGTCTGAGCATATAATTTTTCTCTTCAAATATGATTTATCCATCATTGAGATGTATGAAATTAATAATAAAAACATACTTTAACATAATTTAATAAATTAAAAAGCTCATGACCAAATACAATTACTTAATCTCAACAAATCAATAATGACTTCAGTGTTAGATACAACACATTAGACACCAACTATACATGATACAATGAATTATTCCACATTAAAGTTATGATTAAATTAAATTAAATTAAACTGTTAGACAAAGTTTTTAATAATAGAACCACAAGACGTTGCTGTAAGAAAAATGACCGAAAATGTAAATATGTTGGAACAACATGCTCTTGAATGGAAGTGTTTTCTGATTTTGTGATGTGCTGAAAACAAGTAATCAATGCTTTTCCATGCATAAGTGTCTCTGCTGTAGCAGTACATGTGAGGTGTTGTGTATTGCAATCAACATTATTATATATTAATAAAGATAAATCTTAATTTTTTTTCCTCCAAAAAATGTTTTAGTTTTCGGATATTTTTTTTAAACATGGCATACTAGGTACTATAACAGTAAAAAATTTCCCTGTTGTGTAAGAAATTTATACAAGACCCAAAAGTTGTCACAAGGTGCTCAATGTGTGAAAAATAAACCATAATTTTATATCTGAAGAAAGAATTAATTTGTCCTTCAGTGTGAGTGATAAATTTAAAATAAAAACATTACAATTTTATTGTTGCAGAAGAAAAGAGTGGATTAGCTAAAAAGATATTATCTTTTCATTGAAATTACAGTGGGAGGAATCACTATGAGGTATTTACATTAATAAAATGAGTTGGAGAAAATGTTTTAACATCTCACCTCATAAAGTTGCATGTCTTTACGATACCGGTTTCAAAAGTATAGTATTACTTCCATCTTCAGTCAAATTTCGATAGTTGGAATTTGACTGAAGATGGAAGTAATACTATACTTTTGAAACCGGTATCGTGAAGACATGCAACTTTGTGGGGTGAGATGTTAGAACATTTTCTCCAACTCATTTATTAAGATATTATCTGCATGTAACTCTGTTAATTATTAAATGTGATATGCATTTGGTGATAAAAACAGAATATTAATTAACTTATATTTATTAAAATACAAAACACTTTATCAAAAGTTTGCTGCCAATATTTTGGTATGTTACAGTTATAAAAGCATGAAGTTCAAATGAAGGCTAACTTATCATTTTAGTGGTTAAATTTTATTTATAGTTTACAACTGGACTCATTACAGTTACAGTGATGTATTTTTTTTATGTTATATTTAAATTAACACTTGCCAAGCCTGGACAGAGTTTTACTTTAGAAAGAAAAATTAATGCTTGAACCAGGACTCGAACCCCCAGATCTCTGACTCTATGCATCAGTATGATACCAGTTATACCATTTGAGCACTGATATGAATGTCAACAATTCTTTCCTTAGGAGGATATGACAATTTTCATATTAAAAAAGAATTAATTCCATCTAAATGAATTTTTCCACTGAGTTCTGCAAATTGTAGATATATTGCAAAATAAGTTCAATATTTAATTGTTGAAGAATTCTAACAATTTATAATTTCAGAAGTTGGCCATTTAAATATAGGCTGATTATAAAAAAAAGTAATGAAAAAGTAAAGATTAGTCTCAACAATGGAAATTTCAATGTAAATGCTAAGCACTATGCAGATATGTTAGGAAATATCCTGATACATTGGAGGATATTCATAATATCAGAATAAACAACTTAAGACACAATTTTATACTGTAAACATCAATTAAAATGTTTTTCCCTTACACTGCCAAACCAAAGATATATATAACAGTATAAATAATTGTCACTTAATAAAAACAAAAAAAACATTTGCTTAAAATTTTGTAAACACATCATTTTAGGGAGTATAAAACTGAAATTTTCAAATTTAGATAAGACCTGATATGTTGTTTCAGCACAAAATGCCAAGATCAGTTCTGAAAAAAATATCAAAGATCTTCAATGAGTACATCAAATCTAATTGGATCTTAACAGTGTGAGACAGGGATGGGGGCTACATACTCACGGAGCGGCGTTGCACTCATATAAACATTGCCGCACTGATTACAGACAAGAGAAAAAAACAAACCAGTTCAATGGTGTCTTTCAAAATGTGTATCCGGGTTGTAGAAATGTACTGGTGACGTAAAATGCATTATACCCCACTGATCAGACTTCATGCCATTTATGAATGCAACTAATGGATTAAAAATTGTACACAAAGAGAGGTGTGCTCACACCAAGTACCTAGATGCCTGGGCCTGGTGTAAGAGTTAGGTGACATGGGTATAAAAATGGAAATGATGTAAGATAAAAATTAGCTGTTGCTGGAAGAAAAAAAAAATGCACACAAAATTTACACAAGTAATACTGTATTTTTTTAATTTAATCCAATAACAAAACAATTGAGTTTTATACTGTATAGTATAGCATATATGTACCATAAAAATTAAAAAAGCAATGTATTTGGATCAACACATATTCTGAATTCAATTTCAAATGTGTATAGTTAAAATCATTGCTACTCTCTTGTATACTTATTAATTAATAATAAGAGTTAGAATTTAACACCTCACTTCATAATTGTAGATTTCTCCAAGACTAGTTTCGATACTTCTGTGTATCATCTTCAGCTCTACCTGTATCACTTGTGTAAATTTTGTGTGCATTTGTACTATTTTCTTCTTTTAGAGTGTAATCTTCTTCAACTAGTTTCATGTTTTCATTCCTTGGGTTGAGTTGGTTTACTTTAATTAACTATGTTACTTGTAATTAGAGTGTCATATTACAAAAAAACATGCAGTATTGTTGAAACAGGATGATAACTGCCTCAGTAAGTCTGGCTAGACTTCTAGAGAGCCCCAGTTTAATTCCTAGCTAAGTAATATAAATTATTTTTTAAAAACAGTGTCTGGGATGGGATCTGATCACCTTCTTGACGACAAATTAGTAGCTACTTGAAAATAGAAGAAATATAATATTAAGTTGAGAAATAGGTTCTGCTAATCACAAGTCTCACTGTATACTATTATCTTCAGTTGTGCCATTGATTTATTTATTTATTTATTTATATGAAAATAGGGTGATATCAGTTCAAAGAGAAAATGTATATTATACAATTGTTCTAATATTATTTGAAAACAAATATAGAAAAATCATGACTATCCAGTTAACAGTAATTATAATTGTTTGGATAAATGAAAATATACGAGGGAGAATCAAATATAAACAGGCCTTTTGTTCCAAAACTTTTATTCATGAAGATTAATTGAAATTAACATTTTTCTTACTTTTCTACATATTCACTCATCTTTGCTATGCATTTGTTCCAATGGACAGGCAGGTTTTTAATGCCAGTTTCAAAGAAAGTACGACGACGGGTGCGCAGTCAGTTGCACATGAAGTCTTTCACCTCCTCGTCGGTTGTGAAACGATGTCCTCCAAGAGCTTCTTTGAGTGGACCAAACATGAAGAAGTCACATGGTGAGAGATCCGGGCTGTAGGGTGGATGTGGAAGGGCAGTCCAGTGAATTTCGGCCAATTTTCGCTGTTGCTGCTGTGGTGTGTGGTCTGGCATTGTCCTGCAGAATCAACACATTTCTGATTGGGCTGCAGCGCTGTTTTGACCGGAAGGCAACTCAAACTTGACTGAGAAGGTCACAGTTGTAGGCAGCAATTAATGGTCCGTCGTTGTTGTCCTTATTGTTCAAGGAAATCAATCAGAAGGACACCTTTTGAGTCCCAGAACACTGTGGCCAAAATGTTCCCTGCAGAGAGTCGTGACATGGCTTTCACCAGTGGTTGCTCTCCAGTCTTCCTCCACTCCAGACTGGCCCTCTTTGATTTGGGTGTGTAATGATGCATCCATGTCTCATCACAAGTGATGATTCTGTCCAGAAAAGCATCACCTTCCTCTTCGTAGCGCGTGAGGAGCGTGTGAGACATTTGAACTCACACTGCTTTCTGTTCTGCAGTGAGCAACCACGCACCCAATGAGCTGACACTTTTCTCATTTTCAGCTCCCCTTGAATGATTTGATTGCACACTCCCATAGCTAATGAGAAGTTCTCGACAAATGTCAAGCACTGTGATGTGGCGATCCCCTTCAATGATGTCTTGAACAGCTTGGATGTTTTCTGGATTGATGCTGGTGCATGGGCAGCGAGGGTGGGCCAAGTTTTCAACACGTTCACGTCCTTCATTAAACTTGCGGCACCAATGTTTTACTCTGGACCATGAAAGGGTTCTTTCCCCAAACTCTGGGAGTAACCGACGGCGAATTTCAGCTGCACTGATATTTTCATTGACGAGAAACTTGATGATTACTCGTTGCACAACAGCTGGATGTTCCCAAGGCCGCAGTCCCCTTCCAGACACCCCACTGCACCTGCTGTAAAAGCCTCCAACTCATATCGCACTCTACGCATGCACAGCAAACAAAGGCCTGTTTATATTTGATTCTCCCTCGTAGATATTTAAAAATAAGTAACTTTTTCTCAAATTGGAACTTAAAAATATGGCAGACAGAAAGGACACAGAAAGGCAGGAGGTTGCACAGATCCCAAAGTGGAAAACAAGCTAGTGGAACTTTAAACTTTCTTTGGAGGGTAGGGTAGATGGAAGACGCTTTTATTGGCAAAGGGAAGCTGATTTTATAATTTTTAATTTAAGATTTATGTTTCTTTTCTTTTCACAAAATTCTATGATGCCCAGAATAAAGAACTTAAGAAGAAAATACAATTTAAATATATTGTACCATATGAATCAGAAAAACTCAAGATTCAAGATGTTTTATATTAGCCTAAAGAGCATACTTTTCTGGTTTGGTTCATATGGTATAATGTTTAAAAGTTGTATTTTCTAAAATTTGAAATCTTTATCAATTAATCATAAAATTATTCAGACATAAGAAATCTACACTGAATAACATGTATGCATGTTAAGTCTTGTAACTCTTTCTAACTGGTACAAACATTTTTTTAAATTCATGTATAATAGCACAAAAATCATTTCACACAAGCTCAGAGGGATTAAAAATTGACAAATATTGTCTGAGAGAACTGTGGAATGTGAGGCAATACATGAGTGAGATTGGCAAATTGTAAACAAGCTGACACACAGGTCAAATCCTGCTCACCAACTGGTGTGATCAACAATACACGTGAGGCAGAGTTTCCTCCAACCACTCTCCAACATCCAAAGTTGTTACCTCAACCTGAAATTCCATCAAGACATCCTGACCTACTACAGCATCCTGGATACAAATTGTAACTCAAGCCAAGAATAATATTACACCAGTCCATTAGTTTTTCTACCAAAGAGCATATTTACAATTTAAATTATTAAGACGGGTTACGCAGTATGATGGACATTTTAATGATTAAATAATTAACTTGACTTTTCTATTGTATTAAATTCAGTCAAACCTTTCCCATATCTGACAGTTATTGCTTTCAAACTAGTCATCTGTTAGCTATAGTAAATGCATCTTAAGAGAAACATTTGTAATTAATATTTTTAGGAAGTAACATTATGAGGTTTTATTTAATAATCTTTAAAGAATCGGAAAGTAAGACTCACCTCATAATTTGTTGATTCTTGAGAACATATTTCAGAAGGGATGAATTTGTTGATTCTTGAAAACATGATTCAGAAGGATTCCCTTCTGAAACATGCTTTCAAGAATCAACAAATTATGAGGTGAGATGTTAATTTTCAATACTTTAATGATTACAAAAATGTGTACCTGAACTGGGAGTTTTACTGGAGATCTTCAATTTTATGTGCTGAGACTCTATACCATTACAGAGTTACTCATATTAGATTGAAACTCAATCATGGCAACATATTAGCACTTTATTTGTATAATTAATAACACAGTATTATTCATGTATGTCCACAGTTTGAACATTAAACAGTGCAATACCTATTACAGACACAGAAAAAAAAAACCTTATATCAATGGATGCAGAATCTTTCCAAGTTTGGTATGGATATTAACAGATACTCAATATGTGTATCTCTGGTGACATGGCAGATATCAATCCTAAATTCCAGTTCTTACCATGCACATCTCAACATCCTGTGGTCAATATCAATGAATGCATATACATTCCTTTCTCAGAGTTTGGTAAATCATGAGGCATAAGAGGGAAGTGCACAAAATCTTTCACTATATGAAAAAATCACATGGGGTTAAGTCAGGTGACCACACAGACCAACAAAGAAGAGAAGGATTATTTACTGGTGGTCTTGGTCATCGTGTGCATTTAGCACCACACAGGCAAATAGTCTCTTCAGAATCCTACGTCATATATGAATTGTTTTATGCATAGGGGATGCAGAGTAGGGGTATTTTGTACAAAAGCAGACCAGGAAAATTCTAAAACACAGAAAAGTCACAACTTTTGTTGTTTTGCTGTTTGACTGCCTATTAATGACTAAGGGCCGCATGCAAATACATTAGTCTCTACTCAAATTACTTCCAATCACTGGTGAGCTGACTCACTGTGAGCAATTGCTGAGATCGAATTAACGACCGACTTACCAGTCATGCATGAAAGTCGACGTTTTCATAATATTGGCAACGAATTACCCAGAATTCTCAGTGATAAAACCAATTCCGTTATTTTCGTCTGCTATAGAGGAACACATTTACGCTTGCATCCCGCAAATAATACCGTATACAACGACGTCTGCATCGCGCAATATTACGCCGATTCTCCTGTTCTTCCAGTTGAATTCTTTGGTAGACTCTATCAAATTCCTCTTCTCCGCGTATACCAAAAACATGATCGAAGTCTTCAAGGTCTTGGATAAAGCGGCAAAGTTTCAAACTACATCGGTTACCATCGGTTCACTTCGGGATTCTAACAATAAGTTTCTATCATGAGCTATGATCTTAAGTTACCTCATCAGGTAGCTTACAATTATTATCGCAAGAATAGATTTCTGAGTAAGCAAAATGTATTAGGATAAAACTTTCTCAGCAGAGAACGCCTTTTATGGTCTAATGCGTTTATAAATTCGACCCTAAATCTACAATTATGATGATCTTGAAGAAGATTTCCAGGCTGTTGGCCACGGTCTTTTGAGTCTTGAAGTTCCCCAACGTTTTGCCAGAGACTGCATCTGGCATCCTCAAGGGTTGTCTTGAGACTAGCAATTTTGTTGACTGCCTGCCCTATATATTCAGTTCACCGTGATGTGTTCTCTGCATGGGCAGTCGATAAAATTGCCATTCTCAAGACAACCCTTGAGGATGCCGAACGCAGTCTCTGTTGAAACATCGGGGAACTTCAAGCCTCAAGACCAAAGCCAACAGCTCGGAAATCTTCTTCAAGATCATCATATTAACTCCGGTCATGAAAGCCTAAGTCAATACATAAATGTAACAATGTCTATACAGGACAAACTGGCGGACATTTTATTTCTCGTATAAAGGAACATATGAGAGTATATAATAGAAATTTAGATAATTCAAAATATGCTAACCACCTACTCCAATATGATCATTGTTTTGCATCAAAATTTTAAAATTTTACATGTTTGTGACAAAGGAAAGAAGTTGGAACTTTTAGAAGTTGTAGAAATAAATAAATTGAAAAGTGGTAATAAACTGTTAAATTCCCAACTAGATTTGAATGAATCGCCACTTTTAAATTTATAATAGAGATTGTAAAAAATAAAAAATAAAAAATATATGTATTGTTGCATAGTTACAGTTGTTATATGTACTATAATAAAAAAAATCATTAATTTATCATGTCTGAAGAAGGTACAAAGTTATGGTAAAATCAAATGTTTCTTACCTCTCCTCATACAAAACTTTTAAGTAGATCGCAAATTTGAGACCATAATGGTCTCATCTTCAGTACTATTCTGGCAACTGATATTATGTTGATCGGAAGGAACTCTTCTTCTTCCCTCTGTTGGTGGACCGATGAACCTCTGGATCAGGTCAGAATTTGCAGGAATTTTGAAGTTCATAAGTTTTCCTTTGTTTTTCTGATTTCAACTGATAAGACAATTACAAAACACACAAATAGAACCAACAAACAGATAGTGTCGTTTGATGTAGTTTCATTGTTTCCCAGCATCCCTAGAGATACCACTATTGAAATTTTGGAAAAATGGTTAAATAAAAACAAATTAGGAAGAGAATGTATAAAAGAATTTATAATTCTAACCAAATTATGCATTGAACAAATGTTTTTTACATATAACAGAAAATTTTACAAACAAAATTCTGGGCTTTCTATGGGAAATCCTCTATCACCCTTTTTGGCCAATTTATTTATGGGAAGTTTTTACCAGAAAATAACAAGTGGACATCCTTTGATTTTCAAATATTGGAGTAGATACGTTGACAACGTAATTGCTATTGTGAATCACAAACAAATAGAGGTTGCTTTAAAGCATTTGAACATTCAGAGTAGAACTATACAATTTACCAGGGAAACTGAAAATGAAAGACAAATCCCATTTTTAGATCTCACTTTAAGAAGAAACGAAGAAAACAAGATAGAATTTGGAATTTATAGAAAGAATACACATATAGACAACTATATTAAAGCTTCAGGATTCAACCATTTTGCTCACAAAGAGGCAGTATTCAATAGTTTGACACATAGATTGGTAAATATACCTATGAGCAAAGAAAACTATGAAAAAGAACACATAATTAATGTTGCAATACATATTGGTTACGAAGAAAATATGGTACACAAGAAAATAAATAAATTTAAAACATCAATTAATGAAAGCACACTTATAAAAGAAACAGAAAAAATAAAATTCAAGAAATTCACTTACCATTCATTGCAACACCATGAATTCAAAAAGTTTTCTAAAAGTTTAATATAAGATTGGCACTGACGAACGAATACAGCCTTAATAAGATAATTAAAACCAATAAAAATGAAAGAATTGAAGAAGAAAACAAATCAGGAATTTATCAGATCACATGCAGGGTTTGTGACAAAATTTATATTGGAGAAACAAAAAGAAATTTGAAAACAAGGGCGAAAGAGCATATTAGAAACGTCAAAATGGAGAAGTGGAAAAGTCAGCAGTAGCTACTCATGCTTGGTCTAAAAAACATTAATTGAATCAAAAGCCAATCTAATTAAACAAATAGACAAACAAAAGGAACTCACGGTTTGGGAAAAGATCCACATTCAGAGAAACAAAGGAAAACTTATGAACTTCGAAATTCCTGCAAATTCTAACCTGATTCAGAGGTTCATTGGTCCACCAACAGAGGGAAGAAGAAGAGTTTCTTCCGATTGATATAACATCAGTCGCCAGAATAGTACTGAAGATGAGACCGTTATGGTCTCGAAATCACAATCTACTTAGAAGTTTTGTATGAGGAGAGGTAAGAAACATTTGATTTTACCATAAATTAAACCTCATAGTGATTAATTCCTGTAAAAGTTAAATAAAAGGGTACAAAGTACCAAAACAGCTGTAACTAAATTATATTTTAATAAATATGAAAATCACATAAAACTGTAAGTTTTATTTTTATTCAATTAAATAATATATAAATTTACAAGTATTCCATGGCATATATTATGAATGTAAATTTGGAAGGACTCTGCAACCATCGAGGTTTATTGTTTCTGACATAGGTAGCATATGTTTATGTCTAAGTATCAGAATTTAATAATAATATTTTTTTCCTCCTTCCTTTCCAGTATTTTGTAACTAAATCTTTTTACTCTTGAAATTTTCACATACAGCCAGATGTTTCATGTTCATTCCATTGCCTTTGCTGTATAACAAGCACTATGGGGAGTTCACTAATCCAATTTTGAATAAACGGGCAGTCATGGTCTGTTATTAGTCTAAAATATAGCAATGGATGATTTTAGGCAGTCTCGGATTGATTTTAGTTTTGTCTGAAAATCTTTCCAATTCAAATTTTCTGAAGAAGTTATCACATTTGGCAAAAAATATTTTGATTAACATATTTAAGAGTTTCAGGTTTTTTAATAATTTTTGTTGGTTAACATATCTGGTTATTCATCTCCAGTCCACAGTTGCCCAATCTTCATTGGAAAGTTGTGCGTTTGTGTAAACTTTGCAGCTGTTTAATCAAATTGTGAATTTATTTTCTTCATTTTAGGGCAGTCAGTTGAGATAACATCCTGAACAGCAGCTTTAGAATCTGATACGAAAACTATGTTGTAACACTTATTTGATTGGGCAAATAGATTTTCAGGATATATAAATTGCATCAATTTCTCCATCAAAATTAGTGAAATAATTTACAACATTAAGTTATGTAGATAGGAAATAACACTATGAGGTTTTTTAATATTGTTTATTTTTTATTATTTCACTCATGAAGTATGAGGTGAGTGAAATAATAAAAAATAAACAATATTAAAAAACCTCATAGTGTTATTTCCTATCTACATAACTTAATTTACAACATGCTTATAAAATGAGAATAATTTGTATAGACAGCCATCTGTGTATATGGGAGTCTATTTATTATCTGGAAATCTTAAATTTATGGTTTCAAGAGTAGGCCCATATATACTTTAGCTTTTGTAAGTGTACTTTCTTTCTTTTTAAAATCTGTAATTATATCAGAATAGTGTTCTATTTCAATAATATTTAATGGTTTGTTGAGAGGGATCAATATTTCTATTACAGACAGAATCAAGGTTAATATTCAGTTCTTGTACTTTCTGAATAAAAACTACTTTCATTTTTCAAGTTGAATGTAGATATTTGATTTTTACACGTTTTGTTCTCCAGGATCTCCTGATTTTTCACATGTTAACAGGACATGCATTTCAAAATCTATCGTAGTAGATTTATTACATGTAACTACTTGTAGGTTAAATGCAGGAGTATTTTAATAGTACCAATAATTAACATAAGAGCTTCTTTGTATATTAATTTTTTCATTCATAGTGTTCTGCCCAAAAGCTGGTCTTTCACTGCAAACTCAACATTCTCCACTCTTTCCTTAACTCAGCCTTCCTTTTTTGTATCTGCATACAAACCATTTTGCAGCTATACTAGGGATATATAGGTGTAGTAGCTTCCCACTTGTTTCCACACCCCACTCTCTTTTTTGCATCTTAAAAGATCTTAAGAAGGTCCCGAGGGGTCCAACTTGGAGGTGAGGAGAGTGGATTTGGCCAAGTTTATATATATATTCAAGTAATATTTGAGGATGATGTGGTTATGTCTAGTTCTCCACAATATTTCAGAATTGTTATATATATATATATATATATATATATATATATATATAGTAATTAATATGGACCTTCCCATTTAGTTTCAATATGTTAAAACAACAGGTTGTTTTATCTTTGATTTCATATGTTTCTTTAAGGTTAATTTTTTGCTAAATACTACTTCAAGATATTTAGTATTTTCTGCTCTGATTAGCAGGTTTTTTTTTCTTCATATGTTAGGGTTATATTTTTTTTTTTTAAGGAGAAAAGCTGAAAGTTACTTTTCATAGTGTTTACTTGCATCAGGTTTTTAGAACACTGATGTCTGAGTTGACTCACAGGATTTTGAATGTTAATTTCAGAAGTTCAAGTTTATCTGATCTCTGTGAATTCCAAGTTACTAAGTCAGTTGTAAATCAATGGTAAAGAGAAAAATTTTTGCCTGAACCAGGAATTGAACCCCGAACCTTTAGCTTTCCGTGCTAATGCTCTGCCACTGAGCTAATACAGGCTTCATTCACATCCAAGCAGAAATCCTTCCCTTACCATACTTACTCTAGAGTACTTATTTCTATCATAGTAATAGCTTTAGCTTCTCAATATTAATTTAATACTAAGTCAGTGTTGGTACATGTACGCTGAATTAGTGTAGATGTCATTTATATAAATATTGAATATGGTGGTGTTAAGTATTGTACCTTCAGGTAAACTTACATGTTTTTCTTTTTAATCCTTCCATAGGTATTGTGTATTAATAAACACAATTAAATTATTGTAAATCAATGGTAAAGAGAACATTTTTTTCCTGAACTGGGAATCGAATCCCGAACCTTTAGCTTTCCGTGCTAATGCTCAGACCACTGAGCTAATCCAGGCTTCATTCCCATCCAAGCAGAAATCCTTCCTTTACCTTTACTCTACTGGTCCCACATTCAATTGCAATGCATCATCATTCACAAATACACAATGAATGGCTTCTACCTGAAGAAGACGTGAAGGGACTCCACACAGCTATAGCATTATTATTAAAATAATATTGAGAAGCTAAAGCTATTACTATGATAGAAATAAGTAAATTAATAAACACAATTAAATTATTGTAAATCAATGGTAAAGAAACATTTTTCTCTTTACCATTGATTTAGAATAATTTAATTGTGTTTATTAATTTACTTATTTCTATCATAGTAATAGCTTTAGCTCCTCAATATTAATTTGTGTATTAATGTTTAAAACTCCAGAGATACATATGAATAACTCTGTATACGAACTCACTATCATTTAAATGTCCACTTGTGAAAATATACTTTAATTATTACATTATACTTATTTCAATTCATATTTCTTGATTATTCAACTTATTTGCAAATTACTTGTATGTATGTAGAAGTCTAAATATAACCAGATTTCAATAATATGAGAAAATGATAATGTTGGCATCATTATCCTTAGCTGAGTTTGAAGAGCTGGAACATTATAAAAACAGCAAAATGGACAGTTCAAACTATGAAGAGAATATACAACAGACCAATTCTATGGCTAATTCCAAGCATGTGTAAAGCTCAACTGTCACATGACATAACCTGCGTCACATAGCAAGCTAAATGCTGTAAGGGAAAATTACCTCTGTAGGAAAATTGTTAGTACAAAAGCGCTCTGTAAACCTCATCCTGCAAATGAAATAAGATCAGGAATAGAGAACAGTTCAAGAAATGTTTAAGCTAAAGTAAAATATAAAATAAATTTTAAAGATCCTCCTCATTCCTCTGGTTTCACATTTGTACATGTTTTATTCAGAGTGGTTGTGAACCTTACCAACACATTTTCAGAGGTCCTTACTGCTTTCATATAAGAAACATTGGCTCCAGTTCTTAATTACACAATAATTTCATCTTAATGTGTAAAAAAATATTACATATATTTGTCAGCTACAGGTAATATGAAACACAGCAAATGTTCAGAATGACAGTTATTTCTTCTGGGTATTTTTGTCCTTGGACAAATCATTTGAAATTCTTACAGATATCCACCGTACTAGTTACACATAGTTAGGTTGTGTACTGTTACAATTATAGCAAACAATCTCATGATAAAACATGAATTTATTACAATACCTTATCTGAATGCAGAGGGCTCAGTATAGTTGTGGCAGGGTCTTCAGGTGTGTAGTAATCGGAATCTTCTCCTGCTGCTGCTACTGGACCTGAATCAGTTTCTCCTCCCCCAATATGGTTCTTCCCAGTAGTACAGCTGCAAAATATCCAGGTAGAGTTTCATACATTAACTACACATCTATACAGATGGTTACTTCATGGATCAAGAAGATATGGCTGGAGCAGGTTGATACTTGCCTATACTATTTCTTCTCTAAAAATCTTGGAAACATATAACTGATTTTGATATTGAAATCGTCTCAATTCACAGTATATATCACTCCAACACATACTTTATTGCCTGGATAAATGCTGAGTGCAGTAATCCTATTTAATTAAATTAATATTGAGAAGCTAAAGCTATTACTATGATAGAAATAAGTAAATTAATGAACACAATTACATTGTTCTAAATCAATGGTAAAGAGAAAAATTTCTGCCTGAACCGGGAATCGAACCCCGAACCTTCAGCTTTCCGTGCTAATGCTCTGTCCACTGAGCCAATTCAGGCTTCATTCCCATCCAAGCAGAAATCCTTCCTTTACCTTACTCTACTGGTCCCACATTCAATTGCAATGAAAATACACAATGAATGGCTTCTACCTGAAGAAGACATGAAGGGACTCCACACAGCTATAGCATCATTTATTAAATTAATATTGAGAAGCTAAAGCTATTACTATGATAGAAATAAGTAAATTAATGAACACAATTAAAATTATAAATCAATGGTAAAGAGAAAAATTTTTGCCATTGATGTGGAACCAGTAGAGTAAGGTAAAGGAAGGATTTCTGCTTGGATGGGAATGAAGCCTGAATTGGCTCAGTGGACAGAGCATTAGCACGGAAAGCTGAAGGTTCAGGGGTTCAATTCCCGGTTCAGGCAGAAATTTTTCTCTTTACCATTGATTTAGAATAATTTAATTGTGTTCATTAATTTACTTTTTTCTATCATAGTAATAGCTTTAGCTTCTCAATATCAATTTTAATAAATAATGCTATAGCTGTGTGGAGTCCCTTCAAGTCTTCTTCAGATAGAAGCCATTCATTGTGTATTTGTGAATGATGATTCATTGCAATTGAATGTGGGACCAGTAGAGTAAGGATTTCTGCTTGGATGGGAATGAAGCCTGAATTGGCTCAGTGGACAGAGCATTAGCACGGAAAGCTGAAGGTTCAGGGTTCGATTCCCGGTTCAGGCAAAAATTTCTCTCTTTACCACTGATTTAGAATAATGTAATCCTATCTAACTCCAAAGCTGCACTCCAAGTCATGAGCAGGGTGTCCAGCAAATTATAACATGAAATTCCTGACTATTTCCTGTTTTTTATGGCATCAAAAAATAATTCCAGGGTTCTTTTATTACTAAATTGAATTAATTCTATTACAGCTAATTTTGTAAAAATTGCTTTTTAATCATTTATTTTTAAGGCAAGGGCTTTAAATAAGAATAGAAAAATAATATTTTTTTTATTTGAACATGAACTATGCTACCATAAAATATTGCAAACAATCTCATGTTAAAATTACTTTATTCATATCTTATTTAAATCGTTTGACAATTTGTATAGATCTCAATGCAATATTAATAGAAAGAATTGGTCAATTGTGTATGAAAAGTGAAAGACCAAGCAAAAAACACTTGCCGAGAGTTACGTTAAAAATTCTTGTGTTCAATAAGCTGACTGTAAACTTACTGCATAGGTGCTGCAACATAATGCAACATAAATTAAACCAGTCTGGGAAAGCTGACGATAAAACAGAATTGTTTTGAAACATGTCCAAGAACAAATCAACATTAATATTGAGGTAAGATGTCCAGACCAAAAATAATATAATTACTGCATAGAGTCTGATTGATCTGGATTATTGAACTACGTGTGCTTACGTATTTTTTGTAATACGATATTGTGTTGGCAAGGGCCGGCACTTCTTTAGAGCAGCAGCTTGACTCCGCTAAATCTATGCTGTAGTTTCATAAACATTTCTTTCAAGAAATATTCCAATATATGTATGCATTTTTAAAATGTGGTTTAAAGGTTGCGATTCATTTGATCTGAATACAAGTTAAATGTTCGTCACTTTACGAATTCCCATCTATTTCCTGGTTTTCCCAGTTACTTTCAAATTCCCAACATATACCCAGTTTTCAAGATTTTCCTGATTGTTGGACACCATGATAATTCAATTACATCCCCTAAATTATATACACACACACATGTATATATACGTGTGTGTGTTAAATACATATCAGAGGAAGAGTAATAAAAATCTAACAATTTATTGATATAAGAACCACTTTTTCAATGGTTCCCAGCCCCCTGGTTAATCATAACATTAGAATGAAAAAAGAAATCATACAATATGCAAGGAGTTGAGTTATTCGAAGACGTAGTAGTGTTAAAATTCATCGGAGAACATATTGTTTAAACAACTCACCTCATAGGATTCATGCTTCCATGATATCGCGATTTCAAACATAGTCATGTTCATCGTCAGCCATAACTCCGACTGACGAAATTCTTCGGCCGTCAACTATTCTATTGTCGCCATCTTCAGTGCTGCCATCTATGGTTGAATTTATGAACTTCGAAATCAATGTAATTTCGTTAGGGATATCAAAATTCATTGATCTATTTTTGTTTTTCTGAATGTATATTTTTTCCCAAACTGTCAATTCCAAAGGTTTCTCTACTTGTTTTAAAAGTTTAGCTTCTCTTCCAATTTGATGATGTTCTAATAAACTATGTGCAGCAATTGCAGATTTTTCAATTTCACAATTTTTAATATTTCTGAAATGTTCTTTTGTCCGAATTTCAAAATTCCTTTTTGTTTTTCCTATATAAACTTTATTGCAATCTTCACAATTTATTTGATAAATTCCAGATTTCTTACTGTCTGGAACATTGACTTTTTTATTGGTACTTAGAAGATTACCCAGACTAAATTTATTTATTGGTGCCAAAGAAATTACATTGATTTCGAAGTTCATAAATTCAACCATAGATGGCAGCACTGAAGATGGCGACAATAGAATAGTTGACGGCCGAAGAATTTCGTCAGTCGGAGTTATGGCCGACGATGAACATGACTATGTTTGAAATTGCGATATCATGGAAGCATGAATCCTATGAGGTGAGTTGTTTAAACAATATGTTCTCCGATGAATTTTAATGATTATACCTCATAATGTTTACTTCCCAACATTAATTAAATATACGTAGCAGTGTTATTCATGTCTCTGTTTATAATGTCATCACATGTTATCTATCACTCATCTTCTTGCACCACCTGCAGGGCCTGGCTAGTAATACCTTGTATTTTCACAAATCTTATGATGGAAACCATGCACTGCAAATCTGGTGACCACATGTTTCAATTCATAATTTTCTTGCATCCATTCTTATAATATCATGGTGACAGCAGTATAGAATTCACCTTATATTTCTTCTCTTTTGGACAGTAATTGAGGTGCATTTATTCAAAGCCCGATAATTACACATTCATTCTGCTTTAGGTACCTGATTTTCAGAAGCCATAACTAATTACCATAATATAAATTGATTATGGTATGTATGCTGGTTTTAAAAGTAAAATACGGTATTTAGAATCTTTTCAGAAAAATATATCCATATGGAACAATAGCTACCAATATTGTGTAGTAATAAATTACTTGATGGCTCAAACTAGATTTGAAGTAGATAATAGATTTTGAAAAAATGCCCCTCATTTCTCGGAAGAGATCTCTATAATATTTGAATTGCATTCTAAAAGAATTGATTACAATCAATCTTATTATTTTTTTAAATTAGAATCAATTATGAAATTAGTTCTGTTATTAGTTATATTATGTATACTGATTTAAAAGAGTTCACACAGAATAATGGAGACTTCACAGTACAATTTATTTCACCAACAATTTTAATTTTGTTGAGTTGTTTCTTGACTCACCTCATACTTCTAAACTCCCTTGCAGATCCAGATTTCGTCACTGTATTTGTGACATTCTCAATGCTCTTCACGTCAGTTGTGAACGTGAACAGCATTGAGAATGTCACAAATACAGTGACGAAATCTGGATCTGCAAGGGAGTTAAGAAGTATGAGGTGAGCCAAGAAACAACTCAACAAGATTAAAATAAACCTCATAGTGTTATTTCCTACCACATAACTTAATTCACCAACAATGTTTGCATAATAATAATTAAATGAATCGTGATTTTTTCTTACCTCATACATCTATGTTTTTTTAAACACAGCACTGCAGTATTGGCGACACTTTGTCGTGATGAAAACAGCTGACGATGACGACAAAGTGTCGCCGATACTGCAGTGCTGTGTTTAAAAAAACATAGATGTATGAGGTAAGAAAAAATCACGATTCATTTAATTATTATTATGCAAACATTGTTGGTGAATTAAGTTATGTGGTAGGAAATAACACCATGAGGTTTATTTTAATCTTGTTGAGTTGTTTCTTGGCTCACCTCATACTTCTTAACTCCCTTGCAGATCCAGATTTCATCACTGTATTTGTGACATTCTCAATGCTGTTCACGTTCACAACTGACGTGAAGAGCATTGAGAATGTCACAAATACAGTGACGAAATCTGGATCTGCAAGGGAGTTAAGAAGTATGAGGTGAGCCAAGAAACAACTCAACAAGATTAAAATAAACCTCATAGTGTTATTTCCTACCACATAACTTAATTCACCAACAATGTTTGCATAATAATAATTAAATGAATCGTGATTTTTTCTTACCTCATACATCTATGTTTTTTTAAACACAGCACTGCAGTATCGGCGACACTTTGTCGTCATTGTCAGCTGTTTTCACGACAAAGTGTCGCCAATACTGCAGTGCTGTGTTTAAAAAAACATAGATGTATGAGGTAAGAAAAAATCACGATTCATTTAATTATTATTAATTGAACCTCATAATATTAAAAATTCCCAAATTTAATATATAAATCTTTGCATAATAATGATGAAAAACAAAACAGCTACAAGAACATTATGAAGTAACATAGAAATAAAAGAATAATGTAACTAACAAACAAATGCTATCTAAATAAGTACATGGTCACACTTTTTTAATTAAAATTACAGTGGGAGGAAACACTATGAGGTATTTACATTAATAAATGAGTTGGAGAAAATGTTTTAACATCCCACCTCACAAAGTTGCATGTCTTCACGATACTGGTTTCAAAGTATAGTATTACTTCTATCTTCAGTCAAATTCCAATTGTCGAAATTTTGTCGTTAATATCATCTTCTAAACTACCATCTGGTGTAGGTTTTATGAACTTGGAGATTAAATTATTCTCGTCAGGGATATCTCCAAGTTCATAAAATCTACACCCGATGGCAGATCAGAAGATAATGTTAACGACAACATTTTGACAGTTTGAATTTGACTGAAGATGGAAGTAATACTATACTTTTGAAACCGGTATTGTGAAGACATGCAACTTTGTGAGGTGAGATGTTAAAACATTTTCTCCAACTCTTCCAAATTATTCTTTCAATAAGTTCTGACCTAATTTATTGGTGGTATAAAGTTGCCATAATTCTTTAGTTGAAACCAAAATGGAGTGAATGGCAAGGAAAAAGTAAAATTAAAAAAAAAAAAAAAAATTTATTCACATATGAATCTATGAAGAGTTATTAAGAAAGAAGAATTAACAATTTAACAGCAAAATTCAAAATGGAGATATTGAAATATTTTAATTAATTTCTGATCTTCCTAGAAAAAAGTAGTACAGCAAACTCCCGATTATCCAGTTTGCAGATTAACTGGGCATGACTCTTTTTACTGTATTTTTTAAAAATGAAGATAAATACTGTACTGTATTTTGTATTATTATGAAAAATTCTTTATTTTAAAACATGCTACTGTGAACTTCGCTTAGAAACTAGCATAATAGAATAACCTTCACTCACAACCCTTCCCCTGACGTGTTTAACGGTACCAACCAACATTCTTTGAATAAAATACAATTTCGGAAATTTCCATTGTGTGAGTCACTGCAAGTTTGTTGTTACAGATTGAAACCACAGATATGCCACGGCAGTGGGTTTATCGATGGTTAGTAGTGTGGTTATCGGTGGTTAGTAGTGTGGTTATAGCTGATTATTTGTCATCGCTGGTTTTAAGTGTGGATATTGGTGGTTACTAGTGTAGTTGTTGCTGGTTAAGATGGCCATTTTGAATAACTGTTGTAACCAGAGTGGTCATGACAGCAAAAAGTCCCACTTTTTTTTTCATATTTACGAGTAAAATGAAATAATGATAATACTGACTTGCACCTAAATACATTTAATATATCGTTTTATAAATATTTGTTGCATTTAAGTAGTGTTAAATTGGGTAAATAAATTTCTAATCAACTTCCATGGTGCCGAATAACTTAATTTGATTATCCGTGTTTTTCGATTTTCCATGCATATCTTGGTCCCAATTAACAAGGATAATCGGGAGTTTGCTGTTGTAGCCATGTTTAAATTAATTACTAGCCAAAAATATTATTTTACATATTTTTATAGTATTGGTATCATTTGAGATTTTAAATTCACAAATTATCTTCCATGGTACAAAGACACACATGCATATTAAGTTATGTAGATAGGAAATAACACTATGAGGTTTTTTTAACATTGTTTATTTTTTATTATTTCACTCACCTCATACTTCGTAATTCATAGCAGACCCTGGGTTTCTTCACATCTTTTGTGACATTCCCAATGCTGTGTCACGTTCACAACTGACGTCCAACGGCTTTCTATCCTGCAGACTGACCTCTGCGCCATCTGGTGGCCAACCGAAGAATTTCCAAATCAGTCCTCTCTCCTTATAACCGGGTATTTCAAAATTCATAGTTGTATTTTCATTCTTGCATATGTAAATTTTTTCCCAAATTGTGAGTTCCTTCGGTTTTTCCAATTGTTTAAGTAATTTTGTTTTGGTTTCTATTCTATGTTTTTCTGACCAGGCATGTGCAGCTATTGCAGATTTTTCAGTTTCTCCATTTTAACATTTCTGAGGTGTTCTTTTAATCTTGTATTTAGATTCCTTTTTGTTTTTCCTATGTATATCTTTTCACAATCTTTACAATTAATTTGATAAATTCCGATTTTTTGCAGTCTTCAATCTTTTCATTTTTGTTGGTTTTTATTAAATTACCTAAGCTGTAATCATTTTTCGGTGCTAATTTAATGTTGAATTTGTTGAAAATTTTTTTAAACTTGTCAAATACTAAAGGATGGTATGTGAACTTCTTGAATTTTTTGCCTATATTTTTATCTGTCTGAAGAGTACTTTTATCAAATTAATTGTAAAGATTGTGAAAAGATATACATAGGAAAAACAAAAAGGAATCTAAATACAAGATTAAAAGAACACCTCAGAAATGTTAAAAATGGAGAAACCGAAATATCTGCAATAGCTGCACATGCCTGGTCAGAAAAACATAGAATAGAAACCAAAACAAAAATACTTAAACAATTGGAAAAACCGAAGGAACTCACAATTTGGGAAAAAATTTACATATGCAAGAATGAAAATACAACTATGAATTTTGAAATACCCGGTTATAAGGAGAGAGGACTGATTTGGAAATTCTTCGGTCGGCCACCAGATGGCGCAGAGGTCAGTCTGCAGGATAGAAAGCTGTTGGACGTCAGTTGTGAACGTGACACAGCATTGAGAATGTCACAAAAGATGTGAAGAAACCCAGGGTCTGCTATAAATTATGAAGTATGAGGTGAGTGAAATAATAAAAAATAAACAACACATGCATATGCCTATATAAAACATTAGAAGAAGCCTCCAAAAAAAAAGAAATGAATTCTTGTGGAGAGAAATGAATGTCACCACATCAATTGTTAAGAGGATTGAAAATCAAACACTTAAATGGTATGGCCATGTACAAAGAATGGAAAATTAAAGATGGCCAAAAAATATATACCAGTGGTCACCCCCTGGAAGAAATAAACGTGGCAGACCAAGATGGAAATGGAAAACCTACGTCAGAACTATAATGGATGATAGGAATTTGGAAGAGGGAGATTGGAATGATAGAGATAAATGGAAACTGAAGACGGCAAACCTATAAGTGGGGGAAAGCCGAAGAAGAAGAGAAAGATCAGTACTATATTGTGGAAGTGAGGGATGGACAATGAGTAATAAAGACATCCATCGTATTACAGTGAGCGAGATGAAGTTGATGAGATTGAAAACAGGTTATTCCTGATGGGATCATAAAAAGAAATTAAGATTCCTGCAAGAATTTCAGCTATCCATTTTGTGAACAAATACTAACACAATTGAAAAACTCATGTGCTATGTATGTACAAGAATAGAATCCCAAAAACCATGCTTTGCTACTGCCCACATGGAAAGTGATTTTTGGGCTGTCCAAAAAAGAGATGGATTGAAAATCTAGCCTTGAGATCATAACAGGCCTTATACTGTAGATAATGATAATGACATTCACAAATTGATGGTGATCTCCTATCCATAATTTTGACTGCATTTTCATCAAATTGCAAGTAGGCCTATGTTGTGAGCCATTTTTGTTTTTAACCCATTCGCCTCAAAAGACGAGGTAGACTCGCCGTCAGTTAATGGCCTTCAACTCAGAAGACCAGGTACACTCGCTTAACTCTGCAGTTATATATTTTGCAATATTTTGTACATCCCTTGACATTGTAATGTTTTGTTAACATTTATGAATAGTAGAAGAATGTGTTTTGGCCTTCATCCTTATTGTAATTTCAAGTACCATTATCTTTTGTTTGTTTTGAATGTCTGTGAATAGACAATATTATTTACGGTAACTTAAGTTCGGTTTCTGGTTAAATGCATTGAGCTGAAGCGAATGGGTTAATGAAAATGTGTTGCTTGACAAATTTGATTCCTGTTAAATTAAAAATACTATGAATAATTTAACAAATTGCATTGAAATAATATAAGAATGCCCTAATTTAAAAATAATAATGTTCTAGAATTAAGTTTATTTGTGTTTTCAGGAATATGCCATGTGACCAGAGTAAAATTATGTAATTTAAATGCTAATGAATTTCTTGTCACAATTTAGTTTTTTTATGTATTTATTAACACAAAGGAAATACTTTTTAAAATACTAGCATATTAAATATATATATATTCTTCTTCTTGTGTCATGGAATTAGACCATAGATCTGTTTCTACATCAAGAGACCATATCTTTCCATCTAGTGACAGGATGATCAATATTTTTCTTCCTTTGGGTTAGTAGTGAAGCAAAATTTGTGCGAGTCATTCTTTCTATACATTGGAGCCAATTACTTCTAAGTTTGAATTTTTTCTATAATACTGTAGATATTTGGGTTTGTATTTTTTTAACATTCTTACCTCATATGGTTTTGTCGGGCATGTTTTAAAGCTGTTGCTCCATCGTCAGTGGTTATACAAATTGATTTCTTCTTTTCTTCAAGTTGTCGGCCCTGGATCTGTATTCCAAAGAACTTGGTAATGAGGCTCCTTTCTTCGGGAATTTCAAAGTTCATAATTTCTCCTTGTTCTTCTGTATATAGATTTTTCCCATATCGTGAGTTCATTTATATTTTCTAACTGTTTTAATAATTTTGTATTTAAATCTATTTTGTGTTTTCTGTCCAAATGTGAGCTGCAAATGCAGATTTTGCTACTTCTCCTTTTTTAACATTTCTTGTGTGTTCTTTAGTTCTAATGTTTAAATTTATCTTTGTTTTCCCTATGTATACTTTATCACAATCTGCACATTTTGATATATTCCTGATTTTTTATTATCTTCAATTTTTTTCATTTTTGTTTTGTATTGTGTACAGAAAAATATTAGGATGAGTGTTCGTTTTAAGCGTATGTGTATAGTGTAAGAGTGTCGTATCAGTGATGATCGAGAGAAGGGAGGTAAACCCGGTGCTGCCATATAGCCTACTCATGACAAAAAGCACTAAGAAGGGGATCACTAGGTTTAACTTCCCTATCTGACAGACAAATCACTATCAACAGTACCATATACTTGAAAACATGTACTGTGGAGTATTTTGAAGTTTAATCCAAGCATTTGGTGCACAATCTAGCAATCAGAAATTGTACACCACTACTCCTTCTAACTTTGAGATTAAAAAAATGTAGAATTAAAACTTCAACCTGTTAGGTACTCAATAAGGAAGAAGGAATGCTATTACCTGAGATTGTATGATGGAACTTCCTGATGTAATCATTGTAAAAATTGATCCTATAGACATAAAAATTGTCTTACAATGTTTTACAATTTATGTTAATAAGAAAATATTTTACCTTGACTACTATTAGTCATGGTGGTAAGTTCATCTTCCCCTTCCCCAACTTCTACTTTGAGCTCCATATCATCGTCATCTTCAAGATCTTCAACAGTAGGAACTACTACTGAATCTAGAGGTAGAGGATCTGTGCTAGTGGCAGCATCCAGTAGTGGTGACAACTTCTCAGCCTCACTATCTTCATCTTGTGTCTGTAACATGAAAATTTACAAATTTTATTTATTTTCTAGTTTATATCTTAATATGTATATTTTACAGGATGAAGTTGCCGCAAGCATGAACAACTGTTGTTGTGTTCTACAGGTAAAAATATTGCAAGAGGGAAAAAAGTAAAATTGATAAATAACAACATTCAATTTATATATTGAATCAGATAATTGTTTTTTCATCACATCTCATAAAGCTCCTTGTTTTCACAATACATGTTTCAAAGACCTTCACTTCCACTGTCAGCCAAAATTCTGACTCAAAAAACATTTATCGAACTCAATTTATAAACTGTAAATTACCTCATAGTGTTATTTCCCACCATAATTTTTATTAAAACAACATTCAATTTCACTCTAGAAGTCTATTTACTTCATAGAACATATTTTGAAGGCCATTGTGCACACCCTCAGGCTGATGTATCATTTTGAAAAAACAAATTAATGCCTAAACTGGGACTTGAACCCTGGATATCTGGTTCTATGCACCAATATGCAATCAATTACATCATTCAAGATACAAAAGCCAACATTTCTTTCCTCATATAAAATTATCTAATCATCTCGAGGTTTTATTCAAGAATTATTTTAAATGAGGATTTTACACTATCTTTTTAAACAGTAAAACTTAATATTTGATGTTATATTTAAATATTAATACTTTCCAATACTGGACAATATTTTGAAAATAATCATTATTAATCAATGATGTATCATTATTTCTCTATGTCCTCAATAGCATAAAAACTAATAAGTAAATCATCACATAGTAATATTTTTCACCTAGACATATTTCAGATACTACTGACATTAATTTTATAATTTTTTAGTTTTTTAATAGGTAGATATGATTTGACGATTTTATTATTAATTTAACACTTCTCATTGAAGGATAAATTATATTTGAAGAGAAAAATTTTCGCCTAGACCAGGACTCGAACCCGGGACCCTTGGCTTTCCGGGCCAAGTGCTCTACCAACTGAGCTACCGAGGCGAGTTACGATCTAGACGCAAATTTTTCTCTTATGTATGTTGTAATTCCCTCGCGCCAAATGCTTGAAACCATAGCTTCTATCTTTGCAAATGGCGGCTTCTTAGTTAAGAAGATATTTGTTGGGAATTTAACACTACTTTATAGCCAGTAGGGCTTCTATTGACGATTTTATTATTAATTTAACACTTCTCATTGAAGGATAAATTATATTTGAAGAGAAAATTTTCGCCTAGACCGGGACTCGAACCTGGGACCCTTGGCTTTCCGGGCCAAGTGCTCTACCAACTGAGCTACCGAGGCGAGTTACGATCTAGACGCAAATTTTTCTCTTATGTATGTTGTAATTCCTCGTGCCAAATGCTTGAAACCATAGCTTCTATCTTTGCAAATGGCGGCTTCTTAGTTAAGAAGGCATTTATTGGGAATTTAACACTACTTTATAGCCAGTAGGGCTTCTATTGACGATTTTATTATTAATTTAACACTTTTCATTGAAGGATAAATTATATTTGAAGAGAAAAATTTTCTCCTAGACCGGGACACGAACCCGGGACCCTTGGCTTTCCGGGCCAAGTGCTCTACCAACTGAGCTACCGAGGCGAGTTACGATCTAGACGCAAATTTTCTCTTATGTATGTTTGTAATTCCCTCGCGCCAAATGCTTGAAACCATAGCTTCTATCTTTGCAAATGGCGGTCTAGGCGAAAAGTTTTCTCTTCAAATATAATTTATCCTTCAATGAGAAGTGTTAAATTAATAATAAAATCGTCAATAGAAGCCCTACTGGCTATAAAGTAGTGTTAAATTCCCAATAAATGTCTTCTTAACTAAGAAGCCGCCATTTGCAAAGATAGAAGCTATGGTTTCAAGCATTTGGCGCGAGGGAATTACAACATACATAAGAGAAAAATTTGCATCTAGATCGTAACTCGCTTCGGTAGCTCAGTTGGTAGAGCACTTGGCCCGGAAAGCCAAGGGTCCCGGGTTCGAGTCCCGGTCTAGGCGAAAATTTTCTCTTCAAATATAATTTATCCTTCAATGAGAAGTGTTAAATTAATAATAAAATCGTCAATAGAAGCCCTACTGGCTATAAAGTAGTGTTAAATTCCCAATAAATGTCTTCTTAACTAAGAAGCCACCATTTGCAAAGATAGAAGCTATGGTTTCAAGCATTTGGCGCGAGGGAATTACAACATACATAGAGAAAAATTTGCGTCTAGATCGTAACTCGCCTCGGTAGCTCAGTTGATAGAGCACTTGGCCCGGAAAGCCAAGGGTCCCGGGTTCGAGTCCCGGTCTAGGCGAAAATTTTTCTCTTCAAATATAATTTATCCTTCAATGAGAAGTGTTAAATTAATATAATAAAATCGTCAATAGAAGCCCTACTGGCTATAAAGTAGTGTTAAATTCCCAACAAATGTCTTCTTAACTAAGAAGCCGCCATTTGCAAAGATAGAAGCTATGGTTTCAAGCATTTGGCGCGAGGGAATTACAACATACATAAGAGAAAAATTTGCGTCTAGATCATAACTCGCCTCGGTAGCTCAGTTGGTAGAGCACTTGGCCTGGAAAGCCAAGGGTCCCGGGTTCGAGTCCCGGTCTAGGCGAAAATTTTTCTCTTCAAAGATATGATTTAATAATATTTCATGGATTTCAGAATAATCTTTTTAACAATTCCTTATCTATTCTTTTTTGTTATTGCAGCTAAAATAACAAATAAATAAATTTCAAAACTATGCTTTATACAATCTAAATATTAACCCTTTAGGTGTCATGAGCCAATTAGATCGGCTCTGGTGCTCCTGTCCATTGCCTGCCAGACAATTACTTAAAGTACTTGCAAAGCCGATCACATCAGCGGGCGCGATTTAAATCTCTGACACAAGAGATTTTACCAGTGGCATGCAGAGGGTTAAATATAATTTCAACTTCCAAAATTCAATATTCTCAACTAGATTACAACTATATTAAATTAATGTTGGGAATTAAATATTATGAGGTATATTTAATATTTAATTTTAGGAAGTTATATTTTGAGGTTATTTTAATTATATTATTTTTGGTCTGGACATCTTACCTCAATATTAATGTTGATTTGTCCAAGAACAAATCAACATTAATATTGAGGTAAGATGTCCAGACCAAAAATAATATAATTATGAGGTATAATCATTAAAATTCATCGGAGAACATTTTGTTTAAACAACTCACCTCATAGGATTCATGCTTCCATGATACCGCAGTTTCAAACACAGTCGTGTTCATCCTCAGGCATAACTCCAACTGTGTTTGAAACCGCGGTATCATGGAAGCATGAATCCTATGAGGTGAGTTGTTTAAACAAAATGTTCTCCAATGAATTTTAATAGATTACAACTGTTGTGTTGGTCGTCCGATGTCTACCCATTACTAAGGGAAAAGAATCCACATGAAATCAGATGGTCAACACAACAGTCTGATGTTTTATTTTAGGAAGTAATATTTTGAGGTTCTTTTAATTAAATTATTTTGAGTCTGTGAAATCTTACCTCAATATTGAGGTAAGATTTCACAGACTCAAAATAATTTAAGAACAATCTGAATTTACTTGACCATAGCCTCAAAAACATATCCAGATAAGAATATTTAATATGAGATGAGGTGTGTATTTCCAGTTCAATCTCTTGATCCTAAAAAAGAGATTATCAGTAAATTTTTTTCTTTCATTAACTTCTGTTTAGTTAATGTTTATTTTATTTTGTTTAGTTACTTCAGTACTCCGGGTAAAGTTAGCACAGCTTTCAAACCAGAAAAGAGCATATATATATATACCATAGCAAACATTACTACTAAGTCCCTGCAAATAAATAGACTGATTTCTTTACATATACAAATAACTCAATTCTGGTTAGTTAATAAACTAACTCTTTATTCAATATTAAGACAATCATAACCAATTACACTTTCATCTTGATGTTACATGTCAGTCATTAAATAACAAAATCAACGTGATTCAGATGAAAAATTTTGGAAAATTTCTAATCCCTCTCTATAGAATGTCAAGGCTTGAGAAACATAATTGCTCGATGTATACACAAAAGCAAAAGTGATGTGGTGCAGACATGGAATCAGTTCCAATTGACAAATAGTGTTGAGGACTTAAACCACACAGACTGTCCATGTTCGATGACTGCACATGATAATTGATATCTAATGACTGTTAACTTGAAGCAAGCGTGGTTGAGTGCTACAGAAATAAATTTGGCATTCGAAGAGGCTATAGGGTTTAATATCTGAAGGATGTAACACTATGAGGTTTCTTTGAACTATTATTGTGAGTAAAGAATTTAGACTCACCTCATACTTCCTTATTTTCTTGCAGACTAGTTTTTTCACACCTTCGTGATATTGTCAATGCATCTTAACTTCTACAGTTAAGATGCATTGACAATATCATGAAGGCGTGAAGACACTAGTCTGCAAGAAAAATAAGAAAATATGAGGTGAGTCTAAATTCTTAACTCATAATTAGCTTATAGGAAGTTATGTATCACATCAAACTGTTAGGAGAAGGTTACACAATACATATCTGCATTCTCAACAACCATGGCGAGCACCACATCAATACACCACTACATCTTGGACACCATTACAGATGGACAAGAAATTATGCTGCATGGACGTCCCAGGATTGGTGCAGGGTGATGTTTATGGACTAAACTCAGATCTGTCTCTACTCTGACAATGTATTTGGAGACAACCTGGTATATCCTAAAGAACAAGAATAAAGACCAGAATAAATTCGACCATGTTGTCTATAAGAAAATATATATAAAGTGTAAGCTGTTCTAAAGAAATATAACATTAAATGGCTTCAACGTGTCCCATGTGTGCAACAAGGTGGTGGTGTAGTGTTGTTCTGGGGTGTTCAGGACAGGCTCAATGATACAGGGAATACATTCTGCAACCAAAAGTGGGACCTGGATTCCAGCCCATTATGGAATACAAGGGAATGAAAGAGCTGATATATTCCAAAGAAAAGGGTGTAAATTAAGCAGAAAATAAGAAATACATTTTATTATAAATCAATTAAAGAAAAAACTTTAATGATAATTACAATTCCAATTTAATTGAAAAGTTGTAAACAAATATAAAAATACTGTTAGAAAACCCATCTATAATTTCGGAACTACCACGAAAATCTGCGATTGCTATACTGAAGCTTACTACCGGACATGATTGCTTAGGCTAACATCTTCATAGAATTGGTGTATTAATGTCTCCTGAGTGTATATTGTGTTCTCAAGGTGTGGAAATGGACAGAGAACATTTAACAAACAGCGTAGCTCTTCAAAATGATCAAGATGTGACATCCTAGTATTGGGAAGCAAGAAGGAGAATAACTTCATTGTTAACTCTAGAGCATTAGCTACATACATACATACATACATACATACCAATAGCGGGGCGTATCACCAACATTTTGGTGAAAATTTCAACTTGATGAATGATAACTTGCATGCTCATAATGCTGCTCTTGAGAACATGTTACTTGAACATGCTAGTATCAGCAGACTGGAATGGCCTGCCTATTCCTTAGATATAAACCCAACTGAACATGTGTAGGATTGATTGAAACGAGCTGTTTTTGGACTTCAAGAACGACTACATTCTCTGCACAACTTATGCAGAACTTGCCATTGAAGAGTGGGACAATTGTTAATCTCATCGATGGTATACCATGACGGATTCAAGCCTGCATCCGAGCAAGGGAACATTCCACCACATACTGACATTTATCAGAAGTGATGTGAAAAACCCTCCATGGGAAACAGATGATTTTTCTTTACACAAATGTTTGTTTTTTTTAGTTTGATGATCCACACATAATGCAAATGAATATATACTCATGCCTCAGAGCCAAGTGTTTTTTGTGCCATGAATTTTATAATAAAGAGGTGATCCAAAACCTTTGTTGATGTGTGTATATCAAGTGACTAGTTTGTTGCTAGGTCGCATTGGAAATGTCTTCCATATTATCCTGACAGGATTCCCATGGCTGATTTGTTCTCACAATAGAAAGACTCTCAGAAACATCACATTTCCCAATACTCCATGGTTCATAGTTAAACATGGTTCCATTGGTTCTCCGAGCAGTAAGGCACTCATCACCAAGATCAACAGAGGCCACCTTTTTTTTTTATTAATTATTAATGAGTTGGTTATTAAATATTGGAAAGGTCATATAGAAAGAATGAAGACAACCAACTTGCAAAATAGAGCTAAAGAAGATAGACCAATGGACAGAAGAAGAACAAGAGGAAGACCAGCCAAGAGATGGATAGACAGTGAATGCACATCTAATACGTCTTCCTCCGAGGAGTGATTTTTGGAAATAAACAGGATGAAAATCCTACAAATTATGAGTAAGAAGAAGAAGAAGAGTTTGGTTATTTAGACTCACCTCATATTTGTTTTTTATGCAGGCAAGGTTTTGTCGCTTTGCATGACATTGTCGATGCATTCCAACTGAGGCTACCTTGCTGATGGCATCCTATGATTGCCACATATTTGGCAGAAGATCCAGAATTTCATTGATGACCATATTGAAGGAATGTAATGACTTTTGCTTATGAACTCAATAAATCCTTGTCTTATCTTTGTTGCCTCTATTTACTTTATAACCCTTGTACTTGAAACTATACACGAAAATAGCAATAACAATCAATGAAATGGGGAAAAAGACTTACCAGAAATCCATCCATTGCTAAATTATTGCAAGTCTTGAAATAAAGAAAACATTGTATCTTTAAATAATATTGGCACTACTATATTATGAAAACTGAAAATTAACTTATAATCTATAAATCATCACAGGACATATGTATCAAAGAACATTGTTCTTATTGGGATGGTAAACAAATTGTAAACAAAAAAAAAAGCATGTTGATTAGCATCTGTTGTAACTGACATATTAAAAATAGATTCAATTAATAAAAGAAACTCCATGACAATAACCCTAGGAACATTCATCATAACAGTTGGCTGCTGTTTCACATGCACACGTGTCAGTCACAGAGATGAACGAACATACAGCCTGTATTGTGATGACATGTGGCATTATGTATCTACTAGCAGTGATAGGTGGTCTTTTTCAACCTGAAGATATTACTTATTGTAGCTACCCAAATTTCTCACAATACATTTAATTCATTTTCATAAATACATATATCACAAATGGATACTTGGAGGTTAAAAAGACAGGCATTTAGAATATAGAATACAAGGGAAGAGACCAAGAGGTCAGGCAAAATATAGATGGGAGGAAGAAGTTATGAAACATGTTGAAAAAAGAATAATAAATTGGAGAGTAGTGGAAGAGGGGGAGCTGTAGGATGATTCAGACAGGCAAAAGCATTATAAAAAAAAAGACCATCAAAAGGGGGACACAAAGAAAGATTAATTATATAGATACAGGGTGAACGATAATTATACTGATAAACTTCAGGGACTGATTCCTGACTGGAAATAAAGGAAAAAGGTCCTATAAACATGTGTCCAGAAATGAGTGATGTGCATGCAATGACAATAAATCGTCCCGGCATACAATACATAGCATAATCACATCCACGTCACAACAAATGTTCAACATGGCCTCCAATGTGATGCAATGCACGTGTTCACACATCCAATCGTGGATTGCCTCACTCTTTTGCATGTTCCGGCCTCTCTCTGATTAGCGTCACAGGCAACGTGGATATGCTGTTGAAGGGTATGTATATCAGGAACTGATTCAGCATACACAATACTATTCAGAGGTAACAATCCAGGTTTAAGTCCGGTGATCTAGCAGGCCATGCAACAGAGCCAAGAGAATAATGCCATTCATCAGTGCCATCTACTGTGGCAATGATGCATTTATGGACACTTATTCATAGGACATTTTTCCCTCCATTTACAGTCAGGAATCAGTCCATGCTGTTTGTCGGTGTAATTAAAACTCACCCTGCAGATATATATATATATATATATATACATATATAGCATGATGCATTTTGGGGTAGATTTTTTGAATTTCACAGGTGGTGCCAAGTTGGGGTCTCTCTTTGAATGGGTAAGGATTCTTGAGCTGTCACCTCATGAATCAGAAAGCCAGTGGAGAACTTTCCAACATGCATCTATGTCCTCATTCTGGAAAGGTTGATTCTAGAAAAATATGACTATCTGACAATCGAGACATCCACTGTAGATGGGTCTCAACTGGGCACCAAGAATATTCCTACCATATGTAAACTGTTATGAGGAATAGAAGAATGAGTCATGTCCAAAATGTGGACGAGAGTGGAAGTGACTACCTGCGACAAGAAATTGATAAATGGAACTGTCAGCAAGTAGAAAAACTGAGTGATTAATAATTGAATTGTTAATCAAGAGACAATATCAGTAGCAAGTTATTTATGAAGAATTAGTGAAATTTTGTCAAGTAAATAAAGTGAAAGATAAATTATATTTGAAGAGAAAAATTTTCGCCTAGACCGAGACTCGAACCCGGGACCCTTGGCTTTCCGGGCCAAGCGCTCTACCAACTGAGCTACCGAGGCGAGTTACGATCTAGATGCAAATTTTCCTCTTATATACGTTGTAATTCCCTATCGTCAAATGCTTTTGAAACCATTGCTTCTATCTTTGCAAATGGCGGCTTCATAGTTAAGAAGACATTTATTGGGAATTTAACATTACTTTATAAAGCTAGTAAGGCTTCTAATGATGTTTTTATTATAGATCGTAACTCGCCTCGGTAGCTCAGTTGGTAGAGCGCTTGGCCCGGAAAGCCAAGGGTCCCGGGTTCGAGTCTCGGTCTAGGCGAAAATTTTTCTCTTCAAATATAATTTATCTTTCGTGAGAAATGTTAAATCAGTAATAAAAACATCATTAGAAGCCTTACTAGCTTTATAAAGTAATGTTAAATTCCCAATAAATGTCTTCTTAACTAAGAAGCCGCCATTTGCAAAGATAGAAGCTATGGTTTCAAAAGCATTTGGCGATAGGGAATTACAACGTATATAAGAGAAAAATTTGCGTCTAGATCGTAACTTGCCTCGGTAGCTCAGTTGGTAGAGCGCTTGGCCCGGAAAGCCAAGGGTCCCAGGTTCGAGTCTCGGTCTAGGCGAAAATTTTTCTCTTCAAATATAATTTATCTTTCAGTGAGAAATGTTAAATCAATAATAAAAACATAAATAAAGTGAATTTGGAAATTTTCAGCGAACACATGTTGTGTTTACTCCAAGAAATTCTGTAAAAAACCTATGCACCTGGTGACATTATATATAAAACACTGTATTTGACTGAAAGCTCAATACAACTATAACCATTTTTAGAAAGTGAGAATACCTGAAATCTCTACTTGTTTTACAAATATGGAGTCTACAAAACTTCCTCTTTTTCATAACTGATCCTACAAATCTACTAGAGCCATTTCTGGACATTCCTAACAATGACATCTATCATATTTGAAGAGAGAAATTATATGCTCAGACCGGGACTTGAACCCGGGACCCTTGGTTCTCTAGACCAAGTGCTCTACCACCTGAGCAAGTACCGATCTAAATGCAAATTTTTCTCTATTCATTCATTCAGAGTGTTCTGCTCAAGAGTAGGTCTTTCACTGCAAACACAGCATTCTCTACTCTTTCCTTAACTCAACTTTCCTTTTTGTATCTGCATACAACCATTTATTTTAATATTGTCCATCATCTAATGTCTTTTTCTGCCTCTAACTTTCTTTCCGTTGACCATTCCTTCTAGGGCATCGTTCAGCAGGCAGTTACTTCTTAGCCAGTGGCCAATCCAATTTCTTTTCCTCTTCTTTATGAGTTCCAGCACTTGTTTCTTCTTTCGCCCACTCCGTCTAGCACATCTTTATTTCTTACTTTGTCTGTCCATTTTATATGTTCCATTCTTCTCCATATCCACATCTCAAAAGCTTCCAGTCGCTTTTCCTCTTCCGTCTCTGCACCATACAATGCTACACTCCACACAAAGCACTTCACTAGCCTCTTCTGTAATTCTTTTGCCAAAGGTCCGCAGAAAATGCTTCTCTTCTTGTTAAAAGCTTCTTTTGCCATTGCTATCCTCTGCTTTACTTCCTGACCGCAGTTCATGTTACTACTGATAGTACAACCCAAGTATTTGAAGCTCTCCACTTGCTCAATGGCTTCATCTTTAATCCTCTTGTTTATCTTCCTTGATTTCCTTCCTATAATCATGGCCTTCGTCTTATTTATAATTTTTCTCTATATACATTGTAATCTCCCGCCCACCAAATGCTATGAAGCCTTTGCTTCTATCTTTGCAAATGGCAGCTCCTTTATTAAGAAGACATATTTGGGAATTATACATAACATTATGAATGTCAGTACGGCTTTTATCGATGTTTTATTATTAATTTCATACATCTCAATGATGGATAAATCATATTTGAAGAGAAAAATATACGCTCAGACCAGGACTTGAACCCGGGACCCTTGGTTCTCTAGACCAAGTGCTCTACCACCTGAGCTCCTGAGCAAGTACCGATCTAAACACAAATTTTTCTCTATATACGTTGTAACTCTCGGTCTGAGCGTATAATTTTCCTCTTCAAATATGATTTATCCATCATTGAGATGTATGAAATTAATAATAAAAACATTGAAAAAAGCCGTCGTACTGACATTCATAATGAAATGTATAATTCCCAAATATGTCTTCTTAATAAAGGAGCTGCCATTTGCAAAGATAGAAGCAAAGGCTTCATAGCATTTGGTGGGCCGGAATTACAACGTATATAGAGAAAAATTTACATTTAGATCGGTACTTGCTCAGGTAGCTCAGGTGGTAGAGCACTTAATCTAGAGAACCAAGGGTCCCGGGTTCAAGTCCCGGTCTGAGCATATAATTTTTCTCTCCAAATATGATTTATCTATCATTGAGATGTATGAAATTCCGATTGAGGGTCTTTCCACTTTTCAGCGGTTGCCCTTTTACCAGCCGGCTGCTGGCCCTTCACATCCACATGTGTCAATCACAGAGGTAGATGATCAACAGCCAGTGTAGGGGTGACATGTGGTTAGCATGTCGAGTCCCCCAGCCGTTATAGCTGGTTCCTCAACCTGGAGCCGCTACTTATTGCAGCTACCCAATTGCCTCACGATGCTGGGTGGGCACCGGTCCCATACTGGCCGAAATACCATGAGAAAATTTCTTCCCCCATGGAGACCCGAACCAGCGCAAGTCCCATAGCTCTGCACCAAGGCTTCCTACCTTAACCGCTCGGCCACGGCGCGGGATGATGTATGAAATTAATAATAAAAAAATCAAATGATATCTATTCTCAATTCTATATTCTGCCTTCCATGGCATATACAATTCCTTCATCTCTTTTTAGATCTATTCTAGGTATAAATCCTTTTGAGTAAGTAGTACGTTCCATCTTTCTATCAGTATTTGTTCCATTTATATGATCAACAAATTCAATCACTTATTTTAATGACCATTATATTCATTATGGGAAAGAAAAGCTAATGGTCTGTAATTGGGTCAGAAACCTTAATGGATCTGAAGCTTAATTTTTGTAGTGAGATTTTCTGACATTCAAGAGCAACAATTAGCTAAATCCACTCGCTCACATTTCCATATGGGCATCTCCATGGATCAATAGGATTACAAAAAGTGTAGGAAAGCTATTAACTATGAATGGATAAAAAAAGTGTTACTTGAAATAATTCAAATATTTGTAATTCCTTCTGGAATTACATTCTTCAATTGTTATTTATTTAATACCGTACTTGTTTATCTTTCTTAGAGTCTCTTTTTCAAAAATCTTCTTAAGCACATCATTGCTAATAAAATCATAGTTTCAGATCCAGTTAGATTATAATCTGTAAGAAAGTAAAACAGTCCTTACCTCATCCTGATCAACAACTGTCTTCTCATTAACCAATCTGACAGTGTCACGAGGTCGCAGAGCACTCTTATCTCGGCTATTGGGTCGACTAACATGCCGCACTAGTAGCGGTGATTTTGTTGTTTGATCCTTGTGGTTTTCTTCCTCTCTTGCTAATAATACTGACATCCGGAACTGCAAAAAATTGTTTAGAAGCTAAATTATTGTTCATTTTTCCTTACAGAGAATTATTCCTGTGGTTACCCATGGTCTGGAATTTAGGTTAAATTTAAGACTCTGCGGTGTTTCATTATCAATTATCACCCATTATGTCATTGGAGCAATGCAACTCCACCTTCCAAGAGCCCCAATCTTAGAAGTGAGTTATAATTTTGTCAATGCCAGGAGAAATTGTCAGAAATGTCATAAGAACACTCTGGTGGCAATGAAAACAAAAAAGTAGGTGAGATATTTATGTCATCATGCCGTGATTCAGAGCTATGGGACTTGCACTGTAAGAGTCCCGAATGAAGAAGAAATTTTCTCATGGAATTTCATCCAACAATGAGGATTTTGGTATTTAGAATAAATAATGGCTTCAGGTTGAGAAAACCGCTATAACAGATGAGAGATCCAACCATGATGACCACATATCACCCCCCTTCCCTATGCTGGCTAGATATTTATACACCTCTGAATACACATGTGCATGAGAGGCCAACAAGCCGACTGTTAGGCCAAGGGCCTTCTAGGCCTGTCATGCCATGGAGCTTTTTTATCAAAGTGATTGGATTATTTAAAAAGCAAAGTGTTAGATTTAATATAATAAATTTGAGAATTTTAACATTATGAAAAATTTGAAAAACGATGAAATGCAGCAAGAATACCAAATTAAAATTGCTAATAGATTTGAAGTATTGAAATCTTCAGATGACAATGTGGCAAACGAAGAAGAAACTAATATACATAATGAATGGGAGGCTATAAGAGATACTATTAAATTGTCAGCATCAGAAAGCATTGGTCACTTAAAAAAGAGGCAAAACAAGAAATGGTTTGATGAGGAATGTGCCGACATTGTAAAGAAAAGAAAGCAAGCAAAAATGAAATGGTTACATGAGCCAAATGAGGTAAATTTGGAGCCATTGGGTAGTGTCAGACGGGAAACCACAAGGTTACCAGAGAGTAAAAAGAGGGAATATCTGAGAGAGAAGATTAATGATCTTGAAATGAATGCCAAAAATAGGAACATTAGAGAATTATATCAGGGAATCAGGATAGAGAGGAAAGGGTTTCAGGCTAGAACAAACATAATTAGGAATGAAAATGGGGATATGATTGCATTATTACGAGTATTTGAGAATAAAGTTCTTAGGAATATTTTTGGACCAAAGAGAGATGAACAGACAGGTGAATGGAGAAGACCGCATAACAATGAATTACATGGTCTTTATAGGAAGCCAGATGTAATGACAACAGTTAAGTCTCGTAGACTGCGATGGGCAGGACATGTGGCACGAATGGGGAATGAAAGACATGCATGGAAGCTTCTTGTAGGAAAACCAGAGGGAAAACGCCCAGTTGGTAGACCAAGAATGAGGTGGGAGAATAACATTAATTATGATTTGAGGGAAGTAGATTAAACATTACAAAGCTTTACTGTCAGAAACTAGAAATGAGTTTATAGAAACAACAGAAAATCCAACTATAGAAATGAACGCCCTGGAATTTGATACAATAGATATAGAATTAGAAATTCAAACCCTAAAGAATAAAAAAGCACCAGGGCCGGGAAACATACCCAATGAGTTAATTAAATATGGCCCAAAAAATTTAATAGGTAGATTGAGGGACTTGTTTAATAAGTGCATTGCAATACAGAAGATTCCTGATGAATGGAAAATAAGCTACATAGTACCAATATACAAGAAGGGCGATAGAAGAGACGCAAAAAACTACAGAGGAATAAGTATAAATAACACATTATATAGAATATTTACGAAGTTATTAAAAACAAAGTTACAGAAAGATGTTAAAGACAATTATTAGAGAGAAGATCAAAATGGATTCAGACCAGGAAGGTCATGTGTTGACAATATATTTGCAATACAACAGTTAATTGAAAAACGGACTGCAGTTGGAGAAGAAACCCATTTGACAATGATAGATTTAGAGAAAGCTTATGACTCAATTCCGAGGAACAAATTATGGGAAGTATTGGAGAAATACAATATTGACAGAAACCTAATAGAAATTATTAAACAAACCTATAAAGATAACTCCGCTTATGTTAAAATGGGAAATATAATGTCTAATCCTATAAACACCTCAAAGGGATTGAAACAAGGGTGCAGTCTATCACCAATTTTATTTAATATTTATGTAGAATTTATATTAACGAAATGGAAACAAAGCTGCAAAGGTATGGGGATCCCAATAGGCAATAGATTTTTGCTGACATTACAATTTGCCGATGATCAACTGGTTTTAGCGCAAGACAATTTTGATATGGAATTCATGATAAAAAGGTTGAAAAGCACATATGAATCATGGGGTCTCACAGTAAATTTACAAAAAAACAGAATATCTGGCAATAAATAGCAATGAAAGAGGAAAACTTAGTATTGGAAGATGGAATCCAAATAAAGCAAGTGAAACAAACTAAATATTTGGGAATGATTATGGGATAACATCGAAGGTATAGGCAAAGAGAACATAAAACATAGAATTGAATTGAGTAGCAAAATAATATCATCATTAAATTCCATATGGTGGGATAAACATATTTGGAAAGACACAAAAAAATATATTGGTAAAACATTGGTGGAATCTGTTGCAATGTACGGAAGTGAGGTATGGACAATCAATAAGTACTACAAGAATAGACTAATAGCTCTAGAAATGGATTATTTACGAAGAAGTGCCAGAAAGTCTAAATTAGAACGTGTCACAAATAAGGAAATTAGAAACAAAATGGGAGCAGAAGAAAGCATAATTGAAAGAATTGAGGAAAAGGAATTAAAGTGGTTAGGACATGTTTTAAGAATGGAAGATGAGCGATGGCCGAAGCAACTATATGAATGGCATCCTAACAGAAAGAAGAAAAGAGGAAGACCAAGGTTAACATGGAAGGAAAACATGAAGACAGTAATGCAAGCTAGAGGGCTAAGCAATCGAAGATGCCCAAGACCGTAGGCTTTGGAGGTTTTGGCACTTGGAAGACGGCAGCAGCTGTAAAAACCCGAAGATAGAATAGATTATACAGGGGATGATTGGAAAACATTGGCTCAGGATAGGATATATGGAGAGCTTATGTCCGCATTGCCATGAACCTACGGGTTCGATAGTGCCAGTGAGTTAGTTATGAGGTTTCATTTATAAGAATATCAAATGAATCGTGAATTCTTCTTACCTCATACATCTATGTTTTTTTTTAAATATAGATACATATATGTGTTTAAAAAAATATAGATGTATGAGGTAAGAAGAATTCACAATTAATTTGATTCTTATAAAAGTGTTAGATTGTTGTGTTCTGACATTCCGCACTATAGAGAAGACTAATTCATTCCTTATCCTTTACCTCAAAATTTCCAACATATTTTTCAAAGGCAGGTTTAACTTGTAGAACAGTTATATATAGCAAATAATAAAAGCTGTTATGATCTTACTGAATTTTCAATCTAATGTTTCTATGGATGACCCACAATTTTAAAACTAATTAAGAAATTTTATAGCATGGTCTTCTTAAAGGAAAAGAAATGAAAGGGGAAAAAAAAAAAAAAAAAACTGGAAAAAACATCATATTTGAACAGAAAAATTATACGCTAGACTGGAACTCAAACCCAGGATCTTGGCTTGCTAGACCAATGCTCTACCAACTGAGCTATCTGGGCAAGTTCTAATCTAAATGCAAATCCTTCTCTTATACATGTTGTCAATTCCTGCACACCAAATGCTATGAAACCTTTGCTTCTATTTATCATCATCATCATCCAGGGATTAAGCCTGTTGGCTCGTTCCGGTTTCATGAAAGCTAGAATTTTTAAAATTGTTCAGACCATCTTCTGTGTGGGCATCCAACATTTCTCCTTCCGTGCGGTTTATAATTTAGCAATAATTTTGAATATCTTCCTTCTGGCATTCTATCAATAGGTTCTTTCCAGTTGTTCCTATATTTAATTATTCGGTCTGTAAGTTTGAAAATATTTAGTTCCTTTCTTATATCTTCACTTCTTTTCTTATCCAGCTTCTATTTAAATTAATTAATTAATTGCTTCTATATTTGCAAATGGCTGCTTCTCTATTAAGAAGACATTTATTTGGAAATTTTACATTACATTATAAAGCCAGTATGGCTTCTTTCAAGTTTTCATTATTCATTTCATACATCTGAATGGGGAGATGTATGAAATGATTAATAAAAACTGAAAGAACAACTTAAAATATAAGACAGTTATTAAGTTATCTCATACATAATGATAATTTTTAATGTAATTTTGTGTATCTGGTGGAATTATGAAGGTTTCCAAAAGATGTCAGGTTAGAAAATTTATTTTATGAAGTGAGGTAAGCATTTCTAATTAATGTTCTTTTTGATTGTTGCAATAATGCAAAGGTAACTCAGAAAGTTTCTGGATACTGACAAAATATTTGAGATAATCTAAAACTTACCATTACATCTTCTCAAAATAATCTCCTTCAGCCTCTATATACCTGGACATCCTTCGAAACCAAGACTGGAAGCACTGACGCCAGACTGGTATTAAGCTCCTCTCTAAATGCAATGACAGCATCTTCTGGGCTTTGCAAACCGCTTTCCACATAGTCGGTTTTTCACGGAAGGGAACAGGAAGAAGTCGCAAGGTGCTAGGTCGGGAGGATGAGTCATAAGTTTCACAGGAGTACTCTCCAGAAAATGATTTGTGACACTGGCTGTGTGGGCAGAGGCATTGTCATGGTGCAGTTTGATGCCTCTAAGACCAGTTTTCGGTCGCTTTTCATACACTTTTCAAAAAACTTCCGGGAGACAAACTGTCGTATACCACTCTGCATTAACTGTCCTATGACCCTCAAGAGGAATTGTTGCCACATGACCACTAATAGGGAAGAATGTCACTACCATTTTTTTCCCTACACTCCTAGCCCTCTTGACCTTGGTCGGAGGTGTGTCATCTGGAAAGACCCAGATTGATGACTGTCACTTTGTTTCTGGTTTGTATCAGTATATCCATGTTTTGTCACCTGTTACGATCTCAGAAACATGGCGAGAGTTCCTGTTATCGTATCTTTGCAGCATTTCACGGCACTATTCCACACAAGCTACCTTTTGCCCTTCCATTAAATCATGGGGCACCCAGCAAAAAGAAATTTTCCTCACCCTTAAAAAAATTGTGCAAAATTTTTTTAACACTCCCCGATTCTATACCAAGGGTTGCCTTAATATCTATCCTTGTATGTTACTCTTGGATCTTCTTGCACCATTTTTTCCACAGCACTGATGTTTTCCTCAGTAACTGCCATTGAGGGACTTCTGCTTCTCTCTTCATTTTTGAGGGAAGTTCGGCCCTTCTTAAATTCTGCAAACCAACTGAAAAACAGTTGTACGGGAGGGAGCAAGGTCCCCGAAAGCCTGCCTAAGTCTCTCAAGACTTTGTTCCTGATGTAACCCGATTTTAAAATCATAATAAATCATGGAATGAAAATGTTAACGTTGCAGCTCCATTGCGAGACACTGAATTACTAACATCCCACTTTGTTTTAACCCCACTGTTAAGAGAGGAAATTATGTGTAAATACAGATAAAGTATGGGCTATCACATGGTATATCCGGCTTATTCTTATCTCAAACAGATTACTTGAATCCGGAAACTTTTTGAGTGACCCTCGTAATATTATAAATTCAATATATTTCTATATTATAAGTACCTGTAGATTCTCAGCGATATTCATTTTTGTAACATTATACTGTTAAGGAGTTGTGCACAGTGTGGGATGTGTCATAAAGTTAAGATCTAAATATAAAACATAAGTATTACCTCAGGAGTATGACAAGCACTGCCATTCCCCGTCTCTCTTGATCTCTTTGTCACTTCACAATCTTCTGGACTGGAGGTCTGCTTTAGTGAAGATGGTGTTCTTTCCATGCTTGATCTATAATTCCAACAATACAATATATTGTTAATTTAGTGCAATGACAAGAACAATAAATATGGGTAATCTAAAATACAGATAATATATACTATCACTAGAGTCCGGATATTAGGCACTTAAAAAATTCAAAATAGGCAGGCAAAAAAGGCACTAAAAATCAATAATATGGCACTAAAAAATTCAAAATAGGATCTTACAAAAAATGGACTACAACATGATTTTTACAGCCTTACGTAAAGAATATACAAATATGCTATTAAGAGCATACAAAGATATCAGAGATGATTTTGGAACTTGTTTTGCCTTTTTACAAAGAGCAGACATATGTTTTGCAGTGTGTACATGCTGCAAAACATGGTGCTTCTTCGCAAAATTCACTGAAATTTTACACACTTTCCAAAACAATATTGAACTGTCACTTGAGAATATTTCCGCACCAAATTCTTTCACAAAATTGGTCATTTTGTCTTTTACTGTTGTCCGTTCTTTAGGCATCATAAAGCAACTGTTCTAAAGGTAAAAAAAAAAAAATGGCCACATACACTTGTTGCACTACTTTGTCTTTGAAGCACCTGTCTGTAAACAAGGATTACAGACAGAATTCAATGTTACCAACATCAAAAATAATATTGCCAGTCACTTAAAGGTTTCATTCAGCACCAGGTGTGAGACAGAGAAAGAAAGCTTAGCCATCTACCCTCTTTGTCACCTCAGCAATGTTTATATTGAAAGAAGCAAAGCTGTACTATAGAATTTCCTTCAAGCCTTACAGTCGGAGCATAATACAATGGGACAGAGCTCAGGGCTATTTCGCTCAACGGGAATGCATGAGGTGGTTAAATACAATAGCCGGTACTTTTTATTTCGCCTAACAGGAATGCATTAAGGGGGAAACCATCTACCTGCTAGGTTATTGGCTATTGCCACCCTTAACCTAAAATATTCCAACAATTTATAAAAAGAACATTTGAAAATTTCTATGCAATGATAAGTGTCATGAATTTTGTTCATTTCAATTAATTTAATTGAAATACTAAGTTAATTTCGAGAAAAAATAGCAAATAGGCATTTAAGCTGAAATAGGCATTTATAGGCAAAATGAACTTCATGGAAAACAACTCTAGGGTCATCAATATGAACTCATATGAAGTCACTTTTACAATATCTATAATAAATAACTATAGACATTTTCCCTAACTATCACAAACATTAATCTTTGTCATTAAAGGTGTAAGTTATTAAATGGAACTCTACTGGTTGGAATCATAATCTAAAGGACTGCCATTAAACTGCATGCGAGTAATTTTAATCTGGCTGCTCAAACCTTAAAAATTTTCATTCTATTGTTATTTTGAAAAGAAAAATTAATGCCCGAATCGGGATTTCTGCTTCTGATGATAAAGGGAATTGTATATGAGGAAGAAGAATTAGCATTTATATCGGAAGCCTGAAATAGTGTAATGGTTAGCATGCAATTATACAAAACTAAAAGTTTCGGGTTCAAATCCCAATTCAGGTGTTAATTTTTTTTTTTTCCCCTCAAAACAATAATTGTCCATTATTGCAAATTTTAAATTTAAATTAATGCACTGAAATATAATGCTTAAGTACTATAAAAGTTAAGTGATTTTTCATTATAAATGTCTTCTTGGATCAGAGGCCACCAGATAGCACTTGTATCGACAACTATATGATTTTGATGATAAGGAGAATTATAAATGAGGAAGAAGAATTAGCATTTGCATCGGAAGTCTGAAATTGTGTAATGGTTAGCATATTAGCATATAGAGCTAGAGATTTCTGGTTTAAGTCTTGATTAAGGCATTAATTTTTCTTTTCAAAATAATAATTGCTCATCATTGCAAATGTCAAAATTTTAAATAATACATTGAAACATTTTATTGTCTTTCTCTAGCAGTATGGTTCATTAATAATTAAATTAATGTTTTTATTACCTCACCTCATATATGGTGAGGTAATAAAAACATTAATTTAATTATTAAATTAAACCTCATAGTGTTCTTTCCCTGTGAAAGTTAAATAAAGTATGGTTCATGTTGCAGGGCCATTGCTTTATTGCTAAGCTTCAATGTATAAAATTTTTAGATGAGAGACAAGTCAACTAAATCATATATTCTGTAATTACAAATAAGTCTATTTTGTTGTAATCATTCTTCCATCTAATGTTGAGTGCATTCAACCATTCTTCCATCTCCCTCTTCACACTCATCACTATTGCGCATAAATCCTCCATATTGTTTCATTTTCTTTTTTCTTTATTCCTAATATTAAAAACTTGCTTCTTCATAATGTCTCCCTGAAAAAAAGGGTAATATCTTTTTAACAATTCTCTTTAACATCTCGTAATTCATTAAATGTAACTCTAGTGGTTATTAACATCATAATTTAAATCTGGGCATGAAAGGGACAACAAACTTGTAGAGAGGCCTCTTTTTTTCAGGCTTGAGGTTTTTTATGTGCTCCAAATCTATGACATGGGACCCACAACTTTAGTTCCTGTATCATTTCATTTGTTTTCTTATTAACCTCCTTGCTTTCAGTCTAAGAGTGTTATTCACTTGCATTCTTTGCTGTAAACATGGCAACACTATGGCACTGCCGCAATAAAGGTTATACGTTATAATGCTGTAACCACATGACCATTCACGCTTCTGTATTCGGTTTCTACTCTTCCGCTGGCGGTAGTCCAGGACAGTCGCTTCATTCTGTTCCTGCATCATATACTCAAGACCATAACACATTCATCTCAACACACAAGGTTCTTCAAGACTTGAAGCGCACATTATTCAAGTTATTAAAGTAAGTGTTTTAAATTACAAGTTGTGTATTCATTTAAAGTTGCCATGTGACCATTTTATTATTCATACATCCAGCCGTACGGATTTGGTGCACTCAGTTCATCCAGAGGAATCATTAAAACTTAATAAGTCTTGTGCACTGATCAATGTTTTGTCATCTCGTAGAGAGACACTTCAGTTCCCTTTTGAAGGAACCAATACTCAGGATTTTTATGCCCTGAAAAAATTCATTGAAGCAATAAGGTTTGAACTTGCAAAGCTTTGGAACCAGTAAATATATGATATGTGACATAAAAGAAGTCATTCAGGATTTTTATATGTAAAGAAAAAGTCCTCTTGACCCCAGTTGATTTTAAACTCACAAATCTCAGATTCAGAGGTGAGCATGGTAGTCTTTGCAATGCCATAATGTTACTTTGCATTAAATTGTAATGTATGAAAATTATAAGAGTATTTGAGTATAAAGTTAATTAAATATATACATAAATACCAGAACAATTGGATGAATCATTTGCGATGAGTGAGTTCAGATAAAGTTCTTAAAGCCATGCTTCATTATTTTCCAACAGGGAAGAGATCTCTAGGTCATCCAAGGAAATGCTGGATAAAAAATTCATCAATGAGATCGTAATAAGCCCATAAGCCTAAGTCTTGGTTGGAAGAAGAAGTTCTTAGGAAAATTTTTGGACCAAAGAGAGATGAATAGGCAGGCAAATGGAGAAGACTTACATAACAGTGAGCTACATGACCAGCCTCATGGGCTAGTGGTCAGCGTTTCTGACTACAGTTCATGAGGTCACGGGTTTGATTCCCGGTCAGACCATAATAATTTTTCCTTAGATGGAATTATTCCTATGGTTCCCATGGTCTGGAATTTAGATTAAGTTTAGGTTAAGGACTCCCCTGGCACTTTATTATCACTTACCACCCATCATATCATTGGGGTAACATAACTCTGCTTTCCAATTGCCCCAACCTAAGAAACAGATTACAATTCTGCCAATGCCAGGGGAGAAAGTCAGAAATGTCAAATGACAACCTGGTGGCATTAGGAAAAAAAAAACAGTGAGCCACACGATCACTATGGGAAACCTGATATAATAACAGTCAAGTCTCGTAGATTGCAATGGGCAGAACATGTGGCATCAATAGGGAATTAAAGAGGGGCATGGAAGCTTCTTGTAGGAAAACCAAGGAAAATGACCAGTTGGTAGAACAAGAATAAGGCAGGAGAATAATTAACCATGATTGGAGGGAAGTAAATTATACAGGAGTTGATTGGAAAAATCTCAGAATACGGGTGTATGGAGAGCTTATGTTCATGCAGCCATGAACCAATGGGTCCGATAGTGTCTGTGAGTTAGTTAAGAAAATTTATATTCAATCAAAACATGAATTGGAAATGTTACATCTCACCTGGAGGAGTGGAATATAGTTGAGAATGATGATATTTGAAACATATCCAGATAAGAGTGTGTTAATTCATGAGATAAAAAAAAAAACTGCTGGCGCGACAGGCCTACTAGGCCCTTAGCCTACCAGCCGGTTGCTGGCCTCACATCCACATGTGTCAATCACAGAGGTAGATGATAATCAGCCAGTGTAGGGATGACATGTGGTCAGCATGTCGAGTCCCCCAGCCGTTATAGCTGGTTTTCTCAACCTGGAGCCGCTACTTATTGTAGCTACCCAAATGCATCATGATGCTGGGTGGGCACCAGTCCCATACTGGTCGAAACACCATGAGAAAATTTCTTCCCCCATGGAGACTCGAACCAGCGCAAGTCCCGTAGCTCTGCGCCAAGGCTTCCTGCCTTAACCACTCGGCTACGGCGCGGGACAGTTCATGAGATGAAGGATAAAATTTCTGATTCATGTTTTGATTACATAAATCTCACCTTATGCGTTACTTTCCATTACTTTTATAAAAATGAAAACATTTTAATTTATTTTGTGTTGTATTTTGTACCTCATAGTGTTATTTCCTACCTACTAAACTTAATGAAAATTTAAGTTCATTCTATTAATTATGAAAGATAGCATCAGTAATAGAAGTAGTAATACAGGGATGTTACTATATTTACCCAAATATTAGACAAACTTTTTTTTTCTGAAATCTGCAATCCAAAAATCATAACTTGTTTTAAATTTGCAGAGTAGGAAATATGCCCAGTTGAAGTCAATATTTATGTTTATTTGTAGCCTACGTAGATGCCGACTGGTGAGGTCAATGTTTTTAGGCTGCATAGTAAACAGTTGCAGGCTAGGAGATTATTGCCAACAGAACAATGGACAAATAATATATGGCAAAATTGAATATAATATGATAGCCAATAGGAAAATGTAAAAAATCACTTTGGTAAAAAGAATCTCGAAAATTACATTAAAAAATTGAAATGGTTGCCTATGGTAGCAGTAAAATTGAGAAGATAACTTTCTTACGGGCATTAAAATGAGTAAAATTCAGATTATTTCTCCAGAAAGTTATATTCAAGATTTTTATACCATTAAAAATCCATCCATCTTGGACAGGTATAAATGTGTAAATCTCAGAATCAGAGATGAACACAGCATGTGAAATTATTGTAAAAATGTCATTTAGTTAAGCCCAAAAGATGTTTTAATTGCTGAGTTAGATTTGCAATATTATAAATCCAAAAGATAATTCTAAGGTCCAAATAAAACCACATCATTTTTGTCAGAGTAGTTTTAAACAACAATATAATTGAAAATATATCATCATTTTTGAAACTTTTACAGGAATTAATCACTATGATGTTTATTTTATGGTAAAATCACATGTTTCTTCTTACCACTCCTCATACAAAGTTCCTAGATACAATCGCGATTTTGAGACCATAACGGTCTCATCTTCAAAGTACTATTTTTGGCGACTGATGTTATGTCGAGTTAGTAATAGGTCTAGTGTCTGCTATAGTCTCCAACCATGTCTTGTGTGTTGGGCTTATTCTAGTATGTGCCATTCTTTTCACATGCTGAAGAGCCCAAGTCTTGTCTAAAAATTGTGGTATTAATGAAACAATGGAGGTCATTTTAAATTTTTCTGTAACGTCAACATTTCTGGATAATTGTTAAACTTTCATAAGATTCGAAGAAACACAGTTATTATTCCAAACATCACATTACGACACCAGACTGTACAGAGAAACCACTGAAATTTACAAGCATAAAAATTCCTTTAACAAAAAAAAAAAACATGAAGATTAACAAATTCTGGATCCTGGCACTGCACAACCAACACAAGAATGAAGCCTATGACTTCTGCTAATGCCAAAAAAAGCCAACACAAAAAAAAACAAGGCAAGATGTAATGGACAACCACAGAGAATTCCCCCACCACTGGGTTTCATCTATAAATAATGATACCGTTTCCAACGAACCATCCAGTCTGCAGCCGACTGTTGAGGAGTTCACAGAGAGCATGCAGAATATCCTTATGAGGTCTACCGCAACAGTAGACAAAATGTCGAGTGACAAGAAAACCGGACCATGGCCATTTAGCCCAGAAGACAAACCAAACAGGGGTCAATATAAGATGGACGTCAGTTGTGAACGTGACACAGCATTGAGAATGTCACAAAAGATGTGAAGAAACCCTGGGTCTGCTATGAATTATGAAGTATGAGGTGAGTGAAATAATAAAAAATAAACAATATTAAAAAACCTCATAGTGTTATTTCCTATCTACATAACTTAATAAAATCAAATGTCTCATAATTATGAGGAGAGATTTGAAACATTTGATTTTATTTTAAATTAAACATCATAGTGATTTATTCCTATAAAAGTTCAATAGAGCTCAATATTTTTCTTATGATCCAGAAGACTGTAGACAGTAGTTTTCTATAGAATTCTCAAATTAAAAATAAATTATGTAGAAAAAATATATTATCTGTCATAAAAATTCTCTCTATAAAAAACTATAACATATGCAATCTCACATATAATTTAATTCACGAAGACAACCTTTCTATAATTGAATTTCAAATAAGAGTACAACCTACGATTTAAAAACTGCATGCACAAACAATTAAATTATTATTTTATTACCTTACAAACTTTAAAAAACATATGAGAATCAAATAAAATAAGCTTATAAATTAACAAATTACAATGGATTTTATACAATCCTTATTTTAAATTGTTTATATTGGGAGTTGTGGGCATTCGACCATGCACAATCCACATAAAAATTGAATTGCCAAACCTGTTGAGCACTTCTGCTGCTTGTACAGCCACCTCCTGGTCTGGAGTCTCTGCCACATCTAAAGGAGGAGCCATTGGAACAGATCGAGTTGGACAGGGGCCATTCAGAGCTTCAATAAGAGGACACTGCTTCATACCCAGCAGGAATATTCTCACAGCTGCCCTGTACAAAATAAATTCATTATTTATTTTTTTGACAAATAGGTAAATTTGATTACTTAAAAGCATAGGCTCAAAAAGTTCATTTTTTTTCATATTCATAACCCTAACCATACTCACAAGGAAAGGTGATGGTTCATTGAAATGGCTCCCGAGTGAAACTCTATCCACCCAAAGAATACATGGAGTTATTTATTTAATTTTCACAGGGAAAAAACACTGAGGTTTAATTTAAGAATTAAATTATATTTTTATTACCTGACTTCATATCTTATATATAAAAATTAATGTTTGTTTGTTTGTTCGTACTTTATGCGCGGCCATACCGTTGATCCGATTGTGATGGGGTTTTTTGCAAAATGTTCAGGAGATTCCCGGGATGAACATAGGCTATAAGAGAGTTGTGATACTCAACTCATACATCCTTAAAAATCGCCCTTTGTAGTGGAAAACATGAAAAAAGTAGCTCTTTGGACGCTTAAATGGCTTATGCTGCCTAAACCATAAGAAATACACAAAATGAATGTACACAGAATTGAATATCTCAAAAAGCTCTACAAAAAAGTCCACGACAGCATATGTTTATCTCTTGCGGATAACTCACAAAAACCATTTTTGTCTTTCATTGATACCAAGAGTCTCGCGCCGTAGCCGAGTGGTTAAGGCAAGAAGTCTTGGCGCAGAACTATGGGACTTACGCTGGTTCGAGTCTCTACGGGGGAAGAAATTTTTCTCATGGAATGTCAGCCAGTAAGGGACCGGTGCCCAGTGGGTCAGAAATGAAATCTAGCTGGGGGGAAAAAAAAAGTCAATTTATCTTTTTTTTTCCCATTCTAATGTAATTGTTATATGACGGTTCTTAACATATCTGCAAAGGAGGGTACAATTCTAATGTTCATGACTATGTGACGTCATCATTCACACTTCTTGAGCCACAACAGAAGGCTGTAAGAGGTTTTCTTACGAACTTATTTAATAATGTTTTTATTATTGATTTAACATTTCTCAATGAAAGATAAATTATATTTGAAGAGAAAAATTATACATTCAGACTGGAGTTTGAACCCACCTTAGCTCAGTGGAAGTGTATTGGCCTAGAAAGCCAAAGGTCCTGGGTTCAAACCCCAGTCTGAGCGAATAATTTTTCTCTTCAAATGTAATTTGTCCTTTAGTGAAAAGTATTAAATTAATAATAAAATCATGGAGAGAATAATCTTAATGAATTGAAAAATTATGTTTTCTTCATATGAAAGTTATATCATAGTGATCTAGCCACAGAAAATATGTAATTAAAATCAAACAATGTTTAAGACAAAAACATTTTTCATAGCGAGCATGCTTCATAGTACCAATGCAGAATACTCTTTGTGTTCTCATATTTTGAAGGGATCATCATGTTTCAAATAGGGTGTTTTAAATGATGTAGCCCATTTTGATAAATAATCACTTTTATAGAATGATTACCACATCATATTTCTGAATTGAATTTCTGAATTTATGGGAAAAAAATTCAATTTAAAACTTTTCTTTAATTTTTTAATTATTAATTGCAGAAAACTGAAAATGGACATTGATTGTAAGCACAAAAAATAATCTCTGTGCCAGAAGTTTATGTCTGAACCAAGCAAAACTGCATCGGTAATAAACATCACCATGTTTTAGTAATTAACATGATCTTTCTAAAATTGTTTGGTTCGTTGCTATTGCGGTTTTTCTTGATTGATGTTTTAATTATTATTTCTCCCTTGCCTTCCAGTAAAGAACCTCCAGACTTGCATTCTTATGGTTATCATCGTAAAGTTGTCTGTATACAAGTAGATGTTTTTTTTAGATTTTGTTTCTGTTCTTGCACAGTGGGCAATAGTCTTTGGGTGTGATTATATTTCTTTTGGCCTCTTTCTATTAAGTTTATGAATTTGTATTTAATTTTAGGAAGTTATATTTTGAGGTTATTTTAATTATATTATTTTTGGTCTGGACATCTTACCTCAATATTAATGTTGATTTGTTCTTGGACATGTTTCAAAACAATTCTCTGTTTTATCTTCAGCTTTCCCATAATATAATTATGAATTTGTGTTTTAATAATTCAATCTCTAAAATATACGAACATGAATTTGATCTAAATCGGCATTTATGAAAAATGTTTCCATCTTGAACATTGTTTAATTTTGCAGTCAACACATTTTCTATGGATAGACCACTTTGATAAGTTTAATTTTTATAATATATTCAGTAAAATTGTCCTCTCTGAAAATATTCATATTACTTCACGTTTCGAAGTAAGTAACATTGTTTTCCCTCCCATGATGGCAGTTATAAGTTTTCATTTAAACATAACTCTACATTTTAGTATACATTTTTACAATGTAAATTAACATTAGGAGTAATTTATAACTCCATATGTCCTTTAGATGAGCAATATTTCATTCTGTTTCCCTTGTTAATGAACCGTGGCATTTCTTTGTCAGTCAAGGAAAAATATATATGTAGTAATTATTGTCTACAATGCTTTCTACGTTCATAGTTAATCACATCACTCATTAAGACAAAGTAGAAAGTGATGAGTAGGGCAAGGCATTTAATGACCTATAAAATGGTAAAAAATGCATTTATGACATAAAAAATGACCAATAAAATTTAAAAAAATGACGAATAAGAAGTTAAGAATTACCAATAAAAACACTATTAATTAGATTGTGTACTCACTTGATTACTGACTTACATAAAATTTAACTTAACATCAAAATATTAAAAATACATATTAGAGTACCTTTTATGGAAGAAAATCCATTTCAATTACACAGTGCACTTTTACAACAATTTTGAATTGCAGTTAACAATCAAAATACGGGTAGAAGCTAGCATAAGCTCTAAGAAATTGAATAAAATTCCTAGAAGTGGGCAAGTTCATTAAGCACATACCTTGAAAAATTAGGGGGTAGTGGGGTGGTAGTGTTAGAAAAGCATCTACTTAATTCAAAGAAGTTGTATTGACAAGGAAAAAAATACTGAATTCTAATAAAAATCTCAAATCAAATACAAAATTATGGCACAGCCTTCCAGGAAAAGAGTAAAAAATGATCTCAAAATGACCTAAAAATTGACAACAAATGGACTCCTATCCCTAGCGGAAAGGTAAGGAAAATGCAAAAAACACCCTACTAAAGAATGCCTGTTGTTTAATCAGTTTTTTTAAGGTCATACATTTTCATAGATGCAAGCAATGTATCAACCATCATAAGAAAAAGATGCAAAATCATTAATTGCCTTGCCCTAGTGATGAGTGAAAGGTAGAATAAATCACAGCTTAACCAAATAGCTAATCTTAATTTATGAGGGGAAAAAATAACAATATATTAAATGCATTTTCTTTTCTAAATTTTAAAGGAAAAAAAATTTATTACATGCATTATATAGTGATGTTCCATTATAATTGTAAATATATAGTGTGCAAGTGTACATGAAAAATGTTTCCCATTATAATTCAAATAAATAAACACTCAAATAATGTATGAAACTAACTTGTTGAGGTCCAAGTTCATTAGTTACTTCTGGAGGTAGGATTGCACCTTGTGCAGCTGTGGAGGACTTCTGGAGGGCTCGAATTTGTAACAATGCTCGGAAAGGAGCTCTGCAGATAGGACAGTTGTTGGCCTATAACAAATATTAACCATCTTTATTGTACACAACATTTCTTAATCAAAACTTCACGAATAATTAAGTAATACAATTTGTGGAGGGCTCATCAAGAGTCTTAAAAATCATATGTTTAAACCCAATTTAGTCAGTAAATTTTAAATTTCAATACGACAAATATATATATATTCCTAAATACATCTATTTTCAACTTATGTGCAAATTTGACAGACCATATTAGATGGGATTGTTTTATTTGTATTGTGTAAAGAAAGGAATTCAGGTTAAGACAAGTATATATTAAGTGTTTTTATAATGTAAATGTGGGCATGCCATAGCATAGTGGTTAAAGCAATATACTACAAAGCGGGAATGTCGAGGTTCGAGTCCCAGTGGGGTCAGAATTTTAAACTGACCCAAACCTTCTGGCAGCACTATTGTTTGGGGTTGACTCAGCCTCTAACAGAAATGAGTACTAGATTCTTGTTCTGGGAGTGAAGGAGGCCATCATGCAGGGCTGACAACCTGGCTGACATCAAGTGCCGATTGTCCAGAAAAAGACAACCTCCTACTACCCCAAGGATCTCCTGAGGTCTGTAATGGGATCACTTTACCTTTAATGTAAATGTATTCTTTGAGGAATGATGATGAAGAGAAGAGAGAAATGTGAAACCCAATGCTGGTATATGGTCCACTCTTCTTGTTGATAAGTACTATGGGATCTGCAAGCTCAACATCCCCATCTAATGGACTATTATTCTTGTCATATTAATTAGTTGATGAGGGCAGGGCTACTTCTGGACAGATAACTACAATATCCAACCATGCTTAAGCAATGATGACCAATTATAATCCCACAGTCTGTCAATGAGAGTTTAGTAATTGAAATATTATTTGCACGTAGACAAAATATCACAACAAAAAAAAAGAACATTTCTAAAGATAGAATATTATTTTCTATGCATACCGTATTTACGCATGTATAGGCCCCGTGTGTGTATAGGCCGCATTCAAGTTTTGCGATAATAAATTGGGGAAAAATATTTTGTTTTATATTTTCACTAAGAAGGAGTGCAAAAGACAGAAGTAGGCCTACACCATTTTTAAATCTGGCTATGTTGTAAATTCCAAAGCTTCATTTGTCAGCTATTAAACAGTACATTCGAGTTGCAGCTCAGTCATTAATATAAGGATAAAAGAGATGGTTAGTTGGTAGGTACGGTATCATTGTCATTCCTGTTCACTGTGTGTAGACATGGGTCGGTGCAGAGAAAATTATACCTCCAAATTCAAGCTACTAGTGGTGCACTATGCAGCAGAACACAGAAATAGGACAGCAGGAAGAAAGTTTGATGTGGACAAAAAGATGTGTAACAGTGGATCCAAACAAAACATGCACTTGAAAACACATCACAACATCGACAATTTTTCCACGGAAAGAAAACAAAATATCCACAGTTATAAAGAGTTCTCCTGGATTATGTATGGAAAACAAGGGTAGACAGATTTCCTGTATCCATTGAAATGATACAATTTTATGGCCTTAAGGTAGCCAAGAATATGGAAATACCATGCAATGAATTTATGGCAAGTTATGGATGGGAAAGGCGATTTATGATATGTCACGATCTTGTAATTTGGTGGCGTACATCAATAGTGCAAAAACTTCCCGATATGTACCAGTTATCTAGTTATTTCATGTATAAGCTGCACCCTAATTTTGAAACTTGATTTTAGGTAAAAAAAGTGCGGCCTATACATGCGTAAATATGGTATTAGGGAAAATCTCATTATTTAGTATTATTAGTACTCATCCTGCATTTGTGTTTATTTTAACAGTGACTGTTTTTATATGCAGGTCCCTTATGATCAATATTTAATTTTAGGAAATGATATTATGAAGTTATTTTAATTATATTATTTTTAGTCTGATCATCTTATCTCAATATTAATGTTTATTTGTTCTTGGACATGTTTCAAAACAATTCTGTTTTATCGTCAGTTTGTCCAGACTGGTTTGATTTATGTTGCATTATGTTGCACACCCTGGATGTCGATGTCAGCTCCATCCTGTGGTTGGCCAAATAACCTCCAAACAACGTCACACTCCGTTGGTATTTCAAAATTCATAACTCTGTTTTTGTTCTTCTGAATATAGATTTTCTAACTGTTTGAATAATTTAGTGTCTGAATTTATACTATGTTTTTCAGACCAAACATGAGCAGCAACTGCAGAATTTTCTATTTCCCCATTTTTAATATTTCTTAATTGTTCTTTGGTTCTAATTTTTAGGTTTCTTTTTGTTTTTCCTATATATATCTTTCCACAACCCATGCATTCAATTTGATATATTCCTGATTTTTTATTTTTATCAGTTTTTTTTTCATTTTTGTTGGTTTTCATTAGTTTATTTAAACTGTAGTTATTTTTCAGTGCTAATTTAATACCTTATGATCACTTAGTCCACCGCTGTGGTCTCGAGGTAGCATGCTGCCTTGTCACGCAGCGGGCCCGGGTTCGATCCCCGGTCAGGGCAGTTTTTCTGGGTGAGGTTTTTATCGGGGTTTTCCTCACCTTTAAGACAAATGTCAGGAAAACTTTAAGGCCCAAACGGTCCCCGAAATCATATGGCCATCATCATCATCATCATCACCCTTCACCAGTGTGGAAAGCAACGTGAAGCTACCACACCTACAATTCCTAGTAAAGCTGCAAGCATAGCACTGAAATGCTATAATTGCAGTGAAGGACCTGCCTTCGGGCAGAATTACTGTGGATGTGGATGATCACTTAACACTCATAAATAAAATTCATGACTCATCACTTCTGTTGATATTTTCACAAGTGTAAATAGTACACATTTAGTGAATTTATATACAATAGTAGTTAGTATTTATTAATTTAATGTATATAAATCTCTTCAAACTATTTAGTGGTGGTGTTATTTATTATTATTTTTAAGAATACAAAAGCATGAAAGTTTCAGATTAAACATGTATTTTCTATAGTGAATGATCTCTAAGCATGGATTATACGTCTAAATTATTATTGCAGATTATTTATATATTCATAACATATTTCTTGAGGCTATTTGTTTTACAGATTGCTACTGATATTTTTTCTGTTCCCAATTTCCATTTCCTTCTGTTTAAGCAGTCCTTTTCTTTTTATAAAAGTCCTTTTCTTCCAATTCCCTTCCTTTCATGCCTTCCTGGATATATTTTTTCCAATTATTTTTTAGGTCATCCCAATCTCTTTCTCTCCGTTTTAACTTAGATAAACTCATAAATATTACTAACTTTTTAACAATTACAATTGAATATTTATTAAATTTTGTGTGATAATCAAAATGCATTGTAAATTTGTGATCTGTAACCGACAGTGGAAATCGCAAAAAAAGAAACAGACACAGATAATGCATAATTGTGCAACACCACACTGACTTCATACTGAAGATGACCCATTAACTAAGTCGTATGACAAGGGAAATAATTGTTACGGATGATGATCTTGAAGAAGATTTCTGGGCTGTAGGCCGCGGTCTTGAGGCTTGAAGTTTCCCGACGTTTCGCCAGAGACTGTGTCTGGCATCCTCAAGGGTTGTCTTGAGACTGGCGAAATGTCGGGGAACTTCAAGCCTCAAGACCACGGCCTACAGCCCGGAAAACTTCAAGATCATCATAGCAACTCCGGCCATGAAAGCCTAAGTCAATACAATTGTTATGAATATTACCAGATAATATTTAATTTATGAAAAATATAAGAAATTCACAATCACCCTGGGTACATAATAAATTTCAAAATATATTTGAGAAGTTTAATATTAAATTAGCACCCAAAAAATAACTACAGTTTAAATAAACTAATAAAAACCAACAAAAATGAAAAAAACTGATAAAAATAAAAAGTCAGGAATATATCAAATTGAATGCATGGGTTGTGAAAAGATATATATAGGGAAAACAAAAAGAAACCTAAAAATTAGAACCAAAGAACACATAAGAAATATTAAAAATGGAGAAATTGAAAAATCTGCAATTGCTGCTCATGTTTGGTCTGAAAAACATAATATAAATTCAGACACTAAATTATTAAAACAGTTAGAAAATACAAAAGAGCTGACTATTTGGGAAAAAATTTATATTCAGAAGAACAGAAACAGAGTTATGAATTTTGATATTCCGATGGAGGGTGACCTTGTTTGGAGGTTCTTTGGCCAACCACAGGATGGAGCTGACATCGACATCCAGGTGGTGCAACATAATGCAAACATAAATAAAACCAGTCTGGGAAAGCTGACGATAAAACAGAATTGTTTTGAACATGTCCAAGAACAAATCAACATTAAATATTGAGGTAAGATGTCCAGACCAAAAATAATATAATTACCAGATAACATATGTACTGCAAAGAAATTCAAAATTAAAATTTTTAATCTTGCTATGTATTGAAACTGATCTGCTGGTCAGGAGGCAGATTCACTAACACCCAAGAAAGCACTAAATTGTATAAAGATACTTGTATAAAATTTGTCCTTTTTTTTTTTTAGAATTCCCAAACCAAAGGGAATGATAAAACCTCAAAACTTTCAAATGTACCAAATCTTAAATATAGTATTTTTTCTGCCCTAGGGCAGGTCCTTCACTGCAATCATAACATTTTCATGCCATGCTTTACAATTTTACTAGGGAATTATAGATGTGGTAGCTTCCTGTCATTTTCCACAACGCGGGCCACAAAACTTCCTAACATTTGTCTTACAGGTGAGGAAAACACCAGAAGAAAACCTCACCCAAGAAGCTTAAACTGACCGTGGATCGAACCCCAGGCCCACTGCATGATAAGACAGCATGCTACCTCAAGATCACAGATGTGTGTATAAATTGAAAATAATGTAGTAATATAACTTCAACCCTCAAGATAATATTAGCATTCAAGTAACTGATCTGTTTTATTTCTTTACCATTTTTTCACTTTACCTAAGCATATATAGTAGCAATAATACAAAATACATACATTCAGCTATTAACAATTAACAGATATTGAATATATATGTAATATTTATTTTATCTTTTTTTTGTGTAGTGCAACCAGGTTGTCTTTATATGACATTTCTGGCTTTCTCCCCTGACATTGGCAGAATTGTAATCCATTTCTTAGGTTGGGGCACCTGGAAGGTAGAGTTATGTTACCCCAATGATGTGATGGGTGATTAACCCAATGGACTCTTATTTAAATGCCTGCTAACTTTCCCCTCCACTCAGATTTAAATGGCCACAGAAGACAGGAGGTGCCGTGCTCTTTACATGCAAAACAAAAAATGCTCATAGAATGGAATTTAATAAATATTTTTCTTTAGACATTTTAGTGAAGGCTTCTGAATAATTGTGCTTGCCTAAAGCGATATTTTGGTGTGGTAAATCTCGAAACATTCCGGGACATGAAGTGGAACTTTACACTTTTTGCACTGAAATGTAGTTTTACTTTTTTTGTTCACACATTTGTAGGGTTTATTTTTATTGTCTGTGCTGGGGATATACAATGGAAAGTGAGCCCAGTTCCTTGCCTGTAACCTGACAGGGGTTGTACTTGACGATGGGTGGCCTCTCACATTGTAGGATGGCAGCTGAATTGTTTTCAATAACTGCTTGGCGACAGCTATTCTGAAGGTCGAATATGCTGTCTTGCGATCTATGAAATTATTGTAGATCACAAAAGAGTTAAACATAAATATGTCCAGCAAATAGAAAAATAATTTTCTGTATCCTTTCACAGTGCAACGCAATATAGGGGAAAGGGCAGTGATCTGGTCTTGCAAGTCAACGCCTTGCATCCTGGTACTTCAGGCAGAGTCTTCTTTTTTTTTTATTTCTCCCTAGGTCTTTGCCCTTTTACTCTCCTCAGTTTTCCTGTCGGTGCTCTGTCTAATGTTTCGAGGACAAAACTCTCTAATAAACTCAGAATTCCGTCACGATCATCACTAACACCCTCTTAGACGCCATTTCAAAGACTTAGCACTACATATTTCTTCTATATATTTCCAACAAACAGACAGCTTATAATTTCACAAATTCTTACAAAAAAGCGGGTCGTCCAAAATGCTTTCTCTCAGGAACCTAGCAAAGCTAACACATTAGACATCTATGGGGTACTTTGGAAGTTATTGCAAAATATATGAGCTCGTGCACTTGACGTGAATGTCACGTCATTCGAAGACTGGGCCTCACTAGAGCACGCGTGAACGTCACGTCATATGAGTTGAATGGGTAATGATAATGAAGCACCAGGAGAATTCTTAACTTAAACTTAACCTAAATTCCAGTCCATGGGCAACCAAGGAATAACTCCCTTTAAGAAAAATTCCATAGTTTAACACGGAATTGAACCTGGGACCTCACGAACTATAGTCGAAACCTAAAATTATTAAAATTCATCGGAGAACATATTGTTTAAACAACTCACCTCATAGGATTCATGCTTCCATGATATCGCGATTTAAAACATAATCATGTTCATCGCAGCCATAACTCCGACTGATGAAATTGGCAGCACTAAAATTATGTACAGTATTTTTTTAAGCATTAAAACCAATGCAATTCTTGTGACATTGACAAAATCTTATATTAGCTGGTGACAGCAGTGACAATGGCAGTGGTGAAGGAGGAGGTGGAGTGGTGATGGTGGTTGTTGAAGTGGGGCCGTAGGTGGTGCTGGTGTCAGTGACAAAGGTTATAGGGGTGTTGGTGGCAGAAGTGGTGACAGTAGAGGTGAAAGTATACTGCAGCCACTGATTCTCCAGCCTTGACTTTTCACGACAGTGTTGCCGATATGGATATTCAGTGGGAGTGGCCGCTTTATGTATGCGGTTAGCAGACATACAGCTGACAACATCTCAGCAATTTCAAACCTTACCAGTGCACTATACTTGCATCAAGAGCAGTGATTGGTCGTGGCAGACATCTACTCCCATACAAACCATATCCTTATTGGCAGTAGAGGGCGAATTCTCCCTTTACCCCTCGCATAACCTAAACTTCAAAGCCAGAGATACGATGGCTCGGGTATAGTAGTGGCTAAGGTAGAAGTGGTATAGTGACAGCAGGGGAGGTGATAGTGCTGCCAGAAGCAGAGACACTAGTGGTGGCTCTAGCAGCAGCAATAGTAACAGTAGTAGTAGCAAGATTTCATTTGATTCTCTTTAACAACTTTGGTCATTAGTGTCTCAATTAAAAGCTAGATGCGAAAAGTCGGCCAAATTTTGCTCAGATGCCTCTTATTCAAGGACTTGAGAATGTATGTGCCATAGTCTACAACATAGGACCCATGGCTTTTTTATTTCCTTTCCATAGAAAGAGATTTTTAGGATTTATATATCCTAAAAAACCATTGATATTGGCTCTGTTTGAATGTATGAACTTCTGAACTAGTCGACTGAGCCAATGATATATATAATACAAGTACTTAATGCAAACAGACCTGGTATCGTAATGAGTCAGCACACGAATTACAAAGACAGAGATGTCTGCAGGGTAGTATCAAAGTGTCTCTCACATCACACATGCAGATAACACATTCAGAACCATTGTCTTCAGTGTCTCATCTCCAGCTCCCTGAAACATTACATTAACTTAATTAATATGATTAAAAACAAGTGATATTAGTGTTCAAGACTCATCATTGACAAATCCGTAAGAGTAGCCAAGATGGCCAGGGCTTTTAATAGAATTTTGCTTTCAAAATCCAATAACCAAAGCGCATTCTCTTGTGTTCAAATTTTGGTGCAGATATGTGGACGATGTTGTTGCTATAGTTAAAGAAAAACACATAGAAGATACTAATTATTTCACGTTGATTATTTTGACTCACCTCATATTTATCGATTTTTATGCAGACCAGGTTTCGTCGCTTTTGTGCAACACCTGATCTGCATAAAAATCAAGAAATATGAGGTGAGTCAAAATAACCAACTCAAAATAATTAAAAGAAACCTCATAGTGTTATTTCCTACAATATTAAACACATAAGATACCTTAAAACTCTTAAATATACAGAATAAAACAGAAATGAACAAACAATTACCATTTTTAGATCTGAAATTACATAGAAATGAGGAAAATATGAAAATAGAATTTAGCATTCACAGAAAAGAAACACATACAGATAACTATATTAAATCAACAGGTTTCAACCATATTTCACACAAATTGGCAGTCTTCAACAAACTAGTACATAGATTAGTAAATATACCCATGAACAGAAAAAAATACGAGTTAGAGAAAAACACATAACTGAGGTTGCAAAAGAAAATGGTTTCGAGGTAAAAATGACACACAACAAAAAATTGAGATTTACAAGAAACAACAATTGAGGAACGAAAGCACACTTCAGATAGAAAAACCAAAAGAAAAGAAATACAGGAAATTCACATATCACCCTTGTGCACACAATAAATTTCAAAAGATTTTTTTTAAAATTTAATATAAATTTAGCACCAAAGAATGATTATAGTTCAAAAATGGTGTGAAGTAGCTTCTCTCCAAGAGTCTGGTATAGTGTGCTCATGCCGAATGGAGTTTAAAAGTGAGAGAAGCAGCTGTAGTCCAGAAGGCTCTTCAGCATACATCGCTGAAAAGGCTTATGATACAAATTAGAAGTTAGCATGAATCGAATCAGGATCCAGAGCAGTACTTTGATCCAAACAGGAAAAGATTATAGATCTAATGAAGTAAAAGGTAGATTGCAATAAGCAGATTGCACAGCAGAGGAATTGAGGATTTTACCTTCTACTTGTATCTTCAAAGTTTGAAAAGCTACACCATAGTGGTCTAAACTACATTTTCATAATAAGTTGCCAGAAATTAACATCGGCATCCAATGCTGTTTAAATTGATCCATTAAACAATTAATCCAAAAATTTTACTCCTTTGATTTTCTGAACATTCTTTAGTGGATGTGCGCTGGTTAAGAGTTGATCACTTTTTATTGTCTCTAATAGAACACTTAGATAGTTGATAAAATTTTCCACATTGGCAGCATTGGAGCACACTCAAAGTTCTTTTCCTGGCACATATTGCCATTGCACAATCAGAGCTGGAGGGTGATGTGCAATTCCTGTGAATTTTGGGACTTGCACAATCTTAATTTCATCAAGTAATTGGAACGTGATGTGCACTATGAGCATGGGGACCATCTTTTTTTATCTCTATTATTCTTCTTCTTCTTCTTTCCAAGTATTAGGCCAAGGCCTGTTATGATACTATAGAAAATTTTCCCTCCAGCGTTTCATAGGACGGCCCAGAGATCTTTGTCGGGTATATAATTATAAACAGCTTTGGGGATCCGATTTGAACTCATTCTTTAAGATGGTGTTTCCAATTTAGTTGGTAATATCATGAAGTTGAAAGAGTGATTTGGTAGAAAATATATCTCCTGAAGACATGAAAATAAAGCTTTGCGTTGATAAAAGTTTGAAATCTTCTATACGGGAGCAAAGACCATTTAGATTCCAAGTCTGAAAACCATGAGAAAGCAAAATCAATAATGTCATCTTCTATGAACTCTGTGTTTCTTTTTCCCAAGATTTCACTTGAACTTGCCCTTAATATTGCCTGAAACATCAGGATCACTATAAGATCACTGAAAAGTGTGATTTTGAATGTATTTTGTATGAAGGTTTGTTAACCTTGATGGAGAGTCACTTTTTTTAGAATCTGAGAAGAACCTACGTACGAACTGCTCCATCCGAGTTAGGAACAAGAGATCCCATGTCATGATGTTTTTATTATTGATTTAACATTTCTCACTGAAAGATAAATTATATTTGAAGAGAAAAATTTTCGCCTAGACCGAGACTCGAACCCGGGACCTTTGGCTTGCCGGACCAAATGCTCTACCAACTGAGCTACCGAGAAATGTTAAATCAATAATAAAAACATCATTAGAAACCTTACTAGCTTTATAAAGTAATGTTAAATTCCCAATAAATGTCTTCTTAACTAAGAAGCCGCCATTTGCAAAGATAGAAGCAATGGTTTCAAAAGCATTTGGCAAGAGGGAATTACAACGTATATAAGAGAAAAATTTGCATCTAGATCGCAACTCGACTCGGTAGCTCAGTTGGTAGAGCATTTGGCCCGGCAAGTCAAGGTCCCGGGTTCGAGTCTCGGTCTAGACGAAAAATTTTCTCTTCAAATATATCCCATGTCATGTTTATTCACAGGTGGAACAAAAATCTCAAAATGGGTAGCCCCACTGATTGGTTCTCTATTGATGGTTATTCTATTGAAGATGATGACATTCAACAGTTTGCCCTGATATTTACTAGTCTGTGGTAAAAATATGCCTAAAAAATCCTAATTATAGAAGCAACAGTACAATGTAATCAACATAATCCAACTGTGTGTTATGCTTGATATTGATGCCATGCTTCTAGAAAAGAAATTTTATAAACTATTTTAATTTTTTAAACTTCTTTTTCCCATTTTGAACTTAGGACAGCATCTAAAATTAGAGACATGAGCTCCCTAACAGCAGACACTGAAGAAGATCATGCCTGGCAAGGAAGACCATGCTTCTTTTATCTACAATTTGGTAGACTACAATGACATATAGTGCTCTAGGGTGGGTTGAGATTTGGCAGAACAACAGATCTGAAACAAACTTAACACTTGATGTTTTTATTATTCATTTTATTCATTGCAAACATCTCAATGATTTATCAAACACTTTAAGATTGAAAAATCCACAATTAATCTGTTCAGGAAGTGTTACCTTATTGATAAAGATCCGTGAAATTTGCGAGTCACGATAACGCAAAATACACTAATTTTGTTATTTTCTTGTACAATTTCTTAACTCCACTTCCTGTAACCTCAAAAAAAAAGCATTTATGAATTGCAATATAACACAAAATCTTACATTAACGCGAAATAACACCAAGATTTAAAATTTTCAATGAATTCCGGAGATTTTTTGTTCTATTCGCGAAAATTTCATAATGTATTTTTAAACACTGTTTTCGAATTCCATCTTCTTTTTAACTGCCATATCTGCTTCCTCCATGCACTCTTGCAAAGGAAAATGGTTGCAAAGTGTTCACAACATAGAGGTAATATTTTCTGTCCTTCTCATGCTCAAATATGGTCTCTCCATTGTTTTAAGTTCTATAGCCAATATGAATTCCAAGAAATACGAATTATATTAACATGTAAGGTAAGTTTTCCCCCTAAATTTTTGCAGACATAATCATCAATTTTATATCAATCATTATTAAGTAATGGTATGTTCAAATCTGAAGAAAATATTCTTTTTTAAGTATAAGCAAGCTAAAAGTTGACGTTAAACTACTGGATATATCATTCTTATTGGGTTTAATATACTAAACTAGGATTAAAAAGATTCAAATTTACATTTTTTTAGAATAACACCGCCAAATTTCCAATAACATCGAAATCTTGAAATTTTAAAACAAATTTTCCCTAAAAATAAAACCACTTTCACAGATCTCGACTTATTGAATGTCAAAACCAGAGTTTATGATGAGATACATTTTCTATTGACCTTCCAATGCAATCCATGTATATTAACTATGCCTTTGAGTTTCAAAAAAAAGAAGTTCATCTTCTGACTTCTTGACAAAATTATCAAGGCACAGAACTCCTCAGCAGTTTCAAGTTTTGTGTAGGCACACCTCAACTTGAAGACAAAATCTTCATAATTTGGTAATAGGTATGAATTTTCCAGTAACAAAATTCAATTTCTTTATATGTTAATTGATTATACTTACCGATGTAATTTTCCAAATCTCTTGTAAATTTATATCTATGAACACTCATCTCATATTTATAGATTTCTTGAAGACTAGTTTTGATACATTATGTATCATTATCAATTCTTTCTAACTGTTGAATCGGCAGTTGGCGATCCTGTAGGTTGATTTCTGTTCCCTCTATTGGATTGCCAACTGCCGATTCAACAGTTAAAAAGAAGTGATAATGATATGCAACATAATGAAACTAGTCTTCAAAAATCTACAAATATGAGGTGAGTGGTGAAAATTTCTAACTCTATATATTAATTAAAATAAACCTCATAGTACCACTTCCTTTAAATATTAAATATATGTCCTATTTGAAGAACATACATTGTTGAATAAGGTTATTCAAAACCAAACAGTAAATTGTGATTCAAGTTTTAAAAAGTACCAAATACTATTGAAGAGAAGTACCCAGCAATTTTCAAAGGTGTTTCAGAAGACTGACGTTTTATGTACCAACATTTCTAAAATGGTTAAGCTTGCTGTGTCTTTGTCTGGAACATCTGTTCTAATTGAGAGAGTATTTTTCAAATATGAGAAATATTTTATTTGCAGAAAGAGAAGACTTCTGGTATCATCAGTAAAACATCTGTTGAATATTAAAATTAATTCAGAACTTTTACAATGTGAATTTTATGTTATTAATATAAATAGCCATTTCTGGAAAAAAAAAAGAAAAAAAAGTAATGTCTAGTAAAAAGTATAACTGAATCAGAAAAGAGTGGTTTCCTAAACATAGAAAATTATTTGAAGAATGTACCTTGTTATTATCATTGTTCTTGTTTTCTATACCATAAATTTCCTGAAGGAGGTAGCAAAGTCCATCTACAAATAACTTCTGTTTCAATGCTTTGAGAACATATGTCCCATCAGAATGTCTGTCTACTACTGCTATTGTTGTATGAGACTGTCGAGGTTCTGAAAAATCAAAACATATTCCAATTAAATTATTTTTAGTCTGTTCATCTTACCTCAATATTATTGTTGATTGTTGTTCAACATGTTTTGATTATATCATAATCATCATCAGCATCTTGCCAATGGTAAATTTGGTTTAGTTTTTTTAGGAAGTAACACTACGAGGTTTCTTTAATAACCTTAAAGAATTGGAAAATTAACACCTCACCTCATTCTGAAACATGTTCTCAAGAAGTCTACTAATTATGAGGTGTTAATTTTCTAATTCTTTAAGATTATTGGTTTAGTTTGTTAAAAAGGCAATAAAACAAGGAACTTCCATAAACAGTTCATTAAGTTTAGAATTAACAAATCAGATTAGAGAGATTGAAAATTCAAATGATATCTTCAAAATTGCAATAGAAAGTGCTATTTCTTTTTACAGTTAGATAGGATAAAGCAAGTGAGAAATATTGTTTATTTTTTATTATTTCACTCACCTCATACTTCATAGTGTTATTTCCTATCTACATAACTTAATAAAGTTGGCTATCAAGTCATAGGAAAACAAGATATGAAGTATGAGGTGAGTGAAATAATAAAAAATAAACAATATTAAAAAACCTCATAGTGTTATTTCCTATCTACATAACTTAAGTGAGAAATAGTTTTCTATTTACTACAAATATATAAAAATTTATTCAAATGTATTAATATTTTTGGAAATAAATATATTAATATTAATACATTTTAATAAATTTTATATATTTGTAGTAAATAGAAAACTATATCATACTTACTTTATCCTATCTAACTGTAAAAAGAAATAGCACTTTCTATTGCAATTTTGAAATATCATTTGAATTTTCAATTTTTGGAAATAGAATATAATTTTAAAATATCAAAAGGAAAAAAACGAAAATAATTTCATTTTGGGGAAGTGACCATATAAGATCAAAAATCATAATAGACAACAAACCTCTTGAACAGTTTTAATTATTTGGGTTGTAATTTTACTATAAACACAAAAACTGAAAGAGACGTAAATGTGAAACTGTCAAGATTTCAAATCGTATGTGGAACTATACATAGAACATTAAAAAACAAAACAAGAAGAGATACTAGATTGAATTTTTATAAAACATTGGCAGTTCTTGCATTACTTTATAGGAGTGAAACTTGGGTAATGACCAAATAATTACATAGTAGAATACAAAGCGTAGAAATGAACTTCCTTAGAAGAACAAAAGGCTGCACAAGAATGGATCGGATAAAGAATGAAGATATAAGAACAGAGTTAAATATATATATACATATATCCACTGAATGATAAAATCAAAGAATATAGAGAAAAATGGTTTAGACATGTAGAAAGAATGAACGTAACAAGATTACCAAAAGCAGCAATTAACTACAAGCCAAGAGGTTCAAGGAACGTAGGAAGGCCAGTGAAAAGATGGACAACAACTGTGAGGCAGAACAGTCATTTTGCCTAGCCCGTGAAATGAAAAAGATGATTTTTGGAAATATTATACATAAAACGTCCACTGCTGTGGTCTCGAGGTAGCATGCTGCCTTGTCACGTAGCATGCCCAGGTTCGATCCCTGGTCGGGGCAGTTTTTCTGGGTGAGGTTTTTTATCAGGGTTTTTCCTCACCTGTAAGATGAATGTCAGGAAAACTTTAAGGCCCAAACGGTCCCTGAAATCATATGGCCATCATCATCATCCTTATCATCATCATCTTCACCGGTGTAGAAAGCAACGGGAAGCTACCACACCTACAATTCCCTACTAAGCTGCAAGCATAGCATGAAAATGCTATGATCGCAGTGAAGGACCTGCCTTTGGGCAGAATTACTTATGGATGGATACATAAAACAAGCAGAGAGATAACTCCATCCTTTTAGGCCTTGCCGCACCATGGAATTGCACTGCATGTTCTAACACAAGCACTGAAGAAAAAACATTTTAGAGTATCTGGTTATTGTCATTATATTACAATTTTTTAAACATTGATAACAATTTTTAATTTAATTCTTGACTGATAATCTGTTTATTTAATATGAGATGAGTTTTATAAATAATATATAATTTTCAGATATTGTTTTACTTCAGTGTCATTTATTATGACAATTTAACAAATAATGTTATTATTCAAATCAAGTTTGGCTATGTGAACAGGTTTGAGGTTCTAGTTACATAAATTGAAGTTACACTTCTTGATTATCAATGTTTTTATTATTAATTTCATACATCTCAATGATGGATAAATCATATTTGAAGAGAAAAATTATACGCTCAGACCGGGACTTGAACCCGGGACCCTTGGTTCTCTAGACCAAGTGCTCTACCATCTGAGCTACCTGAGCAAGTACCGATCTAAACGCTAATTTTTCTCTATATACTTTGTAATTCCCGCCCACCAAATGCTATGAAGCCTTTACTTCTATCTTTGCAAATGGTGGCTCCTATATTAAGAAGACATATTTGGGTATTATACATTACATTATAAATGTCAGTACGGCTTTTTTCGATGTTTTTATTATTAATTTCATACATCTCAAAGATGGATAAATCATATTTGAAGAGAAAAATTATATGCTCAGACCGGGACTTGAACCCGGGACCCTTGGTTCTCTAGACCAAGTGCTCTACCATCTGAGCTACCTGAGCAAGTACCGATCTAAACGCTAATTTTTCTTTATATACTTTGTAATTCCCGCCCACCAAATGCTATGAAGCCTTTACTTCTATCTTTGCAAATGGTGGCTCCTATATTAAGAAGACATATTTGGGAATTATACATTACATTATAAATGCCAGTACGGCTTTTTTCAATGTTTTTATTATTAATTTCATACATCTCAATGATGGATAAATCATATTTGAAGAGAAAAATTATATGCTCAGACCGGGACTTGAACCTGGGACCCTTGGTTCTCTAGACCAAGTGCTCTACCATCTGAGCTACCTGAGCAAGTACCGATCCAAACGCAAATTTTTCTCTATATACTTTGTAATTCCCACCCACCAAATGCTATGAAGCCTTTACTTCTATCTTTTCAAATGGTGGCTCCTATATTAAGAAGACATATTTGGGATTATACATTACATTATAAATGCCAGTACGGCTTTTTTCGATGTTTTTATTATTAATTTCATACATCTCAATGATGGATAAATCATTATGTTTTAATTTTAATATGCTATATGAAAAATTCTTATGAACAATCATTATGCAAGGTCTACAAGCTTTCCAAATTATATTGAACTTTTATAGGAATAAATCACTACGAGGTTTAATTTAAGATCAAATCAAATGTTTCATACCTCTCCCATATTAATTTCTTGGAATTTTCTTAATTTCTTCTATTACTTTTCCACATTCATCTCTAATTAAATTTTTTTCTTCGGTTTCCAAATCATCTATTATTACTTCAACGTCCGCTACATAATCTTTCAATTTTTTTGAATAGTCCACACATGTTTTAAACCCTTTTCTAAAATTAGTAGTTTTCTTTGGTTGAAAATTTTAGAAGACATGTTGATTACATTATTCCCACATTTTTTCCTTGTTTTTGGGTGTTCTCCCAAAGGGAATTAGGAATTTTAGAAAAAGGGTTTAAAACATGTGTTGACTATTCAAACAAAATTGAAGATTATGTAGCGGGGGTTGAAGTAATAAAGTAATAAGATGATTTGGAAATAGAAGAAAATATTTTAATTAGAAATGAATGTGGAAAAATAATAGAAGAAATTAAGGAAATTCCAAGAAATTAATATGAGGAGAGGTATGAAACATTTGATTTTATCTTTTCAAATTATGTTGTTTTCAAATGGCTGCATGTATGAACATTCAACTCATTTTGCTTCTTGCTTCCTAATAGAGATAAATTATTTATTTTCATGTGCTTTTTTGTTAAGTTTGGTAAAAATAAATAGATATTTTCCAATAGGTGAACGTGGTAAGCTGTCTTAAGGAACACTCTTCAGTACTGTAGATTCCAATCTTACAGAGATGTGCTGCCTTGCACATGACAATGTTCAATCTGAAGGCAAGACATCATCTTTTTGAATGATTGATTGATTTGATAGGACATTTCTGCTTCTATTTTGTTTCAATTTTGATACCTAATGTATGCACTCATAGTTTTGTTTTGTCAGTGCAATTTTGTGCCTTTTTTTGCTAATTAATCAGTAATATAATTCAATTTAAGCTGACATGTGATGGTAACTATTATATTTTAATTAATTTTCTGGTTTTGCTGATTTTGTTTTCAATTGGAATTGAATTTGATGTTATGGCTTGTAAGACAGCTTTGGAATCAACTACAATGTCTACAATATAAATTATAAATGCATGAGCATTGTTTTCACTCTCTGATATGAAGCCCACATTCAATGCACATGCAAACTTCCCTGGTTTAACTGTATAAAAAATTACATATGATCTTGTAACATATGTTAAAAGTGTCATCCTTCTTGGGTTATACAGGCATCTGGAAACCACATATTGCCTGAAGTGAGTGAGTTCTTTCACTGTAATATTTCTGATTTCATTTATAATGTTTTCTATTTGTTACTTCAATGTGTGAAAATTTGTTTGATAAACTTTATCTTTCAGGTTATCCCACAAATAAAAATCACACACTTGTTAGGTCTGAGGAGTGAGGTGGAAAGAGACCAATACTGATCACTCTGTGTGTAAACACTTCCAATACTGTATTTTAACAGCTCTGTATGCAGAAGAAACTGAAACTCCTACTATTTGTTGTACTAATTTTAATAGTGATTTATTCAAAGAATGTTCAACACACACACTAATCTTTTCTAGCTTTTCTTCCGTTAAAACTGTTTGTGTGAGCACATGTTTTTTGTTTTGCACTGAGCCAGTTTGTTTAAATTCATGAGCAATTCTTTGAATTTGTATTCTTGAAGGTGGCATTTCAGCAGGAATAAATGAATAAATTCATCACCTACCTGTCCAGCAGACTCGTACCAAAAATAATTTTTACACATGAAAATACAATGCACCAGTAAAATCAGTCTTACCATCTTGATAACTTAAAGATGACTAACTCATCCACATATCATGGAGGCCAAATAGGATGTATGTGGAACCAGATGAAGCAAGTTGCATAGCTCAAAACCCTGCTCGAGTAGTGAGAACTTATATACTCAGTAGTAAACAGCTTTGTTAAACATTTAGGTCTACACAGTAATATGATAAATTAATTACACTGGTCAACATGATTTTTGTCTCATGAGTACCAATAGTTGTACTTAATGCAGTTTTTTATTGTGTTTTCAAATATGTATTCGGGATTTCTCCATCACCCACACTTTTTTTATTTCAATTTCAATTAATGGATTTAAATAAGTATTTTTTTAATAAACATTTTTTTCATCCATTTGTCTATTGTAAAATAAAACAGGGAACACTTTCATCAGGAGATTTCAGCTATGGAAAAGAGATATCAAGGCAAATGGAATCCTAATATGCTGGCCGATTATTGTTGGACCATCAAGAGGGATGCTCCACAGGTGAAATATAGCAGAAAATTGTCATTTCTTACTTTCTAGGTGAGTCCAAATGTTCGAATATTGTGTAGTTACAAATGCAGAAAGTATTAAAATGTTTGAAATTATAAAATTCCTGTCTCTCGGAAACCTTGCATGATGGAGAAAAACTGATATCATATTTGAATTCAGGAGAAAAAATACTATCAGAATCACATATTTTTCTTTCTGAGACAAAAAAAAAGTTTCTTTTTTGTTGCTCAGTGTTATGGGAAATAACATTCTTTATTAACAACATATTAAAGTCAAAAAGTACCAGGAACACTGCTTCTTATCCCATCTGTTAATAAACCAATGAACCTCCCAATCAAATCAACTTCACCGGAAATTTCAAAATTAATTAATTTTTCTTTCCTAGTTTTTTGAACATGGATTAGAATAAAAATTAGAAATACATATTATGTTTTAAAATTAGTGATGAGATCTTTTCACTCTTTAGAAAAAAGGTATTGCAGAACCTTATCAGACCATACGTTTCTGATTTATTGCTTACAGAAATGTCTGAGTTTGTAATTCTAAATTTTAGTTACTTATGCCGTTATTACTCTTTATTATAGCTATCAGAATTCTATATGAAAATATGCCTCATTTTAATTATAAGATATCTGTTAGGAATTAACACTATGATATTTCATGTAAACAATCAGTAAATGAATCAGACCTTACACCTCACCTCACTTTTGTCAATTGAGAATAAGGAAAGTTTCTTAAATACCAGTCTCAGAGAGGAAACAAAATATGAGGTCAGAAATAAAGTCTGATTTATTTACTGATTTCTCATATTTAATATTTTAATAAATAATGTTATTGTAAAGTTAATACCTTCTCCTCCTTCCTCGGCAACACAGTGAATTGCTATAGGTATACAATCACGATCAGGATTGTATGTCAGCTCCTCTTCCAGATATTGACTGGGATCAAAAACATGTGACACCTGGCAGAACTGCTGATTTGCTCCTCGCTTGTAGTGATAAGTTTCCGAGTTCATGGAAGCATCACGTGGCGTATAACTGCAAATAAAACATAAAATCTCATTAACTGTTGCACAGAGAGATGCAATATTAATTAAGATTGATTACGAGTATTTGAGAATAAAGTCGTAGGAAAATTTTTGGACTAAAAAGAATGAACAGACAAGTGAATGGAGATGACTACAAAACAGTGAGCTACATGATCTTTATATGAAACCAGATATAATAACAACAGTTAAGTCTCATAGACTGGGATGGGCAGGAGATATGGAACGAATGGGAATGAAAGATGGGCATGGAAGCTTCTGTAGGAAAACCAAAAAGAAAACACCCAGTTGGTATAGCAAGAATGAGGTGGAGAGAATAACATTAACCATGATTCGAAAGAAGTAATTAATACAGGGGATGATTGGAAAACAATACCTCAGGATATGATTGTATGGAGAGCTTATGTCTGTGCTGCCATGAACCTAAGGGTTCAATAGTGCTAGTACGTTACATATAATTAGTTAACATTTATCATTGGCTTCTCTTCCTCTGATGACGAATGGATAAATATAGAGACCAGAACTCGCTTACTGAGATTTTCAAAATTTTCTGAACTGTGTCAAGTGAGAAAATTTTGTGAGGTGTTTATTTCTAATCAATTCACTTTTTGTTATTAATATTGCATATCGTCACTCCCTACTGATTAATAAATATGAACTTATAATTGTTAATTAGTTAAAATACTTTTATTTTATTAATTCAGGCTATTTGTGGAACCATAAAAAGAACCTTAGGTCGGAAAACAAGGAAAGATACGAAGCTTAAATTATATAAAACAATGGCTGTTCCTTTGTTGTTGTATGGAAGTGAAAATTGGATAATGAAATCAAGGGATTAAAGCAGGATACAGACTGCAGAAATGCTATTTTTACGTAATGTGAAAGGATGTCCAAGAGCGGATAGAATAAGGAATGAAACTATACGAGCAGAATTAAATATATATAAAATTGAAGATAAAATCAGCGAAAATAATAAGAAATGGACAAAACACTTAATGAGGATGAACAACGAAACAATACCAAAAAGAACCTTCCTGTATAATCCCAGAGGAACAAGAGATGTTGGCCGACCACGTAGAATATGGACTCCACTTTTAACTTCGCCGGAACAGGCTGCATAGCCTAAACCTTGTAGTAGAAGAACACAAAGAAGACTTTTATTTTATATCACAAGACCATGAGATTAGTTCCTTTCTAAAAGAAATCGTATTGAAGAATTTTATCCCTAAAATGTTATTTTCTGAAAGAAACCATATTGAAGAAGTTTACCTCCTAAAATTTATTTGGCACTGGGTGGATTTGAACCCATAAACTTGGATACAGAGATGGGAATGGGAACTGCTAGAGCACCAGGATGAATAAAAACAGTAGATAGATGTATTTTGATGTGATATTTAAATTAACACTTACCAGACTTGGGCAGAATTTTATTTTAATAAGAAAAATTAATGTTCAAATCGGGACTCGAACCCCAAATCTCTGTCTCTATGTGTCAGTATGATACTAATTCTACCATTCGAGCAGCAATACGCAAGTCAACAATTTCTTCCACTTATATATAATTCTCTTTCATCCAAAGGCCAATAGCATCACTACCAACACCATTTGATGACTTCTATTCAAAAGTATTTTATTGAGAACTTATATATTACTTTTAGCTTGTAAAGCTTCATATTTTGTTATTTTAAATTAGCACTTCAGTTTTAGTCAATTTTATTTTAGAAAGAAATATTAATGCTCAAACCTCAGATCTCTGCAGTTACACTATTAGAGTACAGATGAACGTCAACAATTCCTTCCTCTTATATAATTCTCTTTCATCCAAAGGCCAATAGCCATAACTACAAACAACGCCATCTGATGACTTCTATCCAGAAGTATTTTTAATGAGAATTTATACATTACTTTTAAGTGGTAAAGCTTCGTATTTTGATGTTATATTTAAATTAACACTTTCCAGACATGGACAGAATTTTATTTTAGAAAGAAAAGTTAATGCTCGTAGAATCAGAAATCTGCAGTTCAAGCGTTAATTTCTCTTTCTAAAATAAAATGGTGTATTTTATTTCACAGTGCTCTTTAACATCTCAGGTTATTAGCTCCTAATTCAAGGCTGAGTTTGAAGGGACAAATATTTGCTAAAGGCTCTAATTTCAGACTAGCAGTAAGTTCTTTTATGTGCCATGAATCCATAAAAAAATATTCACATCTTTATTTTCCTTATGAAGGAAAGCCTACTCAGGATCTTCATGCTTTAAAAAAAAATCCACTGACCTCAGATGAATTTGAAATCACAAATCTTAAATCCAGAGGAAAACAAGAGAGCCACCATATCAGGGCTGTTAACCTTGTGAAAAGATGGATGGCCTCCCCTCCTGCCTGCATGCATGTGCACTCACTACAAAGCAATAGAACTGAAGCAGTGCCTTATCATGTCAGCTTGACTGATACAGTAATGATTAGTAGGGGGAGGAGCATTTTGTCACACCTAGTTAGCACTGCACTGTATCATCATCAATCGTGCAAATATTAGGCCATGTGGCCTGTTACAGTCTCAAAGAGGAATTTATTCCATCCAGCACTTTTTTGGACATCCCAGCGATCTTTTGCCTTGGGGGCAGTAACAAAGCATGGCTCTTAGAATTCTATGAGATGGCATTTGTTGAAGATGGGCTTTCCTGTTCTGGTAGTTTTGTATATGGTGGAGAATGGGTTCTACATCCAACTCTTCTATAATTTCCTCATTTCTTTTATGGTCCCACTTTGTATATGGCGCATAAGTCGCATCTCATTTGCTGTTATTCGGCTTTCATCTCTTCTTCATATTGTCCATGCTTCACTACCATATCTAAATACTGGTTTTTCGAGAACCTTATAAAGCCGTAATCTTGTGTCCTTTTGTACTAAAGATGGTCTCATTATATTGTTAATTACCCCCCGTTGTTTTTGTGAAATTTGTGATTTTCTTTGATATATCAGCTTTATCTTGAAATGTTAAATTATAATCCAAATAATTAAATTTGTTTACTTGTTCTAAAATTTCATCACCCAAAACAATTTTGCTAGGAATTGGGTATTTCCCACAAAAGGCCATCACTTTAGTTTTCTTTGTATTGATTTCCATGTTGTACCTTTTTGAAATTATATTAAAATTGTGTATTGAATACTGTAAATCTATTTCTGTTTGAGCTATTAATATCAAATTATCTGCAAAAAGCAGGGAGGCTATTTTTAGGTTTCTATTAATTTGAACAGAACTATGTCTCATTTGTCGCCAATCTTGAAGTATTGTAATCCATGTATATGATAAAGAGCAAGGGTGAGAGGCCACATCCTTGTCTTATGCCCCTATTAATGGCTCCATTCTGTTTGTGTGTTATTGATACAAACTGAAATCAATTTTTTATAGATATTGTATACATTTAAAATATGCTGTTGTGGTAGATTGTTGTAAGCTAAATTTCCAACAATTTATTCCTATTGATTTGTTGAAGGCTTTTTTGAAGTCCATAAAAGCTAAGTGTGTTTCTATATTGAACTTCCTGTGTTTTTCTATTAATAATTAGGACAAAATCTATTGTAATACCAATATTTAAAAAAGGAGACAAGAAAAACTGAAAATTGCAGAGGCATCAACTTATCAAATATGGATACAAAATTTACACCAATATAATTAAGAACAAATTATACACACATCTTAACAGCCTCCTCAGCAAAGAACAGAATGGCTTTCATAAATGTTAATCCTGCTGTGATGGTTATTTCTCCACTGCATTATACAGTTATAAGACAAATGTGTAAATTTAATTTCAGTTTATTACAAATTCAGACTTTAGAAAAACTGCACTTAAACCGACGTGAAATATTTTCAAAGTCCTATAGAACAACAGTGCACATGCGCCAGAGTTTATAGAGCCAGTGATAAGCCACCATCGAACCACATATTGATTATCATCCTCGATTACTATCGATATCGTACTAAAGTTAAAAAATCTTATGCTAGATGGCAGCATCTCGCTATGAAATTTAGATGACCAATCTTTGCAATAAATCCCCAAATCTATGTTAAAAAAAATATTAATGATATTAAAATTACCAAATGTTTATTAAAAATGGGTGTACACTTACTTATCACTCCCTAACGCCGATCCAACCAGCGATAACCCAAAACAGCAATAGAAAAATCATAGACTAAGTAATATACTCTGTGGAGAAAATAGCAGCATCACAATATTGTCTAACAGTGTCATAATATTGTGATTTGCATATTTAAATAAATACTTGAAAATTGTCTAATAATGTTATAAAAATTGTTTGAAAAGTTTAAAATATTGAAAAAGTAAATACAGAGGAAGAGCTATAGTTTACAACGATAAATTGAAAAATCAAAAAGCAGTAAAAGTGCAGTTGAGCCCAGATTTTTATTTCAATCTATGTATTAACACAAACCATTAACAAAGATTAATTTTTTAATTATTATTACATTGAAAATTTTGTAGTTTATTTTTTATATCGAAGCTAGAATATTCCAATTTTGGATTGAGATGGCAAAAGTAGGATTGAGAGGATAAATGGGAGAACACAATACATAGATGTGCCATTACACTTGTAGGAGTAAGGAATTGGAAGACTGGGGCAAGGAAGAGGGAAGAATGGAGGAGAAAGATTAGAGAGGCCAGAAACCTAACTCAGGCTGTAGGCCTACTCATAGGATGCATGGAGATGGGATACACCTCAAACTCCCCAATACTTTATACAAGTCCGCACTTATAATTAGTCATGCAGTGACATTATAAAATTACCTCAAAGTTATTTAGGTGAAGTCTATTCTATTGTTAAGATTGATTAAGTAAAAATCATCATCATCAACAACAAGGATTAAGCCCAATGGCCTGTTCTGATCTCATTATAGGTCGAATTGGTCCTTCCACCTCTTCAATGGTCTTCCCAACATTCTTTTCCCTTTTGGTTTATAATTATACATTCTTCTTGGTATGCGCTGTTCATTCATTCGTAATACGTGCTGAAGATAAGTATTTTGATAATATTATTTATTCTTTCACAGAGATTAAATATATTAAGTTCAGTTCTTATATCTTCGTTTTTCTTTTTATCAGTCCTTTGGTATCCTGCCATAATATAATTATGGGCAGAGGTTAGTATTTTGTAAATTCAAATTTTACCTTTTGTATATTAAAAAATACAGTAAAAATCTAGGTCAGCATTGCATGAGCATCTTTGTTGACATAATGTTGCCTTTCTCAATATTTCTTCACTTGCTATGTACCTTTTCAACAAAGAAAAATATTAATTCTCATTAAAAGATTTAAAAAAATAATTCTACTTACACTATTCCATTAGCTGTGAAGTCTTCAGTACAGAAATAGTATATAGTGATGGCACATCGAGCATCGCAGTCAAATGTAAACTCAATGTTGAACTGTGTAGACTTAGCTGCTTCTATGTCATTATCCCCACATTTATTCAAGCTCTCTGGTGACCTCACAAACCTCAGTGATTCTTTCCGAATATTGACAAGACTCTTTAATGTCTTGGTTGGCTCATTAGCTTGTGGGGGAGGATATGGAAACTGCAATAAACATCACATGATAGTATGATCAACAATAAAACTGACATTTGAGAGACAACTTAATATAAATCAAAAAAATAAAACATTAAAATCAGACAAATTACTGTCATAGAATGTGGATCACACATTTAGGGCCGCATGCAAATACATTAGTCTCTACTCAAATTACTTCCAATCACTGGTGAGCTGACTCACCGTGAGCAATTGCTGAGATTGAATTAACGGCCGACTTACCGGTCATGCATGAAAGTTGACGTTTTTCATAATATTGGCAACGAATTACCCAGAATTCTCAGTGATAAAACCACTTCCGTTATTTTCGTCTGCTATAGTGGAACGCATTTTACGCTTGCGTCCCGCAAATAACACCGTATACAACGACATCTGCGTCGTGCAATATTATGCCGATTCTCCTGTTCTTCCAGTTGAATTTTTTGGTAGACTCTATCAAATTCCTCTTCTCTGCGTATACCGAAAACATGATCGAAGTCTTCAAGGTCCGACATCTTGGATAAAGCTGCAAAGGTTTCAAAGTACATCGGTTCCCTTCGGGATTTTCATGATAAGTTTCTATCTTGAGTTATGATCTTAAGGTACCTCGTCAGGTAGCTTACAATTATTATCGCATGAATAGAGTTGTCACGCAGCGGGCCCGGGTTCGATCTTCAGTCGGGGCAGTTTTTCTGGGTGAGGTTTTTATCGGGGTGTTTCCTCACCTGTAAGACAAATGTCAGGAAAACTTTAAGGCCCAAACGGTCCCCAAAATCATATGGCCATCGCAATCATCATCATCATCATCCATATTCATCTTAGGTTAAGCATAGGTTTAGGAACTCTCCTGGTGCATCATTATCATCATCCGTAATATCATCAGGGCAACGTAACCCCGCCTTCCAGGCGTCCCAACCTCAGATGTGGGTTACAAGTACACCATGCCAGGAGAGAAACCAGGAATGTCAAAAGACAAACCTGGGGCATTTGAAAAAAAAAAAAATATTATTAATATATTTTTTAATATACGAGGGTCATACTGAAAGTCATGAGCAACATTTTTTTAAACAATCATAATATTTATTTTAGACAAACCAAGTACACCATGTTAATCTACAGATCTTTGTGCTTTGTGACTTTTCAACATAGTCTCCATTTCTTTGCACACATTTTGTCCAGCATTCTACAAGCTTGAAAATTCCCTTATGATAGAAGTCCGTTCCAGCTGCTCGAAGACACTGACGCACTGCTTTCCGAATATCCTCCAGCGTCTCATAGCGTTGGCCTCTCATCTGCTCCTTCACAGAACCGAAAAGATGGTAGTCGGAGGGTGCCAAATTGGGACTATAGGGAGGATGTGGAAAAGTTTCCCATCCAAATGTTCTGATCTTCTCCACAGTGGCATGAGCAGTCTGAGGACGCACATTATTGTGTTGCAGAATGATCTTCCTTCCAGGGCGTTTGTCGTGCAATGCATGACGGAGCTTCACAAGTGTCTGGATATAGCGGGCAGCATTTATGGTTTGTCCAGGTTCAAGAAATTCAACCAGAATGCAACCTTGCGCATCCCAGAAGACGCTGCCCATAACTTTCCCAACAGATTGCACTGTCTTCGCTTTTTTCTTTGATGGCGAATTGAAGTGGTGCCATTCCATACTTTGGTGTTTTGTTTCAGGCTCGTAGCGATGTAACCAGCTTTCGTCACCTGTCACAATACTCGTCAAAAAATCATCACCTTCATTTCATAATCTCTGAAGAAGGTTATGGGTGATGGTTCTTCTCTGAAGTTTGTGGTCTTCACTCAATAAATGTGGAACCCAATGGGCACTAACTTTTCGGTAACCTAAACTGTGAATCATTTCTTGCACTGCACTGTGTCCTACTGGAAGTTTTGTAGCGATTTCATTCACTGTAATACGCCTGTCGTCTCTAATGAGCGCATCAAGTCTTTCCTTGTTGCAATCCGTGGAGGCAGAGCATGGACGACCGCTACGAGCTCATCTTTGATACTCGTGTTCCCATCTTTAAAATGTTTCACCCATCTCCTAACACTGCTGGCACCCATGCAGGCATCTCCGTAAGCACATTGAAGTCTTTGGTGAATATCAACAGCAGATTGTTCCTCTTTAACAAGGAATTCAATGAAAGTGTGCTGTCGAAACGAAACATTGATGTCTGCCATTTTGGAAACACTGCGTGTGGTCACATGATAGAAGCTATGATGCCACAAAACGACAATGTTGTGGTATAAAGTCTGTAGATTACGATCCTGCAGTTGTTTTTGTTACATTGTTGAAATTTGAATTTTAACAATGGGTTGCTCACGACTTTCAGTATGACCCTCGTAGATTTGGGGATTTATTGCAAATATTGGTCATTTAAATTTCATAGTGACGGATACTAATTGAGGATAATCGATATGTGGTTTGATTGTGGGTTATTGCTGGCTCTATAAACTCTGGCGCAAGCGCACTGTTGTTCTATAGGAATTTGAAAATATTTCATGCTAGTTTAAGTGCAGGTTTTCCTACAGTAACTTCTTCCTTCTTAACCTAATATAATAAATTACATGCATATTATTTAATGAGTGTAGGAAAAAGTCAGTTTTATGTCTCTCAGGAATTCTTCTAAGTTCCACATAATCGCAGCGCGCATGCGCGAGTTGCTGTAATGGTTAATATAGACGCCGGTAGATGGCTCTGCAGTCGGCGTTACCAACGTTGGGAATAAATTTCCAAATGAAAAAAAATGGACGTTAACTAACTTGCCATTTTCTAACTAAAGAAAACAATTTACATGCATATTATTTCTTCCCAAATGCATAAAAATGGACGTAAACCAACTTCCCATTTCCTAACGTAGCAAAGCAATTTACATGTGTACTATTTAATGAACTATAAACTAATTTTACGTACACTAACACTAAATATAGTTTCAAATTATTTTTCAAATGGTGGTAACGTTGGAACAACATGGGAAAGTAGCAAGGAAGTAATGTATCCACGATCATGTTTTACGTAAATATATAAATATAAAATATTGTGAAGAAAGCTTGAAGATCACTGCAAAATGTTTAAAACAGTACAAAACGTGTTTACAAGTGTTTAGTGCATCAGTGGCATAAGAATGTAAGTGTAGAAATGTGAGAGACATAAAACCGACCACATCCTGAGTGTACACTAATCTGATATACATTAACACTAACCTAAGAAAATTAAATAAATTTCTTGAAATATGATGTGGAACTAATTGGAATGTTGGTAACACCGATTTCACTGAATCTTGAGAAGTTATATTAAGCATTCGCGCATGTAAAACTGAAGTTCTGGTAGGACTTCGACGAAATCATTGGGTATGTAGGTAAATATTTAATAATTGTACAAAAATTTTATAAGTATTGTAAAACGTTTAAAATAGTATGAAATGTTAGTAAAGGCAGATGAAGTACATAGGGCAATAGATTTACAAGAATATGGTATGGATAATCAAGTGGAAATTAACCTAAAGTTGAGCCCAAAAAATCACTTACAGGAGTGGGTCTACTTCCAAGAAAATTCAGATCTGCATTTTCGCCGAATAAATATGCTTCTGGCTGTGGAGTGTCAAATCGCTCTCCTCCCATGATGAAATGACTGCCGAAATAGTTACCTGTGAAAAAAAAAAATACGAAAAATAAAAATCTCATCAAGGCCTTTAAGTATATACATATTATTAGACCTTATTTAGTTAGTACCTGATCTTGGAGGATATTTATACGCATGATTAGAAACAATATCAACTTCTTCCACCCCAGCATGTTGCCTACTTGTCAGAGCACCCATTACAACTTGTTTAATAGGCAATATTATTAAAAAAATAAAAGTTTAATGATTAAAATCACAAACTGACAGGCACAAAAACATTGTTTCTATGCAGCTGTCTCAGTGATGCTTTTTTGTCTATTTTGTTCAGGAAAGCCAACTCGAGACGAGACCATTGAGAAAGATCCTTGACGAGACTTTTTGATAACAAGGTTGGTAAACTTTCTAAAGTCAGCTGTTCAGATCATGAACGATCTAGGAATATGAACATAGTAAACCGAACTCTATTATCATGATCAAGGTATGAAATGGATTCTGCAGAACAGAATGGTACAACAATACCTGCTCAGTTGACAGTAGATGATGTAGATGTAGAATTTTTGCCACTAATCTATGAGATAATAAGAAGGTACGTATTGTTGCATGTATTCATAAAAAAAATAATTTAAACATTGGCTTTAAAACTCCCGGTTAAATTACTCAATATCTACGCCGTCTTATTTATTTATAGATAAAGTATCCAAAATTAACTTATAAGTGAAAGCACTGTTCATATTATGTAAGGTAAATCTTTAATTTGTGTATATTTATAATCATGGATTTTACAGTGTTGAAAGAGATCCTCATGATACAAGCCAAAAAACAAGGGAGTCCCAGGATACAAGTCAAAAAGTTTTAGAATTGCAAAAGAAACTTGAACAAGCACGAAGTCAGGTAATATTCGTTTATTTATATAATTAATTCAATGTATTAGTTAGGGGATTCTATGTCATGGTACCACGTACATAAATGTGAAATAAAAAAAAGTGACACATTTATTGTTACAGTATGCGAATAACTACGTGAGAGAAATATGTTATATTGGTTTTTTATAAAAAAAAATCAGAAATGCCTTAAAATAAAGTGAGAAATTGTGCTCAAAATAACCTAAAAACACCATACAATATAAAATAGGTATGGCATTGCTCAAACAGTGTAGCCAACTTATTACAAAAACGTGCTAACAAACAATTGAATGCTAAACTAATCTGGGGATAAAGTTTCCATTAAATGCAGTGAGAAATTGTTTTATGTCTCAGGCAGACACCACGCGCATGTGCCAACAAATGCGAAGCAGTTTACACTATGGAATCATACGATGCAGCCAACATATACACGATATTTAACGAACCTAAAAGCTAACCTAACTCAATTTAAGTACTCTAACCTTTGAAGACCAACCTAAAAGCTAACCTAACAACACAATTTAAGCACTCTAACCTGTGAAAGAATGCAACGCCCAAAAATAAATAGTAAGTTCTCAAATTCTGAAGTACATACTCTATGTGTTGTTGTTGTATAGAATATTCGTTAAAATCAATATGGCTGCCATGTCATGTTACGTATGTGGTTAAATATGCTAGAGAAATATATTGAAATAATTGTTAGAAAAAATGTAAAATTTATTGTAAATGATGAGAAATAATTTGAAGAAAAGGGTGTGGTATACTTAATGTCGCAAAAAATTTTCAATCTAATTGCTTATGCCACTGATGCACTAAACACATTTAAAACATTTTGCAACACTTAAACACATTTTAAACATCTTCCAATGTTGCAATGATCTTTTTTTTTATTTATATATTTACGTAAAACATGATCGTCCTACATTGATTACTTGCTACTTTCTGCTATTTTCCCTCCTCTTCCTATGTTGTTCCAACGTTGCCACCATCAACAACCCAAAATACTCCAGATGTTGCCAACATCACTTCCACGTTCCCTAGATTTCACCTACGTTAGAGTAATTGATTTGTGTTAACAGTAATTGATTTAGGTTTGGTTAGCTTTTAGGTTCCTTGCTCTTTAAATGTGATTTGATACGTAAAATAAATTACCTCTTCATATCTGTATTCTACGAAAAATTCAAAATGTCGGACGGTTACCACTAGTTCATTTCGTGTTAATTATACATATTTAAACTAGTTATGGGAATTTTGTGTCAATGTTGGTCATACTGATTTCACATACATATACCGCCAACTGCTGGAGGTTGCATTTATCTTTCTGGGATTACATGGAGCACTAGCGCATTGCGATTTTATGGAACTTGAGAATTTTTTTGCGATGGTAAGTACATCTTATCCGAAGAAAATAATCCTGTTGGCACATGCACATGGTGTCTGCCTGGGACTTAGAAAAATTTCTCACTGCACTTAATGGAAACTTCAGCCCTAATCTGGTGTACACTAACTTGGGCACAAGTCTAGTACTTGTCGCTCACAATTTTCCATACAGCATTTTTATGCTACTGTTACATTACACATTTTACCATTTGTAGTAACGTTTCGTACTATTTTAAACATTTTGCAACAATTCTTTAAAAATTTCTTATGATTTTGTTTTTTTTTTATATAATTATGCAAATATAGTGAATGAAGTTCTACACAATCGTAGTGTGCATGCACGAGACAAGCAAATGCTTAATGTAACTTTTACTAAATAGTGGTGAAATCAGTTTTACCAACATTCGCAATTAATTTCAAACCATATTTGAAGAAATTAACTTATTTTAATATTTAATTTTAGGAAGTTATATTTTGAGGTTATTTTAATTATATTATTTTTGGTCTGGACATCTTACCTCAATATTAATGTTGATTTGTTCTTGGACATGTTTCAAAACAATTCTGTTTTATCGTCAGCTTGGGGAAAGCTTGGGCCCGGAAAGCCAAGGGTCCCGGGTTCGAGTCCCGGTCTAGGCGAAAATTTTTCTCTTCAAATTTAAAAATTTATAATATAATTAACTTATTTTGTTAGGTTCCAAAGGGACAAGTTAGTGTACACGAGATTACTTTATAGTTTATTAAATAACATACATGTAATTTATTTTGTTAGGTTAGGAAGAGTGAAGTTGATATATGTACATTTATTATCAAGTCCCGTTGGGGTCAGGATCTTTAAACTGACCCAAACCCACTGGCGGCACTATGGCCCTGGGGTCGACTCACACCTCTAACGGAAATGAGTACCAGATGCTTGTTCTGGGGGTAAAGGTGGCCGTCACGCAGGGCTGACAACCCGGCTGACATAAAGTGCCGATTGTCTAGTAAAGGTGGGAGCCTTAACCTCCTACTACCCCAAGGGCCTCCGGGTCTGTTGTGGGATCACTTTACTTTTTATTATAAACATTTGGGAATTTATTGCAAAAGTTCGAACACTGATTTCACTGCCATCTTGCAAAAGCTACATTAAGCATTCAAGCATCTTGTGCATGCACACGGAGATTCTGTAGAACTTAGGATAATTCATGAGCGGCAAATACTAGACTTTTTCCCTTTTGCCCATTTTTTCACCTTAACTTTCCTGCCTCTCAACTGTACATTAGTTTTCGCTATGCTATACTATACTATACTATGCAGTATTCATATAACACTGTTTCACTATTTACCTTTTCTTTTTGTACTAACATTTCAAACTATTTTAACATTTTCTAATGATTCTTCAAAGATTTTTTACAATTTTTAATATTTACTTATGTATTAAGATATAAAATTATGGAATATTCACCTGAAAGGTCCGTCTCCTCAACTTAATTAGTCATTTAACTGTAGCACTTTCGGGACTTGTCCCATCATCGGCAGGATTCAAAACTGGTGTTCCACTGAAGATCTGGTAAAGGGGGTTACATGTATTGGGTTTGTTTTTGTTTATCAGATGGTCGTTGTTGTGAACTGCTTTCATGATTTCCATCTCTTCGAGTACGTTTATCTTCGCTGGATTATTTTCTGTGTGCATTACTGTTAGGATGGAAATCATAAAAGCAGTACACAACAACGACCATCTGATAAACAAAAACGAACCCAATACATGTAACCCCCTCTACCAGATCTTCAGTGGAACACTAGTTTTGAATCCTGCCGATGATGGGACAAGTCCCGAAAGCACTACAGTTAAATGACTAATTAAATTGAGGAGACGAACCTTTCAGGTGAATATTCCATAATTTTATATCTTAATTTTGAATAATACCTCAATGGAACATATCATGAATTTTATAAAAGTTGATTACTTATGTATGCAAAATCTCTAATCATTTCTTGCTAGTTCTACAGAACCGTAGGGCATATGCACAAGGCTTTGTCAACAGATGGCAGGACAATCTGTGCTACTGATCTGACCAATCTTCACAATAGGAAATTGCACTACTACTTTTTTATTTTGTTAAGTTAAGAAGTGGTATGTTACAGTAGAGTTGCTGAATCACACGATGGCTTTTATCAGCTGACTAGTTGCTTCACTAACAGTGAAGGTTACGGGACAACAGACACACGTCATATTTACAGAGGATGTTATGGTATTGCCAAGTCTACCCTTATACTGTTACTATTGTTCTCACACTTTTTTTTAAATAATCTCTAATGTTAAGAATTGTTTCTCTGGATTACAAATTGATAGTCTTCCGACTCCTCTGCGGCATTATGATGCTTAAAATTCACAGATAACACAACATTGTAATAATACTGCAACTAATTTGTTCACCACACAAGTTTGTATTGACTTGCCGATGCCACTTTGTTTTGTGAAACACACGGAGCAGTCCTGCCAAAAATTGGGTAGGTGTGGTCATGCCAGATTTTAGAATGCCTTGACTATAATGTACAGTGAATTAGTTTATAGTATATTGAAATAATATGTAAATTATTTACTTTGTTAGGTTACAAAATCACAAGTTAGTGCACATCCATTTTTTAAAAGCAAGTTTGGGAATTTTTTGCAAAGGTTGGTCTTACTAATTTCACAGATAGTCCGGCCATCTATGGAGCAAGTTTATAACTCTTGTGCATGCAGACTACTATTCTGCAGGACTTAGAAAAATTCATGGTGAGGCCCACTAATGTAGGTGGACTCCTTGATAGAATCCCTTTATATGTGAGTAAACATGTTGACAAATGACTCTAACAGGAACATGTGTTACCATGTTGGCCAATATGATGGTAGCAGTCACTTATTCTCCGACAAATATTCACAGGTGGTATCATGACATAGAATAGTCATAAATTATTTTATGGTAACATACAATCCAACATACAACCTAAATGATGCATTTTGTAAGGGTGTAAAGGTACAAGTCATGTTATGTTAGTATTAATTTTTGGAAAGCAAATTATTCTGTTATGTGTAGCTGGAAAATTGAGTTCTAATTGACTTTCTTTTTTCTTTCAATTAGCCTATAGGCCTAAATCATGTAGGGTTGGATCTAAACTTTAAAATAAATTCTCTCCTCAAAAAAAAATATAACTTGGACAAAAATAGAATATGTTTATTAAGAAAAAAAAAATAGAGGGGAATTGTATGCCAGAAGCAGTCCCAGGTTCAATTCCCAGTCGGGACAAGCTTCCAGGGTGAGGTTTTTTTCGGGGTTTTTCATCACCTGTAAGACAAATGTCAGGAAGCTTTGAGGACCAAACGGTCCCTGAACATCATCTGGCTATCACCATTATCATCATCCCACGGTGTGGAAAGCAACGGGAAGCTACCACACCTTTAATTCCCTAGTAAAACTGCAAAGCATAACATGAAAATGTAGTGAAGGATCTGCCCTAGGGCAGAACACTATAATATATAAGTTGAGGTTGAAATAAACTAAAATCACAATATTTATATCAATGGAAAAAAATGCATTAGTTATTGGACAAACAGAATAGCCAACTTATGAGAAACATGCTACATTGGCAAACATTACACTAACAGTCACTTGTTCTCTGTTGCAACACTCTGACTCACGCCTGGAATACAAAAATTAAAAAGCTATTTGCATGCAATAATTATATAACTAGAGTGAATATTTGCTTGAGTAAATTAATTTCAATATTATGTTCCCAATTAGTTGATATAGCATGGAATGAATCCTTTCGTAATGTCTTTTTGTAAAAGCAACCCTATTGTAATGTGAATAGAATTTCACTATGAACATCGTACACAAATTTCAAATAGAGAGAAATTTGTAAGAACCACAATCTAATTTAAGAAAGAAAAATTAACATTTGAACGCTGGACCTCTCATTTTCCGTACGAGTGTGCTGTCCATTACATCATTCAAATGACGATACAAACGTTAACTTTTCTTTCAACTTATACAATTCTCATTCGTCCAAAGGCTAATAGCTGTCACTATTATCGTGCCAACTAGCATCTTCTATTCAGAAGTATTTTTATTGAGAATTAATACATTACTTTTTTAGTGGTAAAGTTTCATATTTTCAATGTTTTTATTTGAATTAACATTTTACAATCCTGGATATAATCTAATTTAAGGGGGAAAAAATTAACATTTGAACGCTGGACCTCTCATTTTCCGTACGAGTGTGCTGTCCATTACACCATTCAAATGACAATACAAATGTTAACATTTCTTTCAACTTATACAATTTTCGTTTGTCCGAAGGCTAATAGCTGTTGCTACCATTGCGCCAACTGACGTCTTCTGTTCAGAAGTATTTTTATTGAGAATTTATACATTACTTTTTAGCAGTAAAGCTTCATATTTTCGATGTATTTATTTAAATTAACATTTTCCAATCCTGGATAGAATGTTGAAAGAAAGGTTGAAATAAATGTTAATGTTTGTATTGTCATTTGAATCATGTAAAGGACAGCATACTCGTAAGGAAAACAAGAGGTCCAGGATTCAAATCCTGGTTCAAATGTTAATTATTCTTTCTTAAATTAGAATAGTCCACCACTGTGGTCTCGAGGTAGCATGCTGCCTTGTCACGCAGCAGGCCCGGGTTCAATTCTCAGTCGGGACAGGCTCCTGGGTGAGGTTTTTTTTTAGTTTTTCCTTACCTGTAAGACAAATGTCAGGAAGCTTAGGGCCCAACGGTCCCCGAAAATCATCTGGCCATCATCATCATCCTTCACCGGTGTGGAAAGCAACAGGAAGCTACCACACCTACAGTATAATTCCCTAGTAAAGCTTGAAAGCATAGCATGAAAATGTGATTGCAGTGAAAGACCTGCACTTGGGCAGAATTACTATGGATGGATGGAAATTAGATTCTATCCAGGATTGGAAAATGTTAATTTAAATAAAAACATCGAAAAAAACACAATCTGTTAATGCACCAGCACATAAAGCTGGAATTCTTGGGTTAAAAATCCCAGTTCAAGCAGAAAAATTATTCTCTTTAGTTGTATTAACTATTATATATGAATAGCCTGACTGAAATTAATTTCAGTATTACATTCCTATTAGTTGATATGACACAGAATAAATCCGATCATTATACCTTCTTAATAGAAGCAACCTTGTTGTAATGTGAATAGAAGTTCACTACTAAAGGAGTTTGGAATTTCAAATATATATATATATATAGAAATTTATGTCTGTTCTTGGATAATTAGTGCACCACTGTTAAAGCTGGAGATCTTGGGTTTAAATCCCGATTCAGGCAGAAATTTTTCTCTTTAGGTGTGTTAACTATTGTATGTAAATATCTTGTCTAAGTAAATTAATTTCAATATTACATTCATAATCAGTCTAGATTACATACAGTTAAAGATACAGGAGAACCCATCTACTCTCATATCAATTGAATTGGTGTTTGTCATCTAGTGAGGCTCAACTTCAGAATAGATTACTCTATGCTTTTCCATTACAACATTCTTATGATACTGTTGCACTACATACTTTTTCCATTTTTAATAACATTTCATAGTATTTTAAACATTTTACAACAATTCTTAAAACAGGTTTTACAATTATTAAGTATTTATCTATGTATGCAAATTCTGGTATTTCTTTATGATTTTTTCGAAGTTATACAGAATTGCAGTATGCATGCCCTAATACTTAATGTATCTTCTACCAGATGGCAGTACATATCTGTAAAATTGGTGTGACCAATATTCACAATTAATTCCAAAACATTTTAAGAAATTCGCGTAATTTTGTTAGGTTCCAATGGAACAATGTACACCAGATCAGTTTGTAGTTTATTAAATAATATGCATGTAATTTACTTAGTTATGTTAGGAAGGAGGAAGTTGGTGTACATCCATTTCTTATAAACATGTTTGGGAATTTATTGTGAAGGTTGGTCATACTGATTTTGTAGATATGTCCTCCTATCTGGTGGATGTTACATTAAGCATTTGTGCATGCGCATTCACATTATAATTCTGTAGAACATAGAAAATTCATTGAATTAGTGAGAACCCACTCTGAAGTTTTTGTCTTCAATAGTTACAACATTCTACTGGATAAGGTGTTTATATTTAAAATAGTTTTTGTATGTGTATTGTAAAGTTTATATATTGTGTGTTTATATACAGTAAAACTTGTTCGAAGGAGAATCGCCTGGGACCTTTTTTTTTTCACATTAGACACATTCTGCATTATAAGAAACAAAAAAAAACAATCTTAGATTATAGAGCACTGTATGTCTTTTTATGTACCTTGGATTAATTGTAGCTCCGCTGCCATTGGAACATGAAGTATAGTATATACGAGTGACTTCGACGGTAACTCGCAAAAAACAGTCCTGTTTCATCAGCGTTAAAAATGTTTCTTAGGCTCGTGTCCTGGAATTAAAGTATGCAGTTTCAGTTTCCACTCACTAACTATATTTTCGTCCACATCCTTTGATTCCCCGCAAACTTCATTCCGCACTACATTGTGTCGTCTTTTAAAACTGTCCACAACCAACCTGAAGATGCCTTGAAATCGTTATTCCCTAGAGATATAGCAACAGCTAGAGTTTGACTTTGGATCATCAGACCGGAGATTTGGAGATTTTTTGATCGTGTACTTGTAAAACACTCCCACACCGCGTTGATTTCTTCATTTCCTTTTTTTTTTTCTCTCTCTCTCTCTCTCTCTCTCTCTTCATTTGACCATTCATTCATTATTTTTTCTTTGTGTTTTAAAATCTCATAAAGTTGGGTTTTTCCACATTTAAATTTAGTCATTATTTCGCATACTGAGAGTTTTTCTTTATCTTCAATCACTTTCACATTTTTGTTTAATGACAATGATACATACAATTTAGCCATCTTTATTCCATAAATTCAGAATGCTACCTGTGAAAGATACCTACACAATTGGTCTCGGATTTTACTTGCATTGGTTATTTGTAAGATAGATGTCACATGCCAAATATTTGTTAAATGAACCTGTATTTTGCAAAACAGGCATGCAGTGAGGCCGAAAGAAAATTCCATATACAGGTAGAAACTCTACTTAACCCGGTGGCAGGAATCATCACTTATTGTTAATTCGCCTAATGGGAATTCAATGAAGTGGAAACTAATTTATTTCTCTCCCTATCTTTCAGCCTTATAAACATTTTATTTTTCATGAATTATGTAGAAATATCCTTCCGTTTTTTCTGCGTTGGACAGATTCTGTTTTATACAAAATAAACACATGTAAAATTACTATTATTTTGCCGGGATCAATAAATTTGTTCACATTGGACATATTTCTGCATTATCACATTCCAAATTAAACAAGTTTTACTGTATATAATAATAATTAAGATGTTTCCATTATTTACAACTTCTAGCTTACGCTATATATATATTATTTAATAACAAAAGCAACTAACTTATAAAAGTATTAAAATTTTTAAACTTCCTGTAGATTCGAAGACTTCCTGGTGTTGAATACAGCAAAGAGGAACAACTGCAGAAGCTAGAAACATTGAGAAAGCAATTGCAGTTGAAAAAAGACCTTTTACTCAAATATAGACACATGTGTACATTTGATATTCCAAAATCTTAAGTCATCAAGAAGTACATTTGACCACTTTGTAAGTGTTTTGATAATTTATTGTGACACTGTGTACAGAACAATATTATGTCTTATAAAAAACATTTGCCATGATAAAGTCCCTAAACTGAATCCACTCTTAAAGTGATCCGCATCAAAACAAAACCATGTGACCTGCTCACGTTTCAATGGCTATTACACCAAAGTGCAATGTAGAAGCAATAAGTATGCGAAAAAGTAATTCCCTTCATTAAATTAAAAATATGACTCTGAATATACTTGTTATTCTTCTGTAATGAAAATAATAATACTCAAAACATACAATATAAATGATTCTAAAACACGCCTAATCAATAATTACAATTTTGACTATGTTTTACAATTTTACACAGCAACAGAAGACTCACCTACCTTCAGCCATTTTATTGCATCAAATGCGACATCCATATGCAATAAAACTATTTTAAGTTGTAATTATTGATTATGTTTTAGAATCATTTCTATGTTTTGAATATTATTATTTTCATTACGAAGAATAACAAGTATATTCAGGGACATATTTTTAATTTAATGAAAGGAACTACTTTTCCACATACTTATTGCTTCTAAATTGCACTTTGGTGTCATAACCAATAAACATGAGCAGATCACATGGTTTTGTTTTGATGTGGAACACTTTAAGAGTGGATACAATTTAGAAAAGCTACTTTGAAATTGTATTATGTATCGTATTGGCCCAAATATGAGCCACGCCCTTAATTTGGGGGGGGGGAGAAGAAAAAGGAAAATTGAATACAGAGCAATTTACTTATCACATTATCCAGTTAAAAACTGTTTACACTACTTAAACACATTTTTCTTCAGTTGTAATGTGGGTAAACCACCTGGTACAACTAATCAGAGTCTTCTCCAATGTCGCAGGTATTGTATGTCTGGCTTAACTTGGTAAAGAGAGAGATGGTGATATACGGGTAGATCATTGACCGCTTTCGTCCAGTTACAAAAGAAAGAATCCACCCTGTTGTCAGTTTTCATCTTCCCCCTTACCCCTACTAACATCTGGTGAAGAAAAACTGTTAACACTGGTGCGAGAGAGAGGTGAGCACAGTTGTCTCTTTCTACAAATTCCTTGCAAAGTTAAGCCAGACGAACTATAACTTCACTACTACTGGTACTTATATTATGAAATGACCCTACGTTCTAGTTCAGGGTATTTCCAGCTTTCAGACTTGTCCAAACTAAACTTTTGCCAACTTCTCTATTAGACATAATGAATAACTGCAAGTTTGAAACCAGCATCATAACTGCAATGAATTCCCAAGTTTGTTGGAGCTTTTCTTTCGTCGTTTTTACTCATTGCTGAATTTACCATAGTAGGTATGTACTACCATAACTGTTTTAATCTGTCCTATCATACAAAAGAGCATGATTGCCGTAATACAAAGACTGGTACATTTTCATATCTTTATGTCATATACCATATGACTGCTGACAATTCCAAACACAAGCACGTGGCATTGTTGGTCCATTTCATAATTAGCAATGTGTGCTACATTTCAAGTTTCTATTACATGTGAAAATTTATCGGCTGTGCAAATAAGTCACATCTTTAATTTTCATGTACGAAATTTGAAAAATAAACATGGCTTATATTTGTGCCAATACGGTATGTCTAAATAATGTTATTATTTATTTTGGTATTTTGAAGAGATTTAATATTTATTATGGTAATTTCATAGCATAAAATCTTGAACTAACCCTGGTTCTGTTTACTGAATAATATTTTAGTAAACAAAAATATTTTTATACTCATTTTGGTCAGTGTTGAGTGTGATAGTTCCACATTCAATAGCAGTTTTCCTATTTGCTAACAATTATTTTGAACGAAATATTCCTTTGAGGAGACTCTAAAATAATCCTGAATTCATAATATTTAATCCGTTTTAGGACCTAAAATCTAAGATATATTCATAATATTTTGAATGCGTAAACTATAAATTTTCACTAGTTCCAATTGTTACTGTGAATAATTTCCTCTCAATAGTGCATAGAAAGAAAAATTTTATAATTTTTACACAATTATATACTTAGTTATGTCATACATATTGAGAAAGCTGCCATTGCTGATTAAAGGCATGCATCAAGCTCAATTGTAGTTTGCCTCTATCACTGCACTGACTAGTGTTTGCATTTCATAGGATTGAAGTCTAGCTGGCTGAAGATTATTCAGTCATAGAGATCAAATCACGTTCATGGTCCTCAAGCCACACTTGAGTTGAACCTGCCTTGTGGATTGGACCAAAATACTGCTGGAAACTCTAGTATTGATTCCTTATCAAAGCAGTTTAGGCTTCTGAATAAACTCCTGGCGCGACAGGCTCAGAAGGCCCTTAGCCTACCAGCCGGCTGCAGGCCTCACATCCACATGTGTCAATCACAGAGGTAGATGATCATCAGCCAGTGTAGGGGTGACATGTGGTCAGCATGTCGAGTCCCCAGCCATTATAGCTGGTTTCCTCAACCTGGAGCCGCTACTTATTGTAGCTACCCAAATGCCTCACGATGCTGGGTGGGCACCGGTCCCATACTGGCCAAAATACCATGAGAAAATTCCTTCCCCATGGAGACTCGAACCAGCGCAAGTCCCGTAGCTCTGCGCCAAGGCTTCCTGCCTTAACCGCTCGGCTACGGCGCGGGACAGGCTTCTGAATGCAGGCTCTAAAATTGTAATTTCTTATCTTTTAACCCCTTCTCACAGAAATGAAGCTGGGTGGCACCAGAATAACTCACTCCCCACCAAATTACGACTTATGAGGGGTAATTGGCCCACTAGATTCTTAGATGTATTTTATGGGGTTCCCGAGAATTTTAGATGTACACCTGCTATTTTGCCAATTAAAACTCTCCTCAATGATTAAAAATTTCTCATTAGTGAAGAAATCCCTTTCCCACAGAAATGAAGCTGGGGGAGGGGGGAGCAACAGAATAACTCACTAATGAGGGGTAATGGGCACACTGGATTTTGGAGTTATTTTATGAGCTTCCGAGAGTTTGGGGTATATATTCTATCATTTTGCTGATTAAAACTCCTCAATGGTGAAAAGTTTCTCATCAGTGAAGAGGATTCTTCAATTTGAAAATAGAATAGGAAGTAACATTATGAGATTAAATTAAAATATTTCATACCTCTCCTCATATCCAGTCTTCTAAGTAGACCATGGTTTCAAAGCCTTAGCGGCTTCATCTTCAGTATTTTCTTGTCGACTGATGTTATGTCGATCAGAAGAACTATTCTTCCTATAAAAGTTCAAAATAACATTATAGTAATAAGTTTGGTCTGTATTATTCTTACCTCGTACATTTGTTTAATAGAAACAACTATATGAGGTAAAAATAATAAGACCAAACTTATTTATTAGGATTCTTCAATGTTCATTGAGAAAGCACTGGGATCTTAGACTTCTGTTTCATCAGCTGTTAGGTTAGCAAATGTCTGGTATTCTGTTGGTAAAACCTAAGACCAAATCTTTAGTGAGTATTTTGGACGTTGATTTTTTTTTTATGTCCAGCTCCAGAGCCATCATTAACTGTTTCCGGACAATATTTTGGCATATAAGACCTGCCATTGCTTTCTGCATAGTAGGCGTCCTTACAGCTTGATGACAATCTTCCCATGGACAATCCTTGATAATCCTCTGTAAAGTTCAGCAGAAAATATGACTTATGATTTTTCAGCTTCTTTAGAATCTGGAAAATTTCACTTGCAGTTTTTCCTACCTTATATAAGACTATCATAGGAAAACAATTTTTATATTCTTCCCAATCCATATTGAAAACACAAGATAACTGCTTCCTCTTTCACTGATCAACTCACAATGAACAAGGATAGAATTTAGTTTAAGGGTGTATAGTGTGTGTCAAAAGTTAATGTCAGTATTTATGGCAAGACTATGCATTTTATTTTGTTTCTTCTAGTTTCAAAATTATCTTAGTATGTAACAGAAAAAGTGATAAACAAGAATTCTAGTTATCATTATTTATTAAATGGATAGTCTGCAAACAGTTTATTTACATTTAGGTAAAATTTAATCACTTGCCTCATTTTTCTTCTTGTTTTAATTTAAACCAGATTTCAGTTCCGTCGTCAGTATCTCTGTGACCATTGTTCTGTCATCTTGAAGAGCCGTCTTTCGCGACAGAACAATGGTCGCAGAGATACTTATGTTGGAACTGAAATCCAAAGTTCTGAAACTATTTTAAATTGAAACAAGAAGAAAAATGTGAGGTGAATGATTAAATTTTACCTAAATGAGTAAACCTCATAGTGTGAATTCCTAAAATAAGTAGTTTATTTACAATTACCTTTTTTTTTTCAGATGCTTTTCACTGTACTAAATTCATAGCCTGAAATGGTATTCCGTTACTTATTTCATCGTTTGATTAACAATCCTCAGCTGGTAAATAAACTTGCAGATTCGTATCCTATTCGTCGAGCAGCACAGCTTGTGGTTTATGCTTACACTGTAGGATTTCAAGGCATAGTTGGCAAAATAACTCCAGCAAGACTGCAATCATTCACAAGAAAATTACAAATTGAACTTGAACGTGCCAAGAAAGAACTTGAAGAAGCAAATGAAAAATTAAAGAAACGCTAGTAAAGTGATAATAGAACTGATGGTGTATAGAATATCCTCTAATGATGTACTGTATACCAATTTAGACATTTTAATAAATTGGAATTAAATTCTAAAATTAATTAATTAATGGACATATTTGTAAGATTTTTAGATGCTTTTTATGTGCAATTAATGAGTTACAAAACATTGATTATGGCCTATCATACAGTTTGTTGCTGAAGATATGAAATTAAATATTTATAATTTCTGAGATTGGATAAAATTAAAGGACTTTACATTGTTGTCATAATGTATATGCTTTATTAAATTGATTTTCATGGAATTTTAAATGTAATTAGTGTATTGCTAAATTAATTTTCAAATTTGAGAGACAGGATGGCTGGTGGAAAAAATTGCTCTGTTATATTTATTGGTAATGATTACACTCCTACAAGATCTATTGAAAATGTCTGGAATGGCAATAAGACAAATTGGCCAATATTTTCATCTATAAAACATAATTTTATGGTACCTCCTGGTGATCTTCCTCGTAGAATGTTTTTATCTTTTATTCCTCCTATTGGGGAGCGTTATCGGCATGTGCATGTAGACTTTGTAGGACCAAGTATTGCTCTTCTTCTAATGGCTGGAATGTTGCATTATGGTCATGCTTCTAAATTGCCATCTTCTGCTGCTAATAGATCTCCAACAGAAGTATTACTTCTCTACACTGTATTCATGCCAATTGCAGTCTATATTTTAGGAAGATTGGCAAAAGCTGTGGTTACATTTACCGAAATGTTTGCTCTCCTAGGCTATGGTTTGTTTGGGCATGTTTTCACTTTTGCAGTTTCTTTATTGTTTTGTGATGAGGAAAGCAATGTATTCTTTTTTCTCTGTCTTACTGTTTTTGGAGGATTGAGTGCTTTAAGAGTTGCACTAGTTCTGTTGGCTTCTATCCCTGTTCCAGCAGCAAGGCTGTTGGTGTGCAGTTTCACAGCCACAGTACAGCTCCTATCGCTTGTATTCTTACATTTTGCTTACATGCATCGCACTTTTGTGTATGGAGCTGCTGCAATTCAAACTGCTACTGTATAAAAAACACCTAAATCACATTTTTAAGTTTTTGGAATAAATTAAAATTATATAAAAACAACAATTAACTCTTAAGTCAAGATATTTACATTTTATGAAATTGTACTCGCCTAGATCATCTCCATTCAGAATTTTAAACTCCTGTTGAAAGGTAATCCTTGTACTTTTAGTCAAGCACTAATGTGAGTGCAGTCAAGATAACGTAATCCTCATAGGAAATCTACATGCTCAATATTAATTTACCCTGGACAAGTGGGACATACTGTATTCTGATAGCATCAGGAACCAGGGCTATGAATACAACTCATTTTAGACACCCACATGGTGAAGTAATCCAATTGAATTGAATTGTTAACTTATTTTGTTCTCTCATATACATCCCATCACACATATATGAATTAAAATTTAGTTGGTAATTCTGTAGTCACTATAATAATGGGATATTATCAAGAAATGTTACTGTTAAATCATATTTAAAGAGAAAAATTATACGCTCAGACCGGGACTTGAACCCGGGACCCTTGGTTTTCTAGTCCAAGTGCTCTACCATTTGAGCTACCTGAGCAAGTACCGATCTAAATGCAAATCTTTCTCTATATACGTTGTAATTCCCGCCCACCAAATGCTTTGAAGCCTTTGCTTCTATCTTTGCAAATGGCGGCTCCTATATTAATAAGACATATTTGGGAATTATACATTACATTATACATGCCAGTACGGCTATTTTCGATGTTTTTATTATTGATTTCATACATCTCAATGATGGATAAATCATATTTAAAGAGAAAAATTAAACGCTCAGACAGGTAGCTCAAATGGTAGAGCACTTGGACTAGAAAACCAAGGGTCCCGGGTTCAAGTCCCGGTCTGAGCGTATAATTTTTCTCTTTAAATATGATTTATCCATCATTGAGATGTATGAAATTAATAATAAAAACATCGAAAATAGCCGTACTGGCATGTATAATGTAATGTATAATTCCCAAATATGTCTTCTTAATATAGGAGCCACCATTTGCAAAGATAGAAGCAAAGGCTTCAAAGCATTTGGTGGGCGGGAATTACAACGTATATAGAGAAAGATTTGCGTTTAGATTGGTACTTGCTCAGGTAGCTCAAATGGTAGAGCACTTGCACTAGAAAACCAAGGGTCCCGGGTTCAAGTCCCGGTCTGAGCGTATAATTTTTCTCTTTAAATATGATTTATCCATCATTGAGATGTATGAAATTAATAATAAAAACATCGAAAATGTTACTGTTGTCTGCTAATTTTAAAAAGTTAAACTAAAATTATAACTTTAAAAACAAAATTATAAAATTGAATTTGATCAGAGTTAATATTTCCTTCTGCAAATCTTTACTTTTTTCTGGATTATACGAGTAATTTGCAAGATAAATTATCTTTATTTGGTTAATATATCTTAGATTTAGATCTTCTAATTTTCCCTTGTCCTATTGCCAAAACATTGGCTGTGGTGGTCTTTTGGCTCTAGTCCTCTGGATTGTGGGTTCAAACCCGGCCAGGGTCAATAGATTTTAGAATGGAATAATCCAAGGGACAAGTCCTCTGGGAGGAACTTTAAGCCGTGGGTCCTGAGACTGAAGATTTTTGACCTCGTAAAAGAACCTCGAGTCAGAATACAAATGCCTCTGAGCAAAATTTTACCGACCTTCATCCATCCAAGTAATACCTAGTTTCTACTAGATGTCTCCTTGAGTTGATGAATTGATCACATGTCCCTTGCTGACACATGTAGGGAAATAAGCATAACTAAATTATCTATAAATGCTCTGCAGCAGGACAAACGGGGATCAATTATCATCATCATCATCTATTGTCAATATAAATACTGATGTATAGAATTTAAGCCATATTATTTTTTTCTAGGATTTCCCTGCTGCTTGTCATCAGCATACTGAGAAAACACATAATAGTTAAATTAAAAAAATAGCAGTAGTTACACTATAGAGAAAAAATTAGGATACTAGTTATTAATAATTTGTATAGTAGTAGCAGCAGCAACAGTCTTGTATTCTGACTCTTGGTTTGATCCATTTGTCCTACTTCCCAATAATATCTTGTTAGATGAAATCTCTCCAGTTCCAGCTAATTCTTAATTTTGCAGCAGGAAATTAGATGTTCGATGTTTTTATTATTAATTTCATACATCTCAATGATGGATAAATCATATTTAAAGAGAAAAATTATACGCTCAGACCGGGACTTGAACCCGGGACCATTGGTTTTCTAGTCCAAGTGCTCTACCATTTGAGCTACCTGAGCAAGTACTGATCTAAACGCAAATCTTTCTCTATATACGTTGTAATTCCCGCCCACCAAATGCTTTGAAGCCTTTGCTTCTATCTTTGCAAATGGCGGCTCCTATATTAAGAAGACATATTTGATATGAAATATGTCTTCTTAATATAAGAGCCGCCATTTGCAAAGATAGAAGCAAAGGCTTCAAAGCATTTGGTGGGCGGGAATTACAACGTATATAGAGAAAGATTTGCATTTAGATCGGTACTTGCTCAGGTAGCTCAAATGGTAGAGCACTTGGACTAGAAAACCAAGGGTCCCAGGTTCAAGTCCCGGTCTGAGTGTATAATTTTTCTCTTTAAATTAGATGTTGCTTGTTCATGACTATTTCTAATTTGTTGCATATTACACACTGTGACGAATCTATACTGATAATCTGTTTAGATGTGCTGCCTATCATTCATATTCGTTTCCAGTCTAAATTCCATCTCAACTTCACTTCTTGGACTATCTGGAATTATATTTGGGTTATCGAATGGTTAGTTACTAATGCTCAAGCATACTGGAGTTCTTTCATTTGCCATCTTACTTCCTAGTAGGGTAATGAGAAATCTGCAGTTGTTAAAATTTGACACTTGTCATATACATTACAATTTTCTTTACAAAGTACACAATTTGAAGTAGGGAGGATGATTAATTTATACAGATGGGTAGCAAACATAATGTCCTATATGTAATTGAAAGAAAGCAACAACTTTTAATTGTAAACATTCTGTAATTAATATATTTTATTCACCAAAATTTGTCAGTATTCATTATTGAATTATCAAATATAGAATACTATTCATTGTATTACTACTTTCATTTTGGAACAAGTTTTAATTTTAAAATTATAATTTTGATGTTATACTTTAAATTAACATGTTCCAGAATTGGATATAGTTTTATTTTAGAAAGAACAGTTTTTTTCTTTTGCATGCCATGTATCTATAGCATAGGACTCATATTTATTTTCCTTCTCAAGGAACCCATTCTCACAAGGGAACTGTCAACCATTGCATGCCAAACCCTACCTTGAAATTTCTCCCAGAGAAGCATTGTGATGAACCAAGGTCATGTCCAAAAAAATTATCTCATTTTTAACTGAAAGGTATAGAAATTGAAGCCAGAATCCAGCAATAGCAATCCACTGTACAGAGATGTATATCCCTGCATGAGTCAGGAGTGGAGTGGAGTCAGATGGGCAGGTAGTGAGGGTTATCCAGTCTACCAATACAGGAGTTGTATTACTTCCCTACATATTTAATAAATAAAACTTTGTATTTTCATAAATTTACATTTATATAAATATTTATGAAAATCATATATAATCTTTATAGTTTTATTCATCAAATACATAATGGATTTTCATCAAGTAAATACCAAATCAACTGATTACTTCCCTACAATTTAAATGAGAGATTTGGTGCTGGATTTTAATGCCTTGCCGTTAAAAAGGCAGGTAATCTTTTTGGACATATAATTTTTCTTCCTAAAATAAAATTAAAATTATAACTTTATTTGTTTCAAACATTGAAAGTTTCACAAAAATGTATTAGTTATCATATACTATTAGTGCTTATGTAGAAGAAACAGCAAAGCAAAACAAATTGGTGTACCCTTGAAACTGGATACTGTCCTATTTTTGTAGTGTTGTGTAAGAAGAGATGCATCATTTTCAGATTGAAAAAAAAAATTGTTGATAGATAAAATTTTAATAAGCTGTGCATCTATTTGATGCCAGGAAAACTAATCTTCCTAGAGATAAATGTTTTTATACCAGTGTTATTAATCAAATATATTTATGTAAATGTATGATTAATATTTGTCTGCTTGCACATTTCACAATAATTGTAACCAAAGTTCGTATCTGCATGTATCGGGTATTGATTCTTAAGGAAATCTTAATAGTACATTTTGTTTCTCAATATCATTATTTGGATGTTTTCTTTTTAAATGTTGGAAATTAATTTAACAATAAAATAATGATTCAAATTATATGTTGCTTGAATTTTTTGCCCTTCTGATGCTTTATGTTCCACATGTGATAGATACTGATGTTAGTATATTTTCAATACTTGTTACATAGAATAAAGTGTTCATTAAAAAGACTTACAATCCAGATTATGGTAGCTTGCAAGCTTTTTCCAGGAAAAGAATTGTACTGGCTGAGCAGTTCGTAAACTCTTCCAAGCCTTCAGCTGAAACCTGCATCGCTTCTCTGTTTATGTTCTCCCAAGCAGCAGATGCATGTTTATATTTAAATTGTATATTATATAAATACTATACATTAGCTGAAGGGGATTCAATCAGCTAATCACAAATAAAAGAGTACTGTATGTGATATGACATATGTTTATTATTTCCTTTATATTTATACTAGTCTATGCCATAAGAACAGAGTTAAATATATATCCATTAAATGATAAAATCAAAGGATATAGAGAAAAATGGTTTAGACATGTAGAAAGAATGAACGTAACAAGATTACCAAAAGCAGCATTTAACTACAAGCCAAGAGGTTCAAGGAATGTAGGAAGGCCAGTGAAAAGATGGACAGAACAATTGTGAGGTGGAACAGGCATTATGCCTAGCCCGTGAAGTGAAGAAGAAGTCTACGCCATCATGCGTTGCAAAAATCTGTTTTTATAGATCTTAGAAGTTGTTGATGGACCAAGATACTCATATCCATGACATTCTCTAAGTCATACATATCTCTTGAATAGTGCCTGCCAAAGAAAGGAGATGGGAAAGAAAGCAAAAAATGCTCTTGTAAGAGCAAAAGAAAACTTAAACCACAAAATGCCAAATGATGATGTTTTCTAATGGCGAGATTTGACGCTTAAGTCATTTTCTCTCTGGCTTCCCAGTACAAGCAAACAAGGTCCTTAGAGTGTTGTGCAGTTGGATTTAAAGCTGGACAGACTAGAAGGTGGTGTTTGTCCATGATCAGGTCCAGGTCTTTGCATATGACACTATCTGTCGGATTGGAAAACTTGTATTCTGTGTAGGTGGTGAGCCAGACAGTCGTGTCCTGACATCAGTCTACAAAATGCCAAATTTTCCAGTGGAATTTTGAAAGATTATCAACATCAAAATTCACTAAATTGAAAAAAAAATATGATTAGAGCTAGGAATTTTAGGTGCTGTACCTTAATTTTTTTTTTGTTATTACAATGTTCATATTAGCTTGCCTTGCAAAGAAAATATTAAATAAATGCCCCTAACTGTGTTTTAGTTGCACCTTTTTTCAACGCTAGCACTTTTTTTTCAATGGAAGCACTTTTTCAAACCTTTGATATTATACTATCAAATAATTTCTTAATAATACTCCAATGTAGATATATTCCAATTTAATTTTATCCCCCTTTAGATAAAAACTTAAATAATGTTATTGCAGCATTTTATTCCCAAAATAATGTGTATATATATATATATATTTACATTTATTCAAATATGATTTCAAGGTTATATTAAATTAATGTTGGGAAGTAAACATTATGAGGCATAATCATTAAAATTCATCGGAGAACATATTGTTTAAACAACTCACCTCATAGGATGAATTTTAATGATTTCAAGGGTTCGTAACGATGTGTAGTATCAGTCCACATCACATTACTTCCACTTCAGTGCAGTCCCATTAGGCTATTCCTTTTAAATTAGTTTGTGCCTCATTGCACCACAGTTATGCAAAAGCTATCATTTAAGCAAGGGAGGTCGTTGAGTGCATGAATAAATGTTTCAGTTCAAAATAATAATTGACTAGTGTGGTCTGCTATTTTCGTGAGTTACCAGTATACAGTATGCCGAAACCCATAATGAACTCCTACAAACTACATAATATTGTTAAAGAGTTTGGTGCAGATGGAATTCAGAGTGACAGATCTGTTATGAGGTGCATTCTTTGTGATATTTCAATAACAATTGATGAAAAAACACCAACGCACTCACGTTATGTGACATATAAGTAGTGCAAAACATGTGAAAAATAAGGAACTTCGAAGCAGTAAAGGTGTAGTGCAACAACAGTTTGTTGTGAGGTGCTGGCTTCTTCAAGTTCAATAAATAAAAATGAATTTTTTAATGATACAGCAAAGACATTTGTGGCATGTGGTATTCCTCTTTCCAAGCTTAACCAAATTATGAAAGCGTATTTGGAAAAATATACTGGGAAGTCTGTCCCAGATGAGGGTACCTTACGAAAATCATACCTTCAACCACTGCATGAAGAAGAATTAAAACAGATCAGGCAAGAAGTATGTCATGGCTCGTATCCTGGTGCAGTAGTAGCATAATATGTTTAGTGGCTGAGGACTATAAATGAGACGGGCTTAACATTAAATCAAGGTCAGAATTTAGATAATTCTGTAACGGATAGCAAAAACTAAGGAATTAAGGCCAACACATAAAGAAATAAATATATATATAACCTTTATATTCCAGGGTATTTAAAAATACTGCATGGACTGCTGGATGGAATTTAAATCCCAGTCTGTGATATTAAATGGATGGTACAGCGCGCATACTAACAAAACATTTTTTTTACGATAAACTATAAGAGATATAAGTATAAAATAACTTTTATTTAATTCATAAAGGAGTGTATTATTCAATGAAATGTTTAATTTTTACATACAATAGAGAATTTTATTGTTAAAAGTTAAAATTTATTTGCGAGGTCTATATTTTTTGGTTTGACTTTATAACTGGTTCAGTTTATGATTTGAAGGTGACTGTACTCTTGCAAGGGGGATTTGATGACGTAGTTGGAACACGTGTGCCATGAAAAATCTGCTTTGAAAGCATAAACATCAGTACCCTGCCTTGTTGACGACAGAGTTTTCAGCACATTTTTTTTTTATGGCACTCAAACCTTATAACATACCCCTCTAACATTCAATCTTGAATTAGTAACTGTAGACTGTGGTTTGTTTTTAACATATAAAACAATGGCTTCACGTATATGGCATCCTGGATTATCAAAATAATGTGAGTACCATATCAGATATTTTTTTTAAAATAAATACTAACAAGATATTTACCATGTTAACTCATTATAATTTAAATACAAAATTAGGGGTGAAAAAGACACCACACATGTTTTATTTTTTATGAATACTTGATCTGAAACACAATAGGTTAGAGCCAGAAATAACTTCCTTGCAACATTTTCTGAATTTTTATAATTTTACAAAGAAATAATGTTATCATGGGAAAAATATGTAAAAATTAGGGGTGAAAAAGGCACCTGATGTGTTTTTTTTAATTTTTTTTTATGAATACTTGTTCAGAACACAATAGATTAGAGCCACTAATAATTTTTCTTTACAATATTTTCTGAATTATTGTAATTTTATGAAGAAATAATGTTACCATGGGACAAATATGTCCACTAAGTCCTTTAGGGCTTTACATTTCATGGGACAAATATGTCCCTCAAGTCTTCTAAAGGTTATAGTAAGAGATAAGTGAAACATAATGAAATTAGAAGTGATTAATGTACAAAGTTTATACAGTGAGTTGATGCAACGTTATCTCAACTAAGAGTTTTCCTTTAGTTTTATATGAAGTTATATGCTAAGATTAGGCGTATCTAAATCTAAGACAAATACTACTCTATGAATAAGTGTAGACAAGTACGCCGGCTTACGTTCGTCCATGTTGGAGTCGAGGACGCTCACTGCAACCAGCCATATGGAGGTCAGAGCCATCTCTCCAACCCCTGGCAAGTCTCTCTTTGGAGAGGACACCATCAGTATATATACTTGTGTGTTGCTCTAACGGGAAGGTGTCATAATATGTGCCTGATACGAACAACCCAGATATATGCATTTCTATAAAATAAACTGCCTAAAAACCCTAATAATTATATCCATCAATATTTGAAGAAAAAGATAAAATATCCTAAGGTACTTTTTATTACTACAATCACTCTATCAATTATGGGCTCAATAAACGATGTCTTTATGAAGCCTATAAATTTTGGATCATAACATAGGTGAAAATCCACTATATTTCATATTAGATGAAACCACTGATAGTTGAGATATGTTCTAAACATTTTAGTAGCACCTAAATGGAAAGCAAGTGAGCCCATGTTGTTGAAAAACCTACTTTCTGAACAAAACAGACAATGCCAGTGTGATGAAAAGTTTCAACAATGCATAATTTTTTTGCTGTGGCCTGATGAAATGCAATATGATCCGAGTGTGGCTAGTACTTACAGACCAAGCATCTTACATGTTATTGGCCATTGCTAACCTCAAACCTATGTACTCTGATCTAAAACATCTTACCTGTATTGCATATGCATTGTATCGAGTTTGTGAGGCAATAAATGATGAATATTCATATGCAAATTAATTTTTGTCTTGCATTAAGAGAAATTGCTGAAAAAGGCTCCTGCTAGGATACAAAAATATGTCAAAGTTACCGGACTTCCTCTTCCAATTTCCCTGGGTAGATGGGGTACTTGACTGAAGGCTGCAGTGTTTATTTGTAACAATTTTAAGGCTATATCCAATTTCTTATATGAAATACCAAATGATTCTTCTTGTAAAAAAGGCCAGAGAACTAGAAGTAAATAAGAGTTGCAAAATTAACTTCTTATTGTGCATGGTTACTCTTTTTTGATAACTGTGATTACAAGATTGGAGGAGCAGTGTCTTGAGAAAGATTCACAATGGGCTATTTTGATGGACGTCAAGACAGCACTGGAGGGATTGGAAAACAGAAGCTAGAGCAGAACTTAGCCAAGAAACCTGATGTGAAGGACACTTCAACAAACAAAGAATTTTAATTACAGACTGCTAACAAAATACGCCACTTTTTCTGTTGATGTGGAACATTCTTTTTCAACATACAAGTATTTACTTATTTTAGGAATTCTCACTATGAGGTATATTCATTAAGGTAGAATATTTTTTATCACTCACCTCATATTGTTCTTCTTATTTGATTATAAACTAGTTTCGGAACATAGTTTCTGTTCCATCCTCAGTATCGTCACGACTGTTGTTCTGTTGTCTTGAAGAGCTGTCCTTCTCTCCTTCCATTGGCTGACTGAAAAACCTCGAAACCAGGTCATTCTCACCGGGAAATTCAAAGTTCATTAATTTCTTCTTTTCGCTCTTTTGAATGTAGATCTTTTCCCCAAACAGTAAGTTCTTTTGGTTTTTCTATTTGTTTTAATAATTTAGCTTCTTTCTCGATAAGATGTTTTTCAGACCATGCATGGGCAGCCACTGCAGATTTTTCTACTTCCCCTTTTTTGACATTCCTGAGATGTTCTTTCACTCTAGTTTTCAAATTTCTCTTAGTTTTTCCTACGTAGAATTTCTCACATTCTTCACATTTAATTTGACTATTTAACTCATGCCCCAAATGGGAGTCAATGACCAATCACGTTTCAATGATTTCTGTTTTACAACCAATCAGAATCGTGTTTCACCAAATATTTATCAGTGTTATGATTACCATATTAAAGAAAGCTCCTCCTTACAATATTGCGTTCCTTTGGCAATAAATAGTATGATCTGGTTGCAGTGATAAACAAATGAAGCAGTAGAAGCGTACCTATCGTTTCTCATTTGTTTTCAAACATCGCCGTTTACATTAAATATATAAATATTTTAAAATAACTATAGTTAAATAATGATTTGTGAGTAAACAGCTTAATTTTATTCGTTAAATAGTCCTAACAAATGCCACTCTTGATTTCCAAATTCTCTAAATAAATTCACTCCTCACTTCGTGAGTCGTGAATTTATCGATAATTTGGAAATCACTCGTGGCATTACTTATGATAAATCCCTGATTTGTTTTCTTCTTTAATTTTCTCAATCTTATTAGGTCTAATCAGTCTACTGATGCTGTAGTCATTTTTGGGTGCTAACCTTATGTTGAAATCTTTAAACATTTTTTGAAACTTGTGGTGTTTTAATGGATGATATGTGAATTTCCTAAATTTTACATTATCTTCTTTAACTTTTAGAAGAGTGCTTTGATTAATAAATTTTTGTCTTTTGAACTTGTTTATTTTTTTGAGTATCATTTTTATTGCAAAACCATTTTTCGTGGCTACGTTGATTATGTGTTCTTTTTCTTTTTCGTAATTTTCTTTGTTCATTGGTATGTTCACTAATCTATGTGTCAAACTATTGAAAACTGCTTCTTTGTGAGCTATGTGATTGAAACCAGTTTTCAATAGTTTGACACATAGATTAGTGAACATACCAATGAACAAAGAAAATTACGAAAAAGAAAAAGAACACATAATCAACGTAGCCACGAAAAATGGTTTTGCAATAAAAATGATACTCAAAAAAATAAACAAGTTCAAAAGACAAAAATTTATTAATCAAAGCACTCTTCTAAAAGTTAAAGAAGATAATGTAAAATTTAGGAAATTCACATATCATCCATTAAAACACCACAAGTTTCAAAAAATGTTTAAAGATTTCAACATAAGGTTAGCACCCAAAAATGACTACAGCATCAGTAGACTGATTAAACCTAATAAGATTGAGAAAATTAAAGAAGAAAACAAATCAGGGATTTATCAAATTAAATGTGAAGAATGTGAGAAATTCTACATAGGAAAAACTAAGAGAAATTTGAAAACTAGAGTGAAAGAACATCTCAGGAATGTCAAAAAAGGGAAGTAGAAAAATCTGCAGTGGCTGCCCATGCATGGTCTGAAAAACATCTTATCGAGAAAGAAGCTAAATTATTAAAACAAATAGAAAAACCAAAAGAACTTACTGTTTGGGAAAAGATCTACATTCAAGCGAAAAGAAGAAATTAATGAACTTTGAATTTCCCGGTGAGAATGACCTGGTTTCGAGGTTTTTCAGTCAGCCAATGGAAGGAGAGAAGGACAGCTCTTCAAGATGACAGAACAACAGTCGTGACGATACTGAGGATGGAACAGAAACTATGTTCCGAAACTAGTTTATAATCAAATAAGAAGAACAATATGAGGTGAGTGATAAAAAATATTCTACCTTAATACAAGTATTTACTTAGTAACCGAAGGTGCAGCCTCACTGAAAAAACAAAAAAAAAACATTGAGTTGTTAAATAATATCTGCTTTAAAAGTTTTCTGGACTTGTCTTATGTCCATCCATCCATAGTAATTCTGCCCGAGAGCAGGTCTTTCACTACAATCATAGCATTTTCATGTTATGCTTTGCAGCTTTACTAGGGAATTGTAGGTGTGGTAGCTTCCCGTTGCTTTCCACACCAGTGAAGGAGGATGATGATAATAATAAGGATGATGATGAAGATGATGGCCATATAGACTTCTTAATATAAGACAACATGAGTGAATTTTGTGTCGTTAGTTACTTGTAATTGGTTTTGATACTCTTTCATGATTATTCACATTCTTTTATTAAAAAAGTTGTACCTTTTTTGCACCTTTTTCACCAAAATTTTGCACCTAAAATTCCTAGCTCTGACCTTGTTATATAAAGATATTGATATCCTAATTGTGAATGAGCAAAATGTAACTGCCGAAAATATTAAATATTTCACTGTACCGGGCTACATCATTCAAGCATTATATAAAAAACAAGTAGATAGCAAGTGGGATCCTTGTTGCAGTAAAGAACATGATATTGAAGTTTAAAATGGTAAAAGAAATGAGCAGTAAGAGATATATCGAAATAGTGGAATTAAAACTGTGGAAAAAGAAAAAAAATCGACCACATATGGAATTTATAGTCCTCCAAATAATAAATATTTAAATCTGGATAATCTAAACATAATAGTAAGAATGATTCTAATAGGAGACTTTAATGCTGAATCACCACTATGAGGTTATAAATGTAAAAATTATCCAGGGAAAGGTCCTGCACCATAGCTGAGTGGTTAAGGCAGGAAGCTTTGGCACAGAGCTACGGGACGTGCGCTGGTTCGAGTCTCCAAGGAGGAAGAAATTTTCTCATGGTATTTTGGCCAGTATGGGACCAGTATCCACCCAGCATTGTGAGGCATTTGGGTAGCTACAATAAGTAGCGGCTCCTGGTTGAGAAAACCCAATATAACAGCTGGGGGACTTGACATGCTAACCACATGTCACCCCTACACTGACTGGATGATCATCTACCTCTGTGATTGACACATGTGGATGTGAGGTTTAATTTGATTTGTTAAATAAGAAAGTTAAATGTTTAAACATCCAATCAGAGTTTAGTTTGCATTCATTTAAGAATATGAAGTTATGCAGGGATGAAAGAATTATTCAATTAAGAATCAAAACTTTCAGAGGATATTTAAGTATTATTGGATTATATGCTCCAGTAGAAGGTGCAGAAGATGAAAATATAAAATTCTATAAAAAACTACAACGTATTATGGATAAAATACCTAAATCAGATTATTTATTACTTATGGGAGATTTAAATGCACGAATTGGCAACATCAAAAGAGGAACATACATAGACACACATGGAGAAAAAACACTAAATAAAAATAGAGAAAGATTAACTGATTTTGCTACGTATAATCATTTAAAAGTTATGAATAGTCACTTCAAACACATTGACAGTCATAAATATACCTGGGAAGCAAGAGGACAACGGTCAATAATAGATTATGTGATAGCAAATAAGAAATTAGCAGATATTATACTAGACACGAGAGTATTCCGAGGTTTTGAAATTGAATCAGACCACCATCTGCTAATTGCTCCAGCACGATTTCCTCCGAGATGGTATAAGAAGAAATCATTTATAACACAACCCACATACACCTACAAGGTGCAACTATTTAATGATCCTAGTATCCGCTGGCTTTACCAGAAGAGGTTATCAAACTATAGAACACTATAGAAGAAGAATGGACCAATCTAAAATATATGTTAAACACAGCAGCCAACGAAAGTATAGGAAGAAAGAAGAGATGGACAAGAAGACATGGCTTACGGAAGTGGGATGAAAACCTTGCCAGAATTATTAATGATAAACAAGAAGCATATCGAAAATATCCATCAACTAGAACACTTGCTGATGAAATAGATTACAAACAGAAAAGAGCAATAGCAAAAAGAGAAGTTAGAAGATATCACAGAGAAAATTGAATAATTTTGTTACCCAATTGGAAACGGACATTACAAGACCAAATCCAAAAACATATAAAATACTAAGGCAATTAAATGGAGAGCTACATGAAAGAGTTAAACTAAATACAATTCTTAATAGTGAGTGGAGAACATATTTTAATCGACTCACCTCATACATTTTCAAACATCTTTGATACCGACGGTTTCAGACAATATCAAAGAAGTTTGAAAATGTATGAGGTGAGTCGATTAAAATATATTCTCCACTCACTATTAATGATATAACCTCATAATGTTTACTTCCCGATATTAATTTAAATATAAATACAATTCCTTTAGAAAATTGGATAGAATATTTTCAAAAGTTGTGGCTGCAAAAAAACAAAAATTTAAATCTCGTAACTTCTAACAATAATTACATAGATGCTTTTACTTTAGATGAATTGGCACTATGGCCCTGGGGTCGACTCAGCCTCTAACGGAAATGAGTACCAGATGCTTGTTCTGGGGTAAAGGCGACCGTCACGCAGGGCTGACAACCCGGCTGACATCAAGTGCCGATTGTCTAGAAAAAGTGGGAGCCTTAACCTCCTGCTACCCCAAGGGCCTCCTGAGGCCTGTAGTGGGACTACTTTACTTTACTTACTCGTCCACTGTAAAAATAACAAAACACCAGGCGAAGATGGCATTAACCTGGAATTATTTAAGTATGCCAGCTCTGCCTTTAATGAAAGATTTCTCAATTTTTTAAATAGAATTTATAATGAGGGCCCTCTACCAAAAAGCTGGGCAACAAGCTGTTGTAATCCCACTCACACAAAAAAGGAGATATAAATAACTGTGATAACTTCAGAGGAATAAGCCTTTTGGACTCAGGCTACAAAATCTACACCAAGTTGCCCAAATCAAAATTAGCTGATTATTATGACAAGGTATTAGATGAAGCGCAAAATGGATTCCGAAAAGGAAGATCCTGTACAGATGGATATTTCACTATTAAAATTATAATAGAAAAACACAGAGAGTTTAATATTGAAACACACATGGCGTTTATTGACTTGAAGAAGGCATTTGACAAAGTAAATAGAAACAAATTATTAGAAATCCTCAAATATGATGGAATCCCAGACCAACTGATAAAAGCTATATATGATATTTATAAGGATAATTATATCCAAGTTAAGATTGAAAATAAAATCTCGGAATGCAGACCAATTAATCAAGGAGTTAGACAAGGATGAGGTCTTTCACCAATGCTCTTCATAATATACATGAACTCAATTATTAAAGAATGGAGACTACAACCACATGGCAGTATACCACTTAATATATTATATAATTTAGACACCCTATTATTTGCAGATGACATTGTGTTTATAGCGAATTCAGAAGATGACCTACAACGTTCAGTCCACTCTTTTCACCAAATTGCAATAAACTACAACATGGAAATCTCAACAGAAAAATCTAAAGTCATGGCTTTCCTAGGAAAAGACCCAGTTCGCAGTAAAATTGTTATTAATAATAAAATATTAGAACAAACCAACACATTTAACTATCTCAGATACCAAGTTACATACGAAGAAGAAAAAGATTTTAGTCAAAAAATTATAAAATTTAACAGAGTAACAGGAATTATAAATAATATTTTCAAGCCAAACACAGTACAGCAACACACACGAATTAGAATTTATAAAACACTGGCCAGACCCATATTATGTTACGGCAGTGAGGCCTGGACAATTCGCAGTGTAGATGAACAAAGACTAACTGCGGCAGAAATTAAATTTATAAGACGTACTGCGGGCTATTCAAGGACAGACCATAAAAGGAATTCTGAGATTCCCAAAGAATTACACACAGAATCAGTCAAGGAATATGTACAAAAATACAGACACAACTGGAAATCTCATGTACGAAGAATGAGCAGAACAAGAATACCATGTCAGATCTTAAATTACCAGCCATCAGGCAAGAGATCTTTGGGCAGACCCTTCAAACGTTGGATTGAGACCGTAACAGACCACTAGGTCTATCACATGAAAGGAGGAAGAAGAAGTTATGCAGGTGTTTTTATTACAGTTATAATAGAAGAATTTATAATTTTGACAACAATGACTTGAAACAATTTTTAAAAGCATTATTTACAAAAACAGTTATGTAGTGCAATTTCTTTAATTGTTACTGAGACATTTTTATTCAACAATAACCAACAATGAATTATTTAGATGTTTTTATTTATTTAACTTACATTTAAATATTAAAAGAATTTTAAAATACAAAATTATTAACTTTAACTTTCATATTTATTATAATACTAAAATTCTGCTTTAGGCTCGAGAAATGCTTTGATATTCTTATTCGACCTGTCTCATTCCCAATGTCTTTTATGAAATGAATGTTGATCAAACTTAAATACTATTTAAGAATAATAATATCTTATCCGAATAACAATAATTGTATTACCTTTTTTCGAATGTACATTGGTATACAGCATATTGGTTGTTTATTTAACAAAATAATTTTTTATTATTTAGCTTTCACACCATCTTCTTGCACCCAATTAATCTATTGTCATTCTCCTCCATATCTCTGTCATTCCAATCCTTTTTCTTCCATTAATCCACATTATATTTGGCTGTCTTCTGCCATTCTTTTGAGTCTTGACTAAAAATCTCCTGATCCTCCAGGTTGGGGGTTAACACATCAGGGTAGCTCCCTGTTTGTTTGAAAAAATAACGTACTATGCCAAGAATGAAATGCTGGGTAGACTACAAAAATTACCACAATATATTCCATAAAATATCTATAAGATAATATTTCAGGAAAGCACCAGTTTTGATATATTTAATTTACACTGTTTCCTTCAGAATTGCATTTTATAATACTTCATTTATTCACTTACATGTTGCCTATACTATATCAAATTTATGCTGTCTTATGATTTTTTATGATGCTAATTTTAATGTTATTTCAAAACTGTGTTACAATTAGATCTAGGGTTTTTTTTTTTTTGTGTCTTGTAAATGACATGCCTGTAGACCTATACCAGAGATAAAGGACATTACATCTGTTAAAAAGATATAAAATTTTAAATGTTTTACATTTATACAGTTTAGATCCATTGGAACATAATCATTAAAGGAAGTGACCTAACCTCAAAGGATTACCAGACACTGAAAGTGGAATACATTACGAAATGAATGTAGGATAAATCAATTAGTATTCTGATCCGATCCGATTGAGGGACTTTCCACTTTTCAGCGGTTGCCCTTTTACCAGCCGGCTGCTGGCCCTTCACATCCACATGTGTCAATCACAGAGGTAGATAGATGATCAACAGCCAGTGTAGGGGTGACATGCGGTTAGCATGTCGAGTCCCCCAGCCGTTATAGCTGGTTCCTCAACCTGGAGCCGCTACTTATTGTAGCTACCCAATTGCCTCACGATGCTGGGTGGGCACTGGTCCCAATCTGGCCGAAATACCATGAGAAAATTTCTTCCCCCATGGAGACTCAAACCAGCGCAAGTCCCGTAGCTCTGCGCCAAGGTTTCCTACCTTAACCGCTCAGCTATGGCGCGGGACTAATTAGTATTCCTATGAATAAAAACATTCCATATATTATATACCGGAACCAGACTTCCATCTTTTGTTTTAACATTTCTTTGATCTTTCCTTTATTCCCTAATTTTTTTACATTACCAATCACCGATGATAAAATTGATACATATTACTATCAAGTAAGATAAACATTAGTCAAATTTGTATTCTTTTATTATTAGTTTATCATATTACTGTTATTTTAGTATCCATAATTGGAAATATTTTAGAAGAAATCCTACATGTAGATTCATATTTTGTGTAATGATACTCTTATCGTTATAATGTAAAGAACAAAAAACATATTGTTTGTATTCTATATAAAACTAAGTTCAAACTTTGTAAGCTATTTTGAAATATATAATAAATTCTCCTCATATTAATAATTATGTGTACAAAAGATATTTACATAGCATTTGCTATTTAATATACATTATTTTATGCAATTTTCATTGTTTTCTATTATTTTCCTTAAAATTACCTTTAATAATGTATTTCTACATATTCATTAACAACTGCATATCGATGATGGGCAATGAAAACCTCGTAACTCCATTTTGGTAAATTTTACAGCAGAAACAAATAACTGCTTTAACCCCTCAGCGTGGTTTGCCGTACATATACGAGACTGGTTTCCTCCCTTCTGTGCGGTCATTTAAAAGTCCATGCAGTATCCCTGTGTGGTAGTACTTTTAAACTCTACTCACCCAGTAACTTATTTTAGATATATATCAAATTGTGATTAATAGAATTAAACAATGAATGACCATTCTATTCTATTCTATTCTATTCTATTCTATTCTATAGTGTTCTGCCCAAGGGCAGGTCTTTCACTGCAATCATAGCATTTTCATTCTATAATTTATAGCTTTACTAGGGAATTATAGGTGTGGTAGCTTCCCATTGCTTCCACACCGTTGAATGATAATAATGATGATGATGGCCGGATGATTTTCGGGGACCGTTGGGCCCTAAACGTCCTGACATTTGTCTTACAGGTGAGGAAAAACTCCAAAAAAGAAACCTCACCCAGGAGCCTGTCCCGACCAGGAATCGAACCCGGACCCGCTACCTCGAGACCATATACCCAGTTCTAGATTCACACAATTCATAAGTTTTAAAATAAAATTTGGCAGTTTTAAGTAGAGGGAATTGTTTGCCACTCCATAACCATAATGATTAATTAATTACAATATCTTGATTTGGAAGGTAGAGAGATTGGAATTTATTATTAAAATATTCAATGAATGGGACAATTTTGAAAAAAGAATGAAGGACATTGGAAACCAAATTGTTTTGTGTTGACTTGAAACATCTATCGAACATGGAGGTCATGATTATGCATACATAACATCTCCATACATTGCTATCCCAAATAATGTTTTCCAATTATTCCTGTATAATTTATAATAATATCTTCAATTCGTGTCCAAATCAGGGTCGAGGGATGAGATGTGAAGAAGCCACTATATATAGAGGTCTGTGAATGACAAGGGTGTGCTGACCACGACTAACACACCAGTACAGAGGCAGATGAACGAAATTAAAGTGATGAGTATGGAGAAATGGTGGAATGAAATTGTGGCAGCAGAAGGCGGGAGAAAACCCCGAGAAAAACCTGTCCAAGCTCTGTTTTTTCCGCCACGAAACCAACATGGAGTGACCGAGACTCAACCTCGGGAACCCAGCAGTGAGGGTCCTGTATAATTTATCTCCCTCAAATCCTGGTTAATATTTTTCTTGCACTTTATGGTTATCCCTCCGTACTGGGCACTTTGCTTCTAGTTTTCGTACACAAAGTTCCTATATAATTTCCTATTCGTGCCATATGCCCTACCTATAGCAGCCTACGAGACTTGCAATGTTTTATTACATCTAGATTTCATAGATATCACGTTGCTCAGTGTTGTGTTCGTCTTTCTTCCAAGTTACACCTTAATTTCCTAATAGATCTCTCATTGAGGCGATGTGCTAACTACATGAATCTTGTTGACATGTTGGTAAATAAATGTAAGTGTCAATAAATAAAAAAAAATAATAAAATGAAAGAGTCAATAAAATAGTAATTATTATATATGTGGTCTCGAGGTAGAATGCTGTCTTGTCATGCAGTGGGCTTTTGGGCCCAAATGGTCCATGGACATCATCTGGCTTTAATATCATTTTTACCATCATTATCATCCCTGGGTGGGAAGCTACCACACCTATAATTCCCTAATGAAGTAGCAATCATAGCATGAAAATTCTATGATTACAGTGAAAGACCTGTACTAGAGCAGAACACTATAGAATATAGTATCAAAACACAGAATGATATAGAATGGTGTCTTTCATCGGTTAATTACAAGTTATATTTAATTGTAGATGGAGCTTTCCTTATACTTTCATCAAGATATAAGTTAAAATGAATTCATTTTTTAAATTGTTGCCAATGGTTTACACATAATTCATAATTCTAAACATCATTCTATTTATCATTCATTCGTATTTTTAAATTAAAGATTTTCATAATTCCACACATCAGATTCACTATGTACAATATTTATAAAAGTTGGAGAATCTAAATTTTATTTGTGATATAAATTCATTTTTATAATTACAGAAATTTATTCGTGTAGAATGGTTAATAAAATCCCGCTAGGGAGCACCTGTGTTGGAAGTGTGCAGTACATACATTACTATTATTGCTATTGCTATTATTATTATCCTTCTATTATAATTTTTATTTATTTTTTCATAATTCTACACATCAAATTCGCCACGTAAATTTTTATAGAAGTTGGAAATGTCTGAGACACGTTTTTGTGTATACACACGATCCACGTCGGTTTTGAAAGAAAGGTTAGTTATGAGACCACACAGTGAGACACTTTACAGATATTTCTTTTCGGCAAAATAGGCATTCACTAGTTCGAACGAAGGGCGTAGCTGAAGAGAAAAAAAAATACAAAAAGTATCTCCTTTCACTAATAAGTAGCGAACTCACTCCACATGCCTGTTGTAAATTATGTCATAAGATGGAGGGAGATTTCCCTACCACAGCAGCAACAAAAAAAGCAAGTTCTCCAGAATGTTTAACAAACTCCCTATAGGCCTTGAAAATCATAGATGTACCAACACGTGATGACATGCCAATCTGCATTTGGATATTTAAAAGTCCAGGCGTGTTAACACGTCCTTCTGCATCTGGGAAGGGAACGCCATGTTTAAATGTCCACGCTGATGGGTTAAATAATTATGAAAATTGATAGGCATTAGTTCCCACATATTTTACTACAGAATACAAGTCAAGTTATTAATAATTTGAAGTCCATGTTCTCAACAAGTTATGCATCACATATTTCTGTGCTGACTACTGGAGTTATATGGTTTTCAATGACTGATGGAGTTACGAGGTTTTCATCGCCTACCGTCAGTATGCAAGTTTACATAGTGTTATACAGAATAATTCAATGACAAACTTTTAATATTGAAAACAAACTACAGTTTTTGTTCTAGAAAATAAGTAAATCCATAGTAGACTAGTGTTGCAGTTATGAAGCTAATCTATAAAACATATTTATTGATGCATGATGATGTAGACAAGTATAAATACAAATAAAATAATACATATCACATAAGTACTTTAATCATGATTACATTCTCTTTCCCTAATGCACATGCAAGCAGCTGCTGCTCGAGCCTGAAGCTTGAAGTGATTTACAAGCCACTTTGTCCATATTTCTCTGTTTCAAGCAAAAGCTTGCAGGCTGCTGGACAAGTGATTTCTAATAGACACCTCGCCTCATAATTTGTAGAATTGTGTTTCAGAATTCATTCTATAGTCAGCTCAATCTGACTATTGAATTGGTGGTTGGTGATCCTGCAGGTTGCTTCCTCTTTCCTCTTTAGCTTGGCCGATAAACTTCCAAATCAAATCCTTTTCCCCGGAAATTTCAAAATTCATTACTTTTTCCTTAGACTTTTGGATGTTAATTTTCTCCCAAACTGTAAGTTCTTTAGATTTATCTGTTTCATTAATTTTGCATTCACTTCGATTCCATGTTTTTCAGGCAAAGTTTGAGCAGATACTGCAGTAGGTAACATATGAACCAGCAGCTGCTCAGATTTATATATTTCACTGCTTTTTTAGATTTCTAATATATTCTTTCATTCTAATATTTATTTTTTTTAGTTTTACCTATATATATTTTTACAATCTTCGTATTTTATTTGGTAAATTCCTAATTATTTGCTTTCATTAGTTTATTTAGGTGTAATTATTTTTTGGTGCCAATTTGATATTAGATTTTTTTTAAATTTATTCTATGCCGAAGGTAAATCTCCTTTATTTATTGTTTTCTTTTTTGATCTGGGAGTACTTTCATTGATTAATTTTCATATTGTGAACCAACTTATTTTCTCGTGAATCATTTTTTTTTCAAAACCATTCTCTTTTGCTACCTTTATTATTTATTTTCACTATTTTAAAATGTTCTCTGCTCATGGGAATATTTACCAGTCTGTGTGTCATACTATTAAAAACTGCCTTTTTGTGTGCAATGTGATTGAATCCTGTTGCTTTAATATAACTATCAGCGTGTGTTTCTTTCCTGTAAAAATGGCTTAACAGTCATCGCACTGACATACAGAATCAGAGATCCAGGGTTCGAATGTAATTTTTCTTTCTAAAATAAAACTATATCCAATTCTTGAAAATGTTAACTTAAAATAAAACATCAAAATAATAAGCTTTACTGCTTAAAAGTAATGATGAAATTCTCAATACAAATGCTTTAAATAGAAGTCGTCAGATGGCATTGATAGTGATGACTATTAGCCTTCAGATGAAAGGAAAATTGTTTAAGTGGAAAGAAATTTGACGTTCCTATTGGAAGTTCGAATGGCATTTAGGTTATCATATTGATGTACAGAATCAGAGATCTGGGGTTCAACTCCTTGGTTTGAACGTAATTTTTCTTTCTAAAATATAACTCTTAAAAAGCGTTCATTTCAAAGCAACATGTAAAAAAATGGGTTACTGTTCAAATTTAAGTGATTAGTCCACCGCTGTGGTCTCGAGGTAGCATGCTGCCTTGTCACGCAGCAGGCCCGGGTTCGATCCCTGGTCGGGGCAGTTTTTCTGGGTGAGGTTTTTATCGGGGTTTTTTCTTACCTGTAAGACAATTGTCAGGAAAACTTTAAGGCCCAAATGGTCCCCGAAATCATATGACCATCATCATCATCATCCCTATCATTATCATCACCATCCTTCACCGGTGTGGAAAGCAATGAGAAGCTATCACACCTACAATTCCCTAGTAAAGCTGAAAGATTAGCATGAAAATGCTATGATTGCAGTGAAGGACCTGCCTTCGGGCAGAATTACTATGGATGGATTTAAAACAGAGGTGAAATATTAATTAATTCTGAAGATTTTAGTGTTGGATGTGTGGATTTATTAACTGATATTTAATAGTTGAATGCAGGCTTTCACGGCCGGTAATCATGATGTTGAGTGATTCCGGGTTCTGTGGCCGTGGTCCATAGTTGGTGTTGATACCAGACAAAGAGAAAATAATAGAGATTCTGACACCAGATATATACAAACCTATCAAGCGAGACCCTACATCCGGTATTCTTCGAAAAACCAACAATCTTATCAAGCAATCGTCCTTGCCAGAAGGAATTAAGAAGAAATTACGCGTATCCGAAGCTCAACCTCCAAGACTCTATGGTCTTCCAAAAATACACAAGAACAACATTCCACTCCGGCCAATTGTCAGTGCCATCGGTTCTCCGACCTACTTACTGGCAAAGCATCTTACAGGACTTCTGAAACCACTCCTTGGAAAAACGGACAGCTACATCAGAGACTCGACACATTTCATTGAGAGACTACGGAATATAAACGTAACATCTCAAGATATACTGGTTAGCTTCGATGTGGTTTCCCTTTTCACCATGGTGCCAGTAAATGAGACCATGGACTACATTAGACAGATTTTCACAGAAGAAATATCCAATTTATTCAGGCATGTACTAACTACTACTTACTTCCAATGGAACAACAGCTACTATGAACAGACCGACGGAGTAGCCATGGGCAGTCCTCTAAGCCCAGTAGTAGCGAATTTTTTCATGGAGAAATTCGAAACAGAAGCACTAAAAACAGCTCCCAAGTCTCCAGAACATTGGTTTCGCTATGTTGATGACACATTCGTAGTATGGAGACATGGCAGTGAAGAATTGGAACGTTTCCTTCAACACCTTAACAGCAGACACAACAAAATACAGTTCACTATGGAAAAAGAAGATAATGGAAGACTTCCTTTCCTGGATGTTCAAATAATAAAGGACTGGCCCTGGGGAATTGGAAATTCAACATTTACAGTTTACAGAAAACCTACACACCCCACAGACCGATATCTGACACAAAGACTCTAACCACCATCCAAGACAAAAGCGAGGTGTCATTAAGACACTGTTCGACAGAGCGACTAAGTTATGCCAACCACAACACCTTAAACAAGAACAACACCATCTGTTCAATTGTTTCCAGAAAAATGGCTACACATCCAAGGAAATAAGACAAACCATACATCCACGAAGACAGCACGTCAGAATGGATACACACACCCTCAACCAGCATAGCCTACTTACCATATGTACAAAGAGTCACAGATCGTATCGGAAAACTCCTACGAAAATACAACATAAAAACAGTTTACAGACCTACAAGAAAAATAGAAGACTGCCTTCGCTCAGCTAAGGATCCTCGGCCACCTCTCTCCACTTGCGGCGTATATCGACTTCCTTGTTCGTGTGGTAAACCATACATAGGGACCACAAAAAGAAGTATAGCCACCCGTTTATCAGAACACAAAAGAAACTGCAGACAAGGAGAAATGGATAAATCGGCTGTAGCAGAACATGCCATTATGAATGGACACCAGATTCTATTCGATGATACACAAGTTTTAGCCACAACTTCCTATTATTTCCCTAGATTATATCGAGAGGCTATAGAAATACACAAGCATAAGGAAAATATTAACAGAAAAGAGGAAGGTATTAAACTGTCTAAGGCCTGGTACCGTACACTAGAAAATAAATGCATCAACACTAGGGACAACAAGGAGACGACCATTAGCCAATCAGCAAGAGCCACGCCCGCTCACCCTGCTCCCACCACTAGTATCAATACAACACCCGCAGCGTTCACTCTAAGTAGAGCTTCCGACCAGGAAACACGCCTAGAAGCACTCGCCACTGAAGATGCCCTCCGCAGTTGAGGGCGAAACGTCTGGTATCAACACCAACTATGGACCACGGCCACAGAACCCGGAATCACTCAACATCATGATATTTAATAATTTAACATAAATTCGACAGAACCTAGTATAAAAAATATTTTACTATTTCTTATATTGTGAAAAATTGGTACGTGATGGAGACAAACTAAATTCATATTCTGATTCAGCACAGTCAAATTAGGGATAATGACATATTAGAATAAAATCCCAGACAAAAAGTTAAAATTTATATATGAGTGTTATGACTATATGTAAGTATCTAGACTTTCAAATTTATTGTGAGTTAGTTAATACAGAACCATGTGTTAGGTTCTTTCATTGTAACAATGCAGTTTTTTAAAAAGTAGCTTATCAGGTTCTTTTTAAGATTTAAGATTTATTTAGCCTGGTGGAGTTAAGGCCATGTGGCCTTCTCTTCCACTCACCAGGACAAACATATATTACATAAGAATATAACAATCTTAATTAACTCTAATATTAAACACTAAGTAAAAATTTGATCAAAAGATAATATCTAATATACATATTACGATCTATAATACAACCAGTTAATATTAGTTAAAATTAAGACTAAAACTAATAATAAAATGTATACAAGCAAGACATATTAAATTGTCCCTGTCTAGTGTATATAAAAAACAGGAAAATAATGAGATATAGAAAACTAATTTTACGATTATACAATATTTAAAACAAAACAAATAAAAATATTTGTTATTCTTAATATTATTTACATAAATAATTAAATATATTAATATTGCTAAAAGAATACTATCAGTGAGGTGTATAAGTTAGTTTGTTATTAAATAATTCTTTAGTTTGTTTTTGAAGGATGTTATAGTTTGACAGTCTCTGACATAGGGTGGAAGGGAATTCCATGTTTTGGTAAGTGACACCGTAAAAGATAATGAATAATATACAGTGTGATGAGGCGGGATATAAAGGACAATGTGCTGATGGGATCGAGTGTCAAGATTATGTGTGTCGGATAGTCTGATGAAGCGGCGTGATAAATAATTAGGCGATGATGTGTGAAGTATTTTATAGAGAAGGGATAGGGAATGGACAGTTCTACGATCTCTTAGACGAAACCACGATAATTGTTCCAGGGACGGTGTAACATGGTCAAATTTGCGAATACCACAAATAAAACGTGCGCAAGAATTATGAACACGTTGAAGTCTTTGAGTGGAAATAATATTTAAGTCTGTAAAAAGAGTGTCACAATAATCAAAATGGGGCATTGCAAGTGTTTCTACTAACATTTTCCTAAGGGCGAATGGCAAACAATTTCGTACACGATTTAATGAATGTATTATTGAGAAGACTGTTTTGCATGTATGGTTTATTTGTGTATTCCAATTTAAGTTTTTGTCAATAAATACTCCTAGAATTTTTACTGTCTCACTATAAGGGATTTGAACTCCGTTTAGTGACACATGCGAAACTGTGTTTAGGTTAATTGTAGATAATAGTCTCTGATGACCCATAATGATTGATTGTGACTTTTTAGGATTTAATTGCAGTCCATATTTAACTGTCCAAGTCATTAGTGAGTCAAGATCCTCGTTAATTTTGGCAACAGCGTCATTTAGTGAATATTTGTCTGTGTGGATGTAGATTTGCATGTCGTCTGCAAATAAATTATGTTTGCAATGCTTTAGGGAGTTAGATATGTCATTTATGTAGATTGAAAAAAGCAAAGGTCCAAGTACCGAACCCTGTGGAACCCCAGCTTTACGGAAGGACCAAGAAGAACATAATGTATGATTTCCTATAACAGATTGCTGGCGCTCATGAAGGTAGGAATTGAACCATTTCGTGGCACTATCAGAGAGTAAGAGGTTTTTAAGTTTATGCAACAATAAGTCCAAGTCTACCGTGTCGAATGCTTTACTAAAGTCCAGTAATGTAAGAATGGTAAGTTTTCGATTATCAGCAGCTTCGCGTATGTCTTCGCAAATATTTAGTAGAGCAGTATTTGTATTGTGTCCTGTCCTGAAGCCTGACTGAAATTGATCTAGAAGGTTGTAATCATTTAGGTATTCAGTCAGTTGTTTATGGACTAATCGTTCCAGAGCTTTTGAAAGAGTAGGTAAAATGCTAATGGGTCGAAAGTCGTTCGGGGTTGAGGGCGTTTTAACTTTAGGCAGTGGACGTACGAGGGCTTGTTTCCACAATGAGGGATATGTAGAAGTTTGTAGTGAGGAGTTAAAAATATGAGTTATAGTAGGTAGTATAGCTTCGATTATTTTATTCAGTAAAGTAATATTTATACGGTCAGTTCCTTCTGCTTTGGTTTTTATTCGCATTATGGCTTTCTTTACGTCGTAGTCTGTAACATATGAGAAGTGGAAATGTTCTCTGTCGGGTTGATTTGTCAGTGATAATTCATTTATTGTTTGTTCTTTATCCTTTGGAGTAGTAGTTATACCTGTGAAGTGATTATTGAGTGTGTCCAGGGAAACAGGTAATTTGTCTACCTGTGTGTCTTTTCTCCCAATTCCCATTCTATTCAAGTTTTTCCAGATTTCTGAATTATTGGTATTTGTTAGGTTGTATAAATGTCTAAGTTTGGCGTTTCTTATAGCTTGATTTGTCTTGTTACGTAACTGTTTATATTGAGTGAGACTTGTGTCTGTTTTGTTGAGTCTATATTTCTTATGTGCTGCGTCTCTATCAGTCATCAAGTTACGAATTGAAAGAGTCATCCAGGGTGCAGGGCGTCGTTTCACGAGTTTAGTTTTTAGTGGGGCATGTCTGTTGTATAATTGTAGTATAAAGTCATTTAGTGTCTCAACTTTTTCATCTACAGAATGCAGCGTCCATATTGAATGCCACGGCATCTGCATAGCTTCTTCAATTAGGGTTGCATTGTCTATATGTTTTAAGTCTCTATACGTAATAGTCTTTCGAGTCGGTTTAGGGCACTGCAGTGAATATGCTAAGAATATAATATCATGTGCTGATATTCCCGGGGCTGGCAGTTGCCCGTGAGTAAGTACTCTGTCTGGATTATTAGTTGCAATTAAGTCAAGTAACGTCTCAGAGTGATGAGTGTGATGTGTAGGTCGTAGGGGTAGGAGTGTCATATCACAAGCCTGGAACGTAGCCATCAGTTGTTGTGTATGTCTGTTATCAGTGTCTAGTATATTTATATTAAAGTCGCCCATAACGATAACGTGTTCATATTGTATTCGCGCGTTTTGTAAAGTGGACTCAATTTCAGCGATGGCTTTTATTTTAGGAGGTTGGTATACTAAACAGAGAAGACATTTTTTGAAACTGACAAATATTTCTATGAACATAATTTCGGCAGATGGTTCGTTATTAGATAGATACACAATTTTAGGAGTAAGGTCTGTTCTAACGAAGGCTCCAATACCGCCCCCGCGACTGTAAACACGATCGTGTCTAAGAAAAGTATAACCATCCATGTCAATTAAAGAAGAGGTAATGGTGGGATTTAGCCACGTTTCGGATATGAGAAGAGCATGAATATTTAAAGAGAAGAAAATAGTTCTGATCTCATCTATATGTGCAGTAATACTCTGAGCATTGAAATGGGCTACCTGCAAGGAATTAGGGTATGTGGACAAAGCTATTTCTAAAGCATTCCTTGAAGTAGTGGGGTCGAGAAGGGGAGTGGGAAGGTTATTGTCCTGTAGCCTGTCAAAGGAAAATCATCATTTAAACGAAAAATGGTCGTAAAATATTTCAACAAACTTACAAACTAAACTTGGTATCACGTCACTAAGAATATCTTAATTTTATGTACTATTAATAAAATGTTTAAAGTGATAACTGTCGGTTATTCACTGGCCGTGTTTGCACTAATTATATTTCTGAGGCCCGGAGAATGATGCGTTTGTTATCTCCTTCTTTAACATGGATTGCTCCGTCAATTGTCCACACATTTGTTACACCATATTTGGTGATGCATTCTTTTAACAGCTTATACCTCATTTGAGTTAAGTCTTCCCTAATTGTAACACCACTCCCTTTCAGCTGTTTTTTGTTCTGGAAAACCTCTCTCCTTTTCCGATAGCTTACGAATTTGACGATAACCGGCCGTGGCCGGTCCGCCTTTCTCCCCACACGATGACTCCTATCTATATCGCATGTTTCCAATTTAATACCTATTATATTTTAACGCCACATCGATAGCTATTTTGTCTGTATCCTCAGCGTCCATCTCCGGGATGCCAAAAATACGTAAGCATTGGCGGCGTTGGTACTGTTCAAGGGAATCAGTTTTTTCGCACAACAGTTGTTCTAGTTTCATTATTTTAGTATCCCTTTCCTGTAACGACAGCTCCAACTGTTTAATGACCTCAGTGTTCCGATCTATGGTTGTTTTCAACTCACTCACTATAGCCTCACGCACCGAGTCCTTTAGCAGCTGCAACATGGCAGGGTCCCTCAAACATTCCTGCATCACACGCTTTGTCATTTCTTCTTTATTCTCGTCGGAATTCTTTGTTTTGCGTGGCGCCATTATTACAGAATAAATGTACACACAAATAATTTCAAAATATCCTATACTACCTGTAAAACACAAACAATCACCTGCTGAAAACTGTGCAAAAACACAAGCAACCAGTATATTCACTACTCACTGTCCGCCATGACACTTGCATGCATCCATAGAATTATCAATACCAAACTAGCTGCATAAGGAATATGTTTACTGCATTTTTATTAGAATTGTAAAATCTCACATTATGTAACATAATCATCATCATCCATGCAAGTATTAAGCCGTGTGGCCTGTTACGGTCTCAAAGAAGAGTTTTCCATCCAGCACTTTTTTGGACGTCCCAGCAATCTTTTGCCTTAGGGGCAGTAACGAAGCATGGCTTTTAGAATTCTATGAGATGGCATTCGTTGAAGATGGGTATTCCAGTTGTTCTTGTAGTTTTGTATATGGTAGAGAATCACATTATGTAACAAAATACATAAATTTAATTTTCATAAATACCCAATTAGGTGAACCAGAAAAACTGATTAATACTATACATATGGTACCTGAGTAGTTGAAAGGAACTCTCTGTAAATGTAACTTCAGATGAAGGTATAATATGAAAATAAAGTACAATTTTTATTCCACAGCAAAAAAATTATTTATTTCACTACAAAACATTTTGCTGCTTTAAATAATGTTCTTGGCGTGATTAACAATATGTAAAATTATCTTTCACCATTTTCAAGAAGCACTAGTAATGTTCTTTTGTGTTACTTAAATTGGAAAATCACAGATTTTCACAAGAAATAAAATTACCAGCTTCAGTATCTTCGCTGAGATCATGGAAGCTTCTCCCTTGAAGAATCAAATCTATTTCACAGTGACGAGACTGAGTGGAATGAAGTAATTATATAACACTGTGAGAATCAGGGCTAGTCATATCCTTCACATACCAACATGATTTGAATTAGGGAAAAGTTTGGTAATTTTGTGATAGTGGTTATTTTATGACAAACATTGAAAACTTTATATTTGAAGAGAAAAATTTTCGCCTAGACTGAGACTCGAACCCGGGACCCTTGGCTTTCCGGGCCAAGTGCTCTACCAACTGAGCTACCGAGGAGTCTAGATCGTAACTCGCCTAGGTAGCTCAGTTGGTAGAGCACTTGGCCCAGAAAGCCAAGGGTCCTGGGTTCGAGTCTCGGTCTAGGCGAAAATTTTTCTCTTCAAATATAATTTATCTTTCAGTGAGAAATGTTAAATCAATACTAAAAACATCATTGAAAACTTTCCTCAATAAACATGCACACTTTTTTAGGATATCCCACACAATAAACTTTTTTACTTTTTCTCAGTCTTGCAATATCACCTATACACCTTATAAAATACCCCATTTATTGAACTTAAATCCTGTATTATATCCTTTTATTATTAGTATTTTTCATTCATCATTATCAATATTTAGAGCAAATTAAATATTATAATCCTTGCCATCCATTATTTTCTAGTTTCAGTCAAAACAGTAGGCACTCATCTCCAACCTAATAATGCACTCAAAACCAATAATGTGTCTGAAATCCAATAACATAGGGAAGCTATAACAATCAGTGTCTTGAACAGAATTACTGTAAGAATATTCTTATCAATAAAACCTCAATGTTAAAAATTCCCAAATTTATTATATTAAAAAAAATATTATTGTACTTTGAATTCTTCAAATTCACACTTATATATTGCTAAAATTTATAATTTTAGCAAAAAAAATCCAACCTAACTTCAAATCACAATATGGTATGCATTTTTTATTTTCTATATAAATACACATTTTCACATTGTCCCTTGCAAAGTGTTTTAACGGAATTTCATTATATATTTTAATACTTCTTTTTAAAAATCAAAGATCTTGCGATTGTAGATTTTTCTTTGTTTTAGAAACAATGAATAGTCTGCCTTATAAGATCATATGTAAAGTCTATATGCCTACTTACAAAAATATTACCTATTTATATTAGGAAATTCAAAATACTATCATAAGATAAAGACTGCCATTCTAAACTTTACCCTAATAATTATAATATTATTATTATTATAATGAAACATACAATACATTACTTCTGACTGATATACCTATTGTAAAGTTTTTGCATTATTTCTGTCAAAAGGAATCTATAGTGAGACTCAATATATACAATATAACATAACTTACATTTTTAGGTTATTAACACAATAATTTACTACATTTTAACAATAAAATCAATTAATTTAATTTTCATTAAAATAGATGTAGGATCTCAGGATAATAAAATTAGAATTAAATAAAAAGATAATTCTTATAGAATTTTGAGTGCTGTTTTCAGACTTATCATGGCTCCATTTGTACTATATTGTTCAAAGAATTCTTCTGTCTTTGGAAATTTCTTGAAAGATTGTGCACTCTTAAAAAGTTTACATGAAATATTATTTCTCTGAGGCCCAATCTTCACGTTTATTTATTGCAATAAATAAAATTCAATAAAATGTAAGATTATTTATACATGTTGTGTCTATTCAAAATCAGACTTATAAAAATATGTATCTAACTCAATAAAATAGTAACAGATATTTTTATTCTACAGTAAAATGTATATTAAAAGACCAGTGACAATTTGAAGAAGAGGTGGTTGCTTTGTAGCGAGGATGACAGTGTTGTAAAACTTAAAAATTATATTTACTATATATTATCATTTAAAATATTTTTTTTTGTCTAATGCCACCAGGTTGTAAAATATAATCACATTAATTATCAAATCGTCAACTTTCTTTTCCTCTTGGGTAAACAGCTCTTACAGCTTAACTAGTGGCTCCTTCAAAATGACAGCCCTTTCAGTTAGATGTATAGGCTCTCCTCTTCCATATCTTTATTCTCAAAATACCATAGGTTTTTTTCCACAAATAGAAAATCATTTTAATCTATACTCCTTTCCATTACAGAATAGAGTTGAAGTAAACAAAACCCAGTTTTGGTATGCTCCAATGTTGGATGTGGAGGTTATAAGTTGTATCAATGTGATGTATAACTTTTTTTTTTTAATATTGCATGTATTGACTTTCGAAAATTGCTCCTCCATTGCCAATTTTTGTTTCCAATTCAACCTCTGCTAGTATTGTGGAATTGGCATTCATGTCAGTGTCCAAAAATATGATTGTGATTGCTATGTAGGAGTTACAAGGAACAAAATATGTAATTTATAGCACTAGTGATCTGGTGGGTTTAACAGAAGTCAAAACTACAATGAATGTCTCAATGGCATAATGGTTAGCATATCTGGAGTTCCAGGTTTGGTTCCTAACCATATCATAGACATTTTTCTTTGTCATGAAGAATGAGTAATTTTTTTTTATATCTTATCTCATAGTTTATGTTTTCTTAAACACGGGAACTGCAGTTTTCAAGAGGAAACATCCCTACCATTTTCAACTGACATTATGACTACTGGACTTTCATTAGAATCCGATAATCATAATGTTGGCTGAAAATTGGAGAGATGTTTCCTCTTGAAAACGCAGTTCCTGTGTTTAAGAAAACATAAACTATGAGGTAAGATATAAAAAAATGACTCATTCTTCATGAATAAGAACCTCATAATGTTATTTCCCATATTTAACTGTGAATTTTTTTTTTGTATAAATTCTGGAAAGGGGGCCTTTCAGTATCTTGATATCTGAGTATCTATTTGAATTGAAAATCAGCAAATCCAGTTGAGAAAATGGAAATTAAGACTGATCGTTTTTATCACTTAACCACATGACTCCCTATACTGATATATGCTAGCAACAGCAACCATTTTAATTAATCTTGATTTTTCAGAGTTGTGTCGCTGATGAACTAAATTGATTTTTATTATTTAATAACTGTTCCAGTCAAAATAGATCTTTAAGGAGTGAGTTTTACGACAGATCTTAGTGTAATTATTTATAAGTCTTTTAACTCCTATGCTCATATTATGTATTTAAACAATATAGGAATTTGTTCTATAGGTGGAAAATCAACTTGTTCCTTAATAAGAATCAAATGAATCATGAATTCTTCTTACCTCATACATCTATGTTTTTTTTAACACAGAACTGCAATATCGGAAAATACATCTTTCCCATTTTCAGCTGTTTTCATGACTGTCAATTTTTTCTTATGCTGGTAATTTTCTAAATTGCCATCTGGTGTACTATTGAAGAAGCAATTTTCTAAACTGTCATCAGCCTGAGTAATCTTCTATTAACTAATAAAAAAATTAACGTCCCAGAAATTAAAACATTTTAAATTTATCAAATTAATTGCAAAGATTGCAATAAAGTATACATATGAAAAACAAAAGGAGAAATTGAAAAATCAGCTATAGCAGCACATAGTTCATTTGAGAATCATAGAATTGAAAAAGAAGCAAAACTTTTGAAACATCTATCTAAACCTTTGGAATTAATAGTTTGGGAAAAGATATACATTCAAAAAACCATACTAGAACCATGAACTTCGAGGTTCCGGACGAACCATGTTTGATTACAAAGTTCTTCAAAAGTACACCAGATGGCAGTTTAGAAAATTACTTCAATAGTACACCAGATGGCAGTTTAGAAAATTACCAGCATAAGAAAAAAATTAACAGTCGTGAAAACAGCTGAAGATGGGAAAGTTGTATTTTCCAATATTGCAGTTCTATGTTTAAAAACATAGATGTATGAGGTAAGAAGAATTCACAATTTATTTGATTCTTATTAAGAAAATCTCATAATGTAAAAACTCCCAAATTTATTTTGTTCCTTGTTTAAAGCCATGAACATTGAGTTTATTGGCAATAAGCATCCAGACCAGTTACTTGAGTTTTAATGGTTTTAGGGCCAGTGACTGGTACATCATAATAATCACTTTTTTTCTATATTCAATTTACTGTACAGGTGAGAGTGTGATTTAATGTTAAATTGCATTCCACTCAGTCTTGACTGTGTTATTACCTTCCCATGTTTTGATGAAACACTGATCAGAAGAAATGTACACTGAAATCACTAACTTGTTGCTGTGAACACTAAGTGCTGAACACGTTTCATGCTGATTCATTACAACATTTAATTTACTAACCAATTACATTAAATGACAAATAGAAATATCATATACAGAAATGTAAATTTTGGGAAGATGGTAGAAGTAACATGACTGAATTTTTCAAAAGATAATATTTTAAATTAATATGTTTTTAACTTTATGGTGCAAAAATTAAAAATAATAAATATTTCACATTTTATAGACTTTACTTTAAAAAGTTCCATTATAAAAACTTTACATGAATGCTTTATAATTAATGGATTCAGGCATAACTTTGTGGAAATTTATAATATACAAAATAAAACATACATTAATCGTAATTCTGTTAAAAGATGAATTTAGCAGAATTACTACTAAGATACATTGTTTTTATTTTGTATGAATTCTTTAATTATGATAATTTTTCAGTCTTCTAGTAAGTACAGATATTATCAAATGAGCTTTCTGCAGTTGTAAATTGGACCACATCCTGCAAAAAGGAACAAACACTCAAATTTTAAATATATGAGTTAATTATATTAAATTAATGTTGGGAAGTAAACATGAGGTATAATTAAGACATTTTGTCTGTACATTCTTACCTCTTATGGATGTTTTTGTCGTAAGAATGTACAGACAAAATGTCTTAATTATTAAACAAATCTCTTAATATCCCTTCCTATTGTATTTTAAAATTATGAAGTATATTCATCGAAATTCATCGGAGAACATTTTTGACAATTCACCTCATAGAATTTGTCTTTTTCACGATACTGCAGTTTCAAACTAAGTCTAGTTCATCATCAGCCATAACTCCCGACTCTTAGTCGGATGAAATAGACTTAGTTTGAAACTGCAGTATCGTAAAAAAGACAAATTCCATGAGTTGTCAAAAATGTTCTCCAATGAATTTCAATATGAGTTAATGCTATATTATTCTTCCTCCTCAAGAATCACTCCATATCCTGCAAAAACGATCCAAACCACCATCCACATTCTTATGCCGTCTATGAACCAAGTAAGAAAACACTGACAGAATATGCAACATTTTTCTTTCTGCAGAAAGAACCAAACAACAAAAATCTGTAAAATCTCAGAATTAAAAATGTTTGAGTTACCATCTTTCTCATAAAATAGAAGCTCTTTGATATTCTGTTAGTTGAAGTAATAAGTAAATGTTTATTTTTATTTGTGAATTTTTTATTGACATTTAACTTTACTTGCATTTTTCTCAGCTCAATTATCTTATGGTTTAGTTCCTTTTTTGTAGAATGCAGTCTAATTCCGTTTCCATCATCCCCATATTTCAGCAGTTTTACAATTGCAGAAACTTTGGTCAATAAAATTTTTTATCCAACTTGTATCCCTTGATACTAATGTAAAAAGTATTTTTAAAAAATTATTGGATGATACTTTGTACATAATCTAAGATGCATTTTCCAATTCAAATCTGTGACATAATTTTTGTGACATAATGTTTCTACTCATGTTTGGTAAAACAACTCACAAAATTCATCATTATTTAGTTCTTAATTTATTGAAAATGTATAAAAGAAATAAAAATATAGTATGAAATAAATAGATTTTATTAACTAAAAATAATTTTAAAATGAAGGGAACAGCAATTTGAAACCGGTCCTAAATATTATACAAAATATGAGGGAGGTGTAAAATCTGATTCATTTAACGGTTGTTAAGTAGATTTATTTCTTAAAGTACATAAATAGACTCTACTGTTTATTAAAATGTTATAAATTTTTACAGTCTCCTGTAAAATTAGTAGGACACATGATTGTTGGTCCTATGTTTACACTAACTTTACTTCAACGTGAGTTTGTAGTACTCATTTTAATGTTTTAAGGTCAGTCTGGATGTGAATGAGTTAATTCATATCCTTTGTTACAAATTTTAGACCACAGTTGTGTTGAGTCTGAGAAATCTAATAGACAGCATAATAATAATAATAATAATAATATAATAATTATACTTTATTTATTCTGGCAGAGTTAAGGCCATAAGGCCCTCTCTTCCACTCAACCAGCATAGGGCCATCACAAAAAAAAAACACTAGATGATATCAGTCATCATTTAGACATCTTTCAAAACAAACAGGAATTTTTATGGCCAGTTTCAAGCACCTCCTTTTGTAAAGTTGGCGAGTAAAACTTTCTGAAATAGTGTTAGTGTGTTTTCAATGCCATCCAACTGTACTTTTTATGTTTTGGAATCAACACTCAGTAGATAGATGCCATTTATATTATCTATATCAATTTTTGCACCATTTCAGATAACCATGTTACATGTATTGATGTTTTATTTATGTACAGAGAGAACTGTAGAATAAGTGTATGTTTGAGTTGTGTATGTTGTCTGAAGGACGACAATGTGAAGAGAGAATATGAAGATGTTTTTATTATTAATTTCATACATCTCAATGATGGATAAATCATATTTGAAGAGAAAAATTATACGCTCAGACCGGGACTTGAACCCGGGACCCTTGGTTTTCTAGTCCAAGTGCTCTACCATCTGAGCTACCTGAGCAAGTACCGATCTAAACGCAAATTTTTCTCTATATACGTTGTAATTCCTGCCCACCAAATGCTTTGAAGCCTTTGCTTCTATCTTTGCAAATGGCGGCTCCTTTATTAAGAAGACATATTTGGGAATTATACATTACATTATAAATGCCAGTACGGCTTTTTTCGATGTTTTTATTATTAATTTCATAAATCTCAATGATGGGTAAATCATATTTGAAGAGATCGGTACTTGCTCAGGTAGCTCAGATGGTAGAGCAATTGGACTAGAAAACCAAGGGTCTCGGGTTCAAGTCCTGGTCTGAGCGTATAATTTTTCTCTTCAAATATGATTTATCCATCATTGAGATGTTTGAAATTAATAATAAAAACATTGAAAAAAGCCGTACTGGCATTTATAATGTAATGTATAATTCCCAAATATGTCTTCTTAATAAAGGAGCCGCCATTTGCAAAGATAGAAGCAAAGGCTTCAAAGCATTTGGTGGGCAGGAATTACAACGTATATAGAGAAAAATTTGCATTTAGAATGGTACTTGCTCAGGTAGCTCAGATGGTAGAGAACTTGGACTAGAAAACCAAGGGTCCCGGATTCAAGTCCCGGTCTGAGCATATAATTTTTCTCTTCAAATATGAAAAAAGAGAATATGAAACCTGATATATTAAACTATTACAGGAAATATCACTATGAGGTTTAATTTAAATTTTAAAATAAAATAATTTTTATAACCTCATATCCATTCTATTTAAACCGGTTTCGTAACCTTAGTGGTTACAAACATCAGTTGTGTAATACTGAAGATGTAATTAAAATTAAAATTACAAAACTGGTCTAAATAGAAGACAGGATATGAGGTGAGGTAAAAAGTTTTATTTTAAACTGATGACTGGTTTATTTTTTGAAAAGAAAAATTAACACTGTATCATGTCTCAAATGGTAAAAAAAGACTGCACACCGATGTACAGAGTTGCAGGTACAGGGTTCAATTCTTAATTCAGATGTTAATTTTTCTTTTCAAAAAATTAATTTGTCCAGGATTTGAACATTTTAAACTAAATATAACATCAAAATGAAACCTGATGTTGGTACACAGCACATTTCTGTTGAAAAGCACCAAAATAATTACCAGGCATAATATCACTATCCATCGAATGAATTACCATCTGACCAATATATAAGAATAATGGCATGTTCAACTATAGAGTAATTTCTTTTCTAAGTACAGCATATGAAATATTTACAAAAATTCTTGCAGATATAATAAGACCCTAATATGAGAAGAAATATTTGGTGAATATCAAACAAGATTTCAACAAGAAAGCTCAGTATTATATGAAATATTTACACTTAAAAGGTGAAAAATGTATTCCTGAATTGATAATCAAACTAAAATATCTTCAGTTCTAAAAAAATGTCACTTCACCATTAATTAGATTCGTAAGATGTTCATAGAATAAAACATTGACCTTTATGAACTGTTCTTGGACTTCTAACAGTCTTAAGTGAAACTATGTGTGCATTGGGAATTCCTAATAAATTATTAAAACTAGTAATGGTCACAATGTAAAAAACAATATTAAAAGTTAAAATTCAAAGAGATTTAACAGAAAATATACGGTTAAATAAGGTTTAAGGTAAAGTGATGGGTTGGCACTATTACTTTTCAATCTGAATCTAGAATATATCTGAAAAATAAAAGTGACAATGAATTCAACTATGAAGTATAGAATCACTAAAACAGTAGCCTTTGCCAATATTAATATCACGGTAAGAGGGTTGCAAAGGATTGTGAAGTGCATTCCATAACCTCTCCTATCCAAATCTCAACCTCAACCTGCTCATGGTGCAACCTGCTCTTCCAAATGAGGCTATGAGGACCGAGTAATGGCAGTATAACCACATCATCAGAAATAGAGGAAATGCTATTTCAACACTTACGCTGACATGCCATGGCATAGAAATGGTCCACAAATGGTGCTTGTGAGAATGGTCGGTGGATTCAAATATATAGATCCTCCCGGCAAGGTCCGATGGACCCATTAACCAACGGCATGTGTGGCCCTCCAGTCATACTGGGGGTTTATGTGAGTGGGTGATGTAACCACCATTACAAATAAAAAATTGGTGCCCTCTTAAAAAAACGGTTACATTTATGCTGAACAATGGCAAATCCTTCAGACAAATTTTCCGGAGGTAAAACAGTCCCCTTTTCGGATCTCCGGGTGGGGACATCTGCAGGACATCATATACAGAACATCTTTAAAATTTTCCAATGGAACGCAGGAGGACTTACATAAATCCAAATTGTCCTCTATGCAATAAAGACGAAGAAATGAATGAAGAACACCTACAAACCTGTGAAGTATTACCTGTTGGATCCACCATAGAGAAATATTGGAGAGCAAGAACACTAATGGCTTCGGTGCCAAGGCCCAGCATTTGAAAACAACAACAACATATCACGGTAAGATCAGAACAAGAATTTAATGATGTTTATCAGGAATTAGCACATGGGGCTATATAGTAATAGATATAAGACAAAAACTATTTGGTGACAATATGAAAATGGCATAACAAATTAAAATTGTTATAAGATTATAACAATGAAATTCTAAATAGTTTTATATATCTATGTTCAACAATTAATTCCAAAAATTGATAAGAATGAAAGATAAATAAAGAATACTATAACATTATAACATTGGAATAGTAAACTGTTCTCTCAAAAAATTATGACAATGAAGAAATAAGTAGAAGAATTGTTTATTTTTTATTATTTCACTCACCTCATACTTCATAACTTCTTGCAGACCTAGGTTTCATCACAACTTTTGTGACATTCTCAATGCTGTGTCACGTTCACAACTGAAGTCCAACGGCCTTCTATCCTGCAGACTGACCTCCACGCCATCTGATGGCTGACCGACGAATTTCCTAATCAGTCCTCTCTCCTTATAACCGGGTATTTCAAAATTCATAGTTGTATTTTCATTCTTGCATATGCAAGAACTATGAATTTTGAAATACCCGGTTATAAGGAGAGAGGACTGATTAGGAAATTCGTCGGTCAGCCATCAGATGGCATGGAGGTCAGTCTGCAGGATAGAAGGCCATTGGACGTCAGTTGTGAACGTGACACAGCATTGAGAATGTCACAAAAGTTGTGATGAAACCTAGGTCTGCAAGAAGTTATGAAGCATGAGGTGAGTGAAATAATAAAAAATAAACAATACTAAAAAACCTCATAGTGTTATTTTCTATATACATAACTTAAGTAGAAGAATACTGTAAGCAAACGGAACTTATAATATCCTTCATTAATATTTAAAGGATGTGATACTTTGAGGTTTATTTTAATTACTAAAAGAGTTAGAATTTAACATCTCACTTCATAATTGTAGATTTCTCAAAGACTAGTTTCGATACTTTTGTATATATGAGTTAGGTAGAGCTGAATATGATACAAAGAAGTATCGAAACTAGTCTTCGAGAAATCTACAATTATGAAGTGAGGTGTTAAATTCTAACTCTATTAGTAATTATTTTACTCTGTTAAATTTCATGAAGGCCAAAACAATTAATAGAGATAATAAAATAAGATTATACAAAACAATCATAAGACAAATTATTTCCTATGGCAGTGAGGCATGGATGCTTACTAAAAAATAAAAAGATCATAAATCTTTAAAAGAAAAATTTCAAGAGAATTTATGGAACAAAACAGAAAATGGTGTATGAATAATAAGATTTAGTAAAGATATGTATCAATTATATAAGGAAATTATATTATTCACCTTAATCACATTAAAAAGACTCCGGTGGGCACGATGGAGGAACACAGTAGATACCAAGAATTGAATTGGAGTATAGGATTATGAGTAAAAGAAGTAAAGGAAGAATATGATTGTATAATAGCTACAGCTGATTTGAAAACTAATAATGCAATTTGTTTAATCAAGTGGATGCATTTCAAGATGATCCAAGAAAAAAATTACGGATAATAAGTTTGAAATGTCCTGTGCGGTAGCCAAGTGCTTAATGCAAGATGCCTTGGCAAAGAGCTACAAGACTTGCGCTGGTTCGAGTCCCCATGAGAAAGAAATTTTCTCGTGGAATTTTGGCCAGTATGGGACCGGTGCCCACCCAGCATTGTGAGGCATTTGGGCAGCTACAATTAGTAGCGGCTTCAGGTTGAGAAAACCAGCTATAAAGACTGGTGGACCCGATATGCTGACCACATGTCACCCCTACACTGGCTGAATGATCATCTACCTCTGTGATTAACACATGTGGATGTGAGGCCAGCAGCTGGCTGGTAGGCCAAGGGCTTTCTAGGCCTGTTGCGCCATGGAGAGTTTACGATGGAAATAGAGAGGGAATGGTGGCAAAGAATTGAAGAGGCCAGGATTCAATTTGGAATGTCACACCAAGCAAGAAGGCAGAGAAGAAGATCTCATAGAAGATCTAGGCGAAAATTTTTCTCTTCAAATCTAGTGATTAGAAATCCATCCTAGTTCTGAGAAACCTTCCAACCCTCCCAGATTTCAAATCCATACCTACTCTGCTATTCAGGATGTAGCATGTTGCCAATACCTGGGCTATAGTATCGTAAATAATGATGAGGTTGAGTTTAATTCCAGTTGTTCGGCACATATATAATCTTTTCTGCAGTTCTTATTTATTGATGTGTTTCTTCACAATTAGATTTCACTTCCATACAGAAGAGTTGTGAGCCATGAGTTTTGTATCATTTTAATCTGTGTTATTTCATATGGTTTAGTGTTAAAATGTGGTTTATTAATTTTAAAATCTACAAAAAATATGTTATGTCATTCTTGCCTTCATAAGATTTTTTTTTTGTTCAATGCCACCAGGTTGTCTGATAACATTCTCTCTTGGCATTGTGAGAATTATTGTAATCCACTTCTGAGGTAGGGGTGCATGGAAGGCAGAGTTATGTTACATTATTTAATAAACTAATGATCTTCTTGGTGATAAAATTGTAAAACATGTAGTCAATATACCCAATTCACCAATTAAAGATTGAAAGAGTCAACATGTTTCAACAGCGAAGCTGTCATTTTCAAGACTAAATATTGACTGTTACCTTACATTAAAATTAATGTTGGGAAGTAAACATCATGAGGTAATAATCATTAATTTTTTTTCTTCTTCTTCACTTCCTGGTTCAGGCATTAGTTGCCTGTTATTTTCTCTGATAAATTAAAATTATGTTACCTTGATGACATGATGGGTGATAAATGATGACAAAGCACCAGAAGAGTCCTTAAACCTAAACCTAACCTAATTCCTGACGATGGACAACCACAAGAATAATTTTCTTTAAGGAAAAATTCCTGTGGTCAGAACGGGAATTGAATGTGAGGCCTCATGAACTGTAGTTAGAAGCTCTGACCACAAGACCATGAGGCTGGTTTCAAATGAAATACTGTATCCTTAAAAGGAAAAGTGTAGAATTTAAAAACATCAAATAAATAATAATAAAACATTCATTTGGAAAATGTATAAATTAAATGTAGAATGAATCAGCTGTTCTGGGTGAAAAATCCTTCAATCAAATAGACATATTTAATTGGAGGAAAAATAAATTTGGGAGAGGGAAAATTTACCATTCAATGAAGTTAATGGTATCGGTTCATGATTTAATTTAAATTTTGGCATTGCTGCGTGTTGTTGCTACAGGATTCTGTTCAGTCAGAGGCTGCTTTGAACCTGCATTGCTGCTATTGTTTGCACCTGTATTCGAGCGTCGGCCACCTCGACGTCCTCGATTTTTACGTCCAGAGCGCTGAGGCATGTTCTCACGCTTATCTGATGTTACTTCAAATGGTGAATCAGAATCAGCATTTCCAACTGGTGATAACTGAAAATACAATTATGAAATTTTAGACAATTACCAGCCTAACCATAGACAATTCTACTTCAGCTAATGTAATTTTGTATCTATAGAATGGAAAATTCTCTTTCCAAAAAAATTGTATCTGACGATGAAAACATAAAATTCTTCAAATAAAATAAAATTGATAACTTGCTATAAAGCAATATATATATATATATAAGTAGATTTTTTCTAAAAAATGAAGTGCACAACTTATCTGAATCATACTTTGTACACCTATGAAGTTCAAATACTTTATTGCTACATTTTTATTTGCCTATTATTTACAATCATAGTTTGCACACCTATAAATTTCAATGATCTTGTCCTTGAAACTGTTTTTGTATTTCAAACTTTAACCAGCACATGGACTTAAGAGTTTTCAATCTCTCCTGCTCTAACTTAGTGAAATAGTTGGATTTTTCAGAATTTATTTAGTCCTCATGTTGATCTACTGTATTTTTTATAGTTTTAACTACAGTGCGATCAGTATAGCACTGGACAGCAGATGCGGGGATTTCACTATACACTGCTGATGCACTCGCGGCGAGGAATGGACAGCGTAGGATCGCGGTGATTCAACCACACACATTTTCGTAACTATTTTACAAATTGTCGTACTTACCAACTTTATTGAAGCAGGTGCTGGAACTGTTCACATTCGTTGTCCATACATTTTTGACACTTCTTTATAAAATTTGTTGTACAGATTATGGACTCTTGAACGTGATGGAATTTTTACACCCGGGAATCATGTTTCAAAAAGTCTTCATACTTGGCTGGCAGACTGAGTTAACAAATATTGATCATAAATAATTACACGTTATTCAGTAGAAAAATTATTAGTCATTATTCAGTTTACACTTTACACTTATACACACGTCATTCAGTTTACACTTATACACGCCTGTTTTATAAGATACAAATTTTTAAATTGAAATAACTTAAGCGGTTAAGGTAGGAAGCCTTGGCGCAGAGCTACGGGACTTGCGCTGGTTCGAGTCTCCATGGGGGAAGAAATTTTCTCATGGTATTTCGGCCAGTATGGGACCGGTGCCCACCCAGCATCGTGAGGCAATTGGGTAGGTACAATAAGTAGCGGCTCCAGGTTGAGGAACCAGCTATAACGGCTGGGGGACTCGACATGCTAACCACATATCACCCCTACACTGGCTGTTGATCATCTACCTCTGTGATTGACACATGTGGATGTGAAGGGCCAGCAGCCGGCTGGTAAAAGGGCAACCGCTGAAAAGTGGAAAGACCCTCAATCGGAAATAACTTATACACAAGTCAATCAGTACACAAGGAAAAGTGAACGAGAATCTTATCCACTCATAGCACACAATCTGACTGTGACCGTGAATGCATGGGATGTGCTTGTATACTGCTGGGTCTGTGCACATTTCAAGTCCCGCGTCTGCACGTGTAAGCCTTCGTCACCGCACAGCACAAACTGCTGTCCAATGCTATACTGATCTCACTGTAATAACAAATCTATTCAAACATCAGTTTATTCTTTCTTTCATAACATACTGTGTCACTTGAGTCCTTGTTATGTCTATGAAGGGAGTGAAAAAAAAAGTTTAAAATTATTATAGGAACAGAAGAGACAAATTACCATTATTTTAAGATATAATTAAATATAGGCTATATAAATATGGGAAAACACTATCCATACTACACCAGATGCACCTTCAAAGGAAGCTGCAGCATATTTTCGACTAAACACAACACATGATTGTCTTGCAGCTCATCTTCATTGAAATGGAATTTACAGAAGTCATCATTGTCCTCTACGCTCCATGAACACCAACATGGACAGAAATAACCTGCTACAGTGTCAGGCACTTCACTCTGCTATGCTAAAGGATAGATACTGGGAAGCAAGAGCAAACTTTCTGTTTTGCTATGATGTTTTATTGTTTTAATTTATTGTTATTAGTTGTTTACTCATACATAATAATGGATAGCCCTGGAGAGCCATTGTCAGAAGAACAAGAATATAAGACTGCAATAAACCGTCAAGAACCTACTTCAACTCTGGTGCAACACAAGAAACAAAAAGGTCACAAGATCGACCTCACAAAAACTAGAACTTGGCTAAAATAGATAATGAAAAATCAAGAATCTACAAGGAAGCAATAGAAATTCAGGAAAGATCACATTCTATGAATACCCGAGATGATGCCCAAAGATTACCATGTATATAGAAAACTGCTCATGCTGCCTACCATGTCATCCCCAAAACAGCATAGAAGATAAAAAGAATACCATGGTTGGGCAAATTGGAACGTGGTCAACCCTTGAATAGATGTACAGCTTCCGAAATGGACTGCAATCAAAACACAATGTGATTTATTGTTTATTTTTTTATTATTTCACTCACCTCATACTTCATAATTCATAGCAGACCCTGGGTTCACATCTTTTGTGACATTCTCAATGCTGTGCAGGGTCTGCTATGAATTATGAAGTATGAGGTGAGTGAAATAATAAATAATAAAAAATAAACAATATTAAAAAACCTCATAGTGTTATTTCCTATCTACATAACTTAACAATGTGATTAACTAACAATTAACTATTAATGACACATGGATTACTAGCCACTGTGCAATAGCATGTCAGATAGCAATTGCCTATGGTATATAAGACCTATACCAGTAAATCGAACCTATCATTCCTTGATAATGGCATGTGGAATGTTGAAATGTCGGAATCAATGGCCAGAGGCCAACCTTGAATCCATGACACAGAAAACCCAAGAAAACCTTCTTAATCATACTAATATCCACAAAAAATCTATAATATAACATTATATATATATATATATATATATATATAAATCAATAACAATAATAATTACAGTAATTCTGGTTAAGATACTGCTGGTATATAGTTAGTATGTCTGGCTGACATCCCAGAGTCCTGGATTCAGTTCCCAACTATACCATAGAAATTTTTCTTTTGGCATAGATACACTCAGCCTTTTGATGAAAACTAAGTAGTTACCTGATATGAAATATATCAAAGTCTGGTTAAGAAAACTGAAACTAAGATTGCTGGCTTTTATCATGCTAACCATGTGATACTCTGCACTGTCTTTTGCTGGCCAGTGAGATCAACCATATATTAACACATAATTTTTAAGAGATGATGTAGGCTACTGTATGTGTGGTTAAATGGAAATTTCTCTGGTAGGATTGGGAAACACACATACAAGATCTATACGTGCTGGGATAGATGAAAAAGGATATAACAGAATTCAATTATTGATAACAGGTACTTAGGAATGAGTAAAAATAAAAGATTTATTACAAAGATGTAGAATTACAACACTTGTAAATTCTATAGGTGCTGTTATTACTTGAACTTGTAACTTTTCACTATAATGTACACTTAAACGTTGATATATAAAGATAATTCCAACTTCTAGAATATGCGATGCTTAACTCATTGAAGACAAGGTTCTTCAATAACTATTGTATACAACATAATATATATTGTATAAAATATGTATGTGAGAATAAAGGGTAGGTCAATTGCACATATTTAAAAGGGCTCAAAATGCTTGTTTTTAAAATTTAATAAACGAAAATAAATTATGGTGAAATTAAATGTTTCTTACCTCTCCTCATATAAATCTTTTAAGTTGATCGCGATTTCGTGACTATAACTGTCTCATCCTCAGAAACTTTCTTGGTGACTGGTGTTATGTCGATCAGAAGAAACTCTTCTTCTTTCCTCTGTTGGTGGACCGCAAATTTTGACCTGATCCACCAACAGAGGGAAGAAGAAGAGTTTCTTCCGATCGACATAACACCAAGAAAGTTTCTGAGGATGAGACAGTTATAGTCTCGAAATAGCGATCAACTTAAAAGATTTATATGAGGAGAGGTAAGAAACATTTAATTTCACCATAAATTAAACCTCATAGTGATTAATTCCTATAAAAGTTATATAAAAAAAAGAAAATAAATTAACCTGTTTTATTTATTTTCATTCTTCATTTTCTGTTAAAATTTTAAAAAAAATGTTTAGGTCTGAGAGGCTGGGTACAAATAATTTCAAATGGTGTTGTATAATTATAATTCATAATATTACCACCAGACGGTGCTGAATTTCATATTAGTATCACATAAAAATTGAAAAATGTAGATGTCGTTAGTTCTACACTAGCGCCGCTTGTGGCATGGATGCAAAACTCATCCACTTTCTCCTCTGGATATTCTGTGATTAAAACAAATAGAAAAACCCAAAGAACTCATAGTTTGGAAAAAAATTTTCATTAAAAAAAATGGAAAGGAGAAATTAATGAAATTCAAAATTCCCGGAGAAAATTGTTTCATTTCGAGCTTCTTCAGTCTACCAACAGAGGGAACAGGAGGCAGCTCTTCAAGACGACAAAACAACGGTCATGAAAATACTGAGAATGAAACTGAAGAAGAAAGTTCTGAAACTGGTCTAAGAAGAAGAAGAATAATATGAGGTGAGGTGATAAAATTTTACTTGAATAATTGAATAGAATATTACCTATGATTGTAGCAAAGTATACATAGGAAAAACAAAAAGGAATTTGGAAACACGCACTAAAGAACATTTTAGAAATATTAAAAATTGAGAAATTGAAAAATCAGCAATTGCTGCACATAGTTTACTAGAACATCATAAAATTGAAAAAGAAACGAAACTTTTGAAACGATTGGATAAACCGTTGGAATTGACAATTTGGGAAATGATATTCATTCAGAAGAATAAATATCGATCTATGAATTTCGATATTCCGGTGGATAAAAATTTAATTACAAAGTTTATAATCCCAACGAAAGATGGCAGCACAAGAAGTGATGTCACCAAAGAAACCAACAATCACGGAATTTCATCAGTGGAAACCATGACTGAAGAAGGACATGATTTTGTCTGAAACCGTCGGTATCAAAGAAGTTTGAAAATGTATGAGGTGAGTCGATTAAAATATGTTCTCCACTCACTATTAAGAATATTACCTGTTGTACTGTATGAGGCAGTGCAGCTGTGGGTTGTGATGGAAGTATCTGCTGCGTTGTCGGCTGATTGGTTGTATTGCTGCTTTGTTTCGACTGCATCTTGTTTGGTTTTGAACGAGACACCTGCGCTCCTGGATGAGCTTGTGGTATCAGACGCAGAACATTACCCACTGCTTTTGTACGACCTTCACGGAATACCTGGATAATATCCATGCTTTCATGTAATACCTTCAATTGATACAAATTTTGCATTTGCAATTCCACTACACATAGAGGAGAGAAAACAGCAAAATCAAATTATTTGGTGAGAAACAGATGAAGTGCAAGTAAATAAAGGAGATTATGATAAAAATATTGTGGTTAAATCACAATTAGAAGGTAATATTTGAAAAAAAAAAAAAGATAAAGTACTCATCTTCTACCTTTCTTCCTCATGTTTTTTCCTTCTTTTGTGTTTGTAAGCATCTATTGTCTTCATTAATTAGTTTTTTGAGTGTTATAATGTGTAAGTTAAATAACATAGATAATATTTGTTAGGTATGCACTACTCACCTCATATTTGTAGCTTCTAAATCAGTGTTTCCGAAACTTTTGAAACTCCTGGTTCTCTACCAATCATATATCAAAAGTATCCTCATGTCAGAGATGATCATGTAATCAATTAAAATTCTAATTTTATTGGGGCTAATGATTAAAAATATTATGGACATAACAAATAGGAGGACAAGGAAAATAAATTGATTAATAAGAATTAAATGAATCGTGAATACTTCTTACCTCAACTTCTATGTTTTTTTTAACACAGCACTGCAGTATCAGCAACCTTTGTCACCATCCTCAGCTGTTTTCACGACTGTCACTTTTTTCTTTTGTCGGTAATTATCCAAACTGCCATCTGATGTTCTTTTGAAGGAATTATTTTCTAAACTGCCATCTGGTGTTCTTTTGAAGGAATCATTTTCTAAACTGCCATCTGTTGTATTTTTGAATAACTTTGTAATCAAGCTCGGTTCGTCTGGAATCTCGAAGTTCATGGTTCTAGTATGGTTTTTTTGAATATACATCTTTTCCAAAACTGTTAAATCTAAAGGTTTGGATAGATGTTTCAAACATTTTGCTTCTTTTTCAATTCTATGATGCTCTAATAAACTATGTGCTGCCATAGTTGATTTTTCAATTTCTCCATTTTTTATGTTTCTGAAGTGTTCTTTTTTACGAGTACCCAAGTTCCTTTTTGTTTTTCCTATATATATCCTGTTGCAATCTTTGCAATCAATTTGATAATTTCCAGATTTTTTGTTGTCTGGAGTGTTAACTTTATTATTAGTTAAAAGAAGATTACCCAGGCTGAATTTGTTAATAGGAGCCAATGTTATATTAAATTTTCTGACAATTTTTTGAAACGTATTACGAACTTCAGGACGGTAAGTAAATTTCTTGAATTTTACATCTTTCTTGGTATCTTGTTGTAGGATGGTGTATTCCTGTGACCCTTTCTGTTGTTTAAATTTCTTTAATTTATTCTTTATTATGTCTTCATGAAAACCATTTATTTTAGCAACATGTACAATATGATTATATTCATTATCAAAATCTTCTACATTAAGTGTAATATTTATCAATCTGTGTAATAGATTATTGAAAATTGCATGTTTATGTGACACATGATTAAAACCCAGTCGCTGATACTGCAGTGCTGTGTTTAAAAAAACATAGAAGTATGAGGTAAGAAGAATTCATGATTCATTTAATTCTCATTAATAAAACCTCATAATGTTAAAAATTCCCAAAGTTATTATATAAAAATTGATTAATATTTATATCCCCATGCATATAATCATCTCTATAACTGATTTCTGAATCTTTATTTATTTTTTAACAGATTACTGTTTTAGGTAGAGAAATTAAGTTAAGTAACAGTTCTGGAATGTGAAGAACGTTACTTGCAGATTCATTTATATTCATTAATATTAAATTACAAAGCTTCCTGATAACAAAATTAACACTATCTTATAGAAACTAGATTATGTACCAAAAAAAATTAAACCTATGCAGACATTGGCATTTTATCATTTCTAATAATTGATAGTAACCTCAATTTGGCTCTCTTGCAATCATGAAGATTTAAATTAAGCCTCATAATGATATTTCCTATAATAGTTCAAAACAAATAAATTTTCTATTAATCAATAATACAACAACAAATCCCCCCTAATTAAATTTATAGCTTCCCTACAAATAATATTACCTTAATAATATTTATCTTTATTTAACCCTTATTCCAGTAGTAAAAATTATTGACATCTTTAAAGGTCCACAACATCAAATAAATTAATGAATAAGTCCACTGCTGTGGTCTCGAGGGAGCGTGCTGCCTTGTCACGCAGCGGGCCCGGGTTCGATCCCCGGTCAGGACAGTTTTTCTGGGTGAGGTTTTTCCTCAGATGTAAGACAAATGTCAGGAAAACTTTAAGGCCCAAACGGTTCCCGAAATCACATGACCATTGCAATCATGATCATTCATATTCATCTTAGATTAAGCTTAGGATTAGGGGCTCTCCTGGTGCACCACTACCATCATCATCACCCATCATATCATCGGGGCAATATAACCCCGCCTTCCAGGTGCCCCAACCTCAGAAGTGGGTTACAATTACGCCATTGCCAGGAGAGAAACCAGAAATATCTAAAATGACAAAAACTGGGGGGCATTAAAAAAAAATTTAATGAATAAACCTTTACAAATTAGACACCAATTACTCAAAATTGCAAATGATCTCTTAATTGATTTATCTTTTGCAGAAAGTTTGGTGGCATAACTGGGAGCTGGGATATATACGTTTAGAACCACTGCCCTAAATTAAATCTTAACATGCATATTATATTTGAACAGTAAATACTTATATATATTTGACATTAGCACTTAATTTTATTATTTTGTATTTTATTGTTTTTTATAGTCTCAGTATTAATCATGAAGAGGTAAAGAAAATGCTTGATGGTTTTAATCTTCATGGAAATAAGTGTTATTTTTTGTAGATTCTGAAAATGAATTTGTAGGTTTTTAATTAAAATTACAGTGGAGGAAACACTATGAGGTATTTACATTAATGAATGAGTTGGAAAAAATGCTTTAACATCTCACCTCACAAAGTTGCAGGTCTTCACGATACCAATTTCAAAAGTATAGTATTACTTCCATCTTCAGTAAAATTTTGACAGTTGGAATTTGACTGAAGATCGAAGTAATTCTATACTTTTGAAACTGGTATCGCAAAGACATGCAATTTTGTGAGGTGAAATGTTAAAGCATTTTCTCCAACTCATTCATTAATGAATTTGTAATCTTCACAGCCAAAATACAGGGTGTTTCTAAATTAGACGGACAAAGTTTGGGATCAGATAGATAACCTTAGTTGAAGCAAATTTTGTTAAATTTTTAATAAAAGCATTGAAAGAAGCTCTACTGGTTTTATAAAGTAATGTTAAATTCCCATTAAAAGTTTTCTTAAATAAGAAGCTGCCATTCGCATGTCGAGTAACGGTTAGCAAGCCTTTGGCGCTCTTAGGAATAGAAATGTATAAGAGGAAAAAAAATTGCATTTAGATTGGAGGCCTTGGATAGCTCAATGGCAGAGCATTAGCTTATAAAGCTAAAGGTCCTGGGTTCAAATTTCAGTCTAGGCATATATTTTTTCTCTTCAAATATAATTTGAAATTTAATTTTACTTAAACAAATAATATCTCATAGTGTTAATTCCTAAAAAAGTAATTGAAATTTAATAATTTCCTGAAGATGAGTGATCACTCATGTGAAGAATCCAGATTTAAATATAGATTACTTATTCCTTATTAATCTGTAATTTACTTGATATTTTTGTATTGGGAATATGTTTATTAGCATATTTTTATTTGTGTGTGTATAATGCTAAATATGTAATATTCATGTCATATGTCAACGGTGTTGGCAGTTTATCTATAGTTTAGAAGTATCATTACCATTCTCTGACCAGCCTTGATGTATTCAGGATGCTTGATGAAGCGGAAGTGAACGAGAGCTTTGTCTCCTGTGCGTAGACATTCTTGTGACATGGACAGAATCGATGCTGTCTGGCGAATGCTCCCACAATGCACTGTTAGACAATATCATTTGTATTAAAATTTTAAAACACTAATATTTGAACACATACTGAAACTGAAGATATGCCATTGGAAGATTGTGAAATACTCACCCATAGCCTGGTAACGGGAACTAATTGTAGTCGGATGATGCAACACGAGAATCTCGCCTTCAAATTCCCAACATGCACTAGGGTTCACAGCTGGTGAAACCATTACCATACCCTTTCTTATCTGCGATCTCTTGATCTGTAACCATTTTTAAAATATGTATACAGGGTATCCCCAAACTTTAGTGTCAAAATTATACAGACGATACAGGATTCTATTTGGACCATTTTGACATAGGGGACCAGTGATCAGAAATGAATATTTTGGATGTCACGCCATCTTTAAAGTATGTAAATGACATTTCAGTAAGCTGCTTTAATTGTCATAACAAACTTCCTGGCACTTTCATTTGTTATTTGTTTTGCTTACAGTGCAAGACTGTCAAAGATTGAGCTTGCAGACATGCATTTAATGTATGGTGCAACAGAATGTACAGCCTGGGAAGCCAAAATGAATTTACTGAGAGAAGTTTCCCAACAGGCATAATTCAAATTGGAAGATATTTATTGTCATGGATAGGAACTTATGAGAGACTAGCTCATTCAAGCCACAAAAAGCTGGCCAGGGAGCAAAATATAGAACTGTTCAGACACCAGATATGGAGGAGATAGTGTTGGATCATGTGGCAGACAAGCCATCAATAAGTACATATCAACTTGGCGTTGGTGTATGAAACTCCACTAGAAACTGAATAGGAACTGCTTGTTAGGGTTCTAGCTACAGCTGTCATTGTGCAACAGACACCAGGAATTTTGGAGAGGGTGCGACAAAATGTCATACATCGTTGTAATGTATGTATTGAGACAGGTGGTCGCCATTTTCAACAACAGCTCTGAGCTCTAAGTTGATGATGAGTGTCAAAAAAAAAAGCAGCTTGCAAAGATCTTCAAGAAGGTGTGTCATCCAAAATATTCATTTCTGACCACTGTCCCTTATGTCAAAATGCTCCAAAGAGAGTCCTCTATTGTCTGTATTATTTTGATCCTAAAGGTTGGTGACACCTTGTATTTGTTTAAAAAGTTAACATACTACACCCTCCATGCTTCAATTTTCAGTCACAGGAAACAGGTGGTGATAGTGTGATCTGTTTTCAATAATATCTGCACACCCTTGATAGACCACATAAACAGAGGGATATGTAAATATATTACATATGGAGAGGAGTTCAGGATAGAATTAGTGCATGTATATTTGTGTAATACAAATTATGAGAGAGGTGTTGTAGGTAAGAAGAGAGAAGAAACTTGGAGCTGTCATAGTGAGCTCTCCTCTAAATGTTGATGGGAAAAAATGCTCATTTTTCAGAGGGTATTAAGATGTGTGTGTATCTCAAATGTTTGTGTTATGATGCATTTGTCTCACAAAATATTAGACTACTTAACTTTTTTTAAAAATCTTTTAGAAACATTTCTGATGATATCCATGATGATTTATATTAGCGAGCACAATTAACAGAAATGAATTAAGGAAGTGTTCTAAATAAAAAATGAAAATAAAACTGAAAAATGAAGTAAATTAACTCAGAGATTAGCATTTGGGCCTGGTAGCCCACTCAGTGCTTTTTGATAGGAGCAGGCTACGTGCTGGCACCAGGTTTAATCTTCTCTCTTCTCTTTATTATCATTCCTCATACAACATACTTTACACAACACAAACATACATTCATCCTATACTCCTCTATGTACATAATAATAGGAATACATAATTTACATAAAGTGGTTTACCAAACTGGTATGTGTATTATATTATTTTTGGTCTGGACATCTTACCTCAATATTAATGTTGATTTGTTCTTGGACATGTTTCAAAACAATTCTCTGTTTTATCTTCAGCTTTCCCAGAGTCTGGGAAAGCTGAAGATAAAACAGAGAATTGTTTTGAAACATGTCCAAGAACAAATCAACATTAATATTGAGGTAAGATGTCCAGACCAAAAATAATATAATTAAAATAACCTCAAAATATAACTTCCTAAAATTAAATATTTGGTATGTGTATATTGAAAATAGACCACATTGACACCTTTACTATCTGCCCAGCACGCAGCATCCCAAAGCACATAAAGTGCCCACGTGGAGAGGCATTAGGAACACACACATGAGTAAGCATAATTCCCAATATATATAGGAAATGATCCAACTTTTATAGAACTAAATAACTATGAGGTTTAATTTAAGATAAATTAAATTCATTATTCCTCTTTATCTCATATATTAGGATATTACTCCCTCTAATGGGTGCCGACCGATGAACCTCTGGATCAGGTCACAAAAATCAGAAAAAACAAGAAAAACTTATGAACTTCGAAATTCCCGCAAATCCTGACCTGATCCAGAGGTTCATCGGTCCACCAATAGAGGGAAGAAGAAGTGGTTCTTCTGATTGATATAACATCAGTTGGAAAAATAGTACTGAAGATGGGATCGCCATGAACCAAAAAACACGATCTACTTAGAAGATCAATTATGAAGAGAGGTATGAAACATTTTAATTTCTTATATATAACTGAATCAGACATTTTACCACATCATCATCATCATCATCATCAAGATAACAGCCCAGGTTTGGGCTTTGTCTGCTTGCAGGAAAGATCTCCATCTCTGTCTATTATGGATGAGGTTCCACTAGTTGGAAATGTCAAGCTTCTTCACATCCCCTCAACAACTCCATCTAACTATGTAAGCACTGATCTTCCAGCTGACCTCTTTCCATCTGATTGCATCACCCTCTTAGGTATCTCATTTGTATCTATTCTCTGTATGTACCCAGCTCATCTCAATCTCCTGTTTTTATTGAGGTTATAATATCTGGTGACTTAAAAAGGTGGTACATTTCCAAGTTATATCTAATTCTCCAACCATTTGCATCCTGAATTGGCTATGTCATATATTTTATGTATTTTTTTTTAATTTGCAAGTTTCATTACATCCAATTGTGACAATGTCGAGGTTTTACAACCAAACATCAATATGGGTTTGATGAGTGTTTTGTATAAAAGACATTTGGTATCTTGAGTTAGATATTTGAATTTGAAATGCCTTTGTAAACCAAAATAACAACTATTTGCATTCTTTATTCTCTTATTAATTTCTCCATTCAACTGATTGATGGCATTTACTACTGATCCTAGGTATTCAAATTTAGCGTTTCTTTTGATTTTATGTTTTTTCTGACCATGCATGGGTGGCCCCTGCAGATTTTTCCACTTCTCCATTTTTGACATTCCTGAGATGTTCTTTCGCTCTGGTTCAAATCGAAATAAAAGTCTAAATTAATTAAACAAATAGAAAAACACAAAGAGCTAAGGTCTTCATATAAAAATAGAGAGATAATATGCATTTGAATCAGAATGACTTGTAGCTTTGTGGTGTATAGAACCTGGAAAAATGGGTTTAAATCCTGATTCAGGCTTATATTTTTCTCTTCAAATAAAATGTGTCATTTGGTGAGAAGTGATAAATTTAATATTTAAGATCAAGAGTATTTAAATATTGTACTTCAATTTTATTCCAATTTTGATATTATAGAACTTTTCTTTTACTATTAAACTTGATATTTTGCAGTTATTCTGCCCATGTATCAAAATTGATGGATTCCTCAATGTTTTGTTCACAGCTGTGGCAGACATCTTCAGCAGAGTGTGTTCGATCTACATTGATGTTGTTGTAGAACTGCTTTCTTGCCAGGTTGTGCCTGCATACTTATAATGACACTAGCTAATACCCGGTGTACGCTGCTATGCCTAAATAAATCAGTTTTTACCTTTAGTTGAATAAGTAAAAGGAAAAAAAAAAATATATCATAATTATTTTTAGATACCCCATGCTGTTTAATCCGATGTACTTGGCATAAATGAGCTAAAATACTTCCGATTGAGGGTCTTTCCACTTTTTCAGCGGTTGCCCTTTTACCAGCCGGCTGCTGGCCCTTCACATCCACATGTGTCAATCACAGAGGTAGATGATCAACAGCCAGTGTAGGGGTGACATGTGGTTAGCATGTCGAGTCCCCCAGCCGTTATAGCTGGTTCCTCAACCTGGAGCCGCTACTTATTGTAGCTACCCAATTGCCTCACGATGCTGGGTGGGCACCGGTCCCATACTGGCCGAAATACCATGAGAAAATTTCTTCCCCCATGGAGACTCGAACCAGCGCAAGTCCCGTAGCTCTGCGCCAAGGCTTCCTACCTTAACCGCTCGGCTACGGCGCGGGACGCTAAAATACTAAATATGTTATTTTGACGATTTTATTATTAATTTAACACTTCTCATAGAAGGATAAATTATATTTGAAGAGAAAAATTTTCGCCTAGACCGGGACTCGAACCCGGGATCCTTGGCTTTCCGGGCCAAGTGCTCTTACCAACTGAGCTACCGAGGCGAGTTACGATCTAGACGCAAATTTTTCTCTTATGTACGTAATTGTAATTCCCTCGCGCCAAATCTCTTCAAATATAATTTATCCTTCTATGAGAAGTGTTAAATTAATAATAAAATCGTCAATAGAAGCCCTACTGGCTATAAAGTAGTGTTAAATTCCCAATAAATGTCTTCTTAACTAAGAAGCCGCCATTTGCAAAGATAGAAGCTACGGTTTCAAGCATTTGGCGCGAGGGAATTACAATTACGTACATAAGAGAAAAATTTGCGTCTAGATCGTAACTCGCCTCGGTAGCTCAGTTGGTAAGAGCACTTGGCCCGGAAAGCCAAGGGTCCCGGGTTCGAGTCCCGGTCTAGGCGAAAATTTTTCTCTTCAAATATAATGTTATTTTGAGTTATCCGTAAAAGAATACCCGCTTGCGCTGCTATGCTTTCCCGAGAATCAACTTATTCTGATCTTCTTGGCATCAATGAAAGACAAAAATGGTTATTGTGAGTTATCCGTAAAAGATATACATATGCTGTCACAGACTTTCCTGTAGAGTTTTTTGAGACATTCAATCCTGTGTACAATTATTTTGTGTGTTTGTTATGGTTTAGGCAGCATAAGCCATTTAAGCTTACAAAAAGCGACATTTTTTCACATTTTTGCACTACAGAAGGTGATTTTTAAGGGTGAAGGGCTTGAGCATTAAAACTCTCTTGTAACCTATAACCTTCCTGGGAAAATCCTGAACATTTTACAAAAAGCCCCATGACAATTGGTTGAATGGTATGACAGCACATGCTTGCCCGGGAATCTACTTATCTCGATCTCCTTGGCATCAATGAAAGACAAAGATGGTTATTGTGTGTTATCTGTAAAAGATAAACATATACTGTCGCAGACTTTTTTGTAGAGTTTTTTTTAGATATTCAATTCTGTGTACATTAATTGTGTGTATTTGTTATGATTTAGGCTGCATAAGCCATTTAAGGGTAAAAAGGGACTTTTTCACGTTTTTCACAACAAAGAGTGCTTTTAAGGGTGTAGGAGTTGAGTATCTCCACTCTCTTATAGCCTATGTTCATCCTGGGAATCTCCTGAACATTTTGCAAAAAATCCCATCACAATCAGATCATAAGTATGAACAAACAAATATTCATTTTTATATATTAGATGTGCAGTAGTGCCACCTTGCGATTGGCTGGCTGATGTGTTACTGAAGGTAACACTGCACAGGCCACTGCAAATACACAGACAAATAATTTAATTTAAAACATAAAGGGATTAAAAAAATCAGAGAAAAATGTTTATTATGGCTGAAGTTCTTTGATGGCAATTGAGGAATCAACATAGGGAAAACAGAAAAAATGCTGAAGAAGCCAAAATGCCCATAAAATATCAAGCTTATTATTCATCACACTAGCTGTAAAATACAAATGTTTATTCATATATTAATTATGGGAAATATTATTATAAGAGTTCACTTCGAGCAAAAGATAAATCCCGCATTAATAGTTCACAAATGAGATTCCTCCGATCACTAACTGGAGTAACATTAAGGGATAGAATGAAAAGTGATGAGATAAGGATGCAGTGGAATAGTAGGGAAATGGTTGAACATATACAAAATTATCAGATTAAATGGTTCCAACACGTCCAGAGAATGTCAAATTCCCGTTTACCAAAGATGATTTACCACCTCAACCCTAATGGCAAAAGAGACCTCGGAAGACCCTTCAACCGATGGAAGGATCAGTTTTTGTAGTCGCAGAACGGGCATCATCACCCAATACTGCATTCGGAAGAAGAAGAAGAAGATTATTATAAGTTGATATACAATGAATGATTGAGTAATTTCTTATCTTACCTCATAGTTTATGTTTTCTTAAACATGGAAACTGCAGTTCTTGTGTTTAAGAAAACTTAAACTATGAAGTAAGATACAAAATTATTCATTCATTGAATTAGGAACCTCATAATGTTATTTCCCATATTTGACTATGGAGGTGATATACAACTCATTTAATTAATTTTTATTAACTAAAATGTATCTTCTATTATGTTTTGCATGTTTGGTTTAGAGTAAAATAACACAATGATATCAAATAAGTGGTGTTTTTACAAACCTTCTTGAGAGCAAAAGATGCTGTCTGGCCACCTCTAACTTCTCGCACAACCATACGTTTTCTGTGAATGCTTTTCACAGCAATAGGTATAAAGTGTCCTAGAGCATCAGGTCCCAAGAGCAGAGTATCATTCAGCCTGATAACTCCTTTTAGGGTTGTTCCAGACACCACTGTTCCAACACCCTTCACAACAAGAAACAGAAAAGGATTATTCACTATATTTATCTTTTAAATCTTTAAGAAGTGCATAAATATTAAGTTTATTTCATAACATGTTGATCTTATAGTTCTAGAGAAAATGGGACAAAAAAGAAAGATTCCTGTGGCTATTGAATTAAATTTATTTTAAAAAAAAGGTAAAGTGATCCCACTACAGGTCTTAGGAAGCCCTTGGGGTAGTAAAAGAACAAATGTCTGGTACTCATTTCCATTAAAGGCTGAGTCAATTCCAGAGTCATGGTGCTGCCAGAAAGTTTGGACCAGTTTAAAAATCCTTATCCCATCAAGACTATAACCCTTGACCTTCCAGCTTGTAGCATATTGCCTCAACCACAACCCTACGGCATGCCTCGAATTAAATTTATTAAAATAATACAAATTTATAGAGATCCTGAAATTTGCGAGTTGCAATAATGCAAAATACTCTAATTTTGTCATTTTCTTGTACCATTTCTTAACTCCAGTTCCCATAATCTCAAAAAAAAAAAGCATTTATGAATTGCAACAACACGAAATCCTACAATAATGCGAAATAACACCCGAAATTTACAATTTTCAATGAATTCTGGAGATTTTTTTGTTCTATTCACAAAATTTTCATAATGCATTTTTAAACACTGTTTTCGGATTCCATCTTCTTTCTAACTACCATATCTAATGATGCCATATCTGCTTCCTCCATGCACTCTTGTAAAGGGAAATGGTTACAGGTAATATTTTCTGTCCTTCTCATACTCAAATTGATCTCTCCATATATTTAACTTCTATGACCAATATGAATTCCAAGAAATACAAATTATATTAACGTGTAAGATAAGTTTTTCCCCCTAAATTTTTGTAGACATAATTATCAATTTTATATCAATCATTATCAAGTAATTGTACTTTCAAATCTGACGAAAACATTTCTTTAAGTATAAGCAGTAACCTGACAATAAGGCAAGCAATGCCAAATTTGAATAAGCCAACAATGGACCATGAGTAATTATTATCATATTGAGTAATTATATCAATTGTACAAGCTAAAAGTTGACCTTAAACTACTAGATATATCATTCTTATTATGTTTAATATACTGAACTAGGATCAGAAAGACTCAAATTTACATTTTTTTAATAACACTGCCAAATTCCCAATAACATTAAAATCTTGAAATTTTAAAACAATTTTTTCCTAAAAATAAAACCACTTTCACGGATCTCTACAAATTTAACATGAATGGATAACTCTCCAAGTTTCCATGGATATTCACAGATGTTCAATAAAGGGTCCATTTGTGACATGGCAGATGTCTATGCGATATTCCGTTTCTTCTCAGATCTATTTCAAGATAACCCGATCAATTGAGTTAACTGCTTAGAGTATCTGCTTCCATAGCTGCTGTAGACCTAAGTTCTGTAGAAATGGGGCCGGTACACTATATCCCTCACATATCCCTCCCCAAAAAAAAAGTAATGTGTAAGGTAGTGTGACCTGGCAGACCACAACATGAACAACATATCATTCAAAACAGCACGGCCAATCCAGAGTTAAGGAAGGTACTTGTTGAGAGGTTATGCCAATTTGGCAGGGCACCGTCTTGCTGAAAAATTAAGTCACAATATGCCTTTTCTATCACTAAAATCTGAATTTTGATTAATAGCTCTGATGATAAGCATCAGTAATATATTTAATCAATCAATTGAGTTGGTGTTTACTTGATGAAAATCCATATTTATTAATTAAATAAAAATAAAACATAGTTTTATTTTTATTTAAGTAAGTAATATATTTGTTTTTTTTTCTGTTGCAAATTGAAACTTTGAGAGTTAACCTTTCATGCTATATTTGTATTTGTAAAAATAAATTCAATGCAATAGTCATAGGAATAGTTATTTTTGTCCAATTCATTTTGAATTGCCCTGTACACTATAGTCATGGTAAGTAATATTTTACAACATATTTGAAGAGAAAAATTATACGCTCAGACCGGGACTTGAACCCGGGACCCTTGGTTTTCTAGTCCAAGTGCTCTACCATTTGAGCTACCTGAGCAAGTATCGATCTAAACGCAAATTTTTCTCTATATACGTTGTAATTCCCGCCCACCAAATGCTTTGAAGCCTTTGCTTCTATCTTTTGCAAATGGCGGCTCCTATATTAAGAAGACATATTTGGGAATTATACATTACATTATAAATGCCAGTACGGCTTTTTTCGAAAAAAGCCGTACTGGCATTTATAATGTAATGTATAATTCCCAAATATGTCTTCTTAATATAGGAGCCGCCATTTGCAAAAGATAGAAGCAAAGGCTTCAAAGCATTTGGTGGGCGGGAATTACAACGTATATAGAGAAAAATTTGCGTTTAGATCGATACTTGCTCAGGTAGCTCAAATGGTAGAGCACTTGGACTAGAAAACCAAGGGTCCCGGGTTCAAGTCCCGGTCTGAGCGTATAATTTTTCTCTTCAAATAAGATTTATCCATCATTGAGATGTATGAAATTAATAATAAAAACATCAAATATTTTACAAGTTTATTTTATAAATTGTATGTAAGTAATATTTTATTCAATGACACTCTTTAACAATTAAGATCATTGGTATCACAATTCTGAATGACACAAAAAGCAGAATGCATGTAGGCAAACAATTTTCGGATACTTTTAAAATTCACAATGGGTTAAAGTAAGGAGGTGCATTATCTCCTACACTGTTCAATTTTGTACTAGAGCATACAATCAAATCTTTAGCGGATAAAGAAGCCTACAGCTCAACGGTATTAATAAGCTGATAGTCTATGCTGATGATGTAGTATTATTGGGTGATGACGAGTAGATATTAAGGGCCAGCACGCATTCTCTATTGAGTAACACTAATAAATTGGGACTGGAAGTAAACATCAATAAAACTAAATATATGTTCACACATTATATAATGGAAATGGATAACTAATGACAAATAAGACACATTTTGAGAAGTGGCTGCATTCAAATACCTAGGAACAATAATTACAAATAAGAAAGAGATGCACAAAAAAAAAATTAAACATAGGCTCAATTCTGAAAATGCATGCTATTATGCATTACAGAGACTCTTGACATCCCAATTCCTTTAAAAAAATGTTAAACTCAAAATATATAAAACTATTATTCTCCCAGTTATATTATATGGATGTGAAACATGGATTCTTATTTTTTGGGAGGAAAGAAGATTATGAGTATTTGAGAAGGAAAGTTCTTACAAAAATGTTTGGACCAAAGGAAGATGACCAGAGAGGTGAATGGAGAAACCTATATAGCAGTGAGCTACATGGACTTTATAGGAAGCCAGATATAATAAGAACAGTTAAGTCTCATAGACTGCAATGTACAGGACATGTGGCACGAATGAGGAATGAAAGATGTGCATAAAAGCTTCTTTTAGGAAAACCAGAAGAACCAAGTAGACCAAGAATGAGGTGCGAGAATAACATTAACCTTGATTTGAGGGAAGTATAATATACAGGGGATGACTGGAAAACATTAGCTCAGGATAGGGGTGTATGGAGATCTTATGTCCACATGGCCACGAACCTACAAGTTCAATAGAGCCAGTGAGTTAGTTAGTTAGTATCACAATTCAAATCTGAGCATGAAAGGGCTGACTAATTTTGCTCAGAGGCCTTTTATTTTAGGCTATGGCACAGGTTCTATGGCTTTACCCCCCCTTCTGTAGGAAGCTGCACTCAAGATTTTTATGTCCTTAAAAATCCATTGACCCCAGCAGGGATTGAATCTGCACACTTCGGAATCAGGGGCAAGCACGATAACTATTAGTCTACCAGGACAGACTACTTTAGTCACCTTAATGTAACTTTTATCCATTGGTTACAAAGAGAGCAAAATGCATTAATACTGTAATTCTCATTTTTTTATTATGAAGTGAAATATAAATTTGCATTCAAGTTGAAAAATAAGAAGACTAAGATATGACTCACAGGAACTGAATATGTATCATCAATCTGAAACTCAGCTGGCTCATCATCTCGGCTCACCATCCTTGTAGTCAGAAGATTTAAAAACATCTTAAGAAGAGCCAAATTTTCACCTGTTACATTGGAAACTTGAAATATTGGGCACAGCCTGTAAATGAAAGTTGATTTAATTTTTTTATTGGCTATTAGCCACTTTAATTCTGTGGCACTATCAATAAAACCCATAACCCTCAAATTAAAAAAAAAAGAGTTAATATTATTAATGTAATATTGGAGCTGTCATTTATCATCCCTCAAATTTTGATTGCTATACAATTAGTTAAACAGAAGATCCACAGATGGACAACACATTGGAGGTTCACTTCAGATAGGAAACCTCCATGCATGAATCTTCATTTTCTCAGAACTACTTAAATGAGGGTTATTGGTTTCATGCATGGTGCCACAGAATTGATAATAATCATACTAAATATTCAATTTCAATAAAGGAATAATACATATGATTTGGTGTTTAGTTTATATATAGCCTTAGCATCTTTACTAAAAGAAGTAACATGCTATAATTTTTCTCACCCAAAAATACTGATACTGGCTGGGATTGAATTTACAAAACTTGGTCTTAAGATAAACATGCTACCCTAGACTAGTAAATTTAACTAAAGAAAAATAATTATGAAATGATGTCTATACACCAAAAATCTCAAACTTTTGAGCCAGGTCTTTTTAACACGCATTTTGTATATACAAATATTAATTTAGTTTGCTAAATGGACCAATTAATTTTCGGATAATTAAACCAATTAAACAATATATTTTAAAATCCAGTTAACTGATAAAATATGTATGAATGATTAAAAATTACTATGTGGCTAGGGGAATAAAACTGCATTTCGAATGAAAATATATTATGAAGTAACATTATGAGGTTCTCTTAATAGATAAGTTTCTTCTGTATTCATCTTACCTCATAAATTGTTCTTTTTTGTAAGACGTGTTTCAGGGCCAACCACTTAAAGAAGATCAGTCTGTACCAACTGACGATGAAGCACAGATGCTTTGAAATGCATCTTACAAAAAACAACAATTTATGAGGTAAGATGAATGCAGACCAAACTTATTTATTGCATTTTACAATTAGTGTAACTTTTCTTCTTTTCTTTCTTTTTTACTATATATTACTTTAAATAAAATGCTTCTTAAAAAAACTAATACATATCAACACAGTTTAAAATATTGTTTTATGCCCATTTTCTTGAATGTCAGATATTGGTTTTATAATTGTATTAAATTGTAAACTCAGGTTTTTTTTTGTTTTGTTCTCAATATTGATAGAAAGTAACAATATGTGGTAATGTGTCAAGAGAATGAATCTTTAATATACATATCACCTCATATCTTGCTCTCTTGTCTAGAACATGTGTTGATGGATATTTCCACCATTTTCAGCCATACACTGATGTTAAGTTGATCCTCACAATTATATCCTTTCCCTGAACTTCAAAATTCATCATTTAGTCTTTATTTTTATGGATGCAGATTTTACTCATAGTATGGAAAAAAAAATTACATCCAGAAAAATAGAAAATAATGAATTTTGACATTTCTGGGGAAAATTATTTACATGTGAGGTTCATCTGACAACACCAGTGGGAGAGATTTCCAACAGTGAATTCAGCAGTCAGTTTCTGGCTGCAAATGATGGAGATACCTGCTAAAATATGTTCCAGGTGAGAGAGCAAAATATGAGGTGAGGTGTATATTACCAATTCAATTTCTTCACGTTTTTGTGTTGCATGAAACATTTATGAGTTTGACATAGAATTTGCCAATCTATAAGGCCATATTATATTTGAAAAGAAAAATATATGCCTAGACTGGAGTTTGAACCCAGGACCTTTGACTCTCTATGTCAATGCTCTATCCCAGTGAGCTACCTAGGCCTCCAATCGAAATGTGTATTTTTCTCTTATACATAGGTAATTCCCTAACCTCAAATGCTACGAGCCATTACTACGATTTTTGCAAATGACGGCTCCTATATTAAGAAGACTTTTTACTGGGAATTTAAACATTACTTATAAAGCCAGTAGTGCTTCTTTTAATGTTCATATTATTCGTTTTTAAACATCTTAATGATGGACAAATTATATTTGAAAAGAAAAATATACTTAATTAATGTTGGGAAGTAAACATTATGAGGTATAATCATTAAAAATCATCGGAGAACATATTGTTTAAATAACTCACCTCATAGGATTCATGCTTCCATGATATCGCGATTTCAAACATAATCATGTTCATCGTCAGCCATAACTCCGACTCGGAGTATGGCTGACGATGAACATGATTATGTTTGAAATCGCGATATCATGGAAGCATGAATCCTATGAGGTGAGTTATTTAAACAATATGTTCTCCGATGATTTTTAAAGAAAAATATACGCCTAGACTGGGGTTTGAACCCAGGACCTTTGACTTTCTATGTCAATGCTCTTCCATCTGAGACACCTAGGCCTCCAATCTAAACGCGTATTTTTCTCTTACACATAATTAATTCCCTAACCCCAAATGCTATGAGCCATTGCTATGATTTTTGCAAATGGTGGCTTCTTTATTCAGAAGAGCAATGGCTCATAGCATTTGGGGTTAGGGAATTAACTATGTGTAAGAGAAAAATATGCATTTAGATTGGAGGCCTAGGTACCTCAGATGGAAGAGCATTGACATAGAGAGTCAAAGATCCTGGGTTCAAACCCCAGTCTAGGCGTATATTTTTCTTTTCAAATATAATTTGTCCATCATTAAGATGTTTAAAAACGAATAATATTAACATTGAAAGAAGCACTACTGGCTTTATAAGTAATGTTTAAATTCCCAATAAAAAGTCTTCTTAATAAAGAAGCCGCCATTTGCAAAAATCGTAGCAACAGCTCATAGTATTTGGGGTTGGGGAATTAACTATGTGTAAGAGAAAAATACGCGTTTAGATTGGAGGTCTAGGTAGCTCAGATGGAAGAGCATTGACATAGAAAGTCAAAGGTCCTGGGTTCAAACCCCAGTCTAGGCGTATATTTTTCTTTTCAAATATAATTTGTCCATCATTAAGATGTTTAAAAACGAATTATATTAACAATGAAAGAAGCACTACTGGCTTTATAAGTAATGTTTAAATTCCCAATAAAAAGTCTTCTTAATAAAGAAGCCGCCATTTGCAAAAATCGTAGCAATGGCTTGTAGTATTTGGGGTTAGGGAATTAACTATGTGTAAGAGAAAAATACGCGTTTAGATTGGAGGCTTAGGTGGCTCAGATGGAAGAGCATTGACATAGAAAGTCAAAGGTCCTGGGTTCAAACCCCAGTCTAAGCGTATATTTTTCTTTTCAAATATAATGGACAAATTATATTTGAAAAGAAAAATATATGCCTAGACTGGGGTTTGAACCCAGGACCTTAGACTCACTATGTCAATGCTCTATCCAAGTGAGCTACCTAGTCCTCCAATCTAAATGCGATAGAGCATTGACATAGAGAGTCAAAGGTCCTGAGTTGAAACCCCAGTCTAGGTGTATATTTTTCTTTTCAAATATAATTTGCCCATCATTAAGATGTTTAAAAATGAATAATATGAACATTAAAAGAAGCACTACTGGCTTTATAAGTAATGTTTAAATTCCCAATAAAAAGTCTTCTTAATATAGGAGCTCCCATTTACAAAAATTGTAGCAACGGCTCGTAGCATTTGGGGTTAGGGAATTCAGTATGTATAAGAGAAGAATAGATGTTTAGATTGGAGGCCTAGGTAGCTCACTGGGATAGAACATTGACACAGAGAGTCAAAGGTCCTGGGTTCAAACCCCAGTCTAGGCATATATTTTTCTTTTCAAATATAATTTGTCCATCATTAAGATGTTTAAAAACGAATAATATGAACACTATAAGGCCATGTTTGGGAAATATCTGTTCTAAATTAGTAAAGGCATATGATACCTCTTCCAAGTTAAGTTCCAGTCGTAATGTAAACAAACCAGATGTTAGACTGCATTTTCATTGATTGAATAACTGCTTTACCTTTAAGCATTAAGAAAATGTAGTTCACTCTCTAACACTTGAAATAAATAAAATAAAAATAATACAAATATGTATTAATTAGCACATGTCTATATAAGTTATATGGGAGAATTTTAAAATATCTAATTACAATTTTAATAGATTGAATAAATGAGTATTTCATTTGAAAATACAATAGGAAGGGACATTATAACATTTTTTATTCAGCATTTCATTATTTCATTTTTACATATGCACAATGCAGAATACATTGGAATTTCAATTGTTTCAAATGGCTGCTTCTCCTATACAATTTTTTAAGTACTAAAAAGGAAAATCTTTGAAAAGCGGGGGAGATACAAATTATTTTGAATGTTTTCAAAAAGTTTAGTGGAAAAAAATATCCCACATTAGCCACTGAGGATGTGGTGAAAATAACAGCAGAATTTACAGGTGAGTCAGCATAGATAACATATCCATCCATAGTAATTCTGCCTGAGGTCAGGTCTTTCACTGCAATCATAGCATTTTTCATGCTATGCTTTGCAGCTTTACTAGGGAATTGTAGGTGTAGTAGCTAATGAAAATGTGTAATAAAGAGCATTGACATCATAGAAAAAGTATAAATGTCTGATTAAGTAGGCCCATATATATTTTTTTGTCATAAATAAATAAGAAATAGAGGAAGTTCCTATTATTGGTACCATCTTATCTTGTATTTACAATATGCAATTTGCCAAAGAACCAATGTTTCTATTGATGACAGTTCCAAACTCAATTCAGTCATATGGTGAGTAAAAGTAGCGCCACGGTTCCCCAATAGATGGAGTCAGCGGAATAATACCTTATGCAATTAAATTATTTTTAGTCTTATTAATAGTGAGTGGAGAACATATTTTAATCGACTCACCTCATACATTTTCAAACTTCTTTGAAACCGACGTTTTCAGACAAAATCATGTCCTTCTTCAGTCATGGCTTCCACTGATGAAATTCCGTGATCGTTGATTTCTTTAGTGACATCACTTCTTGTGCTGCCATCTTTCGTTGGGATTATAAACTTTGTAATTAAATGTTCATCCACCGGAATATCGAAATTCATAGATCGATATTTATTCTTCTGAATGAATATCATTTCCCAAATTGTCACTTCCAATGGTTTATCCAATTGTTTCAAAAGTTTCGCTTCTTTTTCAATTTTATGATGTTCTAGTAAACTATGTGCAGCAATTGCTGATTTTTCAATTTCACAATTTTTAATATTTCTAAAATGTTCTTTAGTGTGTGTTTCCAAATTCTTTTTTGTTTTTCCTATGTATACTTTGCTACAATCATTACAATTAATTTGATAAATTCCAGATTTCTTACTGTCTGGGATGTTGATTTTTTTATTAGTATTTAGAAGTTTTTTCAGACTAAATGTATTTATTGGTGCCAAAGTAATGTTGTATTTGTCAAATATTTTTTTTAATTTCCCATGTACTATTGGATGGTAAGTAATTTTCTTGAAATTCTTCTTTTCTTTACTAACAATTTGTAGGGTAGAGCGTTCTTTAAGTTGTTTTATCTTTAAAAATCATCGGAGAACATATTGTTTAAATAACTCACCTCATAGGATTCATGCTTCCATGATATCGCGATTTCAAACATAATCATGTTCATCGTCAGCCATAACTCCGACTGTTGAAATTCTTCGGCCGTCAACTATTCTATAGTCGCCATCTTCAGTGCTGCTATCTATGGTTGAATTTATGAACTTCATATGATTATGGCTGACGATGAACATGATTATGTTTGAAATCGCGATATCATGGAACCATGAATCCTATGAGGTGAGTTATTTAAACAATATGTTCTCCGATGATTTTTAATGATTATACCTCATAATATTTACTTCCCAACATTAATTAAATATTGTTTTATCTTTCTGAATTTCTTTAATTTGTTAGATATTATACTCTTATTAATTTAAATATATTTTTAGTTTGTTCATCTTACCTCAATATTAATATTGTGGTAAGATGAACAGACTAAAACTAATTTAATTAAAATAACCTCAAAATATCACTTCCTAAAATAAAATATTAATACCTTATGCATGTTCGTTCATAGTATAACTGGAACTTAGCTTGGATATAGTATAGATGGTGTATTATTCAATGTTAAGATTTTGATATGAGACAAGACTCATGATCTTTTAGTCAGAGCTTGTGACTACAGTTCATAAGGTCTTGGGATTTAGGTTAGGTTTAAGGACTCTCCTGGCATTTTGATATCATTTATCACTCATCATATCATTGGGGGTAACATAACTCCACCTTCTAGGCCTCCACCCTCAGAAATGGGTTACAATTCTGCCAATATCAAGAGAATGCTTGAAATGTCTTAAGACAACCTGGTGGTATTGGATACAATTTTAAAAATATATGGCAATGTAATTCTCATCTAACAAAGAACAATGAATGACAATAATTTTTTTTTTCAATATTAGTAGTATTTAAATATACATTGATGAAGGTTACATAAAGATGGTTGCTTGATATTATAGGCAACAATTTTCATTCTTTTCAAAAACCTAATTAACTTTACTGGGAGGCAAGAAACAAAATGGGTTAAAGTCGTTAAAACAGCTGACATGTTCGCTGATACTGCGGTGCTGTGTTTAAAAAAACATAGATGTATGAGGTAAGAAGAATTCACAATTCATTTGATTCTTATGGGTTAAAGGATTCCAACTGCAAACCATTGGAAACCAATAATAATTTTATTCATAAGTTAATTATGAGAAATAACATTGTGAGGCTCATTAAATCATTTTCATTCTGTGACAAAATTATTTCATTATCTGCACTTCATAAATTATTTTTCTTTTAGGCTACTGGTTCTCTACAAATTCTAATCAGTGACTATTATTATTTTAAAAGAAAAATTAATGCCTGAATTGGGATTTGAACCCGAGATCTCTAGCTTTATATGCTAGTGTGCTAACATTATGGCATTCAGGCATCCCAATGCAAATATTCATTTTTCTGTCTCATATAAAATTCTCTTCATGTCTGAGGCTGACAGCCATTGCTCACAATGCCATCTGACGGCTTCTAAATCAAGAAGAGTTTTATGAGAATTTCCACAACTATTATAGCAGTAAAGCTTAATATTTCAATGCTATAATTTAAGATTAACATTCACAATGAAGAACAAATTATTATTTAAAAAGAAAAATTAATGGTTTATTTTAGGAAGTAATATTTTGAGGTTCTTTTAATCAAGTTTTTTTTGAGACTGGAAACATCTTACCTCAAATTAATGTTGATTTACTCTCAAACATGTTTCGATATAATCTTCTATATCAACTTCAGCTTGCCCAGAATGATGAGTTCTGGATGTCAATATCAGCTCCCTTTTATTCACAACATAAAACTCATCAGTCTGGGCAAGCTGAAGATGATGTAGAAGATTATATCGAAACATGTTCGAGAATAAATCAACATTAATTTGAGGTAAGATGTTTCCAGTCTCAAAAAACCTTGAGAAAAATTAATGCCTGAACTAGAATTTGAACCCAAGACCTCTAGCTTTATACACTAGTGCATTACCACTATGCCATTCAGACATCCCAATGCAAACATTAATTGTTCTGTCTCATATACAATTCTCTTAATGTCTGAGGCTGAAAGCCATTGCTCACAATGCCATCTGTTGGCTTCTAAATCAAGAAGACTATCATGAGAATTTACACAACTATTGTAATAGTAAATCTTAATATTTTGATGTTATAATTTAAATTTAACATTTGCAATGATGAACAAATTATAAAAATATAGTATGCATGGTAATTAAAAAAGGTACTTATAAAATTATTTATTTTTTATTATTTCACTCACCTCATACTTCATAATTCATAGCAGACCCAGGGTTTCTTCACATCATTTGTGACATTCTCAATGCTGTGTCACGTTCACAACTGACGTCCAACGGCCTTCTATCCTGCAGACTGACCTCCGCGCCATCTGGTGGCCGACCGAAGAATTTCCAAATCAGTCCTCTCTCCTTATAACCGGGTGGCGCAGAGGTCAGTCTGCAGGATAGAAGGCCGTTGGACGTCAGTTGTGAACGTGACACAGCATTGAGAATATCACAAATGATGTGAAGAAACCCTGGGTCTGCTATGAATTATGAAGTATGAGGTGAGTGAAATAATAAAAAATAAACAATATTAAAAAACCTCATAGTGTTATTTCCTATCTACATAACTAATAAACTTATAAAATTGTTTATTTTTTATTTCACTCACCTCATACTTCATAACTCCTAGCATACCCAGGGTTTCATCACATTCTTTGTGACATTCTCAATGCTGTGTCACGTTCACAACTGACGTCCAACGGCCTTCTATCCTGCAGACTGACCTCCGTGCCACCCGGTTATAAGGAGAGAGGACTGATTTGGCCATCTGATGGCTGACCAACGAACTTCCAAATCAGTACTCTCTCCTTATAACCGGGTATTTCAAAATTCATAGTTGTATTTTCATTCTTGCATATGTAAATTTTTTCCCAAATTGTGAGTTCCTTCGGGTTTTCCAATTGTTTAAGTAATTTTGTTTTGGTTTCTATTCTATGTTTTTCTGACCAGGCGTGTGCAGCTATTGCAGATTTTTCGGTTTCTCCATTTTTAACATTTCTGAGGTGTTCCTTTAATCTTGTATTAGATTCCTTTTTGTTTTTCCTATGTATATCTTTTCACAATCTTTACAATTGAGGGGCTCAGTGGAATAAGGGCCCATCCCAACCAATGGTCGATTTTTAGTTATTTGCAGATTATGTATCCTATGGCCATCTTCTGTTAATCTTTAGAAGTTCATAATTCTAACTTTGCTCAAAAGAGGGTAAATGAGACTTTATGTCTAAGAAAAATTTCTAACTTCTTCACGCGCGCGGGAAATAAAGGCCCATCCTAACTGCTGACACGTGACCGTATTTTGTCTGCTACTCTGTAGTCCGCTGCAATACTGACTAGCATTGCCGGCAAATATCCGCAAATGCAGAATGGCTGATGTGGCATGTTCTTGTGCAAATGGAAATCGTGTAATAAAATATAAGACAGGAAAAATAAATGTGCAAGACTGGAATAAAATGAAGCAGAACATTTTACGCAACAGTGGAAAGGAATATATATCGGCCTGAATCAGTTGCTTCAAGAGTGCGGACGAAATTGCTAGCTGTTTATTAAAAGCTGTGCCACTGATTGAAAAAGGTGCTAATAAAAAGAAAGTTAGGCCTATAGTGTATATAGTGATTCATGTGTTGTTCAAAACAAGAATTATACAATAATGGGACTTTGGCTGTACATGATTGATTATGGTTGGTTTGAAGAAATTGAACATAAATTTCTTGTAACAGGTCACACTTTCCTTCCCTGTGATGCTGACTTTGGTGTGATTGAAAAAGTTAAAAGAAAAACACAAGTGGTTTATACACCTGAACAGTGGGCTCACCTCATAAGAAAGAGTTGAACAAAGAAACCATTCACAGTAATTGAGATAAATGCAGAAGATTTTAAAGATTTGGAGAACTTAAATAAAATGTTCACAAAGAGAAATATGATGCTGGACAAGCATAAGGTAGACATCAGAAAAGCATCTCAGTTTCGTTTGTGGAAAACAGACATGTAATATACGTAAAATCCAATTTCAGTGATTTGGCTTTAGAGGAAGTAATAAGCTTAAAAAAAAAAAAGGGAAAGGAAAGTGTCCTGTGGAATGCAGGCTTTCACGGCCGGTAATCATGGTGTCCTGTATTACGAGATGTAATATTGACAACAAAATTTCCTTATGGTAGGATGATAAAGAAGACATCATGACTCTCATGACGTTTGTACCACCTGTACACCAGACATTTTAACAGTAGCCTTAAATCAGATGATTATGATGATACAAATGCTGCAAACGTAGAATACATAGATTAATGCAATATTCAAGTTAAAAAGTGTTATTTAATTTGTTTATTTATGTTGTATTCTTTTATATTCTCAATTTTCTTTTTCTTTGATTAGACATATGAAACAATATAGAGATCTACACATTTGCAGGCAGAAAGCTTATTTTATGTGCAAGACATGTACCAATTATTAGCAATGTGTGCTCTATATATTTGACTCAATGTAGAATTTAATAAAATGCAATTTTTCTCCAAACTTAGTGCAGTTGGGATGGGTCCTTATTCCACTGACCCACTCAATTAATTTGATAAATTCCCGATTTTTTTGCAGTCTTCAATCTTTCCATTTTTGTTGGTTTTTATTAAATTACCTAAGCTGTAATCATTTTTCGGTGCTAATTTAATGTTGAATTTGTTGAAGATTTTTTTGAAACTTGTCAAATACTAAAGGATGGTATGTGAACTTGAATTTTTTTACCAAGTTCACATACCATCCTTTAGTATTTGACCAGTTTCAAAAAATCTTCAACAAATTCAACATTAAATTAGCACCGAAAAATGATTACAGCTTAGGTAATTTAATAAAAACCAACAAAAATGAAAAGATTGAAGACTGCAAAAAATTGGGAATTTATCAAATTAATTGTAAATATTGGAAAAGATATACATAGGAAAAACAAAAAGGAATCTAAATACAAGATTAAAGGAACACCTCAGAAATGTTAAAAATGGACAAACCGAAAAATCTGCAATAGCTGCACACGCCTGGTCAGAAAAACATAGAATAGAAACCAAAACAAAATTACTTAAACAATTGGAAAAACCGAAGGAACTCACAATTTGGGAAAAAATTTACATATGCAAGAATGAAAATACAACTATGAATTTTGAAATACCCGGTTATAAGGAGAGAGGACTGATTTGGAAGTTCGTCGGTCAGCCATCAGATGGCGCGGAGGTCAGTCTGCAGGATAGAAGGCAGCCGGACGTCAGTTGTGAACGTGACACAGCATTGAGAACGTCACAAAGGATGTGATGAAACCCTGGGTATGCTAGGAGTTATGAAGTATGAGGTGAGTGAAATAAAAAATAAACAATATTAAAAAACCTCATAGTGTTATTTCCTATCTACATAACTTAACTTATAAAATTACGAGTTGAGGCTAATTTATGTAGAAGTACCTAATTAGAAATAATATGGGCGAAGGAAGTTTTCTTCGTCTTATGATTTCTTTAATATATCAGGTTGTTCAAAATAAGTAAATTACTATACACAGCTTAGCACTCCTCTTTGAGACCATAACAGGCCACATGGCCTAATACTTGCATGGATGACTGTACACAGCTAAACTATTGTAATTTATAGTAAAAGGAAAAAATCTGCCCGAACCGGGAATTGAATCCCCAACCATCAGCTTTATGCGCTGATGCTCTATCAACTGAGCTATCCAAGCAGAAATCTTCCTCTTTATCCTATCAATTTTAACCTCTTCTTTACCACAGAGCAGTGAATCATTATTGAACATGTAATGAGTACTTAATATTTGTAGGAAATAACAGTATGAGGTTTCTATGAATTATTATGAGTTAGTTATTTTGACTCATCTCATATTTTTATTATATCCTACAGACTATAGTTTCGTCACATCTATGCAACATTGTCGATGAATTCTAACTGTTGTATTTGTGGTTGTCATCCTGTAAGTTGATTTCTACTCCCTCCGTTGGCTGACCGATGAACTTCCAAATCAAATCAATTTTTTTTTGTTTTTCCTTTCCCCAGGAATTTCAAAATTCGCAGTTTTCTCCTTATTTTTGTGGATGTAAATTTTCTCACAAATTGTGAGTTCCTTAGATTTATCTAACTGTTTCAGTAATTTGGCCTTTGCATGGTAAGAAAAACACAGAATTGACACAAAGACCTATTACTAAAACAGATAAATCCAAGGAACTCACAATTTGGGAGAAAATTTAGATCCACAAGAATAAGGAGAAAACTATGAATTTTGAAATTCTCGGGGAAAGGGAAAAAAAAAAAATTATTTGGAAGTTCATTGGTCAGCCAACAGAGGGAGTAGAAATCAACCTACAAATACAACGTTAGAATGCATCGACAATGTCGCATAGATGCAGCGACAAAACTATAGTCTGCAGAATATCAAAAAAAATATGAGGTGAGTCAAAATAACTCATAATAATGTAATGAGTAACTTCTAATTCAAGAAGATATTATAATGATATTTAATACAGCTAAAAGTTACTACTGTGATCAAAATAAGTAAATTACTATACACCACTAAGCTATTACAATTTATAGTAAAGAGAATATTAGATTGTGTTGATAGAAGTTACAATCGTGTTATTACTTTTATATTCCATGGTAATGTATAAACACAGAGAGACAAGAATTAATGGCTACTTATTTTAGGAATTCTCACTATGATGTATATTCATTAGGTAGAATATTTTTATCACTCACCTCATATTGTTCTTCTTATTTGATTATAAACTAGTTTCGGAACATAGTTTCTGTTCCATTCTCAGTATCGTCACGACCGTTGTTCTGTCGTCTTGAAGAGCTGTCCTTCTGTCCTTCTCTTCAAGACGACAGAACAACGGTCGTGACAATACTGAGGATGGAACAGAAACTATGTTCCGAAACTAGTTTATAATCAAATAAGAAGAACAATATGAGGTGAGTGATAAAAATATTCTACCTCAAAGAATTAATGGATTTGTATTTAAAATTAAAAATAAAATTATTTCCATCTCACCTTATAACCTAAGTTAAGTCTAATTACAAGACAGGATATGAGATGAGGCGGAAAGAATTTTATTTTAAATTTTAATTAAATTAAATCTCATAGTGAAATTTCCTCTAACAGTTCACTATTGTATTTTATTGTCAAACAGTTGGTTATTTTTCAATATAGACTTGATGTTTTGGCTACATTGTTACTTATGTAGTTGAAACTCTTTCCATCTAGTAAATATTTGCAGAACTTAATTGAGTCAATAGATAAAAAACTGATAAGTTATCAGCTACAATTATCATGCAATTCATCAAATATTTATCTGATCATTAACTATAACACATCAGTCACTAGATAGATATATCAACTTTTGAAAAATAGGTATTAAAGTATACAAAATTATAAAAAAATAAAAATAGATATATCAACTTTTGAAAAATAGGTATTAAAGTATACAAAATTATAAAAAAATGAAAACATGCAATCAATAATCATTAAACAAATTAAAGGTAACCAGTTAAAACATTTTTTAGCTGATCAACTATCCTAGCTATAAAATAAATAGAGAATATGTTTTTTCTAGTTGTACAATAAAATTATAAATGAAATGTAAATACATGCTTAATAAGTTACTTGTTAATCCTTACCTTTCAGATACAAAGTTGGTTGCACTGATAACAACATCATCACTTGATTTAACCATAACAGGCACTTTCCGACACCCTGGAGATTTAAGTATCCTCATCAGCAGTCTCAAAGTGTCCTGTAGGACATTGGGCGGACACATGTCTATCTTAGTAACCACAACAAACACTGGCACGCTAAGTGCAAGAGCCAATCCCAAATGTTCCTTTGTCATACCTACAATTCCTGCATTTGCTCCAACCTGTTAACAAATTTAATGAAAAAAAATTATCAACACATTGAAAAGTGTTAAATTAATAATAAAAACATTGAACATTGTGAATTACCTATAAATGAATTTTTAATCAAGGTAAATTAACGCAAACAAATCCACGTTTATCCATTTAAAATGAAGAAATATTTTCTATTTTTGTGTAAATGTAACCTGTATAGTATCATATTTAACCGCCCTAGGATGGAATATTTACCTTGTCATGGTGCAGTAGCATTTGACTGCCAAAAGGAATGTATTTACCGAACATAAGACGAGCTTTTTTTTTTTTCAAAATTTGAAATCCAAAAATTCATCAACTAGGAAATAAGCCCAGTCATGGTTAATGTTTTTATTTTGCACAATAGACTACATAGCTGCCAGCAGTGAAGTACACTGCTGCTGGCTTGGAAATAATTGCAGAAACAAATATGAACAAATAATATGCAGCTGAAAATTAAACATAACGTGATAGCCAACAAAAAAGCCAGAAAAAAATAATTTTGGTAAAAAGAATCTCGACAATGACATTAAAAAATTGTAACTGTAATGGAAAAGTTGAGCGGATAATTTTCTTACAACCATTAAAATGAGTGCTAAAAATATTACACATAATAAATGTAGCATAGAGAATGGATTTGAAGAAAACATGGTTTACAAGAAACAAAAGTTAATCAAAGAAAGTATCCTTCAAACTGTAAAAGATGAAAATATAAAATGTAAGTAATTTTGATATAATCCTTTAATATGCAAAATTTTCAACAAATTCAACATGAAACTAGCACTGAAAAATTCTTTTTAACCTTAAATAGGCTAATGAAAACTAACAAAAATGAACAAATTAACAAAGACAAAAAAATCAAGAATTTATCAGATAAAACATGGGATTGTGAAAAAAAATCTACATAGGAAAAAGAAATTGAACATTAGAATGAAGAACTCCTTAAAAAGTAAAAAAAAATGGGGAAGTAGAAAAATTGCTGTAGCTGCTAATGCTTAGTCAGAAAAGCACAGAATTGAAGTAAAGGCAAACTTAATGAAACAGTTAGATAAATATATTGAATTTAATATTGGGAAGTAAACATTATGAGGTTATATCATTAATAGTGAGTAGAGAACATATTTGTAATGACTCACCTCATGTAATTTCAAATTTCTTTGATACTGGCGATTTCAGACAATATCTTGACCCTCTTCAGTCATGGCTTCCACTGATGAAATTCTCTGGTTGTTCATTTCTCTAAGGACATCACCTCTTGTGCTGCCATCTTTGGTTGGGATTATAAACTTTGTAATTAAATTTTTATAATCCCAACCAAAGATGGCAGCACAAGAGGTGATGTCCTTAGAGAAATGAACAACCAGAGAATTTCATCAGTGGAAGCCATGACTGAAGAGGGTCAAGATATTGTCTGAAACCGCCGGTATCAAAGAAATTTGAAATTATATGAGGTGAGTCGTTAAAAATATGTTCTCCACTCACTATTAAGTTAGATAAATCTTTGAACTCATAGTTTGGGACAAGATATACATCCAGAAACAAAAGGACTAAATATGAATTTTGAAATTTTCCAGGGAAAAGGATTTGATTTGGAAGTTCATCGGTCAACCAACACAGGAGAGAAGAATGGGATTACAGGGTCGCCAACCTTCAAATCAACAATCAGTTACCAACTGACAATGGAAAGGAGACCTTTCGAAACTTGTCCTGGGTTTACACAAAGTATATGAGATGAGATGTAAAATCTGATTCATTTAATAATTATTAAATAAAACTTCATAGTTCTACATTCTAAATATATTGGATATATAATATTTACTGTTAGTTTAATTTCAATGAGCTAATGGAACTCATAATGTAGCATGTAGACTTACAGAGATAAAATAATTGTTATAATTTAAATTTAATATGGAAATATCAATTAACAAAACTAAAATTACGGCATTTCATGGGAAGGACCCCATACAAAGTAAAATCTGTCTCCAAAATAAAATTTTAGAGAGATCTAATCAATTTAAATATCTTGGATATTATCTCTCTATCTGGGATGAAAAGGATATCCCTGAAAAAGTTACTAGTTATAATAAAAGTTTAGGAATTATTAATCAAGTTATGAAAGTTCAAATCGGATCCCCAAAGCTGTTTATAATTATATACCAAGAGGACGAAGATCACTGGGCCGTCCTATGAAACGCTGGAGGGAAAATTTTCTATAGGATCGTAACAGGCCTTGGCCTAATACTTGGAAGGAAGAAGAAGAAGTTATGAAACCATCCCTTGTACAAAAAAACACCAGATTACGTTTATATAACACTTTGGCTAGACCAGTGTTGACCTATGGTAGTGAAGCATGGATACTAAAAAAACAACATGAAAGCAGAATAACGGCTTGTGAAATGAGATTCATGCACAGAACAGCGGGTTACACCAGATGGGATCGGAAAAGGAACACCGATATCTTAAAAGAATTGAAGACTACGCCAATTTTGGAATATATTAAACAGTACCAACTAAATTGGAAACACCATCTTGAAAGAATGAGTTCAAATCGATCCCCAAAGCTGTTTATAATTATATACCAAGAGGACGAAGATCACTGGGCCGTCCTATGAAATGCTGGAGGGAAAATTTTCTATAGGATCGTAACAGGCCTTGGCCTAATACTTGGAAGGAAGAAGAAGAAGAATTTAAGAAAGAAAAGTTAGATTCTATCCAGGATTGGAAAATATGGTTGGTTGGTTGGTATCTAATGTCGAGCACTTGATAATGAAATCATTCGCTCTCTTGCACTCCAATATTTAGCAGAAAGGCTGGTCTCTTCTACGAAAGCTGGACAACGGAGGAGATGGTTTCTTTCCATATCTTCATTTAAATTGCAAAAAGGGCATTTAGGTGAATCTGTTATGCCAATTCTGTGTAGGTGTTTATTCAAGCAGTCATGTCCCGTTAGCAGTCTGAATGTTGCTACTGCAGATTTTCTTTGTAATGTAGTAATGTCATAAGCTTGAAGATTTTCCCATTCCTTTCCAGATGTTTTGGTGGTGATTGGAAAATATTAATTTAAATAAAAAATTCAAAATAACTGTTATAAGTTAGTATAAGTATCGAGATTTTTAAAATACATTACAAATCCGCTGAGGTCACTATATATATTTTAAAAATTAGATATAGTACTAGTATATAGTTTGTATATTTTTTGTAAAATTAGTAATTTTTATATTTTATGAGAACATTATTTTTTTTTAATGGGAGACATTGATAACTTTGGTGCTCTATACTACTAAATCACAAATAAAAGATGAACATTTTTAAATTTTATGAATATACCACATATGTAAATATGAGGTGATATGATTGTTGTGCTGTATATATGGCAGAAAATTTTGATTTTCAGTGAAGAAAGAGTGAAATTCTACTGTGGAGGTAAAATAAAAAATCCATAAAAGTAAGAAGAAATTCTAATTACCATAAGCATCCCAAAATCAGGAGCATGGCCTGTCATGCCAAATACTGTTGTTTTTAAATAACGTTCATGGCCAGCTAAATCAATGAATGTAATAACTTTCGATGACTTCTCACAGATTTTCACCCAGTCTAGAGAGCCATGCTCTGGTTTGTTAACCACATTTCCTGAAAACAAGGTAAAATTTATATACAATTAAATTTACTGAAATCTCTATAGGTTTGAATATACCATAATCTACCAAATAAAAGAAAAAATAATGGTTGTAAATGATTTTTGTTATTAAAAAAACTGAAAAAGAAGTCTGAAAAGATGGCTTGATAATCCCTTTACTAATCTGTTACATTCTTTTGGAACTATTGTTTGATAGGATGATGATCTAAATGATGATGAGAGAAAAAAATCTGTGATTGTTGTGGTTTTCTAATAAGGGATGTGCATGATCTCGAATGCTCAGAACTGCAAGAAAATGTGCTTAGAACATAAATTGCTCATCCTAAAAACAGTGGTATGAATGATCTTGAAGAAGATTTCCGGGCTATAGGCCGTGGTCTTGAGGCTTGAAGGGGAACTTCAAGGACCACGACCTACAGTCCAGAAATCTTCTTCATGATCATCATATCAACTCCAGCTGTAAAAGCCTAAGTCAATACAGTGGTATGAATCATTCTCATGCAAAAAGCAACTATTGTCTGCTAGTACCATTTGACAATGGCATGTTGTACTTGCACTAACGAGTACTTACTCTGGTTGTATGAATAATATAATCCAAGTGAACTGATTGACATTATAGTACAAGTTTGCAGCAAAATGCTCGCGTAAATAGGAATGTTCTCTATGTGATCTGATAGAGGAAAAGTGCGCGATTAAGATTACACATAAACACAAACTTGTGAAGAAAAACAACACTATTTATTAACTACCAAAGTGTGGGTGACTGACTGACATAAATATCAACTCATTGCTGCTTAATATGGTCATCTACATCATTCTCTGAAATGTCATTCCTAATTCAATTTTCTAAAATACAGTATGAAGAGCATGTTTTAAATTAAATTCGAAATGAAAAACTAATCTTAAATCACAATTAATACCGGAGTTATAACCTAATATGTGATATGTAACTAAATGACTTCATTCTGTGACTGACTGACATGTCTGAATTTTATTTTTAACTAGCGTACCTGGCAGACATTGTCCTGCCTGAACGTTCAATTCTCATGTCATGGGCGGACGATAAAAATATGTTACTTTTTTACCATACAATTCAGAAATTAGGACATAATTAGATATTATTAGCTCAGTTGGTAGAGCACTTGGCCCGGAAAGCCAAGGGTCCCGGGTTCGAGTCTCGGTCTAGGCGAAAATTTTTCTCTTCAAACATAATTTATCCTTCAGTGAGAAGTGTTAAATTAATAATAAAATCGTCAATATAAGCCCTACTGGCTTTATAAAGTAGTGTTAAATTCCCAATAAATGTCTTCTTAACTAAGAAGCCGCCAATTGCAAAGATAGAAGCTACAGTTTCAAGCATTTGGCACGAGGGAATTACAATGTATATAAGAGAAAAATTTGCGTCTAGATCGCAACTCGCCTCGGTAGCTCAGTTGGTAGAGCACTTGGCCCGGAAAGCCAAGGGTCCCAGGTTCAAGTCTCGGTCTAGGCAAAAATTTCTCTCTTCAAATATAAAAAATATAATTAAATAAGTTCGCAAGAAAACCTCTTACAGCCTTCTGTTGTGGCTCAAGAAGTGTGAATGATGACATCACATAGTCATGAAGATTAGAATTGTACCCTCCTTTGCAGATAAGTTAAGAACCGTCATATAACAATTATAGTAGAGTGAAAAAAAAAAGATAAATTGATGAGAGTGAGTCAAAACATTTTTTTTTTCCCCTAGCTAGATTTCATTTCTGACCCATACTGGCCAACATTCCATGAGAAAAATTTCTTCCCCCGTAGAGACTCGAACCAGTGTAAGTCCCATAGTTCTGCGCCAAGACTTCTTGCTTTAACCACTCGCCTACGGCGCGAGACTCTTGGCATCAATGAAAGACAAAAATTGTTATTGTGAGTTATCCGTAAGAGATAAGGGACTCTTGGTATCAATGAAAGACAAAAATGGTTTTTGTGAGTTATCCGTAAGAGATAAACATATGCTGCCGCGGACTTTTTTGTAGAGCTTTTTGAGATATTCAATTCTGTGTACATTAATGTTGTGTATTTCTTATGGTTTAGGCAGCATAAGCCATTTAAGCGTCCAAAGAGCTACTTTTTTCACGTTTTCCACTACAAAGGGCGATTTTTAAGGGTATAGGAGTTGAGTATCACAACTCTCTTATAGCCTATGTTCATCCCGGGAATCTCCTGAACATTTTGAAAAAAACCCATCACAATCGGATCAACGGTATGGCTGCGCATAAAGTACAAACAAACAAACAAATATACAAACAAACATTAATTTTTATATATATAAGATTTCATTTCATGAACTGCAAATATTAGGCCTACACCAATATAACAAAATAATATGAAACTAAATAAACAGCATCAGTATCATGGAGGTTAATAAAGGACTAAAAATATTTTACCAATTCTATAAAAAATGTTACATTTGATATGCTGCAACATTAAGAATAATTTACATCAATAATGTATTAAATTACCCTATTTACCATGTACTATTTTAAACGAAGTTTACGGTTTTCCCTTTTCCTCTACTTATTTTAGTTCTTTTTAAATACAAACTCCTTGGAAATGTTTTTAAACTTACAATAGATGCCACCTTTTCTATAGATGCTTTAACATCTGAAGTCATTGAACTTTTATAGGAAAAAATCACTATGAGGTAATTTAAGGTTAAAATACTTCATACCTCACCTCATATCCAGTCTTCTAATTATACTGCAGTTTCAAAGCTTGGCAACTTCATCTTCAGTAATATCTCGTCAACTGATGTTATGTCGATCAGGATAACTACTTCTTCCTCAAACAGAAGAATTAGTTCTTCTGATTGTCATAACATCAGTTGACGAGATATTACTGAAGATGAAGCTGCCAATACTTTGAAATTGCAATACAATTAGAAGACTGGATATGAGGTGAGGTATGAAGTTTTTTAATTCAACCTTATCTGAAGTCATATATCTAAAATTATTTGGTTACATCCAACAGCTTTCATATTTCTATTGTATATACATTTATGTTTTTTGCAGAAATGTGTGTGTATATGAAACCTGGTTTCAGCATGTAGCCTACTTCTATCAAAAAGTGCCAAGGGGACTCTCAGACTTAATGTCCTCATCTGACAATTGAATTGCTACCAACCAGTAACCACATTCCTTCTCCATACATGTACTGCAGAGAGGTTTGAATTTAATCCTGGCATCTGGTAAACAATCTAGCAATTAAAAATTTCACACCACCATCCCCTCTAGTACTGAGATTGAAAATTTTACAATTAAAATTTCCAATACTGACGGCTATCAAACCCAGGCTCACTAGTCAGGATGCAGGCACACTACTACTTGAGCAACATGCTTCTAAATATTAAGATATTATTAAACTTTTTGTAACTTCAGCTATTAATGTTCACAGATTGACAAAACCTCTGTTATCGCAAATTGTTATGTGATATTAGTTTTTTTAAATCAGTTATTTTCTTACCCATACTATCAAAACCCAGGATATCATTGCCTACAGAGCTCGTACGGCCAGATTCCATTTCATGCTTGTGCCTGAAAAGTCTTTGTCGCGCGTGTCCTCTTCCATTATCCAGTTCCCCATGTGTTAGAACACCCAAAAGAGTAGATTTGCCGGCATCAACATTTCCAACAACAGCAACTCTAGAGAAAAAAATATATTTTGATAAAAATAATGCTTTGACTAATTAATTTTCACAGGGAAAAAGGGACTATTATTATGCTTTCAAGTCTTATATGAGAATTTCCCATAAGGGAAAATTTTCTATAGGATCATAACAGGCCTTGGCCTAATACTTGAAAGGAAGAAGAAGAAGAAGAAGAAAAAATCACTATGAGGTTTAATGCTTTGACTGTTAACCTTGTCACATTCCCGGTTAATATTCTGAAAATTTACTACCAATATTATCTAAAATGCTGTGGTGAAATTTAAAAATTCACTATCATTACCAAAAAAAAATATTTACAAGCACTGAAAGATCAATCTTCTATACTTTCCACAAGGAAAGAAGCAACTTCTGACATTTTATGGGGAACACACAGTATAGAGACAAGTAGAATGCTATATACAATTACTCTCTCATTCCTTACTACCCTGAAGTAAAATATAGATAGTGGAAAACCAAAAATTTAGGGATGTTTACAAGATGTTACAAGGACCCGTATGAATAAAGTGGAGCAAATGCTTTTACTTCACTATTTTGAAGCATATCCCTCAGAATGTATGAATAAACTATGAATCATGACCTTTTACTAGCGGTGACGCATGAAGAAAAAAGCATTTGCTTCCATGGAAGAAGCACGAGCTCGACCTTGAAGCATATGCTTCAAGATTAGAAGAACTGTATGAATAAAGTGAACCTCTGGTCGATAGCAGACTCATAATCACAAAATACAGACATGGCTCAATTTGTAGTCCCCGTACACCGTAAAAAGTGTTATAAACCACGTCGGTGTTCTCCTGAGGAAGAATATACTTCATTATAGAGGTTCAACGAGGAAAATGTTAAATGGATTGCTGCCCACTTTTTGCCAGAAACAGAAGAGAGAAGAGGTGGTGCACTATTCTCTGAAGATAGAATGAAGGCATTTTTTGGTTCATGGCCGATCCAGGGTTTCAAACTGGTGTAGGAGAATAAATACGTATTCATCAAGATTGATGATTCAGGCAATGATGATGATGATGATACAACGAAGGAGAAGAAAATTTCACTGAAGGGAAAATTATAAGAGGAGGACACAAAAAAAAAGATTGGTTTGTTCCTTCTATTCATATGTCTTTTCTTCAGCCTAGTTTTCATATGGCTGGAGGACCCCAACACTGGCTTATAATCGTCTACCTCTGTGATTAACACATGTGGACGTGAGACTAGCAGCCGACTGGTAGGCCAAGGGCCTTGTAGGCCTGTCACGCTTGGAGTTCTAGTTTTCATATTGTTAATTTTCTTTAGCAACTGGTTTAAATTTATCGGTGTGCCTAAATTAAGTTTAAATAATTTATTTCCTGAATTGCTTACATGTTTTTTCTTTTTTTTTCTTCCGGAATTTGCAAGTTTTGTAATAATTGTGGATATTTTCCTTGAGCAATAACTAAAAATGCCATTGTATTTTTTACAGACTTTGAACTATTTCTTGCATCCGAAACAGAAAAGGTAATTTTTACAAACCGCACTACATGTATAGTTTTGACTGCACTGAGAGAGGGGAAATAAAAGTATCATGGTTATGATCTGTTCTGGTTGAAAATTGTGGAGTCAGCACAAATACTTTGCTTTTAAAGAATGAAAACATAAACAAGCGCTCAGGTAGTAAAGAATTCTGATGATTCATTTACGAAACGTGTGGCAGCTTGGCTGGGAATTTAGAAGCACATGCTTCTTATTTAGAAGGAAAAGGTAGAAGTATAAGGTAAAGGTTATTTATATTATTCAAAGCACATGCTTATACTTCCACCTTTTGCTTCCAAGCAAATACTTCTACCTCTACCTTGTGCTCAGAAGCAAAACCTCCAGTTTACGGCCCAATGTCTTATCTACTTTCCTGATGGCAGTAGGAAGTCTTCTTAAAGGATGAATTAAACAGATAACAGGTGTAAGACAGATCTAAAACAGACTTTGTGAAAATATCAGAAGTCACTTCTTTTGTCACATAAAAAATAAGACTGGAGAGGCAGTCTTATGAATATCAAAATGTGTGAGAAAAAATTATTTATAATCATAAAAATCTGATTCCATAATATTAGGTAAAGAATTGATTAATATTCAAAGAGGAAAATTAATTTGTCTTTTAGTGTGAGTGATACATTTAAAATAAAAACATTGAAAAAAATTGATGTTAACTGAATTACCTTATTTCTAAGAAATCTTGTTGGTCAACTCTGCGACGCACCAGGTATTGCCCTGTGACTCCTTCCTCCACTTTTCTCTGCCGCAGGAGCACACAGTCAGCATCCAGAGTTGTTGCTAGAGATTGAAGCGTAGCCACTGATGCATCATATTCATCTTGCTTTAATCCACTTTCACTTCCATCTGTATCAAACAGAATTGTCTACTACTTAAACCATATTACTAGAATCCATCTCAAAACTTACCGTATTTACACATGTATAGGCTGCGTGCATGTATAAGTCACATCCAAGTTTTGCGATAATAAATTGGGGGAAAAATATTTGTTGAATGCAGGCTTTCACGGCCGGTAATCGTAATGTTGAGTGATTCCAGGTTATGTGGCCATGGTCCATAGTTGGTGTTGATACCAGACGTTTCGCCCTCAACTGCGGAGGGCATCTTCAGTGGCGAGTGCTTCTATGCGTGTTTCCTGGTCGGAAGATCTACTTAGAATGAGCGCTGTGGACGTAGAGGACGTTGTATTAGTGGGGGGTGCAGGGTGAGTGGGCGTGGCTCTTGCTGATTGGCTAATAGTCGTCTCCTTGTTGTCACTGGTGTTAATGCATTTATTTTCTAGTGTATGAAACCAGGCCTTAGACAGTTTGATACCTTCTTCTTTTCTGTTAATATTTCCCTTATGCTTGTGTATTTCTATAGCCTCTCGGTATAATCTAGGGAAATAGTAGGAAGTTGTGGCCAAAACTTGTGTATCGTCGAATAGAATCTGGTGTCCATTCGTAATGGCATGTTCTGCTACAGCTGATTTTATCCATTTCTCCTTGTCTGCAGTTTCTTTTATGTTCTGATAAACGGGTGGCTATACTTCTTTTCGTGGTCCCTATATATGATTTACCACACGAACAAGGAAGTCGATATACGCCGCAAGTGGAGAGAGGTGGCCGAGGATCCTTAGCTGAGCGAAGGCAGTCTTCTATTATATTATTTTAAATAGAAGACTGCCTTCGCTCAGCTAAGGATCCTCGGCCACCTCTCTCCACTTGCGGCGTATATCGACTTCCTTGTTCGTGTGGTAAATCATATATAGGGACCACGAAAAGAAGTATAGCCACCCGTTTATCAGAACATAAAAGAAACTGCAGACAAGGAGAAATGGATAAATCAGCTGTAGCAGAACATGCCATTACGAATGGACACCAGATTCTATTCGACGATACACAAGTTTTGGCCACAACTTCCTACTATTTCCCTAGATTATACCGAGAGGCTATAGAAATACACAAGCATAAGGGAAATATTAACAGAAAAGAAGAAGGTATCAAACTGTCTAAGGCCTGGTTTCATACACTAGAAAATAAATGCATTAACACCAGTGACAACAAGGAGACGACTATTAGCCAATCAGCAAGAGCCACGCCCACTCACCCTGCACCCCCCACTAATACAACGTCCTCTACGTCCACAGCGCTCATTCTAAGTAGATCTTCCGACCAGGAAACACGCATAGAAGCACTCGCCACTGAAGATGCCCTCCGCAGTTGAGGGCGAAACGTCTGGTATCAACACCAACTATGGACCACGGCCACATAACCCGGAAAAATATTTGTCTTATATTTTTGCTAAGAAGGAGTGCAAAAGACAGAAGTAGGCCTACACCATTTTAAATCTGGCAATGTTGTAAATTCCAAAGCTTCTGTTACCATTTATGTAACGGTACATTTGGGCTGCGGCTCAGTCTTTAACACAAGGGTAAAAGGGATGGTCAGTTGATAGGTACGGTATTCATTGTCATTCCTGTTCACTGTGTGTAAACATGGGTCGGTGTAGAGCAAGTTCTACCTCCAAATTGATGCACTATGCAGCAGAACACGGAAATATGACTGCAGGAAGAAAGTTTGATGTGGCCGAAAAAAAATGTGTGACGGTGGATCCAAACAAAACATGTACTTGAAAACACATTACAACATCAACTATCTTTCTGCAGAAAGAAAGCAAAATATCTACAGTTAGAAAGAGTTCTGAATTATGTACGGAAAACAAGGGCAGACAGATTTTCTGTATCCATCGAAATGATACAGTTTCTCTTGGTACATATCAGGAAGTTCCTGCACTACCAAATAACAAGGTCGTGATGTATCATAAATCCCTTTGCCCAGCCATAACTTGCCTTAAATTTATTGCACAGGATTTCCATATTCTTATCTATTTTAAGGCCTTCGAACTTGTAATTAATTAGATAAAATTGTTCTAAAATAAAGCACGTTTTCTAGTTATTTCATGTATAAGTCGCAACCAAATTTTGAAACTTATATTTTAGGTAAAAATGTGCGGCCTATACACACACAAACATGATACTACAAGCTGTCAATGGATAAGCAGGCTACTCAACACAAAAGACCAGATCTAGGTTCTGTGAACTTCCTACATCCTACATTCAGCTCAATTCTAACTGGCAGTGACAATCCTGATAGACTACCTACCTCTAGTTCAATTTTTTGCAGGTTCAAACTTAATCAGAGTCAATAAGTTTTTAAGGATATAGAACTCCTGAGGATGGCTTCCTTTGGAAGGACAGTAGAGTTTGGGAGTCCCATGTCAGGGATTTACAGCACATGAGGAAGCTCAAGCTTGAAATAAAGGCCTTTGAGCAACATTTGTTTCATTCCCAGATTTGAATTGCAATGCTAATGACCTGAGTCGTTAAAGAGCATTGTTAAATAAAATACTAACTGGCAATTCAAAGTCACATAAGTCTCTTTTTTTTCCCCCTCTTTTCATTGCATCCAAGACTATTCTTTTGATTACCTGATTTATTTATGACAGTAGAGATTACCAGAATGTCAGCTATTTGGCAATCCACTATACACTGTGCTGTATTAGAGGACCAGGCTTGGGAATTAGCCATGATTTCATTACAGAAACATTAAGTTGACTGATAATGAATTGCTAATTGGAATGGTGCTTACTATTATCAGTTATTTTTAGTATATAAAGAAGTCTGTTCATTCAACAGAAGATTTTAGAAAATGGTTGAAATGTCAGCTAAGGAGTGTGTCAATGATTCTATATTATCTACTAATTTTAATCATTATTTCAATCCACAAATATAAGCTCGTCTGAATAATAGTATACTATTACCTCTCACCAGCCTGGATAAATATTTTTGTCAGGATCAATTTTCTGATTGAGGTTTTTTTGGATTTAATGTAACCTTCAGTTACAAATCTGTATTGGCTCAGAGGTATCACATACCCTCCTTGACTAGATTTCAATAACCATTTGGGTTGGAAATTTTTAATATGAGCGCATTTTTTACTTCAAAGCTTGAAAGGATGTTTAATATACAATCTCTAAGTGGTGATTATTTACAAAGATTTTGAGTGGAATAGATTTGATGGTTGGCATGTAGATTTTACTTAGAAAAATAAGGTAAGCTTTCAGTTTATACTTTGGTTAAATTTTCAGTTTTATATTAAAGTAATGTTGGGAAATAAACATTATGAGGTATAATCATTGAAATTGTACAGACTGCAATAAAGTACCAAAGAACATTTTAGAAATATTAAAAATTGTGAAATTGAAAAATCTGCAATTGCTGCACATAGTTTATTGGAACATCATAAAATTGGAAGAGAAGCAAAACTTTTAAAATATGTGGATAAACCTTTAGAATTGACAATTTGGGAGAAAATGTACATTCAGAAAAATAAATATAGATTAATGAATTTTGATAATCCTAATGAGCAAAATTTGATTTCAAAGCTTATAAATTCAACCATAGATAGCAGCACTGAATATGGTAACAATAGAAGAGTTGACAGCCAAAGAATTTCATCAGACGGAGTTGTGGCTGAAGATGGACATGATTATGTTTGAAACTGCGGTTTCGTGAAAAATACAAACATTATGAGTTGTGAGTTTTCAAAAAATGTTCTCCGATGAATTTCAATTTTATATTGTGATTATTTATAATGTCTAAATAAAATTTACTCACTAACTACTAAACTGAAACACAACTTAAGTATTTTTAAATAATTGTCTTCTAATCACTATACTGTACGTTAATTGCCTTTGCAATACATTTTGAAATGTGTATCATATTGTAATCAATGGTAAAGAGAAACATTTAGTGCCTGAACCGGGAATCAAACCCCAAGTTTTCAGCTTTACAAGCTGATGCTCTAGACCACTGAGCTAATTCAGTCTTCCTTCCCATTCAAGAACAAATTCTCCCCTTACCTTACTCTTTTTAAAAAAAATTTTTTAAATTTATGTTAATTTCTAAGATTGGTTGGAGAAAACTCTCAATGATGAGGAAAATTCTCAAAATGAAATGACCTTACTCTTTTGATCCCACATCCAATACATACACAATGTCCATTAATTGAATACCGAATTGAATTGAGTACAAAAATGTAATGGAGATTACTGAGGAAGAGAGGTAATAAAGGAGTGAGGTTGCAAATAAATAAGAGGCCATGCCATATTTAATTAAAAATCTTCTTAATACATGAAATTGTACTTTAGAGACATAAAGAAAGAATGCTTGAGTAAATAATATGGCTAGAAAACTTTTGTCTCTTTATAAGCTTTCATTTAAAAAAGCAAAATTTCATAAATAAATTTAAATTTTTTTATGCCAGTGTACATCATCTTATGTAATTTGACTGCCAAAACAACTTATAAATTGAAAATTAACCACACTACAATGTGCAAAAATCAAAGAGTGGAAAAATATAGTGTATTGGTATCTCACACACACACACACACGCACGCACGCACGCACGCACACCGCACGCACGCACACACACACACACACACACACACATTCTTCAAGTAAGATATAAAAACAGAATATCACCAACATTTCATTGCATAGGTACATCTTCTATTCCATCTTATATTACAACTGAAATTTAATCTGGATTCTTTACTTCTTCATATAGCACCTTCATCATTCAAGCAAAAGATTAAAACTTATCAAATACCTTCTCCAACTCCAACATCGAAGATTGTCTCTCCTCTTCCATCTTCCAGACGTTCCTTTAGACGTCTTTGGAGAAGATCAAATTGTTTTTCATTTGGACTTATCAGTGCTGTCTGAAATTAATGCAGGATATTTAAAATATATTATATTCATCCAAATATAAAGTAGAGTACTAAAAGTTTGAGTTATCTTATAAGGATATACAGGGTAGGGTTGAGGGATGAGATGAAGTTCCCATATTGTAGAGGTCTGTGAATGACAAGGGTACCAGTTGACCATGCCTAATGCACCGTCGCATGAGTGGATGAACGAAATGGATGAGATTAGTATGAAGAAATGGAGGAATGAAATTTGTGGTAGGGGAAAATAGGAGAAACCCCAAGAAAAAACTGCCCAAGCTCCATTTCGTCCACCACGAAACCCAAATGGAGTGACTGAGACTTGATCTTGAGACCCCACGGTGAGAGGTGAGTGTCTAACCAATTGTGCCACAAAGCTGTCTTAAAAAGATAGTGGAGTTAAAAATAATACATTTTATTGTCTAGAAAACAGAGAATAAAAATATATTTTTTTAAAATTAAGTTTGACTGCTGTTTCCAAAGACAAAGTACATAATGCCACATACTCTTACGTAAGATTTAGAGTAACAGTAAAACCCAGCAGTGAGACAAAAGAGTGAAAATCACAAGATTATAGCTAGGTAAAGAAAAAGGAATAAAATGTTTACAGAATATCATGCTCACTGTAACACCAACATGAATTTCAAAATTAAAGAAATTAAATGTTACTGTGTACATGTCACCTCTACAATGGCTAGATGATCGTCTACCTCTGAAATGACAAGTAGATGTGAAGCCAGCAGCTTGGCTGGTACGCTAAGAACTTTCTACACTTGTTGTGCCATGGAGTTTTTAAAAGCTACTATGTTTTTTAGTCAACATCTACATTTTAAGTTCTGTGCCAGAGCCGAGAGGTTTAATACATTATGGCTTGATGCAGAGCTATGGGACTAGCACTGATTCAAGTCCCCATATGGGAAGAAAAAATCTCAGTATGAATCTCAAAAAAAAAAAAAAAAAAGCAGGGGGAGTCCAAAGTCCGAGTTGGGCTATAAAAACTATAGGATGGATGGATTGATGGAACTGGTGGCCACCCAGCATCTTGAGAGAATTTGTGTAGCTACAAGAAGTAACAGCTCCAGGTTGAGAAAACCAGTTATAATGCCTGGGAGACCCAACATGCTGATCACATGTCACCCTCTATACTAGTTGAATGATTGTCCACCTCTGTGATTGACACATGTGGATGTGAAGCCAGCAGCCTAATAAGTCTTCTAGATCTGTCATGCCATGCAGATTTATTTTTAATATGGTTAAACTTTCAACTGGATTACATCAATTTAAAATCATATGAAGTGAGTGACCAGAAAAATGAAATACCTAAGTAAATTTTTTTCCCATTGACCTACATGGGATTTCACCTTCTTATGAATATCTGATAAAATACATATTTCAAACTAATATAAGTAATAAAAAATGAGAACACAAGATCTTCAAAACAAATGTAATACATTACAGGATTGTAAACTTTAAAGAGATTGAAGATTTGTATAGAAAAATAGTTCCCCAGAAAAAGTTTATAAAACTGAACTTGGCTCAACCTTCTCGGGCAACTTTATTACTATATAGTGTGTATCATTTATCTTGACCAATGGAATTATTTTATCCTTTGTAGTATAAATAATGCACAATGCTGTTAAAATGGATCATAAGTAACAAACTAGATCGATACTTATCAATTACCTCTTTTAAATCTTTGCCCTATTACACGGTACCAATACTTTTTTTTCTACTCTAACATCTAATGAAATCATTCACTACTATGTCCTACATTGTAAATATGATTTATTTTTTTCTTTAAACTACTGACAATATCTTAAGTTATCTGTTATATGAAAATATTTTTTTGTTATATATGATTAGTTAGCTATGTTTAGCTTGTAATAATTTTTCTCTTAAGTTAGGATATCTTTACTTTATTAAGTTATGTACGTAGGAAATAACACTATGAGGTTTATTCTAATATTGGTTAGTTGTTTCTTGACTCACATCATACTTCTTAACTCCCACGCAGACTCGAGTTTCTTCACTTCATTTGTGACATTCTCAATGCTGTATTATGTTCACAACTGATATTTAGTTAAATATCTTTACTTTAATAATTAAATTGGAGACAGCAATCCCAAATGAAGCAACGCAACTGGCAGGTAACATGAACATTGCAATAAATTAACCATCTTTCATAGCAATATCTGCAGGATCCATAATGTTTAAGCTTATATCACGATTTTTAGATTACGGTATGTTTATATCCAATTCTAATTATCGTTTTATTTTTCATTAACTATTTCTGACAAAAAAAAAATGTCAGGTGGCTAATCACATTCTACAAAAGTAATTTGTCTGCTTTTTGGCATTTTTTTAAAATTATGGTAATATATCATTTATGCTACAATCCTCAAATTTCTATTCAAGAACAAAATGATAAAATATTTTCATACAAAAGTTGAACAATTATAAGGAGGAAATAATACTACAGGAAGTCAACTTGTAGCATTACTTATTAAGAAGGTATAAGTAACAACTTAGTTTATTTAATAAAACGTATAATGGAAATTAACATTATGAGGCTTTCAAATTAAATGAGTCATAAATTATCTCACCTCATACACTCCGTGTACTTCACAGCACAGGACCATGATTTCTGGAACGTCGTACACCTCTACATTTCAGAAACTGAGATTCTGTGCTGTGAAGAACACACATTGTATGAGGTAAGATAATACAGTAAAACCTGTCTTAGCCAGAACCTTTATAAGAAGGAAACCTGTAGAGATGGAAAAAAATCTCCAGAACGGTACGATTTTATATGTAAAATCATCCTGTATAAGCCAGAAACCTTCATAACACGGAAATGGAATGGTTTTTAAAGTACCAATAGTTAATTTTTACCTCAGTAAGATGGAAAATTATTCTTAAGGACGTTCTAATTACAGTATTAATGACCACATGTGAAAATTCTGCATATAACGCTTTCTGCATTATATCGTTTTACCTACTTGTCTTGCCATTGTATTGCAGGTATACCCTTGCTTATGTGTGACAGCAGGGAATCCCTGCTTTTCCTTGCCTGCTTACGTTACCTGCAAGGGAGTTGGAAAACTCTTCAGTCTTCCTGTAGTTGAGTTCCTTCTCGCTTTTGTGTAAAAAAAATTGTTTTGTATTGCCGTGCAAACTGAGCTGTGTTACATACACTATTTTGTCTGTATTTCAGTCAATATGTTATATCTTTAAAGTGTGCATGTAAAACCTTACACTGCGTGAGAAAATTCAAGCTTGTAATTTGGGAACCCTTCATAAGAAGGAAAATTGCCAAGACGGAAAAATATTTAAGGAACTGCCATGTTCCTTCATAGACAGGTTTTACTGTATAAGACTTACTTTATTTATTAACAATTTTGTTTCTTCAATGACACATTGTGTTTTATTTGACATGTTTAATTAAGTGCTCCAAGGCAGATCAAACATTTTTTCACCACCTATGTCTATTTTAATGACAATCAACTGAAAGTAGCTAAACCCACTAAATCATATTTAATTAATGTTGGGAAGTAAACATTATGAGGTATAATCATTAAAAATCATCGGAGAACATATTGTTTAAATAACTCACCTCATAGGATTCATGCTTCCATGATATCGCGATTTCAAACATAATCATGTTCATCGTCAGCCATAACTCCGACTGTTGAAATTCTTCGGCCGTCAACTATTCTATTGTCGCCATCTTCAGTGCTGCTATCTATGGTTGAATTTATGAACTTCGAAATCAATGTAATTTCGTTAGGGATATCAAAATTCATTGATCTATTTTTGTTTTTCTGAATGTATATTTTTTCCCAAACTGTCAATTCCAAAGGTTTCTCTACTTGTTTTAAAAGTTTAGCTTCTCTTCCAATTTTATGATGTTCTAATAAACTATGTGCAGCAATTGCAGATTTTTCAATTTCACAATTTTTAATATTTCTGAAATGTTCTTTTGTCCGAATTTCCAAATTCCTTTTTGTTTTTCCTATATAAACTTTATTGCAATCTTCACAATTTATTTGATAAATTCCAGATTTCTTACTGTCTGGAACTTTGACTTTTTTATTGGTACTTAGAAGATTACCCAGACTAAATTTATTTATTGGTGCCAAAAAAATGTTGTATTTGTCAAAAATTTTTTGAAATTTCCTATGCATTTCAGGATGGTAAGTAATTTTCTTGTATTTTTTCTTTTCTTTGCAATTTTGTAAAGTAGTATATTCATTAAGTCTTTTATTGTGTTTGAATTTCTTCAAAAGAAATTTTCTTGTATTTTTTCTTTTCTTTGCAATTTTGTAAAGTAGTATATTCATTAAGTCTTTTATTGTGTTTGAATTTCTTCAAAAGAAAGTAGTATATTCATTAAGTCTTTTATTGTGTTTGAATTTCTTCAAAAGAAATTCAAACACAATAAAAGACTTAATGAATATACTACTTTACAAAATTGCAAAGAAAAGAAAAAATACAAGAAAATTACTTACCATCCTGAAATGCATAGGAAATTTCAAAAAATTTTTGACAAATACAACATTTTTTTGGCACCAATAAATAAATTTAGTCTGGGTAATCTTCTAAGTACCAATAAAAAAGTCAAAGTTCCAGACAGTAAGAAATCTGGAATTTATCAAATAAATTGTGAAGATTGCAATAAAGTTTATATAGGAAAAACAAAAAGGAATTTGGAAATTCGGACAAAAGAACATTTCAGAAATATTAAAAATTGTGAAATTGAAAAATCTGCAATTGCTGCACATAGTTTATTAGAACATCATAAAATTGGAAGAGAAGCTAAACTTTTAAAACAAGTAGAGAAACCTTTGGAATTGACAGTTTGGGAAAAAATATACATTCAGAAAAACAAAAATAGATCAATGAATTTTGATATCCCTAACGAAATTACATTGATTTCGAAGTTCATAAATTCAACCATAGATAGCAGCACTGAAGATGGCGACAATAGAATAGTTGACGGCCGAAGAATTTCAACAGTCGGAGTTATGGCTGACGATGAACATGATTATGTTTGAAATCGCGATATCATGGAAGCATGAATCCTATGAGGTGAGTTATTTAAACAATATGTTCTCCGATGATTTCCACTAAATCATACTTCAATATATTATGCAATATTTTGTACATTCTTTGACAAAATATTATTTTATTAAAATTTTATGACTAATAGAGGTTTTCATTGCTTTTTATGTTCTGTACCATTATCCTTTATGATATGAAAATATAGAAAAATGGAACATTGCCAAGTTTTTCTTATCTCTAAAAGAGATATAGCCCATTTAAAGATGATGTAAATAGGTTATGGAGGTGTGTCAAGCTCATTTGGCCTATAGATAATTTCATATCACCAAACCTCTTGAAGACCCACATAATGCATAGACATTACCACTGCAAAAACTATTAAATGAATAAACATATATATATATATATATATATTTTCTATTCTATAGTACTTCTGTCCAAAGGCAGTTTTTCACTGCAATCATAGCATTTTCATGCTATCTTTTGCAGCTTTACTAAGGATTTATAGGTATGGTAGCTTCCCGTTGCTTTCCACACTGATGATGGATGATGATGATAAGGATGATTTTCGAGGACTGTTGGGCCCTAAGCTTCCTGACATCTTACAGGTGAGGAAAAACCCCAAAAATACCTCACCCAGGAGCTTGTCCCAACCGGGAATTGAACCCGGGCCCACTGTGTGACAAGGCAGCATGCTACCTCGAGACCACAGCGGTGGACATATATATATATATATATATATATATATATATATATATTTATATTTATTTAAATGTATATACTACTCCAAGATGCAACAGAACTAGAAGACCTTTGGCCTTGGCCTACCCACCCAGCTTCTGGCTTCACATCCTGGAAGAATATCCAGCCAGTAGAGGGGTGACGTGTGATCAGCACATCAGATCCTATAGTCAGCAGCCCTTAATGCAATCAATTAAAATTACAACTTAGATATCCATCCATAGTAATTCTGCCTGAGGACAGGTCTTTCACTAAAATCATAGCATTTTCATGCTATGCTTTGCAGCTTTATTAGGGAATTATAGGTGTGGTAGGTCCCGTTGCTTTCCACACCAGTGAAGGATGTTGTACTTAGATATATTTAAATTTAAATTCTACCCCCTTAAAAATAAAACTTTATAAGTACAGTGTGAGTCTATGGATCCACTATAAATTTTATAAACTCATATACTATTCCAAAGGAATATTTTATAGGTGGTTTCCTCAATCTGGAACCACTACTTAGCTCTGCACTAAGGCATGATGCCTTAAATCGCTTGGCTATGGTATATGATCATATATATATATATATATATATAAAAATTTTGTGTCACGTTGTTTGTCCGCGATGGAATCCTAAACTACTGAACCGATTTTAATAAAATTTTCACACTGTGTGCAGTTTGATCCAACTTGAGACTTAGGGTAGTTTATAACTAAATTTATAGTCGCATTATTTATTATTGCAAGTTATTTGTTTATTATTTAACAAAGAGTTATAATTATCTGTGAGTTCTATACGATTCTAACAGATGGCGGTGTAATTATCTGTGAGTTCCATACGATTCTAACAGATGGCGGTGTAAGGTAATTGGTTTATTATTTAACAAAGAGAGATCCAGATGGTTGTGCTTTTTGTTGCAACTGTGAATTTCAATTGAATTACAAAAATTGATTATTTCATAATTTAAGTGTGTTCAGTGTTTATTTTATTTTCAATAATATTAATTTTGTGTCTAAGTATTAGTTTTAAGTAATCTGGCTGAAAAACAGCAACTTAATTTAAATGTTTAACGTATACCTTAGCCACAGCAGCGCGTGGCCGGGACTTCTAGTATATATATATATAAAATTATAATTAATTGAGTTCTTGATTTTGGAATTTTTATACAAACATTGGTAGCAAAAGAAAAATTACATGTAAAGAGCTACATTATGAACAGTGGCTACCAATGTGACACACTTAGTTAAAGTAATAATGTGATTTATACACCACAATGTTAGTAAAAAAAAATTGCATGAGACACCTGAAACTTCAATTATACCTTTGTTCTAATGGAGGAATAATCCACAGGGTGTGGAGTACATGGCTCTTTTGTAGGAGAAAACATCCCAGATGTCACTTCTGCTTTTGTTGGTGTTTGATCCACAACTGCTGCCATACAGTACTGTCAATTTAAACTATGCTGTATACAAGAACCGAATAATAATGAAATCAACCCATGCTGATACCCATAGCACTCAGCGTCCTAGACATCTTGCACATTTCCTTAGTTCCACACAGCACTTATTCTGTTATATCTCTACCAGTTCTTCTTAAACACTTGTCAATTTTATCACTGAATATTTCACTGAAACTAATAATAAAAATAATTACAAGTTGGAAACACAGGTGTAATAAAGGGAAAATTCACATGTTGCACAAGTTACTTCCTCTTTTTCTATAATGTGTGATTGCACCATGAACACTTACATGACATCAACATGTTAGACCTATATAAGCCATAACAAACTTCTATTCTCATGTCTACTTATTAGATTTTGCATTTTGCATCTTATCCATGACCCCTTCAATTTCCATCTTGTTTATCTATTTTCGGAGAGAGAAAAAAAAAGTTAAATTCTAGAGAAGTGTTTCAGAACATATGGCCCATGGATACTTCAAGGACCAAACCAGAAGTGTTCTGTTCTCTGGGTTTAATGTAAAATATTTCTATTAGGCTACAGGCATATCCTTTCCAAATCTAAGGTACTTTAACATGCTATAAAACCAGTTCTGCCATAAAAATCAAATGTCATTTTTTTTGCATGCTAATATTATCAAATTGCATCAGATTCATCTTAATTTCCCATCTCTCTTACAAATGAGAGTAGTTTTGTGACATAAATGAAGATTATTAGTAATGAGAAGTGGGGAAGTATTTTTTTTTAGTATGCAATATGTCCAGCACAATATGTTAACAACCTAACCAGTTTGTACTAAGAATCCAGAGTGAAGATGAATTACCAACAATCTCTGCCATTGAATAAATAAATACAAAAAAAATTAATGTATATCATATTGTAAAAAGCAATAACTTTTTGCTGGGTTAGAAGTTAAGATGTCAAGTTTTTTGCATGCTAATATTGCCAGATTACATCAGATTCAAAATTGTATCTTCCACCTCCATTGCAAATGGGGGAGGAGTTTGTGAGATCTATATAGGTACTAACAAATGGAAAGTGTAGACATATCTTTTTGCAGACTGCAATGTAGGATTGCACAATACATACTTATTATTTCAACATATTACAAATCAGTACCAGTATTTATGTCATTATTCCATTATATACAAACAATTAAGGGGACTGATATGTGAAGGGTACAGGGAAAAAAACCAGTTGTCACTTTTTCCTTGAAACCTACTTTTAGTTGTACAAGATACATACTTTCTTACTTGAATTTCAAACTTTAGAAGTAAATAAACCCATGACTGAACTGTATATTTTATTGTTTCACACTTCTAAATAATAGTGCTTTCCATGGATAATCTAATGACACCTAAAACTCCATTTCAACAAAGAAGTGGCTTACCTGGTTTTTTCCCAGTACCCTTCATCTGAAAGTATAAAAGAAGTCTGTACATTCATCCTTGAGTTTTGGATGACATAACATTAAGATATAAGTTGTTACAATCCATTCAGAAGCCTCATCAATATAGCAGTAGTGTCTGAATGTCAAAACAATGCTAGTTTTATTTAATAAATGAAAAACATAGGCTAATCAGATCTGAAGATTTGACTAAATGTAATTATTCTCTTGTTTGATACAGAAATCTGAGCATTAAATGAGATATTACATTATTTAAGCAATCCTAATAAAATCAATAGAATCTTCTCAGATAATATTAAAAGCAAATAAAAAATACTAATGCAAAATAAAACTTGAAACTGTCAAGAAGTTTCATATAATTGCAACCTATAGTCCACATAATACAAACATAACTATGGAAAGTCCATTACCTAACACACAAAAAATACTACCTAACATGCAAAAATATCTACTACTGGTACCTTTCACAAAAATATTATTTCTAAACACTTCTGGTAACATGTAAAACAGGATATCTTTTTCAAGTTATAAAATACAATCCAATTACAGTACTGTAATTATTTTAAAACTTAATCGTATTTTGTTTATAGTATTCTGCAAACATTTTCTTGTAATACTATCTGAAAATGTTCTTTTTTCTTTTAAATGGATCATACTTATGGAAAACTGGAAGAAACTAGTGTAGATTGAAAGAGAGGTGGTTCTTAAGTAGTCTTCATATTAAAATAATAAATTAACTTTAGGATATGGGGATATGTCAGAAGGAAATGAAATGGGCCATGCTAAATAACATCTATCTATAAAGCAGGATTTTAATATCATAATAAATATGGAAGTTAAAGTTAATAATTTTGTATTTTAAAATTCTTTTAATATTTAAATATAACTTAAATAAAGAAAAACATCAAAATAATTCATTGTTGAATAAAAATGTCTCAAGAAATTGTATTAAATAACAGTTTTTCTAAATAATGCTTTTAAAATTGTTTTAAGTCATTGTTGTCAGAATATAAAGCTTTCTGTTATAACTTTAATAAGAACACTTGTTTAACTTCATATTTTTTTAAATAAAAGTAAACTAAACTCTGATTGGATGTTAAAACAATTAACTTTTTGATTTAACAAATCAAATTTAAACCTGGTATTTAATTGACTATTAACCAATAGAATTTAAACTTAATATCGTGTGATTTAATAATGTTCTTTAAAATTATAAAAGAATTACACTATTCATTCTGCATACAACTTTCAACAAACATAGAAGCAAGAAGAATTCTCAAGATAAAATGTAATAATTAATACAAGAATAATTGATTCCAGAAAAGAAAATAATTTAATTTTAATTGACGGTGAAGAATAATACCACCTACATTTACTTAATCTGCTGGGAACCTACAAAGTGAATAAATGTGAAATTATTTTTACATGAAACAGTTTTCAGTGATTTTTAAAGTGTTTTCATATCTAGTGTACCAACTACTGACCCTAAGAAGAGAATCCGGCTCTACCAAAAATAAAACCCAACCTGAACCAGTAATTCATTTTGGGACACCAATCCTTCTTCAAAATGTTACTACAACATCGGGCATGAAGAGAAGTACTGCTTCAAAATGTCGCCACAACATGGCAAAAAAAATTACTTCTTCATCTACTGCTATGTGCAGAACACCCACTTAGAGGATATACATAGTAAAGAATTATTTCAAACTTCGAAGGAGTGGTAATAAGAGGAATAAAAATTACTTGCTTAAGATTTGCCGATAATATGACTGATGGCAGAAGCTGTAAAAATATGGAACATACTAATGGAACTAAATTTTAAGTATGATCAATGCAGGATGAAGATAAATGCAAATAACATAAATACTAATGGTTACAAGAAGAAAATCAAGGAAGATAAATGTGCAACCTCAAGATAAAATTGTTGTACAAATAAACAATTTCAACTAACTGTGATGCACTATAAGCAGCAATATGAACTGCTTTCAATTTATCAGAGTATAGCAATGAATGAAATAACAGGAGAAAAAAAGTTCCATGTATATCTGGTAAATAATTACGGAAGATATTAGTGAAGTAATTCTGTCCAGCTTAATCATGTGATATTGCTGAGAAAGATCTTTTTACGCGGTGGGTTTCCAGCCTGACGCACAACCCCCAACCTGGAGGCTGGGCTGAACAGATGTGAGATCGGAACAGGCAAAGACCTAACCCGTGAAAGTGAAAGAAGAAGAAGAAGATGATTAGTGAAGTACTTTTTTTTTTAGTGTGTTGCTTGGCAATATACGAAGCACAGATCTAAGGAGATGAATGAAGAGAGAATACTGGAAGTATTAGAAAAATGATTGTGGAGAAGAATGGAACATCCGTCCATAGTAATTCTGCCCAAAGGCAGGTCCTTCACTGCAATCATAGCATTTTCATGCTATGCTTGCAGCTTTACTAGGGAATTGTGTAGGTGTGGTAGATTCCCGTTGCTTTCCACACCAGTGAAGGGATGATGGTGGTGGTGATGATGATAAGGATGATGATGGTGGCCATATGATTTCGGGGACCGTTTGGGGCTTAAAAGTTTTCCTGGCATTTGTCTTACAGGTGAAGAGAAACCCCGATAAAAGCCTCACCCAGAAAAACTGCCCCGACAGGGGATCGAACCTGGGCCCGCTGCATGACAAGGCAGCATGCTACCTCGAGACCGCAGCGGTGGACTGAATGGAACATGTGTGAAGTGAATAGAAAAAAAAAAAAAATCCAAGCTACACTGTGAACAGTAGTTGAAAGAACAATGGAAATGATAAAGAATAGTAGTATAAATTATCGGGATCCCTGGATAAGAACAGGTTATGCACTTGGAAGAATAATGGATGGAATAAATGCCTGGGGAAGAAGAAGAGATAAAATGATAAATATAAAGATAAATAGATTGTACGGAGACACAAAGAAAGAAGCAGAACAGGAAGAAAAGTGGGTAATTCTAAATTTGCAATGAAGGATCTGCTATAGGACTGAAAAACTATGAATTAATATTTAATAATAATACCCTAATTAAATAAACAATGGAAATATTAATGTATACAACAAAGATAAAACAGTAGCTTTTCTTGCAATAATGAGTTGTTTAGTGGATTTAATGTTCCCTATGTTTACTCCAAGGTTAATCACTAAGCTAGAAGGGCGAGCTCCTGAACTTGGATTTTTCCCAGGGATATAGGGCTATATATGTTTTTAACAAACAACATACGATTGTGATAACTGATAAGGAATAAATTACTTTAAACCTTCTCTACAATGGAAATAATGTCCTCATATTTTCCTAACACAAAAAATTCCATTAACCTTGAACCTGCAACTTATGAATACACTATCCAAGACCACCAAGGCTGAGAATACTGTAGGTACTGCTTTTTAAAATAATAAGATCTTCTCTAATTCATCATAACATTGTGGAAAATGCTACCTATTTTTTACAAACACATAATTACAAATGAGAATTATTTTCCTAATCACTGCAAAGAATAAAGTACCAAAATTACACAGTGTTTGTAAATTCTCATTACAAAGCTTGTAGAGGGGACTGAGTAGATAAAATTTTGAATAGGAATCTTTTTCCAGAAATGTACTATACCGTCTTTGTGCTGCAGGTACAACAATTTCACATTAAGCATTCAAATCTACCACTTCTGCTGGGGGTAAATCAATAGTAATTTAATGAATTATGATTCAATTAATTACATTTGCTCAACCCAACATTAAGGGTCGTATGCAAATACATTAGTCTCTAATCAAATTACTTCCAATCACTGGTGAGCTGACTCACTGTGAGCAATTGCTGAGATCAAATTAACGGCCGACTTACCGGTCATGCATGAAAGTTGACGTTTTCGTAATATTGGCAACGAATTACCCAGAATTCTCAGCGATAAAACCACTTCCATTATTTTTATCTGCTATAGAGGAATGCATTTACGCTTGTGTCCTGCAAATAATACCGTATACAACGACGTCTGCATCGCGCAATATTACGCCGATTCTCCTGTTCTTCCAGTTGAATTCTTTGGTAGACTCTATCAAATTCCTCTTCTCCGTGTATATTGAAAACATGATCGAAGTCTTCAAGGTCCGACATCTTGGATAAAGCTGCAAAGGTTTCAAACTACATCAGTTCCCATCGCTTCCCTTCGGGATTTTCATGATAAGTTTTTATCTTGAGCTATGATCTTAAGGTACCTCGTCAGGTAGCTTACAATTATTATCGCATGAATAGATTTCTGAGTAAGTAAAATGTATTTGGATAAAGCTTTCTTAGCAGAGAACGCCTTTTACTGTCTAATGCGTTCAAACATTCGACCCTAATTGATTTTGTAACAACCCAATGTCAAGAGAAAAATTAATTAATTTCATTTTGTAACTGTAAGAATAATTGCTTATATGTAAACTAACCAAACTTCTCTGTTGTACTTAACATTGTGGTTAGTACTTATCCACTAAAAGGCTGGTTTGATATTGCGACATTGCACACATTGTAGGCCTACCTGCAAATCAAGTTCTAGTATACTCTCTTCATCTTATTCTTACAGTGACAAAGTGAAGTTTCTTTATTTTACCTTTGACATTGGACATTGTCACGAAATCAGTGAATGTTAGGTTGTGTAATTAAATCATAAATTGTTAATTTGCTTAATGCAAAATTGTTGTACCTGCAGCACAAAAACAGTATGTTTCTGCGTAAAAGTTCCTATTCGAATGTTATTTACTCAGTCCCCTCTAAAAGTGCTAGAAGTATGTAATGGGAATTTCTGAACGCCTATATAGGCTACAGTAAAACTTGTTTAATCCAGAATGTGAATAATGCAGAAATCTGTCCAATGTGAACAAATTTATTGGTATCAGCAAAATAATAGTAATTTGATGTGTATTTATTTTGCACAAAACGGAATCTGTCCAACATGGAAATGGAAGGATATTTCTACACAATTCATGAAAAATATTTTTATAAAGTGGAAAGAGAGACTGAGAAATAAATTAGTTTCCACTTCAATGAATTCCTGTTAGGCCAAAAAAACAAAAAAAAAAACAATAAGGAATGATTCTTGCTACCGGGTGAAGTGAGATCATGTAGAGATTCTATCTGTACCAGAAATTTTCTTTTGGCCTCACTGCACACCCGTTATGCGAAATACAGATATCTGTCTTACAAATAATCATTGCATTGTAAAATCTTAAATATTAGTTTAAGTTCTGAGACCGATCTTTCACAGGTAGCGTTCTGAATTTACAGAATAAAAATGGCTAAAACATAAATGTATCATTCTCATTAAAAGAAAAAGTGAAAGTGATTGAAGACAAATCTCCAAATTTCTGGACCAATGCTCCAAAGTCAAGCTCTAGCTCTTGCTAAATCCCTAGGGAATAATGATTTCAAGACATCTTCAGGTTGGCTGGACAGTTTTAAAAGACAACACAATGTAGAGTGGAATGAAATTTGCGGGGAATCAAAGGATATGGACGAAATAGTAGTTAGTGAGCGGAAACTGAAACTGCATGCTTTAATTTCAGGATACATGTAAGAGACATTTTTAACGCTAATGAAACGGGACTGTTTTTTTGCGTGTTACCGTAGAAGTCATTCATTCATACAGGCTATATTTCACTTTTCAATGGCAGTGGAACTACAATTAAGCCAAGGTACGTAAAGAAATATAAGCTACTCAATAATCTAAGATTATTAATAAGTTTTAGTTTATTATAAGCAGAATTTTGTCTAATGTGGAAAAAAAAAAAAAAATTGGTCCCATGAGATTCCACTTTGAGCATGTTTTACTGTACTACAAGTACCTAAATATATATATATTTATATAAATACATGAATTTGCTTAAGTTTTCTTAGTTTGGTACTGCATTCAAGACCCCAAAAGAATGAAAAGTAATTAGTTCTTCAATTGATAATCCTATCGTTATTTGGAAAACCTTACTCGCTATTCTAGCCCACTATGCCATCATCATGGCTACTTTGAGTATTTGATTAGAGAACAAGTGACTGCTAGCATCATCATTGCCAATATAGTCAATTGCCAACATGATTACACTAGTTTACTCATATAAAGTCTCATTTTTACCGACATTTCAACACTCATTTAATGCAACAAATATTCATCAAATGATATAGCTATTAAATGTATTTAACCATGGAACTGGATTATTTTAAATTTATTTTACTTGTAAATATGAAAAAAAAAGTCTTGTCATGACCTCTCTAATACCTGTGTTTCTGTCGATAACAACAGGTTTCAACAACACAGCTCTGTCGATAACAACTGGTTTCAACAATACAGCTCTGTCGATATCAAAGATTTATATATTTAACCATGTTTATGTCATTATTTTAGCCTCCTCTATTTATTAATTTTACAGGTTACAGTAATTTAATTATATGTTAGATTATGTTACAGATATTAAATTCTACAAACATTTGTTGCGACTGAGTCAATGTGAAGGTACAAATCATTTTTAGCTAGTTTCATTTAAGCAAGAATCTTTTTCTTTTTTCATGATTCATAAGTTGATTTTTACGATCACGCTTTCTTGTTTCTTAGCATGTTTTTTGTGATAAGTTGGCTACGGTGTTTGAGCAATGAATAATATGAATTTTACATCGTAAATATGGTAATTTTAGGTTAGTTGAGCTCAACTTCTCACTTCATTGTAAGGCATTTCTGTGTTTCTTTTTGGGAAAAAATCAACATATCAGGTAATTATTCAAATAATGTAACAATAAACCATGTTTTTTTCCATGTCTCTGTTTAAATTTATGGAAAAACTGCACTTAAACTAGCGTGAAATATTTTAAGAATCCTATAGAACAACATTGCGCATGTGCCAGAATTTATAGAGCCAGCGATAACCCACAATTGAACCACATATCGATTATCATCCTCGACTACTATCCGTCGCTATGAAATTTAAATGACAAATATTTGCAATAAATCCCCAAATCTATGTTAAAAAAATATATTAACAATATTAAATCCCGGAAGGATCAAAACGCTGGAGGGAAAATTTTCTATAGGATCGTAACAGGCCTTGGCCTAATACTTGGAAGGAAGAAGAAGAAAGAAAATTACCAAACGTTTATTAAAAATGGGTGTACACTTACTTATCACTCCCTAACGTTGATCCAACCAGTGATAACCCAAAACAGCGATAGAAAAATCATAGACTAAGTAATATACTCTGTGGAGAAAATAGCAGTTAGCATCACAATATTGTCTAATAGTGTCATAATAGTGATTTGCATATTTAAGTAAATACTTCAAAATTGTCTAATAATATTATAAAAATTGCTTGAAAAAGTTTAAAATATTAAATAATGCTAGTAAATACAGAAGAAGAGCTACAGTTTACAACAAAATAACTGAAAAATCAAGTGCTAGTAGAAGTGCAGTTGAACCAAATTTATGCTGGTAGCATGGTGGGCTAGAGCTAGAATCTCTCCTTACTTAAAATAGTCGAAATGACTATAGACTTGAAATCAACCATTCACAATACCCAATGAAGCTCGAGTTCCCCTACCTAAGTAAAAAAAGTAAATATTTATCATTACGTACTACAGTATTTTGAAACATAAATTGTATAAAATTATGTAAAAAGTTTAGTTTACCTTTACCAAGATTTTTCTAAGTTCTATAGAAACACAGTGTGCATGTGCGAATACTTAAAGGAACTTCTGCTATATGGCAGATATGTGTGTGAAATCGGTATGACCAACCTTCTTCTTCTTCTTCACTTCCTGGTTTAGGCAAGAGTTGCCTGTTCCGGCCCATTCGGAATAAATTCCCAAATGTTTATAAGAACATAATCTAAGGATATAATCTAACTTATAATGAGGAATGTGATATATCCTTTAAAATACAAAACTATAATAAAGCTTTAAGAATTATCAACCAAGTTTTTAAACCATCAAAAGTGCAGAGGCACACAAGAATGAAAATCTATAAAATTCTCGCTAGACCCATAATCTGTTATGGCAGTGAAGCTTGGACCATCAGAACTCAGGATGATCGTCATATTACAGCCACGGAGATGAAATTTCTGTGACGAACTGCAGGTTATAGCCTTCTAGACCACCAAAGAAATTCAACAATAGGCAGAGAGTTAAACATCGTACCTATATCTGAATACCTCCAAGAATATAGAAACAATTGGCTAGCCCATATTCAGCGCATGGATCGTCACAGAATACCAAAACAAATTCTTCACTACATTCCTCGAGGCAGAAGATCTGTGGGTCGACCTTTTCGGAGATGGCGGGAGACCGTAACGGGCCACTGGGCCTAATACTTGAAAGGACGATGATGATGATGATGATGTTTATAAGAAATGGAAATACACCAACTTCCCCCTTCCTAACCTAACAAAATAAATTACAAGCACATTATTTAATGAAGTGTAAACTAATCTAATGTAGATACACTAACTTGTCCCACTGGAACCTAACGAAATGAAGATATAGTGAACATCCATTTCTTAAATTATATTTCTGAATGTTGATCTTTCCAATTTCATAGATATCTCCACCATCTAGTGAAAGTTCCGGTACAACTGCACTTTTACTGCTTTTTGATTTTTCAGTTTATTGTTGTAAACTATAGCTCTTCTTTTGTATTTACTAACTTTTTTAATATTTTAAACTTTTTCAAACAATTTTTATAGCATTATTAGACAATTTTAAAGTAGGCCTATTTATCACAATATTATGACACTGTTAGACAATATTGTGATGCTAATTGATATTTTTCCACAGAGTATATTACCTAGTCTATGATTTTTCTATCACTGGTTGGATCAGCGTTAGGGGAGTGATAAGTAAGTGTACATCCATTTTAATAAACTTTGGTAATTTCAATATTATTAATATTTTTTTAACATAGATTTGGGGATTATTGCAAAGATTGGTCATTTAAATTTCGTAGCGAGATGCTGCCATCTAGCATAAGACTTTTTAACTTTAGTACGATAATGATAATAATCAAGGATGATAACCGATATGGTGGGTTACACTGAGCAACAAAAAATAAATTTTCGCTCAACTGCACTTCTACTAGCACTTGATTTTTCAGTTATATTGTTGTAAACTATAGCACTTCTTCTGTATTTACTAACATTATTTAATATTTTAAACTTTTTCAAATAATTTTTATAACATTATTAGACAATTTTGAAGTATTTATTTAAATATGCAAATCACAATATTATGACACTGTTAGACAATATTGTGATGCTAACTGCTATTTTCTCCACAGAGTATATTACTTAGTCTATGATTTTTCTATCGCTGTTTTGGATTATCGCTGGTTGGATTAGCGTTAAGGAGTGATAAGTAAGTGTACACCCATTTTAATAAACGTTTGGTAATTTTAATATTAATATATTTTTTTAACATAGATTTGGGGATTTATTGCAAATATTGGTCATTTAAATTTCATAGTGACGGATAGTAATCGGGGTGATAATCGATATGTGGTTCGATTGTGGGCTATCACTGGCTCTGTAAATTCTGGCTCATGTGCACTGTTGTTCTATAGGACTTTGAAAATATTTCACACTATTTTAAGTGCAGTTTTTCCAAAACCTTTTTTGTCTCGGAAAGAAAAATATGTGATTCTGGTAGTATCTTTTCTCCAGAATTCAAATATGATATCGGTTTTTCTCCATCGCACAAGGTTTCCGAGAGACAGGAATTTATAATTTCAAACACTTTTAATATTTTCTACATTCGTAACTACACAATATTCGAACTCACCTGGAAAGTAAGAAATGACAATTTTCTGCTATATTTCACCTGTGGAGCATCCCTCTTGATGGTCCAACAATAATCGGCCAGCATATTAGGATTCTATTTGCCTTGATAACTCTTTTCCATAACTGAAATCTCCTGAGTTAGCTCATTTGGTTTTATTTTACAATGGACAAATGGACGAAAAAACATTTAATTTATTAAAAAAAATAATTATTTAAATCCAATAATTGAAATTGAAATAAAAAAAAACTGTGGGTGATGGAGAAATTCCAAATACATATTTGAAAACACGATAAAAAACTGCATTAAGTACAACTATTGGTACTCATGAAACAAAAATCACGTTGATCAGTGTTATCGCTGGCTGTATAAACTCTGGCACATGCACATTGTTGTTCTATAGGACTTTGAAAATATTTCACGTGAGTTTAAGTGCAGTTTTTCCGAAGTTTCTTTAAGCTTTCGTGCATGCAAACAATAATTCTGCAAAACTTTGAAGAAATATTTCTATGCATATATAAATATTTAATAATTGTAAAAAAAAATTATAAGTATCGCTGCAAAACGTTTAAAATAGTACAAAATGTTGATAAAGACGGATAAAATGCGTAGTGCAACAATATTACAAGAATATTATATGGAAAATTATAGGTAAAGGTATTCTAAACTTGTGCCAAAATTTTAATTATTTTAGTATAATCACAGTGAAATTTCTATAATTCTATGTTTAATCACATTGTTTATATTATCAGTCTTAAACAAGTGCCGCTATCAAGATTAATTGCTTTCATTTTCGAAGCTCCCTTAAGAAATTTAAAGGGGGAAAAAAAAAACTATTAATATGCCCGCTTCGGTTTGCTGGAAAAACATCCATATCTGTGACAACTTCGGTAGCTAATTATCTGCATAATTTATGACGTAGTTGAAATATAATAATGCATTTGATATTTAATGTCACGTTGTCATTACATTAATGATATCTATTCTCTCAAATATCTTATCTATGAACTTTATAAACAGATGGAAGTCAACATCTACTTCTATCTTTTACAAAATCGATTAACTGGCACAACTTCATAACGTCAATAGCATAACACAACAGATTCACTATATATAAATTAACCATTTTTTCATAAAGCTTACTGAAGAAAAAATCGATATAAAGTGCTGTCACACATAATTATTTCCCTATATCAAATCTTTTCCCTCCACTTGACCACCATTATCTGTCATCACTTTCAACTCCATCCCTGGTCAATAATAATTATAGCCAACATCAACCATTGCAAGTATCCTTATAAATTTGATAGAAAAGCAGAAATGAACTTAACCTCTTTTTTTTGGTTGGCAGTTGCTGTAAACTGTTTCATAATTACCCATTGACTTACCGTTTTAATTTAAATGGCAATTTGTTTTATATTATACCAAATTAAAATGCTATGTTGGATAAGTTCGACACAGTTTAAAAGTTTTTAAAGATATTTGTTATTTACAATAATCAATTTTGGCAAAATACATTATTAATTCTTACCCTTACACATGGATATTGGCTTGACTTGTTTATAAAACTGACGAAAAAATGGGCGTCGTAATAATCGTTTTTGCTTAGTGTTAATAGGCCTATACTTGCATTTCTCTATCGTAATAATATATGAAACAATAATACCTTTATATCGATTTACCCGTATACGCGGAATTTTTGGCCTTGTCCTTTCATTAATACTTAAACATTCATATATGTCTTATATACAAAATTGAATATTAATATTTAAGGTTATTTTATGTAAAAAAACAGCAAACCCCCTTCAGTAATAAAATTAATGTCCGTACATGTTATATAAGAATAAAAGCAGAACGGAGATGCAATAATCAAAACTGGTGAGGATTTTTACTTATGGTTTTTATAAAATTAAAGTTAAACATGAACTAACGAACTTCCTTCCTTAGATGCAGACTACAAGATGCTGGAAGAATACAATTTGCCTAGAGAATTGCTGGAGTTCTGGTGACAACAGAATTGGAGTGGCTATGAATGGGGCCATATATCATGAGAGACAGGTAAATTTTAATACACAGTATCTAAAAGAAAACTAATTAACAGCTGTTCTACATGAACTGAGTATTTTTTATCTTTGCTCACAGGTTAAAGAACTATGTGCATTACATGCCTTAAATAACCTGTTTCAAGAGCGAGATGCATTTAACAAAACAGAACTGGATGAAATTTGTTACTCGTTATCTCCAAATGTATGGATTAATCCGCATAAATCACTTCTAGGCCTTGGGAATTATGACATCAATGTAATTATGGCAGCTCTTCAAAGGAAAGGCTATGAAGCAATTTGGTTTGATAAAAGAAAGTGAGTTTATGCCATACTCGTAAGTTTGTATTTTTTGACGTTAGTAGAGTGTACAGATAATTTTAAATTTTACATTATGTCTGTTTTACATAGGCCTGCATACTTCATCTACTATCAATTTATGAACCATTAAATATTTGTGGAAGAATATAAGGATATTTTATACGAGATGCCTATCTATGAATCTTGCAAAGGATCACTAGTTATAAACCATATCGACAGTTACCAACATTCAAGTTTCCATTACAGTCATTTCCCAACATGTTGATTCAGATTATAAATATTAGATACCGTAGGTTAGATTGGGTAGGTTATATTAGATCAAGTAGTTATTGGCAATCATAATTTTTTGTAAGCATGTTTTTCATAAGTTGGCTGTTCTGTTTACCAATAATAATAATAAAGTTCCAATGATAATATGGTTTATTTTAGTTATTTTTATATTAACTTCTCATTCGATTCTCAGGGATTTTTCTGAATTTAAAAAATACACACACGTAGGCCTATATATTGTTGAGATAATTATTTACATACAATAAAGCCTCATTAATCTGTATCAGTTGGGTTGAGTGTTGTCTGGATTAGCAAGAGTCTAGATTAAGTGAAATAAAAATCACAGAGAAAATTTTATTAATAAAATTATACAGTAATTTTATTATGTCCACTGTTATGGTCTCGAGGTAGCGTGCTGTCTTGTCACGCAGCAGGCCCAGGTTTGATTCCCTGTCAGGACAGGCTCCTGGGTGAGGTTTTTTTTTTTGGGTTTTTCCTCGCGTGTAAGACAAATGTCTGGAAGTTTAGGGCCCAACGGTCCCCGAAAATCATCCGGCCAGCAACGGGTAGCTACCACATAATTATAGAATTCCCTAGTAAAAAGCTGCAAAGCCTAGCATGAAAATGCTATGATTGCAATGAAAGACCTGCCCTTGGGCAGAATTACTATGGGTGGAATTTTATGTGACAAGATACAGTAGGCCTACCTGATTTTAATTGCACATCCTTTATTTGTTTGGTTTAAAGAAATTATCAATTTTCTTTTATGGTTTATCACACATTTCTTTCATAATAAAGTCACAAAATCTCCTCACGTGATTTGTAGTATGCAGAAATCTCTTTATTATAACTTTTCTCAATGAAGTCTGTAGAAAAATAAAATAGAAAAAACCAAATATGTTTAAATATCTTAATGAAACCATTTCCAAAATTAAATCTTTGGAATAAAATCCTGCCAAAAAATTCAGATCTTATATCCAAAACTATTTATTTTGCAATTCCATATTCTGCACATACACATGCAACAGTGGCACCATTTTCAAGTTTTTCATTAATTTTCAGTTTTTCAAATACAGTATGCAATTTATAGTTACATTTCCTTGATAGTTTTTCAGGTTTACTGATTGACATTTTGCACTTAATTTGTTTTTAAAACTTATGAATGAGCTGAAAAAGGCAAGTGTTAAACTAAATGTTCTGACATAGCTATAAGCCCTATAGCAGGTAGCAAGAGTGAGAGAAGGAGGCTAGCCTATTGTCCCTTTGTCTTTAACAGTATTCCATGCATTCCTAAGAAACTCATAGTGTGCATTGTGTGTAAAAATAAAATGAACAGTTTCCTTTAAATTTGTCTTAGTGCCATATTTCATTAAAAGTTAGCACTTCGTTCAAATTGTATTATTTATTTATTTTTTTATTCTAGGATGCTTGTCCAGATTAAGCAAAATCTGGTTTAATGAGATTTTATTCTCTTCTAACATAATTTGTGTTCTTTTGGTTTTTTAATTCAAATTTGTGTGGGTAAGCAATTTGCATAGAATCCCTAAATGTGGTTCCATGCTGTAGCCGAGTGGTTAAGGCAAGAAGCCTTGGGTAGTTACAATAAGTAGTGACTCCAGGTTGAGAAGACCAGCTATAACGGCTGGGGGACCCGACATGCTGACCACATGTCACCCCTACACTAGCTAGATGATTGTCTACCACTGTGTGATTAACACATATGGATGTGAGGCCAGCAGCCGGATGGTAGGCTAAGGGCCTTCTAGGCCTGTTGCACTTAGAGTTAGTAATTAGAATAATAACAAATTAACCCATTCCTTCTCAATGTCATAAATATATTTTTAGGCCTATAGGAAGTATGTTAAAAGATTAACTGAAATTAATAATTGAATCAGTCTGAATTTTTTTTTTCAAATGACCCAGGTTGTCTTTTGACATTTCTGGTGTTCTCTCATGGCATGGTATACTTGTAACCCACTTCTGAGGTTGGGGCGCCTGGAAGGCGGGTTATGCTGCCCCGATGATATGTGAGTTGTTGATGGTGGCAATGATTCACCAGGAGAGGCCTTAAAATAAACTTAAGCTAATTAGGCGAATATAATATTGATGATAATGATGGGCAGATGATGTTTGGGGACTGTTTGGGCCTTAACGTTTTCTGACATTTATCTTATAGGCAAGGAAAAAACCCGAAAAACCTCACCCAGGAAACTTGTCCCAACTGGGGATTGAACCCGGGCCTGCTGCGTGACAAGGCAGCATGCTACCTCGAGACCACAGCGGTGGACATCGTCTGAATGTTCTAATGGCTATAAAGTTAGTCTCTGAATCTAATCTACAACTTGGTAGAATTAACAAATCTTTAGCATCCTTTAATAAGGAACCAAAACCATATCATGGATTTAAAGTGTGGTCTGAACCTTCTGGCGGCACCATGACCCTGGAGTTGACACAGCTTCTAACAGAAATGAGTACCAGTCATAAGTTCTGGGGGGTAAAGGTGGCCATCATGCGGTGACAGTTTGCCAGACATTTCATTCCTCTTGTCTAGAAAGGTGGGAGCTTTAACCTCCTACTACCTGGGCCTCCTAAAGCCTGTAGTGGAATCATTTTACCTTTAAAATAATCAAAAATAAAACTTTGTAACTACAATAAAAGTCTACCTGAATAAGAGAGCTCTAAACAAATTTTGTTGCCTGTACATGGCCAGCTAGCATCACAACATTAATGTTGAAATTTTATAGGAATAATCACTATGAGGTTTAATTCAAGATTTAAATTAAAATAATTTTATACCTCACCTCTTATCCAGTCTTCTAATTATACTGGTTTCAAAACCTAGGTAATTTCATCTTCAGTAATATCTCATCGACTAATGTTATGTCGTTCAGAAGAACTACTTCTTACTCCTTCTGTTGTGGACTGATGAACATCTGGATCAAATCAATTTCCCCTCAAGATTCATAAGGTTTTCACTCTTGTTATTTTGAATGTGGAGTTCTTCCTAAACTGTGAGTTCTTTTTGTTTTTCTATTTGTTTAATTAAACTAGCTTTTGTATCAATTAGATGTACACTTATAAAAGAAACAAAAGAAGACATAAAATTCAAGAAATTCACATGCCATACATTGAAGCACCACAAATTAAAAAAAAAAATTTAAATGTTTAACATAAGATTGACACCGAAAATTTAATACAGCTCTTCAATATGATAATTAAAACCAAAATTGAAGAAGAAAACAAATGCAGATTTTGTGACAAAATTTATATAGGAAAAACAAAAAGAAATTTGAAAAAAAAGAAAGAATAACTTAGAAATGTCAAAAATGGTTGAGTGAAAAGTCAGCAGTAGCTGCTCATGCTTGGTCTGAAAAATATCTAGTTGATACATAAGCTAGTCTAATTAAACAAATAGAAAAACAAAAAGAGCTCATGGTTTGGGAAAAAATCCACATTCAAAAAAACAAGAAAGAAAAACTTAGAATTTTGAAATTCCTGGGGATTTTGATTTGATCTGGACGTTCATTCGTCCACCAACAGAGAAAGTAAGAAGCAGTTCTCCTGAACGACATAACATCAGTCGATGAGATATTACTGAAGATGAAACCACTTAGATTTTGAAACTGGTATATTTAGAAGACTGGATATAAGGTGAGGTACAAAGAATTTTAATTAAAATATTACATGCCATGTCAGTTTGTGACTTTTTTTTGTCATCCCAACTGCTCTCAAAAAATGTTAAATTGATAATATGTTTGTTGTTTTCAAATGCTGGGCCTTGGCACCGAAGCCATTAGCGTTAAATTGATAATATATAAACTGTTATTCTCCCTTTATATTATATAGATGTGAAACATGGACTCATACTTTAAGGGAAGAGAAAATATTACAAGTATTTGTGAATAAATTCTTAGGAAAATTTTTGGACCAAAGAGAGAGATGATTGGAGAACACTGCATAATAATTAGCTAAATGATCTTTATGGGAAAGCAAATGTGATAAGAACAGTTAAGTCTCATAGACTGTGATGGGCAAGACATATAGCATGAATGGGAAATGAAAGAAGAGCATGGAATCTCCTCATAGTAAAACCAGAGGGAAAGTGCCCAGTAGGTAGGCCAAGAATGAGGTGGAAGAGTAACATTAATTATAATTTGAAGGAAGTTAATTATACAGGAGAAGAATGGAAAACATTATTCATGATAGGGATGGATGGAAAGCTAAAGTCCACGTGGCCATGAATCTACGAGTTTGATAGTGTCAGTGAGTTAGTTATAAATAAAGAATCTGATATTTTGCTTCAGATATGAGATAGTGATAATTATTTCTGTTCATCCAGATATATACAATGTATTCAAATGTTATTTAAAAAACAGTTTACCTATATATTAAAATGTTTTTTTATATATATATTTTTACAGAGATCCGAAATGTCTAAACCTGGATAACATTTTTGGATTTATTATGAATGTTCCAAGTGATTACAAGTTGGGTTTTGTACTTCTGCCACTGAGAAGACGTCATTGGGTAGCAATCCGTCAAATTCATGGTACCTATTACAATCTTGACTCAAAGTTTGAATCTCCACAAGTGATAGGAAGGGTAAGTATGAACGACATAATGCAAATAATGTTATTGCTTTAGTCAGTCAATTACCATTGCGAATTATACAGGTCTACAAACTAAAAACTTGTTGAGAGCTGTTTTACATTTGAAAGGTGACTTAATATTCAAAAATGACTTTCATTTTTCTCCATCACATCAAGTTTTTTGACAAATTGAGAACGAAATATTCACACATTTTCTTCAAAAAATTATGTAATTATGATTTGTATAAGAGTTACAAATGAACTTGCGAGATTATTAATTACCAATTAATAAATGAGTACTGTAAAGCTGCAAAGCGTAGCATTAAAATGCTATGATTGCAGTGAAAGACCTGCCTTCGGGCAGAATTACTATGGATGGAATAAATGAGTTGGGAGAAAATGTTTTAACATCTCACCTCACAAAGTTGCGTGTCTTCAAGATACCAGTTTCAAAAGTATAGTATTACTTCCATCTTCAGTCAAATTCCAACTGTCGTTAACTACTAAATTTCGACAGTCTGGGAAAGCTGAAGATAAAACAGAGAATTGTTTTGAAACATGTCCAAGAACAAATCAAATATATTTCAAGGCTTATGAGCCCCATTTTCAGTGATTACAGACTGATTTTTCTCAAGTTGTCAGCCTTGATTCTTGACTCCTGCTCCCTTTGCCTGTGGTCATTGAACTTGCTAATGAGGTTCCTTTCTCCGGGAAATGCATAATTCTTTCCTTGTTCTTCTGTATGTAGATTTTTTTCCATATAGTGAGTTCATTTATAACAAAGTGTAATTTGAGACTATGTTGCACCCCAATGTTCTCAACTTCTGTAGCATGTTCATAATTTTGACATAAGAACCTCATAATGTTGTTTCCCATTTGAATAATCGGAATGTTTATTGTCCATAACTTCTTTAAATGCATTCCAAGCATTTTTCTCTTTAGAAGTCATAGTAGCTTCAAATTTTCTGTCTTTAGCTGGAGCTCTGATTTGAGGACCCACGAAGATTTCTTCTTCTAATTTTGCTTCAGACAAAACAGGAAATTTATCACTGAGATGTTTAAAACAATCACCACCTTGGTCAAGGAATTCCACAAACTGTTTCATGGCACCAAGTTTTATATGAAGAGGTGACAAAAGCATTTTCTTAGGATCTATTAGGCTATTTCTTATTATTAACTTTTTTTAGGAATTAACAGTCACTCATCATCATCATCATCATCCTCTTATCGTGTCCACATTTCGGAACGTCAATTCCAAATATGCCTCCAATCATCTCTATCTTCCCAAGCTTTCCTTCTTTTTAGTTCTTCCCAGTTGTATCCTCTTTCTTGTAAACTTTTCTTCACTTGATTAATCCATCTTTCTTGTGGTCTACCTCATGGTCATTTTCCTTGTATCTTGAGATTTAACAGTCTTTGTGGTAGTCTTTCCTTTTCCATTCTTTTTAAATGTCCAAACCATTTTAGTCTATTTTTTCTATGTCTGTTGTTAATTTTTCTACATTTAATATCTCCCTGGTTTTGTCATTCCTTATTCTATTTCTGCTTGTTTTATGTACCATTCCACGTAAGAATTTCATTTCTGTAGCTTGGATTCTGCTCTGGGAATTAACACCATGAGGTATTGTAATCAATTGTACATTAATTTACTTTGTTTATTTTTTATTATTTCACTCACCTCATACTTCATATGAAGTATGAGGTGAGTGAAATAATAAAAAATAAACAATATTAAAGAACCTCATAGTGTTATTTCCTATCTACATAACTTAATTAATTTACTTATTTCAATCATAGTAACAGCTTTAGCTTCTTAATATTAATTTAATAACCGTGAGGCATTATTTATTTAAGTAAAATTTTATCACCTCACCTCATATTCTTCTTCTTCTTAGACTAGTTTCGAAACCTTCTTTGGTTCCATCCTCAGTATTTTCACGACCATTGTTATGTCGTCTTGAAGATATTGAATGTGATGTGGTCTTGAAAATATTGAAGATGGAACCAAAGAAGGTTTCAAAACTAGTCTAAGAAGAAGAAGAAGAAGAAGAATATGAGGTGAGAAGATAAAATTGTACTTAAATACCCCTTATTTTGTTCTTATTACCTGGTGTTAAACTTTTTCTTTTGGGCTTTGTTTCAAATGTTTGTCCCTTATCCTACTATTCCACTCGCACAAATAACATGAATATTTTATGAATCCCTGTTGTTGGCCTAATATCATTCAGATTACTTCCAAATCGCCGCACAACATCCACTGATGTTCAACATATTTAATTTTCACCAAAATATAGTTCAGATTTTCATAATTCTCAATGTTAAAAGCTATAGTAGTTGAAAGAATTATTAAAATTTGAAAATGCAATGCTAATAAATAGCAAATGAACTCAATTGTATAATGTTTCAGGGACTGGAAGTAACAACGTACCTGTATGAGCAGCTCGAGTGCAAGGAAAAAGAATTATTTGTGGTGGTGAGAAACGAGGTAGATCAGAACCAAAGTTGGCAACACGATGAACCCACTAGAAACCATGTCCATCTTGAAGCTGCAAGTAGAGCATTATTACCTGACAGTGCTATGTGTAACAACCGGACGATCAGTTCACCATTATTAGAATTAAATAGATAGTGATCATTTGTCGATGTGGCGATAACGCACAATAAATTAGAAAATAATTGTAGCATTTAGCATATGGTACTGTAAGTCACATCTGTAACCTTTATAATTTATTATGAAATCCAATTTATGAAAGTAGTATTGTTTCTTATATATCTTAGCATTGCATCCCTGTTTAAAATATGATAGCTAATATTTTAATTAAAGTTGAATTAGAAATATAAACCCCTCCTCATAAGATAAATTTTTTCATTTGGACATGTTTCAGAGATCATCATCCCCATTCTGAACTGTTCCAACTGTATGGGTTGAACTTCCATTATAAGCTATTTACGCTGGTGGTAGGTGGATGAACTTTCCTGTTTGCTGAGAATAAAAAAACATGCTATAGTTAATAGTGAGTGGAGTGAAAATATGTTCTCCACTCACTATTAATGATGTAACCTCATAATGTTTACTTCCAAATATTAATTTAAATATGCTATAGTTAATAAATTAATGAGTCATTTTAACATCTTACCTCATATTTCATGTTTTATCAAACACGGTAACTATAGTTTTCAAATGATCTTGTCATTCATTTTCAACCGCCATTATGACTACCGGATATTCGTTGGAATCTCCCTCTATAACGTTGCCATCTGGTGTTGATTTGACGAGCTTCGAGATATCGTTGCCATCTGGTATTGATTTGATGAACTTCGAGATGAGGTCACGTTCATCCGGAATGTCGAAATTCATAGATTTAAATTTGTTCTTCTGTAAGAGAAAATAATTATACAGAAGAAAATATTTATACAGAACAAATTTAAATCTATGAATTTCGACATTCCGGATGAACGTGACCTCATCTCGAAGTTCATCAAATCAATACCAGATGGCAACGATATCTCGAAGCTCGTCAAATCAACACCAGATGGCAACGTTATAGAGGGAGATTCCAACGAATATCCGGTAGTCATAATGGCGGTTGAAAATGAATGACAAGATCATTTGAAAACTATAGTTACCGTGTTTGATAAAACATGAAATATGAGGTAAGATGTTAAAATGACTCATTAATTTATTAATTAAGAACCTCATAATGTGTTTCCCAATTTTAACTTTGAATATGCTATAGTTACATGTTCATGGTTGAAAGATTGTAGAATTAAAAAAAAAAGGCAAAGCTGTTAAAATAATTGGAAAAACCAGCAGAACTGATGGCTTATGAATAAATTTACATACAAAAGAACAAGAACAGTATAATGAATTTTGACTTTCATCCATCCATCCACCACCAGAAGAAAGAAAATCAGCTTACATTGGAAATTTAATCAAAACACTTGGAATGGAAAACAGTTGATAATGGTGTCTGATGTACATGACTTCTAACTGATAACTACTCACTACAGTCTCCAATTACATTTTATGTAAGTGAGCAATGGCACGCCAGAAAATTATTATGTCCAGCCAGGTGAGAAAATTCATCTTTTGAGGTGTGTATATTTCTGATTCAGTTGTAATTAGTTTAATCTCCTAGTGTTGATTCATAATTATTTATTTTAATAACTACTATTTTACATAAAATTTATAGGCATTAAAAAGAGAGCTAATATTTTATTTAATAATGCTTTTAATTAAATGTGATTCAAGAGCTGTCAAATTTTGATCAAAGGTTTATTATTTCAATTTTGAGATTTTTTACATACAGTAAATATACAGTGCAGGACCCAAAGCTTTATTTATCTTCTCAAGATTTTTTTAATAGATCATTGATCCCTTCTGGGTTTTAACCATAAATTTTAAATCCAGAGGAGAACATAGGACCCACTAAACCACTGGGATTGGTCTGTTTTAATGTATATCTTCAGAAAACCCTTAAGGGAAAATTTTACTAAGTAATTTTAGTGATTATAATCTTATAACACCACTTCCTACTGTGTAATGTTTCTCTGTTTGGTATGAGATGTGACACAAGAGAATAAGTTTCTGTCCTTGGAGATTTTTTTTTTCCCGAAATTAACTTGTAAATACCACAAAGAGGCGTATAAAAATTTACATTAAGTCATGCAAGAGTTTTCTAAATTCTAAAATAGCATATTGAACTATGGCTTGTATTCAACCAAGCAGCATTGGGGTAATTGATAAATCATAATATTTTATTAAAATAACAAATTTGCCAGTTGAACACAAATGGGACATGAAGTGGGAACTTAATTTTTCTCCAGAGCCTGCAACAACCATTGCTAAATTGCGATAACAGGTGTAAGATGCTTCTGACAATCTATCACAGGATGCCATTTGGCACATTTATGTTCTTTGCATGCAAGAATACGTGCTTGAAATGCCCCCCAGAAGGGAGTACACTGTATATTTTGATGTGACTGTTTGAGCACTCTTTATTGTGACATGTGAGTTTCATTTGGTCCGATAAACTACCTGTCACATCACTTTTCAATAAAATGAACTTGTCCTTGAAGATGTTGAATTTTTTTCCGGCAGTGTATTTCGATGTACGATTGCCAGATGAAGCTAGTATTAAAGGCTTCATTATTATTTACTGTTACCAGCTAGGTGGGGCTCTTGACATCACAGATGCAGGAAAGAGAAATGTTGATTGATAACCATGAAGGAAGCATCAACAATGCATGCAGTTTTGACCTATTATTTCATGAGAGTTCCTTTGACAAAGAAACCTGATCGGCTGATGCGAAAAGTATGAGTTGTTTAAATACACAATTTCCAAAATAATATTTTTAAATTACTCATACTGTTTAAAGAATTAAATTTATGCCAGTTATAGGGTACAAACTGCAAACTAAACACGATGGACTAGTGGTTATGCTCCTTGCGGGTTCAAACCTGGCTGGGATCGGTGTATTTTTTTAGGACAGAAAAATCCAAGGAGTAAGTTCTCTGGGAAAGACTTTAAGCTGTGGGTCCCAAGTCTGAAGATTTTCAGGCTCGTAAAAGATCCTTAAGCCTGAATAAAGAGGCCTGTAAGCAAAATTTACTGACATCAACATCCTGGTAATATCTTAGTTGCCTGTTAGATGTCTCATTGGGTCGGTATGTTGACCACATGCTATTCATGACATCTACAAGCAAATAAGGTAACTAAAAATTAATTTGGTATAGTAACTCCTTATAAGGGAAAGGCTATGGCTCAACAATGGGCTACACCATTATAGATAGATATGTATTCTTTGTCAGCTATTAAATTAATTTAGATTAAGAAGCTTAATTTATATTAGTCCTATGCCTTAGCCAACTGGCATAATGCCTTGATGCAGAGCTACAGGACTTGTGCTGGTTCAAGTCCCCATGGGGGAAGAAATTTTCTCATGGAATTTTGGCCAATACGGGATCGGTGCTCACCCAGCATCATAAAGAATTTAGGTAGCTACAATAAGTAGCAACTTTCAGTTGAGAAAACCAAATATAAAAGCTAGAGGACCCGACATGCTGACCACATGTCACTCTATACTGGCTAGATGATAATCCACTTTTGTGGGTATGAGGCTAGCAGCTGGGTGGTAGGCCAAGGGCTTTTGAGGTCTGTTGAGTTATGGAATATTTTTTATTTATATTATATAACTGAATAACACAATTGAATGATGAACATATATACATTATTTGTGGAACAAACAATGTTAAGTTTGGCAAATGCACAATATGAGGTGAGTGATAAAAAATTCTACCTTAATTAAATGCACTCTTAACCTGCACAAAACAAAACACACAGCGTGTGGATCAGCACCTGAGAATTCTCAGTGTCACATGAACAGCAACCAAGAGGAATAGTTTTGAGTAGCCAAGTGAAGGAAAAAAATATATATATTTTGATGTTAATTTGCAAAATGGAATGGAATATGATTTTATTTCATATAGAACAGATATACAGCTCTAGCAAGTACTGGAGTATTAGCTTGTGGGAAAATATCAAATTATTTTAAGTTTCAAGACCTTAACTAATGCTACTCGAGTCTATGAAAACTAATTCCAAAATTTCATTATCAGTACAAATTATTTGATTTCTTTGATTTGAAATAATTTTTATGTGCCTGAAGATCTGATAAGCTTCTTAGGAGAACATAAAAAAAATAACTAAATTTGAATGAAATAATTGCTGTAAACTGAAAGTCTGTTAGGTAATTTGATGCAAGCTCTCTCATCACTGTTTGAAGGGAGGCACCTTACAATAGATATTCCTATTCCCCAATTACCTGCACATCCTAACAATATTTTTGTTTTAAAATGAAAATGCTAGAAGTGAGGAAATGACTTTACGGGTATATCATCTTAGCTGTATTATTTTGCTACTTCACACATCAAGTGAACTTCACAGGAACAAATTAATCTCATCAAGTTTTTTTAAGACTGGGAACATCTTACCTCAAATTAATGTTGATTTATTCTCAAACATGTTTCGATATAATCTTCTATATCATTGTCAGCTTTGCCCATCAAAACATGTTCGAGAATAAACCAACATTAATTTGAGCTAAGATTTTCCTAGTCTTGAAAAAACTTGATTAAAAGAACCTCAGAATATTACTTCCCAAAATAAACCAATTAAATGAATCTCATTCCAGACTGTTGGTCTGCTGAAGATCTTATTTCCCTTTTATTTGTAAGCTCAGAACAGGATTAGAAATGATAAAATCTGTGAGATGTTTTAATTCTCTATCAGTTTATACAGTAATCTTCAGAATTAAAATTCTACTATTATCAATCAGATATAACTCCTCCTCATTAAAATGTCAATTATATTTTTCCTGTTTATAAAAATTAAAAATAATTTGTATCATCACATAATGTTTATTTGTGTTGACATAAATCATTTGATATGTTAAAGATTTGTGGGACCATAAGTTAAAAGCTTGTGTTTATCAAATAATAAAATGAAAGTATTCATATAGTAGTGATTGATTGATTGAAAATGGGTTTGTGTGTTAAATGGGTTACAAAAGTGAAATTTTATTTTTAAACTTATTGTAAGAAGTCATTCATGAAGTTCTATGTTTCTTTAAGAATTGGAAAATGTATTAATGTGCTTGGTCATAAATTGAAGTCTTGACCTTCCTTTTATATACAAGTTTTGTGAATTAATTCACAAATAATAGTGATATACTACACATTTTTTTAATTATTTGGAATTATTTTTTAAACTTATGGAGACAACTTAACCCGTCAGTGACGCACCCTTTTACTTGCTTTCCTACTGCATGGACGGAGGCCATTTTAACATTTTAGTATTCCTAGAACACTGATTTGTATAAACGATCATAACTTTTTTAAATATCGATGGATTTGAACGAAATTTTTACTTGTTAGCTCAGAAATAAATGAGAAATTTAATACATGCCGTATGGAGTTCAGTAGCCTTTATAAACTATTAAAAAAAATTTTGAAATCTGAGTTTCTCTCTTCATGATACACATTTTTACTAAATAATTTGATTTGCTCACATTGGACACCCCTGTTTCTTTCTGTGAGACACTAAATATATTGTGTGGCATAGTGCTGATTCATCTGTAACTTGTATATACAAAAGCAGCTGACATAACCAAAATCAGAATGAATATTTAGAAGAGTGAACTCAAGCTCAATCTTGTGTCAAAGCACTAGCAATGTTTATACTTAGAATCTGAATTATTGCTTGGATTCGTATAAAAATTCTACAGCAGTTATTTACAACTGCACAGACCATAAAAATAATTTTCTCTTATTTTAGTACTACTAATTTTAGAAATAAAAAATCACATCACCTTAGTAGTTGAGCTTGGTGTGATACAGCTTGAAACACTCTTCAATACACAGACCTACATCACATTCCTGGCAGCAATAAACAGATGTCTTTCTTCTCCCATGTTTAGTACAAACAACACACCTCCTTTGAGGTTTCAATTTATCACTTTTAGGGGTAATTTTTCTGATAAAGTGTCTTTTAGGTTACGACTGGCGATAATTACGTATATAATGCACGACACCGCGCCTCAGACTGATTCCTTGTAAGTAACATCTATTTGAAAGAGGCAAAATAAATCAGGTATTCCCCTAAACAGGTCGGTTTATATATCAATCGATAGCTTGTATATCATTTTATCGACCTGAAAAATTAGATTGTGAAAAGTTTATTAGAAGCCCTGCAGAAAGCAGCACAAAGCTAGGTCTGTGTGCCATCGAGTGTTGAAGTAAGAAACTACTTCAACCTCAATACCACATGCACAAAATGTGATCACAGCTGATTCATACACTTAGAAAGAAAGCTAAGATCTTAGGCTTCAAAACTATATTGTTCATATGCAAATATAAGAATATACAGCAGTAAAAAAACAAATGAAAATGTCACGTGCATTTAGAGAAAATTACGATTACTTCAATCTCATCTGATTTTTTAAAAAAATAATATGAAATTAAATTTTTAACAAATATTATTTTTATTCATATGTCCTGAAAGCTCATAATTTCTATGTTAAACACAAATAAATTACATATTTGTAGCTTCAAAAATGTACGATCCAGAACAAAAAGAAAACACGCCTGCATAGGTCTATACCACGTATAGATGTCGGCAATAAGTGAAGAAGAGAGGGTCTATACCACGTATGGATGTCGGCGCTGACGGGTTAATGACTTTTTTAAAATGGCAAGACTTAAAAAAAAAAGTATATATATACATTTTAAATATGAGAATACTTAAAAGAATAATTATTCAAGTTACTCTATTTTTAGAGCATGATCTATGAATAATATTGTCTGTTTTAACTATTAATAATACTAATTTAATTTAAAGAAGAACTGAAAAATACTTGAAACGAAAATGTTAGATATCTCCCAAACAAATAAATTAATAAGCATTCTTTTCTATTAAGTTATGTAGATAGGAAATAACACTATGAGGTTTTTTAATATTGTTTATTTTTTATTTCACTCACCTCATACTTCATAAGTATTGTTTATTTTTTTATTTCACTCACCTCATACTTCATAAGTATGAGGTGAGTGAAATAAAAAATAAACAATATTCTTTTCTATATTTTACATTAAAATACAAACTACTAATATGCAATATTTGCTTTCTGTCTAGTGTGTTTGGTAGAGTTGGAAATTTTAATTGTAAATTTTTCAATTTTGGGGCTTAAAAGGGATGGTGAAACACAATTTTTAATCACAAGATTTGTGTATCAGATGACTGGATTAAATTCCAAACCCCTCCACAGTATGTAGGCCTATATTAAGAAAGCATGTAGTACAGTTGATAGCAATTTATCCATTGGATAGGGATGTTCAGCCTGGCAGTCTTCTTAGTGATTTTTGACTTTGTTTTAACTGTAAGAAATTGAATAACTCTCTGAATAATGCTAAACATCTCATTTAAAATTCAGATACTTATTCCAGATGATACAGAGGATGAAAACTTATTGCCATATTTATTACCTAAATGAATAAATAGTTTTTTTTACAAGAACAGAAATACATTTTATTAACTAATAAGTAGTGAGTTGTGAAATCTCACCTTAAAATTAGATTTCATGTCTCACTGTTTATTAGTTATTAACTTGAATGCCTTATAATGGTATTTCCCATATTTTATTTATGAAACAGGAACACATACATACATAATTTAAAAATTAATAATGAGTTGTTATAAAAAAATCAGTTCATTTAGACAGTAAATATTGTTGATAATAATCCATTTTTTGTCCTATAAAATGTTGATTTTGTAGGATATATATGCACTTTTAATGAACATTGTCCTTTCTGCTGTATTATTATGTTGTATTATTATGTTCCCAAGAATGATATCCAGAGGTTTTTTAAAATGATAATAATAGTAATAAATTTACACTGTGGCTTGTGGATCCCATACTACAGTACTGCATTTACTAAGATCCTCTTCCCAGCCAACTAAATCCAGTTCCCTTCAAAAAAAGCATATGATTCAATTAAGAGGGAGGTTGATTATACAGGGAATGATTGGAAAACATTAGCTCAGGATATGGATGTATGGAGAGCTTATGTCTGCTTATGGGTTCGATAGTGTCAGTGAGTTTGTTAGTTCCCTAATGTGTAATGTTTATAATATAAAAATAAAATACCTGAGATCTCAGTCTTCCTCAACTTTGGATGTGGGGTGTGGAGTATTTTCGAAGCATATACTTCATCTTCAGTTGTAAATCGATACTGGTTGTTTGTGAGGATTTTGTAGAGTGAGTTGACTTCACTGGGTGAGTTCTCATTCAGCAGGTAAGTGTTTTTGGTTTCTTTTAGTATCTCGATCTCTTCGAGAATGTTGATTTTCAGTTTGTTGTTTTCTCTATGGATAAAGTGTTGTCAATGGTATTGAATTAGTGATCTGTTTTGCAAAACTAGATTTGTCTTCATTAAATCTAAAGTCCTTAAAGATGTTTGTTATATCGTATGTTGAAATTTCTAGGACTTTAGATTTAATGAAGGCAAATCTAGTTTTCCAAAACATGTCATAGAAACAGGTCACCAATTTAATACAATCGACAACACTTTATCCATCATCCATAGAGAAAACAAACTGAAAATCAACATTCTCGAAGAGATTGAGATACTAAAAGAAACCAAAAACACTCACCTGCTTAATGAGAACTCACCCAGTGACGTGAACCCACTCTGCAAAAATCTCACGAAGAACCAGTAACGATTTACAAGTTGAAGATGAAGCATATGCTTCAAAAGTACTCCACATCCAACATTCAAAGTTGAGGAAGACTGAGATCTCAGGTATTCTATTTTTATATTATAACATATATACATGTGGTGCCTACTACAAACGGTTACAACTAGTTTATTATACTCCAATGGAAAGAAACCATCTCCTCCGTTGTCCAGCTTTTGTAGAAGAGACCAGCCTTTCTGCTAAATATTGGAGTGCAAGAGAGCGAATGATTTAATTATCAAGTGCTCGACATTAGATACCAACCATATTATAAAATATTACATAGTAACCTCAATGGTGTTTCGTCATGAATTTTAAAAGTATCGGTTCCCTAATATGATCCCAAATACAGGGCTCATGAAGCCCTGGGGTAGTGGGAGGTTAAGGCTCCCACCATTTGTAGACAATTGGTAATAGATGTCACCAGGTTGTCAACCCTGCATGACAGTTGTCTTTACCCCCAGAATAATAATTATAATACCAGTAATTTTTTTTTTTTTTGGAATAGTTATGCTCAAGTAGATTTAATGCACATTATAATTTTATTGTGTAGTACAGTCTTCTATATTTTATATATTATGATTGACATGCTCTATCTAGTGTCAAATTGCATTTGTTTCTTAAACTGATAATAAATTATTTTTCTCTCACAAATTTATGTGAGATTCTGTTACTACATTACACAAAGAAGGTTGTACTATTTTGAAACATGTCAGGTGAAAAAAAACATATTTTACGAGGTAAGGTGTGAAGAAGTTTCCAATTTATAATTATATAATATTGATAAAATATTAATAAATTACAATAGGAAGTATATTTTGAGGTTCTTAATAAATAAGGTGAATCTGGAATCATCTTATCACATAAATTGTTATGTTCTTATCTGGACAAGCTGATAATGATGTGCATAGCATATCAAACATGTTCAAATAGAAAACAATTTATGAAATAAGATGATTCCATATTCACCTCATTTATTGATAATTTACCTCATAGTGTCATTTCCTATTAAACACTTTTATTATAATGTGCTATCTTCTTTATTTTTATTGACCTTATCTCAAATGGTTGTAATAATAAAATTTGTGACTGGCTTCTACAATATTTAAAACTAACTGCTTAACTTTTGATTATAATTATTATATTTTGCAGAGTGCTCACTAAGTAATTTATTACTAGATAACCATGTACAAATTGAAGTTGAAGTTTGGGTTGTGTTATGTATGAAAGTGTTTTACTTTTGATGTTTTTATTGTAAATTTAACAATTCTCACTGAAGGACAAATTATATTTGAAGAGAAAAATATATTTAACTTTTATAGGAATTAATCACTATGAGGTTTAATTTTGGTGAAATTAAATGTTTCTTACCACTCCTCATATAAATCTTCTAAGTACGAGTAGATCGCAATTTTGAGAGACCAGAGGTTCATCGGTCCACCAACAGAGGGAAGAAGAAGAGTTTCTTCCGATCGACATAACATCAGTTGCCAAAGAAATACTGAAGATGAGACCGTTATGGTCTCAAAATCGCAATCTACTTAGAAGATTTATATATGGAGAGGTAAGAAACATTTAATTTCACCTAAAAAAGGAAAATATATGCCTAGATTGCGGTTTGAAAATGTATAAGAGAAAAAATTGCATTTGAGATTGGAGGTCCTAGGATAATTCAGTAGAGCATTAGCATATAAAGCTAAAGGTTCTGGGTTTAAACCCCAGTCCAGACGTATATTTTTCTCTTCAAATGTGTGTTTTACTTTGTTTATTCACAGTGATAATATCTGATTGTTACAATATTTTATATGATTTTTTATATGAACCGTGTGGTTTTGTCCATAGTTTAGATACTTTTGCATATATTCTGACTTGCAGTTTTTTAAAAACTTTTTGCCTCTTGTATGGTTTCTTAAAGAAAACAATAATGCTGAATATTTCAGAATAAAGCATCTTCTTCCATCATGTCTATTTTTTTAATTTCTGTTATCTACCTATTAATTAAAAAAGTATTTTAGTACTCTAATACTATTTAACTTTCATAGGAAAAAATCACTATGAGGTTTAATTTAAGATTTAAATTAAAAAATATTTTATAGCCCACCTCATATCCAATCTTCTAATTATACCGGTTTCGAAGCCTGGGCAGCTTCATCTTCAGTAATTTCTTATGTCAATCAGGAGAACTGCTTCTTCCTCCCTCTGTTGGTGGACTGATGAATCTCTGGATCAAATCAGAATCAGAGGGAATTTCGAAGTTCATAAGTTTTTTGAAATTCATCGGAGAACATTTTTTGACAACTCACCTCGTAAATTTTGTGTTTTTCACGAAACTGCAGTTTCAAACATATCACGTGCATCTTCAGCCATAACTCTGACTGATAAAATTCTTCGGCCACGAACTCTTCTATTGTCACCATCTTCAGTGCTGCCATCTATGGTTGAATTTATGAAAAACATGAAATTTATGAGGTGAGTTGTCAAAAAAATGTTCTCCGATGAATTTCAGTGATTATACCTCATAATGTTTACTTCCCAACATTAACTTAGTATCATAAGTTTTCTTTCTTTTTTTTTTAGAGGAATTAAATGGTTTTCTTATGTGGATATTTTCCCAAACCATGAGTTCTTTTTGTTTTTCTATTTGTTTAATGAGACTGGTTTTTGTATCAATTAGATGTTTTTCAGACCAAGCATGAGCAGCTACTGCTTCCACTTCACCATATTTTACATTTCTAAGATGTTCTTTCACCCTTCTTTTCAAATTTCTTTTTGTTTTCCCTATGTAAATTTTGTCACAATCTCTGCATTTGATCTGATAAATTCCTGATTTGTTTTCTTCTTCAATTTTTTTTCATTTTTGTTAGTTTTAATTATCCTATTTAGGCTGTATTCATTCTTTGGTGCCAATATTGGTATTAAACCTTTTAAAAATTTTTTAAACAAAATTTCTGATTATAAGTCAAGATGGATGCAACATGTTCATCGAATGGAAGATCACAGAATACCCAAACAAATGTTAAAATATCAACCTGCAGAAAGAAAAAGACCAGGACGTCCACTCAAAAGACTTTTGGATGGTGTTTCTCTTGAGGCCGAAACAGGTCAACAAATGGCCTAAATTCGTGAATGTACTATGATGATGATGATGAAACATTTTTTGAAACTTGTAGTGTTTCAATGGATGGTAAGTGATTCTGATTTGATCCGGAGGTTCATCGGTCCACCAACAGAGGGAGGAAGAAGCAGTTCTCCTGATCAACATAATGTCACTTGACAAGAAATTACTGAAGATGAAGCTGCCCAGGCTTTGAAACCAGTATAATTAGAAGAACGGATATGAGGTTAGGTATAAAAATATTTTAATTTAAATCTTACACTAATACTACTTTATTATTTCTAATAAATTTAGTTATTCCGTGTTCCATAGCATCATCCTTGAATATATATTTGAGCTCAGCCACTAAAATTACCTCTCAAATTCATATTCCATCTTTAATTTAATATAAAGTGGACTATGTGACTTAATGGAAAGAAAAATATGTATGCTTGATAAACTATTTTCTTTTAAACAAAAAAATAAATACCTTTAGAATTATTATTGACTATCCATAGGACTGCTTTAGAAAATTAATTTAAGTTTCTATTCTAGAATTTAAAGATGACAATTTTCCACTAATAAATATATATCAGAATGGAGTTGGCCAATGTTTCTGGACAATAGTTTACTATTACATCGTCTTTCACATATTAGATTTAGAGATATGTTTTCTGTTCAAGGAGTAAGCACAGTTGTTGATGGAGGATGCTGCAGTCATGTTTATGCAGGAATAGAACATGTTACACTGCTAACTATGAAGTGTATGCTGACAGTACAGGTCTAGTTAGAAAGTTTGTTAGCAGTGCACATTGCAATATGTAAATTATCTTTCTGCCTTGTGAATTAATCACTTTTCTTGGAGACTTTTAGGTGTCTCTATACTTATACAATACATACGTAGCTCTATAATACAAATTGTTGTATCGACATGAAATCACTGTTCAAAAGCGAACGATGTGGTTACAATTGCTATTAAAAGGCAACTGTGATTCTTTGCCCACTGTACACTGCCTTATATTGTGTCACATGTAGCAACAAGCAGTGCTTTGCTATACGTCTGCCTGCAGAGATATTTTGAATGACTAATACAGTCTCTAACCATAATTTTTAGTAAAGCTATTGAGGTTGTTGTCATGAAAAGATTTTAAAAATATTTTTACAGGTCTTCACTGATCCTATTAGTAGACATCAAAAATGACCATGACCAAAATTAGATATACATGTATATATATGTTATATTGCAGATTTTCACGGATATAAGTATGATTAAGAAAGTTTTCTTTGGTTTTCTGCATCATGGATTCAAGTTCAGCCTCTGGCCACTGATTTTGATGTTTTGGCATGATCCCGCATTCCAGATCACAGCGAAAACTCTGTGTGTTTAATTATATAAGACCTAAACCTATGACTCGAACTAATCATTCCTTGATAATGGCATGTGGGATCATGCCGAAATGTCAGAATCAGTGGCTAGAGACCGAACTTGAAGCCATGATGCGGAAAACCCAAGAAAACTTTCTTAATCATATATATATATATATATATTTGTTAATGCTGTAACAGCCAAAATTTTTGTTCACTGTATATATTTATTTTTATTTCATTCTAATTTTTAGATGCTTTAACATCTAAGGTAATGATATATTTACCTTAAAAATTATAGTATGAAATGAATATGACTATTTAACTCGTGTCCAAAATGCCAGTCAATGACCAATCATATTTCAATGAATTTTGATTTACAACCAATCACATTCGTTTTTCACCTTGATTTTATCACTTTTATTTTATCGCTTTCATTTCAGCAAGTGGCTCCCAGATTGTATATATATACATATAGTGCACAAATGTAACCAGAGTCTGCTTGCGAGATATAATAGAAAAACATTCGTAGCAATTGATTATACCACAAAAAAAAAACACTGTTTGCACTTTCTTAAATGTATTATTTCCCACGAATTTACGTTGCAGAAAAATATAATTGACGCATTTACATCATAGGACAACAGAAATTAATTAATAACCCGTAATGATGTGTTCCATTTTTTCTCCACTAGGGTGCATTCTTACAATATTGCGATTCTATTTGGCAATAAATATGATCTGGTTGCAGTGATGAGCAAATGAAACAATGTTTCTCATTTGTTTTCAAACATCGCTGTTTATATTAAATATTTTAAAATAACTATATGTAATTAATGATTTGTGAGTAAACAGCTTAATTTTATTTGTTAAATAGTCTTAACAAATACCACTCTTGATTTCCAAATTCTATAGATAAATTGGAAATCACTTATGGCATTACTTATGATAAAAATGAATCCTGATAATAAATTTTCAGCCCAGTATTTGCCTTGATGACAGGAAAACCGTGAAGAAATCTCAGTCATGTTGATCAAGCTCCAGTGTTTGAACCTGGGTTCTCCCGAATATGAGTCTCAAATGCTACCACTTGTAAAGTTCTTTCATGCTTTTTCTGATTAATAAATCTTTTACTTACAAGAGAATAGACCTAGAGATTGATCAGATATAAATGGCAGGAACAAGTTATGAAGAATGTTGAAAGGTGAAGAATAGATTGAAGTATAGGAGATGGAAATGTGGAATGATTGAAAAAGGTGAAGTCTGGCACAAGACAAAAGGGGTATGAGCAAAGATGAAGAGTGAAAGAGATATAAAAGGGATGTTAGGAAAGATGATTGTGAGAGAAAGGGAGAATTTTTTAATAGTTTAGTGAATATTGTATTTTAATACTTTTATGACAGTGTCTATGTATCCTTGATGCAGTAAGAACTATAGCATATCTTAAATAATTATATGAGAATAAATATTCTTACTAACACAATATTTTTAAATTAATTAATTTATATTTCTCATACTAGAATAAAATACACACACACAATATATAAAATATCTATGATAATTAAGGAAAAAGTAGTAGTTGATTTTAATTAATATTGCAATTGTTTGCAACTTCCCTCTCACTTGACTGTGTAACAACCATCTCAGAATGCTACATTATATAATGATATTCCATAAAGAAGTTAGTCTACTAGACTGAGAAGTAGGTTAACAGCTGTTATCTTATTAGCATGTTATTCCCACATAACAATAGCACCCATTTCAACAACTCTAGTGTAAAGATTACTTATTTCCTTCCAGAAGTGAAAATTCTCACAACACAATATCATACTGAAAAATAACATTATTCTCAAAAGCACAAATGTGCATATACACATCAATTAAAAATAAACAAAAATACAATAAAATTTTGAATATATTATTAAAAAAATAACAAACCCATGTAGGCATATTTTCTTTCTTGCAATGTTTTCAAATTTTTAATATCATAAATCTGCTAATAAATAAAAAAAAGTATGATTCATTAAAAACTGCGAGTTGCTATATAGAAATAATTTTAATCATTTTTTTTTTAATATATGGAATTTCTAATTTTGCACCAACTTGAATACCTTAAAAACAGTACCGGTAAGTTTAAATTATTGTTCATACATGAAGTTTCATTATCCAGACCTTCCTTACAATTTAAATATTTTTATTTGGTTTCAAAGTTTTCCCTCATTTCAAAACAAATGTTATGTCTAAACTAATGTTCAATCTTGAGCAGTACTGTATTAAAAAAAATTGTAAATCTCAAAATTTGGTTTTGTTAACATACACACTTTAATATACACCTTAAGACAAAAATGGGAAGTTCTTGCATATATATGAAACCTTTTATATGTCCCTTTGACATTTATGGAGGATGTCATCTCTAAGATCTTGCATGATGGAATAAAATATACTAAAGAAAAATCTCACTTCAAAAGCCTTCATTTTTTTGTCTTGAGATTCTACATGTATACTTAAAATTATGAAATATTTGATTTATTACCTTATAGTGCTCCTATCTATATTCTAATTCTAATGTATTCTGTTATTTCTAATTTACATTCCCTTCCTCACCCTCATAATCTGATACACTGATTAATAAACATAAATAAATAATTAATTTATTGTATACTATTTCTCTTCTAAAACGAATGTCTGATAAATTGAGAAAATACATAATGAGAAATAAACAATTTTCTAATGGTTTATTTTAGGAAGTAATGTTTTGAGGTTCTTTTAATCAAGTTTTTTTTGAGTCTGTAATCATCTTACCTCAATTTAATGTTGATTTGTTCTCGAACATGTTTCGATATAATCTTCTATATCATCTTCAGTTTGGCCAGACTGATGTTGTGAACCCTGAATGTCAATATCAGTTCCCTCTTCTGGCTGGCCGAAGAACCTCCATACAAGGTCACATTCAGCAGGAATTTCGAAATTCACAACCCTATTTTTGTTCGTCTGAATGTAAATTTTTTCCCAAATGGTGAATTTCTTTGTATTTTCTAACTGTTGTAATAAATTACATTGTGTTTTTCAGCCCAGTTGCTGCTCATGTTTGGGCTGAAAAACACAATGTAAATTTAAACACTAAATTATTAAAACAGTTAGAAAATATAAAGGAACTCACCATTTGGGGAAAAATTTACATTCAGAAGAACAAAAATAGAGTTATGAATTTCGAAATTCCTGCTGAACATGACCTTGTGTCGAGGTTCTTTGGCCAGCCGGAAGAGGGAGCTGATATCGACATTCAGGATTCACAACATAAAACTCATCAGTCTGGCCAAGCTGAAGATATATAGAAGATTATATCGAAACATGTTCGAGAACAAATCAACAGTAAATTGAGGTAAGATGATTACAGACTCAAAAAATCAATTTTCTATTTTAAACTTCTCAGCTGCATTTTATTTCATCTTCAACTGAAAGGTTTCTAGAAAAATAATTAAAATAATACAATCAAATATTGATACAAACTATTAATTTTATTTTTATAAACTAAAACAAAATCAAATTATGAAAAGTAAATAAATAGTGTAATAATGACAACATCAAATTAAATATAATAATTTAAAAATTTTAATATTAACTGATATGTTTTTTGAGGAAATTTAACTGAAAGTTAATCATAATAATATATTTATTATATATTAAAAATTAACAAACCTATTTTTAAAAACTGAACTCTAGAAATGTAGTAATCCTGAATACTGATATATGTATTTATGCATGACAACATCAAATTAAATATAATAATTTAAAAATTTTAATATTAACTGATATGTTTTTTGAGGAAATTTAACTGAAAGTTAATCATAATAATATATTTATTATATATTAAAAATTAACAAACCTATTTTTAAAAACTGAACTCTAGAAATGTAATCCTGAATACTGATATATGTATTTATGCAAATCTATTTCACAACTATTTTGTCCAAATATAGCACCCAAAATTAGAATTCTCATTAGATTTGAATGCTAATCCGTTCTGTTGCTTACCAGTAACTTCATTCAAACTTATAATTTTTTTCTGTAACAATTCTCTGTTAAAATTATTGACTTAGGTTACATTAATTATTGTTGGCTATTATTGCATGGAATGTTTAAATTACTGGTACTACCTTAGCTAGTCTCGAAAAGGAGAGTAAACAGAGAAGAAAATCTTATGAAGCTACTTTTAAGTGTAAAATAATTCTTTATGCTGATAAATGTGGCAACAGAAAGGTAGGAAGAGAGTTCAACATATCCGAGAGCTTGTGCTGACAACAGAAATTGGCAATATTTATAATTAAAGCTATGAGAAAGAAATTCACTAGCTCTCATGAAGGAAGACATCCTAACATTGAACAAAAAGTTTTGGAATTTTTATGTGAAAGGAGAAAAAACTGTCCACCTGTGACTATTGATACCATAAGAAGCAAAACAAAAGAGGATGCTGAAGTTCTTGGTATATCTAAAGAGGAATTCAATGCTAGCCATGGATTGGTGGATCATTTTATGAAGTGGACTGGCTTATGTCTAAGATACCATACAACAGTATGCCAAAAGCTATCTGCAGATTTTAAGGGAAAACTTCAAAACTTTCAATAATATGAAAGAAAATAATTTTTCAATGGGATAAATAGGTGATGTTGACAAATTGCCACTTTGGTTTGATGTGCCACATAACTACACCATTATTGATAAGGGGACGAAGAAAATTATCATGAAAACTTCAGGATGTGCAAAAACAGCACGTAGCAATAATGCTGGTAATCACAGCAAATGGGGCAAACTCTTTCTTAATATTCAAGCAGAAAATATGTCCACAAACTCCTAAGAATGAAAATTTGTTACCTGCTGATGTCATTGTTGAAAACCAAGAGAAGGGGTGGATGACAAGCATTAATGCTCGACTGGCTCCAAAATGTATGTGAACACCATTCGGGTGTGATTTCCATTTGACCATCAATGCTTTGACTGGATACATTTTGTCACTGATGATGTAAAATAGAAAATGCATTGCCTTGTTGTTGTTCTTGGAGGGATGACATCTGTATTGCAACCCATGGATGTTAGCATAAATAAACCTTTCTAAGGCTATGTTCAGGCAGAGTACAAATCTATTGTTATATAAAACAAATTTACAATAAATGCTGTTAATTTATCCTACCATTGTTGCACGTATAATTCAGTAACAAATTATTTTTTATGATTTTAAGTTTAAAAACAAAGTATTAAATTTGGGCTACAAATTATATTAAATACAGTATTTTGAATAAAATATAATGAATATTAATATTGGATTTTCGACAGATTCAACAATCAGATTTTCTAATAGAAATTATTAATACAGAGTGCATCAGAAAACCGCTATATGTTATGGTGTTATTTGAAGGAGAAGGTTTATTTTTTGGAAACCGAAAGCTGTCAACATGATGAAATTAGCAATTGAGAAAAAATGTCATGTTATTCCAATAGACTAGTATGATTTCCCAAATTGTTGACAATTATGCTTATGTGGCGGAACAGTTTGAGGCAATATAGTGACTTAGTATTTTGTAAGTGATTTGTTTGTTCAAATTGAAAAATTGCCTTTCCAATAGTAATTTCATATTTCCTATAATAATAATATCATCATACGATGCAATCAAATACATCACCGAATTTTGGTAAACAATGTAGGCAAGATAGATGAAAAGATAATATAGGAATATTTTACACTTCTGAGCATCAGTAAAAAAAAATAGAAGGAAATAAGATTAAGAGAAAAATATATTATAAAAAAAAAGGAAAATATTCTTTGCCATCTAAAGAAACAAAAATTATAAATATTGAACTTTTTATAGGAATAAATCACTATGAGGTTTGATATAAGATAAATTAAAATGTTTCATACCTCTCCTCATAATTAATCTTTTAAATAGATCGCAATTTCAGGGTCTTGTTTCTTCAAAAGCTAGTCTAATTAAACAAATTGATAAACAAAAGGAATTCACAGTTTGGGAAAAAATCTGCATTCAAAAAAACAAAGAAAGAAAAACTTATGAACTTCGAAATTTCTGCAGATTTTGACCTGATCCAGAGGTTCATTGGTCCACCAACAGAGGGAAGGAGAAGTGGTTTTCCGATCGACATAACATCAGTCGGCATAAGTGTACTGAGGATGGGGTTGCCAAGACCCTGAAATCATGATCTACTTAGAAGATTAATTATGAGGAGAGGTCTGAAACATTTTAATTTATCTTAAATTATAAATATCCCTATTAAAAGAAGAAGAAAAAAATATTGTCCAGTCTATATAAAGTGTCATGCTCTTAACAGTCTCAGCATAAAAAAGAGCTAAAAATAACATGACAGATTCATCTTGAGCTTCATTTAGTATTTTTGATCCAGGTCATTAGGTCAAATTGACAAACTTGACTTCTCAGGTACATTATACTGTATCATGACAATACAGTGTGTCAGAAATCTGGGCAGTTTTCTGTGTCGTGTAAGTGTCAGTCTATCAGAGTCTAATTTCAATTCTGTCAACTTGTTATAGACCATTGCTCTCTCCTGCACTGTCAATTCTCTGTTTCGTCCAAGGACCCAAATTTGATCTGTAACAGGAAAAAAATGCATGTAAAATTCAAATTCACTCATATTTAATATTTAAATAAATAATAATCTTTTTATCAATTAACTGGTTTAATATGAATCTGAAATTGTCTTGATAAATTTTAAAAAATATGCAAATATATATTTTGTTATTTCTTTCTTCCTTTTTTTTTCAACAAAATCAATAATATGAAAAATCTACAAACCAGATATATATGCTGATGAAAAATGAAATAATATGTCAGAAATTTTTCCAAGATTTTAAAATAATTTTCATCTATTTACTTCAACTTAAAAAAGGAAGAATATGAAATTATGTTAAAATGTCTATTTTTAGACACTTAAATGTAACAAAAGATAATGAAAAATGAAACATTAAACAAGATGAAAGATAATTTAATTCTTCTTCTAAATGTATGTATATATGTTAACAAAACATGTCTTAAAAAGTAAGAACAAATTATTGAAAAATATATGAAGCATGAATTGACAAGCTTGACTTATCTTTTTAGTTAAAAATCATTAAAGAATATACCAGTAGAGTTCATCTCCTTGAGTAAAATGGTAAAATGGATTCTAATCTTCTGCTGATAATTACCTGAGTACATAACCCCCATATTTGAACATGACCAGAGAATAGCATAATTATCATAATCAGTGTCAAGGACGAGTAGCGTCCAGAGCTTGGCATCATGCGAGCAACAGCAGAAGGAAACTTTGTATCCACTCTGTAGTCCAACTCTGCAGAACCATTCTTAATAGGAACAGCTGTGCCTAGACTCACACTGGGACTGCCAGTTCTACAAAAATAAAATAATATTAAGACAAGAAGATATATAAATAAAGAAATCAAAACTGAATATATAAAATGATTATTAGACCAATCATTTAATAATTAAATTAATGTTTTTATTACCTCACCTCATATCTTTTTTCTTCTATACTGCAGTTTCGGAGCTTATCTCCATCGTCAGTAGCCTCTGGTCGACCGGTGTTATGTCGTTTCTTGGCGGTTTCCTTCTTTCAGAAGAAGGTCGACCAGAGGCTACTGACGATGGAGATAAGCTCCGAAACTGCAGTATAGAAGAAAAAAAGATATGAGGTGAGGTAATAAAAACATTAATTTAATTATTAAATTAAACCTCATAGTGTTCTTTCCCTGTGAAAGTTAAATAGACCAATCATTGTCTACAGAAGTGAGAGGGTTGGACACTAATAAAAAGAATCGAGTCATATCTAATGACTTCAGAAGAGAAAATTCGGAGGATAATTATGTGGACCCAAACTTGACAATGGACAATAAGATATAATATGGAATTGAAAATACAATATAAGTAACCTGATATTGTAGCTGAAATTAAGGCCTGAAGATTGAAATGGTTTGGGCATGTCATTAGAAAGGAAGAGGACGACATTCCAAAAATAATCAAAACCTAAAGGTCAACGTAATGTGGGGTGACAGAAATTGGGTTGGTTGGATGATGTCAAGGCAGATTTGAGAGCTTTGGGAGTTAAAGGATGGAGAAATAAAGTGCAAGACAAGAGAGAATGGTCGGTTATTAAAAGACAAACCTAAAGTCAATGTAATGTGGGGTGACAGAAATTGGGATGGTTGGATGATGTCAAGGCAGATTTGAGAGCTTTGGGAGTTAAAGGATGGAGAAATAAAGTGCAAGACAAGAGAGAATGGTCGGTTATTAAAAGGCAAGCTGAAGCCACAAAAAAAGACAAAAAGAGGAAAATAATATTTTCTCTTTAATGCTATCATCGAGACATCCAGAACTATACTAATGATCTCAGGCATGTCATGATCTACAAGTATACTGAGATCTTAGCATGTATGTGTACTACTGATAGTACAGATCACATGAAGGCCTTATTATATGTCCATCACAAAGGAGCCAATTCCTCAGCAAGTTAAATTTATGTCCAATTTCGTTGGTTAATGGAATATATTTTTCTCTTGTTAATTAAATTGCATGTATCCAATATCTAATTTTGTGGTGAGAAAACAGAAAATGAGGCTGTTTGAGCAATTTTCAAATTTTGGGTTCCAATTGGTCTGATTTTGCTGATTTACAGAATATGTTTTATTTTGATTCTTAAATCGTTTATACCGAGTTTCGTTGTGAGAAAACAAAAATTGCAGCCATTAGAGTATTGAAAATATTTTTACTAAAGTTTCACCTTACATAGGTTAACCCCAGCACCTAATAGTCCGATTTTGTGATTAACAATCTTAATCTTACTTTTCTTATTTAAATATTTTATGCCAAGTTTTATTGCAAAAAAAAAAATGAGACCAATAATGGTATTTTTAAATTTTCGTTTCAGGTTAACTTCGCTCCTAATGATCCAATTTTGCTGGTTAATGAACTGATTTTAATTTTCTTAATTTATTGTTATAGACCAAGTTTGGTTAAAAAAATGCAGCAGATACTACCTCAGTAGCTACATTACTTCAGAACTGGCCAAAATGTGGAGTTAATTATATTTTCTGGTTGATACAATTCATTTCTGATCATTTTTAAAATTATATGAATCAGTTGGCAAGACACCCAACTGAAGACCATGTCCCAGATTAAATTACAGGCATTAAAGGAGATTTTCCATGTCTAGATTGGACCAGAGTCCCACTTATTCATATTTAAAATGAATACTGGAAATGTTTAGGGTACCGGTATGGCATACCAGAAAAGAGGGTAAGCCACCTTACCACCTGCACTTGACATTAGCAAAGAATGTATTAATTCCTATGTCCACACTCCTGTTGAACCTTCATGGTCTGTTAATGATGCATCTTTATCTTACTTTTAAGATAATTTGATTACAGTAATTTATTTGTTACCTAATTTACAAAAAAAACATAACTTACAGTCGTCCAATAGTCTTGATGGTCACTTTGACAGTTCCTGATGGTTTTGGTGTAAATAACAAAGATGTGCAGGTGGAAAACATCTCCATCAGATAGAAAGATCTCTCCACTTCATACCATTGACCACCAATCTGAACGTAAAGAAAAAAAAATTATTGAAATCAACTAGCAGTAACCAGCGAAGTCTAAATACCAAAATTTACACAGTATAGGCTTAGGCCTACTGTTTGCAATTTCGTTGAAAGTATTAATAACCACTATAACTACTACTATAGGGCTTTGGTTTTACTTTCCCATTCAAGATCATACAGCAAAAGACAGAGATTGAGGTACTCACAGCTACAACTATGCTGGCTTTCTTTCAACTGTCAAACCAGCTCTGGGCTAATGTGGTTATTGTAATAACTTGTAGAATGTGTTTTGCACCAGCAACAGCGACAGAAAGCACATGATGTCAGTTGCTGTAGGGAATGTCTACTGAAAGGAACAACCCCCTCCAAATAGTTGTGGGAATGAGAATTACATGACCTTGAGTGGTAAAATATGACCAAATGCCCTAAAATACTACTATTTTAATTGCTACTAGCTGCTATTATTATTATTATTATTATTATTATTATTATTATTATTATTATTATTGATTTATGAGTTAGTCTTGGTGGAACTTGTGGTTATTATGTTTGCTTCTAGCAGAGCCATATTTACGCATAGGCCATGCTCTGGGGCAGAGATTTGTTGAAGCACAATTTTTTTATTGTCCCTTTTAGCTATGATAAATTATTTATTATTAGTAGACCTGAATTTGTGTAACATAATACACAGCCATTTGACATCTGTCCAGACTGTAATGTTGCGCACATGAATCATAAGTCTAAGTTCACAATTTTCTTATTCCTCCCGTGGTATCTCTTCCCTGTAGGGGTAGTGGGATTTGCATGTACCAATGATTTCAAGAGCTATACCGGCTGTACCATTATAAATGCTTAAATGCTTGTAGGCGTTCCCATTAACACAGGGATTCAAGCCAGAAGCTCAAACCCAATTGTCAGTGCTCAAAACTCGAACAGTATTGGCTCCTTGAGCTGCAACCCAATGTCACATAATACTTTGCACTAACACTGGACTTTAAACACTACAATAGCAGCAGTAGTATCACTATTGAAATGTTGTGGAGACAAACTATGGAAGTTGTTGGTTATTACTTGGTGAATCTCAATCAATCAGTAATATTTTGAGTGCTCAACAGATTAGGGACTTATTTTATGCTATCTTCAGTATTTTGCAGGAGGGCGTTTCCTTAAGTTGGTAACTAGAAAGTCTTTTTGTTTGGAAGCACATGTCTGATCATGTAAAGAGCAGTTAAAGCTAGTTTGTCCATATCCAATCTGTCCAAGCCTTGTTCCGAGCCCCGTTGGAGTTGAGGTGATCGTGTGACGAGGAAATGAACAACCATCGGGAGATTGGGTTTGGTTAAGAATTAGGAGGGTTTGGGCATTTGGTGAAGAAAGCATAAGCCACTCTGCTTCATAGCATCTGTTATGTCTGATGTTGTAAGGTGTATAGGTCTGAGAGTACTGTGTTGGTGATGAGTTTTCTGAATTCTGTTAGTAGTTATCTTTGTTTTGGTTTTTTGTAGTGCTTTATATTTCTCTGTGTAATGTATTCTTGTTCATTGTTTCATATGTTAGAGTGTTGGGGTATCGATGTGGCATATGATATGTTGTCCTTAGGATTTTTCACTAATTGGCACATTAGATATAATGATGAATTATATAAACTATATGGTGATATTAATAGAGTGTGATAGGCAGAACATGTGGTACGAATGGACGAATGAAAGACGTGCATAGAAGCTTCTTGTAGGAAAACCAGAGGGAAAACGCCCAATTGGTAAACCAATAATGAGGTGGGAGAATAACATTAACTATGAATTGAAGGAAGTAGATTATTCAGGGAATGATTAGAAAACATTAGCTCAGGATAGGGATGTATGGAGAGCTTATGTCCACACGGCTATGAACATACAGGTTTGATAGTGCCAGTGAGTTAGTTAGTTATGGTGATATTGATATCATTCGGACAATTAAGATGGCAAGAATTAGATGGCTGGGACATCTATACAGGGAAGAGGAATCAGACATATGGTGTAAAGTCACATTGGCAACCATAAATGGAAACCGAAGAGTTGGACATTCTAATATTAGATTGTTGGACAGAGCTGAACAGAACCTGAGAACACTGGGTTTACAAGGATGGAGAAGGAAGGCGGAGAATAAAGACAGACAGAGGTGCATTGTAGGGACAGTCAAGGCCTGCAATGGGCTGTAGAACCAATGATGATGATTTCAAGTTTCTTTAATTGGTTATTTGAAATTTTTGTTAGCATTGGAGATGCATAGAGCATAATGGGCCTTGCTATTGTTTTATATAGTATTATGAGTATAATTCTCTAATAAAGCTGCAAAGCATAGCATGAAAATGCTATGATTATAGTGAAAGACCGGCCCTCAGGCAGAATTATTATGGATGGATGGATAGTATGGATCCCTAGATTGTTGTTGTAGTTAGGTGTTGTCTGAGTCAGAATTGTTTATAGTCCTGATAGGTCTAGTCAGTTTTTGTTGTTTTTTTTAGGTGTGCATTGGGAGTCAGGTCATGTTCAATTGTATCCCTCGAATAAATAATATGAGATTTTGACTTCTCCCACCTTCTCTTACCCTCCTTCTGGCAAGAAGAATCGAAAGTGAGGCAGGTACAGGCTGAACTGTCATGGTGTTTTAATTTATCGTGTTTCTTATTAAAATGTGTCAGACTGCAGTGAAAAACAAAATCATGTATTAACTTGTAGTTATTATATTACTATATATTGTGTGATTCGGCACAAATTAAAATAATTTCTACTCTTCGTTTTTCTATTATTTTATTAAAAATATTAAATTAAATCAAAGTATATTATAGGATGACATTGCTAATTTAAGAGTTAATATACTATCAACAGTTGGAGAAGCAATTCTATTGGCATATGTTTCAAGAAAGGCATGTGTTTATGATTACTGCGGTAATCCAATTCTTATAGCCTACTTAATTTTATTTCCATAATACATTCCATCTCAGTAACACAGTTTAACCTCTAACCTTATATGTACTTTTACGTGCCATACGCCATCTGGGCCTTACAGTGGCATGGCCCGTCAGTAGAAGGGTTTTAACTATGGATCATATAAATATCAAAGTTATATGATTTGTTATAATGAATAATCCTTGTTCATGATTCATAATACTTCTAGCTCGGAAGTGGTGTAGACATACAATTTTTATTAATTAATATTATAATTATTATAAAAATGGAAGTTATGAAGAGGAAATAAGAAATAGAAATAATAAAAGAAAATTTGCAATTGTTTGCCTCAAGGGAATATTGTGGGATAAAAATATAAGTAATAAAAATAATATTAATATATATCATACAATTGTTAAAAACACCGTTACTTATGGAGCAGAACTTTGGTCATTAACAACAAAAATAAGTGTCTTTTGGCAATGGAAATGGATTTTATACAAAGGGCAGCAAGAATTTCAAGAAGAGAAAAAAATTAGAAACTCAGTTATAAGGGAGAAAATGAAGATTGAAGACACTATTTTAGATTATATATTAAAACTCGGCAGTTAAGATGGTACCAGACATGTCTAGCAAATGGAAGAGGATTAGCTATCAAAATGTGTTTTGAAATGAAAACCTGAGGGAAGTCGAGGCAGAGGAATACCTAAAACTTCGTGGAGTCAGGAAATATATTTATACATGAAGGAGAAACATCTACAACCAGGAGATTGGATGGACCGACAAAATTGGCTATTAGGAATCGGACGATGTCAAAGACATTAATCAACCGATGATCTATTTATCTATTATTATTAGCTACAGTGAATATTTTTATATAATTAATATATTTTTATATGATTCATTGAAGTACAAACAAAAATTCTGGGTAGTTCGAGTTCAAACACGATCAACCCGGATATTAAATTACCCAAATCAATATTGCAGCAAAGATTTACCTTTAAAAATCAAGTCCTCAGTGATTATTAGAGTCCGGATGTTAGTCACTTAAAAAATTCAAAATAGGCAGGCAAAAAGGCACTAAAAATTCAAAATAGACTCTTACAAAAAATGTACAACAATATAACTTTTTCAGTTTTACGTTAAGAATGTAAACATATTATGCTATCAATAGCATGCGAAGATATAATAGATGCTTTTGGATTTGTTTTACCTTTTTACAAAGAGCAGAACTGTCACTTGAGAATATTTCCACACCGAATTATTTCACGAAATTGGTCAGTTTGTCTTTTATTGTTGTCCACTCTTTAGGTATTTCAAAAAAACTGTTCTAAATGTAAAAAAAAAAAGACATACACTTGCCACACCACTTTGTCTTTGTAGCACCTCTCTATGAATGAGGACTGCAAACTGGATTCAGTGTTACCAAGATCCTAAAGATTTCAGCACCAAGTGTGAGACAGAGAAAGAAAGCTTGAGCCATCTACCCTCTTTGTCACTCAGCAATGTTTGTGTTGAAAAGAAGCAAAGAACTTTTCTCCAAACCTTAGAGCCGGAGCATAATACAATGGGACATAGTATAGGGCTATGTCGCTTAACGGGAATGCTTGAGGCAGAAATATACAATATTTACCTAACGGGAGTGCATTGAGGGGGAAACCATCTGCGTGCTAGGTTATTGGGTTATTGCCACCTTAACCTAAAATATTCTAAGAAAATTTATAAAGAGAACACTTGAAAACTTTTATGACATGATTTGTGCCATAAAGTTTGTCCATTTCAATTGATTTAATTGAAATACTGAGTTAATTTCGAGAAAAAATTGCAAATAGGCATTTATAGGCATTATAAGCTGAAATAGGCAATTATAGGCAAAATTAACTTCATGGAAAACAACTCTTAGGTCATTGGTATGAACTTATATGAAGTCACTTTTACAATATCTATAATAAATAACTATAGGCATTTTCCCTAACATCCGGTCTCTAGTGATTATAAATGTCAGGTAACAAGTGGTTATAAATTACAAGGATAATAAAAAAAAGCCTGTTTGAATTATGGGAAAATTAAATATTATGAAAATATTTTAATGCAGGCTTTCATGGCCAGTAATCACAATGTTGAGTGATTCTGGGCTTTGTGGCCATGGTTCATCACTGGTGTTCCTACCAGACGTTTCTCCCTAAGCTGCAGAGGACATCTTCAGTAGTGAGTACTTCTAGGTGTTGTTTCCTGGTCGGAGGCTCAACATTCACAATCAAGCCTCCAGCCAGGAAACAACACCTAGAAGTACTCGCCACTAAAGATGCCCTCTGCAGCTGAGGGAGAAACATCTGGTAGGAACACCAGTGATGGACCACAGCCACAAAGTCCAAAATCACTCAACATTATTATGAAAATATATTTAACACATTACATATTACTTGTGATATAAATATACAGATTAGTTAATAGATAAAAACAGAAAAAAAAGAGTAAATTCATTTAAGTGTATGTTATTTCTTAAGGGTAATTCAATTATTGTGAATGGATGAATCAGTGGTGTCATGTGAATGGAACTGTGAATCACTGTTATTATCAATTTTGAACTAAATTGGTTTATAATGCAGAACATTTAGTTGATACAAAACTATCTTGATATGATAGAAGCCAGCATAAATTAATGTTAATAAAATTACTGATAGGACATACATATAGGTGTAGTAGAGGCATGCATGGTTTGTTGAGACTGGAACAGCCTATTTTTGTTACGTGAATAATAACAACACGAGAGCGAGTTTCTATACCTGGAAATTCTGCCTTACATATCAAAGTATTTTTTAAAATGTGTCATACATATTCATGATGTTAGTTTCCCGACTTACGCCCTATAATGACGATGTAATAGGTGATAAACAATGTGGATTTTGTAGTAGATCTATAATACACTAGATTTCTAGTATAAAGCAGATTTAAATATATATGGGAATGTAACAGCACTGTACATCAACTATATGTAGACTTAAAAAAAAAAGGCATACAAGTCAATTAAGAGAGAAAAATGTTACGTATCCTGCTGGACTTTCGAATTCCTATAAGGTTAGTACATGTATTCAAATTTGTCTAAATGGCACAAATAGTAGGGTGCGGGCAGACAAACCGTTTTTAGATACATTTGAAATTGACAATGTTAAAACAAGTAGATTCATTAATTTCTCTACTATTCAATTTTGTACTAGAGGATGCCATCAAAGAAGGCATACAATCCAATGGTATTGATAAGCTATTGGTATATGCTGATGATGAATTATTAGGCGATAGAGAGGAGATATTAAGGGTCAATACATACGTTCTATTGATAACAGTAGGGGCTGGAAGTAAACATCAATAAAACTAAATAAGCCTATATGGTTCCATATAGAAATGCATTGTATAATGGAAATGGACAGTTCATACAAATGAGGAAAATTTTGAAGAATTCAAATACCTATAAACAATAATTACAAATAGTAATGAGGTACAGAAAGAAATAAAACATAGCATTTGATTATGCATTAACAGGAACTCTTGTCATCCCAACTTCTCTAAAAAAATGTTTAACTGAAAATATACGATGAGAAGCATAGGAGGCTCTACAATTGATTTCATTACACACTGTCACCGGGCAGGGATCGGCAGTAAGCTAGGATTATGCGGTAACTTGACACTAGACTACTTGATATTTATATCAAGGCTGTCTTCCCACAGTCTGTACCGTAAGTTTTCACTGTGAGTGAGACTGTTGAATAGTGAATATGGTGTATGTTTGGTAGCGCCTTATAGGCTTCATTGTATAAAACTGTTATTCTTCCAGCTACATTATATGGATGAGAAATATGGGCTCTTACTTTAAGGGAGAGTAAAATATTAGGACTAATTTGAGAATATAGTTCTTAGGAAAATATTTAGACTAAAGAGAGAAGAACAGACAGGTGAATGGAGAAGTCTACTAACAGTGAGCTACATGATCTTCACAGAAAAATAGATGTAATAAGAACAGTTAATTCTCGTAGATTGTCATTGGCAGGACATGAGGCACAAATGGGGAATGAAAGAGGGATATAGAATCTCCATATATGATAGCCAAAAGGAAGGTGCCCAGTAGGTAGGCCTAGGCCAAGTATGAGATGGAAAAATAACATTAACCGTGTTCTGAGGAAAGTGAATCATACAAGGGATAATTGCAAAACGTTAGCTCAGGATAGGGATGTATAGAGAGCTCATATCCACGCGGCCATAAATCTCCGAGTTCGATAGTCGCAGTGAGTTTGTTAATTAATCATACATACCCTTGAGAGAGGGCCGAGAGCTTTCAACTTTCCACTCAGAAGAAGCCAACACATGACCTCTAAGCACTAAGGCTGACTGAGTGGAAAGTAAAACGGGAGAACGTTCGTAATTTTCATCAGATGAATCTTGTTTGAGAAAAAATAATTCTGTCGGAGGTTTGTCTATTAGGCTTCCCCGCCACTGTGTTTTTAACATTGGGCTACCGTAACCTAGCTACTGACGAATACTGAGATGATAATCCCTGACAGATATGCGGAAAAAATGACAATTTATAATTAATAAATGAATCTCAAAAAAAAAACTCCAAGCGCGACAGGCCTAGAAGGCCCTTGGCCTAACAGCCGGCATCCACATGTGTTAATTAAGTAGGTAGACGATCGTCGAGCCAGTGTAGAGGTGACATGTGGTCAGCATGTCGGGTCCCTCAGCCATTATAGCTGGTCTTCTCAACCTGGAGTCGCTACTTATTGTAGCTACCCAAATGCCTCACGGTGGACACCGGTCCCATACTGGCCGAAATTTCATGAGAAATGTTTTTCCCCCATGGGGCTCGAGACAGCGCAAGTTCCGTATCACCACCTATTAATGTTTCATAACACAAGTTTAACTTCATACAGATGAATGGAGGAGTGCGATAAGGTAAACATTCAATGTGTTTGTTATAGAGATTTAGCATCTATCAACATGATACTTTGTTATCAATTTCCGTTCTGTCGCTGTCTCCGTACTTCAAATCCGAGAGTTTTCCAGCTCAGACGACCTCAGTGGGTCAACGTCATCTGAAAGTCATTTGTCCAATATTTTACTCACTTGATTGCCATACAGACTAGGTTGTATGAAAATTAAATGAGAGAGGAAGGATAACTTTCGACTCCAATATTCACATAGTCGATTAAAGAAAACTAAGAAAAACCTTTAATAAGGTTAGGTGCCTCCCCAAGATTTGAATCCAAGTTCTCTTGAATCAAAGTTCTGTACATTAGCAGAGAGCTGTCTTGCTGGTTGGTAAGATAGTAATTCAACTAAAACATTTAATTCATTGCCGGAATTTTTTATTCACTTTAACCCATAAATAGAGTGAAATGTCATTAAAGTGAACCTGGTAATTGGTATTACGTACATTCTCCATTAACACGTTTCACGAACCAACAAAAACATTCTCCACGCATCGCTTGCCAACAAGTTTCTTACAGTCTACTTTCGACAACTTCAACGTTTTGTTTCGTTACTGTCCTTAACTTGAAATTTCTAGATTTATTTCATTACTAGCGGAACCCGCGACATTGTTCGCGTGGACAGACTTTTTTTAAACAGGTTGTGTATAAACTAACATATTTAATTTGATAAGAATTAACATTATATTGTTGGAAAAGTCTTTGTAATTTGAATACCCGGTGTTACCTGGGTATTTATCTATCCCGATCTTCTTGGTATCAATGAACTGAAAAACAAAAATGGTTATTGTGAGTTATCCGTAAAAGATAGACGTACGTTGTCGCGGACTTTATTGTAGACATTTTTTGTGAACATTAATTTGATGTATGTGTTATGGTTTAGGCAGCGTAAGCCATTTAAGGGTCCAAAAAACGATTTTTTTTAGTGCACCGAAGCACTTTTTTTAAAGCTCCTGCTCTGCAGTACATACGGTAATATGTTATATAGACTACGTTAACTGTTCCAGAAAAAAATCTCTAATTGATGGTGAAGACCCCATTCAAATCAGTCAAGTAGTTTTTGAGTCCATAAAGGACAGATAGACTCACACTCATTTTTATATATAAATATTTGTTTCCTCCAAATATTTCACATACGAGTGGTGCTGATACTAAAAATAAAATTTTACATACGTTTTAAGTTGTGGCTGTTATAGCTTCAATTATCAATTTATTTTATCGTCGGATCCAGTGAAATAATGGTCACTGTACTCGTCTCTGGTTCCGAGGTTTGCGAGTTCAACGAGGCTGGGGTAGAAGTTAGAGCCGGTCAAGTGCACATTCACTCCTGCTCGAATCTCGCTCCCCGAGCTTCCCAGTCTCGTTGCTTCTACGGTGGCACTTCGCGTATTCAGGGGAGTGGAAGGAGTATTCCAAACGCATGTGCGGGAATATAATGCAAGCGAGAGCGACCGGGAATCCCGTTGGATCAAAGTTCCGTGAGCAGTGAGCAATTTACATATGAAAAATAATGTATACAATAATGCGAAAGCTAAATAGTAAATTCATGGGTCCCGTGTCGTACATTCATATGACACAAAAATAAACTCAAGCCTGTAATAAAATAACTCTGAGCAAAACTTGCATTTTTCACGCCCAGTTTTGAATTACGATACTAAATACCTTAGGTATCATTAAATAAAATGGTACCCATCTTCCTACTTAAACATTCCATGGCGCGACAGGTCTAAAAGGCGCTTGGCCTACTGGTCTCATATCCACATGTGTTAATTGCAGAGATGGACGATTATTCAGCCGGTATAGAAATGACATGTATGTCCGGTTCCCCAACTGTTATAACTGTTTTCTCAATCTAAAGTCGCTACTTATTGTAGCTATCCAAATTCCTCATGATACAGGATGGGCACCGGTCCCATACTGGCTGATATTACATGAATTTTTCCCCCACGGAGATTCGAACTACTGGAAGACTTAATGGCTTAAACCATTCGGCTAAGGCGCTGGAAACTTTTCTACATGTCTTGTTGCTGTTGTTGTTTTTTTTTTTTTTTTCGTTTTACTACACAAATATACAAAGATACAACGAACTGCCCTGCGACTGGAATAACCTGCATGCCAGTGGTGGATCAATTCTTCGGTTCCTCTATTGAAGAAAGTGGAGTAGTGGATCAATTTTTCGGTTCCTCTCTTGAAGAACGTGGAACCCTTTCTTCAAGAGAGGAACCGAAGAATAACACCGTTCTGCATTTTAAAACTTATTTTTTGTTTTTTAAAGTCTGATAAGTGATTCTAAACGTATTTTTTGTGCTGAATTCGAAAATGATCTCCATTTCCTCCCACCACGTCAGGGTTTCAAAATATTCATGAATAACTAGAAATTAAATTATAGCTTTGTAAAACATAATAAAAATTACTTTCAACATTAATTTTGTGTGAAAAACTAGGCCAGAATTTGTTATTTACCACTAATTAACCATTACTTAATAATAATTAATAATTATAAGCATTCCAGGCATACTTCACTTTTCGACTCATAGTATTCTCGAACTGACTGTCCATCATCAGTTTTCGAATTTGTGAGCCAACAATTACAACAGCTTTAATTTTTTCATAGGATAATGAAGGAAATGTATCGCAAAGGTATTCAAAGTTTAAAGCACTCACTATCTTTATTAGAGTTTTCACAAATTGTTTCATTGAACCTAATTTTATATGGAGAGGTGGCAACAATACTTTTGAGGGATCAATAAGAGGTTCACTTCTTATATTTTTTTTCGCCCGGTATTAAATTAGTCCTACGTGGCCACTGTTCCCTTTCCCAGTGTTCTGACCAAGCTCTACTATCCCATTCACATACGAAACAAGGGTATTTTGTGAAACCAACTTGCTGACTAACTAATAGTCCACTAATCATGAAATCTCCACAGACTAGCATAGATAGTTTTCGTACTGCAGTTTTTGTAACAAAAACTTTACATTTTTATATGTATCCTTTAAAACAAAAGAGTGGGCCACAGGAAGGGAAGGATGAATGTTTCCATTATGAAGCAAAATGCCTTTAAGACTTTTTTTGAGAAGAATCTATGAAGAACCTCCACTCTTTGGAATTATAGTGTATGTTATAAAATTTTAAGACAGCAGGGATGTCTTGGCAATACACTAAATTTTCTTCTTCAGTAAAAAAAAAAAAAAAAAGGAAAATTTCGTTCTCACGATGCCTGTACCATGAATCATATGTACCCTCAGCCAATACTTTATTTTCTTTTAACCTACAGCCCAAACAGTTCTGCTGATTCTTTAGGCAAATTTAAATCCTCAATAAATCATTAAGCTCACTTTGATTAAAACATCTATCATGATCAGAATTATATGGTTCATCATCCACAGGAGATTCAGTTTCACTGCTACTGGATGCAGATGGCAATGTATATGATTTAGGGTGTATGGGAACCGGAATATCAGGACCTTGAGGTACGGGCTGAATGGCAGAGGGAATGTTAGGATATACAATATCTTTCTTGTATTTAGCATTAACTGTGCAAAAATATCAATCGCCTCTATGCTTTGTAGGTTCCCTCCAAATCATAGGGATACCAAAGGGCAATGACTTATTTTTTTCCATTTTTCCAACTCCTCAACTTTGCAACACAACTACGACACACTTTGTGAGTGCACCACGATTTATACTGGTCTCCTAACTTAATGCCAAAATATTGGAAGTAAATTTTCTTTACAAAAGCAGTTATATTCCTTGTTTTACTAACGTATATGACCCACGTGTATAGCAAAACAGATTTGGATCATTTACACAACCACAAATTTTTATACGGACCTAGGGCGGATATAGTTAGTAGATTTTTAATAAATATAAACATAATTTAAAATATAAACATAAAAATACTTATATTATTTCACATTTTAAGTAATAAAGTTGAAATTATAAACTGTTGGGCCTTTCTAACAAACGATAAGCACACTGTAATATTACTACAGTACGTACATTACGAAAAATATTCAAAACATAAAATTTTGAATTATAAAAAATTCTGACGTGGTACGCGAATACGGATTTCATTTTTGCAATCAGTGTGAAATTGTGATTCAGACACGCTAATTAAAAAAAAATCCATGCAGAATGGTGTAATTAATCCACCACTGGAATACAGGTTATTCCAGCCGCATGACAATTTGTTGTATCTTTGTGTTGTAAAACGAATAAAACAAGATAGACAGGAAGGTGTCTAGCAGCGCCTTAGCCGAATGATTTAAGCATTAAGCCTTGCACAGTTCGAATCCCCGTAAACATTCACTCTTCCTATGCTCCTCTCTATACACAATACTAGTAGATCTATTCAACATCTACTATGTAACATGGTCTAATGAAGTAGTGAGTAAATTGAAAATAGACAATATAACGCCATTCAACCGCCTAGTGAGTGTGCAACACTTATATGTTTTTATAGTCGCACACATATACTCACCAACACAAAGACATTCATATATCTAGACCCTGATGGAATGCAATTATACTTCTTCTTCTTCTACTACTACAAGGTTTAGGTTATGCAGCCTGTTCCGGCGAAGTTAAAAGTGGAGTCCATCTTCTACATGGTCGGCCAACATCTCTTGTTCCTCTGGGATTATACAGGAAGATTCTTTTTGGTATTCTTTCGTAGTTCATTCTCATTAAGTGTTCTGTCCATTTCTTATTATTTTCGCTGATTTTATCTTCAATTTTATGTATATTTAATTCTTCTCGTATAGTTTCATTCCTTATTCTATCCGCTCTTGTGTATCCTTTCACATTACGTAAAAATAGCATTTCCGCTGTCTGTATCCTGCTTTTATCCCTTGATTTCATTATCCAATTTTCACTTCCATACAACAACAAAGGAACATCCATTGTCTTACATAATTTAAGCTTCGTATCTTTCCTTGTTTTCCGACCTAAGGTTCTTTTTATGGTTCCACAAATAGCCTGAAATATACTTAGAAATAAATATTACATGAAAATACTAAGAACACTGACCACGAGACCAGGAATTCGGTCATTGGAATTTTTTAATCCTCCGGATATACAGTGCGTCCACAAAGTCCGGCTACCAAAACAATGTAACTTAGCTCGTAAACTACCCAAGATAGAGACATGCTGTTGTTTTGCAACGTATTCTACATCTCTCAAAGTTTTGTTTACATTTGTTGCAATTTGTGATTTAAACGACAATGACGACACCACAGGAAAAGGTCCAATGTGTATGATGGTATACTGAGTCTGGTAGATCACCAGTACCCCTATATCCAAATATTATGGCGGTTAACATGTCTAGACGCAAATAAATTAGCTTCATCAGAGAACATCACCCTCTGCAGGTACTCATTGTCTTCGTCAATTGCGATCAGCATGGAATCAGCAAATTCCGCACACCGAGGGAAGTCAGTTTGCAGCCATCTATGGAGGACTTTATGAATGGTTGATTTTGGTAAATACAGTTCCCGTGAAGCATGGCGAACCGATTTTTGAGGTCTGAGTTAAAATGCAAGTTGCACATTGTCGATAGTTTCTTGGCTCACACCTGGTCGTCCACTCTGTGGCAAGTCTATTACACTGCCAGTCGCTATAAATTTCTAGGTCCATCTAATTGTGGATAATTTGGATGGAGGATCTCTCCCATATTGCCGGCGGAAATTTCGCTGAACGGTTACTGGTGATTTACCAGGCTCAGCATACGACCATAAACATTGGACCTTTTCCTCTGATGTCATCATTGTCGTTTAAATCACAATCTGCAACAAATGTAAACAAAACTTTGAGAGATATAGAATACGTTGCAAGAAACCGCATGCCCCTATCTCAAATAGTTTACGAGCTAAGTTATATTGTTTTGATAGCATGACTTTGTGGACACTTGTAGAACTTGTCAGAAGGCGATCAACGGACATGCTTAGATTGCGCCTACCATCTGAACCAGGTCCACCGCTGTGGTCTAGAGGTAGCGTGCTGCTGTGTCACGCAGCGGACCTGGGTTCGATCCCCGGTCGGGACATTTTTCTGGGTGAGGTTTTTATCGGGGTTTTTCCTCACCTGTAAGACAAATGTCAGGAAAACTTTAAGGCCCAAACAGTCTCCGAAATCATATGGTCATCATCATCATCCTTTACCGGTGTGGAAAGCAACGGGAAGCTACCACACGTACAATTCCCTAGTAAAGTTGCAAAGCATAGCATGAAAATGCTAAGATTGCAGTGAAAGACCTGCCCTCGGGCAGAATTGCTGTGGATGGATATGAACCAGCACTGTGTAGTGAGAAGAAAACTTCTGAGATACAGACACACTAATCCTTGTACCATAAAGGCAGTATCAGCTTCCCCTGCTAATATCATATCTGATTTTTTATCAGAGGAATATAATAATAAAGTTATTTCTATGGATTTCAGAAACTTGAAATCCACCTAATTGATCCTTAATTCAATTTCCAATACTCGGGTCTATTACAAGAGTATCGTAATTAATATTATGTATCAACGATATTAGTCATTCAAAATATCTCTGCAGGCGGAAGAATTACGAAGCTCTGTTTGTTGCTACACGTGACGTCATATAAGGCAGTGTACACTGTCAGCGTCCCACGTCCCATTCCCCTCTGCACTCAAATAACAGTGTCACATGTTCTATTCCTGCATAAACACGACTGCAGTGTCCTCCGTCAACAACTGCGGTTACTCCTTAAACGGGTAATAACGTGTGTAGTTGTATACTAATTCCGAGCTAAGTTCCAGTTGTAATGTAAACAAACCAGATGTATACCTCGCGCTCTCTAAACTAACGGGTCCGTGATATCATTGTCGTACTTTGGGAAACAAGAAGTGAATTAATATTACTGACTTAAAATGTCGACTCACATGTTATTACTGAAGAGACATTTCAAATATGAATTTATACTTGGAAGTGAATCTAATATAAACAAAACTTATAACTGATAGTAAAATTATCTCGTGTAGCACGCGACAGGAACTATCTCAACACTGATATGAACCACAGAGACAGTTTTTTTCTCCCAGATCTATATTAAAGGTTGAAATATAGAGAGGAAGAGGCAGCCCTTAGGCTATAAGACGACTAATAAGTAACGGTTCCCGCCCGCAAGTTTACAGTGCGCGAAGTATAATACATTATGCAAGTTTGTTTACAGTAGACTGCAACTAGAACTTTGCTCGTACATATATTAGATACTGATGGTGATTGGCTTATACAATCGAGAACTCTGACCTGATATCTTTGAAGTCGGTCAGTAATTTAGACGTAAATCTAAGACATTCCCGACAGTGCATATAATACATAATTTTATTGTTTATTAATCATTGAATTGAATAGAAAAATAAACGTCGATTTTAATTAGTAATTTTAAATATAATATTTTACTATTTAAATAGATTCTAGTCACCTATGTTGCTGTGTGGATAATCACAACTCCATGAGATGAACTCTTAACACTTGGAAATTTACCAGAGAGATGCCTTTGCATGTCCGAGGTTCTTGAAACGTACCATACATATGTGACATGGGATCGGTGGCTTTTAACTTTATCCCAAAGAAACTCAAATTCTCAAATGTTGCTCATTCGAAATGTTACATTGGCCTTGCCTGGAAATATGAAGTAAAGCTGATAGTAACATTTTGTGGGAAACGTTTTCTGGGGACTCCGTATTCTATAAATAATTAACAAGAATGTAGAAAATGGAAGAATACAAAACAAATTAGTGATCGCCCAGAGGTCGAAATTTGACCATAATCATTATTCATACAGTATATGTTTTCCTCAATAATGATTATGAATGTTTTATTATCATATATTTATTTGGAAATGGATTAACTGACACCTTAAGATTTGTATTATTTTGCTTTGAAAAATTCATATGATGGATTACATTTTTTTCTTTGTTTTGTTTTTTACATTTCTTCTTCTTTCTAGTTATTTTGTTGTTTATAATAATAGTAATAATAATTAATAATAATAATAATAATAATAATAATAATAATAATAATAATAATAATAATAATAATTTTTATTTATTTATATAGATTTTTAATATCTACACATCTTTTTGTGCCTAAAGTTTTATTTTCCTTCTCCATTCGTCTCTATCCACCCCACTCCATATCCTCCTGTCCTCTTGTTCTCATTCCAGTTCTTATTTCTTGCATCCACGAGTTTCGAGGTCTTCCTTAATAATACAAGTGAAACTTATTCAGAGCGGAATCGCATGGGACCAATTTTGTTTTCCACATTAGACAACATTCCGCATTATAAAAAAAACGAAAAAATATTAACCAATCTTAGATTATAGAGCACCGTATGTCTGTTTATGTACCTTGAATTGATTGTAGTTCCGCTGCCGTTGAAAATTGAAGTATAGTAGGCCTATGTATGAGCGGACTTCGACGGTAAAGCGCAAAAAACACACATTCCGTTTCGTCAGCGTTAAAAATGTCTCTTAGGCGCGTATCCTGAAATTACAGTATGCAGTTTCCACTCACTAACTACACTTTCGTCCACATCATTTGATTCCCCGCAAATTTCATTCCACACTACATTGTGTCATCTTTTGAAACTGTACACAACCAACCCTAAGATGCCTTGAAATCGTTATTCCCTAGGGATATAGCAACAGCTACAGTTTGACTTTGGAGCATTTTTTGATCATGTAAAACAGTCCCATACCTCGTTGATTTTTCCTTGCGTCCATTCATTCATTACTTTTCTTTGTGTTTTAAAACCTCATAAACTTGGGGTTTTCCACATTTAAATTTAGTTATTATTTCACGTACTGCGAGCTTGTTTTTCTTTATCTTCACTCACTTTCACTTTTTCATTTAACGACAATGATACATACGATTTAGCCATCTTTATTCTGTAAATTCAGAACGCTACCTGTGAAAGATACATATACAATCGGTCTCATATCTTAAACTAATTTAAGATTTTACAGTACAAGTACACTGGTTATTTGTAAGACAAATGTCACACGCCAAATATTTGTTAAAGAACCTGTATTTCACAAAACGGGTGTTCAGTGAAGCCGAAAGAAAATTCCAGATACAGGTAGAAACTCTACATCACCCGGCGGCAAGAATCATCACTTATTGTTAATTCGCCTAACGGGAATTCAACGAAGTGGAAAGTAATTTATTTCTCTCTCTATCTTTCCGCCTTATAAACATTTTTTCATGAATTGTGTAGAAATATCCTTCCGTTTCCGTGTTGGACAGATTCCGTTTTATACAAAATAAGTACACGTAAAATTACTATTATTTTGCAGGGACCAATACATTTGTTCACATTGAATAGATTTCCTCATTATTCACGTTCAGGATTATACAAGTTTTACTGTAATAATATAAAAATGATAGGTAACAGATATCCATCCATCCATCCATAGTAATTCTGCCCGAGGGCAGGTCTTTCACTACAATCATATCATTTTCATGCTATGCTTTACAGCTTTATTAGGGAATTATAGGTGTGGTAGCTTCCCGTTGCTTTCCACACCTGTGAGGGATGATGATGATGATGATGATGATGATGGCCGGATGATTTTCAAGGACCGTTGGGCCCTAAGCTTCCTGATATTTATCTTACAGGTGAGGAAAGGTCCCGAAAAAGCCTCACTCAGTAGCCTGTCGCGATCGGAAATCGAACCCGGGCCGGTGACAAAGCAGCACGCTACCTCGAGACCACAGCGGTGAACGCGTAACAGATATAACGAATTCTAAATGCTAAAAGGCATCGTTCGTTCTCTATGGTAAAAGCTGTATTGAATATTGTAGAACCATTGTAGATTATGTATGTAAGGAGTCGGAGCGTGAAGCATAATAAAACAAGACTTCAGCTCTACAACGAAAAAAAAATTCTACCTTCATTATCGATTTGAAGGCACGAACCTCAAATCAAATCCAAAAATTGTATTATTCAACAGTCTTTGTAAGAGAAACAAACCCGGAGAACATTGAAGTAGGATGTATAATATGGTAGCAGTGCACAATGGTTGGCTGATTAATTTAAAATATTCATTTATGAAATGTTTATATCAAATTTATATGTTTTTCTGATTTTATTATGACAAGATACATCAACTATATGTAGACTTCAAAAAAGCATATGATTCAATTAAGAGGGAGAAGTTATATAGTATCCTGCTGGAGTTCGGAATTCCTAAAAAGTTAGTTAGACTTATACGAATAATGGCTCAAATAGTAGGGTGCGTGTAGGCAAACAGTTTTCAGACACTTTTGAAATCCAGAATGGATTGAAGCAAGGAGATGCACTATCTCCTCTACTATTTAATTTTGTACTAGAGCATGCCATTAAATCTTTAGAGAATGAGGAAGGCTTACAACTGAATGGTATTAATAAGCTGTTAGTTTATGCTGATGATGTAGTACTATTGGCCGATAGCGAGGAGATACTAAAGGCCAACACGCACACACTATTGAGTAACACTAAGAAATTAGGACTGGAAGTAAATATCAGTAAAACTAAATATGTGCTCACAGGTAGAAATTCATTATATAATGGATATGGACAGCTAATGACAAATGAGGGAAATTTTGAGGAAGTGGCTGAATTCAAATACCTAGGAACAATAATCACAAATAGGAATGAGACGAACAAAGAAATTAAACATAGGCTCAATTCTGGAAATGCATGCTATTATGCATTGCAGAGACTTTTGATGTCCCAACTCCTTTCAAAAAACGTTAAGCTGAAAATATATAAAACTATTATTCTACCAGTTATATTATATGGGTGCGAAACATGGACTCTTACTTTAAGGGAGGAAAGGAGATTACGAGTATTTGAGAATAAAGTACTTAGGAAAATTTTTGGGACCAAAGAGAGATGAACAGACAGGTGAATGGAGAAGACTACATAACAATGAACTACATGATCTTTATAGGAGCCAGATATAATAAGAACAGTTAAGTCTCGTAGACTGCGATGGGCAGGACATGTTGCACGTATGGGGAATGGGAGACTTGCCCTTTAAATAAAAGCTTAAATCATATTATTAAATAATTAATTAATATATGGAAGCTTCTTGTAGGAAAGCCAGAGGGAAAACGCCCAGTTGGTAGACCAAGAATGAGGGTGGGAGAACAACATTAACTATGATTTGAGGGAAGTAGAGATTATACAGGGAATGATTGGAAAGCATTAGCTCAAGATAGGGATGTATGGAGAGCTTATGTCCGCGCGGCCATGAACCTACGGGTTCGATAGTGCCAGTGAGTAAGTAAGTAAGTAAGTAAGAGTATTAAGCCTGATAAATATGTAATAAATTAGTATATTTTATGTGTATTATTTAATATAATCTACCATTAATTATTGTGGGATTACTGTTTCTGATGGTTCTGTCATCTATGGGCGACAGTCTACCATGTCTTTTTGATTCTGCTTTTCTTGTCAAACACTGGAATCGTTGCATTCGCTGTGATTCTTGATAATGGGTGCGTGTTGTTTTAGTTTTTTAAAACTATTATTTATTTTTTATAGCAAAGAAATAACATTTTGGATTTTACATATAATTGCTTTATTACATATTTATTTACATATTTCACAATATTTGGTTACATATTTATGTACATATTTCTTAATTTGATTTTATGTAATATTAAATTAAGAAATATGTACATAAATATTGTGAAATATGTAAATAAATATGTAATAAAGCAATTATGTCGTCTTCTTCTTCTTCTTCATCACGGTTTAGGCTTATTTACTAGCCTGTTCCGGCTCCAAATTGCTGCTGTTTCCATCTTTTTTTTTTGGTCTTCCCAGACTTTTTCTTGCTCGTGGTGAATAGCTGTATGCTGCTTTTGCAATTATATGTAGAATCCAAAATGTTATTTCTTTGCTATAAAAAAATAATAGTTTAAAAAACTAAAACAACACGCTTTATTAGAAAACCGAACTAAAAAAATTAAAATAATTTTAATTTCCAACACGCTTGGGATAAAATTAAAGTGGTCAACAAAAACTCATCTCCAACACATATAGAATAAAAATAGAGTTATCAACAAAAAGAAAATAATTTTACCATCAAAAGCGTGGGGTGCTTTTTTTATGATTTTTACATTTTCTTCTTAGAGATTTTACTTTTACCAATATCTGTTTATTATCAAATATATTAATTGATATAGAGCACCTCACGCTTTTGATGGTAAAATTATTTTCGTTTTGTTGATAACTCTAGTTTTATTCTATATGTGTTGGATATGTTTTTGTTGACCGCTTTAATTTTATCACAAGTGTGTTGGAAATTAAAATTATTTTTCGTTTTTTTAGTTCGGTTTTCTAATCAAGTGTGTTGTTTTAGTTTTTTAAAACTATTAGTTATTAATATGAAGATTGCTTCGTAAATGTTGTTCAATTTGTGATTTCATCGTACATCCAATACGTTTATCACAAGTTTGGCAGAGAATTGTTTTACCATCAATGATTAAAGCACTGTCAACAGAAATCCACGTTTTTAGTTTTGAAGACAACGAAGACGCAACCGGTACCATGGTTGAATTAAATGCAACTGACTGTTATAAAGTCTGAAACGTTTGAGAACAAGGAAGAAAAAATGTTTAAAACAAGTCATTGTGGTCCGCATCGAACTCGTACAATTTAGCTTTAAATGCAACGAAAATATGTAGGATTGACGACAATGCATGAGAAGTACAATAACAAATATTATAATTGATTTTCCTTTCTTGATATGTAGCGAAAATTAATGGGATTGGCGAAAATTTATAACAATTCCGCAAAAAATATTAAAATATATAAAATTATGTACTATGGTGTGAAATATGTATTATAACTCGAAATATGTAAAAATATGTAATTTAAAACTTTAGAATAAGGGTCTTTTCAGTTTAATTCGTCGACATTTTAGCTTTTTTTATAACTACATACACAGCAACAGAATATGTAATTACATAAAACCCGGGCTCTAATTATGACTCTTGATGCAGGCGAAGAATGTAAAAAAAAAGTTTCCATTTTTTTTATTGATAATACTAAAGCTCGTTAATAGCTACTAAATAAAACAAATCGATTGACAAACAGAGGAGAAAAAGGTACTGAACTGTTTTGTCATTACCTATTTATACTGTATATAAGTTCTTGTAGAATTGTTTTAAAAAAGCAAATTAAAAATTACATAAAAAATAAAAATAAATAATTAGAACATCAGAGAATAGAAATACAGTACACACTATGATTTTTAAACGTTACATAAATTTACGTAAATTATTATTATTATTATTTGTGCTGTTTTGTATTACTACTATAATAAACAGAGTGGTTCAGAACTTCTATTACACTTTTCTAGAGGGGTTGAAGAGGAGAGCTTAATAGATAACATTTTAATAGTAACCGAACTGTTATCTGTATATCTACAAGAATTGTTCGATATGATGATCCTGAAGTTCGTTGCAAACAGTATATCTACAATGTATGTTCTCCTATACATGTTTAAAAATACCTGGTTTATGCTGAATGATTTTTATTTAGCCTGAACACGAGCATGTAGTTTTTCCCCCAACTATACTGGAGTCTCAAATATTTTTAATGTGGCTCCAGAAGACAAAATCAAGAAGCATTAGGCCAAGGACTTGGTACACATCGACCTACCAATCTTATCCTAAACGCTCGGTCGGAATAAATAGTACGTTATGTGAAAAATGTAATGGTTCGTTGTTATGTTGGAACCACATTTGTTCATGAATGAACATTGGTACATCTTCGAAGAACAGTATCAGTACTTCTAACAAAAAATAATCGGTTCTTGGGACCTTAGGCGGTACGACACAATCAGGTGACCATCGATGATACCAACACATAGATTAATACCAATCTGTCGCTTAGAACTACGGGACTGTGTGTTGTACATGAATATTCTTCTTCCCAAATGTGGTTTTTCGACAGTTAAAAATGTCGTCTCTGGTGAAATGTGCTTTATCATAAGTAATGCCACGAGTGATTTTCAAATGATCGATAAATTTATGAGCCACGAAGTGACGAGTGAATTTATCTAGAAGATTTGGAAATCAAGAGTGGCATTTGTTAGGACTATTTAACGAATAAAATTAAGCTGTTTAATTACAAATCATTATTTAAATATAGTTATTTTAAAATATTTACATATTTAATGTTAACGGCTATGTTTGAAAACAAATAATAATGTTTCATTTGTTCATCCACTGCAACTCAATAATATTATTTATTGCCAAATAGGATCGCAATATTGTAAAAAATCACCTTAGTGGAGAAAAAATGAAACACTTCAAACTGAATATTATAACTAACATTATAGGTTATTAATTAATTTTTTTAGGAAACAACTCAGTAAAATCATTACTGAAAAACACAATCTTTGAAGACACATTTATCAAATGTGAAGTTCGAAGGAATTTGTTCATTATTTGCTAGGCCTATATTCAACGTATTTGTAGGAGAATCAATCACTGCAAAATAATGTTCTGACCTGTTCAGAATATTGAAAAGGAGGAGCTTTCTTTATTTTGGTAAACAGAATTCGATAAATATCGAGGTGAAACACGACTGTCGTTGGTTGTAAAACAAAATTCATTGGGGCATGAGTTAATAGTCAACGAAAATATAAGCCAAGGAAATTGAGAGAAACTTTCACAGAACAGTGGAATAAACAACCATTTGCGGGTATATGATAAAAGCTCCAAGTGCGACATGTCTAGAAGGCACTTGGCCCACCATCCGGCTGCTGGCCTAACGTCCACATGTGTTATTAATGACAGAGGTAGATCATCATAAGCCAGTGCAAGGGTGACATATGGTCAGCATGTCGGGTCCCGCTATAGCCGGTATTCTCAACCTGGAGTCGCTACTTATTATAGCTACCCAAATGCCTCACAATAAATCTGTCGGAATACTTGTAGATAATCTGTGGAGGTGAAGTTATTGTTCATGCAGAACACGCCTGATTCATGACACTTGCAATTGTAAGATTATTTGTCGACGGATCTCTGCATTTCAATTAAAGACTTTCAGAGCAACATGCTGTTACCTGCTTCCCGCAGGCGTTGCTCTAATCTCGCAAAATCATAATGTATTTGAGTAACGAAATTATTAAAACGCTCGTGATACAGCCTAAATAAACATCTCGGTTTTCTCAGCAAACCATACTGTACTATATTCAGCAATGATTGAATATAGATTGATATCAAGTTTGAAGCAGTACACCAGATTGCAAACTGACGAACATCTTTAACTTTTTATTAGCAAGTGACGTGAGGTCGACGCAGGACATCACATAGTAAACAGACATTCTTCAGCAAGGACTGAATGACAAATGAATGTGAAGTTTAAAGAACTTTATTAGCTTGTAAACAAAATACAGTGCAATCTGATGTCTGAAGATGTAGTACTCCATCAACGTGGATTGTCTACCGTTAAGTAGTAGATATGAAATGTGTGGTCTATCATTGTAGCATCTAAACGACACGTTTCCGGACATAGGATGCTTATAAAAACTTTACTAGCTTTTCTTTACAACTCGTACAAAGTTGTAATAGGAATTCTTGAATCATCTGAATAATGCCCATGACGACATTGTATTATAATCATTAACTAACTAACTCACTCACTGGCACTATGGAACCCAGAGGTTCATGACCGCGTAGACATATAAGCTATCCATACATTCTTATCCTAAGCTAATATTTTACAATAATTCCCTATATTATTTACCTCCCTCAAATCATGGTTAATACTATTCTCCCGCCTCATTCTTAGCCCAACTACTGTGGGCTCTCCATCTGGTTTTGCTACCAAGAAGTTTTCATCCCCCACTTTAATTCCCCATTGTCCCACATGTCCTATTCATCACAGTCTACGAGATTTAACCGTTATTACATTTTCCTAAGAATTTTATTCTCAAATGGCCATACTTTTTTTTTTCCTTCCTTAAAGTAAGAGACCGTGGTTCGCACTCATACTTGAGTATAATTGGAAGAATAATCGGTTTATACAATATATATTTTTAGTTTGATATGTTTTAGAAAAAAAAATTATAAAATAAAATATAATATGTAAATCTGATCGTTTAAAAAACCTCTACATGTTTCGCGCCGAATAAAGTAATAATATATACATATATAACAACATTGTACAGAATTACAATTTCAACATACCAATAAGTAAAACGAAAATCTTAGCTTTCAAGGGATCAGATACCGTAGAAGCTAAAATAATTCTGGAGGGGAAACCATTGAACAAATGAACCATTTTAAATACCTGGGTTATGAAATTTCATATTTGAAAAATGATCTGTTTAACAAACTTAATAAATTTAATTATATATATGGCACAATTAAAATAATATTTATAAACACAAGAAGGGAAACAAACCTAAAATTTTATAAAGCAGTGTCAGTCCCCTTACTATTGTATAGTAGTGAATTTTGGGTTTTAACTAAAAGAGAAGAGAATGTCATAGAAGCTGCTGAAATGAGATTTCTGAGAAGTGTAGCTGGCTGCTAACTTCTAGATAAAAGAAGAAGTGAAGATATTAGAAATGAGTTACATATTTTTAAGTTTTAGATAAACTGAAATAATCTAGAAAAACAACTGGAAGGAACATGTACAAAGAATGAAAGATGATCGCATTCCAAATATTATACTTAATTACAAACCAAAATGACAGAAATGTTGGTAGACCGAAAAAGAGATGGATTCAACTTTTTGAATGAGAATCTATGAGACCGGAACAAGCCACATGGGCTTAATCCGTGATTGTTGATGATGATGATTATCTGCTTATTCTAACTAGTTTAAGTCATGAAGGCCTATAATTGGAAGTAATAGTTTCAGATAGACCTAACTATCGTCATCATGAACAGGTTTACAATGTAATATTACATCTTCCTGTGACCAATGTTCTACACTTATTCATTTTCTCTAAATCCCTCCATCTCTCCAATTTCGATTGTGCAATCCTTATTCATTCATCGTTTTCTTTATGTCCTGCAATCATGTTTTTTTTTTTTGTCTGCCTCTACTTCTTCTTCCCGCTGGATTAATCCAAAACTCTTCTTGCTAACCTTTCATCATCCATTATTAGTTTTACATGTCCATACTATTGTAATTGTCTATATTTTACAAAATCTGTAATTGAGGCGTTGATATGGGAAAGATAGTAAGTCATATACATAAAATTTCACAGGGAAAGCAAAAAAAAAAAAAAAAAAAAAAAAAAAAAAATTATGACGCTTTTAAATTTAAATGTATTTTGTAAAGCTAATATGGATATTTTGTAACTATTTTTTATATAAAATTTCTTATATAGTAGTGTCAAAATTATATTAAAATGAATGCTGGGAAAATAGATTTTTCTTTCCCTGCTAAATTTTCTTTTTATGACTTACTAGCTTTCTCATGTCAATGCCTCAATTGAATTTTCTTCATTCATATGCTACCTAATTACTTAATTTCTTAGTACGTCTGGTTGAACGACGTAAGAAATCCATTTCTAGTATTGATAATTTCGACCTCAAATTTTAATTCAGCATCCAGGTTTCCGCTCCATACGCAGCCACATTTTGGGATACAGACACATTTAATAATGCAGTTTCTTGCATTACTATAAATCCTCTTCAACTATAAATATATATATATATATATATATATATATATATATATATATATAGGGATGCTAAATAATTCAGATGAACCTATTTTGTATATTGAAATAAATTAAAATACAAATTATTTACGCCGCGCCGGAAAATATTGTTTATCCGTAACGCAGTTCGTATGTAAAGGCAATTAATAAACAATGTCGAACTAGTGTGTCTAGTTAACTAAAAAAAAAACACAATAAATTAACAAAACCAAATGAACAAAATAAAATCTCCGAGAAAATTCTTTAGTGACAGGACATTACAACTTTCTTGTAAGTTTGGTGGGTCAGTCATAAGAGGGAAGTAGGTCAATTTATCAACCTTGTGAAAGTTGTATTTAAAGAAAACAAATAAGAAACTATCATAAGTAACAGCGCTTAATTTATAAGAAGTGTTTGTCATTCTACTACTTCTATCATTTGACATGTACCAAATAATTGCGCTCTAAACATACAGTAGCTGTAATTATTCTTTCTTGAAAGAATTGTTTATTAAGTGTGGATGCTAAATAAATTATGTTAGGCCTATACATATAAAAGCATAAATGAGAATTAAATTAAATGTTAGGACTTAAGCTCTCAAATGATAGGTTAAAACATGTAATAAGTAATATACATTTTTATTCCATGTTGTCATTTCGACATTCTAGTATTATCTCCTGGCATGGCGTTACTGTAATCCACTTCTGAGGTTGGGGCGCCTGGAAGGCGGAGCTAAGCTGCCCCGATAATATATGATAGATGAAGGGGCGCCAGGAGGGACCTTAATCCTACATTTAATGAATATGTTAATGATGATGATAATAATGGCCATATGATGTTCGGGGCCGTTTGGGTCTTGAAGTTTCCTGACATTTGCCTTACACGTGAGGAATAACCCAGGAAACTTGTACCGACCGGGGATCGAACCCGGGGCCCGCTGCGTGACAAGGCAGCACGCTACCTCGAGACCATATCGGTGGACGTAATAAGTAATATACTATTTGAAAAGAAAAATATATGTTTGCAAAAATGTACGTTTAACGTCGTTTTTCTTTCTTTTTGTAACGGCAACAATGCGCCTGTACCTCTTGAAGGCTAATTTCTTTGTTTTGCTAACTATAAGGAGTTCAACTGCTAACCCTTCTCTATACGGTGGTGTATATGGAAAATTAAAATGCAAGGACGCAGTTTGGTATAGTGTATTATACCGCCAAGTTAATTCTGCACGGGCGGAAGGGAAGAGTTTTAGCGCTAGTATCGCCCAACTACTGAATCTATGGAAGGAATGTAGGAGAAGACTGTGCATCCGATCACGTACTGAATGGTTTAAGTGTGGGCGGAGAATCCCTAAACACGTGTGAAAGATCTTAGCATGGTTGTCAAATTAGTAAAGCGGTCGGATCATTAAAATCACAGTATTTGTCGTCTCTCCGTTACCAGCCTCACAATAAATCACAATGGGAAGGAACAACCCATTCTTACACGTAACTCTAATAGTAACAGGGTTATCAAATTAGTCATTTTGCCAATGACAGCGTGGAAGGACGGACCATTAAAATCCATAGTATTTGTCAGCTCTCTACCTATCTGACAGAGGACAGGAGTGGCAACATAGTAAGGAAGAGAAAGAGAAAGACAGCATGTTAGTTAATATATTTTCCGCCTGCACAGATTACTTAGTGGAGCAGTAGTAGGTTCACCCGCTGGAACGGGTCATAATAATCCTCACTGCCGAAGAATCGAGAGTCGGAAAACCGACATCGAGAATGAGCCACACCGTTCAGCGCTGTGAAACACAGCAATTGGTACTTTTCCTTGTGTCTAGTAGTTATGTTCTTTGCCTCTAATCCGAGAGTCGCGGGTTCAAACCCGGCAGGGGTAGATTGATTTTAGGATGGAAAAATTTCAAAGAACAGCAAGCCTGAATAAAAAGGCCTCTGTGCAAAATTCAACCGATCTTCATCTGTCCAAGTACTATCTTAGTTGTCTGCTAGATGTCTCATTGAGGCGATGTACTAACTACATGACATTGCAGGTAAATAAGCGTAACGAAATTAGCCTGGTTAAGAAACATCCGTTGGGGAGCACCCATGTTCCCACGCGGGACGGATGAGGTAATACATACGTTATCACATATTAATACAGACAAATAGGCTGATAGACAATTATCGCATTATTCAGTTTTCAAAACAATTCAAGCATCGCATCGTGAGGAATAGTAGAAGTAGCGGCTCGAGGTTGAGAAAACCAGCTATAAGAGTTGGGGGGCCCGACTAGTGACCACATTTACACCTATACTGGTTGAATTAAAACATGTGTGTATCAAGCCAAGCAGCCCACTTATTAGGCTAAGGGCCTCCTAGGCTTGACATGCTATGGAGTTTATAGTTATAAGAAAACTTTAATCATAAAATAATCACTGTCAGAAACAAGCAAGTAATATTTTTTATGTAATTTAAATAAAAATCCTACAATTTGTATTAAATGTCAAACAGATTATGGCAATTAGCGATAATATTTATAGCTACAACAGCTACCAATTAATAGTCAACCCGGCTCAATTTTAGATTAATTTATTCTTTATTTTCCATGCTATACCGTATTCTTATAATTCTGTTGCTCTATGTACTTCTTCTGTCCTTACTATCATTTCGTACTATTTTAAACGGTACTTGCAATTTTTTTACAAAAAATATTTATCTATATACGCAAAGATTTAAGTTCTACAGAACCGCAGTGCGCATGCGCGAGATGCGCGAATGCTTAATGTAATTTCCACAAGATACCAGTGAAATCAGCGTTACCAATTCGTAATTAATTCCACACCATATTTCAAGAAATTAACTTCATTTTATTAGGTTACTGTTAGTATACATCAGATTAATGTACACTTCATTAATTAATATGCATGTAATTTATTTTGTTAGGTTAGGAAGGGAGAAGTTAGTGTACATCCATTTCTAATAAAAGTTTGGGAATTTATTGCGAAGGTTGGTCATATCGATTTCGCAGCTACGTGGTGCCATCTAACGACAACTCTATAAACTATCTGCAAGACTTCATAGATATGTCGTTCCACCTAACGTCAACTCTAATAAACGTTTGCGCATGCGCACTTTTATTCTGCAGGAAATCAAACTAAAGGGTTTCCCATAGATTAAAGGAATAATTCCTGGTTTTTCCGTCAATACTTTTAAAATTCATGATACACCATTGTTGAGGTTATTATGCAAAAAGTTATAAATTATAATCTTAAAATCCGTCATTCTTAATTAAATCAAATTTCAGTTTAAAAACTTCGTGAATCATGACATTGTTAGGTCTTTCAGAAACATATTTCATCATCAGTATGTAAATTGGTACTGGTACCATTTTTGTCTAACAGCTTTTTTAAAAATCAATCATATTAAAATAATAATAGCCTAGTTATAATAATTTGGTAATGATGACATTGCATTATTATAATAATGTCCACATATTTAACATTGTTACTAAAACAAGTTTAATTTTTTTAGACGTGATACAAAATCGCTCCTTTTCACATTGACGAATGAGAAGGAAGTATATATATTCACATGTTTGCTTTATAACAAACCTAAACATTGGTATAAACCCTAGTGTTCGATGCAAAAATGTATTTAAAAAAAATACTCATCTCGTATCCACCTCGATTGGGAATAAATGCTGAACAACCGCAAGAATTAACGAAGCAAAAAGAAGTATACAATATGACGTGCAACATAGGCCTATAGCGTCAACGCCATATTATAAAGTAAAATATATTTGAAGCTAATTTATTATAACAATATTGCTGGAAGCATAATTATGTACATAGTTATTTTCAAAAACCCTGATTTTATATACAGCATAATATGGTATATAGCTTCTTTATGATGTGCAACATATAGCGTCAACGCCATGTTATAAAGTAAAATATATTTGAAGCTAATATATTATAACAATATTGCTGGAAGCATAATTATGTACATAGTTATTTTCAAAAACCCTGATTTTATATACAGCATAATATGGTATATAGCTTCTTTATGGAAGTTCCTATAAAGGTAATCTCCCCCCCCCTCCCAAATAAAGCACTGAGATAGAGAGCGTTGTTATTTCGGTGTTTATATTTTTACAGAACAAAAATATGTTTATGTTAAAAAGTAGCATAAATATGAACAAACTCTATATGCTCTTGAAATACAAACATCCCGTATCGTTGCAAATATGCACAATAAAAATATGCATACTAATTGAAGGGCGCTGGGATAAAACGATGAGAGTAGATTCCAAACAACAAGTAAATTAATGTTTGCAATATCATCAGCTTTGAGAAGAAAACGAAAATTTGCAACATCTGTAATCCATTCATTCATTACAATTCATTATCACATATTAAATTCTGCATTTATTTACAAATTTTGTAAAATTAAGTATCTGTCAAGAATGTAGATTCGAATATACCACTTCAGAATTCAATTTTATCTTTACAAATTTGGTTTATGTATTTTAAAATACATAAAAAAAAGGTGTATTTATTTACTTTCATTTGAAGCCATTAACAACTGGCGGGAAAGAGGCTTCTCCTCCTATTGGAGCATAAAGGAAAGAGACCCGGTTCCGTGGTGTAGCGGTTATCACGTCTGCTTTACACGCAGAAGGTCCCCGGTTCGATCCCGGGCGGAACCAAATATTTTTATTCATCTATAAAATAAACTGAAATATTCAAATTGTAAATCTTCAATCAATCAATCAATCATCCCATTTATATTAGTTACTGTATCTTGAAATTACGGTAATATTTTTATAGATTTATGAATAGCATTTTTTTTTATTTCACTTTAAAGACATGCTTATCTGTTCATTAATATCGGTCGTAGTTCTAATTAATTCTGTGAAAAATATTTCCTTTCGTAATTTAATTTGTTTGTAATAACTTGCTTTATCGTAAAAGTACGGAAAGTGCGATGGTTTGAGTCCCAATGGGGGAAGATATATTTTAATGGAATTTCGACCATCTAACAAAAAATTGAGAAAACCAGCTACAACGGGTCGGGACCCACATTTTGACCACGTGTTACTTCTCCATTGGATATATTTAAAATACGCTAGATGTGGCAACATATTTAGATGTGAGGCCAGCAGCTGGGTTAGTATGCTAATATGCACCTGATATGCACTAAAATATTTTAGACGCTATAGGTCCTATGGAAAATATGTTAGAAACATCTCGGAATAAAATTTATGTAGAATATAAAAATTAAACGTTATACATTACTCATATAGGGAGCGGATTTTAATGTTCTAAAAGTTAATATTGCAACATAGTATAATGATAAAATTAATTTAATACGTCTTTATATCCAATCAACTGATTTTTATATAATATAACTTACAAAACAGTTTCTCAATAATTTTTGTGTTGGATCTAGCAATATTACATTTATATTTTACGTCTTACTTTTATATTTATAGAACACAATTTCTTTTTAATTTAAAATTAAAATGTGAAATATAAATGTAATAGTGCTAGATTCCACACAAAAATTATTAAGAAACGTTTTTGTAACTTATATTATGAAAAAATCAGTTGATTGGATATAAAGAGCTTATTACATTAATTTTATCACTATACTATGTTGCAATCTTACTTTTAGAACATAAAAATCCGCTCCCTACTCATGAATCATAAATGTAGGATCGTTATAACAGAGTTATAATCCCTGAAAGATACATTCTGTAAACCAGCAAAATTGGACTAAAAATTCGACTTTCTAGGAATTCGTTTGTTTGTGTAGTATCTGCGTGACAATATTTTTTTTATCTGTTTATAACACGATCAATGAAATCGTGACTGTCCATCTGATAAATGCTAGGGACTTACCCATTTTATCATATCCCAGTCACTTCCTTCAGATTGAACGAGTATGAAGTCCGTCGAATCTCGTCAACCCTTTCGAAAGTTAAAAAGTACAGTTATCGCCATAGACCAGCTATGATAAATAAAAAACTGTTTAATTGGTCATGCAATTAATCAACAAATAAAGCCGTGGAAGGAATTTTAAAGTAGTATATCATTTGAAGTAAATTACATTGAAATCGGATATTTATTTCATATAAATATTTAATGTTAGTTTCATAAATATCCTCAATATTATTTGAGCAGTCATAAAAGAATATGGATAAATTTCCTATATATATATATATATATATATATAAAATATACTATAAGATTATTTTTATATATTAGAGTGTTTAGTGGTTATGTTTCTTGTTTCTAGTCCCGAGGGTCGCGGGTTCAAACCCAGCCGGGGTTGATGGATTTTTTCAGGATTCTCAGGTTCATAAGAGATCCGTAAGTCTGAATAAAGATACCTCTATGCGAAATTTACGGAACTTTTTCATCCTAGTAATACCTTAGTTGCCTACTAGATGTCTCATTGAGTAGTATTTTGACCACATACCATTCATGACATCTTTGGGGAATAAACGTAACTAAATTGACTTGGTCTAGTAACTCCTAACAAAGGAGAGGCTAAAGCCCAACATTATAGATGTACAGATAATTGCTTTCTGCATATTATGTTAATTTTTCAAGAATTATAATTTTCTAGAAAGCAGTCGAGATGTTTTAAATATTAAACAGAATATTTTAGAAGAATTAATTGAACTGATTCACTTCTTATATTTCGAATCGTGCAATCAAATTTATAACATATGTTGTATTAAATTATTAGGCAATCAGAATTTACACTTTAGTCATGTGACTACTAGGAATAGGAATATCTTTTTGCAAGATGGAAGACGTTCCTTCTCGTCCACTTATGGTGTCTAGAAGTCCATATTGGTTAAGTTGCCATTGACGACAAATAGAGCTTCATTAGAACAGGTTGAAGCTGAGTGATATAATTAGGTCCCCTAAGATAGTATGAAGCCGCGATTGTATTTCAATTGATAAAATATTGAGTGCTTAAGCAAATGTAGTCAATTATATAAATTTAAAATTTACTGTCACGCGGGTGCTGTAATATTGAAAATTGAGTAAGAGATCAAATTGCATTAAAAGTGAAGTATTTGTAATACATATTGGCTATTAAAGAAAAATTCTGTGAGTTATTTGAAACTTAAAGTATGAGTTATTCACCTGGTTCCCTAAAATATTTTTCTGGGTCCTCCCTGAGAAGAGAGCCGATTGTTCTACCTTAAAGCACATCACCCCACCAACAAATCTTCCTTTAGCATATACAAACAGTATGTAGAATCGAATATAAAAAAAATCCCTGTGTATTTCATACCTCATGGATTTTCATGTGATCTAAATGCACAAGAATATTACATTTTGATAACTGCGTTATCAGATATACGAATTTGAAATGCTTTTTATAACTTGGTATACTTATAAATATTAGGTTTGTATTTTATTATATTACAATGAGAACAGTGTAGTTTTCAAAACTCTTCACCAGATTTGAAGTCCACTTTCATTTTTGCGACTTTCATTCCTGGTAAATAAGACTTTCAAGAAAAGTAAAATTTAGTAGCTACGTCGTATTCGCCGGCAGCTATTTGGCTAAAACTCTCCTACACGATTTCTTTAAATATTTCTTTTAATATACAGTATTTACAGTATTTAATAGGTTATATATTGGATTAGCCTCAGAGTCGTGCAACTCGAAAAACTTGTTCATATGATCTTGCTACTAATAAAATTTGTACCAAAAAGATAGCAGTAGCAGAAACTAGATAACGTATAGTTATAATTTTTTCGAAATAATTTTAAATTGGACATTACTTTTTTAATGGGGCACCCATTTAGTAAAAACATATTGCAAGTAAATTGGGCACTTTTTTGCTATGATTGTTCCAACGAAACGGAAAATGGATAAATAAGAATAAATTGGACCACAGCACTGCCGTGATTTAAAGGTAACATAGTTGCATCAGACCCAGCAGACACGGGGTCGATCGCTGGTCAGGACACGTTTCCTGGATTGTATTTATTTTTGGAGATGTATTCGTCTATAAGGCAAATGTCAGGAATATTTAAGCCCAAAATTATCCCAAACATATTTAATCATCAATATAATATTTGCCTTGTTTTAAAACCACATTGCAATACATAACAGAAACACACAAAATAATGGTTACTACCGAAAGAGCCTAAGACGAGATATGACCTTGATGTTAAAACTTATATAAATAAAATTAATAAAAACAGAATGAATTGACTTAGGCTTTCACGGCCGGAGTTACTATGATGATCTTGTAGAAGATTTCCGGGCTGTATGCCGTGGTCTTGAGACTTGTAGTTACCCAACGTTTCGCCAGAGACTGCGTTCGGCATCCTCAAGACAACCCTTGAGGATGCCGGACGCAGTCTCTGGCGAAACGTTGGGGAACTACAAGCCTCAAGACCACGGCCTACAGCCCGGAAATCTTCTACAAGATCATCACAGAATGAATTGTTTAAAATTATGTAGACTTTCTACCTTAAAGTCGCTGAAATATTGTCCTTAGAGAAATAAATACATAATTAATAAATTACTAGAATGCAAAGGTTGCGATTGCAAGTGTGACCACCATAATAATTTATTGGAATAGGGCAATCTATGGATTGAGTGGTTCTCAAAGTGTTGGGTTGCCAGTATTTGTTTTAGCTAGTCGGTGATTATTTCAAGCGATGAGGATTTCGGATTCTAAGGGTTAACGATAGATCGACTGGATTAGTGACGATGATGAAATAACAATATTTAACTTTAATGCACTGGTATTTTATTCAACGTCGATTATCATAAGTAATGCCACGAGTGATTTCCAAATTTATCTAGAGAATTTGGAAATCAAGAGTGGCATTTGTTAGGACTAGTTAACGAATAAAATTAAGCTGTTTACTCACAAATCATTATTTAACTATAGTTATTTTAAAATATTTATATATTTAATGTAAACGGCGATGTTTGAAAACAAATGAGAAACGATAGGTATGCTTCATCTGCTTCTTTTGTTTATCACTGCAACCAGATCATACTATTTATTGCCAAAGGAACGCAATATTGTAAGAATGCTCTCTAGTGGAGAAAAAATGAAACACATCAAACTGTATATTAATTCATTTCTGATATCGTATGATGTAAATATGACAATTATATTTTTCTGGATTGTTACCTGGGAAAAAATACATTTAAGAAAGTGCAAACAGTGGTTTCTTTTTTTGGTGGTATAATCAATTGCTACAAATATTTTTATATTAACTCCCGCATGCGGCATGTGTTGACATTCATGCACTATATATACAATCTGGTAGCCGTATTTCTCACAGCCTCAGTCACTGCAATATAATGGTCAGACCTGTTCAGAATATTAAAAAGGAGGAGCCTTCTTTAATATGGTAATTATAACACTGATAAATATTTCGTGAAACACGACTCTGATTGGTTGTAAAACAGAAATCATTGAAACGTGATTCGTCATTGACTCCCATTTGGGGCATGAGTTAAATAGTCATAAATAATTGATACTGTATAAATTATACTAACGATTGACAAACTTCTGTAAATAATTAATTTAAATCCAATCGTTTTATTTTTTAACTTTAACTGTGTGTTTATTACGAGCAGGCGCTGAGGCGGTCTGTATTTTCTAGGTCCGCGGTGGTGAATCCAAATATTTTATAAGTTCGCAATTTGTTTGAGAGTATAAATTTTGTAAGTTTTAATATTATTCAGGGTCCCCTAATCACCGCCAGATTTCAAAGATGATGATTCCAAGTTATTTTCCCCTCACGACGTTACAACAAGAAGTTGTACCTGCTCAGTCGGCGACTCGACAAGAAGTACAATTCCGGCAAACCATCATTTCCCAAGTAAACTAGTTAGGACCTCAAAAGCGTTTTCGGAACTGAGTCAATCATGTACGATAATTTTACTGAATTATAATAATGTCTAAAGAAGATGTGCTTCCTGATGGTAGCTGACTATGTCATAAATCTTAGCCTCATGAGAAGATCCTTACTGCATTTGCGAAGGTGGGTCCCTAGGCCAGTCACCTTAATAACGTGTTTCGTATTGTTAGTGCGTCGATCTCTTTGGAAGCAGATTAATTAAAATATCATCTCAAAATTGTTAACAAAGAAATATGATTTCATGGGATTAAAATCCTTTTATTGTAAGAGGACAAAATCAGTCAGTGTGTTTTCCCTCCTTTACATTATAGTTAGTCTTACGAAGTTTATTTATTTATTTTTTTCAGAGGAAGGAAAGATGTCGCCAGCTCGTTTCAACGCGGAGAAAAAAAAATATATTTAAGGAGTGTGGGTGGGGTTTAGGTGATCTTGGCTACAATGTGAACGATCCCTGTTTATTCCATAATAAAGGTATCTGCAATTGCAGTTGGAATGTACCAGTTTGTATTTGTTGCCCCTAATAAATTATATGTGTAACTATTTATTTTCTACTTTCAAGTTATAGTCTACATATAGTTTTGTACATGTATATTATAACCTTAAACGTATATTATATAAGTTGTGAAAAGTCCTTTATCACAGATCCCGCCTTAGAAGGGGGAGGTTGTACGTTTTGAAAACAGTGGCGGGAGCTTTCCTTCCTTAGAAAAAAAAGCAGACTACAGTATGTGATGATGATCTGTATAATACATAGTGCTGCTTTGCAACCAGGTACGGCTCCTTGGCAGCCAATAACTTTGTGACTATAGTTATAGGGTTCGATGATTTCACCCGTAGCCATTTGGCGGCGTTTATGTTCTGCTTGGATACGATATTGTTTGGATGAAGATGAAGTGAGCTCATCTCAGAACAGGACATCGTAAACTACACTCTCGACGAGCTAGGCTACAACCTACAATGCAGAATAAGCCTCGCTGCTCCAAGCATGAGCAGAACTCTCATATAAGATGAAGATTTAAGATGGAGCCATCATTGGTGATGCAACCCAGTGAATATATTTCGGTGTACAACATGTCGCCGAGACGTATGTTCTATATTGCGAAAATCATTTTTCTTTTTTGTATGCGAGATGATACCTTGAAACATGGTTGTGATTTCATACGTATATCTCAATCTAGCAATTCCATTTAAGATTAATTCGTCTGCAACCTTACATATTATGTATTGTTCCTTCTTTTTAACAATTAAAAGGTAATTAGGTGCGATTAGCAGGTGAATCTTACATATTTCTACCTGGCTTAAAACCGTTACGATTTATTTCTACTCATATCAAATTTATAACATTCGTTGGATCAATGAATATCACAAAATAACTATCAGATTCGTAATCTTCTCGATCTGAAATACAATTTCAATCCAGACACGATATATTTCTGATATAATTAATTATATTAGTAATATATTTAGATACATCGAAAGTGGAAATAATATTTGAATTTATATATTCACAAAAATTAAATCGTCTCATTAAAAATCTGTTCTCACTAGCTTCCATTTTGCCTAGCTTTGGTTCTAAAGAATAAGCACCGTTACTTGATTTTCTACTTATAATTATCATTTTAGCAATTAAGTCTAATTCATTGCTCATAACATAAACATAAGCTTTAGACTTTACATTGGTTCTCGAGATTCTTGTTTGAACAACATATAATAAGCTGTACCTAAATCTAACCAGTAGCCTGAAACTATTTTGGAAGAAATCGGTGTTACCAAATCTGGATAGTCATGTTGTCGATGTTGACATAGCTTATGCCACAAACAGTTTAAGACACACCGAATCCTCAATAATTACCAGCAAGAAGGCCCTTTTTCCTTTATCTCACAACACAACTGTCAATAATTGTATCCCGAAACCTACTTTGAAATTTCTCCCAGAGGAGCGTTGTGATATACCAAGGCCGTGTCAAAAACAAACTGCCGTTTTTAACTACAGGGCTCTAAAATCCAGCGCCAAAGCTCTCACTTAAACTACAGAAAAGTAATACAACTCCTGAATTGGTGAAATGGATAACCCTGACAATCTGACCGCATGCCGCGTCCCGCCACACTCAAAACTGCCCGCTCGCCGCGACCCGCTACTACGCACAGTGGGTTGACATTACTGGATTTTGGCTTCAAATTCTGTGCCTTGCAGTTAAAAATGGCTATGATACATCACAACTCTTCTCTGGGAGAAATTTTAAGGTAGATTTCGGCATGCAATGGTTGACAATTACCTTGTCTAATCTGGCAGGAATATTTTGCTTGTTCTCATTTATTTTTAAATTGACCCAAACCTTCTGGCGGCACTATGGCCCTGGGGTCGACTCAGCCTCTAACGGAAATGAGTACCAGATGCTTGTTCTAGGGGTAAAGGCGGCCGTCACGCAGGGCTGACAACTCGGCTGACATCAAGTGCCAATTGTCCTGAAAAAGTGGTAGCCTTAACCTCCTACTACCCCAAGGGCCTCCTGAGGCCTGTAGTGGGATTACTTTACTTTACTTTTACACATTTATTACATCTAGTTCTGACAATGTTAACCTAATTTGGTTGCTTACTTAAATTTTTCGCAATGTTTTAAACGTTGTTACTAATTCGCATGGTATAGCTGTTCTGTGATTAAATGTAGGCCTATTCATAACAAGCTCAAAGCAACGAATTGCGTCTACGGCAGATTGTATGACGAATTATCTCTCGGAATGAGTAACAAATTGTCTCTATGAAGGACTATATATGATGTATTGTCTCTGACTGGATGTGATGGATTGGAGCCGATGTAAGACCTACGAGTAAATAACTGCAAATAAAAAGAATGGAATAAAAAATTATTATGAATTTATAGTATTGTGTTATCAGGAATGTTTCTCCCATCAGAATTAATTAATTTATAATTAATGTATACTGGTGGACGATAACATTTTTTTATATCCTTGACCTTCCAACAAACTAAACAATTTTGTAATGGAATTGAACACTTTAGTAGACTCCATTACAAACAATTACAACCTACTACTGCAATTAAAACATAGATGCATACACACGAACGAGTTCAAATAAATTGACCCTCAGTTATCTAAAAATACATAACAGATTAAATGGGCGTATTAAGATATTAGTGCAACATAAATAAATTACCGATCTGAAAATATATAAATTAACAAATATAATTTAAAATGTACTTTTATGTTAAATTAAAATGAGCTTTCTTTTTATAGATAGTGTTTTGCAAAACTATTTTATAAAATTACTACTTAACTCTAAAAAAGCTAATAAATAGACAATTCTGGCTTAATTAAGAAATTTATGATTTTTTTAACATTAGATATTTTATTTTTTATGTGATAAATTATGCATGCTAAACATATGCAAATAAATGAGACAGGATATTATTGCCGTTCTAGCTTCATACAGAGCATGACAGAAATATTTATTTTATAAATTAATATTAGAATGGGTGCCACCTGGTAGAAGAAGAGGACGGCAAAAAATAACTTGGACTGATGTTGTTTCGAGCGGCATGAGGGAAAAAGGATTGGACAATGGAGATTGGAATGTCAGATATGTGGAGGAGAATGACAGTAGATTAATTGGACGCAGGAAGATGTAAAACATTATGAAACCTGCTACATAAATAAATATTAGTAAAAACATATCAACTTATTAATATAGCAAGTTAATCCTTATTAGGTAACGTAAACATACAGATGTGAAAACTGAAACGACTGCTACAAAAAAATATTTTAAGTTGGGATAAAAACGAACTTCAGTATTCAATGTTCACATCATCATAGCAGCAGCAGCAGCAGCACTACAACCCGATCGAGCCTCAGCTTCCTTCAAAACCTTCTTCGCAGCTTCCCCAGATCTTCAAGATTCCATCCATCCAGTCTCGGACGTCCTACATACACTCTTCTTTCAAATTTATTTTCCATAATTTTCCTGGGTATCTCATACTCAATCATTCTTTGTATGTGCCCTGCCAATCGGGATCTTGAAACTTTAATTGATGTAACTCCATCAGGAGACTTATACAACTAATAAAGCTCAGAGTTGTTATATTATACGCCAGTCTCCCTTGTCACATATTGGGCCATATATATTTAATATATCTTTTTAAATGAAATCAGTCTTGGTATATCGGTCTTAGACAAGGTCCATATTTCAATGCCACATATTAATACTGGTTTTACCAGGGTTATATATAGATTACTTTCATTTCTTTTGTAAGAAATCTTGACTTAAAGTGTCTCAATATTCCAAAATGTGCTTTATTGACATTTTGAATTCTCCTTCAAATTTCTTCATTGATGTTATCATTACTTAAACAGCCAAGATATAAAAGCTAGAGACCATCTGAAATTTATATTGATTAATATTTATTTTATGTGTAAAATAATATCATGTGCCATGTAGGCTACTGAATGATGAAGGAAAATGTCCTGTACAATCCGACATACAGTACGTAGTTTTGTCTCCCCCTAGCACAACTTTTTTATTAGATGATATGTCAATGAAGATGTGTAGGCCTAAATGTTAGAAGAGCTCTATTTAGTTTTATTTTATTTTGAAGTACTTATATCACGTCTAAGTACTTACATGGACAAAAAGTCCTTGTTTTGTTGAATTTAAGAACAGACATTGTCAAGATCCACAGCTTTACGATACATATCCCGTCTCGGTGGACGCATGGCTGTCCCGACCATGGTCCCGAATACGATTCCAAATTCGAATCCTGGCAGTTTCAGAGAGGTATTAATGATGAGCCACGCCGGTATTTTTCTTGGCGTTCTCCCGTTTCCCGAATTTCATCCCACTCCTCTTCCCTTCCCCATCATGCCATTTCACATTCATTCATCAATTTCACATTACCTGTCACCTCATCTCATAGGTAAAAATAGTCTGGTTTAGCAAACCATAGGTGTTCAAAATATGTGATTGTGGTGATCTAATGGGGTCACGCACATGTACTTCCTCATGACTCCGAGCTTGTGTGTGTCTATCCAGGGCAGAAGAGAACCGAAGGGAGGATTGTTGCCTCCTTGAGGACCTGGACCAAGCACTAATAAAATTGCGAAATGAGTCAAATGAAAGCTTGATGTGTGCCAAAACCAAGAACACCATAACAGACTACATAACACGTAGAGTAGATTTAATTCTACAAATTGGAAAGCGCAACAGATCTTTCAGGTCGCAGTGATGGGGTAATGTGCCCCCCCCCAGTGTACACAGGACGCAGAAACAGACTCCTTTGTTCGCAGAAAGCTTCATTTGCTGCTTAATGTCGTGTACAATACGTCGTGTCTAGCTGTAACATCTCAAGCAGCAGACCCGCGTTCGTCGTCCGGTCAAGTTGTATTTCCTGGTTGACAGTTTTTCAAGATTTTCCTCAATTGTATAGCAAATGTTAATGAATTGGTATAAAAAAAATTTTCCTGAAATATCATAACCAAACAATCTATTATTTGCATTTGCGACACCAGAATTTGAATCTTTTTTTTTTCACGCCTATAAGACAAATGTTAGGAAACTTTAATGCCCATTCGCATATTTGGTATGGATGTGTGAGGAAATGGTGGGCTTCGTCTTAAATGTTGATTTATCTACGATAAGCCCAGGATTGAGCTGATCTCTCATTCGGGAAGGCCCTCCATCTCCTTGTCAGATCGTGAATACTTATTATTATTCCTACATTGATTCCCTTTAAATTTATTGGTTATAAAGGGAGATGTTATGACATTATGATTATGTTTAGGTAGTTTAACTAAAATTCCAATTTTTGGTGATAGAATATAAAATAATTACCCTAAATTGTGAAACTTATATAAATTTGATACTTAAGATTTTTTTTTAATTCTTCTTGTAAGCCCATGTTTTCCCTTAACACAGATTTAGGCGCTCTCCCCCTACAGGGAAGAATTTGAACCATACTAATTTAGTTACACTTGCTTTCTATAGATGTCACTCGAGTGGCCCGTGGTCAGCGTTCCGCCTCATACTGACATATAGGAAACCAAGATAGTATAAGACGGGAAAAATCGGTAAATTTTGCTTAGAAGCCTTTTCATTCAGGCTTAAGGATCTGTTACAAGCCTGAAAATCTTCAGACTCGGGACCCACGGCTTAAAGTCTCTCCCGGAGGACTTGCTCCTTGGATTTTTCCATCCTAAAAAAGCCATCGACCCCGGCCGGGTCTGAACCCGCGACCCTCGGGACCAGAGGCAAGAAGCATAACCACTAGCCCACCGTGTAAAAAATTACACTAGTTTTTTTGAGTATGTGTGAAAAAATATGTGTATGATCCAAACTTTAAAATCCCGACAGGTCGTGCCACTGTAAGGCTCGTGTGGCATAAGACATGTGAAAATACCTAAAATGTAATACCGTATGTTAAACTGCGATGGATATGAAGATAATAACAATACAGCCATCCATCCATAGTAATTCTGCCCGAGGGCAGGTCTTTCACTGCAATATTTTTATGCTATGCTTTGCAGCTTTACTAGAGAATTGTAGGTGTGATAGCTTCCCGTTGCTTTCCACACCGGTGTAGGATGATGATAATTATAAGGATGATGATGATGATGGTCATATGATTTCGGGGACCGTTTGGGCATTAAAGTTTCCCTGACATTTGTCTTACAGGTGAGGAAAAATCCCGATAAAAACCTCACTCAGAAAAACTGTCCCGACCGGGGATCGAACCCTGGCCCGCTCCGTGACAAGGCAACACGCTACCTCGAGACCATAGCAGTGGACTAATAATACATGTGATATTAAAATTTAAAAAATATAAAACCGTGCTTGAGATTCTTGGTCGTCCTCAACAATCAGTAGTGTAGTTTTGTAGGAGGCCTTCCTAAAACTTAAGTAGGCCTACTCTTTCATATTTTCAAAATTTTAACATAGTTACCTCAACGGAGTTTCGTAACGTATTTTTAAAATATTGGCTAATATATGTGATATACATCTAATCTATCACATTTAATTCACGTCACCTGAAGGGCATTAACATATTATTGCTAATATAACTATTTCTAATTGTACCTGAAAGTTTATCTGAAATGCCGTCTGATGTTACGCCTGCACAAATTGTGCATATATGTACTTACTTACTTACTCACTAGCACTTATAGCAGGATTTTAATATCATAATAAATATGAAAGTTTAAGTTAATAATTTTATATTTTAAAATTCTTTTAATATTTAAATATAACTTAAATAAAGAAAAACATCTAAATAATTAATTGTTGTTCATTGTTGAATAAAAATGTCTCAGTAACAATTAAAGAAATTGTATTATATAAGTCTTTCTAAATAATGCTTTTAAAATTGTGTCTTAAGTCATTGTTGTCTGAAATATAAAGCTTTCTGTTATAACTGTAATAAGAACACCTGCTTAACTTAATATTTTTAAATAAAAGTATACTAAATTCTGATTGGATGTTAAAACAATTAACTTTTTGATTTAACAAATCAAATTTAAACATGGTATTTAATGGACCATTAAACCAATAGAATTTAAATATAAAATCATGTGATGTAATAATGTTCTTTAAAAATTATAACAGAATTACTCTAGTCAGTCTTTCATCAAGGATAGAAGCAATAACAGCTCTCCTGATAAAATGTGATATTTAATACAAGAAGAATAGTTCAGTCAAGAAAAGAAAAGAATTTAATTTTAATTGACGGTGAAGAATAATACCACCTATATTTAACTTGATCTGCTGGGAAATTAGATAGTAAATAAATTTACAACTATTTCTACAAGAATCAGTTATTAGTGATTTTTAAAGTGTTATCCTATCTTGTGTACCAACTTCGACCTTGAGAAGAGAATCCAGCTCTACCGAAAATCAAACCCAACCTGAACCAGTAATTCTTTTTGGGACACGATTCCTTCAAAATGTTACTACAACATCGGGCATGAAGAGAATTAGCTGCTTCAAAACATCGCCACAATATGGGAAAAGAATTACTTCTTCAAAATTGTCGCCACAACGAGGGGCATAATGAAGATTCTTGGTCTATCAACTGGGCGATTTCTCTCTGGCTTTCCTACAAGAAGCTTCCATGCAAGTCTTTCATTCCCCATACGTGCAACATGTCCTGCCCATCGCAGTCTACGAGACGTATTGATTAGTCAATTATTTGTGCAAAAGTTAATCATTGGTATTTTTCTATTCCTGCAGATTAGGATATTGTCACACAGAACACACACACACACACACACACACACTTATCGTCTGCTTGGTGGAATGATTTATTTACACATATTTTATGGAGGTATCCTTGAAACGCTAGGGATGTCACGAAGTGATGAATATATATTGGTTTGTGCCTGTCCAGGTCCGGTTCATCATGGCTTCCATTGTAGAGAATTCTTCCCAGGGAGCTATTTAGAACACAATAATCTGTCGGACTTCAGTCTGAATATAGAAATAATTTCCCATTATTCACGAAATGCATATCTATCTGTTACGTTAACCTAATGAATCGTCACTGAGTGCCCACTTTGTGTTGTCATTATTCTCGTATACAAATATCTAAGTATAGGGTGGGTATAGTAGGGGTGATTTTTTTTCTGTAAGACTGAGTTCTGGAAAGGGCATATGACTCTGTACCCATCAACAAGCTTTGGGTGGCTATGGAAAAAGTTTGGAATACCTAAATAGCTTATACATTTTATAAAAAAGAATGTATGATTATAAAGCAAGTAATAAGGTTGGAAATAAAGTATCCACAGAATTTGATATAACAAAAGGATTAAGACAAGGGTGCGGGATGCCACTAACATTGTTCAAGGTATATTTAGAAGATGTACTAATGAAATGGAATAAGTCACGTAGGGGAATGGGAATCAACATTAATGACCGTTTACTGCGCAATTTATTATTCGCTGATGACCAGATTATAATAGGACAAGATAAAGAAGATACAGAATATATGATTAGAAAGTTGGTAGATGCATGAGGTAGGTGGACTGATGATAAATTACATTAAAACAGAATATATGGTAATCGGAGGAAATTCAGAAGACCTACAAATAAATAATATGATAATTAAATGTGTTGAATTTAAATATCTTGGATCTATAATAGATAAATCTGGTACTTGTGAAAAATATATTATTAACAGAGTAAATTGTGCAAGGAAGGCGATTAGATCCCTGAATAGTCTTTTATGGAATAGAAATTTGACCAGAAAACAAAAAAAGAGATTATACATACAATAATAGAAAGTATACTTACATATGGATCAGAAAGCTGGACAATAAATGAAAGGATGCAGAAACGAATCTTGGCGACAGAAATAGATGGATTACGGAGAAGTATGAGAATATCCAGGCTATAACATATTCGAAACACATATAACAGACCAGAAATGGATTCACAAGAAACTGTTATCGATAGGATAACAAAGAGAACTTTACAATGGTATGAACATGTACAACGGATGTCGGAAAACCAGTGGCCTAAACAGGTGTTAGATTGGATGATACCAGGCAGAAGGAAGAGGGGGAGAAGTAGAAGAACATGTTATCAGGGAATATGTGATGCCATGATGAAGAGGGGTAGAAGTAGAAGAACATGTTATCAGGGAATATGTGATGCCATGATGAAGAGGGGTATGAAAGAAGGACAATGGGAAGATAGGAATCTCTGGAAAGCAGGAATCAAGGGCTGAACTGTTGTAAAGTGGAAAGCCTGTATTAAAGTAAGTAAGTAAGAGACCGAGTTCAGCAAATTTCATGATGCAGCGGCTATCCAAAGGGTTAAAAAGCCTATGTTTCCACTCAGCCAGAGGAAAAAAAAGAGAGAGAGAGAGAGAAAGAAAGAGAGAGAGAGAGAGAGAGAGAGAGAGAGAGAGAAAGAGAAAGAGAGAGAGACAAAGAGAGAGAGACAAAGAGAGAGAGAAAAAGAGAGAGAGAAAAAGAGAGAGAAGAAAAGAGAGAGAAATGAGAGAGAGAAAAAGGAGAGAGAAAAGAGAGATCCACTCACCATCTCGCTCCCTCTCTCTCTCCCTCTATATCTCCCTCTCATCTCTCCAGACTCACTCTCTCCCTCTCCTCTCCCTCTCTCTCTCTCCCTCTAAGCTCTCTCTCCCGCTCTCTCTCTAACTCTCTCCGCTCTCTCTCTCCCCTCTCTCTCTCTCCCTCTCCTCTCCTCTCTCTCTCACTCCTCTCCCCCTCCTACCCCTCTCGCTCACTATCCCTATCCCTCTCTCTCCCTCCCTTCTCTCCCCTCCCTCTCTCTTTCTCCATCTCTCTCTCTCCTCTACTCTCTATCCAGCTGCTCTCTCTCTCTCTCCCCTCTCTCTCTCCCTCTCCCTCTCCCTCCTCCCTATCGATATATCTATCTATTAGCATCTAGATACTATAGAGAGGGAGAATCACATAGAGCTATATATATGATAGCTCGCTATAGTAGAGCGAGAGACGTTAGCAGATAGCAGATCCCCGGCCGCGAAAAGTAAACCGAGGAACCGAATTTGTCTACCCAGACAAATTCTGAGGATAGATGAATATATTCCTCAGCAAATCATAGTTATGGACCTATTCCGCTAATTTACGGAATATATCTTTGTTCTGTCAAATTGGAGGCTAAGTTATTTAAACGTATCGGACAACAGAGAAAACAAACTTACTATCACCTAAGTCATTAGCGTACCTTGTGATTATTGTTGTAAAATTTGGCACAAATTTAAATAATTCTTACTAATTAACCTTTCTATCATTTTATTAAATATTACATTAATGTATCTTTTAGGATACACTGTCAATTTAAGAGTTAATTAATTTATATTATTTACCGCTACATTGCGACCAAACAAACATGTCGACTTTTTTAAATTATCACTTCTAATTGTAGGATTTCCCTGATTTTTGGAGAATATTTTCCTTGCTTGTTTTAATAACACATGCTAAGTTTTGTCGCAAAAAAACAGAACATTGCGATGGCTAGAGCCATTTTTAAATTTCATTTCACGTGAACGCCTAATGATCCGATTTTGCTGATTAACGAACTAGATCTTTTTCTTATTGATTGTTATAGTACAGAAACATTCAAGACTAAAAGTGTATACAACACTGGCTCTTCCAACTCTTTATAGTAGCGAAGTATGGACGTTGAAACAGAAGGATATACAGAGACTCAGATCTGCTGAAATGAGATAACTTCGGAGGACTGCAGGATACACACTACTAGATCACAAAAAAAAAGAAAAAAAGAAGACATCTTAGAAGAATTACACATGGAATCTTTAGGAAACAAAATTTCTGATTATAAGACAAGATGGATGCAACATGTTCATCGAATGGAAGATCACAGGATACCCAAACAAATGTTAAGATATCAACCTGCAGGAATAAGAAGACAAGGACGTCCACTCAAAATACTTTTGGATGGTGTTTCTGTTGAGACTGAAACAGGTCAACAAATGGGCTAAATTCGTGACTATACTATGATGATGAGGATGATGCCAAATTCGGTTCTAATAAAACGAAAAATGCGGCTGCTAGAGCGTAACATATGTGCGTGTGTGTTTATATTATATATATATATATATATATATATATATATATATGTATGTGTGTGTGTGTGTGTGTGTGTATGTGTTATAATTAAATCTTTGACATTGAGCAATGTAAGCTTAATGTCAAAAATTTAATTACAAGATCGATAAAGCGTCACTGCTATAAAGTCACAATATTCTCTTTAAATTGCTTACTTATTATAGTTAGCTACCAGATGGCAGTGAAGACAGAGTTCTCGCTACATCTAGTAATAATGGAGAATATGATGTATATATAAGAAAGATAAATGTTTGTATTGGATTTGTCCGGTTGTGTAATGGATAGCACGCTGGGATACCAACCCAGTGGTCCGGGTTCTAATCCCGTCCAGACATTTATTTTTCTTATGTTTATATATATATATATATATATATATATATATATATATATATATATAGTCATGATTATTTTCGGTGTCTACTAGATAGGATCGGTGAGGATCTGTGTTTTTTAAATATTTCCATGAGAAGAGCTTGAATAGGTTCATTCCTTATGAATTCGCTAATAAGTCAACAATGACTGAAAATAGCTTTCAGATCACGTGTTCCAAGAACTGCCCTGCAGACAGGAAAATGTAATCTGTGTAACACAAAGTAGCGGATATGATAAATTATATGATAGACTTGCGCCACAAAAAAAAAATAATAATCGGAAACTCACCGGATTGGATTAATCTGGACGGCTAAAAAAAATCGCAAATTGAGAGGCAAGGCTCATCTAATTTCCCCTAAATAAATAAAATAAATGGCGATTTCTCCAAATAGCCGATGCAGAGTTCTGGTTAAGTATAGTTTTAGCCTGGATGGGTTACAGCTATCTAAAACCACGTGGTGTCGTTTTTTTTTTCAAATGCTCCAGGTTTGTCTTTCGACATTCCTGGTTTCTCTCCTGGCATGGCGTACTTGTAACCCACTTCTGAGGTTGAGGCGCCTGGAAGGCGGGGTTACGTTGCCCCGATGATATGATGGATGATGATAATGATGCGCCAGGAGAGTCCCTAAACCAAAGCTTTAATCTAAGATGAATATGAATGATGATGATTGCGATGTCCATATGATTTCGGGGACCGTTTGGCCTTAAAGTTTTCCTGACATTTGTCTTACAGATGAGGAAAAACCCCGATAAAAACCTCACCCAGAAAAACTGCCCCGACCGGGGATCGAACCCGGGCCCGCTGCGTGACAAGGCAGCATGCTACCCTGTCGTGCTAGGCCTGTCGTGCCAGGAGCTTTTTTATGCAATGCTAAAATAGCAATAATCCAAACTATAGCTGCTCTAAACTTTGTTAGTGTTAGTTTTCATGGAAACCTGTTTTGGTTACAATGTTTTGTTTCTTGTATATGCTTAGATCTCATAATTAAATATCATTCAATACGTTAATTAATTGTATTATATATAACCTCTCAGTTTTGATTTATGAAGGTAAAGTGAATCCACTACAGTCTTGGGAGGCATTTAGGATAGTGGTATGTTGAAGCTCCCATCTTTCTAGACAATAGGCACGAGATGTCCGCGGGATTGTCGGATCTGCCTGATGGCGACATTTGTGCCCAGAACATGCATCTAGTACTCACTTTCAATAAGATCTGAGTCGACCCCTGGTCCACAAAGCCACGAGAAGGTCTGGTCCAGCTAAAAATCTTGACCATATCAAGACTCGAACCCACGACTTTCCTATTTGTACCACGTTTCTTTATACAACTATATAATGCCGAAATCCATTAAAATTGTTTCAGATCATGAATATGATATTTTATATTAGGACAAAATTAACGAAAAAGTTACTTAAAATCGAAATACAGTGAACATCTAGATTTCTTGAGCTATAAATAAGTGCTGTTTGTCTCATTTATGTGCTGGTATGTACACTTATAAGTTATAGTGGGCCTATGTATATAAATATATGCAACAAGTTTAGAAAATGGTAGCTTCATAATATTTTTGCGTCATAATTTTCATATTTTGTCTTTACGATTTCTTAATTTCGTATAATTTTCTTCATATAATTCCTAGCTCTACTGATGAGTGTATGGTACCGTTATACCCCATATTCCAGAGTCTTTTTTTTGTAAAATCGCAAAGTAATGAAATGATAAATATGCATATGTGTGTGTGTGTTTGTGTATTATGTATTTTCATGTTCACATAGCTTTCCTTACGTAGACAGCATAGGGAAACTTTAGTAGACAGTTCATACGTATGGATAGCATTATTTTAAGAGAGCCGGGGAATGTTGAGAATTCTTGCCAGTTACTGCATAATGTAATGGCCGTGTAACCACAATACATTTGATTGTAATCAATGTTACTCTATAATTTTCAGAATTTGACACGCGTTTATTTTATTACGAAATATAATGGTATTTCCAGTTAATACAAATCAATTATTTCGCGATCGAAACTTTACCGTCTAAACAACTCAATCGGTAAAATGTAACCTTTCAGTTTGTATCATTACTGGATTTGAACCGGCATCTCCCGACCACGAGTACTAAACGCAAATGCTATATATGTAAGTCCACCGCTGTGGTCTCGAGGTAGCGTTCTGCCTTGTCACGCAGCGGGGCCGGGTTCGATTCCCGGTCGGGGCAGTTTTTCTGGGTGAGGTTTTTATCGGGGTTTTTCCTCACCTGCAAGACAAATGTCAGGAAAACTTTAAGGCCCAAACGGTCCCCGAAATCATATGGCCATCATCCTTATTATCATCTCATCAACATGATCATCCTTCACCGGTGTGGAAAGCAACGGCAAGCTACCACACCTACAATTCCCTAGTAAAGCTGCAAAGCATAGCATGAAAATGCTATGATTGCAGTGAAAGACCTGCCCTCGAGCAGAATTACTATGGATGGATATATATATACACACACACATGTATGTATATATATATATATATATATATAATGTAATATTTTTCCTACTCTTCTTCTTTTAACCACGTTATATATTAAAGGCCTGAATCTTGTCCGTCCCGTGGCAACTTTGGTAGAGGTTTTGAAATCTATAGGTGTGCAGGACTTGTGTTTGTGTGAAAAAGAGACAAATTATGTAAAAACAAAATGGAAAAGTATTAAATGAATGAAAAAACTTAGGTCATGGTGTAATTCTCTTTTCCTCTGAGCTAAATGACTGTAACCAACCCAGACTTCAATGATGTATAAAATAATGGACTAATTTAGATACGTGTGTCATGAGTTCATGACATGGAACTCTACGTAATTGGTAAATGTAGACTATATTTTAATTAATATCCTGATAAAATATGACTCGTTCATTTTCCGAGAATTTATCTATCAAGCCTTTTTACAAGGAACGTACTATTATGTTTGATTAAGACAAGTTAACGGCATTATTCACGTTCTCTTTGCGTATTTTTAGTTCGTGATTAATTACAATAGTCTTTAAATAATATTTTCTGCTAACTCACTGACACTATCGAACCCATATATTCATGGTCACGCGGGCATAAGCTCTCCATACATCCCTATCCTGAGTTAATGTTTTCCAATCATCCCCTGCATAATCTATTTCCCTGAAATCATGGTTAATGTTATTCCCTCACCTCATTTTTTGTTTACCAACTGGGAATTTTCCCTCTGGTTTTCCTACAAGAAGCTTCCATGGACCTCTTTCATTCCTTATTTGTGCCACATGTCCTACCCATCGCAGTCTACGAAACTTAACTGTTATTATATTTGGCTTCCTATAAATACCATATAGCTCATCGTTATGCAGTCTTGTCCAGCTGCCTGTTCATCTAGCTCTCTTTGGTCCAAAATTTTTCCTAACAACTTTGGACTGGGTATCTCAATTGGGAAAATGTCTGATTATGAATGAATTGGACTCACCAATTCTCGAAGTTACTAGATACAGGTAATACGCCATTTATTTATTTATACTGTATCATTGACTTTTTAAATATATATTATTATTATTGTTATTATTATTATTCTCAGATGCTCTAATATTTTAGTCACTTATATAGAATCTTTACCTACGTATGCTGTATGGTTCACGGGCCGGTTGTACCAACTCAGTATAAGTTCTGAATACATGCTATCTCAAGTATTCAGCCAAAATTGCGTTGTACCACGACAGTATTGCACCTTAGCCGGAGCATAAACTCGGTAGACTTTGTACGGTCATTCGAAGCCGATTATTGTGAAATACTCGAGTTAACTTTCCAAAATGGCAGCCAGAAACATGTCTAGAAATTTATTTCTGGATTCTGATAGTGACGACGAAGTATTATACATGTTTCTAAAGACCCGGAAACTCAGACAAATCAGGGGAAGACCGGATCATATTGAAAATTACAATGATGAAGAATTTTTCGTCCGCTTTCGCCTTGATCTCATCAGACATCGATTAGAACATAATACGAAAAGGTAAGATTTTAACATTTTTCGTTTGTATTTTATTATTTCCACAATCATTGTTTAATATTTGTAGGTGATTATTTAAACATTTTTATTTAAAGAGGTATGAGCATGAATTAGCATTAATACTCATACTTGAACCTGTAGCTTCATTAGATAATACTGTATAATACAATGCATTTTATAATAGGGGTAGGAGTTTAAAAAATAATCTTCTATGAAAGTGTGCTTTTCAAAGTATAATTGCTTTTATTTTACACACTATAATTTAACAAAACATTGAAGTACAAATTTTGAGGTTATATTATAATGCCATTAAATTAAAATCTTAATTACAACGTTGGTTATGCCATTGACTTTAAATAAAAAATGTGTATTATGTCGTGTGCCATAACCTTTTTTCTAAACTATCATAAAATTGATAAATTGTTATTATTATTATTATTATTATTATTATTATTATTAATCAGGATATTATCTGTAACATAACCATAATTTTTTCAACATTCTACAGAAAAATCTCAAGGAGACCAGTTCATCTTGAAGAAGGTATGGAAGATTGTTTGTCGTCTGGTTTCGCTTTTGAAACGAAGCAATTACGTTCAATGTGGATCTGATCATACATCGATTACAACAAAAAGGTAAAATATTTTATATTTAGTAAAAAAAATAATAAAAAATAGTCTTCTATCCAAGTGTAATTTGGGCTATATGTTACATACCCACAAAAATGTAACAAAAGAACATTGAAGTGTTAATTTTGAGATTATATTACAGTGCCATAACCTTAAACTTAAGTTACAGTAGTGATTATGGTATGAATGTTCAATATGCAAGGTTGATTATGTTGTACTACCATGGACCTCTAAATTTATACTTAATTTCCAATTTTTCAAGCTGTTATTACATTGACACATTATTATTAAAATGCACTGGCTATTGTATGCCAAGAGACCACGTATACTTATTTTGACTTAAGTTTCCATTAAGTGCAGTGAGAATTTTTTCTAAGCCTGAGGCAGACACAACGCGCATGTGCCAACAAGGTTTTATTTTCAAATTATTTCCCACCATTTACAACAAATTTTACATTTTTTCTAACGATTACTTGAACACATTTTTCTATGATATTTAACTATATACGTAACATGAAGACGTGGCAACCATATTGATTTTAAGGAATATTCTATATAACAACAGTGCAGCCAACATAGGTTATGTACTTCAGAATTTGAGAACTTACTATTTATTTTTGGGTGTTGCATTCTTTCACAGGTTAGAGTGCTTAAATTATGTTAGGTTAGCTTTTAGGTTGGTCTTTCATAAGTTAGAGTACTTAAATTACATTACGTTAGCTTTTAGGTTTGTTAAATAGCATGTATAATGTTGGCTGCATCGCGATATTCCATAGAGTAAATGCTTTGTGTTTGTCGTGCATGCGTCTGGTGTCTGCCTGGGACTTAGAAAAATTCTCACTGCGCTTAATGGAAAGATTATTCCTTATTTTATTTCATTAGCTGAGAAAATGGGCAGGTAAGTGTACACCATATTAGTTTATAGTTTATGCATAATCTGGTGCACCATAAGGATAAGTTTACTATTCTGTTTGAACAGTGACTAATGTAGATGGAATCCTGGCATAGAATACCCAAAACATCACTGTGAAGTTATGACATTATTAAAAGCTGACACATAGTACACAACACTTTGTAGAAAACCCCAGTTTGCGACTCACCTTGAATTTTTCTGGCTCGACTTTAGATTATCTTCCTCTTGATTTTCCATCTATGTTCTTGTAATACTGATGCTTACGTACTCCTGTCTTTACTAACTTTTGTACTTTTTTAACATTTCGCTTCCGACTTCACTCTGCTAATTAACTTCAAATTTGAATTCAAAATTTAAACTGGTGCTACTGTATTTTACAGGAACCAGGGGTTCTACCTATTAAAGAGGATCAAAATGGATCGCTCACCGCCAACACTAAGTGATGGCCACAGAGCTTTCCATCTATCTAACATTTTGCAACAATACTTATAACATTTTTTTTACAAGTATTAAATATTTATCTCCATACACAATTATTTCTTTGAAATATGCAGAATCATTGTGCACATGTGTGAATGCTAGAAGAACTTATACTAGATGGTGAAGATATCTGTGAAAATTGGAATGACCAACATTCAAAAGTATATTCTCAGAAAAAGATGTTCACTCAGTTCATTTTGTAGGTTCTGATGGGACAGGTTAGTGTATATCAGATTAGTATATGCTTCATTAAATAATATGCAAATAATTTATTTTGTTAAGTTAGGAAGGAGAAAGTTGGTGTAAATCCATTTCTAACAAATGTTTGGGGATGTATTGAAGTTTGGTCGCAGCTACATTCTTCCATCTAGTGTCAATTCTTTAAATTTTCTGTAGAACTTCTTTGTGATTCCATGTAGTGACAACTCTATAAACTTATGCTCATGCACATGTTTCACTGTAGGACACAAAAATTAAGGGAAGGTAAACTAAAGTTTTTCTGGCTCAACTGCACTTCTACAAGCACTTGATTTTTCAGTTATATTGTAAACTATAGCTCTTCCTCTATATTTACTAACATTACTTAATATTTTAAACTTTTTCAAACAATTTTTATAACATTATAGACAATTTTGAAGTATATATTTAAATATACAAATCACAATATTATGATACTGTTATTCAATATTGTAATGCTGCTATTTTCTCCACAGAGTATATTACCTAGTCTCTAATTTTTCTATTGCTGTTTTGGGTTATCGCTGGTTGGATCAATATGAGGGAGTGATAAGTGAGTGTACACCCGTTTTTAATAAACGTTTGGTAATTTTAATATTATTAATATATTTTTTAAACATAGATTTGGAGATTTATTGCAAATATTGGTCATTTAAATTTTATTGCGACGGATAGTAACCGAGGATGATAATCGATATGTAGTTTGATTGTGGGTTATCGCTGGCTCTATAAACTCTGGCGCTTGCGCACTGTTGTTCTATAGGACTTTGAAAATATTTCACGCTAGTTTAAGTGCAGTTTTTCCATTTTTCCTACATAACAGTTGTGTGGATGCTCAAAGCTTATGAACTTACTCGATAGATGAGTATCTGTGCTATTGGAATAATCAATCTTCACAATAAGTTCCCAAACATGCTTTTTAAAAGAAGGATGTACATTAATTTGTAATTTCATAACCTAATGAAGTAAATAATTTATTATTCGATAATCTAATTTGGTGTACAATAACTTTTCCTTCTTAACCAAACAAAATAAAATAGTAGTTATATTGTGAAAGATTGTCATACAATAGCACAGTTAGTCTTGCCATATATTGACAAAACCTTTTGCATGCACATATGCACTACAGCTCTGTAGAACTTAGAAGAAATGATTGAGAGATTTTGTATACATAGATAAATATATAAGAAATATAAAAAAAATGTTTTAAGAATCGTTACAAAATGTTAAAACAGTAGGAAATGTTAGTACAAATGGAAAAAGTAAATAGTGTAACAGTGTCATATTAATGTTGTATGGTATAGCATAGTGGGTCATAAACTATAGTTCAGCCATCATAGGTTTAAGCAACTTTCATTGTATATTTGATAAATGGTGACCTTTATTACAGCATAAGTCAGTTTTGGAGATTCTATGCCTCTAGTCACCTGCATTAGTCACTGTTCAAACAGAATAGCCAACTTTGTCTTATGGTGCACTGCAAGTTTGTGTACACCAATTAGTTTATTAGATAATATGGCTTCCCATAAAGAAACCTCTAATTTAATTAAAAGCGAGTTAATAAAGAAATGCCATAAATATAGCAACTTAACGTTTGTATGCAATTGCCCAAAATTTTGTATTTGTATAACATGTTCTGGTATGAACTGTGAAAACATTATATGAGAATTAGAGGTGAGTTGTAATCCAATACATCCATAATGAGAATAATGAAACTTGTTAATACAGTAATCATGAATAAAATAATGTGTACCAGTAACTGAAAGGGAATCAAATTACAATGCATAAAGTGATGTAACATATCAATTGTTGCTACACATTATGTTTTTCTTGGAACATTCTTTTTTTAATATAGCAGAAAATAATAATTTGCCCCTTAGCTTATGACGTCTGAGAAATTACAATGTTATTAAAGTAGTAGAATCCACTAAAAATATTATGCATTTGTTCTATAGTCTATATTTGATGGTGAATAAATATTAGTCACTTTTGATTATCTGATAAAATCATAAACATTCTTTTTTTTTTCTAGAAGGCTTGCTGGGATATTACATCGCTTCATTCCCGAATGTCACCGAAGACTTAGACTGCATGCACATAAAGACCAGTTCTCCAGGCTAGTTCAATACTGAGGAACATACAAGGAATAAAAGCGTATGATGTGCAGTTAAACATTTTAGATATTATTGTTTAGTTGCTTCTTCACTCACTCATACTTCTTAACTCCCAAGCAGACTCGAGTTTCTTCACTTCATTTGTGATATTCTCAATGTTGTATTACATTCACAACTGATGTCCAATGGCCTCCTATCCTGCAGACTGACCTCCGCGCCATCTGATGGCTGACCAACGAACTTCCAAATCAATCCGCTCTCCTTATCACCGGGTATTTCAAAATTCATAGTTGTGTTTTTATTCTTGCAATATATAAATTTTTTTCCCAAATTGTGAGTTCCTTCGGTTTTTCCAATTGTTTAAGTAATTTTGTTTGGTTTCTATTCTGTGTTTTTCTGACCAGGCATCTACAGCTATTGCAGATTTTTCTGTTTCTCCATTTTTAACATTTCTGAGGTGTTCCTTTAATCTTGTATTTAGATTCCTTTTGTTTTTCCTATGTATATCTTTTCACAATCTTTACAATTAATTTGATAAATTCCCGATTTTTGCAGTCTTCAATCTTTTCATTTTTGTTGGTTTTTAAAAAAGATTGAAGATCTAACACATGACTAGACAATATTTAACAATTGTGCATTGAAGACTCAGTTTGAAAGGAGTAAATGTTCTTTAGTATAAATGGAGTAGAGAGTCAATCATAAGCATCATCATTACCAGTACTATGGTCCATAAGAGCCAGGATCCCCTGATATATACGTCCAATTTTGATTCCCCAACCCATATAAAGGTTTCTATTATTATTTTATAAACTGTACATAACCACTGATTTAATATATTATCTTGTATATCAGCAAATTAAGTTTTCACCAATGTAGACAGATTTTTTTGAAGCTGTAATAGTATTTTAAAATGCAATAGGAAGTATCATTAAGAAGTTTGTTTAATAATTAAGACATTTTGTCTGTACATTCTTACCTCTTATGGTTGTTTTTGTAAAATATGTGTTTCAAGGCTTCTGAGCCCCATCGTCAGCAATTACAGACTGTAATCAGAAGCCTTGAAACATATGTTCGACAAATACAACCCAAAGAGGTAAGAATGTACAGACAAAATGTCTTAATTACTGTAATATGTTTTCTGCTGCTAATTTTCATTAAGTCTTTACAAAGCCTCTACTCGGATGGGAAAGGCCATTCAATTTTGCTCCAATGTAGGCTGAGATTATGTTACGAGCCTGAAATCTTCAGACTCGGAATCCATGACTTTAAGTTTCTCCCAGAAAACTTTTTGTTTTCTAGGATTCATCCATCCTAATAATATATCGACCCAGCCAGATTTTAACCTTGACTCTTGGGACGAGCAACTTAATCCCCAGATCACAAGCCGGATATTGAAATATATACTATTTATAATCGTTTTGTTAGAATCATATAAGCAGAATTCAGTAGTTTATGTTTTTCTCTTCAAGTTTTTTTTAAGCTTTCTGCCACAAAAGAAAATAAGATGACTGCAAATTAAATTTCCTTGTGAGAAAATAAGTAAATATGTTCCAGGTAACTGCCATTAATAATATTCACAAATGCAATCCTAATAGGCACGTTGCAATTCGATATATTAAATGTTTGTCTCATGATATTGGTCAAATTATGTGTAGTTTACTGTACAGATAGAAATATTGTAAATGCATTATAAATTCTCACATGCTGTGCTGCACCCTCCCTTCTAGCCACTATTATGCCATGACTTACTTGTTGTAGTCAGAAATCCAAAGATTCATTCATTCACCTATAATGAATATCCATCTATAGTAATTCTGCCCGAAGGCAGGTCCTTCACTGCAATCATAGCATTTTCATGCTATGCTTGCAGCTTTACTAGGGAATTGTGTAGGTGTGGTAGCTTCCCGTTGCTTTCCACACCGGTGAAGGATGATGGTGATGATGATGGCCATATGATTTCGGGGACCGTTTGGACCTTAAAGTTTTCCTGACATTTGATTTACAGGTGAGGAAAAACCCCGATAAAAACCTCACCCAGAAAAACTACCCCGACTGGGGATCGAACCCGGGCCCGCTGCGTGACAAGGCAGCACGCTACCTCGAGACCACAGCGGTGGACATAATGAATATAAATTATCTGAAATGTACTTATACATCTGCAAAGAAAGTGTTTATTTAAAGTTTTATTTGTAATATACATCACGGCTATGGTCTTGGGCTAGCATCACTGTTTTGTTTGCAGAGGGCCTGAGTTTGATCCCCAGTCATGACAGATTTCCTGGATGATGGTTTTATTGATGGTTTCTCTGAACCTGTACGACAAATGTTAGGAAACTTTAAGGCCTAAACAATCTGTGATCATCATATTCGCCAGGTTTAGTATGAATGTGAGTGAATTGTGCATCTTGTCTTAAATATTTGTGTTGTCTTGGGGCAGGTCCTGGATTGTAGGTCCTCAGTAACCATGTGTGATCCAAAGTCTCTCTCTCTCCCAACCTATAGATATGAGGTTAAATTAAAATAGAGAAGAAAAGCTCCTTTATAATATATGTGTGTGTTTTTCCAAAGCCACCTGGTGCACCTTTCATGCTTTGGTTTTCATCATCTTAGGTCGAAAAATAGTTTACTTGTGGTCTATTTTATTTTACGTAGGTGATGTTTACTTTTATTGTGTCGAATATAAGCATGTTGAATATCCCTTGTATAATTTTTTTATAATAAAGTAATGTATGAGTAATATGTTTTTTATTAAATGTACCTAACTAGTACCATAAATTACTCCTCAGAAGGTTGTCCCTAAAGAAAATCTAAAATCTAAACTGTCTTATGATTGGTTGTTTCACAAAGGACGACAGTTTCTATCACTAACAACTTTGTCCAAAATATGATAGAAAATTTGAGCATTGATAACCTTATGTTAAAAACATATAAAATTTCAAATTGTTTTTATCTGCATTCTGTTAGGTTTTTCAAATTGTGAAAGAAACCAATCATAAAATACAAATGAAAAAACGTATAGTGCGTGGTCTTTAAGTCGACCATCAAAAATTTACTTTAAAAGCAGTCTTCTAATAGGGGATATCTCCTCATCCTGAATACAATCTGTACCTTTACACCATAATTGGAAAATGTTAACATTCTTCTTCTTTATTAGGAATTTCTTTATAATACAGTAGTTTTTCTACAACCCATTGTAAATTTTACTCCTCCATAAATCCCTATTCTCTACATCACACTCTGTTATCCTCTCGACACTATACTCCTATTATGCACTTCTTGAATTCACTTTCTTTTGATCTCCCTTTTCTTCTGTTGCCCTCCGCTTCAAGATTTAATATCATCTTAGGATCCTGTCATCTGACATTCTCTTTGTGACCAAACCATTTCAGTCTTCTTCAATAACTTGTGGAATGTCTTTTTGAACATCCATTACTTCTGTGATTTTAGCATTTCTAATTTTGTCTCTTTTTGAATTTCTAGAAATCCTCCTCCAAAATTGCATCTGTCGCCTATAGTTTATATGCTTGCTCTCTGCTTAATGCCCAATATAGTATAGGGATTTCCAGCCAACCTAGACTCTGCCTGTCACAAGCCAGGAGAAATGGGGAGTGATGGAGGAATAACACCTCTTTAAAAAACCAGGGTTCATTCTGGCCTGGATGATAGTACTTTGTGACAGCTCCTTGCTAGGATACGGCAACTGCTGCCTTGTAAGGATATGTTGGTTCGTCAAAGCCTAGAGGAAGGAAACCTTGAACAAAAATCATCTGGTCCTCCAGGTTGGGGATTATAACAATGGCCCAGCTCCCCATTTTATGGAAAAAAATTAACTATGCTAAAGAAATTGATGTGAAGAAAATATCAACATCTGAATATAATTTATTGCAAGCACATTAATACTACTGAGTTCAGGTAAGATAACTTATTTGAGCAGAGGTTGCTGTTACTAATTTAACTATAATTTAAATATGTACAAATTGAAGACTAAACTCATATATCAATAGCTATCATAGAAAGATTCTGAATTTACAAACCAAATGTCTTGCATAGTTAGGCCTAAATAGGAAAAAAAATGTTAATATTTTTATTCTCAATTGTTGTATTATTAGATTTCAATGGGATACAGGATTTAAATAACTACTATTCTACCCCTCTGGCACACAGTGACAAGAATATAGCCTTCATTAGGTTTATTACATAATATGACCAAATACAGGCAGTAAGACATTTATAAACTTATCAAAAGCATCGGCGTTGGTTGGGAAGAGAGAGAGAGTCATCTTGCAGAGGATCAGAATATATAGTCATAGGAATAATCCTTTCCAAGTAATTGTGATTGGTTTCAAAGAGTAATTGTATGCAGAAATTTCACTACATTATAATACAGTAAAGAGATCTCAACACAGAATGGACAAAAATTTAATAAAGCAACTTCATTTTGGAAAAAATGCAATAATACAAAAAAATCATACTAACTTAAAATTAACAGAAATTCACACTGGGCTATTTTTATGCAGTTTATTTCTAGTGTGCCTACATGTAAAAAAAATTGAGATTCTTATAATTGGTCAATTTCCAACAAAATAGGCATAGATTACATAGAAAAAAATATCAAAATAACCAAATAGGTTTATATATAACATAAGACAATTTACTTGCCTTCAGTCATCTGATGACTATCTTAAATTAAAATTCAGTTAATCAAAAAACAAATCTTGGTACTTATCATAGCTATTTATAGCTAGAGCGAGGAATTATATGAAGAAAATTATAAGAAAATATGAAATCGTAAAGACAAAATATGAAAATTATGACACAGAAATATAATGAAGCTACTATTTTCTAAACTTTTTACATATATTTATATGCATAGACGCACTACGACTTATAAGTGTACATACAGCACAAACAGAACTTATTTATAGCACAAGAAATCAAAATGTTCACTGTATTTTGATTATAATTTTCATTATTTTTGACCCAATATAAAATATATTCATGATCTGAAACAATTTTAATGGATCATACCATAGCGTAGTTGTATAAGGAAACGTGGTACAAACAGGGAAGTCGTGAGTTCGAGTCTTGATATGGTCAAGATTTTTAGCTGGACCAGACCTTCTGATGGCATTGTAGACCTGGGATCGACTCAGATCCTAATGGAAGTGAGTACTATATGCATGTTCTGGGCACAAATGCAGCCATCAGGCAGATCTGACAACCTGGCAGACATCTAGTGCCTTTTGTCTAGAAGGATGGAAAATTCAACATGCCACTACCCCAAAGGCCTCCCAAGACTGTAGTGGAATTATTTCATAAATCAAATCTGAGAGTTTATATATAATACAATTAATTAACGTATTGAATGATTTTTAATTATGAAATTTAAACATATGCAAGAAACAAAACATTGCAACCCAAACTAACAAGTTTCCATGAAATATAGCACTGACAAAGTTTAGAGTAGGTACGGTATAGTTTGGGTTATTGCTATCTTTACATTGCATGAAGATATTAAATTCATGTAGATGCAAATGTAACAATAACATTAAATTGGATGATTTAGAATACAAGTAAACCATTCCAGTATGTCATATTTGGAGAAACAAGATGTTAAAAGTTATTAGTCCATAATTGAATCTAGGGATTGTTTCAGAACTCTCTTTGCAATTACAGTTACATTTAATATTGAACTATAAACATGGTGAAATGTAGTTAGAATTATTTTAATGTTAGTTTTTTTTGTATATATGAAATAGGTCTTGCATAGTGTCTAGTCTTGGTCTACTTGTGCTATGAACAATCAAATTGTCAATTATTAATTTTGTTCATAACACATAGATAGGATTTTTTAAAAATATTTTGTGATAGTAAACTATACAGCCTATCTGTCAGAATTGTTTTGCAGAATGAAAAATTATGCTCAACATCACATGATGTTATGGGAGGATACTCGTATCATGCTATATTTGATACTTTGATGTAAGTGAGAAAAATGCTGGCCTAACCTACATCAACGTTACTAATTTCACAAAGCACTGCTTCAAGTTTCTTACATTTCAATTCTGTAATCTGTTCACAGAGTAAAGACTGTCCTCAGGTAGCAAGAACGAACTGACAGCTACCTGACTACAGAAAATTCCAATATTGTTATTCTACTTATTCATCTAGGCTCATGATCTTGTTCTGGGGGACAAAAAACTCCATCGAACTTGACACTCTGTGACTCATCATCCAATTATTTGCTTTTATAAAGATACTGATAAATTTTCAGCGGGGCACGCCGTAGCGTAATGGTTAAGGCACTGCGCTACAAGCCGGAAGGTCGAGGGTTCAAGTCCCGTTGGGGTCAGGATTTTTAAACTGACCCAAACCTTCTGCCGGCACTATGGCCCTGGGGTCGACTCAGCCTCTAACGAAAATGAGTACCAGACGCTTGTTCTGGGGTAAAGGCGGCCGTCACGCAGGGCTGACAACCCGGCTGACATAAAGTGCCGATTGTCTAGAAAAAGTGGGAGCCTTAACCTCCTACTACCCCAAGGGCCTCTTCAGGCCTGTTGTGGGATCACTTTACTTTTCATGAAAGTGTATAAAACACTGGCTCTTCCAACTCTTTTGTATGGTAGCGAAGTATGGACGTTGAAACAGAAGGATATACAGAGACTTAGATCTGCTGAAATGAGATATCTTCGGAGGACTGCAGGATACACACTACTAGATCACAAAAAAAATGAAGACATCTTAGAAGAATTACACATGGAATCTTTAGAAAACAAAATTTCTGATTATAAGTCAAGATGGATACAACATGTTCATCGAATGGAAGATCACAGAATACCCAAACTAATGTTAAGATATCAACCTGCAGGAAGAAGAAGACCAGGACGTCCACTCAAAAGACTTCTGGATGGTGTTTCTCTTGAGGCCGAAACAGGTCAACAAATGGCCTAAATTCGTGAATGTACTATGATGATGATGATAAATTTTCACTTGTCTACCACATTACATTGTCAAAAATTACACAAATACATTCATTTCAAAAATATTTTAATGAATTCCTAGAACTTTTATTGAAAAAAAAAATATCGGAATTTGAAAAATATGGAGGAGTATGAAATTTTCACTAAAATATGAACATTTTGTTAAAATATTATGAAATATGAAGTTTTTTGTTGGTCTTATTTGATTCTGCATATCATAAAATGTAAAGATACTTAACCTCAGCGCTCTCTGACAAATAGTTTAAAACATGAAATTTTATAAAATTCCTCTCTCTATTTATAACAAATATGAGAAAGTTTGAATTTCATATAATTAAACATCGCATTACTTTTTAAATTTTGGTGTGTGCGTGAATTATACCGTACATATATTTCACAAAACTATTACTACGTGTAGGCCTAATTACATTGAATTGTTATAATATTAAACAAACTTCAAAGAAATAAAAATAATATTAAAATGAATAACACGAAAATGGAAACTAACCCAATTTATTTAAAACTACGTACATCTACACTAATTTATAATATTGAAAATAAACTATAATATAGTATAAAATTAATTATATCAGAATTGAAAACATTGATGCAGTATGGATAAATAATGAAAGCAGACGAATTTTTGCTATGGGAAATAAGAAAACATAAGAAAGATGATGCGCGGATACCCAATTCAGCCAACATAATACGGAGGGAAATTGGAATTCATTACCAACATAACTGAAAAGTTAAGTTAAAACCGGTATACGCAACTGGCGGTTAAAAGCAGGTGGTACAACGCATATTGACGTTGTACTCCTGCTAGCCTTAAGCGTCAGATGACTAACTTGGGAGTTAACCTGAAGTTCGTACAACCGGCCCTAATAGTTTTTCCTATAGAAGTTCGCCGATTTAATTTCAGTATAGAAGGATGATAGTATACCAAGTCTTGACAATGGAATTCCAATCTATGATTTGCCTCGACATTTGGAGAAATATAAGAAAATGGTCCAGTAAAGTCAGTCAGCATTCTATTTAAACCCTGGACAACCCGGATTCGAGTTTGAAATGCTACCGTCTGAGCTAACTGGCAAGGTGTTATTTTGTCATTATTCGCTTTGAGAGTACATTTATGTTTTTTTTCTAGTAACCTACAATCAAGTTATCATATGACAGATCAAACTGACAAATGAGTCATATTTGTTACTAATATTGCCACTTTTTCTCTCCAGGAGTTTTCCCTCACAAGGGTGCAAAAACGCACATATTGAAAAATTTAAGGCGTGAAATTACATATTAATTAATTTAATTGCAAGACCATTTATAATAAAATACGGACCCAAAGATGCTTTTATACATATTAGCAAAGGCCAACATTTTATAAAGTATTTAATTCTGCGTGTAAGATTTTGAAAGCAAGGTCAGTGGAGAGGAGCGTCCATCAGGTCATTGCGCCTATTTCAGTAGTGAATGTATCTCTTTATTGAAAAATTGTCCAGATGAGGCTACCATTGGACTTCTAATATGTAGCAATAATTTAAATATTTAGTGAGAAGGTAAAATAGTAATGTTGTAGTGTTTTATCTTCCACTGCATTAAATTAAGTAGAGCTCAGTAGATATCGTTAAAAGTCTCGTTTTATAATATAACGATTTGCTACCATAATCACGCTACAGAAGTAAACATGCGACACGAATAATTTTTATATTGATTGTGCTATTTTATGATCAATAAATTAGGAGTTATTCAATTGAAGTCTCAAACTCAGTAGAATATTCACACAAAGTCCAATTTTATTTATTTAAATTACAAAAAAAAAACCTAATTTTATTTCTGTTAACTTAAACATTATAATATCCATGTATTTATCATAAGTAATGCCACGAGTGATTTCCAATTTATCTAGAGAATTTGGAAATCAAGAGTGGCATTTGTTAGGACTATGTAACGAATAAAATTAAGCTCTTTACTAAAAAATAATTATTTGAATATAGTTACCGGCGTTTTAAAATATTTATATAGTTAATGTAAACGGCGATGTTTGAAAACAAATTAGAAATGTGAGGTTATGTATATTCACTGCAACTCGATCATATTATTTATTCCCAAATATGATCGGAATATTGTAAGAATGCACTCACTCTATTGGAGAAATAATGAAACACATCAAACTATTATAATCAACATTATAGGTTAATCATTTATATTTTGAATAAACAACTCAGTAAAATAACAATCTATTCATTATTTGATATATTCAATGTATTTGTTGGAGAAAAATAATGGTCTAACCTGTTCAGAATATTAAAAAAGGAGGTGCTTTCTTTATCACAAAAGCAGGAGCTGATAAAGAGAAATCGATAAAGAGCGAGGTGAAACACGACTGTCATTGGTGTAAAACAGAATTCATTGAAACGTGATTGGTCATTGACTACCATTTGCGACACGAGTTAAATAGTCGAAATTAATTATACAAGTAACAAATTAATCTTCTCTTTATCTAGTCTCGTGTTCCCGTTTCCGGGGTCGAGTTTTGGACAAAAACCTCCATCTATCTCGGTCATTCCATGCCTTCTCTTCAATCATTTCCTTTCATTCAATTCCACTTTCCTCGATATCCTTAACCTGTTTTTCCCATGTAGGTATATGTCGGCCAACCTCTTGACATCCTCCTTCCTAATCTAAATTCTAAGTTTATGTCTTGATATCCTTCCAGTATTCATTTTTTTAACGTGGCCATACCTTATTCTATCTTCCATTTTATCTTTTTCATCCAACTTTAAAATTACTCTTATTTTAGTGTTTTGTAATTTTTCTATTCTGGTTTTCCCATGCATGATTCTTAAATATTTTAAAACAATGATAAATTAGTACCTAGTATTATTAGCCGGTATCTCAGAATGCAAAATCGTTTTCTGTCCCCAGAATTTTCAGTTTGAGGTGCTCTGTTTTTCTCTCTTTGGTAACCGATAGTTCTGTTATTCAATGCCGATGGTTAAAATTCATTATAATTTTAAATTTTTAGTATTTTTAAAATTTTAATTTTACGCTTTCAATATCAGAGGGTCAAAACTGGAATTTTGATCACAATTTCCAATTTACTCTTTTTTTCTCTTATTGAGACTACGTCATTAAGCTTTGTTAGTTCGGCAAAAGACAATACAATTAGAGATCTTTAGTTTGTAGGTGGTGAATAAACAAACAGGTTAAGAGAGGTTGAAAACTGAAATAGCCGCTTTAAATTTGACACAAAGGCGAATGTTTTTATCTTATTTATTTTTATTTTCATGTAGAGGCATATTAAAACAAGTGAGTAGGTATATAATATATCATGGTACTTATAAGATCCATCCATCCATAGTAATTCTGCCCGAGGGCAGGTCTTTCACTGCAATCATAGCATTTCCATGCTATGCTTTGCAGCTTTACTATATATAGGGAATTGTAGGTGTGGTAGCTTCCCGTTGTTTTCCACACCGGTGAAGGATGACGGTGATGATGATGGCCATATGATTTCGGCGACCGTTTGGGCCTTAAAGTTTTCATGACATTTGTCTTACAAGTGAGGAAAAACCCCTATTATAAAAACCTCACCCAGAAAACTGTCCCGACCGGGGATCGAACCGAGCTCGCTGCGTGACAAGGCAGCACGCTACCTCGAGACCTCAGCGGTGGACACTTATAAGATGTTAATCGAAATTTTCGTCACAGTAGAATATTTTATAATCAAAGATATGATTTATAAGCGAGAAGAATGTTTATTATATACCGGTACATGTATTGAGTAAAATCAGTCATTATATGGGAATCATAATTAAAATATATAATAAAATGGTACAAAAGATACAAAGAATACAAAATTGTTATCATATAAAAAAGTAAAATTAAATACATTTTTTTAATCATGAAAATAAGGAAGAAGAATTGAACCATTTTGATATTGACATTAAAATAATTGCATTTTTGTCATGCAATCCATGTCAATTTAACATATACAATTATTATTTTATTAACTTTTTTAGTTAGTTCAATAAATAAGAAAATATCCTGTATCTTGCATAATACAAAACTTGATTTCCATCCTTCTCGGAAAACTAGAGCTCTTTGTCATATTAGAAATTCCGTTTACTCTAAAATAAATTGAAAATAACTTAAAAAAATAACTTACATTACGGAAAACATTCTAAATAAAATGTTGAATTATGTAAAAAAAGTGCGATTTTTTAACAATACGTATATAGGAGTATTTATTTGAAAATATGGACAATAAAATGTATTTTAGATTTCTCAAAATATACTGTTGTTTTTGCAAATTTACATAATTACATCGATATCATGGATCTGTCCAATTTTCACTTTCCCAACGTCCCTTTTATTCCTCAACATATTCCAAGGTCCTACATTGAAAGGAGTAACATACCTTTTTGACGTCAAGTTTTTTCATAGCAGGATACTTAGGGCATCGTCCTATGCCGAGACTTTGGGCTGAGATTTCTGCCAGAATAATGACGATTAGCGCTGCGATCGTAGACACTATTCTCGCCATGTTGACTGCTCGCTTACTGAATGAGCACTGAATTGACATTTCCCTCCCCACCAATAACAAATCCTTTTAGCATGAGGCTCCACACTTTCTAGAGCAAGGTCAGCATGATCTGAAAGGAAATACGGCATGTCTTGTAACAAAAAACAGATGACATTCATCACAATTTTTAAGGGTCGGATGTCTGATATCCAAGAATAACGAAATCATTTTAACACTGATTTTAAGTACTCGTATTTTCTGAAGGGACGCTTATATTAGGACAGTTCCTTTTGATGATGACGATGATGATGATAATAATAATAATAATAATAATAATAATAATAATAATAATAATAATAATAATAATAATCTTCTTCACTTCCTGGTTTAGGCAAGAGTTGCCTGTTCCGTAATAATAATAATAATAATAATAATAATAATAATAATAATAATAATAATAATAATAATAATTTAATTATCCCAGAGAAAAGAGGAAGACACTTAAAAAATGACATGTGAATGCGAGGAAAACTCATTTTTTCAGAGAGAAATTAAAACATTTAGCCCTGTACGTAAACGTGACAAATAAAAAAATCCTTAGATATGAATAAGCATAAACATCGACAAATGTATTGTCTATTTTTGAAGTAAACAAATTGCATTTAGTGGGTTAAGATAACCTAATGATGTTTAGAATTAAAGCTAAATAATAAATGTTTCAATTATTTTAATTAGAATTCCATTCCATTAAGTTTGTTTTCGCTGTGGTCTCGAGGTAGCGTGCTGCCTTGTTACGCAGCGGGCCCGAGTTCGATTCCCGGTCAGGACAGGCTCCTGGGTGAGGTTTTTATCGTGGTTTTTCCTCGCCTGTAAGACAAATGTCGGAAGCTTAGGGCCCAACGCTCTCCGAAAAATCATCCGGTCATCATCATCATCCTTATCATTATCATCATCCTTCACGGTATGGAAAGTAACGGGAAGCTACCACACCTATAATTCCCTAGTAAAGCTGACGGCATAGCATGAAAATGCTATGATTGCACTGAAAGACCTGCACTCGGGCAGAATTACTATGGATGGAACTTAGTTTAAATGTAATTTTACACACCACACACTACCCGAACCTTACAGATGTACGACCTATCAGGAGACGGATTTTAAACTATAAATCGCACAATACTTTTTTAACCATACAAGGATATCGAGGACTCCCGAATGAGAGATCAGCTCAATGTCAGAGCCTCCTCCGAGACAATACAACATGAAGACGAAACACACTTTCACACACACTAAAAATTGTGAATATGATAATAATGATTACGATGTTCGATAATATGCTATAATTTTGGGATTCACAGTGGACGAATCGGAAGACGGGGGAGATTTTTCTCGTTTTTCCCTTTTTTCTTCTACCAAACATTTCATTTCACCACTTCTCCACACTCATATCATCCATTTCGCCTGGTCAGCCGGCATCCTTGTGTATTAATACCACCGAGAATTCCGTGTCGTAGATACATAACACATAAAAGTCTGAAAAAAAAGAGGCCTCTGGGCAAAATTTGTCGAACGTTTCACCTTCATATTTGAATTGCGATGCTAATGAACTGGGGCGTGGAAGAGCGTCGATAATAATTAAAGCAAACAGTTTAATACTAGTAACAACGACTTAAACTCATCTCTCGACCTGACATTATGCCGGACAGGAATAGATATTTTACTAATGGCTATAGTAGCTACCGACGACGCTGGAAGGCCATTGATGTCAGAAGCGTCCCCAAACAACAGATAGTAGCTGATATTTATACTGAGGATGGAATCCGTTTCTGAAAGGCCTACTGTTTTTAATATTTTTTAACCTAGTTGAGTACGACGGCACTTGTAGGCTATATATTTTAACACTTTACTTTATAATGACTATATATTTTACGAGGTGAAAGAATGTCATTGGAAGTTGTTATGAATGAGGCCAAGGTTCTTAGAGGACCGTAGAGCCAAAAGAAGAAGAAAAAGAAAGAGTCATGTAACAGTGTGAAAGCAATGTTACAGTTAAACCGGGAATAATCAGCATTCCTGGCTTAAATTTGAAACGAGGAACTCGGTAAATTAGAAAATACGTAACACCAGAAACATAGGTACTATACATACAGGAATCTACAAGAGAATTCAAATTCTACAGAATTAAATTCTCTATGGATAATATTGAAAATGGTTTTCTTCAGAACTTTTAATTATGATGAAATCCACGAATTTTAATAGGCCCTATTCGAAAACTGCGTAGTAACGAAATTAAGCTAACTTGTATCATGATGAGTTCAAGTATAATAGGACAATTGACGTATGATTGAGATGATACTCCGGGGTTCCAATACATGATTAATGAAAGTTATTTTTAAGTGTAACTCCTATTGGATAATAGAACAACCGGATGCACTGCAGCTTAATCAATGTAAATGTGGTTCCAATATTTCCATCATTACTTAAATTTCTAATTATATTATATGATCCGTTAGATAAACTGGCTCTTAGGTTGTTATTCGCAAGATTATCTGCACTATCATCTGCTATCCAGCAATAGCAACCACTTCAGTTGCCCACATTTTTCAGGGTTGTCGTGCCATGGATTTTATGCAGCCTCTACTTATTTAACTCTTCATTCACTTTAGTGTTAAATGTGTTAATTAAAGCTATTTTATACACGCGTTGTAGGCATCAGTAACAATCAGCTCTTTTTCATGCTTACCCTGACATTGGCTACGATTTCACAGATTATCACTACGGTTATATTTCCTTAAAATGTATTGAGATTATACACATTATTAAATATTAAGAACGCTTAAATAGGCCTTAAATAGTTTATTTATTTTAGTTCTAGTTTATTTTAACTTTCATTTAATTTAAAGTAATGATATTGAAATTATATAGTTATAGCAGTTAAACTTTTCTACAATATTCAGACACTAGGACAGAAGTTTTTTTTATTCAGTGCCTCAGGTTGCCATTTCGACATTTCTGGTTTCTCTCCTGGCCTTGGCGTTATTGTAACCCACTTCTGAAGTTGGGGCGCCTAGATGGTGGAGTTACATTACCCCGTTGATGTGATGGGTGATAAATGATAATGAAGCGTCAGGAGAGTTCTTAACCTAAACTGAACCTAAATTCCAGACCACGGGCAACCACAGGAATGATTCGCTTTAAGGAAAAAAACTCTGACCACTAGCCCATGAAGCTGATCATAGAGACAGAAATTATAGTTAGGCCTACATTAGAATTATAATAGGCTTACATTTACTTTTATATCAAAAATTTATTTTGATGCTACAATAATATGATTGTAATAATAAATTAGAAGTAATTCAACGAGAAATCATTTATATATCCTATAATATTAATTTCCATAAATATTGTAGTATAGCCTACAGTTTACGAACTGGACCTTACAGATGCTTGGTAGAAAGAAGAAACTCCTGCTTAAAAGATATGCCATGAAAGATAAAACTAGCCCACCCCAAAATTAATTATAAAACGGATAATCGAAATTTCGGTGAAGGTACATAAAACTTGTATTAAAGTTACAGAGGAATTGTATATGTTCAATAAACACTCCTGATTCTAAAACCTAAGACAAAAATAATTAATACCGGTTATGGGCAATTCAATTTTGGCTTATATACAACTGCGCAAGCAAATTATATGTGAAGCGGTTGGGAAATTAAATAAAGCAATGCTATAACAGCCCATCACTTTTCATTCATCACACTTCTGCATTTTATATAATCGTAGAAAAGTATTCCAGAAAGTGGATACAAGTGCTGAATTTGGACACAAAATGATGCTCCTAATTATAAAAATACGTGTAATAAATATGTGCCAACATTTCGCAAACACACTATAATATAGTACTTGCGGTAATTGCATATTATATAAGAATTACTTTATAGATTTACTAATCATAAAAATATGAAATGGAAAAGCTCTGTTTTTATTATTAAATGAGATTACGATGTATATTTTTTATTTTAGCGCAGTGTAGAGGCGCAAGTAATTTTTTATCTCAAAATCTACAATAAAATTTAAAATGGGGGTATTGACTCACCGTGACAGTGTGGAATTTGTAGAAGGCCGAGGAAGTGGTCACTGAACAACAATCAGTACAGCACCTCTACTTCCTACTCAAGTGTATTGCATAAGACCACGAGAAAGTTTCTTAGAATATTCACTTGCTAGAGACCGGTCCGCCCGCCCCCGGTATTAATATATTATACATGGCAAGCCCCATATCTAGGGCAGGTGTCCTGAAAATTTCTGCTCCATTACGGTAATGTAGACGCGGAGAAAGAAGCAGGTTTTCACAAGATTATCCACCATGGATTAAGTATTATGTAATAATAAGATCAGATATGGTTTTGTATATTTAGAGGCTGTAACATAAAAATACATTGTATGAGTGAATGCAGAGTTAAAATATTGTGTTATTAAGAAAAATAAGCGACGTCACATAAATAATAAGAACAATATGAGTAAGGCCGCACATGCAAATGGTAACCCGTTCCCTATCTTTTTTATTTAAATGTAACAAATTGAAATCATGTTTATGTAAAAATAATCAGCATCATCATCGTCCTTTCAAGTATTAGGCCCAGTGGCCCGTTACGGTCTCCCGCCATCTCCGAAAAGGTCGACCCACAGATCTTCTGCCTCGAGGAATGTAGTGAAGAATTTGTTTTGGTATTCTGTGACGATCCATGCGCTGAATATGGGCTAGCCAATTATTTCTATATTCTTGGAGGTATTCAGATATAGGTAGGATGTTTAACTCTCTGGCTATTGTTGAATTTCTTTGATGGTCTAGAAGGCTATAACCTGCAGTTCGTCGCAGAAATTTCATCTCCGTGGCTGTAATATGACGATCATCCTGAGTTCTGATGGTCCAAGCTTCACTGCCATAACAGATTATGGGTCTAGCGAGAATTTTATAGATTTTCAGTCTTGTGTGTCTCTGCACTTTTGATGGTTTAAAAACTTGGTTGATAATTCTTAAAGCTTTATTATAGTTTTGTATTTTAAAGGATATATCACATTCCTCATTATAAGTTAGATTATATCCTAAGTATTTAAATGAATTAACTTGCTCTAATATTGAATTCTGAATACAAATTTTACTTCTCACTGGGAATTTCCCTTGAAAGGCCATAACTTTAGATTTTGTTGTTGATATTTCCATGTTAAATCGTTGGGCTATTATATTAAGATGATGAGTGGCTAATGTATAATATAAAAACTTATAATGAATGTTGAAATAACATACGTACTCTTAGTCAACGTTAAGCTATATCAATCTATACATATTTATTAGTCATAAGAGGTAAAGTAAAACAGATGACTGTGAAAAAGTAAATAGTATTAGTAAAGTTTCAAATGTTACATGAATTGGACTTTAACTCTTCTGAGTGATATCTATGTATGTTCTGGAATATTCTATGATTCAAAATGAATTATGCAATTTTATATATAAATACGGGGTAGTCTTTTAACCAAATTAGACAGACTTAAACACCTTCAACGACTCCCGTATTTGTCTCATTAAAGTTTTTTTTAAAATAGATCAGTCGTCGACTACGTTATTTAGTTAACTGTTTCCTGAGTTCAGACTTAGATTTGAACCCCGAACCTATTCAATCCAGTAAATCATTCCTTTGAATATTTTCATAAAACCTAACTTCTAGACGCAATTCCTAAACCTTAAACTTTTTCCAATACTTTAGAAAAATCCTACCTAATCACCTTCCAGAAATGACTCCCTTCACGTCTACCCAGATGACCTTCTCATTACAAGGCCCAGAAATGGAAACTGATCATTGAATAATGTTATGCTTCATACGCATGGGATCAAGACACATAAAAATGAACACAAAAAAAAAACAGTTTTATCTTTCAAAGTAAGTTTATTTTAGGATCCTAAGCACATTACTTAGTATCAAAAGATACTAGAGAGCATTTCAGATACATTCTCACCTCAAGAAAATGTTGAAGATGAATGGAATACTTTTCAGTCAGTTCTAAAAATTGCTGCTATAGAAAGTTTAAGATAAAAAGAATGGTTTAAGAAGAAAGGTCTGAGAAAATGGTACGATGACATACAAGAAATTATACAAGATAAAAGAGAAGCTTACAAGATGTAGGCCTACCTGAAAAGAAGATAAAATTTGCTGTCATCAGAAATGAGAAATCGCAAAGAAGGAAATCAGAAAAAAAAAGAACACATAGGCAAAGTTGAGAATAATTTTTAGAAGTAATATAACTCCACCTCAACCACATACCTATAAAATTCTTAAGAAGCTGAACAATGAGGTCAAAGTTAACATACAAATAAAAGTAATTTCCCATGAATCCTGAGTAAAATATTTTCAACAATTATGGTCTCATAAACAAAACCTTTGGAGCTATCATATTCCAATAGTACCAACTAAATTGGAAACACCATCTTGAAAGAATGAGTTCAAATCGGATCCCCAAATCTGTTTATAATTATATACCAAGAGGACGAAGATCACTGGGCCGTCCTATGAAACGCTGGAGGGAAAATTTTCTATAGGATCGTAACAGGCCTTGGCCTATTACTTGGAAGGAAGGAAGGAAGAAGAAGAAGAAGAAGAAGAAGAAGAAGAAGAAGAAGACATTCCAATATGTAAACTGAGTTGATTTCTGCAGACGATTTCAAAATAGTTTTAAATAAATATTTATTGTTTAAATATATACTCTACACAACGTTTATACAAATATTTTTAAAATTCTTAAATTTTATATGAGAAGGTCAAGATATTACTGTACGCTGGACAAAATTCTCATTCCTATATAACTTATATAAGGCAATTTAAAAATATTTGATAAATATAGAGGAATAAGCCTACTAATTCTGGGTAACAATTTTGGGAAATATGGGCAATTAAAATTAAATGTGTACATATAATGAAAATATCTTTGAGAAGAACAGGAATTTCGACAAGGAAGATCCTGTTGTAAGGCTACTTTTCCATGAACTATTGATTTAAAAAAAAACAGAATTAATTTAGAGAATCGTGTTACAAACTTTATGGACTTCAGAAAGGCCTTTGATATAGTAAATAATAAAAAAACTAAGATTTTGGCAGAAGGCCAAGTCATACAGTACCTTATACAAAATATCTTCAACATATTATATAAAACAACTTCAATTGCAGTCAGGAGCGAGAATAAAATATCGCAGTGGCAAGAAATTTACAGTGGTGTTAGGCAAGAATTGTCTGAGATTGGAATCATGGAACTATTCCAATCAATCGAAATTTACAAATTTATGCACTACTTTTTGCAGAAGACTTAGCTATTGTTGCAATTCATTTTCAGTACATAATTTAAACATTGTAGGTGAAAAATACGATATGGAGATCAACATAAGAAAAAAAACAAGTGATGGTCTTTCGTGGGAAATACCCTGCCTTAAATACATTTTTAGATAAATTATGCGAAAGAATAAATTATTATTCTTACCCAGGGTACAAATTGTCTTTTTTCGAGGAATTATATATTATTGATAAAATAAATAAGTACAATAAAACAGTGGGAATAATTAACAAAATTATGAAACCGTTCATGGAACAAAGGCACACAAGAATAAAACATTAACAAGACCAGTACTGTGTTATGAAAGTAAGACACGGACAATGAGAAACAAGGACATCCACGTATCACAACTAGCGAGATGAAGCTCATGATATCGACAGCAGCTTATTCCCGATGGGATCACAAAATAAATTAAGAAGTCCTGAAAGAATTTCATAGAGCCGTTACCCATTTAAACAAGTACCAATACAATTAGAAAACTCATGTACAACTTATGTCCAAGAAAAGAATCCCAAAAGCTCTGCTTCACTACGACCACATGAAAAGATATCTTTGTCCGTTCGAGGAAGAGATGGACTATAAATCAAGTAACCTTGTGATTGTAACAGGCATCAGGCCTTATACTTGCATGGGAGAAGAATATCATTGTAAACTCTATGTCGAAGTTATCCTGTATACTCGTAATGGACATTCAGATCGACGAGTGAACTGAACTGGAGATGATGACTGGACACTTTTATACTTTCACAAGTTGGAGACGTCAATAATGGTTATATGAATAAACTTCACCTCGGGCAATTAATTATCATTATCATTATCCTCACCACCTGGTTTTGCTATTAAAAAAAAGTATTAAAGTATTCAAAAGAGAAGTGATCTCAAAATAATCAGAAAAATATAAACTCCGTCACTCAGGATCTGCGTAAACTAAGAGAATACCTCAGTTTGATCATTAAATTGCATATACCATGCAAATTTAGTTGCGAGAAAGCAAAAACTGCGACCGCCAGAGCGTTGAAAATTCACTAAAACTGCGGCCTTCGGCTAACCACCTTACCTCATGTTTCGATTTTGATGATTACGAAGATTTTTAAATTAAATATTACCTACTGTTCAAATCGGATCCCCAAAGCTGTTTATAATTATATACCAAGAGGACGAAGATCACTGGGCCGTCCTATGAAACGCTGGAGGGAAAATTTTCTATAGGATCGTAACAGGCCTTGGCCTAATACTTGGAAGGAAGAAGAAGAATATATTATCTACTGAGTTTCTTTTGCGAAAAATAAAAATGACGGCAGATAGAGCGATTTTTAAATGTTGGCCTTCTGGTAAATCCCCAATCCTAATGGTTAGATTTTGCTGGTTAACGAACTCGATCTTACTTCTCTTAATTGAAGAGTTTTTTTTTTTAATCTGAACTTGCCCAAAATTAAAAAAAAAAGTTTTGATTAATTATGGCAGGAGCTCTTCACTTTTTAAATAAATATGAATATATCCCATTGAAATCGGTGTGTGAATGTACATGTATCCAGCCATCCATCCAATGGCTGATTGGCTCAAATTCGAGCTTTGGCCTCCCTGAACGTAAATGTATACACAAACAAAATAAAACATTAGGGGGTTTGAGTTTGTTTGTGGCTACTTATGAAAAATTTAATGAAGTGATCATACTCAATATTTTAAGTCCTCAACTGATTATTATAGGCTACTCTGAGTTAGATTGTGAAAAATAATTTGTAGCTTCTACAACATTAACATATGCACGCGTGCATCTCTTGTGGATGCGACCTAGAAGAAACGATAACAAAGAGCTATTGTGTTTTACAAATAAAATGAAAACAGAAAAAATACTGAAAACATATATATATATATAGATTTCCTTGGTGGCGTAATCGGTAGCGCACTGGGGTATGAATCCAGAGGTCCGGGTTCAAATTCTGTCCAAGAATTTATTTTCTTATCATGTCATATATATATATATATATATATATATATATTACATGAAGTTTGAAAAAATCATCCCAAAAGTTTCTGAGAAAAATAGGCCTATATCTAAATAATGTGGCAGAAATTAACAAGTTAATTATCTCATTATACGGCGACAAAATAATATTTAATGGCGAAAAATCTGAAAACTGAAAAACTGCTCCAATAAATTTATAAAATCCAAAGAGTCGAAATTTTCCCTAGAAAAGAACGCATCATTAATTCTCATCCATCCATTTTCTAACTCCTAAATAACCCACGAAATGTCGATTATAATACGATAGAGTATAGGCCTATAAAACCAACGTTAAATTTCCTTACGTCACATTTCCTGTACCTAATGGTATATCTAATGTCATCTGGAAACATCTTTCAGAAAATGTCCTATCGCACGTATCAATACTATTCTCCACTGGCTTCAGGTGGAAATAAGCACAAATACTCATGTTAAAACCTAACAAAAATCCAATATATATATCTTGGGCATATTAGTTTGACAAGCACCATATACAAATTATTTGAAAGAATAATTGTAGTTAAATGCAATCTTCCCATAATTCCTGACAGTCTAATTGATTTTAAATTATGGATAGAAATTTCAACACATTGATCAAACATTTAATTTTAGGAAGTGATATTTTGAGGTTATTTTAATTATATTATTTTTAGTCTGATCATCTTACCTCAATATTAATGTTGATTTGTTCTTGGACATGTTTCAAAACAATTCAGTTTTATCGTCAGCTTGTCCAGACTGGTTTGATTTATGTTGCATTATGTTGCACACCCTGGATGTCGATGTCAGCCCCATTCTGTAGTTGGCCAAAGAACCTCCAAACAAGATCGCGCTCCGTCGGTATTTCAAAATTCATAACTCTGTTTTTGTTCTAATGAATATAGATTTTTCCCAAATAGTGAGCTCTTTTGTATTTTCTAACTGTTTTAATAATTTTGTGTCTGAATTTATATTATGTTTTTAAGACCAAACATGAGCAGCAACTGCAGATTTTTCTATTTCCCCAAAAATGAAAAAAACTGATAAAAAATAAAAAGTCAGGAATATATCAAACTGAATGCAAGAGTTGTGAATATATACAAATATATATAAGAAAAACAAAAAGAAACCTAAAAATTAGAACCAAAGAACACATAAGAAATATTAAAAATGGGAAAATAGAAAAATCTGCAGTTGCTGCTCATGTTTGGTCTGAAAAACATAATATAAATTCAGACACTAAATTATTAAAACAGTTAGAAAATACAAAAGAGCTGACTATTTGGGGAAAAAAATCTATATTCAGAAGAACAAAAACAGAATTATGAATTTTGAAATACCGACGGAGCGTGACCTTGTTTGGAGGTTCTTTGGCCAATCATAGGATGGAGCTGACATCGACATCCAGGGTGTGTAACATAAATCAAACCAGTCTGGACAAGCTGACGATAAAACAGAATCGTTCTGAAACATGTCCAAGAACAAATCAACATTCATATCGAGGTAAGATGATCAGACTAAAAATAATATAATACATTGATCAAAATCCGATCGATTAATAATATAAGTCTCAGCAGACCAATTAAAGTGAAAGCTTTAAAACAGTAGGCAGCATTTTATTTAGTACATTCTTCCCGTTGCCGTTACAATTCTAGGCTGGGTGTAAAAGAGTCGACAGTTTTTGCCCAGAGAGTTCTTATTCCAAGATTGAAATTCTTTCATGTGCGAAATTTACGACTTTACTTAATTTCCGAACGAATCCATACTCTAGATTTTTAAGCCCTTAAAAATTCATTGACTCTGGCCGGGTTCGAGAGTTTGGAACCAGAAGCAAGTATGGCCACTACAATCCACCGCGACCGACTGAATTCTAAAATTGCCATAAATGACCGACCTTCACAATGCCTTCCTACCCAAACACGAGAGTCTTTGAAATAAACCACACACACATAGGAAAAGATGGGATTTACCAATTACCGATACAATATTTTCGTGATATGGGGTAAGATAAATATATAATGTATAATATGGACAGATCTACCCCTCCATGGTATCTTTACCTTGTCGTGGTGGAGTGGCTTGCGTGCTTAAATGATCCTGAGAGCTATGCCGGCGGTAGCATTGCTGCCGATAGGGTTATCCATGCCGGACTGGTCGAAGGTGATAAGCCAGACGAAAAAAGTACCTTGGGCGAAAGAGTGACGATCTTTCACCGTAAAAATACAACCGTCAAGAAATGCGGACATGGGTTCATCTGGGGTAAAATTTTCCGGAGGTCAAATAGTACCCCATTCAGTTCTCCGGGCGGGGACTACTTCAGGGAACCCATGTCAAAGGCTCAAACATAGGGACATGTTCCTAGGAACATGGAATGTTAGGAGAGAGCTTATGTCCGCGCGGCCATGAACCTACGGGTTCGATAGTGCCAGTGAGTAAGTAAGTAAGTAAGTAAGTAAGTAAGTATGGACAGATCTACAGTAAGTTCATTGACAATCTCGAATATGTAGGCTACAGGCCAAAAAATAATTCAGCTTATCAATGAAAAACAAAAACAGCTAGTTTGTGTTTACGAAGAACTTACACGGCGCTTTCCCTCTGGTTTTCATACAAGAAGTTTCCATTCCCTTCTTTCACTTCTCAATCGTGGCATTTGTCCTGCCCATCGCAGAGCATGAAACTTAATGTTTACTACATCTGATAAATAACCGACCTAAAAGATAAGACTTATGTAAGTCACTTTTATGCAGTTTTCTGCATTCACCTGTAAATTAGTCTCTCTTGGATTCAAAAATGTCCATATGAACTTTATTATCAAATAGGCCTATCCGTAATCTTGTTTCTCTTTTAATGTAAGATACAATATTATGTATTCCATGGAGAGAAAGATAAGGACAAAAAATCCTCGCACGTATATGTTTAAGATAAAAAATACAATAGAGATATCACCGTAGGAAAAAAAGCAAATTAGATACTGATGATGATGAAAGACGGCAGGAAGATATGAAAAAATAAAAGAAGTACTGCTTTTTGAGTGCAACTTTTCCGTCGTCTTGTATTGATCTCGTTCTTGTGCAATTATCTAGACAAAAACAAATAAATATGGTCCTTAGTTACTATCAATAAATGGAAATAGCTCGCACATCCATATCGTACATGAGCTCCAAGCAATGTTCATATAAGTTTTATGTCTTATCCAACAATTTGGTTTCAGTTAAAAGAATTTTCATGTCATTTTCTCTGTTAGTTAAGTTGTGAAACAATAGCATGACTAAGTGATGCTTTTCACACCAAATAATTACTTTCGTTCAACTGCTAATATGTGTATATAATTGTCATATGTACTAATTACTTCCCTGTCCTTGATAGCCATTACGTAAACGAGGAAACCGGGTTGACGAGCTGAACAGAACCAGAACAGAAATAATTTCACGATCTTTGACAAAGTCATGAACTTCAGCTTCTAAGAAAATAAAATTTAATTACAATGTAACTTAGCGATCTAAACCTGGGCCTCTTTGAACTGCCATTATAGCATAGGGGCGGAGGGGGGGGGAATGAGCGGCAGAACGCAGAATTGAATAATGTCTTCATTATAAAAGGTGTCAATTATTACGTGTGATAAGAACTATTATGTTGTCATTCATTTGGCTTAGTATGGCGTAATACCAGGTCGAGGGATGAGATGAGTTGAGATCAAGCACCTACAATTGATGGTCTTGTGATTATATGAGGACGCCGGCTGACCAGACTTATCGCATCACCACAGGGACAGATGAAATGAAATGGAATGAACGACATGGGTATGTAGAAGTGATGGAATTAAGTTTCTGGCAAGGGAAAAGGAGAGAACCCCTGAAAAAAACATGTTCTGACTTCTGTTTGTCCATCATGAACACCACATGGACTGACCGAGACGAGAACTCGGGATTCAGAGGTGGAGGGCAAATGTCTAACCAATTGCTCCCTAGTTGACACCTGAAAACATCGCACCGTCGCATCCATTGACTCCCCACGCTCCCATTTCCTGATCCAAGTTCCCACACGGCGACTGCGTATATCCATTTCTTGGGATCCATTCTGAATGCATGTCCTCCCCGACTACACTTTGAATACAATACTGTGTTCGCTGCGTCTTTTAGATTTGTGTGTCCTGCTGTTATCTTCGGTTCCTATCCTGTCTCTTCGCGTGATGTTGAGTAGTTTATGCTCCATTTATTTTGACAGATTTGTATCGCGGTAATTTTTTTTTTTGGTGGACTATAATTACTTGTAATCAAATAAGGAAAATATTAATGTTAGTTTTGTCACATTCGCTCTGCCTTAAGTAATTCTGCAGGTCAATATCAACGGAATATCCTTGGTATATATATTACTAAAGAATTCCAACTAAACTATGAAAACATTCGAATAATAACTTGCCTGTAAGTTTATGGGACTCATTTGTAAACTTCTGGTATCGGTATTTTACTATATATCTGTGGTTCTTGTGTGTGATTCATAATTCACAAAGGAAATTATTAATCAATAGATGACAGCCAGTAGCTTAAAATATTAAATTATATAATAAATTATGAGATCAAATATTGTGTTAAATGTACTCACTTTAAACTTGTATTTTTTCTCGCGCTAATAATCTCTTATAACAAATGAACAATAATATTTTTTTTTAATGCACATTTGTGTGCAATTCTACTTATTATTATTATAACAAATGAACAACGAAATTCGACACTTCGCACGTGTGGGTATCATGGCGTCACGATTTAGTGGTGTTTTACAATTAACTGATTTAGACGATTTCATCACTCCTTCCCAGGTTATTGTTATTTAATAATTGTGGTAAACATTTTTTTGGATGCTAAACAAAATCTGATTTGTATTATTTTTATTTTACAGGAGTGCATTAAACCTGTCAAAGTAGAGAAAGTTCAAACTGGTACTGGTGCCAAAATAAAAATTCAAGACGATGGATCATATGTGCAGCTACGCGAGGTGATTGATTTAAATCAAAACTGTCTGTACTTTAATTAGAACATTGGGTATTTAAGTATTTTTTATCATAATATCTCTGAAGTGTAATAAATTACATTTATAACATAACCTCAAATAGTGTCAAAACACTTATAATCTACCTTGCAAAGCTTATATAATTTTTTAAACATACATTGAAGTGAGAATATTGTAAAAAAAGTATTAAAACATGTTATGATAAACAAGTCACAAGATACTATATTTATTAGTGTTATAAATTATTTCTTAATGATCTTGTGAGGTTCCACATATTTATTAAAACATTAATGAAGGGTGGACTGATTGCTCTGTTTTCTTGCAATATATGATAATAGGCCAGATTTAACATGATGCTTCATTAAATTAAAATATCAAAGTGATTTAAAATAATTTTAAAGTAATTTTACCCAATATTGTTTGCCTCTTTTAATTATCCCTCCAACTAGCAACTTGTTGGTCTATTAAATAATATTGTAATAAAGTCTCAAGAGAAGCCTCGGAAATACTGTACTTGTTACCAAACTTGGAAAAACTGCACTTAAACTAGCATGAAATATTTTCGAAATCCTATAAACAGTGCGCATACGCCAGAGTTTATAGAGCCAGCGATATCCCACAATCGAACCACATATCGATTATCATCCTTGATTACTATCCGTCGCTATGAAATTTAAATGACCAATATTTGCAATAAATCCCCAAATCTATGTTAAAAAATATATTAACAATATTAAAATTACTGAACGTTTATTAAAAATGGTGTACACTTACTTATGACTCCCTAACGCTGATCCAACTAGCGATAACCCAAAACAGCGATAGAAAAATCAAAGACTAAGTAATATACTCTATGGAGAAAGTAGCAGTTAGCATCACAATATTGTCCAACATTGTCATAATATTGTGATTTGCATATTTAAATAAATACTTCAAAATTGTCTAATAATGTTATAAAAATTGTTTGAAAAAGTTAAAAATATTAAATAATGTTAGTAAATACAGAAGAAGAGCTATAGTTTACAAGAATATAACTGAAAAATCAAGCGCTAGTATAAGTGCAGTTGAGCCCCAAACTTTATTGTACTGTACTTTTTTTGGAAATTTTAAGTGTACTTGTCGGAATACAATATTATGATCTGGCCAAATTAAATGCTAAATATAAATTGTAAGTAATAAAATAAGTAATTTATGATTGGCCAGTGGTCAAGGAGAGGGATGGTCTTTCAATAGAGGTATTTTTTACATTGAAATTATGAGTTTTAATGTTTGATCTTAGAGATATTTTGATGTTTGACCTTAAGAAGGTTTTTCATGAAGAGAAGGTGCTGATTGCATAATAGGAGCAATCTTAAAAAGAGGTTTCACTCTAAATTTAAAATTATTATGTAAACTTATATTTAACTTTTATAGGAATTAATCACAATGAGGTTTAATTTATGGTGAAATTAAATGTTTCTTATCTCTCCTCATATAAATTTTCTAAGTAGATCGCGATTTTGAGACAACAATGGTCTCATCTTCAGCACTTTCTCGACGACTGATGTTATGTCGACATAATATCAGTCGCCAAGAAAGTGCTGAAGATGAGACCGTTGTGGTCTCGAAATTGCGATCTACTTAGAAAATTTATATGAGGAGAGGTAAGAAACATTTAATTTCACCATACTATGTAAACATTTATGTTCTACATTGTTACTAATTAATGGAAAAACATAAATTAATTTAATATATATGGGGCATGCCATAACATAGTTGGTTAAGGCAAAACAGCATGTAGATGGGCGATCTTCATGATAACATCAGGTGCACTGTAGTTTAAATCTATAGTCAATGAAATTTATTTTAATCAATTGAGTTGGTGTTTACTTGATGAAAATCCATATCTATTAATTAAGTAAAAATAAAACTTAGTTTTATTTTTATTTAATTAAGAAATTTATTTTGTTATATTTTAAACTAGGGTGGTGGTATGCAGAAATTGAAGAAGGTGGAAATATCGCTGAGTGATTGTTTGGCATGTAGTGGATGTATAACGTCAGCAGAAAGTGTTTTAATCACACAACAAAGTCAGGAGGAAATGCTTAGGGTATTTCAAGAAAAGAAACAGCTTCAACAGGTAATTTGTGGCTTCAAACAGACTTTTTCTATTGATGATAGAATTGAAGAACAATTAAAGTATATTTTCTGATTTCAGGATGGAAAACTAGATGCAACAAAATTAATTGTGGTATCATTGTCGATACAACCAATTCTTTCTCTAGCAGAAAGGTACAATCTTTCTCCTGATGAAGCAGCTCAGAAATTGTCAGGTATTAAGACTTGTTAGATAAATAATTACAAAAAATAAACAAACTGAGTGATTTTGTTAAGGTGGTAGTTTGTGAGACATATTAGAGGATTCTACATTCAAATGATGAGGCTGGTCAACCTGGTTGCAATTTTTCTGCTTCTTCTTCTTCCTTCCAAGTATTAGGCCAAGGCCTGTTACGATCCTATAGAAAATTTTCCCTCCAGTGTTTCATAGGACGGCCCAGTGATCTTCGTCCTCTTGGTATATAATTATAAACAGCTTTGGGGATCCGATCATGCTTTCGTCGTCATTAGTTTGATCCTTCCGGGAAATTCTTGTATAAGACTTGAAAGCATAATAATAGTCCCTTCGATTGGTTGCTGGCCAAAGGAAGGCAAGACCAGTGATGGGGCTGCCATCTTATAGCCTCTGGTCAGGCTTTTCTGGAGAAGAAAAGAAAATAAAGGAGAGAAAAAATGGAAGAAAGGAAAGACTCCCTAGCCCTCGGATGCCTTAATAGTGTTGGGGTCGAAAAAACAAGAGTTAACCAAGAGAGGTTATGTAGTAAAGTTAAAAGAGTGCAAAACACAAGCTCAGCTTGGGCACCTTATGGTTGCCATCCACATATCCCTTAGATGAGGACCCCTGAGGGATGCAATTTTTCTTTTATGATTTTCCTCTTATCATTAAGGCAAATATTGGGCTATTTTTTTTATATTATGAATAATTTCAATAGTCATTTAATAATTTATTAAGAATTAAAATTGGTTATCATAGAGGGCTCTAACAAATTTTCTTTTTGGTTTCAAAATCATATATGTTCTACGAATCTGAGGTGCATAAAAATAGTAAAAATGGAAAGAGAAACTAAAATAAGATTTAGTGTGATGTTTTCATTATTAATTTAACACTTCTCACTAAAGGATAAATTATATTTGAAGAGAAAAATTAAACTCTCAGTGTGGGGTTTGAATCCAGTACCTTTGGTTTTCTAGGCCAATGCTCTACCATTGAGCTACCTGAGAAAATCCAATCTAAATGCAAATTTTTCTCTTATACACTGTTAATTCCCGATCGTTGAATGCTACAAATATTTGCTCGATCACGTAAATGGCAGCTTCTTGTTTAAGAAGACATTTATTGGGAATTTAAACACTACTATATAAAGCACGGAAATTGTGGCTTCTTGTTTAAGAAGACATTTATTGGGAATTTAAACACTACTTTAGTAGTGGCTTTATGAAGCAGTGTTTAAATTCCCGATAAATGTCTTCTTAAACAGGAAGCCACCATTTGCATTATCGAGCAAATGCTCATAGCATTCGGTGATTGTGAATTAACAGTGTATAAGAGAAAAATTTACTTTTAGATTGGAGTTTCTCAGGTAGCTCAGTGGTAGAGCATTGGCCTAGAAAGTCAAAGGTCCTGGATTCAAACCCCAATCTGAGCACATAATTTTTCTCTTCAAATATAAGTTTTAGTGTGTTTGTTCCAATGCCCCCCACTGCACTTTTCATACTTTGAGTTTTGCAGTAGGTAGATAGATGATATTAGTGGTCTATTTAAGATTCATCTGTAGGAGATTCATACTTTTATTATGTGTAGAGAGGAATGTAGGCTGAGTGTATACTGAAGTATATGTGTGTAGTGTAAGTAGATATGATGGACGATGAAGGGAAATGAAAAGATGAAACCCATTGCTGACATGTTTTCAATAATGATCAAATGTTCTTATAAGACATTGTTACTAAACAATTAAATAGTTTTGGGCTAGAGTAAAAATTTTAAAGTTTACCTTTCCATTGATATTATTTCTGTACTTCTCAGATTCATAGAATACAGGTTACAGCATTTGAATCCAAAAAAGATCATTTGTAAGAGCTCTGTATAATAAACATATTACACACAGTTATAGGCATATTCAGTTTACTGACATCTACTAATATGTATCTAATTATATTTGAGGAGAAAAATTATATGCTCAGATTGGACTCGAATCCAGGACCTTTGGCTTTCTAGACCAATGATCTACCGACTGAGCTATCTGGGTGAGTTCCAATCTAAATGCAAGTTCTCCTCTTATGTTTGTTGTCAATTCCCGTGCACCAAATGCTATGAAACTTTTGCTTCTGTCTTTGAAAATGGCGGCTTCTTTATTAAGAAGACATTTATTTGGGAATTTTATATTACATTATAAAGCCAGTACGGCTTCTTTCAATGTTTTTATTATTCATTTCACATATCTCAATGATGGATAAATCATATTTGAAGAGAAAAATAGAAACTGAGTTTGAGTCCCAGTCTGAGCATATAATTTTTCTCTTCAAATATGATTTATCCATCATTGAGATGTTTGAAATGAATAATAGAAACCGAGTTTGAGTCCCAGTCTGAGCATATAATTTTTCTCTTCAAATATGATTTATCCATCATTGAGATGTTTGAAATGAATAATAGAAACTGAGTCCCAGTCTGAGCATATAATTTTTCTCTTCAAATGTGATTTATCCATCATTGAGATGTACGAAATGAATAATAAAAACATTGATATACCTAATTATTTATGATATGATACGACTAAGAATGTTAAATTACCTACTATTAAAATAAACAGGAAAGAGAGAAAGAAAGAGAGAAAAAACTGTTTTAATTAATTTCCTAAATCTGAGTATGGTAATTAAATAAGAATCAAATGAATCTTGAATTCTTCTTACCTCATACATCTATGTTTTTTAAACACAAAACTGCAGTATTATGAAAAACATCATTCCCATTGTCAGCTGTTTTCATGACTGTCAATTTTTTATTATGCCGGTAATTTTCAAAACTGTCATCTGGTGTACTTTTGAAGAAGTAATTTTCTAAACTGCCACCTGGTCTATTGAAATAGAACAAGATCCCATTTTTAGACTTGTACCTAATAAGAAATGAGCAACTGCAAAGAATTGAATTTAATATTTATAGAAAAGACACTCATACTGATAACTACATAAAATCTTAAGGTTTTAATCATGTTTCACATAAACATGCAATTTTCAACAGTCTTTTACACAGATTAATACATATTCCACTTAATGTAGAGGATTTTGAGAATGAATATATTCATATTGTACACATAGCTAACATAAATGGTTTTGATGAAGACATAATAAAGAAGACATTAAAGAAATTTAAACAACAAAAGAAAAAAAGGTTACACCACTCTGCAACATAATTCCAAGAAAGATGAAAAATTCAAGAAATTTACTTACCATCCAGAAGTTCATAACAAATTTCAAAAGATTTAAAAAAAATTAATACAACATTGGCTCCGATTAACAAATTCAGCCTGGGTAATCTTCTGTTAACACCCCAGACAATAAAAAGTTTGGAATTTATCAAATTGATTGCAATAAAGTATATGTAGGAAAAACAAAAAGGAACTTAGACACTCGCAAAAAAGAACACTTTAAAAACATAAAAAATGGTGAAATTGAAAAATCAGCTATAGCGGCACATAGTTTATTAGACAATCACAGAATTGAAAAAGAAACAAAACTTTTGAAACATCTATCTAAACCTTTGGAATTAACAGTTTGGGAAAGGATATATATTCAAAAAAACCATACTAGAACCATGAACTTTGGGATTCCGGATGAACCAAGCTTGATTACAAAGTTCTTCAAAAATACACCAGATGGCAGTTTAGGAAATTACTCCTTCAAAGGTACGATGGCAGTTTGGATAATTACCAGCAAAAGAAAAAAGTGACAGTCGTGAAAACAGCTGACGATGGGGAAGATTGTTCTCCGATATTGTGGTGCTGTGTTTAAGGAAACATAGAAGTATGAGGTAAGAAGAATTCACGATTCATTTGATTCTTATTAAGAAAACCTCATAATGTAAAAATTCCCAAATTTGTTATATTAATGGTAATTAAAACTGGTGACACATTTTAGAATTCCCAAAATTACCAACCTCATATAAAAAATTCTCTTTACACTGGCAATATGATATTTATCCAGATGGATGAGAATAATGTTGCTGAATAACATATGAAAGAGTACAAGTTAAATTTTTATTTGTCTTTCAAATTTATTTATTTTAAAGATATCTGATATTTGTTTTTTCTATAACGATTTTAAAAATTTTGGGTTATATATTTGCAGGTTACTTTAGAATGCTTGGTGCAGACATAGTATTGGATATGACTGTTGCGGACGACTTTGCAATCATTGAAAATCAACGAGAGTTTGTAGAGAGATTCCGAGCTTCTGAAGAGGGTGGAGATAAGAACAAATCATTACCAATGTTAGCCTCTTCATGTCCAGGTAAAAAGAAAAAAAGTGAATCCTATGCTAATTTATATTTGAAGAGAAAAATTTTCGCCTAGACCGAGACTCGAACCTGGGACCCTTGGCTTTCCGGTCCAAGTGCTCTACCAACTGAGCTGCCGAGGCGAGTTGTGATCTAGATGCAAATTTTCTCTTATATACGTTGTAATTCCCTCGTGCCAAATACTTGAAACCTTTGCTTCTATCTTTGCAAATGGCAGCTTCTTAGTTAAGACATTTATTGGGAATTTAACACTACTTTATAAAGCCAGTAGGGCTTCTATTGACGTTATTATTATTAATTTAACACTTCTCACTGAAGGATAAATTATATTTGAAAAGAAAAAAAAAATTGCCTAGACCAAGACTCGAACCCGGGACCCTTGGCTTTCCAGGCCAAGTGCTCTACCAACTGAGCTACCGAGGCGAGTTGCGATCTAGACTATGCTAATTGTTTGCTTGAAGCTACAAAAAAATTATATTTATAATAGTAATTTTAGAAAACATTTCAGTCTATCCAGATTCAGGATAACACATCATCATCATCATTATTATCATCCATGCAAGTATTAGGCCATGTGGCCTTTTACGGTCTCAAAGAGGAATTTTTAACACAAATATATAAATTTATGCAAAGAATAAGCTTAATTATTAAATTAAAATTTATTAACTTGATTAATATTGTCCGGCCACCTCCTCTGTATAGACTATATCTTATAATTCAATTTTTGGAATATAGAGATCATTTAAAACTTCCTAAGTCAAGGATAAACTAATCTCAAAATTGATAAATAATACAGTAATCAAGTTTTCATTATTGGATAATTAAGCAATAAAATTCCTTTTCTGAAAACCAAAGTACTGGAAAAAGAGTAGGTTCTAGATGTTTTATTTTTAACAATGCCACTAGGTGTTTTATGGCATTTCTGGTATTCTCTACTGACATGTTGGAATTATAACACACTTCTGGAAGGTGGAGTTACATCACCCCGATGATATGATAGGTAATGAATGATAATGAAGTACAAGAAGAGTAAGAATTAAATTAATCGTGATTTCTTCTTACCTCATACTTCTATGTTTTTTTAAACACAGCATTGCAGTATCGGCGACAGCTGACGATGGTGACAATGGGTTGCCGATACTGCAGTGCGGTGTTTAAAAAAACATAGAAGTATGAGGTAAGAAGAAATCATGATTCATTTAATTCTTATGAATTGAACCTCATAATGTTAAAAATTTTCCCAAATTTAATATATAAATACAAGAAGAGTCCCTTAAACCTAAACTTAACCTAAATCCTCATCATGGGCAACCAAAGGAATAATTCCCTCTAAGAAAAAATTCCTATGATCTGACTGGGAATCGAACCCTGGAGCTCTAGAACTGTAGTTAGAAGCTCCGATTTCAAAGGATCAGATGTGAAACAAGAAATGTAGTAAATTATAACAACCATAAATGTCTTGTTTTGAGAAAACCAGCTTTAAAATTTTGAATTCACAGCAGATAATGACTCGTGGCCAAAATTTTTGAAAAGTGCTAAAAATGATTTGCATTCTAAGGTATTGGTAATCAGTTATTATACTTAAAAGATTATCTGACAAACTCTATGTAATATTTGAAGAGAAAAATTTTCGCCTAGACCGAGACTCGAACCCGGGACCCTTGGCTTTCCGGGCCAAGTGCTCTACCAACTGACTTACCGAGGCGAGTTACGATATAGACGCAAATTTTTCTCTTATATACGTTGTAATTCCCTATCGCCAAATGCTTTTGAAACCATTGCTTCTATCTTTGCAAATGGCGGCTTCTTAGTTAAGAAGACATTTATTGGGAATTTAACATTACTTTATAAAGCTAGTAAGGCTTCTAATGATGTTTTTATTATTGATTTAACATTTCTCACTGAAAGATAAATTATATTTGAAGAGAAAAATTTTCGCCTAGACCTAGACTCGAACCCGGGACCCTTGGCTTTCCGAGCCAAGTGCTCTACCAACTGAGCTACCGAGGCGAGTTACGATATAGACGCAAATTTTTCTCTTATATACGTTGTAATTCCCTATCGCCAAATGCTTTTGAAACCATTGCTTCTATCTTTGCAAAACTCTATGTAAGTTAAAACACAAATATAATTAAATAAAATATACTATAAAATTACATGGATAATTGGACAGTATTTCCAAATTTTTGCCAGGAAGAGGTATAACCAGTGGCATTTATTCAACCCCAGCAATGCTGGGGTAACTTATATATTCATAATTAAATTTAAAATGATACATTTGACGAATTTCATTCAAATCCATTGTGTGTGGTCATTAAAATTCATACTTCTGCATTGTCACCAGATGTGTTGAGCTCTATCAGATTCAGTTTGATGGAGCTGTCTCCATTCACATGATATCCCTCTAAACACCATGGTTTTGTGAGAGATGAATTCACACATGCATAGGTTATATATTTCAATGTGGTTGCCAGATGATATGCTAGTCTTTGAAGGCTCGATTATTTTAATCTTACATATTCAATTTATCACTTCTCACCGAATGATAAATTTTATTTGAAGAGAAACATACTTACTTAATACTTAATATAGGCTTTCCACTTTACACAAGTTCGCCCTTGATTCCTGCTTTCCAGAGATTCCCATTGTCCTTCTTCCATACCACTCCTCATCATGGCATCAAATATTCCCTCATTCCATATTCTTCTACTTCTCCCCCTCTTCCTTCTGCCTGGTACCATCCAATCTAACACCTGTTTAGGCCATTGGTCTTCCGACATCCATTGTACATGTACATACAACTGTAAAGCTCTCTTTGTTATCCTATCGATACCAGTTTCTTGTGCATCCATTTCTTGTCTGATATATGTATTTCTAATATGTTGTAGCCTGGATATTCTCATACTTCTCCATAATCCATCCATTGCTGTCGCCAAGATTCTTTTCTGCATCCTTTTATTTATTGTCCATCTTTCCGATCAATATGTATGTATACTTTCTATTATTGTGTGTATAATCTCTTTTTTTTGTTTTTCTGGTCAAATTTCTATTCCATAAAAGACCATTCAGGGATCTAATCACCTTCCTTGCACAGTTTACTCTGTTAATAATATCTCTTTCACAAGTACCAGATTTATCTATTATAGATCCAAGATATTTAAATTCAACACATTTAATTATCATATTATTTATTTGTAGGTCTTCTGAATTTCCTCTGATTACTATATATTCTGTTTTAATATAATTTATTTATTTATTCCCTCAGGGTCCTCATCTAGGGGATATGTGGATGGCGACCACAAGGTGCCCAAGCTGAGCAAAACATTTCTTCCACTTACTTGTGTTTTGCACTCTTTTAACTTTACTATCTAACCTCTCTTGGTTAACTCTTGTTTTTTTTTACTCCGATGCTATTAGGGCATCCGAGGGCTAGGAAGTCTTTCCTTTCTTCCATTTCTTTTTTCCTTTATTTTCTTTTCTTCTCCAGAAAAGCCTGACCAGAGGCTATAAGATGGCAGCCCCATCACTGGTCTTGCCTTCCTTTGGCCAGCAACCAATCGAAGGGACTATTATTATGCTTTCAAGTCTTATACGAGAATTTCCCGGAAGGATCAAAATGCTGGAGGGAAAATTTTCTATAGGATCGTAACAGGCCTTGGCCTAATACTTGGAAGGAAGAAGAAGAATATAATTTATCTTCAGTCCACCTACCTCAATATCCAGGTTAACTGAAAATTCTATCATGTCTAATAGTTAGATAACACACTGAAGTATATAAAAACTTGTTCTTCCACTGAGAAACAATAGATAGATAGATAAATCATCGGTTGATTAATGCCTTTGGTATCGTCCAATTCCTAATAGCCAATTTTGTCAGCCCATCCAATCTCCTGGTTGTAGATGTTTCTCCTTCATGTATTAATATATTCCCTGACTCCAGGAGGTTTTAGGTCTTCCTCTGCCTCATCTTCCCTCAAGTTTCCATTCCAAAAAAATTCCTAAGAACTATTCTCAAATACTCGTAATCTCTTTCCCACCTTGAAGTAAGAGTCCATGTTTTGCATCCATGTAATGCTTAATAGCATGCTTTTCCAGAATTGAGCCTATGTTTAATTTTTTTGTACATCTCATTCCTATTTGTAATTATTATTCATAGATATTTGAATTCAGCCACTTCTTCAAAATTTTCCTCATTTGTCATTAGCTGTCCATTTCCATTATACAATGTATTTCTGTGTGTGAACATATACATATTTAGTTTTATTGACATTTACTTCCAGTCCCAATTTCTTAGTGTTACTCAATAGTGTGTGTTGTCGCTAAAGGTTTGATGGCATGTTCTAGTAAAACTGATATTACATATCTTTGTTCAGTTCTCATTAACATTCTTCAGAGCTTCAGCATGCACTATCTGGTCTGATCTGTACATATTTTAAACTACTGAACTAAATAAGCAAATTTAAGTCACTTACGTATGCATAATCGTGTTAACAAACCTTTGCATTTGCAGTGTGGATTTCATGAGAGTTTGAATATTTTAAGCGCTCCTGGTTTCTGAGTGACAGTGTACATTATTGTTCCATGCTCCCATTTAATATCAATGAATTGTCTAATATAGAAGATTAAATCCATTCATATCTTCTACTTATGAATGCATGTTCTTCTCTTAAAATTTTATCTATTACATTATTTAATCTTCTTGCGAAAATTCTCTCTTAAATTTTAAAGTAATTGCACAGTAAAATTATGCCTCTCTAATTTTCACACAACATTTTATTTCATTTTTATGAATTGGAACAGTTATACCTTTCTGCCAATCATATGGAATAACATTTTTTGTCCAGGCTATTCGTAATATTGTATATAATAATTGATAATGAGATCAGTTTAGTTCCGTTCAATATTTCTACTCTGATTTCATATACTCCTGCTTTTTTTTTTAATTTCTCATTTCTTGTATTACAATTTCTATATTCAGTATATAATTTTCTATTTTTGTTGTATCCGTTACTCTTACATTTCAATTTCTGCTATTCCATTTTGATTCTCATTTAGTAATATTCTAAAATAATTTAACCATACATTAATAATTTCATATGGTGTCCACGTGATGGATTCCATGTTTTCAATTATTCTAGTAATCTCTGTTCTGCCTTTTGTTTTACTTTTTCATTAATTCATAAAATAATTTTTTGTTTCCCTCTATATCTTTTTCTAATTTGTTTGTGAATTTTAAACATCTTTCCTCTATGTCAAATTTTATCATATCTTTTTCTGCTTGCTTTTACCTTCTTCCTTTATCCCATTTCTCCTGAGTTTTATCTTTAAACAATTTTTCTCCATGCATCATTTTTCCTTTATTATTTTTATTCTATTGGTTCACTATGGTATTTGTGTGTACTTTCTTCTATAATTTTTTTCCCCACATGATTTTTCTGCTACCCCAATCAATTTTTTTTTTAAATTTCTGCATATGAATATATATATCCATCCATCCATAGTAATTCTGCCCGAGGGCAGGTCTTTCATTGCAATCATAGCATTCCCATGTTATGCTTTGCAGCTTTACTAGGGAATTATAAGAGTGATAGCTTCCCGTTGCTTTCCACACTGGTGAAGGATGATGATGATTTTCGGGGACCGTTGGGCCCTAAGCTCCCTGACATTTGTATTACAGGTGAGGAACAACCCCAAAAAAAACCTCACCCAGGAGCCTGTCCCGACCAGGAATCGAACCCGGGCCTGCGTGGCAAGGCAGCACGCTACCTTGAGACGACAGTGGGTGACAATATATATAGGACTATCAATCATTAGCATTATCTAAATCCAAATTAACTGATATAATAGTTAAATATGAGAAATAACATTATGAGGTTCTTAATTCATAAATTAAAGAGTCATTTTTACATGTTCCTCATATTTCATGTTTCTTTAAACATGGGAACTAGCTTTCAAGAGAAACATCTCTCTCATTTTCAACATTCATTACGATAAACATAATTTTCAACCAACATTATGATAAACATCATTATGTTGGTTGAAAATGAGAGATGTTCCTCTTGAAAACTAGTTCCCGTGTTTAAAGAAACATGAAATATGAGGTAAGATGTAAAAATGACTCATTAATTTACTAACTGATGTAAGTTTCACACAATGAAAATACTACCTGCATACCAATTATTATATTTATATACCTATAAATATTCTTCCAGGAAGCTTTTCTTACTTTATTTTATTTCTATTCCATGTTTAGTTAGTGTTAGCTAATATTAGACCACATCTGCATTGTCCTTTGTTTAGTCTATATTTTAATATTTTAAAATTGTAATATGTAATATTTGAAAAGAAAAATATACGCCTAGACTGGGGTTTGAACCCAGGACCTTTGACTTTCTATGTCAATGCTCTTCCATCTGAGCCACCTAGGTCTCCAATATAAACGTGTATTTTCTCTTACACATAGTTAATTCCCTAACCCCAAATGCTACGAGCCATTGCTACAATTTTTGCAAATGGCGGCTTCTTTATTAAGAAAAAAATCATAGCAACGGCTCGTAGCATTTGGGGTTAGGGAATTAACTATGTGTAAGAGAAAAATATGCATTTATATTGGAGGCCTAGGTGGTTCAGATGGAAGAGCATTGACATAGAAAGTCAAAGGTCCTGGGTTCAAAACCCAGTATAGGCGTATATTTTTCTTTTCAAATATAATTTGTCCATCATTAAGATGTTTTAAAACGAATAATATTAACATTGTAATATGTATTTAATTTTTGTATGATTGTATTTTATTATTCACTGATTGAGTGGAAGAGAAGGAATTATCACCTTAACTCTGCCATCTTAAATAAAGCATTATTATTATTATTGTTATTATTATATCTTACCATACAGGCTGGGTATGCTATGCTGAGAAGACACATGGAAACTTAGTGCTTCCTTATATTGCAACTACAAAGTCTCCTCAACAGATAATGGGATCCCTTGTGAAAGATCACTTGGCTTCAAAGATGGGAAGAACACCAGATTCTGTATACCATGTCACATTGATGCCTTGTTATGATAAGAAACTTGAGGCATCTCGAGAAGACTTCATCAATCAGCAGTTCCAGACTAGAGATGTAGATTGTGTAATCACTGCAAGTAAGTTTACAATATAATAAATAGTAACAGAAACTAGCAGCCAATAGCAACAAATGCTGTCAGTCTGATGAATGACACTTTAAAAACTATAATAAAAAAAGGAACACTGCTATGATCCAGGGATTGAATGCTCACTAAATAATTTATCCACTGCACTGTTACACATTTTTATTGACATTTACTTCCTGTGATCATATGCTTTCTTCCATAAATTAAGTCTTCCCACCTTTATTCTCTGATACTTAACCTAGTTTACATAGGAATCCCAGTATGTTTCTAAACTTATCCCTCCTCTAATCAGCTAACCACTAAGTTACTATATGATGCTTGTTGATGATGCTTATGGACAACCATCCTAATTTATGTTTTTTTTTTGAAGAGTTGAATTTGATTCTCAGTTTGGTTTTATTTTGAGACTCAACATCTTTGGTTATATCACATCTATTTGGGTTATATTAGTAGACTATGTAGGCTATGTCTATTTTCATAACAATTGATATGTAGGCTTCATGAATATTTACTATTATAATGTTGAGTGATTCCGGGTTATGTGGCCATGGTCCATAGTTGGTGTTGATACCAGACGTTTCGCCCTCAACTGCGGAGGGCATCTTCAGTGGCGAGTGCTTCTATGCGTGTTTCCTGGTCGGAAGATCTACTTAGAATGAGCGCTGTGGACGTAGAGGACGTTGTATTAGTGGGGGGTGCAGGGTGAGTGGGCGTGGCTCTTGCTGATTGGCTAATAGTCGTCTCCTTGTTGTCACTGGTGTTAATGCATTTATTTTCTAGTGTATGAAACCAGGCCTTAGACAGTTTGATACCTTCTTCTTTTCTGTTAATATTTCCCTTATGCTTGTGTATTTCTATAGCCTCTCGGTATAATCTAGGGAAATAGTAGGAAGTTGTGGCTAAAACTTGTGTATCGTCGAATAGAATCTGGTGTCCATTCGTAATGGCATGTTCTGCTACAGCTGATTTATCCATTTCTCCTTGTCTGCAGTTTCTTTTATGTTCTGATAAACGGGTGGCTATACTTCTTTTCGTGGTCCCTATATATGATTTACCACACGAACAAGGAAGTCGATATACGCCGCAAGTGGAGAGAGGTGGCCGAGGATCCTTAGCTGAGCGAAGGCAGTCTTCTATTTTTCTTGTAGGTCTGTAAACTGTTTTTATGTTGTTATTTCGTAGGAGTTTTCCGATACGATCTGTGACTCTTTGTACATATGGTAAGTAGGCTATGCTGGTTGAGGGTGTGTTATCCATTCTGACGTGCTGTCTTCGTGGATGTATGGTTTGTCTTATTTCCTTGGATGTGTAGCCATTTTTCTGGAAACAATTGAACAGATGGTGTTGTTCTTGTTTAAGGTGTTGTGGTTGGCATAACTTAGTCGCTCTGTCGAACAGTGTCTTAATGACACCTCGTTTTTGTCTTGGATGGTGGTTAGAGTCTTTCTGCAGATAACGAAAATACAACATAAAAACAGTTTACAGACCTACAAGAAAAATAGAAGACTGCCTTCGCTCAGCTAAGGATCCTCGGCCACCTCTCTCCACTTGCGGCGTATATCGACTTCCTTGTTCGTGTGGTAAATCATATATAGGGACCACGAAAAGAAGTATAGCCACCCGTTTATCAGAACATAAAAGAAACTGCAGACAAGGAGAAATGGATAAATCAGCTGTAGCAGAACATGCCATTACGAATGGACACCAGATTCTATTCGACGATACACAAGTTTTAGCCACAACTTCCTACTATTTCCCTAGATTATACCGAGAGGCTATAGAAATACACAAGCATAAGGGAAATATTAACAGAAAAGAAGAAGGTATCAAACTGTCTAAGGCCTGGTTTCATACACTAGAAAATAAATGCATTAACACCAGTGACAACAAGGAGACGACTATTAGCCAATCAGCAAGAGCCACGCCCACTCACCCTGCACCCCCCACTAATACAACGTCCTCTACGTCCACAGCGCTCATTCTAAGTAGATCTTCCGACCAGGAAACACGCATAGAAGCACTCGCCACTGAAGATGCCCTCCGCAGTTGAGGGCGAAACGTCTGGTATCAACACCAACTATGGACCACGGCCACATAACCCGGAATCACTCAACATTACGATTACCGGCCGTGAAAGCCTGCATTCAACTATTAAACGCCTCTACGGGGAGGAAAGTTATTTACGTATTAGACACCTGGAGACACTCCGGAAGAAGAAATCCCAATTACTATCATCTTATACTTTTTTACTACGGTGCAGAGACGCTGGATATATACCCAAATTCCTACAACAACGGAGGACTTTTAGATCTAAAAAAGCCCATCGCATATACGACCGTACTGAACGTGCTCTACTCAGAGAACGCATCCAACAAACACGGAAGGAGTTAGCAACCAACGACGCAGAACTCTTTACACTTCACATAACAATCAGTAACAGCATTCCTTACCATTATTGGAACAAGATCGACAGCATTACATACAACTCAAGTGAAGCAACCATGTTAAAGTCTACTAGAACGCAGATGAAGAAATTCGACTTTCTAAAAATGCAATCGCGACCCTTACAGCAATCAGTCGGTCTACAACATACCGTAACAAACCTGTCATCACGCTCGCTGTCAACTGAAGAAACATCTGTACTATCAAAAGGAGGCAACTACGCCATCACACCCACATCAATACCTGTAGAGGATATTATCTCTAACATCGAGGCAAGCATCAAGAATCTCCCCTTGCAAACAACTGATGAAATTCGTTATGAAGCTGCAAGAATACTCCGTCGCGCCCAACCACCGAAAAGCAATTTAACTAAGAAGGAGAGACTAGCGCTAAAAACTTTAAATAATGATAATAATATCACCATTTTACCAGCCGATAAAGGAAACTCTACAGTTGTTATGAATACACACGAATACAAAGAGAAAATAATAGAGATTCTGACACCAGAAACATACAAACCTATCAAGCGAGACCCTACATCCGGCATTCTTCGAAAAACCAACAATCTTATCAAGCAATCGTCCTTGCCAGAAGAAATTAAGAAGAAATTACGCGTATCCGAAGCTCAACCTCCAAGACTCTATGGTCTTCCAAAAATACACAAAAAACAACATTCCACTCCGGCCAATTGTCAGTGCCATCGGTTCCCCGACCTACTTACTGGCAAAGCATCTTACAGGACTTCTGAAACCACTCCTTGGAAAAACGGACAGCTACATCAGAGACTCGACACATTTCATTGAGAGACTACGGAATATAAACGTAACATCTCAAGATATACTGGTTAGCTTCGATGTGGTTTCCCTTTTCACCATGGTGCCGGTAAATGAGACCATGGACTACATTAGACAGATTTTCACAGAAGAAATATCCAATTTATTCAGGCATGTACTAACTACTACTTACTTCCAATGGAACAACAGCTACTATGAACAGACCGACGGAGTAGCCATGGGCAGTCCTCTAAGCCCAGTAGTAGCAAATTTTTTCATGGAGAAATTCGAAGAAGAAGCACTAAAAACAGCTCCCAAGTCTCCAGAACATTGGTTTCGCTATGTTGATGACACATTTCGTAGTATGGAGACATGGCAGTGAAGAATTGGAACGTTTCCTTCAACACCTTAACAGCAGACACAACAAAATACAGTTCACAATGGAAAAAGAAGATAATGGAAGACTTCCTTTCCTGGATGTTCAAATAATAAGGACTGGCAATGGGGAAATTCAACATACAGTTTACAGAAAACCTACACACACAGACCGATATCTGCAGAAAGACTCTAACCACCATCCAAGACAAAAGCGAGGTGTCATTAAGACACTGTTCGACAGAGCGACTAAGTTATGCCAACCACAACACCTTAAACAAGAACAACACCATCTGTTCAATTGTTTCCAGAAAAATGGCTACACATCCAAGGAAATAAGACAAACCATACATCCACGAAGACAGCACGTCAGAATGGATAACACACCCTCAACCAGCATAGCCTACTTACCATATGTACAAAGAGTCACAGATCGTATCGGAAAACTCCTACGAAAATACAACATAAAAACAGTTTACAGACCTACAAGAAAAATAGAAGACTGCCTTCGCTCAGCTAAGGATCCTCGGCCACCTCTCTCCACTTGCGGCGTATATCGACTTCCTTGTTCGTGTGGTAAATCATATATAGGGACCACGAAAAGAAGTATAGCCACCCGTTTATCAGAACAAAAAAGAAACTGCAGACAAGGAGAAATGGATAAATCAGCTGTAGCAGAACATGCCATTACGAATGGACACCAGATTCTATTCGACGATACACAAGTTTTAGCCACAACTTCCTACTATTTCCCTAGATTATACCGAGAGGCTATAGAAATACACAAGCATAAGGGAAATATTAACAGAAAAGAAGAAGGTATCAAACTGTCTAAGGCCTGGTTTCATACACTAGAAAATAAATGCATTAACACCAGTGACAACAAGGAGACGACTATTAGCCAATCAGCAAGAGCCACGCCCACTCACCCTGCACCCCCCACTAATACAACGTCCTCTACGTCCACAGCGTTCATTCTAAGTAGATCTTCCGACCAGGAAACACGCATAGAAGCACTCGCCACTGAAGATGCCCTCCGCAGTTGAGGGCGAAACGTCTGGTATCAACACCAACTATGGACCACGGCCACATAACCCGGAATCACTCAACATTACGATTACCGGCCGTGAAAGCCTGCATTCAAATATTTACTATTGTACAACAGGCTATGAAAAGCCTATGTACCATAAGACAGATTTCATTGCTTGAACTAACATTTTTTTTCAAATTTAAAACCTTCCCTAGACTGTGTTTCCTTTAACACATCAAAGTCAGGGTCTTTTGAACTAAAATGACGGTAACTTGAAAACACTGATTGTTGTACAGGGTGAGTTAGCATCACATCAAATCCCAAAGCTAATGTCTGCTATTGCTTATTTTAATATATTCACAGCTACTCTCTACATATCTAGAGGCTATTCCCCTGATCCACTGAGATAACACAATATCATACTAACAGAATCCATGTTACTTGGATAATACAGTTACACAACAATTAATATTTAATTTTAGGAAGTTATATTTTGAGGTTATTTTAATTATATTATTTTTAGTCTGGACATCTTACCTCAATATTAATGTTGATTTGTTCTTGGACATGTTTCAAAACAATTCTGTTTTATCGTCAGCTTTCCCAGTCTGGGTCTGGGAAAGCTACGATAAAACAGAATTGTTTTGAAACATGTCCAAGAACAAATCAACATTAATATTGAGGTAAGATGTCCAGACTAAAAATACACAACAATTACCCAAGCTACACATAAATTTAAAACAGACCACATTAATGTTGTGAGTAAATCCCAAAACATGAGGTAAACAAAACAGCAGTCTAGCAGCATTGTATTGAGGAGTCAGGGGAAAAATAATGCAGATCAAATAATCTCTAGTGCCATTGGACAACAATGTCATAATCTAAGGAAAACATTTTTAATATCTAACCTTATTTTTTTTTTAGTTGAATTGGAACAACTACTCCAGTCTGAAGGAAAGAGTCTTGAATCTATGGATTGTGTTCCACTTGATTTTCCTTGGAGCAAGATGGATGCCACCCCGCAATCTTTGAATGGTCATCAGGGTTCAGGATCAGGAGGTTTATGCAGACCTCATCTTCCTTCATGCAGCACATGAACTATTTGGGATCACTCAATCCGAACTCCAATACAAGTCACTTAGGTAAAACACTTCTCAAAACTCACTAAAATTAATATAAACAGGAACTACCTATATTTGAAGAGAAAAATTTTCACCCAGACCGAGACTCGAACCCGGGACCCTTGGCTTTCCGGGCCAAGTGATCTACCAACTGAGCTACCGAGGCGAGTTACGATCTAGATCCAAATTTTTCTCTTATATACGTTGTAATTCCCTATCGCCAAATGCTTTTGAAACCATTGCTTCTATCTTTGCAAATGGCGGCTTCTCAGTTAAGAAAGACATTTATTGGGAATTTAACATTACTTTATAAAGCTAGTAAGGCTTCTAATGATGTTTTTATTATTGATTTAACATTTCTCACTGAAAGATAAATTACCTATGTTGAGCTTTTATAGGAAAAATCACTTATTTAAGATTTAAATTAAAATTCTTTATACCTCACCTTATATCCAGTCTTCTAATTATACCTGTTTCATAGCTTAGGTGACTTCATCTTCAGGAGTCGACAATATATTACTGAAGATGAAGCCCCTAGGCTATGAAACAGGTATAATTAGTAGAAGACTGGATATGAGGTGAGGTATAAAGAATTTTAATTTAAATATGTTATTTCAGATTAAATAAATAAATGTTTTATTTAAACTGGCAGAGTTAAGACAATAAGGCCTTATCTTCCACTCAACCAGTAAAGTAAGATATACAAAATGCTTTATTAAGTTATGTAGATAGGAAATAACACTATGAGGTTCTTTAATATTGTTTATTTTTTATTATTTCACTCACTCATGAAGTATGAGGTGAGTGAAATAATAAAAAATAAACAATATTAAAGAACCTCATAGTGTTATTTCCTATCTACATAACTTAATAAAGTTGGCTATCAAGTCATAGGAAAACAAGAATAACGTAAACAACTGGAACAAGATGGCGGCTTCAAACATACAACATTTCAACGAACATTTTTCGAAAACTAAGATAGAAATTAAAAGAACTTAGAAACAAAAGAGCTGCAGATATAAAATTCATTAATAAATGTTTAGAAAATAATATCACTCCAAAATTTGTCCGGAAAATGGTTAAAAACAACAATAACCAACACCAATTTTTTTATGAAGTATGAGGTGAGTGAAATAATAAAAAATAAACAATACAAAATGCTATTTACATAGTATAATTAAAACTCAAACTATCGTAAATATACATGTAATAATACAATTGTTTTAAATATTACAGTGATTGTAAATATATGTAATTATAAATTATTTATGAATTTATCAAGGAACTTATATTACAATTAAAAGTGACACTACTGTAGAGCTTTCAGATATTATTGTAATTTTTGCTTGAAAATAAGTACTGTCTAGCTGCCCCTGATTTCTACTAGTAGCAAATTCCAATAACGGGAAAATGAGATTGTGAAAGAAGACAAATAATGAGATGTTCTCTGATAAGGTATGTTTAATATTTCATTGAACTGTGATCTAGTGTTTATGTTATGATTAGGGGATAGAACATGAAAGTGAGCGACATATCTGGATTAGAGGTGTGTATAATTGGAACAGTAGAATAAGAACATGCAAAATTTTTCTGTAATTCAGTTGTAACCAAGACAATTTTTCAATAAATGTAGATACATGATCATGTCTTCAGATTTTACAAATATGTCTGATGCAACCATTATGAGTCCTGCACCATAGCCGAGTGGTTAATGCAAGATGCCTTGACGCAGAGCTATGGGACTTGTGCTGGTTTGGGTCTCCATGGGGAAGAAATTTCATCATCATCCTTCACAGATTAGGTCTTTGCCTGTTCTGATCTCACATCCGTTCAGCCCAGCGCTTTCTTGGTCTTTCCTGCCTAATTATTTTTCATTTTTCCATAATCAAAGTCATCGTCTTATAATTCCTTCTGGCTTAATCGTGTGAGACTTTTGAGAAAGATCGCTTTATGTGGTGGGTTTCCAGCCCGATGCACAACCCCAATCTGGAGGACTGGAGGTTTTCTGTTGGAGTCTCTTTCCCTTAGAAGGTTGCCTTCTCCTTGGCTGACAAGAGTCCTCTTCCCGGGTTTATTTTTGGAGTTTTCCTTCTCCTACACCCTTACCAATACTCACACTTGGGGTAAAGTGTGTTGGGGCTTTTTATTGACAGCCATGTCTAGATCCGCCGTATTCAGTTAAAACAGGGCCACCTCTTGCAGGACATAGTTCTTCAACACATATGGATGGTCTTGGTTATAGCTTCATCAGTGATAAAGGTGGGGAAGAAATTTTTTCTTGGAATTTCGGCCAGAATGGGTTGGTACCCACCCTGCATCATGAGGCATTTGGGTAGCTACAATAAGTAGTGGCTCCAGGTTGAGAAAATCAGCTACAATGGCTGGGAGACCTAACATGCTTACCACATATCACCCCTACACTGGCTGGATGGTTGTCCTCCTCTGTGATAAACACATGGTGGATGTGAAGCCAGTAGCCAGCTGGTAAGCTTAGGACCTTCTAGACCTGTCATGCCATGGAGTTTGCAACAATTATGAACACCTTGAAGCTTAATTTAGGAAAGAAAAATTAACGCTTAAAGTGGGATTTGAATCCTGGACCTCTCATTTCTGTACGAGTGTGCTGTCCATTACACCATTCAAACAATGATACTCGTATGGAGAACAAGAGGTCTAGGGTTCAAATCTCAGTTCAAGCATTAATTTTTCTTTCTTAAATTAGATTCTATCCAGGATTAGAAAATGTTAATTTAAATAAATACATTGATAACCTTGTAGCTTGTTTGACAGTATTCAACTCAGTCAGTAAATATACTACAATAGTCAAAATGTGGCATGACAAGTGTCTATTTGAGGTGTGGTGGTAGAATATACTTCAGATGGGGGAGAGAATGAAGTGTAGTAAAAAAATTTCTTGGACACTTGTTTAACTTGATAACTCCATTGAACTTTTATAGGAATAAATCACTATGAGGTTTAATTTAAGATAAAATCAAATCTCATATTTCATGTTTTATCAAACACGGTAACTATAGTTTTCAAATGATCTTGTCATTCATTTTCATTTCATTTAATTAAGAACCTCATAATGTGTTTCCCAATTTTAACTTTGAATAAAATCAAATGTTTCGTACCTCTCCTCATATTATGAGAGTATGAAACATTTGATTTTATCTTGATAACTCCAGTTCTGATTACCATCCAATTTTCCACAACAATGCAATATTGAATTGGAGTATCGTTCAATACAAATGGGAGGTAAATTATTGGTGTTGAGAGTATTTAGTATTATATGTACAAGTATTATAGATTGTGATTTAGTTGCGTTTAGTCATCTTTAAAATTGACCATGGCTCATTTTTTTTTTTACCAATGACACCAGGTTGTCTTTATGGCATTTCTGGTATTGGCAGAATTGTAACCCACCTTTTAGGTTGGGGTGCCTGGAAGGCACATTACTCCGATGATATGATAGGTAATGAATGATAATATAACACCAGGAGAATCCTTAAACCTAAACTTAATCTAAAATCAGACCACAGGAGTAATTCCCTTTATGAAGACAAAATACTTATCATTACTTCCAACTGTCCTAAGGTGGAAAGAGCAATATTTCCCTTTAAGAAAAAATTCTTGTGGTCTAATTGGAAATCAAACATAAGACTCCATGAACTGTATTCAGAAGCTCTGACCACTACCACATGAGGCTCGTTGGGTCATGATTGTCTGTCAAAGCATTTTTGCACAGAATAGGTCTTCTGCACTTTGTCCCTAGTGTAATCTATGAGAAGAGATGGATCAAGAACACCCGATCTTTCATCCAAATCTACGGTATGTGGGAAATATTGGAGAACAAGAGAGCTGGCTGGATTGCCAAATGCTCAGCATTGGTAAACAAACAAACAATATTTAAATTAATGTTGGGAAGTAAACATTACGAGTATTATAATGATATTGTGAAAAGAAAAATTATTATGAGGTTATGTCATTAATAGTGAATAGAGAACTTTTTTTAACGACTCACCTCATACAATTTCAAATTTCTTTGTTACCGACGGTTTCAGACGACATCTTGTCCCTCTTCAGTCATGACTTCCATTTATGAAATACTCTGGTTGTTGAATTCTCTATGGACATATGTATGAGGTGAGTCATTAAAAATATGTTCTCCACTCACTATTAAAAACAAACAATATTTTAAATTATATGTTCTATATAAATTTAATGTCAGTAATTTTTTTTTTAGGAATCCAGACTTCCGAGAAGTGACTTTAGAAAAGGATGGAAAGGTGCTACTAAAGTTTGCCATTGCTAATGGATTCCGAAATATCCAGAATTTGGTTCAGAAAATGAAGCGAGGGAAGAGTGTTTACCATTATGTAGAAGTTATGGCATGTCCTTCAGGTAACTTATTATGTACAATAATGTTATCATTATTTTGGCAAAGCTGAACAATTTACAATAAAGAGACTCGATAGAACAAGTGTCCATTTCAGTTAAATTTTAATTTTGTACAGAATCATATTTTCTGTTATTGTTTAGAAATATCTATTTCATCTTCATCCTAACATATAATAGTCTGTGAAGAACAGTTAGGGCCTACAAAAACATTCTCATTCCATTTATTCAGGGTGGTGAGAGGATTTTCCAGCAACTATTTTCCATTTGATATATGGTCTAATATTGCCCTACAGATCCTTATTCTGGGCATCCTTTTCACATGCTGTAGGCATGTCCCACACCATAGCCGAGTAGTTAAGGCAAGATGCTTGGCCCAAGCTATGGGACTTGTGCTAGTTCAAGTCTCCATGGGGAAATAAATTTTCTCATGGAATTTCAGTCAGTATGAGACTGGTGCCCACCCAGCATCGTGAGGAATTTGGGTAGCTCAGATAGCTCACTTGGTAGAGCATTTGTCTAGTGTGCAGAAGGTCCTTGGTTCAAACTTCAGTCTGAGCATATAATTTTTCTCTTCAAATATAATCATAACAAGCAGCTTAATAAGTACAATATACTAGCTACTTTGTCCAAAAAAAATAGTAAATTCATGTGAGAAATAAAAATATTGGTAATCTATATTAGAAATGTTCAGAGATTAGGTTACACTCAAGAACAATAACAGAAAAGGTTAAAGAGAAGAATTTGTGCTTGGATGGAAAGGAAGCCCAAATAGCTTAGTGTTAAATCATCAGCGTGTAAAGCTGAAGATTCAGGATTTGATTTCTGGTTCAGGCAGAAATTTTTCTCTTTACCATTGATTATACTCAAAATGCTCTAAATAAAAAACAATTCAACAATCAAATAAAATGATTTAAGTTTTTTTATTATTATTAAAAGTTAGTCTTCTTCAACTTCAAGGCTAGGCTGTAAGCCTGTGCCGACTCGAAGCATATCCCTCCATCTGGTCATGGGGTGTCCAACTGAACGTTTACCTCTTGGAATACATTGTAAAGCCTGTTTTGATAAACGAGATGTCTCCATTCGATTTATATGTTGAAATCATTTTAAATTATTGTCTGTCAATTTATTTGTCAATTCATATATTTGTAATTGTTCTTAAAGTGTGTCCTGCTATCCTTCTTAGGAAACACATTTCTGCCGTTTTTATATTCCATTTTCCAGTAATTGTTGGATTTGAACTTTTATAGGAATAAATCACTATGAAGATTAATTTAAGATAAATTAAAATGTTTCATACCTCTCCTCATAACCTGTATTTAAGTGTATCGCGATTTAAAAGCCTTGGCAGCTTCATCTTCAGTACTATCTTGATGACTGATATTATGTCGATTAGAAGAACGATTTCTTCTTCCCTCTGTTGGTGGATCGATAAACCTCCGGATCAAGTCAGAATCCGCGGGAATTTTGAAGTTCATAACTTTTTCTTTCTTGTTTTTCTGAATGTGGATTTTTTCCCAAACCGTGAGTTCTTTTTGTTTATCTATTTGTTTAATTAGACTAGCTTTTGATTCAATTAGATGTTTTTCAGACCAAGCATGAGCAGCTACTGCTGACTTTTCCACTTCATCTTAGAAATGTCAAAAATGGTGAAGTGAAAAAGTCAGCAGTAGCTACTCATGTTTGTTCCGAAAAACATCTAATTGAATCAAAAGCTAGTCTAATTAAACAAATAGAAAAACAAAAAGAACTTACGGTTTGGGAAAAATCCACATTCAAAAAAACAAGAAAGAAAAACTTATGAACTTCAAAATTCCCGCAGATTCTGACTTGATCCAGAGGTTAATTGGTCCACCAAAAGAGGAAAGAAGAAGTACTTCTTCTAATTGACATAACATGAGTCGTCGAGATAGTACTGAAGATGAAGCTGCCAAGGCTTTGAAATCGCAATATACTTAAAAAGGCTGGTTATGAGGAGAGGTATGAAACATTTTAATTTATTTTAATTGTTGCATTTGATTATTTTCACTTTTTTAGGGCATCTTGAATACAGTTTATTATGAAATATGAACAAAATTAGATTTTTTTATTAGTGATATAACAAATACAAAATATTTTTATGTTTTATGTAAACATTAAATTTTTGGGGAATAATAAATTGGATATTCTTAACCCGTTGGGTGGGCATTGCGTGAATATCCGTATCAAGAAAGCCTCCACTCGGTGGGAGTTACGGATATATCCAACGAGATATGTATTTATTTAACTTTCACAGGGAAAGACACTATGAGGTTTAATTTAATAATTAAATTAATGTTTTTATTACCTCACCTCATATCCTTTTTCTTCTATACTGCAGTTTCGGAGCTTATCTCCATCGTCAGTAGCCTCTGGTCGACCGGTGTTATGTCGTTTCTTGGCGGTTTCCTTCTTACTTCTATCGGATAGAAGAAAAAGGATATGAGGTGAGGTAATAAAAACATTAATTTAATTATGAGATATGTATTATTTTTTTTCTAAGTTATTTGACAATACAGGAACACAAAACTTTGAAGATCTGTTCTGTATGGGTATGACATCTAGTGTGATTTTTTTCAACCCCCTTTGACCAGTCTGTTAATGGTTTCTTATTACGAGAGTTAAAATCACATATCAGGTATGCACGCAAGAACAGACTAACGTATATCGGTAACTGGCCAACTATATAACATTCATGATAAAAATATAATTCACTAGACGTGTTCAGAAAAAGAAACAAGACACCATCTGTTTGCTCAACATAATATATCTCTCAACTCAGATTAGCCTTAAACCTTAATGCAAAAACGGTCTAAGCTAAAGAAAAAATAATAACTCTGTTATAGTTTCTTGTAACTTCTCATTCACACGTTTAAATGAGAGGTCTGTCTTTTATCACAGTACAAAAATATTGCACAAACATTCAATGGGGTTGCTAACTTTTACCCTCCATTCTCCAGTCTTGAAGTAACTAGTTCAATCGTGTTATTTCGCTTCTAGTTTTTTTTTCACTTCATCATATTTTTTATAAGCTACTTACAATTATATATTAAATTTGGGAATTTTTAACATTATGAGGTTCAATTAATAATAATTAAATGAATCGTGATTTTTTCTTACCTCATACATCTATGTTTCTTTAAACACAGCACTGCAGTATCGGCGACCCTTTGTCGTCATCGTCAGCTGTTTTCACGACTGTCAATTTTTTCTCCTTTTTGCCGGTAATTATCTAGACTGCCATCTGGTGTTCTTTTGAAGGAATTCCTCTTCAAACTGCCATCTGGTGTTGTTTTGAATGAATCATTTCCTAAACTGCTATCTGTTGTATTTTTGAAGAACTTTGTAATCAAGCTTGGTTCTTCCGGAATCTCGAAGTTCATAGTTCTAGTATGGTTTTTTGAATATATATTTTTTCCCAAACTGTTAAATCCAAAGGTTTTGATAGATGTTTTAAAAGTTTTGCTTCTTTTTCAATCCTATGATGCTCTAATAAACTATGTGCTGCTATAGCTGATTTTTCAATTTCTCCATTCTTCATGTTTCTGAAGTGCTCTTTTTTACGAGTTTCCAAGTTCCTTTTTGTTTTTCCTATATATATCTTGTTGCAATCCTTGCAATCAATTTGATAAATCCCAGATTTTTTGTCGTCTGGGGTATTACACATACTGACAACTACATAAAATCTTCAGGTTTTTAATCATTTGACACACAAACATGCAATTTTCAATAGTCTATTACACAGATTGTTAAATATTCCACTTAATGTAGAAGATTTTGACAAGGAATATAATCATATTGTTCATGTTGCTAAAATAAATGGTTTCGATGAAGACATTATAAAGAATAAATTAAAGAAATTCAAACAACAAAAAAGGTTACAAGAATACACCACCTTACATCATGGTCCCAAGAAAGATGTAAAATTCAAGAAATTCACTTACCATCCTGAAGTTCATAATAAGTTTCAAAAAATTTTCAGAAATTTTAATATAACATTAGCTCCAAATTAACAAATTCAGCCTGGGTAATCTGCTGTTAACTAATAATAAATGTAATACCCCAGACGACAAAAAATCTGGGATTTATCAAATTGATTGCAAGGATTGCAACAAGATATATATAGGAAAAACAAAAAGGAACTTGGAAACTCGTAAAAAAGAGCACTTCAGAAACATGAAGAATGGAGAAATTGAAAAATCAGCTATAGCAGCACATAGTTTATTAGAGCATCATAGGATTGAAAAAGAAGCAAAACTTTTAAAACATCTATCAAAACCTTTGGATTTAACAGTTTGGGAAAAAATATATATTCAAAAAACCATACTAGAACTATGAACTTCGAGATTCCGGAAGAACCAAGCTTGATTACAAAGTTCTTCAAAAATACAACAGATAGCAGTTTAGGAAATGATTCATTCAAAACAACACCAGATGGCAGTTTGAAGAGGAATTCCTTCAAAAGAACACCAGATGGCAGTCTAGATAATTACCGGCAAAAAGGAGAAAAAATTGACAGTCGTGAAAACAGCTGACGATGACGACAAAGGGTCGCCGATACTGCAGTGCTGTGTTTAAAGAAACATAGATGTATGAGGTAAGAAAAAATCACGATTCATTTAATTATTACTACTTACAATTAACTGAAAATATGAGTGGTTTCTAAAAATTAAATTATTTAGCATTCATAATACTAACAACAATAATAACCAGTGACTTCTCAACACACCAGTGTTCAATAACGCCACTGATAATATCTGTAATATCTGACGACGTCAATAATCACTATTACTACAATAAGAACTACTAATTGTACAGATATATTTTTTACGGTATATTCAAGTTCTAAAAATAAAAAAAATAGCGATTCTTTGTAATAACTCAAAACTGACAGTATTTAATAACGTCACTGGTCATATGTGTTGTAAAATTATAATATTTAAACAGTGTTGAAAGAGACTGTATATTTACATTATAAACTTCGGAGTAAATTGCCAATATAAATTAATTAATTTATATATATACTAAATGCTTAGTTTATATCGATGTAAGACTTGAAATAACACCATGTAACGCCAGAGTTAACATTTATTGCATTTAAGAGATTTGCATACTTTTTCATATTCATTACATGTAATATAAATAACGTTTTCCAAATTAATTTTAAATTGAACACGAGAAGACACTTGTGCCGTTTTTGTACTAAAGTTGAAAAAAATAAAAAATATGAAATTTTGATTAAAAAATATGACCATATGAAAGAGAATGATTGTTTTGTATAATATTTGATGGATATGTTACAAATGTTTACTCCCTGTATTTTTTATAATATTTTAAATTAAAGGAAGAAAAGGTTCCCCACAGAGCTGTAGAACTGCACTAGCTAGGTCCCCAGTTAAGGGGTTAAGTTAAGTTATCTAGGTAGGAAGTCAAGAAATGCATGGGAGTCAAGAAATATGAAGTGAGTCAATAAACAACTCAAAATTATTGGATATTCTTATTTACAAAAAAAAAAAAGATGGGGGTTTTTTCAGGAAGGAAAAATTGTACCCTAATAATTTTGTGTGCAGGTTGCTTGAATGGAGGAGCACAAGTGAGACCTCAAGATGGTTCCTCTCCACGAGAACTAATGGGAAAGTTAGAGGCAATGTACAGTAATTTACACAAACAAGTACCCGAAGAAAACCAGATAGTGCAGCAACTATATGATTCGTGGCTTGGAGGAGCATACAGTGATAAGAGTTCTTCACTACTACATACCAAATATCATGCAGTTGAGAAAATAACAACAGCCCTTAATATTAAATGGTGAACTTGTATTATTGGTAGGCAAATTCATAATACTTGTACAAATTGTATTAAATAAATATAATATTGTATTTTATGAGCTGTTTATCCTATAATTTTTAAATATCAATATCATAAATAAATTTAATATGAGTCTTAAATCATCTCACCTTGTATACTCCATGTTATTCACAGCACGGAACATATGAGGTGAGATGATTTAAGACTCATTTTAATTTGAAAACCTAATAATATTAATTCCCATCATAAGTTTTATGAAATCAACAATAACAACTAAATGGTGTAATATACGAGGGTCATACTGAAAGTCGTGAGCAACCCATTGTTAAAATTCAAATTTCAACAAAGTAACAAAAACAACTGCAGGATCGTAATCTACAGACTTTATACCACAATATTGCCGTTTTGTGGCATCATAGCTTCTATCATGTGACCACACGCAGTGTTCCCAAAATGGCAGACATCAATGTTTCATTTCGACAGCGCGCTGTCATTGAATTCCTTGTTAAAGAGGAACAATTTGCTGTTGATATTCACCAAAGACTTCAATGTGCTTACGGAGATGCCTGCATGGAGATGCCAGCAGTGTTAGGAGATGGGTGAAACATTTTAAAGATGGGAACACGAGTATCAAAGATGAGCCTCGTAGCGGTCGCCCACGCTCTGCCTCCACGGATTGCAACAAGGAAAGAGTTGATGCGCTCATTAGAGACGACAGGCGTATCACAGTGAATGAAATCGCTACAAAACTTGCAGTAGGACACAGTGCAATGCAAGAAATGATTCACAGCTTAGGTTACCGAAAAGTTAGTGCCCGTTGGGTTCCACGTTTATTGAGTGAAGACCACAAACTTCAGAGAAGAACCATCACCCATAACCTTCTTCAGAGATTTCAAAATGAAGGTGATGATTTTTTGACGAGTATTGTGACAGGTGACGAAGCTGGTTTCATCGCTACGAGCCTGAAACAAAACGCCAGAGTATGGAATGGCACCACTTGAATTCGCCATCAAAGAAAAAAGCGAAGACAGTGCAATCTGTTGGGAAAGTTACGGGCAGCGTCTTCTGGGATGCGCAAGGTTGCATTCTGGTTGAATTTCTTGAACCTGGACAAACCATAAATGCTGCCCGCTATATCCAGACACTTGTGAAGCTCCATCGTGCATTGCACGACAAATGCCCTGGAAGGAAGATCATTCTGCAACACGATAACGCGCGTCCTCACACTGCTCGTGCCACTGTGGAGAAGATCAGGACATTTGGGTGGGAAACTCTTCCACATCCTCCCTATAGTCCCGATTTGGCACCCTCCGACTACCATCTTTTCGGTTCTGTGAAGGAGCAGATGAGAGGCCAACGCTACGAGACGCTGGAGGATATTTGGAAAGCAGTGCGTCAGTGTCTTCGAGCAGCTGGAACGGACTTCTATCATAAGGGAATTTTCAAGCTTGTAGAACGCTGGACAAAATGTGTGCAAAGAAATGGAGACTATGTTGAAAAGTCACAAAGCACAAAGGTCTGTAGATTAACATGGTGTACTTGGTTTGTCTAAAATAAATATTATGATTGTTTAAAAAATGTTGCTCATAACTTTCAGTATGACCCTCGTAGATGACCTTTACAATTCAATAGCTAACAGCAAAAGGAAGGAAGCAGTTGCCAAGTTCAGAATAGCCACTGGACATGACTGCCTGCCTCACCACTTGGCAAAATGAAATAACTGATTCTGATATCTGCATACTATGCAATGCAGGAAGATTTGACGAACATCAACTCTTATACAGGGTGAATGGTAATTACACTGACAAACTTCAGGTACTGATTCCTAACTGGAAATGAAGGAAAAAAGTTTCTATAACATGTGTCTAGAAATGGACGATGCACACAGTACTTAGCACAATCACATCCACATCACAACATATATTCAAAGTGGCCTCCATGGGATGTAATGCATGTGTTCACACATCGTATCATGGATTGCCTCACTCGCATGTTTCGGCCTCTCTCCGAATAGTGTCACAGGTGAAGTGGACACGCTGTTGAAGGGTATGCACATCAGGAACTGGTTCAGCATACACAATGCTTTTCAGATTCCCCTAGAGGTAAAAATCCAAGCAGTTTAAGTCCGGTGACCCAGCAGGCCAAGAAAGAGAACTTCCGCATCCTATCCAACATCTGGGGAAGATTTTGTTGAGGTGTCAGCAAACTGTAATGCGGAAGTGGGGTGGCACTCCATCATGCAGAACCACATCGCCTGTCTTATTGCCAAAGACACATTCTCAAGTAAAACAGGAAGAGTATTCTGCAGGAAGTCCAGGTATGTTTCTCCGTTGAAGCGTCGTGGAAGAATAACTAGTCCAAGTATGTAGTCACCAAGAATCCCTGCCCAAACATCGATGCTGAACCGCTGTTTCAATCACACAATGTCCAACACACAAAAAACACACTCCAAGTGATCCGAGAGAAATATGCCATTTGTCAGTGTCATCTAACCATGATAATGATGCATTTATGCTCACTTATTCATAGGAACTTTTTTTTTCCATTTCCTGCAGTTTGTCGGTGTAATTAAAATTCTCCCTGTAGTGTCATCAGTTAAATCAAGACAGTTGGAACTTATGTAAATACAATAGGAAGTAACATTATGAGGTTCTACTTAATAAATAAGTTGAGTCTTTTTTCATCTTACCTCATATTTGTTGTTTCTTGTTGGACTGTTTCAAAGCATCTTCGGTCTATTTTCAGCTTGTACAGACTGATGATCTGTAAGTTGTCGACTCCTGCTCTCTCTTTCTGTGGTCCAAAGAACTTGCATATTAAATCTCTCTCTCCAGGAATTTCAAAATTCATGATCCTCTCCTTGTTCTTCTAAATGTAGATTTTTTTTTCTCCATATGGTGAGTTAATTTGATCGGCCGCGGTGGACTAGTGGTTATGCTCCTTGCTTCTGGTCCTGAGGGTCGTGTGTTCAAACCCAGCCGGGGTTGATAGATTTTTTAGGATGAAAAAATCCAAGGAGCAAGTCCTCCAGGAGGGACTCTAAGCCGTGGGTCCCGAGTCTGAAGATTTTCAGGCTCGTAAAAGATCCTTAAGCCTGAATGAGAGGCCTCTAAGTAAAATTTACCGAATTTTCCCGTCCTAGTACTATCTTGGTTTCCTAGATGTCAGTATGAGGTGGAACGCTGACCACAGACTACTCAAATGACATTTATACGAAAACAAGTGTAACTAAATTAGTATGGTTCAAATTCTTCCCTGTAGGGGGAGAGCGCCTAAATCTCTGTTAAGGGAAACATGGACTTACAAGAAGAAGAAGAGTTCATTTGTGTTTTCTAACTGTTTTAATAATTTGGTGTTTACATCAATTTTATGTTTTCTGACCAAATGTGAGCAGCTACTGCCAATTTTTCTTCTTCTTTTTTTACATTTCATATGTATTCCCTATCATAGGGAAAACGAAGATAAATTTAATCATTAGAACTAAGGAACACATAAGAAATGTAAAAAAAAAAGTAGGAAAATTGGCAGTAGCTGCACACATTTAGTCAGAAACATAAAATCAATGTAAACACCAAATTATTAAAAGTTAGAAAACATAAATTAACTCACCATATGGGAAAAATCTACATTCAGAAGAACAAGAAGAGTATCATGAATTTTGAAATTCCTAGAGAGAGAGATTTAATACACAAGTTTTAGACCACAAAAAAGAGTGAGCAGGAATCGACATCCAGGGCTGACAACTTAAAGATCATCAATCTGTACAAGCTAAAGATCCGAACAAAGATGCTCTGAAACATGTCATTCAAGAAACAACAAATATGAGGTAAGATGATAAAATACTCAACTTATTTATAGGACGAAGATCACTGGGCCGTCCTATGAAACGCTGGAGGGAAAATTTTCTATAGGATCGTAACAGGCCTTGGCCTAATACTTGGAAGGAAGAAGAAGAAGACTTATTTATTACAGATGGAACTGTAAAGACATTGTGGAATTATATTGGGAAGCTCAAAGAAAAATATCTTAAATGCTAAATGCCTGTGATTTGATACTACTACTACAACTCACAAGTTTTTGTGTTCAATGGTTAGATGTGTTTATGTGGTTTATTTTCAATTTATGCATGAAGAAGAGATGAAAGCCGAATAACAGCAAATAAGATGCGATTTATGTGCCATACAGCAGGCTATACAAAGTGGGACCATAAAAGAAATGAGGAAATTATGGAAGCGTTGGATGTAGAACCCATTCTTCACCATATACAAAACTACCAGAACAACTGGAAAGCCCATCTTCAATGAATGCCATCTCATAGAATTCCAAAAGCCATGCTTCGTTACTGTCCCCAAGGCAAAAGATCGCTGGGAAGTCCAAAAAAGTGCTGGATGGAAAATTCCTCTTTGAGACCGTAACAGGCCACATGGCCTAATACTTGCATGGATGATGATGATGATGCATGTTAAATATTAACAATTACATTAATTTAATTAAAATTACAATGAGAGAAAACACTATGAGGTATTTACATTAATAAATGAGTTGGAGAAAATGTTTTAACATCTCACCTCTTTCAGAAGAATAAATATAAAGCAATGAATTTCGATATCCCCGACAAGAATAATTTAATCTCCAAGTTCATAAAATCTACACCAGGTGGCAGTTCAGAAGATGATGTTAAGATGAAATTTCGACAGTTGGAATTTGACTGAAGATGGAAATAATACTATACTTTTGAAACTGGTATCATGAAGACACGCAACTTTGTGAAGTGAGATGTTAAGACATTTTCTCCAACTCATTTATTAATTTACATCAATGTTCAAAAGTTAGGATCAGTACAATTAAATGCTAATATTTCCAGATTAATAGTTGGAAAATTGGGATTGATGATGATGATTCAGAATGTATTTTTGGATGTTTAGTATGGTTTTATTCTAGTGTAAGTAGGGGTTTAAACTGACTATTTAACTCATGCCCCAAATGGGAGTCAATGACCAATCACATTTCAATGATTTTTGATTTACAACCAGTCACAGTCATGTTTTGCCTACAATTTACCAACTAAAGTTTATCATAATAAAGAAAGCACCTCCTTTTTAACATTCTGCATTATTTTACAGTGACTGACTCTCTAAGAAATACGGCTACCAGATTATATATATAGTGCATGAATGTCAACATAAAGCGCATGCGAGAGATAATATAAAAACATTTGTAACAATTGATTATACCACAAAAAAAAAAGAAACCACTGTTTGCACTTTCTTAAAAAAATTATTTTCCAGGAAATGACATTCCAGAAAAATGTAATTGACATATTTAATTTTAGGAAGTTATATTTTGAGGTTATTTTAATTATATTATTTTTGGTCTGGACATCTTACCTCAATATTAATGTTGATTTGTTCTTGGACATGTTTCAAAACAATTCTGTTTTATCGTCAGCTTTCCCAGACTGATTTTATTTATGTTGCATTATGTTGCACCACCTGGATGTCGATGTCAGCTCCATCCTGTGGTTGGCCAAAGAACCTCCAAACAAGGTCACCCTCCATCGGACCTTGTTTGGAGGTTCTTTGGCCAACCATAGGATGGAGCTGACATCGACATCCAGGCGGTGCAACATAATGCAACATAAATAAAACCAGTCTGGGAAAGCTGACGATAAAACAGAATTGTTTTGAAACATGTCCAAGAACAAATCAACATTAATATTGAGGTAAGATGTCCAGACCAAAAATAATATAATGTAATTGACATATTTACAATTGGACATCAGAAATTAATTAATACCGATAACGTTGGTTATAAATTTCTCCACTAGGATGCATTCTTACAACATTGCGATCCTTTGGCAATAAATAATATGATCTGGTTGCAGTGATGAACAAAAGAAGCAAATTAAGCATACCAATTGTTTCTCATTTGTTTTCAAACATCGCCATTTACATTAAATATATAAATATTTGAAAATAACTATAGTTAAATAATGATTTGTGAGTAAACAGCTTACTTTTATTCATTAAATAGTCCTAACAAATGCCACTCTTGATTTCCAAATCCTCACTTCGTGAGTCGTGAATTTATCGGTAATTTGGAAATCACTCGTGGCATTACTTATTAACATATCATTTCATAATGATGAATAACTGCAGACATAATTCTGTGGTATACTGAAATGTTATTCATTTGACATAAAATAAAACCGAATGAAATTGAGGCAAAGAAACTACATTGATAATACTTTAATTTTATCATCCAAGACAATGAAACAATAAATTGAATGTATTAACTTTTTGCAGCAGCAACACTATAAATAAATATATTTTTTTATTTTAATGCCACCACGTCATTTCAACATTCTGGTTCTCCTGGCATGACCTTATTGTAACCCACTTCTGAGATTGAGGCGCCTGAAAGGCAGAGTTACGCTGCTCCGATGATATATGATAGGTGATGATGATGGTAATGATGTGTCAGGAGAGGCCTTAATCCTAAATTTAATGAATATGTTAATGATGATGATGGCCAGATGATGTTTGGGGATCGTTTGGGCCTTAAAGTTTCCTGATATTTGTCTTGCAGGTGAGGAAAAACAAAATAAAAAAAACAAAAAACCATCACCCAGGTTGTCCTGGGTCCGCTGTATGACAAGGCAGCACGCTACCTCAAGACCAAAGTGATGGACTTATTTCTAATATTATGAGAAAAAAAAAAGGCTATTGGAAATTTAGTTTTAATATGCAAGATTTAACATATATACTGGACTGATGGCTTGAATTTTACAGTTAGGTTCACTGAATAGAATTTTCCCTCCAAAAAACTCATATTCTCAAATTTTTGTTACTTGAAACATTCCTTCAATCTGAATTGGGATGAAATCTATGATCATGGATGTCAAAATACCATGATCGACAAATGTGGAAGTATATATCAAAATTTGAAATTAAAAACAAAAACTGAAAAGTTGTGGAAAGAAATAAGTTTCCTTTAAAGTTTGAGATTTACTCCCTTTTAATGTCAATTCAACCATGAGCCAGCAGTGTTTAAGTTGCTTCCAAGGAATACACAACAGGGAAAGGGGAAAAAAGAGAATGAATTTTCAAGTAAAGAGTCAAACTTTATTTTTTAAGAACGCATGAAATATAATTTGAAAACCAAATTTTCATACATTTAGAATGGAATGTAAAATAACTATTGCTTTAAGACTAGCAAATGCAAAGTACTTCAATAATGAATCAATCTCAATTCAGACCAAGAATCTTCAAAATCAACAAATGTATTAAAAATAACTTAAGTACACATGTGAATGCAACTTTTTTTTTAATTACAGCAAACTTTAGACACAGCTGCTATTCTTTGCCACTATCAACCATTTTAAATAAAAATAAACTATACCATAAGAAATACTAAGTACAGTAACAAAGTATTTAATGCAATGTAAAGGAACATTAATAAATCAGTCAACAGTCATTACTAGCTGTAAGGCTCTGGCTGTGGGGTGATGCACAGATACGGCTTTCCAGATGGCAAATTCAGAACTGAAAAACCCTTTGGTTTTAATAATATAAATTAATGTCACAGGAAATAGATGTAAGATACAATTTAATATCCAACTACAGAAGGTAGATTCAAACTATGGAAATTAGAGATGTACAAGAAATAAAATAGGATAGAACAAGGATGAAAATTAAATCTAGAGAATTTATCACTAACATATAATCTACAGCCAATTATATGTAACTTAAATAAATGACCAAGCATTTGAAATGGCCAGGTAGTTAGACAGAAAAAAAAAATACAGAAAACATTCAGACATTCTCCATAATAAAGATACTGGCACATTATTCTAGAGAAAGGAATTTAATTTAAAGTAGAGAAAAAAATCAACTGAAGATCATATGAGATGGAAATCTTGGAGGAAAAAAAAAATAATCCCAATATGATTTAATCAGAGATTGATGATTCAGGAACAGCTTCTCCTTTGCTATTTGAAAATATCTCATCTATCACCTAGAATCAAAGGAATAACAAATGAGTTATCATCTGTTGAGTATAAGAATCTTTCATGATCAACATTTAACTGCTTTCTCTTCCTACTGTTGAAGTCTAGCCTGTTCAGCCATTTCACATAAACTTCATAAAGAGGGAACTGGTTATTAATATGTAAATTTAAACACTCAAGCTGATAGTAAGATGTTAAATTCTAACTCAGTTATTAATCAAAATAAAACTCATAGTCGATGTTTTTATTATTCATTTCATACATCTCAATGATGGATACATTATATTTGAAGAGAAAAATTACATGCTCAGACTGGGGTTTGAACCCAGGACTTTTGGCTTTCTAGGCCAATGCTCTTCCACTGAGCTACCTGAATACTCCAATCTAAATGCAAATATTTCTCTTATATACACTGTTAATTCTGAGCGCCAAATGCTATAGAACCGATGCTTCGATCTTTCAAATGGCGGCTTCTTTATTAAGAAGACCTTTATTGGGAATTTTACATTACATTATAAAGCCAGTATGGCCTCTTTCAATGTTTTTATTATTCATTTCATACATCTCAATGATGGATAAATTATATTTTAAAGGAGTGCTCAGGTAGCTCAGGGGAAGAGCATTGGCCTAGAAAGCCAAAGATCCTGGGTTCAAATTTCAGTTTGAGCATATAATTTTTTTCTTCAAATATAATTTATCCATCATTGAGATATATGAAATGAATAATACAACCACTGAAAGAGGCCATACTGGCAGGTATAATGTAATGTAAAATCTCCAATAAAATGTTTTTTTAATGAAGAAGCCACCATTTGCAAGATTGAAGTAACGGTTTCGTAGCATTTGGCGCTCAGGAATTAACAGTGTATGTAAGAGAAAAATTTGCATTTAGATTGGTGTGCTCAGGTAGCTCAGGGGAAGAGCATTGGCTAGAAAGCCAAAGGTCCTGAGTTCAAACCCAGTCTGAGTGTATAATTTTTCTCTTCAAATATAAAACCTCATATGTCACTTCCTTTAAATATTAATGAATATTTTGACTACTCAAGTCAGAGGAAGATAGAAACAACAAAATTGTTAACCACTTTTGAATTGACGGTTAGAGCAATATGGCAGTCTCAAAACATGTAACCTAATAACTGAATTTATTAATAACTTTCGGAAACGAAAGAATTAAAAAAAACTGAGATTAAGAGAAAAAAGGAATAATTAATTTAAATATAATAAAAGAGCTATTGATATTAAATTTATCAATAGATGTTTGAAATTAGGAATAGTATCAAAATTTATCAGAAGAACTATCAATAATAAAAAAATACCAGTCGATAAAAAATATAAAACTACAATATTATGAGGTGAAGTGTTAAATTTTAACTCAACTATTAATTAGTCAAAATTATTTTTAAAGAGAAAAATTTCTACTTGAACCAGGATTTAAACCCAACATCTTCAGTTTTACATACTGGTGCACTAACAATATGTGCTATTCAGGCATCTCTATTCAGACAAATTTTTCACTCTCTTATACAATCCTGCATACCTGTAGCAGTGAACTATCATTCACAACACAATTAGGTAGTTACTTATTCAAGAAAACCTAGATGGTGTATTTAATGCTACTGTTTAAGCTGAAATGCTATTAATATGTAAATTTAAACTCTCAGCCTGATTGCCTAATTTTTTTCCTCTCTATAAATAATGAAACAGGTGTTAACTTTACCTTCTCCTGCTGCGGAAACATTTTTTTGACAAGTTCTAGCAAGCTGCTAATCATTTTCCATCGTTTCCAGGCTCCCATTAATTGTGGCATATAATAAATAGCCACCTCCTCCTTTGCTTGCTCCATGATATCAGTCATAGAATACTGTTGTAAGAGGAACATTACTAATTATACACAAAATAATAAACTGAACAATTCATAATTTGAAAGACTCGTGTAATCACGTAGACTTTCATGGCCGGAGTTGCTATGATGATCTTGATGAAGATTTTCGGGCTGTAGGCTGTGGTCGTGAGGCTTGTAGTTCCCCAACGTTTCGCTAGAGGCTGCACCTGGCATCCTCAAGGGTTGTCTTGAGACTGGCAATTCTGTCCGCTGTCTGTCCTATTTATGCGTTCACCGCGATGTGTTCATAAGTTGTATCTGCCTTCTGATTGGTCAGCGTTATGGACTTCCATTGCTCCAATGAGATTGCTGTTTGATGGTCTAGTTGACTGTACGTTATATCTGCCTTCTGATTGGTCAGCGGTAGGGACCTCCATTGTTCCACTGAGATTGCTGTTTGATAGACTAGTCAACTGTACTTGTAGAGGTTTACATTTTGCATTTTTTAGAACCGGTATCCATACTTTGTTGACTTTTAATGATTCTTCTTTTCTATTGAAACTGTTCTTATGTTTGAATATTTCGATGGCTTCTCATTGTAGACGGGTAAAATAGTGTGTGCAGTTAGATAATATGTCTGTATTCTCAGTGGAACAATGGAGGTCCCTACCTCTGACCAATCAGAAGGCAGATATAACGTACAGTCAACTAGACCATCAAACAGCAATCTCATTGGAGCAATGGAAGTCCATAACGCTGACCAATCGGAAGGCAGATATAACTTACGAACACATCGTGGTGAACATATAAATAGGACAGACAGCGGACAGAATTGCCAGTCTCAAGACAACCCTTGAGGATGTCTCTGGCAAAACGTCGGGGAACTACAAGCCTCATGACCACGGCCTACAGCCCAAAAATCTTCATCAAGATCATGAAAGACTAATGTTTAAGTTTGATAGATGTTTTACTATTTACAATTACTTACAATATTAAAAGAGTTTTAAAATATCACAATAAACCATGCACAATTACATTTCTTATGTAAACAAAAAAGTGAGAAATTGTCTACTGGAATATAACAAACTGCATGACAAGACATATACACAGGCCTGCGAAGATTTTTCAGCATGAGATATTTTAATGCAATTAAGTCAAGTCAAATATCCTGATAACGGAACTGTTACTAGTTTTTTGCATATCACATACAGATTTTGCTCAATTATATTTTTAACACAAAGAGTCAGAGTGCGCGGTGTAGTGTGTTATAAAACAATAAACAGAAATTGACTGATTTGATGCCCTGACTGTAAAGTTGGATTATGCGTGGATGGGTGCTTCAAATCAATCACACCTAATTTATTTATAAGTAGGGTTCGGAAGTTGAGGATCTATAAAAAGACCTAACAACTGGAAAAATGACGTAAAATGTGTTGCAGCTGCTAATGAGTAGATAAAGACAACCTCACTGCCTTCACTCTCTGCTCGAGGTAATTTTCACAAAGTGGCAACTTCTTAGAAAATTTGAAGTCGAAATCCAATAGTTCAGGTGGTCAGTAGACTGGTGGTTAAAAATAACGTGATATTTTGTGAGGGTTCAATAGTTTCTCGTGGAACAAAAATGTTTGGAATGTGGAAAGTCTTTAGAAAATAAAACTAGTCAGTATTTTCAAAAGGAGTAGAATTGAGACTAGACTCTGCGGATTCTTAAATTATACAAATGGTATAAATGCAGTCAAAAGAAGGTAAAATTGCAAAAAAGCCGTTAAGACCTTACAACAGGCAAAAAAAAAAGGACCAATAAGCCAAAAAAAGGTTGAAAATGGACGAATAAAAACCATATTTCCTGGCCTACAATGACCCAAAATGTAAATATTGAGCCTCATCTTCAGACATATAAAAAAAAATTTAACTTCCGAGCCCTATTTATAAGGTACTATAAATTTTAGTTATTTTACAAATGTGAATTATATTACTGTAATTTACAATTATTATAGTTAGCCTCACATTTAGCTGAATATGTTATAATTTTCATTTAGATATTTTAATTATCAAAATGAGATATTTAATTTTTACTAAATTTTGCTTTCTAACTTAAAAAATTAAATACCCTTTTAAAAAATCCTCCCACAGCTGGGAACGCCAGAAATTTTAAATGCCCCCACACTGAAGGGTTAAGTTGGAAAATCCAAGGTGCAAGTCTTCCCAGAGGGACTTTAAGCCATAGGTCCTGAGTCTGAAGATTTTCAGGCTCATAAAATATTCTTAAGCGTGAATAAAAAGATCTGTAAGCAAAATTGACTGACCTCATCATCTTAGTAATACCTTAGTTGACTGCTAGATGTCTCATTGGGTCAGTAGTTAATCACATACCATTCATGACATCTATTGGCAAATAAGCATAATTAAATTAACTTGGTATAGTAACTCCAAACAAAAGAGAGACTAAGGCTCAATATTGGGCTATGCCATTTAAGAGTGTAGATAAGTAGAAATAAATAACTGTAAATCACTTTAAAAACTTTGATATGCATTTCTGTACACTTTTACTCTAGAGTACAATTTTATTATTTCAAAAGGAATAATCAAATTTCATGATCACAAACAAAATCTATATCATACAAGGTCTTTCAGATTACCTTAACAATGGATGAATGTTTCCTGAAGTAGACTTGACCATCTTCACACTGGAAGACTGGTAGAGTTGGTATCTTTAAACCAGGCATCAGAGCTTTTATGCATGGATCTTCCTTATCTACTGGAAGGACAGTTATTTCCACCACAAAAGACATAGGAAGAATACCCTGTTAAAGAAAAATATTCATTCATAAATTCATATGAGATTTCATTGTCAGTGATGGAATATTTTTTTTTATTTTAATTAAAAATTGTGTTATAGTTTTATGAACTAAGATGTGTTTTAATATATTTGAAGAAAAAATATACACCTAGACCAGGGTTTGAACTCAGGACCTTTAGCTTTATATGCTAATGCTATGCTGCTGAGCTATCCGAGGGCCTACAATCTAAACACAAATTTTTCTCTATATACATATTAATTCCTGTGTGTTTTAATAAATTTGATTAATTACAATTACAATAGCACTTCTAATGATAAACCTCATGGAAATTTGATTTAAATACATATCAGTGTGAGGGACAGACAACTGGACACCTATGTTCATTCCTGGGCAGCAGAGGGATGGAGAATTTCCTTCACTCATTCATGTCAAAACTAATCGTGGCCTACTTAATCTCCTACCAAATGGATAGCAAGAACATGGAATAAAATCAGCTGGAACATAAGACTAGCCACATCACTTCCTTCTCTTGTCATTTGCTAAGATTTATGCTCTCTACATGACCTGTTATCCAAAGTGTCTACATTATTATTATTTTATTTTAGGAAGTGATATTTTGAGGTTATTTTAATTAAATTATTTTTAGTCTACATTATACTTGTGGTTGTGCAATATACCACTTTAATGTCTTTATATTTCTACAATAAAGAAGTTGATTTATTAAATTAAGTCAATTAGAAATTGAAGACTATTTATCAATCAATGATATTGGTTTTATAAACAAATTTGAGAACTTACTTTTAAGAGAAAATAATGCTTGTAAAGTGTGATAATCAAAATATTAGCATATAGCACTTAATACAGATAAACACATACAGGTCCATAATTTACATAACATTGCAAATAATACATGAAGCTTTAAATATTTTATTTTAAACCAGATTATCCTAGAATGGTAAGCTTTATTTCTTAGATTATTGATTTCTTGGTATCATCCTGCATTTCTAATAAAGTAATGGTAGATTGGGACATTGTAAAAAAAAAGTATCTTTGAAAAAAAATCACATATTATTACAGTCAAATATGGAAAATAGATTTATACAGAAAAACATGTTTTTATTATAAAATAATTCAGGATGTTTTGGATTATCTTCCATCTAATGAATGATCAATTTAAACATTTTTTATATGTTTTTTTATGTTTTTAATATCTCACCTCATAAAGTTGCGTGTTTGGAGTTTGACTGAAGATGGAAGTAAAATTATACTTTTGAAACTGGTATCGTGAAAACATGTAACGTTATGAGGTGAAATATTAAAAACATTTTCTCCAATTCATTCATAAATATGTATTTACTTAAGATAAATTAAAATGTTTCATACCTCTCCTCATAACCAGTCTTCTAAGTAGATCGCAATTTCAAGGCCTTAGCGGTCCCATCCTCAGTACCATCTTGACAACTGATGTTATGTAGATCGGAAGACCACTTCTTCTTCCCTCTGTTGGTGGATTGATAAATCTCCGGGACAAGTCAACCGTGGAAATTTTAAAGTTCATAAGTTTTTCTTTCTCGTTTTTCTCAATTAGATTTTTTTCCAAACCGTGAATTCCCTTTGTTTAATTAGACTAGCTTTTGATTCAAATATATGTTTTATTTTAATTCATCTTAAATTAAACTTCATAGTGATTTATTCCTATAAAAGTTCAATGTATTTACTTACATAAACACACGAGTCCACTGCACCAGCTCAAGTAGTAGTACACCTACTTTCTGACAAGTGTGTCTGAGTTTGAAATCCAGTGGCATTGCAAATTATAGTGTAACATTTTCAATCTCTGGGACTAGGAGGAATGGTGGTGTACAATTTTTAATTGCTAGATTGTGCATAAGTTATCTTCATTAAATTTCAAACCCCTCCACTATACATATGTTGAGAAGGGTTGTAGTATTTTTATAGCAATTTGTCTGATGGATGGGGATATTTAGCGGTGATCCCCTTTGTGACAGCATCAAGTTTCCCCTTCTCTTCATCACAACCCCTCACATAATGCACTTACACTACATAAACAAGTAAATATACACTCATACTATACTCCTCTCTATACAGAATACAAGTGCATACAGCATAATCTATGTAAAGTGGTATGCCAAAATAATGCATAAGTTGGAAATAAGGTGCATTGCACAATGATACAACCACTATACCGATGTCAAGCCACATCTAAATGGCATATATGTACAATTGGAAAACATAATTTGGATATACCTTATACATTGTGATATATGCTTGTAAAAAAACTGCAACTGAAATTGATGTTTAAACTGTAAATAATAATAGATTTCCTGGATAAATAAAACCAACATTTATATACAATAGATAAAATCAAATGTTTCATACCTCTCCCCATGATTAATCTTCTAAGGAACTCACGGTTTGGGAAAAAATCCACATTCAGAAAAACAAAGAAAAACTTACGAACTTCAAAATTCCCACGAATTCAGACCTGATCCAGAGGTTTATTGGTCCACCAACAGAGGAAAGAAGAATAAATGGTTCTTCTGATTGACATAACACCAGTCGGCAAAATGGTACGAGGATGGGTTCGCCATGAACCCGAAATCACAATCTACTTAGAAGATTAATTATGAGGAGAGGTATGAAACGTTTGATTTTATCTTAAATTAAACCTCATAGTGTTTTATTCCTATAAAAGTTCAATTTATGTACATTATTTTTATGATGCAAAGTTATACAACCACTGGACCTAATAGCCAATGAAGGTGCCATGTTTCAAGACAACTTTAAAAACACAATCATACATGCTATTTAGAAGTTTCTCCAGCATGGATACCTTCACATTTTTACATCCAGAAATGATTGTAACCTGCTCACTGACATTAGTGTACTGTTTTCCATCAGCATACACAGTATGACACAAAGATTAAGATGAGAATTTGTGGACCACTCCATTACACATACCTCATTCTGCAGAAACCATTCCCATGTGGAGTTAGTAACATGAAAGAAGCATCATCCTGTTGGAATATCCAAAAAGGGACCTCAGTCATCTCTCCATAAGGTAAAAGGAAAATATCTGTTATAACATGATAGTTAGTTGCATTCATTCGGCCTGTAGGGAGGCCCCCATAAACAAAGATACCATTAGTGACTTACCTCCTTACGTTTTGAAAATATCTGCTGTTCTTTCCACAAATTATGTCAATAATAGGTTGCCCCATCTGGCACATCTAAATTGAATTTTTTCGCAGCACTGAACAATACTTGTTCCCATGTTTTTATTATTCATTTCATACAAATCAATGATGGATAAATTAGCATTGAAGAGAAGAAAAAATTATAATCTCAGAATGGGGTTTGAACCCAGGACTTTTGGGAATTTACATTACATTATAAAGCCAGTACGGCCTCTTTCGATGTTTGTATTATCCATTTCATACATTTCAATGATTGATAAATTATATTTGAAGAGAAAAATTATATGTTCAGATTGGGCAGATCAAGCCACCATTCTAAAAACATAGACTTATGCACATTAATGTTGTATGTAACCTTGAACTAATCTTCTCAGGGAGGTATCACCTGCACTCAGTCCTCTGATAAAACAATCTCTCCTGTTGCAGAGTAAGTTAAGTGGTCCTCAGGAGACTTTTTTATACCATATTCCAGTCTGTACTTAAAAAACTATTCACCATCCATGGGGATCTATCAATCCTCCAAGCTATTTCTCTAGATGATAATCCTTCGTCCTTAAAAGCAAGTATTTGCCCTTTTTCCATATCTAAAGTCCTGGTTTTCTTCTCATTGCCTGAAATGCTTGAAACTAATTGAACCAGTATGCAAGTATTTTTATTCTGCTACATATTTTTACATGCCCTCTACAATAAACACCAGCAGTAACAGGGAGTAAGAGAAGTATGGCTTGTTTTTTTTTTACATGGAACTGATGGTTATATCAATTTGCAACAGGCAATTTAACTTGTGGTTGTATTATCAGATAGTAAGAAGTGTCTTTGTATATATATTGTTGTTATACACATATAATAGCCTACATACAGCTTAGAACATGTGTTACCAGATCATTCTGCCATTTTTTATCAGTATAATCTCGAAAAATGTGGTGGTTGTATCATTTTGCAATGCACATTAGACCACATTAATGCCATCTATACCTTATCCGCTCTTAGAGTGATCCTAACATAAACAAACACCAATTGTTTCCTTCCACCATTCACACCACAATTACTGTCACATTGACAGGGAGTACGTGTGAAATATATATGACAATGATCATTGAATGGGGCAGACTGAAAGAAAGCTGGTGATATTTTTCACTGAACTTGTGAAATACATTTAAAATAACTGTTTTTAGCACTAGTCAAAGGTTTGCCAGACTTGTGTTTTAAAAATTTAGATGCTGCCACAGCAACAGAAGACTCGACATCTTCAGCTATTTTGTTGCATCAGAATCGACCGAAGTATGACTCAAATGCATCCACATGTAATGAACTATTTTAAGTTGCAATTACTGATTAGGTACATTTTAGAATATTTTCTATGTCTTGAATATTATTATTTTCATTCACAAAGAAAAACAAGTATATTCAGAGGACACATTTTTTAATTTAATGAAGGGAACTACTATTTTTGAATAATTATTGCTTCTACACCATTTAATGGTGTCCATAACCAATGAAAAGCGAGCGGGTCACATGGTTTTGTTTTGATGAGGATCACTTTAAGAATGGATAGCCTTTATCTGTCTAGTATGGAACCCAAAGCACAAAATATGCAGAGGATTGTATTTGGAACATATACACACAATACTCACATTGTGAAACTGTCCAAGTGAGTCATAATCACACCAGCAAAGCATATGGGAACGTAAATAATGTGGCTCAGCTCGCACCCACTCAGGACAGGGTAAACTAAAAACAAGATAAAAATTGATGACAATTCTACTAACAAAATTAATATTACATGCAGAAAGAGAAACACACAAAAATTCATTATAATTGCCATAAGATAAAACCATTTATCCAATTTTTTTAGGATACTTACCCTTAAGTGGCGAGGTGGGTTAACCATACCTTTATCCTGCCTTGAAAAATGACTTAGTTTTTTGTTTTGTGTTTTTGAGTACAATCTTATAACTGTCTGTAATGTATGATTCTGTAATTAAATTACAGACCACACAAATACTGCTCTTTTGTAATTACAAAATGTTTTATGTAGGGGATGTTGGTACCATCCTATCTTTCTGCTTAAGTTTCAGTAAACAATATTTATTTGAAACCAGTTCTCATAAGTATTTTAGAATTTGTTGTTGCTCAAACAATACCACAATAATAGAATAAATTAGTTCCATACTTACAGGCACACGTGAAATACATTATATAGCTAATGGAATTGGAGTTCATGACAAATGAGGGAAATTTTGAAGAAGTGGCTAAATTCAAATACCCAGGAACAATAATTATAAACAGGAATTAGGTACACAAAGAAATTAAATATAAGCTCAATTCTGGAAATGCATTCTATTATGCACGATTGAAAAAAAAAAAATTAAGTAAAAAATTATTTCTAAATTCATGAAATTTTTACTAAAAATTCATCATTTATAGCTTTTTTGTTGATGACAGGGACTCTTGTCGTCCAAATTACCTAAAAAAATTAAACTGAAAAAATATATATGTAATATCCCAGTTATGGATGCAAAACATAGACTCTTAAATTAAGGGAGGATCAAGTATTATAAGTATTTGAGAATAAAGTTCTTAGGAAAATTTTTGGATGAAAGAGAGACAAACAGACATGCAAATGGATAATATAACATAACACTGACTGGTGAAATTAAATGTTTCTTACCTCTCCTCATATAAATTTTCTAAGTTGATCGCGATTTCGAGACTATAACTGTCTCATCATCAGAACTTTGTTGGCGACTGGTGTTATGTCGATCGGAAGAAACTCTTCTTCTTCTCTCTGTTGATGGACCGATGAACCTCTGGATCAGGTCAAAATTTGCGGGAATTTCGAAGTTCATAAGTTTTCCTTTGTTTTTCTGAATGTGGATCTTTTCCCAAACCGTGAGTTCCTTTTGTTTGTCTATTTGTTTAATTAGACTGCCTTTTGATTCAATTAAATGTTTTTCGGACTAAGCATGAACATCAACTACTGACTTTTCTACTTCCCCATTTTTGATGTTTCTAAGATGTTCTTTCACCCTTGTTTTCAAATTTCTTTTTGTTTTACCAATATAAATTTTGTCACAATCCCTGCATTTGATCTGATAAATTCCTGATTTGTTTTCATTTTCAATTCTTTCATTTTTATTAGTTTTAATTATCCTATTAAGGCTGTATTCATTCTTTGGTGCTAATCTTATATTAAACTTTTTGAAAATTTTTCATTAGTGATTGTTGGGTACATATGATGCCTTTAACTAGAAGAAACTTACAATTCTGTGGGATATGGATCTCCAGCTTCTAGCACTGGTACAATTTGAGTGTGATACATGAAGCGGGGAACTGGAGGTGAGAAGTTATCAAGGCTGTCTCTCAAACTGAGCAACAGATGATCCAGCTGGTACTGAGTTAGTCTCACACCTTGTACTACTCCTTTGTCCAATATTCCAATATAAATTGTACCACCCAATCCTGTGTTTAGAAAACCACATAGATTCCTGTAAACAAGTAACATAACACTATCAATTCTTTAATACCCAGCTTCATTATACACAGCTTTTCAAAAATGATAGCACTAATAGAAAGATGAAAAAAAGACAATACAAAAGAAAAAAAAAATCTTAATAAACATTAAATAAACAAACTATTTGGAAGATAATTTTAGATGTAAATTACTGATAACTAACTAACTCACTGGTACTATTGAACCCATAGGTTCATGGCCATGTAGACATAGCTCTCCATACATCCATATCCCGAGTTAATGTTTTCAAATCATTCCCTGTATAATCTAATTCCCTTAAATCATTGTTAATGTTTTTCTCCGTCATTTTTGGTCTACCAAATGGGCATTTTCCTTCTGGTTTTCCTACAAGAAGCTTCCATGCACATCTTTCATTCCCCATTTGTGTCACATGTCCCGCCCATCGCAGTCTATGAGACTTAACTGTTCTCATTATATCTGGCTTCCTATAAAGACCATGTAGTTTACTGTTATGTAAGTATTCTCCATTTATCTGTCTGTTCATCTCTCTTTGGTCCAAAAATTTTCCTAAAAACTTTATTCTCAAATACTCATAATCTCCTTGTCAATGTTTCACAACCTTATAATATAACTGGTAGAACTGATAGATTGTGTAATCTCTTGGTCCAACTAAATTCCTAGATTTTAAAGATGTCAAAATATGTAATTAGCAAATTATATTATCTAGATATAGTTGTGTTATTTTACATAATCACAAAGTTTAAAACACATATGGTACATTACAAAGAATCTATTTGACAATTCCTGTTATTCATTTAGCATTACTAGAGGGCTGATGTGATTTAAGTATTGTCAGGGGCAGTTTTTACGGGGTTTGTAGGTTTGTGCAATGACCAGTTCTCAAATAACCTATTCTTTCCGTGTTATTATTTAAAAAAGTCCTGTCTTTAATCTAAACAAGCTCTTAAATGTTATTTCCAATATAGAGTAAGGTTTGAAGTGGACTCGTTGCAAAACTTCTGCAATGTGGACAGTTACAAATCTTCTTTGCTTTTTTCCTGCAACCACATGATGATTTCTTTTCATAAAACCTGGGTGTTAGCAGTGATGTATTTTGCAGTCTTGAAGCAAACATGGGATTGTTGAGACACATGTGGAGTATATTACTGCTTTCTATAAGAATTTAAAATAATGAATAAAATAACTATTTTACAATCTAAACCATCTTCATTATTTTCCATTGAAGACAAATTGGAAATAAACATCTACTGCAGGGAATCTTGATATTAGTGTAAAAAAAAAGGAGGAAAAGTAAAAGTTGTAGCTAATTTATTAAAGAAACATTTCAGCGACTATTTAACTCATGCCTCAAATGGGAATCAATGACCAATCACGTTTAATGAATTTTGTTTTACAACCAATGACAGTCGTGTTTCACCTCAATATTTATCAAATTTTGTTTACCAAAATAATGAAAGTTCCTCCTTTTTAATATTCTGAAGAGATCAGAGCATTATTTTGCAGTGACTGACTCTCTAACAAATACCAAATATAGCAAATAATGAACAGATTCTTTCAACCTACACATTTGATAATTGTGTGTTTAATCCCCAAAGCTGTTTATAATTATATACCAAGAGGACGAGATCACTGGGCCGTCCTATGAAATGCTGGAGGGAAAATTTTCTATAGGATCGTAACAGGCCTTGGCCTAATACTTGGAAGGAAGAAGAAGAAGAAGTGTTCAATAATTGTGTTTGTAAATGTTGACTTTACTGAGTTGTTTCCTAAAAAAAATTAATAACCTATCCATCCACAGTAATTCTGCCCGAAGGCAGGTCCTTCACTGCAATCATAGCATTTTCATGCTATGCTTGCAGCTTTACTAGGGAATTGTAGGTGTGGTAGCTTGCCGTTGCTTTCCACATTGGCGAAGGATGATGATGATGATAATGATAAGGATGATGATGATGGCCATATGATTTCGGGGACCGTTAGGGCCTTAAAGTTTTCCTGACATTTGTCTTACAGGTGAGGAAAAACCCCGATAAAAACCTCACCCAGAAAAACTGCCCTGACCGGGGATCGAACCCGGGCCCGCTGCTTGACAAGGCAGCACGCTACCTCGCGACCACAGCGGTGGTAACCTATAATGTTGGTTATAAGTTATAATATACAGTTTCATGTGTTTCATTTTTTCTCAAATAGGGTTCATTCTTACAATATTTCAAACCTATTTGGTAAAAATAATATTGCAGTGATGAACAAATGAAACATAACCAAACATTTCTGATTTGTTTTCAAACATCGCCATTTACATTAAATATATAAATATTTTAAATTACCGGTAACTATATTTAAATGATGACTTTTGAGTAAATAGCTTAATTTTATTCATCAAATAGTCCTAATAAATGCCATTCTTGATTTCCAAATCCTCTAGATAAATTGAAAATCACTCGTGGCATTACTTATGATAATTGAGAGGGAAATGAAAGTTTTGTATTTTACAAAAACAATATTTTCTCATAACGATAATATTGCTGATAAAGACAAGTAGAAGAGTTGTGTAAGAGTTTCATAATATAAAAAAAAACCTTAGAATTTGATGTGTATAATATTTTGGAGCAAATACAGAAAATTATCATAGATTGTCAGATGTTGTAAAGTATTGTAATTAATTATTATTTTTCATGTTCTTTTTCAGAAAATGCAAATTTACAAAATATAAAAACTCTAGGGAGCAATTCAGTAAAGTTAATGATGTAGAAATGTGAAAAATATTGCATTTTTAAGTTATGTAGATAGGAAATAACACTATGAGGTTTTTTAATATTGTTTATTTTTTATTATTTCACTCACCTCATACTTCATAATTCATAGCAGACCCTGGGTTTCTTCACATCTTTTGTGACATTCTCAATGCTGTGGAGAAACTGAAAAATCTGCAATAGCTGCACATGCCTGGTCAGAAAAACATAGAATAAGAAACCAAAACAAAATTACTTAAACAATTGGAAAAACCGAAGGAACTCACAATTTGGGAAAAAATTTACATATGCAAGAATGAAAATACAACTATGAATTTTGAAATACCCAGTTATAAGGAGAGAGGACTGATTTGGAAATTCTTCGGTCGGCCACCAGATGGCGCAGAGATCAGTCTGCAGGATAGAAGCCGTTGGACGTCAGTTGTGAACGTGACACAGCATTGAGAATGTCACAAAAGATGTGAAGAAACCCAGGGTCTGCTATGAATTATGAAATATGAGGTGAGTGAAATAATAAAAAATAAACAATATTGCATTTTGTTTATAACTGTATGGTGTTGCAACCAAAACTTGTCATATCCATCACCTTTGCTGGAAAAACTAATCTTCTTCAAATTTTAACATTGATTCACCACTAAGCTATGTGGGACTTCTTCTCAGCATAATGACTGTGATTAAGAGCTTAAAAAAAGGTATAACACATAGCTAAACTTATTCAAAATTTCTATTATTTACCTAATACGAGTTTTCTAAAAAATAATTTCACCTGAATAAAGCGAGTTTTCCATTTGATATACAAGGTGTAAATAAATTATACCAAAGAAATTTATCTGAGTTGCAGAGTAGTAATTTGAGATACGGAACTCGGGCTCTCAGATAAAAAGTACTTGATTGTCTGCAACTCTTTATAAATAATCAGATAAATTTCTTCGCAAATACTTTCCAACATGTGACAATAAAATTTTTTTCTAATTTCAACCACATACCATGCGCATACGCTAACAGATGCAAAGTGGTTTACACTATGGAATCAAGGATGAAGCCAACATATACAAGATATTTGAACTCGCATTGCCAACCAACCTAAAAGTTAACCTAACACAATTTAAGTATTCAATTCAATTTATTCATCCAACTGATCATATACATGATATGGGACATGTCAAATTTTTACAATAAAGTATAAGTAGAAATAAAACTTAAATCAAAGCATTACATATATACAAAATGAACATTCAACAAAATAAACATTTAAATTAAGATAAAATAATTTTAACACTCTTTAAATTAATTCTATAAGTCATAGTGTATTTATTGTTCGTATAATAACCACTTCATAAATTTATCAACAACCAAATCTATTAGGAACTACTGGCAAATATGCAATACGACTCTCCCCAGCCTCCTACGAATCAAGGATTCCAGGGAGACACTTCAGTTATCTTGTCTAGTTAGAAGTATTTTAGAACAAGAAGAAAGATTTTTTTGCAGTGAACATTCATGTAGAACCTAGGCTGAACAGATTTCAGTTTTTAAACTATTACAATCTATTCTAATTTGCGTTATCCTGAATTTTAAGAATGAATTCTTCAAAACTATAAAAACAGTTTTCTATTAATATCTTATACAGGAGCTTGTTAAATTTTTCATGTGCATATATTTCTTTTAAGTAATTAGGTAAGCTATTATACATATGAATTGCAATGGAAATGAAACTTTTTCTATATACTGTTGAGTTGAAAGGCTCAATAAAAATATCCGACTTATTTCTTGTATTATATGAATGTTTATCTGAGTTAAAAGAAAAACTACTCAAATTGGATTTAACAAACTTTAAGGTTTCATAGATATATATACAAGGCAAAGGTTTTTAAAGAATGTTCTGCAACTAGTAGATTGAGATACTTGTACAATGTTTCTAATAGCTTTCTTATGAAGTTTAAAGATTTGGATTGCATGTGTTGAATTACCCCAGAAGAATATGCCATATGACAAGACAGAATGAAAATATGCATAATACATTGTGCGAATAATTTCTATAGATGACACTTGTATCATTATCCTCAGGGCAAAACACATCTTACTTAGTTTTTTCCCACTTCTTCAACATGTGTTGACCATTTCAAATGTTCATCCAGCCATATACCAAGTATTCTAACCTGTGAAAAGTCCTGTGCCTTAGCCGGTTAGTTAAGGCTAGATGCCTTGGCGCAGAGCTACAGGACTTGTGCTGGTTCGAGTCCCCATGGGGGAAGATATTTTCTCATGTAATTTCAGCCAGTATAGGACCGGTGCCCACTCAGCATCGTGAGGCATTTGGGAAGCTACAATAAGTAGCGACTCCAGGTTGAGAAGACCAGCTATAACGGCTGGGAGAACTGACATGCTGGCCACATGTCACCCCTACAATGGTTTATGAAAGTATATCTCTGTGATTAACATATGTGGACGTGAGGCCAGCAGCCAACTGGTAGGCCAAGAGCCTTCTAGGTCTGTTGTGCTTGGAGTCAACCCGTGAAAGACCATTCTAACGCAATTTAAGGATTCTTACCTATGAAAGAATGAATGATTTATGATGTAGCCCATTGTTGAGCCATAGCCTTTCCTTTGTCAGTTTATAAAACAAAGTTATTTTAGTTACCTTATTTTTTCCAAAGATGTCATGAGTGGCATATGGTCTACACACCTGACTCAATGAGACATCTAACAGGCAACCAAGGTAATTCTAAGACGTTTGAGATCGGTAAATTTTGCATAGAGGCTTCTTTGTTCAGGCTTAAGGATCTTCTGCAAGCCTGAAAATCTTCAGACTCGGGACCCACCCGGAGGACTTGCTCCTTGGATTTTTCCATCCTAAAAAAATCCATTTGCCGCGGTCGGATTTGAACCCGTGACCTCGAGACCAGAGATAAGAAGCATAAACCACCAGTCCACCGCAAGCAACACCCAAAAAAAATATATAAATTAATGAGTAGTAAATTCTAAAGTATTAGGTTGTGTGAAATTAATTAGTACATTCTATGGTGGATGCATAGAATAATTCGTTAAAATCAATATGCGTGCCACGTCTTCACAGTACGTATGTACGTAATATTCAATAATCGTTAGAAAACATGTAAAAATGGTAGCAAATAACTTCAAAAATGAAAACTTAAGAACACATTTTGAAAGGGATTTATTAGGGTACTTAAAAAAAAGTTTCGTCACATGTTGTAAAGTTTAGCATTTTTCGGTTTAATTTGTAATGTTTTTTTTCTAATGCGACCAGGTTGTCTTTTATGACATTTCTGGTTTTCTCCCCTGGCATTGGCGGAATTGTAATCCATTTCTTAGGTTGGGGCACCTGGAAGGCGGATTACGTTACCCCGATATGATGTAAATGATAATGAAGCGCCAGGAGAGTTCTTAACCTAAACTTAACTTAAATTCTAGACTACGGGCAACCATAGGGATAATTCCCTTTAAGGAAAAATTCCTATGACTTGACTGGGAATCGAATCCGGGACCTCTTGAACTATACTCAGAAACGATGACCACTAGCCCAATGTGGCTGGTCGTTACACTCTGTAAAACTAATCAGCACTGGATTAAAAAAAAGACGTAATCAAAAACATTCTTAACAAAAATAATAGTTTGCTCCTTCGTTGTAATTACCTGCATGCTGCATTTCTTGTCCTCGTATCTTCTTTTGTATTCACGCACCATGGAGGTACTTCTCCGATACTTATGTTTCGATGACCTTTGAATTCATGGGTTTGATCTTCTTCGAAAGGCACGACTTTCCCCCATCACATAATAGCGAGGTTTTTTCTTCTTGCAGTGAAGACATCTTCTAAATATTGCTCGACGGGAATAATTGTAGTTTATGTTCTGACTATTAGCAGTTATCGAATTCGGATTTTCTAATTATTAAAATTAGCAACAACAATAACTACAACTTTAAAAATCAATTACCGGTATAGGATTCTCGTCTACAATAATGATATAAATTTCATAATAAAAAACTTTCCGTCATAAAAATACCTAGAATGCTCTATTTACCGCTATTTACTACATTCGTCAGTAGTCTTATAGTCATCTTCTTGTATAATACTTACTTACTCACTAGCACTATCGAACCCGTAGGTTCATGGCCGCGCGGACATAAGCTCTCCATACATCCCTATCCTGAACTAATGCTTTCCAATCATCCCCTGTATAATCTACTTCCCTCAAATCATAGTTAATGTCATTCTCCCACCTCATTCTTGGTCTACCAACTGGGCGTTTTCCCTCTGGCTTTCCTACAAGAAGCTTCCATGCAAGTCTTCCCCATACGTGCAACATGTCCTGCCCATCTCAGTCTACGAGACTTAACTGTTCTTATTATATCTGGCTTCCTATAAAGACCATGGAGTTCATTGTTATGTAGTCTTCTTCATTCACCTGTGTCTTCATCTCTCTTTGGTCCAAAAATTTTCGTAAGTACTTTATTCTCAAATACTTGCAATCTCCTTTCATCCCTTAAAGTAAGAGTCCATGTTTCACATCCATATAATATAACTGGTAGAATAATAGTTTTATATATTTTCAGTTTAACGTTTTTTGAAAGGAGTTGGGACATCAAGAGTCTCTGCAATGCATAATAGCACGCATTTACAAAATTGAGCCTATGTTTAATTTCTTTGTGCATCTCATTCCTATTTGTGATTATTGTTCCTAGGTATTTGAATTCAGTCACTTCCTCAAAATTTCCCTCATTTGTCATTAGCTGTCCATTTTCATTATATAATGTATTTCTACGTGTGACCATATATTTAGTTTCATTGATATTTACTTCCAGCCCTAATTTCTTAGTGTTACTCAATAGTGTGTGCGTGTTGTCCTTTAGTATCTCCTCGCTATCGGCCAATAGTACTACATCATCAGCATAAACTAACGGCTTATTAATACCATTGAATTGCAAGCCTTCCTCATTCTCTAAAGATTTAATGGCATGCTCTAGTACAAAATGAAATAGTAGAGGAGATAGTGCATCTCCTTGCTTCAACCCATTCTGGATTTCAAAAGTGTCCGAAAACTGTTTGCCTACACGCACCGTACTCCTTGTGCCATTTAGACACATTCGTATAAGTCTAACTTTTTAGGAATTTCGAACTCCAACAAGATACTATATAACTTCTCCCTCTTAATTGAATCATATGCTTTTTTGAAGTCCACGTATAGTTGATGTACAGTACCACTATATTCCCATTTCTTTTCTAAAATCTGTCTTATACTAAAAATCTGATCTGTTGTAGACCTGTTTCTTCTAAATGCACATTGATGATCTCCTAGAATGTCATCAATATAGGGAGTAAGTCTGCTGACTAATATATTTGTTAGGATTTTGTACGAAGTTGAAAGTAATGAGATGCCCCTGTAGTTGTTGCAATCAGTTTTATCTCCTTTCTTATAAATTGGTACGATAATTTATTCTTTCCATTCTTCTGGAAGAGCTTCTTTTTCCCAAATCATACTAAGCAACCAGCGTATCTTGTCCATCAATTTTTCTCTCCCTGATTTTATCAGTTCTGCTGGGATCTCATCTGAGTCTGATGCTTTATACATCTTCAATTTTCTAATCGCCATTTCAACCTCTAATGCATTTGGTTCTGCGACTAGCATTTCTGCTGTCTGTAAATTATCCTCCTCAATGTCCTGTTCTGTATGTACATTTAATAGCTGATTAAAATAACTATTTAATATACTCCTGGAATCTGCAATCATATCCCCATTTTCATTCCGAATTATGTTTGTTCTAGCCTGAAGTCCTTTTTTCTCTATACTAATTCCCCGATATAATTATCTGATGTTCCTATTTTTTGCGTTCATTTCAAGATCATTAATTTTCTCTCTCAAATATTCCCTCTTTTTACTCTTTAGTAACTTGGTGGTTTCCCGTCTAATACTACCCAATTACTCTAAATTTACCTCATTTGGCTCGTGTAACCATTTCATTTTTGCTAGCTTTCTTTTCTTTACAATGTCGGCACATTCCTCATCAAACCATTTTTTGTTCTGCCTCTTTTTTAAACAACCAATGCTTTCTGATGCTGACAATTTAATAGTATCTCTTATAGCCTCGCATTCTTTATTTATATCAGTTTCTTCTTCGTTTACCACATTGTCATCTGAGGATTCCAGTAAATCAAATCTATTAGCAATTTTGATTTGATATTCTTGCCGCATTTCATCATTTTTCAAGTTTTTTAATTCAAATTTTACAGAATCATCTTTAGCGTTTGTTCCTCCCATTAGCGATAGCCGTTGTCTGATTTTCACTCTGACCAGATGATGATCCGAATTGCAGTCTGTCCCTCTAACTGATCTAATATCGATGATGCTACTGTGCCAGCGTTTGTCCACTAATACATGATCTATTTGGTTCCGATTTTCGCCATCTGGAGACGTCCAGGTGTATTTATGAATGTCCTTATGCTGAAATGTTGTGCTCTTAACAATGAGATTCTTTGAATGTGGCAAATGTGACTAATCTAACCCCATTGTCGTTACTATTTTCATGAAGACTGAATTTGCCTATTGTTGGTTTGAATATATCTTCCCGCCCCACTTTTGCATTAAAATCTCGTAAGGCAATTTTCATTGTATTGTATTGTAAGCCCATGTTTTTCCCTTTACAGAAATTTAGACGCTCTCCCCCTACAGGGAAGAATTTGAACCATACGAATTTAGTTACACTTGTTTTCGTGTAGATGTCATTTTGAGTGGCCCGTGGTCAGCGTTCCGCCTCATACTGACATCTAGGAAACCAAGGTAGTACTAGAGGTAAATACTAGGACGGGAAAATTCGGTAAATTTTGCTTAGAGGCCTTTTCATTCAGGCTTAAGGATCTTTTACGAGCCTGAAAATCTTCAGACTCGGGACCCACGGCTTAAAGTCCTCCCGGAGGACTTGCTCCTTGGATTTTTCCGTCCTAAAAAATCCATCGACCCCGACCGGGTTTGAACCCGCGACCCTCGGGACCAGAGGCAAGGAGCATAAACCACTAGTCCACCGCGGCCGACAATTTTCATATTGATATCGTGAAAGGCTATCAAATACGTATTCTAATTCTTCATAGAACTCATCCTGGATCTTGTCATCTTTATCTTCTGTGGGGGGCATGTACATTTACAATTGAGGGGCTCAGTGGAATAAGGGCCCATCCCAACCGATGGTTGATTTTTAGTTATTTGCAGATTATGTATCCTATGACCATTTCTGTTATTCTTTAGAAGCTCATAACTCTAACTTTGCTCAAAAGAGGATAAATGAGACTTTATGTCTAAGAAAAATTTCTAACTTCTTCACGCGCGCGGAAATAAAGGCCCATCCCAACTACTGACACGTGACCGTATATTGTCCGCTACTCTGTGGTCCGCTGCAATACTGACTAGCATTGCCGGCAAATATCAGTAAATGCAGAATGGCTGATGCGACAGATTCTTGTGCAAATGGAAATAGTGGAATAAAATATATGAAAAAAAAATAAATGTGCAAGAGTGGAATAAATCGAAGCAGAACATTTTACGCAACAGTGGAAACGAATAATTATCGGACTGAATCAGTTGCTTCAAGAGGTGCGGACGAAATTGCTATTGTTTATTAAAAGCTGTGCCACTGATTTGAAAAGGAGCTAATAAAAAGAAACTTATAAAGTGATTCATGTGTTGGTCAAAACAAGAATTATACATTATTGGGACTTTGGCTGTACATGATTGATCGTGGTTGGTTTGAAGAAATTGAACATACATTTCTTGTACCGGGTCACACTTTCTTTCACTGTAATGTTGACTTTGGTGTGATTGAAAAACTTAAAAGAAAAATACAAGTGGTTTATACACCTGAACAGTGGGCTCACCTCATAAGAAAGAGATGATCAAAGAAACCATTCACAGTAATTGAGATAAATGCAGAAGAGTTTAAAGATTTGGATAACTTAAATAAAATGTTCACAAAGAGAAATGTGACGCTGGATAAGCATAAGGTAGACATCAGAAAAGCATCTCAGTTTCGTTTCGTGGAAAACAGACATGTAATGTATGTAAAATCCAGTTTCGGTGATTTGGCTTTAGAGGAAGTAATAAGCTTTAAAAAAAAAAGGAAAGTAAAGTGTCCTGTATTACGAGATGTAATATTGACAACAAAATTCCTTAACGGTAGGATGATAAAGAAGACATCATGACTCACATGACATTTTTACCACCTGTACACCAGACATTTTAACAGTAGCCTTAAATCAAATGATGATGATGATGATTATGATAATGATTATGATGATGGTGACGATACAAATGCTGCAAACGTAGAATACGTAGATTAATGCAAGATTCAAGTTAAAAGTGTTATTTAATTTGTTTATTTATGTTGTATTCTTTTATATTCTGAATTTTCTTTTTCTTAGATTAGACATATGAAACAATATAGTGATCTATACATTTGCAGGCAGAAAGCTTATTTTATGTACAAGACATGTACCAAATATTATCAATGTGTGCTCTATATATTTTACTCAATGTAGAATTTAATAAAATGCAATTTTTCTCCAAACTTAGTGCAGTTGGGATGGGCCCTTATTCCACTGACCCACTCAATTATAAAATTATGTTGTTTACCCTTTAGAATTATGTATGATATCCTATCACTAACAAACTTAATATCTCGGATAGCGGATAGGATCCTCCTTCTGACTAAAAACCCCGTTCCAAATGCAGGTCTTTCTACACCCCCGTAGTATAATGCAAAGCTTCCTGATTCCTGACTACCTTCTCCTGGCCACCTAACTTCCTGTAAAGTGACTATATCCAAGGGCGATTTATCTAATTCCCGCGTTTATATCTCGAGTGCCCCGCTATTGTATAAAGTCCTAACATTCCATGTTCCTTTGGCATGGGTTCCCTGAAGTAGTCCCCGCCCGGAGAACCGAATGGGGGACTATTTGACCTCCGGAAAATTTTACCCCAGTTGAACCCATGTCCGCATTTCTTGACGGTTGTAATTTTACGGTGAAATATTGTCACTCTTTCGATCAAGGTACTTTTTTCGTCTGCTTATCACCTTCGACCAGTCCCGCAAGGGTAACCCTATCGGCAGCAATGCTACCGCCGGCATAGCTCTCAGGATCATATAAGCACGCAAGCCACTGCACCACGACAAGGTAAAGATACCATGGAGGGTCTTCTTATATAATACGGTACATATTTTTCAAGTCTCGCTAATCAAATAGATATTGTTTTTTTTAACTACAGCTACTCTTTTCAACTGAATAATAGAATGTAAAGTTTTTCATTAGCTCCCGAACTCATTATAATGAGCTCTGAGGCCACGATTTTAGCGAATTCGGAGAGATGAAGGGCTGTTGAGTTTATACTCATGAAAGTATTTAAAAAAGTTACAAATCTTTAACGATCCTACTTAGTAAGACACCGAAAATGACCGTAATATATATATGTATAAATAAATAAATAAGTACATATATATCCATCCATAGTAATTCTGCCCGAAGACAGGTCTTTCACTGCAATCATAGCATTTTCATGCTATGTTTTGCAGCTTTACTAAGGAATTATAGGTGTGGTAGCTTCCCATTGCTTTCCACACCGCTGAAGGATGATGATGATGGCCGGATGATTTTTGGGGACCGTTGGGCCTTAAGCTTCCTGACATTTGTCTTGCAGGTGAGGAAAAACCCCGAAAAAAACCTCACCCAGGAGCCTGTCCCGACCGGGAATCGAACCCGGGCCCGCTGCGTGACAAGACAGCCCGCTACCTCGAGACCACAGCGGTGGACTATATATATATGAAAAATCTACATAAGTTATTTTTTTTACTTGCATCCTGTTAAAAAGGATACAATAAATGTAAAGGAACATTCAATTTATAATGAGTCAGTGTTTTTTATTTCAAAGTTATCACAATCTGTTGTTTGTAGTGCCACTTATATTTTTTATAAAATAGCTAATTGCGAGTGTAGTAACTAAATAACATTTTTTAACTACCCAAATTAATTATTTATACTCCAAATATTTATTTGGCAGTCCTTGGGTTAAATATTAAATATTGCCTTATGCTAATTATACTGAAGAATGTAGTAGGCCCTATGTAGGAAACAAAATGTAGGAATTATATGAATTTATCAATTTTTCCTCAACATATGCTGTGATATACAAAACATTACTTTCAATAATTTCATATCTAAAAAAAAATTTTCTTTACTGAATTAATATAATGGAGCCTATGTTAGTCTTCAAAATTTTAAAACAATTGCCTGTCTTACATCTCTTATAATTTATTTACATGACAAAATTTGTAAAATTCATTGGTCAATAAAAAGGGTTCGATCCCCGATCGGGACAAGTTTCCTGGGTGAAAGGTTTTTTTCCCTCACCTGTAAGGCAAATGTCAGGATATTCTAAGGCTCAAACGGTCCCCAAACATCATCTGGCCATCATTAACATATTCATTAAGTTTAGGATTAAAGCCTCTCCAGGCGCATCACCTATCATATATCATCGGGGCAGCATAACTCCGTCTTCCAGGCGCCCCAATCTCAGAAATGGGTTACAATAACGCCATGCCAGGAGAGAATACCAGAATGTCGAAACGACAACATTGGTGGCAATGAATAAAAAAAGCCAACCCAAAACATTTCACACTAATCATTATTTTGGTTAGTTTTAAATTTTGTGTATTTACTTATTTATTTTCAGGTTATACAATGTACTTGACATCATTTTGTGCCCATTTAAAGATTCTAAAGCCAATCTCCATTACTCTATATATTTTTTTCACGTCCCTTCCTCTAAGTCTCTTTCCTCCATTTATCTGTCTACTCCTTGTGTCCATGTTAGTATTGGTCTTCTTCCTGTCGGATTCCATTCATAACTATTTTTCGGTGATCTGACTTCCGTCATATTGTTCATAGTCCACTCATCTTAATTGCGCCGTTTTTATAGTTCCAACTAGTGATCCTTGCACTTTCATCTTTTCTTTTACATTAAGCTTATTTCTAATTTTCTCTCTCCTCGAAATCTCTGTTTGTCGCCGGAAGTCCATATGTGTTAAATGTAATTTGCATGTTCTCGCTTTAAAATGTCATGTCTCCGAGCCATATATTAATGCATGTTTTACAATTGCATTATAAATGTTCGTTTTTGTTTTTATTGTAGTATTTATCCCATTAAATTTTTTTAAATCGAGATATTCCTATCCCATCTTTTTATTAATTCTTGAATTTATGTCATATTTACGATTTCCATTGTTAGCACTTTTGACCTCCAAACATGTGTATTCTTCGCAACCCTCTCTCCCTCTCTTCTCTCTCTCTCTCTGTATATATATGAAAATAACATGAAAATGCTATGATTGCAATAAAAGACCTGCCCTCGAGCAGAATTACTATGGATGGATATATATATATTCACTGTGAACTGGGACTTACAGATGAGAGGATATTCAAGACCGCTACAACTTGGAGAAGGCGATTTTTTTAAGGGTGACGGAAAACGAACCGAGATTATATATATATATATATATATTGATATATATATAGTATAGGACAGAGGAGAGAGAGAGAGGAGAGAGAGGAGAGAGAGAGAGAGAGAGAGAGAGAGAGAGAGAGAGAGAGAGAGGAGAGAGAGAGAGAGAGAGAGAGAGAGAGAGAGAGAGAGAGAGAGAGAGAGAGAGAGAGAGAGAGAGAGATAGAAGAGTTCGGAAATTTCCAATACAGACTTCCAGGACTTGTAGAGGGGACTCAGTAGATAACGTCCAAAACGTACCGTTTTCGTGCTACAAATACATGAAGTTCGCATTAAGAGTTCAAACCTTCAGCTTCTGCCGGGGATAAATCGGTAATAATTTAATGATTTATGACTCAATTAATTACATTTACGAGAAACATCTACAACCAGGAGATTGGATGGACCGACAAAATTGGCTATTAGGAATCGGACGATGTCAAATACATTAATCAACCGATGATCTATCTAACTATAACCCAACATTCACTGATTTCGTGATAATGCCAAAGAAACTTCACGTTGGTACTGTAGGAATAATTGTTTATATAGAAACTCACTACACTTCTCTATTGTACTTAAACATTGTGGTAAGTACTTATCCACTGCAACAGTGCAGCGGTTCGAAATGAGGACCTTCTAGTTTGTTGCACACATTGTACTTGCGAAACATGTTCTGGTATAGGCTTACTCGCTCGATTACACCTGATGACCGTTGAATTTGTTGTACAGCGTCCAGAACTCGAGCAATTAGATCTACATTATCCACAGGGATCTGATACGCCAGAGACTTCATAAGTATGGTCAAAAAAAAAATGTATAGCAGAGTTAAATCCGACGATCGTGGAAGCTATTCAATCGGGTCGCCTTGGCCTATCCATCTTTGACCGAAATACCTGTTAAGGTGATCATAAACGGCACGTACCAAATAGAGTGGTGCACCATTCTCGAATTGTTATCATGAGAGTCAGCGGGACATCGCTCGCAGTGCTATCTGTAGGCTTCTATGACAAGAACACATTTAAGAAGAATATTTTACTTTATAGCAGGAACGCTTTTATCTCGATGTTACAATTAAATTTTGACATATAGCAATGAAGACCAAATATTACACGAAAAGAAAAATTAATGCCTGTTAATACTCTAGCGACCGCCACTTTCGTTTTCTCGAAATGTGACTGGGAATACATAAATAAATTAAGAGAATTAAGGTCTAATTCATATTTGAAGAGAAAAATTATACGCTCAGACCGGGACTTGAACCTGGGACCCTTGGTTCTCTAGACCAAGTGCTCTACCAACTGAGCTACCTGAGCAAGTACCGATCTAAACGCAAATATTTCTCTATATACATTGTAATTCCCGTCCACCAAATGCTATGAAGCCATGCTTCTATCTTGCAAATAGCGGCTCCTTTATTAAGAAGACATATTTGGGAATTCCCAAATATGTCTTCTTAATAAAGGAGCCGCTATTTGCAAGATAGAAGCATGGCTTCATAGCATTTGGTGGACGGGAATTACAATGTATATAGATAAATATTTGCGTTTAGATCGGTACTTGCTCAGGTAGCTCAGTTGGTAGAGCACTTGGTCTAGAGAACCAAGGGTTCCGGGTTCAAGTCCCGGTCTGAGCGTATAATTTTTCTCTTCAAATATGATTTATCCATCATTGAGATGTACGAAATCAATAATAATAACAAGGTCTAATTCGTTACCACCAACATAGGGTCATTAGGAGTGGGAGTTAACCTACAGCGAAAATTTAAAAAAAAGTACTCTTAGTAGCTGTCATGTTTGGTTTCTGGTAACATAACTGGATATAATTTAATTAAAAAGAAAATATATACTGTATAAACAAATAAAATCGGATCATAAATTCTACTTGCAGAAGAATTCGCTTAGTTTCGGCAGTTCCTGCATGTGTAGGCCTACTTTTTTTTGCATCCATCCTATTCGTTAGTTAAAAGAAGTTTAGGTTACCGGCTCAAATACATAAAGTCCTGATTCAAGAGTTACTCAAGATTTTTAAATATATTATTCAAGGATCCTTCAACGTTTTTGAATAGTACAGTATTATCCAAATTGTTGTGTACTATGCAGTTGTTTCTAAGCTAATACCTGTATTGGCTGTTATACTTACTTACTAACTGGCACTATCGAACCCGTAGGTTCATGGCCGCGCGGACATAAGCTCTCCATCCATCCCTATCCTGAGCTAATGCTTTTCAATCATTCCCTGTATAATCTACTTACCTCAAATCACAGTTAATGTTATTCTCCCACCTCATTCTCGGTCTACCAACTGGGCGTTTTCCCTCTGGCTTTCCTACAAGAGTATTGGCTGTTATAGCTTCCAAAATTTAACCAATTATAAGATATGTCTTTTTGTTTTCATTCTTATTTATTGTTGCTTTAACATGTGAGATCTTATCACGGCTATTTATTTATTTTTCAATGTACTATTATGGAACGGTGAATATGTTAAAATAGTCCTGGTAATGAAATTCGGTAATTTCAAAAAATAGGATATGCTACATTTCTTAAGCTGCTGTTGTATAAACATTAAATAAGTACTGATGCTAAACTAACCTAATTTCTAATCACAGTGGGTGATAATTTAAATAGTACTTGACATTTAATAACAGTTTCCATGTCAATGTACAAATTTATACTATCCATAGTGACAAGTTCAGTAAAATAACCTGAAATTCCAATCCAGCATTTGTCTTGACTGTAAATAAAAAAAAAAAACTCGTTCAGGTTGATTCGCACTGGGGTTTGAGCTTGAAACATCCAATATATATATATATATATATATATACTCTTTAATTTGTTTACTTGTTATAGTCAGCTACTAGGTGGCAGTGAAGACCGAGTTCTCGCGACATCTAGTAATAATGGAGAATATATATAAAATTAGTGTTTGAATTGGATTCGCCTGCTGGTGTAATGGATAAAACGCTGGAGTACCAACCCAGAGATCCGGGTTCAAATCCCGTTCAGGCATTTATTTTTCTTATTTCATATATATATATATATATATATATATATATATATATATTGCATGAAAATGCTATGTTTGAAGTGAAGGACCTGCCTTCGGGCAGAATTACTATGGATGGATGGATATATACTGTATATACTTTTGCAGGTTGGGATTCGCTAAATGGTAATAGCTATGTAAACTATTCCGAACAAAAAGAAACATGCGTAAACAAATCCAACATCTTCATCAAGATCATCATAAACCAGGAATCGACCCCAAAACTCTATTAAAGTTGAGTTGTAATATGTTAGAGCCCATAAATACCACTTATTAATAAACAGTTATTTTGTGGACCAACGTTATTGGAGTTTTGTGGTTGTTTTTGTTTCCACTCTTCAATGCGGTGCTTGTTTCTTGAATGATATGAAATCAAATTGTATTATTCTCACATTCATTACAATAACATTCGATTTGACAAAGTGTGCGGTCTACCTTTATTATTGCTTACCGGCAACAATCTTCGCTGTCGACAATAAACGGACACAGTGGCTAGTTTAAATATTAATATTCCACTTAGGCCTAAATTTCTAATTTTCGGAATGAGAAAGCGGCGTTGTCACATTTAATTGTCTCTGGTTTTGCTGTCACTGTCGCTACTAACCAAGTTTACAACATTCATCTATTACAACCACCTTGTATATTTTAGCGAATTCCGAAGGGATATTGAGATTTTTCTCATGAAAATATTTTACAAATACTCATCGCTTCTACTTAGTAGACAACCGAAAATGTCTTTGAGAATTATATATATATATTATATATATATATATATATATATATATATATATATATATATAAGAAAAATAAGTGTTTGAATTGGATTCGCCTGGTAGTGTAATGGATATCACGCTGAGGTACAGACTCAGAGATCCGGGTTCGAATCCCGTCCAGGCATTTATTTTTCTTATCATTCCATATTAAGCTTGCATTGCCCAATGTTAAAGATTTAATTATAACATCGATAAAGCGTCACTGCTATAAAGTAAAATAAATATTCTCTTTAATTTGCTTACTTGATATAGTCAGCTACTAGATGGCAGTGAAGAAAGTGTTCTCGCGACATCTAGTAATAATGGAGAGTATAATACATATATAAGAAAAATAAGTGTTTGAATTGGATTCGCCTGGTAGTGTAATGGATATCACACTGAGGTACAGACTCAGAGATCCGGGTTCGAATCCCGTCCAGGCATTTATTTTTCTTATCATACCATATTAAGCTTGCATTGCTCAATGTTAAAGATTTAATTATAACATCGATAAAGCGTCACTGCTATAAAGTAAAATAAATATTCTCTTTAATTTGCTTACTTGATATAGTCAGCTACTAGATGGCAGTGAAGACAGTGTTCTCGCGACATCTAGTAATAATGGAGAGTATAATACATAAATATAAAAAAAATAAGTGTTTGAATTGGATTCGCCTGGTAGTGTAATGGATATCACGCTGAGGTACAGACTCAGAGATCCGGGTTCGAATCCCGTCCAGGCATTTATTTTTCTTATCATTCCATATATATATATATATATATATATATATATATATAATCAACAGCATCAAGGATATCTTTTACTGGGTCTTCCAACATTTCTTCATCCTAGTAGCTTGTAATGAAGTATCAGTTTCGGAATTCTATTGTTATCCATTCTATTGATGTGGTACATCCATTCATCTCTGTATTGTGTAATTCTATCTAATTGTTTGAATATATTCAGTTCTCTTCGTATATCCTCACTTCGCCTTTGATCCATTATTGTATAGCCAGCCACACTCCTCAGAAACCTCATTTCTGACGTTTCTATTCTTTTCATTCCTGGTTTTTGGTTAAGACCCAGTGTTAGATCCATAGTAATTCTGCCCGAGGGCAGGTCTTTCACTGAAATCATGGCATTTTCAAGCTATGCTTTGCAGTTTTACTAGGGAATTATAGGTGTGGTAGCTTCCCGTTGCTTTCCACATCGGTGAAGGATGATAATGATAAGGATGATGATTATGGCCATATGATTTCGGGGACCGTTTGGGCCTTAAAGTTTTCCTGACATTTGTCTTACAGGTGAGGAAAAACTCCGATAAAAACCTCACCCAGAAAAACTGCCCCGACTGGGGACCGAACCCGGGCCCGCTGCGTGACAAGGCAGCACGCTACCTCGAGACCACAGCGATGGACTATGTATATATATATATATATATGTGTGTGTGTGTGTGTGTGTGCGAGTCTTATGTAGCTTAGTGCTCTATCAGCCACAATTTTTTTTTTACGGAACCAAATTCGGCATATAGCAAATAATTAAGAAAATAAAGATCGAATTCGTTAACCAGCAAAATTGGAACATTGAAGTTCAGGCCTGAAGCAAAAATTATAATGTCCGTCACGCAGGAACTGCGTAAACTAAGCGAAATCCTTTGCAAGTCGAATTTATGGTATGATTTTGTTGTTTACGGAGACATATATACTAGCTGGCCCGACGAACGTCGTATCGCCTTTAAATATTTTTACGTTAATTTTTCCGATGTTTTAATAGTTATCTGCTATTCGGGGCGGAAACAAATCCAACAAATCAAAGATAATAAAAATCGGTCCAGCCGTTCTTGAGTTATAAATAGTGTAACTAATCCGACTTTGTTTTATATATAAGTCCCGGCCACGCGTTGCTGTGGCTAAGGTATACGTTAAATTATATTGTAGTAAACTAAGTGAGAAATCTAAATCAGAAAGTTTTTGTTTTACACAATTTTTTAGTTCTGGTACGTTAACTACACCCGGTATAAATATGGGTGGTGGTTTATGTGGAAGTGCTTTTGTTGATTGAGATGAATTTATGTTGTCTGCATTCTCAGTATCATCCATAAGTGTATCATAAGGATTATATACATTTATTGATGGAATATTTTGAGGAGGCTTGCTGATTTCATTATACTTTCGTTTTTTTTCTACGAACTTGTTGGCAGTTTGGATTCTCATCATCATCAAGAGGTCTCTGTATAGTAATAGGCCTATCTTGTGATATATTATAGTCATCTTGTTTTTCATTTAATTGAGGCATGGAGATTGTTTCTGTAATATTAGGCATATTATTATAACTAACAGACTTACTTACAGTTCAGTTATTCCGTTCCTTAGGACCTTTAAATTGACATTCTTCTTAAATGTAAGATTTAATGTCACATAGGCCTATACCCATTTGCGGAAATTCACTTGATATATTATCACTCATGGTCTCTAGAACTGATTCACCATATTGTTCAATGTCCCTTCTCAGTCCAGTTAAACTTAAATTAAGTTGCTGTCTTTCAGCCAGATTACTTAAAACTAATACTTACACACGAAATTAATATTATTATCAATATATTGAAAATAAAATAAACACAAACACAATTAAATTATGAAATAATCAATATTTGTAATTCAATTGAAATTCGCGGTTGCAACAAAAAGCACAGCCACCTGGTTAAATAATAAACCAATTGCCTTACACCGTCATATGTTAGAATCGTATGGAACTCACAGATAATTATAACTCTTTGTTAAATAATAAACAAATAATTTGCAATAAAATAATGCGACTATAAATTTAGTTATAAACAACCGTAGGTCTCAAGTTGGATCAAACAGCACACAGCGTGCAAAATTTTATTAAAATCGGTTCAGTAGTGTAGGATTCCATCGCGGACAAACAACATGGCACGTAATTTTTATATATTAAGATATATATATATCTCCGTAAACAACAAAATCATACCATAAATTCGACTTGCAAAGGATATTATATAGTCTACATGAATAGTAGAGAAATTCAATTTCTGATGCTAACTGATTTAGAAGTGTCGGACTGCAGTGAAGCGGACGGCAAGTAGTGAGGGTTATCCAATCTACCAATTCAAGTGTTGTTATAGTTTAAATGAGTGATTTGGAGCTGGATTTTAATGACTTGCAATTAAAAACGGCAGATAATTTTTTAGACACGACCTTTGTACATCACAACGCTTCTATGGAAAAAATTTCAAAGTAAATGTTGGCATACAATGGTTGGGAGTTCCCTTGTGAGATTCGAGGTCTGAAGTGATGTGGCCCTTGATTGGGTGATAAATGTTGAGTTTGCCCTGAGTGATTTGTTTTTTGTTTAAAACAGTCAATAAAAAATATAAAAAATAAAAAAAACAACAAAAATAATAAAAATAAAAATAATAAGAATAAAAAAAATACAAAAAATAATTGAAATAAAAAATAAAAAATTATAAAAATAAAAATAATAAATATAAAAAATATAACAAAAAAATAAAAATAAAAAAACAATAAAAATGAAAAAAATAGCAAAAAAATAAAAATAACAAAAAAATAAAAATAAAAACAACAAAAAATAACAAAAAAATTATAGAAATAAAAAGCAACAAAAAATAATAACAATAAAAAGCAACAAAAAAACAACAAAATAATAAAAATAAAAAACAACAAAAAATAATAAAAATAAAAAACAACAAAAATAATAATATAAAAAAACAACAAAAATAATAAATAAAAAAAAAAGACACAAAAAATAAAAATAAAAAACAACAAAAAAATATTAAAAATAATAAAAAACAACAAAAAATAATAAAAATAACAAAAAAAACAATTAAAAATAAAAATAACAAAAAAATAGTAAAAATAACAAAAATAATAAAAAACAAAAATAATAAAAATTACAAAAAAACAACAACAAAAATAAAAATAAAAAACAACAAATGAAATAATAAAAGTAACAAAAAACATCAAATGAAATAATAAAAATAACAAACAAAACAACAAAAGAAATAATAAAAGTAGCAAAAAAAAACAAAATAAATAAAACAAAAAAACAAGAACAAAATAAATAAAACAAAAGAAACAAAAGAAATAAAAAGCAACAAGAAATAAAACAAAAAAACAAACAAAAAACAGAAAAAACAATAAAAACAACAAAAACAAAAAACAACTAAAACAACAACAAAACAACAAAAACAAACAAAAAAAGCAACAAAGATATCAATAATAACAAAAATAACAATAACAAAAATAACTAATAACAAAACTAACTAAATAACAAAAATAACAAAAATAATAAAAATAACAAAAATAATAAAAATAACGAAAAAATAAAAATAATATAAATAAAAAATAGTAAAAATACAAAAATAATAATTTTTTTTCTAATGCCCCAGGTTTGTCTTTCGACATTCCTGGTTTATCTCCTGGCATGGCGTACTTGTAACCCACTTCTGAGGTTGGGGCGCCTGGAAGGCGGGGTTACGTTGCCCCGATGATATGATGGGAGATGATGATGATAATGGTGCGCCAGGAGAGTCCCTAATCCTAAGCTTAACATAAGATGAATATGAATGATGATGATTGCGATGGCCAAATGATTTCGGGGACCGTTTGGGCCTTAAAGTTTTTCTGATATTTGTCTTACAGGTGAGGAAAACCCCCGATAAAATCCTCACTCAGAAAAACTGTCCCAACCGGGGTCGACCCGGGCCCGCTGCGTGACAAGGCATCACGCTACCCCGAGACCACAGCGGTGGACAAATATATATATATATATATATATATAATTATTTGTTTTGATCGCCGGCCGACGATGTATTATTGGATTGGATTGTTTGTAACGTAGCAACGATTGAATGGTTTAAAATTTGGGATATATAATTATCATTTTAGTATGTCGGTTTCTGTAGTGCTGTGAGCGATTGGAAAATAACTCGGGATAGCGATATATGGAGTATTTCTGTTCGCGTTGACATGAACCCTCAGGTTCTACAGTTCAAATGATATACCGGTATGGGAGTTCGGTAAGTTTGAATACATTTATTATATAGACTGCAGGAATGTGCACAAATAATTATTATTCCGTACACAAAATATACTTCATACTGGAGCTTCATTTAGTTGAATACTTAGGTCTTCTTAAAGATTTATTTCCAACGCTTCCTATCATTGACATAAACTAATCTAGGTTCTTATATTCAACTAGCCAATGGCCGGAGTGCGCTGCTACGCCTACATACATGAAATGTTATTTTTACATTTTCGTTTTAGGTAAACTCTTACACCTATTGTTTTCAGAGCATAATGGAACTAAACACGTGCCTGAAAATGTGTATACACAAAGTCATATGTTTCGATGAATCAAAATGGCGGTTTGCTAGAATCAATTCCTATTTTCGGATTTCATGTAAATCCCCACTTAAGGGGAGAGGATGTTATTTTTTGGTAAAAAAATAGCAATTAAAAAAATGCTCTAAAATACTCTGTGATATATGTGGATCACATTGCATAACATTTTATGCATATTTGTAACCTTATCAGACGTTGAGGAGCCATTTTTAAAGTGCCTGCGCTCTGGATTTTAAATCACACGCCCCCTTTTGATTGTTGTTTCCCGTTACTTCATTTTTTTTTTGCTACATTGCTAGACAAAAATTGACATATCTTCTGAACTATTATAGATACATGCATGAAATTTTGAACACACACCCTTGAGGCAATGAGAAAACGTTTCTTTGTAACAGAAATTAGGTATTTGATTTTGTTTAAAAATATGTATGTTTGTTTTCAAAAAAGGAAATAAAAAGTGTTGTTAAATTTTAATTGTTCATTTTACAACTTTAGGGACAAATATCAAAATTATGTTAGATAATGTGTAGAGTATACTTTTACTAGTGAAATGTAACAAATTCTGTGAAGGTATCTTCAAAATTGGCTTAGATATATCGGTTTTAGTAAACCCCTGCAGTACATTTTCTTGAAAATTTGGGCCCCCAATTTTTTTCACAATTTTTTATTTTTGGTTAAGTTGCTATAGCCATGAACTCTTAACATACAAAAAATAAATAATTTACACCAAATAAGAAAAAAGTTTTAAAAAATACCATCCTCTCTCCTTAAAATGATCGATTTCGCTGAGGTTTGGATAATACTTTGATTTACACTCCCGTACATCCCGAGTGGGGACATGGGTGTTCCCTAACGCGACATTTCTTAACCAATCTAATTTAGTTATGTTTATTTTCATACATATGTCAGCCAGAGGTCAGTATATAACCTCAAAGAGACATCTAGTAGCAAATTAAGAAATTACTTGGATAGAGGAAAGCATATTTGATTTTGCTCAGATGCACTAGTTTAGGCTTGAAGTTCTTTTACGGGCAGGAAAATCTTCAGATTCGGAACTCACGACTTAAAGTCTCTCTCGGAGAACTGGGTCATTGGATTCTTCCATCCTGAAAATCCATCGACCTAAGCGTGTTCGATCTCGCGACCCTTGGGGAAAAGGCAAGTAACATAACCCCTAGACACCGAGATCAAATATGACACAATATAATTAAAAGACACAAGACGTAGAGTCCAGAATGTGTTTATATTTCGTGACAACTAAACTATTGCAAGTAATTGGAAATACACTAAAACTCCGCTTGACCGATATAGTTTACGTTAGAACATGTTTCAGGAAAAACTTTCCTCCATCATCACCAACTCTAACTGTTCGTGAGAACAACATGGCCTAGCACATTTAGCTACCTGTGGCAGTAATTTAATGTAACGGTAGTGTTTATTACAAAAAATAATATTATGAATTCTGTTTGACAACTTATTCGAGAATACTAAACATTGACAGAAAGTATGGAGTTTTCTATCTTCGATAAATTGTACTTAAAATGTAGATGTCTTGAGTTTTGTGTTTAATACACTTCGATCACTAATTACAAAATAAAGATAACTCACGTAACAACTAACGATTCTGCGTGGTGTAAGACTTTTAATTAAATAATTAACAATTCTTTGTTACGTATGCGTTGTTCATATTCTACAATATTATGGGGCGTAGCCCTGGAAAATCTTTATAATAGTTCATATACCACTTTGGGAAGCAAGAAAAAAAACTTTAATTTTCATGTGTTATGTCAAATTTAAGTGGAATTCGCCCGGGTTCTATCCAAAGTGTTGTGTCAAATTTTACGTGGAATTCACCCGGGTTCAATTCAAAGTGTTGTATCAAATTTTACGTGGAATTTGTTCGGGTTCGATCCACAATCGGGAGATTTTTGCTCATCTGTAATACAAATGTCGGTAAATTTTAATGCCCAAATACTATAGTACCAAAACACTATCGGCTATCACATTCGCTTTGTTCACTATAAATGTGTTATTGAAAGGCGTGTCTTGTCTAAATGTTCGTGCTGTCTAGGAAGTGGCCCCGGATTGAGCTGATTCTTCATTCGGCGAAGCCCTCCGTGTCCTTGTATGCTCAAAAAAGTATGTATATTGTTCCTAAGTCTAAACATGCTCTAACTACCGACAGGCCGTGTCACTATAAGGTCTGGGTGACATAGGAACCCTGAAAATAGTACCTAAAAAGGGAGAGGTTAACTCCTTAATTGGTGAAATTAAATTTCTCATGCCAGTTTATTTAAATGATTCGGACTGTAGTGAAAACAAATCATGCATAACCATAATTTATTTTGTGTATATTATTGTATAATTTTACACAAATTTAAATAATTTTTACTGATTGGTTTTTCCACTATTTATTAAGAATATTGTATAAATTAAACCACTGTATCTTATAGGATACAGTGCCAAATTAAGGCTTAAATTAAGGGTAAGAAATACAGGAAGAAATCTAACAATGTGGTAATTATTTGCACAGACAGGTTATTTTGACAATTTGAACGCTGAATTATATAACTAAACGATTTCCATATCTACTGTTTTACATATACAGCCAATTATTAGCCATTTTGAAGACGGCTCCTCGTTTATTAGTTTCACACATGATGTGGCGTTTGTTAAACAGGGCCTGTGGGAGGCGAGGTCTTCATTCTAGTTTTATAAACACGAAACTAATCCAATTTTATACTATGAACCGTATAAAATGTCGGATATATAGCATTTCACTTTGAGTGAAAAAGTGCAAATTCATTAAATCCAAGAAATTTGACAACTGATAGTGATATATTTTTCGTCCGAGACGAATTGGTTGGGTTAATAGATGAAAAAGCTAATCCAGCAAATCCTAAAGATAAAATGCTCATCAAATTTCTTTAACGCTAGGGGTCCTGACGTAACTTATATAATATAAATAACATAATATTTTTATTATTCGCATAAGATTCCTTTGATATGAACTGAAAAAATGGCAAATATTTTTGTCTTATTTCGAGTAATTCGTTGAATTCTTAGTAAATTATTGTAAAATTCATTTTTTATTTAGGAATATTACACAATACAGTGTTTCTCCTTCAACCCAAAGTGATTTGTCGCCAGAGGTTCCTGTCTAAAGCATCATCTTCCCTCAAATCTCTAGCTTCCATACTTCTCTTCGCTCCATCTATCCGTCGTTCTCTAGGCCTGCCTCTTCTACTTCTTCCATTAGCTTTCCATTAAGGATATTCTTTTGATATTGTCTCTTCTTCCATTCTTATGAGGTGTCCATACCATATCAAACGTAAATTCAAAATATATAAATAAATACATAATTTTCTTGCTACCTACATTACTACAGATCTCTTTCAAATTGCACTACATATAGAACACTTATTACTTTTTTAAAAAATAATATTGCGATAGATCACTCAGCCTTCTCAATAAATAAGTTACATTTGAACATCGCGGTTTAACAATAGATTCGCGGTTACGTGGTTACGGCATGGATAATATTTCAAAATTTGTTTTGCTGTAAAAATAATTACAATTTCGCGTTCTTTTATTTCAGAAAAATCAGGATTACAATAAACACGATCAAAATATTTTGTTTCACAACGTAAAATAAGTGAAAGCGTTAAATAGGGTTGTGAATTTAAAATATTGTGGGTAAAATTTCGATAAAATACAAGGTAAGTTAGTTCCATTTAAAATATAAAACAAAGTTAGTGTAGAATTAGAATTGAGATGATGATGATGTCTAAAGTGCTGCATCTAACACGAAGTCATTAGCAGTCTTTCTCTACAATACTTTGAGGTCTTAGAATCTTCATGTTTGACAGCGATACAGTTGTTCAGGTGACCTTCGTCCATTTCTTCGTCTGGATGATTGCATATAATGCATTTAGGTGAAGGCAGAACATTAATATTGTAAAGGTATTTTGCCAGGAGTCGTGGCCTGTTGTCATTCTAAATTGTGCTACCTCTGTGTTTTTCTTGGTATGTCTGGTAATATCAATATTTTTTATTAGGCATTCCCATTTTTTGTTTCTAGCAGAACGTAGGTGTAGAAGCGCAGTAAAAGTTCATTAGAGAACTGGGTAGATAAATAAGAAAGAGAAAGAGAGAAGGAAAGGAAAGAGACATCATTTTAAATGGTTCACAGCTGTTCTGATATTGCTTTGTGTAATTACATTAAAAGAAAAATAACACACACAGATCCACAGATAATAGTAATGGCATATGTGATTGAAAACTTGTGAAGATAAAGAAATAAAATAATTTTTATAAGTCTAAAATTGGAGTTAAATGTGCATAAAATGACGTAAAAAGTTAACAAATTAGACAAAATTAAGTAAAACTTCAAACATATCTATTTCACTGGAATTAATAAACTATTCTCTGAACTAAACAAAAAAGTATATATAAGAAATGGAGGTAGACACTGCATTATAAATACATCTGCACTAATTAATATACTGAAAAAAGTTATATATTTTTAAGTTATTCAAATTCAGTTAAACGTTCATTCTTTTCCATAATTATAATTATGGATAATGTGTATAGATAATTACACTGCTAACAGTGGTTTCGTTGCCCTTGATATAAGATTAATTTCGGATATATTTATGCTCACAATTCATGAAACTATCAATGATTTTGGAAGATTTGCTCTGTTTTTTTAATCTTTATTTTCATTTTACACTATAAAAATCGGAAAATATGAAAAAATATATATTTATAATATCAATTGCTTTTTGAAAAATTAGTATACACCGACGTAAATAGAAAGAAAATGTCGAAAACCCATGTTATACTTCAGTGAAACGCCTTTTGTAAGATTTTCTTCTATAATTTTTAGGGGACAATCTCTTTTTAAAGACCAGTAATCTGCCTTCATGTGACGGTCCGATCTACCCTGATACATTTCCTCCATTACTTTTAGATCCTGGTGAAAGCGCTCTCCCTGTTCGTCACTATAATTTCCTAAATTATCCGGAAATGTATCCAGGTAACTGTGGAGAAAGTGTAACTTTATACTAATATTTGCTTCTGCAATCTTGAAACTTATCATGTATTGCACAATTTCTTTATAATTTGGTGCTTTATAGTTACTTACGAAATTTTCTACTAGCAATACAAAACCCTTCCAAGCTTCACTTTCCGGAACAGTTATAACTTTTATAAAATTGCAACTTTCAACAATTGCCGAATTAGAGGACCATCAAATATTCCTCCTTTTAACTTTTCCATACTGAGCTTAGGAAGTTTTTACAAATGTATTTGAAACATTCTCCTTCATTATCCAACGCTTTGACGAATTGTTTATCATACCTAACTTGATATGTAATGGTGGAAGTATGATTTTGTCTCTGCTTAGTAACGGCTTGTTTATTACTTTGGCTTTACCGACAGTTAAGGACTTTCTCAAAGGCCACACATCTTGTTCCCAATGAAGTTGCTTTGCTATACTATCCCACAAACATATGAAGCAAGGATATTTTGTGTATCCACATGTATTTATACATGACAACTCATCCAGATGCACGTTGCGATTACTTTAATTTTGTCAAATAACTGAGATCACGGTCGATGTGCGGAGTAAGGGGTGCGAGAGTGGGGATCACGTGATGTTTGTATGCGCGAAATAAATGCGCAGAATTCAAATCATACTGGAAACATAAAAAAAACTAGAGCACATTTAGCACTTTCATGAATACATTCGTAAACTGTGCACTTGAAAACATAGAAATTCGCAGAGATATCCAGGGCAACAATTTTTTGTAGAGCTGTGTTATATATATACTACATTACCAGATTTTTCTAAATTTTCCACAGTTAATTGTTGTCTTTTGTCAGTAAGAATACTTTAATGCAGCAAAACTTATTTCTACTGAATATACGTCTAAAGAACTAATTTTAAATTAGTACAGTACAGTAAAAACATCAATACCTACTGGAACATTTACATTTTCCCCCAGTATAATATCCTTGACACTTTCTATAACAATGAAAACCATACATCTTATCTAGTACATTGTCAAACTTAATTTAACTTTTTTTTTCCTAATTTTCCCAAGACAACACAAATCCAAGGTCTTCTATCTTTCTTTAGAGACGGGCTATTATTTGTGTGTACAGCGAAGCTCAGAAGTACTGCGAGCACAAAAAGTATTTTTCAAATATTTGGCCTTCATTCCCTCCTTAAATCTGACTATTTAATTTCTGTCCTAAAGGCGATGTCTTCGGGAATTACAGGAGAGATATGTGTCCATCAAGCCTATTGCAAATGTCATAACTTACAACAATTTAGCCCATCCACATCTACTTGAGACATTTCTACATGGATAATTACTTCTTTTATTAAACCATATTGTTGTTACTTCTAAATCATGTCCAGGAGTCATTTTATTCTGCAGGTTGATTCCAGAGCTGTTGATACACTGGAATATATAATGTGGTGATGCTTCTTTAATATTACACTTTGGGCAGATTGGGAATATCTTATTGCCGTATATTACTTTAAGAGTTCTAAGATGTCCTGTTTTAAGTCTTGCTATAGGTGTGTGCTTTTTTTTCCGTTGCAGTCTCCATGATTGAAGTTATTCTACCACACCAATCTTGGCCTGTCTACTGGCTGCTTTTGTTTTTCTACAGTAATTTTCGTGCCTCTCTTTTATTTTAAAAATGCGCCACATGTCTTGCACGTCAGAGTCTACAAGACGTAACTATTCTTATTACATCTGGTTTCCTTCAGTATTATGAAATTCACAGTTACGTAGGCCCTATTTTCTTCCACTCACCTGTGTGTGAATCTCTATTTGTTCCAAACATATTCCTAATCACTTTATTCTGAAATAGGCTAAACACAATTGTTTCTTCTGTCTTAAAATAAGAGTCCTGTTACGCACCCATTTAATATAACTTGAAGAATCGCCGGTTTATATGTAGATAGATAGATCATCGGTTGATTAATGTCTTTGACTTCGTCCGATTTCTAATAGCCAATTTTGTCGGTCCATCCAATCTCCTGGTTGCAGATGTTTTCTCCTTCATGTAAACATATTGCCTGACTCCAGGAGGTTTTAGGTCTTCCTCTGCCTCGTCTTCCCTCAGGTTTCCATTCCGAAACAGATTTTGGTAGTCGATCCTCTTCCATTCGTTGGACATGTCCGTACCATCTTAATTGCTGAGTTTTAATATAATCTAAAATAGTGTCTTCAATCTTCATTTTCTCTCTTATAAAAGAGTTCCTGATTTTTCTCTTCTTGAAATTCTTGCTTCCCTTCGTATAAATCCATTTCCGTTGCCAAAAGAGAATTATTTGTTTTTGTTGTTAATGGCCAAAGTTCTGCTCCATAAGTAATGATGCTTTTAACAATTGTATGATACATATTCATTTTATTTTTATTACTTATATTTTTATCCCACAATATTCCATTGAGGCAAGCAATTGCAAATTTTCCTTTATTATTTCTATTTCTTATTTCCTCTTCATAACTCCCATTTTTATTTATTTTAATTCCTAAATATGTGATCTCACTACAAGATTTATTGTTTCTCCAGACTCCAAAATTAAATTTTGTTCTGGTTCACCAATTGATAATTTTTTTTCTTTATGTTCAAATTTAATCCCCATTTTTCACATTCTTCTATTAATTTTCTAGTAATATATTCTAAATCTTCATAATTTTGTGCAATTAACAATTGATCATCTGCAAAATGTAAGTTATATAAAGTTTTGTTGTTTGAAATAGGAATTCCCATGCTTGAACATTTTCTCCTCCAATTCTTTATATTTCAAGTACATATATTTTAAACAGAGTCGGCGATAGACAATAACCTTGACGAAGACCTTTATTTATCGTGAAACCATGTGACAATTTACTGCCAATTTTAATTTTAGATGTGAAATTGTCATATAAATTTTGTATAGCTTTAATTATAATAATCTTAATTCCCATACGTCTTAAAACAATCCATAGTTTCTCTATAGGGACATAGTCGTATGCTTTCTCAATATTTACAAATAGTAGGTGCAAAGGTTGTCCATATTGCATTTTCTTTTCTATTACCTGAGTAATGCAAAATAAATTGTCGGTTATGGAACGACCTGCTCAAAATCCTGACTGTTCCTCTAATTCCATATCACTATAGTTTTTTTTTTTCAAATAATATTTTAGTATACGTCCATAGAGTCCACTCATAGTACTTGTTACTGTTATACCTCTATAATTTTCACATTGGTCTTTTTTCCTTTTTTATGGATTGTCGAAATGTATCCTAGTTTCCATTCTTCAGGAACTTTTTACCATTCATAAATTTGTAAATAATTTTCTCAGTCGTTCAAATTAATGGTCGGATCCATGTTTTAATAGTTCTGCTGGTATTCCTCGTGGACCACTAGCTCTTTTATTTTTTAATGATTGAATATTCATTTTAATATCCTCTATGTTTTGAGAGAATTTGGGATGACAACAGTCTCTATCATGCATTGCATGCTGTATGCACTTCCATAGTTGATTCTATGTATAAATTATTTCTGTTTATTATCGTTCCAAGGCATTTTAATTCCATCACTTCATCAAAATGTTATGAGGAAAAGACATCGGTCATATAGTGAGGACAACCCAGCACACAACTCGTGCCGATGGTTTTTGAACGGTGGAATGGTCAATCACCTATTATTGTAAATATCTCCTAAGGCATGCGGTGGAGTCGCTTATGTTTACCTCTGATTTTCTTCAGTTTTTTTCCTTTTAATTTTTTTTTCCTTTCTTGAACTTTTTTAAATATAATCTTCTCGTTCTTCTTCTTTTCATGTAGTACTTAAGATACCGATACGATCTAGATTTTCTTTTTCCATATTAATATGTATTCACACAAAGGCACACATGCACGCACGCACGCACGCACACACACACACCGTGATGGAAAGCTCTTAATTCTCTTTAATGAAAAAAACCTGATTTCCAAGTTTAGGAATCTAACCACGGGGCATCTGGTTCTGTAGCCAGGAACGCTGTCTACAAGGCCAAGATACCTATCAAAGTTCATGCATTGATTTCTCAAATATTTTCACAAAATTATATATTTTGTACATTGTCTTTGTTAATTTAATTGCTGTTTTTAACTTTTTTCATGTTATTTTACTTTTTAACAGGGTAACTGCAATAATCGGGTTACCATAATTAACTAAATCTTGAACTACAATCTGCATGTTCATGTGATTGTGAAGTTCGATTTATTGTTTGTGTCTACAATTTATGATCGCACACGCTCCACAAATGTCTATATGTCTTCATTAGGAACATTTTGTGCCAAATTACAAGATATTAAGGTACACATTTTTCCCGAGCTTCTTTTCTTTAAGTGAGATATAATCTAAATCCCATTAGAAATGATGTCAACAAAATCAAGTAAACAATTCGAACATGTCTAAAAGATACAAAGAATAGGGTGCCGGTAAGCAAACAGTTTTCAGATACTTTTGAAATTCACTATTCAGTTTTGTACTAGAGCATGCCATGAAATCTTTAGAGGATAAACAAGGCTTATAACTCAATGGTATTAATAAGCTTTTAGTATATGCTGATGATGTAGTATTATTAGGCGATAGCAAGAAGATACTACGGCCAACATGCACATCTATTTAGTAACATCAAGATATTGGGGCTGGAAGTAAATATCATTAAAACTAAATATATGTTTACAAGCAGACATACATTATACCATGGAAAAGGAAAGTTAACGACAAATGAGGAAATTTTGAAGAAGTGACTGAACTCAAATACCTGGGAAAAAATTACAAATACGAATAAGATATAGAAAGAAATGAACACAGGCTCAATTCTGGAAATCAATGCTCTTAAGGATTAAAGTGATTCTTGTAAAAAAAAACTGAAAATATGTAAAACTTATATTAAATGGATACGAAACAAGGACTATAACTTTAAGAGAGGAGAACAGATTACAAGTATTTGAAAATCAAGTTCTTAGAATATTTTTGGAACAAAGAGAGACGAACAGACACAATAATGAAGAAGACTATATGACAATGAGCTACATGATATTTATTGAAAATCAGATATACTAAGAACAGTTAAATCTTAAATTTCGTAGACTGGAGTGGGGGCAGAACATATAGCATGAATGAAGAATGAAAGAGGGGCATGACAAATGATTGTAGGTAAATCAGAGGGAAAGAGTTCAGTAGATAGGCAAAAAATGAAGTGGGAGAAATACACTACCATGGTTTGAGCAAGGTAAATTACAAAATGGATGATTGAAATAGGGATGTTTAGAGAACTAATGTCCGTGTGGCCATGAACCTACCGGTTCGAAATCGCCAAAGAGTTAGTATTTTAGTTATCAAGTTCGCAATATACGTAAGAACTTTAAAAAAAATGTAAATACATTTTTATAAGCACATAAAACACTTAATGTCTTTTTGAGAAATAAAATTTACAAATTGTGTTAGGACGCGTATATCGTTTAGTGTTAAAGGTTCTGCAAACAGACCTAGGCTCTATCTAATATTACAACTGACTAAATCACTGCCTCTATCAGTCCCGGAGGTTTATGGCAGCGCAAACACATTCCTATCATGAGCTAAAGTTTTCTAATCATTCCCTGTACAATTCACTTTAGTCAAATCAAATATTATTCTCTGAACTCATTATTGGGCCTAATAACTGGACGCTTCCCTTCATGTTTTTGTAAAATGCACTTCTTTCATGCCCTATTCTTGTCATATGTTCTGCCTATTACATTCTACGATACTTATTTGTTCACATTACAAATAGTTTCTCATAAAGATAATGTTTTCAGTCTTCTCAATTCACCTGTCCGTTCATCTCTCCTGAACATGAAAATTATATATATTTCCATTTTCTCTACACAGCTAAATCTCCTCCCAACCTACTGCGGGAATTTGCTACAAGCACTGGCTGCAAAATCTATTATGTAGAGTAATTTATAAGCCGTATTACTACATATTGTAAATGAGCTAGCACCAATTCCAATTGCATATTCAGTACAACTAAAAGAGACGTACAGTATCATGAAAGTACTCCTTCAAAATGTGAAGTCTCAAGAACACCAGTGGCTTGTATGTGGTGACAAAGTGACTGGCATCCCTCTCGGTCAGAAAATATGATACATCAAGATACCTTGCTATATGTTTGAAATGGGACAATAGAGCATATTATGAGCATTGAAGTAGGAGAGAGTGGCATACGAGGGAGAACCAACTGGCGGGATCCAAGAACATTGTGAATGAGCATTTGGTAGATCCTCATCATATTTTACTGTCTCCGACGCACATAAAATTAGACCTGATGAACCAGTATGTGAGAGCATTGTACAAAACTGTTTTCAATACCCGCATAGCCAATTCCCAAATCTATCAGCTGCAAAGTTTAAAAAGAGTTTTTTTTGGACTAGTTGATGTTTGATGAACACTTTAAGAGTATAATGGCAGAAATAAAATAGTAAGTATGGGGAAGTTTAAAAAAAGTTGTGTAGCGTTTTCTTGGCCAGAATAAGCAGCCTGATTAAATGAAGTAGTGGAAGATACTCGTAGCTAAAGAAGTTTAAACAGTTAGGATGCAAGGTAAGCTTAAAACTACATTTGCTAATGTCACACCTAGACAATATTCAGGACAATTTGGCCTACACAACAGAAACTGGAACACCATTATCAAGGTCGCTGGGAAATAAACATGATGTCTGACTACTGCTGGGGTATCAAACATTAAGAAGAAGTGACACACAAACAGAACGCCATTAAACGATCATTCATAGAAAAACGTCAACGGAAATATCTCCGCACAGTAAGTATTCACATCATTATATTTGCTTTTTTAATATTATAAAATGTCTCTCGCGTTACTTTCTTACCATTTTATGTTTTCCATTTTGCCTCCAGCTTCCTATAATTGCTTTCCGATTTCATTAGCTATATATTAGGATGATTATACAAAAACCTGACGTCCTGTAGAGAAACAGGCTTCCGTTTCCTGATCATCGCAATCGATTTAGCCATGTTGATGCAAACCTCAGACAAAAAAGTAAAGAATTGTCGATCTGTGTAATTATTTATTGTATTTAAATATGTAACTTAGACCTAGTACGAGTGGGTAAGACTAATATTGTATTATAAATGTATCTAACCCCTTTTAATAGCTTGACAAGGGATTAAGGCATTAATTATGCCAGGTAAATGTGTATATTATTATTATTATTATTATTATTATTATTATTATAATAATTATTATTATTATTGTTATTATTATTGCTATTATTATTGTTACAGTTGGGATTATTATTTTAGGACTAAACATTAAGCCTACAACATTGTATAATGTGAATTAAGTCATCTGAGTCCATTTTGTCATACAGTTGAAATATAATATATGCTATATTGGTGGTATTGGTAATGATATATGTACGTGGACCCGGAAGATTACCTACAACTCTCATTCCATTTTTCTCGGGATAGTGTTTCAAGTTGCAGTGCTCAGGACAATAATTGTCTGAATAAATAACTAAAAAATAAAAAAAAGTATACTTGAAATATTTGAATATGAGAATAGATTAAAACCTAATTGAAAAAAAAAAGATGAATGCCATTGCTCGTAGAGAAATTAGAAAAATTAAAAGGAGTACGTGGGGAAAAATTAGTGACCCGGAACATGATAGTCATGGACAAGATAAAGCCTATAAGATTTTAAAACACTTTAATAATCACGAAAAGATCAAACCAAAATTGAACATAATTTCTGAGGATAAGTGGTTATATTATTTTAAACATCTTTGGACGGAACAATCAGTTGATGAGGAAATAAATTTGTCATTAATTGATGAAAATATAAATCCTATTTCTTCGAAGAACTAATAACTGTTATCAATCATTTTAAAAACAAAAAACTCCTGGAATTGATAATATTAACAATGATCTAATAAAATATGACTCTATTTAACTAAACATGGACTCTTACTTTAAGGGAGGAAAGGAGATTATAAGTATTGAGAATAAGTACTTAGGAAATTTTTTGGACCAAAGAGAGATGAACAGACAGGAGAATGGAGAAGACTACATAACAATGAACTACATGGTCTTTATAGGAAGCCAGATATAATAAGAACAGTTAAGTCTCGTAGACTGCGATGGGCAAGATATGTTGCACGTATGGGGAATGAAATACTTGCATGGAAGGTTCTTGTAGGAAAGCCAGAGGGAAAACGCCCAGTTGGTAGACCAAGAATGAGGTGGGAGAATAACATTAACTATGATTTGAGGGAAGTAGATTATACAGGGAATGATTGGAAAGTATTAGCTCAGGATAGGGATGTATGGAGAGCGTATGTCCGCGCGGCCATGAACCTACGGGTTCGATAGTGCCAGTGAGTAAGTAATAAGTAAGTAAGTAAGTAAGTAAGTAAGTAAGTAAGTAAGTAAGTAAGTAAGTAAGTAAGTAAGTAAGTAAGTAAGTAAGTAAGTAAGTAAGTAAGTAAGTAAGTAAGTAATTTAACTAAAAACAACATCTCTTAGATTGATTAACATATACTGGAAAACTGTTCATATCTTAGAAGAATTGAAGATGGCCAAAATGTATCCAATTATAAAAAGTGAGATCGTCAAATCTGTGAAAATTATAGAGGCACAAATGTCTTAGGTACCTATTATAACATTTATGCATCTATATTGAAAAAACCGTTTAAATGCAATTATGGGAAATATTATTCTAGAATCCCAAAACGGATTGAGAAAACGCAGATCCTGTTCAGACTGCATGTTCACTATTAATCAAATAATTGAAAAACATAGGGAATATAATTTACCAACTTTTATGGCATTCATAGATCTAGAAAAAAACATTTGACAAAATTAACAGGAATAAGTTGTGGAATATAATGAAACAGAAAGGTATGCATCAGCACTTAATAAGTGCAATAAAAATCTATATGTAGAAAATAAAATAACAATAGAAACAGGAATGAAAAATAAAAATAATATAACATCAACAATAAGTTGTTAAGAGGCACTCGAAAGAGAAAGAGGTGTAAGACAGGAAGTCCGCTTTCGTCCTCCCTTTTTAATATTTATATTGACGATATAAATAATTGGCAGATAATTTGGACTCACATTTCAAAATAAAATATGTTACCTTAGACACTTTACCTTTTGCAGACGACCTATATTTTATAAATAAGAATTATTGAAATATTGTGGATTTAAGATTGGTTAATAATTTAAATATGTTAAAATTTTACTTAAAATATTTAATTTTTTATTTATTTTGAAATTTTACTATAATGTTTGGTTCTAATATCTAGCTCAGAAAATGGCCTACATAAAACACACTTTCAATTAAATAACATTAGACAGAATTATAATTTCAATATATTAATAAGTAAAAGACATTAGCTTTTAAAGGGTGAGATACCAAAGAGCTAACATAAATCTGGAGGGGAAACCCATTGAAAAAGTTAACCATTTTAAATACCTGGGTTATGTAAGTAAAGTGATCCCACGACAGGCCTCAGGAGGCCCTTGGGGTAGTAGGAGGTTAAGGCTCCCACTTTTTCTAGACAATCGGCACTTTATGTCAGCCGGGTTGTCAGCCCTGCGTGACGGCCGCCTTTACCCCAGAACAAGCGTCTGGTACTCATTTCCGTTAGAGGCTGAGTCGCCCCAGGGCCATAGTGCCGCCAGAGGGCTTTGGGTCAGTTTAAAAATCCTGACCCCAACGGGACTTGAACCCTCGACCCTCCGGCTTGTAGCTCAGTGCCTTAACCACTACGCTACGGCGTGCCCCAACTGGGTTATGAGATCTCCTATTTTAAAAATGAAGATCTTTTTAATAAACTTAGTAAAATTAATTATATATGTGGCACTATTAAGAGAATATTGGAAAATACAAGAAAAGAAACAAAACTAACTTTGTAAAGCAATGGCAGACTCCTTACTATTGTATGGCAGTGAGTTTAGGGTTTTAACTAAAAGAGAAGGGAATATCATAGAAGCAGCTGAAATAAGATTTCTGAGAAGTGTAGATGGCTGCAAACTTTAGAATAGAATATGTTTATTTAGCCTGGTGGAGTTAAGGCCATGTAGCCTTCTCTTCCACTCACCAGGATAAACATCCTTCCTTAGTAATTCTACCCGAGGGCAGGACTTTCACTGCAATCATAGCATTTTCATGCTATGTTTTGCAGCTTTACTAGAGAATTATAGATGTGGTAGCTTCCCGTTATGTTACATTTAAATACAAAACATTACTATAATAGTATATAATAAACAATTATCTGGTCAAACTGAACAAACTGAAAATAATGTCTAATAATACAATAAAATTAAATACAATTAAAATAAACTAATGGAATAATGTATACTCAAAGGAGTAACAGCTCGAATCTACTATACATAAAATAAAATAATAAAAGAAGAAACAAAGGTATGAACTAAATATTTTAGAACTTTAGATAAAATGAAACAATCTAGAAAAACTGAAAGAACATGTCCACAGAATGAAATATGAATGAATACCAAAAATTATACTTGATTACAAACTAAAAAGAGACAGGAATGTTGGTAGACCGAAAAAGAGATGGATTCAATGGCGATGATGAATAACTAATTTCATTTAAATATACAAAAGAGTTAGTAGAATGTAGATATAGAAGCGCGGTAGATATATATATATATATTAGAGAATTGAGTAGATAAATAAGGAAGAGAAATAGGAAACGAGGAGAGTCAACTTTTTAAATGGTTCATCTAATTGTTCTCATATTTCTGCATGAAATTATGTAAATAATTACAATAGAAAAATAAAACGTATTCTCAATAATAGTAATAACTTAATGGAATATTGCGATTGAAAAAATCGAACATAAAAATTAAAAACATATCAAAGACTTAATAATAAAAAAGAAAAATCTATATTATGTAACATCGTTGGTTGACAAGTAAATGATTAACATAATTTAATTTAATTTGTAGATATCCATTTACTTAGGGATCTGACTTGAAGAACTAAAATTTGAAATTTTATGTGCCTAAAATAACAACAAAATTTAATACATTAGGGCATATTCAATAGTTACTTACTTACTCACTGGCACTATCGAACCTGTAGGTTCATGGCCGCGCGGACATAAGCTCTCCATATATCCCTATTCTGAGCTATGCTTTCCAATCCTTCCTTGTATAATCTACTTCCCTCAAATCATAGTTAATGTTATTCTCCCACCTCATTCTTGGTCTACCAACTGGACTTTTCCCTCTGGCCATATTGAGAGCTGTAAACTATTATTAAATAGTTCAAACGAGAGTTAGGGGTCACTGTAATAAAGTTTCAAACATATTCATTTCACTCATATAAACAAAACATCACACAAGAAAGTACGTTTTCAACAATTGTATTTTATAAACAAATCTGCACAAATTGAAAATATTGGCAAAAAAGTTAAATATATTATTCAGTTTTTGAATCCAGCTAATGTTCATAACATTATCTGCACAGTACATCAACAGTTTCTTATTTTCCATAGTTCGTCACTTTTGTCAGTAGGAGACATTTTGGAAGCAGCAAAATACCTTTCTGCTTAAATGATGTCAGAGAAGCCATTTGTATTAGCTAAAGCAGAAACATCTATACTACTGGAGCATTCACGCGTCACTCTTGATACTTTCTACAACAATGAAAATCTTACATTCATATTTAGTGCAATATTCAACTTACAAGGGAACTATCAACCATTGCATGCCGAAACCCACTTTGAGATTTCTCCCAGAGAAACGTTGTGATGTACCAAGGTCATGTCAAAAATTATCTTCCATTTTTAACTGCAAGGCGCAGAAACCGAAGATAGAATCTAGTAGTGGCAACACACTATATGGAGCAGACGGACTCCTTACATGAGTAAGAGTGTAGTGAAATGAGGCGGGACGCGGTGTGTGCGGCAGAGAATGAGGGTTATCCAATCTATCAATTTACGAGTTTTATTATTTTTATATAGTTTAAATGAGAGATTTGGCGCTGGATTTTAATGCCTTGAAGTTAAAAAGGTAGATAAGTTTTTAGATACGGCCTTGGTACATCACAACCCTTCTCTAGAAGAAAGTACAAGGTAGATTTCGGCATGTAATAGTTGACAGTTCTCTTTATGGAACTAGTAGTGAAAGCGCGCCACCGGACTTTGTTTTGCTAAATTCCTGGCCACATTCCAGCTTTTTCTCGTTGTTCAATTTCTATTATTATTGTTGTGCTGTGCCATATAATTTTTGGTTTTCCACTTTTGCTGGGCGATCCATGTGGATTCCATTCTACAGCACTCTCTGACATACTGTCTAGTTCTATTCTGAGAGTGTGTCCATCTATTACCATTTACGATATTTGATATCTATCCGAATTTCATTTTGTGATATCCAACTTCACCCAAGGCACAATATATTCCCAAAACCGCATGTATCATTTTCTTGGGAATGATTATATTTTCATTCTAATGACTGATGCGAGATATTTTGCAGCACAAAATATAATTTTCACTTGTTTGGTCTTCAGTCCATTCCTAAACCTGATGATTCAATTTCCATCCTCCAAACGATGACTCTGTGTATAACAGGAGGGGAATACATCCAAACCAAATGCAAATTTCACAAAATTAATTTACTGAAATTCAGCCATTTACATCTACTTGGAAAATTTCTACAATTAAAAGCACAAAAGAAAAAATATTAATTCAAAAGTTTTATTTAGCACTAGCACTATCGAATCATTTGTTGTCCATTGTAGCACAGACATAAGCTCTCGATATATCTATATCCTGAGATAATATTTTCCAATCATTTCCTCTGTAATTTACTTCCTTCGGATGTTATTATCCCACCCCATTCTTGGCCTTCCTATTGAATGATTTCCACTTGTTTTTCCTCCCAATAAATACCCATTACTCTCGTCCATTTTTAAAACTTCCCAAACGTCCTGCCCATCGGAGCCTACGAAACTTAATTCCTTATAGTATATTTGGTTTTCTATCAAGATCATGGAGTTCACTGTAATATAGTTTCCTCCAGTCACCGGTCTATATGTTTCTGTTTGGTCAATAGATCTTCCTATGCACTTTATTCTCAAATACCTACATTTTCTTATGTCTTAAAGATATATGTTTTGAATCCTATTAATATATAACTTAAAGAATCGCCATTTTATATATTATTAATTTATCATTTTTGAGAGAATTTGAGACAAGAGTCTTCGTCATATATAATATAGCATATCGTGCGTTTCAAAAGTTGATCCTATGTATATTTAATTTTTGTTTGTTAAAGTTGTAAGTTATTTGAATTCCGACACTTATCGAAATGTCCATAATTTGCTGTTTATATGTTCATTTATAGGGAGAAGAAATTATACAATTACTACAATATATGTGAAAATGTCCATTTCAGCTACTAATCAGTTGTAAACTTTTATCATTCTAGGAAACTACATTTGAAAATAAATTTGATGTAATGAAGAAATACAAGGCGAAGTTGAAGGTGGCGAGATTGAAAACAACAGTACATGGAAGACATTCAAATAATCCAGCACTATGAGTAAGAAAAATAAATTATACGAGAAGGGAAAACTGTAGAGGAATCCTTTGGTAAGAATATTGTAGCCTAGATGTTGCAACAAAATTACATGGAGATTAATTCTGAGTGCAGCTACCAATTTTCGCTAGTTTTGTCACTTGGAATTGTTTACTCTTGAGGAGAATTGATAGGCGCTTCAAACAATGTAGTACAACATCTTTATCCTCGCTTTGTCATACTGTGATACTTAAAAATCAGAGGTTTTCTAGAATTGCAATCTATGTTAAATAAAAAAAAATCATCATTTCACATAAGCAGATATTATGTGGCGTAAAATTAGATGAAGTTGTAGTTAAAGGTATATGCCAATTCTTGACTTAAAAATTCCACATTTTGTCCAATAGTAATAGTAACCGTGATACCCAGATTCTTGGATGGACATAAATATCTGGATATCTGAGTGTTGTGCTTTCTTGTTTCAGGTTATTGTGAACTTGCGGATGAATTCAAGTAATCAAGAATGGCGGGGAGTTGTACTTCCAGGGACGGTAGCACTGCAGCGGTGGTCAACTACCTTCGTCAGGTAAGCAGACCTGAGTTCCTGGGGTATAACACCCTGTGCAAACTCAATACCAAGGGGACATTCTCTCAACCGGAGTCTAAACCAAGTTTTCCAATTGCTATTGTTTCCATAGCACATATAAAAATTAATGAAAATTCACAGAAATTGTTATGCAGCTTAGACATGATTTGTAATTAATAATAAGGAATTGCACACAATTTGTGCATATCAGTTTACACAGTAGTCTTTGATAGATTTCTCTCGGTTTTTACATGATAACGATCACAAGAGTTCACATATACAGCCTGATTCCGGGTGGTGGTAAGTTTTTGTCTTGCATATTTTATGATGATAGCCATGAACCGCCATCGCATTCAAAAAGTGACGCAGATCCTGGTTTGTACCGGTCCATGATTTGTTCATCATAGTCTCTGTCGAGTAAAAATCCTGCCAGACATCTGTTCTTTTCTTCTTCCTCTCCTCCAACAACTTCTTCCAGCTGTCTGTAGAGGACAGATTGAATTTCCATCTCAGGTCCTCTATTATAAACGGCTCTCCTGTGAGTTCATAGGCAAGTCTTGACCTTATGTACTTGGACACTCCGAGGGCGACTTTCAGGAAACGGGCTTTGACGTGTTCCATGCGGAGGAGGTCTCTATAGCTTAGTTTTTCCCAGGTTATCTCAATTCCATATGTTAGAATAGGAGCAATTTTGGTCTCTTAAAGGGTCATGGCAGTTTTCAGCGAGAGTTTGGTTATTATGCTGATTTCGAAGATAGCTTTTGTCGCGGCTGCTGCTCTTTGTGTAGAGTGTAATCTGTATGAATGTGCTGTTGTCTGAATCGTTTAGACCTAAATATTTGAAGCTGTTTGTAGTGTAGTGGTTCTTGTGTGAGAAAAATGTTATCCTTCGTGGAGAGGCGTCCAACTTTTCTGAAAACCATATGTACAGTCTTTTCTGAGTTTATTTGAAGCTCGTTGTATTCATCCAATGTTTCCAGTGCATTTATTTCCTTCTGTATCTCTTCGATATCGTGTGATCCTACCACCATGTCGTCTGCGTAGATATATATCTGAGGGACGGTGCCGAGGATTTTGTAGCTTGGACGACATCGAGTATGGTTATGTTGAACAATAGGGGACTGAGATGGTCTCCCTGTAGTCCTCCATTTGTCTGGATTGTTTCTTGTGATTTCGTTACTTTGTTTAAGATTATAATATAGTTATTACTCAGAATGTTGCGAGTCTGGACGGCGAATTCCTTGTTTTGCTCCACTATTTGCTCTGATTTGGGGTATATTATGGTCCTGTTCTGACTAACGCCTTGCAGAAATCGATTAACACTGCGTGGAATTTTCCTTGTGGGAGTCTTATTCTATCCTCTATGTCGTCTATAAGGTTTTGATTGCATATAAGGTGCTTCGGCCTCTTCTGGAACCAAATTGCTCCTCGGTATCTTGTTTTTAATTTCTTCTGTTAATCTTTCATTCATTAGTCTTGTCAGTAGTTTAAGAAGGTTATTCTCTATTGCTATTCCTCTATAGGAGTTTGGGGTCGCGTGAGTCGCCTATCCGTTTGTATAAAATTCTTATAGTAGATGTAAAATCAAAATATTTCGGAAAAGATAAATGATTAGGGTTGGCCTATCAAATTTCAAATTCGACCAACTACACGACTCAATGGTAATGATCACATTCACGAACAGAAATAACTTCATTGAAGCCACACATGACTTAAACGATGACCACTTCGGACCTAATTCTACTATGACTATTTCGGAAAGGCTACTTTACCACCACCTATGGGTACAGAAAATACTGATAAAGACACGGATGAAGACTTCATAAAAATCTATCAAGAAGAGAAAAGCAAAGAATGGCAAAGAAACAAATGAGAAAAATTCAGAAAATCAAGAAAAAACACCAAACAACAAAAATGTAGGAAATCAAGAAAAAAACACCAAATAAGAACACAGAACTTATCACACAATAATACATCAACACAATATACCAAAATACTCACGTAAAATTACTAATCACACCATGGGACTTGGAATCCATTATACTTAAAAAAACATGATACAAAGATACGCTCCATCACTTCTCTGCTATATCACACACAATTATTGTAACACAAAACTGAAAACAACTACCCTGTTGAACAACAACTTAACACATTCATGACCTAAATTCCTAAAACAACATTCGGCCTAATGCAGAGTATTACTTAAACACAATCACAGACAGAATGAAAACTACAGGTATCATCACACAGTACTCTGGAGTGATGAGAGGAGTAGATCCTACCGCTACCACCGAAGAGGAACTGAAACAGGAACTAAAAGAAGCCAACTACAACATTACAGACATATCACTAATAACAACACCACCCACATGGTTCGACTCAACTTACCGAACAAAGAGGAAACATAGACAGCTATAAATGATAGAATATACATGTTAGGAAGAAAATTCAGAGTCGAACCACTGTTAGAACGCTATAGACACATCCCATGTAGAAACTGTTGTCAATACTGTCATAGCTCCCAAGAAATGTCACAGGTGTGGCCAACATCCCTCTAAATGTATTCATCTCAAAAACACAAATTACTTTATTTCCTGTGCAACTTGCAATGTAAAGGGTCATCACACTGGGCAAGTCAAATTCCCCAAATACCCTAAGGAAGCGCCCCCACCTGCAAAAAACATACACTCCACTTATCCCACAGACACACGAAACACCAGGCAAACCCAGCACTACTGTTTGGAATTTCCCTACACTAACACCAGCTAACACAGATAAAGACAATACAATCACAACACATGAAGAAATCAACAAAATGACTGACGAGAAAATCATAGTTGCAACTAAAAAGCTTGAACATTAGATCGACGAGAAATTTAATACTCTTAAAGAAGGTCTAATGAAATACTTTTTAACAATTACCTACAATCTAAGATAATTCAGAAAAACCACAGGTTTAAACTTTTGCCAACAGCACAGCTGAAAGAACTTTGAAAAGGAAGTAAAATTTGTACCATCTAGGACACATACATATATATTGATTCAAAAATGGCAGAAATGAATAAGACAGTAGACACAGTGATAACTGAGCTACATGATAATATCACGACTACACTCAACGCTCTACCTTCAACAACCTAATTATGTGATACAGAAGACAAATAAGACTTGACGTACTGACATTAATACACTGCAGCATTCAAGCATAACTGAACTAACTCAAATTATTCATGATAACTCTGATATAACAACTCTTAATGAAACTAAAATTAAATCCTAATTATACATTTACACAATTTAATTACAACATAATAAGAAAAGACCGAACTACATATGGTGGAGAAGTTGCCATTTTATATAAAAACACACTCAAAGCAGCACAAGATACAATACCAATAAAATATAACAATATAGAAACATGCACTATCACAATACACAATAAAAACAACAAATTACACATAATTACATTATACACTCCACCTCAAAATGGCTTCCCAACAGAATATTTAGAAAATATAGAAATAATACACTAATAGTAGGCGACATAAATGCTCACCATACTACATTACAAGACAGACACAATATTATTAAAGGCACAGAACTCATCACACTACTAAATTCAACAACTTTAAGGCACATCATTACACCAGGCCCCACCAGAATTTCTACACAAGAAAACCATAACTATTCATCACCAGATAAAATACTTATTTCTCAAAACACAAAATCCAAACATAGAGATGCTCTCTCCACCATATTCAGACCATGCAGCTATAAAAATCACAATGAATGCACCATCATCACAATTGTATGATGTACCAGAGCCAACTATCATTATTAAATATAAGGAAGCTGACTGGGAATCATTCCAAACACAAGTGACACAAAAAACAATTAATTTTATACAACATTTAGACAGACCACAAACTCTAGAACAAGCAGATACACAGCTGCTTAATGCAATAAATGAAGCAAGACAAAATACTATACCACATTACAAAAATCAAACACCAAGGCACTTTTCTGAATGTATTATAGACGCTATTAAATTAAAGCACAGAACACATAGATTGTATACAAATTGTCCCACACAAGACTTTTAAGAATAATCCATGGTCTAAAAAACACAATAAAATTCCATAAAGAACAAAATACAACACGTTAATTCAAAAACTTCAAGAAGATACAAATATAGATATACAATCCTTTTGTAAAGTAATTAAAGACATACAGGAACATCTAAAAAAACACAAGTTGCACTAAAAAGAAATAATAAATATTATTATACCGACCAAGAAAAATCTAATTTATTTAAAAACAACACTATATAACACTTTTAAATGCACAGATAAGTAAATAAATATCTACATAATAATCGACATAAACTTCAACCCCTAAACAAAATAAATGAACAAACATTTAATAATAAAATAATTCAATAAGTATAAGAGGTTCTAAAAAATAACTAAAAATTCATCTCCTGGACAAGATATAATACATAAACACTTACCAGAAATAACACTAAAATACTTAATCAGATTATATAATATCAAACTTTCTCTAGGATTTTTACCAAACAGACGGGGGGGGGGAAATCATACTAATATCTGAACCAAACAAAGATCTTACAAACTCAATAAACTATAGACCGGTATATTTAACACCAAAAATAACTAAACTATTAGAGAAAATATTGGCAAAAATAATAATCCCATTAATCAGAAATCATCATCAACTTCATGCCCGTTCCGCTCCCCGCTGCCACAATACGGTATGTTACAGGTCGTCCTTCCAACGTCTTTTTCAGATCCATAATAAAGTATCTGTTTTGACAAAACGATTATTTGGCAGTCTTTGTACATGTTTGTTAATCAGAAATTTCTTACCAAATGCACAAGCTGGTTTCAGACCTGGATACGACATTACCGATCAAATCACAAAACTAATTCCTGACCTCCAAAATAATACATACAATAAACGTCACACCGCAGCAATAATCTCACTGGATTTAAAAAAAAAACATTCGTCACTGTATGACTAAACGGTCTTAGATATAAAATAGCACAAATGGACTTACTAGACTACATAGTACGATGTGCAGCAGACTATTTAAAAAAACAGAACAGCTACAGTAAAACATAATTCTGTCACATCCGAACCATTCATACTCCGAGCAGGTACTCCGCAAGGAGGAGTATTAAGTCCAATTTTACATATAATCTAATTTCTGATATCCCTCAACCGAATACAGACAAAATAGGACTATACCAATTTGCAGATGACACACTCTACTTGGCCATGGACCGAAATATTAATTATACCACTAACTGCTTAAACATACAAATGGACAAATACTCATCCTGGACAAGAAAATGGAAAATTCAATCAGTCCTACAAAAACACAACCCAGGTTAAGAAAAAACACAAAGTAACAATAAAGAACACTCAAATCTGGTACTCTAACACACTCAACTATTTAGGCTACACGATTAATCATAAACTCACTTCTAATTCTCATTTAACAAATATAAACAATACCATTCTCACACCAATGAACACTATTCAATATTTAACAAAAACTGCACCTTATTTCAGTAAAAGTATCCCAACACTATTATATAAAACAATTTTACGTCCAATAATACTTCATGCATCGCCGATCATAACCAACATTTCAAAAACTCATAAGAATAAATTAGACGTCAAGGAAAGAAAACTATTAAGAAGAGTAAACAAATTACTACGTCACCATACTAACATACGAAAACAGCAGAATACAACCACTTTCACAATACATCAAACAACTTAACATAGTATACTATCAAAAAGACAATTATTAACAAACTTATTACAAAATACATCACCTAACACAATACTATATGACATAAAACATCCAAATTCATATCCAAACTGAAGCTTTTTTCTTCACTCAAACATATCCAACTTCGGAAATACCTCTGATTTCGAAAGGAGCTTCAGCGTGGCCTAAAATGGACTTGGATAAATTTCGACACTTTTTCTGCCTTCCACGCCAGATAATTTTATACAAACAACATCGAACCTTCATCCCAACCAAAAAAAGAATACTTCAAAACACAAGAACGAGGATAGCAAAGGGCAACAAATAAGACCCTCATCAATCAGGAGTTCTAAAGGGCTAGAGTAGTCTAGTCTCCTTGTCGCAGGAATGTTTCCTGTGTGGAGACAGAGGTTCAGCAAGCTTGTGAGTGCTGCACGTGTGTGTTCGTTGTATGGCTCTGCTGCCTTCAAGTTTTTTCAGCATTGATAAAGCGTCTTGGATTTCCTCTGTTGTGAATCTATTAATGTTGTTTGGTATTGTCCGGTTGTTTCGTGTGCCACAGTGGTCCTCTGTTGATTTAGGATAATTAACAGCCGTAGAGTTTCAGATTTTATGGCTGTTATGGACTTCGGTTGGGAAATGAACCCGCTAAATTGGACCCCAAAAGTCGTGAGGGGTATAAATAAAACCTACACCGCGGCCACGCGGAAAATATGGACCCGACTGCCCGGGGGTATAACCGGGCAACCCTTATTTGTAAGTAAGTAAGTGCCATTGTTATTATAATAATAATTATTATAATTCCATGTCGTGAAATGCAATATTATTATAATATATAATAATATTTCAGGTTGGAGAGATTGTTGGATTGTAAAATGACGACCGCAAGTTGCAGGCAACATCCAGGTAAGATTTCTCTTAACTTTAAAATGTAAATTTACAGTGTAACTTATAATGTCATTTCATATTTCCTAGAATCTGGAATGATTAGGTGCATTATTTGAATTTAAGATTCGCAGATAATCATCCTGCACATTCTTTATGCCAGCCACAAGACATTTGGACGAACCAATGTAAAACTATTGCTAATACAAGGATGGGATGTACCTTTAACTATAACTTCATCAAATTTTACGCCAAACAATATCTACTAATGTGGGAGATTATTTTTTATTTACATTTATAAATTCCTACAAAATCTCTCATTTTGAAAATTTACGCCAAACAATATCTACTTATGTGGGGTGATAATTTATTTTAAGTTACATCTCTGTATTACATTTCCAGAAAACTTCCCATTTTTAAGATCACAATTACAGCAGATGTGCCATGTGTTGAGTTAATTACCAATGTGAAGATGAATGTGGTTACTACATTTGTATGACGATCCTATGAATTCTATTCAGTGTAAATTGATGTCTAGTGACAAAAAAATAAATAAATAAAATAAAAATAAAATGACAGCTGTACTCAGAAATTAGTTTCCGTGTAATATTTTTTTTTCTTTCTTCAAGAAATTTTTTAATGAATATAAAAAAAATATAGTCATTTTGTTTGATACATACATAATCTGCATTGTGTTAATCATTTCAAACTCTTGTTTAAATATTAAGTTTATATTCAGTTGACATAATATTTTGGAAACATAATTTTTCGAAATAAATTTTATGCCAACGTTCTCTATTTTCCGTATTTCTAATTCATAATACCTTTCTTTGGATTTTTTTTGAAAATATTAATTTTATTCTTTGCTTTCAGAAGATAATTATTTTGCTAGAAACGTACATCAACGGTAAATTTATCCAACAATACTATGAAGTTGTCTGAAATTAGGTGTGGAAATAAGACAGCAAATGATCTCTTGATATTTGTTGATCAGAACAGCAAATCATGCTGCTTGCTTTGTCGAGTAAATTAATCCGAATGACTGGGCCATCTTGATCCTCGAGGGGGATAAATATCGGAAACTTCGAGTGTTACTGGGACCCTTGTAATTTTATTACTGTTATTAACTTAAAATTTCTATCGATACATTTACAATATAGCGAAACATGTTACAATATTTTTATAATGTTCAGTTATATTTCAGGTTAAAATAACAGATCATGTGGAACAACAAGAAAGTAATTTTCATTATGTAGAAATTACAGAGAAGAACTTTGTATGTATTGTTCATGAATTATGCATCTTAGTTCCTACATTATGCCATATAAAAGATTGAATTTAGGAACTATTATTGACATATATAGTAAAAGACACTATCGAGCCTGTAGGTTCATGGCCATATTGAAAATCTCTCCATACATCCTTATTTTAAGCTAATGTCTCCCAATCATATCTTGTATAATGTAATGATGGTTAATATTATTCTCCCATTTCATTCTTGGCCTGCACACTGAGGTTTTTCAGTTTCATGCCATCTTTCATCCCCATTAGTGCCACATGTCCTGCCCATCGCAGTCTACGAGCCTTAACTGTTCTTATTACATCTGATTTTCTATAAAGATCATGTAGCTCACTAATAAGCAGTCTTCTCTATTTGACTCTCTGTTCATCTCTATCCCCATTAGTGGCCACATGTCCTGCCCATCGCAGTCTACGAGCCTTAACTGTTCTTATTACATCTGATTTTCTATAAAGATCATGTAGCTCACTAATAAGCAGTCTTCTCTATTTGACTCTCTGTTCATCTCTATCCCCATTAGTGCCACATGTCCTGCCCATCGCAGTCTACGAGCCTTAACTGTTCTTATTACATCTGATTTTCTATAAAGATCATGTAGCTCACTAATAAGCAGTCTTCTCTATTTGACTCTCTGTTCATCTCTATCCCCATTAGTGGCACATGTCCTGCCCATCGCAGTCTACGAGCCTTAACTGTTCTTATTACATCTGATTTTCTATAAAGATCATGTAGCTCACTAATAAGCAGTCTTCTCTATTTGACTCTCTGTTCATCTCTATCCCCATTAGTGGCACATGTCCTGCCCATCGCAGTCTACGAGCCTTAACTGTTCTTATTACATCTGATTTTCTATAAAGATCATGTAGCTCACTAATAAGCAGTCTTCTCTATTTGACTCTCTGTTCATCTCTATCCCCATTAGTGGCACATGTCCTGCCCATCGCAGTCTACGAGCCTTAACTGTTCTTATTACATCTGATTTTCTATAAAGATCATGTAGCTCACTAATAAGCAGTCTTCTCTATTTGACTCTCTGTTCATCTCTATCCCCATTAGTGGCACATGTCCTGCCCATCGCAGTCTACGAGCCTTAACTGTTCTTATTACATCTGATTTTCTATAAAGATCATGTAGCTCACTAATAAGCAGTCTTCTCTATTTGACTCTCTGTTCATCTCTATCCCCATTAGTGGCACATGTCCTGCCCATCGCAGTCTACGAGCCTTAACTGTTCTTATTACATCTGATTTTCTATAAAGATCATGTAGCTCACTAATAAATAAGCAGTCTTCTCTATTTGACTCTCTGTTCATCTCTATCCCCATTAGTGGCACATGTCCTGCCCATCGCAGTCTACGAGCCTTAACTGTTCTTATTACATCTGATTTTCTATAAAGATCATGTAGCTCACTAATAAGCAGTCTTCTCTATTTGACTCTCTGTTCATCTCTATCCCCATTAGTGGCACATGTCCTGCCCATCGCAGTCTACGAGCCTTAACTGTTCTTATTACATCTGATTTTCTATAAAGATCATGTAGCTCACTAATAAGCAGTCTTCTCTATTTGACTCTCTGTTCATCTCTATCCCCATTAGTGGCACATGTCCTGCCCATCGCAGTCTACGAGCCTTAACTGTTCTTATTACATCTGATTTTCTATAAAGATCATGTAGCTCACTAATAAGCAGTCTTCTCTATTTGACTCTCTGTTCATCTCTCTTTGACCCAATTTTTTCTTTGAACTTTATCTCAAATACTCATAATCTCATCACCATCATCATAGTACATTCACGAATTTAGGCCATTTGTTGACCTGTTTCGGCCTCAAGAGAAACACCATCCAAAATCTTTTGAGTGGACGTCTGGTCTTCTTCTTCCTGCAGGTTGATATCTTAACACTTGTTTGGGTATCCTGTGATTTTCCATTCGATGAACATGTTGCATCCATCTTGACTTATAATCAGAAATTTTGTTTTCTAAAGGTTCCATGTGTAATTCTTCTATATCATATATATCTTCTCATAATCTCTTCTCCTTTTTGAAAGTAAGAATCTATGTTTCGCATCCATATAACATAAATCGAACAATAACAGTTTTGTATATTTTCAGTTTAATCCACTATTATGTATGTCCTAACATTCCATGTTCCAAGAAACATGTTCCTGTGTTTGAGCTTTTGCCATGGATTCCCTGAAGTAATCCCCGCCTGCAGAACCCAATGAGAGACTATTTTACCTCTGGAAAATTTTCCCCATTTTTTGACGGCTGCATTTTTATGGTGAAAGATCATAATTTTTCGACCTTTGTCTGACTTATCACATTCTAATGCTTTAAATAAGCATGAGTTTAAAGATAAAAAAAGCTACACCCGTCAACTCCAAAGATAAAGTCTTATTACTGATCATAATACTGTCTTAAAACATAAATATAATATATTTTTTTTCAAATCATATTCACAATAAATGCAAAGAGAAGTCATTTTATCATGAACCTCGTGATTATAAAAATATGTTGAAAATCCCTGTGAAGTAGGTAATTAATATTTAAAATAAACCTCATAGTGATATTCCCTACAATAGTTCAGAAGGTAAATAATATTTAAATTTACTAATGTTTTAAAATATGACTAATTTGCAAATTAACCGACCTCAATTTGATCTTCTCTTATTTTTTAATATCAATGATCTAAATAAGCATATTAGAAACCCTTACAAACAAAAATCTTACTTTTTTGCAGTTGTTGTTATGTGGATCCCCAAACCAAAAAATCAAAGCCAACAATTAATTACCACAGCCCGACAATCACTAATAAAATTAGAGAATTGGACATCCCCAAACTTATTGAATAACACATAGAAGACAAATTACAATTATTTTCATTAAGAGAGAAACCGCTACCTGTCACTCTGAAATTAGAAGGAGAATTATTAACTGAAACGCATGAAGCAAAATATCTAGGAATGTTCACACATAGGAATACGTTATATGGACAGCTAATGACAAATGAGGCAAATTTTGAAGAAGTGGCTGAATTCAAATGCCTGGGAGCAATAATCACAAATAGGAATGAGATGCACAAAGAAATTAAACATAGGTTAAATTCTGGAAATGCGTGCTATTATGGATTACATCCCAACTCCCTTTCAAAAAAAGTTAAACTGAAAATATATAAAATTGTTATTCTACCTGTTATATTATATGTCTGCGAAACATGGACTCTTACTTTAAGGGAGCAAAGGCGATTACGAGTATTTGAGAATAAAGCTCTTAGGGGAAAAAAATGGACCAAAGAGAGATGGATGACAGTGAATGGAGAATATTATACAACAGTGAACTACGTGGTGTTTAAAGGAAACAAAATATAATTAGAACAATTAAGTCTCTTAGACTGCGAATGGCAGGACATGTCACACGATTGGGGAATGAAAGAACTGCATGGAAGCTTCTTGTAGAAAAACCAGTATGGATTGTTGTTGTTATTTATCCCATGGTTAAAACATGATTAAATCCACGATTTTATTCGTTTTAATGTGTTTTTTAATGACAGACAGTGGATCCATGTATAGTTCTCTAATGCAATTATGGATGTGTATCGCAAGACAACGTAATGCACGAACTTGGAGCAATTTGGAAAATGTTTTATTTCTGCAATGAATTTAACGTTTCAGAAGTATACTCATGAGTCTGGTAATAGTTCTTCCTTCCTGCCGATACTAGTATCCAGTTTCAGGGCCTGGTCAGACTGTTGTCCTTTGTAGACTACCAATCGTGAGTGGCTGCGGTTTTGCAAGAATTATTCTCGTGCTTAAAAATTAGAATAAGTTTCACCAAATGGTAATTCGTCCAGCTGGTAGATCACAGTATTGCAGTTTTACTTCGCTAGATGTAAATAATTACGTTGACTATTTAACTCATGTCCCAAATGGGAGTCAATGACCAATCACGTTACAATGATTTTTGATTTACAACCAATCACAGTCGTGTCTGCCTAGAATTTACCAACTAAAGTTTATCATAATAAAGAAATTACCTCCTTTTTAACATTCTGAATAGGTCATAGCATTATTTTGCAGTGACTGACTCACTAAGAAATACGGCTACCAGATTGTATATATAGTGCATAAATGTCAACACATACCGCATGCGGGAGTTAATATAAAAACATTGATTATACCACCAATAAAAGAAACCACTGTCTGCACTTTCTTAAATGTATTTTTTCCCAGAAAAATAATTGTCATATTTACATCATAGGACATGAGAAATGAATTAATATACAGTTTGATGTGTTTCATTTTTTCTCCACTAGAGAGCATTCTTACAATATTGCGTTCCTTTGGCAATAAATAGTATGATCTGGTTGCAGTGATAAACAAAAGAAGCAGATGAAGCGTACCTATCGTTTCTCATTTGTTTTCAAACATCGCCGTTTACATTAAATATATAAATATTTTAAAATAACTATAGTTAAATAATGATTTGTGGTAAAACAGCTTAATTTTATTCGTTAAATAGTCCTAACAAATGCTACTCTTGATTTCCAATTCTCTAGATAAATTCACTCCTCACTTCGTGAGTCGTGAATTTATCGATAATTTGGAAATCACTCGTGGCATTACTTATGATAATTTTAGAGATGATGATATGTAAAGGTCAAACATTATCTTATCTATTTTTGTTTCGTATTGCAAGGTTTATGAACTTCCATGTTAGTTTAAGCAGCTAGCATTAGGCTAACAGAAGCATTATTCCAGGTAAATATTAAACATAAGTTTACAAGATGTGTATACCGGTACTTATTTTGCATATACCATACACATACAATGCTTACTCTATCATTTTGAAATATTAATTTTATTAGAATTTCTACATAGGTATTGTTTATAAGATTTCTAATAGCTTTCCTCTTTTTTATAGACATACAACTTATGGAAGCAACATGATATTCATCTTGTTTTTGTAGAAAATATCTGTTTGTATTAATGAAAATTTGGGTTACTTAATTTTAGCACTTCTTAATTAAAAAAAATGCATACCGTAGCTTTAATGCATGTTTGCAAGTTGTGGCTTTTTTAAAAATCAAGATGGTGTACAAGTTTTTATGTTATTTTGCTTTTTTATCTCTTCTTCAAATTTTAGTGAGAATTTCAATGTTGTTTTTAAAATAATAAAATATGGTGTATATTATATTGACTTTTTAAATGTGAGTTAGGTTATAAAGTAACTGCTTTTAAGTAGTCTTCAAACTTCTAATTTTCCTCTCTCCCATTTCTATAGTAAAACAAGCCAAATTAGATTTTGGGCTGTTGTAGGGTTCACGTCGCAAAAAAAATTCAATTTAATATCTTATTCCACTGATGCACTAAACACTTTTAAACACGTTTAAAACATCTTACATTTTGCAACACTTTTAAACACATTTTAAACATCTTCCAATGTTGCAACGATCTTTTTTTTATATTTATATATTTACGTAAAACATGGTCGTGCTACATTGCTTACTTGCTACTCTCTGCTATTTTCCCTCCTCTTCCTATGTTGTTTCCAGCGTTGCCACCATCAACAACCCAAAATACTCCAGATGTTGCCAACATTATTTCAACGTTCCCTAGATTTCACCTACGTTAGAGTAATTGATTTGTGTTACAGTAATTGATTTAGGTTTGGTTAGCTTTTAGGTTCCTTGCTTTTTAAATGTGATTCCACGTTCCCTGGATTTCACCTACGTTAGAGTAATTGATTTGTGTTACAGTAATTGATTTAGGTTTGGTTAGCTTCTAGGTTCCTTGCTTTTTAAATGCGATTTGATACGTAAAATAAATTACCTGTTCATATCTGTTATTCTATGAAAAATTCAAAATATCGGACGGTTACCACGTAAAATCATATTTCCACTAGTTAATTTCGTGTTAATTATACATTTTTAGACAAGTTTTGGGAATTTTGTGTCAATGTTGGTCATACTGATTTCACATACATATACCGCCAACTGCTGGAGGTTGAATTTATATATCTGGGATAATTGGAGCACTAGCGCATTGCGATTCTATAGAACTTAGAAGAATTTTCTTGCGACGCGAAGTGTAGCATATCCTAGATTTTGAATTATTTTCCAAATCATACAAAATCACAGATTGAATTAATATTAAATATGTAATGTGTCAGATATGTTATGTAAATAGAAATGAGTATTGATAAACTTATGAATATAATTTTCTACACATAGATGGAACAGTAATATTCTTATCACATTTTAAATGATGATTGTTAATTATATTTAAAAAGCTTTACTTCTATATGACATTAAAAAATGGATAGAGACATAATTAAGATAGCATGTTTATAAATTATAATTACAATATGATTCCAGAGTTCCAATGATAGTAATGGTAGAAGCGCAGTCTGACTATGAAGTTAAATCTAACAAGAGATGCCAACATCTACCTTGAAATTTCTCCTATAGAAGCGTTGTAATGTAACAAGGCCATGTCCAGAAAATTATCTGCTGTTTTTAAGACACATAAATCAAAGTCAGAATCTAGCAATTGTAAACCACTGTGCATAGCAGGTGGACTCCCTGCAAGACTTAGATCAGTGGGAAATAAGGTGGGTGCAGCGCGGACAGCAGGTAGTGAGGGCTAACCGACATATCCAGTGAGGGGTTGTATTACTCTCTGTAGTTTAAATTATATATTTGGTGCTGGATTTTAATGACTTTCAGTTAAAAATGGCAGATAATTTTTTGGACATGGCCTTAGTACATCACAATGCTTCTCTGGCAGAAATTTCAAGGCAGATTTCGTCAAGCAATTGTTGACAGTTTCTTGTAAGCATTTTTAGTAGTTAATAGTAACTGGAGAACTTATTTTTAATGACTCACCTCAAACAATTTCAAATCTCTTTGATACCGACAGTTTCAGACAACATCTTGTCCTTCTTCCAGTGGAAGTCATGGCTGAAGACAAGATGTCTGAAACCGTCGGTATCAAAGAAATTTGAAATTATATGAGGTGAGTCGTTAAAAATATTTTCTCCACTCACTATTAATGATATAACCTCATAATGTTTACTTCCCAACTTAATTTAATATTTTTTAGTAACTTCAACATGTGTATATTTCCGATTTATTTTTGGTATGTGATAAATTATAACTTCATTGTGTCACTTTCTATTATTATTTTATTTAAAATTTTCGAACAATTTTCAAATCATTGTTTATTTATTCACATGTGTCTTTCCATTCTTAATTAGAAAAATCAAAACTGTAGATCTATCAACAGCATATGTAGAAAATTATCTAGAAATTTATTCTAATTTAATTCTCAGTACACAAACAATAGGCATTTAAAAATTCTTCTTCATCTAGTCTTGTGTCCCCATTCTGGTACTTTAGATTTAAAAGTGCAAAAGTGCGTTAATGTATATATATTTTATGAAAGAGCATAGAAAACCCCTGTCTCATAATAAATTACAATCTTCTGAGAGTAAGCTGGAGCTAGAAAATAAATTGGATTATAATGTATACAAAGTCTCATATTATATTCATTACCCTCTTCTAAATTTTAAAATTTACTGAAATAACATTATATTGTACTCATAAAAAGAAAAACATGTATAATTAGGCTATGCATATGCTAGTGATTTGTTGCAGTAGCTCAGATGATAGCTTGCCAGATTCCTAACAGATCTGAGTTTGACACTTGGCACGATTGGAAATTTCAATTATAACATTTTCAACCTTGGTTTGGAGACATGGTGTGTATAATTTTTAATTGTTAGACCATGGATGATATCTCTATCTCTATCTTCGGGTTTTACAGCTGCTGCCGTCTTCCCGTGCCAAACCTCCAAAGCTTACGGTCTTGAGCATCTTCGATGATTAGCCCTCTAGCTTGCATTACTGTCTTCATGTTTTCTTCATGTTAACCTTGTCTCCCTCTTTCTTCTTTCTGTTCGGATGCCATTCATATAGTTGCTTCGGCCACCGCTCATCTTCCATTCTTAAAACATGCCCTAACCACTTTAATTCCTTCTCCTCAATTCTTTCAATTATGCTTTCTTCTGCTTCCATTATGTTTCTAATTTCTTTATTTGTGACATGTTCTAATTTAGACTTTCTGGCACTTCTGCGTAAATAATCAATTTCTAGAGCTATTAGTCTATTCTTATAGTACTTATTGATTGTCCATACCTCACTTCCATACATTGCAACAGATTCCACCAATGTTTTACCAATATATTTTGTTGTGTCTTTCCAAATATGCTTATCCCCCATATGGAATTTAACGATGATATTATTTTGCTACTCAATTCAATTCTATGTTTTATGTTCTCTTTGCCTATACCTCCAATGTTATCCATAATTATTCCCAAATATTTGGTTTGTTTCACTTGCTTTATTTAGATTCCTTCTTCCAATATTAAATTTTCTCTTTCATTACTATTTATTGCCAGATATCTGTTTTTTGTAAATTTACTGTGAGACCCCATGATTCATATGTGTTTTTCAACCTTTTTATCATGAATTCCATATCAAATTTGTCTTGCGCTAAAACCAGTTGATCATCGGCAAATTGTAATGTCAGCAAAAATCTGTTGCCTATTGGGATCCCCCTACCTTTGCAGCTTTGTTTCCATTTCATTAATATAAATTCTACATAAATATTAATAAAATTGGTGATAGACTGCACCCTTGTTTCAATCCCTTTGTGGTTTTTATAGGATTAGACATTCTATTTCCAATTTTAACATAAGCGGAGTTGTCTTTATAGATTTGTTTAATAATTTCTATTAGGTTTCTATCAATATTGTATTTCTCCAATACTTCCCATAATTTGTTCCTGGGAATTGAGTCATAAGCTTTCTCTAAATCTATCATTGTCAAATGGGTTTCTTCTCCAACTGCAGCCCGTTTTTCAATTAACTGTTGTATTGCAAATATATTGTCAACACATGACCTTCCTGGTCTGAATCCATTTTGATCTTCTCCTAATTTGTCTTTAATATCTTTTTGTAACTTTGTTTTTAATAACTTCGTAAATATTCTATATAATGTGTTATTTATACTTAGTCCTCTGTAGTTTTTTGCGTCTCTTCTATCGCCCTTCTTGTATATTGGTACAATGTAGCTTATTTTCCATTCATCAGGAATCTTCTGTATTGCAATGCACTTATTAAACAAGTCCCTCAATCTACCTATTACATTTTTTGGGCCATATTTAATTAACTCATTGGGTATATTTCCCGGCCCTGGTGCCTTTTTATTCTTTAGGGTTGAATTTCTAATTCTATATCTAGTGTTCATTTCTATAGTTGGATTTTCTATTGTTTCCATAAACTCATTTATAGTTTCTGACAGTAAAGCTTTGTAATGTTTTTCTGCGTCTGATTTTACTAACAAATTTATCTTGCTGGATCCTTGGTTGGTTTTCAGTGTTTTTAGAAATCTCCATACTTCTGATGATTGTGCTCCTCCTATATAACTTTCTATTTCTTGGCATTTGCTTTTCCATAATTTGTTTTTTTCTTCTATCACTTTCCTTCTAAACTTTGGCGTTTGTTCTCTTGTATTCTATCCAATTCTCTGTTGTTTTATTTGCCAACCATTCTAAGTATTCTAACCATGGATGATATAATGATTAAATTCCAAAACCCTTTGCATCTTCTTCTTCTTCTTCACTTCATGGGCTAGGCAAAATGCCCTCTTCTGTCTCACAGTTGTTCTGTCCATCTTTTCACTGGCCTTCCTACATTTCTTGAATCTCTTGACTTGTAGTTAAATGCTTCTTTTGGTAATCTTGTTACGTTCATTCTTTCTACATGTCTAAACCATTTTTCTCTATATTCTTCGATTTTATCATTCAATGGATATATATTTAACTCTGTTCTTATATCTTCATTCTTTATCCAATCCATTCTTGTGCAGCCTTTTGTTGTTCTAAGGAAGTTCATTTCTACGCTTTGTATTCTACTTTGTAATTTTTTGGTCATTACCCAAATTTCACTCCCATAAAGCAATGCAGGAACTGCCAACGTTTTATAAAATTTCAGTCTAGTATCATTTCTTGTTTTGTTCTTTAATGTTCTATGTATAGTTCCACATATCAATTGAAATCTTGACAGTTTCACATTTACGTCTCACCCTCTGCATTACATACATATTGAGAATATACTGTTGATAGCGATTCATCTGTTGGATGGGGTTGTTAATCTTTTGGTTCAGTTGGTGCTTTCAAATGGAATAGGGTCCATGCCGGCACCAGGTTTCATCTTCTTCCTTCTCTTCATCATCATCATCATCATCATCATCATCATCATCATCATCTATCTCTCACACAAAACACTTATACTCCCCACAAACACTTAAAACATACATTCATCCTGTAATGTGATTTGCAAAGTGATGCATAAATTGAAAATAGACCACATTAACACTATCTGTTTGCCTAGAATCAAATTCAAAGCACGAAAAGCGTAGTGAGTCGCACTGGAAAGCGCGCGCGCGCGCACACGCACACACACACACACACACACACACCAACACGCACCCAAACGCGCACGCGCAAACGCGCACACACCAACATGCACGCGCGCGCGCACACACACACACACACACGACACACATACACATACACACACACGACACACACACACACATCCACACACACAACCGAGCACGCGCGCGCACGCACACGCACATACACGCACAACACAGGCTTTGCGAGCTCTCTGCTGTCAAAAATTTTTTTTTTAAATGCCCCAGGTTGTCATTTTGACATTTCTGGTTTTCTCTCTTCGCATGGAATCCTTGTAACCCACTTCTGAGGTTGGGGCATCTGGAAGGCAGGGTTACGCTGCCCTGATGATATGAGAGTTGATGATGTGCCAGGAGAGGCCTTGTACTAAACTTAAGCTAATTAGGCAAATATGATATTGATGATAATGATGGCCAGATGGTGTTCGGGGGCCGTTTGGGCCTCAAAGTTTCCTGGCATTTATCTTACAGGAGAGGAAAACTCCAAAAAGAAACCTCACCAGGAAATTTGTCCTGACCGGAGATTGATCCCAGGCCCGCTGCGTGACAAGGCAGCACGCTACCGAGACCACAGCAGTGGAGTGGACTCTGTCAAAACAAGATTTATTTATTATTGATGTTTTATTTTAAATTCAGGTTCAAATCCCAGTTCAGGCATACATTTTTTCTCTTCAAATAAAAGAAAAAAGGAAAATATTTAGGCCTGATTTCTCAAAACTGAAATTACCTCTCCATAAATTTTAAAATTTTGATAAATTTTCAAATAAATTCCTCAATTATATTATTTTTGGTCTGATCATCTTACCTCAATATTAATATTATGACCAAAAATAATATAATTAAAATAACCTCAAAATACCACTTCCTAAAATTAAATATTAAATTCCTCAATAATTAGTTAATGAATTCAGAGAACATATTAAATGTTAGGAAAATCTGATTTTACAACTTACTTATTCAATATAATTATTGAATATATCTTTGTTTCAGAAATAAGAGAGAATTTTGTTGTATAGCCATAAATTAGTTTTATAGCTAAAGTGCAAAGCCTAGTTACCACTGCTAGCAAAATGATAACACCAGAGCTGAAAGAACGTTTTCAAGAAGATGGTGCTGTGGTATTAAGGTCTGTATTTTCTGATTACTGGATTGAAATGGTACAGCGTGGAATAGAAAAAAACCTTGAGAAACCCAGTAAATATGCAGAATGGCTAAATGTAAGTGTTTTAAGAAAATACATGTACACTATAATCAATTTTAAATGGATTTTTATTTGAAATTGTTCTTTAAGGTGAGTTTATCAAAATAGTAAACTGGTAATTATAATACATGTGCTTTATTCAAATTTTTAATAATGATTTTTGTTCCTATGTCTTCTATAGAGTGAAAGCGTCAATATATTTTATTTGATGCTCATTTTTTAATTATATAGAAAAATACAATATTTCAATGTTTATTCTCAAGGGGAATCATTACATTGATATATAACCATTTTGCTAGAGAAACTGTATAATTTTTCAGTTCCCCACTATGGGTAGTTACGAAAAGAAATGTAGTTTCGTTTCACAATGTCCAATTTTTTTAAAAATAACTTATTTTTTTAAATTCATGAAATTGTCTAAATACTGAAATTAAAGTAAATGGATTATATGATGGCAGATAGAGGAGGAATGTAGTGGAAGCTCTAACCAATTGCTTGGTTTCTCTGCCCAGCTGCATTGCCCAATTAAGCATTGCAACACACCACTGCTTATGTCTTTCCTTGCTCAGAAAAACCTATATAGTATGAATAGTCATTAATATATTTGAAGAGACAAATTTTAGCCTAGACTGAGACTTGAACCTGGAACCTTTGGTTTTCTGCGCCATATGCTCTACCAACTGAGCTACCGAGACGAGTTGCGATCTAGACGCAAATTTTTCTCTTATATACATTGTAATTCCCTTGCACCAAATACTATGAAACCTTTGCTTCTATCTTTGCAAATGGCGGCTTCTTTATTAAGAAGACTTTTATTGGGAATTTAAGCACTACTTTATAAAGCCAGTAGGGCTTCTATTGAGGTTTCCATTATTAATTTAACACTTCTCACTGAAGGATAAATTATATTTGAAGAGACAAATTTTTGCCTTGACCGAGACTCGAACCCAGGACCTTTGACTTTCCGGGCCAAATGCTCTACCAACTGAGCTACCAAGGCGAGTTGTGATCTAAGATGCAAATTTTCTCTTATATATGTTGTAATTCCCTTGTGCCAAATGCTATGAAACCTTTGCTTCTATCTTTGCAAATGGCGGCTTCTTTAAGAAGACTTTTATTGGGAATTTAAACACTACTTTATAAAGCCAGTAGGGCTTCTATTGAGGTTTCTATTGTTAATTTAACACTTCTCACTAAAGGATAAATTATATTTGAAGATAAAAATTTTCGCCTAGACCGAGACTCGAGACCTTTGATTTTTCCAGGCCAAATGTTCTAACAACTGAGCTACCAAGGCAAGTTGTGATCTAGATGCAAATTTTTCTCTTATATACGTTGTAATTCCCTTGTGCCAAATGCTATGAAACCTTTGCTTCTATCATGAATATGTTCTGGAGAAAGAACTCATTTCTACCTTAATAACAGTGAAAGTCCCACATTTTTAGGTGCTATACGTCCCAAGTTATTAAAATTCTTTTATTAATTAGAAATGGACAATTGGACATTATATTATTCAGTTAAAAAAGTATTTAGATATATATGTAGTATAATAGAAAAAATTGCTACAGAAATAAATTGTGTTTCAAAATATATTAGTGTGGACATTCATTTTTCAAATAATAAAATATGCAATGTTATCATTTGATTATACTTTATTACATTAATATGTGTACATCATATTTTGTATTCAGTTATTATTAAAATGAACATTAAATGTTTCCGGTATGATAGTTAATTATTTTCAGTATTACAATTTAGTATTAGATTGATATTCTCATATTATGTCAGATTTTATTTTGTGCTCGTTGAGTAGTCTTAACTCAGCCAGAATAAATAAAACATTATTATGTCTGAGTCACTAGTTTATCAGCTTGAGTTAAATCACGAAAAAAAAATCTGTGAATATAAAAATTAAGAATAAAATAGCATTGTGTATAAAACTACTGTAGGGTTACTTGCATTACTTTTTAATAGTTTAATATGACTTTTAATTATTACAGAGTGATCTACCTATCTATAATGGCATTGCCCAATGTTGAGCCATAGCCTCTCCTTTGTTAAGAGTTACTAGATCAAGTTAATTTAGTTACCTTATTTGCCCATAGATGTCATGAATGGCATGCAGTCAACATACCGTTTCAATGAGGCATCTAGTAGGCAACTAAGGCATTACTAGGATGTGAGGTTGGTAAATTTTGCTTAGAGGCATTTTTATTCAGGCTTAAAGCTCTTTTTTACGAGCCTGAAAATCTTCAGATTTGAAACCCATTGCTCAAAGGACTTGCTCCTTGGATTTTTCCATCCTAAAAAATCCATTGACCCCAGCCGGGTTTGAACCCGTGACCCTCGGGACCAGAGGCAAGGAGCATAACCACTAGTCCACTACGGACAATTTACAGAGTGATACTACATACTTTTTTGATTATTTTAAAATACATTTTTAAACTAATATCACTAGGAAGATGAAATGACATAACTATGTGCAGATTATAGAAAAAAATTGCAGTCAAAATGAAAATTTGAAAAATGAATAAAGTAATATATTATTGATCCCTATTAGGTTCGTCTTCCGGGCATATAGGCCGTGGTCCAGTCGTCATTCTACTCGACGTTTCGTCTACTACTGCGGTAGACATCTTCAGGAGATACTGCGTGCTCTCTGTGAACTCCTCAACAGTCGGCTGCAGACTGGCTGGTCGTTGGAAACTCTCTCCCTATTTATAGGCACGCCCCTGGTGGAGAGGCGGTTTTCTGCGCGGTCCGTGTTGCGTGCTGTTTTGTCCAGGCTTGTCGCTAGCAGAAGTCATAGGCTTCGTTGTCGTATTGTGCAGTGCCGGGATCCAGATTTTGTTTATCTTCATGGTTTCTTCTTTTTTGTTAAAGGAATTTTTGTGTTTATATATTTCAATGGCTTCTCTGTACAGTCTGGTGTAATAATGAGATGTTTGGGACAATACCTGTGTTTCTTCGAATCTTATTATATGTTCTTGGTTGTTCATCCAGTGTTCCGCTACGGCTGATTTTTCCTTTTGTTTTAGTCTGCAATGCCTCTTGTGTTCTTGCAATCTTGTGGTAACCATTCTTTTTTGTTGTGCCGATATAAACCTGTCCACAACTGCAAGGGATGCGATATATACCGGCAGTACTTAACGGATCTCTTGTATCTTTGGCTGGGCGCAGTATATTGCTGATTTTTTGTGTTGGCTTGTAGGTTGTAGATATGTTATATTTATTTAATATTCGACCAATTCTCTCCGTTATTGTCTTGATATATGGTAGGTACACCTTACCCTTTGCCTCCTCCTTGTTCCCATTTTCGGATTTGAATTTATTGGGATTTATGGCTCGGCGAAAATCTGTTTTGCTGTATCCATTGGATTGAAACGCTGCTTGGAGATGATTAATTTCTTCTTGTAGATACTGTGGTTCCGAAATCCTTTTGGCTCGTTCCACCAGGGTTTTAATTATTCCGCGTTTTTGTCTGGGATGATGGTTGGACCGCTTATGTAGGTATCTGTCTGTGTGAGTCTTTTTCCTGTATACCTTGTGTCCAAGTGTCATGTCTTGGTTTCGAATTACTAAAACATCCAAAAACGGTAGACTGTTGTTCTCTTCTCTTTCCAGGGTGAATTGGATGCTGGGACAAATACCATTTAAATGTTGCCTGAAGTTATCAAGTTCTTCTTCACCATGCTCCCAAATGACGAATGTGTCGTCCACATATCTCAGCCATACTGAAGGTCTTAATGTAGCATTCTCCAAGGCCTGTTTTTCAAATTTTCCCATGTAAAATTGGCTATTACGGGGCTTAATGGACTTCCCATGGCCACGCCATCTATTTGCTCGTAGAATATTCCTCTCCATTGGAAATACGATTCTGTGAGGCATATGTTATACAGCGCTACTATGTCTGGGGGAAAGAGAAGAGAACAACAGTCTACCGTTTTTGGATGTTTTAGTAATTCGAAACCAAGACATGACACTTGGACACAAGGTATACAGGAAAAAGACTCACACAGACAGATACCTACATAAGCGGTCCAACCATCATCCCAGACAAAAACGCGGAATAATTAAAACCCTGGTGGAACGAGCCAAAAGTATTTCGGAACCACAGTATCTACAAGAAGAAATTAATCATCTCCAAGCAGCGTTTCAATTCAATGGATACAGCAAAAACAGATTTTCGCCAAGCCATAAATCCCAATAAATACAAATCCGAAAACGGGAACAAGGAGGAGGCAAAGGGTAAGGTGTACCTACCATATATCAAGACAATAACGGAGAGAATTGGTCGAATATTAAATAAAATATAACATATCTACAACCTACAAGCCAACACAAAAAATCAGCAATATACTGCGCCCAGCCAAAGATACAAGAGATCCGTTAAGTACTGCCGGTATATATCGCATCCCTTGCAGTTGTGGACAGGTTTATATCGGCCACAACAAAAAGAATGGTTACCACAAGATTGCAAGAACACAAAGAGGCATTGCAGACTAAAACAAAAGGAAAAATCAGCCGTAGCGGAACACTGGATGAACAACCAAGAACATATAATAAGATTCGAAGAAACACAGGTATTGTCCCAAACATCTCATTATTACACCAGACTGTACAGAGAAGCCATTGAAATATATAAACACAAAAATTCCTTTAACAAAAAAGAAGAAACCATGAAGATAAACAAAATCTGGATCCCGGCACTGCACAATACGACAACGAAGCCTATGACTTCTGCTAGCGACAGCCTGGACAAAACAGCACGCAACACGGACCGCGCAGAAAACCGCCTCTCCACCAGGGGCGTGCCTATAAATAGGGAGGGAGTTTCCAACGACCAGCCAGTCTGCAGCCGACTGTTGAGGAGTTCACAGAGAGCACGCAGTATCTCCTGAAGATGTCTACCGCAGTAGTAGACGAAACGTCGAGTAGAATGACGACTGGACCACGGCCTATATGCCTGGAAGACGAACCTAATAGGGATCAAGACGCCGGCCGTGAAAGCCTACAGTTATAATATATTATTTATCTAATATATTTCGTATATTTGACTTCCAATCAAAAAGTTTGTATTTACAAGATAAATAATATTCATAATAATAATTATAACAACATTCATTATTATTTTGTTACAAAAGCAGTAAAAATAATTAAAGAGTATCATGTTTCTGTCATCAGTGATAAATTGCAGTTGAGGTCAGTTAAGAAAATAAAATTGAAAAGCAAAGAATTCTCTCTTTTTGGTTCAGCACAGCAGAATATTCATATTATTTTATGTAAAGTGAATAAGTTGTATACTATATTTGAAGAGAAACATTTTTGCCTAGACCGAGATTCGACCCCGGGACCTTTGGCTTTCCCGGCCATATGCTCTACCAACCGAGCTACCGAGGCAAGTTGCGTTCTAGACGAAAATTCTTCTCTTTATATGTTGTAATTCCCTCGCGCCAATTGCTTTGAAACCGTTGCTTGTATCTTTGTATAAGGCGGCCTCTTAGTTAAGAAGACATTAATTGGGAATTTAACACTACTTTATAAAGCCAGTAGGGCTTCTATTGATGTTTATATTATTAATTTAACATTTCTCACCTAAGGATAAATTATATTTGAAGAGAGAATTTTTTGCCTAGACCGAGACTCGAACCTGGAAACTTTGGCTTTCTGAGCCAAATATATTATTATTATTTACTATTATTGTATACTATTTATTTACTTAATTAAAATTTGAGAACATAATATTGAGAGTATCTATTGTATTTCTACACTCAGTAAAAAGCAGTGTTTAATCATAAAATTATATAGTATTATTCCATTTATCCGGTGTGGAAAGCAACAGGAAGCTACCACACCTACAATTCCCTAGTAAAGCTGCAAGCATAGCATGAAAATGCTATGATTGCAGTGAAAGACCTGCCCTCGGGCAGAAGATTACTATGGATGGATGGATTCCATTTATAACAACAGTTAAGAAACATTTATCATAAGTAATGCCACTAGTGATTTCCAATTTATCTAGATAATTTGGAAATCAAGAGTGGCATTTGTTAGGACTATTTAATGAATAAAATTAAGCTGTTTACTCACAAATCATTGTTTAACAATAGTTATTTTAAAATATTTATATATTTAATGTAAACGGCTATGTTTGAAAACAAATGAGAGAATGTGAGGTTATGTTCATTCACTGCTGCTTGATCATATTATTTGTTGCCAAATAAGATCGCAATATTGTAAGAGTGCACCCAAGTGGAGAAATAATGAAACACATCAAACTATATATCATAATTAACATTACAGGCTATTCATTTATTTTTTTAGCAAACAACTCAGTAAAATCAAGGCATCTATTCATTATTTGCTATATTCAATGTATTTGTTGGAGAAAAATAATGCTTTGACCTGTTCAGAACATTAAAAAGGAGGAGCTTTCTTTATCACAAAAGCAGGAGCTGATAAAGAGAAATCGATAAAGAGCGTGGTGAAACACGACTGTCATTGGTTGTAAAACAACATTCATTGAAACGTGATTGGTCATTGACTAGCATTTGTGGCATGAGTTAAATAGTCACAATATATTATTTAAGTTCTGTAATTAGAGTATGATATGCACATAGGTTTAACTGTATCATAAAGACTGGCATTGCACTGAGCAACAAAAAAGAAACTTTTTTTTTGTCTCAGAAAGCAAAATATGCGATTCTGATAGTATTTTTTCTCCTGAATTCAAATATGATATCAGTTTTTCTCCATCACGCAAGGTTTCCGAAAGATTCCATCCTTTTAGCCGGGGAACCAAGCATTTCAGACTGGCTTTTGGATAACTTTAAATCTCATATGAGATCGTTAAGATCATCTTGATTCAATAAATGAGGCTCAGATTGAACAGCTTTGTTCAAAAGTTGTATCACCAAAATCTGTTTCTTCTTTCTTACTTCAATCAGAATCTGAGCTCTCTTCATCTAATGTCACATGTACTGGAGGCTTTGGTATGGGTAATTCTTTGCAGTGTGGAACTGGTCTCATTGCAGATTGCAAGTCAGGGTACACCACTGTATATTTTGATTTTGAAGTAATCCCTTTAATATTTGTTAAGCAGAAATAACATCAGAGGAGTGATCTTTGGGTTCCTTCTAAATCATAGGGATAGCAAATGGCATTGGCGTGTGCCATTCTTCCATGCAGTGAGAAGCCTACTACACGATAAACAACAGATATGTGGGGCCCAGGTCCTTGTTTGGTCCCCCACTTTACACCCAAAATAAAGTTCATAACACTTTTTTACTAATGGAGTAAGGTTTCGCCTTTGGGACGTCACTTCACCACATATATAGCAAAAGTTGTTAGGATGATTTAAACAAACTCTAGGCATTTTGTAACTTACAACAAATTAAAAGAAATAAATTTGTAAATATGTAATATACAATAATCCAGACACAACACACTCACAATTATGTGTTTACTGGTTCACTGTTATCTCACAACTAACATCATTCTAATGAATGATGCTACCAATGATACCATTTGAGTTAGCTCATTTGGATTTATATTACAATGGACAAATGGACAAAAAAACGTTTATTCAAAAAATAATTATTTAAATCCATTAATTGAAATTGAAATAAAAAAACTGTGGGTGATGGAGAAATTCCAAATACATATTTGAAAACATGATAAAAAACTGCATTAAGTACAACTATTGGTACTCATGAGACAAAAATCATATTGACCAGTGTTATATTCATTTTATATAATGTAAGATAGTGGAAGAAGAGCTACTAAGGACCATTGGTAATATTAAGAAATTGGGGCTAGATGTAAATATCAATAAAACTAAATACATGGTCACATATTGAAATTCGTTATATAGTGAAAATCGATAGTTTATGATGAATGAAGGCAATTTGAATAAGTGGCTGATTTTAAATATCTAGGAATAATAAATATAAATGAGGTGGAGACAGAAATTAAACATAAGCCCAATTCTGGAAATGCATATAGGGAAGTTCGGATAATGTGGACCCTCTGTTTGAGTGGACCCTCTGTTTGAGTGGACCCTGTTAATATCTTCTTTAATTGGTGTTGCTCTCAAACAGAAAATATTTTAACTTTTTCCCCTCGTCAGCTTTGATGGGTACAAGGCCAGTTTCTTTTATTCTTCGTGCAAAGAAGGGTTTATTTGTGATATTTATGAAAATTACCACTTTAAAAGTTTTTCGAGCTAAGAATCAATTCTTAATTTCTGCTATTGAATATTACAAATGTTGGAAAAAACTTCTAAATATATTATACTATGTAGATGCTGTTTTAATATACGGTACTGAAGGGTTTGGTTTGATATTATGTGACATGGAGGCTGTATGAAATAATTAAACATAACAAAGGAATTCGATTAATTTGGACCCTATGGGTCCACTTTACACGAATATGTATATTTTATCAATGGGGATGCTATCTGTACAAACCATTCACTTAAATAATTTTATTTAATATCCTTGTAATTTTACTAAACCCAAAGACTGTCGCTTTCTGCAATTGAATGATGCGTGAATGTTATAATCAACAATAATTTTTCAGAACATTAAATAAAAATCAACTCTTTTTAAATTATGATCAGTCATAAATATTTTCAGATTAATCTGTGCCTGTCTGTATAAATTAATAGAATAAATAAACTTAAAAATAGACTAGAAGCTAAAGTGGACTCTGGGGTCCATTTTATCTGAATATGGAAGTTAAAGTGGACTACAGGTTTGATAGTGTTTGTTAATTAATTAGTGGATTGAGAACAAGTAGATATCATATACATAATTATAAACCTAAATGTTGTTATCTGAACATAACTTTTTCTAGACAGGTGAAAATACTGGCACATATTTCAATGACTATTGCAATTGGAAGAAAATCCCAGAATTCCAAGAATTTGTTGAACATTCACCTGCAGCAGAAATTGCTGGCAATCTCATGGAGTGTGAGGTAAGAAGCTCTTTAGCCTGGATATTATTTGAAGTATTCCAAAATTAGAAAATTTTTACACACAAATACATGCAGAAATATATTAATAACTGATTTGTTTTAGTATGTATGTCAAGAATCTCACAATATTTCAATCACTATGAATACTATTGTGATTATGATTAATTGTGCTTTAAAATCATTAGTCATTAATTATTCTAAAATCATTAACTCAAAATTTATATTGAAATAAAAATATTCAAAGATGTTGATAAAATTATTCAGGATGTGAATTTCTGCACAAGTTTAAAAGTTACAGAAATATTCTAAGATACTGTTATTGAAACTCTGGAAATAATAGATTTATTGCTCCAGGGGACTCTGTTGGTAAACATGATACAAAATTACTGAATGTTATGGAGAGAGGTAGGGAAGTTTAGCTTCTGATAGAATTACAAAGAGACAAAGCAGTTAAAAAAGTACTACCAGTATATAGAAATGTACAATAGAAGAAGAGGGTCGAATTCATCAGAGGTAATATGGCATAATGTGAGTTGAGGTCTATTTTAATTCCTATAATAATCCAGATGTTAATGTCTGTAAATTAAAATATTGTTTATGTTCAATTTAAAAGAATAACTTCTTGATTAAGATAATAATATGTTTAAGTTAATAACTATGAAAAATTAAATAATATTTCAAACTTAGTAATTTTTAAGTTAAAGTAAAAATAAGAGATTTTGGTTAAACATGGATCTTGCTATCCATCTATTTACGTATGTAGATCATCAAATATGGCCATCGGAGAACTATGAAGTTCCTTTTGGGTGATTAATAAATTTTATTAAATGAGTCAAGGTTAAGCTTTCAGCCCCACTAATTTTGAAAAAGATTTCCAAAAAAAAATTACAAATAGTGTGTAAGAGTGTTAAATGATATCAGGATGTCGATAGATGTTTGTTCGTTGTTGCAAGTTGAATATTGGTATGAATCTGGTGAGCAGCAGAGATGAAATTTCGATGCAATTTAGTGTTGCGTCTGAAGCACTGGAAAGTAAGAAAAAGTCATTTTGGTGCAACATGGGTCTTGCTAATTGGATCATAAATGTATTTATAATAGATTGGTTCGGAATTGTTTAATGACAAGCTACTTCACTCTCTCTCCCATTTATTAAAGCATTTATCATAAGTAATGCCACGAGTGATTTCGAATTTATCTAGAGAATTTGGAAATCAAGAGTGGCATTGTTAGGACTATTTAATAAATAAAATTAAGCTGTTTACTCACAAATCATTATTTAAATATAGTTATTTTAAAATACTTATATATTTAATGTAAACGGGTGATGTTTGAAAACAAACGAGGAACATTATTTTTCATTTGTTCATCACTGCAACCAGATCATATTTATTGCCAAATAGAATCGCAATATTGTAACAATGCACCCTAGTGGAGAAAAAAATGGAACACATCATTACAGGTTATTAATTAATGTCTGATGTCCTATGATGTAAATGTGTCAATTCCTGGGAAATAATACGTTTAAGAAAGTGCAAACAGTGGTTTCTTTTTTTTTTTTGGTGGTATAATCAATTGCTACGAATGTTTTTCTATTATATCTCGCAAGCAAATCTGGTTACATTCATGCAGTATACAATCTGCGAGCTACTTGATGGTATTAGGATAAAAAATTACTGTGATTGGTTGTAAATCAAAATTCATTGAAATGTGATTGGTCATTGACTGCCATTTGGGGCATGAGTTAAATAATCTCTACAAAATGGTTATTGTAGAGTTATAAATGTGGTTCAATATGTAATCTATCTAAATTGTTACTTGTTAATTATTAAATAAAATATATAAAACCAATTTATAACCTGTTACCCAGAACTCAAACATTTAAGATGATTATTAAACCAATAGAAAATCCAATGCTTCAACTGCATGCGCTACCTTTAGTAATTCTACCAACTTAAGTTAAATTATAAAGTAATGAAATCCTCTGTACTTAACCTCCCATCACAACCTAGACTCGAATTTAATCCTATTTAAATTAATTAAAAATTATCTTTAATCCTATTTAATATAATGCATAAATTCTTCTCTCCTAGTGCTACAACAACAGATTTCTTAACCTTAATTAAATATCAACCTTGAAAACACTCCTAGAATTCCACCTGTTGAGATTCCATTTTGATCCCTTAAGATGAATAAAAGCAAGCTTAACTGAAACAATATAAAGATCGCCTTGAAATATAAACCTTTGTTTTGTAAAAGTGATAATTATTGTAGTTCAGTGGGTGAAATTCTACAATGGACATGTTCTGAACAAAGAACCTGGAACTGAAAAAAAACCTACTCCCTGGCATCATGATCAGTCATATTATCCTATACATGGTGATAAGGTACTGTTTAACACCAGTAAGAAAAATGAAGTTTTTATAATCCTTTGGTTAATGTATGTTTGGGTCTAATGCAAATTTTATTACAAAAGATTGCACACATAATAGATACATTGGATTCATGTGGTAGGCTTTTAATCTATTTATTATATTTGAACGAAATCATTGCATCGATATTTACTTGTATTGTGAGTATAGGAAGAGAGTAGTATGTTAAGTGTTGGCGTAATATGTGTTTGTTGTAAAGGAAGGTCAATGAAGCGAACGGAGAATAACATATGGACTTAGGAAGGGTTTGGAAATTAATCAAGCATTTGGAGCACAATCTAGTGATCAAAAATTTTATACTAACACTCTCCTGAGATTGATATTTTTACAATTACAAATTTAAATTCCACTGGGTATTTAACCTAAATTGCTGGTTAGGAGGTGGACATGATTGAATTTTATTTTAAACGATATTCAATTACTGCATAAAAAGTGAACTGGTCATTGAAATTTGTTGGAAATAACACTATGAGGCATTAATATTTAAATATGAGGTATAACTTTAACGATATTATATTATTTTCGGCCATTGAAAGCTAAAGTGAAAACTGGCATATAGTTAAATCTTTGAGAAAAAAAAAAGTCAGTAATAAAAATGTTGCTTATAATAAATGTAAAGAAATGAAATGTGGAATTGAAAACTTATCACAAATGGAGATACTTGCTTTATTCTCTCTATTGTAAATAACCTTAATCTCGAGGGAAGTGGAGGGTAAGAGATTCAGGTTTATAGTATAGAATATTTAAAAAATCTTATGTGCAATACTCGTATAATAAAGGGGAAATAAGTATTTTTTCAATATTTAGAAAATATAATATCCAAGCTTTAGTTTTACTTCCTAAACATAAAGTGGTTTGAAAAGGTAATAGGGACTTCTTGGTCCTGACCAAGTCAAAACCCTTGTGGTTAGTTTTGGTAGAGTCCAAAGTGCTCCATTTAGCCAAATCCATTCTTCTCACTTTCACATGAGGTCCCTTGGGATCAAATTGCATAATTGTAGAGAATGTTAAGTTTACAATGGAGGATGTAACTTTGAACAGAAAACTTCCAATGGACAATAACTTAAATTGAGTAACTGATTTTAATTTTTATGAGGCCAACTACAATGTCATCTACAGTTGGAATTAAAAATAACAATTAAGTAAATAATTGAAAGAATAATTCACAATGAATGTGACAGGTATGTTCCATCTGGATGCCTGTGGATCCAATTCCACTTGACAGTACTCTGCGCCTTGTGCGAGGATCTCATCAGTGGGGCTGGTTTAAGCCCAGAAAGTTTGCAACAGAAAATGACTATTTACCACAGATCCTCCCTGACTCCTATGATAGTATTCCTGTTGAAGAGATAGATTCTGGAAAGCATTACATCTTAGAATGGTCAATTGAGGTGTGTACTTTCAAACAGTAGGTTCAAAATTTCAATAATATCTCATTACTATCTTATTTTTTAATTTAATTAATTTGGATATACCTTTGGCCAAGTTTGAAAAGTATAATATACATGTCAGCCTTTGAGTATTAAAATGGTCATGTCCATTTTTCACCTTCCAAGAACACTGAATTTTCTTCTAAATACTGGTTTAAATAATATATTACAAATAATAATACAAACAACAAATATTTTAATGTTTTTTATTAATTTCATACATCTCAATGACGGATAAATCATATTCGAAGAGAAAAAATTATACACTCAGACCGGGGTTCGAACCCAGGACCTTTTGGCTTTCCGGGCCAATCCTCTACCGACTGAGTTACCTGAGCAAGTTCCGATCTAAATAAAAATGATTTATGCATCATTGAGATGTATGAAATTAACAATAAACATCGAAAGAAGCTGTACTGGCATTATAATGTAATATAAATATTCCCAAATAAATGTCTTCTTAATAAAGAAGCCGCCATTTGCAAAGATAGAAACGAAGGTTTCATAGCATTTGGTGGGCAGGAATTAACAACATATATAAGAGAAAAATTTGCATTTAGATCAGAACTCGCTCAGGTAGCTCAGTCGGTAGAGAAAGCCAAAGGTCCTGGGTTCGAGCCCTGGTCTCAGCATTTAATTTTTCTCTTCAAATATAACAAATATTTTATTTATTTTAATAGACACTAGAAAAATACAATTATAAACATAAATGTACTGTTGCACAAACAGCAGATGTGTTCATTTGAACCAAAAGTGGACATGGCACATTTTAATACTCAAAGGCGCATATAATTTCTCTGTTTTAAATCATATATAGCCAAAATGTATATATAAGACCAACTTTTATACAATACCAAACAGAAGTGGATAATATTTTTTTTGTAAAAAAACTAATGTTCAGTAAATGAAAGTAAGAGCCAAATCAAAATTTACAAAAAAATTACTGGACAAATATTCTGGAAAATAACATATTAATAAAGAGTGGCATAGCATCCATGGAAACTTGCAAGCAGTGCTCCTACTGTGTTTTTTCCATGCATTATTTTTTATCATATTACTTTTTGTCTGCCTTGGTATAATAAGCATAAAGTTAATCAATGAATTTTATTTTCAATTAATGTAATTTAACTGCTAGGAAATGTGATGTGGCAGCAATGCTCTCCCTAAATATGTAAATCTGCAAACTGTGACGAAACATCCTCTCCATCTATGGTTAAGAGATGGTCCTGTTGTGACAGCTTCAGGCATTTATATACTATATATAATATATAGTATATAAATGCCTGAAGCTGTCACAACAGGACCATAAAAAAACATGAATGGGATTATGATTTTAAATCACCTTCTTGTTCCACCATTCAGGCTTACTAATATGTTAAAAATTAAAACTGTCCATTTCATAGTAAGAAATACATTACCACTTATCAAACTGTATGGATGGGGGGGGGCAGTTGATTGCAGTTGGCTGAGCTTCATGAGCAGTTTTTTGTCTCACCAGTAATTTGATAATTTAATGCTATAGCAAGTTGGTTCTAGTAACAGCTCCTTGGATTTGAAGTATAAACTATTCACTGACTATGGAAATAAAATTACAAAATACCCAAATTTTTAAGAAAGAATTAAAATTATATTTTGATGGAAAAGTACATCATATACTGGTACCTTACTTTCGAGCCCCGTGGGGGTCAGGATTTTTAAACTGACCCAAACCCTCTGGCGGCACTATGGTCCTGGGGTCGACTCAGCCTCCAACTGAAATGAGTACCAGACACGTGTTCTGGGGGTAAAGGCGGCCGTCACGCAGGGCTGGCAACCCGGCTGGCATCAAGTGCTGATTGTCTAGAAAAAGTGGGAGCCTTAATCTCCTACTACCCCAAAGGCCTACTGAGGCCTGTCATGGGATCTCTTTACTTTACTTTACCTTACTTTTATGGATTCATTAATTAAATTAAATTAAATTAGATTAATTAATTATTCTGTAGAAACGCTATTTTCATTTATCTTTAATATTTCTGCAACTAAAAGTAAAATGATCATTGTGGACTTCAAAAAGTAGGTAAACATTATAATGTTATATTCTACTTACTCATGAACTATTATATAGACAAAAATAGTTTACACAACTCGAATATTCATGGTACACTATTGATGCAGTATACCAACATTGAAATAATAACGTTTAAAATGTAAAGAAAAAGGGAAATATTAAAAGTACATTAAGATGATTGATTAATCCGTATCGTCCTACTGCAGCATATGGGTGCTTCCCTGGCAGAAATTTTTCTTAATGAGACAAATTTAATTATACTACAGATATCAGTAAGGGACATTGCCTCAAATAGACATCTAGTAGGAAGCTAATTAGTCAGATTAATGAAGGTCGGTTAAGTTTTACTCAGAGATCCTGTTATTCAGGCTTGAGGTTCTTTTAACTCCATGGCATGGCAGATCTAGAAGGCCCTTGGTCTATCAGCCGGCTCCTGGCCTCACATCCACATGTGTTAATCACAGAGGTAGACGATAATCCAACTAGTGTAAGGGTGATTTGTGGTTAGTATGTCGCGTCCCTCAGCCATTATAGATAGTTTCTCAAACTGGAGCTGCTAATTATTGTAGCTACCCAAATTCCTCACGATTCTGGGTGAACACCGGTCCTATTAGTTGAGAAAATTTCTTTCCTCATGGTGACTCGAACCAGCGCAAGTTCCGTAGTTGTGCGCCTTAATCACTCGACTGCGGCGCGGGATTGAGGTTCTTTTACCAACCTGAAATCTTAAGGACTCGGGACCCATGACTTAAGTCTCTCCCAGAGGACTTTTTTCTTGAATATTTCCATCCTAAAAGTTCGACGACCCGGCCGGGTTTGAACCCGCTATCCTCGGAACTAGGGACAAGGAATATAACCACTAGATCACCACGGCCATCAAAAGTGAATATAGCAAATGTAATTTTATTACCTTTTATATGAATCAAAATAAACAAATAAAAAGTAATTATTTTGTTTTGAGAAAAGCCTGGAGACTGTGTAGTGTTTCATATGAGGACCATTCATGGAGCAGCCGGCAATTCATCTTCAACTCATCAAAGAAGAGTTCTAGCTACCAGATGGTTGGGTAAGTTACAAAAAATGTAATATTTCATTCTCTTGTCATATATTGTGTTTAGATTTTAATTAAGTTCATTTTAATAAAACTGAAGTGAAATTACATAAAAATAAATATTTTCAAAATTGTAATATATACTACTGAATTTTCTGTCTGCTGAAAAAAAAACAAGAAAAGTGAACCCCTCTATTTACTGATATTAGGTTGTTTGATAAACTTTCTGAACATTAGAAAAATTACCTCTGCTAGATTTAAAAACTTTAATCAATTATAAAAATACATTAAAGTTTTATTTCATATAAATTTCTTTTAATTCTCAATATTTTATTTTATGTACTAGCATTCTCACTATCACAGTTCTGGTGAATTAATAGCTATAATGTTCGTTTCTGGTTCTGGGACTCAGTATTCAAACCAGCCAGAGTTGATGTATTTTTAAGGATACAAAAATTCTTCAGTATAGCTTCCTTCAGAAAGGAAGCAAACCCAAGGATCCTGAACACCAGATCTAAAATAAGAGTTTTTCCTTTTCTTCTTTTTACTCCTCTTCTTTTCCTTCCTCCTCTTTTTCTCCTATATATTTTATCCTACTTCTTCCTCTTATTACCCTTTTTCTTCATATTTTTCTATCTCTTCTTCCTATTTTTCACTAAGCACTATACTCGAAGATAAATTTTGATCTTCTCAACAATCTTCTTCCATTTTTCGAAATTTTGTATAATCTTGTTCCAATAATTTTCCTTGATTTATTTTAAATAATTTAAAATATCATCTTCCATTTGTTTTCTGGTCTACCTAATTTCCTGCTTTCGATTAATTTCCGTTTGTAATTTATTTTACTACCTGTGGTCTTGTATTATATTTATGTGACCAAATCAGCCTAGTCTATATGATCTTATATGATTTAGGCCTATGCTTTTTGTTATTTACACATTTATTTAACTGCTTTTAGGCGGATACGTGGCGCAAGCGGTTAGACGCTCGCCTCTCACCACTGGGGTCGCGAGACCGAGTCTCGGTCACTCCATGTGGGCTTTATGGTGAACGAAACGGAGCTTTGACAGGTTTTTTCGGGGTTTCTCCCATTTTCCCCTGCCACAAATTTCATTAAAAAATGTATCCATATTCATCTCCTCCATTTCATTCATCCGCTCCTGTGACAGTCTGTCAGACCTGGTCGGCCGGCACTCTTGTCGTTCACAGACCTCTGTAAAATGGAGGCTTCATCTCATCTCATCCCTCGACCCGATCCTAAGTTGAAGAAGATATTATTGTTATTATTGATTTTTATTCTCTAAGACCACAATTGATTTTATTTCAAATGTTAGTAGTCTAGTTAATAAATGTTCTAAGACCCATGCTTCTCTAGTAATAGTTAACAACATGTTTGACTGTTGTTTCAATTTAGTTCTTTTTATATCAATTTACTTTAAAAATATTCAAATTAGCACTATGTACTTTACTGCCAAGAATAGATATATTTTAAATTTCTTATTCTTTGTCACCTAAGAAAGTAAAAAATTAATTATAGTAAATTAATTTTATTTTTTAGGTGATGATGCAAGTTTAGCAGTAAGACCCTGGGAAGTGTCACCTCCACTTGAAGCAGTATTTGAAAATCCGCCATCCATTGAACAGCTTCCAACTATATGGAGATTACAAAAGTGATAATCCATTTTTTTCATTAATTCGAATTCATAATAATTGAATAGACGATGAAACCAAACCACATTCGGTGAACAAGAATAAAAATTAAGTAAAGCTTATTATAATGACTTCCTCCCCGCAATTTTATAGAATTCTTCTTTAATATCATATGTTATTATTTACTACATTATTCAGTGTTGTAGGCCTATATGAAAATAAATTCCTCCTATATTTACTCTGAGAAAGTGAAGATGTTATTCCTTCAATATTAAAAACTAAAAGGCTACGCTTCAGTACTTGTGAATTGAGAAAATATGCAGTTATGATGATAATCTCTCCAATTTTGATACCTTGTGCCAGTAATCGTTAATATACAGAGCTATTCAGAAAGAAGGAACAGACTTCAAACATTTATTTCTTCTAAATTACAAACAATGGAAACACAATTCCAATGTTCTTGGAAAGAGAAAAGCTCAAATGTCACTATATCATGTATTCAATATGAGCACCATGTGTTACACGACAAATATCAAAACGGTGGCTCATTTCTTGCCACACACGAATCAGCTGGTCTCTAGTTATCGAATTCACAGCTTCAACAATTCGATGTCGCAGATTTTCAAGAATGTCAGTCATAGGGGGGATAAAAACACGGTCTTTTATGTATCCCCACAGATAAAAAATCACAAGAGGTTAGGTCTGGTAACGTGGGAGGCCACCGGCGATGAAGTTGATCTTCTGTTCTTCCTCTTCCAATCCAACGTCCTGTTGTGTCGCCATTTTGATACAAACAATCAACATGACAAGCAACAGTGCAAATGCGGCCGTGATCAGAACTTCAAACTTTTCTCTTTCCAGAATCGTTGGAATCATGTTTCTATTTTTTTGTAGTTTGGAAGAAATACATGTTTGAAGTCTGTTATTTCTTTCTGAATAGCCATGTATGATAGAGCACCTTCAATGCTTGATTAATAGTTAAATCAACTATTATTAACTTGAAACCAAGATATATGAAACATAGTCGCTAATTATATTTGAAGAGAAAAATCGTCAATAGTCGCTAATATTGAATTAAGCAAGTTATGCAAGTTTAGATACACGAATAAAATATATAAATTAATAGACCTAATATGTAAGTAAACGATTAATAAATTGTGACAAATATTTGTTACAAAGTCTTCTTCTTCTTCACGGTTTAGGCTTATTTACTAGCCTGTTCCGGCTCCAAATTGCTGCTCTTTCCATCTTTTCTTTGGTCTTCCCAAACTTCTTCTTCTTACTCGTGGTGAATAGCTGTATGCTGCTTTTGGTACCGTATTCTATTCTCATTCATCCTTGCCAAGTGTACTTTCCAGTTTGTTCTGTATTTCACTATTGTTTTGTTTAGATCCTCTACTTTTAGTTGTTGTTTTATTTCTGTGTTATGCTTGTTGTCTGTTATTTGATATCCTGCTATTGGTTTGAGGAATCTCATTTCAGGAGCTTGTATTTTGGCAGATTTTTGTTACAAAGTAAAATGTTAAAATATATACTTGGCAGGTGGTGCCATTGTCCGCAACTAGGTTAACATGAACACAAATTAATAACTGTAAAGCTATGGTTTATTATACAGCGTGTCGCGCCCGACATGACGCGAGCTCGCGTTACGCTCGGCGTGATGCTGGTTTCGCATGGAGCTCATACGGCACAGCGCTTATGTTTATGGAATTGTCGCCATATGGCACCACATATATGGGAAATCTAAATGACCAATGTTCATAATAAATTCCACTGCCAGGTCATTTAGAATACACACAAAATCCCGTGCAACAGCTGCCACAAAACCATGTTTGACATCAAATCAATATCCAGACTGTCACTAAAAACGGCCATGGCTTTATTCAACCCAAAAATAGTTCCCATTGCAACCTATGGAATAGACCTAATTTGGGAGAAGCTGAGTCTAAGAGATCTAATAATTTTGGAAGCAGTCAAATCACGATTCTTGAAAGCCGCCCTAGGTGTCTCAAAACACAAAAAGTCGAGGCTAACATATGAACTCGCCAAGGAACCCTTCTTCACAGAAGAACTGCGTATGAGGCTACCATCCACAGACAGCTCAAATAAACTACTTCAAGAAAGGGAGAAGAAGAGACAAGAGATATGGCTGGACTTTTATACAACAGAAGCCATGACAAACAGATCCTGGACCAACACCAATCAAGAATTCCGACACCTGGTGAAGTCAATAGCAGTGCATGGATATTACCACAAGGTATGCAAGATCAAGTGTTTCCACGATCCCGGCAACAACTGTGTGTGTGAACTGTGCGAGAAACCATGCGACCGTTACCATATAACCATCTGCAAAAAACGAGGGATATCCCTGGTAGAATTCTGCAAATAAACTATGTGAATCAAATCAATGACAAAACTTATGTAACATATATTTTCTGCACAACTGATGCGCATTTATTCTATTATTATTATAATAAATTCCCAAACGTGTTTATGAAAAATGGATGTATACAAACCTGTCCCTGCATAATCTAATAAAATAAATTACATACATACTTTTTAGTAAACTATAAACTAATCTGATGTACACTAAACTGATTGAACATGTATTTCTTAAAATATGTTTTGGAATTAAATGCAAATGTTGGTCATTCACACACATGTCCTGCCATCTGGTGGATTTAATTTTATAAGCGTTCGCGCATGCGCACTTCAATTCTAGAGAACTTAAAAAACCAATGAGAGGAAAAGTTATAATTTGTGTACATAGATAAACATATAATAATACTTTATAAAAAAGTTTTAAGTATCGTTGCAAAACGTTTAAAGTAGTACGAATTATTAGTAAAGACGGGAAATGCACCTAGAGCAACAGCATCATATGAATCAGAGATAGCCCACTACAGATATGAATGTTATATGGAAAATAATAGAACAAATTATTCTTAAGTTCTTAAATAAGCATATGGTTGATGATAATACCAAATTTTAGAATACTTCAGATTTTCACCAGACCAGTTTTATCAGGTTTAGAATTTAATAGAAGACGAAATTTATGTAAATATTATTTTAAATAAATTACCTTTTGTAATTAGTCTTGATGTAATTGGAATTATGATAGTTATTTGTACTGCACATCCATAATATCCCTAAGATACAATATAATATTTACAGCATTTAATTATTTCTTGACTAAGTTCAAGCCACAATAACTCTTTTTTCTGTACATCTCTGTACTCCTTCATACTCATGTCGTATAAAACACGATGGTTTGAAACGAAACTAATTACAATTTCATCATTGAAGTTGCTAAAATTACAAACCAAGCGCTCTTTTACCGACATTTTTGCCATGAAATCTTCGTTTGTTTTTAGCCTTTTTAGCAATGAGTACGGATAATAGTTTCTATATTCTTTGTTTGCGCTGGCAAATTGCGTCCCGGATTCAAGTGATTCAAATACACGACGCGACATGTCAGCGCAAAATATTTCGTGCCAGCGCTTTGCGTTGTAGAGAAACTACATCCATTTAAATACACGGGGAGCAATTTTTGCGCTGGCGCTTTGCGTCGTAGATAAACCATAGCATAAGCCTTTCGGAAACTGACATTCATCATCAGCAGAATAAATATGTGCTACTAACTTTTGTTCACGACGTTTTTGACATCAGCGGCCTTCCAGCGTCGAATTTTATCATAAGTATAGCCACGAGTGATTTCCAAATTTATCTAGAGAATTTGGAAATCAAGAGTGGCATTTGTTAGGACTATTTAACGAATAAAATTAAGCTGTTTTCTCACAAATCATTGTTTAAATATAGTTATTTTAAAATATTTATATATTTAAAGTAATGGCGATGTTTGAAAACAAATGAGAAACGTTATGTTTCATTTGTTCATCACTACAACCAGATCATATATATTGCCAAATAGAATCTTAATATTGTAAGAATGCACCCTAGTGGAGATAAAATGAAACACATCATTACAAGTTTTGAATTAATTTCTGATGTCCTATGTTGTAAATATGTCAATTATATTTTTCTGCAATGTTAATTCCTGGGAAATAATACGACGTATTATATAAGAAAGTGCAAACAGAGGTTTCTTTTTTTTTGTGGTATAATCAATTGCTACGAATGTTCTTCTATTATATCTCACAAGCAGAATCTGGTTACATTCGTGCACTATATATATATATATATATATATATATATATATATAATCTGGGAGCCACTTGATAAAATGAAAGCGATAAAATGAAAGTGATAAAATCGAGGTGAAAAACGACTGTGATTGGTTGTAAATAAAAATTCATTGAAATGTGATTGGTCATTGACTGTCATTTGGGGCTTGAGTTAAATAGTCAGTATTAAATGTTTGTTAGATAACTTCTATTATGCATTTTAATGAAAATTATGTATGTGAAACAGAAGAATTAGAGATTATCTTCAAACTGGTTGATTACATAACCAAAATAAGGTAAGCCTCCCTTACACTCTTTATCCTTGTATAAATATGATCCATACATTTCTTTTTACTTAAACATGTTTGGAACTTTTATAAAAGGGATGAGATTAAGAATTAAACAAGGAACAGATAAAAGAAGATAATTCTATGGCACAGACTACATTATCAATTTTCTATCGTTTTGGTATGGTCGGTAGAGTCCATATCTTTTATTCCGGCTGTTCGGGTTCCATAACCAGTGGATTTAAAATCTCCACTGTGGGTTTGGGTAGGCCTATGTGCCTGCTGTTTTCAACGGTGGCTTTTGCATACTGCTAACCACAGGCCCAGAGAGACGCGCCACTGTGTAAAGCTATGGTTTATCTACGATGCAAATCGCCAGCGCAAAAAAGTTGTAATCGCTTTTTTTTAAATGCATGTGGTTTATCTACAACGCTGAACGCTGGCGCGAAATTTATAAGCGGACATTGATGGCGTCATGTATTTGAACTACTATTGGATTTTCGACGCAAATTGCCGGCGTTTCCATAGACTACCGAATCTAGTATCCGTACTCACTGGTGTAATTGCTAAAAACAAAATGAAGATTTATGACAAAAATGGTCAGAAGAAAATAGTGCTTCTTATTTGTAAATTCAGCAATTTTTAACGACGAAATTTTAATTAGTTTGTAATAATTGTGTAGTTTTTTTGGTTAAAATATGGTGTAATATTGTGTAATATCGTGTAATATATTGCATATACATTTTATTCATATAATTCATATTTCTTGTTAAAAGTAAGAAAAACCTAACTTGTAATTTAGAATTTGTTATCAATGGGTAAACATTCTTACTATCATTATCAGAGTCCAAAGTAGGGATGGTGGTTCTTTTCCACATCCCAGTTACATCATGCTTACCTTGATTGTATAATTGTTACGACAATGTTATCTTATAATTTTATGTATATAAATACATAGGTCTGTAATTGACAGACAGACAGATTATTATTTTCATCGGTGTAACCGATAAGCTGTCTCATTTATTCTTCATTAAAGTCTGTTTTAATTGTCTACGCTCGTCTAGTACATTTTTCCATAGTTAGGTTTAACCCTATCTACCAACTACATCTCCGAAGATTTCCTGGTCCTGATTCCTATATTCTATCTTAAGCTATAAATTCTACTAGAACTTCAAGAAGATCTTCACTTCACAAAACACTAACTTCTTTTAATTCTGATTTATATTATAATTAATCATTTTTAATTATAGAAGGAATCGACCAGATACCACATGGTGGCAAGCGCGTAGGGATTGGAAAACCAGCGAGCAGTGAGACATCCGAAGGTGCGTACGAGCTGGAGAGACTCTTCAATTATTCCCAGATGATCTAGAGCCTATCCCGAGGGATCAACGCTCCAGAGGAACCCACAGGCGCAGTGGTACCCGTAAACGCACCAGAGGAAAGCAGACTGTGGTCCTGAGGCCAACACCAGCAGCCACCGACGCGCTCGAGGGACGTCCTTGGTGTTCAGCCGTTGGCAGCCTGCACCGCGAGAGGAGTCGCACCCTGAGGGGAGCTGAAAGGCCATCACTACGACTCTGAACTGTGCATCTCAGACCACCCTACATCTTTCTTTAGGTGAGTCCAATTCCATTATGGCAAGCGAGGGCGATATTGATATTAACGAGGAAATCTATATCCCTGTAGTTCAAGCAGTTAAGTTGATACCCCGAACATTCGATGGAAACCCCAAATATTTAAGAGAATTTATAGAAGGAGTAGAAGCTGCTATTCAGGTAGTCCATCCAACCAAACAACCCTTATTAATAAAGTTTATAGAATCTAAAATTTCAGGAGATGCTAAAGATAGACTTTTAGCTAGGACAGAGAGAGAAACATGGGTCCAAATTAAAGCAATATTGGAGGAGAACTTTTCTGTTAGGAGAACGTTAGAATACTATGCAGGTGTACTCTTTAATTCAAAACAAGGTACAAATGAAACAGTTGCACAATGGGGTTCAAGATTAGATGGAATAGCCATGGATTTAAGGAAAGAAGTTAGAAATCGATTAGAGAAGTTAGAACAACGTGATAATTCGAGATATGTAGAAGGAGGTCTTCAGCTGATAGGAGAATTTTTAAAAGGCACTTTCGTGGCAGGATTGAAGGACGATAAGATTAAGTATATAGTAAAGGCTAAGGGCGAAGAAGAATCATTAGCGCAGCTAATCGAAACCGCATTACAGGAAGAAAGCGAAGTAAAGTCCACGAGATTCAGGGGAAATCCAAATGGACAGGGATATTCATTCACAGGGGCAGTAAGAAAAGAATTTAGAAGACCATACGGGTCAGAGATAAAGAGAGAGGTTAACCTGGCCACAAAAGAAATAAGATGTTATAATTGCAACGAAATAGGACACATCAGTAGAGAATGTAGTAAGAGACCACAACCCCGTAGGCATGGAGGACGGGACAGAGCGGCTCTGGGAGGTCGCCAGGGAAACGAGAATTCGGGTTACCTGAGCAGTCGCAGGTAATCCTCCCGTCAGACTGTGCACCAGGACTCATGGAGTGCCTGAGGGATCATACTAGGGTAAATATGGTAGGGGAATTACCTGAACTAGTTGATCAGAATATTAAGGTTAATGATAGGATAGATAAAGCCGATAAAATAGTTAGTGACGCGAATGAGTCCCCAGATGACGGTGTCTGTTGGGCAGTGTCGCAAGGCGAACTGCATATGTTGACTAGAACGCCAAAAAGTGGGTTCTGTGACTGTGGGTCTAGCGTGGTTGGGGAACGCCAAGAGACTGTAGGCTCAAGTCAGTGTAATAATTCCTTTAGTAATTATAGAGGAACGCAAAGTAACGTGTTCCAGACCTCGAGGTGTAGCGTTAGAGGGAAACGTTACGGGTCATCCACAAGGGATCGAACTTGGGTTAGTGGATTTAAGGAAAAATCCAAGGACACCAAACCCACCTCGTTGGAGACAGCATGCTGTGAGGTCGAAGTAGGGACTCTTAAGGCTATTAATCAGTGGGACGCCTCTGGTTATGAACCGAGACCCTGGGAGATGTATGTCCTATGTGAACAGTTAAAAAGTGGCCTAGGTTTAGTATTGATAGATACAGGAGCACAAGTATCATTAGTTAGAGAAACGTCACTAAAGAGAAATATTATAAAGGATAACTGCAATATGAAAATACAAGGTATTGGTGGGAACTCTATAAAAGTACATGGGATAACTCAATTAGTATTGAATAATTGCGAAAAACATACAGTTGCTAATTGTCATATGGTAGATAAATTACCCAGAGATTTAGATATAATTTTAGGCCAAGACTGGCTCATGGAACAAGGTTATATGTTAAATAAAAAGATGATTCTTCCTCCGTATAGTGAAAATTTAATGGAATTTCCTACGAACGAAAAAGGGAACAGGTTCATAGAGCGGCAAGTTTTACAGCCAGGGTTAATTTGTGCTAACGGGATAACAAAATGTGATAAGACATTCACATGCCTAGTAATTAATTTAACAGCTGACGCACAGATAATAAAGAAAATACCAGAACTAATTAAACCGCCCACTCAAATAAGTAAAGAACAGAAAATATCAGTTAAAAATTCCGTACCTCAAAGATTAGATTTATTAAATAAAAATCTGAGACTTGAACACGTGAAGGAAGGAGCCCATAGTATACGAAAAATTTGCACAGAATACGCGGATATATTTAAGCTTCCGGGAGATAGACTAACGAGCACAACAGCTGCTACACATTCCATACCTACCCCTTCAATTCCTAAAGGAAGAGCAATAACTTTAAAGAATTATAGGTTAGCAGAGGCTCATCAAGAAGAAATTAATAAACAAGTTACACAAATGTTAGAAGACGGTATTATCGCACATAGTAAGAGCGAATGGAATTTTCCACTAATAGTCATACCTAAAAAGGAAGACGCGTCAGGGAAGAAAAAATGGCGAATCTGTATAGATTTTAGGAAGTTAAACGAAGTAACCGTAGGAGACAGCTATCCTCTTCCTAACATACAAGATATATTAGACAAAATAGGAAGGGCTAGATATTTTTCAGCGTTAGATTGCGCTAGTGGATACCTCCAGGTACCAATCGCCGAGGAAGACCAATGTAAAACTGCTTTTAGCACCCCTAACGGACATTTCGAATACAGGAAAATGCCCTTTGGAGTTAGATCGGGACCTGCTACATTCCAACGAATGATGAACTCAGTACTCCATGAATCCATAGGTAATAGATGCTTTGTATACATGGACGATATATTAGTAATGGGCGAAACCTTAGAAGAACATAATAAAAAATTACGGGAAGTGTTTAATCAGTTGCGGAAACACAATTTAAAGATCGAGCCTGATAAATGCGAATTTTTAAGAGAAGAATTAAAATACTTAGGACACGTAGTTACCGCTCAAGGAGTCAAACCCGATCCCAAGAAGATACAGGCAGTTACAGAATTTCCAACTCCAAAGACACCTAAAGACATAAAATCATTCTTAGGTTTGGCAGGATATTACAGGAAATTTATAGAAGAATTTAGTGCTATTGCAAAACCTTTGACTGAATTGTTAAAGAAAGATAAGAAATGGAAGTGGGAAGACCCAGAACAGAATAGCTTCAATAAATTAAAAGATAAATTAACAACAGCTCCACTGTTACAGTATCCAGATTTCACACAAACCTTTATAGTAACTACAGACGCTAGTGGATACGCTTTAGGCGCCATTCTTAGTCAAGGAACATTAGGAGATGATAAACCCATTGCTTACGCTAGCAGGACTTTAAATCAAGCCGAATTGCATTACAGCACGGTAGAAAAAGAACTTTTAGCGATAGTATGGGCATGCAGGCATTTTAGACCTTATTTACTAGGACGTAAATTTCAAGTAGTGACAGATCACAAAGGATTGGTCTGGTTATTTAAGGTGAAAGACCCTAGTTCGAGGTTAATACGATGGAAATTACAACTTTCAGAATTTGAATTCGAAATTCATTATAGGGCAGGTAAAAGACACGTAAACGCAGATAGTTTGAGTAGACATCCTGTAGAATGTTGCACATTGAATAGTAATCACGTAACTGAGGATCGTAAAGAGAAAATAATCAAAGAATTTCACAGCTGTCCAGTTGGAGGACATCTTGGAATCAATAAAACTACCGATCGAATTAAATTATACATAAATTGGCCGGGAATCGAGAAAGACGTAACTAATTACATTAAAACTTGTAAGATTTGTCAATTTAATAAAGATATGAATCGTAAAATCAAACAACCTTTAGAGGTCACGGACACTCAAAAAGAACCTTGGATAAAAATTTATCTAGACGTAGTAGGACCGCTTCCACTAACCGAGAGAAATCATAAATATATATTAACTTGTCAAGATAACTTAAGTAAATATTTAATTGTTATTCCCTTAAAGACACAAACAGCCGAAGAAGTAACAGAAGCTTTCGTAAACAATGTTATCTTAATTTATGGGATTCCTGATATCATATTAACTGATCAAGGAACAAATTTTATGTCCGATTTATTTAAAAGAATATGTAAACTATTTAAGATTCAGAAACTGAACTCTACTGCTTATCATCCTGAAAGTAATGGAGCTTTAGAAAGAACTCATAAGACTTTAGTAACTTACTTACGTTGTTTTTGCAATCCTAGAGGAGCAGATTGGGACAAATGGTTACCCTTTGCCAGTTTTACGTACAACACTACCCCCCATAGTATTACTAAATACTCACCCTATGAATTATTGTACGGAAGAAAATGTAAAATCCCAGGAATTTTACAAACTAAATCTCAACCTTTATATAATTACGAAGATCTAATTCTGAATGTAAGGAATAAATTGCAAAGTTGTCATGAGGTAGCTAGAGAAAGGCTTATTAAATTTAAAGAACAGCAACAATCGCGTGTGAAAAGCAATTATGTTGAATTCAAGGAGAATGATCTAGTACTTCTCAGAGTAGAAAATAGGAATAAATTAGATCCAATATGGAAAGGTCCATATGAGGTTAAGAATACTGAAGGTCACAACGTAATAATACAAAAATTAGGTAAACGCAAATATGAGACAGTACATTCAAATAGATTAAAGCTATATTTTCCTTTGCAGGGAAAAGAAAATGAAACTTCATAACACATGGATAATGCTACAAATATTAATACCATTTTGGTTGGGAAAGCTTGCAGACGCACAAGAAGTTAAAGCTCATTTAACAGATTGTGGGAGTTTAAATCACTTTGTAAAACCAAAAGTCAAGTATGTTGAAAATTTAAAAGAATTAGTCACAGAATATTTAAAAACACCTAATGAACAGAATACTAGAACCAAGAGAGGCGTTTTAAATTTTATGGGAGAGATCGCTAAGATATTATTCGGTACTTTAACTCAATCTGATGCAGAGGAATATAATAATCACATTTCACAGTTAGAGAAGGAACAGGCCGAATTTTTGCATATTCTAAAGGACGAAATTACAGTAATTAAATCGACCATTAATTCAGTTAACTTAACTATAGCAAGGGTAAACCGGAATGAAAATATTTTAAAGGATAGTTTAACAAAATTAAATAATTATACCACTGATAGGATTAACACACTACAGAGGGAAATAGAGAGTATTAGTTTAGCAAATGAACAGATAAGGATTTCACTTAGAGGTGTGGAAGAATGTCAACATTCTTTTGAAATTCTTATAGACGCCTTTGTACACGCAGAGCAAGGAACTCTTCAACCCCAATTAATTACGGTAGAAAAGATTAAGAATGTTATGAAAGCTCAAACGCTGCCAACTGGTCTGGACTACCCTAATTTTTCTTTTTCAGAACTTCAAAACTTAATAACACCTCACACCTATTCTTATAAGCAATATTTAGTATATGTATTACACATACCCCTCCTCTCTCCTACTCCATATCACTTGTATAAAACACTTCCTTTTCCTGTGAAGAAGGAAGATAATATTTACATTTTTCTAAGCGCAAACAAAGAATATATTTTTAGTGACCCTTTGAGACAACATTATGGAAAAATGACAACTAATGAACTCACTGGATGTTTTCATCCTAATATTTTGCATTACGTATGTAAAGAAACTATACCGATTTATTTGTTCACCCCTGAGGCTGATTGTGAAGCCTCACTTCTTCATCCGTCCACCACTAAAGTTCCAAAAAGTTGCGAGACTAGAATTTTCACACTGAATAAATCCTACTGGATTCCCTTATATTTGTCTAATGAATGGTTATTTGTCGCCCCAAAGCCAGATCGTATGACTGTGTTATGTGGTGACAAATCAACACAACTTAATATTGAAAAAGAAGGCAAATTGTCGCTAGGACAAAATTGCAAGGCTTTTAATGCCCACGTAACTTTACATGCCATGAGTAATTTAGTAAGTAACTTAACAATAGATTTTATGCCTACAGCACCTATTGACTTCGACTGTTGCTTTGATATGGATAAAACTAACAAATATGAGAAATTACAATTAGACATGCCTATGTCTAATCTAATGTCGTCGGTAGATGATTTGAGAATGGCCAGTATGAAGGCCGATGATTTAGGTAAGTTATTGAAACAGCAGGAAGAAAATGATTATTCAAAGTGGTATATACATATAACCACATGGAGTTCTGTGATGGGTACAATCATATTTGTAACCTTGACATGTTGTTGTTGTTTTTGTTGTTGTAAGAGCTGCAGAAATATGATATTTTGGTTATGGGATAAATGGACGCCAAGAAAATGCTGGAAAGAAACTACTGATAGATTATGTATTAACATACATAATTACTCAGGGCATGATCGTGTAGTTTACTCCACGACCCCAGGTAAGGATGAAAATTCACCTACCGTGTCCCTTAAGTCATCACCACCAATAGAAGAAGGAATTAGAGATCCCAACTCTTTACCAAATATATCCCAAGATGAAGAAGATAAGGCTAGTATTGCGCATAGAACTCGAAATAAAACTAAAATGTTTCGTTAGTAAAGTTTCGAATTATGAATTCAAAACTTTCTATAAGGGGAGGTGTAATATATTGTGTAATATAGTGTAATATTGTGTAATATCGTGTAATATATTGCATATACATTTTATTCATATAATTCATATTTCTTGTTAAAAGTAAGAAAAACCTAACTTGTAATTTAGAATTTGTTATCAATGGGTAAACATTCTTACTATCATTATCAGAGTCCAAAGTAGGGATGGTGGTTCTTTTCCACATCCCAGTTACATCATGCTTACCTTGATTGTATAATTGTTACGACAATGTTATCTTATAATTTTATGTATATAAATACATAGGTCTGTAATTGACAGACAGACAGATTATTATTTTCATCGGTGTAACCGATAAGCTGTCTCATTTATTCTTCATTAAAGTCTGTTTTAATTGTCTACGCTCGTCTAGTACATTTTTCCATAGTTAGGTTTAACCCTATCTACCAACTACATCTCCGAAGATTTCCTGGTCCTGATTCCTATATTCTATCTTAAGCTATAAATTCTACTAGAACTTCAAGAAGATCTTCACTTCACAAAACACTAACTTCTTTTAATTCTGATTTATATTATAATTAATCATTTTTAATTATAGAAGGAATCGACCAGATATCACAGTTTTTTTTTCAAATCATCGAGTTCTATACGATATGAGGATGATTTCTAATAGCACGCTACTGGTGTGAAAAGTTAGAACTATTTCTATACAGCTGTTTCATGTGTATATTTTATATCGTCTGCACTAAATTAACTCTACAGAAAACCCAATATTAATAATTAAATGTTATTACATGGTGCATAAGATATATAAATTGTACATTAAAGTACAAGTGTTGATAGCTCAGAGTCGTGAGGATGTGAAATACATGATGCGAAAACTTCTAAATGCTTTTGAAATAGGAGGATTAAGAGTAAACATGGAAAAAACTGAATATCTTGTAGTAGGAGAAGTGGATGAGATATATCCCTATCCCAAGGAATTATTAGAACTGTTAAAAAATTTAAATATTTGGGATCACTTATTGATGAATTAGGGAGTTGTAAAGCTGAAGTAGATAGCAGGTTAGTACAAGCACGAAGAGCTATAAAAATGTTGAATGGAGTACTGTGGAGTAGGACCATGTCAAACCACACGAAGAAGAGGATTTTGAAGTCTGTTGTGGAAAGCATAATGGCTTATGGTGCTGAGGGATGGACTTTGGTAGAGAGACAAAAAAACTAAGATCTTGGCAGTGGAGATGGATGGAATAAGACGCAGTGCCAGGGTGTCCAGGTTGGAAAGAAGAAGAAATGAAGAAGTGAGGCAGATGATGGACATGGAGGAGACAGTGGTGGAAAGGATCGAAAGACGAGCTCTTCAGTGGTATGGCCATGTCAGGAGAATGGAGGATGATAGGTGGCCCAAAACTCTTTTGGAATGGTTACCTTCTGGTAGAAGGAAACGGGGCAGGCCAAGAACAAATTGGAGAGGAGAGATCCATAGATTGATGGACGACCGAGGTCTGGAGGAGGATGAATGGCGTGATCGGCAAGAATGGCGAATGGGAATACAGGGTAACCGCTGAAAAGTGGAGAGACCCTCAAAAGTAAAAAGTAAGTAAGTATTCGGTATTGTTCAACTTATTAAAATAATTTATATGAACTTAGTTTTGTTTAAGGTAAAGCTTCGTTAATGTTGAATTACTTAAGTTCATTTTCGATATACACAGAAACTATAACCCAATACTCATAACCAATCAGCTGATATTAAAAAAAAAGACGAGCGAAGGGCCACAGAGCACAGTAACTGATACTACAACCCTTGAAAGACGATATACGTAAAACTAGTATCATGCGGAGCATAAAGCGCCGATGCTATACGTCGGGCATAACACGCTGTATAATAAACCAAAGCTTAATTCACAATTCCTGCTCTCTGCTTGTAGGCAACCCATCATGAAAACCCGAATGGGGTGTGTCAGTTTTACGAGAGAAGGAAAGGCAAAACTATTGAAAAAAGAAGAGGGATGTTGTATTAACTGCAAAAGATAAAAAACATGTATTATGCTTAATGTGAAACGATTAACAATATTTTTTGATTAGTTAAATTTCTTAAAATACGACGCGAATGCCAAAAGTTACGGTTACAGGAACCTTGAGGATCTTTATTCGATGTTAATGAGGTGTTAACGCAGTTGACGAGATATTTATAAACTACGAATGCCGGATACGTCTCTCATTTGATTGGAGGCAGAACATAAAAATACTCTTTGAGAGCCATTAAGCACTTGTGTGGCGCCTCTCCTTGTCAATAAAACTAAGGTCTCAAGCACTTACAACACGTCATAATATTTATATCCATTTCAACATAAAAAATGTGCTCTATTATTTATTATTTTTTGTTATTAGAGAAAAATACTATTTTTTTTACAAAACACCAATAATAAGCAACCTTCAACATTTTGAATATCAAAAATAAGGAATATCCTGTTTTGTATAAAAAATATGCTTTGTTTCATGGTAGAATATCTATTAACTTTTACTTTTAACAGTAGTTTATTCACTTGAACAAATTACGATAATTAATTAACATTTAAAACTATTCTAGACTTCTTTTTAAATAGGCTACTGCAATAGCTATTTATTGATTGTAGGTATGACTAAGATAGTTAAATTTATGAATAAAGAACACAATTCGACATTCAAAGTCCATCATAGATTAAGGTTGACGACGACTACAACGACGATAGAAATTAAGAAGAAGAAGGTGATGATAATAAGTCCACCGCTGTGGTCTCGAGGTAGCGTGCTGCCTTGTCACGCAGCGGGTCCGGGTTCGATCCCCGCTCGGGGCAAGTTTCCTGGGTGTGGTTTTCTTCGGGGGTTTTCCTCACCTGTAAGACAAATGTCAGGATACTTTAAGGTCCAAAAGGTCCCCAAATATCATGTGGCCATCATTATAATCAATATAATATTCACCTTATTAGATTAAGTTTAGTTTAAGGCCTCTCCTGGCGCATCATTACCCATCGTCATCACCCATCATATCATTGGGACACCGTAACACTGCCTTCCAGGCGCCCCAACCTCAGTAGTGGGTTACAATACGCCAATGCCAGGAGAGAATACCTGAAATGTTGAATGACAAACAGGTAACATTGAACAAAAAAAAATATTATTGTGATCCGTAGACATTTTCATAGATCACAATACGAACTCCGACCGTGAAAGCATAAGTAAATTAATAATAATAATAATAAATCATAATAATCATAATAATAATAATCATAACAATAATAATAATCATAACAATAATAATAATAATCATAATAATAATAATGATAATACTAATATTTATTTATTACCGGTATGCTAGTACAATCTAACATTAGAGAATGGAGTTGATTTGTACAAAATTGGATATACAATTTATTATTGTTATTTGTACTACCAGATAACTGTAGGCACGTGATAATTGGATTAATTATGTAACACAAGCAAATGAGTAATCCTACTACTTATTTTTCAAAAAATGTCATATATCTTTGCAGTAGCAAAAGGAGTGATAATAACTGTTTTGATCTTTAATACATAAACTTTGATTACCATATCGATTAAGCCTTTCCACGTCTCCTTTTCTGAGGTGAAACGTATTATCAGTATTAAATGTTCTGATAGTTCCACCAAAAACTGCATTGCCCGGGAATGTTTCAACTATCAAATAATAGCTTATTACATCATTTGTCTGCGGAGAAGTGTGAATTCTTATATCTTTTAATTTCAGTAGTTCTAAACGTGAACAATATATGAAGTTCTTAATCTCATTGTTGATAAATTCAACCAGTTTTCTCGAAAGGAAATAAAACAGGTAGTTTTTTGAAGTTTGTTTTTTGATGGGGTTACATGTGCACCAGTGAACAGAAATCCCAGCTTCTGTACAATTTCTATTTTCTGGAATTGGGAGGAATAAACTTTTTCCTTTTAAACGTTTTGTTTTCATTTTTATTCATGCGAACTTTTAAATAACCATCTTCTATTGAAGTTAGATCCAACATATCCAATAGAGTTTCATGGAGATCAAAGTGTGTTGAAAGAAGCCGAGTATTTTCCTTCAAGTTTTTCATTGCCAGTTTGTAATTTTCTTGAAACCATTTAGGAAAAATGAATGATAGAAGAGGAAGTCTATTTTCCAGGTAACCTTGGTAAGTTTCAACAAACTCACCTATTCTAGTTCCATGATCGCTCATGAATATCAAAACTGTGTTGTTTAATTGCGATTTGATCGAATTAATAAAATTGTATAACATTTCGTCAGCTATTTCTGGATAATTTAGTTCATTGTGTGTGAGATTTGTCTCCCAAAATACACCAAAGTACTTTTTCTTCTTCATTATAATGAATTTTGATACATATTCTAAAAGCTTTTCTGTCTTCAATTGATTTCCGTAACATTGCTCTGATGGACTGGAAAAAATGTGGTCTCCGAACAGGAAGTATGGACGTAAATAGTAATCAGTAGGTGGTTTCAAAAAGCCCTTTTTGCCTCGATTAAACATTGAAACATCGGATGCATCGTCAGCAAAAGCTGTAATGTAGCCAGCATCGCTGAATTTTTTCCAAATGAATGGACAATCATCAAACGGAGAACTTACATTCGGCCAACAGAGCAATTTCAATTCAGGAATATTAAGACCAGTTAAAAAAGGAATCACGTTTTCGAAAGTGTCTTCTCCTACCTGAAAAAGAAATATGGCACTTATGCAATTTAATACGCAAATTTAACAATACATTTATTCGATAGAGAAAAGAAGATCTATTGTAGATGTAGTAGAAAGTATATCACAATGTTAATTTTAAAATATTAATCTCGAAGGTAAAATAAACTAAATAACACTGACACTATCGAACCTGAAGGTTTATGCCCATGCGTACATAAACATCCCTATCCTGAGGTAATATATTTTCCAAACATTTCTTGTATAATTCATCGCCTCCCTCAAATTATAGTTCATGTTATTCTCCAATTTCATTTATGGCATACCTTCTGGGTGCTTTCTCTTTGGTTTTACTACAAGAAGTTTCTATGGCCGTTTTTCAATCACCATTCGTGCCACATGTCCTTGCCTATCGCAGTTTACAAGACTTAATTGTTCTTACTAAATAAGGTTTTCCATAAGCATAATGTGACTCACTATTACACAGGGTGTAAATAAATTACACCGCATAAATGTAACTACGTTTAAAGGGGTATTATATAAGCATTTTGAGATAATGAATTAATGGTCTATGAATAAAAATGTCCAAGTTATGATTCAATTTGTAAAATGGTTGGCAACGCCACTGATTATTTCAAATTAAAATGGAAATAATATGATACAGAGACTGTAACTTGCAATAAGCATGCGCCTTTAGCTCAGTGGTTATAGCAGTCTAATACCGACGCAAACGTAAGATTTATGCATCACGTTCGAAGCTCCCTACAGTACGTGTACATTTTTTTGTTCTTCCTTTATTAAGTACGTACTGCAAATTAGTTACTTCTGGTTTAATTGTTTATTCATTATTTTACAGAATACGGCAATGGAATGTCGGCGCAGTACACGAGTTATAAAACTATCTATGTACGTATTGTACAGATAATTGTTTGAAAGGTTGTGTAATAATAATACGATTGAAAGGAAGTGGGGTCACTGTTCGCGAGGACCTAACGAAGTGTCGCTATCGCCTGCTACAAGAGAGTATACAGAAAATACGGTATTCAAAATGTATGGACAATGGACGGTGCCGTCATAGCTAAAGTGAATGGCGAAAAACGCAAAATTAGATCTTCTACGGATATCAACTAGATAGGACCTGAGTGTAAAATATGGTTTACTTTGTCTTTTCTTTGCTAACAATTATATTGTTAATTTATTTCTAATTTAGGTAAGTTTTAAGTTTATTATTTTTTATTTAGGACAACTTACTTGTTTTATTTTAATTTAAGTTCTTTGTTTAGCTAAATTATTTTAATTTTATTAGAGTTATTACAGTACATAGTTTATTTTTACTTTCCTGCTATTGGCAACATTGAGCTGACAAATGAAGGACATGTTTGCAACCTCTGACTCACTCACCTTCTCCAATCACCCTCTTATTGTGCAGACAACTTTTAACGCAGGTAGCAAACATTCCTCAATCCCAACCATCCCCTCCAACAACAAATACTACTAGTCTACTTAAGAATGCATTTTCTATTGATAAATCATCACTTAAAATCGCTCACGTAAATTCACAAAGCATTCTGTCCCACTTTGATGAGTTTGAAACCATATTTTCATCTCTTGGACTGAGCGCCATTTTAATTTCGGAAACCTGGCTGACCCCTTCCATACCTTCGTCCCTTGTTCACCTAGACGGATATACATTGCTCAGAAATGACAGAATAGATAAAAGAGGTGGAGGAGTTTGTGCCTTTATATCAAATGAGCTTAATCCAAGAATTGTCCACAAGTCCCCTTCTGTATATTCCGCTCGCCCCGAGTTCTTATTCGTAGAAATTCAAGCCAGTCTAAAAAAATGTCTCTTATGCATTGTATACAAACCTCCAAAAATAAGGCACCTTTCGGATCTAGAAAACGCTCTGAACGATTCATTACCTCATTATGAACACGTTATTGTCGCAGGCGATTTTAATACAAATCTTCTTCAGACTGACTCACCAGCCATACAACTTAAAAATATGTTCCAAAGCTTAAATATGACAATTGTTCCTTTCTCTGCCACACATCATACTGCTAATACCGACACTCTACTGGACTTAATAGTGACTACACATCCACAGAAAGTACTGTCATATGGACAAATTCCTGCTCCCGGCATATCTGCTCATGACATTGTATTCGTAGAATACTCACTCCAATGTCCTAAAAGACGCTCTAAATTGATTACGTACAGAAATTTACAAAACATAGACGATACTAAACTAAAATCAGACGCTTTAGAACTACCTTGGTACACAATATGGAATCTGAGATCAGTTGATGAAAAAGTAGACACATTTAATACACTGATATTACAACTATATGATAGACATGCACCAGTAAAAACCCGACGATTTTCCCGCCCCCCTGCACCCTGGATGAATGACTCAATACGTGAACTTATGTCAAAACGAGGGGGGGGGGGGACAAAGCATACCGAACATACAGACGACATAAAAAATGACGAGAACTGGCAACTGTACAAACAACTTAGAAAACACAACTACTCACAAACTATACGCAATGCCAAAACTTACGACACGCCCACAGATAATCGGACCTGAAATAAGGCACGGGACACTTGGCGAAATCTCCGTTGCAATGGGACTTAGACAGTTGAATCCCTCAACTGACTCTATAGACATTTCTGTAGATGACTTAAATGAACATTTTACCTCAATACCCATGACACCTCCAGACAACAAGACTAAAACAGACATTCTTAAAGACTTATCCCCATCCCCCCATATAGGAAGAGATAAAATTCCTCACTTTAACGACATTTCGCCTATAGACGTTAAAAAAGCACTCAAGCGCATTAAATCCAATGCACAAGGAACAGATAACATCAGCATTTTAATGCTAAATAAAATCATTGACATTATACTACCCACAGTGACTCATATTTTTAATGCTTCCCTTATAACTTCTATCTTCCCTACTGTATGGAAACAGTCTAGAGTTCGGCCTATACCAAAAATAAGTACACCTGCTAACTGTAATGACTACCGACCGATATTAGCATCCCTTCCGACATTATCTAAAGCCCTGGACACATATGTACATAAGCAAATGACTGAATATCTCCAAGAAATCACCTCCTTGATCCTTATCAATCCGGCTTTAGATATGGTCATAGCACAACCACAGCTTTGCTAAAAATTACTGAAGATATTCGTGAAGCCGTGGACAGACGGTCAATTGACTCCTTTAAACCTTACTTGACCTTCAGCAAAGCTTTTGACACAGTAGACCACGACTTACTTATGATAAAGCTCAAGCACCTACACTTGTCTGACAGCGCTGTATCCTGGTACGACTCATACCTGCACGGTCGTCAACAATACGTTCATTAAACTCTAGATCTTCGTCTTGGCGCAACGTGCCGGCTGGAGTCCCCCAGGGCAGTGTTCTCGGACCTCTTCTTTTCTCAATCTACATAAATGACTTGCCAACTGTACTAAAGCACTGCCGTTTATCACCTCTACGCTGATGATCTCCAAATTTACCTACATTCACCTCCTCATTCTCTCTATAACAGCTTGACAAAAATGAATGACGATCTCATATCCATCTTTAACTGGTCTTCAAGTATCGGTCTAATCTAAATCTAACTAACAAGTCACAAGTAATTCTAATGGGACAACAAAGACTGCTTACAACCTTTGACATATCTACACTACCAAACATTACTATAAATAATATAATCATCCTTATTCTTCTTCAGTAATAGATCTTGGACTACATCTAGACGCAAATTTAACCTGGCAAACACAAGTGAAACACATATGTAAAAAGACTTTCTCCATCTTACATTATCTTAGACGTTTAAAGAATTTTCTCCCAGTTTCGTTTTAAAACAAATCCTTGTGCAGAATCTTGTGTTACCCACACTTCGATTATTGTGACATTATATATAATGATCTAAACTATGACTTGTCGCAGAGACTGCAGCGTGTTCATAATGCTTGCGTTCGATTCATTTTCAATATCCGCCGTTATGACCATATTTCCGAACACTTTAATAACCTCTCTTGGCTCCGTCTTACTGACAGACGTAAATTGCACTCTCTTTCACTACTTTTCAAGCTTCTGAATTCCTACATCCCTACTACCTGGCGTCTAGATTTGAGAGAAGTTATCCTCTTACCACAATATTGACACTAGATCACAAGATAGCAGTCTGCTAAACAATTCCTCTTCATAGCACTTCCTCCTATTCTACTTCCTTCACAGTAGCCTCTGCCCGCTCCTGGAATCTCCTTCCTCAAGATATCAGGGGTTGCCGCACACTTGGTACCTTTAAGTCACGCTTATACAGTTACCTGTTGTCTAATAATTAATTTTTCTCTATTTATTTAATTTTATACTATGTCATTAATCTTTTCCTTTTGTTATATATATGGTACATATATATATATTTAATTCGTTAAATTTAGAGTAAATCAAAATACATTATAAATATTAATTGTATTGTATTCATAACTTGTACTCGTTTATATATATATATATTGTAATTTAGATTTAAGACTATTTTTTGTTTGTATTTTTTTAAACCTGGTTGAGTGGTAGACAAGGCCTTAAGGCCTTAACTCTGCCAGGTAAAATAAAGCTATTATTATTATTATTATTATTACTGTAGAGTGCAATAGGTTTTGCAAATAAAATGTGTAATTGTACTGTACAGTACTTATGTACTTAGATAAACGATAGTGCAGTGATTAATAACATGAAGAAGTATATGACATACATAATGTTATTGGGAAACAAAAGCAATGCAGTTGAGTAAACCAGAAAAAAGTAAAGCACCTGCAGACTCATTAAAGAAATTTTTCAAATTGGTGACTTCCATTCTCACAACACAGACTACATCGGCGACGAAAGGATTCTCGTACCCCGTTCAAGATACCAGGTGTCTCACGGATCACATCACATGCTGTGATTACGCGTGCAACTAACAGTTCAACTGTATCGACAGGAGTCGCATACACCAGTGATTTCAGATGTCCCCACAAAAAATAATCAAGTGGACTGAGATCTGGAGAGCGAGGTGGCCGCACTGCAGTTGGACTACCTCTTCATATCCAAAGGCCATGATACACTCCATCCAAATGATTTCGCACATTCCGGCAGAAATGGGGAGGATCTCTATCGTGCTGAAACCACATGTTAATCCTGATGTGGAGAGGACCTTCTTCTAGTAATGTAGGTAGGTCGTGCTCTAAAAGGTCTTATAAATGACACCATTTAATTAATCTCTGGGGAAGAAGGTAGGGACCAATGATGTGGTCAGAAATTATGCCTACCCATACGTCCACCGAAAATGCTCTGCTGGTGACTCCTCTGGAAGATGGCATGAAGATTTTCATAAACCCCCACACATGACTGTTCTTCGAGTTCAGAACCAGCCCATCCCTATTAAATACTGCCTCATCAGTGAATAATACCGCGGAAAAGAAGTGGCGGTGGCTGCAGTAAAAGCCCAATTACAAATTGGGCCCGTTGAGCGAAGAACTGTGGCTGTAAGACTTGTACTTTTTGCAGATGAAAGGGATAGAGCTGGTCTTCATGCAGGACTTCCCATACACTTTGATGGTTCGTACCCATTACACGTCTGATAGAACGAGTACTAATAGAGGGTTCCTCTTTCACCCTATGAAGAAAATTTTCTTCAAAATCAGCAGTGCGGCGCGTACGTCTTGCCCCGACGTCTACTCTGTTTACCTTCAAACGTCCCATGCTCCCGCAAACGCCTATCTTACACAGACTCGAAGGTTGTTCGGTGAGGATGGCCGTCTATCCGGATACCGCTCCGCGTACATGGCAGCAGCTCTTACACCATTACCTTGTAAAAAAAAAGTAAAGTGATCCCACAACAGGCCCGGAGGCCCTTGGGGGTAAGTAGGAGGTTAAGGCTCCCACTTTTGGATAGACAATCGGCACTTTATGTCAGCCGGGTTGTCAGCCCTGCGTGACGGCCGGCTTTACCCCCAGATCAAGCGTCTGGTACTCATTTCCGTTAGAGGCTGAGTCGACCCCAGGGCCATAAGTGCCGCCAGAGGGTTTGGGTCAGTTTAAAAATCCTGACCCCAACGGGACTTGAACCCTCGACCCTCCGGCTTGTAGCTCAGTGCCTTAAAACACCACTACGCTACGGCGTGCCCCACAATTACCTTGTGCTGCACCATAAATCAGATGCATATCGGCAAGTACAGCATAACTGTAAAGATGTTCCATGATGCTTTCATGTAATGCAACTGAACTGATGCTTAAGTAACTTCTAATCAGATGTTAATGTAATCAATAGAAGAATAGGAATTTTGCGCATGCCCATACTACACAAATTTCAGTGTCAACATATCCCACTATACACACAGTGTACGATAGGAAAATAGGAATTCTGCACTAGCCCATACTAAATTAATTTCAGTGTCAACATTCTTGTATTGTATATAGAGAAGAGTATAGGATGGGACTATATTTATTTGGTTGTGTAGTGTAGAGTGCGTTTTATGAGAGAATATGGCGAAGAGGATGGGAAATGTGAAACCCGGTGTCGGCACGTAGCCTATTCCTGTATAAAAATACCAATGGGGCTGCCAAGCTTAACATCCCTGCACGACTGACGAATCACTGTCAACAGTACCCACATGGTCACTGACCGCTAGATTGGTCGCTATGGACCCAATGACAGGGCATCCAAAACCACCGGATCTCGCCCATGCGATTTTGTAAAGGACCGAGTCTACGTGCCTTCATTGCATACTAACCTGCCCGAGTTGAGAGACAGGATTACAGAAGCTATTGCTGCCATCACTCCAAACATGCTGATTAAAGTATGAGAGGAATTAGATGTGTGCCGTGCAACAAACGGGGCTCACATTGAACATATAATGTAAAATGGAAATGTTACTCTTTCATTTAACATGAGCTTTATTATTGTTATAGCTTATTTAAAGTATCATCAAATACCTTTAAAATCGCTATAGTCCAGCCGCTAAGTTCCCGGCTCTGACGTTTTCATGACTGTTGCCGATATGGATATTCAGTGGGAGGGACCGCTTTATGTGCCACGCGGAATATCAAATCATGGCGGTTAGCAGAAATACAGTCAACAACACCGCAGCAATTTCAAACCTTACTAGCGGCGTCAGGTGTGGTAGATGTCCACTCCTATTTCAACTATTTCCTTACTGGCAGTTGAGGGCGAGTTTCTTCCTTTATCCTAAACGTCAGAGCTGGTGACTCTGCGGCTGGACAGTATATTATTTTATGTACAACCTGTATTTATATGAAAACCAGCTTTCTGTAAATTTGCCTGCAGTCACTGAATAACTCCATTTAAATATTTAAGTCTTACTAATAAAAATCACTTATATTAGTTTAGTTATACAGTGTATTGTAAGGAGGTACATGTTTCTTAGTAGGAGTACAAAGTCTTGGGCATAAGCGAGGTATTATGAGTATCTATTACATATTGTGCCACCAGGGTTAATATTTATATCTCTAATGGCAGTGAACGGATGTGCAAGTGTATTTATAGAGGATAGACATACCTTGTTATAGCCAAGCATTTGAACTGCGGATAAGGAACGCAGAAGTTGATTGGTTCTTGGCAATTGACGCTCAAGATTGATTCTTGACATGGAATCAATACCCAGGATAAGTACACTAAGATCTCTGGATGTAGTCCTGGCGAATTCAGTCCAGATAGGTCTCGGGGGAATGAATGCATGAATGTCCTGTAGTATCGTTTTATTCCTTCCAGAAGTTATGTTACAGGTTACATAAATGAACTCATGTTTTATTTCTGTCAAATTCTTGAATTTGTGACATCCTTTCTCCAAACTAGAAGCAAAGAACCACAAATTTTACAGACACATTTCTTATTTAGACTTCACTAATATTTTTAAAATATTCTGTAAAATAATAATGGTAAAAATGGAATGCATAACATACTCCAGAATAATAATAATAATAATAATAATAATAATAATAATAATAATAATAATAATAATAATAATAATAATAATAATAATAATAATAACAATAATAAAAATAAAAATAACAATAACAATAATAATAATAACAATAATAAAAATAAAAATAAAAATAACAATAACAATAATGATAATGATAATGATAATAATAATGATAATTATGATAATAATGATAATGATGATAATAATAATAATTATAATAATATAAATGCTTTATTATTCGCTGAAGATGTTGTACTTTTAGCAGAATCTGAAAATGAGCTCCAAATGTTAGCATATAAATTTAAATTAATAGCCAATAGAGATAATTGTAAAATATCAATAAATAAGTCAGAAGTAATGGCATTTATTGGTAAATATGGAATTAGATAAAAATTGTACTGGTTAACAAAATAATAGAACAAATATCACATTTCCAATATTTAGGATGTGATATAACTTATAGAGAAAATAAAGATATAGAAAATAAAGTAAATAAATTTCAGGCTATTTGTGGAACCATAAAAAGAACCTTAGGTCGGAAAACAAGGAAAGATACGAAGCTTAAAATTATATAAAACAATGGCTGTTCCTTTGTTGTTGTATGGAAGTGAAAATTGGATAATGAAATCAAGGGATAAGAGCAGGATACAGACTGCGGAAATGATATTTTTACGTAATGTGAAAGGATGCACAAGAGCGGATAGAATAAGGAATGAAACTATACGAGAAGAATTAAATATATATAAAATTGAAGATAAAATCAGCGAAAATAATAAGAAATGGACAGAACACAGAATGAACAACGAAAGAATACCAAAAAGAATCTTCCTGTATAATCCCAGAGGAACAAGAGATGTTGGCCGACCACGTAGAAGATGGACTCCACTTTTAACTTCGCCGGAACAGGCTGCATAGCCTAACCCTTGTAGTAGAAGAAGATAATAATAATAATAATAATAATAATAATAATAATAATAATAATAATAAATAATAATAAACTGACATTTATGGGTAAATAAGCATAACTAAATTAACTTGGTTAAACACTCCCATTGGAAGTATAACGGGGTATAACGGAATACAGTGGAGGAAATTGGTATAAAGGCACTAACTTTTAGTAGTAAAACAACCTGAAATATTTATGCAAATACCGTATGTGTGTCATAGATTACATATAATTATCTAGGACATAATTTCATACAGGTCTCCACAGTTTGTATTTATTATATACGTAAGTATTACGTAAAAACTAAGAAAACGCTGTCCTAGGGGTAGAAATCGGTATAAAGGTAGGTCAACTTCTGGCTCTTACAGAGACATAAATGTAAACAAAACAATGCAGTTACATGGAGAAGACGTGTCTGTGAGCATCGTTCATCAGTTACAAGTCAGTAGTACGTACATTGCCGCGTGGAAAGCCTCTATCAAATGAAGAGAAAGCAAGAGTTAGTGCCTTCAAGTAGATGGGCCTTTCCAATCGACAAATAACTACGAAATTGGGATGTTCAAGATGTGTCACTGATAATTTTGTCAAACTGGGCTCACAATATAGAAAAAACGGGAAGAATTGACGGACAAGAAAATTGTTTGAGCGCACTAAACATGTAATTTTACATAAAGCGAAAGGTAAGAGTATGCTTTCTTCTCAAATCCAGGCTGATTTGAAGTTGTCATTAACAGCCAGACGAGTAAGACAAATTTTGTCAGAAGACAAGAACCTAAAATTAAAAAAAAGTCTTAGTAAACTACCTCTGAACAATGCGTATAAGAAAGCTAGAATGACTTTTGCTGAAGAACACATGTCCTGGACCTCAGAATGGAATAAAGTACTATTCAGTGACAAGAAGAAGTTTAATCTGGACGGGCCTGATGGCCTTCAGTATTACTGGAACGACCTCCGTACTGAAGAGCAAGTTAGAATGAGTGGAAACTTCGGTGGTGGAGATGTTATGATTTGGGCAGCATTCTGCTTTAAAGGAAGATGGCATGGATACGCACCAAGATGAATTCTGGGTCCTACACCGAGGAGCTTCTGGAGTCCGAATTGATACGAATGTATGAGGAATTTGGCGAATATCTAATTTTTCAAGAAGATAATACTTCCATTCACGTGTCTGCCAAATCAAAGGAGTGGTTCAGGAAGACGTGGCCAGCCAGAAGTCCTGATTTAAACCCGACTGAGAACTTATGGGGGATCCTGGCAAGGCGTGTGTATCGAAATGGACGGCAGTTTGGGACAATGACTGAGCTCAAAAATGCTATTCGGGAAGAGTGGGCTTCAATCTCAGTGGAACAAATAAACACCCTCATGAAGTCAATGCCAAAGAGAATCTTCCAAGTAATTAAGAATAATGGAGATTCAACTAAATTTTAGAACTTTGTTGTATACTTTGTACTTTTTGGTTTAATCTGTGAAATACACAAAGTGCCTTTATACGTTTTTTCCACCCATATGTGAGAGTGGTTTCAGTTTTCATGTCCTTTTTTAGACGAAAATGGATAATTAATTTTGACATTATTTGTGTGTGTTTTTATACTCAATCACTTCCTAAGTTAAGATAGAAAAATGCCAAAGAAAGAGTAAATAAACTTGTGTTCACACTTCTAACAAGTGCCTTTATACCAATTTCCTCCACTGTATATAGATAGCTAATTATTATAAAGATAAAATTTGAACTAATACAAATAAATATATTTAAAAATAGCGCAAGTGTAATGAAATAATGCACTATTTTGTGCAATCACGGATGAAAAGTTTTCCTTTAGCTTTTCGACCTCTGCGGTGTGATCGGTATCCTTATAATTCACATGGTATGTAGAATAATATCTCAGAATATTTAACTTTCTCACGTTAGCAAGAACTTTCAGACATACTAAATATTTTGCATTTCCTTCATATTCAGTAAATAAGTATACATATTTCCATTGCCGATTAAAATAAACAATTGGGGATGACGAACTACGTTTCAAATCTGCTGCATGTTCCGGCATGATAACATCGAGGATCCTAGCAAAATTACATTAGTGTAGACTGTAACGCAGCATTGTTAACGTGGTGCCACCCGCGTCACAAACCTTCACCCCTTTATTCCTTCTTTATTGATTATTTGAGCGCTCTGCTCTTCCGTCGTGAACACGTGCAGGGAAGAGTGCTCTTGCACAAAGAGCATGAGTAGGTCACCGCTGGTCTTGGATCTTGTGGCAAGAAGTAATAGACTCGTGAGTACTAAAACGTACCATTAATAGTAATAACTGGAAGGCGCACAAAACGTGCACACGAGTCTATTACCAACATAGAAACCCAAACGAATGGTACCTACCCCTCTAAGCTATAATTAATAACATATACACTCAGAGTGGGGTGGCGACTTGATGGGAGGAGTCATCGCCCTTATAAGGCGAGGAAGCGTGTGAAAACACTCTCACGCTCCTACGTTCCACAATAGTCAAGTTCTTCAGTAACCGTTCGCGAAGGTGATATTAAAACACGTGGGCGGAAGTAATTCATCAACTCCACACCGAGTGAAGTATAAAACACTGTAGATATACAATTGTACATACAAAGTGTATCCAATAAACTAAAATAATAAGTGTATAATTTAAAACATCCCTGAGTGATCATATTCTACCCTGAGCGAACCGACACAATCTCCAAATATTATCGCGTGGTCTTCTCTGTATTATGTATAAGTCCAAGGTCTTTACAATACAACGATGCTTGTATTAAATCAATGTTAATTAAGTCTGTCAATGTTTTCGTTGATTTCATCAGGTTTGAAGTTAATGTAAATTTGGACACAGCAGGAATATTAATAGCGGGAGGGTAACTGTTTTTGAAATGTCACTATTATCATTCAGCGAGTATAATAATGAAGTTAAAATACTGGCCTGGGAATATCTGACATGAATCGTCAGGACAAGAAACGATTATGATAAACTGATTGCTGGTGATCTTTGAGGTAGGAATTAGATCAGTCAGGACAATTTTCTGGCAGGTGTAATGTTTTTAGTTCTGACTGATAAATTAATATTTTACAGTATCAAAAACTGTAAAGTCCAGAAGAACTATAAAATAAAATCATCATCTTCATCTTCATCTTCACTTCAAGGTTTAGACGATTCGCCTGTTCTGAATTCACAATGATTCCTTCCATCTCTTCCTAGGCCTTCCAACATCCCTTAATCCCTTTGGTTTATAGTGATATGCTATCTTGGATAATCTTGTTTCTTCCATTCTCTGAACACGATCTTCCTAGCCGACGCGGTGTTGTTGAATTCTATTATTTATTGAATATACTTCTAATTCACTTCTTGTTTCTTCATTTCTTATGTAGTCCAATTTTGTGCATCCTTTGGTCCTTCTTGGAAAAGTTATTTCTGCACTTTGTATTCTACTCGAACTCCTATTTGTTACCCATGACTCACTACCGTATAAAGGTACCGGTACCGCCATTGTTTTGTAGAACTTCAATCTTGTATCCTTCCTTATTTTATGTTTTAGTGTTCTATGAATGGTGCCACATATCATTAAAATTTTTATAATTTATTGTCTATATCGTTTCTTGTTCCATATCCAGAAGACAATTCACAACCTAGATAATTAAAATTTAACATTTGTGTGTTTATTTTCTATTATTGTTTTCGACCTTATGGACGACTTTCCTAAAAAGGCCATAAAATAAAATGGAACACAAAAAATGAATCTGTCTAATATGTAGAAGAAATTCTGAAATATATATAGTATATACTGTAGAAGAACACTTCCGAGATAGTAAATCTGATACAACAGGAAATTCCTTAACTGGTAGCTAACATACAAAAGAGAACTTATAAAATCATGAATATATACAAAATTAAAATTATCTGCTAATAAATGAGATAAGGAGATATATTACGAAGAAAATTGGAATTCAAATCAATGGATTGAAATAAAATTTAGATTTTGAGAATACGATTTTGAATAATATTTCGGTCCCATTTTTAAATAAAAGGTCCTGAACAATACATAAAAAATCACACAAAATTAACGTTGTACCAAGATTCAGAAATAAGAAATAATGAGAAGTGAAAACCACGATTCTTACTAGCCTCTTAAAAAATTTCATGAAGATCATTCCAACAAATAAAGTAATTGAGGCGCCCAAAACCACAAGAGCCTAATGCACATCATGGTCAAATTTGAGATTTTAGCATATATGCATACTCCTGACATCTGTGGTTGTGCTTTAGTCATAACTGTACATATGAAAGATTTATAAAATGGTTGTTCTGCCATTTCACCTGACATTCAATTCCATATGGGCCCAAAACACAAGCTGAGTTGTTTTGCTCTGTGTTGTTCACTTGTTAATACACAGTAAAACACTAAAATTATAATAGGCATTTTTAAAATATACAACTGGACACACAAATGCTGTAATAATGCAATGTAGTGAGAGCAAGACTGGTTAAACCCTTCATAGTAATTAAAATGGAAGCTGAAGATTTTAAAAAAATTGACGCTGTCAATGAGCCAAAAGAGAATATACATGGTGAGAAAATAAATTACAGGAGCCTTACAATGCTAAATGTTTCAGCACATTTCCCACAACTGATGATTCAGAAAACATACTCTACTCTAGAGACATGGGAATCTGCCATTCTTCTGAAACCTCAACGAGGGAGACAATGCTGGACAATTCTGCAGCATTCAGAGACGTACTAAAATATCTAGTGACAAAATATCCAAGCGGAAGGAAAATATCAGTTTTGAAGCACAGAGATGTGATGAAACTACTGCCCTACATGCCTGAAACAGAATTTTAAATCTGGCTGTGCAACAAATGTGAATATAATAATGATAAAGACTATGAAATGATAGAGTGAACAGTTTTCAGTGATTCAGTGCAGTTCTAGATAGTGTGTGTTATTATTAAAACAGAGTAAATGAGTAAAAAATGAAAATATTGTATTGTGTGTTCCATTCTCTGAAAAAATCACATTTGTACATTAATACATCTTAATATCTTAAACGTTTTATTAATATCAAGTGGGTTCATATTTTTTACATATCATTTGGAATATATAGAGTACAGTCAAAAGCAAATAAAAGTCCAGACATTAGAGAATTCAGTTAGAATTTCAGTTTCACAAATATCTAATTTCCTCAAAACTTTATTTCTGTGCTTCGGTCCCTTCTGGTTCTCAGCGCCTCAATTATAATAAAATATGTTTCGATTAAAAAACCGAGGAATAAGTTAACTTTTTCCTAGTAGGAGATTATACACTTTTTGGATATGTGCTAATTCTCTAAACAATGCGTGTTAATAAGGTAAAACAATCGTCATTAGTCAGAATGTTAGTATAAATTAATTGATTGAACGAGAAAAAACTTACATGAATTCGTCGTCCGGATGAGAATGAGTACTGCGAGGCCTGCTGACACTTCTATAACAACAAGACATCTTATCTACTATATTCACAGTCGAATAGTCGTATGGGATGAACAAAAAAGTCGCGTTAGAAGAAGTGGGTGAAGGTTTCTGGTTTAACAGACAATCTGGAGATTCCACAGGATATACATATTGTAAAATATCCTTCTCATAAGGGGCAAGATCAGGAATCATGCACATAGGTGTTGAAACCAAATAAAATTGTTTGAATTCTGAAATTTAATCATTATGCAACAAAACATTAGCAACATATTAACAGAAAAACTACAGGTAAATAAATAACTTCTGTACGTATAGTCAATAAACAATGTAGGGATCTAGTTCCTAGGGCACGATATTTTGATATTGTAAGCTGATTTAGAATTGTATTTTGATTCTTATTTTTATTAATTTATTCTTAAGTGGTTACTGCTTATTTTATTCGTATTTTAAAGGATTTCAGTCTCATGTGGAAATGATTATTTTTAATCTAATGAACAGTTTCTTTAAATAAACCCAGATCATCCTATCGTCCTATATATATATATATATATATATATAGATATTATAAATATATTTTGACATTTGGCAATGAAGGCAAATATGATATGAAAAGAAAAATGAATGCTTGAGTCGGGAGACTCGAGTTCGAATCCCGACTCAAGCATTCATTTTTCTTTTCATATCATATATATATATATATATATATATATATATATATATATGGCAGTGAAGACCGAGTTCTCGCGACATCTAGTAATAATGAAGAATATAATACATATATAAGAAAAATAAGTGTTTGAATTGGATTCGCCTGGTGGTGTAATGGATATCACGCTGAGATACAGACTCAGAGATCCGGGTTCGAATCCCGTCCAGGCATTTATTTTTCTTATCATACCATATATATATATATATATATATATATATATATATATATATATATATATACATATAGGCCTACATATAGTGGTGAGATTTATTTATCCTAGACAATGTTTTTAGTAGTCATATTCTCGATTACTAAATACTGTTTAATATATTGAAAATTGTCGGCCATACAGTGTTAAGTTACGTATATTTATGATAATATTATCTTTATTTATACTTTTGACGTATATACGTCATCAAATTTGTGTCCATAGTGGGAGGAAATTCAGAAAACCGATGATGATAAAATCGGGGGATACAGTTTGGTGTTGCACCTACATCCAAAATTTAATTACACTCTCGATAGATAAATGATCAAAGAATTCGTTGAGTGTGAACCGTGACGCATCGCGCGCGGCGGAGAGGGAAGCGCCGCCGTTTTGAGGTAGTTTCGCTGCGTCACATAATTTTCGTTCAGTAGGCCTATACATTTTGACACGGAGACGTTATGACGTTCGTTTTGGGTTTCAAATCGGCAGCTCTCATCAATATCTATCGATGGTGTTTATAAAACATTAGTGTGAAATAAGTATAGTGAATATCCATCCATCCATCCATCCATCTATTGTAATTCTGCCCGAGGGCAGGTATTTCACTGCAATCATAGCATTTTCATGCTATGCTTTGTAGTTTTACTAGGGAATTATAGGTGTGGTAGCCTCCCGTTGCTTTCCACACCGGTGAAGGATGGTGATGATAATGATACAGATGATGATAATGATAAGGATGATGATGGCCGGGTGATTTTCGGGGACTGCTGGGCTCTAAGCTTCCTGACATTTGTCTTACAGGTGAGGAAAATCCAGAAAGAACCTCACCCAGGAGCTGTCCCGACCGGGAGTCGAACCCGGGCTCGCTGCGTGACAAGGCAGCACGCTACCTCGAGACCACAGCGGTGGACATAGTGAATCTATATGATGTTAAAGTAAAACATTAAAATAAATAATGCAATATTGGCCTAAACTCGTCAAAAAGCCAACCAAATATATAGATCATATACGGTTGGGAAGGGCTTCTCAAGAGCTATCCAGTAGTACCCATAAAACACCATATGACAGAGTGAAGCGGTGCCTGGAACGTTAAATAGTGGTGTCCGAGCGAATCAACAACGGCGCCAGTATATCTGCAGCAAGGGCGGCCGAGCCTATGCAAGCGGATGATGTAATCGCTTCTATATCAACGCCGAAGGATTTCTTAGTGTTCAAAACTTACATATAATACGCTCAAAGAAAATATTACCCGATACGTACACCTATTCACGTAAAACACACGACCTGTTTAAATTATTTTGTCCAACCGAACAACGGCGCAGGGTCATTAGGAATTTATAAAACAGTAAGTGATACGTCCAACACTGATCTACTGTATACCTCAGAGACTAGAACTGATACTGTGAGAAACAAATAAGATGAATACACTAAGGAAAATCCTGCATAACAAAAGGAGGCATAAAATTATAAATGAGGAAATATGGAGACATCTGGACATTTAATCAATAAATAGATGGGCAAATAAGAGAAGATACAGCATAAATAGAATTTTGACGTATCTAGAATGGCATCAGACAGGATGGTTCTATGTCAAGAGATACTGGTAATCTACCGACAGATGAAAAGATGCCACGTTTGTATCACTAACCAACACATTTGTTTGTCACTCAAGATTACAACTAAAATTGTGTAATGTTACTCAAGATTACTGCTAAGGGATTTGGATGTGAGGTCAACATCCGGTTGGTAGGCCTAGGGACTTCTAAGCCTATCGCGCCATGGGGTTTTATTTATTTATTTAATTGTCTATACTGCCTGCTTTTTTCCTGGTGACAAGTTAAAACTGTACACTAATCAATTTTTGCATACAAGTTATGATGACTAAAATATTTTAAGATTTCTTACATTCTCCGGTAATCTTTAATAAAATTAATTTAACGATTAGTTTTTTATTGGATTTAAATATTAGTGTAATATTTACACTCTATTTATCTTCATTAATAATTGTATGTGTTACCACTGTTCTATCTTTATCGGCTTTCCTTCTAATACCACGACCTTCTTAACTATCTTAATTACGTATCCCATATTTATTACCCGATATTTCCGCTGTTTTATATCAAAAGGTGATACAGGGTTTCAGTAGTAGGCCTCTACTAAATAAAAAATTCTTGGTCTTATTATATTGTAAATACTGTAGTTGTTAGGACGTTTAAAAAATCAATGGAGTAACCAAATATAATTTTGTATATTTTAAATATTAAAAATGCAGGAAAATCACAATTAGATCTTTTTTTAACAAAACCACCAAATGAAAGAGACATCCATAAGGAAAACATCGCAAGGATTCAATTGTGAAATTAAAAATTCATCCGAAAATGTATCATTAATTATATATATATATATACCATCAATCTGAATAGTATCTTCCAGATTACCAATACATTACAGGTAACAAGACGTCACACAGCGTGCAATGAAGTAGAAGACCTAATTTTAAAACATTTTTTATAAACTATAATTACAATTTAAATATAAAATCAAAATACGAATATTCCTGTTCAGTGAAATTTTAGTAAACTTAATTATTTTGCATGTACATATGTATTAATGGGAATTAAAATCGCGATTGTACATGAGTTGGAGACGAATTGTCTTTCGATTTAAATCTAGGTACTGAATTTTGCAAAACAAATAATATTTTGACGTTTAAAGGCGTGGATGTATAGACGAAATAAATGGTAAAATATTCCCACTTTTTTTGTTTATTATTTATTAGTTAATGTCTCAGCTCTTTCTACTAAGAGGTTCTTCAAACTATCTTTTTCTCTCTTTACCTTCGTTTGCCATTTGTAGGTACTCTCACATGCCGTACGCCACTAGAGCCTTACAGGAACACGACCTGTCGGGGGAGGATTTTTAATCATCACACAATACTTTTTTGACTACTGAAGGAAGTAGTGAACCACCCTCGATGAGTAATAAACTCAATACCAAGGCCACATCGGAGACAATATGAACATTTTAAAAAAGACACACTATTCACACATTAATTCACACTAAACAAGGTGAATATGTTATGGATGATTGAGAGAGCCAGATAATGTTCGGGGTCCATTTGGGCATTAGCGCTTCCCTTCTGGCTTATAGGTGAGGAAAAACTCCGAAAAAAATCATTCACCCAAAAATCTTGTCGAATCCGTTGTGTACGAGGCAACGACATAAATTCGAGATCACAGCAGAGAACATTTTTAAAACTACATGATTAAAATATTTTGACAGTTATTTATAATGTAAAACAATCTGATAATATGTTATGCTAAAACGATTACCAAGAAAACTCAGACAGAAGAGCTTTAAAGAATATCATAGCAGAATAGTTCAAATCGTAGCGAGAAAAAAAAAGTGAAATCGAAAAACAGGGCACTTGTATTAAACGTTTATAGGAAAAATCACTTTGAGGTTTAATTCTAGATTAAATTAAAATGTTTTATACCTCACCTCATATCCAGTTTTTTTAACTAGACCGGTTTCGAAGTCTGTTAATCTTAAACAGGACACTGCATAAGATGAATATTTTAAAATTGAAGTTACAGAACTCTGAGAACATGCATAATACTACGGAAGACTAACTTATGTCTAGTCTTATATTTTGTGATCCATATCATACATATAATTAAACTATTTCATAACATTTCATGTTATGCAACATGAATAATATTTAGCACTAAATTGATAATATCGCAAGGGAAATTATGGGTGTACAAGAGGAGCCGGACATCATAGACATTATAGAAAATAAAAGATTGCAGTGGTATGGTCATGTCAAAAGAATGCCTGAGCAAAGATTGCGAAAAATTGTTATGGAATGGATCCCAATGGAAAGGAGGAAGAGAGGAAGACCGAAGAAAACTTGGATAGAAGGAGTACAAGCAGCTATGAATATCAGAGGAATGGCGTTTGGTTTCCGGAAGACGGCGGCAGCTGCCATGATACCGGATGATGATGATGATCGCAAGATATGGAGAAATTAAGTAATGAATATTTTAAATATTTACTGTTAATAAAATAGTTTCATTACAGTTAGTTTTTGAAATTGTAAAAATAAATACATTAGATATTTACCTTGTGACTTCCAGAAGGGAAACAAGTTGACAAATGCAAGGAGTGCTAGTAATTGACAAATCGTCATTACTAATGCTACACACAGCACACATTTATTTATACTCGCATTAACCTGAAAATTTAGTTAATTTGATGTTAGCTATTACACTAGTGTCCTCAGGTTGAGTACAGTCAAATTACTGTTACTTAATACAGTAAATGTCAGAATTACAAAATAAGATCTAGATGCATTGGAAATGTGACCAAAACCTATTATGCACAATGAGAGATGTACAGGACTTTACATATTGTCTGATATTATGCTATTTTTCTATTTGAGATATTTTATATTGGCAGGGTGATTATGGTATGAAGAAATGGCTCACTTGAAAGCTTTACTGGAGAATGCTAGATGTTCATTTAGATTTTGCGAACATAATTATTGCTAGGAAGAGCACTTACCCGTAATTGCGTCACGGATCTTATATACAATTTTTGCTGTTTTCTTGGATTTTTATACCAAATCTATTTCACTTTTACATTTGTTTACTCTTTTAAGGATAGAGCTAGCAAGAACAAATCTTTCAACCTATAGATTTATTTTTAACTTATAAAAATGTAGCTTTAAATTTATAAAAAAGTTTTTCATAGGTTGCAGAAACTGATTCCTAGTGACGTTCGATTTTCTTTTCATGCATAATAATATATAATTAAAGTATATTAATTTAGGATTTTTTTTGCATTTTATCTTTTTATATATATATATATATATATATATAAAACGTAAAAATCTACATAGAAATGTCTCCATCTCAACAAGTTTCCTTTTTTATAAGTATTATTTTTATAATGTCAAAATAAAATATTTCATTTAGGTATAACTAAGTATATGACTATTATTTTGTAAATACAAATTATTACATATCTAAAAAAATTCGAAATATAATAAATCAATAAAAACTACTAGTCAGCAAACTATTATGAGCCATGTTAAAAAGTAAAAAAATTGTAAAACTACTGAAATAGAAAGAAAAATAAGAACGAAACAATAAAAATAAAATGAAAGACAAAAATGGAAAATAAGAAATAAATTGCGAGACTTAATGGAATTGTTAGAAGTTCTTGTGAAAATATTAGGTCAATATTCACAGATTCTATTATAATTAGTACAAATAGGTCTAAAATAAACGATAATAAAATCATAAAAGAATCAAAATAAAAAGTTTATATATGTCAGAAAATAAAATCAAGGATTTTTAACAAAATAAATTATTTATGACCAATAAAATAAATTAATTTCATTATACCTTTCTACCCCGTCCCCGAAAACAGGATCTAGAGAATCTAGAAATCATCATGCAAACAGCTTTCTAATCTGTAAAATAAACGAAAAAATGAAGGTAAATCATTACTCTAAGGGAGGAAAGGAGATTACGAGTATTTGAGAATAAAGTTCTTAGGAACATTTTTGGACCAAAGAAAGATGAACAGACAGGTGAATGGAGAAGACTACATAACAGTGAAATACATTGTCTTTATAGGAAGCCAGATATAATGAGATCAGTTAAGTCTCGTAGACTGCGATGGGCAAGACATGTGGCACGAATGGGAATGAAAGACGTGCATAGAAGCTTCTTGTAGGAAAACCAGAGGGAAATCGCCCAGTTGGTAGACCAAGAATGATGTGGGAGAATAACATTAACTATGATTTGAGGGAAGTAGATTATACAGGCGATGATTGGAAAATATTGGCTCAGGATAGGGATATATGGAGAGCTTATGTCCGCGCTGCCATGGACCTACGGGTTCGATAGTGCCAGTGAGTTAGTTTAGAAATAAAACACAAAGAACAATCATTATTAAACGATTTCTTATCATTTCTGCAAAATAAATAAAATTTATGTAGTCTTTATGAGGAAGAAGTCAGACTTTTAAAGATATTTAATATGACTGACTATCTTGAATGATACTGCGATGAAATAGTTCCCATACTCTTTCAGCATAGCTTCGTCAACATTGGAAACATTCATAGTAATCGATAGCTTCAACTCAGCAAATATTATTTCGTTGATAGTATCCATTAAAGAATTTAAATATTTAGGCGTGAGATTGTTTAAATCATTTGTATTCTTGTCATTTCCGGGAAGTTTGAAACACTATGAATGAGTTGTGGTATTTCGGGACTCTGAAGCGAGAGGCGGAATTTCAAGCATGAATTAAAGTTAAAAGTGGAAGGACAGATGTTTCCTTAAGTTTTAATATCTCATAGATGGTCTCGGAGTATGGCGTCCGTCTGGGGTCCGAAAATCACGGGTACGATTTCTAGTTAATTTTTGGACGAAGAAAATTCGAGGAAGTAGCTTTCTGCGAAAGGAAAATTAAAAGCAGTCGGTTCCGTTTCACAAGATGTGTGGCACATTAAATATTAATTGAATATTAAATTCATTTGCTGGCAAAAAACTCTAACGTGTAGGAGCTCACCTATTCAGGTTGAGAACATAGAATAAATTAAGCTCACTAAACTAAGTATAGCCTATTTTGTATAATTTCAGTTTCCAAAGAAAAAAGTAAATTATAGATTTTTTTATGCTTTTGAACTTTTTTTACAATTGAGGACTGGATGTGAACAAATGTGAACATAAACTGGACCGCATTCTGCAAAAAGGAACCAAGACACAGGATAAATTAACTGAGAAAAATGCAATTAAAGTTAAATGTCAATAAAAATTCACAAATAAAAATAAACGTTTACTTATTACTTCAACTAACAGAATATAAAAGAGCTTCTATTTTATGAGAAAGATTGCTACTCAAACATCTTTTAATTCATTTTACACTTTTTTGTTTTTTTGGTCCTTTATACAGAAAAATGAATGTGGCTTATTCTGTTAGTCTTTTCTTACTTGCTTCATAGATGGAAATAAAAATTCGGGTGATGGATTGGATATTTTTTTTGCAGGATCTTAACTTGAAAAACAATAATATAGAATTAACTCATATTTCAAATTTGAGGGTTAGTTCCTTTTTTGCAGAATATGTCCAACTATGTATTGTGTTTTTTAATGTTATAATTAAGGATTGATAAGTATGGGTACATAAGTATAAAGATTATAGGCTATTAAAAATCTAGCATAATGAAATGAAAATATGAAGAAATTATAAAAAAATCTGTAATAGTCTAAATAAAATAAACATATTTACAAAGAGTCTTCATTTTGAACATTTCTACCTAAAAGCTCGTACTTAGTCACACGAATTTATTTTAATCATATTACTCGTATTATGAAGTAAATTCTAAAGAGAAATGAAGGGTATAAAGAAAGAACCGGGTAAGTTACTTTTTTGACGAAATGAAGTTTGAGATGTCATCAGATTCTCCATGGAAATCATTATCATTTATGTGTGAAACAGTTTAGTCATGGATTTATTTAACTCCAAAGTGTGGCACACGGGTAATGAAGTAAGGATGTTGTACAACTAAAAGTACGTTTTATAGGTTTCATAGAAAAAGTGACTTACCTGGTTCTTTCCCTATACCCTTCAAACACATTAAAAGTGATTTTAATTGATTTTTAAACGAATGTGTTCCTGTAAGTAGGTGGTATCGTTGTCGCGCCTGTACCAGACATTATTATTTTTATAAATATCTACCACGCGTACGACGTGCTCCCTCTGTCACCACGTGTGTTGCGTGGGCTCCTCGCATGCTTCTTGGATTCACATCAGCTGCGTTTTTGCGATCATCCAAGGTACGTTAGGAAGCTATAATACTGCCCGCTATCTTATGAGTCAATTTTCCGGAAAACAACAATAATAATAATAATAATAATAATATAAAATAATAATAATAATAATAATAAATAATAATAATAATAATAATAATAATAATAATAATAATAATAATAGTAATAATAATAACAACAATAATAACAATAATAATAATAATAATAAATAATAATAATAACGTTAATAATAGTAATACAATTTGTGTTTTAGTATATAAATATAACTTATAGTATATTTTATATATTTTTTATGATTATGAACGATGACCTGAAGAACAAAGGCAACATGAATTGGAACGACTTCTTTTGACATTTTCAATATCAAGCTCGATTTTATCTTAAACTAATTTATAAAGATGAAATGAAATAAAATAAAATTTGTTTTTAATGTTATATAAAGAGAATTGTAGTACAGCAACTCCGTATTATTAAATACGTTCGGTGGTCTAGTGGCTATCATTCTCACCTCTGAATCTGAAATTTAGCGGGTTCAAATCTGATTGGAATCGACAGATTTTTTAAAGGCATAAAATGCTGAGTGTTTTCTTTCGAAAATAGAGAAAGGAAGTGCGATCCGTGTTTTAGATTTACCCGCACATAACTTAGCATTATATGTAATACTTGTGAATAAAATCAGCTATATCTTTCACATCCAGCTTAGAAACGCAACGACGCTGATTTGAGATATTAAAAGAGCCTAATAAATTAAAAGAGTAATTATATAACTAGTTGACGTTTGTATCTTGATATCTCCATCCTTTTCCTAGATTTAATTTTTGATTGGCCTTCTGATTTTGTAGTCAGTGTACATGGCTATAAATGCGTGGTCCGGATTTCGACTTCTGACTGTGAACATAAATTTTCTCTAATGAAAAAGTCCACATTCCATCAATATCTGGGTGTGTGCGACTGTCTTCATGCACATAAGTGAGTATATGAAGGCCTATGTGTAATGAATATACAGTAAGCAGCAAATCAAGATGACGATGTGATGACAGTCAAACAAGGAATGCGAAAAAAATGGAATTATGAGAGATAGCGAAATATTTACGAAACTAAGGGGCATAGGTTAGTGGTTCCTACTTGTTGGTATAAACACTGCTTAAAGTGCAGTCCCATCAAAGATCCCGAGGGAGGAGTACTTCAGTTCAGTGTCTGAGAGCTTCATGTACGGGAGTGTTGAGAACTCATGTTTCATCATCAGGGATACAATTCTGGGTTTGAACTTCGTAAGTGCAAGACGCGAAATGTGCAACCAACGATTATGAACGAATCTGTGAAATATTTCATTTTCTAAGAGTATTTTATGAAGTGCGTCGACATGGCTAAACTCAAGAGCAGTGCGTTTCGACAACAGTTTATCGCCGTCATCGTTCTGGCAATTACAGTACACGAAGTTCATTCTCTGGAAGGTAAAGTAATTTACTACTTTCTTTTTTCAAATACTTTAAGACTCAGTGTAAGAGTTAGTTCGTTATACGTGTTATGGCATACTTTTAAATTTAAAATACGCATTTTATTAATTATAATTCCCCTTATATTTATAAGCTTAGATATAGGCCTAGTTATATTAACACTTTTAGTAATAAATAGGAAAAATCAACATTTATAAATTCAGAAAACTTTGGTTTTAACACTTGTTAGGACCATTATAATGAAGTGTGTAACATTTTTCATTTTCTTTCCTGTATAGAAATCCATTGATTAGATCGAAGAATATGTTTCTGCAATTATAAATTACATACATAGAAATTACAATACAATTACTAATAAGGCAAATTCACGGGAGCTTGTGCAAATTAAGCAGCATTAAAATTTTCAGTTCGTTAAGAAAAAAACGAATTAAAAATATCTTTACAATAAATTGTTCGAAATGTTACAACACTTGTGGTGTTTTTTGTATATTATGTACCTATATAAGGCGTATGTGTTTAAGTTAGATGACGGTGCTGGTAATTTGAATATCATATTAATGATATGCATTATTTACTATATCGGGTATCTTATAATGTAATTTAATTTTAACACTGTGGAAAATGCTTTTCTATCACTAAGTTTATTATTTTAGTAAAATAATAATATGACTACTCTATTTGACGATGTTAATCTCGTTATTTTTCCTACGAGGCTAATCGTAGGGTTTGAACTCTTAAAAATGGACATTTCGCCAGAGATATTATTTTCATATCCCAGTATTACTTAGTACCTTTTAAATGGTAACCGACGGTTTCTAGCTTAATATCCAAATGGACCTGAATCCTCGAATTTTCCACACCCCCGAAATCAATCGAGGCGGGTCTTCTGATCTAATGTCCGACGCGGTTATTTAATTTCCCTAGTGATAATTTATAGATTTTACTTTTAATTCATTGCTGATACCATACCCCCTTTCCAGTTAGTCTTACATATGGACATTTAAAGTATTTTTGTAGTTGTTGGTGACACTAACGATCACCACTTCTTAATTCTTAATAACATTGACTAGGATTTTATAAGTTATCACAGATATAAAAGGATTAAGCATCTATATGAAGATATACAGAGTGTCTGAAACCTTGCAGAGAAAATTATACAGATGGTAGAGGACTATAAACCATGTATTTTGAAATTTGTATAGGAAACAAATGGTCCGATTTGCAATACTTATTTCTTATGACGTCATGATAACAACAACGTACATTTCAGAGCTACTGTTCAAAGTGGCGACCACGAGTCTCAATACATGCATGACAACGATGCATACGATTTTGTCGCATTCTTTTAAAAATAAATTGTGACTTATGTGCAATGAGACAGGCAGTTAGAACCCTAGCGAGCAGTTCTACTAGGATTTCATACATCGATGACTTGATGTGTCTCCATAGAAAAAATTATCAGCAAGTGATTGTGAGATATATTATTTTGCAAGCTAGCGTCATAAAAACATGATTCTAGAGACAGTTGTTTTGCTATGAAAAAGAGAGCAACGTACAAGAATTTCATATAATATCTCGTGAGCCTGAAACAAGAATTCAAACTATTAATTCCCTATTTAAAAATACTCAGATTGAGACACTCTGTATATAGTATTTTATCATAAGTAATGCCACGAGTGATTTCTAATTTATCTAGATAATTTGGAAATCAGGACTGGTATTTGTTAGGACTATTTAACGAATAAAATTAAGCTGTTTATTCACAAATCATTATTTAAATATAGTTATTTTCAAATATTTATACATTTAAACGTAAATGGCGATGCTTGAAACACAAATGATGAGAAACGTTATGTATCATTTGTTCATCACTGCAACCAGATCGTATTTATTGCCAAAATAGAACCTCAATATTCTAAGAATGCACCCTAGTGGAGAAAAAAGAAACATTATTACAGGTTATTAATTAATTTCTGATGTCCTATGAATTAAATATGCCAATTATATTTTTCTGCAACGTTAATTCCTGGGAAATAATAAGTTTAAGAAAGTGCAAACAGTGGTTTCTTTTTTTTTAACGGTATAATCAATTGCTACGAACGTTTTTCTATTATATCTCGCAAGCAGAATCTGGTTGGATTCGTGTAGTATTTATACAATCTGGGAGCCACTTTGCAGATGAAGGTGATGAATGAAAGTGATAAAATCGAAGTTAAAAACGACTGTGATTGGTTGTAAATCAAAATTCATTGGAATGTGATTGGTCATTGACTGTCATTTGGCGCATGAGTTAAATAGTCACTATTAACATATTTATGTACAAATTATTTATCTTAATATATTGTACATTATAAACACAGGCTTATATTTTTTACACTTTTATTCCAATGTCATTATGTGAAATAAAATTAAAATAATGTAATTGGAAGTTATTTTTATGACTTCTTTAAAAATGTTATATCGGCTACTGAAATTAGCTGAATGTATTAAACCTTTATACAAGGAAAGCCAGCAGATAGGATTAGAAAATGAGAATACAATTCACAATAAATATAAATGATATATCATTTAAATATAAAAAGAACATAAAACGGTATGAACGAAAAAAATAATATCGTGTAAATTATCAAAACGTAGGCAGCCAAATTCTTGATTAAAATCCATGGTGATTATTTATTAGTAAAGCTGGTCAATTACACATTCACTCCCACTCGAATCTCATTCTCTGAGCTTTCCAATATCGTTGCTTCTACGGAGGCACTTGGCGTATTCAGGAAATGAAGGGAGGTGAATGCCAAACGCATGCGCGGGAGTAGAATGTAAGCGAGAGCGACAGGGAATCCCGTTGGATAAGATTTCCCGTGAGTAGTCTACATAAACAAAATAATGTATACAATGACTTCGAATGTTAAAGAGAATGTGTTTAATATATTATCTTATGGAACCTGCATTCTACAAGACTTATGCTTAAATGCAATCTTGTATATTACACATAAAAAATAATTAAATATACTTGGTACTGTAAATAAAATGTATTCCGACAGCACTAAACGTATGTTTAGAATCTACATCAATAGTATTTCCATGCTAAATTTTTAAGACAATTATATATTGTGATATTTTCTTTCACCTACCAATGTATAAAAATATCAGACAATAATTGATCAACACGGAATAACTCATTATATATAATGGCTGAAATGGCCAATTGTACATTAATTGAATTTACGTAGTTTAGAAAAATGTAAATATTAGCGTGCTAATTTTCATGCGATTGAGTACAGTATAAAAACATATTTTTGCGCCATAGTGCGTTTTGTCGTACTTACAGCAATAGCGACCATGATTGAAAGTTCAACTTTCTACATTTCGGAGTAGCCAACTTAAATAGCTATACTGTAATAAAATAACTATACTATAATATTACATATTACAAACCACGTGTGGGAAGTAAAACAACTGCCCTCTATGTATACTACATACAATGTATATACAAAATATATCCAAAAGATAGTGTTAATATACATTATACGAAACAAATCACTTGCATTTTAAATGAACTTAACTTTATTTGAAACAATATAAAACAATAAATACGTACTTGCCGCCATTATATCACTAATTGGTTTCATGACCTCCTGTAGTTTCAACTATTAAACATTGCCCACACTGTTAACGTTAGTCAATTGTTTATAATAAACGCAAATATTTCCAACAAATATGTATTATTTTACTATTATTTATTATTTTGAAAACACCATCGCGCAAGAAAATAATGTACAACGCACGTCTGTGAAGTGTTTTACAGAATCTCGGAAATTAAAAACCTTGCTATCGCTCGGTTTTAAACATTTTCCTCGCTTCTGTAAAAACCACTTCCCAATCTCGCATCGTAATATTTGCTATTAATGCGACTATCTTCTCAAGTTCAGGGAGCAGCTACACTTTGAGAAATTAATTTAAAAGAAAATGCTTTTTTTAAAAAATACGGCAAATTGACAAATATAGTATTCTTTAAGTACAGTATGTCAAACGGAGACATAAAATTCAGTTTAGATGTTGAGTGCCCTATTATACTTCACTCTAAAAATTGTAAATTTTGAAGATGCGAGTATAGTTTTTATTACTTTCTTTTTTTGCTGATTTCATATAGAATGATCCTTAAATGTTTTATAGGTTTATATTTAAGTAATAATAATAATAATAATAATAATAATAATAATAATAATAATAATAATAATAATAATAATAATAATAATAATAATAATAATAATAAATTATTATTATTATTATTATTATTATTATTATTATAAAAAGAAGGAATGTCCTTTGGTTACTGAAATACGTACGGCTTTGAATATGCAGTAAACATTAATGTGGCACGAACACTGCATGGCTCTCGCTTACGAGAGTGAGTGAAGTAAGAATTTTACCGCCTTTAGTTATTACCTTAGAGTTATTTAGTTTTCAACAAAGTAGCTATCATGAAATTATAACAACTCCTGACTTTCCTGCAACTCAACTAACATACAAAGTTTTGTGGATTGCATATAAACAGGCGCGTGAATAAGTTGGTTCGGACAGCAGTCTGGTCAATGTCTACACTCGTACTATATACATCTACTACTTAGAGGTTTCAAGTGGATGAATAATTTCTGATGATACCAAACGATGCTTTTATGTTCTGTTAACTTCAAAATAGCTACAGACTCATTAATAATCCAACAACTCGACGTCTGACGTTGCAAAAGTAAAAGTTAAATGTATTTTACCTATAGGTTTAAGGGAATGAGTATCAAATTTCTGTATAAAAGCAAAATAGGCTACTTAAAAACTGAATTCTTGTCAAGGACTTTGTTAATGATGTTTAAACTTTTGGAATCGTCATACATTTATTTAGACCTACTTTATAAGGCAGATATTTGCATAAGATATAGCAGTAAATAACAATAGTTAAAAATTATTTGTGCTGCAGGCAAATATATTTATGAGATTTATCGAAGTCTATAAGAAGAGACTAATATTGCCAAAATATTTATCTCACGATTTGTACACTTTTTACACCCAATATTTTTAAGACCATGGACAACATGGATGAAGGGTATCTGAGAAGCAATGGAGAGCAGGAATCTAAGAGAAGATCAATGGATAGAACAGAGCGATTCATGTCATTTATAATTAATTTGTTTTTATTTGTTATGTTAGGTAACTGATTGTATTGTATTGGTATTTGACTGTCAGAAGATGTGAAAACATTGCAACCTGATTAAATAAAAAAAACATAGTTTTACACAGTAATTAACATTAATTACATTAGTTTAATTTTACATAAGCTAAGTTAATATGAATGAATGAGTCATATTGTAAGTCTTGATGTTTTTATTTCGAGGTGCTTGAACTGTTAGGTTAAAATGTGTCTAGGATATTTGAGGTTATAACATTAAGGTATGTATTTCTATTGTTACATTTTTATCATGTGTCTTATGGAAGTTCATTGCTTTTTTAAAAATACATTTCGACGAGTAATGTGAAAATCTCGTTTTAATGCAATTCTAACCCAGAATTTGCCTTTAAGACTGAGGAAAACGATAAAGCCACTGTTCAGTACTGAAATTTCAACTGGAGATCTTCCTAACATCAATCTCAAACACTGTTATGCGAGGAAAATCTAAGTTCGCGGATATTAAGATTAATAAGTACTTAATAATTTGTAGGTATATCAATAATTGAGGACGTCGCTCTAACAACGACTTGTGCTGGTATACGCCCTTTTTAGGGCGATTGCATATCCTTGAAATACTGGTCTTATTCTAACATATATTAGAATTTTGTGTACATCCGAGCTGCCTAGATACCACAACAGTAGAAAGAGTAAAAGTGTACCACGTTGCGCTAGTCTTGCAGGTGATCAGATGTTCGTATATTATTTTGTGCCTTGTGACGTATAGGTGAATTTTGTTAAAAACACTGCGATTACATAATAATTGTAAAACTATGGAAGGCAACAATGGCAGAAATGAATCAGTAAACATCTCATACCTAATAAAGATACGGATGGTGCTGGGGGCTAGAATAAAAATGTTATACTTATTACATTTATATTAGTGTTTTCGAAAGCGCACCATGTAAACAATTGTTGCAGATATTTCCAGTTAGAGCTACCAGATACTCACAATTTGACATAAAGAATTTAACTTATACAGCATAAGATTCAAAATATTTTGATAGTGGAAACTTGTAAAGAATATCGTGAAGTTATTTCATCTTGTCGAAATTATTCTATGGGACAGTTCCATTCTGAAGAATGGTCAGGAACACTGAATCCACACCTTATGAAGAAACAAACAAGTAAGCAGTCTCCTTTTCAGATTCGGAAATACCACCAAATCCTTTGTGAGCCTTAAGGAGGAGTGTTTGCGTCTAAATGCTATGGTAATGCATTCAATGAATTCATATTTTGGAAAAGAGAGAACTCATTTTGTCACATCGCCAAAGATGAAGTGTGTTCCGCTTAAACAGACTAAGGGAAATTATATTAGGAATTTGTTTCCTTCTTGAATGAAGACTCAAGAAACTGACATGAACATTTAATAGAAGAGGCAAAACTAGAAACTGAAGACGAAGAGACGGACACGTGCTATATATTAACAACGAATTTTTATTTAGTTACAGTTATTATATTTTTAATATTCTCAATTGTAGAAATACCATGATTTTTGTAGCATTTGATATTAGTTCAAAATATTAATTTTATTAATTTGTAAACAATTTTTCATATTTTGTGTTCTAAATGGGTTGCATTCAAAACTTTGGACAATGTTCCTCATACGAATCATTACTTGTATGTAAAATTTTGTAAAATAATAAAATTTCAATCTAATTTGTATGTTCACCCTAAATAGGGGCGTATGTAGAAATGAAAATAAATGACTATTATTTAATATTATAGTTGTTAAAATTTATTTTTGTGTTAATGATGTAGTCAGAGTAATGTAGCCTATACCTACATAGATACACCATTTTCCTTCAATTGAATAAGCTTGAACCGAAGTAGTGTACTAAACTTTATTTATTTCAGATCATCATATTCAATCATACGCCTTTGTAAGGGCGACGTCCCTCAATTATTTTGTGATGATTTTTATTAAATCATCCATGTGTCTGCTAATTAGTAATATTAGATTAAATTATTATTAGATTAAATACGATTGCGGTAGTCTATTGGTTTGTTGATTTGTAACATTGAATAATAGTCATAATAAAAGGAAATTTGCGAACAAATTTCCAATTGAGACGTTCGCATGGCAAACCAAATTAAGCCTATCACCAACAGACACTAACTGACGCACTCACACATGTTCCATAAAACACCCCCGGCCGGCCGGTTGATTACAAATCTAGTTTGGTTTAAGTCGACCAGGGGCTTCCTTATACTAGCAACAACTGTCACACACCCGGATTTCTTTCCCCAACATAATATCTGAATGCCCGATGTACCATCCATCCAGAACGAATGCAATTAAAAATCTCAACAGACTAATCTACAGAGTCAAAATGCCATCGAACTATTAACGTCCATAACTATGTATAAAATAAATTTAAATTGTCTTAGAATCATAGTTCAATAATTGATAATAGAAAAATATTCTAAAAGTCTACTACATATTTAGTATAATTTCTGAGTTTTGCATATATACTGCAGTAAGTAGAGAATTGTAAATCTGACAACTTTAATAACATTGTATAATTGTAAAGTATTGTGATAATATTTTTATGTCGAGATATTTTTAATTAAACGCGACATAAATAAAAATATATAATACATTAAGATTGTCTTAATTACTTCCCATTGATATATAATTTAACTTACTTAGAACAAATATTAAAATAGCATAATTTTTATAGTTGGATTGCAAAATTATAATATACTGGCCTATGAGAGGTTAAATGGACATTATAGGTCTTTTGAGCAATAGAGTTACTTAGGTGAAATATTAACGAAGTATGGACAATTTGTACAATTTTTTAAAAAAGTTTGTTCATAACATATTAGATTGAAAAGGAATATTCCTATTTTATATGCTAAAAATATTATTTATGACTATTTAACACATGCCCCAAATGACAGTCAATGATCAATCACATTTCAATTAATTTTGATTTACAACCAATCACAGTCGTTTTTTCACCTCGATTTTATCACTTTCATTTTATCAAGTGTCTCCCACATTGTATATATATATATATATATATATATATATATATATATATAGTGCACGAATGTAACCAGATTCTGCTTGCGCGATATAATAGAAAAACATTCGTAGCAATTGATTACAACATAAAAAAAGAACCACTATTTGCACTTTCTTAAACGTATTATTTCCCAGGAATTATCGTTGCAGAAAATATAATTGACATAGTTACATCATAGGACATCAGAAATTAAGTAATAACATGTAATAATGAGTCATTTTTTCTCCACTAGGGTGATTTCTTATAATATTGCGATTCTATCTGGCAATAAATATGATCTGGTTGCAGTGATGAACAAATGAAACATAACGTTTCTCATTTGTTTTAAAACATCACCGTTTACATTAAATATATACATATTTTAAAATAACTATATTTAAATAATGATTTGTGAGTAAACAGCTTAATTTTATTCATTAAATAGTTCTAACAAATGCCACTCTTGATTTCCAAATTCTCTAGATAAATTCAGTCTTCACTTCGTGAGTCGTGAATTTATCGATAATTTGGAATCTCTCTTCTCATTACTTATGACAAATTTCCTGGTTAGAGATAGTCACTCAGACACACAGTTGTAGTCACTAGCATGATTTACAGGGAAATAAATTGGCATGTTCCATATATATATATAGTAAATACATTTTTAAAGCTTGTCGCCATTGTTGTCGTTATATAAACTGGTCTCTGTAATCGCGCTTGTCTGGTTACCGGAGTTTTTGGAGACGATGCCTAAGCTGCACCAATACAATCAGTACTTCTTTACCTTCAACAAGATATTTTTAAACAGTAAGTTTTAATCTCCTTTAGGAATAAATACATCGGTCGGGCGATAGACATGGTCAATGTGTACCGGTATATTTAGAAGACTGTATTTCTACCATGTTCACTGGTTTAAATTGAATAATACTACGACATTGCTTTGACGACTGAGGAAAACAGTAAATTAATTAATTTAAAAAATCGATATACTTGATAAGCCTCGAGATTAAACCCGGCCCTCCTGAATACGAGTCTCAAAACGTTATCATCTGTGCCAACTCATTCGATGAAGGAAAAAAAAATGTACCTAGAGCGTACCTACAGACTGATCTAACGCTATTAAATGTCACACTATTACAATAACTTAATATAAACTATTAATAGTGCGAATTAAGAAGGGTTTAAATATATGTCATTGATGTTGACCTCTTTAATTTCCAAGATGCCAATTTTCTTTGGAGAAGAAAAGAAAATTAGTAAATTTAATTAGTATAGCACCGGTATATTACGATGCGAGGTTGGGAAGGGTTTTTACAGAAACGAGGAAAATGTTTAAAAACCGAGCGATAGCGAGGTTCTTAATTTCTGAGATTCTGTAAAACACTTCACACACGTGCGTTGTACATTATTTTTTTGGGCGATGATGTTTTCAAAATAATAAATAATGGTAAAATAATAACATCTTTGTTGGAAATATTTGCGTTCATTATAAAAAATTGACTAACATTAACAGTGTGGGCAATGTTTGTTAGTTGAAACTACAGGAGGCCCTGAAACCAATCAGGCATAAAATGGCGGCAAGTACGTATTTATTGTTTTATATTGTTTGAAATAAAGTTCAGTTAATTAAAAATGCAACAATTTGTTTCGTAAAAAGTATATTAACACTACCATTTGGATATTTTTTGTATATACATTGTATGTAGTATATATAGAGGGCAGTGGTTTTACTTCCCACACGCGTTTTGAAGTATGTAATATTACAGTATAGTTATTTTATTACAGTATAGTTATTTTATTACAGTATAGTTATTTTATTACAGTATAGTTATTTTATTACAGTATAGTTATTTAGGTTGGAAATCCCGAAAGGAAGTTGAACTTTCAATCATGGTCGCCATTGCTGTAAGTACGACAAAACGCACAATCGCGCAGAAGAGTAATTTTGAGTTTAGCATAAATTAAATTAATAATTAGCAATAACTATGCAGACTCTATGTACGGAATCCTAGGTTTTTTTTTTGCGATTTACGAAACTTCTGTCGTGCAGTGCTATATATAAAATGGAACTAGGAGCCAAAGTCATGGAAATGTTAACGTTTTATACTTCATATATGGATATTACGTCACTATGAGAGTGTAAACTACTTGCGTTTTTTTTAAACTAGTGCATAGGAAGTACAGTATTGGGTGCAGTAATGAAGTGACGTCACGACTGGAGAGATGCAACTAACTTAAAGGAGAAAGTAATTTCACGAATAAATCACCTATAAATTCCCTTTCTTTTCACGATCCATTAGATATTTGAAAACAAAGAACAATCTTATACAGATCATTACTATAATATATCAATACAATATAAAGTTTATATATTTATATTTATTTAGTTATACAATTAATACCACCTTTTTGAACAACCAAAAGTTAAAAATAATTGTTAATGGGTAAAGCTTAAAGTAAAATTAACTGATATAAAATTAGATACTTATGGAAGTAAATATAAATTGGTATTAAATTCAAGATGGATATTTATAAAAACAGATCTGCAACAATAATAATCTACACAAATAGCAAGTGCTCAATATAATATCTATGGATTGGGAAACGGGTCTAGTAATTAATATACATAAAAAAAGTCAGAAAAACAAATGTGATAACTACCGAGGCATTACCTTACTCCCAACTGCATCTAAATTATATTCCGATTGAGGGTCTTTCCACTTTTCAGCGGTTGCCCTTTTACCAGCCGGCTGCTGGCCCTTCACATCCACATGTGTCAATCACAGAGGTAGATGATCAACAGCCAGTGTAGGGGTGACATGTGGTTAGCATGTCGAGTCCCCCAGCCGTTATAGCTGGTTCCTCAACCTGGAGCCGCTACTTATTGTAGCTACCCAATTGCCTCACGATGCTGGGTGGGCACCGGTCCCATACTGGCCGAAATACCATGAGAAAATTTCTTCCCCCATGGAGACTCGAACCAGCGCAAGTCCCGTAGCTCTGCGCCAAGGCTTCCTACCTTAACCGCTCGGCTACGGCGCGGGACTTCTAAATTATATGCCAACATAATTAAAAATAAGTTATCAGTAAGTACTGAAACATTTTTGGAAGAAGAACAATGTGGATTTAGAAAAGGGAGGAGCACTATAGATGCAATATTTACCCTGCAACAAATTATGGAAAAAAGGAGAGAATTTAATCTCCCACTGTACATACTATTTATAAATTATGAAAAGGCATATGATAATGTAAACCGAGATAAACTTTGGCAGATACTGCATGAAGAACATATACACTCACATGTAATACGAGCCATACAAAGCTTATATCAAAATTCTAAAATCAAAATTAAATTACCAGATGGAGAAATAACAGAACACATAAACACAGGCAAAGGTGTTCGACAAGGATGTGGACTATCTCCACTCTTATTTAATATATATATATTAACAGAATAGTGCAAGAATGGAAACAAACAGTAAACAGTGGAATTTCAATAACTAGGAATAAAATAATTCAAACAATATTATATGCTGATGATCAAATAATATTATCAGATTCTGAAGATAGCTTACAAATAGCAGCATATCTATTATTCAAAATTGCCAGCAAATATAATATGAAAATTTCCACATCAAAATCCAAAACAATGGCAATGTGTGGAAAAAAACATACAACGGGTGAAAATTGAGATTGATGGAAAAATTATAGAACAAGTGTCAGATTTCTCTTACTTAGGAAGTGTATTTGCAGAGTATAAGAGTGATATTGATTCAAAATTACAAAAATATAATAAAATGAATGGGGTAATACGAAGACATTTTGGTAAACAGATGAGGACAGAGACAAAACTAAGATTACATAACGTCACATCAAAAGCTGCTCTAAAAAATACGGAAGTGAAATTTGGATTTTAAATAAAAGAAACTCTCATAAACTTCAAGTAAGCCAAATGCGCTTCTTACGATCATTGTTAGGAGTTAATAGACTGGATCACCAAAGGAATACTACTATCAGAGGAAAACTTGGAGTAGCAAGTTTAAATGAAGATATCCAAAGATACCAACAAGAATGGAAAAATCATCTGAGAAGAATGGCAAGAAATAGACTTCCAAAATTGGCATTCCAATATACCCCAACTGGACATAGGGACCAAGGAAGACCAAAACATCGGTGGAAAGATCAAGACCATCTTCGCTAGGTTTACCGTACAGGCCACATGTCCTAAAACGAATTTGTTCATGATGATGATGATGAAATGTAAAGTATTTTTCTGCAACCCATCTTTCGGAATTAGGCTATACGTTATTTCAAACATCCCTAGTTCTTACCGGATATGCTGAGATGCATTGAAGATATGCTCTCACAGAATACACCGATAGCAAAAATTCTAGACACATATGACATTAAACGAGAAGTGATCTATAAGAGCATATGTTCGTGAGCAATTGTCACATTATACGTGTAGTAGCTTGAAATAGTTAAAAAAGACACGATTTACGCTGCTTTTTAGCGAATTTCGAAACTAATTACTGAGGTTGTATGTATACAACTTTTTTTTACAGATCTTCATCGCTCCTGCACTTACTAAAACACAGGAAATGGTAATGACAAATATATATATATATATATATATATATATACATATATATATATATATATATATATATATATGCCTAGTCGGCAAGTGATGGACTAGTGCTCCTTGCCTCTGGTCTCGTCTCGAGGGTCGCGAATTGAAACTCGGCCCGGATTGATGGATTTTTTAAGATGGAAAAATCCAAGGAGCGAATCCTCCGGGTGGGACTTAGGCCGTCGGTCCCGGGTCTGAAGATTTTCAGGCTCGTAAAATACCCTTAAGCCTGAATAAAATTGCCTCTAAGCAAGATTTACAGACCTCAACATCCTAGAAATACCTTAGTTGCCTGCTAGATGTTTCATTGGGTCGGTATGTTGACAGCATGTCACTCAGGACATCTATTGGCAAATAAGCATAACCAAATTAACTTGATCTAGTAACTCCTAACATAGGTGAGGCTATGGCTTAACATAGAGCTACACCATTATAGATAGATAGACATGCCTATATATATGAACATAAATATTGAAATTAATATACTCAGGTAGACCAACCCATGCAACGGTTAATACAACTAAAATTCAGGTTCAGATAAAAACATTTCTGTTTATTAACGAATTACGAAGGAGTGAAACTATAAAGTTTTGATAAGGAACCCATTTCCGGAAACGTACATTTTCGATATATATAAAATAATAAAATAAGTTTAAAGATCGAAACACAATGAGCTGATATCGTGTGTCTTGTGTTTCAGATTAAGTATTACAGAATTCTAGGTGTTGTAGTACACATGTCGAGTGGGACGAAGATCTTGCACGGATTATGGCGGCAGCAGAAATTATTGAGCACACACCAAGTCTTGTGGGGCGTGTGTATGAAAACATGTGTGGCAGGTACTGTACATTTTGTGCAACTAACAACGGGATTGCCACGAGGAACCACACTTGTAGTACAATCCCTAGAAGTCTGTAATACTTATTCTGAAACATAAGAGACACGATATCAGCCCATTGTGTTTCGATCTTCAAACCAATTTTACATCGAAATAGTACGTTTCCAGATAATTATGGGTTCCTTATCAAAACTTTATCTACTAAGACCCCTCTACAATCCCTAGAAGTCTCTAATACTTATTCTGAAACTCTCTCTCTCTCTCTCTCTCTCTCTCTCTCTCTATATATATATATATATATATATATATATATATGTGTGTGTGTGTGTGTGTGTGTGTGTACGTGCGTTTTTGAGTTTTTTTGTGTATTTTTGTCTTTGTGTGTGTGTGTGTGTGTGTGTGTGTGTATGTGTGTGTAAGTTAGTGATTGATTGAGTGAGTGAGTGAGTGAGTGAGAGAGAGGGGAGAGAACGCTCTAGCGACAGCGATTTTTGCTTTTCGGAACCAAACACAGCACATAACAATGCGCATTTAAAAAGTATGCTCGAGTTTGTTAACCAGCAAAATCGGAACTTTAGGAGCACAAATTCACCTGAAATGAAAATTCAAAAATCACTTTGGCGGTAATTTTTTAGTTTTCGCGACGAAACTCAGTTTAAACCTATACTAATGAAATACAACGAAGAAAATATTTTAGAAAAAATCACCGAAATCCGACCATTAGAAGTGGGGGTTTGCCAGAAACCTGAAATTTAAAAAGAATCGCTCTTGATTTTCACTGCTGTACAATATATTTAAATAACTGGCACGAGAAATTAGTGTTTCGCCAAATTAAGAATTAACAAAAGAAGTATATATTGCGTAAACCAGCAAAATCATACCTTAAATTCGACTTGAGGAAACTTTTGCTTAGTTTACGCAGTTCCTGCGTGACGAACTTTTTTGTATGTGTGCCTGTTAAGTCTCTAGCGCTAATTTTTTCGCAACTGAACTGGGCTTATAGTAATCAATTAAGAAACGTAAGACCGAGTTCATTAACTAGCAAAATCATACCAATAGAAGGGGGGGATATTATGAAGAATTAAACATCGCTCTGAAGGCCGTAATTTTCGTTTTTCGCAACAAAACTTGGTATATATATATTATTTAAATAAAACGAAAAAAAATATTACAGAAAATAAATGTAATCGGGATAATCAGAAGTAAGGGTTTATCTGAAAGCTGAAAATTAAAAATGCTCTAGCGGCTGCCATGTTTATTCCTTCGCAACGAAACTTCAAATACAATTTCAAGAAGGAAGAAAGATGGATATTTGATCAGATATAACAGATAATTAGGATTAGGAGTTAACAAGAAACGAGTTAGCTCAGATGGTAGGTAGCATTTGAGATTCATATTCGGGAGGTCTCGAGTTCAAATCATGGAGTCGAAAAACCTGACAAGTTTTTCGTGGTTTTCCTCAGTTGTCAAAGCAAATGCTGGGTAGAAATTCCATTATCACGATGCACTTTATCCTTAATCATCTATTCATACGTAATTTAAAATTTATTTCAATTAATTTACACAAGAAACAAATACACAAAAACAAATACTACATATGAATATACATACCAATAAATATAGCCTACATAGGCCTAATATTGTGAGAACCAGGATTAAAGGCATATAAAGTCTGACTATATTTAAGCTGATTATTCAGAAAAGAACAACGTTAATGGACTTCTTGCACCCTTTATATACCAGAAATCACTAATGAGGTGATGTTTGGTATATAAAGGGTCCAAAAAAACCATGAAAGTGGTTATTTCCTGATGAAACAGCTTCAAAATAGCCCGCCTTCATATGCCACCCAACTGGTGATTTATGGCATATAGAGAGTGGAAAGTACGATATTAATATAATCAATGTAATTTAGAATTAGTTATTTTTTTGAATACTGATTAAGTGTGCATAAGAAATCCATTAAAACGGCTCCTTCCTGAAGAAACGGTTTCACATAGCCCGCCTTTAGCCTATATGCCATTAACCGTGCATTTCGTATACGGGTATAATCCAAATACAGACGCGATATGACCAAAAATGTTTGAAACGTCACAAAATAAAACTGAAGTGAAAAAAATACTTTCAGCAATTTTATTCTCATAACAAAACTTGATTCACACGATTTAGTTATAAAAAAAGACATACTTAGTAAACCAACAAAATCGGAAAATTAGGAATGGAAGTTTACCTACCTACCTACCTACCTACCTAACTAACTAACTAACCAACTAACTAACTAGCTAACTAACTAATTAATTAACTTACTAACTAACTTACTAACTCATTGGCTCATAAGGAACCCGTGGGTTCATGGCCGCGCGGGCATGTCTCCATATATCACAATTTACCTGGAATACAAAATTTGGAAATTGTTCTAGCGGCTGCAAAGTCTGTTTCCTCGTCAACGAAATTGGATAAAAATAATTTGATTAACTAAAGAGAGGTATATTGCGTAAGCCAGCAAAATCGGACCATAATTTTGACTTGTTGAAGAATTCGCTTAGTTTATGCAGCTCCTGCGTGACTAACTTTTGTTAATATGATAGTATTCCAATTTAAAATTTTCTCAGCGCATTTTATTAAAATAATTGGCTTTGATTTCTGATTGGCCAATTAGGAGGAGACTTTGATTTACGGACTACACGAATCGGGTTCCATAGAAATATGGCGAGTTTTTTTCACTCATTTATTTCCAAATTGGTCCTAGGACCAACTCAGTTCGGGGGAGAATGGGGCATATTTTATTTTATGTAACACGTTCTACAAAAATAAACAATAGCCAAATAAAATACTGATTTACCAAGTATTTCTCAATGTTAAAGGCTGTACCATTTCTCTATCTTGCATACATCAATTCCTATCTAATGAGGTTATATTATATAAATTATTTAAGATAATATATCATGTCGAATCCTAGATTTTTATTTAGAGGGGTATTGTATTAGGGTGTGCTTAGAGAGAATAAACAACTCTACCGAGAACGTTTATTAAAGAAACTCGTATTCTGTGTAGTTTATTACAGAATATGTTGATATTAATACATTATACATATATTATGTATAAGTTATGGACGTCATATCATGACATTCCTGTTACCTATTGTACCCCATATCAAACCATAAATGCGAAGAATTCCTAAACACTGTGTCAGATCTTAGACTAGATCTCGATATACAGGCAATTCATTTTGAGATATATTGATGATAAACATGCTGGTCATTTTTAAGGCTTCTACATTTATCGTTCAATAATAAAATTTTGCAGAAAAAATACTATTTTCACTCTATCCCTTTGTTATTTCATAATAACTCCAGGTAAAGCATGTGTGGTAATATCAAATACTTCAATATCAAATTTGTTGTTTTGTTAATAATAAGGAGAGTTGAGTCAACATTCCTCTATAATTTCTGAAGGTTTGGTTGTAGAGTTCATTTGTATCTACTGCTGTCTGTGTAGCAATGGTTTTATAGTAGAAGTTTGCGGAATTAATTTAGTGATATGCAATTATGATTTATGGTGAATTGATCGAATTAGTGACATTCCAAACCAGCAATTTCTATTTGATTGAGAAATTCCAAAAAAAAAAAAAACAGGTTACCCTTGATACGAATTTTAAGCCCTTATATGAGTAAAGATGAAGTTCCAAACCAGTATTTGCTTTCATGATTGAGGATATATATCATTGCCAAATGTCAAAAATATAGTTATAACATCTAACTATACAAGCATTACTGCTATAAAGTAAATATTCTCTTTAAAAATTTGCTTAACTGTTATGTTGGCCACAAGATGTCAGTCGGAACGATTTTCCGCTACCTCTTGTGTGAATTGAGAATACTACATATATAAGAAAAATGTATGTTTTGTGTTGGAATACTTGGGTAGCTCAGGTCGTTAGAGCGCTAAACGTACAACGTACAGAGTTTAGAGACTCGGGTTCAAATCCCGACTCAAGCAATCATATATATATTATAATTATAACATCGATAAAGCGTCACTGCTATAAAGCAAAATAAATATTCTCTTTAATTTGCTTACTTGATATAGTCAGCTACTAGATGGCAGTGAAGACAGTGTTCTCGCGACATCTAGTAATAATGGAGAGTATAATACATATATAAGAAAAATAAATGTTTGAATTGGATTCGCCTGGTAGTGTAATGGATATCACGCTGAGGTACAGACTCAGAGATCCGGGTTCGAATCCCGTCCAGGCATTTATTTTTCTTATCATACCATACATATATATATATATATATAGGCCAGAATTTGAAGTCGGAATCGCCCTTACATTAGTCAAACAATATATTCCAAATTAGCATATGCTTTGATGTTAAGCCATAAAAAACAGGTTGACTGGCGTCGGCATTCGAAGCCAGGATTTCTCTATTATGAATAAAAAATGAAATTCCAAATCAGAATATCTTAATGATTAAAAAAATACTGATTGGCCGCGGTCGGAATTTGAAGCCAGGATTCATCTTACTCGAGTAAAATGAAATTTAAAATCAGCATTTCCATTGATGATTGAGGGGGGAGAGAGACATGAAAAATCCGTATTAGTCGAGATCTGCATTTGAAATCAGGACGTCCCTCATATATGAGTCACTTGTTAGATAAAACATTCTGTTAATTATAATGAAAATAACTATTTCATCAGAAACTTCATCATGTTATTTAGGCAGTTCTGTGAACATCTTCATGTCACCAGTGGCTTATTGTGAGTGCTATCTAGAAGAGAAAATGTCGTAATCTGGTCGCTTCTGGGTGCTAAACAAGTAGGCGAAACACATGGTTTTCTAAGGATGACGCGTATTCTTGCGAGAAAGCTATTATTTGCTTAGCTCTCCACTTAGCTAGCTAAATGCATGGAGAGAAAATTAATCACGAATTAGCAAAGACTTTGTTTGGTTATTTCTTTTCACTCTTTCGTTGTTCTAATAGACATCGGGGAGTGTGTCTTACAGATTCAATAACAGTATACAGTTGAATATTAGAAAAAAAAACTGGTTTCCATTATACTAAAATTGAGATTTAAATGCCCTATTTTAGAAAAATAGAAAGTTGGCAGTAGTACATTAGTTAGCTGATGTGAGTGATATGCCTGAAAAAATCCAGTAGTGTTTTCTGTAAAATTAATCTCTACCAGTAGGCTATACATTTTATATTTTATGAGTACCGCTTATGTTTATATATTAAAGTATTCAAATATAATATTCCATTCAAAATAATTTTAATTTATTCCTTAAAATACATATTTTTCTTTGAAAAACACCAAAGTTCGAACTGTCTGAAGTTTGTTATCTTTCTCAACTGTATAAAAAACATTATTTAAAAAATGTGATTATGCTACTTGGAAATTTGAAATAACCTAGAATTATATTTATAACAAAAATTAGTATTCAGATATAACTAACTAACTAACTAACTAACTAACTAACTAACTAACTAACTAACTAACTAACTAACTGACTGACTAACTAACTAACTAACTAACTAACTAACTAACTCACTGGCACTATCGAACCCGTAGGTTCATGGCTGCCGGACATAAGCTCTCCATATATCCCTATCCTGAGCTAATGTTTTCCAATCATTCCTGTATAATCTACTTCCCTCAAATCATAGGTAATGTTATTCTCCCACCTCATTCTTGGTCTACCAATTGGGCGTTTCCCTCTTGTTTTCCTGCAAGAAGCTTCCATGCACGTCTTACATTCTCCGTGCGTTCCACATGTCCTGCCCATCACAGTCTACGAGACTTAACTGTTCTTATTATATCTGGCTTCGTATAAAGACCATGTAGTTACTGTTATGTAGTCATTCACCTGTTTGTTCATGAGTATTTAGATATATTCCATTCAATTAAAACCATTTTTTATTTATTGAAAATGCATGAGCTCTTCAATATGTTTTTATCAATGCCTTCACATTGCCTTTATTACATTTCTAGTACTGGCGAAATTGTAACCCACTTCTTACGTAGGGGCGCCTGGAAGTCGGGTTTATTTATCCCGATGATATGAAACGTTATGAATGATAATGAAGCGTCAGGGGAGTCCTTAAATCTAAACTTAACCTAAGTCCAGACCATGGGACGGCACAGGATGAGCTCTTCAATGTTACTGTTAAGAATTGTATATCTTTATAATATGTATTCTAGAACACTAAACTAATTTAAATACGTAAATTATACAAATAAATTTGGTAGATTTGTGTATTTAATATATATATATTTTTTACTTTGGAGACATTTCCTAGTAGTATTTTTTCCCTAAAAAGCACGTTTTCCTAAGTTTCCACGCATATCTTTCATTCCTAATTAGTGCCACATGTCCTGCCCATCGCAGTTTACGAGATTTAACTGAAAACTTTATTCTCAGATATTCGTAATACTCGTAATCTCTTTTCCTCCCTTAAAATAAGAGTCCACGTTTCGCATCCATATAATGCAAATGGAAGAATAACAGTTTTATATATTTTCAGTTTAACATTTTTTTGAGAGAAGTTCGGATGACAAGAGCTCCTGCAATGCATAATAGCATGCATTTCCAGGATTAAGCCTATGTTTATTTATTTGTGTATCTTATTCCTATATGCAATTTTGTTCCTAGTTATTTGAATTCAGACCCTTCTTCAAAATTTCCCTCTTTTGTCATTAAACATCCATTTCCATTAATTAATATATTTATATGTGTTGAGACGTGCTGAGAAATGGAAAAGAACTGAAACCTAGTATTGAATGCACTTATTTAGGAACAAAATTAGACCATTACGGCGATAACACAGTGTAAATTAAAAATAGAATCCCACAAACAAAACAGGCAATAAATGCTTTAAACTTTGTTTGGTGGAGCAAGAATGTTACAAAAATATATAAAATTACAAATATATCAAATCATAATTCAAAGCATTTTAACATATAGTGCTCCGAAATTTGGCAAGTTCCTACAGGGAATTGAAAAGAATTTTAAGTACAGAAATGGATGTTTTAAGAAGATCAGCTGGAAAATCCAGAATGGATAGAATACGAAATAAAGAAATAAGGGAAATTATGGGTGTGAAAGAGGAGCCCGACATCATAGACATTATAGAAAGAAAATATTACAGTGGTGTGGCCATGTCAAAAGAATGCCAGATTAAAGATTGCCTAACATTGTTATGGAATGGATGCCAATGAAAAGGACGAAGAAATTTAGACCGAAGAAAACTTGGATAGAAGGGGTACAAGCGGCTATGAATATCAGAGGATTGGAGGAAGATCAATGGATGGACATAGAGGAATGGCGTTTGGTTTCCGGACGACGGCGTCAGCTGCCATGATACCGGATGATGATGATAGGCCTATGTGTTGAGATATACTGTATTTAGTTTTACTGATGTTATTTCCAGTCCCAATCCCTTAGTGTTAATCAATAGAATGTGTGTGTGTGTGTGTGTTGACCCTTAATATCCCTTCACTGTATTTAGTTTTACTGATGTTATTTCCAGTCCCAATCCCTTAGTGTTAATCAATATAGTGTGTGTGTGTTGACCCTTAATATCCCTTCACTATAGCCCAATAGTACTACATCATCAGCATAAACTAACAGCGTATTAATACCATTGAGTTGTAGACATTCTTCATCCTGTAAAGATTTGATGGCATGCTCTAGTAACAAAATTGAAGAGTAGAGGAGATAGTGCATCTCCTTGCTTTAACCCATTGTGAATTTAAAAAGCATCTGAAAACTCTTTGCCTATATGAACCTTACTCTTTGTACCATTTAGACACATTCGAATAAGTCTAATTACTTTTTAGAAATTCCAAACTCCACAGGATATTATATAACTTCTCCTACTTAATTGAATCGTATGTTTTTTTAAGTCAACATATAGTTGAATATTTGATACGCAGTAACATTATTTTCCAATTTCTTTCTGAAAATATGTTTTATACTACACATCTAATCTATTTTAGATCCGATTCATCTAAATCCATTTTAAGGTAAGTTCTTATTTATATAAATAATCCGAATATATATATATATATTATAAATATATTTTTGACATTTGGCAATGAAGGCAAATATGATATGAAAAGAAAAATGAATGCGTTACTGCTATAAAGTAAATATTCTCTTTAAAAATTTGCTTAACTGTTACGTTAGCCGCGAGATGGCAGTTGGAACAATTTCAGCTACCTCTTGTGTGAATTGAGAATACTACATGTATAAGAAAATTGTATGCTTGTATTGGAATTCTTGAGTAGCTCAGTTGGTTAGAGCGCTAAAGGTACAGACTTTAGAGACTCGAGTTCGAATCCCGACTCAAGCATTCATTTTTCTTTTCATATCATATTTGCCTTCATTGCCAAATGTCAAAAAATATATTTATAATATCTATATATAAAAGCGTTACTGCTATAAAGTAAATATTCTCTTTAAAAAAAATTTGCTTAACTGTTACGTTAGCCGCGAGATGGCAGTTGGAACAATTTCAGCTACCTCTTGTGTGAATTGAGAATACTACATGTATAAGAAAATTGTATGCTTGTATTGGAATTCTTGAGTAGCTCAGTTGGTTAGAGCGCTAAAGGTACAGACTTTAGAGACTCGAGTTCGAATCCCGACTCAAGCATTCATTTTTCTTTTCATATCATATTTGCCTTCATTGCCAAATGTCAAAAATATATTTAATATCTATATATAAAAGCGTCACTGCTATAAAGTAAATATTCTCTTTAAAAAAAATTTGCTTAACTGTTACGTTAGCCGCGAGATGGCAGTTGGAACAATTTCAGCTACCTCTTGTGTGAATTGAGAATACTACATGTGTATAAGAAAATTGTATGCTTGTATTGGAATTCTTGAGTAGCTCAGTTGGTTAGAGCGCTAAAGGTACAGACTTTAGAGACTCGAGTTCGAATCCCGACTCAAGCATTCATTTTTCTTTTCATATCATATTTGCCTTCATTGCCAAATGTCAAAAATATATTTATAATATCTATATATAAAAGCGTTACTGCTATAAAGTAAATATTCTCTTTAAAAAAAAATTTTGCTTAACTGTTACGTTAGCCGCGAGGATGGCAGTTGGAACAATTTCAGCTAACCTCTTGTGTGAATTGAGAATACTACATGTATAAGAAAATTGTATGCTTGTATTGGAATTCTTGAGTAGCTCAGTTGGTTAGAGCGCTAAAGGTACAGACTTTAGAGACTCGAGTTCGAATCCCGACTCAAGCATTCATTTTTCTTTTCATATCATATTTGCCTTCATTGCCAATGTCAAAAATATATTTATAATATCTATATATAAAAGCGTTACTGCTATAAAGTAAATATTCTCTTTAAAAAAAATTTGCTTAACTGTTACGTTAGCCGCGAGATGGCAGTTGGAACAATTTCAGCTACCTCTTGTGTGAATTGAGAATACTACATGTATAAGAAAATTGTATGCTTGTATTGGAATTCTTGAGTAGCTCAGTTGGTTAGAGCGCTAAAGGTACAGACTTTAGAGACTCGAGTTCGAATCCCGACTCAAGCATTCATTTTCTTTTCATATCATATTTGCCTTCATTGCCAAATGTCAAAAATATATTTATAATATCTATATATAAAAGCGTTACTGCTATAAAGTAAATATTCTCTTTAAAAAAAAATTTGCTTAACTGTTACGTTAGCCGCGAGATGGCAGTTTGAACAATTTTCAGCTACCTCTTGTGTGAATTGAGAATACTACATGTATAAGAAAATTGTATGCTTGTATTGGAATTCTTGAGTAGCTCAGTTGGTTAGAGCGCTAAAGGTACAGACTTTAGAGACTCGAGTTCGAATCCCGACTCAAGCATTCATTTTTCTTTTCATATCATATTTGCCTTCATTGCCAAATGTCAAAAATATATTTATAATATCTATATATAAAAGCGTTACTGCTATAAAGTAAATATTCTCTTTAAAAAAAAATTTGCTTAACTGTTACGTTAGCCGCGAGATGGCAGTTGGAACAATTTCAGCTACCTCTTGTGTGAATTGAGAATACTACATGTATAAGAAAATTGTATGCTTGTATTGGAATTCTTGAGTAGCTCAGTTGGTTAGAGCGCTAAAGGTACAGACTTTAGAGACTCGAGTTCGAATCCCGACTCAAGCATTCATTTTTCTTTTCATATCATATTTGCCTTCATTGCCAAATGTCAAAAATATATTATAATATCTATATATAAAAGCGTTACTGCTATAAAGTAAATATTCTCTTTAAAAAAAATTTGCTTAACTGTTACGTTAGCCGCGAGATGGCAGTTGGAACAATTTCAGCTACCTCTTGTGTGAATTGAGAATACTACATGTATAAGAAAATTGTATGCTTGTATTGGAATTCTTGAGTAGCTCAGTTGGTTAGAGCGCTAAAGGTACAGACTTTAGAGACTCGAGTTCGAATCCCGACTCAAGCATTCATTTTTCTTTTCATATCATATATATATCTATATATATATATATATATTATTGAATAGTATGCTTTTTGAAGTCAACATATTGTTGAATAGTTGATACGCAGTACCATTATTTTCCAATTTCTTTCTAAAATATATGTATTATACTAAACATCTAATTTATTTTAGACCCGATTCTTCTATATCCATTTTAAGGTAAGTTCTTATTTATATAAATAATCCGAAAATATATATAGGCCTATATATATCTTAACCTACTTTAGGGATGTATGGAGAGCTTATGTCCGCGCGGCCATGAACCTACGGGTTCGATAGTGCCAGTGAGTATATATATATATATATATATAATTGAATCGTATGCTTTTTTGAAGTCAACATATAGTTGAATAGTTGATACGCAGTACCATTATTTTCCAATTTCTTTCTAATAATATGTTTTATACTAAACATCTAATCTATTTTAGACCCGATTCTTCTAAATCCATTTTAAGGTAAGTTTTTATTTATAGGTTATAAATAATCCGAATATTTATAATATATATATATATATATCCGAAAATATTTTATTCGTAGTGTAGAGTACAGTATTTGAGAATATAGTATTTGAGAATAAAGTTCTTAGGAAAACCAAAGGGAGATGAACAAACAGGTGAATGGAGAAGACTACATAACAATGAACTACATGGTCTTTACAGGAAGCCAGATATGATAAGAACAGTTAAGTCTCGTAGACTGCGATGGGCAGGACATGTGGCACGAATGGGAAATGAAAGACATGCATGGAAGCTTCTTGTAGGAAAACCAGAGGGAAAACGCCCAGTTGGTAGACCAAGAATGAGGTGGGAGAATAACATTAACTATGATTTGAGGGAAGTAGATTATACAGGGAATGATTGGAAAGCATTAGCTCAGGATAGGGATGTATGGAGAGCTTATGTCCGTGCGGCCATGGACCTACGGGTTCGATATTGCCAGTGAGTTAGTTAGTGTAGGGTACAGATTTATTTGTACACATTTTTATAATCCTAAAACTAAATTGCTAATAAAAGTAATCCATTTAAATGATATAAAATAATGAATTATTGAAAATAAATTAATTTTCTCATAAGTAACAAATGTCAATGAAAAGGAATAATTTATGAAATCTACATTTCAGATAAAATTAAATAATTTGTCTGAAAAATAACAGAAAATCAGTGAAACGGTTTCATACTTTTTTTTACAAAAAATCAACTAGTGGAAGTAATTTATGTTCATTTCATATGAAGAATATATTTTATAAAAAAAAATTAAAACATCAAGGGCTAACTGCAAAAAAAAACACGATGTTAAATAACGCTGTAAATCAACATTTTCTAGCCTAGAACTTGATTCAAGAGATTCCATAATCAACTTGTTACGGTAGGCTCCGTGGTTTAACTTTTGTGTAAATCATGTTTCATTCTTTAAACAGTATTTATAACTATCAATTTACTGCGGAATTCGATAAGTAATAGCAAAACTTTTATAACATAAATATTTATTTAGGTTACTTTTGACATTACGAACTTCATTTATACTTTATTGTCAAGTCAACTATACGTTGCCAAATTCTTGGAAGATGGATAACTTCATCTGCAGCACCATTTCTGGATATCTCTTTCATTGGTCGATCTAGAATTTTCTGGATATCAAATCTTAATTGAAACCGAATGCTTCGTAGAGGTTCTTTGATATTTGAGAATAAGTTATAGTCACAAGGGCTCTTGTCTGTTGAATATTGTTAATGTTCGAGTACTTCCCAATTCCACCTTCTAAACAAATTCTATCTACTGAACATATTTTTAGGGCGGTATTACTTTCTAAATGTAGAAAAACAAGTGAATGTATTAAAAAATATTATTATGTCGAGATTTTCAATATGTCCACCGCTGTGGTCTCGAGGTAGCGTGCTGCCTTGTCACGCAGCGGGCCCGGGTTCGACCCCGGTCGGGACAGTTTTTCTGGGTGAGGTTTTTCAGCGGGTTTTTCCTCACCTATAAGACAAATGTCAGGAAAACTTTAAGGCCCAAACGGTCCCCGAAATCATATGGCCATCGCAATCATCATCATTCATATTCATCTTAGATTAAGCTTAGGATTAGGGACTCTCCCGGCGCACCACTATCATCATCATCACCCATCATATCATTGGGGCAACGTAACCTCGCCTTCCAGGCGCCCCAACCTCAGAAGTGGACTACAAGAACGCCATGCCAGGAGAGAACACCAGGAATGTTCAAAGACAACCTGGGACATTTACAAAAAATAAAAAGATTTTCAATATTACAGATTATACAACAAAAACTGCTCAACAATATCCTACAAGATTACAATGGTCACCACAAGGATCGCTGTTTTATAACAATGTTGCCAATTACTTATCGAATTCCCTATAAGGCATTTAATAAAACTTCTTAGTGTTCATGTTTAGTAACTGCCCTATTTTTTTTCCCGGAAAAGGGAACATTAATAAATAATAATGCTATAAAATGTATTTATTATAATGCAGACTGCACTAGTAAAACTCATTAGCATATACAACATTAAAGCACAATGATTTATTCATTGGATCATGAAAGTTACGGCTTCCCAGTATCTTTCTTTTCTGATGGCATTTGTTATGTTGTCCAGAGATGTAAGTTACACTAACATAAAATATTCTATCATAAAATTAATTGCTAAAGTAAACACACCCAAATGGCCACTCCTCTCGGTTCGTGATCGCCTTATGCACGTTTCAGATATCAAACTGTCAGATTTTAACTTTATTTGGAGCAGCTTTCCATGCCACGCGTCTGGACTTCGAGCCTTTCTTGTAACAAAGTGGTCACTGGTTTGTTTTGACGTGCACCGATTACTTTTCGCTTCCGGTTCACATAAATACGAGATGGTAGCGATCGGATAGATAGATTCGATTCATGGAGTGTAATTTATGAGGTTATATAAGACGTCCATAATTATACATTGCGTGAGAAAAAAGATCGTTTGAAGCATGACAGTAAAATATTGTTTTTATATTTAAAAAAAAAATCTTACCGCAATCTTAAAATGCTGTACTTTATTAAAGATCATGATACAAATTTCCGTGAAAGTAAGCAAATCATCAAGATCTTAGAACAAACCTTCCCTCAATCACCGTGAAAGAGATCATGACCGTTGTGCTACTCATTAACATAGCATTGAATGGAAAATTATTCAGTGAAAAGGATCGGAATTCTCGAAGGAAATATGAAGACAGAAATATAATTTACGACATTAGGGTAGGTAATTTATAACGTTCGAGATGTGACAGAGGAGGTCAAAAGGAATGATATACATTATAGTTTCTCCTCTTAGATGCGATAAGATAGATCATTCAGAATTATAAGATTGCTTTTTTTTCATTTCCATGATCTTAAATTTAATGTTTTATATTCACATGTTGACGAAATATTCCTCGATTAAATACTCAAAACTATTGGATTTAAAAAGTTTTCCTTATAATTGATGGATGCAGTGTGCATCTTGATTTTAAGTATCACATAATACAAATTTTGGCCTATACTCGTAGGATTAAAATATGAAAACTGGAAGTTAAGATGCAATTCCTTCTGAAGTCCATCTAAAAATTAACTGTTGAAAGTATATTAATTTTAGGACTGTTTTACGATGTAGCTATGTTACTTCATATCTGAATATTATAACTTTTTCGTATCGTAGTTATTCCTAAGTCTGAAAGAGAGAAATAAATAATTGTTTGAAGTTATCATGCCATCTTCTGATCTTTTAAAACTGAACCTATAATATGATCAGTACGTGTAATAAAAAAAGCATAGTCTTCATTTTACTGTATCTATTTTGTGCAATCAGTTAGTGTAGAGTTACTACTCACATATTATTTCATTTCGTTTGTCATAATTTATGTAAAATAATACACATATTCTGGGAGGCATAAAATTATTATGACAGTGAATACTGTTGGTTTTTCAATGAATACGCCTATTTCTGGAGGCAGCATTCATCTCGAAAGTGAACTGCATTTTGCCTGGAACATGTTACAAGGGTCAAGCTGTATACAGATGTTATTATGCAAGTCTACCTGTCTGACACGTGAGATTAAGTTGCCCCTCGGCATATCCTTGTTTGAAACTACACGTTCCGATATAAAACTTATCGTTGCAAAACTTATACTTTCAGATCTGGTCGGCAATACGATAATGATTATTATTATTATTATTATTATTATTATTATTATTATTATTATTATTATTATTATTATTATTTCGAATTGTATTATTGATATAGAATTGTAATTTTAGGCGTTTTGACCAAATGTCACTGTGGCGATCTTCTTGTTCGTTGTACCTAGCGTTTTTATCCCGTACGCAATGTACGAAATTAGAGAGGATTGTAAATTAGATGTTCAGTATGTATCAAGAAAAGATAAAGACTTAAGTCACATGTGTAACAAGAGATACTTAGAGAAATGTAAGGTCAAGGGAAAAGAAAACAAATTTAGGCTATTATTTCAGAGAAAAATTGTGGTGGTAATGTAGTGCCAAGGATAAAGGTAAGAGAAAGAATTTACCCTTCTCGGAAGAGGAGAGATTACGAGTAAGCCAGTGAATGAAACAATACCGATTCAGAAAAATTCGAAACTGTTAAAATAGTTGTATGATTCTAAAACATAGAATACTGAAAATAATTAATAATAATAATAATAATAATAATAATAATAATAATAATAATGATAATAACAATAATAATAATAATAATAATAATAATGATAATAATAATAATAATAATAATAATAATGATAATAACAATAATAATGATAATAATGATAATGATAATGATAATGATAATAATAATAATAATAATAATCATAATAATAATCATAATAATCATCTTCTTGTAAGCCCCTGTTTTCTTCAACGAGATTTAGGAGCTCACCCCTACAGGGAAGGAATTGAACCATACTAATTTAGTTACATTTGTTTTCGTATAGATGTCATTGGAGTGGCCCGTGGTCGGCGTTCCGCCTCATACTGACATATAGGAAACCAAGGTAGTATTAGGATGGGAAAATTCGGTAAATTTTGCTTAGAGGCCTTTTTATTCAGGCTTAAGGGTCTTTTACGAGCCTGAAAATCTTCAGACTCGGGAGTCACGACTTAAAGTCCCTCCCGGAGCACTTGCTCCTTGGATTTTTCCATCCTACATAATATTAGCTTTTGCAATAAATTCTTCCCACAGGGAAATTAAAGAATTACTCATCATTTTCACCACTAGGCCTAGTGTAATGAAACTTCGGTACTGTTATTTATCGACAATCATATCAAATGTAAACTATATGAAAAGTAATAGGCTACCACGAAATGAATGATTTGACTCAAGTAGTAAAGTATGAAACTCGTATTCGCGAAATCCAAAGTTTAAATCCCATGGCGGATTGTATATTTTTTGTGATTTTTCTTGTCTTCAAGGCAAATTCTGGATTGCAAATTCATTAGAGTGATACATTTTCCCGCAAATAAACATTTTATAACTTATCCAATTTAATTTTAGTTGCATTTGCACAGGGCATGTGAATGCAGGGACAAGCATAACAATACTGGTATGCGTCAAAATATTATTTTTAATTGTATATGTACAGTGTATATATATATATATATAATATATATATATATATATATATATATATATATTACAGTGTATATATACACACACATATATATATACATATATATACATATATATATACATATATATATACATTATATATACATATATATATATATATACAATATATATACATATATATAGTGTATATACATATATACATATCGCATATATAAATATAAGGAATTAACTTTACATTTTATGCCACGTATCATTTGTGCAGTGTAACATCCAGAGTATTCTCTCTCTGACAGAGAGAATGCTGTGGATGTTGTGACTGACAGAGAAAGAATGCTCTGGATATTGTGACTGACAGAGAGAATGCTCTGGATATTGTGACTGACAGAGAGAATGCTCGGGATGTTGTGACTGACAGAGAGAATGCTCGGGATGTTGTGACTGACAGAGAAAGAATGCTCGGGATGTTGTGACTGACAGAGAAAGAATGCTCGGGATGTTGTGACTGACAGAGAAAGAATGCTCGGGATGTTGTGACTGACAGAGAAAGAATGCTCGGGATGTTGTGACTGACAGAGAAAGAATGCTTGGGATGTTGTGACTGACAGAGAAAGAATGCTCGGGATGTTGTGACTGACAGAGAAAGAATGCTCGGGATGTTTTAACTGACAGAGAGAGAATGCTCGGGATGTTATGACTGACAGAGAAAGAAAACTCTGGATTTGTGACTGATAGAGAGAGAATGCTCAGGATGTTATGACTGACAGAGAGAGAATGCTCTGGATGATACACTGGTCAAATGATGCACAGGGTAAAATGTAAATTTTATGATATACGTCTGGGAGTTTAAAAAAGTACTCACAACCTATAAAAGTGACTAGAGAAGAGTTCAAATTGGAACACAAAATAATTTGTTGAAAAGATTAAAAATACGTGATTTTTTATACTAGTAAATATAGGGTATGGACTTTTTAATATTGAATCAATTTTTAAAAAACTGCAGTAGTCATTTTTCATAGGCAGAAGTTCTTGAAAGTCTAAAAACGCTTAAACTTTGAAAAAAAAAAAACTAAAATCCTTCATAATGCATTCTCGAAGATACATAATTTTGTGTGTGTGTGTATATATATATATATATATATATATGTGTGTGTGTGTGTGTGTGTGTGTGTGAGTGTGTGTGTGTTCCATTTTCAGTTAAAATTGGATTTGAAATTCTTTTTAAGATTAACTTCATGGGGCGACGGGCCTAGAATACTCTTGGCCTTTCATCTGGCTGCAGGCCTCACATCCATACATGTTAAATCAGATGTGGACGATCATCCAATCAGTATAAGGGCGACTCGTGGTTAGCATGTCGGTTCCCCAATCGTTATAGCCGGTTTTATCAACCTGTAGCCGCTAATTATTTTAGCTACCCAAATTCCTCATAATGCTGGGTGGGCATCCCACTGGCCGAAATTCCTTGAGAAAATTTTTTCCTCCATAAGAACACGAATGAGCGCTAAACCCGTATCTCTGCACCAAAGCATCATGCCTTAAACTGCTCAGCTACGACGCGATTAATGAAGAAAAAGAGATCAATCCATCTTTCAGGTGTAAAGATTTTTTTCTTGTAAAACTAATATAAAATTAAAGAGATTTAGTATTTTCATTCATAGAGCAACCACAATGGATGTCTGCATTTTAAGATTTGTTCCAGAGATAAGAACGTATTGTAGTGCTAATTACTGGTAATGCAGCCAAATTCTAGATAATTCATTCTTTTCAAAGTGGGAGAATGTATTCTGTTGAGTCACACAGACTATAAAAAAAAGACATACAACTTGGCGCAGTTTCCACTCTAAAATTAGGAACATTTCATAACGACTTGCAAATATCCATTTCTTCATCATAGTTTGTTTACCAGCCCGTAACATTAAATGACAACAGCCCAGAGTTAAATATGAGTTTGGAGTTTTCTTGCTACTGAAAAGAATGAATATTGTACTTTTCCTACACATAAAGATACAAGCATATGTAGAATGTATCGCAATAACATTTAATACATATGTAGGCCTATATCTTATATATAAAAAATAATGTTTATTTGTTTGTATATTTGCTTGTTCGTACTTTATGCGCGGCCATACCGTTGATCCGATTGTGATGGGTTTTTTTGCAAAATGTTCAGGAGATTCCCGGGATGAACATAAGCTATAAGAGAGTTGTGATACTCAACTCCTACACCCTTAAAAATCGCCCTTTGTAATGGAAAACGTGAAAAAAATAGCTCTTTGGACGCTTAAATGGCTTACGCTGCCTAAACCATAAGAAATACACAAAATTAATGTACACAGAATTGAATATCTCAAAAAGCTCTACAAAACGTCCGCGACAGCATATGTTTATCTCTTACGGATAACTCACAAAAACCATTTTTGTCTTTCATTGATACCAAGAGTCCCTTATCTCTTACGGATAACTCACAATAACCATTTTTGTCTTTCATTGATACCAACAGTCTAGCGCCGTAGCCGAGTGGTTAAGGCAAGAAGTCTTGGCGCAGAACTACGGGTCTTACGCTGGTTCGCGTCTCTATGGGGGAAAAAATCTTATGGAATGTCAGCCAGTATGGGTCAGAAATAAAAATCTAGCTGGGGAAAAAAAAAAACTGTTTTGACTTACTCTCATCAATTTATCTTTTTTTTTTTTCTACTCTAATATAATTCTTATATGACGGTTCTTAACTTATTTGCAAAGGAGGGTACAATTCTAATGTTCATGACTATGTGACGTCATCATTCACACTTCTTGAGCCACAACAGAAGGCTGTAAGAGGTCTTCTTGCGAAATTATTTAATAATATCTAATTACGTCCTTCGTAATTTCTGAATTGTATGGTAAAAAAGTAACATATATTTATCGTCCGCCCATAACATGAGAATTGAACGTTCGGGAAGGACAACGTCTGCCGGGTACGCTAGTCAGTAATATAATTAAATAAAAATATGCATTCGATATCACTTATCGCGAGGGAAGAGAAAATACTTATCTGTGAACTCTGCGGACATTTTAGCAACCCTACTCAGCATATAAACAGCAAACCCTATTCAGCATATAAGCACATATAGTGTGTTTAGAAAGTGATGATCCAAAATTTTACAGTAGTACGAGAAGTAAAAATGAAGATTAGCAAAACGGTTCCAGTAAATGTAATTTCCGGTTACTAGAAAAAGACATTTATTTGCTGCTGAATATTAATTCAAACTAAAGTTATGCCATTTTATCTAATTTATCAATCGTGACACAAGCATAGCATATAAGTTAAAAGAGAAAAAGAAAAATCTGCTATAAACAGTAGTCCGCATAGTAATAGTTTATGAGTAGGTATTCAAGGAATCCACAACCTTACAAGTGCCTGTTTGATAGATTGGTATCTAACTGTAAAATTTTGGGATTGACTCTCGATTTTTTTATGCTTGTGCAATAATTCTCCTTCCCTTTAGTCATTGGCGAGATTATGTTTGTTAAAATTAGTACTTAGTATAGAGCGAGGTCAAACCGAATATATATATATATATATATATATATATATATATATTTCGGCATCCAATTAATTTATATATCCATGTTTACTGATAATGTTTTGCTTCCATTCAATTTTACCTCTCATCTATACATTTTAGAATATCAGTTTTGAAACATCCCGTGTAATGTAGGACGTCATGAAATATCTATTTTGGTGAAAGTACTAAGGTAGGGGGATGAACAGTATTTTATTAACGATACTATTGAACAACTCAGGTTATTAACATCGCGATTCAAAATTTGGAGAAAAAGAGCAAAAAAGTTTGCTCAGAAGTTTATATTTAAGCCTTGAGTCTTTTTTTTCACGTGTCGTAAATCTACGAGAAAAGATCCATTTTTTTACTTCTGAAAAAGCTATATTTATGATTTTTCCTGAAAAAATCCACCTACCTAATACGGGTTTGAACTGCGTACCTTGGATCTATTTTTATTTATTTATAAAGCCTGGTGAAGTTTAAGGCTAAGCGGCCTTCTCTTACGTTCACCAAGAAAAACATTACGTTACATTTAAATGCAGAAATCACGATAATATTAGAAACAAAACGATTTTTTTGGCTAAACTGAACAGTAATAAAAGTAAGATCTAATAATACAATAATGTTCATGATAATTCAAATTAAAACCAATAATGAAGTATAAAAAAGGTAGAACAGTTCCCATTTACTATACATAAGAAAATACAACGAAATTAAATAAAATGTCGCTTACACGCACACGCGCACACACGCGCGCACACGCACACATATACAAACACAAAACATTAGCTTGAAATATTGATAAATCTTAATACTATCTTCATTAAATAAAAGAAAATAAATAAATTGTTAAAAGTACTATTAGTGTGATGTTTCTTTAAGTTAGTTAATAAAAATTCTTCAGTTTGTTTCTGAAAGTTGTTATAATTTGGCAGTCTCTGGCATAAGGTGGAAAATAATTCCAGGTTGTAGCAAGAGAAACTGTAAAATATTGTAATAGGTTGAATCATACGACAATGTGCTGATGGGATCGCGTGCCTAATTTATGTGTACATCAGAAAGCCTAACCAAGTGGTGTGATAAATAACACTGATCAACATGATTTTTGTCTCATGAGTACTTAATAGAGTTTTATATCGTGTTTTCAAATATGTATTCTGAATTTCAACATCACTCACAGTTTTTTATTTCAATTTCAAATAATGGATTTAAATAATTATTTATTTAATAAACGTTTGTTCGTCCATTTGCCCATTGTAAAATAAAACCAAATGAGCTAACTCAGGAGATTTAAACTATGGAAAAGAGATATCAAGGCAAAATAAATCCTAATATGCTGGCCGATTATTGTTGGACCATCAAGAGTGATGCTCCACAGGCGAAATGTAGCAGAAAATCGTCATTTCTTACTTTCTAGGTGAGTCGGAATATTGTGTAGCTACGAATGTAGAAAATATTAAGTGTTTGAAATTATAAAAACCTGTCTCTCGGAAATCTTGCGGTGATGGATAAAAACCGGTGTCATATTTGAATTCAGGAGAAAAAATACTATCAGAATAACATATTTTTTCTTTCTGAGTCAAAAAGTGTCTTTTTTGTGCTCAGTGTAATTAGGTGAGATCTTTCAAGTATTTTATAAAGAAGAGATAAGGAGTGGACGGTACTATGATCTCGTAAACGAAGTCATGACAGTTTGTTCCAGGGACGATGTAACGTGATCAAATTTGCGAATACTACAAATAAAACGTATGCAATAAATTATGAACACGTTGAATTCTTTGGGTAAAAATATATTTAGATATGTAAAAAGAGAATTACAATACTCAAAATGGGGCAGATCAATTCAATCGCACTTTTTAGAAAGGAACTAAGTCAAAATTTGTCATTTTTTTTCCCTTGCTAAATGATTAGTACTGCTAAGTCGCATTGATTGGCAAGGAAAGGAACTTAGTCGGACCCTTCCATGTGTGTCTAACAGCACTGTGATATTTATAGTACGGTAAAGAACATAACTAAGTCAGGAAGTTAGTGTGTTTCTTCACTGTTTGGACTCCATGCAAAACTTACCTTTCCACAACTACCAGTCCAAGAAGTCTTCTATATGAGGCAATATAGGTTAATATATTTTACATTCATGATCTTAAAACCAACCAATGTGTTCTGTACGTGTACCATGAAGGACAGGCTCGAAATGGAGCAAAAGATATTTGTTTATTTTTAAAAGGCTATTTCATGAATTTGTGCCCCAAAATATAGAAAACATGCACATTTTTCTCAGATGGCTGCCCATGCCAAAACAAAAATCATGCAAAGGTTAGGTTTGGCTTGGTCTGGCAGCTTCAGGAAGATTCAAAACTATAAAACATTTTTCCGAGCGAGGTCACGCTGTCCTCCCTTGTGATAGGGATTTCGGATTTTTAAAGAAGCACTAAGAAGGGCGGACAGTATGTATAGAATAAAAGAATATTTAGAAATAATACAAAACAAGAACAATACATTAGTTAAACTTGTAGACTCTGAAACACTGATCAGTAGCTTCGATATTTGGTGACCTAAATTTTTCAAAAAGAATACCATATCGGAAGAAACTGCAAAGAATCCTCGTAAGAGAAAGGTTCATTTCACACCCTCATTATACAAGGAATTCACGTACAACTCAAACAATCCTGGTGTGTGTAGAAGCATGACCATACATAAAGAGTTATGTAAGCAATATGTTTCATCTTGGGAAAGGGAATTTGCGACATTTGTCATTCGAACTACCAAAGGCATATCCCGGAGGAAAAATTCACATCATTCCCCAAAAGATTGAAGATCTTAAGAAATTAATGAAGTGCATCAGTGATGCAAATGCTAAAGCATTTTATGAAGAAGCAATACTTTCAAACTCTACTACAGATTCTGGTGCACCTTGAATGAGAAATGTTTTTTTTTAAGATATATGTCTATTTTGATTTTTTAAATCAAAATGTTTTCTTAATGTTCCTAACATGTCAATTTAAGCAAAATGCATGTAGATCTGTATTTATAAATTTTGTTCACTATTTCAAAAAATGCCCAATGAAGAAAATAACTAAGTCTCAAATTTTAAATAACATATACACCATGGTAGCACAACATTTCCATTACTAGTCTGTTTTCATTAAATTCAGACCCATGTTATGTTTACATGATGTATAACACAAATATTTTATTCTTCTATTTGTTCATGAAAATACGTTTTTATGCTCTCCTGAAAAGTAGCAAATTTTGACTTAGTTCCTTCCTAAAAAGTGCGATTCAATTGTTTTTACTAACACTTTCCTTAGAGGAATTTCTTATGCGATTTAATTAATGTTTGAAAATATTGTTTGTAAGTGTAATTTATTTGTTTATTCCAATTAGATTTTTATCCATAAATACTCCTAGATTTTTTTACTGTCTCACTATAAGGGATTTGAACCCCATTATGTGACACAAGCGATACTGTATTTGTGGTAATTCAAGCTAATTGACTCTGATGACCCATAACGATTGCTTGTGACTTTCTGGGATTTAGTTGAAGTCCATTTCCTCTGTCAAAGACATTAGCGAGTCAATATCCTCATTAATTTTGACAACAGCATGATTTAAAGTTTTTTTTTTTTTGCGTGAATGTAAATCTGCACGTCCTCCGCTAATAAATTATGTTTGCAATGTTTAGGGAGTCGAATATGTCATTTATATAGATTAAAAAAGCAATGTATCGAGCAACGAATCCTGTGGAATTCTAGATTTACATTAAGTTAAAGAAGTACGTGATGTAGGATTTAGTTACAACAGATTGCTGGAGCTCGCTAACGTAGAATATGAACCATTTGCGTGACACTATCAGAAAGTGAGAGACTTTTTTAGTTTTATGCAACATAAGTCCAAGTCTACTATGCCAAATGCTATAATAAAGTCAAGTAGTGTAAGAATGGAAGTTTTCGATTATCGTATGTCTTGCGTATGTCTTCGCATATATTTAGTAGTAGAGCAGTATTTATATGTGTCCTGTCCCGAAACCTTGCTGAAATTTGATTTAAAAGGTCATATTCAGTTAGGAACCGGCACTCAGTCAGTTGTTCCTAAGCTTTTGAAAGGGCAGGTAAAACAGAAATTGGTCGAAAATCGTTTGGCGTTGAGGGGTGTTTTAACTTTCACGAGTGGATGTACAATTGTTTGCTTTCACAATGTTGGATATGACTACGTAGAGGTTTGTAGTGAGGAGTTAAATAACATGAATTATAGTAGGTATTTAACATCGATTATTTTGTTCAGTAGAGTGATATTTATACGATCAGATCCTTCTGCTTTGGTTTTTATTCGTTTAATGACTTTCTTTACGTCATGTTCTGTAACATATGAGAAATGGAAATGTTCTGTCTGGCGGATTTGTTATTAATAATACTTTTTTGTCTGTACTCTATCTTTTGGAGTGGAGGTTGTGATGTAAAATGGCAATTGAGTTTGTCCAGGAAAACACATCGTTTTTCTACTTGAGTGTCTTTCTGTCCATTTTATTCAGGTTTCTTTTTTAAATTTCTCAAGTATCGTTATTTGGTTCTGTAAGGTTGTAGAGAAATCTAAGTTTGGCGTTTCTGACAGCTTGATTAGTCTTGTTACGTATTTATAGTGTTTGAGATTTATGTCAGTTCTGTTGACTTTGTATTTTCGATATGCTATGTCTATTTCAGTTTTCAAGTTACGAATTAATTATAATAGTCACCCAGGTAGCTAATAGCATGCATTTCCATAATAAATTGATAATAATAATAATAATAATAATATAATAATAATAATAATAATAATAACTATAACAATAATAATAATAATAATAATAATAATATAATAATAATAAAGTTAGTTAATAATAATATAAAAGTAGTAGACTTATAATGGTGCTAAATGGCACAAAGGGTAGGGTGCGTGTATGCAACAGTTTTCGGACACTTTTGAAATCCAGAATGGGTTGAAACAAGGATATGCACTGTCTCCTCTACTATTTAATTTTGTACTAGACCATTCCATGAAATCTTTAGAGGATGAGGAAGGCCTACAACTCAATGGTATTAATAAGCTGTTAGTTTTTGCTGATGGCCGATAGCGAGGAGATACTAAAGGATAACACACACACACACTATTGAGTAACACTAAGAAATTAGGACTGGAAGTAAATATCAATAAAACTAAATATATGGTCACACGTAGAAATTCATTATATAATGGAAATGGACAGCTAATGACAAATGAGGGAAATTTTGAGAAAGTGGCTGAATGTAAATACCTAGGAACAATAATCACAAATAAGAATGCGATGCACAAAGAAATTAAACATAGGCTCAATTCTGGATATGCGTGCTATTATGCATTGCAGGGACTTTTGATATCCCAACTTCCTTCAAAAAATATATAAAACTATTATTCTACCAGTTATATTATATGGGTGCGAAACATTGACTCTTACTTGAAGGGAGGAAAGGAGATTACGAGCATTTGAGAATAAAGTACTTAGGGAATTCTTTGGACCAAAGAGAGATGAACAGACAGGTGAGTGGAAAGACTACATAACAATGAACTACATGGTCTTTATAAGGAAACCAGATATAATAAGAAGAGTTAAGTCTCGTAGACCGCGATGGGCAGGACATGTTGCGCGTATGGGGAATGAAAGGCGTGCATGGAAGCTTCTTGTAGGAAAGCCAGAGGGAAAATGCCCAGTTGGTAGACCAAGAATGAGCTGGGAGAATAACATTAACCATGACTTGAGGGAAGTGGATTATACAGAGGATGATTGGAAAGCATTAGCTCAGGATAGGGATGGTATGGAGAGCTTATGTCCGCGCGGCCATGAACCTACGGGTTCGATAGTGCCAGTGAGTAAGTAAGTAATTTTATTTTACTTAGCAGAGTTAAGACTTAAGACTTTTTATTTCACTTAACTTTATCAGAAATTAATACTTTTCGATAAATCCAGATAAAAGGAATTGTGGCTTTACAGAAACCGGGAGAAATACATATGTAGCAGTTCAGTAATATAACTTCCCAACATTCTAATTCTCTATACCGTAACTATAGCTATACTCTTGAACTCATCGAAAGAGATAGACTGCCGACATTAACTTCCTTTGATAGAAATTTAAAACTTTTTTTTTGTAATCTTTTTCAGCGGATAAATTGACAGTTTCTGATTCTTTGCCTCTCTAGTAATGTTAACTTTATCAATTTTAGTTTGTTTTGAATAAATACCTACTTATAAAATGTGTATTCTATGTTATGATATGATTTCATATTATATTGGTTGAGTGGAAGAGAAGGACTTATGGTCTTAACTCTGACAGTTTAAATAAATAAATAATTAAATAATAATATTATTATTGTTTATTATTATCATTATCATTGTTATTATGATTGTCATTATTGTCATTATCATTATTATTATCATTATTATTATTATTATTATGAGTATTATTATCATTATTATTATTATCATTATTATTATTATCAGTATTATTATCATTATCATTATTATCATCATTATCATTATCATTATCATTATCATTATCATTATCATTATTATTATTATTATTATTATTATTATTATCTATTATTATTATTATTATTATTATTATTATTATTATTATTATTATTATTATTATATTATTATTATTATTAAGGAAATAAAAATTAAGTTTTACAAAAAAGAATCTCCTGGTAAAACTACTACAACAGATTTATACATAGTTCCGGAATTCCATAAGTATTTACGTTGTTAAGTATATTGGAAAGTAGCAGCGAGAAATCATTGAAATGCTGATGAGCAGTGTTGTACTACCGTGTGTGACAAACTTGTGGCTCTTCGTGACCTCAGAACATGTGACCTCGCACCTTAAAGACACTAAGCTTTGGCTACCGCAATGTGGAGAAAGTTGGGGAATCCCTCATCCGGAAACACTAGGAATGTAGATGTAAAACTGTTAATGAAACTGCACGATTTATAGTGACGCAAGAATTACACCGTATAATTTACGCTCTTCATCACGAAGCTCATTGACCAAACAAAGACTTTCAGTAAGCATCTGCAAAGCGCCTTATATCAGCATTACGAATCGGGCTTTGTCAACTTTCGTGTAGTTTACTTCAATTTTAAATATATGGCCGTGGTCTGGCAGTTAAAAAACTTTCTCGATTTTTCGTCAACTGCTGCTGCATTTGACAGGAGGATGCGCTCTTCCGATGTTAACTTCTCAGCTAACAAAATTCCTTTCATTAACTAACTTACTGATACTATTAAACCAGTAGGTTCATGGCCGCGCGGACATAAGCTCTCCATACATGCCTATCCTGAGAATGTTTTCCAATCATTCCCTGTATAGTCTACTTCCCTCAAATCGTAGTTGATTTTATTTACCTACCTCATTCTTGGTCTACCAAATGGGCGTTTTCCTTATGGTCTTCACTACGAGAAACTTCCATGCACTTTTTTTCATTCCCATTCGTGCCACATGTCCTGCCCATCGCAATCTACGATATTTAACGGGTTCTTATTATAACTGACTTCCTATAAAGACACGTAGCTCTTTTATGTAGTGTTCTCCATTTACCTCTGTTCATCTCTCTTTGGTCCAAAAATTTTCCTAAGAACTTTATGTCTTAATGAGAACGCACCCCAGTCGTACAACCCGTTGTATGACATCGTCAAAAACAAGTCAGTTGCTACTAAAGACACATCGAGTCTACAACGTTTTAACCCACAACAATTAGTGGCAGATACGCACCCTGCTGACGATGGAAGTTAACTTCCGAAAGGCCTCCAGATAATATTTTAAATATAATATTTTAACACAATTGAGGACGACGGCACCTGCCAAAAAGGTACATATTTTAAGTTTTTATCTCAAGATCTTTATTCTCAAATACTCGTAATATCCTTTCCTCCCTTAAAGTAAGAGTCCATGTTTCGTATCCATATAGACTGATATAATTAGTAGAACAGCAGTTCTATATATTTTCAGTTTAACATTTTTTTAAATGAATTGGGGCGGCAAGAGTCTCTGTAATGCATAATAGCATGCCATTTCCAGAATTGAGCCTATGTTTAATTTCTTTGTGCATCTCATTCCTATTTGTAATTATTGTTCCTAGATATTTAAATTTAGCTACTTCTTCAAAAATTCCCTCATTTGTAATTAGTTGCCCATTTTCATTATATAATATATTTCTATGCGTGGCCATATATTTAGTTTTATTGATGTTTACTATGTCCACGATTTTATAATATTATTGATTCCTGACAATTGTAGAAAACACTGAGAAGTCACTGTACAGTATTCGTAAATTAAAGTCATTTTACATCTTACCTCATATTTCATGTTTCTTTAAACTCGGGAACTAGTTTTCAAGAGAACCATCTCTCTCATTTTCAACCGACATTATGATTCATAAACTAGTTCCCATTATAATGTCAGTTGAAAAACGAGAGAGATGATTCTCTTGAAAACTAGTTCCCGTGTTTAAAGAAACATGAAATATGAAGTAAGATGTAAAAATGATTCATTAATTTACGAATTAAGAACCTCATAACATTATGTCCTATATTTAACTATGAAAGTCATTGTATTGATTATGAAGGCATGGTTATCGTTCAGATATTTATTAAATATCAAGGATTTTCAATCATTAATTTGGAAAAACTTTTCAACAAGTGACGCGACTTTTTTATCGCAACCATATACCATGCGCATGCGCCAGCAGACGCTTAGCGGACAGGAAAACACCCCAAACATGTGTGCAAAATAATAACCCCAATATTGAAGCCCCTTAAACTTAAAAAGCTAACCAAAATATAAATATTCACTGTAACTAGATTGATGTCTTAAACTAAAAAAAGCTAACCAAAATAAAATATTCTAACCAGAGATATCCTAGATAGGAGTTTGATCATATTTAGCAATAATAGATTAACAGACCCTTTCCAAGGGGTAATGGAAGACATTAGATAAGTGTATCCTGTATTTTAATTATTAGTGTGGTTTTTGTGTTAATAGTGCGTTTAGTGTAAATAGTTAATTAAAATACACTAATCTATAAGTCTATGTTGGCTGTATTGTAATAAGTTGAAGTTAGATATGTTGGGCGCATTGAAACATGGAATATTCGTGAAAATCAATATCATTATGGTACGTATCTAGTTGCATATTGTAAAGTAATATATCCGAATAATCATTAGTAAACTTTAAAAGCGCCTTAAGTAGTAGTAAATGACTTCAAAATTAAACCGTAAGATTAGAATTTGACAGGAGTTGATTGAGGTTTTTAAACGTCGCGACACATGTTGGAACTTTGAGTCGTTCTCTCTGTATAAAACATAATCTGAACCACGACAACGGCCTTATAATTTTATTGCTTCCATAAAAACTATAAAAATGTCGCCATTCAGCAACTGTGTAAACTAACTTTCTTTTGTTGAATAAATCGATTGTAACCAGTTTCGTTGCGAGCAAATAGAAATTGCGGCTGCTAGAGCAATTTTCATTTTTTTTCCACTGCCAATGATCTGATTTGTTAGTTGACGGAATGTCTTTCTTTTGACTATTTAACTTATGCCTCAAATGGGAATCAATGACCGATTATGTTTCAATGAAATTTGTCTTACAACCAATCACAGTCGTGTTTCACCTCGATATTTATCTATTTCTGTTTATCATATTAAAGAAAGCTCCTCCTTTTTTAATATTCTGAACATGTCAGAGCATTATTTTGCAGTGACTGACTCTCTAACAAATACGTTGAATGTAGCCAATAATGAACAGATTCCTTCGACCTACACATTTGATAATTTTGTGTTTAATAATTGTGTTTTTAAATACTGATTTTACTGAGTTGTTTCCGAAAAAAGTTAATAGCATATAATCTTCTTGTATCTTGTAAGTCCATGTTTCCCTTATCAGATATTTAGGCGCTCTCCCCTACAGGGAAGAATTTGAATCATAATAATTTAGTTACACTTGTTTTCGTATACATGTCATTTGAGTGGTCCGTGGTCAGCGTTCCGCCTCATACTGACATCTAGGAAACAAAGGTTGGTTATAATATACAGTTTGATGTGTTTCATTATTTTCTTCACTAGGGTACATTCTTACAATATTGCGATCATATTTGGCAATAAATAGTATGATCAAGTTGCAGTGATGAACAAATGAAACATAAACAAACATTTCTAATTTGTTTTCAAACATCGCCGTTTACATTAAATATATAAATATTTTTAAATAACTATATTTAAATAATGATTAGTGAGTAAACTTAATTTTATTCGTTAAATAGTCCTAACAAATGCCACTCTTGATTTCCAATTCCTCTAGATAAATTCACTCGTGGCATTACTTATGGTAATCAAGTCACATGCTGTAGCCGAGCCGTTTAAGGCATAATCCATTGGTGCAGAGCTAAGGTACGTGCGCCGGTTCAAGTTTGTGGGGGAAGAAATGTTCTCATAGAATTTCAGTCAGTATGGGGTAGGTGCCCACCCAACATCGTGCGGAATTTGGTTAGCTACACTAAGTAGCAGCTACAGGTTGAGAAAAACAGCTATAACGATTGAAGGGCCCGATATGTTGACCATATGTCACTCCTATACTATGTTATTGTTCATCTCTGCGAGTGACACATGTGGATGTGAGTCTAGTAGACGGTTGGTAGGTCAAGGGCCTTTCAACCTGTAGCGCACTGGTGTTGTAGTTCTTTCATTATTACTGTATTAAATCGTAAACACAGTTTTGCCATTGATACAGATAATTTTGAAACAGACTATTCACCGCGGTGGACTAATGGTTATGCTCCTTGTCTCTGGTCCCGAGGGTCGTGGGTTCAAACCCGGCCGGGGTCGATGGATTTTTAGGATGGAAAAATCCAAGGAGCAAGTCCTCCGGGAGGGACTTTAAGCCGTGGGTCCCGAGTCAGAAGATTTTCAGGCTCGTAAAAGATCCTTAAGCCTGAATGAAAAGTCCTCTAAGCAAAATTTACCGAATTTTCCCGTCCTAGTACTACCTTGGTTTCCTAGATGTCAGTATGAGGCGGAACGCTGACCACGGACCACTCAAAATGACATCTATACGAAAACAAGTATAACTAAATTAGTATGGTTCAAATTCTTCCCTGTAGGGGGACAACGCCTAAATCTCTGTTAAGGGAAAACATGGGCTTACAAAAAAAAACACAGTACTGATGGTTGTAAATTACCGTTAAGCACCATTGCATCCTTGTTTATTATGAGTTGATCAGTGAAGAGGAAGCATTTACCTTGAGTTTTCAACATGGACTGAGGTGAATACGAAAATTTCCAGATTCTAAAGAAGCCAGAATATTTGTCTACAGGACTATCTAACAATTTATTCATATTAGATCTGTTAAGTATCGTCCGTGGCAAGATCGCCCTGAAACTGAAATAACTCCTGCTGTGCAGAAAGCAGTGGCAGGTCGTATTCGCCGAAATTATTTTCGGGAAACTGCCAGTAGAGTTGAACATGTAAAAAAATCAATATCCAGACTACTCACAGAGGACCTTGGACCGACGGCTGATGAAGCAGAGAAAGTTAAGATACCGATATCTCCTCCGGCGGTACCCTAATTGGACACCGAGATATCATCTTCAATGATGAGAAATGTTTCACCATCGAGGAGAGTTTTAATCAGTAAAATTACGGGATGTGTGTCTCAAATTCTCGGAAAGCTTATAAAATAGCTCCGAAAATTCAGTGGGCCCATCACCGCTCTTTAGACACGGTTTGGGTTATTCTGGTCCAGTATATTTTATGAGAAGGGGTTAAAACAAATATAAAATTTTATGAAAACATTATTTGTAAGAATTGCCTCCCCACAATCGACGGCTTGAAGGGTGGCTTGGAGTCAGAAGTGGGGTAATTTCTCAATTGAGACAATGCGTACTACAATAGAAGAATGTCCCGAAATACCATGTCTGTGCAAAAGGTGAGCATTTTAAAAACTGATAGATGATAAATGTGTGGAATATATTGGAATTTAATATACTAAAATTAGAATCTCAAGTCATTGTTTAGTTTCCTTTTAAAAACTGTATATCAGTATATACGGCTAGATTAGATACATACCAAGTTTGGTTGAAGCAGCTAGAGCGTGTTTATTTTATTTCAGTCTTCTTTTGAGACTCTTAAACATCTATAGTCATATCGAATTTGATTTTTGAGTTATATCATTAGACTATGTTGGCTATGTCCATTATGTGCATTCATGTCTAGGCTTTGTCCATTGTTGTGCATTTATGTTTCTTGTGTGAATATTAATTTTAAATAAATATAAAAACTTGATTACGGATGAAATTGGTCATGGTAATAAATTATAACCTTGCATTTGACTTGAAAACAAGAAAACCACGAAAACACTTCATTCAGGTTGGCCAACCTCAGGATTTGAATTCGTGAACCTCTCGAATGCGAATCTCAAAAGCTATCTCAGACAACTAGTATCAGGTAACCTGATACGCAATTATAATTACAAAAAAAAAATAAACGTTATCTCAGTCAAAACATAAATATATTGTGTCGACGTTTCAATCTCCTTATGTGAGATCATTTTCAAGACATTTATAAACAGCCATGTCTTGAAAATGATCTCACATAAGGAGATTGAAACGTCGACACAATAAATTTATGTTTTGACTGAGATAACGTTTATTTTTTTGTAATTATAATATTAATTACTCTCAGTGAAAAATAATTTAAAAAAAGTCTGATACGCAATTGTCCGATTTCGCTGAATAGTGAACTCTTAACTATTCATATGTACAAACATGCCATTTCTTTGCGAGAAAAAAAAATTATAGCCACTTTTACATTTTTCGCTTCCAAGTAAACCCTATTCTTAGCGGTCGGGTTTCATAGATTTTTGGAAAATATATTTATCGTTTTATTTCAATGGGATATATCGAGTTTCTTAGCGAAAAAAATATAATATTGTTTCTCCTAGAGCGATGTTTAAATTGATGTTACTGATTAGGCTCTACTCCTACTGGTCCGATTTTGCTTATTAACGAACTTTACCTTACTTTTCTTAACTGAATGCTATTGCCGAGGTTGTTTCCTAAAATAAACAAGAATTGCGCCCATTATAATTTTCACACGCGAATTCGCGCGCGCACACCCAGACACACACATTTTTTCATGGTCATTTTCGCTGTCTAATAAGTAGGATCAAGTTATATAGTATCCTGCTAGAGTTTGGAATCCCTAAAAAGTTAGTTAGACTGTGTCTAAATGACACAAAGAGTAGGGTGCGTGTAGGCAAACAGTTTTCGGATACTTTTGAAATCCACAATGGAATGAAGCAAGGAGATGCACTATCTCCTATACTATTTAATTTTGTATTAGAGCATGCCATCAAATCTTTAGAGGAATAAAAAGGTCTACAACTCAATGGCATTAATAAGCTGTTAGTTTATGTTGATGATGTATTACTATTGGGCGATAGCGAGGAGATACTAAAGGCCAACACGCACACACTACAGAGTAACACTAAGAAATTGGGACTGGAAGTAAATATCAATAAAACTAAATATATGGTCACACATAGAAATAATTATATAATGAAAATGGGCAGCTAATGACAAATGAGGGAAATTTTGAGGAAGTGGCTGAATTAAAATACCTAAGAACAATAATCACAAACAGGAATGAGATGCACAAGGAAATTAAACATAGGCTCAATTCTGGAAATGCGTGCTATTATGCATTACAGAGACTCTTGACTTCCCAACTCCTTTCAAAAAACGTTAAATTGAAAAAATATAAAACTATTATTCTACCAGTTATATTATATGGATGTGAAACATGGACTCTCACTTTAACGGAGGAAAGGAGATTACTAGTATCTGAGAATAAAGTTCTTAGAACAATTTTTGGACCAAAGAGAGATGAAGAGACAGGTGAATGGAGACTACTGCATAACAGTGAATTACATGGTCTTTATAGGAAACCAGATATAATAAGAACAGTTAAGTCTCGTAGACTGCGATGGGCAGGAAATGTGGCACGAATGGGGAATGAAAGACGTGCATGGAAGCTTCTTGTAGGAAAACCAGAGGGAAAACGCCCAGTTGGTAGAACAAGAATGAGGTGGGAGAATAACAACTATGATTTGAGGGAATTAGATTATACAGGGGTTGATTGGAAAACATTGGCTCAGGATAGGGATGTATGGAGAGCTTATGTCCGCGCGGCCATGAACCTACGGGTTCTATAGTGCCAGTGAGTTAGTTAATAAATCGGATCCAAGAAGATAATTTGTATGCATAAAATCTTAATAAAAGGGCTACTAACTGAGATATACATTTACTTTTTGTCGATTTAACTAAAGCATATGATAGTATTCCTAAAAAGAGTTATGGGAAACTTTAGACAATTAATCTTTTAGATTAATAGAAGCTACAAAATCATTATACAAAGTATCAATGTCGAAAATAAAAGTTGAAAATCATATACCAGAGGGATTTACTGTTACAAAAGGTTTAAGGCAGGGTTGCAGTTTATCTCCAACACTATTCAAAATTTATCTTGAAAGAGTACTAAGAGACGGAGGAAAAAGACATCAAAAAATGGGCATACCAATCCAAAATACGCATGTGTATTCATTGAATTTTGCAGACGACCAGATATTAATAGCACACGACCATGATGACATAGAATGTATAGCAAGAAAACTAAAAGAAGAATATGAAAAATGGGGAATTTATATACATATAGAGAATACTAAATACTCGTATCAATGTATAGGAGAAGAAATGGAAAATATAAATTTCAACAATGGAGAAGAACTAAAACTTAGTATTGAATGTACTTATTTAGGAACAAAATTAGACCATTCAGGCGATAACACAATGGAAATTAAAAATTGAATCGCTAAAAAAAAACAATAAATGCTCTAAACTCTCTTTGGTGGAGCAAAAATATTACAAAAAATAGAAAATTAAAAATATATCAAACCATAGTACAGAGCGTTATAACATATGGCGTTGAATTTTGCAAATTCCTACCAGGGAAATGAAAATAATTTTAAGTACAGAAATGGATGTTTTAAGAAGATCAGATGGAAAATCTAGAATGGATAGAATACGAAATAAAGAAATAAGGAAAATTATGGGTGTACAAGAGGAGCCGGGCATCACAGAAATTATAGAAAAGAAACGATTGCAGTGGTATGGCCTTGTCAAAAGAATGCCAGAGCAAAAATTGTCTAAAATTGCTATGGAATGGATCCCAATGGAAAGGAGGAAGAGAGGAAGACCGAAGAAAACTTGAATAGAAGGTGTACAAGCGGCTATGAACATCAGAGAATTGGAGGAAGATCAATGGATGGACAGAGAGGAATGGCGTTTGGTTTCCGGAAGACTGTGACAGCTGTCATGATACTGGATGATAATGATGATGAAAAATTTAATAGCTACATTCCTATGGAATGATCTGAAATTAAATATCCATTGCATTGTAAATACGCCATGGTTGTGGTTTAGAATTTTTTATTAAAGATATTTTATAGCTATCATGTAAAGAATACAATTATATATATATAATATAAACCGTACTCCTAATTCATACACTATTTTTGTAATGGACTGTATAGATGACATACACACTATGCCCAGAAGACGCCGAGTATAAGATGCCTTACGCAATCAGTGAGAACTTTCATCGTAAAGCGGCCCCTACACGATCAATATTTACGTCAATATATTGCACAATAATTGACTTTTCTCCCCTCTTTTCGTTTACACTGTTTTCCTTCTTGTTTTACCTTTTTGTTAACTTTTCTGTTAATCTCACGTATAGACACAAGGACAGGCACACACCCAGACCCAAGGTGAATGTTAAAATCCCCTACCCCGTCGGGAATCGAACCCGGGTCGCCGGAGTGGAAGGTAGGGACTCTATCGACTACGCCACGGCGACGGACTTTATTGTACAATAATATTGAGCGTCTGTAGATCACATTGAAAGATTATGCAATATATTGAGTCAATAAAAAAGTATATTTTTTTATTGTGCAATCTAGTAAATATTGCGTCGTCTGTTGACAATATTGCGCAATACAAGTTCAGTTCTGTGTTAACAGTGCTGGAATAAACATCTATCATGGCTACAAAGGATGAAGAAAGGAAGTTCATTTTAGTATCGCCCTTTTTTAATTTAAGTGTAACCATTCTCAGTACTTCATCAAATAATGTACTATCTAGACAAAAAAAAATGTGAAAATCACTTGGTTCACTAATTCTTAATTCACTAAACAGATTTTCATGAGTGTACTTATATCTTTCTTTAAACCATTCCTTAATGCACCTGTGCTTCTTTTTTCCCCCCCTTCTTTTTTGAAGCTATAACTAATGCTATAGTCACACAATTTGCTGTATTATTATTATTCCACATGGTGACTGCACAAGTATCACCCGCGAACTAATTTATTGAGCAATAATATTGCACCGTGTGGGTTGGCCAAGTAATACTATTGTATAAAATATTGTGCAATATATTGACGTAGATATTGATCGTGTAGGGGCCGCTTTACTTTTGTGAATACTAGTTGGTTTTAAAGTACAATACCGTAATACCAATATAATTCATTTTAAAATAAAACAATTATCAACAGCCGGTTAAATAGGCTAATATGCTAAATTAATGACTATTTTCTTCCCATATGAACATGCACAGAATCTGCTTAGCCTGAATATTATTCTATTGACATTGTTTAACTGGTAGTTTCGTCTATAGTTTGTACGAGAAAATGACATTTCTAGGACAGACAAAACAAATAATGCAGATTCATAGTATAAACGATGCTACATTAGGTAATGTGTCAGAATATGCTTTGTAACCATAGTAACATCATGTAGGTCAATCCATACATTGTTACATAATTCCTTTCGGTTTTTAATAAAAATTGCGCAAATTCGTTTTCTATTCTTAAGTAACTGCGTGTCAATTCGAACATTCTCAGATAATTTGAAAAAAAATCAGGATTCACATATAAAAAATATTAGAATTTTTAATACTTTACTTCAGTCAATAATGAAAGCATTCCAGTAATAATGACTATATTATACAATGTAGTCTCAGAATTTTATAGAGAAAACTGAGGGATTGTGTAGTGAACTCAGAAAACATTGTAAGTGATAGAAATTATCTTCTATATGGCCTTATTTCTGATCTGTGATGGTTTTTATGGAATTCGATTTTTTTTTGTGTCATTGTACTAATACACAGTCTGATTTTCCTTTATAAGCTTCATTCCTGAAAGTATCGATAGAATGAAATGTTAATGCTTAATGAACGGTATCTACAAAATAATATTATTTTTTTTTGTAAAATGTATTTATCTGAAGGAGCTGGAGCACAGTCAAGCTATTTTCCTATTTTTGGCATGTCAATGGTTATGCGAAGAAACGAAGACACAGTGAACTTAATTGTTTATTTCATTTTATTTCCTGACATTCGGAGTGACAATTTTCGCGACACATTGAGAAAGAAATAGCGCAGAAGTCAGTGGCATGTTGATCCCTAATATGATACTTTTTACGCTACTGTGTAAAATATAAACTAATAGATCTTGATTTCGTGTCGGTCGCGGTGAACTAGCGGTTACGTTCCGTGCCTCAGGTCGCGGGTTTAAACCCGGCCGGCGTCGATGGATTTTTAGGATGGAAAAATCCAAGGAGCAAGTTCTGCGGGAGAGACTTTAAGCCATGGGTCCCGAGTCTGAAGATTTTCAGGATCATAAAACATTCTTAAGTCTGAATAAAGAGGCCTCTAAGCAAAATTTATCGACCTTCTTCATCTTAGTAATGCCTTAGTTGTCTACCAGATGTCTCATTTGGTCGGTATGTTGACCGCGTAGTATACTTGGCATTTTTGGGAAATAAACGTTACTAAATTAAATTTGTCTAATAACTTCTAACAAAGGAGAGGCTAAGGCCTAACATTGGGCAGTTTACGCCATTTGCAGATAGATGTAGATAGATCATGGTTTCTTATCCCAAGTGTTGATTTTAGTTTCGTTGAATTCTATAAAAGTGATAAAAATTCATGAGTAGAAATACATGCGATTAGTCGGCCTTTTTTTTGTATCAATTAAGTTATCGTAGTTATACACATTTTATTGAGGTTAATGAGCCAACATTGTACAAACTATTTTACGTTAAATAATGCGCTAGCTTCCCATAATGAAAAAAGCCTACATTATTGTTGCATCTAGCATGCATTATTGTGACTATTTAACTCATGCCCCAAATGGGAGTCAATGACCAATCATATTTCAATGATTTTTCTGATTTACAACCAATCACAGTCGTTTTTCACCTCGATTTTATCAACCAAAATTATCATTTAAAATCAAGCCCCTCCTTTTTAACATTCTGAATAGGTCATAGCATTATTTTACAGTGATTGACCCTCTAAAAAATGTGGCTACCAGATTGTGTATATATAGTACACGAATGTTACCAGATTAGTGCTTGCGGGATATAATATGAAAACATTTGTAGCAATTGATTATACCACAAAAAAAAAGAAGCCACTGTTTGCACTTTCTTAAATGTATTATTTCCCAGGAATTTACGTTCCAGAGAAAAATATAATTGACATATTTACATCATAGGACATCAGAAATTAATTAATATACAGTAAAATGTTGGTTCATAAATGTCTCTTCTAGGGTGCATTCTTACAATATTACGATCCTTTGGCAATACATAATATGATCTGGTTGCAGTGATGAACAAATGAAGCACATAAAGCGTACCAATCGTTTCTTATTTGTTTTTAAACAATACCGTTTACATTAAATATATAAATATTTTAAAATAACTGTATTTAAATAATGATTTGTAAGTAAACAGCTTAATTGTATTCGTTAAATAGTCCTAACAAATACCACTCTTGATTTCCAAATTCTCATAAGTAATGCCACGAGTGATTTCCAATTTATCTAGAGAATTTGGAAATCAAGAGTGGCATTTGTTAGGACTATTTAACGAATAAAATTAGGCTGTTTACTCACAAATCATTGTTTAACTATAGTTATTTTAAAATATTTATATATTTAATGTAAACGGCGATGTCTGAAAACAAATCATAAATGTGAGGTTATGTTCATTCACTGCACCTTGATCATATTATTTATTGCCAAATAAGATCGCAATATTGTAAGAGTGCAGCCAAGTGGAGAAATAATGAAGCACATCAAACTGTATATAATAATCAATATTATATATTATTCATTCATTTGTTTTAGTAAAGGACGCAGTAAAATCAAGGAATCTGTTCATTATTTGCTATATTCAATGTATTTGTTGGAGAAAAATAATGCTTTGACCTGTTCAGAACATTAAAAATGAAGAACTTTCTTTATCACAAAAGCAGCAGCTGATAAAGAGAAATCGATAAAGAGCGAGGCGAAACACGACTGTGATTGGTTGTAAATAAAAAATCATTGAAATGTGATTGGTCATAGACTCCCATTTGGGGCACGAGTTAAATAGTCTAGATAAATTCACTCCTCACTTTGTGAGTCGTGAATTTATCGATATTTTGGAAATCACTCGTGGCATTACTTATGAATATTTTATTAAGCACGGAAAATTCCAAGTTAGTAATTGTTTTTGTTTGTAAAATAACCATGCAAAAATGTTTATCGAGAGCTTTTCTCATACAGTAACACTTGTTGAATCCGGACACTGAATAATGCGGAAATGTGTTCAATGTGAACAAATTTATTGGTCCCGGCGAAATAATATTAATTTTACGTGTATTTATTTTGCATAAAACGGAATCTGTCCAACGCGGAAACGGAAGGATATTTCTACACAGTTCACGAAAAAAGTTTATAAAGCGGAAAGACAGAGAAATAAATTACTTTCCATTCCACTGAATTTCCATTATGCAAAAAAAAAACAATGAGGAATGATTCCTGCCGCCGGGTGAAGTATAGATTCTACCTGTACCCGAAATTTTATTTCGGCCTCACTGTACACCCGTTATGCGAAATACAGATACCTGTCTTTCAAATAATCATTGCACTGTAAAATCTTAAATTAGTTTAAGTTCTTTCACAGTTAGCGTTCTGAATTTACGAAATAAAGTTGGCTAAAACGTATGTATCATTGTCATTAAATGCAAAATGAAAGTGATTGAAGATAAATCTCCAAATTTCCGGACCGATGCTCCAAAGTCAAGCTCTAGCTGTTGCTAAATCTCTAGAAATAACGATTTTAAGATATCTTCAGATTGACTAGACAGTTTTAAAAGATGACACAATGTAGTGTGCAATGAAATTTGCGGAGAATTAAAGGATGTGGACGAAAGTGTAGTTAGTGAGCGGAAACCTAAACTGCATAATTTTATTTCAGGATACGCACTTAAGAGACATTTTTAACGCTGATGAAACGAATTGTTTTTTTCACGCATTACCGCCGAAATCGTTCATACATACTAAACTTTACTTTTCAAAGGCAGCGGAACTACTATTAATCCATGGCACATAAAGAGACATATACGGTACTCTATAATCTATGAATTTTAATACATTTAATTTTTTTATAATGCGGGATTTTGTCTAATGTGGAAAAAAATTGGTCCCATGCGATTCTGCTTTGAACAAGTTTTACTGTATTCATAATTTAGTTGGACAAGTTGTAAGAATACTACTGTGCTGGAATCTCACTCTCAAGTGCTCCCGATGCCTTAATTCTCTATTTAGATGCATTCATTAATTATAATTACATATGCCTATTAGAAAATTCACAATGCATTTAGTAGAAGCGAGAAAAGAGAAATAGAGAGAAAATAGAAAGAGAAAAAAGAAAGAGAATATGAGATCATACACCAGAGAGTGATGATCCGTGGATTCGTTAGGTAATATCTCGTCATATTTCCAAGGGGGTCAAGGGTTGAAGTCTTACTCATGTTAACATTCACCTGTCACAGGCGTTACTAGTTACAAATCTTCTCTTATTTATACATGATTACAGTCTAGTTAAATCTACATTTGTCTTGTACCGTACATTGTTCAAATAAAGATCATTGACGAACTGAGAGTATCATGTGCCAAATTTGATATTTTTGGGGAAAATTACTTAAGTTAACCAAGTTAAAATAAAGTAAATTAGAAGTTATCTTCTATATGTGATATAATTAAAATAACAAAAAAACAAAATAATATCTTAAAGATGTTTTATTATCAATTTAATACTTCTCACTGAAGGATAAATTAATTAATTTATGATAATAAAAACAACAAACAACGATATTGAGAGATTTCATCACAGATTCGGGGTTGTAATACATATTATGATGTCACGATTAAATTATAACAGACAACTACGAAAAGTCTTATTTTGCTTTCTTAAGTGTAACATAGTAACTTGAACGTACATTAAAGGATTAAGTTAAATGTGAATATTGTATTTGTATTCTATTATGTAGGCCTTCCTAATGTGAACTTTTAAAGCAAATGTTAAGTTAAAAATACAATAAAATGTACAATAAATAAGTATTAAATATAACAAGTAAAACATTAACCACATAAAAATAAGTAAAAGTGAATACATAAATACCTAATAGTATCTATATAGTCTGATCTTAAATTTTCTTAACTGCTAGAAATGTCGTAAGACAGCAGGCATTAAAAAAGTCTGAACTGAGTGTGAGAGTGAATACGGGAATTTATTTCTTATGAACCGGGCAACTGCACTTTTAACTGAGTTCCTGAGGTTGTAAGAATGTTTGGGGGGTTGTGAGCCGCTCCACATTGCGGCGTCGTTTATAGGAGTAGATTTCTGACTCTACGTCGAAGTATCATTTATAGGAGCATAATTTTATGGGTTCTTATGTGGTGAGATTAGATAACCACCAAGGTTTTACTACTCTTTGAAGTTCATTTATCTTCTGTGCCTTAACAATGTTTAAAAATAAGGTTTATGAACAATTATTATTTATATCGTTATCTACGAGTTGTTTTAAGAAACATTTTAATTATTGTAATACTACTGTTTTTCAACAATACATTTTATAAGAAATATTGAGATCCTATTCAAAGTTAAATATTTGTATTAAATATTTTTAGAGTATTAAATTATTCATTTATTTTAAGATTTACACCTAAATCTCTTGCTTAAGATTCTCGGACTCTAAATTCCTTACTTTCTATTTCGCATATTCTTCTTCCCTTATACTAAGAGGTAACTCGTGAGTGCTTATAATAAATCAAGATAATCCTTCCTGATTTCTGGACATGTCTAAATAAATATGATTGATTTCTCTCTCATTTAATGACATTTGCTTCTGAGTAGATTAACTTAAGACAAGATTAAACCGATAAAGAAGAAACATTATTTTGAGTCAGACTGTAATTAATTATGATACTACAGGAAGGGCGTTTTGGCAACCCACGGACTATAGTATTTTATTGGAAAATTAGCTTTCATCTTATTCTATGCATAAAACATTCATTAACAGAAGAGTGCTTTACCCATTGTTCCCCACACATTTGTTACCAGTACGTGCAAAATTAATGACATGGAGAATGTTCGTTAATTATGATTCATGCCTCTTTATAATGTTCACCTTTCCACTCTAATGGATAAATCAATCTTGCATAACATTTTTAATTAAACTGATACATTCAAAGAAGCGGGAGGTTATTTTACTGTGACACTAGACTGCGCGGCTAGCACGGACTATGTTATTGAAATGCGGCATTCAACAGTTATATCTCGTACTTAAGTTTTGTTTACATGCTGATCTAGACTATTTTAGTTAGCGACTTTGTTAGAGTAGATGGGATATGAAATTAAATCTGAAAAGTGCCTTTAGCAGCATGAAGAGAATTTTAATCAAGAGGACTGGACGGAATGATTCAGATATCATTATACACCATGAACAGATTAATTTGTATTTTAAAGTTTTTAAAACACTTTTTTTATGCTTTATGTTTCATACATTTGAAAACATTAAATATCCCTTCATCTTATCTGAGTGATATTTAAATGGGAATTGTTTATTTTAGAGCAAAATCTAGTTTGGTTCAACAAGTTTCATTAAAACCGAGCTAATTGGTTCGGACGATAGCGTTTGAGACTTGAGACCTTTATTCGGGAAGGCCCGGGTTGAATTCATGTTGTCGACAAAACCGATTGCATTGTTTCTTGTTTTTATTCAGTCAAGGTAAAAAAGGATTCAATTTTCATCATTACGTGTCATCTAATCCTTATTCTACATTTCATAATAAAATATTAAAATTAAAACCGGTGAACTTTTATAGAAAACATACATAATTAGGTTATACAAGTAAGTGGATACAACTAGTGATTTCTGATGTAATATGATTTTAGATGTTATAGAGTCTATAATTTTAAGCATTAAATAAAAATACTCCGATCGAGAAAGTGGGTTTAGGCTGTAGATTTGAGACTGGTATTCGGGAGATATCCGGGTTCAATTCAGGTGCCTACAAACCTAAATGTTTTTCCTGGATTTCCTTATCGTAAGGGCAAACATATTTGAATTTCACTATCAGGACTCATTTATGTTGTTGTTGTTGTTGTTGTCTAATATGCTGGATCTAACACTGAAGTCATTAGCAGTCTTGCTCTCCAATACTTTGAGGTCTTAGAATCTTCATGTTTAACATCGATACAGTTGTTGAGATGACCTTCGTTTATTTCTTCATGTGGGCGATTGCATAAAATGCATTTTGGTGAAGGCAGAACATTGATTTTGTGACGGTGTTTTTGCCAGACAGTCGTGGCCCGTTATCATCCTAAAATGTGCTACTTTTGTTTTTCTTGGTATGTTCGGTATATCAGTATGTTTTATAAGGCATTCCCATTTTTTTTTGTTTCTGGCCACTCTTTGAAGTCTATTGCCATTCATAATTTTGAATTTTAACTTTATGTGGTGTTTCACTGAGGAGTAAGGTGTTGGTTTAGATCTAGGCATTTGTTCAATGCGAATCCTTTTTTGGCGAGGAGATCGGTTGTTTCATTACCGGCAATCCCACAGTGGGAGGGTAGCCATTGGAGGATAACTTCTTTACCACAATTTTGCAGGTCAGTAATAATGTCATAGCATTCTTTGCAGTCAAAACTTTTTGGACTCATTTATTAAAATCATTATTTAATAATATCATTAAAATTAAATTAGTCATATTTTTAAGGAAACACATGACAAACAGCCTCCTGAATACATCTAAAGTCCCTAAATGTATATGACCTTATATGTTGAAGCACATATAAATAATAATGAAATTAAAAAAAGGCTTCACTGGCCACTACCATAAAAAAGCATGGGTATTTGTCAAGCATGTTCTTGTATTGCTAAAACAAACTAAAGTATCCATAGTCCATAGTAATTCTGCCCAAAGGCAGGTCCTTCACTGCAATCATAGCATTGCCATGCTATGCTTGCAGCTTTACTAGGGAATTGTAGGTGTGGTAGCTTCCCGTTGCTTTCCACACCGGGGAAGGATGATGATGATGGTGATGATAAGGATGATGACGATGGCCATATGATTTCGGGGACCGTTTGGGCCTTAAAGTTTTCCTGACATTTGTCTTACAGGTGAGGAAAGACCACTACAGTACCAATACAACAAAATTTCTGATTAAATATATATATATATTTTTTTTTCAGTATAAATTGTACATTAGAATGGACTAAATGTAAAAGTAAATTATAATTTTAAATTTATTCCCAATTCTTCTTCATTTTCTTAAACATAATTTGTAGGATTTTGATCTTGTTTATTTCCAAAATCACTCCTCGGAGGAAGACGTATTGGATGTTCATGCACATCAATACTTATTTTTTACTGTGTCGCCTTCCCGTTATTGGAATTCACTACCTCTTAAAATCAAGAACTACCGGTGAACAATGTCTTTCAAGTAAATGTTAAATTTCTCAAAGTTCCATATTATTAGCGTTTTTACATGTGTTTTTATAATGCGTTTTCGATCAATTACGAACTATTAATACTTGTATTAATGATTTATATATTTATAATTAATCTAATTGTATTTTAAATTTATTTTAAGACTATTTATTTTTAGTTTGAGAGAAAATAAAGGCACTGGCACCATTTGTTTTCAGCTATTTTAATGGTAGTTGTATTTATTTTAGTCTGAGAGATAAGAATTTTAGAAGAGAAGATGTCCACCTACAGAGATTGATGGCTTCAACATATATCCCGAAGGTCGATACCTAATGCAGTTCTTCGTTATCGCCCACGAGGACGAGACGACCTGGATGTCCACAAAAACGACTTTTACACTCTCTTTAGTTGAGACTGGAAAATATCAACATTGGCCTATTTTCATGAATGGTGCATGGTGATAAGATAAATAATTAATTAATTAATTTGAATTGAGTGCAAAGATAGGTCTTAAGTCTTAAGCCGACGGCTTAACTCCGCTAATTTGAGTACAACTATTATTATTATTATTATTATTATTATTATTAATTATTATTATTATTATTACTATTACTATTATTATTATTATTATTATTATTATTATTATTATTATTTATTATTATTATTATCATCGTACTCATCATAATCACTGTAATTTACTAATATTTCATTATTATGCTTTAATGAAAGTTATTTACCGATTACCCTGAATGGATATGAAGAGGATTCTTCATAAGATGGTTTAAATTTAAAATATTACTACATTTCTATAAAAAACTAGAATTTCGTGGAAATGTTATAATTTTGCCAACTTTATGTCAATGTAATTGACATTCTGAGCAATTAGTTTAAAATAGCACAAAGCAGACACACTATGGTATCAGGAGTTTACACTTTTGCAAACATATGACGTTTTCCTTCCTTTGATTATTCAAATTAAATTTATACGTCATTTTCTTTAAACAAACCATGGAACAAATTCAATTGAATTAATATAATCATATAATAAATAAACGGAATTGTTTATTTATTTTTGCGCGATAGTGCGCTTTGTCGTACTTACAGCAATGGCGACCATGATTGAAAGTTCTACTTCCTATATTTCGGGGTTGCCAACCAAAATAACTATACTGTAATAAAATAACTATACTGTAATATTACACAAAATAAACCGCGCGTGGGAAGTAAAACCACTGCCCTCAATGTATACTACGTATAATGTACTCGTATAGGCTATACAAAGAATATCCAAAAGGTAGTGTTAATGCACATGATACGAAACAAACCACTGCATTTTAAATGAACTGATCATTATTTAAAACAATAAATACGTACTTTCCGCCATTTTATAACTAATTGCTCTCACGGCCTCCTGTAGTTTCAACTAATAAACATTGCCCACACTGTTAACGTTAGTCAATTGTTTATAATAAAAGCAAATATTCCCATGAAATATATTATTTTCTTACCATTATTTATCATTTTGAAAACACCATCGCGCAAAAAATAATGTACAACGCACGTATGTGAAGTGTTTTACAGAATCTCTGAAATTAAAAACCTCGCTATCCTTTTGGTTTTTAAACACTTTTCTCGCTTCTGTAGAAAACCGCTTCCCAACTCGCATCTTAATATACTATTAAGCGGATCTATAACAAATGGTTTTAACACAATCCGTTGTTAAATTCGGGCGGTCCCAAGTTCAAATCGTGGAGGCAATTAACATGGTTACGTTCCTTTTGTGATTTTCCTCAGTTTTCATGGCAAATATTGGATTGGAATTTCATTATACAAGCCATTATCATTGATAATCATTTCATAGTATCATTAAAATTAAATCAGTGAACATCTATAGAAAACACATGACTGTACAACATTAGACACAAGCTGCCTATTGATAAAACTTAATAATCTAGACTCGACTTTAGATGTTAAAGCGTCCAGAAATAAAAAATAAATATAAATAATATATCCCAAAATTTTTCTTTTTTGATAATACCCAACTATCTGACACTATAGAATCCAGAGGTTCATGGACGCGAGGGCTTCAGCTCTCCATACATCTCTGTCCTGAGCTAATATCTCCCAATTATTTCCCTGTATAATTCATCTCCCTCAAATCATGGTTAATGTTATTGTTACACATCAGTCTTCGCATATACTGGGCGCTTTTCCTCTGGTATTCCGACAAGAAATCTGTATTTCTTTCATTTCCCATTCGTGCCACATGTCCTGCCCATATCAGGCTACGAGACTTAATTATCATTATTACATCCGTTTCCCATAAAGATCATGTAGTTTTCTTCATTCTCCTGTCTGTCTCTGTTTGGACCAGCATTTTTCCTAGGCACTTCGTCTAGTAGGCCTACCAAGTCCAAGAAATTAGTTTACTATCTATCTTACGTTTGTTCTAAAAATAGGCGGACGTGTTATACAGAGTAGTGTAGAAAAAGGTAAACGTAATTGTGAAATATATATTTATTTATCAACAATTTTCTTCTTCGTTCATATATGTTGGTTAATCAGAAGTGGGTTTGATCCATGATCGGGAGGACATTTGCTGCATGGAATATTAAAACCATTGTTGGTAAGGAAGAAGAATAACTACTGGAATAAAGGTACATAAAGTAGAGGTTATAGTAATGAGTGAAGTCAACAAGTAATAAGAAGGGATAAACAATCAGAAGCTGGATATATGTTAAGGTACTCAGGGATAGGAATGAAAGGAGGGAGTAGGAATAGTAAAAACGAAGAATGGGGCAGAAAATAAGTGAATGGAATCCAGTAAATTCTAGAATTATAGTTTCAAAATTAGAATTAGAGATACTGTTATCGCTAATCCAAATATATACCTCAGCTGAAGACTCAGATCTACTAAAGTCCAGCCGTTGAGTCTCCAGCTTTGACGTTTAGGTTGCCCTCTACTGCCAATAAGGAAATGATTGAAGTGCGGGTGGACGTCTGCTACAACCAATCACTGCTCTTGACGCCACTAGTAAGGTTTGAAATTTCTGCGATATTGTCGGCTGTATTTCCACTAACCGCGGGTACATAAAGCGCCCCGTCCACTGAATATCCATATCGGCAACACTGTCGTGAAAAGTCAAGGCCGGAGATTGAGCGGCTGGACAGTAGATATTGAAGATTTCTATTTAGAGCTGTAAAGACTAGTAGACGCAGAAGAGAGAGAAGGACAAGAAATAATAATAAATGGAGACTTATGCAAGGGCAGACTGGGATTAAAAAATAGCCAATGGCTGTGTGGGGAAGTTTGGAGGGGAAAATTACAGAAAAATGATTGAATTTTGTATTCATAACCGACTTTTGAATGGAAATTCTTTCTTCAATATAAACAGACACGCAAGATAACATTTAAAGCAGAAGGAAGAACACGGAAACGCAATATTGACTTGGGCCTGCTTTTTAAATCCACGTAATATCAGAAGATAAATATAGGAAAATTCGGGTAATGTGGACCCTGTTAAGATCGTCTTTAATTGGTGCTGCCCTCGAACAGAAAATATTTTAACTTCTTCCCTTCATCAACTTTGGCGGGTTCAAGGCCAGTTTCTTTTATTACTTGTGCGAAGAAGGGTTTATTATTTATATTTATGAAAATTACCACTTTAAAACTTTTTCAAGCTAAGAATCAATTCTCAATTTCTGCTATAGAATATTACAATTGTTGAAAAAACCCTAAATATATTATATTATGTAGATGCTGTTTTAATATACCGACGAGTTTGGTTTGATATTATGTGACATGGAATAAAATAATTAAACATAACAAAGGAATTCGGTGAATGTGGACCTTCCACGAGGACCTGGGTCCACTTTACACGAATTCATATATTATATCAATGAGGATGCTATCTGTAAAAACCATTCACTCAATTAATTTTATTTAATATCCTTGAAATTTTACTAAACCCAAAAACCGTCGCTTTCTGCAGTTGAATGGCGTGTGAATGTTATAACCAACAATAATTTTTCAAAATATTAAATAAATATCAATACTTTTTAATTTTGATCAGTCGTAAATATTTTCAGAAAAATCTGTGCCTGTCTGTAAAAATTAATAGAGTAAATAAACTTAAAGGTAGACTAAAAGCTAAGGTGGACTCTGGGGTCCACTTTTTTCGAATATGGAGGTTAAAGTGGACCTTTATTGTAGTGTAAAAAAGTTAATGAATTATGAAAATGTTTCCATATTTGAATAAAATATTAATGCTATTTCATAGTTACAACACTAATGACAATCACGTAATTAAACAAAATTCAATTCAAATCCCTTTGTTAAAAGAAGAAAAACAAATTCAAAACAGGGGTCCAAATTACCCGAAGTTCCTCTAATGGACGTTAAGGTAATTAGAGAGACAGAAACTAGCACAATAGATAATATATTATAGTAGCAAATACAAAATTTTAAGGAAACATAGACCAAAGAAAATAAAAATTATAAAATAAAAATGTTACAGAATGAAGAAAAGAAAAATAATATCATGAGCTGATTAAAACTAAACTGGAATAAAGAGAGGCAGAACGATCAGATGGTCAAGATATAGATTCTATATGGCACCTCCTAAAGAAGGCAATAATAGATTCTGCAACTGAAGTATGTGGGGTAACAATAGTCGATACCAGAAAGAAGAAAACTTCATGATGGAATGATGAGATTAAAATAAAAGTAAAACAGAAGAAACAGGTTTGGAAACGATACTTATAAAGACAGACAGAAGAAGATCGACAAGAATATGCCCCAAGGCGAAAAGAGGCAAAAATAGTGCAGTTAGAATGCCAAAACCAAGTCATAGGTAGAATTCGGTGAAGAAGTTGAAAGTAAGTATTGAGAAAAGAATATAAGGCAATTTTGAAAATAAAGCATTGAGAGTGAAATATGGTAGGAAGATGAGATTAAATGAAATGGGAAAATGAAGTAATATCTGAAAAGGAAAATGATATTATAAATATGAAGACACCACTATGAAGAAAAATTCAAGAAAGATGGATAAATGTAACCAATCAATATGGACCGCACACTGAATTATGGACGATGAAATAGAAGGGACGATTGAGCAAAATGGATTAACGTACGTAAAAATAGCTGTAAGCAAGATACGAACAGAAAAGGTAACCGACATTGTCTAAATATCACCAGAATTCATCAAATACGCTAAAACAAAGTGGCTAAATGTATTTTAGAAGGCTTTGAATGAAAGTAAGATCCCAGGCGAATGGAAGGAAAAAAAAAAGGAATAATTATAGGGTCATCTGTCTCATCAGTACATATAAGATATATACACGAATATTTTGAAGGAGACTGAGAAGAGTAGTTGAAGAGGATATGGAAGAAGAGCAAGCAGGTTTCAGACCCGAAAGACAAACACAAGATTACATTTTTACAATTAGGACAACAATAGAGAAAAATATAGAGAAAAATAAGAATGTAATAGCGAGATAGATAAATGCCATCAAAAATGTGTAGGAATTGTATGTACATTTAGATGGAGAACTATCAAGGTAATTTATAATGAAGAAAGGAGTTAAAGGAAGAGATAGCATAAGTCCCCTGATTTATAATATATGTTAAGCCTTACTTTATGCAGATGACATTGTCCTTATAGTCAATACACAAGAACAACTACAACTGATAGGACACGAATGGTACGAAAAATTGAAAAGGAAAGGAATAACCGTAAATGTTGAAAACATTAAAGTTATGAGAGTCCCAAAGAAGGATAGGAAACAAGATGAATTGATAATTTTACAAGAAGTTGGTTAACTTTGAATAACTACGAACTAAAATTTGTAATAATGGGAGGATAGAGCAAGATATCTTTAATCGTATAAAGAAAGATTTAGCTGCATACTATGAAATATGCAATACGATAGTTGGGAAGAAAGAGAATAGCATTAAGACTAAATATCGATATACAAGGTATCCCAAAATTATACCGACAAACTTTGGGAGCTGATAGATATCAATATTTTAAACACTTTTTGTTAAGGGAGGTTTTTGCTGCGGTGCTTCGTTTAATGTCATTACTGCCTCCCACCCAGTTGGTTTAGATACGTACATTACATTTGTGTACACCAAACCTCAGTTAATGTGACGTCTGAAATGTAGCATGGGATTTTCGAAGGCCCAAACATGTAAATTCCGACTGTTAAATAACTGCTCACGTGTGCAACATGCTTCATCTGTGAACATGACATGGGATGCAAACAGTACATCGTTTTCAATTTTGTCCACATACCATTGAAAAAATTGCTGTCGCAGAGGATAGTCTTGAGACCTCATTACGTTGACCCTTTCAAGGTGAAAAAGGTGCAGCAACATTTCCTGCAGAATTATTCCCACAGCGTTATGACTTATGTGCAATTGTCGAGCGATGGCGCGAGTACTATCTGCAGTCAATACTAATAAAATTCTTTGTTAAAACCGTTGAGGTGGAGAGTCATAAAATAAAATAAGTTAAAATATCTTCTTAGGTAAAATCCGTCGTCCTCAACTTTTAAAAGATGTTATCTTTATTCCTGTAGGCCTTTTAGGACATCCGTCCCATCTTCAGCAGTTCATTCTTCGCTACAGCATCCAGGTTGATGTTTGATGCTGTAGCGAAGAATAAACTGCTGAAGATGGGACGGATGTCCTGAAAGGCCTACAGGCATAAAGATAACATATTTTAAAAGTTGAGGACGACGGATTTTACCTAAGAAGGTATTTTAACTTATTTTATTTTAATACTATCTGCAGGATTGTTCTCAATGCACCGCAACACATCTTCCTCATTCTCAGGAGCCCGTACAGTACGTGGCCGTCCTTGACCTTCTACTCGTCTATCCAAGGAACCTCTTTTACATAGTCTACTTTCAATGCTGGCAAATGTAGTGTGATGAGGAACTCTTCGGTTTCGGAACTATTCTTGGTAAAGCCTTACAGCCGCATGACACGAACCAGCTTTCCATACACCAGCAGCATGTTCGTCATCTCACTCCACATGTACCTTTCCATGTTGTAAATAAAGTAGTATGCAGCAGGCATTCCAGCAAACTAACGCACAATGTCAAGGAAACACAACGATGAGCTCATGAAGTAAACATGTATGCTAAACGAATTGAAGCGTCTTTGTTTTGTTTCTTTCGTGTTTTTCCTTTCAAAGATATATACTGTACACAAATGCAATTTACATATCTAAACCAAATGGGTGGGAGGCAGTAATGACATTAACTCGTCCAGCCCTTAAACGATGCACAGCAGCAAAAAAACCTACCTTAACAAAAAGTGTTTAAAATAATGTTATCTATCAGCTCCCAAAGTTTGTTGGTATAATTTTGGTTCACCCTGTATAACTATATTATATTATCTTGTAGCGCAATATGAATCGGCGGGCTTTTCACTTTTAGATAAATATCAAATTATATGAAGAGCAATATAACTTATATATCTAAGTAGAACAATGAGTAAGATGTGACGAGATATAATAAGAGAAGAGGTCGGACAGGATATGGCATTAATGGAGGACATTGAAGAATGGGAACCGAAGTGTTTTGGGCATGTATGCCGTATGTCAGAGAAAAGGAAACAAACAAGTAATGGGAATGAGAACAGAGGGAAGGCTTGGAAGACGAAGACCTATAATTAAAAGAGAAGAAACATTGGACAGAACAGGATGAAAGCGATACAAAAAGCAATGACATGTGAGAAGAATGTGCAGGGATAGAAGCTAATGGAGGAAATGTGTGGTCCGAGGTGAACACGAAGCCTAGCGCCATTGAAGGGTAAACAAAGAATAAGAAGATGAAGAATTTGTATACCCTTGTATTTAGATTTCAATCTGAAAAACTCGGTGACGACTTGTTAACAATTCGATTGTGTAAATTCACTGCTACCTCGGATTCGATTCCCGCTCGGACCATGGATTTTTCGCCCATAGTCTGGAATTTATGGTTATGTTTAGTTTTAACGACTCTGCTGATAGATTCGTTATCATTTATCTACCATCATATCATTGGTCGTAAGGTAATTTGTGGCATTGGTAACAAAAATTCCAATTAAATTAAAAAACAATAATGTCTCCATTGTTACAAATGTGTTGTTTTTTTATTTTTTATCGCTAGATGCAAACAAGTTAACTACTCCCATGTTCATGGCAGATTGAAGAGCAGTTAATTTCTTCTTATTATTCTTATACTTCATAAAATTAGGCTTTTGACTTGTTTTAACATCAAGTGGGATTTAATTAATCTTCCCATGTAGTAAATGGGCGTCCAACACTTCTATGTCCTATTGGTTTGTACTCTAATAACAGCTGAGGATTCTATCTGTAGGCATTTTTTAACATGTTCACACCAGTTGTTTCTCATATTGTTAATTGTATTTGTTAAATTAAAATTATTTAAGTCTTTTCTAATATCTTCATTTCTTTTTCTGTCCAAAATTGTCACACCTGCTATTGAACGTAAAAACTTCATTTATGCAGTTTCTATTTTCCTTCAGTCTGAACGGTTAAGAGCCCAATTCTTCATGCATATGTTAAGACAGGCACTGCCATAATTTTGTAACATTTAATTAAGTACTCCTCAAAGTTTTATTTTTCAATGTCAGTTTTATGGTGCCCACATTCTATAAAACGTCTTTAACTTAATGTTAATACCATCCTTCTGGCAATATGATGCACTACATCCTACATAATTGAAATTATTCACATGTTGTATTGTATTGTTATTACTGCTGATTTTACATCTCATATGGTCTTTCCCGTTCAATGTCATTATGAAATTAATTTAACATTGATAAATAATAATTTAATATATTGGACATTCAAAGTAACATATATTGGAGATTCAAGGTAAATTAAATTGCAGAATTCGCCATAAAATACAAAAAAGTAACACAAAAAGACCAAAAAGGGGGAAGGGGATTATAAACAGAATGGGAAAAGGGCTAAATGTCACAAAAAAAAAGTTGATAGAAAATTTCACTCATTTACAATAATTTCAGGCAATATGTCCTCATTGGTTTCTTTCAGAGCGCTGTAATTTGTCCTATAAAGAAAAGGCGCGCACTTAAAAATCCTAAGGCCAATTTAAGAAAAAAAATAGACTCATGAATTCATTTGTTAATATCTACCTAGTGGTCATTTTAGGTGTAATGATTTGCAATTCTCTGTTCAGTGATGTATAATTTGGTTGGTATTGAAGAAAATATTTGGCTAGTAGTTAAATTGTAAATTTACGAGGTTCTCAAGCATCTAATCGTGATTTATAAAGGTTCATTACTGTGTCCTTTTTTAGAAATTTGCATGATATTAACAACTATCTCCATATTGAAAACCAGCTGATGTAATATCAAAGCTATCATTAAGATAATAACACAGATATCTCCACGTGCGGAAGCCTGTCGGACGTAAGGTCGAGGTCAAATAGAATCTGTGTAAACATCTGTAGTGAAAGCAAATACCAGATTTCAGGTAAAATTCACAACTACTTATATTATTAGCGAATTCCAAAGGTATGTAGCTATTGAGGTTGTTTTCAGAAAACATTTTTGAAAATAATTTACATATCTTCATCTTTCCTGCTCAATAGATACTAAAATTACCATCACATGTATATATCTACACAGGGTGCGGCAGAAACAATGACTCATTTTACCATTTTAAATTGCCCGCCATTATTGGACATGGCTTCTTAGAGATTTGATATTGGTACCAATGTGTAGTGCAGTTCAAAGCATTGCCAGTCAGTATGAAGCGTTGGTCAAGCGAACACCGTGCGTTTGCAATAGAAACGTTTTTCAAATGTGGTGACAGTGTCATACGGACACAGAGTTTGTTCTGGCCACACTTTAACATTGGTCGGAATGATCAAGTCCCGTCTCGGAAGTCGATGACGACATGGGTCCAGTAGTTCAGAGCAACATCATCTGCAACAAAGAATAAGCCACCTGGTAGGCTACGTACGGTTCTCCCCTGGACAACATTGCAAGAGTAAGAGCTGATTTGGCAATGTCAACTGGCCACACTGTTCGCCCGATTTATCGGCTTGTGATTTCTTCTGTGAGGATTCCTAAAATCCAAAGTGTATGCTAACAAGTCAACAACCCTTGAAGACTTGAAAAACAACATTCATGCCGAAATCGAGGCCATAACATGTGACACTCTTCGTAAGGTTATGGAGAATGTGCGTGTTCGTGCAGAAGATTGCATCGCCAACAATGGTGGACACCTAAAGAACATAATTTACAAAAAAGTGACATGTGTAATTAATGGCAGGATATGTTCTTTCGAACAAGGTACTCTAATAATGTGTAGTTGTACCGTAACGGGCCACTGGGCCTAATACTTGAAAGGCAGATGATGATGATGATGATGTATTTCTTCATGCCAAAATGACATTTTTTAAATGGGTCATTGTTTCTGCCGCACCTTGTATATATATATATACACACACATTTGTGTGCGTGCATGTGTTGCTTATGTCTTAACGGTCTAGCGGCCGCAATGTTTTTTTTTTATTTTCGGAACAGAACTGCGCATATAACGTTCAATTAAGAACAATAAGGTCAAGTCTGTTATTCAACAAAATCGGATTTTTGCGAGTTGGAGTTCACCTGAAGCAAAAATGTAACCAGGCTCAAGCTGTCACGATTTTCGATTTTTCGTAACAAAACTTGGTATATGCCACTGAAATAAAACGGGAAATATTTTCTAAAAAATCAGCGAAATCCGATCATTAGGAGTGGGAATTGACTAGAAAACCATAACTTAAAAATCCCTCTGGCCACCAGGTTTGTTATCTGGCAACGTAACTGGACACACACACACACACACACACACACACACACACACACACACACATGATTTAATTTTGACAAAAGAAAATATATTCCGTAAAAGCAAAATTGTATAATAAATTCAACTTTCTGAGGAATTCACTTACTTTACATAGTTTCAACGCAACAAACGTTTTCCATTTACGTATGCAAAAAGATAAACATTGATAGCAATTTAAGGATATTAATACATTTATCATTATTTTTATCCTGCCTTCTTTAGTAAGACTTAAGGCTGTCCTAGAGATTGAAACTCACTTCCTGGATTGGTAATTTGAAGACAGAGAGAAAACAAGAAACAGGTACAGCCTTAGATGTGGAATATTAGTTGAAGTTGTCCTTAATAATGATATACCATTAATTCTCCTTGTCAATTGAATGAAACGACCTAAAACTCCAGTAAATTTATCAAATGGAGATTTTAATTTCGGACTTCCTGACTGTAATTCGTCAACGCTAATAACTGACACAAATAGTTCTATTAATTATTATTTAATTAGCATGGTGCTTTCCATTGTTAATTAAAATAATGTTATCCACCACCGTTTATATTTAGTGGACTGCTCTATTTCTGTTGCCTGACTGATCGCCAGATAAATTTCTATATTTGAGAATTTTTTCCAAACATACGTTTTTATATCCATGCATTATTATTTGACACACTTTCTAAGACTCTACATCGAAGTCTTCCACTTACTTTCGAAGTAAATCACATATTTGAGTTTTCCCCATCGGAAAAATTCCTTGAAGCTTGTCCGGGATCAGATCTTCAATCCTGAAGTTCCCTGACCGATGCACTACCACAAATTACCAAGATCGGCTTGTTACATTGAGGAAGTGAAAATATTTTTGTTTTCAAATTATATCAACTGTGAATATGATAATTGGGTTAAGACAGTAAAACGATTTTATTGTTTCTAATAGACTATAGGCCTATGTTAATAAATATTTATACATACTTTAAATTCGTATACCTTTTCGGCAGATTAATAATAGGCAAGTCCATCGTTGTGGTCTCGAGGTAGCGTGCTGCCTTGTCACGCAGCGGGCCCGGGTTCGATCCCCGGTCGGGGCAGTTTTTCTGGGTGAGGTTTTTATCGGGGTTTTTCCTCACCTGTAAGGCAAATGTCAGGAAAACTTTAAGGCCCAAACGGTCCCCGAAATCATATGGCCATCATCAGCATCAACACCCTTATCATTATCATCATCATAATCATCCTACACAGGTGTGGAAAGCAACGGGAAGCTACCACACCTACACAATTCCCTGGTAAAGCTGCAAACATAGCATGAAAATGCTATGATTGCAGTGAAGGACCTGCATTCGGGCAGAATTACTACGGATGGAATAGTAGGCAGGGTGATATTACAGTGCACAAAAGAGAGTTCAGGTTGGGATGGGTACACGTGTTTTTGTTTAATGAAGCATGGTGATATGAAGAGAGAATAAAAGGTGAAACCAGATGCCGACACACAGCTTGCTCATACCGATAATATCACGGGTTCATCAGGTCTAATATTTCCATCTTAACCAACAAATTGTAATCAATCATACCTTATCAACGTAATATCTATAGGAAAGGAGACTGAAAAATAATATGATAATTTTGTACACATTCTATAGGGATTATAAATGTTAACCATCATCTCTTGTAAAAAAAAAATAAACCCATCAGGCGCTGAATCCTAATCGTTGATGAGACTCATAAGATGTTAAATTATAATTCTAAGAAACTGTTAAATAATATAATTGTAAATAAGGAAATCGATATGTATATGTATGTATGTGCGTGTGTGTGCTGTGTGTCCTAATTTATACTGAGATCTGTAAATTAATATACTATTTTATATATTATTATTATTATTATTATTATTATTATTATTATTATTATTATTATTATTATTATTATTTTACACACACACACACATATATAGTCCATCGCTGTGGTCTCGAGGTAGCGTGCTGCTTTGTCACGCAGCGGGCCCGGGTTCGATCCCCGGTCGGGGCAGTTTTTCTGAGTGAGGTTTTTTTCGGGGTTTTTCCTCACCTGTAAGACAAATGTCAGGAAACCTTTAAGGTCCAAACGGTCCCCGAAATCATATGGCCATCATCATCATCATCCTAATCATTATCATCCTTCACCGGTGTGGAAAGCAACGGGAAGCTACCACACCTACAATTCCCTAGTAAAGCTGCAAGCATAGCATACAAATGCAGTGAAGGACCTGCCTTCGGGTAGAATTACTATACACACACACACACACACACACACACACACACACACACACACACACACATATATATATATATATATATATATATATATATATATATAGTATTTGGCGATGTTAATTTTGTCAAGTAATTTTAAGAATAACCATAATTTATATCGTTGTCCTTATATTGTTAGGATTATTAAGTCTAAGAGATTGCTAGGTCATAGGCCTATATCTGGAATCGATGACAAGTATACTTTTTCTCTTCTTCTTCTTCTTCGTCACGGTTTAGTCTTATTTACTAGCATGTTCCGGCTCCAAATTGCTGCTGTTTTCATATTTTCTTCGGTCTTCCCAAACTTCTTCTTCCTCATGGTGAATAGTTGTATGCTGCTTTTGGTACTCTATTTTCAGCCATCCTCACTAAGTGTTCTTTTCAGTTTGTTCTGTATTTCACTATTGTTGTGTTTAATTCATCTACTTTTAGTTGTTGTCTAGTTGTCTGCTATTGGTCTGAGGTATTTCATTTCAGCAGATTGTTGAATTGTCACTGTCCATGTTTCGGAGCCATAAGTAATAATAGGACTGTCATTGTCTTGTATAATTTCATTATAGGTCTTTCCTGGCTTTATTTTTCAAAGTTATTTTAGTGTTCCTGATGTATAATTAAACTTATTTTTATATATTGACTTAGGATTTCACGGCCAGAGTTACTATGATGATCTTGCAGAAGGTTTCCGGGCTGTTGGCCGTGGTCTTGAGGCTTGTAGTTCCCCAACGTTTCGCCAGAGACTGCGTCCGGCATCCTCAAGGATTGTCTTGAGACTGGCAATTTTGTCGACTACCTGCTCTATTTATACATGTAGTCGACAAAATTGCCAGTCTCAAGACAACCCTTGAGGATGCCGGACGCAATCTCTGGCGAAACGTTGGGGAACTACAAGCCTCAAGACCACGGCCAACAGCCCGGAAACCTTCTGCAAGATCATCATATAAACTTATTTAGTTTGTTAGGTATATCTGTTTCCGTTGTGTATGATGTTTCGCAACCTAGGAAGTTTTATCTTACCACTTGTTCTATTGGTTTATTTTCTAATATTCTCTTTATCCAAACTGATGAGCGCCCTTGAAAGCCATTGTTTTTTATTTTTGTGATGATATTTCCATGTTGTATTTTTTATATTTGATTTAGTTTATATAGCATTCTTTGTAGTACGTCTTCTGATTTTGCTATTATAATCTGGTCATCTGCAAAGGCTACTGTTTTTATTACTATATTTCCTAAGTTAATACCCCCAGTCGTCATTTGCTTCCATGATCTTATCATGTCGTCGAAATAAATTTAAAAAAAAGAGTGGTTGATAGTAGACAACGACAACCTTTTCTAACTCATCCTGTTATATGTATTGGTTCCCTTTAATTTATTTTTATTTTTGTTTTCTCATACATTTCTTTAATTACCATTTTTGCATATATTTTGTATGCTGCACATAGAAAGCTTCTTCCTCTAGAGTTTTCTGGCTTTATCGCCTTTTTTAAATTTGTATTATGAAACCCTTGGAGAGAAAGACCATTACAAAGTTTGAAGAATAATATTCAGCTGAATCTTATGGAACTGGCTAGGTGGTAGGACCTAGATTCAATTGGCTGTGTAAAGGCACCAGTGGAACCTTTAATGAATGCGGCATGAATCTACCGATTCCATAAGCCATGAAGTCAATCACGGAATATTAAATGTTATAGAGGAAAATATATAGATAAGAAAAGAAGAAAGGGAAGACCTAAAGAAGGTTGGATGGACGATGTGAAATGAGTGAACTGAACTTGCAGAGGATGTTCAAGAGTGTTTCAACCGGAGGAGACGAGTTTCTCGAGGGTGGAGGAAAACCAATGTATTGTGGATAAATTCCGAAATTAAAAAAAAAGAATGAAAATATAACCTAATTGGATTGTGTAAAATAGAGTTTTCAACAAAACATATTTGGTATTGCAAACTTCTGAATGTGCTTAATAAAATCGTTTACTAGTTTATAACTCCTAGATAGTCAAATTAGTTAAGAATGTATTCATATAGGTGACAGTGGGGTTAAATTATCTTTAAAAATATGATACTTGTAATAAAAGCGTTCGACGAAGACGAAGAGTAATTACATGGATCCAGGGAAAGAACCGGAAAGTAACTTTTTTGTCGAAATGGAGTTTGAGATACCATTACATTCTCCATATAAAGGACTGTGTTATAAAAGTTTAAATAAAAAAAAAGAAACAGTTTATACGTAGTTTATTTACCTTAAAAGTTTTCCATACAGGTAAATATGTAGGTAAGTTGTATAATTAAAAGTGTATTTTGTTCTTTTCAAGGAAAAGTGACTTGCCTGGTTTTTTTCTCTGTGCCATTAATATATAGTTACATGGATATTGGAATGAAACCGGTTGATGTGTTGCACAATTCTGTGTTTTCTGGTGTAATTTCATTAATGTATGACTAGATACTGTACAAGGGAGGGTTGTTAACATATTATCACTTCAAATTATCTGAAAGTACTGGTGAACAGGAAGTGTTCTGTTGTAGAATCTTAAGTCGATTATATATTGTCAAGATTTTTGGATAATACTTTTTTTATATTCATGCTATTGGATACTGCCGTATATTTGTCTAATAACAGCTTACACTAGGCCTATATTTGTAGATATTCTTTTATTCCTCTTATTATTCTTCTTTTCTATTGTATTTTAACCTCTCACCTTTAAGGTATATTTACATGCCCAATGCTTCTCGAGTCTTAAAGTATGACAACCTGTCGGAGGAGAGATTTTAAATTTTGGATCACACACATACGTTTTTTACCAACAAGGACATGCAGGATCAGCTCAATGAAAGGCCTTCTCCGAGACAAGACAAATTTAAGACGAAACACATAATGCACATACATTCATACCAAACATGGCGAATATCATGATGATTATGATGGCCAGATAATGTTAGGGGGCGTTCGTAACTTAAAGTTACCTGACATTTGTTTTATAGGCGAGGAAAAGCCCTCTCCCCCAAAGAAAAAAAAACATTACCCACGAAACTTGTCCCGAACGGGGATCGAATCTGGGCCCGCTTGATACGAGGCAACGACCTTACCCGGAGACCAAAGTGGTGGATACAAATAGATCTAAATAAATTTTATTTAATTGTCATAGGCCTACGAATAAAAATGTAAATGGGATATTATCGATTAGTAATCTATTTCGAATGTTATAGGTATTATTTATGTTATGCTAGAATCCCGATCATTTGATCTAAATGTGGGTCCTGTCATCTAGGGATAGCACATTCGTCTCTGCATCTAAAGTTATGGGTTTGATCCCGGCTAGGGTAGATTAAATCCTTCGAGAGAGAAAAATCCATCGGACGAGAAATTAAAAGCTGTCGACCCCGTTTCTCACATCATATATATATATATATATATAATATATATATATATATATGGTATGATAAGAAAATAAATGCCTGGACGGGATTCGAACCCGGATCTCTGAGTCTGTACCTCAGCGTGATATCCATTACACTACCAGGCGAATCCAATTCAAACACTTATTTTTCTTATATATATATACATATATGTGCATGACATAAAAAATCACTCCAATATAAGAAGTATAACCTTAGTAAATTCCCAGATATAGGAACTCACATCTGGGATTGCTAATAGTCTTATAGAAAATCAACCCATCAAACAAACAAACAGTCTATTTTTTCCACTGGAAGGAATAGGATAATGTAAAATGGAGAAAAATGGGGTACGTTACGAGGAATTAAAGATGGGTTGCTATGCTTGGGCGGTTTTATCATCAGGAAGTTTTTGGTGCTCATTTTAAAACAGGAAAACAAGTGTAAAATACAGAATAAAAATGTAAAATAAAACCTTAAATGTGCATTGAATTTCTCTGAGTTTTCGGTGAATGTGTGTGTGTGTGTGTGTGTGTGTGTGTGTGTGTGTGTGTGTGTGACACGACGTTTCTGACTTGCCTTCGGTTTCGTGGTCCACGTTCCATGCTATAAGCGTCTTGGTTAGATTTCCGTCTTGGAATAATGATTTTTTTCTATGTAGAAACTGTGAGTGAGTGAATGAATGGATGAGTGAGTGTGTGAACTTAATTACGCGTACGTATTACAGGTCTGTATGTGAAGCCATAGGCTACTGTAGTAAAGAAAACTTAAAAAAAGTTGAATCAAATATAATCAAATAGAAAAGACAAAAAGTTAGTTCTTAGTAAATTTAGCAGTTCCAAAACCCACTTAAATTGCCCTCTCGCACATGATATGTGTAATAGGGCTCTTTGAACGCATACCTCGCGGAGTTCTTTAATGAAAACCATATCGTTTGAAAACAATTTTTATTAGGAATTTTTAATACCCTACAGAACTTTTTTCTTCAACCTAAATAATTGTATTCTTCCAAAAATTCCTGTCTTGTGAATCTCCTTTCGTCAACTCCAGTTTATTCATACGCCTCCTGATTTCATTTATCCATCATTCCTTTAATTTTCCTCTTCTTCTACCTTCAGCATTCCATTCCACACTCATTTTAGGAATTCTCTATTCTCCCATTCATTAACGAGTCTAAACTATCTCAATTTTCGTTCCTCAATTACGTAAAAATACTGTTAACCTATTTAATCTCCTGGCTACAGAAATGAACTAAAAACAATAAATACTAGAAATAAAATTCCGATTCAGGAAGTAGTATATGGAAATAGATATACAGTTGTAGATATAATAATATTGTATAATGATCCGCAATGGGACATTTGAATTTATTAATGTAACTTCACTGTCTGACGCGTTGAAGACATTTGATGTTCATGTTGATGTAAATTATAATACACTAACAGAATAATTATATCTTCTTGTCCACCCTAGTTTATCGCCATGATTCTAAGATAAACATGTATTACATGAAAGTGTAGAAGTTGACGTAACTCGTATTTTCCAGCAATTTGAAGACAGAGTGTCTGATGAGTAATTGCACAATACTATCCTTTCTCTTTCTCGCCATCAACACCTTTCACCTGGCGTTGGATGACCCTTACCATTTCACCGTAACTGGATTCCAAGGTGAGCAGCGCATCATGACGAAAACCCATAAACAAACGGCTCAGTTCATAAGAATGTGACTCTTAAATTCATTACATTTCCTTTCTGGAGCATTGTTCCCTTTACTGACGTCCCAACATTATATTTTACTACAATACCCACTTACATTACAGTAGATAAATCATTATTGAGGTTTGTGACCTAAATTACACAATACTGCACCTGCAGCAAGGATGTTCTTAATATGATGAGTGGACAGCTGTCCTTCAGACAAGAAGACAGACATCAACTTGCTTTGATTACAATTTTCATTTCCGTTTAATACTGGAACATTTTTTTTCGCAGCTGGAATGAGGTCGGAAGTAATTATTACAGGAAATACAGAAATTGGAAAATGTATGAATGCAGAAAGAAATATAATGGATGAGACTGAACACAGAAGGCTAAAATGGTATGGACACGTAAGAAGAATGCAGGATGGAAGAGTACCAAAGGCCGTCTATGCATGGACAATTGAAAGAAGGAACAGAAAAGGAAGACCAAGAACAACCTGGAAGAACAACATTCAAAATTCAATGTGGAAATTTGGTGTAACAGATGAAGACACAGAGGGCAGAGAACGATGGAGAACTTTAATTAAGGGAAAATTGTGAATGTTTGTTGCAAACTGATAGTCTGTACGCCCGTAGTCATTTATATATTTTTTTTTTTACTTCATGTTAATTACTAAGATTGGTTGGAGAAAACCCTCAATGATGAGGACAATTCTCAAAATAATGATAATAAATTATTACAGGGGATGATAGGAAAACATTAACTCAGGATAGGGATGTATGGATAGCTTATGCCCGTGCGGCCATGAACCTAAAGGTTCGATAGAGCCAGTGGGTTAGTTAGTTATACCTGCATACTGTCCTCCGCAGTAGTCGAGCGGTTTAACACATCATGCCTTGCTGCATAGCTATGAGACTTGCGCTGAATGGAGTCCCAATGGGGAAGGTATTTTCGTGGCACAGGGAATTCTGTGATACATGTTAGAGACTTATTTACGAACTTACCTGTGATAGAATTGGTCTGTAACTTGATCACCACATAGAATGACTACCGCTAAATGACCAGACCATCCAAATTCACAAGTTTTGCTTAGAAGTAAATGAAAGCCAACTTATTTTCCTTGAATCGCCATTTGTATATATTTATTTATTTATTTTTGGAGAAGTGTTAATAGTGGTCTGATTAGTGCTGCGATTATTCTTGAAGAAACAAGCGCAAGTAAGAATATTATGGACCTATAGTTTTATAGGACTTTAGCATTGATATTAGGTTATATATGCCCTTTATTTGTTTCTCAGCATCTTGAGGCATTTGGGTAGCTACAATAAGTAACGACTTCAGATTGAGAAGATCAGCTATAACGGCTGGGGGACAAGACATGCTGACCACATGCCACTCCTACACTGGCTAGATGATCGTCTACCTCTGTGATTAACGCATGTGGATTTGTGGCCAATAGCCGGTTGGTAGGCCAAGGGCCTTCTAGGTCTATCGCGCTTGAAGTTTTTTTTTTATATTTGTTTCTCCTCGTCTATACAACTCGTTAAACTTTAGATTATGTAACATGTTTCTTGCGAATTCAAGAAAAAATACACCTTCGCGAGAATTACGTTTTGTTCATTTAACATCTAAACGATCCATTTTTCGTTATCGTGCTTGAAATAAATTGTTACTCACATATATTTACATGACATTATAAATCATTCTTCCCATAATTCGCTATCAAAAAAATATATATTACGCTTATTTATATCACTAAACAATTTTTGTTATTATGATGATCTTGATGAAGATTTTCGGGCTGTAGGCCGTGGTCGTGAGGCTTGTAGTTCCCCGACGTTTCGCCAGAGACTGCGTCTCAAGACAACCCTTGAGGATGCCAGACGCAGTCTCTGGCGAAACGTCGGGGAACTACAAGCCTCACGACCACGGCCTACAGCCCGAAAATCTTCATCAAGATCATCATGGCTACTCCGGCCGTGAAAGTCTACGTGCATACAATTTTTGTTATTATTTCGTTTCAGGAGATAGGCCTAAGTACCGAAAGAAAGGGCGAAGTTTCGTAGATTTGTACGAGCGATTTAATTAAAACTGAAAATTTGTTTTGGGAACAAGGCGTTTCCATATAACATTTCAAATGAAGTTAAATATACCTTGGAGCTCATTAAACGACTTTTTGGCAAGAAATAGATGTGAAAATTTGTAGGCCATATGCACTAATGTCAGAAATGGAATCCAAATTGTTTAATTGTATGGTACATGTTCAATCATTGGGGGTTTGGATTAATTGTGGCTAATATGAGGAAAATACTCCTCACCTGTTATTCAAAGGAGATATTAATTAAGAGGAGATTGGGATTTGGTGTCAACGTATGTGCAATTATTTTCCTTTGTTATGAGTGTATTTTACAGTTACATTTCGTATGTATTTGTACTTTTTAATTTTTGTTCACCAAATTAATTTACTACTTCCATGAAGTTATAAATCAATTATACTGGCAGAACTTCCAATATTGCATTGGGTTTTATATAATTCTTTAATAGAATACCATCAAACTTTAATTGCCAGATTGTAATAATTCATTAGGGATATGTTCAGCAGAACAAATTAAAATACGTTATATACTGTCATTAGTTATTAATTTTTTTAAATATTATAGGACTTCTATATAAAATATTTGTGGGTTGTGAGAGATCTCATAGTTATATTAAATATGTTGCATCAGACATAATCATCTCGTTGCTCGAGGGAATGAATTCGAGTTCCTCTGCTATCGTAGGCGAGATGTATGAGATGGGGAAGCAACAGAAAGGGACAGTGGCGGTTCCTAGAAGTGCGCGGAAGTACTACTGTCATACGAATTGATTTCAATGAAATTATTATTATTATTATATATATATATATATATATATATATAGTTTATTCTGAGCTATTTTTTCCCAATCATTCCCTGTATAATTCACTTCTTTCAAAACATGATTAATATTATTCTCTCACCTCATTATTGGCCTACCTAATGGGCGCTTTCCTTCTGGTTTACTTACGAGAAGTTTCCATACCACACTTGTATTCCCAATTTCTGCCACATGACATGCCAATAGCAGTCTTCGAGACTTATTACAACTGGTTTCCCATAAAGATTACGAAGATCACTGTTTTGTAGTATTTTCCAGTTATCTGTCGTTTCGTCTATCTTTGACCCAACCTTTTTTCAAAAATACTGTACTTATAATCTTTTCTACACCCTTAAAATAAGAGACGCTACCACGATTCGCATCCATAAAATATAACCGGATTTGCCGTACAATAATAATAATAATAATAATAATAATAATAATAATAATAATAATAATAATAATAATAATAATAATATTATAATAATATTTTTTATATAAAGAGTTTTATTGTTTACATATCTTTCTGTGCCTAAAGTTTTATTTTTCTTCTCCACTCGTCTCTATCCACCCACTCCATATCCTCCAGTCCTCTTGTTCTCATTCCCGTTCTTATTTCTTGCATCCACGAGTTTCGAGGTCTTCCTTTCCTTCTTCTTCCAGGTGGACACCATTCCAATGTTTTCCTGGGTAACCTTTCTTCTTGCATTCGTTGTACGTGCCCATACCAATTTAATTGTTTACCTTCTAATATATAAAAATGAATGTTTGTTTGTTCGTACTTTATGCGCGGCCATACCGTTGATCCGATTGTGATGGGGCTTTTTGCTAAATGTTCAGGAGATTCCCGGAATGAACATAAGCTATAAGAGAGTTGTAATACTCAACTCCTACACCCTTAAAATAGCCCTTTGTAGTGGAAAACGTGAAACAAGTAGCTCTTTGAGCTCTTAAATGGCTTAAGCTGCCTAAACCATAACAAATACACAAAATGAATGTACACATAATTGAATATCTCAAAAAGCTCTACAAAAATGTCCGCAACAGCATTTGTTTATCTCTTATGGATAACTCACAATAACCATTTTTGTCTTTCATTGATGCCAAGAAGATCGAAACAAGTAGGCCTACGTAGATTCCTGTGCAAGCATAGCAGCACATGGCGGGTATTCTTTTACGGTTAACTCACAATAACGAATTTTGTCTTTTAGCTCATTTATACCAAGAAGATCGAGGTAAGTAGATTCCCCGGCAACATCGGGAAAATATTAAAATAATTACGACATATATTTATAATTATTTTTCATTTTACTTATTCAACTAATCATAAGAAGTACATTAATTTTTGTCTTTCAGCTCATTTATGCCAAGATGATTGGAATGAGTAGATTCCCGGATAACGCCGGGTAAACAGCGCGGGACATCTAAAAATAATTATGATATAAATGTATCCTTTCACTTATTTAACTAAATATAAAACACATTAATTTTCGTATTCAGCTCATTTATGTCAAGAAGATCGGGATAAGTAGATTCCCGAGCAACGCCGGGTAATCAGCACGGGGTATCTAAAAATATAAATTTATAATTATTTTTCCTTTTTCTTATTGAACTAAACATAAAAGCACATTAATTTTCATTTATTTAGGCGTAGCAGCGCACGCCGGATATTAGCTAGTATCTTGTATAATCTACCATTGAATACCTAAATTATTTTTTTCTCGTATGATTGTATTTCTTATTTTTTCTAATTTTGAACATTTTGTGCACTCCTCAAGAAATCCATTTCCATCGACATAAGTTTTTGTTCTAAGTTTTTGTTGAATTTCCAAACTTCAGCTCCATATGTGACAGTACTTTTAACTATTGAATTATATATTTGTAACGTATTTTTTTCTGATTATATGTCTGTTTCATAAGACCCCATTTATCACTGCTGTTATTGCTCTACCTTTATGTATTCTGTTCTTAATATAACTTTTTTGTTTGTCTTCTTTATCTACTTTTACTCCAGATACTAAAATTCTTCACATCCTCTAATATACCTCATTTGATCTTCTAATATCAAATATTCGGTTACAAACTAAGAATTAAGGTAATCTGACAGAAGTAGCCTATCTTTAACGAAAATATGATTTATGAAATGATTTTATATTTTTGGACTTAGAAATGTATAAAAAACATACAGACTTATCTTTAATAACATTAGTGGTGTAAAAAGAATAAAAATAGATTTAAAAATAATGCATGTTATTACAAATTAAATATTTTGCAGCAATGTCTTGTTCTATAATAAAATATTTTCTCCCATGAAGTGTTGGTATTGATGATGTACTGCTCTCCATGGATTTGACTGAACATGAACACGAACCATTTACATGAACCACTACTGTGCTGTCAAGAGAGGAATAGTATGCATGACGTCAATATTTAGTAGCTCATATTCATATTTTTATTAGCGCAGGACATGAAGATGTAAATTAAAAAATGATCTATTATGAAGTGACCTTAATTCAAAGCGTGGCTAGCGCGCGCGGCTATCCCGACTGGGATCCAGATTTGAATCCGGCGGGGTTCAAAAGGAATATTATTGGTGGGTCATAATGAGATTTTCGATTTTTTCTCGGGGTTCTCCCGTTTCTCGAATTTCATCCCACCTACATTAAGCATTTCCCTTCCCTCCCCTTCAAGTCATTTCTCTTCTCATTCATTCATTTCATATCACATTTCACCTCATCTAACGTTAAGAAAAATAGTCTGGTTGGCAACCCACAGGTATTGACAATATGTGGTTTTCTAGTGAGACCCGCCAGGGTACTGCCTCATCACTCCGAATCTGAACAATAAAATAGGGCGCGAAGGGAGGCCACGGACCCAACCCAAAAATGGCGTTATGGGTCATAGACGACCTACAACTTGCACAACATCCTAAAGTAGACACTCATTCCATTCATCTCAACAACACTGGGATAGCGCAATAGATTTTTCAGGTCGCGGTGCTCAGGGGAGTCTGCTTTTAAACTACTGATGTGTATTTTTCTTCCTATTGCGTATCTGTTCGTACAAACCGAATGCCATATTCTACGAATTCCTTTGTATGTTTTTATGTACTCTATCAAAGCTAATTTTTTTGACGAGTAAAGTTGGATTTTCATCAGTCGGGAACAAGAAACAATGAAATTGCTTAGCAGTCGTCGTCAATAACATTAGGCAGTGTAGTACGTTCTCGAATTATAGTCAATTTCCTATTAAATCATTATTAATTATTTTCGCTAAAAATATTACAAAAGGAAACTAAAATGAACATTTATAAGAGCATAATACAGAATATTTTGTCATATGGAAGTTAAACTTGATGTTTGACGGAATTAAAAAGAATAAAATTAGAACAGTTGAATTTGATTATTTTAGAAGAAGCCTCCAAAAAACAAGACAGGATAAAATAAGAAATGAATTCCTTTGGAGAGAAATGAATGTCACCACATCTGTTGTTAAGAGGATTGAAAATCAAACGCTTGAATGGTATGGGCATGTAAAGAATGGAAAATGAAAGATGGCCAAAAATATATATACCAATTGTCACCCCCTAGAAGAAGTAAACGTGGCAGACCAAGATGGAAATGGAAAACCTACGTCAGAACTATAATTGATGATAGGAATTTGGAAGAGGAAGATTGGAATGATAGAGATAAATGGAAACTGAATACGGCAAACCTATAAGTGGGGGAAAGCCGAAGAAGAAGAAGAAGAAGAATTATTTACGCTAATTAGACAGTTCACTTTGTAATACAGGATGCGGCATAAAGTCAATTAACCAATGCACGTGGTTGCAAAGAAAAAAATCTGTTTGATTGAAACTGGGGTTTGAATACGGGATCTTCAGAATATAATCTCAAACCCTACTGATTGAGGTAATTTGGTAACTTTGAAGAATTTCGGTAGTTTTTTTGTTTTTTTTATAGATGTTGTAAGCTACAGAAAATAATATATTTGCATTTTCGGTTAACTGACTTACACGGAATTTGCTAAGATCACTATTTCATATCCAAATATTCTTTAACATGACATCCATACCTGTGAAATGGGACCGATTAAGCCTAATTTTCTCACTCAAAACATTCACTCAGCAGTGCCAGGATTGAAATCACGAAGTCGATGCATAAAAGAAAATAATAACTCCAAAAAAGGGGGATGAATGAGAAGAGTTTTCTAGAACTTAACTTCATGGTTTTAATAGAAGAAACACTTTTTTCAGCACTAGTGGATTTGTGAATTTGTATCAAAGGAGGTCGACAAATTGAATCATCTCTTAATGTTCTCAAAGAGCCTTGAGAGCCTACTACAAAACAAATTGAGGCGAAAGAGAAAGGGAAAATAAAGCTGAATGAATCAAAGTGACATGATGATCATATTCGCACCTACATATGGAAAGTTGTTTGCAGATGATTGTGTTTTAGGCCTTACAAGATATTTCTGAAGTTATCCTTGTTTTGACCGCGCATCCATCATTCTTTCCCTTCCAACCTCATATATTATACCAATTTTTTGCAATACACTGTCCCGGTAACAGACAGGTGAATGGATAAGACTTACATAATAATGAGCTACACAGTCTTTGGGAAGCGGATGTAATCAGAACAGTTAGGCCTCGTTGACTCCGATGGGCAGATCATTTGGTACGAATGGGGATTGGAAGAGAGCATGGAAACTCCTGTAGGAAAACAGGAAAACATTAACCATGATTTGAGAGAGGTAAATTATACAGGGGATGATTGGATAATATTGGTTGAGGATAGGGATGTATGGAGAGTTTTCGTCCGCGCGGTCATGAACCTACGGGTTCGATAGTGCCAGTGAGTTAGTGAGTTAGTTGATACACTGTCCTCGAATTCGGCAGTAAACGGGAGAGATTTTGTCCTGGTGTTCATATATAGAATGGAAACGAACTGGCAAAGTTTCAGAGATTGTTCAGTTACCCTGACCATTTTGATGTAAAGAGTTCGTTTCTATTTTGTATTTATGTAATGCCTATTTAATGAAAAGATTAAGTTTTGATCTTTCCATTAAAATTTTATTTCACCAGATAGCCTTTTACATATCGGAATATTCTCCATACGATTTAAAGTTTCAGATGCTACCTTTGATTTGTTTCACTGTTTTATCATTCAATTCATATTTGTTGTTTTTTTTTTCATTTAAACTCAAAGTGAATTTTAAGTTCATCATCAACTCTCTTTCAAAATTATTACATTCAAACCTTTTGTATTACAAGCGATTCAAAATACATTATAATACGATTAGGTAAATCCGAGGCACAATAGCTCCAAAGAGCTAAGGACATACGAACAGGTTATTGCCACGGGGTAGTACAGGGAATTATGTACTTAGCGCGGCGCAACCCGTCAACCTTAACTCAAGTTTTCTAAACTACTTTTCATATCAAGTAGTTACTTTTGTTAATACGAGGTCTAATGGATGTCTTTATAATGCCATTATTCAATAATAATAGCAATAATAACAACAACAATAATAATAATAATAATAATAATAATAATAATAATAATAATAATAATAATAATAATAACAATAATAACAATAATAATAATAACAATAATAATGATAATAATAATAATAAAATAATTTACGTGATGAAGATAAGATGATCACTTCTCCATTCCAGCAGGCACAAACTGCAGAAATATTTATAATTACGAATTAACTATAATTAAATTAAAAACACTTACAAGGAAAATTCCATTAAACTATCACAAGGAAATGTAGTTAGGGTCTCATTTAAAATAAATAGTGAAGATAAGTATGTTGCGAAATTATAGATTTTATAACCACTCCAAACGAAAACAGGCTCGTGCAAAAAATTCATACTCCGAGCCCGATGATAGAAGTTTATGATTATGCATGGTTAAGTAGATACATTTGCTTTGGAAGACAATTTAAATTAATTTGTATGCTACATTGTTGAAGTGCAGTTGCATTTGTATTACTTTCTTCGTATTTGTAGCAAAAAAAAAGTTCATTTACCGAGAGGCATTCCAGTATCAATCTAAAGGACATAGAAACATAGAAGACCTAACAGTCTAAGATCCGGACTTAAATCGACCTTCCCTCATCGAGTTTTCCAATAAAATTAATATTTATACAAAATTACGTATAATTAAATAAAACGTGCTAGGGTTGCCATTCCATATTCCTGCACAGCTATTTTTAATTAAAGATTATTTGATTTTTTATAATTGTTATGAAGTTTCTAAAAAATATATCACCAATCAAGAATAGAATATATAAATAAAATGGCCTAGTGACGTTGCCTACATTTTCCAAGCAATAATGAAAGGTTTGCCAGGTACAAATAAGTAAGCGTGTATTAGTAATTTACTCTCATCGAGTTTCCTCATATAATTATATAAAATGTAGATAATATTATTACAAACATGATGATATAGGGTTGCCTTAGCAAAAGTAAGCAAATCTTAAGTTTCCTGCGATTTTATGTTTCAAGAATTGAATAAGAGAAATAACTAAAAATATAAATAAAAAGCATTCATCGTAACAAAATAGAATTAATAAATGAAAAAAAATCTACTTTTTAAAAACCAATTAGAAAGTTTATTTAAAAAGTTAAATACAATGTACAGTTAAAATACAAAGAGTTTAAATAATAACAATAGTTAATAATATTCAGAAGTAGCAATATTGAAATCAAATTCGGAGGTATAGTCATTGTATTTAGTTTCATTCTATTATTAGACATTAATTTCATTATTATTCAATATGACAGATAATGAATTGTTCAATAACTATTATTGTAACTTTTTTGTATTCATATGTAACAGGTTTGTCCTGTCTAATATGACTACTATTGTAATTTTTTTGTATTCATGTGTAACATATGTTTGTCCTGTTTTATATGACTATTATTGTATTTTTTTTTTGTATTCATATGTAACATATGCTTGTTCTGGTGAGTGGAAGAGAAGGCCACATGGCCTTAACTCCACCAGGCTAAATAAATAAATCTAAAATCTAAAATTATTATAATAATGACGATCCCTCAGATAACGATAATTATCGTTCTTTCTGTAATTTGTATAATATCATCAACTTTTAAGGGTGTTGGATCCCAGAGAAATCCTTATAAGCTTTAAATAGCCGTCCATATACCATCCGCAACATTTAGGCCGTAGTTTCACACAGCAAGGGTCAGTAGCTTTGAGCCATACAGAATTTACATTTATTGTGCGTATTTTTTATTTTATTGTAATGATTTCCAGAATGGTGGAATCGTATTTGAATTGAAGCTTTTATCTTTTATAAATTGTTTATTATCTTTATTGACTGATTAATTCGTTTGGGAAATACAAAATCTTGTATTATTCACATTGTGCACTGTTTTATGCCCATACATAAAAGCAGAAAACTCTTGAAGAACCTCAAATTTTTCGTCCATGAAAACGTCGGCAACATTTGTTAATGACGCAAGAGTTCTTGGAAAGTCTCATTAAAAAAATGAAAAGGTATGATTTTTTCTTTATTGTAAAAATCAGTGGTGTAATCGCAGCTGTTATTCTGCGTATATCGCATAGGTTTGTATGGTCAGTGTTTCTCCGTCACACTACGCTCTCGTACTCAATTCTTGAAACTTCAAATCGCGACAGCCCTAAGATTGGCTTACTTTTGCTATGGCAAGCCTATACCATGGGGTTTGTAATATTATTATCTACATTTTTATATAATTATATGAGGAAATTCGATGAGAGTAAATTACTAATACCTATTTGTACCTGGCAACCTTTCATTATTGTTTGGAAAACGGTAGGCAACCTCACTTTGGCATTTTATTTATATATTTTACTCTTGATTGGTGAATATTTCTTAAAAAACTACAAAACAACAATTATCAACAGTTTAATTAAATAATTTTTAATTAAAAATAACTATGCAGGGATATGGAATGGCAACCCTAGCACGTTTTGTTTAATTATACATTATTTTGTAAAAAAAATGTATATTCATTTTATTAGGAAACTCGATGAGGAAAGGTCGATTTAAGTCCGCATCAAAGACTAGGCCTATAAGCAATGCTGGAAAAATCAAGAACAACTTGAGATATAGGACCAGGCTTAATATTGAGCTTAAACGTAAAGTACTCATGAAGATGAATTGTGTAGTTAAATTTGACTATTTAACTCATGCCCCAAATTGGAGTCAAAGACCAATCACGTTTCAATGAATTTTATTTTAAACCAATCACAGTCGTGTTTGACCTCGATATTTACCTCTTCTGTTTACCATATTAAAGAAAGCTCCTTCTTTTTAATATTCTGAATAGGTCAGAGCATTAGTTTGCAGTGACTGGCCCTCGAGCAAATACTTTGAATATAGGAAATAATGTACAGATTCCTTCGAACTACACATTTGATAATTGTGTATTCAATAATTGTGTTTTTAAATAATAATTTTACGGAGGTGTTTCCTAAAAAAATAATTAATAACCTATAATGTTCGTTATAATATATAGTTTGATGTGTTTCATAATTTCTCCACTAGGGTGCATTCTTACAATATTGCGACCCTATTGGGCAATAAATAATATTATCTAATTGCAGTGGATGAACAAAAGAAGCATAGTCAAAGATTTCTTATTTGTTTTCAAACATCGTCGTTTACATTAAAATATATAAATATTTTAAAATAACTATATTTAAATATTGATTTGTGAGCAAACATCTTAATTTTATTCGTTAAATAGTCCTAACAAATGCCACTCTTGATTTCCAAATCCTCTAGATAAATTAAAAATCACTCGTGGCATTATGTATAATAATTGTAATACTAACAATATATTACTATTATAGATTTCTAGCTCTGAAGTCATTTATATTTGTTTACAAAGGTTAGAATGTAAGGGTGCTGCTAGTATAGTAGGCGGAAAAAAACAAAACCAAACGAATAGTGTACAGGCCGCAAAACATGAAAAGTGGAGAACGATACGCGAAATGAATTTAACACTTTTACATCGCAAAACTTAATCAAATGGTATATAATCTGCCTAACTTGACAATGCAGCATTTCCCTCTTCAGTTCCGGCATAATAGTTGAACCAAACATCACCATGTGCTGGTACGCGACAGAACTAGATCTATTGTAGGAAGAAACAGAAGTGCTTGTGACGTGGACTTGATGGGGCTGAATATATTGGGTTTAAACCTCCGATTCTTCGGGTGAAAATTGCTATCTCTTGTCATGTTATCTAGACACGCAACAGACGGCTAGTCTGGATACATTAATCTACTTACCATAAAATACAACCCTACCTCAACAATATTATATAAAAATTACCTAATTTATATTATCTTCCAAAACAAAGTTTATCTAATCAATATTCTGGAACATGACGTTATGCTAGTATCCAGGACTCACGTGAGGAATTTTCGCACAACCCTGTTTTCGTTTGGCGAGGTTGCGAAATATAGCATTTCTCAAATATGTTCATTCTTCACTATTTCTTTCTCATGCGAGATTCCAATTGGAACCATCTTGTACTTTCCTTTTTTAGTACACAATATGAATTTAATCAAGAAACGACAAACATTAATGGAATATTTTATGGGTTTAACAACACTATTTATTCTATAAGGATAATTCTGACCTGTAAATTGTATCTAGGTATGCATTTTATATCGTTACGAAATAAGCATTTCTCAAATATGTTCACATTCACCGTTTATTTCTTATGTAAGATTCCGAGCGGGAGCATCGTGTATTTTTCTGGGTCCAGCCCAAATAAATGGCAATGTGAATAATGTGTGTGTGAATGCTTAATGATGCCAAACCAGGAACACCATAACTTACTATATATCATCGTAGAGTAGAGTTCGTTTCATTGATTCCATTAAATATATAATTACAATGAACCTAAAATGCGGTGCAGTGTTACGGTTTTAAAAACCCAAACCCATCTCTACTATCTAATCTAATCTTGTAGTTTCTTTCTTGTTATACAATATGAATTTAACAATGGAATGACGTCAACATTTATGGAATATTTTATGAGTTTAATAAACCCTGTTTATTCTATAAGGCAATTTTGAGCTGCAAATTGTGCAAGGATACGCTTTTTACGTCGTTAATATGCACATAACTCTAAAGCGATTCCTGGTTTTGTTTTTTACTACATATGGAGAAAACAAAGGAGAGAAATCATAAAAATTCCACGAAGTAATCCCTTGAACTAGAACGAATTACAAAAATAAAAACATATTGTACTTAAATTCGTTCCCCTATAAAAAGTAGAATTAACATCGTTTCTACTTGCGTATAGCTTCGCATTTTTAAAGACTGAACATTGATAAGTTGTTAACTGTTGTTCTATGCGAAGAATAAATGTTGTGTTGAAATTCGAACATATTGTACTTACATGCTTTCTGTCAAGTCGTCATTTATCAGTCCTCTACATATTCTATGTCATCTCTTTACAAATATATGTTTCATATTATGTCGCCCACATTCAACATCGATTTCCACGCCTGTCGATAAATTACACACCTTATATTCATCAATATTACAACGACATTATAATTTATAATAGTGAGTTTAAAATTATATTTTTTGTTTAGCCTATTTATTTTCTTTACATGAGTTGTAGGATGGAAATTTATGAAGTAAATTAATTATATATATATATTTTTTGTTTAAGGTTTTTTATTTGCAACTTTAAAATATGAAACTGAAATTTAGATATTTAGATAATGGATAAACCAACTCTGGATGGAATTAATATACCTGAAAGGAATAAAAAAAATGGAAATACAAATTAAAAAATATATTTTAGCGTCAGTGCGGAAAGTTGTAGATCTTTAAAAACCTTGTCTCGTATCATTTATCTCTCGAGATACATTAAAAGTAGTAAATCTAACGAGTTTATTCAGACGGGAGCATTTGAGACTCGTAATAGGTACGTCACCGATTTAAATTTCAAGGGGGACCAAACAAACTGGAATTTTTTGTGTGTTTTTCAGTCATCAAGGTGAAATATAGGACCGATATTTCTGTACCATCATCCATTTCACCATTATTCGTCATTTATTGTATTATTAAAATGTAATTAATGAATTTCTATAAAAATACACTCAATACAATAATTTGTCAGACTATTGAAATACAATAAAATATATAAAAATACGCAACACTTCCTTCGATATAAAGGACCTATGGATGGAAGTGAAGCAATACAAAAAAGCGTTGTCTCCTTTAATAATTTCATAATACTGGCTAAACATGATTCAGTTCAAATGATACTAGTGTCAGAAATATGGGAATTTAATGCAGACCAGATGAGGCTATTCATAAAACTTGTGTATACAAACTGGAAATGAAGTTCACTGGCAAGAGTTTGACCACATATGTTCACTGTTTGATTAAGGAACCCATGATCTTCCGTACTTTGATGTTGATATGTAATATATATGGTCTTGTCATGGGGTAACATCACTGTTTCATACGTAGCGGGTCCGGATTCGACCCCCGATCGGAGCAAGTTTACTGGCCGATATTTTTATGGTTTTCCTCACCTATAAAATATAAGATAAATGTCAGTAAACTCTAAGGTGAAAATGGTCCCTAACATTATCTGACCATAATAATCATTACATAATCGCCTTGTTTAGTATTAATGTGTAAGTAAATTGTTTGTGTGGTCTTGATGTTGTGTTGTCTCGACGAAGTCCAAGATTGATCTGATCACTCATTTGGGCAGGCCCTACATGTCCTTGTGAGTTCAAAAAGGTATGTATGTGTGATCAAAAATTAAAATTCCTCTTCCGATAGTTCGTGCCACTGTAAGGCCCTGGCGGCCTGAGACATGTAAAAGTACCTAAAAGATGAGAGGGTAAATTACTATGGAGTAGAAGAATAATACATGTCATTACATTTATCAATAAATATTTTCTTTCTTTCTTTCTTTTTCAAATGCCCAGGTTTATCTTTTGACATTCCTGGTTTCTCTCCTGGCATGGCGCACTTGTAACCCACTTCTGAGGTTGGGGCACCTGGAAGGCGGGGTTACGTTGCCCCGATGATATGATGGGTGGTGATGATAATGGTGCGCCAGGAGAGTCCCTAATTCTAAGCCTAACCTAATATGAATATGAATGATGATGATAGCGATGGCCCTATGATTTCGGGGACCGTTTGGGCCTTAAAGTTTTCCTGACATTTGTCTTACAGGTGAGGAAAAACCCCGATAAAAACCTCACCCAGAAAAACTGTCCCGACCGGGGATCGAACCCGGGCCCGCTGAGTGACAAGGCAGCACGCTACCCGAGACCACAGCGGTGGACTTATCAATAAATACTATTAGCTAACAAATATATTTAATGTATGAAACTAACTTCAAGTTACTATGTAACAATACATAGGATATAAGGCCGTATGGATCATTCATTCATTCATTCATTTTGAGAATTTACCTCATCAACCAAACTTGGTAATTAACATGAATTAAAAATGAATAAATAAATATAAATGACTACGGACTTACAGATTATCAGTTTGCAATAAACATTCACAAAATTCCCTTAATTAAAGTTCTACATCGTTCTCTATCCTCTGTGTCATCTGTTACGCCAAATTTCCTCATTGCATTTTGAATGTTATTTCAGGTTGTTCTTGGTCTTCTTTTTCTGTTCCTTCTTTCAGTTTTCCATGCATAGACGGCCTTAGGTAGTCTTCCATCCTGCATTCTTCTTACGTGCCCATACCATTTTAGCCTTCTGTGTTCAATCTCATCCATTATATTTCTTTCTGCATTCATCCATTTTCTAATTTCTCTATTTCTATTTTTTTCCAGTCGAGATTTTCTGGCAGCTCTTCTCCAAAACTCCATTTCAACTGAAGATATTCTGTTGTCATGTTGTTGTGTCATTGTCCAAACTTCCGATCCATACAACATTACACTTTCTAGGATGGATTTATATTCGTATTAAAATATTTTATCAACATTACTCAACAATCTCTAGTGTCGGTAGAGTTCGAAAAGCCTAAACCTATGGATGGAACATTTTATAATTCCATACTTTGTCTCACTTCAGTATTTTACGATTTTATAAAAAGGCCGAAAAATCGAACATTACAATAAAATTCATAAGAATGGATGCAAGTTTGTATGAATGTATGTGTGTGTGAATTATGTGCTTCGCCTTAAAGTTGTGTTGTTTCGGAGGAGGCCTTCCATTGAGCTGATCCCTCATTCGGGGGGACCCTCCATAATATCCTTATATGGTCAAAAGTATGTATGTGGTCCATAGTTAAAATCCCTTTCCCGACAGGTCGTGTCACTGTAAGGTCCGGGTGACATTGGATTGAGAGGTTTAATCGCGTTAATGGATTGTAAATACGTGAATATAAATACTTACGCGTTTTTAAATAGTGAATATATTTATGGAACAGGTTATGTGTGAATAATTTCAGCAAGAACGAACTTGCCACAAGCAATTATCAAATCACATTCATTGTTCACAACGAACTGAAAGTGGCGCGGAACCAATTTTACATCTGACTAGCGATAGACACAAACAAGTATACACCATAGTATTAGCAAAAGTATAGTTGGTGTGAAGACTTCGAAAATTATAGGAATTTAACAGGTACTTGTCTGTAATTAGACTTTCATTATAAATGGAAATCTGACAATCTGGAAGTTGTATAATATTCTAAAAAAAGTGTATATACAATTATCTGGTGAAATTTCGCTTGTATATATGCCGAAAGTTTTAAACGGTAAAAGTACATATAAATTAGAAAACAATTAGCTATTGAAGTACTGCAAGACGTAATTGTAGGACGAAATTTAATGTTTTCGTGTAAATGTTTATTTCGTGATATGGTATAACTTTTCAATTTTATAAATGAATCACTTACGACTCTCTAATCTTGTTTTTATACATATTGGTATAAACAAAGATTTTTCATCTTTAGTTGTGTAGGTCTGCTCTATTTTAGGCGATTGAGTCTTGGACGAAATCCTCCAATCATCTCGGTCATTCAATAGTTTCCTCCTTGTAATCTCTTCCTAATCTATCAATCTTCTTTTAACGTCCTTCTTAACATATTCCTCTCATCTGTATCTCGACCTACCTTTGGTCTCTTCCCTCTTATACGGTAGTTTAGTGCTTGTCTTGGTAACCTTCCAGTATCCATCCTTTTATATGGCCAATTTGGTAATACTATTTTACCATCTTTTTCATCCTGTACTCCGTCAAGTTTCAAAGCGTATTTTATTTCTGTGCTCAGAATATAATTTCTTGTAGTTTTTCCAAGCATGGTTCTGAAGCATTTAATTGCTATTCCTTGTATTCTGCTCAGAGCTTCCTTCGTTGGTGTTCAGGGCAATGGTTTATTAAATTATTTATACATTTTACAATATTAAATGATTCCATTTGAGGTAGTTGTATTATTTGCTTATTTTTCTTTGTATTTAGGCTTCTTTGTCAATCACACTTCCTAAATATGTAAACTGTACAACTTGTTTAAGATAATGTCCTCTAAATTTAACTTTTATTTTTGTTTGTTTTTCTTGCTAATATTTCATCACTACTGTCCTTTCTTTACTAATGTTTAATTCAAATTCTTTCAGGATGTGATCACATTTTTATAGTATTTTCTTAATGACTACTTACTGTGTCCAAATTACAATTACATCAGCATGAAGATATTAAAAAACACCAGTTCGTTCAGTTCTTTAATCAGACTGGGAGGGCAAAATGCCCTGGGCATCGCGGGATGATTGAAATTAGACTCTACTCTACGGTTTTATGTAAATCGTTGGTCGTCTTTCAGGTCCGACACACCAGGTTCTACTCATATGACTCATAACTCCATTTTTTGGATTACAACAACTCTCCCATTGGCACTTCTTGTTTTTTTATTACTGAGGCTCGGATCCCCGCAACCACATATTTCACGCTTGTGGGTAACAAACCAAACTGTTTTTCCTAACACGAGGATAAGGGGTGACATGAAAATAACAAGTGAGAATAAAATTAATTGAATGGGTGGGAAGGGAATGGAGAGTGTTGGTAGGATGAAATAGCCCCGAGAAAACCCGAAGACCTTGGCATGGTCCACTATCAATAGGCTACTTCTCATGAAAACGTCAGGATTCGAACCAGGGACCCTATTCGGGGCAGCTACTTGCCCTAGCCACACGTCTACCGAAGTGTTGACAAAACACTACATTTCTAACTTTTCCTTTTCCATTTTGCTGTCTTTTATTCTCTCAGTTATTCCAAATTGGTCTTCCAATTTCCCAAGTGCTACCCAAATTTTCACTCAACGAACTGAATTATACAGGGTGCAATAAAATTCCCCTTAGGAACTTCTAGGACTTCTAGAGGGGACTAAGTTGGTACTATTTAGAACTGGAAATCATGTCCGGAAACTTGGACCACCTCGGCCTATCCATCTTTGTTCGAATCGTCGGTCCAGATGTTCCCGAACATGAAGTGAAAAGTGAGGGGGTGCGCCGTCATGCTCAAACCGCATGTCTTGACGGACGTTCAATGGCACAGTATCCAATAACACACCCAATACGTTCAGGCAGTACTTGTTTTCAAACGGCTGTAGTACGGAAATGGCAAGTTTCCGGACATGGTTTGCAATTCTAAGTATTATCAAGTCAGTCCCCTCTACAAGTCCTAGAAGTTGTAAGGGGAATTTTAGAGCACCCTGTATGTTTTTATAAGTCAATAAATATTAGGCCTAATATATTTATCAAACTTCCCAATTTTTTCTAATTTTTCGGATACAAAATATAAATACTTTTTATATTCTGGAATGCATGTTGTTCTTCTTTAAATTTATTATCTACATTAACAATTGATTTATTAGCTATAATAATTCTTTAATATGACAGACTATTGCTTCTAAACACAAAATAAATTACACTAGAGAACATTAAAATTGAATGATATATATCAACATGTATCAATGAAAGGAGAGAAAAAATATATCCTAGCTATAAATATGCAAATTTGTTAGTGAGGGCAGAAATGCAACAATCTCATTATTTGCCTAAAATCAAGCACTCTATACGACAGTAACATATGAGGTGTAATTAAAAGTTTGTATCATAATAGATAAACTTCTTTTCTGATTTTTCAGAGCATTTTATGTAACTTATTTTATATATAGACATCCTTTGTGTTTCACAGACTCAATGCACTTTTACATACAATAATTTTTTATGCTGTGTTATTTGTTGAACTTCATCAAAACTTATTTTATAAAAGAATCCTCATAATATTAAACGATAAATTGAAAATATATAAAACTGTTATTCTCCCATTTATATTATATGGATACGAAACATGGACTCTTACTTTAAGAGAAGTGAAAATATTACGAGTATTTGAGAATAAAGATTTTTAGGAAAATTTTTGGACCAAATAGAGATGAATAGAAGGCGAATGGAGAAGACTACATAAAAGTGAGCTACATTATCTTTATAGGAAACCAGATATAATAAGAACAGTTAAGTCTCGTACACTGCGATGGGCAGGACCTGTGGTACGAATGGGGATTCAAAGAGGGGCATGGAAACTCCTTGTAGAAAAACCCGAAAGAAAGCGTCCGGTAAGTAGACCAAGAACGAGGTGGGAGAATAGCATTAATCATGATTTGAGGGGATGATTTGAAAACATTAACTCATGATAGGGGATGTATGGAGAGCTGGTGTCCGCGCACCATGAACCTAAGAGTTCGATAGTGCCAGTGAGCTAGTTAGTTAGCCTATATGCCATTTTATAAATAATTACAAAATATAGACATTTAAAAAAGTACATAGTTTAAAATAAATTCGTCACCGTGGCGTGGTCGTTAACAATCTCTATTCCCGACGAAGTAGCAAATTTGAATCTGATCTCAATTCTGAGTTTGTGTTCTTGTCTCTTGTCTCATGATGTTCTGTGTTGTCTTCAGCGGTGCTAACTACAGATCCAGGGAGGCCTACCACTGTTTATGTACCTACAGGCAATAAAGCCCGGACATTGGATTATCAGTCCAAGGCGGGGCGTATATATTCTTAAAAAAAGAGAGAGAGTGCACCTTATTAAAATAACTATATAGACAAAGATCGGATAAAAATAAGCTTTAAGTCTAAGTTAAAAAATAAATAAAAAGTATATAAACGATTTTTTTGTTTATTGTCATTAGGTTGTCTTACGACATTTCTGTCATTCCATCCTGGCACTGATGGAATTGTAATCAATTTTTGAAGTTGGGGTGCCTAGAAGGCGGAATTATGTTATTTCGATGATATGATTGGCAATAAATGATAACGAAAGAATAGTTCCCTTTAAAGAAAAAATCTTATAATCTGAGCGGAATCGAACCCGTGATCTCAAAAATATAATCAGAAGCTCTGGCCATAAGACTATGAGCCTCGTCCTTAAATTTCTTAAGGATAATCATTTAGATCTGATAAAAAAACGTTCCTAATTTTTTCTCACTGCATCCCCATAGTACGAGTTTCCTAGTTCCTGTCAACCTTCTTCCGGCCATCTAAAAAGCGATTTGCGTAAGGGAAATTCAGTAAGGCTAATTTGTATATATAAAAATGTATGTGAGTATGTTTGTTTGTTTGTCTGTCTGTTCTTTATGGACTCAAAAAACTGCTTGACCGATTTGAGTGGAGTTTTCACCATCATTTAGAGAATTTAGTGACATTTAACGTAGGTTATATAACACATTACCGTACGTACTATAAGGCCGGAGCTAAAAACATAAATGCATCAGTGCACCAAACCGTAACAAATACACCAAATTAATGAACACATAATTGAGTATCTAAAAAAATTCTACAAAAATGTCCGAACAGCATATGTTTATCTTTTAGGGATAACTCAACCATTTTTGTCTTTCAGCTTATTGATGCCAACGACATCGGGATAAGTAGATTCCCGGGCAGCACCAGGTAATCACCACGGGGTATCTAAAAATAATTACGATATAATGTATAATTATTTTTCTTTTTACTTATACAACTAAATATAAAACACATTTAATTAATTCAGGCGTAACAGAGCACGCCGGATATTACCTAGTCTTATATAATTATTTTAACCTTTAATTTAAATATATCTTGTCTAAAATGATAGACCTAATGTTTAAATGATTCTAAATAAATAATTGAAAAATTTGTCATTATTATTATTATTATTATTATTATTATTATTATTATTATTATTATTATTATTATTATTATTATTAGTTGTAGTAATACACTGTCATTGTTACTATGATTGAGCATTATTTTTTACAACAATTGTAGTAGCTACTATCAAAAAAAGTTATTAAAATATAAAAATATATACATGAAATCTCAGTAGTCCTCAACTAATTAACATTTCAGTTGAATCACTTCGTTAGTTGAATCACTTATGAAGGTCTTTTAAAAACATGTTCCATAATTATCTAAAATTTCTGAAACACCTTCAGAGTGATTTAAAAACTGATTCAAATTAAATATTTTTGTTATTTGAGGAAGATTGATGCTCAGGTATATATTTAATCATTTTAACCTTTTACAAAACAACCTCAAAGCTGGTTCATTATGAATTTCAAAAGGTATTATCTAGTAAATAAAATTAAAAATAATAATAATAACAATAATAATAATAATAAAATTAAAAGTAATAATGATACTAATAATAACAATAACTAATTCACTGGCTCAATTGAAACCGTAGGTTCATGGCAGCGCAGACATAAGCTCTCCATACATCCCTATCCTGAGCTAATGTTTTCCAATTATCCCCTGAATAATCTACTTCCCTCAAATCATTGATAACGTTATTCTCCCACCTTATTCTTGCTACCAACTGAGCGTTTTTCCTCTGGTTTTCCTCAAGAAACTTCGATGCACATCTTCCATTTCCCATTCGTGCCACATGTCCTTCCATTTCAGTCTACGAGATTTAACTGTTCTTATTAAGCTTCCAAGCACATCTTTCATTCCCCATTCGTGCCACATGTCCTGCCCATCGCAGTGTACGAGACTTAACACTTCTTATTATATCTGGTTTCCTATACATACCATGTAGCTCACTCTAATGTAGTTTTCCCCACTCATCTCTCTGTTGATCTCTTTTTTGGCCAAAAAACGTTCCCAACAACTTTATTCTCAAATACTCGTAATCTTCTTTCCTCGCTTAAAGTAAACATAAAATAGAGTCCATGTTTCGCATCCATATAATATAACTGGGAGAATAACAGTTTTATATATTTTCAGTTCAAATTTTTTGAAGGAATTGGGACGTCAATAATAATAATAATAATAATAATAATAATAATAATAATAATAATAATAATAATAATAATAATAATAATAATAACAATAATAATAACAATAATAATAACAATAATAATAACAATAATAATAATAAGAATAATAATAATAATAGCAATAATAATACAACCATAGTAATTCTGTCCGAAGGCAAGTCCTTCACTGCAATCATAGCATTATCATGCTATGCTTGCAGCATTACTAGGGGATTGTAGGTGTGGTAGCTTCCCGTTGCTTTCCACAACGGTGAAGGATGACGATGATGATGATGATAATGAGAAGGATGATGATAATGGCCACATAATTTCGGGGACCGTTTGACCCTTAACGTTTTTCTGACTTTGTCTTACAGGTGAGGAAAAACCCCGATAAAAACCTCACCCAGAAAGACTGCCCCGACCGGGGATCGAACCCGGGCCCGCTGCGTGACAAGGCAGCACGCTACCTCGAGACCACAGCGGTGGCAAGAATAATCATCATAATAATAATAATAATATAATAATAATAATAATAATAATAATAATAATAATAATAATAATAATAATAATAATAATAATAATATACATAATAATACATAATAATAATACATAATAATAATACATAATAATAATAATAACACATAATAATAATAATAATAATAATAATAATAATTAGATCAGGAGGAGTATGAATGGAATGGAATTAGCGGAAGAAGATGTGAAAGACAGAATGTTTTAGAAGAATTAAATTATTTTAGGTTGAAGGATAAACTATTATAGCATAGAAAAATAATTTCTAATTATTATTATTATTATTATTATTATTATTATTATTATTATTATTATTATTATTATTATTATTATTATTATTTGTTGTTTCCGACGTGTAAGGAAAGCATTCGAGTTTAATTCATATGTTTATAAAATTAAGGATAACACGTTTTTATAAGTTAGCAAGAAAATAATTTTAATAAAATATTTATATGTGGGACACACATTTAAGGATTGAATGAATCTCACGAGAAAGTTTACAGTTAAAGACACTGTGATTCTCGTGCTTCTGTAACCTTCTGTAACACAATACAATTATTTGAGAACTCGGTTATGTAACGCAGACAATCTGTTGAGATAAGATCGCTATTCAAAATGAATGATGTGGACTTCCTCAACATAACCACGTAACGTAATATTTACAAAGGTCATGCCCAGTAGTTGCAATCTACATCCAAATATGTCCCCTACAACCTGCTGAATTAAACTAAATTGCACATTGAACAATGGGCCAATTCAATCCATAAGACGTTAAAAACAGTTAAGGGTCACCTCGATAACTAAGTGCAGTCATTTGTTTCTTGCACGTATGCAATAAATAATTTGATTTTGTTTTATTATGGAAATATTTTGTCTGGAATATACATTAATATTCTGTTTGACCTAAAACTATACTTGATAATCTCTTATATCATGTGTATAGAATATAAAATCCTAATATCGATTTATATCCGAATTGGAACTCCAAAATTTGCATTACCCATGTACGAAATTTGAATTTACGTGTGTTCAGATTTTAAAGACTGATACAGAAGTCTAGCAAAATAACGTTTAAATTGGTTAATAAGAACCCAGAAAAAATTATGGACTGAAAATATATGTTTCCTAAAGCATGCTTGAAAACAGTAAAATAATGTAAAACCAGTGTAGAATAAAATAAAAGCATGTAAACAAAGTATTATTATTATTATCATTATTATTATTATTATTATTATTATTATTATTATTATTATTATTATTATTATTATTATCATTACAGTTATTAAATCTCAAACTTAACATCTGAATTCAAATGCAATATTCTGACAGTTGTTCTTAGCTTTAGACATAGACTACATAAGATTCCGCGGTCTAATCTTCACAATAAGCGAAATGCTCATGATATGTGTTGTAAATGCATTATTCTGTCCTCTACTCTGAGAAAACAAACTTTCTTTCAAACAATAGTTTTTTCTCAAATTCAAATGCTTCGAGGATGTATTTTGATAAATTGTATACATCGTGGATGGGCTGCACCTACTGTGTTGATTTCGAAATGTCTAGCTACTTGATGTTAGCTGGTTTTCTTTCAGAGTTGTAGTTCATGATATTTGCTTAAGAAAATGTGATGATGATGATGCAGATGCTGATGATGATGCTGCTGCTGCTGCTGATGATAATAATAATAATAATAATAATAATAATAATAATAATAATAATAATAATAATAATAATAATATAATAATAATAATAATAATAATGTGATAAACCCGCTTACGGTAGCATTATAATACTACCAGAAGGGTTATCCATGTCGAAAAGGTAAAAGGCGATAAGCCAGACTAAAAAAGAAACCTTAGTCGAAAGAGTAACGATATTTAACTGTACAAATAAAAATTTCTTGACGAAAAACAAGAGGAAAAGAATTAATAGACAGGCCAAGAATGAGATAAGAGAATAACATTAACCATGATCTGAGGGAAGTGAATTATATAGTGAATGATAGAAAGATATTAGTTCAGGATAGGGATGTATGAAAAGCTTATGTTCCCTCCATGAATCTCAGGATTCGATAGTCCTCGTGATATCGTTTAGTTAATAATAATAAAATAATAATAATAATATAATAATAATAATAATAATAATAATAATAATAATAATAATAATAAACAATAATAACAATAACAATAATAACAATAAAAATAATAACAATAACAATAATAATAACAATAATAATAACATAACAATAAAATAACACAATAATAATAACAATAATAACAATAATAACAATAATAACAATAATATAATAATAATAATAATAATAATAATAATAATAATAATAATAATAATAATAATAATAATAGTAATAATTGGAATAATGGAAGAAAGATGTAGTTTTGGAAGGTGGAATATGATGAACATGTAATTACCTGGGGATCAAAATTAACTCAAAATGTACCCACGAAAATGACATAAAATATATAATTAAATAAATAATAGTTTTAAAAAAACTAAAAGAACACGCTTTATTAGAAAACTAAAAAATGAAAAATAATTTTAATTTCCAATACGCTTGGGATAAAATAAAGTGGTCAACAAAAAAATCATCTCCAACACATATAGAATAAAATTAGAGTTATCAACAAAAAGAAAATAATTTTACCATCAAAAGCGTGGGGTGCTCTATAACAATTAATATATTTAATAATAAACAGATATTGGTAAAAGTAAGCTCTCTAAGAAGAAAATGTAAAAATCATAAAAAGCACCCCACGCTTTTGATGGTAAAATTATTTTCTTTTTGTTGATAACTCTAATTTTATTCTATAGGGCCTATGTGTTGGAGATGATTTTTTTGTTGACCACTTTATTTTATCCCAAGCGTATTGGAAATTAAAATTATTTTTCATTTTTTAGTTTTCTAATAAAGCGTGTTCTTTTAGTTTTTTTAAACTATTATTTTTTATTTTTTAGTTTTAATATTTTACAGAATAAGATAAAAATGTAAATATCTTTAAATTCGATACTATTGTAGTATGAGCTAAAAATAATAAATACTCTTCTATAAAAAAAACCTCCCAGCCGGATTTGAACCAGCGACGTATGGATTACTGAAATTATGTAGGCCTACCACTAAGAGTTCACTGCTCTACCAACTGAGCTCTTACAACGATTGACTAAAAACTCGACAAGTCGGCAACCTACTATACCAGTTTTAATTTTTTTGATTTTCGGATGATTCTGGCCAGGATTTTAGAAACGAAATATGAAATTATTGTATTGTCACGGGTCCTCTACACGTATACAAAGTTTCAAGTCGATCCAATGTTTCTAAGTGGGTTAAAATCGCGTTGCAAGATTCCGTTACATTGATACAAAAACACTTTTTTTGATTTTCTGATGATTATGGCCAGGATTTTAGAAAATAAATATGAAATTATTGTATTGTCACGGGTCCTCTACAAGTATACAACGTTTCAAGTCGATCCATGATTTTAAGTGGGTGAAAATCGCGTTGAAAGATTCCGTTACATAGATAGATAGATAGATACAGGTCAAGCTAATATAAAGCGTGTAAAAAGGCAGATTCGGTAATAACAATCTTAAACAGAGTTTTGTGGGATAAGAATAGATGCCAGATTACAAATTTATAAATCCATAATTCGAAGCACGCTAACATACGGTACAGAAACTTGGCAGTTGAATAATAATTTGAGTTTAAAGCTTATGTCTATTGAAATGGATTGTTTTCAGACGGTCAACTAGACATTCTAAATTGATGAACATCAGAAATACAATCATCAGACAACAAATTAAAGTTCAAAATTCGATATTAGATTTTGTGAGATACAGACAACTAGAATGGTATGGTCATGTACGTAGGATGCTAGAGAAAAGATTACCCAGACAAGCTTTTAGATGGATTGCACCTGGGAAAGGAAAGAGAGGTCGACATCGATTTAATTGGATGGGTGATGTAAGAAGAGGTATGAGGGAGCTAGGTCTGGAAGAATTGGAATGTGAAGATAGACAAGAATGGAGAAAGAAAATTAAAAATTAAAAAGCTTTGGGCAAAGGAAGATGTTTATTACATTGTAAGCCTGTTTATAAATAAATAAAATAATAATAATAATAATAATAATAATAATAATAATAATAATAATAATAATAATAATAATAATAATATGATTGATATCATAAGAGAATTGGGATATAAAATTTCAACAGTAACATAAAGGTTAATATTGGAATAATGATGAAAGACAATATTGTACACACATTACCATTTGCAAATGATCAAATTTTATTGGCATGATCATGAAGACATTGAATATATGACCAGGGAATTAATGGAAGAATATGAAAAGTTGGGACTAAAAATGAATGTACATAAAACTCAATACATGGTAATTGGGGATAGTGGAGAAATTTTGGTATTAGAAGATTCTAAAGGTATCATTAATATTTGTAACAATATTAAATATTTGGGAGTTGAAATAAATGAAGATGGAAACAATGATTTGGAAATAACAAAAATAATACTTAAGGATCGATCTGCAATGGCAATGTTGAATGGAATTTTGTGGGATAAACAGATATTCAAAGAAACTTTAGGGAAACAATTATACTATTTACGGGAAATAAACATATAAAATGGTTTGGACATGTGAATAGGAATAATGACGATAGACTGCCAGGAGTTTAGAGTGGATTCCGAATCGGAGGAAAAGAAGAGGGAGACCTAAGAAGACATGGATAGAGGGAATTATGAATTTGATGAAGGACAGAGGACTGCAGGATGATGACTAGAGAGAGAGAGGGAGAGAGAGAGAGAGAGAGAGAGAGAGAGAGAGAGAGAGAGAGAGAGAGAGAGAGAGAAGAGAGAGGCGAATGGAGGAAGAGAATCAAAACTTAATATTGGGAACAGGAAGATGCATACATTTAAAACCTGTTTAATAATAATAATAATAATAATAATAATAATAATAATAATAATAATAATAATAATAATAACAATAATAATAACAATAATAATAATATTAATAACAATAATAATAATAAAAATAATAAACAAAATAATAAAAATAATAACAATAACAATAACAATAATAACAATAACAATAATAATAACAATAACAATAGTAATAACAATAATAATAACAATAACAATAGTAATAACAATAATAATGATAATAACAATATTAATATAAAGGTTAAACCAAAAGAGATCTAATTGTTTTATCATCATATAATAAAACAACATTTCTATGTTTTTCTCCACTAGAAATTCAACCCGATTTTTACCTGTGAACTTAGAAGCCTATATCAATGGTGGAAGGAAACTATATAGATAAAATTTATTTACACATGTTCATAAAAGGATTTTTGTGACATGTAAAATATAATTAACGTTCAGAACATGAAGTAAAGTGCATTTATCATGCATCATATTAGTTTGGTGCACGGATTTATTGTTTTTCTCTCATACCGGAAACAATTGATTTACCACTTTTTAATTTTCGTTTCAAATGGGCGGGATAGGTAGTGAGTGGCAAGTAGAATATCAAAGTTCACTACCATGTTAATAACAACGAACTGGAACTAACTCGTACCTACATCAGCCACATACTTATTATTACATACATTACTTCACAACACGATTCCAATTTACATCAGTACTGCTCTAGTTGTTTAGTAACATAAAATGACCTTTCTGTGCAAAGTATCAACATAACCGGATTTAAATGGGCAAATTACGGATCCAAAGGCGGGCAGGTAGTCATAAATGAAGAGCCAAGAGTCACTGGCTAGCAGCTAAAATTGCAGGAAATCACATACTCAATCCATCAATCTTATCCTCACTTTTCTTAAAACGATTTCACTAGTTCTCCATTCGAATAGCTATTTAATTATTTTCGTAAGTATGAGTGTACCACGTTCTGAACCCAATATTAAAACAAAATAATCGATAATATAATTGTTGTGTATTGTAGCGAAAATAGAATTAGGGACTCTTGGAAGCTAATGAGAACACACTAATCTTCATGCGCCCAGTGTTCTGATAAAATTAACAAAGATATTTTATCAAAATGAAAAACAAAAGTTAAAAAAACCCTCTTGTTATTATTCATTCATCTCATGGCATTGTGTTCTTCCATCGTGCTTTTTGTCATAAAATATCCTTTTATTTGGTATTCATTCCCTTATCATCATCTTTAACAACTCAACTAATTAATGTCGCATTTTAAAAGATGGTCGTGAAAGGACAGAGAAACTTTTACTCACTGTCAGAGGCTACTTATTTCAGACTTGGATTCTTGCAGTAAATGTATGAAATAGAACACGTAAGTTTACTTCCCTTCCGAAGAAAGCCATACTCAAAATATACGCCCTGATAAATCCATCGATTTGATTTGTACCCGCGAACCTAGAATCTCGAAGCGAACACTAGATCAATGGGACCGTCTTCATTAGATGTTTTCCATACGGTCTATATTCTTGTTCTGTTTTGTCTTCTGATTGATTGTTAAAACTTTTGAGGGATTTTACTTTAAACATTGTAAGTTCGTACATCGGTGCAACATTCTCTCAATTTCATTATTTTTTACAAACATGTAATATCGTATGTTATTTGGCCTTGAAATGTACAGTGTATTTTTAAAACGATACATAAGGTAGGCTGAATAATATGAACAAATGCCAAATGTAGTTTCTTGATCAGATTAAAAAAAATTGATGTTGGTAGAGGACAAATCACAGTGATTGTACACAATTACGCAAATTGCAAGTTCGCAGCAACTTGTTTTTTGCCGTATCTCCTGTCGGTATTAACCTATTTTAATTATATATTTTTTTTCAATTTCACGAGGAGAGAAATAAACCTGAGAACTGAGAAGATTTTCGACCGGGATCGCCTTTGAACGTACAGGAAGGCGAGTATTACATCTACAGAAATTAATTGAACTTCATAAAAAGGACAGTCAGATACGAGAGTGGCTTAATAATTTTCCTTTGTAGGAACTTACATCCCAGTGTTTATCTGTTAAGTTTTCAATCTTCAGATTTGCCAGAAAGCTCCGCAGTCAGACAATAAAATGGTTGAGACAAAGAATAAAGAAACTGGCTCCTCCGTTTGTTCGCCAAAATTTTTCTTCACTTTAGAGAACATTTCCCTCTAAGGGTTTCATACATTACTTTTTCAGAATGTCATGAGGGGAGAAATATAGCTGAGGATGGAGAGGATTTTCGATCCGGAATCACCTACATAACGCCAGAAGAACGTGTTTTATATTTTTAGGAAATTATTAATATTTAATTTTCACCATTAAACTAACTAGTGTGTCTCAAATACTTTCCCCGTGAAGGACCTTACCTCCGAGGGTTTGTTTATTAAGTTTTCCATTTTCGAATTTTGCTTATAGTTAGAGACGAAAGTTTTTGAGAGAGGATAAAAAATGACTCCGCCATCTGTTAAACACTTCTCTTATACGTAATTTAACTTCTACCCTGACTGACCAAATCGACTTACAAGGGAAGTACTTATGTTGGGCCAGTTGGATTGTAACAAAAATTGGAGGATATGTTAATTAATTGACATTAAATATGATGACGTTAGTCATTTTGCTGCAAATTTAATAAAACTCGTGCTATTTGTCTATAAATTTCAATCACGTATCATTGACCGGTTCGTAACGGCACGGTTGCTCATTGCAGCTGGTTTGAAGCACAAGTGCTTGCTAGCGGTGCGAATAACGTAAATATTAGTTCCCCTCCTTCGTAACATTAATAACTATTTTTGATTACTTTATACAGATAGCAGAGCACTGTATACTTTTTTTTTACTTGAAATTCAGAATCGGTTATAATTTCGTGTACTGGAGTAACAAAAACAAATTATCATTTACCATAACATCAATGGTGATAATGAGGGTCTTCGATGAAATGGTTGTAACAAAGTTTTTGCGTACACCATGAGCATCTGATGATGGCAATCCTGGAGCAGTTATATGTGGCACATTCACTAAAACCAATGTCAAATGCATTTTCAATCACATTTGTGAATCTCGTTACACTTTGGTCCACGTTATAGCCAGACTTTTTCCAAGCATAAATACGCATATCTTTGTAAATTTCTGTTGACAGTTGATTATATACAAGGAAATGCAGTTTTATAATAAAGAATCTATCAGACATTTTCACGTCACCATCTGATTTTAGACGCACATATTCTTCAAGTCGTCGCACATAGATCTTATATTGACAAAAAAAATCAAGTGGTTGTATATATTTGGTGGCTCCTGCAGGAATAATTTTCAGCCTTACATTTTTATCGGGTAAACAGTCCTGTAGCAATTGTTCGTCCATATGTCCGGACCACGAATCGCATATTAAAAGTGAATCCATTTCAATGTTTTCACTAAACACATGTTTTAAGAATGTTTTCAAATGTTCTTTTGTCATTTTTCCACTGGCACTACAGTCGACATACACATTTGGAGGTGTATTCTGTTCTATCTTCTTCTGAACTTTGGGCCCAAATTTGTTTCCAGTAGGTTCTTGAAAACAGAGGTATAACCTCTTCCCAAGTTGCCCACACATTGAAATAAGAACATCTATCTTGTAAGAATGTGCAGTTCCATGTAGGTTTTGAACTGTAGCAACAGTGAGCTTTTTGCCTTTGACTGCCAGTGTTCTGTTTCCTGTCATTTCATAATTAAATTGACTTTGGTCACAGTTTCACACATTCTTTGTTGGTATGCAGTTTTCTTGAATGGTCTGATTAACGTCTCTTACAAATTTATTTGCATTTTCAATAGTTTGAGTTTCGTTTTCAATGCCCTTGACAGTGACAAATTTGGTAATTTTTCTTGAAGAAATATTGTTTTCTTTTTTGAAATTTGAAATGAATGTATTTGAAGCTTTAAATTCATTCAAACCCAATTCCTTCGCTCGAAAAAAAGCCCACGATTGTAAATGCCAATAGTGCACTGTCAATCCCCGATCTCGAGAATCTCGAAACTTATTAAGGATGCAGTCTTTAATATGGGCGATTTTTTAGGGGTCCCTAGTTTTTAATTGTGAAGCTAGATAAGATGTTTTATTTTCTATATAATTCAAAACTGTTCTTACATTTCGGTTATTAATTAATGATGGCCATTTTTTATTATTTGTGAATAGGACTTCGGGCCAGATTTCCCTGACATCCTATATTCATAAATGTTTTCCAAAGTTTCTTCAGAATAGGCAGACAGTACGTTAGGACGTTTAGATTTTTTTTTAACAGGAGACGGCTCAAAGCTACTTGAACTGTCACGTTCCTCACTGGATTCGTTGGCAATTTCAAAGTCTTCAGAACATCCGGCCTGTGTGAGCTTTTGATTGCAGGTAGCATAGTCTTCGAAATCTAAAGTATTTTCACTAACGTCCTCTAACCCATTCCAATATTTTTGTTCTATAAGTTCTGCCAGAAAATACGCAAACTGGTCATCCTCCAATTCAGGTTCTTCGTGTTTTTCAAATGTTTCCTGAACTATAGATTCTAACGTAGTTAAGACGTAAAATGGATTTATTATGCCCATTTTATTCTTTTGATGAAATATTTTATGGACTCACAAGACTATTACCTGTAAATGTACACATTTACGTGTAAATATACTGTTATGTCCTAAAAAAAGCATTAATTTACATCATAAATATGCTAATCAATAAATAATAAAACAAATATTCTATTGTACTTTCAATGTATTGACTTTTTTATGTTTAAATAGAAACAATTCTTAACTTCTGTAGGCCCTACAATACTCGACTGCGGGAGTGAAAAAAACATTCAGACTCCGATGCGCTACTTTATAGTTTTGTATTTAATCGTAAAGAAATACAAATAACATTTTTATTTTTATTTGCAGAGCAAAGAGCTGGAGAAAATGAAACAGTAGGTTTATCAGAACAAGAATATAAAATTAATGTTAGTATTCATCCAATTCTGCCGCTTCCAGAACATAAAGAACAAGACCCTATAAACCGAAGAAAGCAGAGACCAGCACAAAATCAGAAATCATGACATCATCACCTTTCAAAAACCATTTGGAAGAAAAAAAAAAGAGAGAGAAAAGAATTAGAGCAGGATAAATCAGAAAAAGTTTTTAAAAAATAGGAAAGACAAGTAAGATAAATGGGCCTAGCAAACAGGAAATCAAATGCGAGAAGAGAATTGATGTTTAATAATGACTCTAAACCATCTTCAAGTTCAGCTGAGTTGAAAGCCTTCATTGAAGAAAAAGAAAAAGATGACGATTCAACTGTCTGTCCAGGATGTCCAGGATGTCGGGGTTCGTACCCTGAAAGCTGGATTCAGTGTGGAATTTGCAAAGAGTGGTGGCAAGAAGACTGTTGTGCTTAAGAAGGCAGTGGTCCATTTGTTTGTGACTATTGTTGGGCAGGCCCTAGTGAGTACTCTTAACCACCCTACCCGCGTACTCTTAACCTCCCGGTAGACTAAGAGTACGCAAATTACATTTTTTACTAATTTGTTATTCATGCCTGTATTTTAAAATGTAGTTGACTGATGATTTTTTTAACTATTTGTATTTGAACAAAGAATATTAAAAAAAAATTGAACTCTGTAGTTTATTTATTTTATCAAATATAACTGAAAATCCACTAAGTGCGTACTCTTACCCTCCTTTACCCTACGAATATTCGACTGCGGGAGTGAAAAAAAACATTCAGACTCCGGTGCGCTACTTTTCAAGTAACCGTGCCGCTCCGTTGCAATATTTATTTCGTTATTTTATCTCTCACTCTGTCCCTTTGTTATTTTTCCCTCGTTCACCACACTATCATTTTCTATTTTTATTTGTTTATTTTTTTCGAATGTTTTACTTATTTATTCTGTCATGTACCGATGCTAAGCCTTTATTTATTTTTCTCCTGTTCCTTATTTCCTATTAAATATTATGCATACTATTGAATTTGCAGTGAAATGACTAATATCACGGTGTTAGTATCCTTCATTCAACATATCCTCCAATTTTTGTTACAGTCCAACTCGTCCAACATAAGTATTTTTCTTGTTAGGACAATATAAAATATAGTTAAGCAATAGAATAAACATTAGAATAAAAATACCTCACACCAGCAGGCAAAAGACAGCTAGAATTTTATAACAATTTTTAAATAACCTGATTTATAGCAAGTTTAATTTTAAAATTAAAATAAATCCGTTACTCAGGAATCCTGTAAACTAAGCAAATTTTTCAGCAAGTCGGATTTATGGTCTGAACTTTCTTGTTTATGGAACACATAGGCCTATCTATGTTGTTAAAATGTTCAAATTCAATTTCTGATGCGAGCTTATTTAAAAGTGTAGGACTGCAGTGAAAACTGTCAATGCATAACTGAAAGTCATTTACGTTTATATTGTTTGTATAATTTTACACAATGTTAAATAACTAGTGAATCAGTTTTCCATTGTTTATTAAAGGTATTAAATCAACGAAATCAGTTTTTCTTAAATTATACATTGCCAGTTTAAGGGTTAACTAAATTGTATTGTATAGGCCTACATATACATTTCAGCAAAGTAAACATGGCAGGCGACAGGGTGATGTTTTAATTTCGGATTTCAGTACCCCCTCCTTCTAATAATCGCATTTCACCTGATTATTGGATAATAACCACTTCATTTTATTTCAGTATCATATACCGAGTTTCGTTACGAAAAGTTGAAAATTGCGACGCTAGAGTGATTTTTAAACTCCTATTCCTAATGATCCGATTTTTTGTTTAACAAACTCGACCTTACTTTTTAATTGCTTGTTATATGCCAAGTTTGGTTTAAAAAAACAAAACAAAAATTGCTGTCGCTAGCGTATTGGCATACGTAGGCTTACATGCATTTCTGTCGTGGTCATTTTCGCTGTCTATTGGATACAATCGGTGAAATCTGTAATTTTAAAATATTTTCATGAGAACTATCTCAATAGCTCCATTCCTTCAGAATTCTCTAATAAAAGATAATTAGAAACATTAAATGTAGTAAAGAATGCGTATACAGTAGATCTATTAGTTAATTAATAACATAAATTTTGTTTTTTTTGTCATATTTTAATTATATATAAATTCATTATAACAAATGTTTTACCATTCATATTGATCAAATAAACAGTACAATTAACAATTAAATTTATTCCTCTCCCAATTTAATAATTCCCTGACACAACGGACTACACGTTCGAGAAACACAGATATAGCTACATATGTTATTTATTTGTCATGTATTAAATAATGTATTTGTAAATCAAATTTATTATTATTATTATTATTATTATTATTATTATTATTATTATTATTATTACTACTACTATTGTCCGAATAGATGCTTACGAAGGTATTTAGCTCCGTGAAATCGTAACGTACCATAACGCTTGTGCAGGCCTTTGCGTCTGGATACTTAATGTGACCACAGTTCTCTTAATGTACAGTTATGCTATCATAAACGATATTAAGTTTGATCAGTGGGGTACAATGCATTTTACGTTACCAATACATTATACTAATTGATACGCATTTTGAAAGACACAGCACTGAACTGGTTAAGTTTGATCAGTGGGGTACAATTAATTTTACGTTACCAATACATTTCTACTACAGAATACGCATTTTGAAAGACACAGCACTGAACTGGTTTGTAGTTTATTTTATCTATAGTCAGTGCGGTAATGTTTCTGTGAGATCTCCGTCACTCAGAGTACGTAACCCCCACCGCTGCGCTTGTGCTTATTAGACCAGTCTCTAAAAAATATACATTTTTAAAGGAAGAAGCAAGTGGATTAGCTCTAAAATAAAGCAACCAATGAGAAAAAAAAAAGAATGTGAAGAGAGGTCAAGAGGAAGGATGGACTAAAAAGGAGCTAAGGGGAAAAAATGCAAATTCTGAAATTAATAAAACTTGGGTTTTGGCATTTAGCGCTTATTCTATTACTTTCACTGAGACAACAGCAAACCAAATGCAAAGTTTGAGGAAGAGAGATGTTAAAAAAAAAACCAAGCCACAACATTGCTCCAGGCAGGCGATTCAATTTACTTTCATACTATAGCAACTATGGCGCAACTTCAACCCTGCAATATTTTACACCTTCCTTGTAATATTACAACGTCAATAATGAGCAAGTACCAGCTTTTTGTAAACGGTATTAATTCCTTTCATAAATCTTCTGATGTATTTGACCACTTTTACTACTAATTTCTTCTTTGCAGGAATTCCACTTTATATTTAGCAATCTATATTCAGATTTATGCTAACATGATCATGATGATGATGATGATGATGATGATGATGATAATAATAATAATAATCTCTCTTTACGTAAGTTTAATATCTCCTTTTGTAGGTACATGCACGGTTCCATTTGACCAGTCTTATGATTTTTATTCAACCAGAGGAGGCAATCCCTGTATTATAATTATAGGTTTTCAGTTGATTTTACGGAATTTTCGCCCATGATTGTGATAAACAAGCTTGGAGAGTGGCATGACTTAAGTCTGCGAAAAGATTTGTCACGGTTAAACTATGTGACGTTAGTGCATTGAAATCAACAGTAGTACAAACAGATCACGTAAGCATTATGAGCAGGTAGAATACACAGCAGTGAGTTAGTTGATTTGTTATTTCGTACAAATTGTTTTCATAGTTAACAGACGATACTGGTAGTATCGAAGTACTGGTTTATTTCCATTCAAGTTCTGTTCTCTTAGTGCACTTCAAAAATGACACGAGTAAGTGCATAGATCACTTCAAAATTATCTTGTCCAGTTCATACCTTTAATAGTTATTAAACTGTGGGTAAATAGTACCGAGGTATGAAGTTACGAACAAACGAACTTAGTTTGTTTACGAAGTGCGACTAACTGGCTCAGTCAATGTTAAGAGTGATTCCTATTGCTCTGTGTAGAGGTAAGGCCATATAAATTATTATCCGTCGCGCAATAGCTAGAAAACGCCCAGACACAGTTCCCTTGACCTCGAGTCTCTCTCTTTCTTCCCCTCCTGTTCCCGAAGCGTCCATCATCTCACTTGCACTTGCCCGCGTCCCTACCCACGGCACACTCCTTCCTCTCTCCCCTTGTCTTCTGGCTTTAACGTCACTAAATCACGCCCGCTCGTTCATATTGCGGACAAATTATTTGGCTATACCTCTACATGGTATAGTCTGCTTACTCTGACAGCTGGTATATACTACAAACTTACATATTCACACCTGTTGTTTAGCACTAAAAAATGGCTATATTAACTGCATATACTATGGACATGACGTAATTGCCATACTCCCTCTGTTTCAGTTTACAGTCAAGTCGCACAGTACTAGTAAGCATATGAACATACATTTCCATAATATTTCCTCGCAGTCTGGTGATAATAACAGATAATTATGGGCATTGCATTATTATTATTATTATTATTATTATTATTATTATTATTATTATTATTATTATTATTATTATTATTATTATTATTATTATTATTATTATTATTATTATTATTACTATTATTACTATTATTACTATTATTACTATTATTATTATTATTATTATTATTATTATTATTATTTGCTCAAAATAAAACTCAAAACTATCAAGAAAGTAGGCCTAATGCAATGATTGATAAAAATCGACGTAAAATCCGTACACTAGGAAAAAAAATAGGCCCTATGCAAAAAACAATGTCCACGTCGAAATAATTATAATTCTTTCACGGAAGTACAACTATAATGGAAAAATGAATAGAAATTAAAAACCGTGTATTTTAACAAGAGGTATGGGATGAAGAGTTTGAAATTTGTTAGGGGCTTAGGTCTGACGGAGGGCATGCCGTAGCGTAGTGGTTAAGGCAGTGCTCTACAATCCGGAAGGTCGAGGGTTCGAGTCCCGGTGGGTCAGGATTTTTAAACTGACTCAAACCTTCTGATGGCACCATGGCTCTGGAGTCGACTCAGACTCTAACTGAAATGAGTACCAGGCACTTGTTCTGGGGGTAAAGGCGGCCGTCACGCAGGGCCGACAACCCGGCTGATATCAACTGCCGATTGTCTAGAAAAAGTGGGAGCCTTAACCTCCTACTACTCCAAGAGTCTCCTATGGCCTGTAATGGGATCGTTTTTCTTAGGTCTGACGAATTCTGAATACTTGAGACAGTCATTTTTTGCTGATAAAAGGAAATTAAAGTCAGGTTAGTGAATCTGATGGGGGAAAGAAATAACCGATAGAATTGGTGAAACTAAGTAATTTGAGAACTGTGACATTTGGTAGAAGTGAGACTGTCCAAGAATGTATGTCAGTTTGTCTTTATTAGATCAATATGTGTATATTAATGTACTGAAGAAAAATATATCCAGGATTTAAAAACTTGATCTTATCTCCATTTTAAACATCAGAACATAAACCGTGGATGTAGCATTTTCAAATTATTCAGTAGTCCTTAATGTATTTGAAAATAAATATGTGGCACTGTTTAGAAACTTTTATCAGAAAGCATGACATATCCAACATGACTGTGTGATAAAATATGTCTTTAGGGCCTACTATGATTTTTAATCTTTTTCCGAAATTGTTTATAATAAACTGGATGAATTTATTACGGTATTTTACAATAGTTCGACATAGTCCTCTATTTAACTATCCTGTAATAAATTCACAAAGAACAATAGCCTCTTCATTTTTATTTGAACAAAAAAAATATAAATTTTACACACTAGCACACATATGTACCAATTCTGGAGTTAGTAATTATTGAATGGTTAAGCAGTTAACTTATTTGAAGTCGAATGAAGTAGCTTAACACAACAATTAAGAACACAGAATGAACCATTGCGACTCGTACGTATTCTTCGTGAAATAGTAGATTAGCCTCATATGAAAAAAAAATCAACAGTAAAATCCAACAACATTGAGATATTTTCTCTCTTCTAGAAGAATATATATATATATATATATATATATATATATATATATATATATATATATATATATATATATATTCAAATGCCCCGGGTTTGTCTTTCGACATTTCTGGTTTTTCTCCTTGCATGACGTACATGTAACCCACTTCTGAGGTTGGGGCGCCTGGAAGACGGGGTTACGTTGCCCCGATGATATGATGGGTGATGATGATCATAATGGTGTGCCAGGAGAGTCCCTAATCCTAAACTTAACCTAAGATGAATATGAATGATGATGATTGCGATAGCCATATGATTTCGGGGACCGTTTGGGCCTTAATGTTTTCCTGACATTTGTCTTACAGGTGAGGAAAAACCTCGAAAAACCCAGAAAAACTGTCCCGACCGGGGATCGAACCCGGGCCTGCTTTGTGACAAGGCAGCACGCTACCCCGAGACCACAGCGGTGGTCATGTTACCATATTCTCAATTTACCTTAGTTACATCGAAACCAATTTCCCCTATGGGTGAAACATACCGTCCCTAAGATATTCGTGAAAGAACTTACAGATCTGCGTTTTGTTACTAAAATCTAGCCCTTGTTTTAATAAAGAAATAAAATCATGGTCTACTTTCAGGTAGTTAGTGTACTTCTGATTTGGAATTAGGGAGGATCTTTTGACAGTAAGTATAATAAATCCATACATGGAAGTGTTGATCATTATTACGTATCATCGTGACTCGTGCCTTATTGAACTTCAGAATAAAAACACTTCACCCATCTTCAAAGTGTTGAAACACCCATTATCTCCTTTCACTGAGTCTTTAGAGCACCGTAACAAGCGCCCTCAAGCCTCAATACTCTCAGATGTCAACATGTGACCGCTTAAAACTCTTGTGAAGAACACGCTAATCATACTATCCTTTCGTAAACCATGTGTACAATCTGAATTCTCAATTTTGAAAAATCAGTAAAAATTCATTTAATAATTTCGCAGTTTCACTACTTTTAGTACCGTATGTAATTTATCGGTTGTTTAACTATTAGGCCTATAAGGTCTACTCAGGCCACTAGTGTCGCAATTAAAAGTTGGTCATGAAAGAGATAGAGCATTTTGCACAAAGGACTCTTAACAATTTCGTTATAATAGACTTACTACTACCTATATCACTACTAATAGCGATATTAGTGGTAGTGGTAATAAATAGTATTTAACACTTTCCAATATTGTTATATTAACACAGTTCCAATAATGGATCATATTATAATATTATAATGATACTGTGAAAAGAAAAATTAATGTCTGAACCAGGAATCGAACCGTGGACCTCTCGTATTCCGTACGAACGTGCAAGACCACTACATTATTCGAGACATTACACAAACATTAACAATTCTTTCCACATATACAAATCTATAATTCTCGTTCCGTCCGCTGCCAGGTAGATGTCACAATCAACGTCAACGGCCGGCTTCATTTAGAAGTATCTATGTTTTGAGAATTTTACACACACCACATTTATAAGCAGTAATCGATGTTATTTAACACTTTTATAAGCAGTAATCGATGTTATTTAACATTTTCCAATATTGTGTTAATATAACAATATAAATATTCTCAAAACATAGAGATACTTCTAAATGAAGCCGGCCGTTGATGTTGGTGGTGACATGTACTTGGCAGCGGACGAAACGAGAATTATAGATTTTCCATATGTGGAAAGAATTGTTAATGTTTGTGCCATGTCTCGAATAGTGTAATGGTCTTGCACGCTCGTACGGAATACGAGAGGTCCACGGTTCGATTCCTGATTCAAACATTAATTTTTCTTTTCACAATATCATTATAATGCGGTAATAGTAGTACATCTAAAGGTAATAGATACCATATCACCAGCAACAGAAGTAATACTAGACCTGGAAGGCCTAATCAGCAACATAGTAGTAGTAGTAGTAGTAGTAGTAGTAGTATAAGTTGTCTATGAAATATAGATGAAAAGCCAGAACATTGAAATTGTAACTCTTGTTAGTAAGAAACATTTGCATGTACTGTAATACACTACTTATCATATAGGCAACCTATTTCTGACGACTGAAGAATTGTGATCACATCTGTCAAAAAAAGTGAAAAATTAAGTAAATTATATAGATAATAGTGATCTCATGATCCTCATGGAAAATCAGATGTAATAATAACAACAACAGTTAAGTATCGTACGCTACGATGGGCATTAGTGTGGAATGAAAGAGGAACCCAGAAACTTCTTGTAGGAAAATAAGTAGGCAGATCAAGAATAAGGCGAGAAAGTAACATTGACTATGGTCTGAGGGAGATGAATTATTCAGAAAATTATTGAAAAATATTACTATATTAAATAGTGATGTACTGAGAGCTTGTGTCCCTGCAGCCATGAAGCTCTTTCGTTCAATTAGTGTAAGAGAGTTTGTGAGTTACTTATTAATTATTTGATACTCAGTGTAAATGAGTATGTATCTGCAGGAGTTTGGCTAAAAGCACAACACATTTAATCCTACAGTCGACTTACGTGGATATGACAGCATGTCATCATTGGTTGATTTATGTACAAGCAAGAGAGACGATTCTGAAGTCTGAAAAAATGTCGCACCTTCTAACCACATGATCACTTTTTCTAAATCTCTTAGATTTAGATAACCAAAACAATATTAGGCCTAATTTATTAAGTTTCTGCTTTTATAATTGTCTCCATTCCTCATTACCGTCTCTTATTTATGTCTTAATTCGCCTTAAAGATATATATTTTGGAGAATTATTAGTTTTCTTTTATTCCTCCTTCCGTTGACGATTCCAGGAATCGCCTGATTTAAATATTTGTGACTTTAATTTATGTGGATATTTTAATGTCAAAGTATATAAAGCAATCATCATGCGTTGTATCACTTTAAGAACAATATCCGAAATTAAATTAGGAAACTTTGAAATGAGAGCTCCAAGAGTGACTTGAAATGTTTTCAGAAGATGTCAGACATGCAATGAAGCAGTTGGACAGTATTTCGAGCATTGATTGTAAATTTTAGGTAAGGTAGCCTAATATGTTTTACACGCAAAATCACACAATATTTCAGGCCTAGATTTAGGCTATGTCTTTTTAATGCTCCTTTAACCAATGGCTCCTCAATCTATTTTTCTAAATATTTATAATGGTACAAATTCTATCTAAATGACCAGCCTATTTTAATTTCTTAGATATAATTACCAAAACGTTATTGGGTCTAATTTAACGATATAAATTTATTAAATTCCTTCTTGTAAAGCTTTCTCCATTTCCCATTCGAATCCCTGCTGTGACTTTATTAGCCTTTTGGAGACTTTTAGCTTTATTTTATTTCTTCGATGTACGTAATATGTGAGTTGGTTTCGAAACCATTATTGATGATTAAGAAGCAATATAACTTGTAGTATTATTTGTAGACTACACTTCGAATTTTGAAATAAGAGTAAATTTAAAACAATTAGTTAACATTTTCCTCCTTTATATATAGGCCCTATATATATATATATATATATATAAGGAAGTATGTGGGTCAGGTGAAAGCTGCTAACTTATCACCTTAGCGGTTTAATTCCGTTTATATTTCTTAATTTATGCAGTTTACATAAAACATTACATTTTCATTGTAAAAATATTGCTATATATATATTACACACTTTATACATAAAGGATAATTTATAAGTGAAAATATAATTTATAAATCAAATATAATTTGTAACATTAATTAGTAGAATAAGGCCTATATAAACTTCGCATAGGTGTGAATGGATTACACCGCAATAATTTCAAGGTTATAGAGAATTTTTAGACAAGCATTTGAGATGCGCGAGTAAATAGTCTGTCAGTTCAAATATCAGAGATATAAAGTTTCTAATGGACCGGTCCGCCATTAATAATGAAGATCCAATTCGAAATGGTGTCTTGAAAATGAAAATCACAGTGCATATTAGGTTCGAGTTGTGTAACCTGCATTTTCTACATCTTTAAAATATTGCGTAATAGTTAGCACTGTTATTTATTTTTGATAAGTTAAACAATTATCTCGCAAATAAATTTTAAATGTAAAAAGTCAGAATAATTCATATTTACGCAATTCTTTACCATTTAATTACTGTATTATACTGAAGAACATTACACAGCGATATAGATTAAAGTGTACACTGGGAAAATAAATTATCATAAATTTGGATATAAAGCGCGTTTTGTTTGCAGAGTATTACAGGCACTCTAGAGGCTGTAAGTTTTGTCTTCTCGCAATAAAACTTGGTATAGGAAAGATATTCCGTAAACCTGCAAAATCAGATAATTAGGAGTGAAGATTTGAAAAATCTCTAGCAGCTACAATTTATGTTTCCTTGCAAGGAAACGGAATATAATTTATTTATTAAAATATTATTCCCTAAGACAGCAAAATCGGATCATTTGTTTACGCTGCTCCTGCGTGACGGAGCTTTAATTTCTTTATTTAGTTCAAACAATTATCCCGTATAATTAATAATATTTTCTTGGAATTTATTGTTAATTTTTCACTGATATATTGTTCTTATATTTTTATACAGTATTATATTTTATTGTTATATGTGGATTAATCTTTGTATCAATGTTTCTTTTTAATATCCTCTAACAGCAAGATTTACAATATGTTTTCTTTATATCAGAACAATCCTCCTGTTCTCTCCATATTATAAGCTACTAAATTGAGTCACATTGTATATAAAACTACATTGCTTCAAAAATTTTATTAGCCGAGTTAAGTCTGTACTGAGGGATGGCGTAGCTGAAGTGCGCGTCGCCTTGGAAACATCATAATTTGGCGTTAGCATTAACATCGCCGTTCCTTTTCCGATCTTTGTTGACTAATAACATGTTTGACTTTAAAGTGCAACTAACAGGTATGTTGTGCTTATGTTTATTTTATAATAAGGAACAATGATGGAAAATGTAAACAAAAGAGTGAAGGGCAGATATACATTTTTTTCCGACTGTTGGAAAATAATAGATTTGTTTTACATTTTCCGACTATCGTTGTCCACTGTATTAGTATACAAAGCCAGAATAATATAGAAGGATGTTGGTTGTATAGCGAGTATGAAAACTTAAGGCTTATAACGTACAGTCCGCAAAACATGAAAAGTGGAGCACGAAACACGAAATTAAATTAATTCTTTTACTTGACAAAACTTCATCACATTGTATGTAATTTGTCTACGCAGTACTTCCCTCTTCACTCGTGGCATAATAGTTGAACCAAACGCCACCACAGACAAGACTGACCTAGGTCTATTTTAGAAAGAAACTGAAGTATTTGTGACGTAGACTTGACGTCACAAGTCGTAGTTTCGAAACACGCTGATCCAATTTTGGTCTGTGTAGACTAATATCAAGGAATTGTATCAAGTTTAAAGAAATTAATACTGAAAAAAAAATTGAGTTTTTTTGTTGTGTTGTTTTATTTATAACTGTAAACAGATTAAAATTTGGTAATAAGTGTTCGTAGGCGTAAGTGAAGAAAAATAGAATATCATCATCATCATCATAGTACATTCACGAATTTAGGTCATTTGTTGACCTGTTTCGGCCTCAAGAGAAACACCATCCAATAGTCTTTTTGAGTGGACGTATTGGTCTAAAAAATGGAATAAACTACACATATTGTATGTCGCATATCGGTTTTCCATTGAAATTATTAAAGTGTACAAATGAGATTATTGTATAGCCTTCTGTAAATTAAATTTTATCGAAATATGATTTTTTCAAATGTTAAATGGAATGGACAGAAATAAAGAGGTAGATAAGAGCACTGAATGTAATATGCCGAATAATAGAGACAGACTAGATTCAGTTTAGTAAGTAACTGAATATATTTATTTTCCGCACATTCACAACAATCATACTTTTAAAAAAAACTGTTTCTATAGATCTACTACTCTTTTAAACGGAGGGAGTTATTCCTACTGCAATGTGTAGGAATGAGTGGGTATCGATATGAACAATAATAAGATAATTTCTAGACAATCTGACGTATATAACTACTTCATCATATTTTGCGGTGGATTGACTGAAGAGGCCAGAGTTTAACGATGTATGCAATAGAACAACCTGATTCACGATTATCTAAGTGTTCAACAAGAGACGTCACGTACTTTTCGTGACGCTTACATTTCCTTTCCGAAGTGGGCAGTTGATCATAGTCTGCACATTTGACTTTCCTCCTCTCCAATATAAGTACCCTCCATTCATTTAATTTGTCTTTATTTTCCTTCATAATATACTTCCTCCTTTCGTTTGGTTTAAAGTCACTCAGGGGCTTTTCGCTTCATATCCACCATCACAACCATCATCATCAAATGTTGAATTGATTAGGTTATTAGATTAATGTGTCTTTCCCCTAAATTATATCGGCTAATCTTTCCAACGCTTCTTGAATTTCCACTAACTTTTTGATTAATTCCTTCACGAAATTTCATCTTATGGTATCAAATCTTCATGAAGAATTTAAATATTAATTTCTTATAAAAATATTAATAAAAAATAATATTTATTTTCATTTTATTTTTCATTCAATTCCCTACTGCTACATTTTATAAGGATGTCAGGATTAGGTGTCCCATTAGTACATCATATTCTAACGTAATACAAAGTCCTTCATCTTGTAATCGCCGGTGGAATCTCTATTTTCTTCTTCAATGGCCCAGTTTTTATTCCCGGCAGTTTAGGAGATTTAAAATATTCCCCTCTATCTGATTGTGTGTCTTCTGTGTAGTAATCTATGGTAGGCCCCTACCATCCTGCTATTTTTTTTGTCTTATGCCAACAGGTTGTTTTTTATGCCATTTCTGGTTTTCTCCTTAGACATTGGTGGAATTGTAATCCATTTCTTAGGTTGGAGTACCTGGAAGGCGGATAATATGATAGGTGATAAATGATAATGAAGCGCCAGGAGAGTTCTTAACCTAAATTCCAGACCATTGGCAACCATAGGAATAATTCTCTTTAAGAAAAAATCCTATGGTCTGACCGGGAATCGAACCCGGAATCTCATGAACAGTATAAATACAGATAGATTTATAGAGAGATCGGCCACTGTATACCTGCTCAAATATTTTACTCCCTGCCTTCCTATGGGATTGGATGCAAGTCCTACAAAAGGCGAGACGGTAAGCTTCAGAATAAAAATTAATTCTGAACTCAAGATATAATAATAATAATAATAATAATCATAATAATCATCATCATAATCATAAAATACTAATATAATATAATATAATAATAATAATAATAATAATAATAATAATAATAATAATAATAATAATAATAATAATCACTATCTCATTGACAGCTGCACGGCACAATAGATCAGACCTAACACTAATTAATAAATTTCATGTAACAAGCTATTTTTAATGTACCTATCCCTGAATACATGATATATATATAAAACACACACAAATAAACACGAAAAAGATATTATTTGCATTAAACCGGATTTCTGAATGGGGATACAGGAGAAAGAAAACTGGAACTGGGTTTCTGAATAAACACTGGAGAAAGTGATATTCATACCATAATTCTCAGCTGCAAATGTCCTATTTATTATGCTACAATCTACTTTGAACTTACATAATCGTATATAAATTCAGTAATATAAGGCATGTAAGAAAAGTGCATTTCTAAACTTTACATAAGGCGCATCACCATAACACATAATACATTTCGAAGATGAAGAATTCGCTATACCTAGTAATTACGTATATAATTTTTATTATGTGTAGTTGATTTCATTTGCGCGATTATACTAATATTCTGATATACGGGAAATGATTGGATACTATAATATTAAATAGCAATAATAATAATAACTAACTATAATAAACATTAAAACGACTTTCGATAGACTGCGGTGGGGAGGATGTTGTGCAACGACATGTTTGATGAAAGCGGTAATGGAAACTTCTTGTAGAAAAGCCAAGGATAAAAGTGGCCCTAGTAGTTGGGCCATATTAAGAATAACAATAGAGCAATGATTTGTATGGACGTAAATTATACAGGAATTGATTGAAAAATGTTAGCTCAGGAGAGGAGTACGTATGGAAACGGAGGGCCACGTTGCCATCAACCCTTACACATTGAATGTTATATACTGGCATTGGATATTTATTCAAAAGAGAAATTCCATACCCATAGTATATTTGATTTTCCATAATTTTGACTTACAAGTGTGATAGTGTATAGGAACTATATTAATTTAGTAATGATGACGATGATGGTAGATATACGTAGATCTAATATTATTATTGTAGTGCATCCTGTTTGGTCGTTTACCGGGCCAACTGGCCGTAGTCCGGTTTTCTTGTCACTCGACGTTTCGTCTACTGCTGTGGTAGACCTCATCAGGAGATTCTGCGTGCTCCCTGTGAACTCCTCAACAGTCGGATGCAGCCCGGAACGGAAGACGAACCAAACAGAGATGAAGACGCCGGCCGTGAAAGCCTACAATTATACATTATTGTCGTTGTGAAGGGCCTAATAATAATTACATTTTATCATTGCCATCATCAAGAACTATTATTATTATCATTATCATTATCATTATCATTATTATTATTATTATTATTATTATTATTATTATTAATAATATTCAATGCTGTAGCGTAGTGGTTAAGTTACTACGCTGAAAGTCGGAAGGTCTAGGGTTTGAGTCCCGGCAAGATTTTTAAAACTGATCCAAACCTTCTAGCGGCCCTATGGTCCTGGGGTCGACTAAGCCTCTCAGACCCTTGTTCTGGGGGCAAAGGCGGCTGTTCGCGCAGGGCTGACAACCCGGCTGACATTAAGTGCCAATTATCTAGAAAAAGTTGGAGCCTTATCTTACTACTACCCCAAGGACCTCCTAAGGCTTGTAGTGGGATCACTTTACTTTTACTATTATGTATGATGAATGCAAGAACAAAGGATATCCACAAAAAAAATTGGAATGGTGTCTACCTGGAACAAGAAAGAAGGGAAGACCTTAAAACTCATGGATGTAAGAAATAAGAACTGAAATGAGAACAAGAGGACTGGAGGACATGGAGTGGATGGATAGGGACGATTGGAGAAGAAAAATAAAACTTTGGGCACACAAAGATGTGTAAACATTGAAAATATGTATATAAATAAATTATTATTATTATTATTATTATTATTATTATTATTATTATTATTATTATTATTATTATTATTATCATAATCACCATCATTATAAGTACGGTATATTTCTTTCTCATGCTTTTAAAACGAGTAGTATAGAGTATTATAGACGGCTATTTCACAAAAAGTATGGAGCTTTGTTCATTCTCCTATAGTTAATTATAACTTGACGTAACACGTACTCGGTTTATGATTTTTTACCTGTTTATGTAAATTAACTTGTTTAGATTGATGTTATTGTAGGCAAAATTTGTAGGCAGTTGGAAGGTGGAGATCTTATCTTATTATAATTTGTTACGGGAAACATACTTTTTATAAACTAGAAACTCATCAACAGGTCATGTCGTGGTCACTTGGAGCTCGCGGTCTGTAAATGACTTTTGCCATTAAATGATGAACACGATGGCAGAAAATCGGAAGTTAGCAAGAAATCACGACGTTGGAAAGTGCCTTTCACCGAGGTAAGAGGTCGCGTGACCGCTAGGATTGTCCCATAATCGGATGTTACGATATTATGTCATTAATTTGAATAATAATTGCTGTTTGTGAGTTATGTCATAGAAAGAAAGTACGCAAAACAGGAAGAAAAATTACCATCAAGTTAACCACCTGTGCTATTTTAGTCATTAATGAAATATATCCAGGAATATGGAGGTGTTTTAGTACTACAAATTATTTGATTCAAAATACGGGCCTGCTTCATTCAACTTACAGAGCGAGTTGTATCGAACATAGTACTGAAACTCACATTCCGAAGCCTCGATTTCAATTCTGGACACGATAAACATGATTGACTTTTTACCTGGTTTTATTCAATTGCCAAGAAAAAATATTGGGCTGACATTTCATTATCAGGGTTTATTTAATCAACAACTATAATTTCATATTTCATTACAAGCCAGTGAAATAACACACAAAACGATATATAATAAAAACATAAGAAAAAATATTCATAAGTAATGCCACGAGTGATTTTCAAATTATCGATAAATTCACGACTCACTTCGTGGAAATCACTCGTGGCATTTGTTAGGACTATTTAACGAATAAAATTAAGCTGTTTACTCACAAATCATTGTTTAACTATAGTTATTTTATAATATTTATATATTTCATGTAAACGGCGATGTTTGTAAACAAATCAGAAATGTGAGGTTATGTTCATTCACTGCTGCTTGATCATATTATTTATTGCCAAATAAGATCGCTATATTGTAAGAGTGCACCCAAGTGGAGAAATAATGAAACACATCAAACTATATATCATAATCAACATTACGGGTTTATCATTTATTTTTTTTAGTAAACAACTCAATAAAATCAAGGAATCTTTTCATTATTTGCTATATTCAATGTATTTGTTGGAGAAAAATAATGCTTTGACCTGTTCAGAACATTAAAAAGGAGGAGCTTTCTTTATCACAAAAGCAGGAGCTGATAAAGAAAATTCGATAAAGAGCGAGGTGAAATACGACTGTCATTAGTTGTAAAACACACATTCATTGAAACGTGATTGGTCACTGACTAGCATTTTTGGCACGAGTTAAATAGTCAACGTAAATATTTGAGTCAAGAGAAAAAAAGACACATGCGATATGAATATTTGGATAATCATTTTTGAGCATAAAAATATTGTATTTCATTGTCTTTCAACTTTAGGGAACTCCACACTTTTAATTTGTCTAACATTCGTCACAAGGGGCATCTCGGAGAAATGACTCATTAAACATGGCGTTTCAAAAGCGTTATGCTCAACATGTAGAGATTAAGCCTCATGGGCCAGTTGTCACGGTTTCTGACTACAGTTCATGAGGTCCCGGGTTCGATTCCCGGTCAAACCAAAATAATTTTTCCTTAAAGGGAATATTCCTTGTGGTTGCCCATGGTCTGGAAATTAGGTTAAGTTTAGGTTAAGAACTCTCCTGGTGCTTCATTACCATATAGCACCCATCATATCATCGGGGTAACGTAACTCGGCCTTCCAGGTGCCCCAATCTAAGAAATGGATTGCAATTCCGCCAATTTCAGGAGAGAAAACCAGAAATGTCATAATAGACAACTTGGTGGCATTAGACAAAAAAAAAATATCAGGATGGCAGGGGCCTACAAAAAATAAATAAAAATAAGAGTACCAAACATATTCCAGTAAACATTGACCCGGAAATTAACAGGTTAAGATATGTAATTGTATTGTTAATTGGGCCTGCTGAATACTAAGTAGTAATTCAAGGACAATATTTTATTTATATTCATCAATCACGAGACAAGTATAGCATTCAAATGCAAACAGAAACTAGGACAAATTAACTGTTCGTAAGTAGGAATTGTCGGAACCACAGCTTTAATAAACGTATTTTAATTAAGTTAGTTTCTCAACCATTGAGCTTTGGAATTTAACCCTTCCCCACTTTTTGCAGCGCTGTGTTTCCATAACAAAATAGAAGAAAAAGGCTATTGTCATCAGACAAGCCAACATGGACATAAGTTAATAACCACAATGAAAAGTGCGCAGACATGCACATAATGTACGACAACAGTCAACGGCAATGCCCATGAGGCTGTCCGATGGCACAAAGAAACTTTTCCAACACCGAAGGCAGCCTGAAACATTCCTAACCTTTTATAATGACGAGCTTTAGGACGCTACTTGAATCCTATGCGTTCCCTATTCATTGTTGATAAATTGTCACTGCTTTGTTTGGAATTGTACTTAGCAGTGAAAGTACCTTGTGGGGGTTGGCCCTTGTAGTGCTCTATAGTGAGCACAAGTTTAACTGAAACCGGAGTATGCAAGCGATGTGACGGCGCGCAGCCTAGTGCGCAGCTGCGGTGCATACGAGAGTGAACAGAATACAGAATACAGACACAATGGTTCTGTGTGTAGTATACCTCATTTCCCAACCAACTAAGGTACTTTCCCTGCTACTTAGTATTCAGCGAATTCTGTCCCTCGCCGTAGTCAAGTGGTTAAGTCATTATGCCTTTGCGCTGAGTTACGGGACTTGTGCTGGTTCGAGTCCCCATGGGGAAGAGTTTTTCTCATGAAATTTCGGCCAGTAGGTACCGGCGCCTACCCAGAATCGTGAGGAATTTGGGTAGCTTCAATAAGTAGCAGCTCCCGGTTGAGAAAACCAGCTATAACGGCTGAGAAGACCCGATATGCTGACCACATGTCACCCCTATACTGGCTGCAAGATCGTCTATCTCTGTGATTAACACATGTGGATATGAGGCCAGTAGCTGCCTGGTAGGCCAAGGAACTTCTATGCCTGTCGCATCATGAAGTTGGAGTTTTATTCAGCGAGCTCCAACTATATAGAATATATCTCGTAACCGGTTAATACAATTAATTATTATGTATCTAGACTCGTGTCTACTGGATTTATCATTTCTGAAATACATGAATAATTAATTCGTTTTGCAAACGCCAAGTGCATTGACATTAATTTTCTTGCTTCCCAATAACGCTTGGTCTTAGCTGAGCAGTATTGGAGATAAAATTGGTTCATTTCGACGTCAAGGGTACACAGTTGGAAGCTTGGAGATTACAGGATTTCAAACCGATTAAGTTATTTAGAGAGGATGACGTTTCTGCGGTCAAGTGAAATAACGCAACAGCTTCTATTCTTGACCGAACTAGGATCCAGTCTTTTAAAGTTATTCTGCATTGTAATTCCCTGGAGAACGATTCCTTGATTCTGTTCTTTGCATATAATTTTAAAGATTGGTATAACAGTTAACTACTGAAGGGATTATTCTAATACAATTTTTTTTTGCTAAACTGTTTCAACATCACTTATTTATTCTGCTACGAAATTCTGCCAAGGAAGCCTAGCATATAAATTCTCGCTAATATTCATATTTTTATCGCTCATTACTTTCTCCTCCCTCCTTTGTTGAGTACTTACTTTCCCCATGTAATTAAAAAAAATATAATTCTCTGGACTTGTCATCTATAGGCAATAGCAATACACTTTGAACCACTAATAATGGTGGCCTCCCATGACATAAGGTCAAGCGAATGCCAGGGCCATGACCTAATACAACACGCTGCAGGACATGGGACGCAAACCTAGACCTAAGGTGGAGATTTCAAATCTCCTACTCATCCAGAATCAACTGGGACTTACGATAGGGGTTGTATCGATCAGTTAGTGACTCGAATATATTCCATTTAGATAATAATGTCAATGTACTACATAATTAAATATTTCAATTTTTATCATAAGTAATGCCACAAGTGATTTCCATATTATCGATAAATTCACGACTCACGAACTGGGGAGTAAATTTATCTAGAGAATTTGGAAATCAAGAGTGGCATTTGTTAGGACTAAGTATTTAACGAATAAAATTAAGCTGTTTACTCACAAATCATTATTTAAATAGAGTTATTTTAAAATATTTATATATTTAATGTAAACGGCATGTTTGAAATTGAGAAACGTTTGTTATGCTTAATTTGTTCATCACTGCAACCAGATCATATTATTTATTGCCAAAGTATCGCAAAATTGTAAGAATGCACCCTAGTGGAGAAAAAATGAAACACATCAAACTGTATATAACCAACATTATAGGTTATTAATTAATTTCTGATGTAAATTATATTTTTCTGGAATGTAAATTCCTGGAAAATAATACATTTAAGAAAGTGCAAACAGTGGTTTCCTTTTTATTGTGGTATTAACAATTACTACGAATGTTTTTCTATTATATCCCGCAAGCAGTATCTGTTTACATTCGTGCACTATATGTATATAATTTGGTAGCCGTATTTCTTAGAGAGTCAGTCACTACAAAATAATGCTCTAACTTATTCAGAATGTTTAAAAGGAGGAGCTTGATTTTAATATGATAAAATTAAACGGATAAAATCGAGGTGAAAACGACTGTTATTGGTTGTAAATCAAAATTCATTGAAATGCGATTGGTCATTGACTCCCATTTGGGACATGGGTTAAATAGTCCACTTAAAATCATTCCGATGTTGGAATAAAATAGTTAATTACCTAGCGAGTTGGCTCCGACAGTGTAGTTTGAAACTTGTATTCTGGAAGTCTCGAAATTGAATTCCAGTATTTACCATCCTGAGTTTTATTTCTCAGTTGTCAAAGCAAATGCTAAATTATTTTACAATTACGATCCATTTCACCATTAGTAATTGTTTCATATTTAATTAAATATTAATATTTATTTTTGCAAATGCCCCAGGTTGTCTTTCGACATTCCTGGTGTTCTCTCCTGGCATGGCGTACTTGTATCCCACTTCTGAGGTTGGGGCGCCTGGAAGGCGGGGTTACGTTGCCCCGATGATATGATGGGTGGTGATGATAGTGGTGCGCCATGAGAGTCCCTAATCCTAAGCTTAATCTAAAATGAATATGAATCATGACGATTGCGATGGACATATGATTTCGGGGACCGTTTAGCCTTAACGTTTTCCTGACATGTGTCTTATAGGTGAGGAAAAACCCCGATAATAACCTCACCCTGAAAAACTGTCCCGACCGGGGATCGAACCCGGGCCCTCTGCGTGACAAGGCAGCACGCTACCTCGAGACCACAGCGGTGGACATATATATCTGCGTGACAAGGCAGCACGCTACCTCGAGACCACAAATCAAAAAACACCCTTGAATTTAAGAAACAATAAACATACTATAGCCTGTATACTGTATGCTGACATGCATGTTACGTTTAAAATAAATAATCAGCGGTTGATGTTATATAACAACTTCTTCACGCTTTGAACTGCAATAGGTTCGTTTCGGTCTGATGCAGTAAACTAATCTCTCATTGTGCTCTTGGCATTATATATTATAATGAGTAGATATTAGGCCTATTCATAATGAATAAATTAATTACTTTGGCTATAATATTTTAACAAAAGAAAAACATATTTGAAGCTCCTACTACTTGAAATGACAGAGATATATACGCGGAAGAACTGTTAATTTGTTTGTTTGTTTATTTAGTTAGGTGATAAAGCATGAAAATTAAATTTTGAGAACTGTCTCCTGGCTTGTGGCCCAAAAACTTTACACGCATAGCATTACTTTAATGATGCAAATAAACCACACGTGTTGACCTTAAGAGCAGTCGTACAAGTTTCAACTTCCCAAACTACGATTAAAACTCCAAGCGCGATAAGCCTAGAAGGCCCTTGGTCTTACCAGCCGACTGCTGGTCTCACATCCACATGCGTTAAAGAGGTAGACGATAATCTAGCCAGTGTAGAGACGACATGTGGTCAGCATGTTGGATCCCCCTGCCGTTATAGCTGGTCTTCTCAACCTGGAGTCGCTACTTATTGTAGCTACCCAAATGCCTCACGATGCTGGGTGGACACCTGTCCCATACTGGCCAAAATTCCATGAGAAAATTTCTTCGCCCATGGCGACTCGAACCAGCGCAAGTTCTGTAGCACTGCGCCAAGGTTTCTTGCCTTAACCACTCGGCTACGGCGCAGTAGCCTATATGTTGTTATTCAATCAGGTAGTGTCCTCATATTAATTTAGATAAAAATACATTTGATTAAAATTAAATTTCATTTCTGAAAAAAATGATAATTGTATATTTATTAAGCCAGAGAAACCTACTTCCTAGAGGACCTGAGACAAGGATACTACTGCCAGCAACGGAGCCATATAAAGGTACGTACACATATGCGCGGCGCGTGTTATGTTCGTCGAAATGATTAATTTCAACGAACCTCCTGCGATCCATAGGAAACCCACAAACCTTCAGTAGACATTTTGCAGAGCAGGTGTAACCAACCATGTCTATTCCCTTTCCGTTCTCCCGCTTGTCCTGCGTTATTTCCCAAAAATAGGGATTTTTTTTTAAAATGCCGCGGGACGCGGGACAAATTGTTAAAAATCGGCACTGTCCCGCCAAAATCGGGACGTCTGGTCACGCTTATTACTTATTACATCTTATAACTTTATTTATACTTTTTCAAATATTATAGCATTAAAGGAATTTAAAAAATATATGATTTGTATATATATGTTTAAAATTATTAAGAATCTATGTCACCATAACATGGCCTTAATTTTTAATAAAGATGTACATGATTATTATACTAGAGGTTTGTACTTTATTGCACAAAGATACTAGTTTCTCAAAAAAAAAAAGGTATAAAAGGGATTCGTTATGCATTAATCAACCATTACAATAACTACTTACCTATTGAATATCAACATTTCACGAATGTTAAACATTTTTCTAATTGTATTAAAAAATAGTATTTCTCATTGCTTTCTTAGTTAATTTTGTTAATTTTATTATTATTAATATTATCCTGTTTAAATATTGTATTTATATGTGTATATATATTGTGCATCTATAGTAGTTTGTATTACTTAAAACTTATGCCTGAATTTGTTTTCTTGTTTTTATTGTTAATTGTTTTATGGCCATTATTTTTTGTATATTGCCCCTTAACTTGAGCAATCTTGCTCTTTGGAGTCTTTGAAGAAATAAATAAATAATTAGTAATAAATGTGTTTATATATTGTATTGTTTTGTGATACTTCATACATAATATTATGAAATGAACGTCTTAAATAAATAATGTTTTCTAAATAATTCTAATTTATTCATACAATTACAGTACACACGAAAAAAAAACACAAAACATTGAAAAAAAAAAACAAAAAAAAACAGACATCTCCTTTCAATGATTTTTAAAAATGATCCTTATGTTGAGGATCCCACAATAATTGCTTGCTTCTATAAATATCAATAAGTTTTAACATGTTTTCCTCTGACCACTCCATACTCAAATAATAGGTGCGCACCGAAAACAGCGAACCTCTCAGGTACCCGTCCAAATCTAAACAGAGAACCATCAAAGTGTTCGTGGAAAAAACCGACAATGAGTGGATCGTGGTGCGAGACGCGCGCGCCGTTCGCGCGCACCTTAAAACCCCGTCCAAATCTGACGAACATGGTGCGCGCGCGCTGCGCGGCGCGCAAGTGTGTACGTACCTTAAGAAAGTCGCCGAAAAAAAGGAAACAGAAGGAAAAAGAGATCGACGAAGAGATCTACGCCTCAGACGCCATGGTGGACAGGGAGTGGGCCGGAAGCAACCAACCACAAAGGCACGTAATCATAGGCCTGACAACACATGGATATCACCATAAAATGTACAAAAATACAAAATTCCATCAACCGAGTGACTCGTGTGAATGCAAGATATGTGAACTAATATGCGAGCGGTACCATTACAAACAATGCAGAAGATGGACGGGATCCTTGAACGAACTGATAAAAGACAAATCATAAACCTAAAACTTAATGCTCTTTCGAGTGCCACTTACGTACTTATTATTATTATTATTATTATTATTATTATTATTATTATTATTATTATTATTATTATTATTATTAACCTTTGAGAGACAATACAACCTAACTCACTGGTACAGTCTAACCCGTTGGTTCATGGCTGCCCTGACATAAGTTCTCCATACCTCCCTATCTGAGCTAATGTTTTCCAACCATCCCCTGTATAATCTACTTCTCTCAAATCATATTTAATGTTATTCTCCCACCTCATTCTTGGTCTATCAATTGGGCGTTTACCCTCCGGTTTTCCTACAAATGTTTCCATGCCCCTCTTTCAATCCCCACTCGTGCCACATGTACTGCCCATTGCAGCCTAAGAGTAAACTGTTGTCATTATATTTGGTTTTCTATAAAGACTATGTAGCTCACTGTAATTAAGTCTTCTCCATTCATCTGTCTGTTCATCTCTCCTTAGTCCAAACTTTTTCCTAAGAACTTTATTCTTAAATACTCGTAATCTTCTCACCTCCCTTGAAGTAAGAGTTCATGTTTCGTATCCATATAACTGGGAGAATAAAAGTTTTATATTTTTTTCAGTTTAACGATTTTTGAGAGATGTTGGGACGACAAGAGTCCCTATAATGCATACTAACATGTATTTCCAGAATTGAGCGTATGTTTAATTTCTTTGTGGATCACTTCCTATATGTAATTATTGTTCTTAGGTATTTGAATTCAGCCATTTCTTCAAAATTTCCCTCATTTACCATTAACTGTCTAGTTTCATTAAAAATATATTTATATTTGTGACCAAATATTTAAGTTTATTGATATTTATTTCAAGTCCCAATTTCTTAGCGTTACCTAATAGAGTGTGTGTGTTGACCCTTAGTATCTCCTCGCTATCAGCTATTAATACTACATCATCAGCATAAATTAACAGTTTATTAATTCCGTTGATTTGTATGCCTTCTTTACCCTTTAAAGATTTAATGGCATGCTCTAGTACAAAATTAAATAGCAGAGGAGATAGTGCATTTCTTGATTTAACCCATCATTAATTTCAAAAGTATCCGAAATTGTTTGCCTATACTCACCCTACTCTCTGTGCTACCCGTATTAAGACACATTTTAATAAGTCTAACTAAATTTTAGGAATTGCTAACTCCAGCAGTATACTACAATTATAACTTCTCTTCTCCCTCTTAATTTAATTGTATGCCTTTTTGAAGTCTACATATAGTGTCATTATATTTATATTTCACTATATATATCATGTTTATAATGTTTTTAATTGATAATTCAGCGTTGGTTGGATATTTATCTGAAAACTCTTGGCACCAATCAGTTTAGTGACCCCGAAAATGATGAATTCGACGCTATTCTCCGATCGATTTCAACATTTTATTTTTCACCCCCTCTCTCTGTCTCTCCCTCCATGCAGATTGTCGGCTGAACGGCATAGAGACTCACTTTTCATCTTAGAAAACTATAGGTTCGTCACTAACATCGGTCCTTTATGATTATTCTATGTGTCAGCCCCTCTCATCCCGCTAGGGATGTTAGGAATAAAATTTGGGCTTAAATGTTTTGAGCTTAGCGGACCCAAAATAATGTTGATTAGACATTAGTCACGGCAATTTTAGACATTTTTCACCTCTTCTCACCTTTAGGAGCGCTAGTAATTAAATTTGGTCTTATATGACATGAGGTTAGCGACCCCAAAACTGGTAGGGATCCTAAGGGTTCAATTTGGCTTAGGCCCCGAAAAAAATGAGTTTTAGATTAATCTCGATCACTGCTGTCAATTTAATATTCACCCCTTCTCATGCCCTCAGTTGAGCTTGCTTGTGGCTGACGGTGACGGACACCGTCCAGTGTGCTTATACTGCATCCTAGGAGGCTTTCCTGGCAGCTAATTCCTTTGTGGTTATCAATATGGGGTTTTGGATCTTTAATCCTAGCCTAACGAGTCGATAGTTGGGTTAAAAAGTGGATCTCACAATAGAATCGATCGTCTGAAACTACATTGCCAGCGAGCCGAGAGTCGGAAACCAAAACAGTGCAAAACGAGCCTCACTATTCTATTCTCGCACTGGAAACATCGCACAGTTTAATTGGTAGGCCATGTGGCGACTATTCAGGGGTCTAACTTGAGCATACATTTCGTCGGGATTGTGACCAATGAACATAATGACCCAGAAATGGATACGACACTAATCTAGGTCACTTTTCGAAATTTTATCTTTAACCCTTCTCATTCCTCTCCCTTAAGGGAACTAAGGAGCAAACTTGGGCTTCGAGAGTGTCGCCCTTCAGATAAGCGACTCCGAAAACTGTGGTTTCAACTCATCTTATCCATTTTGGCTATTACAATTATCATCCCTTCTCAACCCTTTAGGGACGCTAGGGTCAAACATGAGTCTAAATGGAATAGGACTTAGCGACATGGAAAATATGAAATTTGGATTTGACACTAATCTGTGCCACTCTTGTCATTTTACGTTTTACTACTTTTCTCCCCTCACTCCTTAGGTACGCTAGGAATCAAACGTGGGCTTAAATACCTCCAGAACTGTCAACAATCAGTTTAGCGAGCCCGAAAACTATGAATTTGACACTAATCTCGATCTGTTTTGTCATTTTATTTTTCATCCCTTCTCACTCCATCGTCCTTCTTAGGAATGGTAGGGGTCAAACTTGACTTTAAATATCATCGATACTGTCACTAATGGGTTTAGCGGCCACGATAACTATGAACTGGGCACTAATATTGTTCGTTTTCAATTATTTTTAGATGTCGTAGTCCCTCAACCTGCTCACAGGAGTGTTACGACTCTGTCCCCATGGAACTTATTCCAGATTGTAACTTATATGCGTATTGAGCTTGGCTGAAATTACACCTGTAAGTGCTCTGGACTTATGTATTTATTATGTCGATCATTTTTTCATTTAAACGTCTCTCTTACCCCTAGATGTGCTAAGGGTATTTTACCCCTAATAGCAAATTTTACAGATAGTAATTTATATGTGTACCAAATTTTATTGAAATTGCTGCAGGCTTTCGAAACTTAAGCGGCACTAACTATATATTTTCTTTATTTAAAGCTAACCCCTCCATTACAATTCTTTATACGTTGTATTAACAATTCTGTTTGGATGATTTGGAAATTGAAGGGTCTAGTGAGAGAGGAGTTATGCCACTTTGGGAAGAATGAAAGTAAATTGGGTTTTATAAAGCATTATATTACGAAATTATTTTTTACAATAAACGGATAACTTTTTTACACGCTTTATATTAGCTTGACTTGTATCTGTCTATGTAACGGAATCTTTCAACACGATTTTCGCCCACTTAAAAACATTGGATCGACTTGAAACTGTATACTTGTAAGAGCCAATGACAATACAATAATTTAATGATTTGTTCTAAAATCCTGGCCAGGATCATCAAGACATCAAAAAATAAAGACCGGTATAATAGGTTGAGGACTTATCGACTTTCAGTTCATCGTTGTAAGAAATTAATATTATATCCTCTGGTAGCTCAGTTGGTAAAGCGGTGGACTGTAGTGGTATATAATTCTAGTAATCCATAGGTCGTTGGTTCAAATCCGGCCCGGAGGATTTTTAGAACTAAAAATATCGTAAGCAATTACATTTTCATGGGATTCCGGTTTATGACAATCAAACTAAAGATTAAAAAATAATAATAGTTTAAAAAACTAAAACAACACGCTTTATTAGAAAACCAAACTAAAAAATAAAAAATAGTTTTAATTTCCAACACGCTTGGGATAAAATTAAAGTGGTCAACAAAAAAAAAATCTCCCTCACATCTAGAATAAAACCAGAGTTATCTACAAAAAATAATTTTACCATCAAAAGCGTGGGGTGCTTTTTATGGTTTTTTACGTTTTCTTCTTAGAGACCTTACTTTTACCAATATCTGTTTATTATCAAAGATATTAATTGATAAAGAGCACCCCATGCTTTTGATGGTAAAATTATTTTTTTTGTAAATAACTCTAGTTTTATTCTAGATGTACTGGAGATGATTTTTTTGTCGACCACTTTAATTTTATCCCAAGCGTGTTGGAAATTAAAATTATTTTCATTTTTTAGTTCAGTTTTCTAATGAAGCGTGTTGTTTTAGTTTTTTAAACTATTATTTATTCTTCTTTAACTTACTATTATGTAAACTCTTCAGAAGGAATAATATACATTTTAATATAAATAGCACTGATTATTTCCATTTCTTCTCCCTCTCTCCCTAGAACCTTCAATTGATTAATGATTTTAAGAAAATATCTCAATAAAACATAGACCTACTTATTTTTGTACTCACCTGCAAAAAATATTTAGCATTTGTTTGTCGAGATATCCGTCGGATTCTGATTACACATTATGACATTTTACTGTATTTTATTTCATAATATATCTAATTTAATTTACGTTATTAAAATGAGTGGAAAACAAAATGTTATCAACCTTTACACACAAACGTTTTCTAACATAAAGGTATGGTGATTCATTTTAACGTAAGCAATATTAACAATACTCTGCATACGGAATACTACGTAGCAGATATTTCAGACCCTTAAGGGTCGGTTTCACCAACAGAGGTAACTGTATTACGCCAGTTTTCCCCGTGTAAAATGCATAGCTTAAACTGGCGTAATACAGTTACCTCTGTTGGTGAAACCCGACCCTAAAACACTTTCTCAACACGTACTCTAAATAAAAACCTTTCAACGTACAGAAAACCTGTATTTACATATCTTATATACCTCATATTGGCGGAATTGTATCGTGAAGAAGAAAATAAAGTCGCGTGCGGCAATAATTCGACGTCACGATAATTGTTGATTTAATTTTAGCTTATTTTTAATAAGAATCCTCCTCAATATAATATCTCAGATAAAACATTAATATATCCTTGCTTTTTTTGACTTAATTAGAATAATTTGCGGTATTTCGCAATCATCACTCAAAGCCGTTATTTACATGACATTTTAAAAGGGTGCCCTGATGTGAGCATCATAATAGTTTACCTGATGTATTATTTACAAAATGTAATAAATTTAATTAAAGGTAAGACATTCAACGCGGTATAAAATAAAATATAATACGATACAAGGATGGAAGACTTTTATGTATGAGTTGAAAAAATACCGTCATCTATTGATTTGAGCATAAACTTTCAACTCATACGTAAAATCTTTTTTCCATCATTGTATTGTAATGTACCGTCTTTAATTATATGAATGACATAATCCGTAAAACATACAGAAAACTAATAGTGAGAATATAAAAAAAATAATGAGTTTCCTCAGATAGGGTTTATGACTTTTATTCGGGAGGTCGTGCATTCAAATCAAGTGAAATTTCGGGATGGAATGTCATTAGTGTGACCAATTTCACATTAATCACTGTTTCATATTTTTTTATTAACTTGTTTTCTTTCTTTTTTTCCAAACGCCCCAGGCTGTCATTTAGACTTTATGGTGTTCTCTCCTGGCATGGCGTACTTGTAACCAACATCTGAGGTTGGGGCGCCTGGAAGGCGGGGTTACGCTGCCTCGATGATATGAGAGTTGATGATGATGATGATGATGGTGATGATGCGCCAGGAGATACCTAAAACTAAACTTAAACTAATTAGGCGAATATGATATTGATGATAATGATGGACAGAAGGTGTTCGGGGACCGTTTGGGCCTTAAAGTTTCCTGACATTTATCTTACAGATGAGGAAAAACCCCGAAAAAACCTCACCCAGAAAACTTGTCCCGACCGGGGATCGAACCCGGGCCCGCTGCGTGACAAGGCAGCACGCTACCTCGAGGCCACAGCGGTGGACCTGTCTCATATATTTAAAATTAAATCTTCAAAAGCACATGACAAATACAATAATGGAAAACACCTATTAGGTCCTAGATATGATATGACCTGATATTAAGGCATCTGTAAATAAGAATGACATGAAATTAAAAATACAATGCAATATTAAAGATAAATTCCATTAACAATCGACATGGCTCGAACGATATCGTTTGAGACTCCCATTTATGACGTTCAAATCCGGGACCAGCTACTATGGATTTTTCATCATACAAATACTGGATTATAATTTAATTCGTATCATTTCATTATTGTATCAAAATTAAATAAATAGATTTCACACGAATACGGAATGATAGAGAGAAGCGGAGAATTATTCTAGAAAAATCAGAGACCAGTAGTTAGGCTAATAATGTCGCAGGGGAATGATACTAACTGTAATTTGAGAGAGGTGAATTATAAAGGGAAAGATTACAAAATATTAGCTTAAGATAAGGATGTATGGAAAACTTATGTCTGGTCGACAATGAATCTCCGGGCTTGATATCACCAGTGAGTCGGTTAGTATCCAACCTGACTCCGAATCCCCTAATTTAATCTGACAAAATATATTAATCGGAATCTTATTAATTCATTCATTATCAATCATCATTTCAAAGTAGGGTCCATTATTAGCATTAAATGTACAAACTTCTACAAAATCGCATAGACGCATTATTTACACATAATTTAAATATACAGATTATTCGTATACAACGTATTTTGACGCACCTTACATACCTCAGCACATCTATTACAAATGAGAAAAAATCATGTTAAAGTCATATGTAGGAATATTTTACATATACCATATGGTATATGGTATATATTATATGGATGCGAATCATGGACTCTTACTTTAAGAGAGGAAAGGAGATTACAAGTATTTGAGAATAAAGTACTTAGGAAAATTTTTGGACCAAAGATAGATGAACAGACAGGTGAATGGAGAAGACTACATAACAATGAACTACATGGTCTTTATAGGAAGCCAGATATAATACGAACAGTTAAGTGTCGTAGGCGGGCAGGACATGTTGCGCGTATGGGGAATGAAAGATTTGCATGGAAGCTTCTTGTAGGAAAGCCAGAGGGAAAACGCCCAGTTGGTAGACCAAGAATGAGGTGAGAGAATAACATTTACTATGATTTGAGGGAAGTAGATTATACAGGGAATGATTGGAAAGCATTAGCTCAGGATAGGGATGTATGGAGAGCTTATGTCCGTGCGGCCATGAACCTACGCGTTCGATAGTGCCAGTGAGTAAGTAAGTAAGTATACCTTTATGGTAATAAAATGTGTAAAAAATACTGTCGGTGTGAAATGAACAAATAAAAATAAAGTAAAATGAAACAGAAAGAGGAAACTAAATAGGAAAGAGTGAAGAGGTAGGGAGAGAAGGTTAAGCATATATACAATGCAAGACTGGAAATGTCTCTAAACTTATTTAAATACGTAAAGTTATTTTTCTTGGTAAAAAGAAATCTGGTGACGTTAATGTATCCAGTTACGTTCATATTTCGACATATCAAGTTTCCTTTGTAACATTAATCTTATTCTGTCTCTTAGACGCCGCCATCAATGTTATGCAATTGTTGTCATTAGCAGTTAAGAGAAGTCCACTTGAAATTCGGCACTTAAATCAACCTTAATGGCCAAACACCAGTCACTTCAACATTATCGGGTCATTACTAGATTCATTATATTGGCCAACTATCCAAATAGATCTGTGTAATGTTCTTAATGTTTTTTCGTTAATTTTACATTAGTGGAGATATATATTAAAGACGCTTGTATGCTTTCCCAATATTGCTGCCCTCATATAATTTTAAATAACTGGGCAAATAAACGTTTATTTAAACAGAAGGACATGAGATCGACTATTAAAGAACTCGAAATTGGAAAATCTTCAGAAAGTATTGAAAATTGGACTAAATCACATACTAGAAACCATTCACTATATTTTTAACAAAATTATCCAAAGAGAAATGTTGCCAATGCAATGTAAAATTAATACTACAATCAATACTAATTATAATTTTCAATACTCTTTAACTCAAATAATCAGTTATGCCAAGAATATAATTTTAAAATATGAAAAGAAAAAACGAAAATAATGGCATTTTGGGGAAGTGAACATATAAGATCAAAAATCATAATAAACAACAAACCTCTGGAACAAGTAACAACATATTTTTTTTTGGGTTGTAATTTTACTATAAACACAAAAACTGAAAGAGACGTAAATATCAAACTGTCAAGATTCCAAATGATATGTGGAACTACACATAAAACATTAAAGAACAAAACAAGAAGAAATACTAGATTGAAGTTTTATAAAACATTGGCAGTTCCTGCATTACTTTATGGGAGTGAAACTTGGGTAATGACCAAAAAAATTACAAAGTAGAATACAAAGCGTAGAAATGAACTTCCTTAGAAGAACAAAGGGCTGCACAAGAATGGATCGGATAAAGAATGAAGATACAAGAGCAGAGTTAAATATGTATCTATTGAATGATAAGATCAAAGGATATAGAGAAAAATGGTTTAGACATGTAGAAATAATGAATGTAACAAGATTACCAAAAGCAGTATATAATTACAAGCCGAGAGGTTCAAGGAATGTAGGAAGGCCAGTGAAAAGATGGACAAAAACAACTGTGAGGCGGAACAGGCAATTTTCCTAGCCCATGAAGTGAAGAAGAAGAAGAAGAAGAAGAAGAAAATGAATATTAATAAAATTCATATTAATTCCGTTGAGGTGAATAGTCATCATCATCGTCGTCAACAACAAGGATTAAAGCCCAATGACCTGTTCCGATCTCATTATAGGTCGAATTGGTCCTTCCATCTCTTCAATGGTCTTCCCAACATTCTTCTCCCTTTTGGTTTATAATTATACATTCTTCTTGGTATGCGCTGTTCATTCATTCGTAATACGTGCTGAAGATAAGCATTTTGATAATATTTTATTCTTTCACAGAGATTAAACATATTAAGTTCTGTTCTTGTATCTTCGTTTTTCTTTTTATCGGTCTTTTGGTATCCTGTTATTGCTCTCAGCATCTTCATTTCAGCAGCCTCTATTTGTTTACTATCTGCCTTTGTTAATGTCCAAGTTTCATGACCATAGATAAGGTGAATAGTCATAAGATAAAAACTTAAAATATGTACCTTTTTTGGCAGGTGCCGTCATCCTCAACTGTGTTAAAATATTATATTTAAAATGTTATCTGAAAGGCAATAGTTGCTACTAAAGACACCTCGAGTCTACAACGTCTTAAGCAACAATTAGTAGCAGATACTCATCCTGCTGATGATGGAAGTTAACTTCCGAAATGCCACCAGATAACATTTTAATATAATAGTTGAATGCAGGCTTTCACGGCCGGTAATCATAATGTTGACACCAACACCAACTATGGACCACGGCCACATAACCCGGAATCACTCAACATTATTTTAATATAATATTTGTTAAAATAGTTGAGGACGACGGCACCTGCCAAAATGTACATATTTTAAGATTTTATCTTATAATACTATAATAATTATTCTGAACAAAAATATGCAAACGATGAACTTATTAATCATAGGCCGATCAGTTTGATGCCCAACGTGTACGAATTGTTTTCCATGATACTAACTCGAAGGATCACGAAGAAATTAGATGAAAATCAATCACAAAAACAATAGGCTTCCGCTCAAGGTACAGTAAGATGGACCATGTACAAAATTAAAGATGCCATGGTGAAATGGTAGAATTCAACTTACCACTGCATATCGGCTTTGTAGACTACACCAAAGCCTTTTACTCCGTTAGTATCCAAGCATTATATACCAAGGCAGGGAGTAGAGCAAAAATATATAGGTTATTGGCCGAACTCTACAATGAGTGGTATGCCAAGATAACTAACAGAAAATAAGGAACTCTTAAAGCTAGGTGGGCAAGGTGATCCATAGGAATGAGTTGCAAAGCTAGTAAGATTTGTAGGTAACATAACAATAAACAGAATATCCGTCAAATTGATAGATAGCAGCCGTTTTGATATATGCCTTTCTTTAGCTTTCTATTGCATTATCTCCACTTCAACGTGTATTATTTTGGTTAAAGTAGAGCAATAAATTGCGAAAACAAAAGTAAGCAAATGCAAATATTTCCTAAGCAACTCTCTCTATCTATCACATACAGAACGCAAAAGTATTTCAATATTACCTAAATAACTATATATCACACATAGGCACACGTTCCGCAACTAAGATATACCCATCCATGCATATGCTACTTCTGTAACTATAGTTGCTGTAAATACAATAATTCTCTTACGGCGATCTACTTTCTAAACACAAAAACTGAATTAGTATAATTGCAAAAATGTTATAGGCTACTGATACAAACAAATATGAGATTTAGGGTCGGTTTCACCAACAGAGGTAACTGTATTACGCCAGTTTAAGCTAATACAATTGCCTCTGTTGGTGAAACCGACTCTTAGTGATTTAAACAAAACACAGACACTTGTCATGTCTCGAGACAAACTAAGATCAAAATAATGTCAATGCAGAACTAATAAAGCTCAAAGCAGAACTATCAACATGGGTGCAATTGTGTTTTTGTGATAATTATCGCCGTCTTAGCTTTTTAGAAGCAGCCGGTGGCGTAGACCTGCATTACAAACAAAAATAATAGCTTGGAAGTGTTAGATCAAAAGACTTTCGGCGATAGATCTGCACCAGAAATCGAAATCAAATAGTATCGAAAATGCTTAGGCAGTGGAATGCGATAAATTGAATACATAAATATAGGAATAACATAGACCAATATAGAAAACGTTAAGATTTCTAATTTCTGAATACTTCAAATTGTATATAGACCTATTTCGATTTTGCTGTTTTTGCGTCGCTTCCTTTCGGTGCCGCCTGATGCCTCCGCCTCTTTGAATCATTGTATAGCACGGTCCTGGATAGAGCGCGTAATGAGAGATCTGCAATTCAAATTCTCTCTTAAGACACAATATATTAACTTCAGCCAATACTGAACTAGTCTGGAAGGAAATAGATATATGCCATAAAAATGCCTGAACCGGGATTAATTAATTAGAGGTGTCTGGTTCATATCCTGGTTCAGGGGTTAATTTTTTCATGGCATATTTGGGTTCCAATGTAAAATGTTAAAATTTAATTATAATATATATAGGCTATATATATTTCGTCTCTGCAATATGACATAGTATAAAATTATTAATCTTTTAAGCAACCTTCGATATTACGAGTATATAAATAAGGAGTGCGTCTGTTTAAAATGATTTATTCATGGACCTATAGCTCTATATGAAAACTTTTTTTTTCAAAAGTACTGCATTTCTAACAGAATACAATTGTGAAGAATATTTTATTATATGGAGCGGAAACATGGACGTTGAAGCAAAAACGAAGAAATAAATTATTAGTAATAAGTAATGCCACGAGTGATTTCCAAATTATCGATAAATTCGCTACTCACGAAGTGAGGAGGTGAATTTATCTAGAAAATTTGGAAATCAAGAGTGGCATTTGTTAGGACTATTTAACGAATAAAATTAAGCTCTTTACTAAAAAATAATTATTTGAATATAGTTACCGGTGTTTTAAAATATTTATATAGTTAATGTAAACGGCGATGTTTGAAAACAAATTAGAAATGTGAGGTTATATATATTCACTGCCAACTCGATCATATTATAACCAAATAGGATCGCAATATTGTAAGAATGCACTCTAGCGGAGAAATAATGAAACATCAAACTATTATAGGTCAATCATTTATATTTTGAATAAACAACTCAGTAAAATCACTGAATCTATTCATTATTTGCTATATTCAATGTATTTGTTGGAGAAAAATAATGGTCTCTAACCTGTTCAGAATATTAAAAAAGGAGGAGCTTTCTTTATCACAAAAGCAGGAGCTGATAAAGAGAAATCGATAAAGAGCGAGGTGAGAACACGACTGTCATTGGTGTAAAAACAGAATTCATTGAAACGTGATTGGTCATTGACTACCATTTGCGACATGAGTTAAATAGTCACAGAAATGGAACTTTTTAAGAAGATCGGCAAGAATATCAAAATTAGATAAAATAAAGATAATACTAATAAGAGAAACAATGAATGTAAAAAGGATAATGTACAAGAGATTGAAGAAATCCAACTAAGATGGTATGGACATATGAGAAGACGGGACACAGGAACAAACAAAGTAGTATTGAAATGGATAGCTCCTGGAAGAGGGAAACGTGGTAGACCAAACTCATCGTGGATAAAAGGAATTCAAGGCAACATATAGAAGAGAAAATGTGACAGAAGCAGACACGCAAGACCGGGAACTGTAGAAAAAAAAATTATATTTTGGTTGAGGATACCTGTGTAAATAACAGAAACAATCCTGAAATAAATAAAAAATTATATATATATATATATATATATATATATATATATATATATATATATACAAATGAACGTTTGTTTGTTTGTACTTCATGCGCGGCCATACCGTTGATCCAATTGTGATGTTTTTTTTTTTTGCAAAATGTTCAGCAGATTCCCGGGATGAACACAGGCTATAAGAGAGTTGAGATAACTCCTACACCCTTGAAAAACACCCTTTGTAGTGAAAAACGTGAAAAAGTCCCTTTTTAACCCTTCAATTACTTACGCTGCCTAAACCATAACAAATACACAAAATTAATGTACAAAGAATTGAATATCTCAAAAAACCCTACAAAAAATTCCGCGACAGTATATGTTTATCTTTTACAGATAACACACAATAGCCATTTTTTTCTTTCATTGATGCCAAGGAGATCGGGATAAGTAGATTCCCTGGCAATCATGTGCTGACACACCATTCATCCGATTGTCATGGGGCTTTTTGCAAACTGTTCAAGATTTTCCCGGGAAGTTTATAGGTTACAAGTGAGTTTTAATTCTCAAGCCCTCCACCCTTAAAAATCACCTTCTGTAGTGAAAAAACACGGAAAAATGTCGCTTTTTGTAAGCTTAAATGGCTTACGCTGCCTAAACCATAACAAATACACAAAATTATTGTAGACAGAATTGAATATCTCAAAAAATTCTACAGAAAAGTCCGCTACAGCATATGTTTACCTTTTAAGGATAACTCACAATAACCATTTTTGTCTTTCGTTGATTACAAGAAGATCGGGATAAGTAATTCCCGGGCAAGCATAACAAGCGCACGGCGGATATTCTTTTATGGATAACACAAAATAACGAATTTTGTCAGCTCATTTATGCCAAATACATCGGGATACATAGATTCCCGGGTAACGCCGGGTAATCAGCACGGGGTATCTAAAAAGAATAACGACATAAATTTATATTTATTTTACCTTTTACTTATTCAACTAAATGCAAACCCCATTATAATTTATTTAGGTGTAGCAGCAGTATATAATGGAAATGGACAGCTAATGACAAATGAGGGAAATTTTGAGGAAGTGGCTGAATTCAAATACCTAGGAACAATAATCACAAATAGGAATGAGATGCACAAAGAAATTAAACGTAGGCTCAATTCTGGAAATGCATGTTATTATGCATTGCAGAGACTTTTGATGTCCCAACTCCTTTCAAGAAACGTTAAGCTGAAAATATATAAAACTATTATTCTACCAGCTATATTGTATGGGTGCGAAACATGGACTCTTACTTTAAGGGAGGAAGGGAGATTACGAGTATTTGAGAATAAAGTTCTTAGGAAAATTTTTGGACCACAAGAGAGATGAACAGACAGGTGAATGGAGAAGACTACATAACAATGAACTACATGGTCTTTATAGGAAGCCAGATATAATAAGAACAGTCAAGTCTCGTAGACTGTGATGGGCAGGACATGTTGCACGTATGGGGAATTAAAGACGTGCATGGAAGCTTCTTGTAGGAAAGCCAGAAGGAAAACGGCCAGTTGGTAGACCAAGAATGAGGTGGGAGAATAACATTAACTATGATTTGAGGGAAGTAGATTATACAGGGAATGATTGGAAGGCATTAGCTCGGGATAGGGATGTATGGAGAGCTTATGTCCGCGCGACCATGAACATACGGGTTCGATAATGCCAGTGAGTAAGTAAGTAAGTAAGTAGCAGCGCACGCCGGGTATTAGCTAGTGTATATATAAGTTATATATATATATATATATATATATGTTATAATTAAATGTTTAACATTGAGCAATGCAAGCTTAATAGGCATTTATTTTTCTTATCATATATACATATATATATATATATATATATCTATATATATATATATATATATATATATACGAGTATAATGCTTGCGCTGTTATGAAAGACTTTGTACTGATTACACGTTCACAGGAGTACATCTCCGTATTCTTAATTTATTTAAAATTAATAATATAATACAAGCTATTATTATTCCTTCCACCTAGAGCAATGATTTGTCAACTCCTAAAATCTGATGAGGTTAGAAAGATAAAAAAGATGACTGAGGTTATTATTTAGGATTGTAGAACGATGCAATTTTAAGATTATTCAATACATAATTAGCCTTGAGCCACATAATCATCGGTTTAATTAACTGTCCTTGTGTTTGGTGTTTTTAAGGCGCAATATTAAGTTAAATGACAGGATTAGAAAGGTGAGCGCACGTGACTTTAATACCAATCATCATTTGTAAGATCATGTAATTGTAATCACACGCACACGTCAATTATATTTTTCATGTTATACAAAATTAATAATTACACACCTGGAATCAAACAAATTAATTCATGTTAAATGCTGCTGCATTGCAATTATATATTACACTGATAAATTAAAATAAATGATACTACTGTTGCTGTAAATTAAGATTGTGCGTTATAGATCGAGGTTTCTGTATAATGAATAAGCCCTATTATAACTAGGCTTGGGGTTTTTAGATGCACACTTTTCTTTGCTTCTGAAAGAAACCAAAGAGTGACATGTCATTGAATTTAAGAATAGAGAGGCAATTTTATTTTGTGACTCTTGCCCTTTTTGCCTTTCTATCCATAATCATTTTTTTACTCCCTTTTCTGATCTTATTGCATTATTTTTTAATATATATTTAAATAGCGAATCCTGCCAATTGTTTTACTTACAATTCCAACATATTATTATTTGTCAATATATTTGTCAATATTAAATTAACTTCCGTCGGTTTTACATGAACATGGAAGAAGTGAACTATCCTGCTTTCTTTAAGTTACATATAATATTTATACACAGCACACCTGTAACACTGGAAAATTTTCACTACCGTATTTTTTAAGTATGGAAAACGCCCAGTTGGTAGACCAAGAATGAGGTGGGAGAATAACATTAACTATGATTCGAGGGAAGTATATTATACAGAGAATGATTGGAAAACATTAGCTCAGGATAGGGATGTATGGAGAGCTTATGTCCGCACGGTCATGAACCTACGTGTTCGATAGTGCCAGTGAGTAGGTATTTTTTAAGTAATGGGAATCAATAGCAGCGAATTTACACATTCTAATTGTTGGTTAATCACCACTGAGTTCAATTAAAATAAAATTAAGAATACTGTAATAGGAAATACAAATTAAGTGATGTTTTTCTCAGTTCGCTTCCTTTTGTGAATTTATATTACTTGCTGCGTAACAAGTTTAGTGTTCGGCTTCCGAAGGTAGCTCTGTCTCAGAAGAATAAGCAGGATTTCATCGAAATGATGGAATCAATACAAATAAAACACTGTTTTTTTTCGCGATAGTGCGTTTTGTCGTACTTACAGAAATGGTAACCATGATTGAAAGTTCAACTTCCTACATTTCGGGGTTGCCAACCTAAATAACTATACTGTAATAAAAATAAATATATTGTAATCGTACATATTACAAACACGCGTGTGGGAAATAAAACCACTGCCCTGTATGTACACTATATACAATGTAGGCCTATATACAAAAAATATCCAAAAGGTAGTGTTAATATACATTATACGAAACAAATCACTGAGTTTTAAATGAACTGAACTTTATTTAAAACAATATAAAACAATAAATACGTACTTGCTGCCATTTCATAACTAAATTGGTCTCACGGCTCCCTGTTGTTTCAACTAATAAACAATGCCCACACTGTTAACGTTAGTCAATTGTTTATAATGAACGCAAATATTTCCAACAAAGATATTATTTTACTATTTTCTATTATTTTGAAAACACCGACGCGGAAAAAGTAATGTACAACGCACGTTTGTGAAGTGTTTTACAGAATCTCAGAAATTAAAAACCACGCTATCGCTCGGTTTTTAAACATTTTCCTCGATTCTGTGAAAACCTCGCATCGCAATATACGAGTACTATTGTGATTTCAGGAATCACATTAGATGATAAACAAAAGCGAGACCGTAGCTTACAACATATTTCTACTTCGAAGCATCAATATTTATACTTGATAAAAAATCAATTTGTTTCTTTATTTCATTATCTTAGTTAAACATATTATTTTATTGGTACTTCTACATGCCCCACGCCATGTGAGCCTTACAGGAACATGACCTGTTGGGAGAGGATTTTAAAATCCTTGATACACGCATTATATTTTATTAGCCTTGAATTCAACTATGGTATACGTTATTAAACAGTTTTTATGTTGTTTATGACGATATTGGGTCATCATGTTGAAATAAGGGGGGGAGGACTTCGATTCTATATTCTTGAGATTATACGAATAAGTACATAATATGAAATTAACTTTTTTACAGTTTAAAATAGAGTGGAAAATAACGTATATCCTTCATTCTAACGGTTTAAAATGTCAGTATTGAGGAGAGGCAACTGTGCTAAGCTCTAATTAAAATCTCACTTAAATGCCAATGTGCTGTCCTCAATCACGTCTTGCCCATGTCATCACGTATTGTACAAATACGTTTTGTAACTCACACTATATCAGTTTTTGTAATAGAAGTTGGATTTATATGCTCTATATAATTATCATAAGTAATGCCACAAGTGATTTCCAAATTATCGATAAATTCACGACTCACGAAGTGAGGAGTGAATTTATCTAGAGAATTTGGAAATCAAGAGTGGCATTTGTTAGGACTATTTAACGAATAAAATTAAGCTGTTTACTCACAAATCATTATTTAACTATAGTTATTTTAAAATATTTATATATTTAATGTAAACGGCGATGTTTGAAAACAAATGAGAAACGATAGGTACGCTTCTACTGCTTCTTTTGTTTATCACTGCAACCAGATCATACTATTTATTGCCAAAGGAACGCAATATTGTAAGAATGCTCTCTAGTGGAGAAAAAATGAAACACATCAATCTGTATATTAATTCATTTTTGATGTCGTATGATGTAAATATGACAATTATATTTTTCTCGATTATTACCTGGGAAAAATACATTTAAGAAAGTGCAAACAGTGGTTTCTTTTTTTGGTGGTATAATCAATTGCTACAAATGTTGACATGTAAGCACTATTATATACAATCTGGTAGCCGTATTTGTTATAGGCTCAGTCACTGCAAAATAAACGGTCAGACCTGTTCAGAATATTAAAAAGGAGGAGCTTTGTTTAATATATGATAATCCTAACACTGATAAATATTTCGTGAAACACGACTCTGATTGGTTGTAAAACAGAAATCATTGAAACGTGATTGGTCATTGACTCCCATTTGGGGCATGAGTTAAATAGTCATAAACATTATACTATTAAAGAATCCAGTATGAACACATTAAGAACTTTCAAGAAACATTTAGCTCCGTTGAGGTTATTCTTAAATATTTAAAAACAATAAAATTTGTACCTGTTGTGGCGGTCGTCCTCAACTTATTACACAAATCTAATTTGTTGCGGATGACTGCTACAACAGGTACAAATTTTATTGTTTTTAAATGCATTAAGAACTTCTGTATTTCTGGTATTCATTTGAGAGAGAGTTAAAATAAACTAATATTCCATTCCATTAATTTAGTTTAACCTCTAACCTTATATATACTTTTTACATGCCACATGCCACCCAAGTCTCACAGTGGCACATGTCGGGAGAAGGATTTTAAACTATGGGGCACACACATACTTTTTTTGACCATACAAGGACATGGACTGCCTCCCAAAATGAGTGATCAGCTCAATGTCAGGGCCTCCTCCAAGACAATACACACCATTCACTGACGCATTCATACTGAATATGGAGAATATGATATGATTATTATGATGGTCAGGTGATGTTCGGGGACTATTTGGGCCTTAAAGTTTGCTGACATTTGTTTTACAGATGAGGAAAAACCTCGGAAAAAAAAATACCCAGGAAACTTGTCCCGACCGAGGATCAAAGCCTAGGCCGGTGCGTATGAGACAGCGACACTACGCCGAGATTACAGCGGTGGGTCCAATACTAAGGTTAACTTATGAAAATTCTACTATCGGACAAACTATATCATATCTTTAAATATTATTGCTTCATAAAAGTTGTCAGTAGAGAGACTTACATGTTATGAATCAATCATAATGTGTGGTAAGACAGAATGTTTAGAACATTAAATTGCGTAAATTTATGTGTGTAATTTATAGATCTAAGTGGGTAGGAAATAAATACTTTAATAATGGGATTGGACAGCTAGTGACAAATGGTGGAAGTTTTGAAGGAGTGGCTGAATTCAAATACCCAGGAACAATAATCACAAATAGGAATGAGTTGCTCAAAGAAATAAAACATAGGCTTAATTCTGTGGATGCATGCTATTACGCATTACAGCGACTCTTGTCGTTCCAACTCCTTTCAAAACACGTTAAACTGAAAATGTATAAACTGTTATTCTACCAGTTTATATTACTCATTATATGGATGCGAAACATGGTCTCTTACTTTAAGGGGGGAAAGGAGATTACGGGTATTTGAGAATAAAGTTCTTAGGAACATTTTTGGACCAAAGAAATATGAACAGACAGGTGAATGGAGAAGACTACATAGGAGTGAACTACATGGTCATTATAGAAAGCCAGATATAATAAGAACAGTTAAGTCTCGTAGACTGCGATAGGCAGGACATGTGGCACGAATGGGGAATGAAATATGTGCATGAAAGTTTCTTGTAGGAAAACCAGAGGGAAAACGTCCAGTTGGTAGACCAAGAATGAAGAGGGAGAATAACATTAACCATGATTTGAAGGAAGTAGATTACACGGGGAATGATTGGAACACATTAGCTCAGGATAGGGATGTATGTCCGCGCGACCTTCAACCTATGGGTTCGATAGTGTCAGTGAGTTAATTAGTTAAGTGGGTAAGAAAGAAAAGTAGAAAATAAGGACGTAGGGAAATAGGAGATAAGTGCAAAAAATGAAGAAAATAAGAAAATAAATAATGAATATAGCCTATACATAGTTCTATATTAGAATACCATGTATGCCTACATTTATAGACTCTTATATTATTGTTTATTTAAGTAAAATAAGTATTGACTGATTGTTGGGACGGCTTTCAAAATACTCAAGTGACCCGATGATGTGAATCACTTCACGCCTTATATGATAGAATAGGTTTCGTGAGCTAGAGATTCGAGTCTGAGGAGTAAGTTGAAATCTTTCTACATGCATCTGTACAACGATTCTAGAAGATCGGCCTCTCGGACTTTCTATTCGAAAGAGATCTACACTGGCGTCCAGATGATTCTATCCTCGCATATATATATATATATATATATATATAGTCTATATATATATAGTCTAGTGGTTATGTTCGTTGCCTCTAGCCCCGATGGTCACGGGATCCAAACCGGTCGGGATAGGTGGAGTTTTGGGAAGGGAAAATCCAAAGGACAGATCCTCCTGCAGAGATTTTAAGCTGTGGGCCCTGTTTGAATACTTTTAGGCTCATAAAATCCTCAAGTCTGAATAAAAAATGCATCTTCGAGCAAAATATATCGATCTTCTTCAACTCTAAAAAAAATTTTTTTTGCTACTAGATGTCTCCTTGAAGTGATATATTAACCAAATGTCACTCGCTGACATCTGTAGAGAAATAAGCGTAACTAAATTCGTGGAGGTACTAATGACCCCGCGCCGAAAGAACAGTGTGCAATCATCACACATAAGGATACCGCCAGCGGCAGGAGAAATTATTTTAGGGGTGGATGGATTTGAGTCAAACGCGAAAATTGGTCGTGAATTAAAGTGATATAAGTGCGACGACAAGAAACTACCTTAGGCCTAAGTGAAGACGTCAGCGAGTGTGAAGAACTGAATTATAAAATAAACTGTGAAAAGACGTTCTTTTAGCAAAACGTTGTGTGTATTTACAGTGAAGTATTATCAAAGAAATAAAGAAGATTTGGAAATGTTGAGTAAAATTTGTGAAGTTAAAGAATGTCGGCTTCTGCCGATACACCGTTCTATTGCGACAGTATAGGCTACGGTAATTTCCATTAAATCAAACATTTAAAAAATCAGAAAATGGCGGTATATCTGAACTTCAGGATTCATGAGGAGCCTATTTGTAGGTATGTAGGCATAATATGAAATTTAAATGTAAGGTTATATGTAGGCCTACTCTCAAAATCATACATTTTTAGTTCCTCGATTCTATTTTTTTTTAATTCAAACTAGTTTTAGAATTGCCATGGCATCTATCTCTTCACAAGCAGACTGTCTTTTAATTATGATACCTCGTAATATGAAATTAATAAATGAGATGAATATGTCAAGGCATGTTTAAATATGTAGGCCTATCTAATATTTTAGTGTAATTCACACAAATCTTTAGGCGGTTCCTTGGCGCAAGCCATTAGATGCTCATCTCTCACCGCTTGGGTCTCAAGATCCAGTCTCGGTCACTCCATGTGGGGTTTGTGGTGGACGAAACGAGCTTGGGAAGGTTTTTCTCTGAGTTTCTTCTATTTTCTTCTGCAACAAATTTCATTTCACACTTTTCCATACTCTTCTCATTCATTTCGTTTCATTTTGTTTATCCGCCCTTGTGATGATGGTCGGCCGGGACCCTTGTCGTTCACAGGCCTCTATAAATATATGAGCTTCATCTCATCTCATCCCTTGAACCGACTCTGAGTTGGTCACAAGTTGAGGATGATATAATTTTGCGTACAATTATTTAAATAAAGGCCCAACATATGTATAAATATATTCATTTTAATTTTCTGTATCGGTGGTTATATGTATGTTTTTCACTAAATTAAAGTAATTTTTATATCTCACGCCAAATGGATTTAAGTTAATATAAAGGTATAACTTCCACGGAAATGAATCATAGAATACTGGCATCTAACATCAGGAAACTCTAAAATTATGATAAAATTGCGTAAATTATTTAAATGGAAATTTGATTCTTTCTCTTACATAAATTGTTTCATTTAATTAAAGTTTGCGCAACACGAGTCTTCTTGAGTCTATTCTTAGAGTGGAGCATCTTTATTTCCGGCTATTCTGATAATTATAAATTTCTTACCTATCATTACCTTTCTGATAATTAATTTAATTTCACTTTAAGATAAATTACCTTTCACTGAAAAAAAGGGGGAAACAAATAAAGCACAAGATAATATCAGAATAGTCTGCCTTCATTACCTTTCCTCATAGCTGAAAGTTTATAGAGAAAGATCTTTTTGATTTGTATTGTTTTCTTTGTAGTACGTCGCTACTAATTAAAAAAAAATTCAAACATTTGCATTTTTATAAGATAAGAGACCTACATTTTATAAGATAAGAGAACTACAATAAATAAATAAAGTATAATTAATGTCTTCATCATGAACAATGTAAATCGGTATATTATATTTTAATAAAAGGAAATCCTCATATTTAATATGATTCTTGCATACTCTATAAGAAACAAATTGGTACGTTACTAAGCATATGAACTTGAACCTATTAATAGATTTTGAATGAATAAGTTTATTTATTTCGTGATGTATTTAATTTAGGCCGTAATGTTGGTTTTTTAATACCACAGATCTTTAGTTTTACGATACTTGAGGTTTTGTACGTGCTATATATAGGCCTATATAATGTGTTATAATTGAATTTTTGACATTGAAAAATGCAAGCTTAAAATGCCTGGACAGGATTTGAACCCGGACCTCTGGATTGATATTCCAGTGCGCTAACCACTTATGCTGCCAGGCAAATCTAGTACAAACATTTATTTTTCTTATAAATAGGCTATATATATATATATATATACTCTATTAGGCCTATTATGAGATATAGCGGAAACTCGGCCTCCACTGCCACCTAGTATCTCCTATAACAAGTAAACAAATTAAAGATAATTTTACGTTATAACTGTGACGTTCTTTCGATGTTATAATTTTTTTTAGTAATTTTTCATCTCGTAATAATAGAGAAAATATATAAGAAAAATAAATGATTGTATCCAGAGGTCCGGGTTCAAATCCCATCCAGACATTTATATATATATATATATATATATATATATATCCCGAATATGCAGTGAAAAGAGTGTTTAAACGAGCAAGAAACGCACCAAGCAGATCGGAGAAGAAAGAGCAGACCTTAGGCACTGCCTTCTTACCGTATGTGCAAGGGACTACGGATAAAATAAGCCGAGTACTACAAAAACCTCAGATTAAAACTATATTTTACTCGGAAAACATCATCTCCAACTTACTCACGTGTGCTAAAGATAAAATACCTCTAGAATCACAAGGCATCTACGAGATTCCTTGCACCTCATGCGAACAAACATATATAGGACTTACCAACAGACGAATTTCCTGCCGAATACAAGAACATAAGGCTGCAATAAATCGTCAAGAACCTACATCAACTCTGGTGCAACATATGAAACAGAAGGGTCCACAAGATCGACCTCACAGGATCTAGAACGTTGGCTAAAATAGATAATGAAAAATCAAGAATCTATAGAGAAGCAATAGAGATTGAGAAAAGGCCACATTCTATGAACACCCGAGATGATGCCCAATGATTACCATCTATATGGAAAACTGCTCTCGCTGTCCATCATGTCATCCCCAGAAAAGTGAAGAAGATATGAAGAAAACCACGGTTGGGCAACATAGAGCGTAGTCGACGCTTGGATGGGTGTACGGCTTCCGAAACGAACCACACTGAAAAATGAAAGTGTTTTACTACATAAGAACTAAACCTTGGACGGGTGTACGGTTTCGGAAACGGACCACACTGAAAACTGAAGGTGTTTAACTACATAAGAACTAAACCTTGGATGGGTGTACGTCTTCGGAAACGGACCACAGCGAAAACTCTGTGTGTTTAATTATATAAGACCTAAAGCTGTGTTTTTCAAGTCGACCACTCTATCTACTCGGATCAAACTTACACTGTACAAAGCTGTCATTCGCAGCATGTTGCTGTATGGAAGTGAAGCTTGGAGCATCCTCGCTGCTTACAACAAAAAGAAAGTTCAGATCATACAAAATAAATGCCTCAAAATTATCTTTTCGGCCCCGTTATACACGAGGATCGCAGAGCTTCACAACCTAGCACAGATGTCCTATATTGCGACTACAATTGGAGAAAAAGTAAATGACATGTATCATGCTATTTCAAATCATGACAACCCAATTGTTCGTAATGTAGGGCATATGCTACAGCGATGTGCTGTTCACCGAAGCATATTCCCTCGGAATATGAGATGAGTACTATAAAACAGCCAAAGTGACCTGGCTCACTCCGTGTCGCTGGCTTTCGGACTCTCTGCTTGTCTGGCGGCACGACTTTGGATAGTGGAACACCTCATCTCTACCCAATACTACTTCAACACATAAGCAAAATATCAACGTCCTAATAATGGAACCGAACTAGTGAGTGAACCCTATATTGATAAACACTAGGGAATTTGGCTGTCATGGGGCCAATGTAGCTCCAGAGCAGCACCCTGGGCGATGCACAGTCATTGCCATCACTCAGCAGCAGCAGCAGCAACTCGAACTTATCATTCCTTGATAGTGGCATGTGGGATCATGCCGAAACGTCGAAATCAGTGGCCAGAGGCCGAACTTGAATCCAAGACGCGGAAAACCCAACAAAACTTTCTTATTTATATATATATATATATATATATATAATACATCGATAAAGCGTCACTGCTATAAAGTAAAAATGTTCTCTTTAATTTGCTTACTTGTTATGGTCAGCTACTAGATGGCAGTGAAGACTGAGTTCTCGCAACATCTAGTAATAATGGGGAATATAATACATATATAAGAAAAATAAATGCTTGAATTGGATTCGCCCTGGTGGTGTAATGGATATCACACTGAGGTACAGACTCAGATATCCGGGTTCGAATCCCGTCCAGGCATTTATTTTTCTTATCATACTATATATATATATATATAGATTTATAATATCTATATATATACAAGCGTTACTGCTATAAAGTAAATATTCTCTTTAAAAATTTGCTTAACTGTTATGTTAGCCGCGAGATGGCAGTTGGAACAAATTTCCGCTACCTCTTGTGTGAATTGAGAATACTACATGTATAAGAAAATTGTATGCTTGTATTGGAATTCTTGGGTAGCTCAGTTGGTTATAGCGCTAAAGGTACAGACTTTAGAGACTCGAGTTCAAATCCCGACTCAAGCATTCTTTTTTCTTTTCATATCATATATATATATATATATATACACACACACACACACACATGATATGGGAATTTCCTACTCAGTAATTTTAAGCTCTAAATCCGGTAATATCCGATAAGATTGATGACTAAAATCACGTTTATAACATGATGCCGGTGGCGGTAGCTTAACTTCTAAAAGGATCATTCATGCCGAGCAGGTTGAAGACGATAAGCTAGATGAGAAAATTACCTTGCTCGAAGGAGTGACGATCTTTCACAGCAAAACCAAAAGGAATACCATTAGTTTCAGCTAAACATGAGGTTAAACGCACAAAATATATTCATTAAGAAACGCGGACATGGGTTCCATGGGGTAACATTTTTCGGATATAAAAGAGTCCCCCATTCGGATCTCTGGGCGGCGACTTGTTAAGGAAATCCATGCCAAAAGCTTAAACTAGGGACATGTTCCTAGGAACATGGGATGTTAGGATATTATATAGTAGTGGGGAATTAGAAATATTAACATGAAAATTAGATAAATCTCCCAGCATATAGTCGCTCTGCAGGAAGCCTGATTGCCAATAGAATGTAGCCATAAATCAGGAAGCTTTACATCATACTACTATAGGAGTACAGCGAGACCAGAATTCTGAACGGGTTCTTTAATCCGAAGGAAGACCCTCACCGCTATACGAGTTATTAGAGATAGGGTAACATACTTAAATCTAAAGAGTGTGCTTGTGTGTGTGTACGTTTCTAATGCTATCCACTGCTCTTAACGTGCTTAGGGTTCCGCGCTGGGCGGATAAACGGCATTAATGTGGTTTATTTACGCACTACTTCGGCAGACCACTTTTCTTAGATTATGTATTCTTATATTGTGTACAGAGATGAGTGTAATATGAGAGTATATTTTTGTGTTTGTATAGTGTAAAGTGTGCCATATGAGGGATGGTGATTAAGAGAAGGGAGAAGGTGAAAACCCGGCGCCGCGCCGGCATGTAGCCTATAATGATAAATTTAAAGACGAGTTGAAAAATTAGAATGCGTATTTTATAAGATTTCGTGATAAGATAGGGAAATTATCTTAGAAGATTTTAATACAAAAGTGGAGCGGGAAGACGTATTCAAGCCAACAATAAGCGAATTCATTCTTCATTAAGATAATAAAGACAATGTGGTTAGAATAATCGCCTTATCACATCAAATAATCATATTTCCAAGAGTACAACATTCCAGCACAAGGACAATCATAAGTATACCTGGACATCTCCAAATCGTGAAACGGGAAACCAGATGGATAATGTTTTAGTAGATAAAAGTATAACCAACGTCAGGTAATTCAAATTACACTGAGCAACAAAAAAGAAACTTATTTTTGTCTCAGAAAGAAAAATATGAATTCAAATATGATATCGGGTTTTCTCCATCACGTAAGGTTTCCGAGAGACAGGCATTTATAATTATTTCAAACACTTTAATATTTTCTACATTCGTAACTACACAATATTCGAACATTCGGGCTTACCTAGAAAGTAAGAAATGACGATTTTCTGCTATATTTCACCTGTGGAGCATCCCTCTTGATGGTCAAACAATAATCGGCCAGCATATTAGGATTCTTTTTGCCTTGATATCTCTTTTCCATAGCTGAAATCTCCTGATGAAAGCGTTCCCCGTGCTCATCGCTCACTGCGCCAAGATTTTCCGGGAAAAAATCTAGGTTTATTAAAAAATAATTATTTAAATCCATTAATTGAAATTGAAATAAAAAAACTGTGGGCGATGGAGAAATTCCGAATACATATTTGAAAACACAATAAAAAACTGCATTAAGTACAACTATTGGTACTCATGAGACAAAAATCATGTTGACCAGTGTTATCATTTGGTCAGGGTGAAAACACTAATTAACCAGGTTTTTGCCACATGCTTGAAAATATATGTATCAGATAAAGTATTATGTGCTATTTACGAATATGAATATGAAAATGTTCCATTACCCTCAAATGTTTAGGAAATCACTAAAATATTATATATATATATATATATATATATATATATATATATATATATGGAAAAATATGAAAGAAGTGAAGTTAGTATACATAAATTATTATAATTATTAATTATTAACGAATTGCGGAGCTTTATTACCTTTCTTAGAGTCAGTTTGCACAACAATTTGTCCATTCTTATATGCCTGAAGATCCGTAGGGATTTGTGGTACTTTTCGAGGAAGAGAGTAGTGAAATTTATTACTTTATTGCTGTAAGTACTCGGCCGAAAGGAAATGACTGAATATGGGGTGAGGTGGGATTTGAACATGAAAAGTTCAAATTTTAGCTTTAATTTGAGTTTGGCAATGTCTCTGAAAAAAGTTTTTAAGTAATTTTTGCTTCCTACAGTTTTAACTGTCACTGCAATGAAAAAAATATGCCGGGCTTGTGTTAATTCGCCAAATAATTTCTGTTACGTGTGTGGACAATTTACTATTAAAAATCAACATAAATCTTTTAGCAGAAACATTAAAAGAGACGCATTACAGGGAATATTCATTGACCCCCAAATTCGAAGACTTGTACATGATGATACCTTTGAGAGAGAGAGAGAGCATCATGGAAGGTCTTATGTGAGGTAGTGAATGGGTTTCTGGGAAATAATAAAGCAGAAAATGATGATCGACAGTTGGTTCAAGGACTTCTGGAGAGTTACCAAAAACTTTGATGCAGAATGTCTCTGAAAATTAATTTTCTCCATTCGCACCTGGAATTTTTCCCTGAGAATTTGGTTTCTGTCAGTGACGAACAAGGAAACGATTTCATCAGGACATTTCAGAAAATGGAGCAGAGATATCAAGATAGATGGGATCCTCACATGATGAGCGACTATTGCTGGTTTTTAGTTAGGGAAACTGACACACACTACAAGGGGAAGAATTAACTGTAAGTCTTATTTAATTTAATTTTAAAAGTAGCTGTCACATTTTTAATCCATATTACCTGCATGTTGTAGTTAATAACTAGTACTACAAATGGGTTTTGACTATTAATTCTTAGGATTTCTTAATTCCAAATCACAATTTCAAATTGTTTAGTTTATAGCAAAAATAACAATTTTATTACATTTTTCTGAAGATGAAAGTCAATTTGTCAATAGTAGCATCAATGTATTCGTTTTATAATTCCTCATATGTAAACTTATGACATTTTATAACGTAATTCCATAATTAAATTAATTATAGCTGTGAAATGTTTACAATTATGTTTAAATTAAACTAGATTTTCTGTCATTTTTGCTAGAATCGAACTCAGTTCTGTCACATGAAAACGTTACGTGTTACGGACTTTTTACTGTCATTTTCGTGTTCAGGAGACCTGATTTATATAAAATGACGTGTTTTTGCCCATGTGGCATATAAAAAGTTGAAATTTGTTGACTAGTGAAATTAGAGAAAGATTATCGCATATAAGAGGTACAAACGCTAAATATGATTCTGAAAATTTTGAATTAAAACATTGAGAAACGATTAATAGTGACAAAAATATCAGGTAAAAATTGAAAGATATAATTTAAATACCGGAATGTTCAGATGAAAACGTGGCAGCCGAAGAAGAAACTAATATAAATTGGGAATGGGAGACCATAAGAGATACTATTAAATTGTCAGCATCAGAAAACGTAGAAGACTATCATGCGGGAACAGCAAAACTATGGGAATTCCTCAACAAGTCGAAATTATGATCCGATTATGCTGGTATATTTCGTCAAATCTTAAGTTGGAGAAATTCGATTTCTTATGTCAGCTTATTTAAATGTGACGAACTGCAGTGAAACAAACCATGCATACTCGTCAGTTACTACCTACTGCGTTTTTTGTATAATTTGGCAAACAATTTAAGTAAGTTCTACTGGTTCAATTTTCCATTGCTTTATTTAAAACACGCATTTTCAATTTAAGAGTTAATTAAATTGTACTATGTATAGGCACAGACAATGCAAACATGGTTGTAATTAATGAAATGTTTTAATTTCGGATTTCAGGTAAACCCCGGCTCTTAATTGTCGAATTTCGTTGAGTTTTCGAAAAGACCTTCCTCGTTTTATTTCAATAGCGTTTACTGAGTTTCGTTGCGAAAAATCGAAATTTGACACTGCTAGAGTGATTTTCAAATTTTCATTTCAGGTGAACTTACTCCTGATGGTCCGATTTTGCTGGTTGACGAACTCGACCTTACTTTTATAATTGATTTCTATATGCATAATTTGGTTCCGAAAAAAATTGTTATAATAGCCAAATAAAATAGTTTAGAACACTTGGGTAATACCAGACAGGAAACCACTAAGTTTTTAAAGAGTTAAAAAGTGGGAATATTTGAGTGAGAAAATTAATTATCTCCAAATCAAAGCAACAAATAAGAACATTAGAGAATTATATCAGGGCACTATGATAGAAGGAACTTCAGGTAAGAACAAATATAATTAGGAATGGGCTTTTGATTGAATATTTCAGGATTATATTAAATAAATGGAACACATTCTTCAGTCAGCTATTAAATGTACATGTAGAACAGAATATTTAAGAGGATGATTTACAGACAGCAGACGTGTTAGACACATAGCCAAGCGCATTAGAGGTTCAAGTAGCGATAGAAAAATTAAAAGTTTACAAAGCATTGGGTATAGATGAAAATTTTATGGGCAATATACAACAGTAGATTAATATGATTTGGGACAAAGAGATTCTTCCAAATTGGAAATAATCGATTATCGTAACAATATATATACGAAAGGAGATAAAATTAATTGCAACATCTACAGGAGCATTTCATTACTTTCAACTGAGTATAAAATTCTAACAAATATCCTGGATTATTTCTAACATTGACGAATCCTAATAGATGATCATCAATGTGAAATTAGAGGAAATAGGTCTACAATAAATAATAGTTTTAGTAAAGACAGATAAATGGGGATATGATGACATTGTACAACTACACATATACTTCAAAAAGGAATACGATTAAATTTAAAATGAGCAGTTATATAGTATCCTGCTAGAGTTTGGAATTCCTAAAAAGTTCGTTAGAGTCATTTGAATGTGTATAAAAGCTACAAAGGACAATGTGCGGGTAGGCAAACAATTTTCAGATACATTTGAAATTCACAATAAGTTAAAGCAAGGAGATGCGCTTTCTCCCCTGCTTTCAAATTTTGTACTAGAACTTGCCATCAAATCATTAGACGATAAAGAAGGCGTAGGCCCTATACCTCTAAATGGTATTAATAAGATGTTGATATATGCTGAAGATGTGTTATTAGACGATAGCGAGGAGATACTAGAAGCCAACACACGTAAATAACAGTAAATATACTTGTATGGTCACACATAGAAATACATTATATAATGGACAGTTAATGACACATGACGAACATTTTGAATATGTGGCTAAATTCAAATAGATACCTACGAACATCAATAAAATTATAAATAGATATAGATTCAGAAAGAAATTAAAAATAAGCTCAACTTTGGAAACGCACACTATTGTTCATTACAGGGATTCTTAATACCCCATATTCTCTAAAAGAAGTTAAAATAAAAATATATAGGCTAAAACATTTATTCTTCCAGTTATAACTTATTATATGGATGCGAAACGTGGTGACTTACTTTAAAGGAGAGATTATTTGAGAATAAAGTCCTTACGGAAATTTTGGACCAAAAAGGAACGAACAGACAGATGTATGGAGAAGACTACATAACAGTGAGCAACATGATCTTTTGGAAAACCATATATAATAAGAACAGTTATGTCTCAAATACCATGACGGGCAGGGCATATGGCAAGAATATGGAATGGAAGAGATTCTTTTAAACTTCTTATGGGAAAACTAGATGGAAACCGACCAGTTGGTAGACCAAGAATAAGGTGGGGGTATAACATTAACCTTCTTCTTCTTCATCACGGTTTAGGCTTATTTACTAGCCTGTTCCGGCTCAAAATTGCTGCTTTTCCATCTTTTCCTTGGTCTTCCCAAACTTCTTCTTCCTCGTGGTGAATAGCTGTATGCTGCTTTAGGTATTCTATTCTCAAATCCTTGCCAAGTGTTCTTTCCAGTTTGTTCTGTATTCCACTATTATTGTGTTTAATTCCTCTAATTTTAGTTGTTGTCTTATTTCTGTGTTATGTTTTTTGTCTGTTCTTTGATATCCTGCTATTGGTCTGAGGAATTTCATTTCAGCAGCTTGTATTCTGGCAGATTGTTGTGTTATCACTGTCCATGTTTCGGATCCGTAAGTAATAATAGGCACCGCCATTGTCTTGTATAATTTCATTATAGAGTCTTTCCTGGCTTTATTTTTCAAAGTTCTTTTTAGTGTTCCTGTTATATAATTAAACTTATTTAGTTTGTTATTTATATCTGTTTCCGCTGTGTATGATATTTCGCAACCTAGGAAGTTTTATCTTACCACTTGTTCTATTGGTTTATTTCCTAATATTATCTTTGTCCGAACTGGATGAGCGCCCTTGAAAACCATTGTTTTTTATTTTTCTGATGATATTTCCATATTGTATTTTTTTATATTTCATTTAGTTCATATAGCATTCTTTGTAGTTCGTCCTCTGCTTTTGCTATTATAATCTGGTCATCTGCAAATGCTACTGTTTTTATTACTATATTTCCTAAGTTAATTTCTCCAGTCGTCATTTGCTTCCATGATCTTATCATGTCAAAATAAATGTTAAAAAGAGTGGTTGATGGTGGACAACCTTTTCTAACTCCTCCTGTTATATGTATTGGTTCCTTTTGATTTTGTTTTATTTTTGTTTTTTCATACATTTTCTTCATTACTGCTAACAAATGTAGTAGAATTCCTTTTTCACTTAATATGTTCCATAATTTTGGTTTAGACACTTTATCAAAGGCCTTCTTATAAAAGAGGATGTGCCTCTCTATATAACATTAACCATGAATTATAAAAAGGGAATGAGACTACAGAAAAAAAACTGAAAAGATGCCTACTTCTGATTAAAGTAAGATTCAAGGCTATGACAGACATAAAAGAGATTATCTCAAATTCAATTGACATCGCAATGTGTTATCTTCAATCTAATTGAATGGACAGACCTTCCTCTTGAATTAAGTTTCAAAGATTCAACAAACACCGGTTTGTTACGGAGTGTGCCGTTGTAACTTACATAGGTTGAATGTCGAGGTCAGTGTCAAGATAAGACCTCAGAGGTGAAAGTGTTTGAAGGGGAAAGCAAGAACTCTTCACACGAATTCCCTTTTCTAAGCTCTTCATGCTAATGGACACTTCTACTGTATGACACAAGAAACAAGTTGGGTATTTACATGTCAAAACATAGTTTTGCAGAAACTAATAACACATAAATATTTACTAGAGAGAAATTCTTTATAATTTTGTCGCATTGACAGTCATCGTAAACTTGTTTACGAAAATCCAAATATGAATCCTCAAATAGGGAGTAATTTACATGGCTAAGTTGTTATACAAACATCCAAACAACAAACCAACTGATTTCTTCAGCCGCGCCCAAAAACGCTTAGGCCTCCTTAAATCAGGGTAAGGCAGAAATTCGCTCTGTGAGTTCACATATAATAACTAACTGGCACTATCGAAACCGTGGTTCATAGTAGCGCCGATATAAGCTCTCCATACATCCCTAACTTGAGATAATTTTTACAATCATTCCCTGTATAATTTACTTCCCTCAAATCATAGTTAATGTTATTCTTCCACCTCATTCTTTGTCTACCCTCTGGGCGTTTTCCCTCTGGTTTTACTACAAGAAGCTTCCATGCACCTCTTTCATTCCCCATTCGTGCCACATGTCCAGCCCATCGCACTATCGAGACTTAACTGTTCTTATTATATCTAGCTGCCTATAAAGACCATATAGCTCATTGGTTCACATATACTGCTTTTGCGAAATATTGTTTCCCTAAACTACAAAAGATCAGGAGGCGTGGTATGAAAGATTGGGTGTGTCGAACAGTCATACTACAGTGTTTTAAAGATTAATTTTTCGAGTTTTGCAGATGTTATCTGAGACTATTTAACTCATGTCTCAAATGGCAGTCAATGACCAATCATATTTCAGTGAATTTTTATTTACAACCAATCACAGTCGTTTTTCACCTCGATTTTATCAATTTAATTTTGTCATTTAAAAATCAAGCTCCTCCTTTTTAAGATTCTGAATAGGTGAGAGCATTATTTTGCAGTGACTGACTCTCTATGAAATACATTGAATATAACAATTTATATATTAAGATGTAAGAATTCTAGAATGCATATGGCTACCAGATTTTATATATAGTGCACAAATGTAACCAGATAGTGCTTGTGGGATATAGTATAAAAACATTTGTAACAATTGATTAAACCACAAAAAGAAAAAGAAACCACACTTTGCACTTTCTTAAACGTATTATTTTCCTGGTATTTACGTTCCAGAAAAATATAATTGGCATATTTACATCATAGGACATGAAAAATTAATTAATAACCTATAATGTTGGTTATAAACAGTTTGGTGTGTTTCATTTTTTCTCCACTAAGGTGCATTCTTACAATCTTGCCATCCTTTGGCAATAAATAATATGATCTGTTGCAGTAATGAACAAGTGAAACATAACGAACGTTTCTAATTTGTTCTCAAACATCGCCATTTACATTAAATATACAAATATTTTAAAATAACTATATTTAAATAATGATTTGTGAGTAAATAGCTTAATTTTATTCCTTAATTAGTCCTAACAAATGCCACTCTTGATTTCCAAATTCTCTAGATAAATTCCCTCCTCACTTCGTGACATCGTGAATTTATCGATAATTTGGAAATCACTCGTGGCATTACTTATGGAAATTTATTGAAAATAAAACTACCTAATTATTGTGAAGAGATTGTGATGTCCACCATTCTTTATTTAGATATATAGGATTTATTTTTATTCTCTTCCTCGTATATTAACTGTAACATGAGGTAATCATGTGGCACGTAGGTGTAGGATGGAGTATTAATAAAGAAAGAAAAAGGACGTTAAAACGCATAAAATATTATGTGAGAGTAGGCGCGACATGGTCTATTACCGGTCGGGGGCAGCCCAGCAGTAGAGCAAGTAATTTATTGTTGGACTCAGAAAACTTGCGTCATGTTTCCATTAATCGAAGTTCCCACAGCAGTGTGCGCTCTTACAACATAATATTAACGATACTGTAACTTGCATCACTGTACCACTGATCTTATGACCGCTTTACATTCCTTAGGCCTATTCCTAATACAATTGGAGATCAGATAGTTCACTAGATATGGAGTTCAATACTCAGACAATCCGTTATTCGATGTGTAGCTCTTAAAAGGCTGTACTAGTAACAAAAATAGCAATGTATTAATTACCCAGTAGATATTTTATCTTGCTCTGTGTCCAATTTCTTTGAAATAATAAAATTAATTTGTGTTTCGAGCGAGTTCGCTAAGATCAGTTATTCACGGATTCTCAAATTAATCTTATTGTAATAAACCTTATATTTGTAATAAATAAATAAATAAATAAATACATATATATATAAATAAATAAATAAATAAATAAATAAATAAATATATACCACACACACACACAGAGCGTTGCAAAAAAACACCGACAACGGAGGTGAGTATATTGAGACATGTTTGATAATTTTTAATAAGGTACCAATGTCACACTATGACTAGTTCATTATGTCTTAACATTAATGTTAGTTGGAAGGATTTGAAGACTCATTACTTGACAACACCTCTCAGGTACATCACCTGTGAGAGTGACTTCGCAACGAAATGTGGCTGCAACATGACGGCTCTCCAGCTCACTTCCATGCCGATGTGACGAGACATTTGAATACCAGGTATCCAAGTCGAGAGGGATCAGTCCTATGGCCTCCGAGATCACCTCATCTTAACCCTCTCGACTATTTTTTCTGGGGCGACATAAAACAGTCCAATGGAGTCAGACATGGAGCTTATAGCCCGAATCCTCGCTGCTACAGGAATAAATCAAACGAGGTCAGGCGTATTTGAACGTGTGCGCCAATCACTACACCGCTGATGTACGCTCTGCAATGAAATGGGAGGTGGATATTTTGAAACTTGATGTGACTGTGAAAGTATTGTCAAGTATTGAGTCTTCAAATCCAACTAGCGGAACTCTTGAAACATAATTAACTAGTCATAGTGTGAAAACGCATCAACGGAACTCTTGGGAAGTTAGCTACTCATAGTGTGAAAACGCATCATTTCCGGACATGGGTACCTTATTAAAAATGATCAACATATCTCAATATACCACCTCACCTACGTTGTCGGTGCTTTTTGCAACACCCTGTACACATACATGCCTAGGATTTATTTCATACAACATCCTCCGTTACATGACAATATTACACGCACTGAGTATTTTAGTACCACATTTGCCTTTTTCTTCTATGCTCATCTGTCTAAAATACCATATATATTTATTAATGCACTAGGATATTATTTACACTTATATTAAAAGTTATTTTCTAAGATTTTTTAAATGTTAAATGTATATTACTTATTCCACTTTCACTTTCACCTACGATATCTAATTTATATTTATTATATATCTATTTTGTAATTTAAGTTACAATGCACAATATAATTTACACTCTTTACATGTTTGTATCTAGGAAGTTGTATCTATGTTGTATTGTAGAGTACTGAAGTCTATTTCTATTATGAATTCTGTAAATATATTTAAGTGAGTCCTTAGAAGATCTGGTTTAGATGCTGGCCACATCCCTCCGGAGAGTCTATATTCTAGTCGACCACTTTGAGGCTGTAGATTTATGCAGTCATAAATCAGATGGTCGACCGTCTTGTTGTTCTGCTCCGCAAGGACACGCTGGACTGTCGGTTAGGGCGAATCTATGGAGATAGGCTCTTGAGAACTCGTACCCAGTTACCATCGCTGTGAATTCGATGGTTGCTGGGAGTTTTGTTCTCAATCTTCCTCTCACCGAAGGGAGAAAGGATATGAAAGCAATTATCTCTTGCAGAATTTTTCCACTGGACTTGCCTTTTAGAATTCCTTTCTCTGTTTCACCTGTAAATACTGTTTGTTTAGGTATTGGATCATATACAATTTGTCCATTTTCATTTTTCGCTGCTGCTTGTGGTTAATTTGTCAGCCATTTCGTTTTCTACTATACCAGCATGAACGATGATCCAGCGAAAAAGATTACTCATTCTTATTTTTCAAGCTCCATGATTTCGAGTTTTATTTTCTCTATAATTATTGAGTAATTAAAGTTATTATTTATCGAATAAAGGGTTGTTTGGCTCTCTAAATATATGGCCATCTTCTTTTCAGCTTCGACTTCTGAAGGAATGTGTATCATGGAACAATATGCATCTTCATTTGCCAATACATTGCATTTCTCCGATATAGTCTACATACAATATTGTATAGTTGGCATCAAATAAAGCTATAATATCGATACTGTAAAAATTAATATTAAAATTCCGTTGAGGTAAATAGTCAGAAAGTAAAATATTAAAATATTTTCCTGGCAGGTGGCGTTAACTAGGTTTTGTTTTATCTTTTAAGAACTGTAGACCGACGACACTGCAAGGTCGCTAATGTCAAAAGCGTCGTCAAACAACAACAACCTATAGTAGTACACATCCTTCTGCTGAAGATGAAAGCCGGTTTCCGAAAGGCCTACAGTTATTTTTTTTAATCCAGTTGAGGACGACGGTACCTGGCTACTTTAATATTTTGCTTTGTGAAACCTGTATTATTCATATTGCCCTATCATTTATTTAAATAACACATTACATCTACGATACCGTACTTAGCAGGGAAAGTACCTTGATTGGCATTGTAGTGCCCTATAATGAGCACAGGTTAACTGAAACCGGAGTATGCATGCGATGTGACGGCGCAAGACAGCAACGCAGCCTAGTGCGCAGCTGCGGTGCATGGTTCTATGTATAATATACCTCATTTCCCAACAAACTAAAGTACTTTCTCCTCAAAGAGCACCTAGTAGGCAACTAAGGTATTACTTAAATACAAAAGACCGATTAAACGTTGCTCAGAGGCTTTTAGGCTGAGATTATTTTATGTGCCCAAACATCTTCAAATCGGGATCCCCCTCCCGGAGTACTTGTCCCTTGGATTTTTCCATCCTAAAATATCCAACTATCACGGCCGGGTTTGAAACCGCGACCTCGGGGCTAGAGGTAAATTATATTAGAAAATGAATTTTTTTTAAAGTATTGATCAACGAGTCAGTTATTAAAAAATTATATTTAACATATTTATTCAATTTTAACAGTATTGTAAAGGACCATAGTTTAAAAGACTAAAAAAATATTTAACTTATTAGGCCTATTATTATTATTATTAGAATTATTATTGTTATATTATTTATTATTATTAATATTATTATTATTATCATCATCATTATCACTATCATGACAACTAAGATTATATTTATTTCATTCAATGTCTCATTTCGATACTTTACTGTTTTACAAAGAGCCTGGAAAATGTATTACAGTATATTGTACTATTAAAATAAAGTACCCCCTCAGGGGTCCTCATCTAGGGGATATGTGGATGGCGACCACAAGGTGCCCAAGCTGAGCAAAACATTTCTTCCACTTACTTGTGTTTTGCACTCTTTTAACTTTACTATCTAACCTCTCTTGTTTAACTCTTGTTTTTTCGACCCCGATGCTATTAGGGCATCCGAGGGCTAGGGAGTCTTTCCTTTCTTCCATTTCTTCTTTCCTTTATTTTCTTTTCTTCTCCAGAAAAGCCTGACCAGAGGCTATAAGATGGCAGCCCCATCACCTGGTCTTGCCTTCCTTTGGCCAGCAACCAATCGAAGGGACTATTATTATGCTTTCAAATCTTATACGAGAATTTCCCGGAAGGCCATCCTATGAAACGCTGGAGGGAAAATTTTCTATAGGATCGTAACAGGCCTTGGCCTAATACTTGGAAGGCAGAAGAAGAAGAAGAAATAAAGTACGCCACTGTCACCAACAGATGAATAAACAATGACAAACAAAATCAGTAATTCTACAAGTGAGTGAGCTAAAAATTGTTTGTTTATTAAGTTGTAAATTATTGTATAGTAAATAAATGAAACTATTCAATATACATTTTCTTTATTTACTTGTAAATTATATTATTATATTTTTAAAGTTGGTAGAATTCGAGCATTTTCAATAAAATGTTCATGAACATTATTATTACGAAATGTATGTGGCATAATAATTTATAACTGAAATAAACTAATTTTTAACTTTTGATTATTATAATATATTAGAACACAACACCTCTACACAATAACATAAAGATTAGAAAACAATTTGTGGTCCATAATTTATTATTCAGTTAAACTGCCCATCACAAAAATCAATGGAATATTGCTTCTTTCAATTATTGTGAAAGTCGTATCCTGCGACTGCTCTGATTGTAAAATTTCAACAAAATGTCCACCGCTTTTGATCGTTTAGAGCATGTAATAAAGCTTCATGTATAATTAGTAATACTTTTATTATGAAATACAATTCAAACTACAAAATTATAAAGCTTGTCAAACAGAACCTCATATTAATTTGTTTTACATAATTCGCTGTTATCCAAGAACAGAATTTGTATCTTTTCTTAGATTTACTTCGCATTTATTCTGCCATGACTTCATTATATTTTCATTTATTTTTTGTATACTAGTCCGAAACATTTGTCTAAGTATCTCTCCATTATTAATACGAGGCTTATAAGAATTCTTGAACGGCATGCGTTACAAATAAGATGAGAGAAGTTGCTCTACTCAAATGCTATGTGGACAGTATTGAATGATCCATCCATCCATCCATCCATCCATAGTAATTCTGCCTGAAGGCAGGTCCTTCACTGCAATCATAGCAATTTCATGCTATGTTTGCAGCTTTACTAGGGAATTGTAGGTGTGGTAGCTTCCCGTTGCTTTCCACACAGGTGAAGGATGATGATGATGATAATGATAAGGATAATGATGGCCATATGAATTCGGGGACCGTTTATGGGCCTTAAAGTTTTCCTGACATTTGTTTTACAGGTGAGGAAAAATCCCGATAAAAAACCTCACCCAGAAAAACTGCCCCGACCGGGGATCGAACCCGGGCCCGCTGCGTGACAAGGCAGCACGCTACCTCGAGACCACAGCGGTGGACTATTGAATGATTATGAGGTTAGATAAAAAATAAAGGAAATATGCCCCAATTTCTTGAAAATTGGGTTTATGATTAAATAAATTGTCCTAACCGGACACTGACTATGTGAATAATGGAACCAGCTAGCTTATAAAGAACGATATATTTGACCACTGAGAAATAGCATATGTATAGAATTCTTCCTGAAAAAATATTTGAAAAATCATATGGAACGAAGAAGAAAAATAAACTTTCACCCGAATATTCATCGAACAGACACACTTGAAGCTAGATGTTGACAACTCTCGAATTAACAGTACATATATACGTATTTACTGCCTTGTCCTCCACTTAGCAAGACATGGTTCCACTTTGACTTTCTCAGAAGAAACTTGTCTCTAATTTAGCGCAGCGGGTGGGTCTTGTGCTTTATATTGTCTGTCAATTTGTCGCTTAGTGCTAAATAGTCTTCGCTCTGTCATACAAAGTAATTTTAATAAACATAAGCAAACTCAACTTCAAGTTCTTAATTACAAAGAATATTTACTGAATGAAGACGCAAAGGTCATCCATACTTTAATTCTTAGTTAAATATTCAACCATAAGTTACAGTTCCCGAGAGCTTGTTACAAATAATGTTAAATGAGTAGGTAGGTTTATGTAAGCTGTTACTAATTTCCAAATACACGCATTTGGGTGTTTTGATGGAGGAAATAGTTCCGTATTGAAGTAAATCAAATTTACCTTTTAATTACGCCAAAGAGTTTTCCTCGGTATTCTACGATTCTTTAAATATTCAGGCGACATTCTGCCGGATAACTAGAAAAGAATGTGATGGTTTATTGACATTTGCTCGAGATGTGGCACATTTTCCACTAGTGCATCAGCACTAAAGTTAGGTACTTGGGGAAATTCGCTAGTATGTCAGATTCTACAGAGAAGATAAATCAGGCGGGTTTAGACATTAACCTTTGTTTATGTAGGTTGTTTATTGTGAAATAGAAGAATAGAAATTTTGATTGTTTTCATTATTACAGCACACCAATATAGTGACTTACGGACATGTGTAGCTAATGTCAAAATACAATCTATTCGCAGTAGAAAGATGAAATTTTATTGGTCAGTTATGAAAACTTTGTCTGTAAAGACAGAATTATTTTGCAAACGTATCTTATTTATTTATTTTTTGTAAAAGGAAAGGTTTCTATCTTGACACTAATCAAAGTTAGAACATTCAAATAAAAAAAAGTAAAAAAATATGTTTTGAAAAAAATTTTAATTGATTCAACATGTTTCGTCTGTCTGATTATAATAACTATTTAACTAATGCACAAATGCTAGTCAATGACCAATCACGTTTCAATGAATGTTGTTTTACAACCAATGAAAGTCGTGTTTCGCCTCGCTCTTTATCGATTTCTCTTTATCAGCTCCTGCTTTTGTTATAAAGAAAGCTCCTCCTTTTTAATGTTTTGAACAGGTCAAAGCATTATTTTTCTCCAACAAATGCACTGAATATAGCAAATAATGAAAAGATTCCTTGATTTTACTGAGTTTTTACTAAAAATTAAATGAACAACCCGTAATGTTGATTATGATATATAGTTTGATGTGTTTCATTATTTCTCCACTTGGGTGCACTCTTACAATATAGCGATCTTATTTGGCAATAAATAATATGATCAAGCAGGCAGTGAATGAGCATAACCTCACATTTCTGATTTGTTTTCAAACATCGCCGTTTACATTAAATATATAAATATTTTAAAATAACTATAGTTTAAAAAAAATGATTGTGAGTAATCAGATTAATTTTATTCGTTAAATAGTCCTAACAAATGCCACTCTTGATTTCCAAATTCTCTACATAAATTCACTCCTCACTTCGTGAGTCGTGAATTTATCGATAATTTGGAAATCACTCGTGGCATTACTTATGAAAATTCTAATGCAATTAGTGCAACATATTCATAATAATTTTAATTTTAATGACTATTTAACTCATGCCCCAAATGGGAGTCAATGACCAATCACGTTTCAATGATTTCTGTTTTACAACCAATCAGAGTCGTGTTTCACCAAATATTTATCAGTGTTATAATTACCATATTAAAGAAAGCTCCTCCTTACAATATTGCGTTCCTTTGGCAATAAATAGTATGATCTGGTTGCATGTGATAAACAAATGAAGCAGTAGAAGCGTACCTATCGTTTCTCATTTGTTTTCAAACATCGCCGTTTACTTCATTAAATATATAAAATTTTAAAATAACTATAGTTAAATAATGATTTGTGAGTAAACAGCTTAATTTTATTCGTTAAATAGTCCTAACAAATGCCACTCTGATTTCCAAATTCTCTAGATAAATTCACTCCTCACTTCGTGATGTCGTGAATTTATCGATAATTGGAAATCACTCGTGGCATTACTTATGATAATACTGTATATATATATATATATATATATATATATATATATATATATCGGGAATTGAAAAAAAGAGAAAGAAACACCGATAACGGAGGTGAGTTAGTATATTGAGATATGTTCATCATTTTTAATAAGGTACCAATATCCGGAAATGATGCATTTTCACACTAAGACTAGTTAATTATGTCTCAAGATCAGTGTTAGTTTGAAGGATTTGAAGGCTTATTACTTGATAACACCTCACGCGTACGGAACCTATGATACGTGGCTTCACAAAGGAATGTGGCTGCAACTCGACGGAGCTTCAGCTCAGTTCCATGCCAATGTGAGGAGACATATGGATACCACATATCCAGGTTGATGGATTGGCAGAGGGGGACCAGTCCATGGTCTCCGAGATCACCTTATCTTAACCCTTTCCACTACATTTTGTGGGCGACATGAAACAGTCTGTTTATTACACGCCAGTAAAGTCACGTATGGATATTCTGGCCCGAATCCACGCAGCTGCAGAAACAATTCAAACGAGGCCGTGCGTATTTGAACGTGTGCGCCAATCACTATACCGCCGACGTACGCTCTGTAATGAGATGGGAGGTGAATTTTTGAAAACTTGTTAAAGTATTGTCAAGTATTGAGTCTTGAAATCCAACTAACGGAACTCTTGAGAAGTTAGCTACTCATAGTGTGAAAACGTATCATTTCCGGACATTGGTACCTTATTTAAAAAATGATCAACATATCTTCAATATACCACCTCACCTCCGTTCTCCATGTTTCTTTTGCAACTCTCTCTCTCTCTCTCCCTCTCTCTCTCTCTCTCTCTCTCTCTCTCTCTCTCTCTCTCTCTCTATATATATATATATATATATATATATATATATATATGTATATATACAATCAAAATCCGTAAATATTGCAATATTTTTCCATCTTTTTTTAAAACTATGCTGACACAATTCCCATGACCGCATTCTTTGAGGTATATTCTGCTATTCAAAATTATACATACGTCTACAACAAGCTACTTATCTTCACGCTTTCACACTTTCACCCTTACCACATGTCCACGACAGATAGGAGCTGCCGGCCAATTAGCTTCTTTTAAAATAATTGAATTTCTTTATAACTGTTCTCTCAACAGATTCATGGTTTCTCTTCTTTTTTGTTTTTATAATTTTTTTTACATTTTAGTTTAATTTGCATAAATATTTTATATTTACGTATAATTATTTTTACTTTATGTTATTATTTAATTTTCCTGTATCAATTATTTTTAACTGGTATAGTGGAAGAGAATGACTTATGTCCTTACCTCTGCTAGTTTAAATAAATAAAAATAAACTTATTTATTATTATTATTAATTATTATTATTATTATTATTATTATTATTATTATTATATTTTCAACAAAATTATATTTGTAAATTCAATAAGAATTAACTTTAAGACACATTTTTAAGTTAGATTTCGAAAAAAAAAATTTTAAAAATTAAATCTGAAAGTCAGAAACAAATAAATTTAGTAGATCGTGAGAAAACATGTAAAATTAAAGTGATCCCACTGCAGGCCTCATGACGTCTTTTGGGTAATAGGAGGTTTAAGGCACCCACTTAACTAGACAACCGGGTTGTCAGTCCTGCGTGTCGGCTGCCTTTACCCTCAGAATAAGCATCTGGTACTCATTTAATAACGCCAGAAGTTTTGAGTCAGTTAAAAAATCTTGACATCACCGGTGCTCGAACCCTCAACATCCGGCTTGAAGACTACTGCATTAAGTACTGCACAACGGCGTTTATAAGATATCATTTAACTATTCGCGATGCACAGAATTCGGTTAATTTATTTAACGACGCTCTTTAATAGCTACAGTCATCACTCATTATCTTCTCGAATGAAATCAGAGCATGAAACGATCGAGAAATTTTGCTCTTTTTTCAGGCTTGAGATTCTTTCAAGTGTCGTAAATCTACGACACCGTACCCATGGGTTTACATCCTGAAAAATCAATCGACCCCGATCGGATTTGAACCCCGCGAATCTTGGAACCACATGCGAAAATGGTAACCACTAATCCATCAGGATAGACTAAAACTATTCCGGCTCCTTTTATATAATTTTTTTTCCCCTCAATTATTTTATCTTATTTAAAAATCGTCTTGTACTATAAAAAAGCGATGTCATGTTCAGTATGCAGTATAAGTGATCCTGCTTATTCCTTTTTGTATAAATGTTTAAGCAACCCCGCAGCAGTAACATTGAAATGTTATAGGCAAGGAAGAACCATTAACACCTCTTAACTCAACTGAAATATATATTAAGGTATTGCATAATTATGTACTCATTACCGTTAATACATGTAAATAACAGTAAGTAGTAAAATAAATTATACTCTTTTATCTAATGAAATAATCGGCTGCGGTGGACTAGTGGTTATGCTCCTTGCCTTTGGTCCCAAGGTCCCAAGGGTCGCCGGGGTCGGTGGATTCTTTTTAGGATGAAAAAATCCAAGGAGCAAGTCCTCCGAGAGGGACTTTAAGCCGTGGGTCCCGAGTCTGAAGATTTTCAGGCTCGTAAAAAATCCTTAAGCCTGAATGAAAAGGCCTCTAAGCAAAATTTACCTAATTTTCCCGTCCTAGTACTACCTTGGTTTCCTAGATGCCAGTATGAGGCGAAACGCTGACCATGGACCACTCAAAATGACATCTATACGAAAACAAGTGTAACTAAATTAGTATGGTTCAAATTCTTCCCTGTAGGGGAGAGCGCCTAAATCGCTGTTAAGGGAAACATGGGCTTACAAGATACAAGAAGATCTAGTGAAATTTAATATAATGTTCAGTTTAATGAAGATAATAATACGATGAAACACATAGAAACTTATAAGATAAAAGTTAAAAATTAAAATGTACCTGTTGGCTAATGCCGTCGTCCTCAACTTTATCAATATGGTGTACATAAAGTTGAGGACGACGGCACCTGCCAACAAGTACATTTTAATTTTTAACTTTTATTTTATGACTATTCACCTCAACGAAACTTGATATGCATTTTACTAGTATTAGCCTTGTCACGCAGCGGGCCCGGGTTCGATCCCTGGTCGGGACAGTTTTTCTGGATGAGGTTTTTTATCGGGGTTTTTCCTCATCTGTAAGACAAATGTCAGGAAAACTTTAAGGCCCAAACGGTCCCCGAAATCATATGGCCATCGCATTCATCATCATTCATATTCATCTTAGGTTAAGCTTAGGATTAGGGACTCTCCTGGCGCACCATTATCATCATAATCATCGCTCATATCATCGGGGCAACGTAACCCCGCCTTCCAGGCGCTCCTACCTCAGAAGTGGGTTACAAGTACGCCATGCTAGGAGAGAAACCAGGAATGTCGAAAGACAACCTGGAGCATTTGAAAAAAAAAAAAGCATAGAAACTTGATTAAAAATGGTCATGCATATAGGCCTATTGCGTAAACTAAATAGAATTTCTCAGCAAGTCCAATGTATTATTCAATTTTGCTGGTTAGCACAATTTATCTTTCTTTAGTTAATTAAATCCAATTTATTCAGTTTCGTTAAAAAAAAAAGACAAACATGGCGATTCCAGGAGCAGTTTTTAAATTTCGGCTTTCAGGTAAACCCCCACTTCTAATGGTCGGATTTCGCTAATTTTTGGAGAATGTGTTCCTCAGGTCAAGCGCTGTGATCTCGAGGTATTGCGCTGCCTTGTCACTCAGCGGACCCGGGTTCGATTCCCGGGGTCGGGACAAGCTTCCTGGGTGAGGTTTTTGCAGGTTTTTTCTCACCTGTAAGACAAATGCCAGGTACTTCAAGGCACAAAAGGTCTCGAGAACATCATCTGATCATCATCATCAACATTATCATCCTTCACCGGTATGGAAAGCAACGGGAAGTTACCACACCTATAATTCCCTAGTAAAGCTGCAAAGCATAGCATGAGAATGCTATGATTGCAGTGGAAGACCTGTCCTAGGGCAGAAAATTATAGAGTAAAATGTTCCTCAATTTATTTCAATGTCACATACCAGTACTTACTGATTTCCTTTACAAAAAATTGTAAAATTGCGGTTACTACATACCCGCTCCGCTCTCCCAATGCTCTGAATTTGTTGGCTAATGAATTCGATATTACTCTCTTATTGACTGTTATACGCCGAGATCGTTTCCGAAAAAAATACAGAAGTTCAACTCAATTTTTTAAAAATTCTTTCAGGAGAGCTCAATTAAGTTTTGGATACCATCCAATTCATAATAATAACAACACATTTTTAAGGAAATTAACATTACACTCCAATACACAATAGGTTTAATAACACTTTTTTTAGGAAAGGATTTTTACAGTTTCTGGTCACAAAATGTACGATTATATTTCTGAAATTGAAACATAAAGATGTCAGAACACCATGATACAAAAATTATATATTCTTTAAAATGCAGTTAGAACATTCTGGTTCTATGCAGACGATATGTTATGTAAAATTGAAATTATTGGGCTACAGATAACTCGTTATCACTAGTTTTAATAATGCACTGTTTTAAACATCAATATATATATATATATATATATATATATATATGCCATAAAAAAGAAAAATTAATGCCTGAAATATATATATATATATATATATATATATATATATATATATATATATGCGTGTGTGTGTGTGTGTCCATCCACAGTAATTCTGCCCGAGGGCAGGTCTTCCACTGTAATCATAGCATTTTCATGCTATGCTTTGCAGTTTTACTAGAGAATTATAGGTGTCGTAGTTTTCCGTTGCTTTCCACACCGGTGTAGGATGGTGATGATAATGATGGCCGGATGATTTTCGGGGATCGTTGGGCCCTAAGCTTCCTGGTATTTGTCTTACAGGTGAGGGAAAATCCCGAAAAAACATCACCCAGGAAGCTGTCCCAACCGGGAATCAAACCCGGGCCCGCTGCGTGACAAGGAAGCATGCTATCTCGAGACCACAGCGGTGGATATATATATATATATATAGACATATATACACGTTGGTTATTATAGCTATATTAGATATTTAACTTGACATAATATTTAATACATTAATGTAACTATGAAAACTATCACATTTTCTTGAGTTTGTTTTCCATTTTTTAATGTCTGTATCTATTTACGCCAATTATTATTATTATTATTATTATTATTATATTATTATTATTATTTTATTACTAATATATCATTGTTATTATGTTATAGATTATTATCGCCTCACTATGATGGTTGTCCGTTTATATAAAAACGGGTGCCTCGCGACAATGATTAACATGCGGAATTATTATAGTGTCAGTTGTCGGCATCTTTGTATTTAATTACATATAACAGCTGCGGAGAAACAAAGCGAGCCGCTGGTCAACCATCATAGTAAAGCGATAATACTACAACTGGAATTGTTTCTCTATTCCCAAGTTTCATTCCCTTCTAAGTAGTAATTTTTTCCCAATCCTCTTCATTTCATGGCTTCCTGAACATCATTCTTCCAACTATATTTAGATCAGGCCTGGGAGTCTAAATACTCAGTGCGAGCGCGCCTCTCTTATTGTACATTTTTCGGTCCCTTGGTTGCATACAAAAACAACATGAAGTCTGATCAATGGGGTACAATGCACTTTACGTCACTAGTAGATTTATATTAGATATACGCATTTTGAAAGACACAGCAATGAACTGGTTTATATTTTCTCTTATCTGTAGTCAGTGCGGTAATGTTTGTGTGAACGCACCGGTGCTCTAAGAGTACGTAACTCCCACCCCTGGTTTATTTCGTCTGAATCTCCTCTTCATTTTAAGATCTTATTTGGCCATCTCGTGTTGTCCACTCTAACTGTCCATACAACTTTAACTATATTTTTTTCAATGATGTCTTTTATCCCCTCTATAGCCTCTCTTATTTGCATGTTTTTATTCCAATTAAATTAGGCTAATACAGGCATACCTGTGTTTGCTGCAATTTTAATCCGTAGTGCAATTGGGAGTGTGGTATTAATATCAATAACAATTTTATAAATTATTTGAGAGCTCAAAGCCGGTTATCATCAATCAATTCTGGGATAAATGTTAGCTCCTCTTTCCTGAACTTATTATTCTACAGAAGTTGTGGATTTTATAGTACACTTATGATCTTGTTATTTAACCACTGTTTTTATAATGCCCAATGTGTACTTAGCCTATAAACAAAAATATTATTCTTAAAGCTTAAAACTAGTTTTCGGATGTTAATATTTGTAACATAATTGAAGTAATTATTAACAAACGTTATACATAAACGAAAGAAAGGAAGTAATGAGTCTGTTTGAGATGTGGAAAATGATAAAGCAGGAGATTCTTCCAAACACTGAAGTGTTATTTTGTTGAACATGATGAGAAATTGCTTTTATATTTTCTAACACAAAAATATTTAATTTAATTCTTTGCCATAAATTACTCAAAGGTTATTTCTATTAGCTTATTTACTATTGTACATATCTTTGGAATCTTCGAGTATTTCTTAAATTTCCCCATGAGTTAAACAGTTTGTAAATTAAAAGTGTGTGGCTTACATTAACTACAAGGATTAAAAAAGTTAAAAATTAATCTCAATTAACACAAAACAAAATCATAGCCTTGAATTCAACAATTGACTGTACCATCATAATCATTAATATGTTCATAGAGATGCATTATCTGAATTATTGTTTAATAGAAGATTTAATTGTCTCAACTAAAATCTCATCTATCATCGGGCTCCTGGTGAGAATTGTAAGAGGACTTCATTACGTAAATCAAACCTATTACAATAGACGTGATTAAGCGAAAGTTGATAGCCAGTTCATTATACAAGCATTAATGTACACTATAATGCTAATGTATCCTTTTCCTCACATCTCATGCAAATTATATGTTTTAAATTTGCATTAGCTCATTTGCATTCCCACCAGAATATTTTATCACATTTCAAGAATTACCACGACTATAATATTATTGTTAATAATGTTTGCATTATGAAGAACTTCCAATTCTTTGACGCTGAAATCACATAACAAAGTACAATAAAAACTCAAGAAATAAATAAATTAACAAGAAAACATGGGTTTATAATATATAATTTTGTGCAAATATTTGTGATATAAATATTATGCAATGACGGAATAGGAAACAATCTGATGACATCACATCTCTTCAGATAATAAAAACAACTTTTTAAAAGTTACCCAATATTGGTCGAGAACAAAAACGAGTAACAAGTCCTAAAAAACGCATATAACCTGGTCGTATGATATGCACAATGTATGATAGTGAAAGTTAACCAATGACAAAAGAAGAAGACAATAAACATATGTGATAGAAAATGTTTTAAGAAAACAGATTGTTGAATAAATGAAAATTAATTAATGAACGATGAAGTAAAAGATAACATAAGATAAAATACTAATTATGCGATTATATAGATATTGTAAATGTAATTAGAGCATCAAAAGAAAGGCTATCTGATGACTGAGAAAAAAAAGGCTAGTCGTGGTTGTGTTATACCGATACAGTGATAATCGTCATTCATGAAATTAGATGGAGAGATATATCATTGTTAAGTTGCAATTTTCATTGAAAATGTTGTAAACTGTTAACAATCACCACTTTGTCAAGTGTATTTCTAGTCTCCAAAATATCTTCCTAAATAGAGCATTTGGTCACTTATACAAATGTAATGTTCTAATTACAGTACTATTGTTAGTACCTAATGATTTCATTCATACATTTTTTTAAATTGTTAGAGTGTTTTGGAAGTTGTAAAGTATAATCTGTGTCTACATTTCGAAGTAAAATGATTTAATCCAGAGAATGATGCTAGATAGGAAAGAACATTTTATATATGGAGGTTGAGTTTGTCGTAGATTTTATTTCAGAGGACAACGCCTAAAACTGTGACCGGATTCGTGGTCTACTGACAAGCGTTCTGGTTGCAGATGAATAGACCCCAGGTTGAGTCTCTGGTCTTGTAAAGCGAATTAACTGCTTTCTATCGTAGTCTTGGTATTTGTGATTGTTTTCTGCCTATATGAGTTAATTAAAAATATTATTAAGATTTATCAATATTTCTACCCAATTCTAATATGTACACACACGCACGCACATACACACACACACACACACACATATATATATATATATATATATATATATATATACTATATAAAAGCGCTAGATTATTCCATTAAATTTATTACTCTTCTTGTATTTTTTTTTTCATGTATAATATATTAGAGCTGTTCTTCCTTCGTGTATATATTTTTTGTTAGTTCTAATTTTAATTATCTTTAACTTCATTGTATTATTAGATCTTACTTCTATTAATGTTTAGTTTGGCCAGATGATCGTTTAGTATCTAATATTATAGTTATTTTTGTATTTTAATGTAATATATATTTGTCCTAATGAGTGGAAGAGAAAGTTACATGGCCTTAACCCCACTAGGTTATATAAATAAATAAATAAATAAATAAAAATAAATAATGTTAAAAATCTTGGAAAATACAAAAGGAAAAAAAAAAACAAGGTAAACGAGGCAAAAGCAGAACAATCGTTGCAATCAATTCAAGTGTAAAAGGAAAATATTATAATTAAATTATGTAGAATTAAAACAAGAAGAATATTAAACATAATGATGTTATATTTTAACACTGCGAATACTCACCTAAATGCTTAATACGCTGTAAACAGTGAGGAAACAGAAGTTCTAACCAGCGACAAAACAGATTTATTTGACAAAGCGACAAGAATCTAAATAAAAATAAAAAGAAATATGTAAGAATAAACAATTACATTATAAATTCAAAGCAATACATTACCAATCTTTTAACAAAATTCCTGTTAAAATTATTTAAGTTCATACAGAAGCTTCAACATGAGTTTTAGGAAATCACAAATAATCAAAGTATATATTCTAACTAAAAATACCGCAATAATTCATATGTCCATAAAGAATATCTCACAATTAAATGCAATACATAAATCTCAACTAAGAAAATATATACTTCAAGAGTGAGAATAAGACACCTTAAATCACGTTATTGAAATTATTGGTATAAGCTAACTTTCATAAATAAATTTAAATTATGATAATTTTGATAATTTGACGATATATATAATATAAACTATTGATTTTGTAGAGTAGGAATGTGTGTTACCAATAATTTAAACTTTGAAATTAATATTCTTTTTTGAACAGCGCTTATCTTTTAATTCCAATTATTTAAAATACAGATTATTGCAGGATCTCACCAACAGACTTCTAGGAACGTTATCTCTTACAGCGATAATTACTTTTCATTTAGGAACATGAGCTCCCAAAAACGTCGTTTATGAGATCTACGCATTAATCAAGGTAAGCGAAACGGCACGTACCCAATTTCTAGATAATCGTTATTCTGCGCCATGTACTTTCACTCTCTAACTTTAGGATCAGTACTTCTAGTTTGGTACTGTGAGGGGATCTTAAGAGTCTGATCTGTGAAGCTGTCATGAAACCGTGTTAGCAGACAGGCACCCCCCATGAGCAAATGCAAGAAAAGTTTGTCGTATTTACAAACAAATCGACATCTTAACAGGAAATATTGACAGCTACAGAATTTTTGCGTGGCATATTAATCAACTGCCTTCAAGAAACTAGGATACTTTCGTCCTTAAGCACATTGACGGTGGAAGGCATGCTGTGAGGATTACCGGAGTTTGAGGGTGACGTGTCGAGAGATTTAGGTTGGGGCTACTTCAACATCACACACTGTGGCCTAAGTCATCTGTGGTCACGAGATTTTCCACATCGTATGTAATTTTTACGGTGGTTTGTTCATCCCAGTGGCTAATGATGCTGCCTTCCCTACACATGTCTTATTCAAAGATGAGGTGACGCATGACTGTTATTTTAACCGCAGGATACATATAGGATTATGAGAAATCAATACATGATTCCCTTTCGAAATCACCAACAATGGTTTTCCGTGAACATCTGGACTGGAATTATTTGTTCTGTATTCATCTGCTGGGACCCGTAATTCCGCCAGCAAGGTTAACTAGAGCAGTGCTCTTACAGTTCATGCAGACCACACTTCCGGGCCTATTGGACAATGTAAAGCTTGCTGTGCGCAGCAACCTCTGTTTCCAGCATGATGGGGCATCAGCACTCCTCAGTGCTAATAATGCGTGGACACAACTGTCGACTTTGGGAACTTGTGATTGGAGGAGCAGGACTTTTTTGTGTTGCCAGCGCGTTCACACTCCCTTTCTTTTTTGGGGATCAGCTTATCACCAAATGGAGTATGAACCTCGAGTTGTCATCAGATTGTCCGAATCAATTATACGATTCGCCACATCAGAAAAAATCATGTCATGCTAGAAAAAGCTGGGCTGTTGTTACTGCGTAGATAAGTTATCAAGAATCCAATGAGGCACAGGTCAGACTGTTTGAGTACACATTACAAACAAACAGAACATGAGTTTCATTAAGTAATGCCATGAGTGATTTCCAATTTATCTAGTGAATTTGGAAATCAAGAGTGGCATTTGTTAGGACTATTTAACGGATAAAATTAAGCAGTTTACTCAAAAATCATTACTTAAATATAGTTATTTTAAATATTTATATATTTAATGTAAACGGCGATGTTTGAAAACAAACGAGGAACGTTTGTTATGTTTAATTTGTTCATCACTGCCCAGATCATATTATTTATTGCCAAAGGATCGCAATATTGTAAGAATGCACCCTAGTGGAGAAAAAATGAAACACAACATTATAGGTTATTAATTAATTTCTGATGTCCTATGATGTAAATACTCGTATGTCAATTATATTTTTCTGGAACGTAAATTTCTTAGAAATAATACGTTTAAAAAGTGCAAACAGTGGTTTCTTTTTTATGGTATAATAAATTGCTACAAATATTGTTATATCATATCCCGCAAGCACTATCTGGTTACATCCGTGCACTATATATACAATCTGGTAGCATATGCATTCTAGAATTCTTACATTATATATATATATATATATATATATTGTTATATTCAACGTATTTCTTAGAAAGTCAGTCACTGCAAAATAATGCTCCCACCTATTCAGAATGTTAAAAAGGTGGAGCTCGATTTTAAAGTGATAACATTAAATTGATAAAATCGAGATGAAAAATGACTGTGATTGGTTGTAAATCAAAATTCATTGAAATGTGATTGGTCATTGATTCCCATTTGGGGCATGAGTTAAATAGTCAATAAAATATATTTCGTCTACGATTGTTTTTATCCAATGTCCCAATCTAAGCGGGAAACACCTTGCCCAATGCACAGAACTCATAGACGACGTATTTGAGAAAATAGAGAATATATATTCCTTAACATACTATAATCGCCATGTTTGACTTATCGTCCTTAACAGATTGTCGGTGAGTTGTGTATCACTCTGAATATTGTAGTCGATGGAAGGGAGATAGGAACAAATCGAATAGAGGCCACATTAACGTATTCTCGTCCCTATCATGTCACTATGGAATTTTTACTTAATACTGCCATAACAGCTAATTCCCAAAAATCTCATAGAACTGAAAATACTTTTTTTTACAATTATATAAGAAGAATAGCTTGCCATTCCTTCACAAACTTTCAGGTTCCTATTGGAAAATCTTTCTAGAACGCTGCCATAAAGACAGAGAGTTGACCAACTTATTATTAAAGTTCCGTACCTGAGTGTGTGACAAGGGGAAAAGTTAACTATGAGTTGCTGGTGATATTCTTATATTTTCGATTGTATATTGTTTTATCGGTCTCCACTAAATTCCGTAAATTTTGAAACAAAACCAAAATTGAATATATTATGTGACTGTAGGTATATGCATATAATGCAACAAATAAAGTATGAATATATAACATAAATAATGATTTGCTCTAAATCCCACATATATCGTGTATCAAAAAGTCTTTAAACACTTTACAATCTTAGAGAAGCGTATTAATGCATCACAGAAGTGATTAAGGTGTCATTTTAAAACAAAATCAATTTTGACTAGCAAAGTGTCATAATTACGATATTCGGATGTCTAGAGTGCTAGAGTAGTTGATCAAAATCGCGACATTCACAGGTGCGGAACGTTCTCAGTTCATCATCTGGTTTCACGAAACTCAATCTGCTACCAAAGTGCAATGTAACTCTCGTACCGTAAAGATTCTCCAACTAGGCCTACAATTAACTTCTGGTACAAGAATATTGTTGAGCCTGATTGTTCTGTTCGAGACATGACAAATCTCTAGGTCACTCACGAATTTGTGATACTGCTGTTGAATGAGCCAGGCAGAGCTTTTCACTCAATCAAGAAATCAACGAGACGAGCTTGGTGTATCGCATATGACGATTTGGCGGGTATTACTAAAACGTTTATTTATGAAGCCGTAAACGGTGACCGTAGTGTAACACCTTAATAATGGTGATAAAAGTCAAGAATTCTGTGTTAAATTGTTTAATCCAATTTAAAATGATGAGCCATTCCTGAATAACGCTATCTTCTGTGACGAATTGTTAGATATAATTGAAAACAATGAGCCATTCCTGGAAACGTCATCTTCAGTGACGAATCAACTTTTTGTGTCAGTGGGTAAATTAACATCCACAACTGACGACGTCATTCTATCAACGACTTATGGCGGTATATGCTCTTTTTAGGGCGATAGCGTTTCCTTGGAGTACTGACCTTGTTATATCATGTATTTAAACGTTGTGTACACTCGAGATGCCTACATGGTACAACTGTAGAAAGAGTAAAAGTGTACCACGTTGCGCTAGTCTTGCAGGTGATCAGATGTTCATACAACAGTTTGTGCTACGTGCACATGTATGTGGGTTGTGTTTAAAAACATTGCGATTACATAATAATTATGAGATTATGAAAGGAAACAAAGAATGAAAGAAGCCTGTAAACAGAATTAGATGGAAAAACAGAAGGAAGAAAATTAAAGAGAGAGTCATATACGATGTTACGAGGAAAGTATTGTGATGCGAAACATTTTTGCAAAGTACAGAAATATTGTATTCATGCAGTCATGTTATTTGGAATTTTCAAAAGACTGTCAGCATTGTATATTTAAGCGATTTTGGAGTTCAGGTGACAAACTCACCCAAGAAGAGTTCCGAAGTGTCTGGTCAACCTATTTAAGTCAAAAGTTATGTCATAAAAAATAAATACGGTACCCTATATCACAAGTTTTCAATTGGTAAATCACATATTTTTAATGTATCAGTTTAATTGGTCAAATGATTCAATGTTACAAAATATTGTATTTTGTTTCATATATTCATTTCCGACGATGACAGTACTATAAACTTATATTTTCTGTATCATGATTCTTCAAAAGTAATTCCCACATTGAGGTAAAAATAATGGAAAGAATTGCTTCTGCAAGAAAAGATAATGTGCGGTACGAATGCATATTGTTGTAGTAAAAGCTATAAAATCTATTCCCAATCGCGTTTATTTATTTAATGATATTATGAAATTAATAATATAACGAATTTGATATTTAGTTCAAAACATTGAGAGATCAAACTTTGAGTTGTATTTCTAATTAGGAAAATGTTTTAATAGTTTGTGTTCTAAATGGACGCTTTCAAAACTTTGGACAATGTTACTCATTCCAATCATCATTTCTATGTAAAATTTTGTAAAGTAGTAAAATTTCCATTCAACTTGTATGTTCACCCTAAAAAGGGCGTATGCAGAAATGAAAGTAAATTACTATTATTTTAATACATTATGTTGTTAAAATTCCTTTCTGTATTAATGTTGTAGGTCAGAGTAATGTATATCAAGGCAGATACTCCATTTTCCTTCAATTGAATGAGTTTGAACCAAACTGCTGTACTAAACTTTAAACCTCATTTATTTCAGATCATCATATTCAAGCATATGCCTTTGTTAGGGTGAAGTCCTCAATTGTTGTATCTGGGGTACCAAGAAACCATAAGCAGTCGTAGAACATGTTTGTGGAGCCAAAAATTAAAGGTGTTTTGTACTCTCAGCAAATTTAAAATGTATGGTCTGTTTTTATAATGGAGGAAACCATAGGCGTTAGGATGTATCAGCATATATAAGATTTTTTAATTCCGCAAATTGATGAAGATGACCAAGATTGGCACATTCACTTGGCAGCAAGATGGAGCACCACCACACAATCACAATGACGTTCGTGACCTACTTAATCGGCGTTTCCCAGTTTGATTGGACGTGCAGGGTCAATTCCATGGCCGACTCGCTTACCAAATCTGACTTCCTCGATTCTTTTGTGATGGTACATCAAATATCGTGTTTATGTTCCTCCTTTTCCTGCTAATCTCGCTAAACTGACAAATTGAATTACTGACGTAGTCACAGAAGTAGTCTTGTACTGACTCGTGTGTGGGATGGTATTAGCTTAAGATTCGACGTTTGCCGTATCACGAATAGAAGTCACATCAACTGAAAATAACTCTTTGGCGGGAACTTGATAATTTTTACTTTAAAATGACGCCTTAATAATTTCTATAATTTGTTTTAATACATTTCTATGAGCTTGTAAAGTTGTAAAGTCCTTTTTGATACACCCTGTATTGGTCATAGTAATATTCAGACAGGAGAGAGAGAGAGAGAGAGGGGACGAGAGAGAGAGAGGGGATGAGAGTGAGAGAGACGAGAGAGAGGAGGGAGAGCTGAGAGAGAGAAGAGAGAGTGAGAGAGATTGTGAGATGAGAGAGAGGAGAGGAGAGAGAGAGGAGAGTGGCGTGTGAGGTGAGATGAGAGAGAGGGAGGGAGGAGAGAGAGGAGAAGAGAGAGACGAGAGAGAGAGAGAGAGAGAGAGAGAGAGAGAGAGATCATCCATGATGGAAATGTTGCCATTTATCACGGTTTACGTTATAATAGGTAAATTCAGTAAATTTGTTTAACTGTCGATTCTTTGTTTTGATTAGTGTCAGTAGAGCACTTGAATTTCACTGGTGACTTATTCAGGAGTAGGAAGTCATGAAAAGTGTGCATGTTCTTCCCTTCCAAAATCATGATCCATGTCATATTTATCATTTAACGTAAACACACGTCACGTTAATCTTTCAACTTCGTTCTGCATCTGTCATGATCCAGTAACTTTTACTAAACAAAACATGCCTTATTAGGGAGTTACAAATGTTAATAAATCATCCAGATAACTTCTATGTACAGTTGTTTAAAAATATTAAACAACTATACTTATATTCAATCGACACTATTTAAATATATACATATACAGATTATCTCACAAATACACTACAATATTTCTGTATTAGATTTTTCATATATATAGGATAAATAAAAGTATATTTTCGTGATACTTTAATTCTGTGATAAAATTTAAAATCTTTGTCACGGAAATAAATGTTTTAAGAATTAGTTCCTGGGTTACTCCAGGCATGGCATAAGTTTTCTTCTTTCCGTTTTATTACTTTGCCCTCGTTTTGAAAACCAATAAAAAGCCTCAAAAGCCATCGTGATTTTGAAAATGGTTGAAGATTCAATTTATATCTCTCTCGTGGTTGTCCTTTAAGAATTGTTCTCTTTTTGGGTGTTTATTTAATAGTTTATAATGCATTATAATATTGTATTTTAATATTAACTGAACCAACTTATACACGAGTATTAACAATATAAAATACTAATTGTACAACACATTCTGCATTTACGAGGTTTTGAAAATATTTCTTATGATATGGCTCTATTTCCTTATGAATGTATATAGTAAGAAGAAAATTCTAAAGTATATTAATAAGCTGTCATGTTAGTTACATTAGAATTGCATATTTTACTCGTTAACAGGATTATAATAATTAAGCCTATAGCGGCTAAGTAGGCATTTGACTGAAACAAATTTCCTAAAATCATTTCTTCATTGTTCGTTAAATTATCGAATTTATCTGTAATTCCAATTTTCTTTGTTAATTCTCTAAATATGTTATTATTATTAATATTATTATATGAATATATATATATATATGTATATCAAAGGATTGGAGGAAGATCAATGGGTGGACGGAGAGGAATGGCGTTAGGTTTCCGGAAGAAGGCGGCAGCTACCATGATACTGGATGATGGTGATGATTTATATTATTATTATTATTATTATTTGATGTTTCTGTATATAGTGGACAATATTTTTATTAGAAAGTAGGACTAGTAGGTTATATTTGTGATCAACTGATTACCATGTGTATTTTTAATCATCATCATCATCTTCAAGGTGTATTTTTAATATTACTATTTAATGTTAGGTTTATTTTTAGAGAGAAATATAGCCTACCTATACTTGAAATGTCGTTTGATATCACTTATGAAATGTTTGTATTTGCCCTCATATAGCTTCTAATATTGATTATCAATTTTAATAATTGGTTAATTCAGTATTTAATGTAAATATCACGGAATTAGGATACCACTATCACGGATTTAGGAACAGTATCACATATTTAGAATCTGTATGTTGGAAAAAAGAGTAAGAAATTTGGAGTGAATTCGATAAAAAATCTTATGGAAGGGGTTCATACTATGTTCCTGTATTCACATTTTCTCATTATTATCTAAAATGTTATATTTACACAAAAAAGGGGGAAAACTATCATGGAATTAAGCAACCATACCCTTAAAAAATGGGTGCGGAAATGTATGATTACTTCGATATCTTTGAACATGTTCGTAACTTACTATGATGATGAGCAAAAGCCCACAGTATGGCAGGAGATCGACAATTCAAACACTTTTCAAATGGTAATTAATTAAGTGCATCATTATAAGAAACTCAAATTAAATTTCAGCTTTCAATAATTGAAAGTTTGATACCGTGGTAAATATGGATTTTAGGATTCATGTCTATATAACTACGTTGTCTCTATCTATGAGGAATCCAACCCTGCAATTTTGTTATGTACTTAAAAAAAAACTTTTGTATCGCTGTACACAATACGTTTATGTAGGTATTATGTAGGCCTGCAACACATCTTCCGATATAACCTTCTTTACTATTTTTTTAATGTACATTTATTGTCCTCTATTTCCATATATCACTTCTTGGTCAGTAAAGTTTACTCATATTTTCTTTATTTTCTTTCCATACTGTAAATAGTTGGTGGTAGTAATAACAATTTATATAGACATTATTTCGGTAACTATGCCCGTTGTACTACTAACGTTACGGCCGAAAAAAAAAAACACGCACGCAATAGCGTTGCAAATACTTCATACGCTCAAATAAATAGCATTGGAGCCGGAACGAACCAAAAATGTTTAATCTTGCAAAAGAAAAGGGAGAAGAAGAAGAAATAAATACTGTTTAAGGTAAGTTGTCTAGTATCTGTTTAGGGTATTGCTTGAAATATATAAGTAATGTTTATATAAGAAATTTGAAGTACATGCAATTTGTATAATGCTGGTTCCAGCATATGTTGTGTTATCAATTATTACTTCCACGATAATTTTCCCCTTAAGCTTTTCAAACATCCGAAACTCAATTACATGTAGCGTTTCCCCTTCTAGTGATATTTTTTTCACTCTATCTCACCGGATTAACGCAGAAGAAGAAAAAAGAAAAAAATTCAGTACATTTGTATGGAATTCAGTTACCCTTGAGATTTAAAATTAATAGGCATGCTTATTTTTGTATTCCAGTGTTTTTATATTAAAGGCATAACCAGAGTAACAAAATAGCTTTAAAAATTGCACATATATATATAGGCCTATATTGCGCGCGTATTTTATTCAAGGGAAGAATTATTTATTTTTGTTAAAACCAAGAAATCTTATTCATATATTCGTATATTTTATATATATGCGCGCGTGTGTGTGTGTGTGTGTGTGTGTGTGTGTGTGTGTGTGTGTGTGCGCGTGCGTGTGCGTGTGCGCGAGCTCTGAATAATATTTCTTGGTTTTAACAAAAATAAATAATGCTTCCCTTGAATAAAATACGCGCGCAAAATACTCGTCCCCATATTTTTCATTCGTAAAATGAAAGAAACTAAAGGGGAAATATACCAGATGTACAGCCTTTAAAATAATTGATGGCGCATAGATAATTTTCAAGTCCTAGAACGAAGCCACTGTGCATGAACAGAGATCAGCTATTTGGTTGACAAGTATACAACTATTTGAAAAATTAAAATCCCTTCTAGCTATATCGTTGTGTGTCGTGCAAGGGAAAATAATTTCGCGTAAATGCTGTAAATAAAACAAAACAAAGAAAATTAAGTGAAATAAGGACGAGAGAAATAAAAAAAACATAGGCCTAAGCATGACCGAACACGCGACCTTACGCATGGGAAATAGAAGTTCCCTCCACTAGACCACAACAGTCGCTGCTATAAACTGTCTGTATGAAGCGATGCAATACTCTAGGACCTACTTGTATAATGAAATTAAATATTAACTTGACTTAATTTAAATTAATCAGACGCGTTTTGCATTAGTAGTGGGGGGGAAAAAAAACAATCGTGTTATGCCTTTGTATTTTGTAAACTAAGTAATGAGACGTTACATTCGTTATTCATTTTCTATATATGACCTATTTCCATTAGGCCTAATTAATTTATTTTTCCCATATATTCAAATTTATTCATACAGTGAGATTAGTAGGCCTATAGTATTGGATATCAGACGCGGTGTTTGTGCTGTGCGATAACGAAGCTTACACGTGCAGACACGGGATTTGAAATGTGCGCTGACTCAGCCGTATACGAGTACATCCCACGCATTCACGGTGACAGTCAGATATTGTGCTTCGAGTAGATAGGGTACTCGGTCGCTTTTCCTTGTGAACTGAATGACGCGTGTATAATGCAAACTGAATGACGTGTGTATAAGTGCAAACTGTGTAATGACTATTTTTTACTGAACAGCGTGTATTTATTTATTTATTTATTTATTTATGATCAGTATTTGTTAACTCAGTCTGCCAGCCAAGTACGAAGACTCGTTGAAACAGGATTCTCGGGTGTAAAAATTCCATCACGTTCAACAGTTCATAATCTCTATAACAAATTTCATGCAACGGTGAGTGTCGAGCCTAAGAAGCCACACAAGCCGCGTAGTGTTCTCACAGAAGAAACAATAGTCGACATCGGTTATCGATTGGAACACTCTCCTAGAAAATGACTTAGGCGTCTTTCGGCAACAAGTAGGAATATCTTATGGCTCTGTACAAAAAGCTACTAAATTGTTAAAGTTGCATCCATATAAAATAATCAAGACATATGCTCTTCAACCGGGTGACCCTATTCATAGGCGCGCATTTTGTGAGTGGATGCTAAATAATATTCATAATGGCCTAATAGACCCACATTTAATATATTTTTCGGATGAGATGTGGTTCCATCTCCATGGTTACGCGAGTTCGCAAAACAATCGTCATTGAGGCCCTGAAACCCCTAATGTCGTATACGAAGCGCCCCTCCATGATGCGAAAATTGGAGTATGGTACGCCATTAGTGGCGAAAGAATCATAGGCTCCATTTTCTTTCGGAATACAGTCGATTCTCGTACATAAGTGAATGCCATTCCGACATCCGCCTTCAGGAAGTTAACCGAAAGGTAGCATGATTTCGCATTCTTCCAAGATTCAGCTACAGCTCATACAGCTGATATTTCACCTTATTTTTCATGACAGAATTATTAGTACGGATTTATGGCCTGCTCGTTCTCCCGATATAACCCCCTGCGACTTCTATATCTGGGGCAAATTCAAAAAATGTTGTGTACAAGAAAAACTCACGAACTCTGAAAGAACTGAAACGTAATATCCGTGACGAAATTAAACAACATCAGTAGAAGAGAACTACAGCCAGTTATGAGACATTTTATAAAGAGGTGTCAAAATGCATGGAGGACGAAGGTGAACAGTTCCAGCACCTGCTTCATTAAAGTTGGCAAGTACGGCAATTTGTAAAATAGTTACGAAAATGCTCCCCCAGGAGCTATCACCTTGACGTGGTGGGGGGGCTTAGTACCCGATGAACCAGACGACCCTACTGGGGAAGATTGACTTAGGTTAATCTTGCTGGTGGGTAAGAGGCGAGGGGAATTAAGTATAGCTCACAACGAGGGAATGGCGTCTGTATCCATATTGGGCGGCCACATCTTCGTCAAGTCTTCAACGGTCAACAGGGCGACAAGGAATAGCACAGCTAAACTAGTAGGGCTTGAAGAGCGGAAGAAGCAGCCCTCTCTTGGGGGGTGGATACTCAGAGGAAGCAGCCCTTCCACCATCCTTGTCCTGCGAAGCGCTCGTAACGCTTCCAGGAGACATTTATCTTACTGAGAAGCTTCATGGAAATCAGCCGGATTGTCATAAAAGGAACCGACCTAAGCAAGATAAAAGGAAAAAAATGTATAATGTTATGGCGGTTCCCACAATATTGTATGGATGTGAAACTTGGGGTCCTGTGATAAGACAGAAGGATAGAATACAGACAGCGGATATGAGGTTCCTAAGACAAGTAAAGGGATGTACAAGACTTGATAGAATAAGAAATGAGGATATAAGAGAAGAATTGAAAGTACAGCCTTTATTGGATAAAGTCACGAATTACAGACAGAAATGGATTGATCACATGGATGGAATGAGTAAGGAGATATATCCATTGTTAGCAAGAAATTATCAAGCAAGAGGAAGACGTGATGTTGGAAGACCTAGAAGACGTTGGGCTGATGCATTATGAAGTCGAAACGGGCAATTGCCTAATCCCTGGAGTGATGATGATGATGATGAGTAACGAAAATGTGTGTGGTTGTATCTCCGCGATCAAAGGCGTCAGCAGTGTGTAGTGAAATTCCCGCGTCTGTTGTCCAGTGCTATACTGATCGTACGTTTAACGAAGCCTGGTAACGTGTAGGCATTATGAAGATTATCGACTTTTTTTAAATCCTGACCAGGATCGAACCTGTGCCAGCGTCGTCGCTAGAGATCATCTTACCGACTGCTCTACTGAAGCGAACGACACGAATACTATATGAAGAAGGACTTATGCCGCCGGATTTGATCTCAAAGGAGACAGTACACGTAACAACTTACTAGTGTGAATCGCTCTTCTAAACTTTAACTTTCCACCATCAAGTGTTGCGCCATCACTTTTTTCAAAGGCTGTACGGTGAATATAATATAATTTTGAAGTTAATTGTACCATATTTGATTCTGCTATACAGCTCGTGCATTTTTTCGGATTTTCGAGTGCACCAAAATATCCTTCATACCAGACTTAAAATAATCCTATTTTATTATATAAGTTCCGTAGCTTAAGGGAATTTGTTGCCATACCAAGATTGGTAAGTAAAATGCGTGTCATAAGCAATTAATTTTAAGGTAATGTACTAAGTATATTTTTATATTTGCAGAGTCAGTTTCCTCATTCTTAGCTGTTATGAACGTAACACACTTTGCAGTATTTATTGGGATTGCAAGTCATAATCTTCGAGTAATTACCACGTAATGTATTGCTGCATGCGATTCTTAGAGAATATTGCATTCCTTTCTTCTGAAGATGATACTTATGATTAGTTAACTTCTTCTTAAGTCCTCTCTCATGCAACAAGAATTGTTTCCTAAATATTATATAAGCTACAAGTTTCTTCAACTTATCACGAATGGTTATGTGATTTTGAGTAGGCCTAATTTCTTACTGTTGTTATCTCGATTCAGATTTTTTACAGAAAAGAAAAAAAGCAAAAATACTAATAACAGCGCTGTGTGTATATATATATATAGAGTCTGTTTGTCCTGAAAAACTACTTGACCGATTTGAATGGGGTTTTTACCATCATTTAGAGATTTTTCTGGAACTATTAACGTATTTAACATATTAGCGTACGTAATATAGGGCCGGAGATAAAAAAAAGGGGGAGTTATCGGTGAACTAAAAAATTAGCATTTTGGATGCTTAAATGGCTTACGCTGCCTAAATCATAACAAATACACCAAATTAATGTATATAGAATTGAATAACTAAAGCGATTCTGTAATAAAGCCCCGACAGCATAATATGTCTATCTTTTACGAATAACTCACAATAACCATTTTTGTATTTTAGCTCATTGATGCCCAGAAGATCGGAATAAGTAGATTTCCAGGCAACGCCGCGTCATCAGCACGGACTATATAAAATAATTACAATATAAATTTATAATTATTTTTCTTTTTACTTATTCAACTAAACATAAAAGCGCAATTCACTTACTTAGGCGTAGCAGCACACGTCGGATATTAGCTAATATATATATATATATATATATATATATATATATATTCCGGGTGATTCACGAATCATGTTTCGTCTCATTATATAAAACTATGAACATTAGTTCAACGAATTATGGAAACATGTGAATGGTTGATGTACCTCTATGCGGAGACGCTCAGCAAATTTTGATGTTTATTCGACTTTAAGTTATGGCTTCGAACTTCATTATTTTACATTGATCATGACACATTTCTTTCCTTCGTTCGAAGTGTCCTTGAAAAAGAAATACACTGCCATTCGAATGAGGTTTCTATCTCTATTGTTAATATGTCACAGACGTGTGAAAGTTGACATCTGCTACTGCTAATTTTTGCTAATAATTGGATTATTTCTTATGGGGATATGTGAAACAACGGTCTATGCCACGGAACCAACCACTCCTGAAGATATGCAACATCGGATCAGGGAAACATGCTAGTCCATTTCAGATCACCAACTAGTCCTTGTAAGAAGATCCTTTTGGATACGTATTCGGGAATGTGTAAACAATAACGGTGGCACTTTTGAACATATACGTGGTGATCAGACACCTGTTCCTGTAGTAATAGGGTAAGGTATTTTGAAACAGGAAGTCTATACATTGATATATAGCCCATTGCTCCTGCCAATTCAACGTATTTTAGGAAATGTTCTAATATGGCATAACTAATTATTAAAATTGTATTGAAAAACCAATAAAATAAAATAGGAGGTTGCATTTAAAATAACAGTAGCCAATGTTGTATCTTTTCTATAAATGTACAGAAACCTTTCCTAAGTATCTTCGCATACTCACAACAATATACGATTCATCTTTCAAGTATCAAACTCAAGATAAAATATATGGTTTCACATAACAATAGCAAACACAATTCGTGAGTCACCTGTATATTAAACTCTGTAAGAAAATTCTGGAAGACAAAAAATAAAATTAATCCATGGCACGCAGCTGCAGAGAGCCAAGACTGAGTGAACTGATTGCTGTCACTGTAAGAAGATGACTACAGGTTAATGTTACGCTATTCATCACTAATTTCAATTCATACTGAGTAGCTATTCAATTGTCTTCACGAGGTTGAGTAAACTCCTTTTCAGAACTTATGGACAAAGAAACCATTCTATGACATAACCAAAAATAGAACCCGGGATCCCAGCGATACTATTTTGACATGCTAACCGTGAAAGAACTAAGTTTAGGCTATTTTTCAGATAGCAATTTTCTCTTATCTTCAGACCTCTGATAGATTATTTAGATTATATACAGGGTGTATAAAAAGGATGGCGCAAACTTACATGGTTTAAAGTACACGATAATAGAAGCAACAATGTTCCAGTAAATATGGGTCCGCAAACGAGCCGTTTGCGAGATAATTACCAATGTATGGTTACAAGTCGCCACTGACTTCATTGTAACCATCGTCCTAGTTAGTACAAACTAATTTGAATTTAGACTTTACTATTCATTTTTCATCTCATTTAGTTCACAGTTCACTTCACTTATGGGTTACCTGTTAAAGGAGGTGTTCGAAGTGTCTTCCTTGCATCTGGATGCAATACTGTACTCGTCTCTGCAATGAATGTCGAATTCTTTCGAAAACCTCTGGAGCATTTCAGAATTTTTGACAAGCATGCACAACTCTCTGCTCCAGTGATCTTGGAGGCCAAGGTACAGATCCGCCTCGACCTATCCATCTTTGGCCGTATCTGCGCGTTAGATGCCGTCTCACAGCAGCAGCAAAATGTGCCGGAGCTCCATCATGCATGTACCACAAATTCCGATGTTGCTGAAGGGGACCATCCTCAAACAATCCTGGAAGATGACGCCGTAGAAACCTAAGGTATGATTTCATTTCATGGAAGAATGTGTGGCCCAATGAGATGATCACCTAGTACCCCTAACCACACATTCAGTGAGAAACGGTGCTGATGTGGCGATTCATGAACAGCGAGTGGGTTTATTTCACACCAAAAATGTGTATTATGATAATTAAAAACACCATCGCGTGTGAATCCTGCTTCGTCTGTAAATAAAATGTTACATGCGAAACGAGGTTTAACCACAGTCTGTTGTTGCATCCACTGACAAAACATCACTCTAGGAGCAAAGTCCGCATCATTGAGACAATGATCTTGTTGGAGGTGATAAGGGTATAGTAAATTGCGCTGTAGAATTCCCCATACACTACTGTGGCTTAGTACAGGCACTTGTGTAGCAATTCTTCTCGTCGAGGTTCCTGGAGAGAGCTGTACTGCTTCCAACACCATATCCTCAACCTCAGGCGTAATGCGAACAGGCCTACCTACTGCTCTGCCATGTGCAAAACCCCCATTTTCTCTCAGGCGCTGATGGACCCTTGTAAATGTACGACTTTCGGGGTGTCTTCGATCAGGATATATTTCTTGGTACAAGCGTGCAGCCTCCCGTGCATTGCCATTAGCCCTACCGTACATGAAATGCATATCCGCATACTCTTCGTTACTGTAAGGTTCCATTGTAACTACAACACAGCACAAGTGGCACTCCTCAGACGAGACTGATACCTTTTGAGACTGTGCACTGTATCCGTCCTGTACGTTCTGTGTATGTGGTTTGATTACAACTCCACCTCTCGGCAATGTTCAGTTTTGTAAACAAAGAACATAGGACGGCTTCAAGTGCGCAAGGAGTAAACCGTACGATGTTACAAACAATGACGTCAGTGGGGGCTTGTAACCATACATTGGTAATTATCTCGCAAACGGCTCGTTTGCGGACCCATGTTTACTGGGACATTGTTGCTTCTATTATCGTGTACTTTCAACCATGTAAGATTGCGCCATCCTTTTTGATACGTCTGTATATCCTAATGTGAAATCAAAAAGTGATACTCGCTGGCACTATCGAACCCGTAGGGTCATGGCTGCGTGAATATAAACTCTCCAAATATCCCTATCCCGAGTTAATGTTTTCCAATCATCTCTTGTATAATCTAATTCCCTCACGTAATGGTTATTTTCTCACCTCTTTCTTAGTCTACCAACTGGTCGTTTTCCCTCTGGTTTTGCTACAGTAAGATTCCATGTCCCTCTATCATTTCCCATTCGTGACACATGCCCTGCCCATCGCTGTCTACGAGATTTAACTGTCCTTATTATAACCGGTTGCCTATAAAGATCATGTAGCTAATTTTTATGAAGTCTTCTCCATTCGCTTGTCTGTTCACCTCTCTTAGTCTAAAAATTTTCCTAAGAACTTTAATCTCAAGTTCTCGTAATATTTTCTCTTCCCTTAAAGTAAGAGTCCATGTTTCAGATCCATGTTACTAAGATATAGCAGAATGAATTAAACTTAACAGTATGCGGGGAAAACTCCATTCTTTATAATCATGTTATTAGAGAATTCCGAAGGAACGTAGTATTGAATTTGTTCTCATGAAGAAAGAAATTCGATCCTACTTAGTAGACACCGAAAATAACTACATTATATCTACGTAAATAAATAAATAAAAATACATATATATAGGCCTATATATAAATCGGCCTCGGTGTTCTAGAGTTTAAGTTTCTTGCCTCTGGTCCCGAGGGTCTCACGTTCAAATCCAGTTTGGACGGATGGATTTTTTTTAGGATGGGAAAATTCAAGAGATAGGTTCTTCTGGAGGACTTTAAACTGTGAATCCCGAGTATGATTTTCGGGATCGTAAAAAATACCAAGCTAAAATTGAGGTTTGAGCAAAATTTAATGGGCCTTTCTCATCCAAATAATACCTTAGTTGCCCACTAGGGGTCTCTTTGAGGTGATGAGCTAAACAGTTGTCCTTCGCTGACATCTGTGGTATAAATGACTACTTAAATATGATCACTGAATAAGCGAGATTAAATTTTTAAACCCCATAAAAATAATAAATAATTTAAAGATAAAGGGAAGAAACTAGAGCAACTGGTAAAACAACATCCGCATGGAAGCACCCTTGTCTCAAATGGGATGTACGGGTGTACATGTGTGTGTGTGTGTATGTATGTATGTATGTATGTATGTATGCGTGTGTATGTATGTATGTATGTATGCGTGTGTATGTGAATGTATCTGTTATCACTTTAGCGATTATTTCAACACAATTTTTTTTCTAAACCAAAACACGGAATATAGGAATCAATTAAAAAAAGTAAGTTCGAGTTCCTAAATTAGCAACGTCGGACTTTTAGCAGTGGGAATTTACCTGAAACGAAAATTTAAAAATCGCTCTAGCTCCAGCAGTTTTCGACTTTTCTGAACAAATCTCGTTATACAGTGTGATTCATAATTCCGATTACAAATTTCTAGGGGTTGTAGAGGGGACTTAGTAGATAAAGTTTTGATAAGGAACCCATGTCCGGAAACATACCATTTCGATATAAAATAAGTTTGAAGATCGAAACACAATGAGCTGATATAGTGTGTCTCGTGTTTCAGAATAAGTATTACAGACTTCTAGGGTTTGTACTACAAGCGTGGTTCCACGTGGCGACCCTGTTGTTCGTTGCATAAAGTGTACCTACGACACATGTTTTCATACAAACACCCCACAAGACATAGTATGTGCTCAATAATTTCTATTGTCGCCAGAATTCGTGCAAGAAGATCCTCCTCCGACTCGACACGTGTAGTACAACCCCTAGAAGTGTGTAATGCTTATTCTGAAAGAAAAGACATACGGTATCAGCCCAATGTGTTTCGATCTTCAAACTTATTTTACATCGAAATGGTAAGTTTCCGGACATGGGTTATTTACCAAAACTTTATCTACTAAGTCCCCCTCTACAACCCATAGAAGTTTGTAATAGGAATTATGAATCAGCCTGTATGTCATCGAAATGAAACGAGAAAGGTATTTGCAAAAAAATCTGCGAAATCCTACCATTAGGAATGGGTGTTTATCTGAAACAAGGCTTACATTAAAAATCGCTCTAGCGGGCACAATGAAACTGGATGTATACGGTTTAATTACAACAGAAATATATATTCCGTAAACCAGTAAAAATCAAAGGCAAATTCGATTTGCTGAAGAATTCACTTACTTTACGCAGTTCCTAAATGACGAACCTTTTTTATAAAACAATGTTGTTTAGCAGCTAAGATTATTATAAGTGTCGGATGTCGCATTTCAAATCTGGGCGTAAAAGGTTCAACAAATTTTACTCAGAGGTATTTTGTTCAAGCTTACGTTTCTTTTACGGGACCAACTGATTTAGTTTCCTTCCGAAGAAACCCATACTCAATATTTTTATACTCTGAAAAATCCAACGACCTAGTCGGGCCTGAACCTGAGAAATCAAATAACCAGATACACGGATGGTAACTACTGGTCCACAAGGATCGGTAATCAATTCTTTATAAGATGTCCCTTTCAATTCGGGTTACTTTTACTTTAGTAGTAAATATGGTCACATTATGTAATGAAAATTGATAACTAATGACAAATGAGGGGAATTTTGAAGAAGTGGCTGAATTCAAATATCTAGAAACAATAATTACAAAAAGGAATGAGATGTCCAAAGAAATTAAACATAGGCTCAATTTATTACAGGGACTCTTTTTTATCACTTCTCCTTTAAAAAAAAACGTTAAACTGAAAATATGTAAAAAATCTCCCAGTTGTATTATAAGCACGCGAAACATGGACTCTTACTTTAAGGCAGAAAGGAAATTACGAGTATTTGAAAATAAAGTTCTTAGGAAAATGTTTGAGCCAAAGAGAGATAGACAGGTGAATGGAGAAGCTTGCACATAACAGTGAGCTACAAAGTCATTATAGGAAGCCAAATTAAAATAATAAGAACAGTTAAGTCTCATAGACTGTGATGGACAGAACATGTGGGACGAATGGGGATTGAAAGGGGTGCATGGAAGCGTCTTGTAGGAAAACCAGAGGGTAAACGTCCAGTCGGTAGATCAAGAATGAGGTGAGAGAATAACTAACTGTAATTTGAGGGAAGTAGATTATATAGGGATGATTGGAAAACATTAGCTCAGGATAGGGATGTATGGAGAGCTTATGTCTGCACGGTCATGAACCTTCGCGTTCGATAGAGCCAATGAGCAACTATGGTCAATATGGAACACAGCAGAAATTATAACTGTAAAAAGATATAAAGATGATACATGTTTAAAGCAACTGGAAGTAAAGATTCCGTGAACAGAATTCGAAGCGTGGGTTTCAAGGCTGTACTCCGCAGACAGCGTGCCAACCTAGATCGGCCAATGCACTTGTTGGTAAAACAGTTATTGCATTATGTATTCTTGCTCCTGACTACATACCTCACATATATACTACAAATGGTAAGGTTGTGCTATTAGTATTTTTGCTTGGAACAACTTATGATGAGTGATGTCAGCTATGTGTGATTTCTTAGACGTTCAATATGCAATTACTATAATTAAATCATGAACTTTCACTAAGATGACTAAGAAACCATTGAAAAGAACAGTAGTGGTGGCGAAGCTAATACCGTAGGCTATCATAAAATTGAGTATTCTATGATTTTTTATAAAGAGGGTGATATTAACTCTTTAGCTCTATCGAACCCCTGTTCACGGCCGCGCGAACATAAGCTCTCCATATTTCCCTATCCTGAGCCAATGTTTTCCAATCGTCCCCTGCATAATCTACTTCTCTCAAATCATGGTTAATGTTATTCTCCCATCTTATTCTTGGTCTACCAACTGGGCGCTTTCCTTCTGGTTTCCCTACAAGAAGCTTCATGCACCTCTTTCGTTTCCCAATCGTGTGGCATGTCCTGCCCATCCCAAACTACGAGACTTAACAGTTCATATTATAGCTGGCTTCCTATAAAGACCATGTAGCTTACTGTTATGTATATATTTTTCTTCATTCACCTGTGTGTTCATAAAGAGAGTGACACACTGGTCGGAAATTCCTATTTCATATTTCACAAAACATTGAAAGATAGAGTGTGAAATAAACTTAGAAGTTAGCTTACTTTTATACACCTACCCATAAAAAAAAAAAACTCGCAGCACCTAGAAACCGTAAAAAGTGGTGATCAGCAACCTCTTAGCTTGAAACAATTGGACATGGCATCTATAACACTTGTTCTCAAACGTTTAGTATCAATTGAATTATGATACAAGTATTTAGAACTCTAGAAACCAGTTCCTTGTCGGTTCATGCAGGAGATTCATACACCAATACTTTAAGGATACAGCGCTCTTTTTTCTTTAATCTTAGTATTTCAAGACTTCGCTGACTCCATTTATTCCTAACACAAAATACTTCAAATCCCTCTATCGTGTGAATCAATTTCATCTAAGATACTGCGTATTATTCTGAAATAAACGCACTTCTATATTTAATTTGTAAGCTGTAGCCTACATAAGTGTACAGAATAACGCATCTTCGAAATGCATATCAGGTATTGCTCCAGACGGTCATCAGATCATAAAAATTCTTGAGATAAAACACATACATGACTCTATATTTAAAGGTTAACAGGTAACGAAGATGGGCAAAGAAGCTAAACTTTCGCAAGAACTGTACAGCAAAAAAAGTTGATTACAACTGGATCAAAGTTTCAATAGCAACAATGTTGCACGTAATGCATGTGAGATTTAAAAATGCGAGGTTTCAATATATAACTCAGTAGCGTTTCGAAATAAATTATTGTAGGCTTTCTATATTATTGATTTTATTAACGGATCATTTCAAAGAAAGAAAGTCTAGAATAAATGTTGCTATCTTTGTGATAGGGGCTAAGTAGGGTGTATTGGCAGAGTTATCGTGGCAACTAATGAGACAGATAGGGGAGATATCGCTCCTTTAATCACATGCCGGAACTAGTTCTGTAGAGTTGCGGCAATCTGGTTCACTCAATGAGTTCTCCTACGATTTATGCCAACCCAAATAAAAATTTAGGTCATTAACTAACTCTACAGCTTAAGGAAACCGAGGTTCTATATCATAATCACTAAGACTCTCCATTTGTACCTATTCGCAGTCACTCATATCATCAACTTCCAGTTCCATAACATCAATCTGAATATTACGAGTATAATCGCACATAAGCTTATCACTTCCTAATTATATATTTTACGCTAAAAAAATTGGAAGCATTTCTGAAGTCACATATCAGAGCTATATGACCTTTGCATTTCAATTTTCTAGTCTTAAGAACCCTGTCAATATTAACTCAGCTATATAAATTTTTAATTTCCTGGTTGTAAAACTTCCTCCATTCTCATACCTTATGAATGTAACACCATCTCACTAAAAAGAAGAAAAAACACTACAATCTAATTGATGAGATAATTAATAAATATATAGAAATGTTAATGTAGAAAGGTAGGCTTATTACATTAAAATAAATATTTAATCATAGTTAATATTTGCTTGCAGAGTCAACAGATTTCGTTTTATGTAACGAGTTCTTTTCCACAGTAACCTACTATTTGTACCCATATTCATCGACGGTGCGGCAATATAAGGAACATCTTACAATCACTTTAACATTATCGTTGATAAACAAGAGTATACCTTCTATACTTGTAGAGCCTACAGTTTTCTCTTGAATAGGCATTTCAAACTCATTCGAGCCACCGCCGCGGCGCGCCGTTTCGTAAAATTACCAAACATCTCGCAAGCCATATATTATCGTCAAAGGTACATCGGTAAATCGACTGGAGTCTGCACGATAAATGTAAAGTAATCCAATTACAGGTCTTATAAGGCACTTGGATACTTGGAAGTTAAGGCTCACATTTTTTTCTGGATAAACGACACGATATATCGTCTACGTTTTCAAGCTGAGCGATGGTTACATTTACCCCCAGAAATAAATATGGCACTTATTTTCTTCAGAGGCTAAGTCGACCATAGAGCCATGGTGTCGCTAGAAGGTTTATGCCAGTTTAAAAATCATGACAAACGCTATGCCGGGAGTTTACATGGTAAAATAAAAAAATATATATATTTGAGGGCAGAGACGATTAGTAAAATTACATGCAAAAGTCCATATAAGACCTGCAGACTGCCAGTTTTACACATATATTATGTAATGTTTATTAATTTACACTGTAAAAGTTATACATTATTATTTTTGTGAGAAATATGATGAGTACTATTGCATTGAATTCAATGGCATAATTTCTATCTTTCTGGACCCTCAGTTCTTAAAATAGTTCGGTGTATACCTTTGCAATGGCTGTAATTACTAATGTTTATGTACTATTAAATGACACAGTAAAGTTCAGCGAATTGTGGAAGCGGAAGTTATTTTATTAATTTAGTGTTTTGGTGAGTAAATAGGCCTACTCCGAATAGTCAATTTTTCCTTGGATATTTATTTTCTACTAAAATTAATAAAGAAAATGCTTCCAAATATCTTATCACTTTAGTTTTCAACTCTTGATTTTGCTTGTAATGATGATCATTTGTATAACGGAAGTGGTTAGTATACAGCTAAAATATAATATAGAATAACGTCGCTAATAGAAAAATATTTGATTTTATTTTGTGTTAAACTAGGTGCTTAAAGTCATAATTTGCTCATCATATGGTTTATAGTAATTGCGACCTCATTTTTTTATAATTCCGATAGTATGGAAGGAATTATCCAAACACATGCATGATTTAATGTTGAGTGATTCCGGGTTATTAGTTGAATGCAGGCATTCAACATGGATGATTTTTATGACTAAAATAACAGAACTAAAATCGAACACCTCCGTCGGCCACTGTTAATCACAGTGATCATATAGATATTCCTTTTCAATTTTTGACATTAAAAGAATTTGAAATTAGTGAATTACTTAAATCATGCTTGGAATCAGATTATAAAGACCCAAATTCCAAACATGCATCATGAGATAAGTGAGAGAGACAATTAACTGGGTCTGCGATTTGAAGCATTGAAAAGAATAGAAAGAGCTTTTGGGTTCTAGGCTGAAGGAATGGAATGTCTTACACAGAGATACAGGTATATCAGTATTTCTAAGATGATTAAGTAGCCTGGTTAAATTCTTTAAAATAGAAGACTAAATTACTGTTGTGACATTGAAGGTTTGATAAATGTTTTGGTAGCATTCATAACCGAGACGAATGGAGGCTCTTCATAGATGAATGCATCTAAATTAAACTTGAAAACTCCATTGTTATGTAATGGAAACATACCACCATCTGTGCCCATTGGCCATGTAGTACACCTACACATTAAATAATGTTACAAAAATGTACAAAAAGTTTAATAAATAAAAACATCGCTGGTATACCTGTGTGAATTCAAAATTATTTGCATACTATTAGGATTGCAAGGAGGTTTTCCACACATTGCTCATTTATTTCGTGCCAATGAATTAATCGTGCTAAGCCCAAACATTATGACACTAAAATATGACTTACTCCTATTTTTTTACATAGTTAAAATTAGATATAATGAAGTATTCTCTCAAGATATTAGGTAACTGTGAATCATATTTCAAATACATACAAAACAAATTCAAGAATGAATTATTCATAAGTAATGCCACGAGTGATTTCCAAATTATCGATAAATTCACGACTCACGAAGTGGGAGGATGAATTTATCTAGAGAATTTGGAAATCAAGAGTGGCATTTGTTAGGACTATTTAACGAATAAAATAAAGCTGTTTACTCACAAATCATTATTTAACTACAGTTATTTAAAAATATTTTTATATTTAAAGTAAACGGTGATGTTTGAAAACTAATGAGAAACGATAGGTAGCCTACGCTTCTACTGCTTCTTTGTTTATCACTGCAACCAGATCATACTATTTATTGCCAAAGGAACGCAATATTGTAAGAATGCTCTCTAGTGGAGAAAAAATGAAACACATCAATCTGTATATTAATTCATTTTTGATGTCGTATACATTTAAGAAAGTGCAAACAGTGGTTTCTTTTTTTGGTGGTATAATCAATTGCTACAAATGTTGACATGTAAGCACTATTATATACAATCTGGTAGCCGTATTTGTTATAGGCTCAGTCACTGCAAAATAACGGTCAGACCTGTTCAGAATATTAAAAAGGAGGAGCTTTGCTTAATATATGATAATCCTAACGTTGATAATTATTTCGTGAAACACGTCTCTGATTGGTTGTAATACAGAAATCATTGAAACGTGATTGGTCATTGACTCCCATTTGGGGCATGAGTTAAATAGTCTAAGTAATTTTATTGGTGCTCTGATAAAGGAACTAAAATCAGCTCTTTAAAAGTAAACTGTATCATGTGGAATAGAACCAATCAAAAATATTTGTGAACAGTTTTTAGAAATCATTACAACAGAAGTTTATGAACTATTAAAGTGCCTATAGGAATCTTGGCTGTAATAGTTAAATCCCTCCAAATTCACTTCCTGCATTCCTGTTTGGATATTCTCTCTTCAGACCTTGGGAACGTCAGTGATGAACATGGAAGAATATTCCATAAAGAGATTTCTGATATGGGGAAAATGTATTAAGAAAGATGGAAATATAATATGGTTGCAGATTTCTGCTGGAACCTCATATGGAAGATCACTGGAAGTTATAGAAGAATCAGCAATTGGTGGAAATTTAACTGTTAGCGAAATTGGTGAGGGGGAAAAGATCAGGAAATTATTATATATATTTTTCTTTTTTTTTGTGTCCACCGCTGTGGTCTCGAGGTAGCGTTCTGCCTTGTCACGCAGCGGGCCCGGGTTCGATCCCCGGTCGGGGCAGTTTTTCTGGGTGAGGTTTTTATCGGGTTTTTCCTCACCTGTAAGACAAATGTCAGGAAAACTTTAAGGCCCAAACGGTCCCGAAATCATATGGCCATCATCATCATCCTTCATCGGTGTGGAAAGCAACGGGAAGCTACCACACCTACAATTCCCTAGTAAAGCTGCAAGCATAGCATGAAAATGCTGTGATTGCAGTGAAGGATCTGCCTTCGGGCAGAATTACTATGGATGGATATATTTGTGTGTGTGTGTGTGTGTCAATTAGTTAATATTACATGAACCATTTAATTCTGAAGGGTAATAGGATATTTTACTTTGAAGAGTGATAATTCTGTATATTATGATACTTTTACTTTTAGTATCGCTCATTAAAAATATAAACACGCGATTTACCAAACACATTGAAAATGTTATTTAAAAAACAAAGGTGTCATATTTGAATCCAGCACATCAAAATATATACTAAATGACACAAAAAAATGAACATCAATGTTGTTGTTCAGTGTTATGGGCACAGTCCTAATGTATTTCGTTGTTTGTGTTTCTATTAACACGAAAAATCGCAATTCTTTACGTGCAATTTTTTATCATGCAATCATTTTCAATAACATGCAGAATTACCGAATGAAGTAGATCAGACTGAGGCATTTGAAATGTGTGCACGAAGTACCGGGTTCAAAACCTGCGAACAATCGACATGCCTGAAATTTTAGCGTAATATCAGTATTTAATACTAACTCACTGACACTATCGAATTGGAGGTTCATTGATGCGGGGACATATATTGAGCTAATGGTTTTAATCATTCCCTGTATAATTAATCACCTTCAAATCTAGGTTAATGCTACTCTCTTACCTTATTATTTTATTACCTACTGGACAATATTCTCCTCTGGTTTTCCTACAAGAAGTTTGCTTAGTATTCTTCAATACACATTAGAATATTAACAATTATTTTTAAAATAGGCTTAGATTTTAAAACTCAATTGAGAGTACCTACTCACAAAAACAGTAATACATAAAATAAAACTATGGTCATCATCATCATCAATCACGGATTAAACCCATGTGGCTCGCTCCAGTTCATAGATTCTCATTCAAAAAGTTGAATCCATCTTTTTCGGTCTACCAATATTCCTGTCTCCTCTTGGTTTGTACTTAAGTATAATTTTTGGAATCCTATCATCTTTCATTCTTTGAACATGTTCTTTCCAGTTTTTTCTAGATTCTTTTATTTTATCTAAAAGTTTAAAAATATCTAGCTCATTTCTAATATCTTCACTTCTTCTTTTATCTAGAAGTTTGCAGGCCAGTCACACTTCTCAGAAATCTCATTTCAGCTGCTTCTATTATCTTCTCTTCTCTTCTCTTCTCTTCTCTTTTAGTTAAAGCCCAAATTTCACTACCATCCAATAGTAACGGAACTGCCACGGCTTTATAAAATTTTAGTTTTGTTTCCATTCTTGTGTTTTTAAATATTATTTTAACTGTGCCACATATATAATTAAATTTATTAAGTTTGTTAAACATATCTTCATTTTCAAAATAGGAGATTTCATAATCCAGGTATTTAAAATGGTTCACTTGTTGAATGGGTTTCCCCTCCAGAATTATTTTAGCTCTTACGGTATCTGATCCCTTAAAAGCTAAGATTTTCGTTTTACTTATTGATATTTTCAAATTATAATTGTGTATAATGTTATTTAATTGAAAGAGTGATTTCTGTAGACCATCTTCTGAACTAGATATTAGAACTTAGTCATCTGCAAAAAGTAAGGTTATTACTTTAAATAAAAAACGTATAATTATTTTACCCAATATTTTAGTTTACTTTTATGTAGAATAAAATATTTTAAATAATAATAATATACTTCATTCACAAATAAATTTTGTACACAGTATTGACACTCGGATTATCAATTGTTCGTGCTCGAGTGCAGTTCAGTTATAGAAATAATACAAATAGAATATATAACCTACATTGCAAAGTTTTAGTTAAAGGGATAGGGAAAACAAAATATATACGAGTATATTTAGGAGCCAGTTTGAAAATATAAAATAATTCTGGCACATAAAAAATTAAAAATTATATAAAGGAAAATAAAATAAAACAATTTAGAATACCTATATTAATACCAGACTAAAGAAGGCAATTAAAGACATTAGGGAATAATATAAAACAAAACAAATTTAGAAGAAAATTTCAAAATATTAAATGCACTCAAACACACAAAATATTAATGCAAAGGAGAATGATATAAACAAAACATTACATTGTATATTAGATTAATATCAAAATTGAAGAAAGTAATTAAATACATTAGGTAATAATATAAAACAAAACAAATGTAAGAGGAAATTTCGAAATATAAACTTACTTTAACACATAAATAATAAATGCAATGAATAATGATATAAATAAAATAATATATACAAAATAATATATAATAGTTTAATACCAAACTGAATAAAAAAGTAAACATTAGGAAATAATAATATAAACCAAAGCATGTTACTACTTATTATTTAAATATTTAAACATTTAATTAATTAAATTAATTAATTAAAACGTTTTAAATCTATGTGTATTTAGTTTGCTAAACTCTGGATTGGATATAATTAATTCATTGTATAATTTGGGTCCTAGATATCTACTATATGTAGATCCAACAGTTATGTGGAATTTGGGAACATGCAGCCTAAAAAGTAGTATTTTGTCTGGTGCTGTAAAAACTTGGATTGTTCTATTTAAATTCGTTCTTATTTTTATGGAAATAAGTGAGCAATATATGCTTAAATTTTTGTCCAATATCGAATTCAAAGTAAATTAATTTTGTAGGGTAACCTAAAGGTTTGTGCAAGCATTTTTTTATAGTTTGTTATTTTAATTTACTATCACTATTTATATAATCCGTAAAATAATTTATATTTATGAATATATTTATCGTAAAAACAAAATTAGATTATTGAATATTAGCTGATCACTTATTTATTATTCATAAATACCTAACTGTTACGTAATATAGAAATGACAGGAAGCCACAATTTGACAGAATCGTAACTATTATTACGATCGACATGACAAACGAGAAATACTGAACGCAAGGTTAGAGTAGGACTTTTATGAATGTGGTTGTCGCATGAACAGACACGCCCTTCATTGTAAACAACCAATTAAGTCACTTTACACTTTAAAGACTAACGACTTCCATTGTTGTATGTAGGACTACACCTGTCAAGTAATATTGATGTAATTTATTTCGAAAAGACACCGGCATTATTTCAACGCCTTGTAATTTATTTAAACCCTACGGTTATATACAGCATTTACCGAAAGTTATAAACAAAATGTTTCATCTTCATTCAAGCTGAAGCAATAAAATTTATGAAAATATTTTTTTCGCAACAGGTCACACAGCATGCATGTATGTTTAAGTATTCATTGTGTATATACCCCAATACGTTCCTTTTATATCGAGACAAGGGTGTTGCCCTAGCGGGAAATTTATTGACCTAGCTTTATTTAAGTGATCCCACTACCGGCCTTAGGAGACCCTTGGGGTAGTAGGAGGTTAAGACTCCCACTTTTTCTAGACAATCGGCAGTCAATGTCAGCCGGGTTGTCAGCCCTGCGTGACGGCCGTCTTTACCCCCAGAACAAGTATCTAGTACTCATTTCCGTTAGAGGCTGAGTCGACCCCAGGTCAATAGTGCTGTCAGAGGGTTTGGGTCAGTTTAAAACTCCCGATCCCATCGGGACTCGAACCATCGACTTTCCGGCTTGTAGCGTAGTACCTTAACCACTACGCTACAGTGTGCCCCATTTAGTTACCCTTAATTCTCTACAGATGTCAGTGATGAGCATGTGGTCAGTACATAGTCTCAATGAGACATATGGTAGGCTAACAAGGTAATACTTAGATGGTGAAGGTAAGTTCAATTTTGCTCAAATACATTATTTAGACCGGAGGATCTTTTAAGAGCCCGAAAATTTCAGACTCAGGATCCACGGCTTAAAGTCCCTCCTGGAAGAGTGGGTCCCTTGGATTTTTGCCATCCTAACAAATCTGCATAGACACCACACGGCCTCTTGGTTTTGAACCCGCGACCCTAAGGGATAGAAAGAAGCAAGGAACACTAACTAGAACCCACCCGACATGTAACGAGTATAAGACATTAATTAAATTCTTCATTGATATTAGATAATTTACGAAAATTACATTTCATTGTAATTTTTATTTAAAATGAGACAATTTATTTTTTAAAGTGGATTTATTAAATTCACTATAAACTGAACTTCTAAATTTAAGTACAGCAGAAAATAGGAGCGGCATCCGTGGCGGAAATCGAGTTAGACGCTCGCCTCTCGCCGCTGAGAGTTCCGAGATCGAATTTCGTTCCACTCACTTGTGGGCTTCGTGGTGGACGAAACGGAGCTTGGGCAGGTTTTTCGGGGTTTTCTCCCGTTTTTTCCCGCCACAATTTCATTCCATCATTTCTCCATACCAATCTCATGAAACTAAATAGTTTCATTTGGTTCATCTTTCCCCGTGATGGTGCGTCAGGTGTGGTGGCTCGCACCTTGTCATTCACCGACCTCTATATAAGGGGCTTCATGTCATCTCATCCCTCGACCCGACCCTGAGTTAGATACGAGTTGAGGATATTTATTTTATTTATTAAATTTAGTGTGAGCGAAAACGATACAGAACATTAAATACAACTGAAAAAAAGTTATATACAGAGTGATTCAGAAATATGGCTATACGTTTGATCGGATTTTGTGACGAAAATATTATTATTAAAAGAAATATGAAGTTATAATTGGAAAGGAAATCCTTCAAATTACAACAATAGAACAAAACAAATCACTGCTCACGTGCAGCTTAGCGGGTTGATTTTTGTGGGCTAACGTCGAACGCCTCCACAATTCTCTTCGTTGTTTCTGCATCCGTGCTAATGCGAGGCCTTCCAGGAGGTTTGATTTTCTGCATCCTTCCCGTTTCCAGCAGTCGTTCTCTTCACTTCCCCACAGTCGACGGCTGTAATGCTACATTAAACTCACGTCTTGCCCGTCTTGCGGCCTCACGATCATTAGCATACGTTATTGCCCATGCAGCAATTGTAATTTGCTGTTGCATATTCAACGCCATTTTGTCTAATGACGTAAGTTCTACACTGTTTTGTTTTATTCCATTTTTGTAACTTGAATAATTGCCTTTCCAACGGTAATTTCATATTTCCTGTAATGCTAATATTTTCATCACACAACGCGATCAAACGTATAGCCATATTTATGATTCACCCCATAAGAAATGTACAATATTCGATACTTCCTGATGCAGGTCTAATGAACATACTCGTATCCATTCTTAATATCATTTGGCTAAATATATGTCCATATTACGCTCCCAGTAATATATATTACATATAGGTGAAACGTTACAGTTCATGTAGGTTATAAAAATAAGTTATTATGAAATTTTACAGATGCAAATAGCATATTCTATACTGATTTACATACATACAATACATGCGGGCACCTACATATTAAAGTTTAAATTTGACAATATTACTTGTTTTATTATAAGCTGATGTATTTATTTTAGAGCTGAAAATGAATTTTCTTTGGTAAGCAAAAATCGAATGTAAATGCTGAACATCTACAGTCTAAAAAAAAAACTTTTCTTTAATAAATTTCACACTACGTAATTTCCGCATACAAATTTCACACAAGTTATGAACAATTTTGACTCTTAAAAATTCTGTAAGTTCAAGTAAACTAGTCTGCAATTAAATTAGTAAATAAAATGTTATATTAATTTATTTCCTCCATATTATATAATTATTTACATTAACGCGTACTATCTCAACAAAAAACTACATAAATGTGCTGACATCTTTACAGGTGCTAAATTTAAACTGCACAGGATGTATTCCTCATAAAATAGTATTTGGCCCACAGAATTAAAAATGCAGGTTTATTGGTGTGAAATGGTGGGATGATGTTATATTTTTAAGAAAGATAGTAACATAAATATGTCACCATACTTCCCCACCCAACCCTTTCTGAATACTCTTATGATTTTCTCTACCAAAACGTAAAAAAGAAAAGATAAAAAAAGTTGGTCGCTCTGAGTGGACAGTTCTAAAACACTTTTCACTTGTTTAAAAATGGACAAGCGTGGGATGTCCAGTTTCCATGGCAACCAACATTCCGAAGAGCAGTAGAATCCTAGGTATGCTCACCTTAGATATTGTCAAGTTTCAATCGACACCAAATCTATTTAAGCTGTACGGATATTTTTTTCAGGGAACAAAATACCATCCTGTATCGTATAATGAACATCATCCATACTAATAAGGTACTATAGGTCCTACATATGTATTATGTATATACATAGCGTGCTAGTGTGTGTGTGTGTGTGTGTGTGTGTGTGTGTGTGTGTGTGTGTGTGTCTGTACTCGTACATCCCCATATGTGGCATTTCCCTGCCTACTTACTTAACCAAGCTAAGTTACGTATGCTTATTTCCCTACAGATAGCAGCGAGTGACCTAAAAGGCAACTAAGGTAATACATTAATTTAATGGTAAAGGCCGATTAAATCTTGCTCAGAAGCTCTAATTTTGAGTAGAGATTATTTTAGGAGCCAAAAAATCTTCAGACTCTGGACCCTTCCGAAGGGCTTTCACTTGGATTTTTTCATTCTGAAAAATCCATTGACCCTGGCCATGCTTAAATCCGTGGCTCTAGGGACTAAGCAAAGAACTTAATCTCCAAAACATCGAGGCCGATATATATATATATATATATATATATATATATATGTGTGTGTGTGTGTGTGTGTGTGTGTGTGTGTGTGTGTGTGTGCATGAAGTTTCTTGCAGGAAAACCAGGAAAACATCCAGTTGGTAGACCAAGAATGAGGTGGGAGAATAACATTATCCACGATTTGATGTAGTATGGAGAGCTTATGTCCGCGCCGCCATGAGCCTATGGGTTCGATAGACCCAGTGAGTTAAATATATATATATATATATATATATATATATATATATACACCTTAACAATGTTTAAGTAATTATTTTGTGATGCCCTGAATATTTACCCATATTTAATTTATTTGCGTACTTATACCCCTTAAAAATTGGAAGATACTTGAAGCGAGATTTTGCCAAAAAAGGTAAAACATTCTTCATGCGCATGTTAATCATCCCTTTGTTGCATTACATTCCTAAAATATATCAACGGGAACTATAAAACGTTTTAGTGCGAATCCAGCTGTGGTGAACACTATACTTTATTAACTGATGAAGGCTAATATATTTAATAAACGTTACTTTCATCTAGCGATTTTTCAGTTATAAAAATTCTGATTATATATATATTTGCTACAAGTAATAAAATTTGATTTTGCTATAGATCATCATCATGAGAAACATATGTGGAACTATTAAGTTTATGACCGTGTAAAGTATATTACTCAGTCACTGGGCAGTAGAAATCCTCTCACTTTCTCGTTTTAATATTCATAAAAACACATATACCTTTGTTAGATAATCCTGAACAATGATTAAAATTCATAATATTAACTTTGTAAATGTCAAAATTCCTGCGATTTAACTCATTGATTGGAATACATCCACACAAGTTGGTAACGTATGATTGTAAATCTTTTGAAGACTACTTATTTCTATGCGAATCGATAGGTCGCCAAAGCTTGTTGTGATTATTGGTGACCCTAAAAAATTATAATACGTTGATAAGGCTTATGTAACTGCACCAAATTTTGAGAAGTAAAAGGTGAAATGGAATATTGTATCAATATTTTATCTATCCTAGGGTAATAATAAATAATTTTTGATGAATTGATAAATGTATTGTAGTAACTAAATTAGAGGATTAATATAACAAAGGTGCATTTAAATTTGTGCAGTTGTATCGTAGTCATAGACTATATAAATACATTGAGTCAAAATTCAAATGTTTATTAATTTTTAAATGTACACTGTAATTAAAATAATTATGATCTCGATTCTAATTTTATTAACCTATAAATAAATTTAATTAAAAAATATAAATTGTCACATAATATATCGGATTCTTTTCTACAGTGATCGATTCCTACTATAACCATATTAATATGTAACACAGGATAAATCGAATTTCGATTTCGAATTACTTTTTTCTTATTAATATTCCTCAGGCCACAATTTTCAATCACAAAAGCGATTACATTCTACATTGCTATATTGATATCCATATTGTAACCTATAATGAAGTTATTGTATTCTTTGTACAGTTTTTCTATGAAACAGAGTAAATAAATATTTATTATGGACTAAAATATTCATTAAAAATAAGATTTAAGGTCGCTGGTTCGTAATAGTAGATAGGGACAAGGGAATCTCGTTAATCCATTCATGCGCGTCACCAATTACATGACGATGCACTTGGCTATCTTAAGAGAGTCACGAATTTTAGACATTTTTTGGTAGTATCTCTCAGTCCACGTAGTTTCACTGATTTAAAAAAATATAGATCGCTAGATTACTAGGCCATATGGCGATTACCAGAATACAAATTAATAAGAATGAAACAGAACTGTACCAATAAACTTTTACAGGTTGTTCAGGGATAGTGGTTGAGTGTTTTTTATATAAGAAACATATTGTCTCATGTGACTTATTCCAAAGTATGTAATATTAGACATGTAGTCCTACCATGTCCTTTGGACCGCAATTACATGGGTTCTGATGAATAAAAAATAGCATCTGTTTTAAACTAAGAATCAGTATCTACATACAAAATTGAACCGTTACTAGTGTACTATGCCGTAGGGCATTTAAGAAATTAGTTTTGTGATTTGTTTCATCATTCGTGTAACGTTTGTATTATTTACTTTACAGTTTATGATTTTTACCGTGGATACTTTGAGTGATGATTGATTACTTTTTTTAATTTATTTGTGAGCAGAATCCACCTTAACACAATCCAAAGAATATGCTAGTTTAACACATCAACACCACATTACCCTTTGAAAAGTCACCGGAGACCATAGATTTCTTCGAATCAAAATACTCAAGTCAACATCCCTTAGCAACCAGTAAACGTTTGTTGGCAGAGTTCTGTTTCACTCATAATTATCACTGATATGTTCGTCATGCATTTTCTGCAGGAGTTGACTGATTTCAATTATAATTATATTCTAAAAAACCGATGAAATGGGTTCTAGTAACAAAATTCCTACTTAGAATTTGTTTTGATAAATGAGAAAATCAGATTGATTAACTCGGTTTTGAACTTAAATGCGAATCTAAAACGCTAACACCTTAGCCTAAACAAATCGTTCGATAAATTACCTTAATAATTATTATATAGTTCTGTGGTCTTTCATAATAATGCAGAATGTAGACATATAAGTCGCGGATTTTAGCCAATGCTTCGTCGTTTTAAATACGTTCATGAAGGGGTTTTTAAATACTCCCAATAAATAAATATATTTTCTGTATGAGTTGTCTGCAAGGTTAGGCCTCTGCGTATGAATTAATGGGAATTTCGTTGCATATTTCTATAATAATTTATAAAACTTGGATTTGTAATGATATCCTATGTAGACCTATGTAAACTAGAGGCAACATAGTTTCTTTCTTATTTTTTTCCTAATTTTCTCAGAATATATTTGTAAATTCATAATTATTCAAATTTCATTGCGAAATTTGAAGGATAAATCTCATGGTACAAGGAAATCTTAAATATTTTATTTAATAGGTCTATGTCAGTGTGGTCCAACTGGCGTCCCTCAAGCCACAAGCGGCCCTGGACTTCTAATTAGCTGGCCTGCAATTTTATTGGTAAAACACAGTAATTTTTTACAATGTATAATTTAAAAATACCTAAAATATTGTGAATAAAAATTTGTATTTATTTATTTACCAAGTTTCACAATTTTTTCACATCTTCCTGCGCTCAATTAATCCGCTGTCATTCTCCTCCACATCTCTCTCTTATTCCAATCTCCATCGTTCAATCCTTTATAGGCTATCTCATGTTGCTCAAAACACCATCAATCCACGTTATTTTTGGCCGTCCTCTCCTCCTCCTCCTCCTTCTTCTTCTTCTAAGCAGTGGCACCTATTCTAGTATTCTTCTTGATAATCTGTCTTCTGTCATTCTTTTTACATAGCCATACAATTTTAATTGTTTGATTTTTATGAAATCCACAATTGAAGTTTGAACATCTAATAAATGGAAATGATGCAAAAATTAAATTATAGGTTGTATTTAACCAATCTACTTAGCAAAAAAAATTGCTATAAATAAGCTACATACAGAGAGGTAGCACTCAAATAAAATTCTTTGTTTTTTTCACCTGCTGAGGGACAACAGGCTGGATAAAAATTGTGAATCCCGAACCAGATAGAGCGATTTAACATATGTCTAACAGGTACACCTCCCAGTGCTCACACTAAACCAGAAGTAGATTTAAAAAATCAAGCACCAGAAGCATTTTAGCTGTACATTTCATTTTATATATTTAACACAGCATATATGTAGAATACAAATTTTAAAAACTGTAGACCAAATAGTGTATTTAACTATAATAATATACTTCTTTATTTAGGAATATTCCACAATACAGTGTTTCTCCTTCAACCCAATGTGATTTGTCGCCAGAGGTTTCTGTCTAAACCAACTTCTTCCTCAAATCTCTAGCTTCCATACTTCTCTTCACTCCATCCATCCATCGTTCTCTAGGCCTGCCACTTCCACTTCTTCCATTAGCTTTCCAATTAAGGATCTTCTTTGGTAGTGTCTCTTCTTCCATTCTTATGCGGTGTCCACACCATTTCAAACGTTTTTCTTCTATTTTTTCTAATATGTTTTTTCAACTTGAATAATTTCCTTTATTGTGTTGTTTTTGACCTTATCCCTTCTTGAAATTCTTGTCGATCGCCTTCAAAAATCCATTTCTACTGCTAACAGCTTGTTGACTTGTTTTCTACTTACTGTCCAGGTTTCAGACCCATATAATAAAATGCTTTGTAACAGAACTTCAAATATAGTTTTCTTCGTTTTGTATATTATATTTTTATTCCAAAGCACTGAGTTCAACATACCAATAATTCTTCTTCCATTAGTTATTATTCTTTCAATTTCTGTAGTTGAATTTTCACTTTTATCTAAAATAGATCCTAAATATTTAAATTTTTTTAACATTTCGTATTCTTCCTGAATTACATTTTAGCTTATCTGTTGTATAATAATAATAATAATAATAATAATAATAATAATAATAATAATAATAATAATAATAATAATCCATCCATAGTAATTCTGCCCGAAGGCAGGTCCTTCACTGCAATCATAGCATTTTCATGCTATGCTTGCAGCTTTACTAGGGAATTGTGTAGGTGTGATAGCTTCCCGTTCTTTCCACACCGGTGAAGGATGATGATGATGATAATGATAATGGTAAGGATGATAATGTTAAGGATGATGGCCATATGATTTCGGGGACCGTTTGGGCCTTAAAGTTTTCCTGACATTTTTCTTACAGGTGAGGAAAAACCCCGATAAAAACCTCACCCAGAAAACTGCCCCGACCGGGGATCGAATCCGAGCCCGCTGCGTGACAAGGCAGCACGCTACCTCGAGACCACAGCGGTGGACTAATAATAATAATAATAATAATAATAATAATAATAATAATAATAATGATGATGATAATGATAATAATGATGATGATAATGATAATAATGATAATAATAATATAATAATAATATAATAATAATAATAATAATAATAATAATAATAGGGTCTAATAATAAAAATAATAAGTAATCCAAATTCTAAAATATAATGTTGGCTCTCTATCTGTCTAGAGATAAAATTTGGCCCGTGACTGCAAAAGTTTTGGACTACTGTACATTGGCCCGTGTGATCAATGATCACCAAAATTGTCTCTTTAAAGCAACACTTAAAATACTTAAAATCGGTTTAACAATCTGAACACATCTTTCGGTGCCTAATGTTAAAGCAACACTTAAGGGAATAAATGCGGGAGCTTGAATTATTCAAATTTAAATATTGAAGTTGTTAGGAGAACGCTCTTTATGATGATTATAAAAAAAGATGAATGAAGATCACAACAGGTCTTAAGGTCAAACACATGTTTAGATGGAGATTTATATTTCAGTGTCAACTTGTTTTAAAATAATTTATATTTCATTGTCAACTTGTTTTAAAATAATTTATCTGAAGTCAAAGAGAAAGGACATTATTGTCTGTTAGGGACAGGAGGCTAAAATACGTAACACCATGAGGTTGTCAGAGGCTCAAGGAGAATGGATTGTAACCTCTGCTCTCTTGTAAGATGAGACAAACGAGAAATCAATTTCGTACAGCTATAATTATGGCTTAAGTAAGCTTTAATGTCATACAATGCACTCCCATCATTTGCACTATAGTCGTTATCACACAAAGTAATTTGAGAGGAACCTTTCCAATCCTGTAACAAGCCTAGTTTACACTCAACGGAGTTCCCATTATTTTAATAGTTGGGTAGATTTAAAATGTCTTATAATTTTTACAGTTTATTAGTTGTTTAAATTCTATGTTATATATCGCAGTAATACAGCAGTTACAGTAATGGTAGTGCTTTCAACTTCGTACAAAATTCTAACAAATACAGGGTGATTCACAATAAATATTACAGACTTCTAGGGGTTGTAGAGGGGACTTAGTAGATAAAGTTTTCATGTCCGGAAACGTACCATTTCAATGTAAAATAAGTTTGAAGATCGAAACACGATGGGCTGATATCGTGTGTCTTGTGTTTCATAAAATGTATTACAGACATCTAGGGGTCGTACTACACCTATCGAGTTGGAGAAAGATCATCTTGCACGAATTCTGGCGGCAGCAGAAATTATTGAGCACACACCACGTCTTGTGAGGCATGTTTATGAAAAAATAAGTCGCAGGTAGGCCTACACTTTGTGCAACGAACAACAGGGTCGCCACGTGGAACCACACTTGTAATACAACCACTAAAAATCTGTAATACTTATTCTGAAACACAAGACAAGCGGTATCAGCCATTGTATTTCGATCTTCAAACTTATTTACATCAAAATGGTTTCCATACATGGGTTCCCTATCAAAACTTTATCTACTAAGTCCCCTCTACAACCCCTAGAAGTCTGTAATACTTATTGTGAATCACTCTGTATATTAGTATTCAGATTTACTCTCTAAACAGACGACACAATAGGAAGTTATCAATATGGATTTAGAAGAAGCAGGTCCACAATAGACCAAATTTTTAGTATAAGACAGATTTTTGAAAATAAATGGGAACATAATGGCACTGTAACCATATATATGTAGACTTCAAAAAGGTATACGATTCAATTAAGAGGGAGAAGTTGTATATTACCCTGCTGAATTTTGGAATTTCTAAAAAAGTTAGACTTATTCGAATGTCTCTAAATGCATAAAGAGTAGAGTGCTGGTAAGAAAACAGTTTTCAGATAATTTTGAAATTCACAATGGGTTAAAGCAAGGGGATGCGTATCTCCTTTATTAATCAATTTAATACTTGTGTGCCATAAAATGTTTAAAAGATAAAGAAGGTCTACAACTCAATGGTATTAATAAGCTGTTAGTACGTGCTAATGAAGTAGAATTATTAGGCGATAACGAGGAGATACTAAGGGTCAACATGCACATTCTAATGAGTAACACAAAATAATTGGGACTGGAATTAAACATCAATGAAAGTAAACGTCTGGTCACATGTAAAAATTCATTATACACCGTGTCCCATTCAAACCACCCACATTTTAATTAATCATAACTCTCAAAGTATACGGAATTACGAAATGAGGTTAGTATTAAAAGGAAAAAGAAACTCAAAGAATTTTTGTTTTCATTGTTGCAGTTAATTCATGTGTTGCATGTTGGACAATAATGACATAAAACCACGTTCGCCAGACATCACTCCACTGGACTTCTTTCTCTGGTGTTTGCGACTCCAGTACAAGATCTTCATGATTTACGAACCCGTATCTTTGACATAATTGCAATAGTACCAATGGACATGTTGGACAGAACGTGGCACGAAATCGAATACAGACTTGATATTGTTAGTCCTACTAATGGTGCACATATAGAGGTGTTTTAGTATGTGGCAATGTATGGCAGTGAAAATTCTTTGAGTTTCTGTTTCGTTTAATACCGGCCTCATTTCATAATTCCGCATACTTTGTTAGTTATCATTAATTAAAATGTGGGAGGTTTGAATGGGACATCCTGTATAATGAAAATGGACAATTAATGACAAATGAGGGAAATTTTGAAGTACTGGCTGAATTCAAATACCTAGGAACAATAATCATAAACAGGAACGAGGTACAGAAATAAATTGAACAAAGACTCAATTCTGGAAATGCAAGCTATTACGCATTACAGAAACATTTGTCATCCCAACTTCTCTAAAGAAATAAATTAAATAAATTGCAAATATATAAAACTGCCAATCTCCCAGTTACATTATATGGATGCGAAACATGGACTCTTACTTTAAGGGAGGAGAAAATATTACGAGTATTTGAGAATAAAGTACTTCGGAAAAATTATGGGCCAAAGAGAGACGAAGAATCAGATGAATGGAGAAGACTTCGTAACAGTAAGGGGGAACCAGATGTAATATGAAGAGTTAAGTCTCTTAGACTGCGATGAGCAGAACATATGGCACGAAATGAGAATGAAAGAGGGACATGGGAAACTTCTTACAGGGAAAGCGCCCAGTAGGTAGCCTAGAATGAGGTGGGAGAATAACATTAACCATGATTTCAGGGAAGTAAATTATACAGGGATTATTGTAAAATGTTGTCTCGGGATAAGATGTATGGAGAGCTTAGTCCGCGTGTCCATAAACCTACGGATTTGACCGTGCTAGTGAAAGTTAGTTATAGTAATGGTAATTGTAGTAGTATCAGTAACAATAATAGTAGTTGCCCATAATCATAACAAGCTTAGATGATTAATCGATTCGCAAAGATAGGCTATGAGATGTCGACAAACTTACAATGATATGACGATCTTGATGAAGATTTTCGGGCTGTAGGCCGTGGTCGTGAGGCTTGTAGTTCCCCGACGTTTCGCCAAAGACTGCGTCTGGCATCCTCAAGGGTTGTCTCAAAGTCTTTGGCGAAACGTCGGCCTACAGCCCGAAAATCTTCATCAAGATCATCATAGCAACTCCGGCCGTGAAAGTCTACGTGAATACATTACAATGATATGTTATCAAACGTCTGTGTATATATTCCAATCAATGGGTTAATTGCTGAAAATTTGACGTAATAGTAGTAATAGTAGCATTTTAGTATTTTATTTAACGTATTAGATAATTAGTCCGGCATTTAATGAAAACACATTTTGCGCAGGAGCTTATTTTGGACTTGTGATTATGTTGTTTTTCTTAAACCTGTAATAAGTGAGTCTCGAATTTTATTTCATTACTGAGGAAGGTATGCACAGGATTTTTAAGCTCGAAACGAAAAAAAATAAATAAATAAATAAATAAAATCCATACCTGTCGAGTTCGAACCAGAGAACATCGAATTCAGAGACAAGAGTGTTAGCCACTTGACTATATACCACAATTACCCTATTACAAAATATATTGTTGTAATACATTTACGGTAGTATTCAAAATACACAGTATAGATCAACACTTTTGAAATTCATATTAGGTTATATAATAAGATTTTAATTATAAAATTGGTACCTGGTAAGTTGAGGACGATTGACTTACCAGGTACTAACTTTATAATTAACATCTTATTACACAATATAGAAACAAAAATATTAACCTACAGTTTTTCAAACAGATGAACCGGCTTAAGTATAGATTTAAACCATTGATGGCCGGTGTAAAAAATTTTAAACTTCATATCTTCCAGCAGGTGTAGGAGATAATTTCCTCCAAGTTTAATCTGCAGATTTAAGCTTATGATATGACCCTGAACGTTATAAATTCTCCTAAAGATTAGGACGCCATTTATTGAAGTTTATCATCTCTTGATGATATGTTTCGCAAATAACCTAGTTGTCATTGAACTATTATCAGAAATGCGACCAATTCTTCTCCTAAGGCAATTTTCAAAATATCGTTTATCGAGTACTTTATTAGTATTTTCTAGAAAGTGTTGAAGCATTCTGAAGACACGTCATACACAAATTCCATGGTAGTTTTCTATGATACCGGTACCAAAACCCAATTTTAAAAATATCCTTATTGACGATAATTTATTCCTGTTAAGATCGGTAAATATTTTAGGTTAAAGAACATTTGAGGAATGACTTCCTTTGGAGTGTGGACTACTAAATAACATTCGGGTACATGAAAAAAACTCATTAATCTATAATTCTTCTCTTCTTATTCATAATTTGTAGGATTTTCATCCTGTTTATTTCTAAAATCACTCCTCGGAGGAAGACGTATTTGATTTGCATCCACTGTCTATCCATCTATTGGCTGGTCTTCCTCTTGTCCTTCTATAATTAATTAATCTACAATTATTCAGCCTAAATCAGGAGTATCAAATTGAAATATTTATCTACATTTTGGAATTTGTGGCATTACGAGTTATTCCAGGCAATATGCAAATCCCACGCTTTCTTTAAGAACTGTATATTATACTTTGGTGCGATGTAAAGTTTAAACTTAATAAAATACCGAGTAAACAGCCGTTCTCCTGTTCCGCGAGTTTCCATTCTAATTTCTAACATTTTAAAAAGGCAGGAAATTACATAATATAACATAAAATAGAAGGCACCCCTAACGGAATGGAATTATCTGATATACAATAGATTTGTAACCGCTCAGTGCAATATGGGCCGCGGGCATCCATTGCAAGATTCACCTGTGACAACTTTTACTATGGGTTGAGAGGGCATCTTGGTAAAAGGGTGGGAGAAGGCTAGAGAAGGGTTTATAAGCCGACATCATTGTTACGAACAGCATCAGTTCATCTCTACTTTCTTCTCTGCTTACTCCGGCTGATTACGCGTTCTACGATGAAAGTATTTGTGGTAAGTGAAGTTCCGAGTGCAATATGAGTGTCATGTGCGACAACAAAATCCCGTGTACAATTACAACACTTAGATAAAATTAAAAAAAACGCAACCAATGAATTTTTTATTTCTATATGCACTACTGCCATAATGCTAAATGCTTGAATTTAAAAATTATATAAATCTGGTAGATCAAAAATTAGGAAAATTTTCAAAATGCTTTAATAAAATATACGGACGGATATTTAGCTTTCTTGATTCTATTTCATCAAGAATACAATGAGAAAAATAAAATTTTGCAGTTATTGAATAGAACCCTACGTGATACAAAATTTTCTATATGCATTACTGTCATAATACTAAATACTTGAATTTTAAAATTATATAAATCTGGCAGTTCAAAATAGGCAAATATTCGAAGTGCTGTAATAAAATATACGGACATTTGGCTTTCATGATTCTATTTCATCAAGAAAAATATGAAAACATCTAATTTTGCAGTTCTTGGATAGAATCCTACGTGATTCAAAATTTTCACACTAGTACACAAATATCAGGGGACCAGATGTAGGGAACCGAGGCATTTGAGCTGTGGAAGCCCTGATATTTTATGAGACAAACTTAGAAAAATCAGACTACTGTCTTACAAGTACTCTTGTAGATTTCATTCCTATGAATAAACTTCAAAAATATAGTTTTTAATAATATAAAATGCAGATATAAAAAATATGGGGGAAAAGTATAAAACACCCATATCTACATATTTGTTGTACATATTTGTATTTAATATAATATTTTATTCGTATAGTTTAGAAAACTGACAAATGAACTGCATTCAATTTATTCCTGTTATTAGAACAGTTCCGTTAATTTCATTATTTATTTGTCTGGGAGAGAATTCTAAGCATTTTTAAACTATTTTTTACGAATGTCTTTTCTTCTTTTTCCTTAAAAATAGTTTTTATATATATAGTCCACCGCTGTGGTCTCGAGGTAGCGTGCTGCCTTGTCACGCAGCGGGCCCGGGTTCGATCCCCGGTCGGGGCAGTTTTTCTGGGTGAGGTTTTTATCGGAGTTTTTCTTCACCTTTAAGGCCAAAACGGTCCCCGAAATCATATGACCATCATCATCATCTTTATCATTATCATCATCATCACCATCATCCTTCACCGGTGTGGAAAGCAACGGGAAGCTACCACACCTACAATCCCCTAGTAAAGCTGCAAGCATAGCATGAAAATTCTATGATTGCAATGAAGAACCTGCCTTCGGGCAGAATTACTATGGATGTATATATATATATATATATATATATATATATATATATAAGAACATATTATATTTCTGAGATCGAGTTAGTAGTACTGATAAAACTAAATTAAATTTTAAATTTTAAAATAATGCATTTAGGCCTAAATGTAATTAACAGGAGGATGGATATATCTCACGTCAGTTTATAAATACACATTTATTTATGAAAAAGTATTATTTTTTTTTACACATGAGGTAAACTGGAAGAACATTTTCTTAATTTTTTCAATATAGCCTAAATGTAGAACATTTTATCGCACGTGTAGAATTTAAGAATGGTTGTATTGCTTGTATGTATAAAAAATAATTAACTATGTAGATCTGTAATACACTAAGTTAACAAATTACACATATGCCGTATAATATATTAAAGTTTACCAAAAGTCTAATAATTTTAGAATATACTAATAATTATATTACTATCGGACATTATTGATTGCTGAATATTTCTAAATGGGTGACAAAAACTTTCAATTGAAAATGTGAGTTTAAACAAAATAATTGTCAATATTATCATAAGTAATGCCACGAGTGATTTCCAAATTATCGATAAATTCACGACTCACGAAGTGAGGAGTGAATTTATCTAGAGAATTTGGAAATCAAGAGTGGCATTTGTTAGGACTATTTAACGAATAAAATAAAGCTGTTTACTCACAAATCATTATTTAACTACAGTTATTTAAAAATATTTTTATATTTAAAGTAAACGGTGATGTTTGAAAACTAATGAGAAACGATAGGTAGCCTACGCTTCTACTGCTTCTTTTGTTTATCACTGCAACCAGATCATACTATTTATTGCCAAAGGAACGCAATATTGTAAGAATGCTCTCTAGTGGAGAAAAAATGAAACACATCAATCTGTATATTAATTCATTTTTGATGTCGTATACATTTAAGAAAGTGCAACAGTGGTTTCTTTTTTTGGTGGTATAATCAATTGCTACAAATGTTGACATGTAAGCACTATTATATACAATCTGGTAGCCGTATTTGTTATAGGCTCAGTCACTGCAAAATAACGGTCAGACCTGTTCAGAATATTAAAAAGGAGGAGCTTTGCTTAATATATGATAATCCTAACGTTGATAATTATTTCGTGAAACACGTCTCTGATTGGTTGTAATACAGAAATCATTGAAACGTGATTGGTCATTGACTCCCATTTGGGGCATGAGTTAAATAGTCAGCGAAATTTTTTTTTTTAAGTTACGGCACTATATAAGAAATAAACCTGGAAACAAATATTTTTAAAAAAATAATATTCTTAGTTACCTTCCTAAATAATTCAAAGTAGCCTGTAAGATTTCTTGTTTGTACATTCTAGAGATAAAAATTGTTAATTCACTAAATCGGAACATTTCAGAAAGCAGGTTGTCATTACAGATGAATGTTGTATTTAATAACTTTCAATGCACGTAAAATAATTCTAAATAACTGGCATCATGGAATCCTGAAATTCACAGCCGCGCGTACATAAGTTCTCCATACATCCCTACCCAGAACTAGTTTCTTTAATCATCTCCTGTATAATTTACCTACCTCAAATCAAGGTTATTCTTATTTTCCCTCCTTATTCTTGGGTTACCTACTGGGCGCTTCGTCCGAGTTTCCTACAAGGAGTTTCCATGCTCCTCTTTCATTCCTCATTTGTGCAACATGTCCTCTTTTATTTTATGTTTTATATACATTTCCACATCACCATTTTATCTAAGCTTATTACAAAACTAATTTATTTATGAAATTTCCAAATCAAGTCATTCTTTATATACTCAAATGGTAATGGTTATAGAAATAATGTTATTGCACTCATAAACTGACTCAAAATTATAGGTTCAAACTCGGCTCGGAGCAAAGAATTTTAAGTTTCAAAATCTAGAGCGCATCACAGATATAACCAACTGTTAGATGTCTGTATACAATTATTACTTTAAAATGATTAAATAACTATGAAAATATCAAAATAACACAAAAATGGAATTGCTGACGGGATAAATTTAGATATTAAAAGAACAGAAATATGGAGGATGCATACTAGTGGTGTCCACCGCTGTGGTCTCGAGGTAGCATGCTGCCTTGTCGCACAGCGGGCGCGAGTTCGATTCCCGGTCGGGACAGGTTCCTGGGTGAGGTTTTTTCGGGGTTTTTCCTCATCTGTAAGACAAATGTCAGGAAGCTTAGGGCCCAACCGTCCCCGAAAAATCATCCGGCCATCATCAACGTCGTCATCATCGTTATCATTATCATCATCATCCTTCACTAGTGTGGAAAGCAACAGGAAGCTACCACACCTATAATGCCCTAGCAAAGCTCCAAAGCATAGCATGAAAAATGCTATGATTGCAGTGAAAAAGTCCTGCCCTCAGGCAGAAATAGTATGGATGGATACTAGTAGCAATATTAATATGAAATATAAATTTAAGTATAGGATAATAATAATAATAATAATAATAATAATAATAATAAATAATAATAATAATAATAATAATATATACACATGAGATGTATTATTGACACTATAAACATGTTTCCACCAGATTGCGTGACCAAAACTAACTTTCATGTTTGAAATAAATAAACCGATTAGCATTTCAAACGAACAGAATTACTGTTTAATTTTACATGGATAATATTAAAGTTTATAGCCATTTAATTTATTTTAATTTATTCCAGCATTATTACTATTTAATCTTTCACAAATAGAATAGTAAGAAAAAACGTAATATAATTTAAAAACAAATTAATGTATATCGACAGTTGTTGATCCTATGTTTAACAGAGATTTACGTGTGTCATCTGAAGATAAAATTGTCGATCCTTTTACGCCCAGCTTTGAATTGCGTCGTTAATAAGTTATTAAAGAATGTAGTTAAATAAACCACTATAAACCACTTATAAAATAATACCGATATGAATAAGGTAATCGGTAGCGCTATGATCCATCACAAGAGACAGTTTCAGAGCTTTTTGAACTATCAAATTACTATTAGTATTTCAAGATCTGTTTAATCCGGATTATTTTTAAACTATTTCCCAGCAAAATTAACAAAAATAAAACCTTTCATTGTACAAATGTTTCTCAGTCCCTCAATTTGAACATTTGTCGTAAGGGCAAATAGGCTTACATGTTGAGAATTATTAATTCAATCAAAACATTTTGAATCTTAATTTTATTCTTGAAACTATTGTCAAAATTTCTGATTTATAAAATAGACTATACCATATCTATACATAATAATGAAACCTTCTTAAGTTGAGATTTTATTTAAAAAATTGAGATTCATACAGACGAATATAAAAACATTAAACTCAAATTGTTCTCACGTAAAAATAGGCCTATACGTCTTATTAGCTAACTCAAAGTTTGAGTTATAAAACCTTTTACCCTTAAGATGTTTTGGGAAACGTAAAAACTTCTATCTCCGTAAAAAGGGCTTTATATATAAAAATGTTTTTATAATACTAGATGATATTCAGAAATTACACGCAATGAACCTATCATTTTGACCGCTATTCGAAACATGATGGCAGAAGCCTTGTGAGATTATAGATACACAGTTTATGAGGAAGTTCATGGTGAGGCTACTATTGGGAGTAGTAGACGAATATATTATTGCATTTAGACCATCCTCTAAAATCGGTATGATATTAGACACCACAATCCGTTTGACCCATAGTGGCCAACCTGAGGAAGTTGATTCTGAAAAGAAAGTCATATATGAGCCAACGGTTGACTATTACAAAGATAAACACCAATAGATAGTATAACTGTCACAGGATTGATGATCGGGACAAGAGGTACTATACCAGCTAAATTTTGGAATTTCTTAGATTTGGACAGAGTGTATCTTTCTAAAATTGCCATCGCTGCCATTAGAGAAACAATTTCAATTTTAAGAAACCATATTTACAAAATTTCTACTTTACAGAATATATTTCAATTACAATTTGAAATTTTGTAACATATTTACAAAATGTATTTCATCAATTTCGAAAATTAATTGTCTGTATCACTTTGTCCTTGTGGCAATCCTCTGACGAGGAAAATTGATATAATAATGTCTAAAAGTTCTTTATCGCAATGTGAAGGATAAATACAGGCACCGTTCTGACAAAACGTGCAGAAAAACACGAAAGAATTTCACTGTCACGGAGAACGAGGTAACCTCGTTGTTAAACAAACCAATGTCGGTTTACCTCTATTATTTAAATACGATTGTAAATATACCTGCACGATGTTCCAAAATAAATGTTCCCAGAATACTTCTGAATATTTCAGTATGCTATCTTACAGGTATCGTTAAAATATTTAAGAAAAATTGGTTTATGACTGCTATACTTTATACGGAGTCAAATTAAAGTCATAAGTCTGAAATAACTTAGAGATAGACTATTGAAATCAGAATTTCTAAAACTGTTTATAATTTATCCAGTATTACTATGGTATTGAAGAATTGATAATTATATTAGATGTAAATTTTTAAAATGAATAATTTGAAACAGTAATTAATCGGAACATTTCTGCATCGATGAAAGACAGTCATATTCTAGATGTAAGTTACTAATTTTTTCATATGTTCTTTCTAGACATCCTTTATGCAAGAGAGATTTCCATGTAGGCTTACTATATTCCATCTTAAATAGAGCAATTAAAAACTAAATTCGGATTGGAAGTGATTACCAATAAATATATGATTCACACACCGGAGTAAGTTACCTTATATAATGAGGGAAATTTTGAAGAAGTGGCTAAATTTAAATACCAAGGAACAAAAATTACGAACAGGAATGAGATGCAGAAAGAAATTAAACAATGCCCAATTTTTGAAACGGTGTTATTATGCATTACAGGGACTCCTGCCATCCTATCTTCTCTAAAAAAATACTAAACCAAAAATATATAACACTGTTATTTTCCAGTTATATTAACTTATATGAATGCGAAATATGGTATCTTACTTCAAGGGAAGAGAAAATATTGCAAGCATGTATGAATATGAACATGTTTGCAGTAAAGAGAGACGAGCAGATAGGTGAATGGAGAAGACTAAAACTCAGTGAGCTACGTAACCTTTTTTTTTTTTTTTTTGGAAAACAGATGTAATAATAATAACGTATCGTAGTCAGTGATGGGCATGTACGAAAGGAGAATGAAAGAAAACTCCTGGTAGGAAAACCAGAGGGAAAACGCCCAGTAGATAGATAAGAATCAAATGGGAGAATAACATTAATCATATTTTAGGGAGGTAAACTATACAGGGGATAATTGTAAAACATTAGCTCAGGATAGGGATGTATGGAGAGCTTATGTTCGAGCAGCTATTACATTTTGGGTTCGATAATATCATTAAGTTAGGTTGATAATCAATAATAATAATAAATAATGATAATAATAATGATAATAATAATAATAATAATAATAATAATAATAATAATAATAATAATAATAAAGGCAAAGTGATCCCATTACAGAATCTTAAAAGTCCTTGGAGAAGTGGGAGGTTAAGGCTTTTCTGCCTTTCTAGACAATCGGGGAAGTTGACACCCCGGCCGCCTTTACTACCAGAAAATAGGACCGGTATTTACTCACATTAGAGGCTGATTTGGCTCCAGGGTCATGGTGTCGTCAGAAAGTTGAGGCCGGATTAAAATAATAATAATAATAATAATAATAATAATAACCTAATGATAATAGTAAGTTTTGTCACAGTTTGTCTAGAGGCAATGTCGTTGCCTCGGACATACTGGTCAAATAATCTTATAGTGGGTCTGTGTTCGGATCCACAATAGTTTTTTCCCTTTGTTTGTTTCTTTTCACCTTAACTGTAAGAGAAATGTCAAGGGAACATTAAAGCCCAAATAGTCCCCTAGAACTATCTGACCATAATAATCACAAAATGTATATCAATATAATATTCGCTCTGTATAATTTGAAAGTGCAAATGAATAATCTGGATTGTCACATTTGTTTCTTTTGTCTCCGAAGTGTTCCTAGATCATTCATCGTGGCAGGCCCTTGATGTACTTAAGTGGTAAAAAAGTTTATTCAAATTTAAAATCTCTCCCGATATTTCGTATCACCGCATGGGCCGGAAAGCGTGATGTACCTAAACTCAGACTTATTCCTTAACACTAGATCAAAAATGAACAAGAATACAATAATTACTGAACGAATTTTGCATACTATTTCATAATGCAATGTTTGAGAATAAGGAGCTTAGGAAACTTTTGGCGTAAAGAGAGACGATAGAAAGTTGGTGAGCAACATAATCGTTATGGTAAACCATATGTAACAAAAGCAATTAAGTCTCGCAGGCAGTGATGGTAGGATACTTCTTGTAGGAAAATTGTCGAGAGGGTAGGCCAAAAATGAGGCGAAAGAATAAAGTTAGCCATAATTTAAGAAAGGTTATTTTACGGGGAATGATTGCCAGGGACATAGGCCTACTACAATACTAAAAAAAATTCCTGGTAAAATTTACAGCAATAGGCCTATATTAATTACTGTGACGTCTCAACCAGTCAACGTTACAATACTCATGGACACTAAATATTTATTTAATTGTTCTTTTAAAATTTGAATTTTTATAACATATGGGAAGCTATAAAATAAATTCACTGATACCACCTCATAACTAACGCATTCAAGTTTTATTAAATTTATATTTATTTAAACATATATAAATATATATATTATTCCTCGTAGGGTAGTTATGAAGAGATGCACCATGCTTATTTGTGTATATTCTTCTTTACCTAAAATAAGTGAATACATACAGTACACTGATGCCAGGAAAAAGCGTTCCTTATTTTTAAAAGTGATTTCAGAGAGTTCTGATGGTATTTCCACTAATTATTATTCTAATAGCTCTTTATGTGGAATAAAAAGCTTTTTTCGGATAATTATGGTCACTCCACATCAAATTCTATAGTTCAAATGATAGGGATGTATAAAGCTTATGTGAGCGCGACTATGAAACTTGGGGTTCGATAGTTCCAGTGAGTTAGTTATTTTATACTCTAATACTTTACATTGGTTGATTATATAATAAAATTCGAAATAAATAAAATATTGAATCATTAAGGGAATATAGATTACTAGCAAAGGTAATTTAGTAGGCCTAATGGAACTTTAAAGACAAACATCAACATTTGAACTGATTATCCAATCATTGGATAAACCTTTACTGATAATTATAATAAATTAATTAAAATTTTTAAGCAACACTTGCGAACAAAACCCCAAATATTGATCAAATAATTGAATTTTAGACCACTGTTTTCAGGTCCATTGTATAGCCAAGAAACAATATGTTTTATTCATCAGTATTACAACAACCTCTCTAATTAAATGATATAATTTCCCTACAAAAGTGACTTGGTAACTATCCTTCACTTGCATTATTTTATGAATTGAATCTCAAACCAAAATTCATCTCTTTATTAAAGGGAATTAATTTTAATGATAAAATAAAATTAGCATATGCGTAATGTAATTTTTTTCTAAAATCGTCTCACTTCCAGAGAAAATTATGGAGAAGAAGTCTAAATTATGAAACTGATCTAATAAATAAAATTCGCATCTATTAGTTAGACGGATTATATTTGCACGATGGTTTTAAACTGCAATATGAGTAAGTTGAAAATAAATTTCTTTGAATTATATATTGATTGAAGCTGGCATTTATTTAACATAGTGGCTATAAACTTTATTTTTCTTTAAGTGAATGTAAGGAAAATGAATTATCAGAGAAGAGTCACGAATTTGCTTCAACCTGAATGCATGATGTTAAATAAATTTGTCGTGCACTTTCAATTTCCGCGACATACACAATATTGATATCAGTTCGAGAACTCTCTATGTGATAAAACACTTGGAATGAAAGCAACAAGTATCAGAAGCGGATAAAGCAAAATTTTTAATTCATCTTCATTTCAACTTTTTTTTTTTTGTGAAATCGATTTGAGATCTTTTCTTGTTGTTCCGTCCCTTGCTGATTAGATTCAGGGTTATGGACTCTTGAATTTGTATCGTAACTTGTATGAGTAGATATCGTCTTTATATTTGAAATATATAAATAGGGGTGGAAATTGATTTGAATCCCATGTAAATCTATAGATTCCATCTATAACTCTAAAACTTTCTCTCTTCTCTAGAGGAATTTTTAGGTACCACATAGTATGCGTAGTTAAATGCCAACTGAAGATTTTCAATACATTAAAATATTTACTTAAGATTCCATTCTGTTTATTCTGTAATTTCTTATTCCCACATTTCATAAATAATCATTGAACTATTATTTCCATCTATATTCCTCTTCTATTACCTAACTTTTTTAATTCCATGGCGCGACAGGCCTAGAAGGCCCTTAGCCAACTTTATTTTTTTAAATATTCCGATGACCATATATCCCGACCAATACATGTTTCCTCGAATTCAATTTTGTTTACTTACCGGTAATTGTTTTATTTAATATTGTTCTATAATGCTTTTTTATAGCTTTGTTATGAAATTTATTACCAGCTAGATGTATTGCCTCATTGCGAATTGTAATATTCAATGCACTTGCAGATACCTTTACAAAATGCTGCTCTCAAGACCGGCGTATTGGACCAATATAAATATATTGGTGTTCGTTATTAATGTGCATTCACGGAATAAGATTAAAATTCATATAAAAACATCTACTGCATATTCCTTTTTAACAGACTTTAAGTTATTCTAATAATTGATTTGTTTCTCTTTTAAAAAATGTCAGAGTAATTTTTTAACTTCTCAAATTCACTGATTATAATTTTAAATTCCGAATGTTGTGTCTGAGTTCTAATTATCGGCGTTCCCATGCTGTCTTCCTGTTCGAGGTGAACAAGAGTTTCTTCTTCACGACTTTCTCCAGAAATAAGAATGAAGGCCAGCAGGGGTCTGATCATCAACATGCCATGAGACATACCGGTATTTGTGAAAGCAGCAATCAATATTGTATCAAGCAGTTGTTTGCAGGCGTGGCCACAATGTTATCCTTACATTATTTTCTACTTACATGATTAACTTACTATAAACATTTTGAATCATTACACATACCGTATTATATATTTTAGTTTAACATTTCCTAATATTTTTTATTACTTCTCAAAACTTCAGTTTACATACTTCAATTAAACTAAAGTAGCCGATGACACTACTACTACTACTACTACTACTACTACTACTACTACTACTACTACTACTACTAATAATAATAATAATAATAATAATAATAATAATAATAATAAATAATAATAATAATAATAAATAATTATTATTACTATCATTATTACTCAATATTATTAAAGAAACGAAACATAATAAACCATGCAATTAATCCGCTGAAAATAAACACAAAAGAAAGAGAGAAATGTATTTTGAAAGAAGCTAAAGTCCGCCATACCCTAACTCTTTTGAAGAGCCTAACAGTAGTTATAGGGAAGACAATTAACTAACTCGCTGCACTATCGAATCCATGACCGCGCGGACATAAGATCTTCATACATTCCAATCCTGAATAAAATGTTTTCCAATCATATCCTATATAAATTATTTCCTCAGTACATAGTTGATGTTTTTCTCCCATCTCATTATTAGCCTACCAACTGGGAGGTTTCCCTACAAGAACTTTCCATCCTCACTTTCATTCTCAATTCGTACTACAAGTCCTCTCATCGAGTCTACGAGACTTAAATGTTCTTATTACCACTGGCTTCCCATAAATATCATGTAGCTCAGTGTTATGTAGGCTTCTCAATTCACCTGTCTGTTCGTCACTTTTTTGTTCCAAACATTTTCCTAAGAACTTTATTCTCAATTACTCATAATCTTAAATTTTATTTATTTATGTATTTTGTATTATTTATAATAGTTTAACGAATAATATTAGTAATATCGCAAGATTCTGATCTAGGGTATATGCATTTTTGCGTTCTAGATATTAAAATAAAAATAAATATGTAGCACGATGGATCCTAAGAGATAAAGGTATTTAAGTTGTTGCTGTCACTGAATAACAAATGATAGAACATGGATTTACGCGGTTATAGTGTGAGGTTAATCCCTAAAACTTAATTTCAGTTTTCTCATCCAAATTAATTATACGTTTAAGTAACGACTCAGTTGCCCTCCCGAGTTAGAGTAAGCCCTGTTCCAGACGGCATATTCAAAGAAAGAAATATAAAATCAAATTCCATTGGTCTCGAAGCATTTGGAACCTGTGATATCCGTCCAAGATTGTTATTAAATCTACCCATACTGTCAAATATTATTTATTTATTACACTGTTTAAAATAATAATTATATAAAACACAGTGTAAAGTAATTATTTTAACTCATTGCTAAATAATAGTTTATAAACGAAGTGATATAATTAACAAATAAAAAAATGTCATCGAATATATGAAAGAAAGAAAGTAATCAAATGAATAGCCTTACACTTCAATCGATTTTACGCCAAGAAAAGTTTTAAGTAGGTTATACAGTTTTAATGAATCATGTAGGTTCTACTGTAGTTCTAGTATGAACACGCAATAATGAATACCGTATAAGCTCCACCGTCCGATGTTGGGTGTGACTAGTACTTACTGCTTCGCCACTCGAACTATGTGGTCTACATTCAGTAGCTTATTACTAAATAAGACAATCCATAAAATATCAAGTATGTTAAAAGAGGTGTTTTTTTTAATATACTACCTTATTTCAGCAAAAATGATAAAGATTTCCAATCCTGACTCTGATTAGAAGATAATCTTTGCGGCGAAATCATCAATGTATCTCAATAATTTTCCAGAGGCCCTTGGGCCTATTATATACTTGACCATAATTTTTGTCTTGGGGTTTAGATTTTGGAATGAGCTCACTAAGCTTTACGTGAACAAATAAACACTTACTTGATATTATACGGTTACGAAAGCTGAAATTATAATTGAAGGATTGCATAACGCTAACCATGTGACTCCTTGTCATCTGTAAGCAAGTGACATTAACCATATCAGTCACTTTCTTTTTCGAACTACACTACCACTTATTTACTTTAATATACTAAAAAAAATGTCCACCGCTGTGGTATCGAGGTAGCGTGCTGCCTTGTCACGCAGCGGGCCCGGATTCAATCCTCGGTCGGGGCAGTTTTTCTGGGTGAGGTTTTTATCGGTGATTTTCCTCACCTGTAAGGCAAATGTCAGGAAAACTTTAAGGCCCAAACGGTCCCCGAAATCATATGGCCATCATCATCATCATCATCCTTCACCGGTGTAGAAAGCAACGGGAAGCTACTACATCTACAATTCCCTAGTAAAGTTGCAAGCATAGCATGGAAATGCTATGATTGCAGTGAAGAACCTACCTTCGGGCAGAATTACTACGGATCGATGGATACTAAACATATTCTTTCAATTAAAGGAGTTACGACACCGCTTCCTGTTTCTATCATCCACTAGTGTTTTTTTAAAATTCGATCCCAATCGAAGTGTTTCTTGAGTTATCAATATATTGTAAAGTAAAAACTCGTTACATGCATAGCAGGTTATGTGGAATGCAACCTTGTGAGTGGAAATAATACATTATAAATCTTGCTCAAACAGGTTTCTTCCATTAATTACATAATATTATAAGTTAAGTAATTTAAACGTAAACAAAGCATTATTTAGTTATATGTAACTGTATATATTCTCTAATAGATTTATATATCGTAATCAGGATTATCTAACATTTTTTATACAAAAAAAGCTTCAAAGCTGTGTCAGGAAGGCTCTATTTGATATAATCTTACTATTTTAATCTTCTTCTTATTTAATTCGCTAATTTAATTGGTGTTCAGATGAATTTAGATTGTGTGGATTGCAAAAAAAAGTTTTATTTATATAAATTACAATATCAATATATAAATAATTTTAAAGAAAAAATGAAATTTCAAAAATAAGTAAATGAAAAACGTTGTGTCTAAAGTTGTTGACAAAGAAACAAATGCGATATTTAAGAATTTTGTGTCATAAATAATCAGATTCCACTACCGGAAAGTAAAATTATATTTATTTTCAGTTAAATTTACAAAAAATATAGATTATATCTTTTCAGATTTACGCAATCTAGAATTTAAAAAAAAAGTATTAACACTTTATATAACCAGTTCTATTCAGCGCCAACCATGAAAAAAAAGCAATGTTTAAAAAAGTACCATAGTCTAAAAATTCAAATAAATCATTACTTATCCTAGTGTTCTTCAAATGGTATTAAACCATTAATATGAATACGTACAATATTCAAATTAAGATATTTTAAAAGCAAAACGCATGCAAATGTTGAGAAATATTAAATAAACTTTAAAGGTATAACGTTTTGTTGTATAATAACTTTGCTTTATTTGTAATAGGTAGGCATTTTATGGATTAAAATTCTATGCAAGGACACTAAAAATTCAGCAAATGTCGCGTAATGTTACTCCTAAATAAAGGAAATTATTCTCTTAGTAATATGTTGATTTGCAGCTCGTCGCCTCGTTAGGGGTGCTTGTACAGGCTCGCCCTGAGGCTGGGTACTCTTACAGCGTCCCCTCGAACACATATGGAACTCCTGGGGGCGGTTTCATCGGTGGTGGTGGCGGAGGAGGCTTCAGCGGTGGTGGTGGTGGTCATGGATCATTCGGTGGAGGTTCAATAGGAGGAGGTGGCTTCAGCGGCGGATTCAGCAGTAGCACCGGAATTGGAGGTGGAGGATTCGGCGGAGGTACCGGATTCGGCGGTGGTTCCGGAGGTGGATTCGGCGGAGGTACCGGATTCGGCGGTGGTTCCGGAGGTGGATTCGGAGGCGGAGCTGGTGGTGGTTTCGGCGGTGGTGCTGGAGGAGGTTTCGGAGGTGGAAGTCTCATCCAGAAACACATCTATGTCCACGTTCCTCCACCAGAGCCTGAAGAAGTTGTGCAGAGGCAACTGCCTTCATTCCGTGCTCCTCAAAAACACTACAAGATTGTGTTCATCAAAGCACCCACTGCACCCACTCCCACTGCTGCCAACATTCAGCTGCCCGGACAGGACGAACAGAAGACACTCATTTACGTTTTGGTCAAGAAACCCGATGATGCTGAACAGCTCAACATCCAACAACCAGCTCCCACTCAACCCTCCAAACCAGAAGTCTACTTCATCAAATACAAGACACAGAAACAGGTCAGTATTTCACTCTTATTATAATAATAATTATCTTTGTTTATTCTAAGAATACAAGACTAACCAACTTAATAATAATACATCTAATATACGATTTTTTCCAGATAAATTCAATGTTTTCGAATTGTAAAAAAGTAATAAAACAGGTTATTACTATTAATTTAACAAATAATCAAAAATAATACAGCCTATATTTCGCTACGTAATTTTACTATAAGGTAAAATACTCGGTACTCCTTTTGCTAATATTTTTGTTAGGTATTCCTCCTTGAAATATGTTTCTTTATGACAGTAAAATGGATCACGATGAGTAATTTTTTTTCTGCAGAGAAATATATTAATTAACAAACATCAAATCAATAAACGGAATGCGAATTGTTAACAAATATTCACTGAAATATATCTTAAAACCATATTTGGAATAAAGGATATATTATGATGCAAAACACAACTGTTTCCTCATTCTAAAATATCAGTTTTGTAAACTATGTCCTTTACCCCCAGGTATCATTTCCTGAGTGATTTCTCACTATTCGTCGAATTTCGAAGGAGTGAGTTATTGAAGTCCTTCTCAAACATATTTTGAAAAAAATATCATATCTTTATCGATCGTAGTTAATAGATACCGAAAAGACCATGCTATAATATATATATATATATATATATATATATTCGTTAACGCTATAGCGGCAGCAATCTTTTACGAAATCATACTTGGCATATAGCAATTAATTAGAAAAGGTAGGGACAAGTTCGTTGACCAGTAAAATCAAACCATTAGGATAGGCCTATGGGTTCATATGAAGCGAAAATTTAAACATTGTTTTAGCGATCGCAAAGGTATTCTCCGAACTGCAGGAAAATCCGACCATTAGAAATAGGTGTTTAATCCAATTAATAGAATAGATAATATATTGAGTAAACTAGAAAAATCGACTTTGAGGAATTCGCATAGTTTAGGCAGTTCTTCCGTGACGGATTTTTTTGCAATTTTTATTTTAAATTTGTTTTATTTCTTATGTGTTTTAATTTACCATTCAGATTAATATTCACTCAGCTGAAATTCACTTCCTTACTAGATGTTTAGTGAAATATTAAACCGACAGTTTAATATCACTGACTATTTAACTCATGCCCCAAATGGGAGTCAATGACCAATCACGTTTCAATGATTTCTGTATTACAACCAATCAGAGACGTGTTTCACGAAATAATTATCAACGTTAGGATTATCATATATTAAGCAAAGCTCCTCCTTTTTTAATATTCTGAACAGGTCTGACCGTTATTTTGCAGTGACTGAGCCTATAACAAATACGGCTACCAGATTGTATATAATAGTGCTTACATGTCAACATTTGTAGCAATTGATTATACCACCAAAAAAAGAAACCACTTTTTGCACTTTCTTAAATGTATACGACATCAAAATGAATTAATATACAGATTGATGTGTTTCATTTTTTCTCCACTAGAGAGCATTCTTACAATATTGCGTTCCTTTGGCAATAAATAGTATGATCTGGTTGCAGTGATAAACAAAAGAAGCAGTAGAAGCGTAGGCTACCTATCGTTTCTCATTAGTTTTCAAACATCACCGTTTACTTTAAATATAAAAATATTTTTAAATAACTGTAGTTAAATAATGATTTGTGAGTAAACAGCTTTATTTTATTCGTTAAATAGTCCTAACAAATGCCACTCTTGATTTCCAAATTCTCTAGATAAATTCACTCCTCACTTCGTGAGTCGTGAATTTATCGATAATTTGGAAATCACTCGTGGCATTACTTATGATAAATTCATTTGAAACAAGCTTTGGCATAAATTGTGAAATTTTCCATTTTGCTCAAAATCAAATACAAGTCAATTATCTTGTTGCATATAAATGTAAGCAAAATATGCTCTATTCATGAAGAAGGAAATTTCGCAAAAGCCTAATTGGTATTTTATATTTAAGTAACTGAAAGACTAAATTACGTGAACATATCTTCATCAGTAGTGTAGCTCCTAGATAAATCTTGGATAAGTGTTACTATGATATTGTGTAATAGAGTTATAATTAAGTATAATTGAATTAAAAGAATTGCAGAATATAAGATTATAAGAGACATCTTTCTTCCTTATTTAGGTCACTGGTGGTGGCGGATTCGTCGATGGTGGAGCAGGTGGAGGAGTTGGAGTTGGTGGCGGAGTCGGTGGTGGAGTCGGTGGAGGAATTGGCGGTGGGAGTGGAATCGGAGGTGGAATTGGTGGGACTGGAATCGGAGGTGGGACTGGAATCGGAGGTGGAATTGGCGGAGGAGGCATCGGAGGTGGAATTGGAGGAGGAGGCATCGGAGGAGGAATCGGAGGCGGCCATGGTGGTGGCCATGGTGGCGGCCATGGCGGTGGTGGTGCTGGCGGCAGTGGTGGAGTTTCTTCTAGCTACGGACCACCAGGTGCCAGCGGACCATACTAAAAACAAGAAATCTTACGCTCGACTGCTGTCATTAACATCAAGAAATCAGTTCAGCACCTTCATATCACCAGATTCTTGTTTGTGGTCAGCAGTTGAATCACTTGTCATCGTCTCGCGATGCCAATATTTATTCTCATAACAACATCGAAACAAAGTGTGCTGAAGTGTCTTGCCACTTGAGAAAAAACCTCATAAAAATAGGAATGCAGTTTACATCAAGGGTTTTTTCCTTAATATTAAAATATTAATAAGCATTCCAGCCCACATTTTCTCGTGCCATTATCAGCTCTTCCTGAGTTGGTATTTTCTAACATAATAATGGCTTATCTGTAGAGACAATTCTATAGACTTATTTTTTTCTTTCTTAAAATAAAAAGTTGCGTTATAAATATTTTAAGAAAGAAGTCCTCGTGTTATTTAAGAGACCTCGTACAACGTTATACAGGGTACACAAGTATTCTGCGTCTACTTGTGATGATTCCACGTTATTTGTAAATACGTTCGACTGCTCAATTTGCTTGGGTTATGCATTGTTTTATATTTTTGTATCGTGTTTGTATATGTACATATTTTTGCAAGAAAACGGTGGCAATAAATGTGTGTATTAAATTACTGTGCTTTCTTTAAAATTAACCCTGTATTTTTTCGAGAACAGAAATGAAATATTTCCTATTTATTTTTCAAGGTATTTGTTGCAGTTTTGTATAATCGCTTTAACCATTTTTTAAAGTTATATTTCAGTTTTACACTACAACGAACATGATCTACACAAGGATATTTTGTGCGTGTTATTGTATAATTTCGCAAAGGGGTGAGGAAATTAATCCCAGCTAACTCGCAAAAAAACAATAGGGAAAACACAAGCAAACCCTGATCACGGACAATATAAGATAAACCTGCAGCTGAAGGAATGAAAGTTACAGAGAATACTAACAGTGACTAGGTAGCACTTAAGTTCATGAAAGAGGATTCTCTGGATGTAGAATACAAGATAAAAATGTTCGATTTTCTAGAATTTGGTATAAATATGGGTCATAGAAAAGGTCGGTAATGAAAGATGGATTGCAAGTAAACAGGCGATTAGCAGCAATTTCCAAACGCTGAGTAAATTCTCTTGAAAAGTACGGTTATCCCGGAAGCAGGAAAACGTAGATGCTATTTAAATAGTTATAACTGCCAAAGTGAAATATAGTCTACTAAATAAAGTTCGATAAATGCAATAATACAGTTAATCATGAATTATGTTTTATTTAAGAACATAATTTATGTATCCTTTCTTAAATAATATTTATTCTAACCACGAATAAATAAAAATATTACATTATGTAGAAAGCTTGATTAGTCAATGTCGATATTACAATAAAATTTAAACTTTAATGATGAAACACGGCTAAGTATTAAAAACCGTAGGAAGAATAAAGCTTGCCGTAATATAATAGCAAATGATTAGGCCTATCTACTTTTTTACCTTGCAGAATCGAATATAACCAATGCTTCAACATCTGGACATGTAGAATTAGTTATAACTGACAAAATAGAATATCGATGAGATCCATTTATGTGCAACTTGTATAACTTATCATTCACGTAATGAAGCAGTATATGAACAACGAATCTGAAGAATATTTGTACAATTAATCTCAAATTGCAAAAATCCAGAATCATCCAAGTTTCAGCTTTATGCAGAGAATGATATGCCATAAGACTGTATCAACGACATAACTAAATTCCGGTTTATCATAAGTATGGCTTCCTGTAGAGTTTAATTTAATAGCATAATAAATTAGGAGATCAGAATCTGCACTTTATGGTCTAATAGACTCGAAGGAAAGTAGTGAATGAAGTATTATAGAATGAATATTCCACAGTAAATTATTAACTTTTTAGAGCTCATGCATATGTAGAACTTAGGACAGATTAGGAACTTGTTCTCGCTAGAAGCTCATCGCGAAGTCGAAACTGAACTATATGTAAATAATAGTTTAAAAAAACTAAAACAACACGCTTTATTAGAAAACCGAACTAAAAATTGAAAAATAATTTTAATTTCCAACGCGCTTGGGATAAAATTAAAGTGGTCAACAAAAAAAATCATCTCCAACACATCTAGAATAAATCTACAGTTATAAAAAAATAACTTTACCATCAAAAGCGTGAGGTGCTCTTTATCAATTAATATATTTGATCCATCCATCATAGTAATTCTGCCCGAGGGCAGGTCCTTCACTGTATTTTCATGCTATGCTTGCAACTTTACTAAGGAATTGTAGGTGTGGTAGCTTCCCGTTGCTATCCACACCGGTGAAGGATGATGTTGATGACGATGATAAGGATGACGATGGTGATGATGGCCATATGATTTCGAGGACCGTTTGGGCCTGAAAGTTTTCCTAACATTTGTTTTACAGGTGAGGAAAAACCCCGATAAAAACCTCACCCAGAAAAACTGCCCGGGCCCGCTGCCTGAGAAGATAGCACGCTACCTCGAGACCACAGCGGTGGACATATATTTGATAATAAACAAATATTGGTAAAAGTAAAGTGTCTAAGAAGGAAACGTAATAATCCATAAAACGCACCCCACGCTTTTGATTGTAAAATTATTTTTTTTCAGATAACTCTAGCTTTATTCTAGATGTGTTGGAGATGATTTTTTTGTTGGCCACTTTAATTTTATCCCAAACGTGTTGGAAATTAAAATTATTTTTCATTTTTTAGTTCGGTTTTCTAATAAAGCGTGTTGTTCTATTTTTTTAAAGGTATTATTTATTTTTTTATTTTTTAGTTTGCTTTTGTAATAAAGCGTGTTGTTTTAGTTTTTTAACTATTATTTATTTATTTTTTATTTTTTAGTTTAACTGATTGTCATAAACTGGAATCCCATGAAAATTCAATTGCTTACGATATTTTTAGTGTCTAGGAACGAATATAATTATACAGGGTTATTCTAAATGATGGACCCATTTTTAAAGATTAGTATTTATTAAAGTACAAATCCAAAATGAACAATATTTATACCAATGGAAAGTGGAAGTTTCAAAGTTTATTTGTAATACATTATAAATGTTCAATGTGCCCACCGTCTGCTGCAAGGCAAACATCTATGCGAAGTCGTCCCACATCTACTGTTACTGAGTGCACGACAGCAGTGATACGGTTCCGCAGATCGTCCAGAGTTATTGGTAGAGGTGGGACGTAAACAGTTTCCTTAACATAACCCCATAAGAAATAGTCACATGGGGAGATCTCGGTGGCTAGAAGTGTAGAGTCTTCATTTCCCCTGCGACCTATCCAGCGCTGAGGAAGGGATGCATTCAAAAAGCCTCGTACATCAAGGTGCCAATGGGGCGGAGCTCCGTCCTGTTGGAAAATGAAGTCCTGTGAATCTTCCATAACTTGAGGGAACAGCCATTGTTCCAACATGTCCAGGTACGTTGTTCCAAGTTCTTTCCGCAAAGAAAAATGGTCCATAAACCTTTGTACGGGATACGGCACAGAACACGTTTATCTTCGGTGAATCTCTTTCGTGTTGCAATGTTGAACGTGGATTTTGCAAAACCCCATATGCGAACATTATGTCTGTTCACTTTTCCACTAAGGTGGAAAGTCGCTTCATCGGTAAAAATGATATGCTGTAGAAACGCGTCATCCTCCATCATTCCTAGCAAATAACCACAAAATTCGAGAGACATCTCTTTGTCATTAGGGTTGAGAGCCTGCACAAGTTGTAATCGGTAGGGATTGTACAGCAAACGCCGTCTCAGAACTTTCCAGGCAGTTGATTGGGTTATTCCAAGTTCTCTACTAGCTCTATAGGTGGACTTACGTGGACTGCGAATAAAACTTTCTTCAATACGTCTGACATCATCCTCTGACACACGCGGTCGGCCTGTGCTTTTCCCTTTACACACACTTGCGGTCTGTTGAAAATGCGTAAACCAACTGCTAATGCTTTTTCTAGTTGGTGGTTCAATACCGAATTTGCTACGAAATGCCCGCTGCACTACAATTTGTGACTCACTTTTTGCGAACTGAAGAACGCAGAAAACCTTGTGCTCCACGGTAGTCATCTCACCCGCAACTGAGAGGGAGAGGGAAACGAATGGCGGCGTATTGCCGCGCGAACTCTATCGGCCGCTTCTGGAACCATCATTGCCCGCCAAAACTTTGAAACTTCCTCTTTCCACTGGTATAAAGATTGTTCTTTTTGGATGTGTACTTTAATAAATACTAATCTTTAAAAATGGGTCCATCATTTAGAATAAATATATATCAAAGATAGCGACGTCAGAAGATATAAATATTGAATGGGAAAATATATCAAATGTAATAAACAGAAAGAAGAAAAGAGGAAGACCAAGGTTAACATGGAAGGAAAACATGAAGACAGTAATGCAAACTAGAGGGCTAAGCATCAAAGATGCCCAAGACCGTAGGCTTTGGAGGTTTGGCACGGGAAGACGGCAGCAGCTGTAAAAACCCGAAGATAGATAGAATACATAAAACAGCAAATGAGATATTAGGAAAGAAAAATAGAATAAGAAATAGGAAGGGCTTGAGAACTTGGAATGCGAATATAGAAAATGCAGTGAATGAAAAACAAAAAGCATATCATACATACTTACGACTGAAAACAGAAGAATCTTACGAAGAATATAAAATGAAAAGGAGAATTGCTAAAAGCATTATAAGAAAAGCCCATCAGGAGTCATGGGATAAATTTATAAGCTCAGTTGAACATGATATGTATGGAAGACAAGAAATAGGTTATAAATTAGTCAAACATCTGAATCAGACTGAGAAAGATTCTGCCAGATTGAATATAATCCCAGAACAAGAATGGATACAACATTATGAAAAACTTTGGAAAAAGGAGGAAATTGACGGAAAAGACAACAAAGAGGAAGAAATGAAAGTGGAAAATATTGATGTAATAGACATAAATGAATTAGAAATGGCTCTGAAAACCACTAAGAATAGGAAAGCAACAGGATTAGATAATATAAATATGGAGTTAGTCAAATATAGTGGAATATTGTGTAAACTACGAATACTTCATTTAATTAATATATGTTGGCAGACCTATGAGATTCCAACCACTTGGAAAACAGCAATTGTGAAGAATATATTCAAAAGAGGAGACCGGAGAAATTGCGAGAATTACAGAGGGATTAGCTTAATGAATACTGGCTACAAGATATATACGAAAATAATAAATAATAGATTGAGAAACATAACAGAAGTAATAATAAATTAAAATCAAAGTGGATTCAGAAAGGGAAGGTCATGTATAGACAATGTCTTTACACTGAAACAACTCATAGAAAAGAGAAGAGAACATAACTTAGAAACTCACTTACGAATGAAAGGATACCCGCTGTGCCTTGTTGAAACAACAAAGAAATTATATGAAGACACAAATATAATTATAGATACCGGATTCAAAAGAACAGATACAATCAAAACAAATACTGGATTACGACAAGGATGTAGTTTATCACCAGAGTTGATGCAACATATGAAACAGAGGGGTCACAAGATCGACGTCACAGGATTTTAGAACGTTGGCTAAAATAGATAATGAAAAATCAATAATCTACAGAGAAGCAATAGAGATTGAAAAAAGGCCACATTCTATGAACACCCGAGATGATGCCCAAAGATTACCATCTACATGGAAAACTGCTCTCGCTGCTCACCATGTCACCCCTAGAACAGCGAAGAAGATATGAAGAAAACCACGGTTGGGCAACATGGAGCATGGTCGACGCTTGGATGGGTGTACGGCTTCCGAAACGGACCACACTGAAAACTGAAGGTGTTTAATTACATAAGAACTAAACCTTGGATGGGTGTACGTCTTCGGAAACGGACCACAGCGAAAACTCTATTTGTTTAATTATATAAGACCTAAACCTGTGACTCGAACTTATCATTCCTTGATAATGGCATGTGGGATCATGCCGAAACGTCGGAGTTAGTGGCCAGGGGCCGAACTTGAATCGAAGACGCGGAAGATATCAAGTGAATTTCCGCAAATTGGTATAGGCCTATGTGACATAAATCTTACATTTAATAAGAATGTCAATTTGAAAACATATGAAGGTCCTAAGGCATGGAATAACAGAACTGTAAGTAAGTCTGTTAGTTATAATAATATGCCTAATATTACAGAAACAATCTCCATGCCTCAATGAAAAACAAGATGACTATAATATATCACAAGATGATATTACTACACAGAAACTTCTTGATGATGATAATCCAAACTGGCAACAAGTTCGTAGAAAAAAATGAAAGTATAATGAAATCAGCAAGCCTCCTCAAAATATTCCATCAATAAATGTATGTAATCCTTATGATACACTTATGGATGAGAATGCAGACAACATAAATTCATCTCAATCAACAAAACAACTTCCACATAAACCACCACCCTTATTTATACCGGGTGTAGCTAACGTACCAGAACTAAAAAATTGTGTAAAACAAAAACTTTTCTGATTTACATTTCTCACTTAGTTTACTACAATATAATTTAACGTATACCTTAGCCACAGCAACGCGTGGCCGGGACTTATATATATATATATATATATATATATATATATATATATATATATATATATATATATATATAAAAGAAAGTCGGATTAGTTACACTATTTATAACTCAAGAACGGCTGGGCCGATTTTTATTATCTTTGATTTGTTGGATTTATTTCCGCCCCGAATAGCAGATAACTATTAAAACATCGGAAAAATTAACGTACAAATATTTAAAGGCGATACAACGTTCGCCGAGCCAGCTAGTGTATATATATATATATATATATATATATATATAATACAATATAAACATTAGGTATACATGTGTTTTTAAAGCCTATAAACACATAATTTACATAACAGAAATTATGAAGACAAATGCAAATATTAAACAAGTAATACAAAAAGATAGTAATACTCGTAAATACACAATCTAACGGAAATTTACAATATTTGCATTTGAATTGTAGACCAAAGTTCTATGCCGAAGGCATGTACAATAAACAATCAAGTCAGCATATATGTTGGCCTAATGCCGAAGGCATGTACAATAAACAATCAAGTCAGCATATATGTTGGCCTAGTATAGTAGAATAACATAATTACTTCATTAAATCGTGAAATTTAACAATTATATTTGTAAATTATGTTCTTTTTCTTTTCCTACTTCTGCTTTCAATGTAGGCAAAAGTGTTTGCTTCCTTACAAGCTACACTATTAAGACAAGTCGACACTATGATAGAAAATGTGGAGGGGGAAGTGGCAATTGAGACTCCATAGCTGTCATGAAAGAGATCATTTAAAAGAAGGCTCCTTCGACATTAAAATCATCAATAGCCGATCCATCAAAAGATGGAGGTTAATCAATAAGTTGAGAGAACCAGTTTAATGTCTATCAATGGTGTGAGTTACTAGAATTAAAAGTTCGTCACAAAGTGAAATTCGCGTTCTTGACGCATAGCGAATTTCCTCAGCAAGTTTTTACCATGGACAAATTTCAACTCTATTGTGCCAGGTAATTTAAAAGTATCGAACTACCAGTCAAAATAATTCATGCACTAGGTTATTGCATTGCAAATTTTGTTTCGATAATTTGACCCCAATTTTAAATAATTCTGTTTATTAGTTTTTCAGATTGCCCCCATTAACTAACTAACTCACTGGCACTATCGAACCCGTTTACAAGTTTACTGGCCACACGGAACACAATCTCTCCATACATCCCTATCCTGAGCTAATGTTTTCCAATCATTCCCTGTATAATCTACTTCCTCTTCAACACTCCATTACGCTCCATGTTCATTCTCTCCCACCTCATTCTTCATCTACCAAATGGGCGTTTTTCTTCTGGTTTTCCTACAAGAAGCTTCCATGCACGTCTTTCATTCTCCATTCATGCCACATGTCCTGCCCGTCGCAGTCTACGAGACTTGACTATTCTTAATGTATGTGGCTTGCTATAAATACCATGTTATTCACTGTTACGTAGTATTTTCCATTCACCTGTCCGTTCATCTCTCTTAGGTCAAAACATTTTCCTAAGAACTTTATTCTCAAATACTCGTAATCTCCTTTCCTCCCTTAAAGTAAGAGCCCATGTTTCGCATTCATATAATATAACTGGTACAATAATAGTTTTATATATTTTCATTCTTACATTTTTTGAAAGGAGTTGGGAAGTGAAGATTCTCTGTAATGCATAATAGCACGCATTTACAGAATTGAGCCTGTGTTTAATTTCTTTGTGCATCTCATTCCTATTTCTGATTATTGTTCCTAAGTATTTGAATTCAGCCACTTTCTCAAAATTTCCCTCATTTTCAATTGCTTTATTACAAATATTAAATAAATTAAACTAATGTAACTTATAGGATACGTAGCCAATTTAAAGGTTAAACTGTATTATATACATTCGACGAAGTAAACATTGCGGTTGCTAGAGCGAATTTATGTTTTCAGATAAACCTCCTATCTAATGATAAAATTCGCTGATTTTTGGAGAATATCTTCCTTCTTTTATGTCAACAGTATATACTGAATTTCGTTGCGTAAAATAAAAATCTGCAGCCGCTAAACCGTTTTTTTTATTTTAATTTCAGGTGAACTCCTACCATTTTGCTGGTTAACGAACTCGACCTTACACTTTTGATTGCCGTATGCCAAATTTGGTTCTGATAAAATAAAAATGTTAGTCATGATTATTTTCGATGTCTACCAGATAGGATCGGTGAAGATCTGTATTTTTTTTCAAAAACGTTTTCATGAGGACAACCTCAATAGCTTTATTCCTTCGGAATTTCCTAAAAGAATGCTACTGTGGAGAAATAAGAAAAAATTAAGGTTGATGACATGAAATATTATAAACATCAAACCAGCGATTTCAATCGGATTTGAAAATATGATTACTTCCAGGTGTTAAAATCCAATACCGGTACTGGATAAATCCACCTTGTACCTAATTACTTTACATCTGTAAACACACTTCATTATAAATGTAGCTTAAGTAAAATCCCAGTAAATCATTGTCCATCTATGCATGCAAACATAAGTCTAAGGGCTAAGTAGTAACTTATGTTTGGTATTGATGGCACGGGTTCTACTTTATATTTATTCTTCGTATACATTTATTGAAAGCATATTTATTATTTTATAATACGATATAATGATAATTATCTGTTATATATGTTAAAAATAGTTTCATTCCCCTACTCAGCTTCAAACTTATAATTTTTATCTTCCTTTTAATATTCTTTCTTTTGTAAGATTACTCTGAAGGGCTGATATGTATACCTTTTTATAATTTATTACATAGAATAATGTTTCAGCCTAACCAACTAAACTTCTCATAGAGAAAAAGTATTATGCTGTGGTGGGGAAATGTTTAAGTGATTAATAATAATTAAAGCCTATTGTTATAGACATATACATTATGTTAAATACCGGTAATACTAATAAACTGGGACTGGAAGTGAATTTCAATAAATAAATAAATATATATATATATATATATATATATATATATATAAAGGCCTTAGTTTGTCCTTTTCGATATTTCCGCTGTTCACTCCTGGCATTGGCTTAATTGTAACCCATATCTGAGGTTCGGGCACCTGATAGGCGGGGTTACGTTGCCCCGATGATATGATGGATGATGATGATGATAGTGGTGCGCCAGTAGAGTTCTTAATCCTAAGCTTAATCTAAGATGTACATGAATGATGATTGCGATGGCCATATAATGTTCGGGGACCGTTTGGGCCTTAAAGTTTCCTGTCATTTGTCTTACAGATGAGAAAAACCCCCGATAAAAACCTCACCCAGGAAACTATCCCGACCGGGGATTGAACCCGGGCCAGCTGCGTGACAAGGCAGCAAGCAACCTCCAGACCACAGCGGTGGACAAACTAAATATATTGTCAGACTAATAATACAATATACAATGAAAATTGAAAATTAAAAACAAATGAGGGAATGTTGATGAAGTGGCAGAATTAAAGGAACAATAATAATTACAAAAGGAATGAGGTACAGCAAGATAAATTCTTTCAACAACCTGTGATAAATTTTTAGCGAGTATAAAATATGTAATAAACCATAAACCATTAAATTAAACCATTAAGGGCCAGTTTCACCAAGAGAGGTAACTGTATTATGCCAGTTTAAGCTATGCATTATACACGGGGAAAACTGCCGTAATACAGTTACCTCTGTTGGTGAAACTGACCCTAAAACTTATAAAAGACAACTGGAGAATGGTAATAAATTAAACATAAGCTCAAACTCTGGAGAAGCATGCTATTATTCATTATAAGGACTCTTGTCATCCCAAATTCTCTCAATAAAACGTTCAACAAAAATAAATAAATAAAACGATTATTCCTCCAATTATATTATATGGTTACGAAACATGGAGGAGAAAATATTACAATATTACAAATATTTGGGAATGAAGTCCTTAGGAACTTTTTTGGAACAAAGAGACAAGTGAAGGGAAAAGGCTACATTATCTTTATGGGAAAACCTGATATAATAAGAACAATTAAGAATCGTAAACTGAGATGGGCAGGAATGTGGTACATTGGAGAATGAAATCTTCTGGAAGGAAAACCTTGGGAAAAGCGCTCAATTGATAAACCATGAATGAGAATAATATTAACGAGATTTGAAGGAAGTTAATTTTACATGGAATGATTGGAAAACAATTGCTCAGGACAAATATGAATGGAGAGCTTGTGTTTGCGCATTCATGAACCTCCAGGTTACATTTTAAAATACAAATTTAAAACCACAGTCAGAGGTTAGTTCTAACAATGATAGGCTTAAAATAGTGATCAATTCATTAATACTAATTTTACGCAAGATTCACTTACAATTCAGGCCAATACTACTCACGTTAATAAATTTTACAGAAACATGCAGTAAACGTATATCTAATTAACTAACTCACTGGCACTATCGAACCCGTAGGTTCATGGCCGCGTGGACATAAGTTCTCTACACATCCCTATCCTCTGCTAACGTTTTCCAAATCATCGCCTCTATAATCGGTTCTCTCATAGTTAATGTTATTCTCCCACTTCATTCTTGGTCAACCAACTGGACATTTTCCCTCTGGTTTTCCTATAAAAAGCTTCCATTCCCCTTCGTGCCACATGTCCTACCCATCGCAGTGTACAAAACTTAACGTTCTTATTATATCTGGTTTCCTATAATAACAGTAAACTTTAATCCTTAAAAATTAGATTTAAAAAAGTATTAGGCCTATGAAAGACTATATGATCAAAAATATAGAGATATTTCAGAATAGTGATGCTAAGGCCAGGTGACGAATCTCTCATCGATATGCGTAATGAGCGATGACGGCGTGCTGTGAACTGTTCAGTATTACAAATAATAGCTACATGATGCTCAGTGGAATGTCGAATGATCATAGGTGTGTGTACCTAAGCGGTATGTCTATCAGAGATTTAACCATTTTAAATGTTATGAAATTAAACGTGATTGTACTACCACAAGTAAGGATTCATTGGAAGGCCGCATATTATGTCCGAAAGGGATCATTCATCTTTGAAGATGTCTAAAAAATCGTCTGTTTCCAGGTGAATCAATCATCCAAGAATTTAATCGTACTACCAACAGGGAAGTTAACACTTTGGCTAATCGTCGTAAGTTAAAGAAATTGGGCTATCTTGATCAAGTAGTTGCATACAAGTCAACAATTTCCTCGGTGAATACTACGTCTTCTGAAATGAATGCCAGAGGAACAATAGGCCTATTTACCAGCCTGCATTTTGCCAACAGTGAAATTTCGAGGAGATGGAATTATAGTATGGGGCCGTTTATCATGGCATAGGCCCAGTCTTCTAGTAAATTGAATGGCAATCAAAACGCCAAAGGTTACGTGGATATTCTTAATGATTTTGTACAGTCTATCGTAAAGACCAATTTGTGATTTATCATTGTTTGAATCATCGCTAATCATACTTTATGCCATAGAGCAAGGTCTATAGAGATATGGTTTGGAGACAATGTCCAGGAAATGGATTTGGAGTTACAGAGTCCTGAACTCTATCCAATGCAACATCTATGGGATGGAATAAAACGTAGACTTTGCTTTAAACCCATAATGACCCACGTCACACTCTGCAAGAGAATGGACTGTCATTCTTCCATAAACATTCAGAAACTTGATGGTCTCTTCGTGCTAGAGTTAAGGCTGTTATAAAGGCAAAGGATAGTACCACTTCTAATCAAAGTTCAGTACCTGAGTGTAAGTCAAAGTGAAACGCTAACTATATGTTGCTAACGGGGCATTCCATACGAAATCGGTAAAAAAATTGTGAAAATTGAACTCACATTTTAAAAGCTTACAATTTTTTTTACAGTGAAACTTTATGCTATACTGAATATCTGAACCGAATTTCGAGTCTTCGCTTGGTATAATTAAAGAGTAATAGAGCTGTCAATTTATCGTATTGTTTTAAATAGTCTTTTTTTTAAATAAATTTCTCTAAGTATAACTACTCCCTTAGCTTGAGAAGATAGTCACATTATAGATGATTTTATGCTCTATCGCTTGAAAATTAGTACCTTAATATTTACGTTTTTCTGAAGGGCGTAAATGCAATTAATATGCAATTGACCTTCTCCACCAAAAATTTTATAAAATCAAAAAGTGCCACATTATTACCTGAACACCAGTTATTTTTTTGTAATTAGTATTAAAGTGGAGTTTTGAAAGGAAACTACCAAAAATAATTATTTTCCCCTAAAATCTCCTATGTGTAGACTGCCCGCAACACCTTTAGCGTGGGTTAAGATCGCTCGCTCGTACAAACAATGACGGAGCTACTTGTAATAGTCCTTTGCGCACTTACAAATATTTTTATTGTTATTATCATCATCATTACATTATTGTTATTATCATTATTACAATTATTACATTATCATCATCATCATCATCATCATCATGGACTAGTGGTTACTCTGCACGCCTCCGATTCCAAGGTTCGCGGATTCAAACTCGATAGGAATCAATGGAATTTTAAAGGCGTAACAATTCTGAATGTAGCTTTCTCCAGAAGGAAGGAAATCCGTGAGTCCCGTGTCGTAAATGTATAGTACGTCGGAGAATCTCGCGCTTAAAATACATTGCTACATAATAAAGTCATTAAATATAACAATTTTTATTGATATCTTCAGTAGGCGGTTAATTTTGTGCTGATTTTGGCTAATGTATAGTTTAATTTAAATTACTAAGCACCTACGAATTCAAGCTGGTAGGCCTATTTAAAAAATATTTTCTAGAGAGTAGTTTTGTAATGTGTTGTAATATTTTGTACTTGTACCCTACACCAATGTCCGATGTTGAATATTGCAAGTAATGTTAATCTATCGATAATAATTTATAACAATATTCATGCTGTTACAAGTAATATATAAGAGATATAAATATATTTAATTGGCTTGGTATCACTTACTGATCTTGCATCCCCTACTCATGACATATTTAAGATGATAATTAAATGTACGATATTATTAGCTTATAAGCTAAATTATTGTTATAGTGTTTAATTTAATGTCTAAACTTCCCATTATTCTCCTTTTATAACACAAAATGTAGACCTCTACGATTATTCTCTCATTCCAGAAACATTTAAGAGATTGTAAAATTATATATTAACGCATAATATTGTTAATAACTATTGTATACTAATATAAGCATAATTAAAATTATATTTAACTTCTAACTCATCATTTAGTCTTTGTAGATCTACAAACTTGTTAGTTAAAAACATTAAGATGTTATTTTAAATTTGACTGTGACACTTAAAATGATGAGATGCACTAAACACACGCACTGATGTAAATCAACTGCCAGTGTGTAATCTGAACTTGAGAATATTGTTGATGGAAAAATATATGTTTATGGAAGACTTGCTGACCCTGCATTGTTATCGATTGGTAGGAAGTGATACTAGTATTAAAACATTCGGTTTTATTTAGAAGTGATATATTATAACAATACTATTTCGTCAACGGTTTCATGGTACAATACAGTACACTGAATAATAAGTCATTTTAAGACTGAAATTAGTAATTATTACATAATAAAAATTTATACCAGTTTATTCAATTAGTGATGTAAGAGTTTTTATTATATAGTATTACATTTAAAATGTAATGAAAAATTTACAAAATAAATAATTCGTTTTAAAAAAGGACAGAAGATTACTAGTATTTGAGAATAAAGTTATTAGGAAAAATTTTGGATCAAAAAGAGATGAACAGACAGGTGAATGGAGAAAACTACATAATAGTGAGCTCCATGATATGTATAGGAAACCAGATATAATAAGAACAGTTAAGTCTCGTAGGCTGCGATGGGCAGGAAATGTGGCACGTATGGGGGATGAAAGACGTCCTTGGAAACTTCTGGTAGGAAAACCGGAGGTAAAACGCCCAGTTGGAAGACTAAGAATGAGGTGGGAGAAAAACATTATATATGATTTGAGAGAAGTAGATTATACAGGGATAACTGGAAAACGTTAGCTCGGGATGGGATGTATGGAGAGCTTATGTCCGCGCTGCCATGAACCTACAGGTTCCACAGAGCCATTGAGTGAGTTAGTTAGTTATAAATAATTTGTTTAATAATTCACAGTTAACGTAAGTAACAGAGCTCTTTACTTCTCGCTTCAGCAATTAAATTTGATAAATAAACATCTACTGCGTAAGAATTAAAATATCGCCACATTTATAAATTTACGGTACTGTTCCATTAAGTAGAACATATAATTATCTATTTGATTTAATGGCAGTTAAAAAAGTCACTGATGAAGCGGGGTCAGCTCTTTCCATTAACTACGCGCGCGACCTTGGTCGTGAAATGAATCGGCTACTCCGTGGATCCGCCAGTTTTTTTTTACAAAAATAGAATAAAAACAGTTTTATTGTCTGAACTATTCAACTCTCCAAAAAGGTAATTGCTGGAAATTAATACTTATTACGTGAGTAGTATCCTGTGTTTTTTTTTTCGTTTTCATTTTTTGATATGTACTGCAGTAAACCGCCATAAAATAGAAAATTGACACCGAAAATAAAAATATCCTAATTATAAAAATAACACCCTTAAACTACATATCACCTATATAAATACGTTTGAAACAAATTTTTGCTGTTTACTGTTTCAGAAATATTAATTAGTAAACGTTTTAGTTTATCATATTTACGATAATTTTAGATCGTCATAACTACGAACCTATAAATGATAAAAAATTAAAGATTTTTTGCTGTCCGATTTTATATGCATTATCCTTAACGAGAGTTCCTATACTTTAAAATCATTTAGTGTACATAGGATACTCTGGAATTGTATAGTTAAATCGTAATTTATCTGCTTTTCTGAGAGTTCACAACATAGAATACTACAATGTTAATAGTAATTTTCCCTTTAATTTTTTTTAATCCCCATATGTTTTATAATGAACTATTGATTTATTCAGTCTATAATTTTTATTGTTATTTTTATATTTATATTTTTATACCCTTATTATTATTGTTGTCACAACATAAATACACACCATTTCGTGCTATACTATCACCTGTTATAATCACCACAGTAATTAAAATATTTTAACGAATTCCGAAGAAATGGAGCTGTAGAGGTTGAACTCTTAAACATTTTTTTAAATGTTTATCAAATATTCATTTATCCAACCAAGAATACACAAAGAGTGGTCATTATATATATATATATATATATATATATATATCCATAGTAATTCTGCCCGAAGGCAGGTCTTTCACTGAAATCATAGCATTTTCATGCTATGCTTGCGGCTTTACTAGGGAATTGTAGGTGTGGTAGCTTTCCGTTGCTTTCCACACCGGTGAAGGATGATGGTGATGATGATAACGATAAGGATGATGATGATGGTGACCATATGATTTCGGGGACCGTTTGGGCCTTAAAGTTTTCCTGACATTTGTCTTACAGGTGAGGAAAAACCCCGATAAAAACCTCACCCAGAAAAACTGCCCCGACCGAGGATCGAACTCGGGCCCGCTGCGTGACAAGGCAGCACGCTACCTCGAGACCACAGCGGCGGACATATATATATATTTCTGTTCCCAATTAATCTATTATCAATTCTTCTCTACATATGTCTGTCTTTCCGATCTCCTTCATTCCCTCCTTTTCCCTCATGCCTCTCGAAACACCATCAATCCACGATCGTCCTCTTTTTCTTCTACCAGGTGGAACCACTTCTATTATTTTTCTAGAGAATGTATCTCCTATCATTTTTACAGAGTCATACCATTACATATAATAGTGTTAATAATAATTATAATAATAATAATAATCTTAATTGTAGTATTAGGCTTTCACAGCCGGTGTCTTGACTCTTAAATTGGTCTTCCGGGATGATTGACCGTGGTCGTTTTATTTAAACTCAACGCTTCATCTACTGCTGCGGTACATATCTTCAGGAGATTATGCGTGCCTTCTGTGAACTCCTCAATTGTCGGCTGCAGACAGTTAGGAGTTCACAGAGAGCACGCAGAATCCCCTGAAGGTGTCTACCGCAGCAGTAGATGAAAGTTTAAATAAAACTGGACCACAGCCAATCAGCCTGGATGGCCACTTAAGAGTCAATCATTTTGATGTTTTACTTATTCTGGCCGAATTAAGATCATAAAGCCTTCTCTTCCACTCAACCAGCACAAATACACAAATAAACATTTACAGTATAAATTATATATAGGCCTACAATATAGGCCTACTAATTATAACGAATTAAAAAATGCATTAAAATTGTAGGGCAAATGTTATGTACGTACATTTTATACGATAAACATAATAAGAATTAATAATAATATTAATAATAATATTAATAATAATAATATTAATAATAATAATATTAATACTAAATAATAATAATAATAATAATAATATAAAAATAATAATAATAATAATAATAATAAAAATAATAAATAATAATAATAATGGCAATATAATAAATTAAACAGGAAATACCAATTAATGCTACATTACACGTGGAGATAATGATCAAACCAAATTTAAAGCAAAGTTAAATGATTCTAACGTCCTGCATCGCCTGATTACCTGTAGTGGGAATTCCAGTAGCGAGAAGTGGAGATAGTATATGATGCGGGGTGATGGGATGTCATATGTGCAATATATTAAGCAAGAAATTATGGTGTGATCGTGTGTTTGAATTATGGTTGGAGGATACGTAGAATACTGGAAACGAGAGGTTAAATAATAATAGAAGAATTGGTGTAATTTTCTTCTATATTTGAGATTGAGCCATGATAATTCGTGGAAAAATGAAAAAATTTGATCATATTTTCTAATATTAAATATGAATCCGATACACATATTATGAACACGCTGCAATGTAATAACAATCCATTACCTAATATCCGTTAGTGACGTCGCTATAGTCAAAATGCGGCATCACTAAAGTTTGGATTAAAATTATTTTAAGAGCTATAGAAAGACATTTATTGAGACGCTTTAGAGAATACATTATAGAGATCATTTTAGATGTATGATTTATTTCGGTATTCCAATTTAGATTAGAATCTAAATAAAATTCCTAGTTTTAACAACGTTGGCATATGGAATTTGTTTATTAACTAACATGATAACTGGCATGTTACTATTGTTTATGGAGCGTAATAGTTGTGTATGCCCGAAACACTGGACAACAGCCAAAAAGTTACGAAAGTAAAAGTGGCCGTTTTGTATTAAGATGAAACTATTAATTACGAATATGACAATTAAAATGATGGAAGTGGTCTGGTTTTTAAATTTTCAGCATGTCTAATGTTACTGCGAATGCTGTGAGTATTGTAGTCACTCTGAAGGTCAAGGAAACACCCTTAGAGGAGGGGATGCAGTGACATTGTATAATATAGACTATTTAACTCATGCCCCAAATGGGAGTCAATGACCAATCACGTTTCAATGATTTCTGTTTTACAACCAATCAGAATCGTGTTTCACACACCAAATATTTATCAGTGTTATGATTACCATATTAAAGAAAGCTCCTCCTTACAATATTGCGTTCCTTTGGCAATAAATAGTATGATCTGGTTGCAGTGATAAACAAATGAAGCAGTAGAAGCGTACCTATCGTTTCTCATTTGTTTTCAAACATCGCCGTTTACATTAAATATAGGCTATAAATATTTTAAAATAACTATAGTTAAATAATGATTTGTGAGTAAACAGCTTAATTTTATTTCGTTAAATGGTCCTAACAAATGCCACTCTTGATTTCCAAATTCTCTAGATAAATTCACTCCTCACTTCGTGTGAGTCGTGAATTTATCGATAATTTGGAAATCACTCGTGGCATTACTTATGATAAGATTTATCTTAAAGGGCCAGTGTTTACCCCAACAGGTTATGAAATCAGTTGAAGTGGAATTTCGTGAGTGAACAATGGTTTGCGCCTTGGTGCATAAGTTATACAGATGTGCAGTTTTGTCGTGTAGAACACACGTGTGATATGTCTATATTTTCTGAGATATATTTTTAAAATTATGTGCACAGATAAGATTTCAGTGTAATAAAAGCTAAAATGCCACGAAATTGTGTGTATAGTCCACATAACTTTTGTTATATTTGCGGAAATGTGACGCTCGCATTACAAAAGCGACATACAACTTAATTTATTAAGAAAGCATACCCATCTTTATTTCGTATGCAAAATAGAGAATCTTTACATTTTGATTTCTCCACATATTTGCTACGATGTGACGGCTGTTCTGCAAATCTTACTGAAAGGAAAGAAGAAATCCCAATGATTTGGAGAGAACAAACCATCATGTAAGTAATTAGTATTTCTGCATGATCCCACCAGTTAAGTTTATTTCAAAGAAGAAGAGGCCAGCTGTGAATTATCCCAACATACTTTCAGCTATTCGTCCGGTGCCACTCTCCTAATCGAGTACCGCCAGACTTATATAATATTTATTCACATGAAGAAAGGAAATCCAGCGCTTCGGAAGAAATATCCAGACCATCCACATCCCATGATCCTGACTTCAATCCTGAAATTCCTACTCAGTCACACAGATTGACTGAAGAAGAATTAAACGATCTTGTCTGAGACTTAAAACTCTCAAAGGCCAAAGCAGAGCTCGTGGCTTCGCGACTTAGGCAGTGTAGCTTGGCGAGAATGTAAAGGTCTCTGCATATATATCATGCCAGAAGCCACTTGAACAATTAGAAAAATAATTACATTGTATTCTGCAACAATATACAAGGCCTAATGTCTTCAATTAACATCCAACACAGACCAGAAGAATGACGATTATTTTTTAAATCATCAAAGTTCAGTCTTAAGGCGGTATTACTGATGGAAGTGCATTTAGGTACCTACTCACATTTCCGAGACTAAGTACAACTAAAATTAAGGAAGGTATTTTTATTGGTTCTTAGATAAGAGAACTCTCCAAGGATAAACACTTTTCGGAACTTTTGAAAAGAAGAGAAAAAATGCGTGGGAATCATTTCGAACAGTTGCTCCAAACTATAGACAATGTGGGGACAATATGTTACTAGCTTATCGTGAAATGGGCTGCAAAATGTCATTAAAAACCATTTTCTCCATTTTAATTTGACTTTTTCCTGGAAAACTCCCTGGTGCAGTTTCTGATTAAAATGGAGAACATTCACCAGACGATCTCATCATTTGAAAGATGATACCAAGGCAAATAGAATACATCTATGCTAGCTGACTTGTTGGTCAGTGGTGAGAGATGTTCCCGAGATTTATTACAGCACACGAGCTAAGAGGAAACACCCTTAACTGAGGTAAGCTAGTATTAATATTACCAGATTTAAGGAGGGAATTTTTTACTCAAATATATTTTTCAAAATTACGAAAAAATGAGACCACTGCTGACAAATTCATTGACATTTTCGTGTTCATCATGAAACAATACATCGAAATCTGGTCATTTCAATTTCGTAACTAACAAAAAGTTAAAATTTCTTGTCCAGTGTAATTGTTCCTTGCGTTTTAATACTTACATTTAGTTTTAATCCGACAACTATCTGGATCATGAAGATATATGCCTGAAGTCGGTGTTCACTTTATCAATGCATTCGTCAAGTCTAAAGTGTGTGTAAATCTGCAAGTCTTCGGCGTAGATTGTAATTACGATTTTTTAGTTTCTTGCCACGTCATTAACATAGAATACATGGACAAGAGAGGCGAGCACGCTGCCTTGAGGTACTCCCTTCCTCACCAAGCGCAAGGAAGAAATACGATTATTAACAGAAACTGATTGGTGGCGAATAGTGAAGTAAGAACTAAACCAAACAAGATAAATTTCTGACACATGTAATATCTTTAGTGTAACTGGTAGTAATAAAGTCTATATCTACTGTGCCTTTGTTGCACTGAGTTAGTTTTTTATTACTTTTTTATTTTATTATTATTATTATTACTATTATTGAGTCTGGACTATGAACATACATATCTGAGGTTAGTGTTCACTTTATCAATGTATTCGTCAGGTCTGAAGTATGTGTAAATATGTAAGTCATCGGCGTTTAGATAGTGATTACAGATTTGTAGTTACTTGGTCACACAATATAAGTGGACAAGAGGAGAGAGCACGCCGCCTTCAGGTACTCCTTTCCTCACGAAGCGCCAGGATGAAATACAATTATTAACAGAAAATGATTATTGACGATTAGTGAAGTAAGAACTAAACCAATCAAGGGCATTTTCTGACAGATGTAATGTCTTTAGCCTAACTAGCAATATGTATATGTCTACTATTAAGGCAATAAAACCTGACAACGTAAACCTGCTTATGTACGCAGATGGCATGGTATTGACCTCAACTTCGGATAGTGATCTGCAGAAAACCCTCAACCAATTAGTGGACTGGGCAAACGAAAATGAACTGACACTAAATGAAGATAAAACAGTCTCCATGACCTTTAGAAAAGGGGGCAGACGAGGCATTTTCTACATTGATGGAAAAACACTAAAATCAGTAACTAGCTTCACGGATCTGGGAGTCACTTTCCAAACACAAGGAAGCGTGTTTACAAACCATGTAAATGGCAGAGTAAATGCTGCGATAAGAGCCATAAGCAACATTAAGTCAATAAACATACTCTCACTAGAAACAGCCCTACAACTTTTTGAACTTAAAAGTTGATCCCGTTGCAACATATGAGTTAGAGAATATATGGGTCCAGTTAAAGAAAATGAACCTAGAAAAATTAGAGAAACTAAATGCCACATACCTAAAAAGGGTGCTCTGTCTCTCCCGATACACGCCCTCACGACTTGTATATGAACTCTCCAGAGAACCATTCTACAAAGAAGAGCTGAGATTAAAGTTCTTACTACCAGTGACACCAGCTTACCAGGACCTCCTGCAAGAACTCCACGAGAAGAAACGCAAAATATGGGAAGAATTCTATATTACTGACGCCATGACAAACCGTGAATGGACTCAGGGAGGATACGAATTGCGCCACACAGTGACCAGACTCGCTGGGCATGGATTTCGCCACAAGTTATGCAGCAACCAGAGATTCCATGAGCCCGGCCCAGACTGCATGTGTGCAAGATGTGGCGAACAGTGCGAGAAATATCATGTGTTAAACTGTAGGATGAAATCAGAATCGTTGTTGAAACTCTGCAGTGACTGAGAACAATCTTCTTTGCACGTTGTGCGCATTTCTTATTTTATTTATATGTCTACTATGACAAAGCCTTTGATGCAGTGAGTCCGCTTTTGTCCATTGAGTCTCATATCTCCTATATAGGACGGTATAGCTATAGCAGTTGCATTTTTTATATGTTTTAATCATACTCCGCACATATTAATCAATTAAGAAAAGTAAGATCGAGTTTGTTGTCCAATAAAACGGGCAATTAGGAGTTGGGGTCAACCAAAAGCGAAAATTTAAATACAGCACCAATTTTGGATTTTTTCGCAACGAAACTCAGTATATGCTATTGAAATAAAACGAGAAAATGATTCTTCAATCATCGGTGTAATCAAACCATTTCAAGAATGGGGTTTACTTGAAAGCCGAAATTTAAAAAATCGTTCTAGCGTCCGCCATGTTTTGTTTTCTAACAATGAAACTCATAAATAAGAAAACGAATATAGAGTTCGATATTCAGCAAAGTCAGATCATGATGTGTAGAGATTAACCTAAAAGCTAAAATTTTAATGGTAACATTTTCAACTATCTACCACGTTCAATTTCTGTTTTCTCGCAATGAAACTTCGTATACATGATTAAGTTATCAAAAGAGAGGTACAATCCGTAAAATAGCAAAATTGAACCATAATTTCGGTTTGCTGAGCATTTAACTTAGTTGACACAGTAACTGGGTGACGGACTACTGTTTCGTGATTTTTGTTAGTTGTCAAGAAAAAATGCTACATTGGAATTTTATTATCACGATCCATTTAATCTCTTATCTTTTCATAACTAACTTAAAATTGATATTCAATGGATTTACTCAAGAGAAATCACAACAGCCTAAAAAGAATACACATACAATATACATACCCTATATAGTCTACCGAAATAAGCGTCTCATGTTAAAACTGAAGTAAAAACGCTATAATGAACACAAATCTTGTTTACTCGCATCGAAACTGGATTCAAACGATTTAATTAACAAAATAAAGATATATTCCGTAAACCAAAAAATTCGGACTATATATTCGATTTGGTGAGGAATTCGCTCAATTTAGATGGCTCCTGCGTGATAGATTTTTTATTATTTTAATTTGTAAATTCATTACGAATTTATATAAATTGCGATTCGTGAATGCAGACGATAAAATCAAGTTTAACATTAACAGTTGATTGCTGTATATACAATAGCCCACAATTACAAGCATGACTGGTTTAGCTGGTAATCCAGTTGTAACAATCGATGAGTAGTGAAACGGATTTTTTTTAGATTAGCCGATGATAGTTCTTGCGTAAGGTGACCAGACATCCCGATTTTGCCGGGTCAGTCCCGATTTTTAACTATTTGTCCCGCGTCGTTTTAAAAAAAGTCCCGATTTTTGGAAAGAATGCACGACAAGCTAGGGAAGGGCGGGAGAACGGAAAGGGAATATACGGTTTTCGGCGGTCATGTGACTATTTCGCCAGGGTATGAGTTTTATATTATTTTTGTTCATTTTATATTGTTAAACTTTAATAATAACAAATAACTGTTGAGAAGTGATTTTATCGAGAACTGCTTATCAAAGTTTGCATTGTTGATCAGTTGTTAGAATTTGACCACCATTGTTTGGTAAATAAAGTGTGGACATCAGAAAAATCACAATTGGGTGTTGAGACTTTGAAAGTAATTTTATGTGTGAAATATAATTTAACAAATTCTTGTGAAAAATTGCATGATATTTTAAACAATGACAGCAATCTACTTAAAAAAATCACTCAAATGATAAATATGCCAAATAATAAAATAATATCGGTACTATATATAATTTTTTAATGTATTACATTTGTAAATTGTATTTATGTTGAAATTAAAATAAATATATTACAATGCTATGTTTGCGTTCTATTAAAAAATTGTTGCTCCATATAGACAAAATTTTTAATCAAGGACCTTCCCCCGGTCAATGATGCCCCATTTACCAATGTTAAAATCTGGTCATCTTATCCTTGCGGCAGATATTTTGTGCTAAAATAAGGAAGTATGGTATAATTAGGAGAAATTAGGAGAAATTTTGGAAAACAAATGAGGAAAGAAATCCAATTGAGATTTCATAATGCCATAGCCAAACCTGCTCTACTATACGGAAGAATGCTGGACACTTCGAGCAAAAGATAAATCCCGCATTAAATAGTTCACAAATGAGATTCCTCCGATCACTAACTGGAGATAACATTAAGGGATAGAGAATGAAAAGTGATGAGATAAGGATGCAGTGGAATAGTAGGGAAATGGTTGAACATACACAAAATTATCAGATTAAATGGTTCCAACACGTCCAGAGAATGTCAAATTCCCGTTTACCAAAGATGATTTACCACCTCAACCCTAAAGGCAAAAGAGACCTCGGAAGACCCTTCAACCGATGGAAAGATCAGTTTTTGTAGACGCAGAATGGGCATCATCACCCAATACTGCATTCGGAAGAAGAAGAAGAAGAAGAAGAAGAAGATAAGGAAATATAGACAAACATTTCAATTTCCATAATTCAAGGAATCGTACATGAAAATAAATATCAATATCTTTCATTAAGGCCACACTCGCGGTTATCGACAGTGTAGCAGTTTGTCAGGTCGTTCGTAAAACCGGTCTTTACATTCCCATTGAACTTACAAGTCAAATATCTTAGGCATGCCACCAGCAGGCAGAGCACAGGGACCTTTGAACCACACGATCATCACTTAAGGCACTACAACTTCAAAATTGAATGGTTTCGCCTTCTCAATATAATCTTCCTCCAGACTCTTCTATCTTCTGTCAATTTCAGGTTTGTCACCCTCATCTTCTTGAAATCCTCCCAAACATGGTCCTGTCATCTTATCTCAGGTCTACCAACAGCTCTAGTTCAGGTAGGCTTCCATTTATATAGTTTTTTTTAACTAATCTCTATTGATCCATTCTTATCAGATGATCAAACCATCCAATCGTAAGAGATCTGATATGATTTATTATATTTTGATTTTTAATTATATTATTTAATTAACTATTTATTGATTTTCCAAGTTTGGTCTGGTCCTTTATTTGGACCATAAACTTTTCTAAGTATCTTTCTTTAAAAAAATAGCAATTTTTGTTTTGTTTCTTTGCGAGTCCAAGTTTCACTTGCAAAAGTCACTATTGGTTTTATTAGTGTTTTGTATAATCTTAGTTTATCAGATTTAGATATTAATTTACTTTTAAATAATGGTAATGAACCACACGACACGCAAATGAAAATGATAGGCCTCATTGATCTGTTAAATCAGAGACATTGCTATAGACAGGATAAAACTTTACAAAACAAGGCAGAAATGCATAAGGTGGAGGTTTTAAAGTTCTTACTCCACCGGCAATTGGCTGTCATAGTGGAAGGTAGACACTCTACTGACCACCATATTGCTATGGGCTCAATCTCATTTCTAATTGAGATGTTCCTGTTATATTCTGATGATACCAGCATTCACATTCAAAAGTAAAATTTCTTAAATATTTCGTAATTCTGTAGTTACATCCTGTTTCAATTAATATAAGATGCAAAAGTTAATCTGGCACAATAAGGTGGACCGCACGTTTTTCTAAAATCCAGAAATCACAACAAAATTGTTCCTATGAATTATATTTTGTGTGGTTAAACTTTTCAGTATTGACACAGTATTGGGAGCCATTACAAATAAATAAAATGGAAAATGTGATGATTAACGAATCACATAAATTGTATCTTCAATTGATTGTTTTTACTACAGAATTGCCGTCTCGGTTTACGCGTGGTTAGTGTGCAGGGCTACCCCAATTTGGACCCCAGGTTCGAATCCTGGCGGTTCCAGAGGAGTATTGGTGGTAGGCTATACCTGATTTTTTTTTAGTTTTCCAGTTTCCTGAAACACATCCCACCACACTCCCCATTCCCCCTCCATGCCATTTCGTTTCTCATTCATTAATTTCATATCACCCTTCATCCCATCTCATGCTAGGAAAAATAGTTTGGCTGGCACCCACAGGTTTTGAGAATATGTGTTTGTGGGAATGTAGTGGGGGCCAACCACGTGTTGCCTCATGACTTCGAGCCTGTGAAGTAAAAGAAAAAGAGTCTAGGGGCCGACGGGAAGTTTGTAATCCCCCTCGCTGTCAAGGACGAAAAAATGGCGGTATGAGTCATGGGAGAAGAACCTGGTGTGCTGGACCCGGAAGACGACCTACATCTTACATGACACTATAAAGTAGACTTTCATTCCATTCATCCATAATGTACTGGGTTAGCGCAATAGATATTTCAGTTCACGGTGCTAAAAACAGTCTGCCTGCCTAGTCTGAATAAAGAACTAAGCCTGGGTTTGATTCCCGATCGGACAAGTTTTCTGGGTGATTTTTTTTTCGGAGTTTTTTTTTCCACCTGTAATACAAATGTCAGGAAACTTTATGGCCTAAACGGTCCCCCAACATCATCTGGTCATCATTATCATAAGTAGCCACGAGTAATTTTCAAATTATCCAGAGGATTTGGAAATCAAGAGTGGCATTTGTTAGGACTATTTAACGAATAAAATTAAGCTGTTTACTCACAAATCATTATTTAAATATAGTTATTTTAAAATATTTACATATTTAATGTAAACGGCGATGTTTGAAATCAAATTAGAAATGTTTGGTTATGCTTCTTTTGTTCATCCACTGCAACTGAACTAGATAATATTATTTATTGCCAAATAGGATCGCAATATTGTAAGAATACACCCTAGTGGAGAAAGAAAATGAAACACACAATACTGTATACTGCCAGGTAAAATAAAGCTATTATTATTATTATTATTATTATTATTATTATTATTATTATTATTATTATTATTATTATATATTATAACCAATATTATTTATCTATTTATTTTTGCAAATGCCCCAGGTTGTCTTTCGACATACATGGTGTCCTCTCCTGGCATGGCGTACTTGTAACCCACTTCTGAGGTTGGGGCGCCTGGAAGGCGGGGTTACGTTGCCCTGATGATATGATGATAGTGGTGCGCCAGTAGAGTCCCAAATCCTAAGCTTAATCTAAGATGAATATGAATAATGATGATTGCGATGGCCGTATGATTTCGGGGACCGTTTGGGCCTTAACGTTTTCCTGACATTTGTCTTACAGGTGAGGGAAATCCCGATAAAAATCTCACCCAGAAAAACTGTCCCGACCGGGGACCGAACTCGGGCCCGCTGCGTGATAAGGCAGCACGCTACATCGAGACCACAGCGGTGGACATATAACCAATATTATAGGTTATTAATGTGGAAAGCAACGGGAAGCTACCACACCTACAATTCCCTAGTAAAGCTGCAAGCATTGCATGAAAATGCTATCATTGCAGTGAAGGACCTGCTTTCGGGCAGAATTACTATGGAATAGGTTATTAATTTATTTTTTAGTAAACAACTCAGTAAAATCATTATTTAAAAACACAATTACTGAACACACAATTATCGAATGTGTAGTTCGAAGAAATGTGTTCATTATTTGCTATATTCAATATATTTGTTTACAATTTAGTTGTCACTGCAAAATAATACTCTGACCTGTTCAGAATATTAAAAAAAGGAGGAACTTTCTTTAATATGATAAACAGAAGTAGATAAATATCGAAGTGAAACACGACTGTGATTAGTTGTAAAACAAAATTCATTGAAACGTGATTGGTCATTGACTACCATTTGGGGCATGAGTTAAATAGTCATCATAAACATATTAATTTAGTTTAGGATTTAAGGCCTTTGCTGATGCATCATTACCATCATCATCACCTATCATATCATGGGGGCAGCGTAACTCCGCCTTCCAGGCGTCTCAACATCAGACGTGGTTGTAACGCCATGCAACGAAAGAATACCAGAATGTCGAAATGGCAACATGGTAGCATTAAAAAAATAACTACTTCAGAATTATTTTGTTACAACCTAATATCACTAAAGCAATATTTTACGAGTTAATACCTTCAGCCCTCAATTCACATGATGCGATGTTGGTTATCGTAAAATAAAACATTCTTCGCAAACATAGTGGCAGTGTTATTGGATAGAGTACATTATAGATCTGAGATTTACAAAGTAAATTACTCCTCCTTAACGCACTAATAAGATAATATTAATAGCGCATTCGTTATTTTTTATATATTCTTAATTACCTCGAGCTGTTTTGGTAGCCTTATCAGGTTAAATGTACAATATCCTACATAGTCTTAGATGTAGGGAATAAGAAAGAACAATCGACAAGAATTACAACATTAGAATTTCAGGAGTGCTGTATTAATAAATCCAGCTTAAACTTTGAAAGCAGTACTTTGGAAGTAAAGGCTAAACATGCTGAAGGTTCGTAATTTGTAAAGTTTTAGACAAAACATGTGCTCTTAGTGCTAAATTGCAGGGAACGTAGATAAATTAAATTTTTACAATTCAAGTAATCGTACATGTAAAGATATATTACAACATTCATTCCATTAAGGGGTACTTATATGCACTAATTAGCTGACACTATTGAACCTGGGTAAATAAGCTATCCATACATCCCTATCCTAAACCAATGTTTTCCAATCATATCCTGTAGGCCTATAATACTGTAAACTTCCATCAAATTATGGTTAGTGTTACTCTCCCAAATCATTCTTGGCCTGCCTACTGGGGGCTTTCCCTCTGGTTTTCGTACAAAGAGTTTCCACGCTCATCTTTCATTCGCTATCCGTGCCACATGTCCTGCCTATCGCAGTCTACGAGACTTAAGTATTCTTAATACATACATTTTTAATAAAGATAATACTGGTACATGTAGCTAAATTTTATAACATAACATGTAGGCCTATATTAGCGCTTTACTAATTGCGTTGACGGACGAGACTAAAGAAGTTGCCGCCCGATTGACGGTCAATCGGTTTCAATTAATGGCTTTTTTAGATAAAATTTTAACAAAACACAAACATTATTAGAAGAAAAAAGCAAGCTGCTCGTAAATTCGATCATTAAGGCCATAATTCTAATGATTATCAATTGTGCGGCAATATAAGCAACGACCCGCATCCATTTTACCAGCATTATTGAGCAGCGTCAATGATACATAACTGTGTTAAGTTATGGCTTCTTCAGTAACTTTACTTCATCAGATTCTTGAAACCGCTTAAAAGTTAAGATAAACTACTTGTAGAAACAGGTCTACACATGTTCACACGCACACTGAGGGGAGATGAGTTATGGTTAGGATTTGATTTAATTTGTGCTCCAATGTTGGGTGACATTTGAGAGAGTATTAATTAGGGGTGGGTAAATGGTGAAGGATTGTGATGGATTTATCACAGGATGTGGGATTTATTACAAGGAATTCCCGTAATGTGGGAATTTTATGCTCGCGGTCTAGTCAGGTTGGGTTCGATGAGGATAACTTATCACAGGGATAACGAGGGAACTTCGTACGGGCAGCTAAAATGTTATCAATAATTGACGTTCAATATTTACTTGATTTATTTTGAATATAATTCAAAATACATATTATATAATAAATGATGACACTTGATGATACGTTGTGTTAGCGATCTGACTTTTCAATAGAATAATGAAGAATTATTATTATTAAAATAATAATATAAAAATGATGGATAAGTATTCGCAATGTAATTTAGTCTATGTTCTCCCTTCGATATCTGGGAGGCTTCTCGCAATTACAATGAAACTTATTGATGTTCTCCCTTGGCTAGTTGGGAGGCTTCTGTTACTGTACGCGTCTCAATTTGATAGGCCCTATATTTTGAAAACCTTCAGTATTCCTTCGATCGTTCAGATCGCTACAGGAGAAGGAATACAATCTACTCCTATTGGTTTAAAGATATGAGGACATATATTACACACACACACACATATATATATATATATATATAGAGAGAGAGAGAGAGAGAGAGAGAGAGAGAGAGAGAGAGAGAGAGAGGGCGTGACTTTCCTTTGTTTCTTTTAATAATGTAACTAACTATCTCGAGCTACTTATTTGCAATGTTGCCAAGTTGTTCCTAGTTAGGCTTTTTGGGTTTTTTATTAGGGGCCTAACAGCTCATTTAAAAACCGTTAGTTTAAATTAATTTTCATGTAGTTCGTAGTTATCTTTTAACTGATAAGTATCTAAATTTATATTTGAAACTTCATTATATATATATATATTTATTAAACACAATGTGTACACTAATATTATATACATGGTTTTACCATTTTGCTATTAATTCGTGAATTGTTTTGGTTCTGTTTTCGCACTTCACTAAGTGATACTTTGGGCACGGTTTGCTACAGAGTTTACAGATGCAGGACTCCTCAGGTTCATGGTAACTTTGTTTATGACATATTTTCCCATGGAAGCCGTGAGCGGCGAAGCGTGTGTATAAGTGGCGAAGTCGAAAATTTGGTCCTTTCCATTCGTCTGTGTTTAACGCTTCCGTTTCCGTGATTTCGTTCGGAATCTCTCTGGCTTTTCTCTGTCTCTCCTCGATTGCTGTTTTGTATGCCTGCGTTTCTGGTAGATCGAAGTGTTTTCGGATGTCTTCTATGAAGTAAGACTCCTTTGCTATTATGTAGGCATAGCTATGTCTTGTGAATTTTGAAATTGAAAGAGCCCGTTTTAGGAATCTCGCTTTTATGCTTTCAAGTTTCATGAAATTTTTGGCTGTGAGATATGTCCATATTAGCTGGATTCCATAAGTGGCAACCGGCATAACTTTGATGTTGAATAATGCTATTGCCGTTGGTAGGGATAGGTTTCGTAACTTTGGAATGTCATAAATGGCTTTTGTGGCAGCTGTAGCACGCTCTTGTATATGCATCGAGAATACTGTTCCGGTGGTCTGTAGTGTTATTCCTAGGTATTTGAAGCTGCTAACGAATTCTAGAGTTGACCCGTCGCATGTGAGGTGATCTCTCTTGGATAGTCTTCCTCCTCTCCTAAATTTCATAGCTTTGGTCTTTGAGCTATTTATTACCATTGAATTTTCTAGTGCCCATTTCCTGATCTTCTCCATGGCTGCTTGTAGGTCTTCTAGGCTCCTGGAGAGGATAGCCATGTCATCTGCGTACATAAGGAGTTTGACGTTCCTTGTGTCTATCACCTGACCGATGTCCGCCGTCATGACGTTAAAGAGTATCGGGCTCAGCGGGTCTCCTTGTAGTACCCCTCTTGTCTGGATGATATTTTTCGACGTAGTTATGCCGTCGTGTATAGCCACAGAGTTTGCGGTTAGCACAGACGCGATTATTTGTAGTTCATTGCTAGTCCTACCTAGTACGCTTTCTAGCTTTTGAACGAGTATATTCCTGTTGATGCTATCGAAGGCTTTAGCGTAATCTATGAAGATTGCGTACAGAGGGGTGGTGGGTTGCGCCAAGGTCGTTGTTATTTCTTTTATAATTTCATGTACAGCGTGTAGCGTTGATCTGCCCGGGGTGAAGCCATATTGATTCATTGGTATGATAGCACGTAATCTTGGTTCAATTCGCCTCAGTAGAAGTCTACTGAAAAGTTTAAACATGACGTTTTCCAGGGCTATTCCCCTATATGAATTTGGATCGTCCTTTCGTCCTTTGCCTTTGTAAAGCACAGTTATCAGTGTGCTCCTCCACTGTTTTGGGATTGAATTATTCTTGAAACATTCTCTGAAAAGGCACGCTAGCGGTTCCGCCAGGTCTCGGACTGTGTCTTTCAGGTGTTCAGCATATATTCCATCTGGGCCGGCCGCTTTGTTGTTCTTTCCGTTCATGATTAGTTGAGTGACTTCTTCTGTTGTGATGGGGGTCGAGGTTTGATTGCGTTCCGCATGTAGTGAGAAGGAGTTGGACATTTTGTTCCTTTCTCCCAGGAGGTTGCTGAAGTGCAATTCCCATCGCTCCATGTTTACGAGGGGGCTCGATCTGTTCTTCTTCGAGGACCTTAGGATTTTGTAAGGTTTCATTTCCGCCTCAGCAATTAGTTCCTGTTCTACGAGGAGGTCGTATGTTAATTTCTTTTCCTTTAGTAGGCATTTGTATTTCCCACGCTCTACGGCGTACTCTGTCAGTGCATCACCTCCGTGTTCCCTAGCAGCATGGAGGAGTTGTAGTGTCCTTTGCCTCATTACGTAACAATCTTCGTCGAACCATGGCTTCGCGGTGCGTTTCGATCTGGGCAGTTCTCTGGTGGAGTGTGTGATTATGTCATTCAGAGCAGCAGTTGCCTCGTCTAAGTTCCCCTGCCTCATCATGTCCACTATTTTTGGTAGCTCTGCTTTGTTTGTTTCCCATCTTTCTTCGTCTATGTATCTTGAAATTGACGGTTTGAAATATGTGCCTAATGGTTCTTGTGTTCCTGCACTGGCATGGAATTTTGTTATAACAGGGAGGTGTTTCCTAATTGTGACATTTTCCACATTCACCTCAGCGTCACCTCGACCGTTCGTGAAGACCAGGTCGATTGTGCTCCTCCCGTTTGGTGCCACATATGTGTAATCCTTTTCCTGGTTTAACAGGATTAGCCCGTAGTCCAAAAGAAAGTCGGTAACCGCTTGTGTTTTTGTGTCCCATTTGTCTATTCTACAGTTAAGATCGCCTACCAGGAAAGTAGGTTTGCTATCTTCTGTGTTTTCTAGTGCCCTTCCTAATTCATCGATGATGACCTCGGGTTCGGTGTTAGGAGTGAAGTATGCGCCAACGATGTTCGCTCTTCTAGTGACTATCGTAAGAGTGCTGTCTGTACAATCGGTTACTCTGAGGGGTTGCAGGTGGGGTTTTATGTAGCAGCTTAGACCCCCTGAAGGTCGTCCTCTTTCTCCTTTCTTAGCTGGGGAATGGATTCCGTAGAAACTAGTTATGTTTATGTCTTCTGTGCTGAGTGTTTCTGTGAAGAATAAAATGTCATTATCTTGGAGTGTACATAGGGGGGTCATGTCAATAACAGATTTCAGCCCTTCTACATTCCACAACATTATTTTCATGACGTCACTTTTGGTACCATTACTGTGGTAGTGTTGCCCCCTGCCTTTGGGAGCGAAAAAGACGATAACGTCTGACTACTACCCCCTCCGGCCATGATTCTGGGCTGGTGATTTTCTGTAGGTCCTTGAGTGGTATTCCTACTTTGAATGCTTTCAAGGAACCTCTCGATTGGATTTCTTCGCATTCCAGGATTTCTGTGACCTCCAGTCTTCTCAGGTGTTTTTCTACCTTCTCACGGGTCGTGTTTTGGTGAAGGCGTCCGATGTACAGCCAGGCTCTACGGCATGCCGCTTGTAGTTCCTCTCCAGCTGCTGTTGTGTGTGTTTCTAGGGCTGTATTGGTGCCGATGATTGTAGGTGTCTGGATAGTTTGCGTCTTAGGTACACGCCTTCTTCTTACAACCTCTGTCCATGGAGCCTCTTCTCTGTTGATTGATATCGGGACTTCGTTTCGTTCTATGGAGGGGTGGGAGTGTTCTTCTTCTCCTGTTTCTTGTGTTGCGTTTTTAATTTCATTATGCTGTGTCGCGGTTTTTATTTCATTTTGAATTAAATGTTTGACGCTCATACTCCAGTTTACCATTATTTCCTGTAGTTTGTGGTTTATTTTCTCTGTTATTTTCTTTTCCAGGTTCTTTCCGAAACTGTCGGGATCGTTCTGGCAGTCCATGTCATATGCCGCAGGACTTGTCATATTAGATGCCGACTGATCACTCGATACCTTGTAGTTACAATTGTTGCTGCTAGATGGCGTCCCCTCTCCGGTTGCGCTGCTCTCTCGGTCATTGGTTTCGATCGCTGCCTGCAGGTGGAGACTGCTTCTTGTTGGTTCGGTTGCGTAGACGAGAGATGTCGCTAGTTGTCCCATAGATATGCTGTCGTCTACCACATGGGCATCCTTTGTTTCATTTCTAACCTCGATTACATGCATTTCTTTATCATTATTCTTATCTTCTAGCATGCGTTTCACAGTTTCAAAACATTCACGGATTGTGCTTACCGCCTTTTGTATTCGATCTTTCGCTTCCTTCTTCATGTATCCTCCTGCGTCCGCTATCTCTTCTACACTTTTAAGAGCATCTTCCAGCCGTTGCTCGGTTACGTCCGCCATCTTTTTATTTTTGAAACTTCATTGTGACATAGTTACATTTCCCTTGTCACTCAAATATTACTTTGACTGACATTTTAGTCTGTTTTCAAACAGACGTTCTGACACATTTCTATTAGTAAAGGGTTTGGTATCTATAGGTTTCTACTGTATTCCGGTACCTGGGTCTACCTTTGTCATACCCTATGTCTTCTAGACTTTCTGGCTTCAACTATATTGGAATAACCCAAATTTAACAAAAGGAGTTTTCTTAGTCATTTTATAATAAGAGCAAATCAACTTTTATATAATTAATAAAATCGATTCATTAATATGATAATTTGATTGCTAATAAATGTCTGAGTAATTAAAGTCCAAACTCGATATGTTTATACATATTATATCTTAATCTCAAATTACGGGCCTATATTTAACTAATTTAGATTTAATGAAATATTTAGTTAATATTTGAAACTAAAAACAACATGGATGAAAATTCGGGTTACAACACACAGAATGAGGGAAAGTTCCCCTACAAATGCTAATGCTGTGTTCAATTGATTAGAAAAACCTTTTCTGTTTGAGTTTGGAATTTAAATAAATTTATACAAGATCTATCAGTAAAGAACATATTGGCATTCGGGATTTTGTATGTTAGGCCTATATATTAAATTAATTAACTTGGAAAATAGGTCGGTTCATTTAAAACTATGCGTTCAATATCTCACTGCTCTCTAAATCACGTTATCAATCAAGTGACAATGCGGAAGTAATGCATTAAAGTCACATACAAGTATTATCGCCTCACTCTGATGGTTGTCCAGCGGCTCGCTTTGTTTCACCGCACCGCAGCTGTTATATATAAATAAATGCAAAGATGCCGACTACCGCTACTGTAATAATTCCGCATGTTAATCATTTTCAAGCATTGTCGCGGGGCACCCGCTTTTATATAAACGGACAACCATCATAGTGAGGCGATAATAATGTAGATGGAATGAACAGTTAGGATAGCTAACGAGTTGACTAAACCCTCTATGGTATCTTTACCTTATTGTGGTGAAGTGGTTTGCGTGCTTAAGTGATCCCGAGAGCTATGCCGGCTGTAGCATTGATGCCGGAAAAGTTACCCTTGCCAGACAGGCCGAAGGCGATATGCCAGACGAAAAAAGTGCTTTGGTGGTCGAAAGAGTGATGACATATCGCCGTAAAAATACAAGTGTGAAGAAACGCAGACATGGGTTCCACTGGCGTAAAATTTTCCGGAGGTAAAATAGTTCCTCCGGGCGGGCGTGGCAAAGGTTCAAACGCAGGGACATGTTCCTAGGAATATGGAATGTTACATTACATTACTTGTGGGTCACTAGATATATTAACGGGGGAATAGATAAATCATCCTTGAATATAAGCGCTTTACAGTAAGTTAAGATGGCCAGGAGAAGGTTGTCAGAAATCAAGAAGCCTTGAGTTATATTATGAGGATGCAGCGATATCTGAATTCAGAACGGGTATTTTTGCCGAAGGAGGATCCTCTGCTATCCGAGATGTTAAGTTTGTCAGCGATATGATATCATACAAAATTATAACGGGTAAACTATATGATTGGGGGCACGCCGTAGCGTAGTGGTTAAGGCACTGAGCTACAAGCCGGAGGATCGAGGGTTCAAGTCCCGTTGGGGGTCAGGATTTTTAAACTGACCCAAACCCTCTGGCGGCACTATGGCTCTGGGGTCGACTCAGCCTCTAACGGAAATGAGTACCAGACGCTTGTTCTGGGGGTAAAGGCGGCCGTCACGCAGGGCTGACAACCCGGCTGACATAAAGTGCCGATTGTCTAGAAAAAGTGGGAGCCTTAACCTCCTACTACCCCAAGGGCCTCCGGGTCTGTTGTGGGATCACTTTACTTTTAAACTATATGATTTGTAATCGTAATATATATGGTCCCACAGAAGATAAAGGCGACATGAACAAGGATAAGTTCAATGAAAAAAATAGATTGCGTATTTGATAGTCTTTCACCAAATAATATGGAAATTGAATTAGGAGATTTTAATAAAAATATGGACGGGAAGATATATTCAGGCCAACAGTAGGCAAATTCAACTTCATGAAAATAGAACAACAACGCGGTTAGATTACTCACCTTTGTCATATCAAAGAAATTTATTGTTAAGAACACAACATTACATCATAACGATATTCATTAATACGCCTGGACGTCTCCAGATGGCGAAACTCGAAACCAGATAGATTATTGGTGGACATACGTTGGCACAATAGCATTATCGATGTTCGATTAGTTAGAGCGACAGACTGCATTTCGGATCAACATTTGGTCAGAGTGAAATCAGAGAACGGTTGTCGCTTATAAGAGGAATAAACGCTAAAGATGATTGTGAAATTTTAAAATTAAAAAACTTGAGAAATTATGGACTGCGCCAAGAATACCTGAACAAAATTGATAATAGATTTGAAATACTGGAGTCTTCAGTTGGTGGTAACCGAAGAAGAGATTGTATAAATAAAGAATGGGAGACTATAAGAGCTACTATTAAATTGTCAGCATCAGAAGCGTAAGTTGTTTAAAGAAGAGGCAAAATAAGAAATGGATTGATGAGGAATGTGCCAAGACTGTAAAGAAAAGAAAGCTAGCAAAAATGAATTGGCTACACGAATCAAATGAAGTAAATTTAGAACAATTTGTTGACATCGGAAGGGAAACCCTTGGATATTAAAAAGTAAAAAGAGAATATTTGAGAGAAAACATTAATGATCTCGATATGAATAAAAAATAGAGAATTATATCAGAGTATTAGGATAGCAAAGGGTTTCAAGCTAGAACAAACATAATTATGAATAAAAATGGGGATATGATTGCAGACTCCAGTAGTAGGCCTATATTAAATAGATGCAAAATTACTTTAATCGGCTATTAGATGTAAAGGCAGAACAGGATATTGAAAAGGATTATTTATAGACAGCATAAATATTAGTCACAGAATCAAGTCCATTAATGGCTGAAATGTCGATAGAAAAATTGAAGATGTATAAAGCATCACGTATGTATAGGATTTCAGGATAAATAATAAAATCAAGGAGTGAAACATTTATTGAAAAGATACGTCGGTTGCTTACTATGATTTGGGAAAGGAGGCTCTTCCAAATGAATGGAAAGAATAGGCTATAATACTAGTCCACAACAAAGAAGATAAAACTGGTAACTTCTACAGAGGCATCTCATTACTTCGAACAAAAGTCTAACAAATATATTGGTATCCAAATTTACTCCCTATATTGACGACGTAGTACGTGATCCTAAATAATGTGTATTTAGAAAAAATAGATCTACAATAGATCAGATTTTTTAGTATGAGACAGATTTTAGAAAAAAAAATGGGAATATAATGGTACTGTCCATCAACGATATGTAGACATCAAAAAAGCATACGATTCAATTAAGAGGGAGAAGTTATATAGTATCCTACAAGAGTTTGAAATTCCTAAAAATTTAGACTTATTCGATTGTGTCAAAATGGTATAAAGAGTAGAGTATGTGTAGGCAACCAGTTTTAAGGTAATTTTAAAATTCACAATTGGTTATAGTAAGGAGACGCACTATCTACTATTCAATTTTGTACTAGAGCATGCCATAAAATGTTTAGAAGGTGAAAATTCCGCTATTGTGCATTTTCAGGGACTCTTGTCGTTCCAATGCCTATCAAAACATTAAACTGAAAATACATAAAATTGTTATTCTCCCACATATTATATGGATGCGAAACATGTGAAACCTTACTTTAAGGAAGGAGAAAGATTATGAGAATTTGAGAATAATGATTTTAGGACAATTTTTGGACCAAGAAAGATGAACAAACAGGCAATTGGAGATGACTACATAACAATGAGCTATATGATATTTTTTTGGGAAACCAAGTATAATAAGAACAGTTACGTCTCGTAGACTGCGATGGCCTGGGCATGTAGGACGAATAGGAATGAAAGAAAGGCATGGAGATCCCTTATATAAACCAGAGAGAAAGCGCCCAGTAGGTAGGCTGTGAATGTTGTGGGAAAATAATATTAACCATGATTTGAGGGATGTAGATTATACAGGGAATGATTGGAAAACATTAGCTCAGGATAGGAATGTATGGAGAGCTTATGTTGGCGCAGCCATGAATTTACGGTTTCGATAGTTCCAGTGAATAAATAAATAAGTTTGAACCGAAAGTGCCTTTCTGCGGTTCAGTATGGTATCTTTGTTCTCCTCCCTACTACAGAACATTTATGAAATATGCCAATGTCCTCTTTTCCGTGTGGCTACCCCTTCCCTTTTCATCCTTTCTGCCGCGCATCTCTACAGCGCATATCCCCTCTACTTGTGAACCTTTATATGCATTGTACTCTTACCGAGCATCATCATTCGATCAGCCTAGCAAGTGGCGTTTAGTTACTTAAAAGCGGATTCAAAAGTAGAATCCAATTCTAACTCACCATGCAGTTGGAAGTTAATATGGTGGTCTATGTATAGACAAGTTGATTAAGACCGAGAAGAGGTCGATTTTGAGTTAGTCCAGCAATGTATGGAAGAAGTGATTCCTAAAAGCTTGGACATCTGTATGAGTGTGGCATTATGTCTGGTACGTTATTTGTTCAGTTGTTTCTACAAGCTATGCTTGATTGATTGATCAAGAATAATTTTTTGTTATTAATTTATTATTTATTTTAAAATTCAACTTGTTTATATTAAAAGCTTATCTTTTATACAACGCCCCTTTGTTATTATTCAAGTATAGTAGTTGCTCACTATCCTGTAACAAAATCGCTCACTGTATGCATTTAGTAATCAGAATCTATATTTGTATGTATGTTCATCAGGGAAAGAAAGATGAATTAATAGCTGCCTTTCATGGGCCCGAGGCAGGCTGCTTTCTTACCGATAACATTTTTGAATATCACGATCACCTTAATAAATACAGCATTAACAAAACTCGATCCCGGACAAGTGTTACGCTGAGCGTGGTTTGCTTTTCTAACGTCGTAAAAGGTAGCAGTCAGTGTGGTTTTGGGTTTCGTAACCCCCACAAATGGTAGTAGATGCGTGGTTGTGTAACCAAAAGTGCTACAAGTTAGTTAGTTAGTTTTTGAGTTGACAAAGTACTTCTTTTCGATTGGTGAATCGCTTGGACGCATTTTTTACTATTCATATGCATATCATCGTGAAGATTTCAGGATTATGAATGTGTGTTTTATACGCTATCATAAAACGAAAATTAAAACTTTTGCAATAAGTGTAATAGTGTAAGGATTAAGCGCAAAATAACTTATATCAACAAATTTTGGTTTTGATTTAATAATTTTATATCGACTTTTTTTTGCATTATAAGTTGAAAGATATTCAGACATTAACCAATAATCCGAAAAAAAAGTTATAACCAAAGCATACAAACATGACATTGATTAATACATGGCCCTGGGTTATAATAGAGATAATAATATGTTTATATTTATTCATTTCATAACACACTTGTATATGTTTATTTTTCAGCAATTACTCTGGCTTTTCTTCATCTTAAATGTCGAATGTCTCCACATACAACATCGTCAAGATGATTACACATTCGAAAAATGTGTTGCGCAAACAAGCATACACTACTTCGCTTTGGTAAAGACTCTCTTCGTCTCTCCCTCTGTAATTAGCAGTTCTTTCAGTCAAGATGGCTATGAACCTGATAATTTATACTCTATATATGGATTTCCATATAGAAAAATAGTTAGCCTGAGCTCATCAGCTAAATGTTCGACTACACAATATGGAGAAAAATATACTTTAGTATTAAACAGTATTAATACAACCTTTCGCTCATTTGAATATTACTGCAACGGTCAACTACCAGATGATGCGACCGATGTGAAATTTGGGAATTTCACATTATGGGATTCTCTAATAATGCAACGTCTTCATCGCGAAGAAAAGTGGTCAATTATTCTCAAACCCTACACTGTTGATTGGTACAGATTCTCAGGAGAAATAAATGGTTGTATATTTCTTGTAAAAAAGAACGATTTTCAAAATAGAATAGCTGATTTTCTCAATATGCTCAAAAATGTAAAATCGTTAAGCATAGATAACAGCATACTTATAGTTATCATAGATGAATGGTTATCGACAACTGAAGTACGAGAAATAATTAATGTAGTGATTGCAAATCATGCGAGATATTTTGCTATTTTTTGTCGAAATGAAAAGGGAAGTTATAATGTTTTTACTTGGAACGAACTACAAAGAAACGTATTTCATACAAGGAATAGTATTAAGAGTATTGAACTAATCGCAACGTGCAATTCAGATACTGGTTTCACGAAAGAGCCATTTTTCAATAGAGAAAAGAATATAATAAACATGGAAAGTCAATCTTTCCTACTTAAAATGAGAGAATTCCCCCCGTTTTCATTTTCTTCCCCCCATAAAGCATGTTATGATGGAATGACCATCCGTTTATTGAGTTACATTGGAAAACATATGAATACTTCTGAAAATATTTTTTCTAGCGGAGTCCATAAAGATTTTAACACATACGGAGTACAGTACGACATACATATACTGATCGAAAATTCCCATATTTGTTACTTATATGATATGGCAAGTGATAAATATATATTTTATTATGCCTTGAACTATCATTGGTTCACACAGCGATCAGAACCACATGATCGCTGGGCAAGTATATTTAGAGTTTTCACAATTGGAACTTGGTTTTTTATAGTTTCGACACTAATTTCAGCAAGTATAATATTCAAAGTGCTACATTCGCTTAATTTGAAGCAAGATATTCTAAAAACAGGTTACAAAATAGAACATGTACATCCAATTAATATGTACCACAACAAAATAAATAAGTATAATTATCTATTGAATTTGTGGTCCATTCTCTTAGGTATGGGAGTCAATGAAATTTCCGAAAAACCCTCTATACGTATTTTCTTTATGTTTTGGATAGTTTTCTCTCTTGCACTCAGTACACTTTATCAAACATTCGTAGTAAGTTATTTCTTCGATCCTGGTTTTAAATACCAATTGAATACATATGAAGAGTTGAAAGATTTAAAATATGAACTAGTTTTTGATTCGAATACAATGCTTTTTACTTTCATGGATATTTATTCTGGAACGCTATATATTCCTGAAGGAAAGATGTGGGAATGGGATCCAATAATGGCAGCAATAAGATATATCATCGATCAACCTAATTCGGCAATGTTTTTATCTGAAGAAATGTATGAGTATTATTTTAAAAAAACTTGTATATCCAATGAAATTATAGATTTACACAAATTCACAAGTGAAAGTTCTCAAAAAAATAGTATGATCTTAGTATCTAATCCACTACTGAAAAATCGAATAAGAATCCTGATGAGTAGACTGGTTGAAGCAGGTTTTCCAAAGAAGATTTTGTATGATATAATCGATCCAACGGGCAAATTAACCTCTCGGTTATCATGGAATCTAGAAACTGAGTACATTCAAATGGCTTTAGGACATCTTCAATCAATATTATTATTATACTTAATAGGAAATCTATTGGCATTTCTAATTTTAATTTTAGAAATTCTCATAAAAATGAGAAAATGCAAAGAAGTTAAATAAGTGTAGCATAATTAGTTATGCATGCAATAAACTTTCCTTCATTTCGATAATTTATAAGATATAGATGTCAACAGATTTGTATATAATAAGCTGACATCACGTTTTGTGCTGCAATTAATAGTTTGGTTCTGACTAATTAACAACTGACTCATTGAACTGGTACTGTTCTTGGGAAAAGGAAAAAATAAAATAGAAAGTATCTTATTTACATCATCCCTTTGTTTTTAATTCTAATTGAAAGTGTAATCTGTATAATATTTACTTATTTATTTCCGTTCCTGACATTCAAATGATAAATCAATGTATATTAACAGATGAAGTGGGAATGCATACAGTAAATGTCCTGGACTATTTTTTCCGAAGGGAGGATAAAGTAAGTTTAATGTCATTGCTAAATTGTCATTAATGTAAAATTTTATTCGTAAAATACGTTCTGGTATATGAAAACATTTAATAGTATCCCATTTCTCTTTTTGCTATACACATCAAATGGGTGAAAAATTATCAACATGATAAAAGGTCACAACAGTACAACAAATTTATGCCGAATATTTTCTTAACTGACATTATTTCTCACGTCAAATCCTCATTAATTACTTTGTTTGCCAAACTGAAAGCGTTTTCGGCACAACGTCGGGTTCAAAAGAAGATGAAAAGTCAAGGCATAACAGAACTAGTATTTGCAGTCTTGCAATAAATCCCTATCAGTTCTTGCGAACTGAAAAAAAAAAATCGATTCAACCGAACAAATGCGCTGCGTATTCTCCACACAAATACCACTCACATATCTCACTAATTCAGCAGCTGCATGTCAGTGCCTTTCAACATCGAATGGATTAGCATATATTCCTGGAACAAGTTCGTGTTTTATGAGGAGTGTACTGTTCACCGATGAAGCATCGTTTACAAACTATGTAAACATCAAACTATGCAATATGCATTGTACATCAGAAATTCTGAGCTGGCATCATAAAGTAGAAGAGAATCATCACTAAAACGTATTGCATCATGTGTATCATCCGACAATATCACTAAAGGTAAACTAAGTACATTAATTTTTTGGTCGTGTCCTGAAATATTGTATGCAAATTTAACGCTGAATACACATATTATATGGCATCAGCAAGATGAATGTGTCGATCATAATGTCTTAATTTCCCGAGATTCGCACAACCTTCTATGGTAGCTCCTCATTTCTTGTTTATTCCTTGTGGGAGGGGGGGGGGCGAAAAAAGTAAGAAGTTGAGTTGAGTCAATTATATGCGCAATGTCAGATAGGATTTGGGAAGGGGGGAAGACGAGGCGTTCACACGGTTAGACGTAGAGTTGAAAAGTACACAAAACATGACTGTAAAACCAGCTAAGCGCGTGCTATTTATGAATAAATGCAAGAATATTCTACAATATATCGAAGCTGGAATGCCTGTTAGTATTCTTGCTGAGCAATGTGGTGTTCATTCTATTAATATTCAGATAATTATCAAGAAGGGTCCTCAGGTAAGAGAGTGGGCAGAGGAATCGAATAAGAAATCAAGGAAGATTACGCGGGGTTGGAATCGAATAAAAAATCAAGGAAAGATGCGGAGTTCACAAATCAAGAATTACAAGCCAGATTTTAGAAATGGTTTATTGAGAGAAGGACGTTACAAGTCATTGTTACAGACTTACTACTCCAATAGAAAGCTTAAGAAATAAATGAGAAAACAGAAGGTCCTCAAGTTTCAAAGCAAGTAGAGGCTGCTTCTGGAGATTCAAAATCGTCATAATAGTCGGTTAGTTAATATATATATATATATATATATATATATATATATATGGCGTATGTGGTGATTGTTAATGAAAGTGTTACGGAAAATTTTACTCTTGAGTTAAACCAGTATATTTGTGATAATAGTGTACAAGAAAGTAACATGATATGGGCGAAACTGGTTTCGTACAAGGCACTGCCCAGGAAATCTCTCCATTCACAATGGGGTAAAATCTATAAAAGAGGACAAAATAAATAAATGTAGAGTGGCGGTTGGTTTGTGTGACAACTCTACAGGTACGCATAAACTTGTCCTAATTTTCATAGATAAATATGGAAATCCTGGAGCTTTAAAGCATTGTAAAACAAACTTTTCTGTTACTTTTAAATCTCATAATAGGACATAGATGACTCAACAAACTGATATTTACGAATTGACAGCTGAAACTTTAATATAAGGACAGGTTTTACTTATTGTGGACAAATACAGCGTATATAAATTGTCGTCGCAGAATGATGAACAAGATAACTTTCATAACATGAATTTTTCACCTAATACAACAGCTATTCTACGACCAATGGACCTAGACGCAATAGAAAATGCTCAAAGACACTTTCGTCACCATATATTACATCGAATATTACATTTCCCTGGTAGTAAAGATTTATTTCTTAGATTACGATATAAAAGTCAACTGACGTACTCTATGAAGCATGGATGGAAATAATTGGCAACAATGTAATAAATGAATGGGAAAATGTACTACAACTAACTGAAAAATCAATAATGTAGATTAATGTAACTTACAACATCCAATTGATACTGAAGGAGGAATTTGTCGGGAAGATTTGGAGATGTTGATGAATGTTTTGAAAGACGATTATGAAGATTCCTGCTGTGGTGAGAAAACAAAAGAAGAGGAACATTCTGTTGGGTGCGAGAAGAATTAATCATCAACCACAGATATTGATGACAGTGAAATCCAACATGTATTTTATGTTCTGCATAATTGAGCAAGATCAGAATCTGAGCACATCAAAATGAATGTGGTTGCAATGAAAGACTATTATGAGTTAACATATAATATGTAATTATTTAGTTTGGATAAGTAAAAATATTATATTCCGCACAATAACATTAATATGTTTTTGGTATTACAAATGAGAACCAAAGTTTTGTGTTTTAATTGACTGTTTACGGATGAATCATGTGAAATGGGAACGTTTCGTTTTCAATTTGAAAATGTGTTTTTTTTAATTACATTATGCACAATGAAATGAAAGTTCGATTTCAATATATTATAAGTAAATAGACATATAATATTTTGATGTAATACGTCACTTCATTATTGTATACATTTACATTATTCACATTTCTCGGATATGATGCGAGCTTTCTTCTCACAATAAAAGTCGTACACTTGAGAAATAAATTTGATCATAGTTACTCTGTTTAAAATTATTTAGTTTAAATTTAAATATATGTTTGCTGTAAGCTACATTATGCACACGACAAGTGAAATGTTTTAAAATAGTATGTTTAAATAGTTATATAATATTCTCATATAATAATTAGTCAATTATCGTAAGTCCACCGCTGTGGTCTCGAGGTAGCGTGCTGCCTTGTCACGCAGCGGGCCCGGTTTCGATCCCCGGTCGGGGCAGTTTTTCTGGGTGAGGTTTTTATCGGGGTTTTTCCTCACCTGTAAGACAAATGTCAGGAAAACTTTAAGGCCCAAACGGTCCCCGAAATCATATGGCCATCTTCATCATCATCATCCTTATCATTATCATCATCACCATCATCCTTCACCGGTGTGGAAAGCAACGGGAAGCTACCACACCTACACAATTCCCTAGTAAAGCTGGAAGCATGGCATGGAAATGCTATGATTGCAGTGAAGGACCTGCCTTCGGGCAGAATTACTATGGATGGAATTATCGTAAATATGTTTATTTATTTGTCATAAAAGTAAAATAAGCGTGCAATTCACATTAAAAGCATAGCTTGTGATTTAACTTTACTATTATGATTTAGGCACCGTCTCGATGGGCACAGTCACTACCATTCCTCTCTGACGTGAATGTTTGATGGGGATAGAAGTTTATATATAATGAGGAAGAAAGTAAAACAAGGATCGAGGACTCTGTTCAGAGATATCCAGCCTGCCTGATCTAACCCGTTACATTGCTTTCTCTGGGGACATATCAAATACGAGTATATAGTGTACGAACAAGTCAAGCTACAACCGAAGACACGAAAGGTCGTATTGTTGCTGCTTCTATAGCTCCAGTCACACTGGCAGAAGTAAGTCGATCAATGGTGGCTGAGGATACGTGTCGAAGAGCATTTTAATGCAAATGGTCATAACTTTGAACTCAGTAATTGAATAATATGTTCTGAGCAATGCGTATGAACACTTTAAGCAAATACAACGCTATACTTTTTTTTACAGAAAAATGATAAGCTGTTTTGTCTTATATCCATCCATAGTAATTCTGCCCGAAGGCAGGTCCTTCACTGCAATCATAGCATTTTCATGCTATGCTTGCAGCTTTACTAGGGAATTGTGCAGGTGTGGTAGCTTCCCGTTGCTTTCCACACCAGTGAAAGATGATGGTGATGATGATGATGATGATGAAGATGATGGCCATATGATTTCGGGGACCGTTTGGGCCTTAAAGTTTTCCTGACATTTGTCTTACAGGTGAGGAAAACCCCCGATAAAAACCTCACCCAGAAAAACTGCCCCGACCGGGGATCGAACCCGGGCCCGCTGCGTGACAAGGCAGCACGCTACCTCGAGACCACAGCGGTGTACTTGTCTTATATGCAGTAGGGAAATAAAAATGCACGCTGCCATGATTTATTTTCAAGAATAATTATTACCACTATTTTCATTATATAAAATCTACTTTAATGGAATCTCCACAAAGTGAAAAATATTTTAAACAAAAATAATACTATTACCATATAAAAATTACAGTTATATCTTAAAAGTTTTTGAACTAAAATAACGTTCACTTCATGTATTAGTGTTCTTGAATTTTATTTGATGTTCAGTTCTCTTATCCCGTGTTATCGGTACATTAGTTTCTAATGACCGTACCGTTACACTATTTTAGATTTCATATGTATTGCAAACTTATGCATAATATGATTCCATGTTCTGTGTGATCATTTAGAATTTGTCTAAGGAGAGTTCTGATTCAATTAATGAAGATGGCTAGCAATATATATTTATGGTGATGTGTGGATGACCTGAAAAAGCATTCATAACATTGTGTAATCAGTGAAAGGTATGACTAAAACTTAATGTGGTGTTTTCCCAGACCTGGATATTTTATTGCTGTAATATTGTGAAACTAATGTTCCGGAAATCAATGAACTCGAGTGAATTCCTCTGTGTTGTTCCTCAAAAATAAAATATAATCAATTTTATTGTAAAAAAATGTTTTAAGCACCATATGATTAATTCAAGTCAATAAATATATGTCTATGTTTAAAAATTAATTGATGGTTCCATACTGTATTTTGATAGTTGTTCAATTTGTCTATTAGTGAATAAGCTACTTTCCGAACCATTGCACAGAGATGCAAAACTCTTGAAACAGAATTAAAATTGCATTTTTAAACATTTGTACTGCCAATTTCGTTTATTAAATTTGATTAAAAATACATAGGACTATTCATATTCACTATTGGAAGTATTTTAATATACAGTATCTTCTTAACTAGCTAACTGGTACTATCGAACCCATAGGTTCATGGCGGCGCTGACATAAACTCTCCATACATCCTTATCCTGAGCTAATGTTTTCCAATCATTCCCTGTATAATCTACTTCCCTCAAATCATGCTTAATTTTATTCTCCCACCTCACTCTTGGTCTACCAACTGGGCGTTTTCCCTCTGGTTTTCCTATAAGAAGCTTCCATGCATATATTTCATTCCCCATTCGTGCCAGTGTCTTCTTAGTGATGATAAATTATATTACATGTATTATTAATAAAGCCCAATCACCAAACAAAAATTAAAAACATTTAAATGACGTCGATGCGATTAAATAACTAAGCTATCAGTCTTGATAATGATAGCTTAGCTATCGAAACGCGTCAACGTCTTTTAAGTTTTAATTTTCATTCGATGATTTGGTTCCATTGATAACAATATGTGTAACACTATTGGAAGCTTTATAATTTGATAAATAAGCGCATAAATTGTAATGTTTAAAATCTCAATATTAACGCATAAACTACTGATATTTTACACTTAATTTAGATAATTTTATTCATAATTCATTTCTAAACCAAGAATGGCGTGTTTAGAACACATCGAAATAATAAAAATGTAAATATAACCTATAGTAACGAGTAGTAAATATAGTAACGAATTTACATTTAAAAAATAGCTTATAGTTTCTTGAATGCGATAAATTATAACAAAAAAACTTTTGCAGCGACATGCAGTAGTGAAAGTAAGCGATGTTAATTTGAGAGCCTGGATTGTCACACGATCGAGTCGATCAGGTAGCCAGACGTCACACACGCATGCGTGCTTGCCACAACCTGCGCCTCATAGATTCTCTTTTGTTTGTTTGTTTCATTATTCATTTCAGGTTTGCTGATATACTGGAGTTTCAAGTGCATGCGTGTAGCATTATTAGGAGACCTCTTTCATTTAATATTTTTTTTTTCGTGTTCACTATGTCATTTCGAAAATCTCGGAAATTCTCCGAAAAATTAGGTGAAGATAGAAGTGAACAACGAACACATTTGACTAGTCTTATATTAAAGTGTTTTTTTTTTAGGTCGAACCTTTAGCTGAAGATAAAAATAAAATAGAAACAAGTATTTTTTTTTAATCATTTTTCGATAAACCTGTGAAATCTCACAGAGAATATGAAGCATTTTTATTAAATTGTGCTAACTGCTAGAACGATTTAGAAATTTCCTCAGAAATAGATTCATTATGGGAATAATCAAGTTCATGGGAGGTTAAGCGAGGAAGTCTTAAATTGACTTTTGATGACTATTTAACTCATGCCCCAAATGGGAGTCAATGACCAATCACGTTTCAATGATTTCTGTATTACAACCAATCAGAGACGTGTTTCACGAAATAATTATCAACGTTAGGATTATCATATATTAAGCAAAGCTCCTCCTTTTTAATATTCTGAACAGGTCTGACCGTTATTTTGCAGTGACTGAGCCTATAACAAATACGGCTACCAGATTGTATATAATAGTGCTTACATGTCAACATTTGTAGCAATTGATTATACCACCAAAAAAAGAAACCACTGTTTGCACTTTCTTAAATGTATACGACATCAAAAATGAATTAATATACAGATTGATGTGTTTCATTTTTTCTCCACTAGAGAGCATTCTTACAATATTGCGTTCCTTTGGCAATAAATAGTATGATCTGGTTGCAGTGATAAACAAAAGAAGCAGTAGAAGCGTAGGCTACCTATCGTTTCTCATTAGTTTTCAAACATCACCGTTTACTTTAAATATAAAAATATTTTTAAATAACTGTAGTTAAATAATGATTTGTGAGTAAACAGCTTTATTTTATCGTTAAATAGTCCTAACAAATGCCACTCTTGATTTCCAAATTCTCTAGATAAATTCACTCCTCACTTCGTGAGTCGTGAATTTATCGATAATTTGGAAATCACTCGTGGCATTACTTATGAAAGTATTTATAGAGAGTATTTAACTCCTGCCCCAAATGGGAGTCAATGACCAATCACATTTCAATGAATTTTTATTTACAACCAATCACAGTCGTTTTTCACCTCGATTTTATCAATTTAATTTATCATAATAAAATCTAGCTCCTCCTTTTTAACATTCTGAATAGGTGAGAGCATTATTTTGCAGTGACTGACTCTCAAAGAAATACGTTGAATATAAAAAAATATATATTAAGATGTAAGAATCCTAAAATGCAATTGGCTGCCAAATTGTATATATAGTGCACGAATGTAACCAGATACTACTTGCGAGATATAATAAAAAAATTGTAGCAATTGATTATACCACAAAAAAAAACTGTTGCGCTTTCTTAAATGTATTACTTCCCAGGTATTTACGTTCCAGAAAAATATAATTGACATATTTACATCATAGGACATCAGAAATTAATGAACAACCTATAATGTTGGTTATAAAAATTTGATGTGCTTCATTTTTTTTCCACTAGGGTGCATTCTTACAATATTGCGATTCTTTGACAATAGGCTAAATAATATATGATCTGGTTGCAGTGATGAACAAATGAAACATAATAAACGTTTCTAATTTATTTTCAAACATCGCCGTTTACATGAAATATATAAATAGCTCAAAATAACTATATTTAGGTAATGATTTGTGAGTAAATAGTTTAATTTTATTCGTTAAATAGTCCTAACAAATGCCACTCTTGATTTCCAAATTCTTTAGATAAATTCACGACTCACGAAGCGAGTCGTGAATTTATCGATAATATGGAGAAATCACTTGTGGCATAACTTATTATAAATTACAAAAAAACACACAGAAGAAATGTATAGAGATAAAAAACATGACCGGGTTAGGTTTTACTATAGAAACATGACTTAGAGAAGAAGGGGAAGAAATAGCTTCTAAATTAGTATATGTAATTGTGTTAACAACCTCGACGATAGCTGAAAAAATACATCGAGTTTGGACTGAATCTAAATCACGTGGAGAAATGAGGAAGCTCTCATTAATTGTTGAGGCAAGTTTGAGTGAAAGATATTATAAGCTACTTTCAAAAGAAGCTGAAGAAAGAATTGGCGACATATATCCGTCTTATCGCCGATTACTAACAGCTATATAAAATGTTATCTATCAAAAGGACTGATGAATTTTGATGAATAATCTGTCAAAGTGAGGCTGTAAGATTGTTAGATCATACAGCAACACATCTAGTGTAATTACAAAATACTGAAATAAGATCGTTACAGGAAAATAAATCCATACCATTTTATGTTATCGTGGAAGTGGGGATTCGATGATAGTAGTGGGCAATCACAGTAAAGCAACATTAAATAAGCGTCATTAAATACACCGTAACGAAGATCCTGCGTACCATATGAGATTTCGCCCCTACAAACTAAATTTAGTGCATAAATGAAACATAAGAGATGGTGACCTACTAAAGCAATTTTACAGGCACTACCGTATTAAAATATAATGAGAACCTCTTAACAAAAATAAATAATAGTTTAAAAAACTAAAACAACACGCTTTATTAGAAACCCGACTAAAAAATGAAAAATAACTTCAATTTCCAACACGCTAGAATAAAACTAGAGTTATCTACAAAAAAATAATTTTACCATCAAAAACGTGGGGTGCTCTTTATCAATTAATATATTTGATAATAAACAGATATTGGTAAAAGTAAAGTATCTAAGAAGAAAACGTAAAAACCACGATTTAGATGGTACATTTTTTTTTTTGCAGATAACTAGTTTTATTCTAGATGTGTTGGAGATGATTTTTTTGTTGACCCCTTTAATTTTATCCCAAGCGTGTTGGAAATTAAAATTATTTTTAATTTTTTAGTTCGGTTTTTAAATAAAGCGTGTTGTTTTAGTTTTTAAACTATTATTTATTTTTTTAATTTTTAGTTTAATTGATTGTCGTAAACTGGAATTCCATGAAAATGCAATTGCTTACGATATGTTTAGTTCTAAAATAAATAATAGTTTAAAAAACTAAAACAACACGCTTTATTAGAAAACCGAACTAAGAAATGAAATAATTTTAATTTCCAACACGCTTGAGATAAAATTAAAGTGGTCAACAAAAAATCATCTCCAACACATCTAGAACAAAACTAGAGTTATCTACAAAAAATAATTTTACCATCAAACGAGTGGGGTGTTTTTTTATGGTTTTTACGTTTTATTCTTAGAGACTTTATTTTTAAGAATATATGTTTATTATCAAATATATTAATTGATATTGAGCACCCCAACGCTTTTGATGGTAAAATTATTTTTTTGTTTGTAGATATCTCATTTTATTCTAGGAAGTGTTAGAGGGGTTAATTTTTTTGTTGACCACTTTAATTTTATTCCAAGCGTGTTGGAAATTAAAATTATTTTTCATTTTTTAGTTCGGTTTTCTAATAAAGCGTGTTGTTTTAGTATTTTTAAACTATTATTTATTTTTTTATTTTTTAGTTTGGTTTCTAACAAAGCGTGCTGTTTTAGTTTTTAAAACTATTATTTATTTTTCATTTTTTAGTTCGGTTTTCTAATAAAGCGTGTTGTTTAATTTTTTAACTATTATTTATTCTTTATTTTTTAGTTTTAATATTTTGCAGAATAAGATAAAATTGTAAATATCTTTAAATTCGATAGTATTGTAGTATGAGCTAAAAGTAATACTCTACTAAAAAAATCTTCCGAGCCGGACTTGAACCAGAGACCTATGAATTACTGAAATTAAATACCACTACAGTCCACCGCTCAACCAACTGAGCTCTTGAAACGATTTACTAAAAAGTCGACAAGTCCGCAAGCTATTATAACAGTTTTCATTTTTTTTTTATTTTCTAATGATTCTGGCCAGGATTTTAGAATCAGAATATGAAATTAATGTATTGTCACGGGTCCTTTACAAGTATACAAAGTTTCAAGTTATCCAATGTTTCTAAGTGGGTGAAAATCGTGTTCAAAGATTCCGTTAGATAGATACAAAGACACTTTTTTGATTTTCTGATGATTCTGGCCAGGATTTAAAAAAAATGAAATTATTGTATTGTCACAGGTCCTTTACAAGTATGGGCGATCCAATGATTTTATGTGGGTGAAAATCGCGTTGAAAGATTCCGTCACATAGATAGATAGATACAGGTCAAGCTAATGTAAAGCGTATAAAAATCCTCCAGGCCGGATTTGAACCAGCGATCTATGGATTACTGAAATTATATAGGCCTACCACTACAGTCCACCGCTCTACCAAATGAGATATCAGAGGATATAATATTAATTTCTTACAACGATGGACTAAAAAGTCGATAAGTCCGCAACCTATTATACCGGTATTTATTTTTTTTGATGCCCTGATGATCCTGGCTAGGATCTTAGACAACATTTATGAAATTATTGTATTGTCATTGGTCCTTTACATGTAGTTTCAAGTCGATCCAATGTTTTAAGTGGGTGAAAATCGTGTTGAAAGATTCAGTTACATAGACAGATAGAGGTCAAGCTAATATAAAGCGTGTAATAAAAGTTTGTGACGAGATAATATTACTTCAGTTGTAAAAAGCGGGCAATCATTTTATTTAAAATGTTTGTTTTAAGACAAACATAAGATTGTCTAATTATAGAACTGAAGAAATTATAGCACGCCTGAATAAATATGATACGGTATATTTTATAGGCAGTTACACATAATTTTAATGTAAAGAATAAACATCGTATGTAATATTCAACATATTTTGTGCGAAGTTTTATAAATATAAACTCATTTTAGCGATAATTCCGGAAAAATGATTGCACTATTCCTAAAGGGATGATATATCATGGCACATCCAGTAATAAATTAAATACAAGAAATCATATAGATATTGAGATTGATCTACTCGTACCTACTAACATAAATGGATTTCTTAACAACTGCGGGCGTGGGAGATATAAAAACATTTGTCGTCTATATAACTAACTAAATAACTGACTCCAACCCGTAGGTTCATGACCGCGCAGACATAAGCTCTCCATACATCCCTATCCCGAGCTGTTTTCCAATCATCCCCTGTATAATCTAATTCCCTCAAATCATAGTTAATGTTATTCTCCCACCTCATTCTTGGTCTACCAACTGGGCGTTTTCCCTCTGGTTTTCCTACAAGAAGCTTCCATCCACGTCTTTCATTCCTCATTCGTGTCACATGTCCTGTCCATCGCAGTCTACGAGACTTAACTGTTTTATTATATCTAGCTTCCTATAAAGACTAAGTAGTTCACTGTTATGTAGTCTTCTCCATTCACCACTCTGTTCATCCTCTTTGGTCCAAAAACTTTCCTAAGATTTATTTTCAAATACTCGTAATCTCCTTTCCTCCCTTAAAGTAAGAGTCCATATTTCGCATCCATATAATACAACTGGTAGAATAACAATTGTATATATTTTCAGTTTGTTTTCTTGAAAGGAGTTGGGACGTCAAAAGTCTCTGTAATTCTTAGTAGCAAGCATTTCCAGTATTGAGCCTATGTTTAATTTATTTGTACAAACAATAATTACAAAGGACTGGAGTCAATAACCAATCATGTTTCAATGATTTTTTTACAACCAATGACAGTCGTGTTTCACTCATTCTTTATCGAGTTCTCTTTGCCACTTCCAGCTTTTGTCATAAATAAAGTTCCTCCTTTTTAATATTCTGAACAGGCCAGAGCATTATTTTGCAGTGACTGACTCTCCATCAAATACACTGAATATAGCAAATAATGAATAGATTACTTCGGAATACGCATTTGATAATTCTGGGTTCAATAACTATGTTTTTAAATAATAATTTTACTGAATTGTGTACTAAAAAAAATAATTAATAACCTAAAATGTTGGTTATAATATATAGTTTGATGTGTTTCATTTTTTCTCCACTAGGGTGCATTCTTACAATATTGCGATCCTATTTGACAATAAATAATATGATCAAGTTGTAGTGGATAAACAATTTAACCATAACCACATATTACTGATTTGTTTTCAAACATCGCCGTTTACATTATATATATATATATATATATATATATATATATATATATAAAGATACCGGTAACTATATTTAAATAATGATATTGGAGTAAACAGTTTAATTTTATTCGTTAAATAGTCCTAATAAATGTCATTGTTGATTTCTAAATTCTCTTCATGACTCGTAAATTTATCAATTGATTGGAAATCACTCGTGACATTACTTATGATGACTATTTAACTCATGTCGCAAATGGTAGTCAATGACCAATCACGTTTCAATGAATTCTGTTTTACACCAATGACAGTCGTGTTTCACCTCGCTCTTTATCGATTTCTCTTTATCAGCTCCTGCTTTTGTGATAAAGAAAGCTCCTCCTTTTTAAATATTTTGAACAGGTTAGACCATTATTTTCCTCCAACAAATACATTGAATATAGCAAATAATGAATAGATTCAGTGATTTAACTGAGTTCTTTATTCAAAATATAAATGATTAACCTATAATGTTCATTATAATAGTTTGATGTGTTTCATTATTTCTCCACTAGAGTGCATTCTTACAATATTTCGATCCTATGTGGCAATAAATAATATGATCGAGTTGCATTGAATACACATACTCTCACATTTCTAATTTGTTTTCAAACATCGCCGTTTACATTAACTATATAAATATTTTAAAACACCGGTAACTATATTCAAATAATTATTTTTTAGTAAAGAGCTTAATTTTATTCGTTAAATAGTCCTAACAAATGCCACTCTTTATTTCCAAATTCTCTAGATAAATTCACTCCCCACTTCGTGAATCGTGTATTTATCGATAATTTGGAAATTACTCGTGGCATTACTTATGATAATATTGTGTTTACTTATAAAAATTACAAATCTTAATTCAGGAGATATATATATACATTGTAGCTGTGTGGGGAGGGTTTGGTCGTAACACAGTTTCGGCGAAAATAATCCACACAGATTTCGTGTAGTATTTTCACAACCACTTTATTTTCTTCTATAATTTATCAGTAGTAAATTAATCACAATTTGGGCTAACAATTAATCTTGATACTCAATTTTTATCTCACTCACAATATTATTTCATAGTTTCACATGCCTCCACTCACTGAAGTTCTCTCTCGTTCTGTTCACTATACCGCTGCTAAAACACAACTAACTGGCTTCCGTCCTCGCCACATTTTATATACGTGGAGCGGAACTTAAGGCTAGGTTCGAGACACTTTAAAACATAGAAGCCTGTGGCCACCTATCTCTCCCGAAAGGAGAGGGAAATGTTGGTGGAGACATCTGTAATGACCAACAATTTCGTGTGTTTCCTTATGATGTGAAAGGCATTTTGTAAAATTTAAATTTATTTGAAATGTGATTTTGGAATCACGGCCCCTTCATTTAAGACATCTCACAATAATGCCATCCAGGACTAACGTGTAAATAACGATGGTGAAGAGACACTCACACAATAGCACCTACATTATTCCAACGAAACAGAAAACATTGTTTTATTATTTATTTTCTTAAAAAAATTGTAGAAGAAAAAAGAAAGCGCGGATGAAATGGTTATCAGATCACTCAACAACATCTCGAAATGAATATATCACTTTAAAGCATAAAACAAAGCTGGAAGTGAGAAGAACAAAAAATGAATACTGTGATAATATATGCTCGAATATAGATCATTCGATTGGATATGCTAGATCCAAAGAAGCTTGGAAAACGTTACAAAATATCAGGAAATCAGAAAGAAAGAAGATAAATATTCAGTTGATAAGACCATCAGAATGGATGCAACATTATAAAGGTTTACTACAAGAAAATAGAAATGAGTTTCAACTTCAAGATACGGATGTAGAATATAAATTTGACACTCCAGATATAACAGAAGATGAAGTAAAAAGAGCATTGAAAGAGGCAAAAAATGGGAGAGACCAGGACCAGGAAATATTCAGACGGAACTCCTAAAACATGGAGGAGATATTTTAGTAATATTTTTAACAAAACTTTTTTAATAAATTGAAATTGGAGACGATATCCCAGAAGACTGGAATTTATCGTATATTACTCCTATTTTAAAAAAGGTGATAAAAAACTGTGTTCCAATTATAGAGGTATAAGCGTTTTACCTTCAACAGCTAGGATTTTTAGTAAAATTATAAATTTTAAACTTAAGGAGATAAAAGATAACTTAAGAGAAGAACAATGTGGATTCCGGAGTGGAAGATCATGTATTGATAATATTTTCTGTATTAGACAATTACAAGAGAAAATCCTAGCAAAAAATAAAGAACTACATATGACCTTTATTGATTTAGAGATGGCATATGATAGTGTACCTCGACAATTGTTATGGACGGCAATGAGAAATATGAATATCTGTGATAAATGGATTAATATTGTTAGGAGGATCTATAGTAATACAAAAGCTAAAGTAAAAATACAGAATAATTTAACAGGGGAATTCACAGTGAATAAAGGCCTTAAGCAGGGATGCAGTTTGTCACCAATTCTTTTTAACATTTATTTAGACCAGGCTCTTAACTTGTGGTATAAAAAATGTTCTGAAATGGGTATTCCTATAGGAGAAAAAATACTGCATTCATTGTTGTTTGCAGATGATCAAATAATTTTTGCAGGGGATGAAGATGATATGAAATATATGATAAATAAACTAATGGAAGAATATAAAAAATGGGGACTGAATATAAATTTACAGAAAACAGAATATATGTGTTTGGGAAAGGATGTGGATGACCTCATACTCGAAACAGGGAAAATAAAAAAAATGTGAATTTTTTAAATATCTTGGGTCAATAATTACAAGTTTAGGTACCTGTGAGAGAGATGTACAGACTAAAATTGCAATGGCAAAAAATGCAACTAAGACATTACATGGAATAATTTGGAATAAAAATATCACAAAGGAAACTAAAATGAAAATTTATGAGAGCGTAATACAGAATATTTTGTCATATGGAAGTGAAAACTTGTCTTTGACGGAAGTACAAAAAAATAAAATTATAACAGTTGAATTTGATTATTTTAGAAGAAGCCTCCAAAAAACAAGACAGGATAAAATAAGAAATGAATTTCTTTGGAGATAAATGAATGTCACCACATCTGTTGTTAAGAGGATTGAAAATCAAACGCTTAAATGGTATGGCCATGTACAAAGAATGGAAAATGAAAGATGGCCAAAAATATATACAATGGTCACCCCCTGGAAGATATAAACGTGGCAGACCAAGATGGAAATGGAAAACCTACGTCAGACCTATAATGGATGATAGGAATTTGGAAGAGGGAGATTGGAATGATAGAGATAAATGGAAACTGAAGACGGCAAACCTATAAGTGGGGGAAAGCCGAAGAAGAAGAAGAAGTTTGATTCTGTATAATCCATATTTTGTGTGTTTTAGTAGACATGCCTAATATTTGTTTTAAACCTAAGAAAACCAGAAGCTCGCAAGTCCACTTTTTACGCTGTACCCGTGGGATATGTCTAATATAGTCCTAAGAATTCTATGGGCAGAACTAATCCGCAATTAAACATTCCTAAATCAACTGAGTTCAAGATCCTTCGTATCGTATGAGATTGTTTAACCTTAACAAACATAATTCAGTGGATACACTGAAATCTGATGAGTTGCTGATCCTTCAAATAAATTTGCTTCCTATGATCATTTACTGGCATTATTAAAGGATGAGGAAGATAAATCAACAAAAATAATTTTAGTGACGAGAAATCTCATAAAAATGGAAAACTTGCCAAGCTCATTATTAGAATAAGGAGAATTTTGAATCCAAATTTCATTTCGTAGATTAAACGTGACTCCTCTAAGATAAATCAGTTTTTTCCCGTTTGGTGAAAATATAGGGCTATTCAGAAAGAAGGAACAGAATTCAAACATTTATTTCTTCCAAACTACAAAACAGAAAAGTTTGTAGTTCTGATCACGGCCGCATTGGCGCTGTTACTTGTCATGTTGATTGTTTGTATTAAAATGGCGACACAACAGGATGTTGGATTGGAAGAGGAGGAGCAGAAGATCAACTTCATTATGGGTGACCTCCCAGGTCACCTGACCTAACCCCGTGTGATTTTTATCAGTGGGGTTACTAAAATACCGTGATTTTATCCCCCTATGCCTGACACTCTTTAAAATCCTCGACATCGAATTGTTGAAGCTGTGAATTCGATAACTAGAGACCAGCTGATTCGTGTGTGGCAAGAAATGAGCCACCGTTTTGATATTTGTCGTGTTAACACATGGTGCTCATATAGAACACATAAAATAGTGAAATTTGGAATGTTCTCTTTCTAGGAACGTCGGAATTGTGTTTATATTTTTTGTAGTTTGGAATAAATAAATGTTTGAAGTCTGTTCCTTATTTCTGAATAGCCCTGTAAATGGCCATTATTCTTCGGCGAAAGAAATAACTGTCAACGGCATATTACCTGGACCTGATCACCTGTTTCTACAATTAGAATAAGACGAGAGCTACAAATTTGTTTTCCAAACAATAAGAAGCAATTCTCCAGTGGTATTTAAATGTTCAAAAAATATCTAACAACTGGCAGGAAGATGAATTGGGCACTTTGGATGCCAATATCACATCTCCTTCAAGTGGTCATTAATGTCCATTAAATGGGAATATCGGCTTGATGTTTGTAGATGTGAAAAATGGAGCACACTTAAGAATTTAAGGGAAAAACAACTTTTTTAAATCTATCTTTCTAATGTCATCAATTTAATTCAAATACAACTACCGAGAGGGATATTATACAAGTTACTTTACAATCATGGAGTATTTCTGTAGATGACCTGTACAATATCGTCAAAAACTGAATTGCGATTATTTTATCTTAACATACTATTTTGCGAAAATGTGGATAAATGGAAAAGACCATATGGTCTTAACTCCATTAGATAAATAAACTTCAAATATAAACATTTATTTGATGTATTTATTTATATTTGTTGCGTACATATTGTATGTCTTGTATGTGGATTTTATAAGTTATCAAATAAGCCCTTATTTAAACTGGCATTATTGAAGACTTGTATATTATATAAAAGTGGAACTAACAGAGAGCTTTCAGAAACTATTTTCAAAGAGATTATTGATCAGAAATCCCTAATTTCATCAGATACGGTACAGGTAGTGTATTGAAATCAAAGGTCAAGGGAGATGACGAATGAAAAAGAGGAATAATGAAATACACATTAAAAATCCATCCGTCACCCTTCCGTGTTCGTATTTTATACATCCCTGGTATTGTGTGTCCTCGGTCATGTCCCTGGCATCCTGCTAACCCAAATCTAAGGACTCTATCGCTGTTTACCTTATGAATATGCAGTTCTGAGTTATTTTTCCTACTTACAGGTGACTTACACGAGAGGATTTGCTTATAAATCCCATAGAAATGCAGATTCTTTGCCGGTCCCAAGCCCTGATGAGAAAGGAGGAGGGGGAGGAGTAACAACCTCGTTAAAAAAAACTTTGGTTCAGCTCGAGCGGCTGATAGTACCTTATGAGGGTCCCTTGCCAGGAAAACGACGAAGACCTCAACGGCGGGTATGGCGGAATAGGAGTTCTCGGTACGACATTGAAGGCAGAAGACGCAACCACTCACTAGGTTAACAGGGAAAACCGCTGTCATGCGGGTTAGAGGGATCTACAAATGCTATGTGAGAAAATCCCAACAGAAAACAAGGAGTGGGTCAAACTCCATAGCTGTAGTGGAAGCAACTAATCTAAGGGACGGAAACCCTAAAATCAAATGACCTGGTCCTCCAGTTTGGGGGTTTGGCGTTAGGCTTGCTCCCTAGCACAGTAAAAAAAATATATGCCTGTAATTCTCAACAGGAATCAGCCGGACAGTCTAACAGGAAACGACGCAAGAGACAGATTGGCATGGAGGAGGATTGTTGAGAAGGCTGAAACTTTCATCTTTGATGGTGTAGGTCCTATACAAGGAGAAAGGTTAAATAAGAATGTAAAAGAAAATATTAAAATCATAAAAGCGAAATAAAATAGTAAACAAAATTATTAACGTTAAATATTTATTTGCTTGAAAGCACTCTTCACACCAACAAGATGACATCAACGGAGGACGTGGTTGGACTTGACACTATTATATCATATTTGACACTGATCTACGCTTAAGAATCTTAATTTCCCAACAACTTACTCCCAATTAAAATGTTAGTAGGTTAAACATTTTTTTATTTAAGCCTTTCACTTTGGATCTTCTACAGTTTCAAATTGACCATTACATACTGCAAGTAAAGATAATTACATAATATTTATTGGAGGATAAGGCGAAAATATATGGTGTCTACTGGTGAAAGTGAACATTATTCACAAGGCCATCTAGGAAATTACACTTCTTTCTCGCTGCGCTTATATTGACTATTTAACTCATGCCCCAAATGGGACTCAATGGCCAATCACGTTTCAATGATTTCTGTTTTACAACCAATCAGAGTCGTGTTTCACGAAATATTTATCAGTTTTATAATTACCATATTAAAGAAAGCTCCTCCTTTTTAATATTCTGAACAGGTCTGACCATTATTTTGCAGTGACAGAGCTTGTGAGAAATACGGCTACCAGATTGTATATATAGTGGATGAATGTCAACACATGCCGCATGCGGGAGTTAATATAAAACATTTGTAGCAATTTATTATACCACCAAAAAAAGAAACCACTTTCTTAAATGTATTTTTTCCCAGGTAACAATCCAGAAAAATATAATTGTCATATTTACATCAGAAATGAATTGATATACAGTTTGACGTGTTTCATTTTTTCTCCACTAGAGAGCATTCTTACAATATTGCGTTCCTTTGGCAATAAATAGTATGATCTGGTTGCAGTGATAAACAAAAGAAGCAGATGAAACGTACCTATCGTTTCTCATTTGTTTTCAAACATCGCCATTTACATTAAATATATAAATATTTTAAAATAACTATAGTTAAATAATGATTTGTGAGTAAACAACTTAATTTTATTCGTAAAATAGTCCTAATAAATGCCACTCTTGATTTCCAAATTCTCTAGATAAATTCACTCCTCACTTCCTGAGTCGTGAATTTATCGATAATTTGGAAATCACTCGTGGCATTACTTATGATAAATACGTTGCATGTAGATCCAGTAGACCCTAAACTCGGTTCTGGTGGACTAGTGGTTACCATACTCTTCTCTAGTTCCGACGTTCAAGGGTTGATACCTTCCCGGCATCGATGGATTTTAAAGCCATAAAATTCTAAGAATGGAATCCTTCGAAATTGAAGTAAATATGTGATCCCGCACAGTATATGTATGGCACGTTAAGAACCTCAAGACTGAAATACGAGGCCTGTGGACAAAATGTTTCGGTCCTTTAAACGCCCAAATTTGAATTACTTCGCCAATTGCACAAGTTGTTAAAAAGTAATTGCATAAGATATAGACAGTAGAGGGTATATGTTTTCGATGACTGGTCGAAACGAAATTTAAGGTGAATAGGATTTGACAAATACATAATAGTTCATACTGGGAGTTTCACTTATGCGAATCTCTGTTATATGACAATTGAGACAAAAATATTAGGGTGAAATTTGTGTGCGAACATATCAGGGTGACAATTTGTGCGAACATTCAAACAATTTGTGCGAACAATCAAATCTGACAATACTCTACAATATAGTGAATCAAAATGTAAAATAAACGTTATTTTTTATTACTGTTCATTTATTTAATTTTAATGATCTTATGAAATTATAGTTTAGGAATGATAGGCCTATGTGGTAATGAAACTTAGCAATTGCTAGAGTTCCGCGCCGTAATCGAACGGTTTAAGGCACCATATTTTGGCACCATGCCTTTACACAGAAATACGTAATTTGTGCTGGTTCGATTCGCCATGGGGAAGACATTTTCTCATAGAATTTCGGCCTGTATGTCCAACCAGCATCGTGATGAATTGCATAGCTACGCTTGGTAGCCGCTCCATGTTAAGGAAACCAGCTATAATGGCTGGGGGACCCGACATGTTGACTATATGTCATCCCTATAATAGTTTAATGATCGTCCACCACTATAATTAACACATGTGGATGTGAGGCTAGTAGCCGACTGGTAGGCCAAAGGTCTTCTAGGTCTATTGCGTCATAGTTCTTAATTTGTCTTGAGGACCGAAAAAAACATGAGTCTGGTTATTGTCTACGGGATGTGGTATAGAAACTTGTAGAAAATGAGTCTTAAATGCTACTTTCTGAATCAACTGATTTAGTTAAAATTGCTGTGCAATTGTGTAGGGCCTAATTTAAATTTTACCGGTTGAAAACTCAGTACGTTATCACAGTAGTAGATAACGTCTACAATTTCAGATGGATACTAACAATCAATTTCTTTACAGGAGGAATATGGAATAAGTTACATATGATGCGTTCAGAAGTCAACGTGATTAATTTATTTTCCAAAATTGTTGAGATATTCAAGTTTGAAGTTAAATATGCCTACATATATTTAACTCAGATGTATAAAAATAACTTTCTGAATTTGTATTACAATGTTTGAACTCGGGAGTATCACTTTGACCACTGAAAATATGGCAAATTTAATATATTGCCAATTTTAAAACTTTGAAATGTCCAAATGTGGAGTTAACCATGTTAAATTAATTATACAATGTCCTAACATTCCATGTCCCTAGAAATATTTCCTGTGTTTGAGCGGAGAACCGTTTTGGGACTATTGTATCTCCAGAAAATTTTATCCCAGTGGAATCAATGTCCGCATTTTTTGGCGGTTGTATTTTTACGGTGAAAGATCTTTCGACCATAGTACTTTCTTCGTCTGGCTTATTGCCTTCAATCTGTTTGTCGAGGATAACCCTTTTGACATTATTATTATTATTGTTATTATTATTATTATTATTATTATTATTATTATTATTATTATTATTATTATTATTATTATTATTATTATTATTATTATTATTATTATTATTGTTATTGTTATTGTACTTCACTATTTTAAATTTTCACAGATTTTTTATTATCTACTAGTTGATTACCTTGCGTTGCTCGGGAATCTACTTATCCCGACGTTTTTAATTTATTACTATATGTGAAGCTAGATTTCGATTAAACAAAAATTAGGACCGCTAGAGCGTTAACGGACTATGGCATTGTGAGCTATGTCCCGCTGTCTCTTACTAGAGAGAATCCGGCATTGCCCGGAAATTTACTCATATCGATATTCTTTGTATCAATGGGCTGAAAGACAAAAATGGTTATTGACAGTTATCCGTAAAAAATAGACACATGCTGTTGCGGACTTTTTGTAGAATTTGTTGAGATATTCAATTCAGTGTACATTAATATGGTGTACTTGTTATGGTTTAGGCAGCGTAAGCCATGTAACCGTATAAAAAGTAACTTTTTAGTGCACCGATGCACATTTTCTAAACTCTGGCCCTATAGTACGTACGGTAATATGTTACATACGTTAATTTCTCCAGAAAAATTCTCTAAATGAAGGTGAAATTCCCATTCAAATCTGTCAAGAAGTTTTTGAGTCCATTAGGACGGACAGGCAGGCAGGCAGGCAGGCAGACAGGCAGGCAGACAGACAGACAGACAGACTCGCACTTGCTTTATAAATATAAAGATTATAATAACTTTTATCGAGTTATTTCTTGATTTACCACCACAAGTCACAGAACCTTCAGTACCAAACGGATGACTTAAGAGAAGGGATATTTTATGATTTAAAAGAAAAATGTAGTCTTAACATAGAATAATTTTATAATTAATAAGAAAATAATTATATATACAAATACAAATAAATAATCAATATAAAATATATCGATCCCTGCTATATGAATATTAAGTTACGGCGCAAAAAGTGGACATCCGAATTTCGAGATAATTTTGGTTTTAAAATGAAGCTTAGGACCACTAAACATGAAAACACACAAAAAAAATGCGAACCATCTAAAAACAAAGCAGTAAAACAACATTTTATAAGCACTGCAAGTTTCTTACACATATAGTATAATTTATTTATATACCTGTAATTTAATATTGTCTAAATATCATTATACTTATTACTTTCATAGGTTAGAGTAATTTAAATAAGTTAGGTTAGCTTTTAGGTTATTATACATGTATCCTAATAAATTATATTACAAATTTCGAAGATTATGTTATAAATAAGTGGTATCTATTTATTGAATATTTTGTAAGGGCTAATTTGCCCTTTGTTATTTTCGAGAAATATGTACGATGACGTAACGATTATTATCGACAATCGATTCAGTTAAACCATTTTTTCTTAAACTCTATGTGAGGATGTGATTTTTTATTACATTTCATACTCTTAGCTATGTAATTTTGGAAATATAGCATTTTGAAATACAGCAGTGCACTTTTATTACAACAAAATATTTATTGTATTTTCGCCTCTCTATTGAAGAAAACATGTTTTCACCCTGGACTAATGTCTAAATATCGAACCTGTCGTCATGACCACAATGGTAGCCACTTACTTCAGGTAATATAGGGAATGCTGCTTTATAAATTGTTATTCTACAGCTTTGTTTCTGGATGGTCCGCAATTTTTTTTTCTTGTTTACATCTTAGACGTTCCTAAGCTTCATATTAAAACCAAAATTATCTCAAAATTCGGATGTCCATTTTTTGCGCCGTACTCTGAATATTATTTAACCTCTTCAATGATCTAACTCAATATAATAGTTTCATTTAAAAATCCAGTTAAATCTGAGACAAATTAATTATTCGCTGACGATGTTGTACTTTTAGCAGAATCTGAAAATGAGCTCCAAATGTTAGCATATAAATTTATATTAATAGCCAATAGATATAATTGTAAAATATCAATAAATAAGTCAAAAGTAATGGCATTTATTGGTAAATATGGAATTAGATCAAAATTGTACTGGATAACAAAATAATAGAACAAGTATCACATTTCCAATATTTAGAATGTGATATAACTTATAGAGAAAATAAAGATATAGAAAATAAAGCAAATAAATTTCAGGCTATTTGTGGAACCATAAAAAGAACCTTAGGTCGGAAAACAAGGAAAGATACGAAACTTAAATTATACAAAACAATGGCTGTTCCTTTGTTGTTGTATGGAAGTGAAAATTGGATAATGAAATCAAGGGATAATAGCAGGATACAGACTGCGGAAATGCTGTTTTTACGTAATGTGAAAGGATGCGCCATAGCCGAGCGGTTATAGTAGGAAGCCTTGGTGCAGAGCTACGGGACTTGCGCTGGTTCGAGTCTCCATGGGGGAAGAAATTTTCTCATGGTATTTCGGCCAGTATGGGACCGGTGCCCACCCAGCATCGTGAGGCAATTGGGTAGCTACAATAAGTAGCGGCTCCAGGTTGAGGAACCAGCTATAACGGCTGGGGGACTCGACATGCTAACCACATGTCACCCCTACACTGGCTGTTGATCATCTACCTCTGTGATTGACACATGTTGATGTGAAGCGCCAGCAGCCGGCTGGTAAAAGGGCAACCGCTGAAAAGTGGAAAGACCCTCAATCGGAATCAATCGGAAAGGATGCACAAGAGCGGATAGAATAAGGAATGAAACTATACGAGAAGAATTAGATATATATAAAATTGAAGATAAAATCAGCGAAAATAATAAGAAATGGACAGAATACTTAATGAGAACGAACAACGAAAGAATGCCAAAAAGAACCTTCCTGTATAATCCCAGAGGAACAAGAGATGTTGGCCGACCACGTAGAAGATAGACTCCACTTTTAACTTCGCCGAAACAGGCTGCATATCCTAAACCTTGTAGAAGAAGAAGAAGAAGATTAATCAGTTTAGTGACTTTAATATTCCTTAAATAATTCGTGACATGGCGGATTGTGAATAAGAGTGAAACTGGTTGCTCGTGTTTTTGCACAATTTTCAGCAGGTGTTAGTTTGTTTTTATAAACGTAATATCGATATTGCGAATTTATTTTGTTTGTAGCTTAATTTTACGCATAATGTCTCCACGTAAAACAAGAAATTGTGAAGAAAGCAAAGAAGAAATAACTAAGCGTGTGGTCCGAGAATGTTTGCGGGATCCAGCCATGTTGCAGCTGTTGAAGGACTCCGTGCGTGAGGCTATTGTATCGGAGCTAAAGGTAACTATAGACCGTAATACGGAAATTATTAGGCAGTTGGAACTCTCGCTTCAGGAGAGGGACAACAAAATATTAAAACTGGAACAACAGTTAAGTGAGAAAACCGACTCGCTAGAGCAATACCAACGTCGACAGTGTCTACGTATTTTCGGTATACCTGAACAGGATGGTGAAGATACGGACAATATAGCAATCGACGTGGCCTCCAAAATTGGAGTTAAATTAGAAAACCTGTGATATCGACAGGAGTCACAGGGTTGGGAAAAAGTCGGATCGACCACGGCCTGTTATTGTTAAGTTCATCAGTTATAGAAAGAGAAGGGAGGTCTTCCAAAATAAAAAACAATTGAAAGGCAGTGGGATCACAGTAAGAGAAGATCTCACCCAAATTAGATATAAATTGTTAAAGGACTGCATCACAAAATTTGGCGTCACAAATGTGTGGACAATTGATGGCGCAATACATGTGAAAAATGGACATACGAAACGCATCATCACCCGGGCCTCTGATATGTAAATCTACCTAATGCAAACACGCCCAGTGATACCATATCCCCAATTTAGCACTTTTATATAAATTATTTAAATTATATTTAGAAATTTCACATTAATTATTAGTATTATATTTAGAAATTTTACTTTATTTATTAATTTAATATTTGAATAAGGTATTAGTGACTTGTTCTTTTCTTATAATTCTAGTTAAAATATTTTTAAAATTTTCCATCCAAATAATGCTATTCATTTGGCGGTCTCTGACAGGTTAGAGGACACTACCCTTCTCAAACCCCTTCCAAACAACAATAATGCAAGACAGGTTCTAGAAACAGCATTCTCCCCCTTCCCGTCTTCCTACATGTGGTTCACTTGAACGCACAAAGCTTAACTGCACATACAGACGAAATTAGTATGATTTTTTCTTCTTCCAATATTCATGCTATTCTCGTATCAGAAACATGGCTCACTCCCTCCATTAATTCTAGTCTAATTGACATGGATGGTTATACTTTTCTTAGACATGATCGTGTACATAGTCGAGGGGGGCGGTGTTGGTGTCTTCGTTAGGACAGACCTTTGCCCTAAGTCTGTATACTTTTCTAATAACGAGACATCTCCTGAAATTATGTTTATAGAAATATACGCAAGCTTCAAAAAATGCCTTCTTTGTGTAGTGTACCAACCCCCTTAAAATGAAAAAAATAGCAGAAATAGAATCCGCTCTACAAAACGCACGTATACAATATGAACACGTTATCGTCCATGGGTGACTTTAATATAAATATACTAGACACTGACAACAGACATACACAACAGCTTATGTCCGCGTTCCAAGTTTGTGATATGACTATCCTTCCCTTACAGCCTACACATCACACCAATCATTCTGAGACTTTACTTGACTTAATTGCTACTAATAATCCAGACAGAGTACTAACCCACGGGCAACTGTCAGCTCCCGGAATATCAGCACATGATATTATATTCTTAGCATATTCACTGCAGTGCCCTAAACTAGCTCGTAAGACTATCACATATAGAGACCTAAAAACATATAAACAATGCAGCTCTACTTGAAGACGCTATTAAATTACCCTGGCATACTATATGGACGTTGCATTCTGTTGACGAAAAAGTTGAGGCATTAAATAACCTTATATTACAACTATATGACAGACACGCTCCACTGAAAACTAAACTAGTGAAACGAAACCCTGCTCCCTGGATGTCTGCTAACATTCGTGACTTGATGACTGAAAGAGACGCAGCATATCGGAAATATAGAGTCGACAAAACTGATATAAATCTTAATCACTATAAACGGTTACGAAACAAGACTACACAAACTATCAGAAACGCCAAACTTAGACATCTATACAGCCTTACTGAACCTAATAACAATAACCCAGATATTTGGAAAAATCTGAATAAAATGGGTGTAGGAAAGAAAGACACACAGGTAGAAAAACTACCTGTTTCTCTGAACACACTTAATAACCATTTTACAAGCACATTCTTTACTCCTAAAGACAAAACACATACAACAAGTGAACTACTATTGACAAATCCACCAGACAGAGAACATTTCCATTTTTCATATCTTACAGAAAATGACATAAAGAAAGCTCTCAAACGAATAAAAACAAAAGCAGAAGTACTGACCGTATAAATATCACTCTACTTAACAAAATAATCGACGTTATACTACCTACCATAACTCATGTTTTCAACTCCTCACTACAAACCTCTATATATCCCACATTATGGAAGCAAGCAATTGTACGCCCACTCCCGAAAGTAAAAACTCCCTTAACTCCTAACGATTTTCGACCCATTAGTATTTTACCTACCCTTTCAAAAGCTTTGGAACGATTAGTCCACAAACAAACTGACTGACTACCTAACTGAACACGACCTTTTAGATCAATACCAATCAGGCTTTAGGACAGGACACAATACAAATACTGCTCTACTAAATATATGTGAAGACATACGCGAAGCATCTGATAATCGAAAACTTACTATTCTTACACTACTTGACTTTAGTCAAAGCATTTGACACGGTAGACTTGGACTTATTGTTGCTTAAACTAAAAAACCTCTCACTTTCTGACAGTGTCACGCAATGGTTCAACTCCTACCTTCGTGAGCGCCAGCAATATGTTGTAGGAAATTCTACATTACGCTCTTCTTGGACCTACCGTAAAGCTGGAGTTCCACAGGGCTCGGTGCTCGGCCCATTGCTTTTTTCAATCTATATAAACGACATATCTCTGACTCCCTAAAACATTGCAAACATCATTTATTTGCGGACGACATGCAGATCTACCTTCACTCAGACAAATATTCTTTAAATGACGCGGTAACCAAAATTAATGAGGACCTTGACTCGCTAACGGCGTGGACAGAGAAATATGGACTTGAATTAAATCCTAGAAAGACACAAGCAATCATTATGGGCCATCAGAGACTATTATCCTCAATTAACACAAATGCAGTATTACATGTGTCACTTAATGGGGTTCAGATCCCTTATAGTGAGACAGTAAAAAATCTAGGAGTGTTTATGGATAAACATTTAATTTGGAATAAACAAATAAATAACATTTGCAAAACTATCTTCTCAATAATACACTCATTAAATCGTATAAGAAATTGTTTACCGTTTTCTCTAAGAAAAATGCTAGTAGAAACACTCGCAATGCCCCATTTTGATTATTGTGATACTCTTTTTACTGACCTAAATACTGTTCTTACCCAAAGACTTCAACGTGTTCACAATTCTTGCATACGTTTTATTTGTGGTATACGTAGATTTGATCACGTTACACCATCCCTGGAACAATTGTCATGGCTTCGTCTTCAAGATCGTAGAACCATCCATTCCCTATGCCTACTCTATAACATATTACACACATCTTTACCTTATTATTTATCACACCGCTTCACTAAACTCTCTGATACACATAACTTAGATACCCGATCCCTTGAGCACAGTGTCCTTTATATCCCTCCTCATCATACTACCTATTATTCGAAATCTTTTACAGTTTCTCTTGCTAGAACATGGAATTCACTTCCACCCTATGTCAGAGACTGCCAAACTTTACCATCTTTCAGAAATAAATTGAAAATAAAATCACTAACAGAAACAACTCACTAATACTACTTTTTAAGAATTAATAATGCGTTTTTGCATTATTTAATAAAAATAGACTTAGGATTTGTTAATATATTTACCTAATGCCTTGTATAAAAAGCGTAGATTAATTCATTGTAGTGTTTTTTTTCTCTCTTCCTTTTATGCATAGTAGATTCGAGCTGTTATTCCTTTTTTATTCATTGTATCATTAATTTAATTTTAATTGTATTTAGTTTCATTCTATTATTAGACATTAATTTCATTATTATTCAATATGACAGATAATGAATTGTTCAATAACTATTATTGTAACTTTTTTTTGTATTCATATGTAACATGTTTGTCCTGTCTAATATGACTACTATTGTAATTTTTTTGTATTCATGTGTAACATATGTTTGTCCTGTTTTATATGACTATTATTGTATTTTTTTTTTGTATTCATATGTAACATATGCTTGTTCTGGTGAGTGGAAGAGAAGGCCACATGGCCTTAACTCCACCAGGCTAAATAAATAAATAAATAAATAAAATAAATAACCTTTATTAACTAACAATTATTTACTTATCAATGTATTTAATCTAATTATTTTTCTTAGATTTAACTATCTCTTAATTTAGACTCGCCTTTCTAGTTGATTATTAAAAATATATCATTTCCATAATACTTTACTTAATTATTGAATCAATAGTCAACAATTTAAAAATTAGAATGGGCAAGACGCACGAAGATGTATATGAAACTTAAGTCCACACTGTCCTTCCGAAGGTCAAGAAGTGCCTCTGGCAGCCGTTTGACTTGAAGTCATGATTGACTGAGTCATAAAGCCAGTTTTTATATCCGTTGTCACCCATGTACCTTTCTTATTCAATAGATTACAATATTTCATTTTATATTACACAGAGTTCTTTATTTAATATTTTAGATTTTCAACTCTTCATTTCCCCTGAGAGACCATTCTCGTGTTTAGAATCAAATCCAAAAGATTCATTACTTTTGTTTCCCAGTGTTGCTGTTCCATGCACGTGTGGCAATATATCCCTACACAACAGCACTAATATACAACAATATAATAATACAATAGTATCACGTTATTATCCAAAGAAAAATGGGGAAGGAAAAGAAGGGGAAGAGGAGGCACAGAGAGGATGGGAGACGCCAAGGGAAACGGCGGCAGGAGGAGGAGGAGGAGGAGGAGGAGGAGGAAGGGAGGAGGAGGATAGGATGGAGGAAGGAGGAGGAGGAAGGGGAGGAGGAGGAGGAGGAGGAAGGGGAGGAGGAGGAGGAGGAAGGAGGAGGAGGAGGAAGGGAGGAGGATGAAGGGGAGGAGGAGGGAGGAGGACGAGGACGAGGAGGAGGACGAGGAGGAGGACGAGGAGGAGGACGAGGAGGAGGACGAGGAGGAGGAGGACGAGGAGGAGGAGGACGAGGAGGAGGAGGAGGAGGAGGAGGAGGAGGAGGAGGAGGAGGAGGAGGAGGAGGAGGACGAGGAGGAGGGAGGACGAGGAGGAGGAGGAGGACGAGGAGGAGGAGGAGGACGAGGAGGAGGACGAGGAGGAGGACGAGGAGGAGGAGGAGGAGGAGGAGGAGGAGGAGGAGGAGGAGGAAGGAGAGGAGGAGGAGGAGGAGAGGAGGAGGAGGAGGAGGAGGAGGAGGAGGAGGATGATGATTATGATAGTGATTAGTATTATTAGTAGTATTAGTGGTATGTATTAGTAGATGATTAGTATTAGTATTATTATTATTATTATATTATTATTATTATTATTCTTATTATTAATATTATTATTTATTATTATTATATTATTATTATTATTATTATTATTATTGCAAGTCCTTGTTTCTCTCAACGAGACTTCCCCTACAGGAGAGAAATTCACCCATATTAATTTTTAGTTACACTTGTTTTCGGATAGATGTCATTGAGTGGCCCGTAGTCAGCGTTCCGCCTTATAGGAACATCTAGGAAACCAAGATAGTACTAGGATGAGGAAAATTCGATAAATCTTGCTTTAGAAGCCTTTTTTATTTAGGCTTAAGGATCTTTTACGAGTCCTGAAAATCTTCAACCTTGAGACCCATGGCTTAAAGTCCCTCCCGGAGGACTTTCTCCTTGGATATTTCAACCTAAAAAATCCATCGACCCCGGCCGAGACTTAACAACCGATCCTCGGGCCCAGAGGCAAGGAGCATAACCACTAGTCCATCGCGGCCTATTATCATATTAATATAATAATAATAATAATAATAATAATAATAATAATAATAATAATAATTATATATTATTACCATTATTATTATTATTATTATGTATTATTATTATTATTAAGAAAACATTTTTTTTTTAGTTTCACTGAATATTTTCATTAGGTTACTTAAAATAAAAAAGTTTTTAAAATTACATACTAAGAATTAAAATGGTCCCAATGATAGAAATATCTTTAACGAAATTATTTCATATTTTTGGGCATAAGTAGTGATAAAAATAAATTTAAGGGTAATGCATCTTATTGCAAATTTTAACAGTTTGCAGCATTATTTTGTTCTATAATAAAACACATTTCCTTCCATGAAGGTTAATGTTGATGTATTGTCCTTCAAGGATCTTGACAATTATAATGAACACAAACCACCACTGTACTGTCAAGCGAGGGAAAGTATGCATGACGTCAATAAAATCTGTTAGATGACATTGCGACTACGAATAAAAAAGAGAAACGACCACATAATTCCTTCATTTTTTCCTCCTACAGGACTCTCCCTTCCTCTTGTGTTTGTGGGAGTTCCTTTTCATATTTAGTATTACGTAACTAACGCACAATATTAATTTTTGCGCGATAGTGCGTTTTGTCGTACTTACCAGCAATGGCGACCATAATTGAAAGTTCAACTTCATACATTTCGGGGTTGCCAACCTAAATAACTAGTACTGCAATATTACATTTACACCCACGTTTGGGAAGTAAAACCACTGCCCTCTATGTATACTACGTACAATGTATACACAGAAAATATCCAAAGGGTAGTGTTAATATACGAAACAAATCACTGCATTTTAAATGAACTGAACTTTATTTGAAACAATATAAAACAATAAATACGTACTTGAGGCCATGTTATCAATAATTGTTATCAAGGCCTCCTGTTGTTTCAACTAATAAACATTGCCCACACTGTTAACGATAGTCACTTGTCTACAATGAACGCAAATATTTCCAACAAAGATATTATTTTACTATTATTTATTATTTTGAAAACGCCATCGCGCAAACAATAATGTAAAATGCACGTTTGTGAAGTGTTTTACAGAATCTCGAAACCGGGGGATTTTTCCTCGATTCTGTAAAAACCACTTCCCAACCTTGCATCGTAATATACTATTAATCCATATCACACTTCACATGCACACTTGTAATACTCCACTGATAATACACAAAAGTACTAATATATTCTATCTTACAAGAAAAGAGACACGAGAGTTGTTTACCACATACCGTCTGCATTTGTTAAAGTGTTAACATTTATTTATTCAGTGCCCCAGGTTGTCATTTCGACATTTATGGCGTTCTCTCCTGGCATTGGCGTAATTATAACCCATTTCTGTGGTTGGGGCACCTGGAAGGCGGGGTTACGTTGCCCCAACGACAATATGATGGATAGTGATGATTAGTGGTGCGCCAGGAGAGTCCTCAATCTAAGGCGAATATGAATGGTGATGATTATTATTATGGCCATATGATGCTCGGCGACCGTTTGGGCCTTAAAGTGTCTTGACGGGGCCCGCTGCGTGACAAGGTAGCACACTACCTTGAGACCACAGCGGTGGACTAGAAGTGTTAACACTTCATTGAGGAAAACGTAAATTATAGCTGGTCTGAGGTTAGCTTTATTGCTTCCTGCGGGCTAGGCGAATCGTAGGATGCTGAGAAGTGAAAACACAGATTTCATTGTCATGTCTTAAAGAAAAATTATTAAAGTTTAAACATGAAGTTTAATAAATTTTATAAGTTTATGATACTTAGCCTAGGCCTTCTAGTCTATATGTGTGTGTATTCTATATAGCATGTATGTATATCTATGTATTATGTAGGTCTATGTATGTATAATGGACCTCAGTAAAACAATAAATCTTAAATTAAGTTGTATTACCGTTTGAGGTCATGTGCCGTGAATTTTAAGAAATGTTTATCAGAGACATGGAAAATAATTTGTTCGGTAGAGATTTAACTGAAGAGCAAAGTTCAAAGAGGTGCACCTGGTTTTCGCATTCTTATATACCAGACTACTTGCTGTATTCCAGTCTGATTACATCCCAAACATTTTTTATACTGGCCAGGTAGGTTATCTTTATAGAACAAGAAGGAACAAATTTACTTAAACTTTCTCACGCTTAACAAAATGACTCACAGAATATAACCACGATATAGGTCTGTACAGTAATTTGTTATTTTAGTTAGGTAATTTGAGACCATATGTTCCCTATTTTCCGGATACCGTATATGTAATAATATATAATAATAATAATATAATAATAATAATAATAATAATAATAATATATTATATTATTATTATTATTATTATTATTATTATTATTTATTATTATTATTTTATCGCTTTTGAGTTATGGGTATCGATGTCAGTTTTGTAACTAAAACTGAAGGCGTTGAGCGGTGATCCTGGCGGGCGATCTAAGCACATGTGAAATTAAGAAGAAGACAAAATTAAATAAAAGCTTGTGATATTAATGTTGTGGAAGGAATAAAAGTAGAATTGCAAACTTGCATTACTGTATTTTATCGAAAAATACATAAGAAAAAATTGTTCCATTTCACTTGCCAATAAAGGTTGCCCTTTAACAAGTCATGAAGCCCACGGGATTGTGGACCAGGGATACTCTACTCTTTTTATAAAAAATATTTTTTTTAAATGCCCAGGTTTGTCTTTTCAACATTCCTGGTTTCTCTTCTGGCAGGCGTACTTGTAAACCCACTTCTGAGGTTGGGGCGCCTGGAAGGCAGGGGTTACGTTGCCCCGATGATCATGATATGGTGATGATGATAATGGTGCGCCAGGAGAGTCCCTAATCCTAAGCTTAACCTAAGATGAATATGAATGATGATGATTGCGATGGCCATATGATTTTCGGGGACCGTTTGGGCCTTTAAAGTTTTCCTGACATTTGTCTTACAGGTGAGGAAAAACCCTTATAAAAACCTCACCCAGAAAAACTGTCCCGACCGGGGATCGAACCCGGGCCCACTACGTGACAAGGCAGCACGCTACCCCGAGACCACAGCGGTGGACTTTTTTTAAAAAAATAAGAAATAATATCCTCTGTTAGAATTTACTTCCAAGAAAGTTCCCTATATTTTATAAAAAAAACTTAGCTTACCTTTAGGACGTCTAAATACGAATGAGTGAAAAATAATAATTTTCAACATTTCCATTGCTCAGACCAAGCCCGAACCGTTGAACGTTTTGCCTTATATATTACATGATCCGACCGTTCTTAGGTCTATGTTTTTATTTTTTTATCTTAGTTGAACCTCTGTTTTTGTATGTATTTCTACATAACCCACGCCACCGTGCCATATGGGGTGATTCATAATTCCTATTACAAACTTCTGGGAGTTGTAGACGGGACTTAGTAAATAAAGTTTTGATAAGGAACGCATGTCCGGAAAACGTGCCATTTAGATGTAAAATAAGTTTGAAGATCGAAACACATTGTGGGCTGATATCTTGTGTTTCAGAATGAGTATTACAGATTTATAAGGGGATGTACTACACCTGTCGAGTCGGAGGAAAGATGATCTTGTACGAATTCTGACAGTTAGAAATTTATGAGCACACACTAGGTCTTGTAGGGCGTCTGTATGAAAACATGCGTCACAGGTACACTTTGTGCAACGAACAACAGGGTGGCCACTTGGAACCACGCTTGTAGTGCAACCCCTAGAAGTCTGTAATACTTATTCTGAAACACGAGGCACACGATATCGGCCCATTGTATTTCGATCCTCAAACTTATTTTACATCGAAATGGTACGTTTTCGGACATGGGTTCCTTATCAAAACTTTATCTACTAAATCTCCTCTACAACGCTAGAAGTTTGTAATAGGAATTATGAATCACCCTGCATAATGGTACGACCAGTCGGAAGATAATTTTAAACTCCTTGATCACATACATACTTTCTGTGCCCGCACAAGGACATAGAGAGCTTCCTTGAATGAGTGATCAGCTCAATGCCAGGGCCACCTTCGAGATAACTCCAACATTTACGACAAGAGACACCATTCACTCATACATATATATACATAGGCCGACTAAACAAGACGAAAATAATATGGATTTTTGTGATGGTCTGATTGGGTTCGGGGAATATTTGGTCTTGAAAATTTCCTGATAATTCTTTGACAAGTAGAAAAAACTTTCACCCAGGAAACTTGCCCCGAACTGGGATCGAACTTGGGTTCGCTGCGTCTGAGGCATTGATATTACCAATATGCCATAGCAATGGACTCATTTCTTACGTGATGTATTAAAATCGAACGAATAGGCTACGATTTGTTATAAAGTGATGACGGGATAGGCAAGGAAACATGCTGAGTACACTTCGTATTTTCTCTAAGATAAATTATAGAATTTCACTTACTTGTTTAAAAAAATACCAGTGTCTCCAAAGAAGGTAAAATATCGAAAGTGAGAACACACCTACCTAGAAACGTCAATTGTCTTAAGTTGGTGTGACTTGCAAAATGTGTGTGGAACGTACTTTTCACAGAGAGAAGTTCCAGTGATTGAAATTAATATTCTACGTTATTTTTTTATCCTTTCAATACGTCATAATTATTACTTTCATTGTTCCGACTAGCGTTAATGCTCTCAATTAACTTCAATTACTGTGTAATTTGTAATGCATTCAATACTGCTTTCTCGTTAATCGGAGAGCAGAAAAAAATCAATATTTTACCGTAAAATATGGCGTTTCTTAAAGAGAGAAAAAGAGTAAAAAGTTAGATTATTATTTAATATGCTCACTTCTACACCGCGGTGGAGGGAGAAATAATCACTTTTACTTAAACAAGGGCACAAGGGAGAAATTTTGTTACAAGTAATCCTAGAATGCAGAGAAATAGTATGGAAATAATACGTTTACATTATTAGAATGTATATGTAACGAATTAGAGGTATTCTAGTGTCTGCTGTTAACAGAGACAGTACAACTATACTCAGCGTGGATCTTCATCAGATAAGTTAAAACAGAATCAGCTGCTCACACACTATAAATGAACTAACTGCACGTGTTCTAACTTTACTTCTCTGCACTTTTAGCAGCAGTCTAACGATCACTGATAACAGGATGTGCAGCAAATTAAAATACGAAAATCCCGACTATTTTCCGGTTTTTTCATGGCATCAAATAATTCCCGAGTTTTGTGAGTACTAAATTGAACTAATTCTAGTAAAGCTAATTGTGTAAAAATATTTTTTTAATATGTGTAAGTAATAAAAACATAATTTATTTTCATGGTAAGGTCTTAAATAAGAGTAGCAAATTAATTTTCAATTTATTTATTATTTGAACACGTTACGATAAAACATTACACTCTCACACTAAAATTACTTTATTCATATTTTATTTTTTAATGGTTTCATTTTTTGTCAATGACAGAAATATCTTTGCCTACTTCACTTTGTAAAGTTTTTTTTTCCCTCCAGTTCGTTTATAAAAATCTTAGCTTTTCTTTTTTCAACTTCAGCTTTTCTTCTTTCAACTTCAGCTTTTCTTCTTTCAACTTCAGCTTTTCTTCTTTCAACTTCAGCTTTTCTTCTTTTAACTTCAGCTTTTCTTCTTTCAACTTCAGCTTTTCTTCTTTCAACTTCAGCTTTTCTTCTTTCAACTTCAGCTTTTCTTCTTTCAACTTCAGCTTTTCTTCTTTCAACTTCAGCTTTTCTTCTTCGGACAATTTATTTTTTCGATCTAAGTCTGTTTCCTTATGTCTTGAATAAGCATTTATCATTGAAGTATTCCAATATATGTACACATTTTTAGAATGTGATTTAACGATTGCGATTCTTTTGATTTGAATACGAGGTAGATAAACGTCTATTTCTCGATTTTCTTAGTTGTTTTAAAATTCCCGATTTATTCCCGGATTCCAAGATATTCCCGACTGCTGGACAATCTGTGATTAGCAGAGCGCTTTGTTAAGATAATATAAATATATTTCTCCCTCTCTCTAGTTTAACCTCTCTCTTATAGGAACTTTTACATGCACCATATAACCCAGGTTTTACTGGAGAGGATTTTAACTCTGAATCGCACACACACTTTCTTGACCACACAAGGAGATGGTCGGGCTGTCTGGATGAGTGATCAGCTCAATGCTACGGCCACTTCCGAGACAATACTGACTTAAGACACACCATTCACTCAGTCACGTATATTAAACAAGGCTAATGTGATATGGATAATAATTGTGATGATCAGATGATGTTCAGAGATCATTTGGGCCTTAACGTTCCCTGACATTTGTGGTACAGGTGAGAAAAAATCCCGAAAAAAACTCATTCATATACCGGTAACTTGTTCCGATCGGAAATCGAACCTGGACCCGCTGCTTACGACGCCCTACTTCGAAACCACTGTGTTGGAACTTATTATAAAGAGTTAAAGAGAGAAAAAATGTTCTTGGTGCATAAAACTTTAATCTAGTTATGGGATGGCATAATTTAAGGGTCGTCCTTTGGTTCATCCGTCATATTCAGATGTTTTGTATATAAGTTAACACGCCATAGGAGCTCCACGGAAGCATGGATGCAAAACATCTGCGCTTCCTTTTTCTTCTTTTTAATGACAGGAATACAAGAAGAAGTAGAATGGATACCATAAGCCCCGGCCGACTTAACTCCCAGAAAAATTTCCGATGCAGTATTCACATTGTATGAGGGTGAGTGGATCCCAAGACCAATATGTATACGTATAAACGAAGAAGTAACTCCATTCTGCCTGTGGTCAGAAGATTTCTTGCAGCCAATGTTATCTAAGGCTTTTTGTACACTTCCAGACTTATAAACACGGAAGGAGAGAGTGCGTTCGTCGCGATGCCTTAGTCGATGATTGCACGTTTGCCTCATAACCAGAACACCCGAGTTCGGTATCCTATATGGTTAGAATTGTTAACATTGAAATTTTCAGTTTCGGGTCTAGGATTGAAAGAGATTTAAAAAAAAATAATATGAATTTAAAAGAAAAACTTTGTAAAGAAAAAATAATGTATAGGCTACAATTTCAAATCTTTAGATTTTACGTTAAATACCTAAAATGTTGGGAAGGTACAGTATATCTTAATGAATAGCAACTAGAGAACAATAAACTTCCCCACTTGAGTTCTTATCCGCACATTTTATAAATAATATAAATACCAGGATATTTCATCTAACATGATCTGTCGAAGTGGTGCCTCAATTAAAAATACATTACTATCTATCCGCCGAGTGAAGAACTTGAAGCACGAAATGTATTGGCTTATTAGGATGGTATTAGACTATACTGTATGTTATATTGTAGGCCTATAAACATATTATATGAAAAATTCAACCTTTAGAATGGATAGGGTATAAATATGGATCTTACCTATAACACATAAGTACATTAGGTATTCATGAAATCCTCTCATTAAGGTCGGAGATTTCGTCCAGATAAATCTTTAGAAAATGAGTGCTAGGAATGTTCTGGATTAGTGTTCTCAAGAATGATGGGCTTATATGAGTATCTTGTAAAATGCTAATGATAACGTGATAATAAATAATTTAAAACATTTTTACCATCATAACTAAAATTGTTTGCTATGGCTATGCCAATATAGAGTAAGACTTATTTAAAAATTAAAAAGTTTTCTTTTATGTCTACAGATCGCAATTACTGGTACGAAATGGCCCGAACAGCGATTCGACGGCGACTACAAGAATCAACTCTTCTGGAACCACAGCAGTTTGCCAAGAACGTCATCCTGTTTGTAGGGGATGGACTAGGAATGACGACACTTACAGCATCCAGAATTCTAAAGGGTCAGAGACATGGACGCTCGGGAGAAGAAGAAAACTTAGTATGGGACCATTTTCCTGCCGTTTCTCTAGCTAGGGTAATTAATTGATTTAAAGTTTTTTATATAGTCTATATTAATAATTATTAATAACATCAGACCATTGAAGTAGGCAATATTTTATTTAACTACCGGTAGCTCTTTAACATTTCAACTCATTATCGTCGTGATCACAAACCGGCCGTAAAGGACAGTCAAATTTTGCTCATAACTCTATTATTTCAATATTGAATTTTTTTCATGCACCGAAATTTATGACACGGGACCCATTATTTACCACCGATGGAAACCATACCTATTCAGGACTTTTAAACAAAACAAAAACTTTGCCAGATTTGAATCCGGGAATCTCGAATATATATATATAAACTATTGAATAGGCAAGTAAAAGAAAACAAGTATTTTAGCTATAAACAATGCAGATATTTACTAAGACAAACTATAATTCACGAAATTAATATTACTCGAGTTCAATATTTGGTAGATTTAAAGCCGCTTATTTCTGGTTTCAGACTAATTTCGATGTCGGAAAGTTTTACACTAGAATTTTTTTCCAGGATTCTTTAACTTAGGATACCACACATCGCCAAGATAGGCCTACGTGTCGACTATGTTTAAATCAATTCGAAGGAAACCACGTACTCGATTTCTTTTTTCACTCGCAAAAATTACTTTTACTTACCTGAAATTGAACTCTTGACCCTTTAGACCGAATTCGAACAAACTATCTAGTGAACATAATGATCAGCTAGAGTGCAGTAAATCAAATATAGTCTACCTTTACTAATTGGAAAATAAAGTATGAAATTTTATTTCCGTAAGTAAAATTAAATATAACAATTACTTCTAAGTAACGTTAATACCCGTTATGAAGTTATTCTTTATTAATATACAAACTTACGGTACACGTTTATTCGGGCTTATTGGAATCTAATAATCATTTACGTTCAACTACTGTTCAATACATAGTAGTTGAATAACCTGAGTTTTAAAAATATAAAATAGAATATTTGTATTTTATCAGATTGTAAATCAAAATTTGAAATTACTCTGATTTTTAAAATGAATTATTTTATTAATTTGTTTTAAATTTATAGTAGGCTATGTTAAAACTAAGTTTCTATTTTAGTAAAAGATAGGCATGATTGAATTTATAGATTCATAAAGGCGCATATCTACTGATATTTTCTAAGTTGAACGTTACATAAATGTCTTACCTCTTCGCTACGATGCGATGTTTGTATGCACCATACACAAAACTAGAAATTATAATATTTTTATAATGTTTCATACACATTCAGTCGACATTTGCACACGGTACAAACAAAAAATCGTCCAGCTAGTCTCGCGATATGAAGATCTCTCTGCAGCGTAGAGGTTGAAACATTATCACTGCTATCACGATCATTTGATTACTATTCAGACATGCTTATATTGAAAAAAAATGTATCGATGCCTGAAAGCGCCGTCTAGTGATAACATGTGTACAATGAAGGAGAGAAACCACATTTATGTATTAGACGAAAAGTTCAATTGATTAGAACATGGTAAGAATCTCAGGCCTATATTAGTGTCTGAGCAAAATTTAACCGACCTTAGTTGCCTACTACTAGATGTCTCATTGAGGTGATATGCTGACACATGTCACGTACTGTTATCTATAAGGAAATAAGCATTGGTCAAGAAACTCCCGCTAGGGGAGCACACATGTCTCCACGAGGGATGGACGGGGTATATACATATACATAAATCCGAAATGTACAGGTTACAATACACATGAATAGTAAAGCTCTTATACATATTATAGATGTATATAGCAATATAAATGCTTGGTGTTTAAATACTGTATTGTCAGAGCTCATGTCCTGGAATGTTAACTGAACACAATTTATTTTCAAGTACAACTCAACAGTTTTTTATTATATATTTCTTAAGTCAGATTAAATGGATATAAGATTGTCTAAAATAAATATCTCAAACATCTTCAGCATGTTTTGAACCATATCACAAATTATAATTATCATAACATATCAATATTAATTCAAGAAAACTAATTACAAGTTTAAAACTGATACTAGGGCTCAACTGCACTTCTACTAGCGCTTGATTTTTCAGTTATATTGTTGTAAATTTAAACTTTTTCACACAATTTTTATAACATTATTAGACAATTTTTAAGTATTTATTTAAATATGCAAATCACAATATTATGACACTGTTACACAATATTGTGATGCTAACTGCTATTTTGTCCACAGAGTATATTACTTAGTCTATGATTTTTCTATCGCTGTTTTGGGTTATCGCTGGTTGGATCAGCGTTAGGGAGTGATAAGTAAGTGTACACCCATTTTTAATAATCGTTTGGTAATTTTAATATCATTAATATAATTTTTTAACATAGATTTGGGGATTTATTGCAATATTGGTCATTTAAATGTCATAGCTACGGATAGAAATCGAGGATGATACTCGATATGTGGTTCAATTGTGGGTTATTGCTGGCTCTATAAACTCTGGCGCATGCGCACTCTTGTTCTATAGGACTTTGAAAATATTTCACACTAGTTTAAGTGCAGTTTTTCCGATAATAGTATCCATACTCTGATTTTACAAACCATAAACTCCAAACCTTAATATGCCCAAAAAGTCATTTCACAATATTTATTCCATACTTTCATTACCAACAATTTACTCTGCACATTATTTGAGAATGTGACGATTTCTAATGAAATTAGGTCATTCATCACTCATTAGTATATCTACAGTGAAAATTTTCTCTCAACAAAATCAATTGATAAACCTGAAGTGTAAAGGTTTTGTTAACAAAAATACAATGCAAAAGTTTCTCTCTACCGAGCTATATTTCTCTTAATCAAATCTTCCATAAGTGGATATTGTCTAGAGGTGCAGATTCTTCAATAAGTGCCAATCATCCCAAACTGTACCGAAAATCTTGGAAAATAATTTTAGAAAATGTTGATATATCATAGTTAAATCTACGAAAAAAACATTTTACAATCTGTCTTGACTATATAACATTTAAACTGTTTCCTGAATAATGTTAAATAAAGATATGTTTGTATTTGAAGCTCTAGTTGTTGATATAAATTCTGTGAAGATACTGATCTCTAGGTTTGATAATACCAGTGACTTAGTTAGTCATGTGATATATAATGGTGAAAGGTCATGGTAATGAGATTCTAAACTACCACTAGTCTTAACTGTTTGTGAAAACTGGGATAATATCACACTGATTGGACAAAGCAATACATTGCCAGCCGGCAGACAGGAAGGATCTTCTAAGAGTTCTTTCCGCTCAGCTGGCCTGACTTCTTCTGAGAACATCCAAACCTCACCTGGACATTGGGTGACAAGCAAGTTGACTGGTTGCTATTACACTTTTTCATTTGGTGCATTCATGAAGAACACTGCCAATACTTATAATATCTCACTTAGTGAGGTAATATATATATATATTAAAATAAAATAAAGTTAAAATGTACCTTCTTAGTTCAGAGTCGTCGTCCTCAACTTATAAAATATATATGCTTTTTTTGTCTGAAGGCCTTTCAGAATCTCTATTCCATCTTCAGTAGGTCTTTCTTTGCTACATTACTTGATCTTTCTCGGTCTGGTCCTAATGTAGTGTTGTACGTGACTAAAGCTTTAGTCAAAATAGCATACATATTTTATAAGTTGAGGACGAAGTTCTGACCTAAGAAGGTACATTTTAACTTTATTTTATTCTATGACTATTCACCTCAACGGTTTTAAACAATGGATTTTGTTAGTATTGATATATATTAAAACATATATTATAAATAAAAATGATATTATAGGCATTTAAATTGGTATTTTTTTGTAAAATATGCACTAATGGTTAAGTGGGCATTTATTGGCACTAACAAATGCCTTATATTAGTCATAATGTAACCCAAAATGGATTTTTAACATTATTCTCCATATTTAGTAATTACAGGAACAAATGGGCATTTTAGGAAATATCCTCACCTTACATGTAACATACAGGTCCCCCAAGAGCATTGTTATTTTAACATTTTATAGTTAATTCAGTAATTTTCAAAGTTAAAACAATTAAAAAGTTCTCCATAAAAAATAACATTGTGGTGTGTTTGGATGTTGGACCATGATGGTGCCCAAATATAGCACCACTTGCATCTAATTTTGAAACTAGTTACCATAGTGTTATGTGTGAATTTTTACTAAAACTTACTTACTCTTACTTACTCTTACTCACTGGCACTATCGAACCCGTAGGTTCATGGCCGCGCGGACATAAGCTCTCCATACATCCCTATCCTGAGCTAATGCTTTCCAATCATTCCCTGTATAATCTACTTCCCTCAAATCAAAGTTAATGTTGTTCTCCCACCGCATTCTTGGTCTACCAACTGGGCGTTTTCCCTCTGGCTTTCCTACAAGAAGCTTCCATGCACGTCTTTCATTCCCCATACGTGCAACATGTCCTGCCCATCGCAGTCTACGAGACTTAACTGTTCTTATTATATCTGGCTTCCTATAAAGACCATGTAGTTCATTGTTATGTAGTCTTCTCCATTCACCTGTCTGTTCATCTCTCTTTGGTCCAAAAATTTTCCTAAGAACTTTATTCTCAAATACTCGTAATCTCCTTTCCTCCCTTAAAGTAAGAGTCCATGTTTCGCACCCATATAATATAACTGGTAGAATAATAGTTTTATATATTTTCAGCTTAACGTTTTTTGAAAGGAGTTGGGACATCAAAAGTCTCTGCAATGCATAATAGCATGCATTTCCAGAATTGAGCCTATGTTTAATTTCTTTGTGCGTCTCATTCCTATTTGTGATTATTGTTCCTAGGTATTTGAATTCAGCCACTTCCTCAAAATTTCCCTCATTTGTCATTAGCTGTCCATTTCCATTATATACTGAATTTCTACCTGTGACCATATATTTAGTTTTACTGATATTTACGTCCAGTCCTAATTTCTTAGTGTTACTCAATAGTGTGTGCGTGTTGGCCTTTAGTATCTCCTCGCTATCGGCCAATAGTACTACATCATCAGCATAAACTAACAGCTTATTAATCCCATTCAGTTGTAAGCCTTCCTCATTCTCTAAAGATTTAATGGCATGCTCTAGTACAAAATTAAATAGTAGAGGAGATAGTGCATCTCCTTGCTTCAACCCATTCTGGATTTCAAAAGTGTCTGAAAACTGTTTGCCTACACGCACCCTACTATTTGAGCCATTTAGACACATTCGTATAAGTCTAACTAACTTTTTAGGAATTCCGAACTCCAGCAGGATACTATATAACTTCTCCCTCTTAATTGAATCATATGCTTTTTTGAAGTCTACATATAGTTGATGTACAGTGCCATTATATTCCCATTTCTTTTCTAAAATCTGTCTTATACTAAAAATCTGATCTGTTGTAGACCTGTTTCTTCTAAATGCACATTGATGATCTCCTAGAATGTCATCAATGTAGGGAGTAAGTCTGCTTACTAATATATTTGTAAGAATTTTGTATGAAGTTGAAAGTAATGAGATGTGCCCTGTAGTTGTTGCAATCAGTTTTATCTCCTTTCTTATAAATTGGTACGATAATTGATTCCTTCCATTCATCTGGAAGAGCTTCTTTTTCCCAAATCATACTAAGCAACCAGCGTATTTTGTCTATCAATTTTCTCCTCCTGATTTTATGAGTTCTGCTGGGATCTCATCTGAACCTGATGCTTTATACATCTTCAATTTTTCAATCGCCATTTCAACCTCTAATGCACTTGGCTCTGCGACTATCATTTCTGCTGTCTGTAACTTAACCTCCTCAATGTCCTGTTCTGTATGTACATTTAATAGCTGATTAAAGTAACTTTTCCATCTATTTAATATACTCCTAGAATCTGCAATCATATCCCCATTTTCATTTCGAATTATGTTTGTTCTAGCCTGAAACCCTTTCTTCTCTATACTAATTCCCTGATATAATTCTCTAATGTTCCTATTTTTTGCATTCATTTCAAGATCATTAATCTTCTCTCTCAAATATTCCCTCTTTTTACTCTTTAGTAACTTAGTGGTTTTCCCGTCTAATACTACCCAATTGCTCTAAATTTACCTCATTTGGCTCGTGTAACCATTTAATTTTTGCTAGTTTTCTTTTCTTTACAATGTTGGCACATTCCTCATCAAACCATTTCTTGTTTTGCCTCTTTTTTAAACAACCAATGCTTTCTGATGCTGACAATTTAATAGTATCTCTTATAGCCTCCCATTCTTTATTTATATCAGGTTCTTCTTCGTTTGCCACATTGTCATCTGAAGATTCCAGTACTTCAAATCTATTAGCAATTTTGATTTGGTATTCTTGCCGCATTTCATCATTTCTCAAGTTTTTTAATTCATATTTTACAGAATCATCTTTAGCATTCGTTCCTCTCATAAGCGATAGCCGTTTTGTTGATTTTCACTATGACCAGATGATGATCCGAATTGCAGTCTATCACTCTAACTGATCTAATATCAATGATGCTACTGTGCCAGCGTTTCTCCACTAATCCATGATCTATCTGGTTCGAGTTTCTCCATCTGGGGACGTCCAGGTGTATTTATGAATATCCTTATGCTGAAATGTTGTGCTCTTAACAATCAGATTCTTCGATGTGGCAAATGTGACTAATCTAACCCCGTTGTCGTTACTATCTTCATGAAGACTGAATTTGCCTATTGTTGGTTTGAATATATCTTCCCGCCCCACTTTTGCATTAAAATCTCCTATGACAATTTTCATATGATATCGTGAAAGGCTATCAAATAAGCATTCTAATTCTTCATAGAACTCATCCTTGATCTTGTCATCTTTATCTTCTGTGGGGGCATGTACATTTACAATTATAAAATCATGTCGTTTACCCTTTAGAATTATGTATGATATCCTATCATTAACCAACTTAATATCTCGACTAAAACTTACTACTTTATTTAAAATAAATAGTATAAAAAAATTTGAAACAATCAGTTATCATTATCCCATATGATTAATAAAACTTACTGTGTCATTGAAAATATTCTAAAGTATGCAACGGTCACTCCTACCAACTATCTGCCTATAAGAGCTGATATAACATCCAACATTGAGCTGCTATGCAACCATTCCCATTGATCCCTGGTTGGTTAATGGATTGATAATCTGCAGTCTGGGAAAGCTGAAGATAAAACAGAATTGTTTTGAAACATGTCCAAGAACAAATCAACATTAATATTGAGGTAAGATGTCCAGACCAAAAATAATATAATTGATAATCTACTTTCCCCCCCCCTTTTTCTATATCCTTCTATCTTGTAAGTATAAATAAGGAATGTGTTGCCTTCACAGCAACATTTCCAATGGAAGAAAGCAGCAACAGCTTGGAAATGTTTGGATATCAAGATAAAATGATAAAATACAATACCTTCACACCCAAAAATGTACTTAAATCATATTCTAAAATAAATTTTTGGTTTAAGTTAATTTTTACAAAATGTTCTTAAATAACTGATCATAATGTTAAAAAACAGAATATTATGCTAAATATAAATACTTTAAAAGAAAGTAAATGTATTAAGTTTATGCATGTGCAAAATTTGGTAAGAGTTTTCAAAAGTCACATTTTAATACTGCGCTTCACCAGTAGGTGTCACATGTCTAAAACTTTATGTATAAGAACCTTAGTTTGCTGTAAAAGTTGAATTGTTATTGTTTATTGTTACCATTAGTAATGGTCAATTCAGTTCTGATATAAACAACAATCCATGGTCTCCAGTGACTTATTACTGAGTAATTCCATTTTTCCTGGATTATATTTATGAACATTTACAAAGAATTTGTTGTTTGAACTGAAAATTTTCTCCAATTTCCTGAGATACTAGAACATGTGCAACAATCCATCATGAGTCACTCTGCAACTGTAGTGTAGTGATAATGGCAGATCAAAAATGTAACAGTTGCTCTAAAGAAATGGTAAACTAGAAAATACTAGCATATAAACAAATAAGATAATTTTCCTAAGGTTTTTTAACTATTTTTATATCCTTTTATCTACATCTACAACTTCAATGGCATAGCCCAATGTTGAGCCTTAGTTTCTTCTTTGTTAGGAATTACTAGACCAAGTTAATTTAGTTACACATATTTGCCCACAGATGTCATGAATGTTATGAGGTAAACATACTGACCCAATGAGACATCTAGCAGGCAACTAAGGCATTACTAAAATGAAGAGTTGGTAAATTTTGCTTAGAGACTTTTTTATTCAGGCTTAAGGATCTTTTATGAGCTTTAAAATCTTCAGACTTGGGACCCGTGGCTTAACGTCCCTCCCAGTGGACTTGCTCCATGGATTTTTCCAACCAAAAAAAAAAGAAAATCCATCTTCCCCGGCCGAGTTTGAACCCATGACAGCCAGGACCAGAGGCAAAGATCTTTTTATCTATTCTCAGGTATTATCTCATTTTATTTTATTATGATCTTTTTTATTTTTAATGCCCCTAGGTTGTCCTTTTGGACATTTCCAGTCTTCTCTCCTGGCATTGGCATAATTGTAACCCACTTCTGAGGTTGGGGTACCTGGAAGGCGGGGTTATATTGCCCCGATGATATGGGTGATGGTGATGATAGTCGTGAGCCAGGAGAGTACTTAATCCTAAACTTGATCTAAGATGAATATGAATGATGATGATTGCGATGGCCATATGACGTTCAGGGACCATTTGGGCCTTGAAGTTTCCTGACATTTGTCTTACCGGTGAGAAAAAATCCCAATAAAAACCTCACCCAGGAAAATGTCCCGACCGGGGATCGAACCTGGGCCTGCTGCGTGACAAGGCACCACACTACCTCGAGACCACAGTGGTGGACTTTTATTTTATTATGCCTATTATACATGCTTTGACAACAAAAGCCATTCTGCATCTTGAATCTTACAATTAGATTGTATGCAATAGTTGTATTTTGTTTAGTTATGTAATTTCGGTAGATATTTAGTGACTTAATTTGGGTGATATGAAGTGGTAATCATAATGAAATGGTAGTATAATTGAGACGGTTAAAAACAAAGGTGTTAAGTGCAAGATTTGCAGTATTGAGAAAAACAGGTTTAAAGTTGAAGTTGTATAAGAAATTCTTAGGTAATTGAAAATTATAACAATCATTCTTTATCTGCTCTTAATACATATACGTATATCCCTTTGCCATTATATAAAATTATGCTTCAAGAATGTAATTATGCACTGAACTCATTTTTTTTGCAAAAAATCACTTGCACCCCTTTGCTTCTAACTGCCTCAATTGTAATCCAGAATTTGCCCTGATGACTAAGAAAAATTAGATTTGCTGGTACTGGAGGTTGAACCTATGATCTGCTAAATATGATTCATAAATAAGAATCAAATGAATCATGAATTCTTCTTACCTCATACGTCTATGTTTTTTTAAACACAGCACCGCAGTATCGGCGACCATCGTCACCATCATCAGCTCTTTTCACGGCTGATGGTGATGATGGTTGCCGATACTGCAGTGCTGAGTTTAAAAAACATAGAAGTATGAGATAAGAAGAATTCATGATTAATTCGATTCTTATCAATAAAACCTCATAATGTTAAAAATTCCCAAATTTATGTATTAAATGATTCATAAACCTTACTATATGTACCAAATTACTTGATAAGCATAAACTATTATTCTGTTAAGGTAGAATTTTTTATCACTCACCTCATATTGTTCTTAAAAATTAAGAAGAACAATTTGAGGTGAGTGATAAAAAATTATACTTAATGAATATACTTCATAGTGAGAATTCCTAAAATAAGTATTATTCTGTTTTTCATGATACTACATCTATTACAATGCATATGTCAACAGATAATGATTATTATTAATATTTAAAGGAAGTGACATTATGAGGTTAATTTTTAATTAATAATTGAGTTAGAATATAACACCTCATCTCATAATTGTAAATTTCTCAAAAACATGTTTCAATACTTCTGCATATTACACATATCTTAGCTCCATCCTGTGGTTGGCCAAAGAACCTCCAAACAAGGTCACGCTCCGTCGGTATTTCAAAATTCGTAACTCTGTTTTTGTTCTTCTGAATATAAATTTTTTCCCAAATAGTCAGCTCTTTTGTATTTTCTAACTGTTTTAATAATTTAGTGTCTGAATTTATATTATGTTTTTCAGACCAAACATGAGCAGCAACTGCAGATTTTTCTATTTTCCCATTTTTAATATTTCTTATATGTTCTTTGGTTCTAATTTTTAGGTTTCTTTTTGTTTTTCCTATATATATATCTTTTTTACAACCCATGCATTCAATTTGATATATTCCTGATATATATATTTTTATCAGTTTTTTTCCATTTTTTTTGGTTTTTATTAGTTTATTTAAACTGTAGTTATTTTTCGGTGCTAATTTAATATTAAACTTCTCAAATATATTTTGGAATTTATTGAGTACCCAAGGGTGATATGTGAATTTCCTATATTTTTTCATAGATGGTTCTTCTTTTTCAAGAGTACTTCTGTTTATCATTTTTTGTATTTTATACTTTTCTATCCTTTTATGTACCATTTTTTCATCAAACCTATTTTCTCTTGCTACTTTGATTATGTATTTTTTCTCATGTTTGAAATCTTCTTCATTTAAGGATAAGTTTACCAATCTATTAGTTAAACTATTAAAGGTTGCTAATTTATGTCCAATTGGATTGAACCCTGTTGATTTAATAAAATTTTCCGTATGAGTTTCTTTCCTATGAATCCCAAATTCAATTTTTCTTTTTTCTTCGTTTCTGACCAATTTAAGATCCAAAAAAGGTATTTGTTTATTTTCTTCTATTTCTTTGGTAAATTTGATGTCTGTACTCTGTAAATTTAACAGTTTTAGGGAATCTTCTACATGGTTTTCTTTTACAATACAAATCATCTACATATCTGCTCCAAAATTTAAACATTGTGGGATGTGCTTTAGTTATTTTACATTCAAAATCGCTCATAAATAAATTTGCCAGGAAAGGTGGTATTATTAAAACATATCTTCAAGAAATCTACAATTATGAGGTGAGGTTTTAAATTCTAAGTTGATTATTAATTAGAAAATGATTAGTTGATTGAATTTTGTTTATAATTTGAGGGAAGTAGATTATACAAGGGATGATTGGAAACTATTAGCTCAGAATAGGGATGTATGGAGAGCTTATGTCTGCTTATCCATGAACCTATAGTGCCAATGCCAGTGAGTGAGTTAGTTAGTTGTAATCTCTCAAACACCATGTATCAGCATATAAAGCATGCATGACATTAACTGTGTGCCCAAAGGTATTCTGCTTTAGTACTCTCTTCAATTAAATTATTTTTAATATTTAATTTAACAATTATACTCAGAATTTTTCAGATCAAGCATTAAGACCAAATATAATTTGCAGACAAATTAGTATATGGACAACATGCACTTGATCATGGAAATGTCTTTTGAAAGCCATGTGTATTTTTCTATTTGAAATGTCTCAGAAACATGAACAAGATATCAAGGATCAAAACACTTTAAACAGTTTCTCTTTATTTCTATTCCGCTTAATAAGTCCAAAGATCATGAATGAAAGATTTTAATCAATTCCATAAATTAATTATGTAACAATTATGATAATTTACATACAAATCAGATAGAAAACTTCTTGTAATTAGTTCTTATGACAGTTTTGGTTCAATAAGTTATTTGGGCCATGGAATCATGATTGTATTTATGCCACAGGGGTTGCTCTTTTTGGATGGAAGTATAAAAGACGTGTAAGCATAGAGGTGATACTAGGAATCTGTTTCTTGAGGTCCATCTCATAGTCACCAGGAACAAATGATTGATAGTCGATAGCAACTCGACGACATACAAAAGTTAACAGTGTTAAAATATCACGAGTTTGTCCATTTAATTCCAATTCCTCACAAAGAGCCTGAATGAACCAGGATCCTTGTCTGGGATTCCTCCAAGAATAGTGACCTGTAACATTATAAACTGTGTTGGTTTACTATTAAACAAAACATTTATATTTCCATATATTTAAATTTATATCCCTTAATTTAATTAAAAGGAATTAGTTTCAATGATGTCTTATGGTATCATATTACAATGTTAAAATAATAATGATAATAGTACTCTAATAATAATAATAATAATAATAATAATATCATCATCATAGTACATTCACGAATTTAGGCCATTTGTTGACCTGTTTCGGCCTCAAGAGAAACACCTACCAGAAGTATTTTGAGTGGACGTCCTTGTCTTCTTCTTCCTGCAGGTTGATATCTTAACATTTGTTTGGGTATCGTGTGATCTTCCATTCAATGAACATGTTGCATCCATCTTGACTTATAATCAGAAATTTTGTTTTCTAAAGGTTCCATGTGTAATTCTTCTAAGATGTTTTAATTTTTTTGTGATCTAGTAGTGTGTATCCTGCAGTCCTCCGAAGGTATCTCATTTAGCAGATCTATGTCTTCAATAATAATAATAATAATAATAATTAGTAATAAATCATGATCATCATCTTCTTCACTTCCTGGTTTAGGCATTAGTTGCCTATTCCGTCTTCACTTATAGATCTAAGACCATCTCTTCCGAGGACGTCCGACATCTCTTCTTCCTCTCGGAAAATAATGGAAGATTTTATTTGATAATCTACTTTCTTCCATTTTCTATGTGTTCTTTCCACTGATTCTTGTTGTTAAACATATTTTCTTTTATGGAGTATATCTGCAGTTCTTCATGGATATCCTCGTTTCTTATCTGGTCCATTCTAGTGCATCCTTTTACTATTCTTAAGAATTTAATCTTGGCTGCTTGAATTTTACTTTATCATGATCATGATGTACATAATAATAGTGGATTAATAACAATAATATTAATTAATTTATTTAGCATGTTTCATAGTGTTTCACATCTTTCTGTGCCTGTCGTTTTCCTCCTCATTTCTCTGTCAATACAATCCCTTATAAATACCATCAATTCACTTCTTTTTTTTTTTGCTGTCCTCTTTTTCTTCTACCTGGTGGCACCCCATTCTAGTATTTTTCTTGGGAATCTGTTTTCTGGCATTCTTTTTGCATTTTAGCTGTTTGTTTTTATGAAATCCAAAATTATTGAAGTTTGAACATTCATTTTTTGTTTAATTACATTGTTTCTTATTTTATCTCTTCTAAAAATTACAGCTAAATATCTCCAAAAATCCATTTCTACAAAATTTAATTTATATATTGTTTCTGATTTTAATTCCCATGCTCTTGCAACGTATATCATTGTACTCCTTATTATTGGCTTTTTAGAACTCATATTCTGAACCCATAAAACACCATTTAATTTTGACATCACTAGTTTACCCTTATTCATCATCTCATTAATTTCAGCATCATGAATTTCATCTGCCCAAGAATCAAATAATAATTAATAATAGTAATAATAATAATAATAATAATAATAATAATAATAATAATAATAATAATAATAATAATAATAATAATAATAATAATTGACCAGCCTCATAGTCTAGTGGTCAGCATTTCTGACTACTGTTCATGAGGTCCCAGGTTCGATTCCCAGTCAAACCATAGGAAATTTTCCTTAGAGGGAATAATTCCTGTGGTTGCCCATGGTCTGGAATTTAGTTAGGTTTAGGTTAAGAACTCTCCTGGTGCTCCATTATTATTTATCACTCATCATATCATCGGGGTAATGTAACTCTGCCTTCTAGGCACCCCAACTTCAGAAATGGGTTACAATTAAAGCCAATACCAGGAGAGAACACCAGAAATGTCGAAATGACAACTGGGGCATTGAATAATATAATAATAATAATAATAATAATAATATAATAATAATAATAATAATAATAATAATAATAATAATAATAATAATAATAATAATAATAATAATAATAGCAACAAGAACAATAAGTCAATAATTATAATATATTCTAGGGGTGTATTTACAGGATGTTGCAGGTTTGGAGAACCACCAGTTTTCAAATAACTTCCATCCACAATAATTCTGCCTGAGGGCAGGTCTTTCACTTCAATCATATCATTTTCATGCTAAGTTTTGCAGCTTTACTAGAGAATTGTAGGTGTGGTAGCTTCCCATTGCTTTCCACATTGATGAAGGGTGATGATGATGGCCATATGATTTCGGGGACCGTTTGGGCCTTAAAGTTTTCCTGACATCTGTCTTACAGGTGAGGAAAAATCCCAATAAAAAACTCACCCAGAAAAACTGCCCCGACCGGGGATTGAACCTGGGCCCGCTGCGTGACAAGGCAGCACGCTACCTCGAGACCACAGCAGTGGACTCAAATAACTTATTCTTTCCTTATTAAGTTAATTTACTATCCCATTCGTCTCACTGTGGGAACATGAGTGTTTTCCTAGTGTGAGGTTTCTTACCCATACTAATTCAGTTATGCTTACACATGTCAGCAAGAGACATGTGGTTAATACATCACCTCGAAGCGACATCTAGTATGAAACTAAGGTATTACTTGGGTGTTAATAGCATTCTTGCACAGAGGTTTTTTTATTCAGGCTGTGGTTCTTTTATGAGTCTGAAAATCTTCAAATGCAGAACCCACAGCTAAAGTCCCTCCCGGAGGACTTCTCCCATTGATTTTTCCATCCTAAAAATCCATCGACTCCAGTCAGGTTTGTAACCACAACCCTTAGAATCAGGAGATAAGGAACATAACCACTAGACCACTGCAGCCTAAAATTTATTTTTTTTAATCCCCTCCATGGTATCTTTACCTTGTCGTGGTGGAGTGGCTTGCGTGCTTAAATGATCCTGAGAGCTATGCCGGCATTGCTGCCGATAGGGTTACCCATGCCGGACTGGTCGAAGGTGATAAGCCAGACGAAAAAAGTACCTTGGTCGAAAGAGTGACGATCTTTCACCGTAAAAATAGAACCGTCAAGAAATGCGGACATGGGTTCTACTGGGGTAAAATTTTCCGGAGGTCAAATAGTCCCCCATTCGGTTCTCCGGGCGGGGACTACTTCAGGGAACCCATGCCAAAGGCTCAAACACAGGGACATGTTCCTAGGAACATGGAATGTTAGGACTTTATACAATAGCGGGGCACTAGAGATATTAACGCGGGAATTAGATAAATCGCCCTTGGATATAGTCGCTTTACAGGAATTTAGGTGGCCAGGAGAAGGTAGTCAGAAATCAGGAAGCTTTGCATTATACTATGGGGGTGCAGAAAGACCTGCATTTGGAACGGGTTTTTTAGTCAGAAGGAGGATCCTATCCGTTATCCGAGATATTAAGTTTGTTAGTGATAGGATATCATACATAATTCTAAAGGGTAAACAACATGATTTTATAATTGTAAATGTACATGCCCCCACAGAAGATAAAGATGACAAGATCAAGGATGAGTTCTATGAAGAATTAGAATGCGTATTTGATAGCCTTTCACGATATCATATGAAAATTGTCTTAGAAGATTTTAATGCAAAAGTGGGGCGGGAAGATATATTCAAACCAACAATAGGCAAATTCAGTCTTCATGAAGATAGTAGCGACAACGGGGTTAGATTAGTCACATTTGCCACATCAAAGAATCTCATTATTAAGAGCACAACATTTCAGCATAAGGATATTCATAAATATACCTGGACGTCTCCAGATGGAGAAACTCGGAACCAGATAGATCATGTATTAGTGGATAAACGCTGGCACAGTAGCATCATTGATGTTAGATCAGTTAGAGGGACAGACTGCAATTCGGATCATCATCTGGTCAGAGTGAAAATCAGACAACGGCTATCGCTTATGAGAGGAACAAACGCTAAAGATGATTCTGTAAAATTTGAATTAAAAAACTTGAAAAATGATTAAATGCGGCAAGAATACCAAATCAAAATTGCTAATAGATTGAAGAAGTACTGGAATCTTCCGATGACAATATGGCAAACGAAGAAGAAACTGATATAAATAACGAATGGGAGGCTATAAGAGATACTATTAAATTGTTAGCATCAGAAAGCATTGGTTGTTTAAAAAGAGGCAAAACAAGAAACGTTTGATGAGGAACGTGCCGACATTGTAAAGAAAAGAAAGCTAGAAAAAAAGAAATGGTTACACGAGCCAAATGAGGTAAATTTAGAGCAATTGGGTAGTGTTAGACGGGAAACCACCAAGTTACTAAAGAGTAAAAGAGAGGGAATATTTGAGAGAGAAGATTAATGATCTTGAAATGAATGAAAAAATAGGAACATTAGAGAATTATATCAGGGAATTAGTATAGGAGAAGAAAGGGTTTCAGGCCAGAACAAACAATAATTCGGAATGAAAATGGGGATACGATTGCAGATTCTAGGAATATACTAAATAGATGGAAAGTTATTTTAATCAGCTATTAAATGTACATACAGAACAGGACATTGAGGAGGATAATTTACAGACAGCAGAAATGCTAGTCGCAGAGCCAAGTGCATTAGAGGTTGAAATGGCGATTGAAAAATTGAAGATGTATAAAGCATCAGGTTCAGATGAGATCCCAGCAGAAACTGATAAAATCAGGGGGAGAAAAATTGATGGACAAGATACGTTGGTTGCTTAGTATGATTTGGGAAAAAGAAGCTCTTCCAGATGAGAAAAAATAATCAATTAACGTACCAATTTATAAGAAAGGAGATAAAACTGATTGCAACACACTACAGGGGCATCTCATTACGTGCAACTTCGTACATAAATTCTATACAAATTATTATTAGTAAGCAGACTTACTGCCTATATTGATGACATTCTAGTAGATCATCAATGTTGCATTTAGACTAAACAGGTCTACAACAGATCAGATTTTTTAGTATAAGGCAGATTTTAGAAAGAAATGGGAATATAATGGTACTGGTACATCAACTGTATGTAGACTTTCAAAAAAGCATATGATTCCATTAAGAGTGAGAAGTTATATAGTAAATCCTGCTGGAGTTCGGAATTCCCTAAAAAGTTAGTTCGACTTTATACGAATGTGTCTAAATGGCACAAAGAATAGGGTGCGTGTAGGCAAACAGTTTTCGGACACTTTTGAAATCCAGAATGGGTTTGAAGCAAAGGGAATGCACTATCTCTTCTACTATTTATTTTGTACTATAAGCATGCCATTAAATCTTTAGAGAATGAGGAAGGCTTACAACTCAATGGTAGTAATTAGCTGTTAGTTTATGCTGATGATGTAGTACTACTGGCCGATAGCGAGGAGATACTAAAGGCCAACACGCACACACTATTGGGTAATACTTAAGACATTGAGATTGGAAGTAAATATCAATAAAACCAAATATATGGTCACACATAGAAATACCGTATATAATGGAAATGGACATCTAATGACAAATTAGGGAAATTTTTGAGGAAGTGGCTGAATTCAAATATCTAGGAACAATGATCACAAATAGGAATGAGATGCACAAAGAAATTAAACATAGGCTCAATTCTGGAAATGTTTGCCGCTATGCATAACAGAGACTCTTGATATCCCAGCTCCTTTCAAAAAACGTTAAACTGAAAATATATAAAACTATTATTCTACCAGTTATATTATACGGATGCGGAACATGGACTCTTATTTTAAGAGGGGAAAGGAGATCATGAGTGTTTGAGAATAAAGTTCTTAGGAAAATTTTTGGACCAAAGAGAGATGAACATATAGGTGAATGGAAAAAACTGCATAACAATGAACTACATGGTCTTTATAGAAAGCCAGATATAATAAGAACAGTTAAGTCTCGTAGACAACCATGGGCAGGACTTGTGGCACGAATGGGGATTGAAAGAGGTGCATGGAAGCTTCTTGTAGGAAAACCACAAGGATAACACCCAGTTGGTAGACCAAGAATGAGGTGGGAGAATAACATTAACTATGATTTGAGGGAAGTAGATTATACAGGGAATGATTGGAAAGCATTAGCTCAGGATGGGGATGTATGGAGAGCTTATGTCCGTGCGGCCATGAACCTACGGGTTCGATAGTGCCAGTGAGTAAGTAAGTAAGTTACTTTTTAATCTAAATATAGTTCTTAAAATGTTATTTCTGACATAGAGCAAGCTGTGAAATGGACTCATTACAAATCTTAGAGCATGAGATTTCAAATCAGCAGCAACTTGGACAGAACAAAATCTTTATTGGTTTTTCATGCGTGCGTATCCCACTTTTCAAGTCTGGTTGTAAGCAGCGATTTACAATGCAGTGTTCCTGCAAACATGGGACTGTTGAGACGTGCATGGAGTGTATTATTGTTTTCTCAAAGAATTAAAGCAATGAATACAGTAACTGCTCTATAATCTAAGAATTTGTTTATTAATATTATTTAATCAATCATTAAGTTTTTATTTAATACTATAAATGTAGCTTAAAAACATTTACATATCTACAACATTAATGATAAATGTCGAAGAATGTTATTTTTGTTTCTAAGAGCAAACACCATTATCAGATTCAATGAACAGCCACTAATATATTCTAAGTCACCTTTCATTGTGTCACTCATTAACAGACTGCAGGGAAAAAATAGTATAGAAATAATATGTTTACAAGCTTTTAAGTACTGTGCGACTTAACTGTAGACTGAAACAGAGGGAGTAAGGCAATTGCATCATGACCATAGTATCTACAATTAACATAACCAATGTAACTATTAATTTCAGTGCTGAACAACAGTTGAATTAATAGTTGTGAATATGTAAGTTTGTAGTACATACCAGTTGTCAGAGAAAGCAGACAATACCATGTACACAGAGCAATAGACATCACTAGTGTGTCATCTGTTTTGACATTGCCTGAGCCAGTTGCTCGCACTTTATAAACAAACTAAGTAATTTATTATTCGTAACTTCACATCTCGATACTATTTCCCCATAGTCTGCTCAATAGTCATCAATTAATAAAGTATTAATGATAGTGATGAGAACAAGAACATCAATAATAATAACAATAATAATAATAATAATAATTTTATATACAAGTTGTTTAAAATTATAAATATAAACAAGAATAAAAATAATAATAAAATTAAATATATTTTAAAGCTTTATATTTATTTCATCGTTTATCATCGTTATATTCACTTCTTGTATGCCCTCTCTATGTAGAAGGATGATCCAGCGATCTATGAATGTTTCTGAGAGAAATTGACATTCCAATGCTGGCTTGCTAGAGATGATTTGAGTTCACCAAAGTCCCTTTAGCTAAGCATGAAATAAATTAATGACAAGACACAGTCACTGCCAGAAGACAGATTAGATAATGTCAGATGATAACATCTTAAAAATGAAGAAAAATCCCACAAAAGATCTCAACAAGGAAATGTATGTGTTACAGAAGCCAGGGGTGGCATTAAAACAATATCTGCTGCAGTAGCATTGAAAAACAGGTTCCATACTTAGTAAAAAAAAGAATACTTACCTTCCATAGTGGAATAAGCTATAAGTAAGTCTGCATGTTGGGGTATGGTGTATGACACTGTGTAGCCATCTGTCTCATCCAGACTCTTCCCAGAATCCACTTCCACCCTTACTCCAGAGTCCACTTTCGTTCCTCGGCATGCCTGTGTAAGTCAACAATCCTAAATTTACATAAGATATGAAATATAGTTTGCTCACACGTTTGTACGTAAGAACAACATGTTCATTTTGACATTGTTTATAACAAATATAATTACTACAAAGGAAAAATGCTTAGAATAGTCACATCAGTAAAATGAGAGAGAGACAATCAGGGACAAGAGTGGGAATGGAACACAGTGTTAAAACATTATATATTTAGATTATCCAATCTTCATAGTTTACCCAAATCATTACGTCATCTGCATAAATAAGTACCTTTTGTAACATAACTTTCCTGTTATATTTTGAACATATGTCATTCATTATTATATTGAAAGTAGTGGAGATATAATGTGCTGCCTTGTCATATCCCATTTTTGGTTTTGAAACATTCAATAAAACCTGTATTTTAGTGTGTTTTCATATGTTTGTTTTCTTCTGTTTACATGGTTATCTTCAATTTATTAAGCACTCCCAAATTTCCTAGCGTAAGTTCCTGTTAGCATTTTATATAACAATGCTCTTTAACATCTAAGGTCATTAGTGTTGCAAATTAAGGCTCGTATCTATGAACGCATTAGACCGTAAAAGTCATTCTCTGCTGAGAAAGTTGCATCCAAATACGTTTTGCGTACTCAAAAATCTGTTCATGCGATAATAATTGTTGAAATTCCTAAGCTACCTGGGGAGGTGACTTAGCAGAGAAACGAATCGTGAGCAACCGGATGGGAACCGATGTAGTTTGAAACCTTGCCGCGTATCTTGCTGCTTTATCCAAGATGTCGGACCTTGAAAACTTCGATCATGTTTTCGGTATACGCGGAGAAGAGGAATTTGATAGAGTCTACCAAAGAATTCAACTGGAAGAACAGAAGAATCAGTGTAATGTTGCGCGACGCAGACGTCGTCGTATACGGTATTATTTGCGGGACGCAAGCGTAAATGCGTTCCTCTAGCAGACGAAAATAACGGAAGTGGTTTTATCGCTGAGAATTCTGGGTAATTTCTTGCCAATATTACGAAAACGACGGCTTTCGTGCATGACCAGTTAGTGGATAGCTAATTCGATCTTTGCACTTGGTCACGGAAAGTCAGCTCACCAGTGATTGGAAGTAATTTGAGTAGAGACTAATGTATTTGCATGCGGCCCTAAATCTGGGTGTGAAAAAGACTCAGAAGCCTCTTCTTTCAGGTTATTTTTCATGGCGTAAATCTACAAGACACTGCTCATAATGTTTATGCCATGAAAATACAATTGACATCAGTCAAATTTGATCCCAGAGGCAAGCATGGTAACCACAAGTCCATCAGCAATGACTCAGTTTCTATAGCAGTTTATAATATCAATAGATGCAGTGGCATGCAGTGGTCACAACAGTTACCCCAGCTATACATTAAAATGTATCTTATACTTTATAACAACCCCTATTGCCAAATTCTATGGTTTATGTTATAACTTTATTTAACAAAGCTGTTTAACAGCTAAGGTCATTACATTGATTAGCTTCACAATTCAAATATGGACATGAGAGAGTTAATAAATTTTCCTCAGATGGATATTTCTCTTCAGGCTCAAGTTACATCTTTGTGCAGCAAACCTATTATACAGGACCCATGGCTTTATTACCTTTCCAAAGGAACCCATGTTCAGGATTTTTATGTCTTGAAAAATCCACTGAACTCAGTAATTTTGAACCTGCAAATCTTGGAATCAGAGGTGAGCATGGTAGCCACTAATCCACCAGAACTAGTGCAAAATGTTCAGCTTATAAATAGTAGGGGGCATTTAATATTCTAAATATGTTTCTACAAATCTACCATAAGCAGGGTTGGTGGATTTAACTTTTTTTAATATGATTTGATCTTTTTATATAAATATTTTTTTTAATCTGATATTTTATATATGGTATATTACACTTTTTAATATATAATCCAGAAAAATACTAAATTTTTATTCTCTGTGACTATGGTATTACAATGCTGCATACAATAACATACAAACATTACCCAAGCTTCAACTTACTATTCTGTTTCATTAGAAGCTTTTCCTGTTCCAAAGTTATTTTTAAGTTGTGAATGAACCATGCCATAAGTGAAAAAATTATTTGCACTCCTCCTGATGATGGCTGTCACAAATTGAAAAATTACATATTTTTCCATTTGTCTTATTTCATCACCAGCCATTGCAAAAAAAAAAGTATTTCCTCAAGTTCATCATCACACACACTGTTCAAAAATCAAAGTTAAATATTGTCCTCAAAAAGGCGGAAGGTTAGTTTGAAAGTTTAAAACCCTATTAAACATCTGAGAGTCAAAATTGTCTCGTATCAATTTAAATTATTTGATTTCATCTGTTAGGAACAATTTGTTACACTCTTTACTTGCTACCAACAAACAGGGACACAATAAAAAAGCAGCAAAATGGGCATCAGTTACAGCTTGGTTATATCTAGAATCTTATATCTGCATACCTTCAGCATCACCAACAGTATTCAATTTATCACCTAGTGTCTTTCAAATCAGCACACATTTTCCAATTATACAGTTGTTACTTTGAATATCATTAAGAGCTACAGCTACATGTTTCATGTTATGGACTGTATCTTCTGCATTACTTTTCACAGACACATTTAATATTTCCGTCCATGTTATCTCTGTGATCTTCACAAACCTTTAAAAGTTTTGACCAGTTTTTCAATTAAGACTCTAAACTATCACATATTGTATTTCATCTTACTTCATGAGGTACCTCTTACCATGCATTAGATAGATGGTGATTACTGTAGTATTTGATAACTTACACAATGTGCTCTGTTATTTCTCTGTTAGAAAGAAATAGATCATTTTCCAACAGATTTAAAAGGGAGCAAAGCACTCATATGTACAAATATTTATGTTGTCTTCTTAAACAAGTTCTCTTCTCATTCTAACCATATTTGCTACATTATCTGTAACAAAGCTACACACTTTGCATTTGAACTTCTGTTCTGAAGCTATTATAGCACGGTTAATTTTTTTTAAATAGACACTTGTGTATGGGTGTCCAGAAGTATCAGCAGTGTCAACTAGTAAAACTTTATCTCATTTATTTAGAGAAACACAAATAATAATTGGTTAATTTTCGATATTAGACCAGCCATCAATTGCCATAAACATATTTCATCTTTTAATTCCACAGCACTGAATTGTGACTCTTTATTGTAAACAATTTTCAACCATTTATAAGCAACATAATGATGAGGAGTTTACAACCAGGCCTCAGAAGTGTGCTCAGTTTCTTGAATTCCTTGTGCTTGACTATTCTAAAAGGAGAGTTAGTTGCAAATAATGCAAATCTGGCATTCTGTTCATGCAGTATATTTCTTTCTCCCTCAAAAATGTTTGTAACAAATTTATCCACTTTTAACTTTCTTTTAGTGGTGTGTTGGACTGATTCTGAATATATTCTTTTTTATCTGGAAAGAAGAAACAAACTGAATAAAAAATCAATACACAATCATGGTTACTTTAAATATCTGGAGGCTGCATTCTATAATGAATTTGTACAATTAAATAAATTCATAAAATAAACAATAAAATGCATTTTTTACCTGTATTGCCTGCAGATCTTGAAGGAATGTTGGTATCATTACATGGCATTTCTTCCTTCTCATTTTCTGGATAACAAGTTTGACTTAGATTTTCAACTTCTCCAAATCATTTACTTCTACTGATTTCACGATTGGTTGTGGTCCGTAACGCCTAGCTCAAATTATATTTCTTCTAAGTTCAAGATATTTCTCCTCTTATTGCAGATTTAATCGGCCGCGGTGGACTAGTGGTTATGCTCCTTGCCTCTGGTCCCGAGGGTCGCAGGTTCAAACCCGGCCAGGGTCGATGGATTTTTAGGACGGAAAAATCCAAGGAGCAAGTCCTCCGGGAGGGATTTAAGCCGTGGGTCCCGAGTCTGAAGATTTTCAGGCTCGTTAAAAAATCCTTAAGCCTGAATGAAAAGGCCTCTAAGCAAAATTTACCAAATTTTCCCGTCCTAGTACTACCTTGGTTTCCTAGATGTCAGTATGAGGCGGAACGCTGACCACGGACCACTCAAAATGACATCTACAAGAAAACAAGTGTAAACTAAATTAGTATGGTTCAAATTCATCCTTGTAGGGGGAGAGCGCCTAAATCTTTGTAAAGGGAAAACATAGGCTTACAATACAATATTGCAGATTTATATCTGCTTTTAATTCTTTTGTGTAACATTTACTAACCTGAATAGAAGAGTCATTTTGTACTTCACTTCAGATTTACAGTTGTTTATGTAGTTTATTCTCTTGTATCGTGTCATCTTCAATCTCCCTATTCCATTTCCAGTACTGAATATTGTATAGTAGATTTATTGAATGTACTGAATGTAGTACTTACATTGCAAGCATTTAAAGCCATAAGAATTTAAACTTGTGCACGGTTCTCAAAATGTATTACACTTTTCATACAGTACATATCACAGTCCTCTTAGCAGTTCAAAGTAACACAAGAAAAAACATATAAATCTGGATCAAAATTATAGCCCTCTCCTATACATCTTGATATTTACCTGGATGAAGAAGAGTTTAGGTTTGCCTGCCAATGTAGGACATTTGTTCCCTACGAAGCGTAGCCAGAGTTCCTCTGTCTGATACCTTCTATCCCGTGAATGTAAATAGCCAGGATCACCATGTGACATCACTACCACCATCAGACAATCTGCATTACTGTGGTCTTCTTTAGATGCTGAAACACAATATCAGATTTCACTCCATGCCTTTTAAATAATCACTTTAAAGTTTGTTATTTCATATGTTACGTATGGGAAAGATGAAATGTTTTATTCTTTCTACTTTTATAAGCTGTTTGACAACGGGAGAGAAAAGGTGAACAGATTGGAGCATTCATTCAAAACCAGAAAGTCTACAGCGTACGAGAACTTGAACAATTTCTTTGTGAAGCATATTATAAATACTGTTCTTTTAATAAATTATTTCTGAACTGTGAAATTAACTATTCAAAAACTTGAATTTGTTAATCAATGTATAGCGATATTCTGTATGCGTTAAAATTACAAGCATAAATCTTTCAAAATTGCATAGATCGGATGAGAGAAAATCGAAAACTATACATATAGGGCTAGGTACATTTGTTTAATATAGTAAAAGTTATATTTAAATTAATGTTGGGAAGTAAACATTATAAGGTTAGCCTATATCATTAATAGTGAGTGGAGAACATATTTTTAATAACCGTTATAATTAACAGTTTGGGAGAAGATATTCACTCAAAAGAATAAATATCGAACGATACATTTCTATGTTCCTGTAGAAAAAAAATTAATTTCGAAATTTATAAACCCAACCAAAGATGGCAGCACTAGAGACGATCATAGAGAAATCAACAATCAGAGAATTTCAACGGTTGGAGTCAGGACTGAAGATGAACGAAAATACGTTTGAAACCAATGGTCTCAAAGAAATCTGAAATTGTATGAGGTGAGTTATTAAAATATGTTCTCCATTTTCACTATTAATAGTAAAAGTTCCTTATTCGCGGGGGATATGTTCCGTAAATATGTCGCGAATACTGAAACCGTGAATATGTAATTTTTCTTTCTATGTGAATATAGAGGGTATTTTCCAAGGTTCCAAAATAAAATAAAATAAAATGTATCAAAATAAAATCAATTTAATTAGAGATTTTGAATAATTTATTATTATTATTACTGTCAGGCTTAGGCAAGGACTTAAAGAACTTAGTAGTATTTTTTTTACTTGTTTTCCCGTTAAAAAGTCTTTCATTTCAGATTGATATCCAACTGTGAATTCAGCGATAGAATTTCTTATTTGTATTCGGATTTCTTGATCAATTGTACAGTTGATTCATTAACATTGAAACAGCGTGATATGGATGCAAATATCTCGCCAACGCGTAAACGGTTAAGCATTTATATTTTTACTTTAAGCGGCAACAATACTTTCTTTTTTCCGCTTCGGAACTAATTTTTATTTCCTTTTACTCGACATAATAAATTGGGAACAAAGCAGAAGATGCACGTGTTATTCAATCAAAAGTATTGCAACAAATGACAAGTTGAAACAATAAAACACCGATCGTGGCGAGGATGGCATTTATCAAAAGACATAGCGGCACGTGAAATACGGCGTCGACTGCTTTTAACAACGAACTTTAGGCTTAGTGACAATAAGGTTTGTTTTACTTTGATATTTATTTGTCCATTTGGTTTGAATCGCTCTTTGTAAAAGCTGCCTTGGCACGTGCCTGCAGTAAAAAACGTTGCCGATACGTTGATAAAGGACACATAATTCTTCTAATATGCCAACTGGATCCTCGAATAAAGAATTTTTTTTGCCACGAATACTGGGACTGTGTCACAATTTTTTAACCCGCGAATAATGGAACCGTGAATAAGGAGCTTTTACAGTATTTAATTATCATTGCCAACGACTAATTTTAAAAACTTTAATGACTTTGTAATTAGCGTGAATCATAAGATCGCAATCAATTTTTTTTCTGAACGTTTCAATCAATTGGAATCTAATTTATTCACGAAAATCCTAAATACTCCATCACTAGGCTTACCGCCAATTGGCTAAGTGGTAGATGGGCCTTTGGTAGATAATTGTGTAAGACTTCTTGTATTTGATCAACAGGCTATAGGCATATAGTCGATATAACAAATTTGAAGCATCTTAAAATAACGTATAAACATTTCCAGCAGTCAATAAAAATAATTTATCCTTGGTTACAAGAAATCAAGTTAATTATTTTTAATAGCAGAAAAGCTTGTATAAAGCAGGGGAATTTGAAATATGAAGTTCTTTTGTGTACATGTTGCAATTCGAACAACAAAACTGACATTAAGAAGAGCTCCTGTTGCTTAAGGCGAGTGAAAGATTCTCCACTTTGTTCTGATAAGGTGGACCTAGTTATGTAAGTTGAAGAGAGCTTAGAAAGTGAGCCGAAACATAAGGAGTGACACAGTTCGCAATGAAAAGAGAAGGAAGCTGTAACTGTATTTATTCAGTTGGTTTTAACTAGCATTATTTACTGCTTACACAAGACCGACTCATCAAACATTGCAACAGCATCCATTATTACAAGTTCCTTTATAAGACTGGAAACACGGGAAGGTATCAAATAAAACTATTGTACTCTACCACTGTTTGCCGACTTTAAAAAGAACATTACGAAGATGCGGTGGACTAGTGGTTATGCTCCTTGCCTCTGGTCCCGAGGGTCGCGGGTTCAAACTCGGCCGGGGTCGATGGATTTTTTAGGACGGAAAAATCCAAGAAGCAAGTCCTCCGGGAGGGACTTTAAGCCGTGGGTCCCGAATCTGAAGATTTTCAGGCTCGTAAAAAGTCCTTAAGCCTCTAAGCAAAATTTACCGAATTTTCCCGTCCTAGTACTACCTTGGTTTCCTAGATGTCGGTATGAGGCGGAACGCTGATCACGGACCACTCAAAATGACATCTGTACGAAAACAAGTGTAACTAAATTAGTATGGTTCAATTTCTTCCCTGTAGGGGGAGAGCGCCTAAATCTCTGTAAAGGGAAAACATAGGCTTACAATACAATATGAAGATGCCAGTCCGAGTTTTATACTAGTTACCATGATCACAGCTGGATCCGAGGTTCCGCGGAACAAATCAAATTGGTGTCGTTTTATTCTTCTTCTTCTTTTTCTTAATCATAATTTGTAGGATTTTCAACCTGTTTATTTCCAAAATCACTCCGCCATAGCCTGTCCGAAGCCAGGTTGAAAAAGGGTGAGGGGGAGTAGTAATACCTCGTAAAAAAACCCTTGGTTCAGCTTACTCAGCTGATAGTACCTTGTGAGGGCCCCTTGCCAGGGTTGCGGTGAAGACCTCAACGGCAGATACAGCGGAGAAGGAGACCTCGGTACGGTGTACCTGATGGAAGAGGCAACTCTACTTCTAATGCCTTGTAGATTGACAAACGGGCGGATGGAGTTCGTTAGTCCTGCAAGACCGTGCAAGACAACTCATCTAGGAGAGACAACTCCGAAATAAAGCGGGGCAGGCTGAGCTCTGGAGGCAATCGGCCTAGAGAGGAAACCTCGAATAATAAACCCGCCATGGAAACGAGCTAGCAACCCACTTCAAGGTGTATCTTATATATTACTCGCAGACTGAAGGATCAAGCCTCGTTTTATTCTAAGTTTTTAAAAATGTTGAATATGATTATTTTAGAAGGAAAATAATGGTATTGGTTCCGCCACTATCCTACATCATAAAATAATTACTAATTTTAAATTAGAAATCTCTAAGAAAATGTTTGACAATTTTAACGTCCAGATTTGAGTGATACCTCCCATATTTGGCGACAATTAAGCCGTGAGCCCTGCATCGTATATTTCTTCTTCTTCTTCTTCCTTCCAAGTATTAGGCCAAGGCCTGTTACGATCCTATAGAAAATTTTCCCTCCAGCGTGCATCGTATCGTATATTTACGAAACGTAAAAAGAACGTCAATCCTGAAATCTGAGGTCTATGAGTAAAATTTGTCAGTCATTTGACGCCTACTATAGTCCGTTTCGTAAATATGTGGAACGTAAAATAAATGAAAGCCTGAATGTAGAAGCTTCTGAGCAGAATTTGCCGTCCCTTAATGACATGATTTAAATCACGACGTTAATGATGTGCAATTTTTAGAGGCAATTAAATAAAATCTTACCAATATTAAGATAATCATTTAAATTGTTGTTATGCAGCATTCCTCTGGAGCTACCATCCCCTTTAAATACACGATTTCTGGCAATTCTACATAAATCTACAATTTAATTTATTTCTTGCCTCTTAAATTATCCTGTCATCCCCGGACCATTGTCCTGTCTTAATTGGCTCATTTTATTACTTTTAACACGTTATTACTACTCACTTACTGGTTTTACGGGTCTTTGAGTCTAGTCATAGCCACTTCTTTATTATGAGTTTCTAGACAAAGCTAATTTAGTTAAGCTTATTTTCATACAGATGTCAGGAGTAGCATGTGGTCAGCATACTGACCCAATGAGACATCTAGTAGGTAACAAGGTATTATTTGGAATATGAAGGTCGGTAAATTTTTCTTAGAGACTTATTTTTTCAGGCTTAAGATTATTTTCGATCCTAAAATTCTTCAGACGCGGGACCCACAGCTTAAAGTCTCTCCCGGAGGATTTGTTTCCTTGGCTTTTTTCAACTTAAAAATCCATTGACTCTAACCGGGTAACCCTCAGGACTAGAGGCAAGGAACATAACCACTAGACCGCCGCAACCGAATTAACACGTTATTTAGTGACGGACCAAAATGATATTGTCACATGTGTCATGTGAAACTGATTCATTTTAATTGATTTAACCATTATAAATGTTAAAATAAGAACACTCATTAAATGTAGGAGTCGATGCAAAATGTTCCTTTATTATTTCTGCAAAAACAAATCACAGATTAACCCATCCTTACAGGCAATGCGGTTACTCTAATCTATTGCAAGGGAATCACGTGGTTATCATGATACTGATCTTTAAAACCTAGTGTCAGTTTTCTTAACCGATAAATCAAGTAACTACTCTGTTTCCCTCAAAAGCCTTATGGGACAGTTTCAAATATTTAAAAAATCTATAGCTATGAATTGAATACAGTGCTTTGTACATGTACGAATTTGTAAGTTTCAATGCTGTTCACTACATGTGTCAAATTGGCAGCCTGTAGGCCGGAATTGGTCGTTTGGATGATTTTTTTCGGTCCGCCACCATATAAAAATATAACCAAAATTTAATTTAATTTGGTATTTTACTATACAAACCCCAGTGAAAAGCTAACGAAACAGCTAATTGATCATGGCTAACTGATATAGATTTCTTCTATAATAAAGGAATCTATTATTCGATTTTTCTAAATCTGGTTACAAACAAATGATACCAAGTATCGCGCAAATTATTTTGAACTGATCTGTTATGTTTCTGATGAAATACTGTGTTATAATATTTTCAGCATTTTATTATAAATATAATTATACATTGTATATTGTATTGCATTATTTTAATACAGTCCTATATTTATTTTCATTGAAACAGTTATTATTAATAAATATGACTCGCCAACAAGAAAGAACTTAGCCAATTAAAAATAACTAGTGGTCGCCCAGCGGTCGAAATTCGACCACAATTCATTAGATTTTTAAGTTTGTCACAAATACGTCATTACGCATTAATTTCAATTTATTTTAAAAATACGAACGATAGGAAATATGTGGTATAGTTTGGCTAAGCCATATTTAGAAAACAATAACGCGTAATTTGAAATGTGTATATTATATAAATTTGTATTTGGCCTATTATTATGTGTACGGGAATATATATCCTTTCCTTTTTGTCTCTCACTCCAACCCGTCAATGTTCTATGTCGAGGCATATTGGAAATACGTGCGAATATGTAAATATAAAAAATATGTAACGAAATTACCGAAACAAAGATTAGATATGATTTAATTTAAATTTAAATAATAAAATGTACTCGCTTTTTTTAAATCACTAATAATAAATACGCGAGAGTAAGTAAATTCACATTGCTGCTGCACAATTTTCTTTTTACAGCAATGCACTTTTAGTATGAACGTAAACGAATGAGTACACAAATGAATGAGTAATACGTAGAGACAATTTATTTCATTTTGTTTAATTTAATTTATTTGTAAACACATATTATACATGAATTTTATTTTTCTGCACTCCTTCACAATATGAACTTTAATTATGCCAAATATCACACTCCTATGTGCGAACAATCTGCTTAAAAAAGGATACAGTTTCTTTCCTTCGCGTATTAATATAGCCTATAGATTAGTTTAACAGGTTTAGCAAAGGCATGTTCTTTAGACCACAATAGGTCTATATATTCGCCAATGTTTGGTAACAATGGAATGTTCCGCGGTTTAAATGAGTTTGACACACCTGCTATAGGCCTATATATACTGTATTGTACGTACATTAGCAATATATTTGTATAACTCACTTGTACTTAAAACTTGAGACAGCTCACCAAATGTGAGGTCGTCATAGGAACGGACTTCAAATCCAAGATTTTGAAGTTGAACACTAAGATTAACACAATCTTTGTCTGTACCGGATCGCGATGCCATCATGCTGAATTTTTTATGGTTGAATATAATAGCAATTCCTCTCCGAGAATGTCTCATGTTGTATTCTTCTGCATCCTTCTCACATCCTGGATTTGGAGCTAAAATTTCATCAGACGTTTCATCTGTTACGTCGGGCACACCTGTCTTTCGCCTTCCACTAAAATCAATTAAGATAAAAGCTGTTTATGTTTCATACTTTCATAAAGAAACTTATAAATATTCTAGGTTTGAATAAAATGAATTATGTTCGATGAATATTTCGTGGTTTTGTTATCATCCCCTCAATACTAAAGAATCATGAGCAACCTGCTAATTTTTATGATCCAATATATATATATATATATATATATATATATATATGTGTGTGTGTGTGTGTTTTATATCCAACTTTTGGGTTTTTATAGGCCGCCCAAAATTCCAATTTAGAAGTGTATAAACATTTTGTGAAGAAAAATAAAAACACGGAACACAAAACTAACGTTTTTTCGTTATTTTAACGCTGTTTACGTGATAATGATCGTGTTAAATGCAGCTTATTTACTGACTTTTAGTCTGTTATTAGTCATTTATTTATAATGTCTAATATGCCAGTGAATAATGAAATAATTGGACACTTTTTATGAGTAAATGCAATTCTCTTCTCTTGTAATGCCTCTAGCACCGTAAAGAAATACTTCCGGTCCATATCACACCTGATAAAATTATAATGCATTTAACAAGTTTTCTGATTTTGTATTTACTATTTATTTATTTATTTATTTAATACTCGTAATTAGACAAATGGACAGGTTCAACATTATCAAGAGATAATTTAAAAAAGTGTCTTTCAAATATGTTTTCATAAGTAATGCCACGAGTGAATTTATCTAGAGAATTTGGAAATCAAGAGTGGCATTTGTTAGTACTATTTAACGAATAAAATTAACCTGTTTACTCACAAATCATTATTTAACTATAGTTATTTTAAAATATTTATATATTTAATGTAAACGGCGATGTTTGAAAACAAATGAGAAGCGATAGGTACGTTTCATCTGCTTCTTTTGTTTATCACTGCAACCAGATCATACTATTTATTGCCAAAGGAACGCAATATTGTAAGAATGCTCTCTGGTGGAGAAAAAATGAAACACATCAAACTGTATATTAATTCATTTCTGATGTCGTATGATGTAAATATGACAATTATATTTTTCTGGATTGTTACCTGGGAAAAAATACATTTAAGAAAGTGCAAACAGTGGTTTCTTTTTTTTTTGTGGTATAATCAATTGCTACAAATGTTTTTATATTAACTCCCGCATGCGGCATGTGTTGACATTCATGCACTATATATACAATCTGGTAGCCGTATTTCTCGCAGGCTCAGTCACTGCAAAATAGTGGTCAGACCTGTTCAGAATATTAAAAAGGAGGAGCCTTCTTTAATATGGTAATTATAACACTGATAAATATTTCGTGAAACACGACTCTGATTGGTTGTAAAACAGAAATCATTGAAACGTGATTGGCCATTGAGTCCCATTTGGGGCATGAGTTAAATAGTCATAGTAAATTTCTATTATAAAACAATACCGTAACAAATATGTGCATTGTTATTCTGCCATACCGGTAACGAAACAAAAGGCATTTTTCAAGGGCGAATGGAGAGGATTTACATTCAAGTATTATCGGCTGATCAAATTACGTTATACGCCTTACAGTCGTATCTTGAATATAGTTTCAAATGATCACCCGGTGTGGGAGATAAGCTTACTTTTAGATATAAGTGGTAAATTGGGTTTAGGCTGGAGCGAAAATGTTACGCTTGCTGCGCAAGCTCATTGCTACTTTAGACAATAATGAATTTACTTATTAATAAATGTGTATATGTACACCGCTCTGTGGTCTCGAGAAAACGTGATATCTTGTCACGCAGCGAGCCCAAGTTCAAACCTCGGTCGGGATAAGTTTCCCGGGTGAGTTTTTTCCGGGTTTTCCTCACCTGTAAGACAAATATCAGAAAGCATTAAGACCCACCATCGTCAGGCGATCATTATCATATTCGCCTTATTAGAACAAGATTAGTTAAGGCCTCTCCTGGCGCATCATTACCTTTCATATCATCGGGGCAGCATAACCCTAACTTCTATGCTCCCCCACCTCTGAAGTGGGTTGCAAGTACGTCATGCCAGGAGAGAATACCAAAAATGTCGTGATGACTTGGTGGCATTGAATATACAGTACGATCAGTATAGCATTGGACAGCAGACGCGGGGTTTGTGCTGTGTGGTGACGAAGGTTTACACATGCAGACACGGTACTTCAAATGTGCGCAGACTCAGCAGTATACAAGCACATCCCCGGTCGCAGTCAGATTGTATGTTTCGAGTGGATTAGGTGCTCGCCGGCTTTTCCTTGTGAACTGAATGACGTGTGCATAAGTTATTTCAATTTTAAAATTTGTATGTTATAAAACAGGCGTGTATAAGTGTAAATTGAATGACGTGTGTATAAGTGTAAAGTGTAAACTGTATAATAGCTAATATAATTTTTCTACTGAACAACGTGTATTTATTTATGATCAATATTTGTTAACCCAGTCTGCCAGCCAAGTACGAAGACACGATTCCCGGGTGTAAAAATTCCATCACGTTCAACAGCCCATAATCTGTACAACAAATTTTATAAAGAGGTGTCAAAAATGTATGGACAACGGAGGTGAACAGTTCCAGCATCTGTTTCAATAAAGTTGGTGAGTACGACAATTTGTAAAATAGTTAGGAAAATGTGTGTGGCTGTATCACCCATAGAGAAAACTCTGTGGTATCACCGCGATCCTACGCTGTCTGTTCCCCGCCGCGAGTGCGTCAGCAGTGTATAGTGAAATCCCCCGTCTGCTGTCCAGTGCTATACTGATCGCACTGCCGCACAGAAACACTTCCCGGTTATAAACAGGTATAAGCGTCGCTGTCAGTTGTTGGATTTACATGAATCTGGTGTCATTAGAAAGATAAACTCAGACAGTTTAGTACCTACCTCAAAGACACTCAATGTATAGAACGTAGGATCTTCGAAACAGTGGATTTAAGAATTTTTAATTCTTGGCTAGCCTTTCGCACAGATTTTAGAGGACTACATGTAAATGCCTCCTGCACATTTTACACAATTTCCACATTGACAGGCCATTTCCCTGAATGGGGTTTCCTCTTATCGCATACGCATCCACCCTCAACAAACTGCCTATACCATTCCAGAATCTGTCTGTTACAAAGTGCATCATGTTGGAAATTCCGTCTGAAAACACGCTGAACACTTACTACATTTCGTGTGCTATGTAATTCCAATACACACCAACTACGTTCTCTAAGTTCCCGTGGGTTTGCCATAACACCGTTAATTGTAACGTTCAGACCATTTAACACCAACAACAATGGCAAACGAAATTCAAACAGCGTCTTTTCTTTCTCCTTGTGCTGCCATCTTTTGCGGTTAAACAATAGCAATTACACAACTCCTAAAATTGTTTCAGTGTCTCTTTCTAATGACACTAGTTCCAAGTAAATCCAACAACTGACAGCGACGCTATAACTTTATAACCGGGAAATGTTTCTCTAAACACCCTGTATAATAAATGTGTATATCGAAAATATTTGTGTGCTCTAATGCCACCCAATTCAATTTTCGTGCTTCGGGTTCCACACAAGGGGGATAGATAGCGTTATGTGATCTATTTGTATTACCTACTGTATACGTACAGAAACGAGTATGCTAAAGGCCAACACGCACACACTACTGAGTAACACTAAGAAATTGGGACTGGAAGTAAATATCAATAAAACTAAATATATGGTCGCACATAGAAATGCATTATATAATGGAAATGGACAGCTGATGACAAATGAGGGAAATTTTGAGGAGGTGGCTGAATTCAAATACCTAGGGACAATAATCACAAATAGGAATGAGATGCACAAAGAAATTAAACATAGGCTCAATTCTTGAAATACGTGCTATTGTGCTTTACAGAGACTCTTGACATCCCAACTCCTTTCAAAAAAGTTAAACTGAAAATATATAAAACTATTATTCTACCAGTTATATTATATGGATGCGAAACATGGACTTTTGCTTTAAGGGAGAAAAGGACACTACGAGTATTTGAGAATAAAGTCCTTAGGAAAATTTTTTGGACCAAAGAGAGATGAACAGGCATGTGAATGGAGAAGACTACATAACAGTGCGTTACACGATCTTTATAGAAAATCAGATATAATAAGAACAGTTATTTGCAATGGGCAGGACATGTTGCACGAATGGGGAATGAAAGAGATGTAATGGAAAAACCAGAGGGAAAATGCTAAGATGGTATACCAAGAATGAGATGGGATAATAGCATTAATCATGATTTTAGGGAATTAAATTGTGCCTGCATGGGGACACGAGCGCTCGCTAGAGAGAGATTCTTAACCAAACTAATTTAGTTACACTTATTTACCTACTGATGTCAACGTGTGACATGTGTATATTAGAATATACCTTATGATCATTTTTTTAACTAAAATGCCAATCCAGTTTTAAGATATTCTTTATGACAATATTTAACTAAATTAAAAGTTATAGTAGTTACTGTATTAAATTTTAAAGCAAATCGCGGTACTACAACACAAAATTATTCTATCAGACAATTTAAAAGTGTATTATTTATTCTAAGCTCATAACATTTAGAATATATTTTTGATCACATGAAAAACGTATTTTATCGTGTTTAATTTAACTCGCCAATTGTAAATTTAACGTCACTAATCGCTCGAAGATCAATTAAATGCTTTTTAAAATAAGTTTCTTCCTTTTTTTTACATATTTTTTTCTTTAATTTTATTTTCTTTCGTTTCTATTACTTTCACTTTTTACTTTACATTTCTTAACCTTTTGCATTATTCACACATACAAACACAAGGACAGAAAACTCACCCAGATCCAAGATGAAGATTTAAAATCCCCTACCCCGCCGGGACTCGAACCCGGATGGTCGCAGTGGAAGCGAAGTAGGTTTCTCTAATTAGTAGGTCACGGCGACATACCCGCATCATAGAACTAACAATGACATATGGAACATGCAAGATTAAGGTCGCGCCGTAGGTGTCTTAATTTTATTTTTAACCATGGCTGCAGCATTTACAGGATATGTATTACCATGAGGACAAATATCTTTCTGGGGGGCAACATAAGCTCTCCGTACATCTCTAACCTGAGCTAATATTTTCCAATCATTCCCTAACAATTAATCTCCCTCAAATCATGATAAATATTATTCTCCATTCTTATTCTTGTCCTATCTACTGGACGTTTTCCCTCTAGTCTTCCTACGAGACATTTCTATGTTTCTTTTTCATTCCTCATTTGTGTCAAATTCCCTGCCCATTGCAGTCCAAGTGACATGCCTGTTATTATTACATTTGGTTTCTCATAAGGATCATGAAACTAACTGATATAATATTTTCTCCATTTACTTGTCGGTTCGTGTCTCTTTAGTCCATTTTTTCTAATAGGCCTATATTTATTCTCAAATGCCCATTGATATATTCTCCTCTCTTAAACTAAGACGACGTTTCGCATTAATATATCTGAAAGAATAATCGTTTTATATATTTTAATTTAATTTTTTTAGAGAAGTTGGGATGACAATAACTAACTAAACTAACTCACTGGCACTATCGAACCCGCAGGTTCATGGCCGCACAAACATACAACTCTCCATACATCGCTGTCCTGAGCTAATGTTTTCCAATCATCCCCTGTATAATCTACTTCCCTCAAATCATGGTTAATGTTATAGTCTCTATAGGCCTAACATATATAATGTAAAGGTTAATAGTATGCATTTCGAGAGATGAGTCTATGTTTAGTATATTTTTTGCACTTCTTTCCTGTTTGTAATTATTGTCCCTACGTATTTGAATTCCGCCGCCATTTCTTAATATTTCTCTCATTTGTTAAGTGTACATTTCAATGTTTATGTTATAGAACATTATTATTGTTATTATTATTATTATTAATTATTATTATTATTATTATTATTCACGTACTTTTCAACATTTTAGCCATGTCACCCATTATAATATTTTGATTACAAATAATGTGAAATAAAAACGGATTAATTCAGATTAATCGAAAATTTAAAATTGTATTTTTATTTTGTTCTTTTCCACAAATCTTGTAAACCGGTATATAATAAAATTAATTTAATTAATTTTTAATGTCATAAAATTCGTAATTACATAATGTATTGAACTATTTACTGAATATCAAAAGATATAGTGAAAGGCTTTAATTGATGTCCGGTAGTTAGAAATAGTAAACAGTATTACAATGCGAGGTTGGGAAGTGGTTTTTACAGAAGCGAGGGAATGATTAAAAACCTCGCTATTGCTCGGTTTTTAATTTCCGAGATTCTGTAAAACACTTGACAAACGTGCATTGTACATTATTTTTTGCACGATGGTGTTTTCAAAATAATAAATAATAGTAAAATAATATATTTGTTGAAAATATTTGCGTTCATTATAAACAACTCACTAACGTTAACAGTGTGGCCAATGTTTATACGGTAAATGCCAAAAAAATAATTTATTTGAGACTGCAGCAGGCCGTGATACCAATCAGGTATAAAATGACGGCAAGTACAATTTTTTTGTTTTATATTGTTTCAAATAAAGTTCAGTTCATTTAAAATGCAGTGGTTTGTTTCATATAATGTATATTAACAGTACCTTTTGGATATATTTTTATATTATATTGTACGTAGTATATATAAAGGGCAGTGGTTTCACTTCCCGCACTAGGTAGGTAATTTGTAATATTATAATGTAGTTATTTAGTTATTTATAGGGCGGCAACCCCGAAATTTAGAAAACTGAACTTTCAATCGTGGTCGCCATTGCTTAAGTACAACAGAACGCACTATCGTGCAAAAAATAATATTTTTCGGTAACCTTATCAATGCGCTGTACGTATTTTTGTATTCCTTTCATATTTGTTATAGAAATCACTATTAGATCTAATGAAAACTATGGAAGAAGAATAAATGATTAACATCATATAGGTTATCGAAAAATAAGTTTTCATAAACATATGTTTTTAAGATAATAATTGATTTATTTAAAAAAGAGAGAATATCCCATTTCATGAACAGGCAATACATGCTTGTTGCAAAATGTTATTAACTCATTAAACAATTCACAAAGAACACAGCATCTGCTTTCGGATAAAAATATTGAACCACGTTTCTTTTAGCCTAAAGTTATCTTGCAGTTTTTCTTCTACAGTAAAATAAACCTGGTACTTGCCTGATGTTCAGCCACGATGGCAAAGCATCTGTCTCCGTTGTGACATGACCACAGGTTTCCAACTCTTTACCATTCACTTCTTCTTGATTCTGCATTTTATTATTTTTTTGTTATATCTAAACACACAAACAAATTCCAAAATAAAAATCACCTTACCTACTTCCATATGTTCTTGAAACACTCCAACTATATTTTTTCGTCAGTTCATTTTTCTAGGAAAATACGAGGAATGGCCACGCTTCCAAGTATATTAAGTTGAAAATAGACAATATTTCTGACTGGATATTAGTTATTACAACTTAAGAGAAAAATGTCTGCCTGAACCGGGATTTAAACCCAAGATCTTCGGGTTTACGCGTTGGCTCACTAATAAATTGTGTTACTCAGGCAACCCAGGAGAAGACACATTTTTTTCTCTATTTAAAGTCCACTTGTACCCATGGTAGTGAAATTCTATTCACATTGCAACAGGGTTAGTTACATTAAATTATTTAATAAATTAAATAATATGGATGTGATGAGGAAAGGATATGCTCTAAGTCCAACAAGCATAGCTTTGTACCCTAACGGAAACATTTAAATGATTCCACCATTAATTGATTTCTTTATTATGTTTACAATGATTTTCTAGGTGTGAGACAAATTAGTTGCTGACAACATAAACTCTTTTCCTGTTGGTATTAAAATGGAAATAGATGCTAACTTTACAGATATAGGCCTATACATTGTCGATGCTGATAATCAGATCTGAATTTTTATTAAAATGACTAGAACATATTTTTATATCTGTAAATAATCGAGCGAATTGTGTCAAGAGATAGCGTTTGTATCTCGTATTCTGGAAGTCACAGTTCAAATCTCCTGCCGAACCAACATGACAGGTTTTTTCCCTTGTTTTTTTTTTTTCAATCGTCAAGCCAAATGCTAGATTGGAATTTCATTACCAGAACCCATTTCATCATATTCTTCATTTCATGCTATAATTGAATAAAAATACAAAGTAATAAAATAAAATGGCCACCATATGACCTAAATGATACAAGTGTTTTCAAATAAAAATGTCTGTACTAAGGTTCATAAAATCAATATAATTAAAGCATTATTGGCACTTACTGAAATTATATAGGTTCCAATAATATGTATGTTGTTAGTAAGAATGTGTAAATACAAATAAACAATTTAATTAAATCATTCAATATCTTAAATATGTTTTTACACTTACAGTAAACATATAATAATAATAATAATAATAATAATAATAATAATAACAATAATAATAACTTACATATACTACCGGTAATTGGTGGTATAATTTGGCCCCATATTAAATAGAGTTTTAAATCTAAAAATCAAAATTTGGCTGAGTAAACTGTAAGCCGATAGCAGAATAATAATAATAATAATAATAATAATAATAATAATAATAATAATAATAATAATAATAATAATGATAATGATAATCATGATAATAATAATGATAATGATAATCATGATAATAATAATAATAATAATAATTAATAATAATTAATAATAATAATAATAATAATAATAATAATAATAATAATAATAATAATAATAATAATATGGACGACAATTTTGTAGTAAGCTTTGTCCCCAATAAATGCAACCTAACATTACAAAATTACTACATACTAAGTAGTAAACATTACTATAAATCAAACAATGGTGGAAAAATTGCTCTTTATGGACCACAGATAAGGAGTTAAACAAGGATGCAGTATCTCTCCAGTTTTGTTTAACCTATACATCAATGATATAATAAAAAATGGAACGAAGAAACAAATAAAGGAATAAAATGAGATAAAACACACTACTTGAAAACATTATTATACGCTGATGACCAGGTAATAGTAGCAAATACAGAAGACGAACTTCAAAGGAATATTTTTAAACTACATTATATATGTGAACAATATAATCTCAAAATATCCATAGAAAAAAACTAAGGTAATGGCATTGCAAGGGGAAAATGAAATCAGATCCAAAATAGCAATAGGAAACAAAATCATAGAACAGGTGAACCATCTCAATTATCTAGGATGTGACATTTAATTAAATTATGATAATGATATAATTAATAAAATAGCAAAATTCCAGGGAATATGTGGTACGATAAAACGACCACTAAAAAACAAAACAACAAGAGAGACCCAATTGAAATTTTACAAAACGTTGGCAGTACCGGTACTGCTCTATGGATCAGAAGCCTGGATACATAAAAAACAAGATCTAAATAGGATAACGGCGGCAGAAATTAATTTTTGAGATCTGTTAAAGGGTGCACTAAGGAAGACAGAATCAAGAACACAGAAATAAGACAGGAACTTGAAATACTTGCAATAACTGATAAAATGGATACATATAGACAAAAATGGAAGCAACACATAGACAGAATGAATGAAGATAGATATCCAAAACAAATAACAAAATACAAACCTAAAGGCACCCGAGATGTGGACAGACCTAGAAAGAGATGGGCTGAAGTCGGAACGGGTCAACAGACCTAATCCATGAATGCAGATGATGATGAGATAAGGCGATTGGTATGCATACTTTGTACAAAGTGCAATACAAGTGGCAACTAATATGTAGTAACCTCCTACAGTTGTAATTTATTTATTTATTTTATATTTTAACGAAATACAAAGTTAATGCTTATTTTCTCGCAATGTAATCAAGTATAATCACACTAATTTCGTAATTCATGTTGTTCTTTTTCTTTAATGATTTTTTTCAACGCCTAACAAACTGCTATACGAGAGGACGAGCTCCAAGAATGGAAAAATATTACACGGTTACGCCCTTTATAATTAAGGGTTTCTTAATGTATCACGCATGTCTGTCAAGTGGGATCCAGATTTTTAGCTTTCCCTATGAAGAAAGTCCATCCTCAAATATTTGTCTTACGATGCAATTATTTGGCCAGAAACAAATTCCCAGATATGGAGTCCCGTGGCGGACGCGTTATCTAGAAATCATCCGATTATTTCAAATTAAAATAACAATAATAATAATAATAATAATAATAATAATAATAAATAATAATAATATAATAATAAAATCATCAAAAATATAAACTTATATGATATCAAAATTGGGTGTGTTATTTTTAAGTAATAAATTAATTATAGATATTATAATAATTTATTACGTAAGAAGATAGTGATAATAATTATCATTAAAATAAATTAATTATCATAATGTATGTAAATTAAGTGTGAACGGTGCTTGAGGATTGAAACGCGAGAAAGTACGAACATGATGTGACTATGGCAAATTGTTGTGACCTTTGGGAAGAAGCTAAGTGAAGAGAGGTCAGTGATGTCGAAGAAACCGGAAGAATCAAGAAAGCCGAGTACAATAATTTTCAAATAAATGTCAGCGTACTGCAGTAAAACGTAACCACAGTTTCACCTGCCACCAATTTAACCAGCAGGCAATTATAATTCTGAATTAATAGAGTGGATAAATTACATCTTTTAAGTTTGATATTAATGTGCAGAGGCCTGCGGCTTTAATTAGGATTTACGTATTGAAATACAAATTTGACAAGCACGCCAGTAAACCTTTTTGGGCGATAGTGCGTTTTGTCGTACTTACAGCATTGGCGACCATGATTCAAAGCTCAACTTCCTATATTTCGGGGTTGCTAACCTAAATAATTATACTGTAATAAAATAACTATACTGTAATATTACATATTACAAACCACGTGTGGGAAGTAAAACCACTGTCCTCTATGTATACAAAAATATCTAAAAGGTAGTGTTAATATATATTATACGAAACAAGTCACTGCATTTTAAATGAACTCAACTTTATTTTGAAACAATATAAAACAATAAATACGTACTTTCCGCCATTTTATCACTGATTGGTGTCACGCCTCCTGTAGTTTCAACTAATAAACATTGCCCACATTGTTAACATTAGTCAGTTGTTTATAATGAACGCAAATATGTCCAACAAAGATGTTATTATTTTACTATTATTTATTATTTTGAAAACACCATCGCGAAAAAAAAATGTAAAACGCACGTTTGTGAAGTGTTTTACAGAATCTCGGATATTAAAAAGCTTGCTATCGCTCGGTTTTTAAACATTTTCCTCGCTTCTGTAAAAACCACTTCCCAACCTCGCATCGTAACATACTATTGCATAATTCTTCACATTCACATAATCACATACTAGTATAAACTTAGAAAAATAATGAGTATAATTGTATATTATATTAAACTTTTTTTCTTTCAAAATATTTTAATGATACACAAAATTAATGTTTATTTTCTTGCATTATAATCAAGCACAGTTGCAGTTTTACTAATTTCATAACTCGTGTTCTTCTTTTTACACGCTTTATATTAGCTTGACCTGTATATATGTAACTGAATCTTTTAACGCGATTTTCATCCACTTAAAATCATTGGATCGACTTGAAACTTTGCATACTTGTAAAAGACCCGTGGCAATATAATAATTTCATATTTTGTTCCTAAAATCCTGGCCAGAATATCATCAGAAAATAAAAAAAAAAGTGTCTTTGTATCTATGTAACGGAATTTTTGAACACGATTTTCACCCACTTAGAAACATTAGATCGACTTGAAACTTTGTGTACGTGTAACGGACCCGTGACAATACAATAATTTCATATTTTGTTTCTAGAATCCTGGCCAGAATCATCAGAAAATAAAAAAAAAATGAAAACTGGTATAATAGGTTGCGGACTTGTCGACTTTTTAGTCAATCGTTATAAGAGCTCAGTTGGTAGAGCGGTACACCCTAGTGGTATATAATTTCTGTAATCCATAGGTCGCTGGATCAAATCCGGCTGGGAGGGTTTTTTTTTTAGAAGAGTATTACTTTCAGCTCATACTACAATGGAATCGAATTTAAAGATATTTACATTTTTATCTTATTCTGTAAAATATTAAAACTAAAAAATAAAAAATAAATAATAGTTTTAAAAAACTAAAACAACACGCTTTATTAGAAAACCGAACTAAAAAAATGAAAAATAATTTTAATTTCCAACATGCTTGGGATAAATAATTTTACCATCAAAAGCGTGGGGTGCTTTTTATGATTTTTACATTTTCTTCTTAGAGACTTTACTTTTACCAATATCTGTTTATTATCAAATATATTAATTGATAAAGAGCACCCCACGCTTTTGATGGTAAAATTATTTATCCCAAGCGTGTTGGAAATTATTTTTTTTTTTCATTTTTTTAGCTCGGTTTTCTAATAAAGCGTGTTGTTTTAGTTTTTTAAAACTATTATTTATTTCCTTAATAGTTTTTACGTCCCTAAAAATGTTACAAAACAAACCGCCATGCGAGAGGGCGAGGCTCTTAGAATGGAAAAATATTACAAGATTACGCCCTTCATAATTAAGGGTTCATTAACGTATCATGCATCTCTGTGAAGTGGGATCTAAGATTTTTTCTTAATTTCATGGGCTAGTGGTCAGCGTTTACTGACTACTGTTCATGAGGTCCCGGGTTCAATTCCCGGTCAGACCTTAGGAATTTTTCTTAATGGGAATTATTCCTGTGGTTGTCCATGGTCTGGAATTTAGGTAATAACTCTCCTGGCGCTTCATTATCATTTATCACCCATCGGGGTAACATAACTCCGCCTTCCAGGTGCCCCTACCTAAGAAATGGATTACAATTCCGCCAATGCCAGGGAAGAAAGCCAAAAATGTTATAAAAGACAACCTGGTGACATTAAAAAAAAAGTTTTGTTAATTTAGTTCTTTATTCGGACTGGGCGAGCAAACTGTCCTGAGCATCATAACTCCAAATATCAATTGCACTATCCCAGTATATTAAGGATGAATGGAATGAAGTGTACTCTATGGTGTTATGAGTTTTGGATCTTTTCCGGGCCCGACGCACCAGGTTGTTCTCTCCATAACCTATACCGCCGTTTTTGGTATTTGCCAGCGCGTGACCGTGAAGAGGTAGGCCTACTACCAACCCTTCCGTTGGCCCTTTCTGCCCCTTTTTTTATTTTATTCGCTCGGGCTCGGAGTCATGAGCTAGTATTCTGATGGCTCCCTACTAGACATTCCCAAAACCACATACATTTTCAACACTAGAGGGTGTCAATCAAACTATTCTCACAATATCATTATAATATTATAATGATGATCCATTATTGGAACTGTGTTAAAATAACAGTATTACTAAAATGTTAAATAACATCCTTTACTGCTTATAAAATGGTGGACTGTAAAATTCTCAAATATAGATACTTCTAAACGATGGTAGTGACACCTACCTGGCAGCGGACGAAACGAGAATTATATATTTGTATATGTTGGAAGAATTGTTAATGTTTGTGCCAGATCTAGAATGGTGTAGTGGGCTGCACACTAGTGTGGAGAACTAGAGGTCCACGGTTCGATTCCTGGATCAGACATTAATTTTTCTTTTCACGATATCATTATATTATAATATGATCCATTATTGGAACTGTGTTAAAATAACAGTATTGGAGAATGTTAAATTAAATTTAACAGCGACTGCGACTCAGGAGACACAATACATTTCTGATATATCAACATAAATTACTATGTTATAAGGATTTGGAAACCAAGGATTCCTTTATCAAAATGCTTGGCAAGCATTACTGAACAATCTCTGAAAGTGTGTTGGTAGAGTTCATTGCTACCTTGAACACAATATAAATATTATTGTTCTAGAAAAGCATAATGAACAGTCATATGGAGTAGAAAGTCAAAGTATGGGAAGTGACTCAATTTGACCTCTAAGTGCATGCTTGTTTTAGGTTTAGATCATATGTATAAAAATCTACGACGTAATTTGTATTAATGAAAACTTGCCGTTCAATGTTCAACATTGGTTTCCTTAGAAAAGTGACGAAGATCAACAAATTACTTTTTATTGCAACAAAGATAGAAATTACATGTTCATTCCTGATGCACTATATTTGTCTGATATCATCTTGTGATGTTCTGTGTCTTGATATAATGTATGTAGATAGGAAGTGAATAAGATTCCAAAGTTCGTACACGTCATTTTTTAAGTGCCATTCACTGTTACATGATGAATGGATGGGCAAATGCCATCGTTTTATCTGATTGGAAGATACCGTGCTGTAACTATTTTAACGGTTTTCTATTCTTGTGCATTGTGGTTATTTCAAACTGACCTCGATGGTCTAACTATCTATACCAATAAGAAATGAGTCGATTCTAAAATAGAAATGGTCTTTCAATTGATTCTAAAACGTATTTGAAACAATTTTCCCAATAAAGTTGGCAATTTACGCTAATTCAACACATCTGATGCTATGATTTTATTAAAGTCCGTCACGCAGCTAAAGTAAGCGAATTCCTCAGTAAGTCGAATTTATGATCCGATGTTGCTGGTTTGCGGAATATATGTTTCTTTTGTTAAATTGGAGAGACTTAATTTCGGATGCCAGCTTATTTAAAGGGTAGGACTACAGTGAAAACAAATCATGCATAACCGTAAGTGATTAGATTCTACATATTGTTGTATAATTTGACACAATTTGAATAATATCTACTGATTCATTCTTCCATTAGGGTACAACCATCTCCGCCGACGAGTATAGTCCACAGACGAGAAGAATGAAAACACGGGACGAAGGGAGGCACGGGGAATTGCAAGCGATACAATAGCTTATTATCTGAGAATTTAGGAACAGTCCATGATGTCACTCACATCTGTAGATTATTTCAGTCGTATTCAATTTTATGTTATATATTTTGTGTTTTACGGTAATTAAATTTGCTCTTATTATTCAGTTTAGTTACTTTATATTTTAATGTTTCGTAGTTCACTGTGAGGTAAGGGTGAGGATTAAAATTTTGAAATGTGTCCGTCAGGGGTGGAACTAACACGCCCGCTCAGTGTCTAAATGAAGGTAAGTTATAGTACAATCCTTCATGATATAATGTGCTGCGTATGAAATACCTACTGCTTTCATACACTTCATATGTGCATTGTACGTACTCCGTTCAACCATTCAACTATTTGAACATGATCACATTGTAGGCCTGCAGGAAACAGGATGGATATATCGATGGATTTCCGTACGTGATGGGCACAATATATCGATGATGTGTACAAAGAATTGAATATCTCAAAAAAGTACGAAAAAGTCCGCGACAGCATATGTTTATCTTTTAAGGATAACTCACAATAACCATTTTTGTCTTTCATTGATGCCAAGAAGATCGGGATAAGTAGATTCCCGGCCAAGCATAGCAGCACACGGCGGGTATTCTTTTATGGATAACTCAAAAAACGAATTTTGTCTTTCAGCTCATTTATGCCAAGTACATCGGGACGCGTAGATTCCCGGGCAACATCGGGTAATCAGTACGGGGTATCTGAAAATAATAATATTCCCACACCAGGTTCTGGACGGTCGCATAGTATAGGTCGCATGTCAAGATCAACGCATTGTGCGAGCAGCGGTGGCCGCCCGTATAGCATCTAGGAAAGAAATCCCGGGAGATCTTGCACCTGCTGCGTCTCCAAGGACCATTGGGAAATATCTGCTTGCAGCAGGACAAAGGCCACGTGTGCCTTTGGTCAGAGTACCACTTACACCATAAAACTTTACAAGGATTATAAAACCAACTGGAGCCTTAATAAACTTTATAATCTTATCACCTATACTATAGGAACTTTTTATGTAAGCACGACTAGTCTGTTGTCATGAATGAATCGACTGGGGAGTGGAATGGCGCTCTGTTGTTTTCAGTCACGAGAGTTGGTACTGTCTGTATGCGAGTGAGGCCTACATACGCTAGCAAATGTCTGTTATGTCTCTATCTACCTATAGATATATAGTTTGCTTCGAAAACCTATTGTTTTACTTCAAAATAGATTTTACCTAACAATATAATTTCTGTACACGTTTTTACGCTTCTGAAACCAAATATGTAATTATTACTTTTTAAAATGTATGTCTTCACAACGCTTCTCTTCTAATCCAATTATTTTAGTAATCTCATTATAATGAAGGAAAGGTTGGACTGATTTTTCTTTCTTTATAAAACGATGTGATGAACATTCAAGATAAACTCAATTTAAAAAGAAATGTAACTGATGCCTTTTCTTTATGAAGCAATTCATATGTATAACATATTGTTCATGTTCAAATCATCTCAACGCACTCTTTTTTTCTAATCTGCTACGACTTCTCATTTCTCTCGTAGTACATTTAGTATTATGGCGCGAAATACAAATTAATGTTCGCGACTGTATTTTGATTCTCGATATGGTTACTTATTAATATGACTTTGTATTCATGAGCCAGGAAAACGATATCTTATTTCACTTTTTAACAATGCATTTCGCATACATTTCCTGTCCTTTGTTGTATTTACATTTCCTTGTTTTAGAATTGTTCGCTGGAAGCGAACTTGTGACCCCACGAAGAGAAATCACATCGCATGACCTGCGACACGGGAAATCGCCCACTCATGTTTCTCCGATTATAAAACTACTTATTGATTTAATCGCAATTCATCATTCTGCCGGAACGATCGTAACTGAATGAAAGTTACCATAAAAATAGCTGTTTATAAAATGTAACAAATACATTCAATTTATTTACAGCATCAAATATACAAAAACCTAGCCTCCTGGTAAAAATAGGAAGTGTTACACTTTAATTTTCAAATTAATGGTAATATTTACTGTACAATAATAATAATAATAATAATAATAATAATAATAATAATCATCATCATCATAGTACATTCACGAATTTAGGCCATTTGTTGACCTGTTTCGGCCTCAAGAGAACACCATCCAGAAGTCTTTTGAGTGGACGTCCTGGAGTTTGGGTATTCTGTGATCTTCCATTCGATGAACATGTTGTATCCATCTTGACTTATAATCAGAAATTTTGTTTTCTAAAGATTCCATGTGTAATCATATTTCAATTCCTTCTGGCTTTTTTCGTGTTGAGACTTGAAAGTAGTTTTGAAGTTCCTTAGGACAGGTTACTGGCCCGACGCTAAGTAGTCCAGTGGTAGAGCTGCTACCTTTTAGTCTCTGGACAGACATTAGGATACCGCATTTACTCAGTACCTGATGGAACGGTTATACCGCCGTGACTCGGTCCTCAGAGCCTCGTTTGTGAAAACAGGTTGTACCACGAGAAGGTGAGGATGAGAATTGGGTAGGAGAGGTTATACACACGTCACTACCCCTTACAACCCTAATAATAATAATAATAATAATAATAATAATAATAATAATAATAATAATAGTAAAGTAAAGGTAAAGTAATCCCACAACAGGCCCGGAGGCCCTTGGGGTAGTAGGAGGTTAAGGCACCCACTTTTTCTAGACAATCGGCACTTTATGTGAGCCGGGTTGTCAGCCCTGCGTGACGGCCGCCTTTACCCCCAGAACAAGCGTCTGGTACTCATTTCCGTTAGAGGCTGAGTCGACCCCAGGGTCATGGTGCCGCCAGAGGGTTTGGGTCAGTTTAAAAATCCTGACCCCAACGGGACTTGAACCCTCGACCCTCCAGCTTGTAGCTCAGTGCCTTAACCACTACGCTACGGCGTGCCACAATAATAATAATAATAATAATAATAATAATAACTGAAGGAGGAATATGAAAAATGGGGATTAAATATATATTTGGACTAAACGAAATGTATGATGATGACTAATGAAATTAATCAAAAGATTTGGTTTTAGAAGACGGTCACAGAAAAAAAACCTGTAACGAATATGTAAGTCTATATTTGGGGACAAAGATTAGTGCAGATGGAAGTCATGATGCCCTAAAATTATTAAGAAGATAAATAAGAGTAAATCTGCAGTATAAACATTAAATGCGCTGCTACACTCAATAAATGATGTGTTTTTTTTTTTGCATTTAGTTGAATAAGTAAAAGGAAAAATAAATATAAATTTATATCGTTATTATTTTTAGATATCCCGTGCTGATTACCCGGCGTTGCCCGGTAATCTACGCATCCCGATGTACTTGGCATAAATGAGCTGAAAGACAAAATTCGTTATTTTGAGTTATCCATAAAAGAATACCCGCCGTGCGCTGCTATGCTTGCCCGGGAATCTACTTATCCCGATCTACTTGGCATCAATGAAAGACAAAAATGGCTATTGTGAGTTATCCTTAAAAGATAAACATATGCTGTCGCGGACTTTTCCGTAGTTTTTTTTGAGATATTCAATTCTGTGTACAATAATTTTGTGTATTTGTTATGGTTTATGTAGGACTGGAAGTAAATATCAATAAAACTAAATATATGGCCACACATAGAAATTCATTAAATAATGGAAATGGACAGCTAATGACAAATGAGGGAAATTTTGAGGAGGTGGCTGAATTCAAATACCTAGGAACAATAATCACAAGTAGGAATGAGATGCACAAAGAAATTAAACATAGGCTCAATTCTGGAAATGCATGCTATTATGCATTGCACAGACTCTTGATGTCCCAACTCCTTTCAAAAAACGTTAAACTGAAAATATATAAAACTATTATTCTACCAGTTATACTATATGGGTGCGAAACATGGACTCTTACTTTAAGAGAGGAAAGGAGATTACGAGTATTTGAGAATAAAGTACTTAGGAAAATTTTTGTACCAAAGAGAGATGAACAGACAGGTGAATGGAGAAGACTACATAACAGTGAACTACATGGTCTTTATAGGAAGCCAGATATAATAAGAACAGTTAAGTCTCGTAGACTGCGATGGGCAGGACATGTTGCACGTATGAGGAATGGGAGACTTGAATGGAAGCTTCTTGTAGGAAAGCCAGAGGGAAAACGCCCAGTTGGTAGACCAAAAATGAGGTGGGAGAATAACATTAACTATGATTTGAGGGAAGTAGATTATACAGGGAATGATTGGAAAGCATTAGCTTAGGATAGGGATGTATGGAGAGCTTATGTCCGTGCGGCCATGAACCTACGGGTTCGATAGTGCCAGTGAGTAAGTAAGTAAGTAAGTTATGGTTTATGCAGCGTAAGCCATTTAAGGGTAAAAAAGGGACTTTTTCACGCTTTTCACTACAACGGGTGTTTTTTTAAGGATGTAGGATTTGAGTATCTCAACTCTCATATAGCATATGTTCATCTCGGGAATCTCCTGAACATTTTGCAAAAAAAAGACCATCACGATCAGATCAACGGTATTATCGCACATAAAGTACGAACAAACAAACATTTTTATATATTAGATAATAACAATAATAATAATAACAAAAATAATAATAATAATAACAACAAAATAATAATAATATAATAATAATAATAATAATAATAATAATAATAATAATAATAATAATAAAAGTTGCTGCATGAAGTCATAATGAAAGTGATGTTTAGAGAAGTTGAGAAAAATATTTATATCTCCAAGCTATAAAGATAAAATGAATCACTTGTAACAAATGACTGTCATTATATGAAAACAATACGGAAGAGGTGTATCAATTTTTATCTAACTCTAAATGCAATGTTGACATAAAAACAGATTGTATCTCTGATGTACTGTTATTACGTTTGACAATGACAATACTATTTGACAAGAACAAGATAATATGTAAAAATAATTTACAAACCTTTTAGATTAACAAGATTTGAGATTTTGCCCAAGATAGTTCAAAACCTAGAGAATGTTATTTTATTACTACTGATTATTCAATAACAGATAAATAATGATTCATGTGATCTGATAATAAAATACATGTAACCAAGAGAGTTCGATGAAGCGCAGGCGGTTAATATTTGAGACTCGTATTCCGGAGGTTCCGGGTTCAAACCCTGGTGCCCGGTGAAGTTTTTTTTTCTGGATTTTCTCAACCGTGAAAACAAATACTGAGTTGACATTTCATTATCAGGGCTATTTTAATCGCATTTAAGTTTATATGGTATCATTAAAAATAAATAGACGCGATATAAACCTTAGTTGTTAGTGTCTATAAATATAAATTAAATGAAAAATGCACCCCTGCAAATTAAACTACTTATATTATGCTCCCTGCCTCTGGTCTTGAGGGTCGCGGGTTCATAACCCGGCTGGGGTCGATGGATTTTTAGGATGGAAAATTTCAAGGAGAAAATCCTCCGGGAGGGACTTTGAGCCATGGGTGCCGAGTCTGAAGATTTTCAGGCTCGTAGATGATCCTTATGCCTGAATAAAGAGGCAACTAAGCAAAATTTATCGAACTCATCATCCCAGTAATAACTTAGTTACCTACTAGATGTCTCACTGGGTCGGTATGTTGACCGCATACCATTCATGACATATATGGGCAAATATGAGTAATTAAATTAACTTGGTCTAGTGACTCTTAACAAAGGAGAGGCTAAGGCTGAACATTGGACTACGCCTTGTAGATAATGAAATTACATATTTTTAACAGCAATTAGGTTATCGTGTTGATTAGAATTCCCAAAAATAATTAATTAAAAAGCAATATAAAAAACAAAATTAATATATATTTACTTCCTTGAAAGTTCTCTCGGCGATTCGAGAATTGCGTGTTCATTCTCTGTCAACAACGATGCAATTATCATGTTGGAAAATTCGAGGTTTCTTTTGGAAGGCAAATTGGAAGCTGCCGGTAACGTGTCCCAGATATTTCAAAACTCTCGGATATAGAAGCATATCTCTAACCATTTTCTCACGTGTAGAAACAAATCTTTTCACGTTGTGAACAGTCTCGAAAAAGAAATAGGCGATGCTAAATCCGCGAATCAAACAAATGTATTATTGACCTTAGAATTCAACACAAAAATCTAAGTATGCAAAAGCTTCTATATTTAAAATATATTCCCCAGTATAGTGTAATGTACCTGAATATTAATATTTTAATAAATTTAAGAGTTTTGAATAATTTCAAATGACATTAAATTGAATTATTATTTAAGCTATATTATTCCACTGAAAAAAAAATTAACAAACTTGCATGTTTTAAATGGTCTATAGTAAAAAAAATGCTTCTTTTAAACAAGCCAGACTTGGAGAATTAATGAAAACTGAACTAAACTTTACAACCTGTGACGCGACTTCTTTAATTATACTCCTGTCAAATTTTACTCTTAGGGTTTAATTTTTCAAATTATTTTCCACCATTTACAATGATTTTCACATTTTTCTAACGATTATTTCAATATATTTTTCTATGATATTTAACTGCATACGTCGCATGAAGACGTGGCAGCCATATTGATTTTAACGAATATTCTGTGCAACAATAAATACGTGTTCCAGTGCAGCTAACATAGAGTATGTACTAATTAACTGTACACATACTCTTCAGAATTTCAGAACTTAATATTTATTTTTGGGCGTTGCATTCTTTCACAGGTTAAAGTGCTTAAATTGTGTTAGGTTAGATTTTAGGTTGGTCTTTCACAGTAGAATACTGAAATTGCGTTAGGTTAGCTTTTAGGTTCGTTAAATATCGTGTATATGTTGGCTTCATCCCGTGGTTCCATAGTGTAAACCGTTTCACATTTATTGGCGCATGCGCATGATGTACGATTGGAACTTAATTTTTTTCGCGTCACACGTTGTAAAGTATTTCCTAAAATTGTTTTTTGAACTACTTAAGAAATATAAAAAAATATGTTTCCAGACTAGCCATCTGGTGGCGGTAGTTAAAACGATTTGAGAGAACATTATGGACTTTGGTCTAGGATTAGAACACAATATCTTCAGCTCTCGCAACCAACAGACAACATTAATTTCTATATAACTTTAAAATAGGTTGACCTTACAGCATAACCCCAACACAAAGACGTTTATGCAGTTGAAACACCCTCATTAAACCTCATAAATTCTGACCCACTACTTGCTGGAGGTTGGAAATCAAAGAGATAGGGATTTTTTTTATTAGACTGGAAGTTATGCGCTAGCCCATCATGCTGGACGTATTGAGTTCAATCAGGTGCAAAATGCTTTATATTGTTTAAAGAGAAAGATCTTGAACATTAATTTAACAAAATATTAGTTTCTTTTTAAGTACTTTCCGTCCATGTACTGGAATTAGGCGCTTCCTAATGGGAACTTATTACACTAGCCAAAAAAAAAAATACTTTTATTTTTCTGTAACTGGCAAGGAAACAGCTAATATTTATGTTTTCAGGTGTGCTGATAACGAAAATGTTAATGAAAATGCATGATTAGCTCTGGTTGTGAAGTTATGCTAACTTTATGTCAAAATTAATATAAAATTATGGAATATTCACCTGAAAGGTCCGTCTCCTCAACTTAATTAATCATTTAACTGTAGCGCTTTCGGGACTTGTCCCATCATCGGCAGGATTCAAAACTGGTCTTTCACTGAATATCTGGTAGAGGGGGTTGCATGTATTGGGTTCGTTTTCGTTTATCAGGCTGTCGTTGTGAGCTGCTTTCATGATTTCCATCTCTTCGAGTACGTTTATCTTCGCTGGATTATTTTCTCTGTGCATTACTGTTAGGGTGGTTTTCAATATGTAACATGCGATGTCCTTCATGGATAACGTGTTTTGCATAGCTTGATTTCCCTTCTGCGTGAATGAAGTCTCGAAAATGTTCTTTGAATCTGATGTTAAAACTCCTGTTTGCCCTTCCTATATAAAATTTGTTGCAGTCCTTACATGTCAGTTTTGAATCCTGCCGATGATCGGACAAGTCCCGAAAGCGCTACAGTTAAATGATTAATTAAGTTGAGGAGACGGACCTTTCAGGTGAATATTCCATAATTTTATATTAATTTTGAATAAACCTCAACGGAACACATCATGAATCTTATAAAAGTTGATAACTTTATGTCATTACCTATATAAGCTTATGTACATATTTACCTTAGTTATATCTCTTGGAGAAAGGTTACTGAAGGCGCAACCTTTTTGCCTGGCATATGTAATTTTCTGCTGGTGATTTCCTAATTAGTTTCCAGCAGTAATCGGTTAACATTAATGCACTATACGTTTCCTGGTATCTCATTTTCATGTTCGAAATATGCTGGTGGAAGCGTTCCCCGTGCTCGTTGTTTATAGCACCACAGTTGTCAGGAAAAAAAAGTCCAAGTGGGAATCTAAGAAATGTAACTTTAAGGGCATGTTACACCCCTGTTTATCGTAGCATTGCAGAAGATTTGCCACAAGTTTTCTGCCCTCTTATTTCCTAGAAAGTTTGTTGACACTTGAACAAAGTCCATCCCAAGTTAACTTTTCATGACCTGTCAGGATGGTGTTGAAATACTCATATTTGTACATTTTCCGTATCTGGAGATCCACGAAAATTTCCCTCCTTATTTTTTTCGTCTCACTAAGCCGTGGAAATTTCTAGCGCAAATAGATTAATTTTACCCCAGTTTTGTCCATGGTCTTAACGAAGTTTTCCGTTAGGCCCAATTTTACATGAAGAGTAGGGAGAATTGCGTTCTTGAATTCGACAAGTGCTTCTTGCATAACATAGTGAGGTCTGGTTCAAGTGATTAATTCTTAGGCCAATCTTTCTTTTTATAATTAAGTGTTATGGCGCGGCTATCCCAGAGGCACTGGAAGCAACAGAACTTGTTATAGACCTGTTGTAGCCTATGATGACTGTTGTAGCCTATGATTTTCAGATCCCCGGAAATCTGTCAGTTAAACTGGTCATAGTTCAATCGCAATAACAATTGCTTCATGTTAACATATATTTCTTTCATGTAAGGTGCATACCCAATCGAATCGATGTAACACGTTGCAATTATGCAGTAGGACACATTTAAGGCTTATTTTGGAGGAGTCGATGAACAACCTCCACTCAACACTTTATAGTTAATGTCCATAGCTGCCATTATCCCAAAAGAGAGTAATGTAAGTATTGCCTTTAAACATTTCTAGTAAAGCTTTTGTCTTTTTTTTTTCAAGCGTGGATGCATTGTAAAACACATTACGTATAGTAATATGCTCTTCTGCGTCGAGACATTGGGGTAATGACGTCATCGCTTTGGCCTTAGTGTTGCACATAGAATATTGAAATTTTGCACACACATTGCGTGCACCTCTTAGTATGTTTCAGTTGATTTCGAGATCTGTGCGTTAACACAGGTGGGTACAGGGGGGCCGAACTTAAAAACAAGAGATTTTCAGAAAAAATCTCAATTTCCTTCAATTTTGCTCGACTCGGGTACATGATAGGGGCATTTGAATGGTACCGTTTAAATACTGTTCTTTTCTGAAGAGAATGGGGTTCGAAGCATGATCCTCGGATAAATAGTGATGTTGCTGTAGCTGCTTGCCTGAATTAACCAAAACAAAACCATAATTTAAAAGGGTTTAATGCACCCCCTTTTACTTGGAAATGAGAGCTAATTCGAGCTTTTCATTGTGGTCGATATACTTGCGAAACATTTACTTCATTCCAGTTAAATTTTCATTGTTGGCTAATGTTATTGACCAAGTTAATTTAGTTCAGATCATTTATCAAAGATGTCAGTGAGTGATAGGAAATCGACCTAGCGCCTCGATGAGACATCTAATGGGTAACTAAGGTATTATTGGATGGGAAATAGTCGGTAAAGTTTGCACAGAGACCTTTTTATTCAGGCTTATGATTCTTTTACGAGCCTGAAACTCTTCACAGTCGGGACCCACAGCTTAAAGAAGTCCCTCAACTCCCTCCCGGAAAAACGTTTTCCTTGTATTTTTCCCTCATAATTAGTTAAACAGAAAAAAATTGACTGGCGTCGGTTTAAGAGAAAGAAAAAATTACCGTATCGACGAAGGTTAAATATTTAATCGCTTTCAACAGCTTTATACGTGTGATAGGCCTACAGAGAGTTTTTGAAGCTACCTCTAATAATATTAATAAAATTCATTGTTAAAACCGTTGAGGTGGAGAGTCATAAAATAAAATAAGTTAAAATATACCTTCTTAGGTAAAATCCGTCGTCCTCAAACTTATAAAATATGTAATCTTTATGCATGTAGGCCCTTCAGAACATTCGTTCCATCTTCAGCAGTTCACTCTTCGCTACAGCATCCAGTATGATGGTTGATGCTGCTGGTCCTAATGTGGCTTTGTCGTGAGTCACGACCATCATACTGGATGCTGTGAGCGAAGAGTGAACTGCTGAAGATGGAACGGATGTTCTGAAAGGCCTACAGGCATAAAGATTACATATTTTATAAGTTGAGGACGACGGATTTTATCTAAGAAGGTATATTTTAACTTATTTTATTTTATACCTCTAATAACACACTGTCAGCTTTCTACTCTTCTAAAAGGTGGAATATAAATCGCATGTTTTAAATCGCCAAAGTTATTTTATTAAACAGTCTCCCATTCGTTAATAAAAATGTCGCTGCGATATCAAATTTGCAGCGGAGACCTAAATTAAATTTCCAAAAACTCACAACTCAGAAAGGTTTTCTGTTGGGAATACATTGTGTGTGTTCCAATTTCATGACAAGGAGGCATTGGTGAACTATTTTTAGATTGGGTCAGATACTCTTGCCAAGATATTTTCTTTAATAACCTCATATCATTATCTAGACATTTATTACAAATCACGTCTCCCACTGTGCTATTTATAATCGTACAACAAACTTTAGTGAATGAAAAATTTTGGAGTGAATGAACTATAGGTCTATTGTAGATGAGTTGAGAACAACCACAAACCAGTGGCGGTCGCTCAATGCAATGAAGGGAATGACTCAGTCCCTTAGGTTTTATAAAAACGTTTTTAATTCAACACAATTTATTATATTGCCAGTAGGGCCTATATATTACTGTTTTACTTCATTATCTTTTCACTTTTAACATTATCAATTATTTTAATTACACATTCTCTCCAAATACCTTTCATTAATCAGACATTTTTTTATTAATAATGAAAAAAATACATCAAAATTGTAAACATGTGATTTTCAAAATTAATTGATCTTATATTGTTCTTAGCTATCACACTTATAATTCTCTAGTAAAGCTGCAAAGCAAAGCATGAAAATGCTATGATTGCAGTGAAAGACCTGCCCTCGGGCAGAATTACTATGGATGGATATTGTTCTTAGGAAATGTTTTAGACCGAAGAGAGATGAACGACAGACGAATGGAGAAAACTACATAACAGTGAGCTACATTATCTTTATAGCAAACCAGATATAATAAAAACGGTTAAGTCTCGCATACTACGATGGGTAAGACATGTGGCACGAATGGGGGAATGAAAGATGGTCATGCAAGTTTATTGATGGAAAACCAGAGGGAAAACTGACAGTTGGTAGATCAAGAATGACGTGGAAGAATAACATGAACCTTGATTTGAGTGAAGTAGATTATACAGGGGATGATTGGAAAATATTAGCTCATGATAGGGATGTGTGGAGAGCTTATATCCATGCGGTCATGAACCTACAGGTTTGTTAATGACAATTAGTTTTTAATTTATTCTATATTTGAGACCATGACTGAGTATATTTTATATTGCATAGGCTACATACTTTAGAATGTTCATGCTATTGTACTGCTGAGAACAATCGGTGGCTCTGTAACTTAAACTGAAGGCTACAGGAGAGGATGAGTACCATCAATATTTGTTGCGCATGTCACTGATGTGAAAGAGTCATATGAAAATATGAAACTTCTGTTAGAAAATAAAAAAATCAGTATACAAAACTTAACTGTAATATCTGCGGAGATTTGATCACAGAAGCATTGTTAGATTTGCAACTTGGATACATTAAATTCTGCTGTTTCTTGTGTGAATGAGGCCCAAGGGGATAGTAACAATGGCATAAACATAAAAATCTTATTCCTGGGCTTAAAAACGTATCAAAAACCACATTAGTGAATCACAAAAGAAAAGTGCATTTATCTCCCTACATATAAAACTGGGGCTTATGCTAATTTTGTAAAAGCAATGGATAATAATTCTGCAGTATTTCTTCTTCTTCTTCTTCTTCTTAATCATACTTTGTAGGATTTTCATCCTGTTTTATTTCCAAAATCACTCCTCGGAGGAAGACGAGATAAAACGGGAGCTGGGTGAAGGCAATCGGCCTAGGGAGGAAACCCCGAATAATAAACCCGCCATGAAAACGGGCTAGAAACCCACTTCAAGGTGTACCTTATACATTGCCCGAATCTCAAGGATCAAGCCTTGGATCAAAGACGGAAACAAAATACGACTGCAGCATTTATGTATCTGAATTGCTAATTTCCTAAAATAAGTGATGCAAAATTGAAGGAAGGAATTTTTATAGGCCACAAATAAGACCACTAATATCGGATGATGAACGTTTTGAGGAATTGTTACATCCATCGAAAAAAAAAAAGCATCAAAATCATTAAAAATATCCCTTCTGGCTTCCTTGACAATAAGAAAGTAAAAAATATCTTGTGAAATGATGAGTGATCTTCTGAATTGATACAAGGTAATGGGATGCAACATGACTTTAAAAATTCACTTCTTGGACTCCCACCTAGACTCCTTGCCTGAAAATCTTGGAGCTCTCTCTACAGAAGATATGAACGTCTTCATCAGCAGATTTATAGAATAGAGAAGTGGTAAGAAGGCAAATGGAATCCCAGTTTGCTGGCCAAATACTGCTGGACTATGAAGAGAGACATCCCAAAGGCAAAATATGGCTGAAAATCATCATATACAACTTTTTAGATAAGCCATAATTAGTCTATGTTAATGGTTTAATGTTTCGTAAGTAGTGATTATTTTAAAATTTAAAACACATGCCACAAAAAATCCTGTCTGATGGGAAAAAATCTGAAAACATATTTGAACTGAGTATGGAAATAATAGCTTAGATTTATATATAGTCCTTTAAAAAAGTTTTTTTTTTTTTTGTAGACCAGTTTAATTAATGGCCCGTAGCAAATATATGTGTGACTGAATGGAAATATATTGTTTTTAACGACACTCAACACATTTGAAGCAACGGAGAAAATATGAAAATCGTTCAAATGGTCATTTTTGGGGTTTTTCGAGATGGCTAGGTTGGTGACATCAGTTCAAAGACTTAAACACGGTAATACGTTAAAATCAGATCAAAATAATAAATTCTAAATTTGTTTAATTCGATGTGTGCCCAGTGATGAAATAGTGAAAGAGATATATGAAACCAATATAAGTGAAACATTCTAAAGAAACCAATGAAAATGGCTTTTTATGAATGTCAAACAAGAAGAGAAAAAGGAAACAATTGATAGAAATTTTGGGCTGTGAGATAAAAGTTCATAATTATTTATTTGTAAAACTACCTACAAGAGATGGCATATTAATATATACGAACCCGGACTGACTGATTGAAATATAGTGAATTTAAAAAGTGATCGCAAGTGGGTAATTTGATCAATTAATTTATTTTTATTGAACTGACGAAGTGCTTTCGGGCCACTCTACCATAATAAATATTTCCCCTTATCAAATTACAAACCGTGGGATCACTTTCGATATACGTATATGATACTGATTTGCATTTATTATGCAACCTAATAATAACAGTGGTCAACATGATTTTTTGTGTCATGAGTACAAATAGTTGTACTTAATGCAGTTTTTATCGTGTTTTCAAACATGTATTCGGAATTTCTCCATCACCCGCAGTTTTTTTTATTTCAATTCCAATTAATGGATTTAAATAATTATTTTTAATAAACGTTTTTTCGTCCATTTGTCCATTGTAAAATAAAACGGGGAACACTTTTATCAGGAGATTTCAGCTATGGAAAAGAGATATCAAGGCAAATGGAATCCTAATATGCTGGCCGATTATTGTTGGACCATCAAGAAGGATGCTCCACAGGCGAAATATAGCAGAAAATCGTCATTTCTTACTTTCTAGGTGAGTCCGAATGTTCGAATATTGCGTAGTTACGAATGTAGAACATATTAAAGTATTTGAAATTATAAATTCCTGTCTCACGGAAACCTTGCGTGATGGAGAAAACCTGATATCATATTTGAATTCAGGAGAAAAAATACTATCAGAATCGCATATTTTTCTTTCTGAGACAAAAAAAAGTTCTTTTTTGTTGCTCAGTGTAATTGTAGATGTTTTTCCTATCGTTTATTTTCATTTTGGAGCCATTTAATTGCGTGTATTTTGCTCAACTGTTCTGAAAAAATGTAGATTACTCGTATGATGTTTACTTTTAGAGTCATTTAAACTGTACTGTATTCTGCACAACTGCACTGGTGACAGCTGGAGTTGATGCTGTATATGTTGTGACGTCATTATAAGGGAAGGGGGAGGATACTGTAAATTCACTTCTTATTCGTAAAAATAATGGCTAGATGTTTATATTTGTTTTATTTCCATGGTTCATATAAAAGGCAATGTAAAACATTTTGTTCATTAATGTTAAACCTTCCATGAAACGTGTCAAAAATATATTTATACTAATTATATTTATAGATTGGCAATATTTTGGACTTTCAGTAAAAAAGTTTCGTTTCGTTCATAATAGTGAAATAAAACATTACTGAAAGCTAAAAAGAAATCCACCCTAGTGTGTTTAACTCTGAGAAGACAGTCCCATCAGCAGTCTTACTCGGCGGTAAGGCTGGTTTCCTGCCACGAGGAGGAAACAAAAGCGGCTCTTCAGGGGAAGTGTCACTTCACCTTATTTTTACCAGAATTATTTTTAAACTTTATTTTCCTTATCACGATTGTTGGTTTTAGTACCAAACATATTTCTGTATTATTATACCAGGCGGGACTCATCGTTGTGACAGAGAGCGCCCGCGCCGCGTGCTGTTATTCTGGCCTACGGCCAGCGCTCAAGTACTTTCCACTTTGTTGGACCTCCGGGGGGAGCTTAGCTCGCTGGTCGACTTGACAACCGTTACGTCACCCGCTAAGGTCTAGCATTACAAAATACTCGCAAGTGAAGTAGCGAAACCGAAACCATCCGATTCAAGGCTTTGTGTATGAAATTTTTTCGTATCACGTTATTCGGCTATTGTTGTGGTGTTTTAAATATGAATCCTGTTTAACGATGTATTGAGTGTTTTATTGGAAACACATTTTTCACGTTAGAAAGATGAATATAAAAAGTAAGTTTTAAATTGTAGACAGCCTACTGAATCTCTACAAATATGTAGTACAAAAGAAGTCAAATATTCAGATAAACACTACAATCTTAGATTCAAATGGTCATTGTTTAAGGAATTTCCATGGTATGCTCCTCACCCTGTGGAAAAAAGTTTTTCTTGTCTGAAGCATATAAAAACATACCCGAGGAATGCAATTTCAGAAGAGAAACTCTTCTTTGGGGAATATTAAAATTCAGAAAGAACTTCTATTACAATTAACGAAAACACACCCATTCCATGAAGATATCATCGGGAAGTATGCAGCCTTAAATGACCGAAGTATCGATTTGATCTACAAGAAACCGATGAGTTTAATAGCAATTAAGATAAGCATGTGTACAAATAATTTTTCTTACTAGCTACCTTCAAAGCTTCGAGTCCCTCTGTGAACTAAACAAACTCATTCTTTCCAAAGAAATTTTCGGACAGAAATTCTCATAACAGGCGTTACTCTGTTAGATTAAAAAAAATTGAAGAGATACCACGTCTTGGGGAAAGAACTGGTATGATTTTCGGGAAGCGAAGTGAGCCCCATTACTCATGCGTAACGCTGATGATGATTATTTACGGGTATATTTCTCAAGATCCCAAATATCTGAACATCATTTCATAAAATAGAAAATTGGTGTTGGGCTTTTATATTTTCCCCAAGTAATAATCATCCTTAAACTGGCCAACAAATACAGGACCTTCTGGAGTTCAAGTGGGAACTTATTTTGTATATAACAGACTTGGCACCCACATACTTTCACCTCTTTCATAAAATGAAACAGCTGTTATCATAGGAGGACAGGTGAAGGCCAGCCATCTAAATTTAATGGAGAGAAGGCTACTTATTACAGTATATATAAAATAGCATTGTCATGTTGCATAAATGATTCAATAGTTTCGGCAACTATATAGACAAATTAATGTAAAATTTGAGATACTAGTATATTGGCATTTTTTTTTAATTTTGAGAATCTATCGAATTGGAAAAATGATGTATACTTTTGATATGGTACGATAAATGTCTCAATTATTTTACTGTCTACGGTACAAAAATTATAATAATCTATACTTTCTATATTAGAATTTATTTGAATTTAATAGCCTATCATACACAGAAAAAATATATACAACAAATCCCAGATCTCATGGATCAAATAAAGAGAAATGGTAGTCCAACCTGAGTATTTTGAGTTAGGAAAATATCGTTCCATGTCTATTTTATGCTGTAGAAGTATTAACTGTTATTATTATTATTATTATTATTATTAATTATTATTATTATCATTATTATCGTCATTATGTCACCGCTGTGGTCTCGAGGTAGCGTGCTGCCTTTTCACGCAGCAGGCCCGAGCTCGATTCCCGTCGGAACAGGTTCTTGGGTGAGGTTTTTTCGGGGTTTTTCCTCACCTGTAAGACAAATGTCAAAAAGCTTAGGGCCCAACAGTCCCCGAAAATCATCCGGCCATCACCATCATCCTTCACCTGTGTGGAAAGCAACGGGAAGCTACCACACCTATAATTCCCTAGTAAAGCTGCAAAGCATACATGAAAATGCTATGTTTGCAGTGAAAGATCTTCCCTCGGGCAGAATTACTATGGCTGGATGGATTATCATTATTTATCGTTCAATATCTCGGGAATTTAAAATTGACATTTTAAACTGCTGAATTTTTTAAACTCTCGAACTCATTTCGGAGTACTCTACCGTCTACTGTACATTTACTTGGTACATTAGGTAATTTTTAACTAATGATTAATTAAACTATAAAGTTGGGGATATATAACGGCTGGATGTAGCTGCTACTAATGTTTTGAACACCGTTAAATTATTATGTAATTTCAATAATGAATTTACCAAACAGTTAGAATGCACCTATTATAATCTATAACTCTAAAATTAAGTAATTAAATAAAAAGCCGATAATTCTCTTTAATGTGGAAACTTGGATAGAGAGTATGAGCGAATATGTACCATAGGCCCAAATTACTAGGCTTACTGTAGGCTTCCAGAAGTCCAGATACTCATAGAAAAAAAAACCTTGAGAATACAAAGACAAACTGGCTATTTATACATCGGTAGCATTGCTGTTTACGTATATTTTTTTCTGGTAGCCGAACAATGTTGCATAAACCTAAATGGATAATACATTGACCATTGCGGCATCATTCGTATTGGAGTATGTCGTTCTTGTGTCACTTCATTCATAGCTTATATATATATATATATATATATATATATATATATATATATATCCATCCATAGTAATTCTGCCCAAAGGCAGGTCCTTCACTGCATTCATAGCATTTTCATGCTATGCTTGCAGCTTTACTAGGGAATTGTAGGTGTGGTAGCTTCCCGTTGCTTTCAACGCCGTGAAGGATGATGATGATGATAATGATAAGGACGATGATGATGGCCATATGATTTCGGGGACCGTTTGGGCCTTAAAGTTTTCCTGACATTTGTCTTACAGGCGAGGAAAAACCCCGATAAAAACCTCACCCAGAAAAACTGCCCCGACCAGGGATCGAACCCGGGCCCGCTGCGTGAGAAGGCAGCACGCTACCTCGAGACCACAGCGGTGGACATATACATATAACATGGACCAATTCTGAATTAGTTGAATTAACGGATATTTGAACTTCCGACAGTTACAACTGAAATCTAGAGAAAGGGGTACAATGTTACCGCTCATGAGTTACTACAGCGGTAGTGGTAGGAATATCAGCGCGCCAGAATTTGTATTTCAAACAGGGTAATATATCGCATGAATAATGAAAAAGGTATAATTACAACAGAAATACTCAGTAATTAATTGGAAACTACTTAGTTACTTACTCACTGGGACTATCGAACCCGTAGGTTCATAGCCGCGCGGACATAAGCTCTCTGTACATCCTTATCCTGAGCTAATGCTTTTCAATTATTTCCTGAATAATCTACTTCCTTCAAATCACAGTTAATGTTATTCTCCCACCTCATTAATTGGATACTAATACTTAAGAATAGAAATAAAAACCAAACAAAATCACGTGGTTATATTTTGGAGAACTTCCAACTTTTCAAATTACTTTGCGAGAATGTTACAGTTTGTGGGTGAGAGAGGGCGCTATCACACATACCGGTAAAACCGAAGCCAGTGGCGGCCAAATGTCTCCATCCAACGTTTATTAGAGCCTATAATAATCTATTTTTAGTTGTTCAATTTGTATTTTTATTGGAGATCTTCTTCGAAAATGTACACTTTATTCCACCCATTTGTTTTTCGATTTTATGTTTTAAAAACGATCAGCTGTTTTATCCCATACGCAGGGTTTACATTCCAGAAGTTCTGTCAACGCCATGATATTGTACTTTCACTATTTACTTATTTTCGCAATGACTGAAATGCAGGAAACCAATGAAAGACGTATCGTGATGAAAAAACTGCAATACTGATGTGTAAATAAACCACACACACATCTCCAGCATCCAAATTGTCTAATTCAATACTAACTGCATTATAGTACAGCCACTGAGACGTTTAGATTATATATGAGGAGTAAAGGGAGAAATCCGCCCTCTACTGCCAATAAGGAAGTAGTTAACGTGGGAGTGAATGTCTGCCACAACCAATCACTGCTCTTGACGCCGCTAGTAAGGTTTGAAAATGCTGCGATGTTGTCGGCTGAATAGCGAGTTTAATAGCGATAAATGAGAACTCGTATTTTTGTTTCATTTTCAATTTCGCATAATAAAATGAGCATTTATTTCTAAGATTCATAATATTTACGTTCTGGATAAACAGAAAGTGCGCTGATTTGATATTCCGCGGGTACATAAAGCGGCCCCTCCCACTGAATATCCATATCGGCAACACTGTCAGAGCCAGCTCTCGGCAGCTGGACTATAGATAGTGTCGGCTGCCAGACCGGTTAAATTTGCCGGACCGGGCTGTGTATGAAAGCTCTCATTTGATTTCATTGCTAGGGTGCCGTCATTGCCACCATCTCAGGTTTGGCTGGTGTATGTGAAAGCGCCTTAGGGATGAGCACGCAGTGATTGGTTGTTGAATGGGTTGCTGTGACAACACAGACCCACAATTCTTAATGTTGAATTGTCAGAAGTCCAAAGATCCGTTCCATATACAGGTGATAAATAATCACACAAACCACCTGTCTAAACGTCCCCTTATGTATAAGTCTCGAAGATCACCCCTCCACATTAGTATATGAAATGGCAAAGGAAACCTTCTTAGAAGACCTAAGGCTTCAACTTCAACTGCCAGCCAAGACAGCCTGGAAATCAGCAGTCCAAAAAAGGAAAGAAAAAAGAGCGGAAATACAAGAGGACTTCTATGCATCAGATGTCTTTCTGAATCGAGACTGGACCAGAGCAAACTATGACCTCCGACATGTGATAACTAGGCTCAGAATCAATGGTTTTCATCACAAGATATGCACCATCAAGCTATTCCATGATCCAACCAGTGAACTGTGCGGCAAAGAGTGTGGAAAATGCCACATCCAATGATGCAAAGAAAGGACCAAATCAATAACAGCCTACAGCAAAGAAACTTAACATGTACAATGTATATGACACTATGCACATTCGTGCGCTTTTCTTTATTATTATTTATAAGTCTACAGTGATGCCAGATACAATACATTTTAATGTGTCTGAATATACATGAGTGCATGCAATTGATTTATCTTTTCCCGGAAATAAAATAATGTCGAAATCGACAAAAGGAACAATGAAATAGAAAATTTTGATGATGAAATGAAGAAAGAGGAATATGAGAAAGAATCCTAGTTATTATTATTCGACATTTATTTGTTCGGAGAATTTATGCGAGGAATGTATTTGGCTTGTTTTGACTAGAGTAGTTCAACAGGCAATAAAACTTGCAAATAGAAAACTGTTCACAGGTGCCAAGCATAAATAAACAACACAAAACATTTGTTGTTGATTAATGACAGTTCATACTTGTTTTTCTAATGTCGAGAAACAGCTCTTCCACAATACAACAGTAAAATACAGAATATGCTCCATTTCAAAATCCAATTGGGCAAAATTATACATCACAGATTTTATAAGATTTATAAATAGAATATACATTGATACATTGCACGGCGCATAGAATACATTTCAGCAAACATATATATATATATATATATATATATATATAATATACCGAATCTGTAATATTTACGCTATATAGTTATAAAATACACACCTGTGTGTGTATATATATATATATATATATATATATATATATTCATACGACATGTATGGGGATATGGGTGCTCTCTAACGTGAGTTTCGTAACACGCTAATTTTAGTTACGCTTATTTACCTACAGATGTCAACGAGTGGCATATTGTTAGCATATCGCCCCAAAGAGACATCTAGTGGCCAACTAAGATATTACTTGGATGGATGAAGGTCGGTTAAATTTTGCACAGAGGCATTTTTATTCAGGCTTGATGTTCTTTTACGAGCCTGAAAATCTTCAGACTCATGACCCACAATTTAAATTCTCTACCGGAGGACTTGTTCCTTGGATTTTTTTCATCCTAAAAATCTATCGACCCCGGCCGGGTTTGAATTCGCAACTCTCGGGACCAGGGGTAAGGAACATAACCACTAGACCACCACGGCCCTCTCAAATAACTAACTAAATAAATATATATTTACGCGTATATAAATAAGTTCTGGTGTAACTGGGAAAAGCCAAGACTGATTGAAGTGGTTACTGTCACTGGCTAGCAAGCGAGAGATTCAATCAATTTGTTTGACGTAATCCCTCAATTTCATATATGGATGTAGTAATCTTCTTCTTCCTTTCCAGGATTAGGTCAATGCGACCTGTTCCGGTCTCAAGTCCATCGTTTCCTTGGCCGTCCCAAATATATTTTTCCATGTGGTTTGTAGGTGTTGATCATTTTGGGTAATCTTGTATTGTCCATTCTGTATACGAGTAGTCATAATGTAGTAATAATGACTATTTAACTCATGCCCCAAATGGGAGTCAATGATCAATCACGTTTCAATGAATTTTGTTTTACAACCAATGACAGTCGGTGTATCAACTAGCTCTTTATCGAATTATCTTTACCAGTTCCTGCTTTTGTGATAAAAAAGCTCCTCCTTTTTTAATATTCTGAATAGGTCAGAGTATTATTTTGCAGTGACTGACTCTTAAACAAATACATTGAATATAGCAAATAACGAACATATTCCTTCGAACTACACATTTGATAATTGAGTTTCCCAGTGGAATAAAGGCACATGCCACAAGAAAACTATTTTACAGAAACAAGGAATTTCTGAAAGTTGTTTATCTGTGGAATATGGACACTATGTTTTAATTTTTTAACCAGAATCTTGAAGTAGATGATGTATTGAATATCGTATTAAATATTAGTTGAAATATTCCTAGTATTAAGAATTTTTAAGTAATAGGACAAGTAATTTGTGCAAATTAAGTAGTGGCATATGCCCCACATAATGCCTCTTCCATCTTCAGTGGGTGTATGGACACAAATTTCTGATGTTGATTGACTTTCTTCTTCATCATCAGAAACTTTCCTAACACATTCTTCACTTTTCCGAACAGTTCTTAAACATTTTATTGATATTCCGTGGACTGCTAGAAATGCACTTCTACAGACTTCAAGTTCGCTAGTATTACACGAGCATAGTACCTGAATGAAACCTTCCTTTGACTTATGTTTCATCTTTTCTCTTTTTTGCATAACCTCTCTTACCTTCATTAATCATTAGTGGAGTGAAATCACATGATATTAGTTTGCAACACGTGTTCCACTATTTACAAACTCCTTTGTTGGCACAATCTTCTTATTGTTATACACTATTTCTCAGACTTTTCTTTCATTATCCTCCCACTTATTTTCATGATGATTCCTTCTTTTACTATTAACTTGCCTTTTTTTCTTCAGAAAACGCATTAAACTTCATCATCTATGTAAGACATATTGAAAATGTTGTAGATAATTTGAGAACTGCCACTGCCCTCTGGATATAATATTATAGATCCAGAGGGCAGTGGAACTATATTCTGATTGGTTAGTTTCATTTCTGCCAACCTATCAGGAACATTGACTGTAACCACTTGAGATAAAAGAGAAAGAATGTGGCATGTGCCTTTTTTCCACTAGCTATTTCTATAATTCAGAATCTTCAAGTTTTATTATGCTCCTTGTTAAAGAATAGACACATACCACCGTGCAAATAGTTATTGGAATTGATGCAAGATAGCAGGATCTACTTAACCATAACAAAAACTCACAATCGGCAGATTTGTGGAATGTGCCTCTTTTCCACTGAGCAACTCAATTGTGTGTTCAATAATTGTGTTTTCAAATAATTATTTTACTGAGTTGTTTACTAAAAAATAATTAATAACCTATAATGTTGGTTATAATATACAGTTTTATATGTTTCATTTTTTCTCCACTAGGGTGTAATCATACAATATTGTGATCTTATTTGACAATAAATAATATGATCAAGTTGTAGTAGATAAACAAATTAACCATAACCACACATTTCTGATTTGTTTTCAAATATCGCCGTTTACATTAAATATATACATATTTAAAATACCGGTAACTATATTTAAATAACGATTTTGAGTAAACAGCTTAATTTTATTCGTTAAATAGTCCTAACAAATGCCACTCTTGATATCAAAATTATCATAAGTAATGCCACGAGTGATTTCCAAATTATCGATAAATTCACGACTCACGAAGTGAGGAGTGAATTTATCTAGAGAATTTGGAAATCAAGAGTGGCATTTGTTAGGACTATTTAACGAATAAAATTAAGCTGTTTACTCACAAATCATTATTTAACTATAGTTATTTTAAAATATTTATATATTTAATGTAAACGGCGATGTTTACAAATGAGAAACGATAGGTACGCTTCTACTGCTTCTTTTGTTTATCACTGCAACCAGATCATACTATTTATTGCCAAAGGAACGCAATATTGTAAGGAGGAGCTTTCTTTAATATGGTAATCATAACACTGATAAATAGTTGGTGAAACACGACTCTGATTGGTTGTAAAACAGAAATCATTGAAACGTGATTGGTCATTGACTCCCATTTGGGGCATGAGTTAAATAGTCTAGATAAATTCACACGTCACTTCGTGACTAGTGAAATTATCGATGATTTGAAAATCACTCGTGAAATGACTTATGATAATTACTCTTTATCTAATGAAAGAAATGCTTCATGAGACTTGGAAACATAATGATGAAAAATGGCGAACTTTTAGCTTTCGTTGCTTGAAGTTTGGGGATTACTCTTACAAGATAATCTTAGATTTTCAGTCGTCTATCATCTTAAAACTTTGCATATGTTGATGCTATATTAATATAATGCTAAATACAAAAATGTCCGTCAAAAACAGACTGAAAAACGCTGAAAACTCTGGTCATAATATAAAGCTCGTGTATAGTTCATAGTTAGGACACCTCTTCAATCTTATTGTACGCCTCTCGTCCGTGCAATACTTTCGGAAGTTGTGTTTTGTACATATATTTACATTTCTGATAAAGAGCTTTACAGAATGTCTATAAATAAATACAGATATGGGCTAATCTTGGTAAGAGTTTTTAAACTACAAGATTTTCACAATAGTTTGACATTTAATTTCGGAATGTTACGGTATGTATTAGATGGCCATTTATTGTGTTTATTCGTTTAATATAGTCTCTATGGATGCAAAATTTCAAGGCGATCGACAACTGAAAATGTGTAAGATCCTCTTGTGATAAAAAACACATCGGCACAGTCCAGCCATGCTAACATCCATGGATCCTATATTGATGTAAGTTACTATTAGGACATAAAGTAAATACTATGTCTCAGATTAGTGCATGCATAAGAAATTTCCATAGTCCGAAATGGGGGCATCGACTACAGTAGCTATGATGTATATAGAAAACATTTAGCAATTAAAATATTCCATTTCACTAATAACATGAGAAGCTGCCTCTAGAATTGAGTTCAACCACAGAACAACTATGATGTTGATTGGAGCCTTACTACTTACCGATAGGAAGCTTGGCTCATCAATAATACAGTTTCCGATGTCAGTGGGTGTTCAATACTCGAATATGCTATATTAAGATTGACGCTAACATTTCCGTCATATATCTGATCTACATCTATGGACGACCTAGCTCCGTCATTCGTGACTACAGACGAAGGAACTCGTTTGATTCGTGCAGAAACCGACCAAGAAGTAGTCCATTTCATGGGAAGGTGACAGATGTAGACCTAAAGCTGCAATTGCATTTAAATACACCTTTCATAACTTAAAGGCTTCACAAACGTGGAAATTATACTGACAGTGTCAACTGCCATTCCCGCGAACCCACACAAATAAACAAATTAAAATTCGAACTTTAATTAGATAGAGTTATTAGATTATCTCTTTCTTTATCTTAGATTAGCCTCTCCATTTATAGGTACTTTACGTGTCCCTTACAGGAACAGCACCTGTAGGGATAGGATTTAAAACTCTAGATCACACACTTACTTTCTTGGCCACTCAAGAACATGGAGGGCCTCCTCGGATGAGTAATTAGCTGAATGTCGGGGCCACCTCCGAGATAACACCAATATTTAAGGCAAGACACTCCATACATTACTAAACAAGGATAATATTACAGGATGATTATGATGTTAAATAATTTTCGGGAATCATTTGGCCTTAAAGTTTTCTGACATTTGTCACAGGATAGGAAAACCCTTAAAGAAAAACCTTTACCCAGAAAACTTGTCCTGACCGGGGATCGAACCCGGGTCCTCTGCGTACCCCAAGACCACGACGGTGGGATTAGTTATTGGACTATAATACATATAGGCCTACTGTTGTTCAGAACTTAGAGGAACAGAATATAGAAACATAAACAGTAATATTACTCGGTAATTGAACATGTAAAAAAAACTGGAACATACACCAAGTCATTTACGAGTTTATTTTGTGTTTGGTATAAGTAGACATACTTGCATTATGTTGTAAAACCACCGAGAATACGTCTTTAGATCCATGTTCGGGTATGGTCCCAGCAAAAGTAGATGATGGATTTATCGAGTGGTAAACATTCGATAACCCAGTTTTCTTCGGAAGATAAGTTAAAATCCATTAGTTCCTACAAGATACACGTGGCGCGTTAAAAATAATATTTTGCTATGAAAAGCCATATCCCTGTCGAAAAGTCTCAATAGTTCACACTCAGCATCTTAGCTCAATTGAACGATGTTGAATCCAAGAACACTTCAACTTTAATTCCAACATTTCTAAAACAAATTTGGAACTTTCCAATTCAAGAAGATACTCAATTACGCACATGAGCCTGAGTATAACATATAAATTTAAAAGAAAAAATAATATAATCAGAAATGGAACACGAAATTTCTGAGATACTATTAAATCAATCAGACATCAAGTACACATATTTAAAACAAATTAAATGCCAATGTGGACATTGGTAATAAAATAAACGAGATATCAAGTTGTATATAATATCTACATGTATTTGAAGCTGGAAATAATCTAGGCCTATTATAAAGAAACCTACTTTGTACTTTAAATAAACTTTATTTTGACGTTTGTAAATTTATTACAATTTTATTTCGCCTTTATTGCATTCTTCAACACTGATATGGCTGCTGCATGTTTTATTAATTAATTTCACTGAATAATATTTACAGTTAAACATAGTTTTAATCGAAATAATGGCAATGCATGAGTTATGAATAAACCTAGAGTAGGGTTCGCGATATTCCTAACTCCGTGATAAAAATTAAATTTGTTGTCGTTGAATTAAATGCTTTTTGAAAAGCAGTTACTGGGTTACTCCAGACATAGCATAATCTTTCTTATTTCTTTTTTATTGCTTTGCCCGCCTTTTGAAAACCAATGCAAAGCCTCAAAAGCCATCACGATGTTGAAAGTGGTTGAAGAAGTAATTTTGCTCTCTCTCATGACTATCCTCGAAAAAAATGTTCTATATTTTGAGCGTTTGTTTAATATATCAACTGAATCAACTTATACACGAGTCTTAACAATATAAAAGGATAAAAACAATGGTATAGCAGCTTTAGAATTTACTATTTTTAAACGTTTTCTATGATATGGCTCTCTCTCTCATATTTAACCGTGTGAATGTAGACATAAGAAGAAAATTCTTAAGAATATTAATAAGCTTTCATATTAGTTACATTACAAAGAATTCACTTATAATAAAATTACATATTTTACTCAGTAGCAGGACTATAATAATTAATTAATTAAATAAAAATAAAACGTAGTTTTATTTGATTTTCATATTTATTATATAATTCAGTGACAGCTGTTTCGGTACACTGTACCTTCTTCAGACATGTTAACAAATTATGAATTGTGTTCCAACTGATCTAAGCAACAATACAACAATATTTATTTAAATGTTTTAATTTAACAAAGGGGATTCATTCAAATCAAGTTGAGAATTTAACAGTTTTTACTACTTTTAAACTTATTAATTTCTACAGCCTCAACTTGATTTGAATGAATCCCCTTTGTTAAATTAAAAAATTTAAATAAATATAGTTGTATTGTTGCTTAGATCAGTTGGAACACAATTCATAATTTGTTAACATGTCTGAAGAAGGTACAGTGTACCGAAACAGCTGTCACTGAATTATATAATAAATATGAAAATCAAATAAAACTACGTTTTATTTTTATTTAATTAATAAATATGGATTTTCATCAAGTAAACACCAACTCAATTGATTATAATAATTAAGCCTATAGCGGCTAAGTATGCATTTATTTGAAACCAATTTCCTAAAATAGTTTCTTCATTGTTCGTTAAATTACTGATTTTTTTTTCTGTATTTTCAATTTTCGTTGTTACTCTAAATCATTATTATTATTGTTTCAAGCTTACGTTTATAGAGGACAATATTTTTGCTAGAAAGTAAGACCAGTATATTTGTTTGCAAATATTTTATCACCACGTGTATTCTTTATATTATTATTTAATGTTAAGTTTATTTTTAGAAGGAAAATAGGCCTAAATATTAAATGTCGTTTGATATCACTTATAAAATGTTTGTATTTGCCCTCATATAGCTTCTAATATTGAATATCAACTTTAATAAACGGCGAATTAAGTTTTATTTTTTATTTATAAGTTTCTGTTTTAATATCACGGTATTATGATATCGATATATTGGATTTGCGAGTCATATCACGTATTTAGGAATCCTTGTCTTGGAAAAAAGAATGAGATATTGGGGACAACATCGGTTTAGAGTGAATTTGATAAATAATCTCATGGAAGGTTCAAACTCTATTCCTGTACTCATATTTTGTCACCATTATCTAAAATGTTATATTTGCAGAAAAAAAGTAAAAAAAAACTATCACGGAATTAGGCAATATATTAAGCAGAAAGTTAAAAAAGGGAAAGATAGAACGAAAACGAGTATGAACATTAAATAATAATTGCAATGAATAACATTACTTACCTATAAAATATATTTACTGCTGAACTGTGTGAACTGATGAAATTATTGATGTTTCCACGTTTATCTGAATAGCAATAGATAACAGCAGATAACCCGATAATGAAACACTGCAATAAGTCAACTTTTCCTTTTACGTAGTAGTAGTATTCTTTATATAACTATGCTTTTAACAACACATATGTCGTTAACGTTACAGTTCAAAACAGAATATGGCAAGGCAAAAATGTTTGCTCAAAAGCATCTTATTTCAGACTTCAGGTGCTTTTATGTGTCATTAATCTACAACATGGGTCCCATGACTAGATTTTCATACACGATTTTCAAATCCTGAAAAAAAAAAACTTGACTCATGCCCAGATTCGTACCCACGAACTTCGGAATCAGGAATCTTTGGTTATTAGAAGTAAAGGCAATCTTAATAACAGGCCAGGTAGACACATGGGGGCGTGGACACACTATCCTTATTCAACGACAAGATAAAGAGGCAATATGGTTATCTCTTTGCTCCGACCGAATTTTGCCCCAAAAAGCTCCTCGTATTCATTTTACAGGAAGCTGGAAAGGTCTCAGGACCAGTCTGGATAATATTGAGCGATGAAGGATCTCCACTCCTTGTTTCCCGGGATCGAACATGGACCATCCTAACCGCAGTCTTCATCGCCTGAGTTATATATATATATATATATATATATATATACATGTTGGAAATAAAACCTATAAGTATGTACTCATGTGACCATAATAGTCGGCGACAAAGTCAGGCTGTCCAATAGGCCGAGTTACTCTAGTCACTCTCCGACTGGGAATACTGAATTAAGGGAATTTAATATAACACAGTGTAACACGTACTGGTAGAGAGATGATTTAACACAGAAAAACTCAAAAGCACAACTGACTCCCATTACTACAAATCTGCGCAGAACGGGAAAGTGGTCTGCGGCGTAGGTTCATTTCCAAGTAGTAAATCTATACCTGGCCCAGTACGTATTACATTATTATAAAATACACGGTAAACATTTAACCTTAAGCAATCATAATTCAAGAAATGGGTCTATCTTTACAAGATAAACTTGTCATGCAGGTTTTCGGAGGGCATTTAGCAATAAAAGTAATACAGTTGTATAATCTTTATTTTTAAATTATTTATTAACAAGAACTGATTAATTAAATAAATATATAAGAGGTATATAATATTAACAACAGTGAGAATATTAAGCGAATACATAAACATATAATATTTACATATTATTAATGCTGTATTTACAATGCATCCGCTACCAAGAAATGTTAATAGGTAAATATCAAGAAAAAACAAAGGAAAGTAAATGAGTACATTATATTTGTAAGTTGTTTTACTTTTAATATTTAATTATAGAGTGGAAACAAACTTCAGATGTTTCATGAATATTGGCTGGAAGTTTTTATTGAAGATATTTTATATCAGTTACCTTTTAAATTCATATTTACATGTCAAACATTAAATACATTTGCCAATTTGCAGAAATAATATATAACGAAGCTAAAAAAATTAATGCAAATCCCCCTCTTCTATACTCTACATTAAAACTAGATACCAACTCCGACTCCCCCTCAGCAAAATCAAAGGGAGTTCGATTAGTTTCAGCTAAACAAGAGGTAAACCACACAATGAAACTACAATGTAATTTTCTTCTTTTAACGATTTTTTCTTCAACGAATCGTCCAAAGGATATTCACAATATGTATTAAGAATATAACATGCAACATCCATACATAGCATAACTGTAAACTAGTATTTTTGTCCACAGCTGTTATGATTCGCGATCCTAATTACGAAGATATAGGATCCGGGTTCGATCACGAGCCTTGGACATGTTGATTTTTTTCATTAAAGGGAATTATTTACATTCTATCAGATCAGAGTCTGGAGTAAAATATAGTGAAAAAAGTAAATGAGATAGGGAGAGATAGGGAAACAGAAAAACAACAATAAATAAATAAATATTGGTATCGATACATATCGCGAACCACAGCCCTGAAAGTTAGTTAATAACAAAAAATCCGTCGCGCAGGAACTGCGTAAACTAAGCGAATTCCTCAGCAAGTCGAAGTTATGGTTCGATTTTGCTGGTTTACGGGATATACCTTTATTTTGTTACATTGGAGAAATTCAATTTCCTAAGCTAACTGCAGAGAAAACAAATCTTCATAACAGGAAGTTCTTACCTTTTGAATGTTGCTGAATAATTTGACACAAATTTAAATAATCTCTACTGATTAACTTTTCTATTACATTATTAACAATATTAAATAAATTAAACTAATGTATCTTACAGGATACAATACCAATTCAAGGGTTAATTTAAATTCTAATATATAATGACGTCTTGGGACGAATCAAACATGGCGATTGCTACAGCTGTTTTCAAATTTCTGGTTTCAGGTAAACCCACACTTCTATGGACGGATTTCGTTAATTTTTTTATACCTTCCTCATTTTATTCTAACAGTATATACTAAGTTTCGTTGCAAAAACTCGAAATTTTTGACTGGTAAAACCTGTTTTTAAAATTTAATTTCTGATAAACTCCTATGTTCATGGTCCGATATTGCTAGTTAACTCGATCTTACCTTTTTTTTAATTGATTGCTATATGCCAAGTTTAGTCCTGACAAAAACAAAAATTGCGCTCGCTAGAGCGTTAACATATATATATATATATATATATATATATATATAATAAATATATATATATATTATTATAATGTTTGTTCTGGATTCGTAAGTGGTAGCGTAAGTGGTAGCGCACTGAGATATCAACTCAGAGGTCCGGGTTCAAATCCCGACCAGGCATTTATTTTTCTTATCATATATATAGGCCTATATATAATTTGGTCATGTTTGTTTTCGGTGTCTACTAGATAGGATTGGTGTAAGTGAAAAAATAAATATTGTCATGAAAACATCCTCAACAGCTTCATTGCTTCAGAATTCGCTAAAAAAACATCTAAATTAAAAATCCATCCATAGTAATTCTGCCCGAAGGCAGGTCTTTCACTGCAATCATAGCATTTTCATGCTATGCTTTGCAGCTTTACTAGGGAATTATAGGTGTGATAGCTTCCCGTTGCTTTCCACACCGGTGAAGGATGATGATGATAAGATGAATATGAATGATGATGATTGCGATTGCCATATGATTTCGGGGATCGTTTGGGCCTTAACGTTTTCCTGACATTTGTCTTACAGGTGAGGAAAAACCCCGATAAAATCCTCACCCAGAAAAACTGTCCCGAGCGGGGATCGAACCCGGGCCCGCTGCGTGACAAGGCAGTACTAAATTAAAAAGAGCCTTACGAAAGTCACTCAAAAAGCATTGCACATATTCTTTTAAACAAAAACCTATTTTTGTTCCACACATTTCTTACTTTTACAATATATTGATGCATCCTTGGGTAACAAAATACAACTTTTCCACATGATCTCATCTTTCAACTGCCTTACGTCCCTTTGGAATTATTACATAATAGATATATGAAACAGCACGTCTGAACCATTGTTTATCAGCCTTCACGAGGGAGACACAAACTTCAAACCTCCTCCTGCTATGATATTCCTTCAGTTTACCGAAAAGATGATAATCATATCTTGACAATTAGAGCTGTAAGGTGGGCTGTCCATCCAACTTTTCTGACCTCTTCCTAATAATTATGTGGCTAAGCGTTGTCTTACAAAGCATTTACTGATGTGGTGTAACGCAGTCGAAGTGACAATTCTTTCACTGTTACACGTCTGTTACAGTCCAGCCGCCGAGTCTCCGTCCCTGACGTTTAAGTTGTGCGAGGGGTAAAGGGAGAAACTCGTCATCTTAATGCCAATAATGAAATAGTTGAAGTGAGATTGGACGTCTGCCACAACCAATCACTTCTCTTGACGCCGCTAGTATAGTTTGAAATTGCTGCGATGTTGTCGACTGTATATCTAATAACCGCAATTATTTGATATTCCACGCGGTACATAAAGTGGCCCCTCCCACTGAATATCCATATCGGCAACATTGTCGTGAAAACGTCAGGGCCGCAGACTCAGCGGCTGGATAGGTTATTAATGATCTGCACAATGTTAGAAGTTCGTGCAATATGCGGACTATCCCGAATATTTATGACTATTTAACTCATGCCCCAAATGGGAGTCAATGACCAATCACGTTTCAATGATTTCTGTATTACAACCAATCAGAGACGTGTTTCACGAAATAATTATCAACGTTAGGATTATCATATATTAAGCAAAGCTCCTCCTTTTTAATATTCTGAACAGGTCTGACCGTTATTTTGCAGTGACTGAGCCTATAACAAATACGGCTACCAGATTGTATATAATAGTGCTTACATGTCAACATTTGTAGCAATTGATTATACCACCAAAAAAAGAAACCACTGTTTGCACTTTCTTAAATGTATACGACATCAAAAATGAATTAATATACAGATTGATGTGTTTCATTTTTCTCCACTAGAGAGCATTCTTACAATATTGCGTTCCTTTGGCAATAAATAGTATGATCTGGTTGCAGTGATAAACAAAAGAAGCAGTAGAAGCGTAGGCTACCTATCGTTTCTCATTAGTTTTCAAACATCACCGTTTACTTTAAATATAAAAATATTTTTAAATAACTGTAGTTAAATAATGATTTGTGAGTAAACAGCTTTATTTTATTCGTTAAATAGTCCTAACAAATGCCACTCTTGATTTCCAAATTCTCTAGATAAATTCACTCCTCACTTCGTGAGTCGTGAATTTATCGATAATTTGGAAATCACTCGTGGCATTACTTATGATAATCTGGTTGGCCACCGAATAATTGCACAGTGATCGACAGAGTCATCTCCATACACTACTTCAGTATCTTCTGAATGTCACTGTCTGGTTATCACAACACAGGAATTATTTTTATACTTCTTCCGAGCTAAGTTCCAGTTGTAGTGTAAGCAAATCAGATGTATGATTGCGTTTTCATTTGTCGAATAATGGTTTTGCCTTTAAGCGTGTAAGAAAATAAACACTCGAAATAAAGGAAATAAAAGTAATAAAATATATACTATCTAGCACATGTCTATATGTTATATGGGATAATCTTAAAATATATAATCACAATTTTAATAAATTAAATAAGCATTGTTATAATCTTTCGCATGCGCAATGTAGAATACGTTGGGATTTAAATTGTTTCCAACTGGCCGCTTTCTGTAGTTTTTCTTAAAACAATGGAAAAGAAGTCATTATAAAAGCGGAGAGAAACATATTTTGAATGTTTTCAAACAATTTAGTGAAAAATATCCACATTTGCTATTGAGAATGCGGTGGATATAACAGCAGAATTTACAGGTGAGTCAGCATGGGGTATATATTCTGCTCATAATGGATTGCAAAAAAAATCGACATCGTGCAAAAAGCGCAAATATCTGATTAGGTTGACCCTTAATAATGTTTTGTCATAAATGAATAAGAGATGGAGGAAGTTCCTAATTGGGTACCATCTTACCCTTTGTATTCAGTCTTATTTCCCGTAAAATGCAATATAACCTAAGAACAATATTTCTAAGGTGGCAGTTCCGTATATAATTCAGTCATATGGCAGGTAAAAGTAGTACCACGGTTCCCTCAATAGACCAATATCTTATGCAAGTTTGTTTACAGTACAATTGGAACTTAGTTCGGAATAGTATAGCACGTTGCTCTGATGAACATTAAGAACAGCATCTATCTTGAAGAAGTGCTTCGACAGCGCTTGCACCATTTGATGGAAACAGGTTGAATTAACTTTTAATACAAGCGGTAAGAATGTTTCTATAAACTTCATAAATAGCAAAGGCGTAAAACAAAATTTGAATAAAAAATATATGTAGATAGAACACAAGTCATTATTCTTCCTAAAGTAATAGGCCCTACAGGATAGATAAGAAATCCGTAGATACTCCGGAATTTACCTCATGTATTTTATATGGGATGTGGAGCCGAAACCGAAAATTTGATATTAGAAGATGAAAAGCGGTATATTAGAGGATGTGAAGAATTTGAGTATCTGGGAGTAAAATTAGATAAAGAGGATAAACAAGAAAGTGATATTAAGAACAGAATAAATAAAGGTAGAGCAATAACAGCAATGATGAATGGAGTCTTATGGAACAGACATATAACCAGGAAAAATAAGTTACAAATATATAATTCAATAGTGAGAAGTACTGTCACATATGGAGCTGAAGTTTGGAAATTCAACAAAAACTTAGAACAAAAACTTATGTCGATGGAAATGGATTTCTTGAGGAGAGCAGCAAGATGTTCAAAATTAGACAAAATAAGAAATACTGTCATAAGAGAAAAAATGAATATTGGTTATTCAATAGTAGATTATATACAGTATAAAATTAAATTGGTATGGGCACGTACGACGAATGCAAGAAGAAAGATTACCCAGGAAAACATTGGAATGGTGTCCACCTGGAAGAAGGAGAGAGGAAGACCTCGAAACCCGTGGATGCAGGAAATAACTGGAATGAGAGCAAGGGGACTGGAGGACATGGATTGGATGGAGAGAGACGAGTGGAGAAGAAAAATAAAACTTTAGGTACAGAAAGATGTGTAAACATTAAAATTCTGTATATAAATAAACATTATACTGGGGATGATTGGGACACATTAGCTGGGATACATTAGCTCAGGATACGAATGTACTTAATTAGTTACTAGAATTCATAACCCAGCTAGATCGTGATGCCTGTCAAGCCATTCTATACACTTATTTCTGGATTCTTCCATAATGTTCCAATGAACCACCGGTTGAGTCGCTAGCCAACTAGTGTCATCAGAACGATCCTCTTTGTATCCTGGCCGTGAGAGAACTAGATTGTCATATGCAGACATCATCCTCCACATACCAGAACTGGTATCATAATATTCCTCATCTTCAAACAAAGATTTTTTAGCTATTGCAACTGCTGATTTGGACGCTTTTCTAGATCTCGGCTTCTCAGGTTTTCCGTCTTCTTCTTCTTCACTCTCATCGTAACTGTCAGAATCCTCGTCCACTTCTTCTCCTTCTGTTTTCTTATGATAATCTTCTATGTTCCTTTTCAAATTTTCCAAAGCACTGGCGAGCAAGGCGGACGGAGGAGGCGGTGGTTCAGAACGTTTAACTTGGACTCTCTTCTGCGCTTCCTCCATGATGGATTCTAGATTTTCAGCCGTCATGGTCGTTGCAGATGACAAATCATCTGGACTGAGGCTCGAGTCTGTAAAAATATGTACAAAATAAGATAAATAGTATTTCACGTGTCTAAAGATTCCTCGCCATTAAAAGCAATTATAATTATAAAACATAAGGAGAGAAATAAAAGTTCTTGTCGGCAGGGGTGGGCTAGTGGTTATGTACCTTGTCTCTAGTTCTGAGGGACGCGGGTTCAAACACGCCCATGATCAGTGCATTTTTAGGATGGAAAAATCCAAGGAACTAGTCCTCCGGGAGGGACTTTAATCCGTGGGGTCTGAGTCTGAAGGTTTTGAGACTCGTAAAAGAACCACGAGTCTGAATAAAAAGGCCTCTATGCAAAATTTAACGACCATTTCCCATCCAGAAATGCTTTACTTACCCACTAGATGTCTCATTGAGGCGCTAGATCGACATTCCCTATCACTCGCTGACATCTATGGGTATATAAGCGTAACTAAATTAACTTTATCGAGTTCCCGTTAGGAGGCGCTCTAATCCCTTTCACAGGGAAGAAAAAGGGCTTAAGAATAATAAAAGCTCTATAATTAATTTTCTTGGCTTAATGATCGTGTTCATGATATAAAAACGATGTTCTTTATTCGTTGCGCCATACCGAGGTTCTGAAGAGCTTCAATTATTTTGGGAAATACAGCATAATGTTGAATAGAAATACTGTGTTGCGCAAAGTTTGTAAATCGTGATATCAATAACATTCTGATGGGTAACTTTGAAAGTTTATCACAACATTATCATGCGAGGTTGAAAACTGCAGTTCGCAGAATTGTGTTTATGAGGAACACGACTTACAGTAAACGTAACTGTCGAAATGCTACAGTGATAAGCTCTAAGAATATTGTTTATCATAAAATAACCAACTTTACACTAATCAATTCTTGATATTATATTTCCGGGAAAAAAAATGGGGAATTCCAAGGTTCAAGCGATAGTATGCATGTCCCAAGGAAATATCAACCAATACAAAAATAACCTTTCAAAATATCGTACTATTTCTGACGATATCAGAATTAGCTCTGATATTGATTTGAAGGATGATTCAATATTAATAGCATGATGTAATGGACGAACAAACATTTTCTTAATTTAAGGGATTACGATTAGTGTACTCCGTCCATGGTATCTTTATCTTGACGTGGTGGAGTGGCTTGCGTGCTTAAATGACTCCCGAGAGCTATGCTGGCGGTAGCATTGCTGCCGAAAGTGTTACACATGCCAGACAGGTCGAAGACGATAAGCAGACGAAAAAAGTACCTTGGTCGAAAGAGTGACAATCTTTCACTGTAAAATACAGCCGTCAAGAATCGCGGACATGGGTTTCTCTGTGGCAAAATTTTCCGGAGGTAAAATAGTCCCCCATTCGGTTCTCCGGGCGGGGACTACTTTAGGGAATCCATGCCAAAGGCTCAACATTAATTCAGGATAGAGAGCTTATGTCCGCGCGGCCATGAGCCTACGGGTTCGATGGTGCCAGTGAGTTAGCCAGTTTAATAACCATTTCATAGGATCATCGAAAATAAAATCAGTTAATTTCTTCAGAACAATAAACAAAGTAATGGAAACAGGTTACAACGAAAGATCCTAGGTGCAATGTGACCTTTAATGCTAAAACGTCTATAAATAAGAATGAAAAAATAATATTAACTATATTATGTATTATTTAATGAGAGTATTCAAAAAGTATTAATGTCCATATTTTTAACTGTAATCGCGTAATCCTTGATACCATTAATTAAAAAGTTAGAAATATCCAGACTAGAACATTAAAGCAGAAGAAAACTGAGATAACCGGCTAACTATTAATGTATACAATGCATATGCCAGTTCACTTTCAGAATATGTCGATCCATGTGGACCGGTGGTTACCATGTTTGTCTCTGGTATCAAAGTATGCGGGTTCAAGTCCGGTCATGGTCAATGCTGTTTTCGGGATATGAAAATCCTGAGAATTGGTTCCTTCGGAAGGGAAATAAAGCTGTAAGTCCCATGTATTAGATTTACGGTACATAAAAGACCCTCAAGGCTAAACAAAACAGGCCCCAGAACAAATATGACGGCCATGTTTGAATTGTGATGCTAATGATGTAGTTGCATCGTCAAATAAAAATAATAGTAAAGTAAAGTAATCCCACAACAGGCCCGGAGGCCCTTAACAAAACCTTTAGAATATGATCTTATCATCTGTGCTATTCTTATTCTGATACACGAGTTAATAACAATTCAAGTCAAATGAGCATCTGGAACTGCTACTATTTTAATGTAGGGATATAATTCATTGAAATAATTTGATGGGAGGTTGAAAGGAATGTAGGATAAATGAAAATAGTATTAATTTGATTGATAGATTAAACATTTTATTTGATATTATCTTAATTATTTATTTGTAATGAGTCTTAGTCTACCAACGTGGTGTCTGAGTAGTGTCGCATACAACGGGCCCGAGTTAGATTCCCGTTCAGGACAAGTTTCCTGGGCGAAGTTTTTTTAAGGGTTTTCCTCTATTGTAATCAAATATCAGGAAACTTTAAGGTCCAATCGGTTCCCGAACATTATCTAGACATCTGAGTAGTGTCGCATACAACGGGCCCGAGTTAGATTCCCGTTCAGGACAAGTTTCCTGGGCGAAGTTTTTTTAAGGGTTTTCCTCTATTGTAATCAAATATCAGGAAACTTTAAGGTCCAATCGGTTCCCGAACATTATCTAGACATCATAGGCCTATCATCATTATCACATTTGTCAGGATTAGTAATCGGCCGCGGTGGTTTAGTGGTTATGTCCCTTGTTGGATCTAGTCCCGAGGGTCACTGGTTCAAATCCGTCCGGGGTCTATGGATTTTTAGAATGGAAAAATCCAAGAGACAAGTTCTCCGGGAGGGACTTCAAGCCGTGGGTCCCAAGTCTGAAGATTTTCAGGCTCATAAAATAACCGTAGGCCTGAATAAAAAGGATTTGTCCATCCAAGTAATATCTTAGTTGACTACATGTCTCACTGAGGCGATGTGCTAATCACATGTCACTCGTTGGAATCCGTAGATAAATAAGCGTAACTAAATTAGCCTAGTTTGAAACTCCCGTTAGGGAGCACCCATATCCCCATGCGGGACATATAGGGTACACACACACCTCATATAGTATACTCAGACTAACGGATCTGTACCCCTATAGCGCTGCCATCGTTCTTAGAAAAGAAATGTTAAACAACAACCACAGTAACTTCTCGACCAGCGATGTTGTCAAACTTCCCCCAGTGTCATAGCTCTTGAATATTGAATAATGCAAGGTTGGAGTTGAGTTGGCAACACTGAGTGCAAATTCAAAAGAGATAGAAAAGAGAGAGAGATAGGAATGCAGGGAGGGAAATGATTTGCCGAGGCAGAAGAGGAAGTACGCTTTAGCTCGCATATCTTACGGCGGCACAGATCCGTTGGACAGACAATATAAATGTGTGTGTGAGTAGTGTGTTCGTCTTAAATGCTGTGTTGTCTCGGAGGAAACCTGATTGAGCTGATCACTCATTCAAAAAATTATATGTGATCCAAATTCCTCTTCCGAAAGGGCACTAGACGGCGTGGGATATAAAAAATACCTTTAAAGTGAGAGGTTAAACTATGATGGAGAAGAAGTAATCAAACTTAATGGACTATCATTATATAAACAAGTTTATTAAAGGACACCAAATTAATCAAGAGCTAAGTCGGGGGGCCGAAGTTTGGTTCCGATATCAATCAAGTTGGAAAGAGCTACAGTAGATTTTTGAAGTTACAGGTTCGAAAATATACATGATAATAATTAACATATTATATATAAGGTATCATCTTCGAAGCGATGTGCTGACCACATGTCGCTCACTGCCAACTATAGGAAAATAACTCACTGACACTATCGGTCCCATAGATTCATGGCCGCGCGGACATAAGCTCTCCATGCACCCTATCCTGAACTAATGTTTTTCAATCATTCCCTTAAAATCTACTTCCCTCAAATCATGGTTAATGTTATTCTCCCACCTCATTCTTGGTCTACCAACTGGGAGTTTTCCCTCTGGTTTTCTTACAAGAAGCTTGCATGCACATCTTTCATTCCCCATTCTTGCCACATGTCCTGCCCATCGCAGTCTACGAGACTTAATTGATCGTATTATATCTGGCTTCCTACAAATACCATGTAGTTCACTGTTATGTAGTCTTCTCCATTCATCTGTCTGTTCATTTCTCTTTGGTTCAAAAATTTTCCTAAGAACTTAATTCTCAAATACTTGTAATCTCCTTTTTTCCCTTAAAGTAAGAGTCCATATTTCGCATCCATATAACTGGTACAATAACAGTTTCATGTATTTTTAGTTTAACGTTTTTTGAAAGGAATTGGGACGTCAAGAGTCTCTGCAATGTATAATAGCACACGTTTCCAGAATTGAGCTTATGTTTATTTTCTTTTTGCATCACATTCCAATTTGTGATTATTGTTCCTAGGTATTTGAATTCTGTCACTTTCTCAAAATTTCTCTCACTTGTCATTAGCTGTCCATTTCCATTATATAATGCATTTCTACGTGTGAGCATATATTTAGTTTTATTGATATTTACTTCCAGTCCCAATTTCTTAGTGTGGTTATGAGCCACTAAAAGTAAAAATCCAATTAGAGAATAAAATAATAGAACAGGTGAGAGCAATTTTATTTACCTGGGATATTATATGTCATATAGAAAAAGTGAAGAGATTGAAAACAAAATAAATAAAATGAATTATATGTGTGGCACCATAAAACGAAGTCTCGAAGGAACTATAAACGAGACACTTTTAAAATATTATAAAACAATGGATGTTCCAACACTACTATATGGATTGGAACACTGGGTCTTAAAAAAAACCAGGAACGAAGAATAGAACCATCAGAAGAGGTTTCTGAGGAGTGTGGCTGGATATACAGGTAACAGATCGAAAGCGAAATGAAAATATACGAAGTGAACTAAATATAATATAACTATTAGATAGAATTGCATTTGAATATAAGTTACATATTCTATTTAAACTTGGGAGCAAACTGCCCTATCACAGCGACGTGAAAGGTCTATTGCGCTTTTCCCGGCTATAAATTAAATCTACCGTGCTATGTAGTCTGTTAATATACACCAGAAAATCAATGGATTCGTGGTCATCAGGGATTGTCTTGTTCCGAATGGAAAGAAGCGATTAATATGCAAGCCAATGTATCGGTGGTGCGTTCTTTGCCGGGCAGGTCTAGGGACGATACCCTCTGTAGACGTCGCAGAGAGCACGAAACCCTTGCACACGTCATTGGGGCTTGTCTGTTTGGAGAATCACTGATAAACATTCGGCACCACACTATTCGAAATATGATGGCAGAAGCCTTGTGAGATTATGGATACACAGTTTATGAGGAAGTTCATGGTGTGGCCACTAATGGAAGTAACAGACGAATATATATTATTGCATTTAGATCATTTTCTAAAATTGGTATGATATTAGACCCCACAATCCATTTTGAGACTCATAGTGGCCAACCTGAGGAAGTTGACTGTGAAAAGAAAGCCATATATGAGCCAACAATTGACTATTACAAAGATAAATACCAATTAGATAGTATAATTGTCACATGATTGATGATCGGTGCAAGAGGTACTATACCAGGATTCTTAGCTAAATTTTGGAATTCCTTAGATTTGGACAGGGTGTATCTTTCTAAAATTGCCATCGCTGCCATTAGAGGATCAATTTCAATCTTAAGAAATCATCTTTACAAAATTTCTACTTTATAGTACGCATACTTCAATTACAATTTGAAAATTTGTTTTAATGTATTTACAAAATGTATTTCATAAATTTAAAAAAAAATATTGTCTATATCACTTTGTCCTTGAGTCCCTTTGGTCCTGTTCTGCCCGAAGTTGACACATTTAAGCTCAGAGTCATTAGAAAGTACATGAGTGTGAACACCATTAGATCACTACAGCCACATATTTTAAACACATGTGGTTTGCTAAACCACATTTTTTAAATAAATTTATTATGGGAAATAATATTATGAGGTTTTCTGTTAGTAAATATGTGGCGAGTATTACCACGCCCTGATAACTATTTTGTAGCGACTTGGTTTTACCAACCATGCGCTGCTTAATAATTTTGTACGTAGACGTCACTGCTACCTTCCGGGATCGCTGGGTTATGATACTGCTGTACTTAGTAAAGGATTCCAAACATTCAACGAAGTTATTTACGACAAAACAGCCTGCCTCGGGCCCATAGAAGGCGGCTAACCATTCATCTTTCTTTTTCCACTTGGACAAGTATATAAATATAACACTGATTATAATTTGCATGGACTGACCTAATTTCGTTATGGGATAGAGAACAATGGCTATTCTTTAAATAAGAACAATGGGCGTAACATAAAATATTGGTTTTTAATACAAAAATAAGTGTGGATTATTATAAAAAAATAAAGTAATATAAATAACAGAACTATATCTTGGAACAATCAATCAAAGCCCAATAATAAACAAAACATAATAAGATAACGACGTACCATTCAAACAATCACACTCAAACGTCTCTAAGCAGAATCGAAAGTCCTTCTTCCATGCTGACTTAGATTAAATTAAATCCAACCATTCTTCGGTGTACAATCCACATGCTTATCTTCTGCATTACCATGCTAACTTCGTCCTTTGCATGGTACACTAGAGTAGGATTCCAACACTGAATCCACTCGTAAAGAACCCAAACGCCACTTGTTAGGCCGATCGACTGACTGTTTAAGTCCACTGAAATTGCCGAGCATATATCAGGTTCGCCAGGAGAAGGGATGTGCGCTACCAAGATGCGCAATGGAAAGGGTAAAGAAGGAAGGGGTAACCACACGGAACACAGGAAACATTGGCAGGCTTCACAAATGTTCGTAAGCGGGAAGGAGCACGAAGATGATAACTGAACCGCAAAAGGCACTTTCGGTTCAATAGCTCCCGCTACACCCTCCGGGTAAAAAGAAAAAGTCCATAGACTTCCAAATAAAGTCCAGAGAAGCAATCCCACGTTGGGAGGGGAACATAAGCACTATTGGATTCCAGCGGTAACTTCAAAGCAAATCTTCCATCGTCCCCAATATCACGATCACCACACCTGCTTTCATGTAGACTATTCCAGCGCTGAAAATATACTCCGATTTACTTCAGCCGCCATAGCACAACATTTGCGGTGTTCCAGGTGAAGACTCGGGTGACGATAATCATCGGATTGCCGGATCGCAATCCCGTTCCACCGCTTTCCAGGAATCCATAGTTCCAAAGCCACTATGTCGGTCAGCTGGGCACTCGGGGGTCGGCCGGATCCTCCAAGCGCTCGACTGCCGAACACTCCAGGCATATAGACTGTAGAACTGCCAATGTTTAAGGAAAGGTAAGCATACAAACTGAAACAAAGAACAGGCGCAAACAGGAAAGCAGAACCATAGATATGCTTAATTTAACATGTGTCGTAATACAAAGTATAGCTTTGACATTCCACTTTTTTCATTCAAAGAAAAACAAACTTGGAATTACTCGTAGCGTTACACAATTTGACATGGCCACTGACGTTTTCTAACTCCAGAGTTACTGGTGTTAGCAAGCGTTTTACAACATAGGGTTCAGACCATTTGAACATAAGTTTTCCGATGCGTTGTTCATCCGTAATACATTCTACTATCCCAAACGAAAATATATACACATATAAACAAACTACGTAAACTAAGATTGACATTCTCTAGACAAATGCCCATACCGCTGACATTTCCAACACTGTAGATTCTTCTTTGAATACTCAGAAGAACGATTCGCCGAAGTATTAGATTTATTTAAATTGTCAACTTTACTTCTTTCACTAAAGTCCCTCTGTTTTTCAGCAATTTCGAAATCCGCCACTTTTCTGGCTAAGAGACACATTTCGGCTACATTCTGAGGTTTTGTAGAAAATACCAAATGCTGTCTAGTAGCCGGGGACATATTTTGCAGAATAAGGTCGATTAACTTCTCTTCCGAAAATGAAGGATTCAACACAAGTGAAGCTCCTTGCACATTGGAGATAAACTCCAACAAAGATTCCTTAGGCGTTTGGAATCGACGTGACACAAATTTAATCCAAAAGTCTTCCAACAATCTAGGAGGCAACAACGAACACTTCACATGTTCTAAACTTTCCATCCAAGAGAATCTCAATTTAACAACTTCACTCCAGATTTTCAATAAGATTCCTCCGATGCAACTCAAAATTGAGTTTACAAAATACTCATCGGAAACCAATTTCAATTCAAAAATCGAATTAATTTTGATGAGGAAGACCACTAACGATTCCTTATCTTCACCATCACAGGGATCTACCTTTCCAATCAACTCTCGGAAAATCCGCTGATTATTCTGCTCCATAAAAGAAGAAAGGTTGGAGACAGTTCCACTAGATAAATCTTTAATAGAACTAAGTCTACGATCACTCATGTTCTTGTGTTGTTCTGCCAAATAATCTTCTTGGGTTGTACCATCTACAATGAACTTACGCTTTATTAATATTTGTTCAGGCTGGGAGAGAGAATTCATGTAATTTTTAAGCCGCTGACGTAATGTGTTTACATCACCTTCAACTTCTATACCTAGCATGCCTAATTCACAAACGAGCTTATCTCTGGATATCACATCCACCCAGCTAGGCATGTTTATAAAGTATGATAGACACAAGATGTAAACAACAATAAGGGAACGTAGTATTACTTGAATAAATCAGTCTCTGTTTTGGAAGGAAGAAAGATGAATCAATGTTTACGTAAAGTACAACAAACACGTAAACCAGTACTTAATAACTTCAACATAAGTACAGCATATCTTTCAATATGAAAAATACAAAGTAAACACTTTGTTACCATTTGGGCGCAATTAAACCCAAAAACCAAACCCTTAACCACGCTCTGAGAAACCATTTGTGGCTTGTATTACCACGCCCTGATAACTATTTTGTAGCGACTTGGTTTTACCAACCATGCGCTGCTTAATAATTTTGTACGTAGACGTCACTGCTACCTTCCGGGATCGCTGGGTTATGATACTGCTGTACTTAGTAAAGGATTCCAAACATTCAACGAAGTTATTTACGACAAAACAGCCTGCCTCGGGCCCATAGAAGGCGGCTAACCATTCATCTTTCTTTTTCCACTTGGACAAGCATATAAATATAACACTGATTATAATTTGCATGGACTGACCTAATTTCGTTATGGGATAGAGAACAATGGCTATTCTTTAAATAAGAACAATGGGCGTAACATAAAATATTGGTTTTTAATACAAAAATAAGTGTGGATTATTATAAAAAAATAAAGTAATATAAATAACAGAACTATATCTTGGAACAATCAATCAAAGCCCAATAATAAACAAAACATAATAAGATAACGACGTACCATTCAAACAATCACACTCAAACGTCTCTAAGCAGAATCGAAAGTCCTTCTTCCATGCTGACTTAGATTAAATTAAATCCAACCATTCTTCGGTGTACAATCCACATGCTTATCTTCTGCATTACCATGCTAACTTCGTCCTTTGCATGGTACACTAGAGTAGGATTCCAACACTGAATCCACTCGTAAAGAACCCAAACGCCACTTGTTAGGCCGATCGACTGACTGTTCAAGTCCACTGAAATTGCCGAGCATATATCAGGTTCGCCAGGAGAAGGGATGTGCGCTACCAAGATGCGCAATGGAAAGGGTAAAGAAGGAAGGGGTAACCACACGGAACACAGGAAACATTGGCAGGCTTCACAAATGTTCGTAAGCGGGAAGGAGCACGAAGATGATAACTGAACCGCAAAAGGCACTTTCGGTTCAAATATTAATGATTAGTTGTGAAAATCTCACCTCATAAACTGTGTTCTACAAAGCACAGGCTCACCGTTTCAGAGAAAGTCGTCCATATCTTCAGCCATATTTCCGACTCCGGTTCTGTGCATTGAAGAATAAGGAGTGTTAATATATATTAACAGACTAATTTTACCTAACATGAGAAGAGGTGAAGGGTGATATAAAATTAAATGATGGGGGAGGGAGGGAAGTGGAGTGGAGAGTTGGTGGAAATTAAATTAGGAAAACGGGAGAACCCCGAGAAAAACTTGAAAAAATCCGGTGTGGCCCATCACCAAATACCCTCCGGAATCGCCAGAATTCGAACCTAGGATCTGAATCGGAGTAGCCGCGTGCTTGCCATGCGTCCATCGAGACAACTGTAAAGTTACATAAAAATAAACAGGAAAACTTAAGCATTGTTGCGTATCTGCAATCCATTGCAGTGTCATCCCACGATCAGTTATTTAATAATGACTAGCAAATTCGCATCAATGTAAACACTTAGGATTAGCATTACTTACGATCTTAAGAAGTTGGCTCATTAAATGATCACATTCATTACGATATTTGAATACCTCCATCTTTATATAAAGTAAAAGCTCCTTATTCGCGGCGGATATGTTCCGCAAATATGGAATTGTAATTTGTATGGGCATACGGTAGAGGGGATACGTTCCAAAATAAAATAAAAAATATCATAAGTAACGCCACTAGTGATTTCCAATTTATCTAGAGAATTTGGAAATCAAGAGTGGCATTTGTTAGGACTATTTAACGAATAAAATTAAGCTCACAAATCATTGTTTAACTATAGTTATTTTAAAATATTTATATATTTAATGTAAACGGCTATGTTTGAAAACAAATCAGAAATGTGAGGTTATGTTCATTCACTGCTGCTTGATCATATTATTTATTGCCAAATAAGATCGCAATATTTTAAGATCGCAATATTTTAAGAGTGCACCCAAGTGGAGAAATAATGAAACACATCAAACTATATATCATAATCAACATTACGGGTTATTCATTCATTTTTTTAGTAAACAACTCAGTAAAATTAAGGAATCCTTTCATTATTTGCTATATTCAATGTATATGTTGGAGAAAAATAATGTTTTGACCTGTTCAGAACATTTAAAAGGAGGAGCTTTCTTTATCACAAAAGCAGGAGCTCATAAAGAGAAATCGATAAAGAGCGAGGTGAAACACGACTGTCATTGGTTGTAAAACAAAATACATTGAAACGTGATTGGTCATTGACTAGCATTTGTGGCATGAGTTAAATAGTCATAAGTAATGCCACGAGTGATTTCCAAATTATCGATAAATTCAATTCACGACTAAGTGAGGAGTGAATTTATCTAGAGAATTTGGAAATCAAGAGTGGTATTTGTTAGGACTATTTAACGAATAAAATTAAATTATATCTTAATAAATATGAATATCAAATAAAACTAAGTTTTATTTCATTTAATTGATAGAATTAAGCTGTTTACTCACAAATCATTATTTAACTATAGTTATTTTGAAATATTTATATATTTAATATAAACGGCGATGTTTGAAATCAAGTTTTAAAAACTTTACGAAAAAAAAAGAGAAACGATTGGTACGCTTCATTTGCTTCTTTTGTTCATCACTGCAACCAGATCATATGATTTGTTGCCAAAGGATCGCAATATTGTAAGAATGCACCCTAGTCGAGAAATTTATAACCAACAATATAGGTATTAATTCATTTCTGATGTCATATGATGTAAATATGTCAATTATATTTTTCTGCAACGTCATTTCCTGGAAAATAATTCGTTCAAGAAAGTGCAAACAGAGGTTTCTTCTTTTTTTTTGTGGTATAATCAATTCCTACAAATGTTATTATATTATCTCCCGCATGCGCTATCTGCTGACATTCATGCACTATATAAGCTATACAATCTGGAAGCCGTATTTCTTAGAGAGTCAGTCACTGCAAAATAATGCTATGACCTATTCAGAATGTTAAAAAGGAGGAGCTTTCTTTAATATGATAAACTTCGGTTGATAAATTCGAGGCGAAACACGACTGTGATTAGTTGTAAATAAAAAATCATTAAAATGTGATTGGTCATTGACTCGCATTTGAGGCATAAGTTAAATAGTCAAAATAAAATCAATTAATGAGAGATTTTGAACAATTTCTATTAATTATTATTGTCAGGCTTAGGCAAGGAATTAAAGACGTTAGTAATGTTTCCTGTTAACTATGATTTGAGGGAAGTAGATTATACAGGGAATGATTGGAAAGCATTAGCTCAGGATAGGGATGTATGGAGGGCTTATGTCCGCGCGGCCATGAACCTACGGGTTCGATAGTGCTAGTGAGTAAGTAAGTAATGTTTTCCTGTTTTGCCGCTTTTAAAATATCTTTCAATTCAGATTGACATTCAGCTGTGATTCAGCGATCGAATTCTTTATTTGTCTTCGGATTTTTCGATGAATCGTACAGTTGATTCATTAACATTGAAACAGCGTGATATAGACGCAAACGACTCGCCAACGCGTAAACTTTCAAGCATTTCTGCTTTTACTTTAAGCGGCAAAACTACATTTTTCAGCTTCGGATGTAGTTTTCTTTCCTTTTACTCGACATTGTAAATTGGAAACAATGTAGAAGATATACGCGTTATTCAATCTAAATTATTGCAACGAATGCCAAGTTGAAACAATAAAAGACCGATCGTAACCAGGGCGGCATTTATAACGGACATAGAGGCACGTGAAATACGACGGCGGTGGCTTTCAACAACGAACTTTGGACTTGGTGACAATAAGGTTTGTTTTGATTTGATATTTATTTGTCCAGTTGGTTTGAATCGCTCTTTGTAAAAGTCACCTTGGCATGTGGCTGCAGTAAAAAAAAAAAAATTGCCGAAGAGTTAATAAAGGATATTAATCTCGTTCTAATATACCGACTGGATCCGCGAATACAGGATCTGTGTCGCAATTTTTTTTAACCCGCGAATAATGAAAACGCGAATAAACCTTTACAGTATGTATGTATATATATATATATATATATATATATATATATATCTCCATCCATAGTAATTCTGCCCGAGGGCAGGTCCTTCACTGTAATCATAGCATTCCCATGCTATGCTTGCAGCTTTACTAGGGAATTGTAGGTGTGGTAGCTTCCCGTTGCTTTCCACACCGGTGAAGGACGATGATGATGGCCATATGATTTCGGGGACCGTTTGGACCTTAGAGTTTTCCTGACATTTGTCTTACAGGTGAGGAAAAACCCCGATAAAAACCTCACCCAGAAAAACTGCCCCGACCGGGGATCGAACCCGGGCCCGCTGCGTGACAAGGCAGCACGCTACCTCGAGACCACAGCGGTGGACTAAGTAAGAGTGAATGTTTCGAATTTGTGTAATTGAAAGAATAATAGTTATATAATTTTCAGTTTAATATTTTTTGAGAAGTTGGGTAGAGTCCCTGAACAACATGCATTTTTAGAATTGAGCCTATGTTTAATTTCTCGGTGCACCTCATTCCTGTTTGTAACTATTGTCACTACGTATTTGAATTCAGACATTTCATTAAAAAAATTCTCGCTTGACATTAACTGCCCACTTCTATTCATAAACTAACACCTTATTATTTACATTAGTTGTAGGGCTTCTTCGTCCTCTAAAGATTTAATAGCACGCTCTAGTACACAATTATATAGTAGAAGAGATAGTGCATCTCCTTGATTAACTCATTGTGGATTTCAAAAGTATCTCAAAACTTTTTGCTGCTCGAACCTCACTATTTGTGTCATTTAGACACATTCACATATGTCTACGAATTTTGAACTCCAGCAGGATAATATATAAATCTCTCCCTCTTAATCTAATCTTACACCTTTTAGAAGTCTACATATTTTCTAAAATCTGTCTTATACTAAAAATCTGGTCTATTGTAAACCTATTTCTTCTAAATCCACATTGATGATTACCTATTACCTCACCAATATGGGGAGTCTGGATAATAATAATATATGTTAGAATTTTGTACGAAGTTTAAAGTAATGAGATACCTTTTTTTAATTGTTGCAATTAATTATATTTCCTTTCACGTAAATTGGTATGATAATCGATTCTTTTTGTTCTCTTTTTCCAAATCATATTAACCAACCGATGTACCTTGTCCATTAATTTTTTTTCCCTGTGATTTTATCAGTTCTGCTGGAACCCACATCAACCTAATGATTTATACATCTTCAATTTCTCTAGCGCCATTTCAATCTCTAATGCGCTTGGTTCTGCGATCTAATATTTCTGCTGTCTGTAAAGCATCCTCTTCAATGTTCTGTTCTGCATGTACATTTAATAGCTGATTAAAGTATTTTTCTATTTATTTAATATACTCCTGGAATCTGTAATCATATCCCTATTTGCATTCCTAATTAAGTTTGTTCTAGCTTGAAATTCTTTCCTCTCTTATTATTATCTGATGTTCTTATTGTTTGCATTTCATTTCAAGATCATTAATCTTCTCTCTCTAATATTCCCCCTTTTTATTCCTTAATAACCAAGTGGTTTCCCTCTGATATTATTCAACTGTTTTAAATTTACTTCATTTGCCTCGTGTAACTAATTCATATTTGCTAGCTTCCTTTTCTTTACAATTTCAGCAAATTCTCCATCAAACCTTATCTTGTTTTGCCTCTCTTTTTAATAACTTATGCTTTCTTATGCTGTGAATTTCATGTAATATCTCATAGTCTGCCATTCTTAATTTATATCCGTTTCTTCTTCGGCTGCCCATTTTCATCTGATGATTCCAGTATTTCAAATCTATTAGCAATTTTGATCTAGTATTTTTGGCGCAGTTCATTATTTCTCAAGTTTTTTTAATTCAAAATTTTCAGAATCATCTTTAGCGTTTGTTCTTCTAATAAGCGTTTTCTGATTTTCACCCTGACCGGATGATGATCCGAATTGCAGTGTCTTCTCTCAAACTGATCTACCGTCGATGATGCTACTATGCCAGCGTTTTTCCAGTAATACATTATTTATCTGGTTTCGAGTTTCACAATCTGGAGATGTCAAGTGTATTTATGACTACCCTTATACTGGAATGTTGTGCTCTTGACGATATATTTCTTTGATGTGGCAAAGGTGATTAATCTGACCCTATTGTCATTACTATCTTCATGAAGACTGAATTTGACATCGTTGGGCTCAATATAAATTCCTGTCCCACTTTTGCAATAAAATATTCTAAGACAATTTTTACATGATATCGCGAAAGAACACGAAAACGCATTCTAATTATTCGTAATGGAAAATCATCCTCGATCTTGTCATCTTTATCTTCTAAGGGACCACATACATTTACGATTACAAAATCATGTCGTTTACATTTAAAAATTATGTATCGCTGACAAAGTCAACATCTCGGATAGCAGAAAGGATCCTACTTCTGACTTAAAAAAGCCGTTCCTAATTCAGGTCTCGCTGCACCCCCATAGTATAATACAAAGCTTCCTGACTACCTTCTCCTGGTCGTCTAAATTCATGTAAAGCGACCATATCCACGGGCGAATTATTTAATTCTCGCGTTAATAGTCTAATGTCCCACTATTATATAATGCCCTAGCATTCTATGTTCCTAGGAACATATCCCCGTGTTTGAGCCTTTGCCATGAATTCCCTGCCAGAGACCGAACGGGGGACTATTTTACTTGGGGAAATTTTACACCAATGGAACCTATGGCCGAGTTTCTTGACGGTTTTATTTTTACGGTGAAAAATCGTCACTCTTTCGACTTAAGTACTTCCCTCCCTGACCTTCAACCTGCCCGGCACTGGTAACGCATTCGGCAGCAATGCTAACGCCGACATAGCTTTCGAGGTCATTTAAGCACGCAAGCCACTCTACCCTGACAAGTTTAAGATATCCCGGAGGGAAGCCTAAGACATTATACACAGTATTCAAAGAATCTTTACCAAATCGAACGTAAAAAGAGTTAATGAGAAAAATATTAAAGAAACTGACAACTTACTATCGTTACAGTCATAAACAATTATAGCCCTACATATACCGAGGAGAGCAATACTCTACTGACAGATTTTCACAGGTGTGTTCAGGGACGATAAGTAGGGCCTATTTTGTTATAAGGTTTTTTTTATATAACGACGCTCTTTTAATAGTAAATGTCGTTAGATTCGCATTTCAAAGAGCCATAAACGTTAGAGGCCACTTTTTTCGGAAATTAGCTTTCTTTTTCACGAGCCGTAAATCCATGACAAGGAACCCACATTCAGCATCCTTAAGTCCTAAAAAATCCATCGATCCCAGCCATGTTTGAACCTGGACAAGAAATACTATAAATACATCTATGGACGAAGAAGTAGAACAAGGAGATAATTTTAATTATTTGAGTGAAAATTTAGTGGAGAATCAGAGGCGATTACCGTAACCACTAGTCCAGCGGTCCCCAACCTTTTTCGACTCGCGAACCCCTTCCACAAGGATGAGTTGGGTGAACCACTGACTTTTAAATATACATACATAAGACATGCATAAAATTTAATTCCAAGCAAAAGGTTTAATAACCTTACATTAACTTATCCCTTAACGGTTAAAACCTACTCGGGCATTCGCGGTAAATATTAATTTATTGTTGAAATGATGTGATAAATTCCTGATGTTACACATTATTTAACAAGGGGCATTGCAGGGTTATTTTAATTTTAAAATAATAATGATGATGATATTATTATTATTATTATTATTATTATTATTATGTCGCAGAAGTGAAGGAAAAATTAATAAGCCTAACCTCTCGAAACCCGCCATTACGCAAAAGTTTTGGGGAACCCCTTGATATATTTTGCGAACGCCCTGGGGAAACGATGCACTCGTCCGACTTTTGATATAAGGAACTATGGTCCCCGGTGACTCATTATTGAGTTTTATTGAATGAGAAGTTGTGATGATTAATTCAAAACAGTATTGCAATAATTTTCTATTTGATTGAATATCACATCTTCACGGTCTACTTTCGGTAGTAATTAGTTGAATAATGTTTCTTTGCAATTTATTAAAACCCATCTCATCATGGTTCAAAACAATATTGTGGATCATACTTTGATAACTCGATTACTGGCCACATTCCTGAATCCAAAGGACATGCTATACAGGTATATCTAATACATCAACCACACATTACTATGTAATAATAATAATAAGTGGTTACTGATATGAAAACATTAACCCAACATTCCTGAACAAACTGTGACAGTTTCTTGAGTTCTGTTTCTCTCTGTATGTTTTCAAATTGCCTACCTGTGGCATTTACATTCCCGTCTATTTCCAGTCTATGCGAATTTATTTTTTCATAAAGGAAATAAACAATGTTGTCCACCGCTGTGGTCTCGAGGTAGGCGATACTGCCTTGTCACGCAGCGGGCTCGGGTACGATTCCCAGTCGGGACAAGTTTCCTGGGTGATGGTTTTTTTCGGGTTTTTTTCCTCGCCTGTAAGACGAATGTCAGGAAACTTTAAGGCCCAAACGATCCCTGAACATCATCTGGCCACCATTATCATCATTAACATATTCATTAAGTTTAGGATTAAGGCTTCTCCTGGCGCAACATTATCATCATCACCTATCATATATCATCGGGGCAGCAAAACTCCGCCTTCCAGGCGCCCCAACCTCAGATGTGGGTTACAATAACGCCATGCCAGGAGAGAATACCAGAATGTCGAAATGACAAGTGGTGGCATTGGATAAAAGAAATATGTAGGCCTATATGTTACAAGTCGGATTGCCGCTGAATCGATGTGGTAGGGATTTTTTACTGGAATAAACCTATAGACACTAGTGCCTACTAAGTCCATGTATTAAATAACTACCAAACCCATGTTTTGGGGTTAAAGGGGTCACCTAGGGCTGACAACCCGGCTGACGCATCCTGTCGATTAACACACATTTGTTTATAAATAATTATTAAATACATCCGAGTATTTTGTATTATGTTATGCTAGAGATTATATATATATATATATATATATATATATATATATATTCCATCCATAGTAATTCTGCCCGAAGGCAGGTCCTTCACTGCAATCGTAGCATTTTCATGCTATGCTTGCAGCTTTACTAGGGAATTGTAGGTGTGGTAGCTTCCCGTTGCTTCCCACACCGGTGAAGGATTATGATGATGATGATGATGATGATGATGATAAGGATGATGATGAAGATGATGGCCATATGATTTCGGGGACCGTTTGGGCCTTAAAGTTTTCCTGACATTTGTCTTACAGGTGAGGAAAAACCCCGATAAAAACCTCGCCCAGAAAAAAACTGCCCCGATCGGGGATTGAACCCGGGCCCGTTGCGTGACAAGGCAGCACGCTACCTCGAGACCACAGCGGTGGACTATATATATATATATATATATATTATTAATCTATCATTTTCATTCAATCCTTTTTCATCTGTAATATGGATCTGCCACACTAAACGCAATAGTACGTCTTGTATGTTTTTAATTTATTTTATTTTCCCATTAAATGTGAAATCATACTTACTTTTACTACCTTTGCATTGGGCCATGGCCTTCTGAAATTCTGGAGAGAAGGTCTTCGAATCCTCATTGGCAAGTTTCCGATCTCTGGCAGCTTCCTTCTTCAGGCACTCGTCTAGGACGGGATCAGAGAAGGGGATTGAGATGACGGAAGAAATATCGCTGATGCTTATAGAGGAATCAAGCACTCGATCACTTGGTGTTAGCAGAACCAATAAGTCAGCAGCACTCTGAAAAGGCGACGATATCCGACTGCGTAATTCATCCAATGGAGACAAGTCGCTGAGAGATATCGGAGTCAGCAAACTATCGCCACGACGGGGAGTCGAAGTTTCCATCATAATTCACAAATTCTCAGAGAATACATAAAGTGTTAAAGATATACAGCACTTTAAATTCTGATCGACTATGTTCTGTTTGACTTTTCAATTTATTTACTTCTCTGTACACTTTTAAATGTAACACTACACCATAGATGTTTTTACACTCTAAAATTCACAGATTCATCTTCAGTTTTAAGAAGCTATTATAATCAAATAGACAAATCAGCCATTTTATAAATACTTCTCATTGGACACAGATATCGACAAATACATGATTCAAAACTGACATAACTGTTGTTTTAGGACCTAAATTAACACTCAAATTTCCACATCAGACAAAATAATACAAAGAGCAAATTAACTAGAATTTTTATATCGCGGACATTATTTGAAAAATGCGCTCAAATTCTGAAAGACACGGATGAATTCATTATGAACTAATAGTTGACGAGGATGGTGTCTCTTAAGTAGGTTAATCATGACAATACGAATGTAGTATTTTAAGTTTGTTACAAAATGGTAACGGCGAGGAATAATTATATTTATTATTTCAGAAGTATTTTTCTTTCTTTCATTTTTTGAGCCTTCTTTCCTCGCTATTTGAAGAATGAATGTGCATTTGAACATTCTTTAAGTTTTTTACGAATTTAATTCCGATAATAATCGATACCTACATTGTAATTTATGAACTAACTATGTACGAATTCTATAAGATAATCTCAAGTCTTGAATAAAAGAAAACTAATAAATGTAGAGATTAGCAGTCAAAGTTATATTTGTTATACTATTTCTATGGTTTTAATTTTCAAAGAGGCCTAATTATTTCCCAAATTCAGAGAATATGAACTGATATAGAGATAATAAAATTACCAACTGTATCTACAATATGTGCGCATTTTCCAAACGCAGTCTCAAATTTGTAGAAAAGGAAGATATTCAGAGATGGATATAACAATTGTAGGCTAACAATATAACTTTAACATTGTTTTCGATCCTGTTTAGACCTTATTTCAAATGAGGTGAACTGTACAAAGTTCAAACAGAAGCTATAATTGATTCGAACTTTCCATTTAATATTCGAAGATTATCACAAAATTGTGGTCAATATGTTGTATACACACGTCTTTTTTATTTAATAAAATAATTTTACTGATAAACACAAGTTTCGAATAAAACAATGTGAGGAATGTTTTAAAATAATATTTATTTTGTTTTAAAAACTAGTTTCAATGAATTTCTGTAATTGTTCAACATATATTGGAAAAAAATAAGAAAAAACATTTAATTTATATACAACGTCCTTGTTAGATTAACAAAAATGAGAATAGAGGTTTAAAATTATTGTCATGTATAAAATACTGATATTGCTAAAAACACTTTACATTGCCTTCTATACATAAAACCTCATGTTATAGCATCTTTTAAATAAATATAATTATGTAGCCTACATACGCGATTTTAAATTCAATCTGAGACCAGGATATTGAATTTCAAGAGCATCAATAAATAAAATAATCTTATACAGAAAAATGAGTACTTTACTTAGGGGAGAGTGGGACTTGTTGTTAAAAGGGTAGGTTGTTACACGCTACTTTAAATTTTACCTGTTACCTATGGTACTGTTCCTAGTAGAGAGGGACACTAGAAGATCTGGGTCTTCATTCTCCTTCAGTTTCCGTCACGTTGTGATACCGTGAGCAGATTTAGGCAACAGTTTTTTTTTACAATTATCTACTCGAAGGTAGACATTCTTGCTGAAATCTTAGCCTGTGGATCTGAATATTTTCAAGGGAAGCATTTTATCCATGAATTGTTTAAATAACTGTTTACATAAGCAACTTGTACCTATAAAGACAGTGGTATATATTGACTAATATAGTCACATTAAGATATTTTCCTAAATGTGCGTGATGAAGTTCGTTACAAAAGTCTTACGGTGGAACAAGTAGATCCTATTAGTAGTAGATTCTAGTTTACGGGATGCAATGTAAAGTATTATTTAGTTTTAGGAAAATGTTTAGGCCTACACATAAACGTCAAGAAACATAATGGTGGCAAAACTGAGCGAAAACTTCAGTTCTATCCAGTTCAAACCCACCAAAACAAAATGCATGACGGAACATAATGTAATTTTGATACTAATGAAAAGGCTTAATAAATACAATTCAAAATATAATTAACTCAATTTCAGATGATACTGATTTGGGCTATTTAAAAATATAATATACTTCAATAATAATACATTTGCGTAATTTGTAATAAGAATTATTTTACCAAGAGCTACGGACGGAATGTAAAAGGTAACTTAATAGACAAAGATTCCAATAAAAATTCAAGTGTAAGTGAAATATGCATTACCAAGGATAAATTATATCGAGATTATATTGTGCAATAATGAAACCAAAATCCGACTTCCGTTTGAGAGTTCATAATTAATTTTTCCTCAGTAGGGCCTGTTTACTATTTTAAGTCATTTACTGATATATTATGAATAAAATTCGTAATATAGCTTACTGTAGAATACTTCACTGTGTCTGAGAGCGACACATGGTTTACTACAAGTATGATAGTTTAAACCAGGATATATTTACAATGAGAATGAAGCTTAACTAAGACACACTGCAAATCTGATTTAAAATGAACATGATATAAACCATCCTAATTCATATAAAACGCTATTTCATCAACAAATAAATAAATACTGCAATAAATACAATTACAGTATAGAAAACATGATACTTTTATCAAGTTATGATTGTATCAATACACACATATTTAAGGTCATAACAAGTGTTTTCATTAATCCTTATTCGTGGGGGCTAAAGATGAAGAAAGTCTATGTGTAGAAAAGTGGAAATAATCCTTAATAAAAATGAATAGGCAAGAAGAAGTATTCCGATTGAGGGTCTTTCCACTTTCCAGCGGTTGCCCTTTTACCAGCCGGCTGCTGGCCCTTCACATCCACATGTGTCAATCACAGAGGTAGATGATCAACAGCCAGTGTAGGGGTGACATGTGATTAGCATGTCGAGTCCCCCAGCCGTTATAGCTGGTTCCTCAACCTGGAGCCGCTACTTATTGTAGCTACCCAATTGCCTCACGATGCTGGGTGGGCACCGGTCCCATACTGGCCGAAATACCATGAGAAAATTTCTTCCCCCATGGAGACTCGAACCAGCGCAAGTCCCGTAGCTCTGCGCCAAGGCTTCCTACCTTAACCGCTCGGCTAAAGAAGTATTCAAGAAAACAAAACAAAGGTTAAAAAACTGATAGAGACCAAAGTAGAAGAAAGCGAAATTACAGACGCAGAAAACAAGGCTTCGGTATTTTCGCAAACTTTGGCCATACAAAGACCGCAATTCCAAAGAAAATCGAAGAGATTTAATTACTTTTACTTTAAATGTTTCATAATATATTGTAAAGAATCGGGGAGCTGTTTTAAGAAGCTGTTGTCGTACTACAGAACAAACTTTACGTAAAACTACACAAATATTTAAATGAATATACAGTAAGCTGGTAACGCGAACCAATCTCCTTAATACAGCATTTCAAACATTCACTTGATTTTTACATCGGCAGGAGTCAAACATACCATTTTTTCCCCCCTTGAAAAATTCTCTTTCCGTGAAAAAAAAAAAAAATCTTGGAGGAAATACAGTTCTTCACTGAAGAGAACCATAATTTAAAATATGGCACTTCAAAACTTTTATACTGCGGTTTCAACAAATTTCATCTAATTTTACAACAGTTAACAAAACAGCAGGAGTGATTTATTACATATATTTAATCACTCTCCAAACCATTCATTCAATTATGCTGTATAAATAACTGTACAATACTAACATAGTTTATCATTTAGTTTCTTACAAAATAATTCTAATATGAGTAGAATAAGTAGTCCATAGCACTGCGATCCCACGTTTGTAAGACATACATATCTGATAACTTAAACTCAACATACAGTTCATGTGAATACATTATATTACAAATGTATGTCAAAGATCACATGGGGGCGTGGATATTTTTAAACGAATAATCTAAAAACAAATATTTCACTGAATAATTACACATCAGTGAAAATTGTCTATGGTAAAGAGAATATGGCCTATCAAATAATTCAACACTGAACGAAAAGCTTCAACATTTGCATGTTTCCTCTTTTGTTTTGTAGTTTGTGGTTCATAACCTAAGATCAAAGGATGGGTTTTCTTTTTTCTTTCAATAATGCCGATCACAAGCATTTTAATAGTTTTTCTTTTCTAATGGGATTTTTTTTATTTCAGTTAAAAAAACAACTCAATTTCGTTATTAACGTGTATCAAACATAGAATTCGACTATGTCTCACGATGAAGTGTAGGCGAAAACTCCATCTAAAAAAAAGAAAACACAATAAAAATATACTCTCTAGGAAATAATAAAAAAAAGTTATATACATCAGTGGTATCTCGTCAATTGACCCTCTAGGAATTAGCTCGAAAGAAAACTAAACTCGTCAACATAATGTTATTATCAAGGCTAGGGAGCGAGATCATTTAAGATTACGGTAAGGTTATTCACGGTACGGTGATATATTACGGTATGTCAATGCATAAGAACCACTTCCACCCTCTGTCTCAGTACAAACAGATCACGTAAGCAATAAGAACTGTGCCTTTACAGGTAGAACACAACAGTTTACTTGTTATTTAGCACAAAATGTTTTCATAGTTATCGAAGCACTGATTTATTTACATTCAAAGTCTGTTCTCATACTGAACTTTGAAGAAGATAAACTGAACGCGTAAGTAACTATATAGCCAACTCATCCTGGTCCCTATCCCTAGTAACATTAAAATTGTAAGGCTTATAATGTATTATACTTATATTATTGATTTATATGAGAAATGGAGTCTAGTATGCCTATGTTCTGACCGGGACTAGTCACTTAAATAGGCGTGGTATTGCAACATTACTTGGCAACTAAAATCAGCCGAAGCTAATTCTAAAGTGTCTCGGCAGTATATGTATCTGCACGAGTTTCCTGTGTTCAATATCAACCCTGATAATATTTTAGGTTACGAGATGCCACTGATATAAACATACTGAGCAAAATGATTTAGAAGATATTCGCGGTCATCATATGTTAACTATAATGAGGCTAGAGCTTTAAAATTTGATTGAAATCATAGAAAAAAACTCTGGTAAACTCCATCAAGGTTTTTCGATAGGAAGTCATTGTCAAAAATTGACTTGGATTATTAAAACTGTTGATAGCAAATATGTAGGAATAGTATCATTCAGAGCTATCATACTGACAATGTTTAAACATTTGAGATTTTTTCTCTTTGTTATAAAAGTTCCATAAGTCTACGTTATTAAAATGTTCGTAACACTATAAATGAGTAAAAGCATCCTATGACATTTTGGCTCACTATGAACAATTATCATTCTGCTACTACAAAGTGGCATACTACAATATTACATTGTATAACTGACGATGACGATGATGATAATAATAATAATAATAATAATAATAATAATAATAATAATAACAACAACAACAACAACAACAACAAAAGCATAGACCCAACTCTGGAAATGCATGCTATTAGTTATTGCAGGGTCTTTTGTCATACCAATTTCTCTCAAAAAATGTTAAACTGAAAACATAAAAAAAAACTGTCATTCTCCCACTTATTTTAGATGCGAAACATGACCTATTAGTTTAAGAGTAAGAAAATATTACGAGCATTTGAGAATAAAGTTCTCAGGATTTTGTTTTGGACCAAAGAGAGGCGAACAAACAGATGAATGGTGGATACTAAATATCAATGAACTACATGTTCTTCATAGGATACCAGATGTAACAAGAGCTGTTAAATCTCATAGACTGCGATGTACAGGGCATGTAGCACGAATGGGGAATGAAAGAGGGGCAAGGGAACTGCTTATACGAAAACCAGAAGGAAAGCGCTCACTAGGTAGGCCAAGAATGAGATAGAATAACATTAACAATGATTTGAAGTAAATAAATTATACAGGTGATGATTGGTAGACGTTGGCTCAGGATAGGGATGTATGGAAAGGTTATGTCCGAGCAGCCATAAACCTACGGGTTCGATAATGCCAGGGATCTAGTTAGTTTTAACAATAATAAGCAGAGACTGGAGCACTACATTTAAAATAAATTCGTATTTGACAATATAATAATAATAATAATAATAATAATAATAATAATAATAATAATAAGAATAATAATAAGAAGAAGAAGAAGAACAACAACAATAATAATTGATAGAAAATGTCTTCGGTCAATAGAAAACCTGAAATATTGTGGCTCACAAGTGTATAACTAAAAAACATGGATTATGGTTAAAAAAACCGTGCTCCTACTTGTTCTGTATCCAGGATCATTGTCTACAAACTAAAGGCTATCCGCTCTTAAAGTGATCCTCATCACAAACAAAACTATGTGACCTGCTCGCTTTTCATTGGTTATTGACACCGACGCACGATGTAGAAGCAATAAGCACGCCAAAAAGTAGCTCCTTTTATTACATTATAAATATGTCCTCTGAATATACTTGTTATTCTTCGTGAATGAAAATAATAATATTAAAAACATAGAAAATATTCTAAAATATGCCTAATTAATAATTACAACTTAAAATAATTTATTGCATATGGATGATGCTTTGAGTCATAATTCAATCGAATCCGATGCAACAAAAGACTGAAGGTGTAGAGTCTTCTGTTGCTGTGTCTCCATCAAAATTTTAAAAACAAAAATCTGGCAAACCTTTGACAAGTGGTAAAAAACAGTTATTTGAATTGTACAGTGCGATCAGAATAGGACTGGACAGCAGACGCGGGGATCCCCTATACAGTGCTGACGCACTCGCGGCAGGGAACGTACAGCATAGGATCGCGGTGATACAACCACACACATTTTTGTAACTATTTTACAAATTGTCGTGCTTATCAAATTTATTGAAGCAGGTGCTGGAACTGTTCACCTTCGTTGTCCATACATTTTTGACACTTCTTTTAAAAAAATTGTTATAAAGATTGTGGACTGTTTAACGTGACAGAATTTTAACATCCGGGAATCGTGTTTCAAAAAGTCTTCGTACTTGGCTGGCAGACTGAGTTAACAAATATGTTTCATAAATAAATACACGTTGTTCAGTAGAAACATTATTAGCCATTATACATTTTACACTTTACACTTATACACACATATTCAGTTTACACTTATAAGATACACATTTTATAAGATACAATTTTAAAAATTGAAATAATTTATACACACGCCTTTCAGTACACAAGGAAAAGCGAGCGAGCACCGTGTCCACTCGAATCACACAATCTGACTGCGACCGTGAATGCGTGGGATGTGCTTGAATCCTGCTGAGTCTGCGCACATTTCAAGTCCCGTGTCTGCAAATGTAAACCTTCGTCACCGCACAGCACAAACCCCGCGTCTGCTGTCCAATTCTATACTGATCGCACTGCATTTCACAAGTTCAGTGAAAAATCTTACCAGCTTTCTTGTAATTTACCCCATTCAACGATCACATGTCTTATACATTTCTCACATGCTTCCTGTCAATGTGACAGTCATTGTGGCGCGAATGGCGGAAGGTTACAATTGGCGTTTGTTTAAGTTAGGATCACTCTAACAGCGGATAAGGTATAGGAGGCGGGTCAATATTTCAAATAGGGATTGTTAAGAAAATTCATATTAAAAAAATGTTGAATGTTATTAGTGACCTGAGATTTATATATTGTAGTTCTTGGTGAGAAAAGTATTTAAAAGGGATCCTGCAAAGATAGCTCCGAATCAATGGAAAAAAAGTAATTGGTAATTTCGTGTTGGAGACCAGTCACGTTACCTCACTCGGTATAACATCCAATTTCACTGAGACGCGGTCTATTATCGTCACGTTTGTCTAAACTTTCTAAAGTAATGAAAATATATACAATCTAAGATACATTTCATAACGAAATCTAAATATAGCTAACCTACCCAAATCCTAATCTGACTTGTCCAAATTATAATGTAACCTATCTAATTTAGCACAGAGTAACGAAAGATGTCGCAATGCAAGAAAGAAAAAAAAAAGATCCGTACCACACATTTAGTTCGTCCTAATGTAATCAATAGCATTCGATATAGTTTATCAACATGTGGTCCATTCTAAAATGCACAATGAATGCATGATTCCCTAATAATAGCTTTTTAATAACTCTATATTTTAGATACGATTAATCGTAATTTGCCAAAATCACCGGAAATCGCCGGAGTTCTTGATTAACGATGTTGTCTTTAAGAGCACACCCAAAGAAATCCAAATATTGATAACAAAGCGGACATAGCCAACATTTGCAAACACAAAAATCCAATTAGAGAATAAAATAATAGAACAGGTGAGTAGTTTTAATTACCTGGGATACAATGTGCCATATAGAAAAAAGTAAAGACATTGAAAACAAAATAAATAAATTTAATTATATGTGTGACACGATAAAACGAAGTCTCAAAGAAACTAGACAGGAGACACTTTCAAATTTTATAAAACAATGGCGGCTCCAACACTACCATATGGATTGAAACACTGGGTCTTAACAAAAAACACCAGGAACGAAGAATAGAAACGTCAGAAATGAGGTTTTTGAGGAGTGTGGATGGCTATGCAATAACTGATCGAAAACGAAATGAAAATATAGGACGTGAGCTAAATATATCCAAACTATTAGATAGAATTGCACAATACAGAGTTGAACGGATGGACCACATCAATAGAATGGATAACAATAGAATTCCAAACCACTAGGACGAAGAAATGTTGGAAGACCCAGTAAAAGATGGACAGACCAATTCTAGCATGAGATCGGAACAGACCTTAAGGTCTAATCCTTGATGATGATGGAATAGCGACTGAACGCGACTTCACGCCGCAATAAGTGAAATAGGGATATTTATAGTTACTAATTCAGACAGCATTCATAATTTCTAGTTGGAGTCGTAAATTGAAATGAAGTGAAATACTTTACTATAAACATATTATAAATCAATTAATTTGTTATCACTGATACCCTGTTATGACCTAGATTCACATAAGATAAATAAGTGATTACCTGAATAACTGTGGATCTCTACCATCTACCAGCACAGTCAGTATGTTACTAACCTAGTACTCTTCTACAGTTAGTACGTAATGATACAGCCCGGTACGGATCAATGCCCGGTTGACGTAAATACACCCCCATTCCACCCAACCAATTATTCAGTTATTTCACATTTTCGTGAATTCATAAAAGCATATTCCGACAATGTAATACATTTCATTTTTTGACTTTATAATGAGGGATGAGTTATAATAATAATAATAATAATAATAATAATAATAATAATAATAATAATAATAATAATAATAAATAACAAAAACAACTTGACAATAAAAGTTTGGAGCAGCTGAATAATTTTACATATATAGGATATATGAAGAAGAAAAGGATGTAAATGCAAAATATTTCAATTTTTTAAAGGATTTTAGGGTTAATAAATTATATCTTCAAGCCACAATTAGTCCAAAAACATTCAAGACTAAAAGTGTATAAAACACTGGCTCTTCCACCTCTTTTGTATAGTAGCGAAGTATCAACATTGAAACAGAAGGATATACAGAGACTTAGATCTGCTGAAATATCTTCGAAGGACTACAGGATACACACTACTAGATCATAAGAAATGAATACATCTTAGGAGAATTACACATGGAACCTTTAGAAAGCAGAATTTATAAGTCAAGATGGATGCAACATGTTCATTGAATGGAGGATCACAGGATACCCGAACAAATGTTAAGCTATTAACCCGCAGGAAGAATACCAGGACATCCACTCAAAATACTTTTAGATGCCGTTTCTATTCAGGCCGATTCAGGTCAACAAATGAACTAAATTCGTGGATGGACCATGATGATGATGATGGTAATAATAATAATAATAATAATAATAATAATAATAATAATAATAATAATAATCCATCCATAGTAATTCTGCCCGAAGGCAGGTCCTTCACTACAATCATAGCATTTTCATGCTATGCTTTGTAGCTTTACTAGGGATTTGTAGGTGTGCTAGCTTCCCGTTGCTTTCCACACCGGTGAAGGATGATGATAATGAGAAGGATGATGATGATGAGAAGAATGATGATGATGGCCATATGATTTCGGGGACCTTTTGGGCCTTAAAGTTTTCCTGACATTTGTCTTACTGGTGAGGAAAAACCCCGATAAAAACCTCACCCAGAAAAACTACCCCGACCGGGAATCGAACCCGGGCCCGCTGCGTGACAAGGCAGCACGCTACCTCGAGACCACAGCGGTGGAATATAATAATAATAATAATAATAATAATAATAATAATAATAATAATAATAATAATTAAACATAATTGAGAGGAACATTATCCATATTTTAAGTTTATTTTTTTATTTAGAGAAATTATTATATATAACAATACTTATCTAATAAAGTATATCAAGTTTATATGCAATACGAAAAAATACTATAAACCTTCTCTACTCATGTCAGGCCGAGGGATGAGATGAGATAAAGTCTCGTACCATCACTTGGGAAGATGAAATTGAATAGAACGAGATGGATGACACAACTATGAAGAAGTAGTTGACATAATTTTTAGTAGTGAATAAGGGAGAAAAACATGAGAAAAATCTGTCCTGGTTCCGATTCGTCAACCATGAACCCCCATGGAATGAACGAGACGCGAACTCGATACCCAGAGATAGAGGACTTATACAATGGTACCGCCACTAAATAAATAAATAAATATATATATATATATATATATATATACATATATGATATGAAAAGAAAAATGAATGCTTGGGTCGGGTTTTGAACCCGAGTCTCTAAACTCTGTACGTTTAGCGCTCTAACCAACTGAGCTACCCAAGAATTCCAACACAAACATACATTTTTCTTATACATGTAGTATTCTCAATTCACACAAGAGGTAGCGGAAATTTGTTCCAACTGACATCTAGTGGCTAACATAACAGTTAAGCAAATTTTTAAAGAGAATATTTACTTTATAGCAGTAACGCTTGTATATATAGATGTTATAAATACATTCATTTTTCTTTTCATATCATATTTGCCTTCATTGCCAAATATCAAAAATGTATTTATAACATCTATATATGTATATATGTGTGTGTGTGTGTGTGTGTGTGTGTGTGTGTGTGTGTGTATTAAATCCTAGCAAAAATGATCACCACAGAGACTTAAACACGGCATTTCTCAAATATGAGTTCCTTCTTTTACTGCGTAGTCAATTATATCCCAGATTTTATCATAAAATAATTCTCATTGTTTAGGATGGAAGTGTCTGAGACTCGTATTCCAGACTTCTGACTTAAAATTCCGAAGCCGACCAATTTGATTGGAATTCAACCATCGAAGGAATTAAATTGGCACAACCCACTAATATTGTCTGGCGGTGATGGTAATGACCATTGTGCAACTATAGTTGCATCATTGTAGTGATAATAGCAGTAGTAGTAACAATAACACTGGGGAACAAAAAAATATTTTTTTCTTGGTGCCTGAAATTTTTCACCTGATTCTGGGTATTTCGGCACTGCTGATTCCAAAAATGTCATCCATTTTGTTGCAGCAGCTCTAGTTTGCAAGATATTGATGATACTGCTCTTATGTACCACCATTGTAAATCGATTGTTTGCATAATACTAATTGATTTAATCCAAGTTATATTCATGTTGTTGTTGCCGTTTGCATATGTAATTTTACTAATTTGACAATTGTTTATCCTTTTTCTAGACTGACATGGCTTCAACACGAAGAAAATGTGTGAATAATCCTGATGTGTTTTGTTTCATCTGTGGGGAGTACACATTCACTCAACAAAGAAAACCTATAACTGACTTTGTAAGAAGAGCTTATTTGGCCTATTTCAAAGTACAACTGGGAGATCAAGATAAGCCTTGGGCACCTCACATTGTATGTAAAACGTGCACAGAGCATCTACGACAATGGACAAATGGGAAACGGAAATGCTTGAAATTTGGGGAACCAATGATCTGGCGAGAACAAATTAACCATAGTGATGACTGCTATTTTTTGTTCAGTCAATGTAAAGGGCATCAATAGCAAAAACCGGAATAGATGGGTATATCCCAATCTACGCTCCGCAAGACGCCCTGTTCCACATTCAGAGGAGATACCTGTTCCAATTTTTACCAGTCTTCCAGAGTCACCAGAAGAAGAGGATGATTCAACTGAAAGCTATTCTGAGGGAAATGACAGCGATTTCCCAGGACCTTCATCAGTTTCATCCGGTTTTAGTCAAGCGGAACTGAACGACCTCATAAGGGATCTAAGTCTTCCAAAGAAGTCATCTGAGTTGTTAGCTTCCAGGCTGGCAGAGAAACAATGTCTGTTACCGGGAACAAAGGTCACAGTCTATCGCAAAAGAGAAACAGACTTCCTGCCATTCTTCACAGTAGAAAATCAATTTGTTTTTTGTATGAATGTTGAAGGACTGTTAATGAAGCTGGGTGTAAGAAAATACACACCAAGTGAATGGCGGTTATTTATAGATAGCTCCAAACGCAGCCTAAAATGTGTTCTTTTGCATAATGGGAACATATACAGGTCAATCCCAATTGGTCACTCAGTTTCTATGCGTGAAAATCAACATACAATAGCTTACAGTGCTAGAGAAGATCTCTTACCGTGATCACCAATGGGTAATGTGTGTCGATCTCAAGATGGTGAATTTTCTTCTAGGACAACAAGGTGGGTACACCAAATACCCATGCTTTATATGTTTTATGGGACTCTAGAGCCAAAGATCAACATTGGGTGAGAAGGCATTGGCCTCTTAGAGAAAGCATGACCGTTGGAGAAAAAAAACATCGTTGCAGAACCTTTGGTTGACAGAAACAACATCATCTTGCCACCACTGCATATTAAACTTGGTTTAATGAAACAGTTCATCAAGGCGTTGATTGAGATGGAACATGTTTTGGCTACATATGTACAAAATTTCCTGCACTGAGTAAGGAAAAAATAAAGCAGGTATATTGGATGGACCACAAATCCGCCAACTTATTAATGACCATCAATTTCAAGACTCAATGAATGATACTGAAGCAGCCGCATGGTCTTCGTTCTGTATGGTAGTGAAGAATTTCCTTGGAAACTATAAGTCTCCTAATAGTGATGAACTAGTGGAGAATATGCTCACTGCTTTTTGTGGCACTAGGTTTGTAACATGAGCATCAAATTACACTACCTACACAGTCATTTGGATCGATTTCCAGACAATCTTGGAGATGTAAGTGAGGAACAGGGTGAGCGTTTTCACCAGGAATTAAGTACAATGGAAGAAAGGTATCGTGGACGGTGGGATATACATATGATGGCGGACTACTGTTGGAGCATCCACCGAGAATGTCCAAGATCATTGCATCGGAGGAAATCACAGAAACGGGGATTCTGCGACCTGATGGAGGAAAATTAATGATTCTAACGAGACTAATGTGTAAATAAATTATGGTAGTTATATAGATACAGTTGTTTCATGAAAAAGAAAGTATTTGTTCTTTTGTATTTAATTGTATGCGAGTAATATAGTTGTATATGTGGACCAGTATTTTTGAACTGGTATATAATTTGAATAAACTCTATCTCAAAAACTAGAGCTGATAGGACGAAACTGAAATCATCTTTGGAATCAGTGACCCAAATATACCCATAAATAGGTGAAAACATTAAGGCACCAAAATCACTGTTCCCCAGTGTAATAGTAGCAGTAGTAGTATCGTGTCAGCAGCAGTAATACCCGTGATTTGAGGACATAAAAATTTTGCTCAGACATCCCTATTTCTTGTTTGAAGTTATTTAAGTGCCGTAAATCTACGACAAATGACCTATTGCTTTATTTGCCTTTCGAAGGAATCAATACCAGGATTTTTACGACCTGCAAAAACCATGGACTCTCACTGGGTTTCAACCCGCGAACCTCGGAATCAAAGGGGAACATGGCATCCATAACTAACTCACTAACACTTTCGAATCCGGAGGTTCATGGCCTCCATGACATAAGTTCTTCATAAATTGTTATCCTGAACTAATGTTTTCCAATCATCCCCTGAATAATATACCACCCTCAAGTAATGGTTAATGCTATTCTCTTAAATCATCCTTGGCCTACTAACTGGGCGCTTTCCTTCTAGGTTTTCTACAAGGAGTTTTCATAACTATCTTTCATTTCCCATTCGTGCCACGTGTCCTGCCCATCACAGTCTACGAGACTTAACAGTTCTCGTTACATCATACAGATCATGTAGCTCACTGTTAAGTAGTCTTCATCTCCATTCACCTGTCTGTTTGTCTCTCTTTGGTCCAAAAATTTCCCCAGGAACTATATTTTCAAATATTTGTATTCTTTTCTCATCCCTTAAAGTAAGAGTTCTTGTTTCGCATTTATATAATTTGAAAAATAAAAGTTTCATGTATTTTTATTTTAGCATTTTTTCAGACGTTGGAACGACAAGAGATCCTTTAATGCGTAAGAGCACGCGTTTCCCGAATTAAGTCCATGCTTAATTCTCAATTTACCACATTTTTCTTTAGTATTCCATCCATAGTAATTCTGCCCGAAAGCAGGTCCTTCACTGCAATCATAGCATTTTCATGTTATGCTTGCAGCTTATTCAATAGAATCTGTATGTTGGTCCTAAGTATCTCTTCGCCATAACATAGGGTTATATTTTTCATATGTTTATGGCACGTTAAGCATTACTTACTTACATACTCACTGGCACTATCGAACCCGTAGGTTCATGGCCGCGCGGACATAAGCTATCCATACATCCCTATCCTGAGCTAATGCTTTCCAATCATTCCCTGTATAATCTGCTTCCCTCAAATCATAGTTAATGTTGTTCTCCCACCTCATTCTTGGTCTACCAACTGGGCGTTTTCCTTCTGGCTTTCCTAAAAGAAGTTTTAATGCACGTCTTTCATTCCCCATACGCGCAACATGTCCTGCCCATCGCAGTCTATGAGACTTAACTGTTCTTATTATATCTGGCTTCCTATAAAGACTATGTAGTTCATTGTTATGTAGTCTTCTCCATTCACTGTCTGTTCATCTCTCTTTGGTCCAAAAATTTTTCCTAAGAACTTTATTCTCAAATACTCGTAATCTCCTTTCCTCCCTTAAAGTAAGAGTCCATGTTTCGCACCCATATAATATAACTGGTAGAATAATAGTTTTATATATTTTCAGCTTAACGTTTTTTGAAAGGAGTTGAGACATCAAAAGTCTCTGCAATGCATAATAGCACGCATTTCCAGAATTGAGCCTATGTTTAATTTCTTTGTGCATCTCATTCCTACTTGTGATCATTGTTCCTAGGTATTTGAATTCAGCCACTTCCTCAAAATTTCCCTCACTTGTCATTAGCTGTCCATTTCCATTATATATTGAATTTCTACGTGTGACCATATATTTAGTTTTACTGATATTTACTTCCAGTCATTAACATACAAAATTAGTTAGGCCTATGTTGCCGTGATATATGAGCCATGAAAATAAACAAATATAAAAGCTAAATATTTTACGAGTAAGAAGTGAGTTTACAGTGTTCTCCCCCTTCCCTTATAAAGAATTCACAATGTACATAATACCAATCCTAGCAGTTGACCAGTACAGTTGTGCAGAATGAAGAAAACAGTTAAGTAGTTCTGAAAAATAAAAACGACAGCAGAGGAAGAAACTAAAAGTATAAGTACACTTATGATGCAGAATACACAAAACAGTTAAATGGTTCCTAAAAGAAAAGAAACAAGAGAAGAATAAAATTTAAAATGATTGTTTAGTTTCATAATAAATTCAAATTTATATCAGAAATATTGAAAATGATTCTACAGTTCGTAATTTTCTAAGAGAAAATGGTTACCACAGAAGAGTGGCCCGAAATAAGTACTTTGTCAATTAAAGAAAAAAATCAAATTACCTATTGTTCGAGCATTATTTACACTCGTTGTTTGTTAAAGATACCAAAATAAACCGAACTTTACTTGATAAGAATAGATAGTACTTTACTTAGCATCATCACGTCTCACTAAAAGTCATTAACTTCGCGATTCATAACTGAACATTTTTGTGTAAATATAATATATACACATATTTATAAATAAAGTTGTTTTATAGGCTGTAAATCTATGACACGGGATTACGGCTTTATTTCTCTTTAAAGGAAGCCATATTTTAAATTGTTAGGTGTTGAAAAAATCCGTTCTAAACAGCCGAGCTTGAACCTGTGATCCTGAAATCCAAGAACGAAAATGGAATGTCTAGATCACAGATATCAATGTGAATGAAAATGTATTGTATTATAATAATTCTCTGGAAGTATTCAAATCTTGTACAGTAAAACTATTAAGGTACCCGTAATAATCACTAATTATATATATTTAAGTAATTAGACTTTATTTTTGATTGTAGATCAATGGGCCAAGACAAACATTAACAATATACCTAAAAATATATTTGAGATTCATAGAATATTCTAGTAGCTAGAGAGAGAGAGAGAGAGAGAGAGAGAGAGAGAGAGGAGAGAGAGAGAGAGAGAGAGAGAGAGAGAGAGAGAGAGAGAGAGAGAGAGAGAGAGTCCATTAAAGAAACAATGTATTGTTTTCTATTTGCCAACGACACTTTCGTGAATGTCATTAGAAACGACTTGGTGTTTCTGAATGGAAAGTGTGTGGGCAGAAGGAAGACATCATTTATGTAACCCAAGTGCCTATTTTCTCTCCAAGTCGGTCAAATACCCACAGATGTCCACTTAAAGTCTCCAATAATAATGCAATATTCATATTTTACGCTCAGTACCTGCTTGTTTAATAGGTAAATATTATCTAGAAGGTTATAGACCTCAAGTATCCTAATAATTAGCATGGTCATAGGTTTAATATTGAAAGTTTCTCTGTAGAAGAAAATGAAAACAACGAATTATATTAAATATGATTATTCTATTCTTCGGCGCCAACTTTCAGAAGGATTTGAACTTTTTTCCTCCGGACAATCTGAGCGGTCTAATGGATAACCATGCCTGTATCTTTACCCCGGAAAGCCCCTAACAAAAAAAAGGTCAAATTCGAAGATATTTCTCTTAATCTAGACCAAGAATATCTGCCACAAGCAATAAATTAGTCTTATGTAACGTTAAAACTAAAGTTAAGATACTTATAACCCTAATTATTCCAAGGCCAAACTAAACTACGGTTCACACTGCCACTCGATATTAAATCTGCAAGTAAACGTGCAGATTCGCTGTTTTTGTAATATTACTGTCATTTCAAACGTAATAAAGATAAAAAAAATGTTTCTAGCAATTTGCCAAAAGTAGAGAACAACTGATTTTATAAAACCAGAAAGATATTGTTACTTCTTCATCTGCCCCTTAATGGCGTTAGGTGTCGGATTCACCTTGGAGACAAAGTTTCTCCATCGACTTCTTCCCTGCACATTCTTCTCATTTCTACCATTGTTTTGCTCCGCTTTCGTCCTATTCTGTTGAATGCATTTTCTCACTTAACTCTAGGTCTTCCTCTTCCGATTCTTCCCTCTATTATAATTTCCATTACTTGTTTAGGTTTTCTTTCCTCTGGCATAAAGCATAAATGCACTAAATATTTAAGTTGCCTCTCTTCATGACTTCTATTAAATATTCTCCTATCCGATCTCTTCTCTAATTCTATCGTTTCTTAACCTATCTCGTCGCATCTTAACCGCTGATCTTCTTAGGTATTTAATTTATATTGCTGTTAATTAATTGAAATTCAGTTGCATATAATAAAAATATCATACAGTTATATAAAATGCCCACCGTTGTGGTCTCGAGGTAGCGTGCTGTCTTGTCACGCAGCGGGCCCGGGTTCGATCCCCGGTCGGGGCAGTTTTACTCGGTGAGGTTTTTATCGGGGTTTTTCCTCGCCTGTAAGACGAATGTCAGGAAAACTTTAAGGCCCAAACGGTCCCCGAAATCATATGGCCATCATCTTCATCATCATCATCCTTATCATTGTCATCATCACCATCATCCTTCACCGGTGTAGAAAGCAATGGGAAGGTACCACACCTACAGAATTCCCTAGTAAAGCTGCAAGAATAGCATGAAAATGCTATGATTGCAGTGAAGGACCTGCCTTCGGGCAGAATTACTATGGATGGATGGAGTTATATAAATACGAATTTCAGTTATATAAAATATTAACAGGGCTACTAACACAACGTTTACACTACACACAAACACATATCCAAACATCCTTTCTATACACAAGACAACATTATAAATTTATCTGCTTACAGTGGTCAATCTAAAAGGTGAGTAAATTAATTGAAAATATACCACATTATCATCTATCCCCCTAGCACGGAATCCGAATCACAATATCTACGGCATCAAACACACACAAGTGCCAAGAAAGAAAAAGCACAGAAGGAAAATACACCTATATTCCATTCAAATTTTCGAGAGTTGGGCCGGTGCACAAAAGTCACATCTAAAACATTTTATAAAGATAATCCGGCTTCAATCCCAAGTAGGATTAAATTTTAAGCTGGAGAAGCACATTTAATATTCGAGTTACACAAGTCGCTTATTTTATTAACTTTAGTTATATGTTAATCCACTGGAACTCTTCAGTTAGTCCATACTAATAGGGGCCTAATCCGTATAAATATGAGGGCAGTTCTCACAAAATTAGGTAACAAGTAAGACGTATGAAATCGCAATTGCAATGCCCTACAGTCCATTCAAATAAACCAAGGTAAAACTGAGTAAATTGATTTTATGCATATCATTATATTTTTATGTAAATATGACATATAAATTCATATTAAAATATGCATTTTTTAAAATATTTAATTTTGAAATATTTAGAAGTCTGCATTGTAATAACGATAAGTAATAGCCTCCGGCCATCTGACTTGTAACTGTTTATCCCAAGGTATCTACGCTACTGAAGGTACTTTGCCGTTACAACCAATGCCAGCATAGCTTCTACCCAATGAGAGAAGCATTCACGAGACACAATAATCGAGTCTTAAATGACTACACACAAAATAATTTACTGGGTTATCACTTGAAATTATGTTTTCCCTTAGTGATCATAGGCACTTGAATATTCGGTGTGCTTTTGAAACATGGCATGTGATAGAATCTAGTATTGTCTCTCCAACGGATCTGTGCCCCCGTAACATATGCAAACTAAAGTCTACTTCCTCTTCTGCCTCGGCAAATTATTTCCCTCCCTGTATTTCTATCTATCTATCTCTATCTCTCTCTCTCTCTCTCTCTCTCTTCTATCTCTCACTTGCACTTGCACTTCAGTGTTGTCAAGTTGACTCCAACCTCGCATTATTCAATATTCAAGAGCCATGACACTGGGGGAAGTTTGGCAACATCCCTACTCGATGGCTGTTATTTGACGTAGTGGTAGGGGAGTGCGGTGAAATGTTGTCAGTATTGACGAGTGCTTTTCTAAGAACGATGCCAGCGCTACAGGGGCACAGATCCGTTGGTCCAAGTGTACCATAGTCATCTGTTTACTATAACAAGTATTGTTTTATCAGAGAGGATATTTAACATGAAAACAAAATTTAAAAAGACACGCTTTCAAATGATCTCTCGAAACAGCGGTGCAATTATGTCATGTTTTGGCGAATTCCGAGGGAAGGGAATGTGATTATTGAGGCTATACTCATGGAATTTTTTACATTTTTCAAAAACCTTCACCAATACTACTTACTAGACACCGAAGATGATCACATACAGTCCGCAGATGAAGTGAATGAAAATGCGGGAGGGAAATCCAATCAACTAGCCCACAAATAAAGGAACAGTCATAATTATGCCACGCATCACTGTGGTTTATTTCAAGCTAATTCTGCTGATTATTGTGCATCAGACTTGAAACTAGCACGCCGCGCCGCTGGGGGACAGAAAGTACAATCTCTCATGATGTAATAAGAAATTGCTCGTGGTTGCTTTCTTCCGAGCTGTGGACTGTACATGTGTGTGTGTTAACGATCTAGAGGCCGTCATGTTTTTTTTTAATCGGCTTTAATTAATCAATTAAGAAAAGTAAGGTCGAGATCGCTAACCAATACAATCAGACCATTAAGAGGGGATATTAAGCGGAAGCGAACACTTAAAAATCGCTCTAGCGGTTGCAAATTTCTATTTTTCGCAACTAAACTCAGTAATGTCATTTAAATAAAACGAGAAAGGTATTCTCAAAAAAATCATCGAAATCCGGCCAATTACAGTTTAACCTGAAAGCCGAAATTTAAAAATCGTTCATAATGGTAATTACAATGATGTTAATAAGATGATTTTCCAAACGACCATTCTCATCACACGGGCGATAAACACACATTTTTATGTCAGGATTATATTACAATAGATTGTAGCACAAATTGAATTAGTCAGTCATGGTGGCCATGCTTCTGGTTCAGAAGTTCCCGGGTTTAAATCTAGCGGGATCGATGGATTTTCAAGGGCGTAAAATCATGAGCATGACTTCCTTAGGAGGGGTAATAAAGCCGTGGATCCCGTATCGTACATATACACCATATTAAAAAAACTCTGATAAAATATGTCGACCCTTTCATAGTCCAGCTTTTAATTTGACATGAGATGTTAAAGAGCGTCGATAAATAAGATAATACTACTGCGAACTGAATTAAATGGAGACGAAATTAATTAAACATTTGCCATTAATGTTAATCAAGGAGAATTCGTAACATTGCAGCCTTGAATTAACCTATGCAATTTATCGAAAAATACCAAAGGAAAATTATGCCTGGTGTGAAATTCTTGACAATACGAGCATTATAAAATATAGCACAAATAATATTTGCACATTATCTTCGAAAAAACTGTATTTCCGACTAACAGTCTGCAAAACATCAGTATCATAAAGCCGTCAAGCATAAGCGGTCTCGTTATCCACCCAGTATTTTTCTTTAACCTTTGTTTCGTTTTCAAATTTTGTGCAATTTTATTATTAAATTCGACCGTTTTTCTCTAGTAAATCTTCCTACATGTAGTCTCCGTTTTTTTTTTTGCATTTTTTTTTCTAGAAAACACTTTTTCTAAGTTCTAATAATTCTATGTCTGAGTTTATTTTATAATCTTACTATGCGTATTTTGCTGTTCTCATGATGTACATCCCTTCTACATAAAACTACATATTTTACTAAGCAAGCTCTCTCAAACCATTTTTTTAAATTGACGTTTATGTTCGCAGACATATAACAATGATGCCCAGATTGGTGAATCATCTGCATGTGCAACAGCTCTCATGTGCGGTGTGAAGGCAAATTACGAGACAGTTGGACTTGATTCTTCAGGACGTTTTAACAATTGCCACTCCAGTTTTTCATCCAGGGTTCCTTCTCTTTTCAACTGGGCCCAAGAACAAGGTAATGCTCATTATAATTTATATTTTGTCACACGATGGATAATTTAAATTACTATGAATCAGATTATGTAAAGGTAAAGTGATTCCATTAGAAGTCTTATTATTTATTTATTTTACCTGATGGAGTTAAGATCGCAAGGTCTTCTCTTCCACTTCATCAGGGTTAAATTATACACATAATAATAATTATTTGAATTATCTATGAAGTTGATTAATGATACATAATATGGTACAGGCTACACAATATAGAGTTGACAAGGGAAAGAAACAAAAAAAGGGTCTTAGGAGACTCTTGGAGAAGTAGGAGTTTAAGGCCCCCACCTTTCTAGACAATCGGCACGAGATGTCAGCCCGGCATGATGGACAAATATATGGAACACATTTTAGTTAGAGGCTGAGTTGACCTCAGGACGATGTTGTAGCAGTTGTATTAAGTAAGGTCAATAATGTATGTGTTTTATTTATTCTTCTTCTTCTGCTTCATGAAATTAGGCCTTTTGACCTGTTTTCACATCAAGTGGGATTTAATGAATCCTCCCATCTAGTAAATGGGCGTCCAACATTGTGTTTTATTTAATACAATAAATTGTCACCAAATATCATTGGTAGTGCTGATACATATCAACTTTCTATCGGCTAAAATGACACTGACCAGCGTTCTTGATTAATTAAATATTAATCTTGCTATACGTAAACTTCATAGCATGAACTTTATGGGAAGTCAGATATAATAAAAAGTTAATTTTCGTACACTGATATAGGCAGGACATATGGCACGAGGAACGAAGAAGGGGCACAGAAACTTGGTGTAGAAAGACAAGAGAGAAAGCACCCAGTATGTAGGGCAAGAATCAGATGGAGAATAACATCAACAATGATTTGATATGTGAATTATAGAAAGATTCACCGCTGTGATCTAGAGATAAAGTCGATGCCTCAAAAACATAGTGCGCCCAGGTTCCATCCCCGGTCTGGACAAATTTTCTCGGCGAGATATTTCTCAGGATTTTTCCTCTCCCTTAAAACAAATGTAGAAAACTTTGGCTCAAATAATCCCTGAGCACCACGGACCATCAAAACTACACATATCATAGTCGCCATGTTTTGTAAAAAAATGTAAGAGTGAAAGATAGGTTGTCTTAAATGTTTATGTTGCTTTAGAGGTGGCTCTGGAATTGAGCTGATTGCTCATTCAGGATGACTCTATGTCCTTGTGTGACCAAAATAGCATTTATGTGATCCAGAGTTTAAAATCCTCTCCAGACAGGCCACGTCCCTGTGAGGCCCGGTTGTCGTGGAACATGTAAAAATACCTAAACTAGGAAGAAGTTTAAGTAAGGAAACGAAAGAATTATACAGGGAACGAATAAAAAAATATTAATTCAAGATAGGGATATGAAGAACTTGATAGGCCAAGGACCATGGATAAGAGTTATGTACGCGCGGCAGAGTTGGGCAGTCATTAATTGCATGCGTACTTAATTACATACTCAGTTATTGTGTTAAAAACTGCAATTACTGCGAATGTAATTGGAACTCTCAATTACAATTGATGGGCAATTTCGAAAAGGGCACGTGTCGCATATATTTGTTTTTTCAAGTTTTCAATATAATATTTTCTAATTTGCGTGTAGACACCGTTTTGTACGAAGGGGGCACCAACTTTCATCATTATATCACTGATTTGCAATGGCCAACAACGGCGACTGATGAAATACCAGAAGTGGACTTCTGATTGACTGTTATCGGATATCGTGTTTTTCTTTAAATACTCATTGCTATTCAATATTTGTCAAGGGATATATATTTTTGTCTTTCTTTTTAAATATATTATATCTTGTGTCATTGTAATTTTTTAATTATTGCTTATTTTAAAAATGCATTTCGAAAAAGGCACATCTCCAAAATAAACAATAAAAATACAATACATATTTTCTTTTGTCTCGTATTATATTGCATTCTGACCCTAAAATGTTAACTGTAAACTTATTTAGGTCTGGATACAGCCGTTTAAAATAATTTTTTTTTTAGTTCCTGAACATTTTTTAATTTTCGAAATTGCACATTCAATTACTTCTAGATGCTAAGTAATTGCAATTACAATTGAACGATTCCATGAAAATGCCATACCGAGGTGAAAATTTTGAAATTGACGCAGGAATAATTTTGTTGACATAATATTTATCTTTAAGGATCAAATTTTCTAATTCTATAAGACAATGCCCCATAAGTGTATTATTTTAATCTAATATTAATGGTAGAACTTGTCATATTCCAAACCTGTAAAAACACGCAAAATGTTATCAATTTGTTGTTTAATGATTTGGACGTATTAATTCATTTTATTTCACAAACTCTTTTGCTAAACCGTACTTTGGTCCTCCCTAGTCGTAAATGTAATAATATTAATTGCAGTCTAATGTTCTTCCGATTCCGATTGAGGGTCTATCCACTTTTCAGCGGTTGCCCTTTTACCAGCCGGCTGCTGGCCCTTCACATCCACATGTGTCAATCACAGAGGTAGATGATCAACAGCCAGTGTAGGGGCGACATGTGGTTAGCATGTCGAGTCCCCCAACCGTTATAGCTGGTTCCTCAACCTGGAGCCGCTACTTATTGTAGCTACCCAATTGCCTCACGATGCTGGGTGGGCACCGGTCCCATACTGGCCGAAATACCATGAGAAAATTTCTTCCCCCATGGAGACTCGAACCAGCGCAAGTCCCGTTAGCTCTGCGCCAAGGCTTCCTACCTTAACCGCTCGGCTACGGCGCGGGACGTCTAATGTTCTATATACCTTAAATGTGTCTTATAATTGTTAACTGTAAGCTATGGTCAGTCAGTCACGGAAAACGTATACACATTTCTGTACACAACATAATAATTGATGGATTAAAATTCCCTCTTGGATTCTACGTTATCGGTACACAGCTAACAAAAAAGTATCGATGACATTTTCTTGTACAGTCATTATTTTTCCCGCTAGAGTCCCGTGACTGACTGACTGACTTTTTGTCCTCTCATTCATAATGCCAATATGCATGACGCACTCAGTTGCTTGCTGCACTCTGCTGAGGATTTAACATAAACATGGTATAGAAAATCTGGTTGACTGTTCGGCTCAGTTTCTCCATAAAATAATTACTGACCCTTTTTCTGTGTCAATATGAGCTAAAATGCAGTCAGCGGGAGCATTTAAATATATTCAGGAGAAGGTTGCAGTAAAAGAAGCAGCCATACTTGTTGATTTCTCAGAAAATTATACCTACAAAGAACAAAATGAGATCAAGGCATTTCATTGGAAAAATTAGCATATCTCAATATTATTGCTCTTGCCTAGTTTAGATGGAAAGTGCCAGGATATGTGACACATAGCAAGTTGCTATAGAAAACTTTAGGTCATACAAATTTTCAGTTGGAGCATCAGGTAATAGAAATAGGCCTATACACTTAGCAATGTGACACTGCTTACTTGCATATTTGGATTTTGACATAAAATGGAACTTCTTTGAATCGTGCCATGGAAAGTGGGCTATAGATGCGATTGGCGGCCAAGTAAAAAAGATGGCACGGATGTATGAAAAATCGGGAAATAAGATACAAAATTGTGCAGACTTACGTAATGTGAACTGTAAAACCAATCAAATAACTATTCAGGAGGTGTCACAAAATTATATAGAAGAAGGAAAGAAATTTTTAGAAAAACAATTTCAATATCTTGCAGCTATCACGATTCATTGCGTACATAATGTGAAAGCGTTGGACCCATATGTTATAGCATATGCACAACTGCCAAACAAACAATCAGCGTAACAAATCATAAGTTCACATGTTTAAAAAAAATAACACTGAATGGCGCGACAGGCCTAGAAATCCCTTGGCTGCTGATCTCACATCCAAGTATATCAATCACAGAAGTGGGCAATCATCTAACCAACATATAGGATGACATGTGGTCAGCATGTCGGATATTCCAGCAGTTATGGCTGTTTTTTACGACCGCAACCCCTAATATTGTAGCTGCCCAAATTCTTCATGATTCTGAGCGGGCACCAGTCCCATTGTAGCCGAAATTCCGTGAGAAAATGTATTCTCTCATTGGTACTCTAACCAGTGCTCTTTATAGAAACATCTTGATTCAAACCATTGAGTTACAGCGTGAGACTTCATGTGTGATAGAAAACATTATTTTTATTAATGGGCCAAGTCAAGTCAACATAGCGGCGAATACTAGAGAGTGAATAGCTGCATAAGCAAATCTTATACATTGATGTTATGAAGTGAATCACCATTTTCGGGCTAATTCGTTTTTTTATCGCTGTTTAAAAATAGAATTCACCACGTCAGCAGTAGGACAGCTTGCGATTTATAATAATTTATTTTGAAAATACAGGCACACTGATAAATAACTAACTTATTAAGAATGTGTACCTAGAAATCAAAAATATTAAATCCTGTATCACGTAAATTGTAATCAGTTTATATATACACACATACAATTATAGTAGGTATATTTAACAATAGAGAAGGCACTTGTTATTAATATTTAATATTTTTCTTATATTATATAATTTAAAATGGTACATGTAAGCGAGTTAATTAAATTATATTATTGATTTAAATTAATATTTATTTTACAGCAAAATTAAATTTAATAATTTTCGTGGAATTGATAAAGTGTTTGCAGTTCTTTATTAATCTGTTACCGAAATTGTTTATCTAGTTTGATAGAATTTTGTTACATTTTTGTAATATTTGCACTTTTAAATTCTAAATAAAATTCAGATATGTCAGTTAGTCACAGAATAAGGTCAGTCAGTCACACATGACATATTAGGTCAAAACTTCGGTATTAATTGTGATTTAGGTTTCGTTTTTTATTTAAAATGTAACTTGAAATGTGCCCTCCAAACGGTATTTTGGAAATTTTAATTAGGATAACATTTCAGAGAATGATTTAGATGAACATGTTAAGCTGCATGATGAGTTAACATTTATGTCAGTCAGTCACACATACTTTGATTGATAATAAATAACATTGTTTTTCTTCAGAACTTGTAATTTATATACAATCTTAATCACACCCTCTATCATATCACGTAGATAACACCCCCAATTTCAACCAATTCTAATATTTATGCAAGCATTCTGCTGCAAAAATGTATTGTAAATGTCAGTCAGTCACATATGGAATTGCTCAATTACATATAATGTAAGTGAGCAATTACAATAACGTGTAACTGTGATTGTAATAGCCGTTAATTGAATTAAAAATACCAAAAGAAAATCGAGTAACAGAAAAAAGTAAACATTGCATTTCATTAATTCCTTCGCCACTCGTGTAATGATCAAATCAAACCTCGTGTCTGGTCCGACTAAACAAACAGCTGATTCCAAACGGCTTAATCCTTCTACTGTATACCAGTGAACCACGAACTCTTCTCTAAAGAGATGACGTCATATTGCAGCTTTACACCACCTCCTTTATTTATTATTATGACGTTGAATGAATCCCTCATATTTTTTGCCGTTTTGGCATCAAGGAATTGCAATTACATTTACTTGTAATTGCAGAAATAAAGTTACTATTATTTTAACTGTAATTGATAATTGAAAATACTTTGGCTCAACCAGTAATTGTAATCGATGACCACAATTACAATGTATCACATAGCATCATACCTACCGGGCTATGAAGAGAGCTCTGTCATGTACAAAGACGTAGTAAACAACGTTTCATTTGGTAAAGAAGTGGAGTTATTGTAGAATACGCCGGTAGTTGATATTGCGCGTACCAGCCAAAACTAAAACAAATGCGCACCCGATCTTTGTCTTAAAATGTTTCATTAACTTGTAAGAAATGCAACCTAAGTAGCCTATATTTTATTGTATTATGCACCAAATATTGTTTTGTGATGTTTATATTACAGAAGAATCGCCCGATAGGTATGCAGACCTGTGATACACCCTATCCCATACCCTCCCGATCGATCTAGTACAGTCAATATCAGTACAAGTACGTCCTCGGTACAGTGGAAATAATCCCGCTCTCTACTCATGAGTTAGTTAGGCGTAACTGATATTTTACATGCCAATGCACTGACTTACGTCTTATCAGGGGACCTGGTTCAACATCTAGAGCAGTTATAACTTTTAACAGTCTATATAAATCTTCAACGTCTGGGATACGCAGAATACAATTCCTAATAGTTAGATTGATTTAAATTCTTGATGTACGTTGAGAACGTATATTGTACCGTACAAACCCATTCGCAGTGTAGACCCTAATACCGATTCGTCTGTTGAAGTACACATTCAATTTGGTAAACGTCAAATATATAGTCCAGTTCTGGCAACTGTAGCCGTCTTGGTGAATCCTAAGGCATGTGGCAGGGGGGAACATTGCCGAGTGGAGGAGGGAAGTAGTAGCCATGCAAAAAACATTTTTTATAATAATAATAATAATAATAATAATAATAATAATAATAATAAATAAATTGTTATAAAAACAACACTATTATATAACGAACACTCCAAACATATGAGAAAACATAAGTATTCACTAACACAGAACTAGTAGATAAAAAATTCAACGTGTTGTAACTATTATATTTTCAAAACTGAATGTAGTTGCTGGCAGCACCTGCAACTCGCCCTCCCCTCTTACCGCACCATACAACATACTTACTTAATACAGGCTTTCCACTTTACAGCAGTTTGCCTTTGATTCCTGCTTTCCAGAGATTCATATCTTCCCATTGTCATCTTCCATACCCCTCTTCATTATGGCATCATATATTCCCTCATACCATGCTCTTCTACTTCTTCCCCTTTTCCTTCTGCCTGGTACCAACCAATCCAACACCTGTTTAGGCCACTGGTCTTCCGACATCCATTGTACATGCCCATACCACTGTAAAGCTCTCTTTGTTATCCTATCGATAACAGTTTCTTGTGCAACCATTTCTTGTCTGATATATGTATTTCGAATATGTTGTAGCCCGGATATTCTCATACTTCTCCGTAATCCATCCATTTATGTCGCCAAGATTGTTTTCTGCATTCTTTCATTTATTGTCCAGCTTTCTGATCCATATGTAAGTATACTTTCTATTATTGTCTGTATAATCTCTTTTTTTTTTGTTTTTCTGGTTTAAATTTCTATTCCATAAAGGACCATTCAGGGATCTAATCGCCTTCCTTGCACAATTTACTCTGTTAATAATATATTTTTCACAAGTACTACATTTAAAATAGACCCCCTCAAATGGGGCTACAGAAGCCAGAACAGGACATATATCGACATGGCGTTCTTTAGTCTGTGATAATTTAGTTGACGAGTCATTTTGAGAGAGAGAAGTAGCGGTTTAAAAAATATAATATGCCAGAGGGAAGAGCAGAAACAGTTGAATTCCGTGAGTTGGAATGTGTTAGGAGAGTGGAACAGTGAGGTGAAAACACAAAGCATTTCCAAGAATTTTGACAAAAGACCATTAACCATGAACGTTGTGAATAGTGTTAGACAAGAACGGCACTTAAGGTTAAAAGAGGATAGCAGAAACCATGACAACCAAATTCTCACAGCGTATACCTTCTCAATTTACACGGCACACCTACACTACATGATCTTCCTCACACGAATTCCTTTCACTACATATCGTACTATTACGATGCCATAGCCCAATGTTGAGCCTTAGCCTCTCCTTTGTTAGGGGTTACTAGACCAAGTTATTTTAGTTACACTTATTTGCCCATATATGTCATGAATGGATGCTATCGATCCATATGAGACATCTAGCAGGCAACTAAGGTATTAACTGACGATGAGGTCGGTAATTTTTGCTTAGATGTCTTTTATTCATGCTTAAGGATCTTTTACGAGCCTGAAAATCTTTAGACTTGGGACCCAGAGCTTGAAGTCCCTTCCGGAGGACTTACTCCTTGGATTTTTCCATCTTAAAAAATCCATCGACCTCGGCCCCGTTTGAACCCGCGACCCTCGGGACCAGAGGCAAGGAACATAACCACTAGCTCCCCTCAACTTACACGGCACACCTAACTATATAATATTCTTTGCCTGAATTCCTTTCAATACGCATCATTATAAAGCAGTGTAAAGAAGTGATACATAGATTGAAAATAACGTATGTTATCTCTCCTCCATGTGCAAAACACGAAGAGCGGAAAGTCCACTGGTTTGGCATACGTACATACACGCACACACATAAAAGTAAATTGGAACTGTTAACAGCCTATAAAGGAAGTGTATGCAACGATTCACACATTTTAACCAATGAGATGTGGATATAATCGGCCGCGGTGTACTAGTGGTTATGCTCCTTGCCTCTGGTCCCGAGGGTTGCGGGTTCAAACCCGGCCGGGGTCGATGGCTTTTTTAGGACGGAAAAATCCAAGGAGCGAGTCCTCCGGGAGGGACTTTAAGCCGTGGGTCCCGAGTCTGAAGATTTTCAGGCTCGTAAAAGATCCTTAAGCCTGAAAGAAAGGCCTCTAAGCAAAATTTACCGAATTTTCCCGTCCTAGTACTACCTTGGTTTCCTAGATGTCAGTATGATGTGGAACGCTGACCATGGACCACTCAAAGGACATCTACACGAAAACAAGTGTAACTAAATTAGTATGGTTCAAATTCTTCCCTATAGGAGGAGAGCGCCTAAATCTCTGTTAAGGGAAACATTGGCTCACAAGAAGAAGATGTGGATAAGTTAAGGTACTCATTTTAAAAGAAGCTAAACTAGATCTGTATTTAATCAAGCGAATAAAATAACTATTGCTGAAATCGAACTCAAAGTGAATTAAAATTGAATGTGTTTGTTTACAGGGAAGGCTACAGGACTGGTGACTAACACTCGCATCACACACGCCACTCCGGCGGCTCTGTATGCTCATTCTGCCAGCAGATTCTGGGAAGATGATAGCAAAATACCGCCTTCTTCCAGAAGGACCTGTAAGGACATCGCTCGTCAGCTGATCGAGGAGCTACCGGGTAGGAACATTAACGTGAGTGGCAGGATGTTAGACTTAATCGTCATTTTTAGTGGGTGGTAAAGAGATTCCACTACAGACTTTAGAAAGCCTTTGGGATAGTAGGAGGTTAAGATTCCCACCTTTCAGACTATCGACTGAAGATATGATAATGGACAGGGAAAGTACCTTGGATGGCATTGTAGTGCTCTATAGTGAGCACAGTTTAACTGAAACCGGAGAATGCATGCGATGTGACGGCGCAAGACAGCAACGCAGCCTAGAGCGCAGCTGCGGTGCATACAAGATTGAACAGAATACAGACGCAATGGTTCTATATGTATACTTAATTTCCCAATGAAGTAAAGTACTTTCCCCAATAATGAATTATACGATCGATACCCATGGCTTTATCTCCCTTTCGAATGAAGGGATGTTCCAGAAATTTACGCCATCAATCTGACAGTGTTTGAACCCACCAACCTCAGAACCAGAATCGGGTTGTCAGGCCTGCGTGACGGCCGCCTTTATCCCTAAAATGCGTGTTGGTGCTCCTTTTCATATAGACACACAATGTATTAACAACAATACTGCCTAATTAGTATTTATAATTTTTTAAAACATTAAAATCCTTATATCTCAGAAAAAACAATATGTGGCTAATCACGTTATTGCCCTAAGCCCTTAAATTTTAATTGCACGGTATGGTAACAGTGACTTTTTTATATTTTTATCGCCCCCCCAAAATCTAATATTTTTATAGATCAATAGCTTTCCTGTGATGAACTCAAGATTTCATGGCAGTTTCCATGGTTACTATACTTGTCTCTAGTTCCGAAGTTCGCGTGTTCAAATTCGGCCGAGACCGATAAATTTTTAAGGCGTAAAAATCCTGAGTATGATTTCTTTCGAAAGGGAAGTAAAGCCGTGGTTCTCGTGTTATAGATCTGTGACACGTAAAAAATATTAAACCTGAAATGAGAGGCCTCTGAACAAAATGCATCGCCTTTTCAGGCTAAGGTTGGAATTACGATGCTAATGACTGTAGCAGTTAAAAAAAGCCCCCTTAAATAAAATATTAACTAACTTCAAGTTTTAATTATAGGCCTATTGACCTAAAACTTTACTTTAAATTATTATATATATATTTATTTATTTATTTATTGTCATATTTATTTTACTTTGTCATATTTAACATAGATATTTAGATGAGTGGCATCTACTGTTTTCTAGTAAGTATAGAGGTTTACACGTGTTAAAAGAGACAATGCACCTGTTACCGGAAATGTCAAATGGACAGAGTCCAAAATAAGATGAATATTAGGAAGCGCGTGTCTGCTGTTATAGCAAACTTTCTATTAAATCAAACTGCTTCTTGGAGCGCATCCAGCTCACTCCATATTTTGTGACTCACAAATTGTTCGGAATACCTCCCTGTCCTTACGACCAATTCGAAGTTTCATTGTATGATGAATAATTGTTATGGCCTATGAATAGACTGTAGAACCCGACGACTCTACTATAATTTTATTCATAAAATAATCCGAATATCCAAAGCCGGGAATCGAAGGTGAGGTATTTCTATCCGTAACCAAAAACTCTGGCAAGGAGACCAAAAAAGCCCGCTACTCGTAATTATTATCCAAATTAAATATGTAAACAGTGCTTTATAAAACAAGCACTACATCAATACTGGTACGTCATAAGATAAAATAAGATATACCTGTTGGCAGGTGCCGTCGTCCTCAACTTTGTTAAAGTAGTGTATATAAAATTGTATTAGTATTGAATACTGGTGCGGTTAAACGATCCAGGTAAATGTCGCCCCCAAAAATCCAATCTCAATATTCTCGTCACGGGGCGGCCGGAAACGGAAAGTAGGAGGAATGCCTGATGGAGTGATGTAAGTTGAGGACTTCGTGTGCCCCTGAACTGCTATGATAGCCTAGAAGGCCCATCAGGGAACCTGAACATTGTCCAGTATTGAGGCAATGCACACCAAGAGACAAATTAGTAACCCACTTGAGGTTCATCCTATTGCTCAGAGAATTAATGTATTGAGCCAGACTGATGAAATGATGTCGACATCAGCAAGAAAAGTATTGGGGAATATACATGTACCGTACGTATCACTCCCAACCGGGCCGGCTACTCGAGGCTGTGAATTGAGTCAGCATGAGGTTATGAATAGACCGCTCGGAGCGTGTATATCGGTCCGGCTGGGAGTGGGACGCACGGTATATATATATATATATATAATTATGTATAAAATGGGTTGCTGGAACATTCGATCCTGGCAAAAAAATATTTTAAAATTGAAAAGATAATATTTTATTGATATATATGCATTATCTTAAAGAAAAAAGAAAGGGAAAGACATTTTTCATGTATACGATTTTATTTTCAATTTATTGGAGTTTCAAAAGATAAAAGAGCGCAAAGTGGGCTAGGAATGCTAAATATAAGAAATAGAAAATGCAACCATAGATTACAAGTTCATCACAGAGAGGAAGCTATTGGTAAAGCTGAAAATAAAAAAGAAATAATATTTACATTTGCTTAGTGTGTATCCATCAGAAGATTAGAAATTTCGGGAGGGAAGAGAAAAACACCATGAGAGATTAAATGGCTGCACCGATGAAATTTCAACAAATTAATCTATACTAGGAAATTTAAATGCCATAATCGGCAATCAAGTAATATCAGAAAAAATCGATTTAACGAGGCAATAGTAAACAACAGTGGAATACTAATATATTTCTGATCCAAAAGTAACCTAAGGATTATTCGGTGACCATAAAATGCAATATAAGTGCAATACATTTCAGAATACCAACAATCAACAATATTAAAAGTGAAGACATTAAACTCCTTAAATATAGGCAAAGGCCACACCATTCTGTTATCAAAGATTATATTTAAAAATCCTCAACAATGAAGAAAACACTCAATTTATGAAACAGGCTATTAAATAAAGTGTTGTTGAAGAATAAGAGTATACAGTTCTTATATAAAAAAAAAACGACTGGAAACAGCTACAATAATCAATAAAATAGAAATTGATAAGAACTGGATTATAATAAAATATAATATTTATCAGGCGGGTATGAAGCCTGGGCCCCCAAAATATCAAAGTAAATAAGCATAATATGAACAAAACCCAATGGTTCTGTGAAGAAATTAAGGAATTATCAAAAAAATATATTTTTTTTGCAAATGTCCAGGATTGTCTTTCGACATTCCTGGTGTTCTCTCCTGGCATGGCGTACTTGTAACCCACTTCAGAGGTGGGGCGCCTGGAAGGCGGGATTACGTTGCCCGTATGATATGACGAGTGATGATGATAGTGGTGTGCCAGGAGAGTCCCTAATCCTAAGCTTAATCTAAGATGAATATGAATGATGAATGCGATGGCCTTGTGATTTCGGGGACCGTTTGGGCCTTAAAAGTTTTCCTGACATTTGTCTTACAGGTGAGGAAAAACCCCGATAAAAACCTCACCCAGAAAAACTGTCCCGATCGGGGATCGAACCCGGGCCCGCTGCGTGACAAGGCAGAACGCTACCTCGATACCACAGCGGTGGACAAAAAAGAAATATAAAGGAACGAAAACATACAGTATATTGAATATAATAATCACAAAGAAATCAGAAATTATTGGGAGGCATATATGACAAATCTTCAGAAGGGCTTCCATGGTCTTCAAAAAACAAATATGGAGAATGATTCCAAACATAAAAAGATATATGGAATAATGTATTATTACCTATAAAATTAAACAAAAATTCGAAAAAAATATTGAACAATTTATATTCTTCTTTTGAACATGGATAAAATTATAATATTAGTTGAAGCTACTCATGAAGAAATAATTGTCACTTTGGTAAACTTGAAAAATAGAACATCCCCCAGAGAGAATGCAATAACCAATGAAATGTTGAAATATGACAGAAATTGTATACACATCTACACCCTCTGGCTTATATGTGAATAACTGTTTTGTTATACTGTTTTTTTATCCATTCTTTGAATGTGGACGAACCGATTTTGTTTGTATTCTTTGATTCTGTCTGTTAAGTGAATATGTTAAGCTCACTTCTAATATATTTGCTATAAGTCCTATTTTTATATTGTAACATACATTCAGCTACATGTCTCAGGAAACGCATTTCTGCAGATTATATATATATATATATATATATATATATATAGAGAGAGAGAGAGAGAGAGAGAGAGAGTTGAGTTTTAGTCAAAGTCCCATTTTCGGAGCCACAACGCAGGAACTGCCATAACATCGTAAAACTTTAATTTTGTTTCTTTCTTCGTGTATGTAAAACAACTTCTAATTGTTCCGCACATGTATCTAAATTTATTTAAAAGTTATTTTCGAATAGCGGTTACATTAATTTAAGTATATTTAATTTCAAATTTTAATTTTAAGTATCCCAAAAAAAAAAAACATTGATACGACTCAGTGATTCTCCAATTAGGTCTACTTCTTCAAGTTTAACTATTTATGGTTACATTTATAAAATTTTCTCTGTAATACAAATGTAAATTTTATGACAGAACTAATACTGTTACTGGCTTTAAATTGGAAATGCATAGATGACTGGATTATAACTGTTGGCCCCGGTGGACTAGTGATTATTATGCTCACCTCTGGTTCCGAGGTTCGTGGGTATAAATTTAAGGGAGTAAAAATTCTGAGTAAGCTTCCTCGGAAGCGAAATAAAGTGTGACATATATTTACGGAATGTAAAAGAACATCAAGCCTGAAAAGGAGGTTTTTACTATCAAATTTGAATCAAGACGCTAATCCCCTTAGTAGTCAAACCACTATCTACTTACTTGGATTACACTCTGATAACATTTTCCTGCTTTTAAGGTCGGAGATCGAATTCTAGGATAGAAAAGAAATTCCTTTACTACCAATAAACTTCTCATGATTAATAAAAAAACGATTAATAACTATTTTTCTGGTTATCACAAAGTGATTTTTGCAGGTGATAATGGGTGGAGGTAGACGTCACTTGATGTCTACTGTAACAAAAGACCCAGAAGAAGCTGACAAAGAGGGCAGGAGGTTAGATGGTCGTAATCTTGTTGAAGACTGGCTGAGGGAGAAGAAACGACGAGGCTTACAAGCAGAATACGTGTGGAATAAGAGACAACTAGAGAAAGTTAACGCTAAAACGCTGGATCATTTGATGGGTAAGAAATACAACCGTAAAAATTAGCTTTGAAACTGAAGACAGACGAATGTATTATTACAGTATATTATTATTATGATTGGCTTTAAATTGTAAATGTTCGCCAAATGATTAAATTGTAAATGTAACATTAAAAGGAATCTCATAAAACATGAATAACTAACTGTCACTCTTGAAGTTGTAGGTTCATGACCACGCGGACATAAGCTATCAATACATTCCTATCCTGAGCTAATGCTTTTTAATCATCCCCTATATAATTTACTTCCCTCAAATCATGGTAATGTTATTCTCTCATCTCAATCTTTGTCTACCAAATGGGTGTTTTCCTTCTGGTTTTGCTACAATAAGATCGAGCCTTTGGTATGGATTCCCTGCAGTAGTCTCCTCCCCCCTGAAAACTAAAATGGGGGACTATTCTACCTCCGGAAAATCCCAGTGGAACCCATATCCGCGTTTCTTGACGGTTGTATTTTTACGGCTATTTTTGACTAAGGTACTTTTTTCATGTGATTTATCGCATTCGACCTGTCCGGCATGGGCAACCATTCGGCAGCAATGCTATCGCCTGCATAGCTCTCGGGGTTATTTAGGTACACAAGCCACTCCACCATTATAAAACATGAATAGATCCAATAATAAAATGTTTCCTTTAAACTTGAGTCTATATTTATTTGGAACCGACTGGACTTACCGCTTTTAAAATAAGCGTCAAGATTTACTTGTAATAGAGTAGGCAACATCGGCCCCAGTAGACTAATTGCTTATCATGCCCGCCTCTGGTTCCGAGATTCGCGAGTTTAAACTAGGATCGGATTTTTTATTTATTTTTATTGTTTTTCCCCAGGTGTAAAAATCTTAAGTAATGCTTCTCCGGAAGGGAAGTAATGCTGTGGGTTTCGAAGTTGTATATTATATAAAAGAACCTCAAGCCTCAAATAAAACGCCTGTGAACAAAATTTGTTGACCCTTTGATGCCCAGATCTGAATTGCGACGTTAATTAATTACTGAGATATTAAAAAGCGTCGTTAAATAAAATACAACCTTCCATAGAGCTAACCACATTACATATGCATCTCGCAATTGCCTGGTTTTTGCTTCCAAAGTCTCCATGGGCATTAATGGCTTGTTATTGATGTACTTTCACCTAAAAAAAGAGATATAACCCATAGGTCTAATCTTGCTCATTTAATCAAAATATATTCTACATTTAATAATAATCGACAACTGTATAGAATACTATCTTTAATATCCGAGTTATCTAGGTATTGTGCCCTCGACTTAAATTTGGGACCCATATTTTAAAGATGGCAACCATTATTAATAGTCAATCCAATTATTTCATGACTATTATCCACATAATTACACTTATGAGTAAAAATAACCAAATATATTTACATAGTCCAAAAAGCATATAATTTATGTAAAATTTCGAATAGGTGTGTAAAGAGAAATATCTCCACCCGGTTAATCTCTCTACACACAAAGAATGTCATGAGATACCATGAAATAGCCTACGCCTACAGTATGATACTGGGTGTTTCACAATTAACTAATCATTCGAATTTTTAATTTAGCCGATTTTCTTCAGGGTGGTAGGCTTATTGAAAATTATCTACTTTTAAATATCCATTGCAATTGTTACTTAGAAAGTTTATTTAATTCACAACAAAAATACCAGTGTTAAATTTCATAATGTATTCACCATCATTTAGGTCGACAACTCATCATGGGTCCTGGCTGTCCAAAGAAGTCACCGCCAATCGTACCTGTTTCAAACAGGTCCGTCCGACCGTTCCCTCATTAAATTACGTAACGGAGTGATTTTTACAATATGGAGTCGCCAGCACCAAGCTCAACCATCCACATATCCCATGCGGGCGATGATTTTCTGTCGGGGTTTTCTCCCTTAGCTGATGGATCCCAATTATAGCGTTGGAAACTCGCTTTCTGTCCTTGCATGACATAATGTTACCCAGGGGTCATGATGAAGGCATGCATGCATAGGACTTGGTAGGAACATGTGGCTTAACTCGAGCTTTTAAATGGATATAGTCTTTATAAGTTATTACCTTTTTAATTATTCACCTCTAAACGGAAATATGATAAAAGAGCAGACTTTATAGCACCAAGAAATGGTATTACTAGCAAATATGTCAGTTGTCAAATTTTTGAATGACCAGTTAATTATGAAAGACCTGGCATATTCATTGCCGTTGATGATATGAAATATATATCATAAGTAATGCCACGAGTGATTTCCAAATTATCGATAAATTTATTTAGAGAATTTGGAATTCAAGAGTGGCATTTGTTAGGACTATTTAACGAATAAAATTAAGCTGTTTACTCAAAAATCATTATTTAACTATAGTTATTTTAAAATAGTCATATATTTAATGTAAACGGCGATGTTTGAAAACAAATGAGAAATGATTGGTACGCTTCATTTCCTTCCTTTGTTCATCACTGCAACTAGATCATAACATTATTTATTGCCAAAGGATCGCAATATTGTAAGAATGCACCCTAGTGGAGAAATTTATAACCAACGTATAGGTAGGCCTATTAATTAATTTGATGTCCTATGATGTAAATATATCAATTATATTTTCTGCAACATTATTTCCTTGAAAATAATTCGTTTAAGCAAGTGCAAACAGAGTTTTTTTGTGGTATAATCAATTGTTACAAATATTTTTATATTATCTATCGCATGTGCTTACTGCTGACATTCATGCACTATATATACAATCTGGTAGCCGTATTTCTTAGTGAGTCAGTCACTGCAAAATAATGCTATGACCTATTCAGAATGTTAAAAAGGAGTAGCTTTCTTTATTATGATAAACTTTAGTTGGTAAATTTTAGGCGAAATATGACTATGATTGGTTGTAAATAAAAAATCATTGAAATGTGATTGGTCATTGACTCCCATTTGAGGCATGAGTTAAATAGTCATAAAAAATATATTTCGTATATGTCCCATTTTAGTACTTTACGATTTTACAGAGTGGCCGGAAAATGGAAGATTAGAGTAACAAGTAATGGTACTGCAATATTCAGAAAAAGGGACTCCTCTGACATCAACATTCAAATAACCATGAAAAAATGAAGTGATTTTACAAGTAAACAATTATAAATCTATATTTAGTTGTAAGCTATTATAAAGTATATAGGTTAAAATACTCAACAAAAAATTATATAGACAAATTTACTTGCAAATTATTTTCATATATTTTGAAATTTGGTATAATTTAGTTATTTTGAATTATGAACCCGCAACATGTTTGAATATTACTATAAAGAAACATATTTCTTCTATTCCATAGTGTTCTGCCCTAGGGCAAGTCCTTCACTGCCATCATAGCATTTTTACATGCTGCTTTGCAGTTTTACTAGGGAATTATAGGTGTGGTAGCTTCCCGTTGCTTTTCACATAAAGAAACATATGTGATATGATAAATTGTAACTAAAACAAATTAATTTCTGAAGTTTTAGATAAAATAAAATAAAACGCTGGAAAATTATATAATATTTTTAGGCTAACCATGTTTATATTCATTGTATAATTAATATTGCCACCAAACAATATTACTATTAAGAAACATATGTTACTAACTAAAATTAATTAATTTGTTATGTTTTATTATGCAATTTTAGAATAAAACTAAGAAAAGTATAAAATATTTTGAGGCCTGCACCATGTTTATATTTACTGTACAATTAACATTGTCATCATACAAATCAATGGAATATTTGCTTCTTTCAATTGTAGAAATCATACCGTACAACTCTGTTCCGCTTGTAAAATCTTTGCCCTTATCACCAACAATGTGCAGCAAAAAAAAAGTCCTACTACATCCCAAAATTAATCAAGAAATCGGAAATATTTAGGTTTTTTTTTTTTGTATTGTATGAATAAACTTTCTGATGTAATTACCATTCTGGTATCCTATGAATAAAATGTTTTAAGTAAACTTTTTGGTTCTCAAAATATCCAAATTTCTTGGATTGTAACAAAATATCAGTACACATAAATTATAAAGTGAAATTCAAACTACAAAATTAATGCTCACCAAATGCTATGTGCTAACATAACCTCCTTATTAGTTTGTTTTATATAATTTATGTTTCAATGGACAGAATTCCTGGTATTCTTTTTTGTATCTATGTTTCGATTTACTTAGTATTAATTTTCCCATCGGTTCATTATTTTTTCTATTTTTTTTTTTGTAGTTCAAACATTAAACTAGCAAGAAAACCGTCTTCCATGAAAAAATTGGATCATATTTAAACTTTCATAGTGCATTCTTTGCGTGTTGAAAAAATGCCCTTGTAATGTAACATCTCGGAGTGTTTCAGAACCCGAGCTATGGATATTCAAAGATTACAAAAGTTTCTTACAAATGCCTAGACATATGCAATTCTTCAAGTGCTGCTGCACTCTCATTGCATTACAAATAGAATAGATTACTACTTTCTTCAATTGCCTTCAGATGTCTGTATTAATGTGTCATGCATTTCATAGTGATTTTCGTTTTTTAATGTACTGCTATCACGCTATAAAGTAATATCATTGCATAAATTTACAAATGATGAAGGTGAATATTGGGGCACTGGTTAAGGCACTGAGCTACAAGCCGGAGGGTCGAGGGTTCAAGTCCCGTTGGGGTCAGGATTTTTAAACTGACCCAAACCCTCTGGCGGCACTATGGTCCTGGGGTCGACTCAGCCTCTAACGGAAATGAGCACCAGACGCTTGTTCTGGGGGTAAAGGCGGCCGTCACGCAGGGCTGACAACCCGGCTGACATAAAGTGCTGACTGTCTACAAAAAGTGAGAGCCTTAACCTCCTACTACCCCAAGGACCTCCGGGCCTCTTGTGGGATCACTTTACTTTTACTGAAGGTGAATATTAAGTAGGCAAGTTTTCAACAACCATTTTTTATATTCAAAATTATTAAGTATTTTCTCTCTCGCAAATTTCAGAACTGCAATAGATTGTACACATTTACAAACTCTTTTTTTCATTTCCTGCGCATGAAATACAATATAAACAAACATAACACAAATTTAGGTAGAATTTTTTTTATCACTCACCTCATATTGTTCACATTATACCTCATAGTGTGAATTCCTAAAATAAGTAATAACACAAATTACTAGTTTATCGATGGAACTAGAAAATGTGCTTCCACTTCCGTACAGCTGACATACTTAAACTAATTAGAAAATTCAGCAGACACTAGCTGAGTATTACAGCAAGGGATGGCTTAATTAAATTATTTTCATGATCATCTTACCTCAATATTAATATTGATTTGCTCGTGGACATGTCCAAGAATAATTTAATAATAAAATAATTTAATTAAAGTAATCTCAAAATATCACTTCCTAAAATATAATATTAAGGGATGGCTTATTAAACTGCTATCCTTGAATCAAATTGTGATGAAAGTACGCATCTAATCTTTTCACTTCGTAGGAGTGTGTTAGACAAGTCTAAAAGTCAACAGTCTGTGTTTACCAAGTGGCTGAAATTGAATACAATATATTCTAGAACTATTTCAACATGTCTGGCATGAACATTTCATAATGATTCTAATATGGATTTATAAATATCAGGTGATCATAAACAAATTTTGAAAACTCTGATGTCCCACAACTCATTACACAGGTGTTTGTTACAACTTATAAAGAATGCAATGTATACATTTAAAGATAATTCCATTTTTCCATGGAAGATAGATCTTTGTAGGTCTCCCTTTATGACTGACCCAGAATTTACAACAGATCCATTGTGACTGATACACATCTGATAATGAGCATAGTTTGTCTATCAATCTCAACAGTATAAACATACCACATCTGTTGATATGTAGTCTACTGTATTTACTTACTAAAATAATTAAATTTAATGTAATATGAAATAAAATTATGTATGTTGCAAAGGATTGAAAACATTTTACGAATTTGTTTTGAAATTCCCACCAATTTTTCACAATTTTAGACCTGAGCAACCCTGTTCATAACTTCATAACTCAATCACTGTTAATAATTTTAAGGGTTTTAGCTGATTAATGATTTTCTATTTCAAGATAAAGACCTAATAATAATAATAATAATAATAATATTATTACTAATATTTAAATTCTTGAAACAAAATTCATTTTCTAATGCTATGTTTTTGTTGACTATTTAACTCATGCCCCAATTGGAGTGCGTCAAATGAACAGTCACTGTCCAAAGAATTTTTTAATATTTACAACCAATCAACAGGAGTCGGGTTTGCCCTCAAATTTCAACAACTGAATTTTTAGATATTAAAGAAAGCTCCTTCCTTTTTACCATTCTGAATAGGTCTATAAGCATTATTTTATTGCAGTGACTGACTCATCTAAGAATCCGGCTACCAGATTGTCTATATAAAGTGCATGAATGTCAGTAGATAATTCAAGGCGGGAGATAATATAAAAACAATTGTCAGCAATTGATTATACCACACAAAAAACCTCTGTTTGCACTTTCTTAACCAAATTATTTTCCAGGAAATTACGTTGCCGAAACATAAAATTGACATATTTAAACAAATCATAGGACAATCGGAAATTAATTAATACCTAGAATTTTGGTTTAATAAATAAATTCTCCAACTAGTTAGGGTGCATTCTAACAATAACTGTGATCCTTTTGTTCAACAAATATAAATATGACCTGGTTGCCAGTGATGAACAAAAAAAGCAAATGAAGCATAGCAATCATTTCTCATTTGTTTTCAAACATCGCCAGTTACATTACCTTATATATATAATTTTAAATAATGATTTGGTGAGTAAACACTTAATTTTATTCGTTAAATAGTCCTAACATATGCCAAACTCTTGATTTCCAAATTTCTCTAGATAAATTTTGGAATCAAACTCCGTGGCATTAACGTATGATAATGATTTCTATATATGCCACCAACTTTAAAAATCATAGTTGTTGAGTGAAAGATGGCTACAGTATCAATATAAATAGTAATATATCAACAAAAAAAGCTGCATTTACAGCATAAAAAAATGAATAGGTTTCAAGAATAAATTTAAAACAACAGTTAGAAAATTAATGTTTTATTTTAGGAAGTAATATTTTGAGGTTCTTATAATTATTTTGAGTCTGTTTATCTTACCTCAATATTAATGTTGAACATGTTTCGATTGGATAACAATCATCTTCAGCATCTTGCCCAGACTGGTTGGATTTATGTTGTAAATTCTGGATGTCAACCACAGGAGGGAGCTGACATTGACATCCAGAATTTACAACATAAATCCAACCAGTCTGGGCAAGATGCTGAAGATGATTGATATCCAATCGAAACATGTTCAAGAACAAATCAACATTAATATTGAGGTAAGATAAACAGACTCCAAATAATATAAATATAGTTAGAAAATTACTAAGCAAGAGTGTAAAAGAGTGAACAATGTAAATGATGATTAAAATAGAGACCAAATCTATGGCCACTGATCATAAACTTTGTTTATAATCATTTCACTCACGGTATACTTAAATAATAATTTTACCTATAAACAATAGATTGTATAATTATTAAATCACTTCTAAAACTATTTCAACTACAGCATGTTTCAAATGGTTTACTTTTACATGGCACAAATCCATTTTAATTACTGCATTTGAAGAGAAAAATGATATGCTCAGACCGGGACTTGAATCCAGGACCCTTGGTTCAAGTCCCAGTCTGAGCGTATAATTTTTCTCTTCAAATATGATTTATCCATCATTGAGATGTATGAAATTAATAATAAAAACATTTAATTACTGTGTTTCTCAAGATCACTAATCATGTATTCCATTAAAAGAATTAAATAATTTTTAATAGAAACTTATGATGTATTTTAAAGGTGTGTTTGCTTCCTCTCATTTGGAGTTTGAAGCTGACAACAAAAGAAGTTCTACTTCTGATCCTACAGTAGCTGAGATGACTCGTGTGGCCATACAAATGCTTTTCAAGAACCCTCATGGATTTGTGCTGGTTGTTGAAGGTAAGATTCATAACACACCAACTTTGTAAAGAATCTAGAGAATATTAAATGAAGGGAGATTCCTTAATCATATAGGACGGCATAATTATAGAAAATGCTACTAACACATATCCTACTAGAATAACTAAATCAACTTCAACCAAAATAACTGCAAAATCTATTCATAACCTGAGATACATGGATTTGTGGGCCTAAACTTATCAGATAACTTGCCAAAACTACCTCTGTTCAGAGAGTAAACATCCAAAGAAATATTACAGTCAAATATAAAGATTCACATGTATGAGAGCATAGGATTTACATGTTGTTAGCCGATAATACAATTTGGTAGGTGGCTAATCCTATTCTTTTGTCGGTTTCATTGTCAGGAGAATGCACAGTCCATTTTAGAGGAGGCTGATGGGTAGCAGCCCAATGAAGATACAAAACGACGAATAAAAATCTCCTTTCTTCTGAGATTAAAGCTAGGACTTCCAGTTCATGCTAGGACTTCCAGTTCATGCTATTCTCATTATAATCCCCCCCCCAAAACAAACAAGTTTTTTTCATGACATTCTGGTATTCTATCTTGGCATGGTGGTATTGTAACCCACTTCTTAGATTGTGGCACCTGGAAAGTGGAGTTACATTACCTTGACTATATATGATAGGTGATTATTAATAATCTAATTTCCAGAATATGGTCAACCATAAGAATAATTCCCTTTAATAAAAATATCCTATGATCTGACAGGGAATATAACCTGGAACCCCATGAACTGAAGCCAGAACCCCTGATCGCAAAACCATGAGTCTCCTCTTATTATACTAGATTTTAAAGATGACAGAAAAATCTTGAATTATATTGTTTTAACATTAGTATTTCATGTAAACATAATTATTGTGGAGTATGAACTAAATTTTTCAGGCTCATAAAATAACCTTAAGCCTGAAAAAAAGAGGCCTCTAAGCAAAATTTACTGACCATTATTTTCAGTATCTTAGTTGCCTACTAGATGTCTCATTGGGTCAGTATGCTAATCGCATGTCATTCACGACAACTGTAGGGAAATAACCAAATTAAATTTAATATGTAGGAAATAACCCTATGAGGTTTATTTTAATTATTAATGAGTTGATTATTTTGACTCACCTCATATTTCTTGATTTTTATGCAGACCTGTCTGACTAAATTTGTCTGGTTAAGAAACATCCCATTTGGGAAGCACTCATGTCCACGCAGTGGGGCAAACGAGATAGTAGTAGCTGTATATACTAAATAAATATATAATATGTAAACAATGATATGGCTTGAGAAACCTATGGCTTAAAAGTAACAATCATTAAAGTCATCCATTGGTCCCTGTCTCCAGCCAACTGAATCTAGTTCATATCACTGATAGCCAGCTCCCTAAGATCCATCTGAATACTATCCTCCCATCTATGCAAATGTTTTCCTAAAAGTCTTTTTCCCAATAGTTTGCTAATAAAAAAGTTTAAAGCATTTCTATTATCATGAATAAAAAAATAGCTCCAAATTGGTGATTATCATTTTTTGGCCATAGAATAACATTATCTGCCTGTGTTTCTAATATGCCTAAACCTATTGGATTCAGGCCTCACTGAATATTTCAGAACAAACACATTTCTACAAGGTGAGGTCATTAGTGTCACTTCTTTCAAAGGCGCTACAGCCCATAGCAGGCCTTGGCCTTCTTGAAGCAAGACCTACAATTTTCTCTATCCAATGCTCTCTGTTGCCAGTTCCTATAGTTCAGGATTTGATAACAACTTCCTTCACTGAGTTCACCCATCTTTTCTTAGGTTTTTCAATTGGCTGCTTCCCAAACATATCCTCTGTCTTCACTTTCTTAGGTATGCATTCTTCATCCATTCTTTGAATGTGTCTGGCCCATTGCATTTTTTTTAAACTTTACTTCCTTAAAAAGGTAATAGATTTCCTTATTATACCTCATACTCCATCTTCCATTATCTTTTACTGGTCCATATATCCTTCACAAAATCTTTCTTTAAAAAGTGTTAATTAAATTCTCAGAGCTCTTTGTCAAAGTCCAGGTTTCACTTTCATTAGTGACCTGCCAAACCTCAAACTGAAGGGCCACTCCTTGTCACTGTTCATGACTACTTATTCAATATATTTGCAGCTATCCCCATTTCTGAAGGTCTATATTTGATCTGCAGAAACGTGAGGATGCTCTACACCAGTGATAGGAGCACATTACATCCCATGCATTAAATACATTACATCTATCTATAGTAATTCTGCCTGAGGGCAGGTCTTTCACTGCAATCATAGCATTTTCATGCTAGGTGTGGTAGCTTCCCATTGCTTTCCACACCGGTGAAGGATGATGATGATGATGGCCGGATGATTTTCGGGGACCGTTGGGCCCTAAGCATCCTGACATTTGTCTTGCAGGTGAGGAAAAACCCCGAAAAAACCTCATCCAGGTGCCTGTCCCGACAAGGAAACGAACTCGGGTCCGCTGTGTGACAAGGCAGCACGCTACCTCAAGACCACAGCAGTGGATATACATTACATAATTTGGTAAATTATTAAATATAAACATTAAAAAATATTGTATGTAATCTCAATAGATGCTCATGATTTTGAGAGAGAGTGATAATGTATGTGTACTTGACAATACTGGCAAAAATTAATATCAGCTGATTGCTAGTGTCACCAACATAACACACACAAAAGTAAATGTTATGCTAATATAATGATAATAAAAAAACGAACTAATATCTAAAATGTTAAGTAATGGTGGAAAATTCTCAATTTTAATTTGGCAGACTACATTATAAACTCTCTGACTTAAGCTACCTGTTCCATTAAATATTGATAGTCAATTTATTTATTTATTGAATCTCAAAATATTTTGAAACCCTATTTCGCCACAAAGGCATGTTAGGGGTGTAGCATACTATAACAACATTATACTATACATTGTAAAACAGAAACATTATCTTAAGGTTTTGAATGAGTGTTATGAATTACATAAATTGTCTATAAGTGTCTTAGAAAAATACTACATATTGTTATGAATTTGTGTTGTGAATTTCATAAAATATTTATAATAATTTTGGTTCTTAAAAATCACTTCACATATTGAGGCAGAAGCTTCATCATCATTTAAAAGTAAGTTTAACCAGAATTGTAACCATCTGTAAAAATATGTATCCATTCAGGAGCTGGGTATCTTAGATTTATCATTTCCAGTGACATTTGTTTTAAAATATATGGAGGAGTTTCAGATTTCTTGATGTCTTCTGTTAAATGAAGGTTATATTCGATTTCCAAAAATTCTAGAGGGTTGTTTCTCATCTGCATATTTTCTTTTGAATGTGGAAGTTGCAATTTCTGTTTGATTTCTTGTACAATGCTTAGGAAGCTTTGCTGAGATTTTAAACATACTTGTGGTTTTCTTTGGGTCCAGTTATTATGGGGTAGCCTTAAAAATTTTTCATACTGTGTGACTGCTGTTTTCTCAATTTCAGATGCTATGTTTGGGTTATTTGTTAAGATTTGCATGGCAGTGATTGGTGTTGTTTTAACGGCTCCTGTTAAGAGAGCCAAATATAAGAAACAATATTTGTTGACATAGGGATATCCGAAGTTTTGTAGAATTTCAATAAAGATAATATTATTTTATACTTAGAATTTAAAATTTAAATGTAATGTAATGAAGGTAAAATTATTCCAAGAGCCTTAATAAATATCTTCAAGGGCCGCATGCGGCCCATGGGCCGCATAATGAGTACCGCTGATTTAGAGCAAGAAAAAGGTGATTTAAATCAGTTTAACAATCATCATCTGAAGAAGAAAATTATGATTGTAACATTGGTTTATGTCACCTTCTATTCTTTTTCTAAATAGATTATAAAATATATTTAGAAATGAACTGAGTAGAAGTGAACATACCAAGGAGACAGTTAATAGAAATGTAATGTACTGTGAAATACACAAAACATTTAACAGAAATTTGTTTACTTGGCATGACTTACATTGAAATTAACTCTAAGTTCTAATATTAAAGATTTGTTTGTAAAATCAGAGAGAGGACGTCGTGCCAAATATTTTACAGAATAACAATGACAATGGAGGTGAATGAAGTGAACCATAACATCCCTCTCACAATGTCTCATGTACCATACAACTTCATATACAAAAATATTTATTTTGGCACTCCACAAAGGCAATATGCCAACATTCATCCAACCAGCCAAAGCTATTAATTTCTCAATGCTACTTCAAACACTTGTGTCAAGCTGAGAATGTCAATGATACAGTTACTAGTATATGTAGTGTCAAAATTCTACAAAACAGAAGAATTCACTCATATATATATGTAAGAATACATTTTATTTCAATTTTGTGCACTGATCTGGATCAGGTTGTAGTATATCTGAGTTTGATACCCATTAGAATAACTAACTCACTGGCACTATAGAACCCATAGGCTCATTATCATACAGATATAAGTTTTCTATATATCCCTATCCTCAGCTAATGTTTTCCAATCAACCTCTGTATAATCTAAAACTCCATGACATGACAGACCTAGAAGGCCCTTGGTCTACCAGCCAACTTCTGGCCTCACATCCACATGTGTTATTCACAGAGGTAGACGATCATGAAAGTCAAAGTCAAAGTGAAAAGCCCTGTGACCTGCTATTAAAAAGCAGGTGGTGAGCATTTCTTCAGCCCACTGGTGTGAGAGCCCCAGGTTCCAAGACAGAGCCCATTTCCCCAGCAAGTTGAGTAATTAGTAACTGATATATGATATGATATATGATGAAGGCTGATGACCAGCAGCAGCGATGTCCCCGGCTCCGTTCCTGATAATTTTGTTTTATTTAATTTTGTAATTTTTTAATATGTCTAATTTTGATATTTTTTAATGTTTTTCTTTTAATTTTGTTAATTTTTTACGTTGGTGAGCAGCTTTTTTCGGTCAAGTAGCTACGCAAGACTAGCTTGAATGCTGATTGGTTGAGAAGCACGACCGGTTTTTTTATGTATTTAATTTTGAAATTAATGTTTTATATATTTTAAATGAATGTTTTTTGCTATTGAAGTTGATTAATATTATGTTTTGATCTTTTAAATGTTGTTAACATACTTATTTTTGGCTCTTTGTGAAGTATCCCATGAGTCAATCAGAGAGCTGGATTGGTCTCACTGCGATGGATACTGTAATGGCAGGATTTTGAATTTGGTAATTTTCCATGTTTACGTAGTGGACCCTTTGAAGTTTGCAAGCTTATATGTTGTGAAGGCAGTAGCAAGGCAGCAGCTGGAGCTCCAAATTGAAATGAAATCCTCTAATCACTCACTTTTATCCGGTCGATGAGAAATTAATGAATTTACTGGTGGGTTCTAGCAGCTAGTTTTCTCAACCTGGAGTCACTACTTAATGTAGCTATCCAAATGTCTCATGGTGCTGGGTAGGCACCAGTCCCATACTGGCTGAAATTCCATGAGAAAATTTCTTCTCCCATGGTGACTCGAACCAGCGCAAGTCCCGTTGCTCTGCACCAAGGCATCTTGCCTTGACCATTCGGCTACAGCATGGGACCCCTGAATAAATCTACTTCTCTCAAATTTTGGTTAATGTTATATCTATCACTGACAAACTTAATATCTCAGATAGCAAAAAGGATTCTCCTTCGGACTAAAAAAAACCTCTTCCAAATCCAGGTTCCACTGCACCCCCATAGTATAATGCAAAGTTTCCTTCTCCTGGTCATCTAACTTCCAGAAAGCGACTATATCCAAGGGTGATTTATCGATATCTAGTAGAATAAGATATCTAATGCAGTGAAGTCAATAATCCGCATGTGAATCATCCAAAACATTAAATTACTGCAAAAATATTTTTCTATGAATTATTAAAAATTGTTTAATCAAAGTAAGGCAGACAGGTGAATGATAAAGATTACATAACAGAGGGTTACATGATCTCTATGGGAAACTAGATGTAATAAGAACAGTTAAGTATTTTAGACTGCAATGAGTAGGACATGTGGCATGAAACAGGAAGGAAAGAGTGGCACAGAAACTTTCCAGATGGTAAAACACCAAGTAGGTAGGTCAAGTAAGGAGGTGAATTATATGGGGAATAACTAGAAAATGTTAGATCAAATATTAACATATTCCTCTCACTCTAATCTTTGTCTTTCTGTCTCCTATAATTATTTTAACAAGTACAGTACATATTTTTAACATACTAAGGACAAATGAGTGAAATTTTGAGGATGTGGCTGAATTCAATACCTAGGAACAATAATCACAAATAGGAATGAGATGCACAAAGAAATTAAACATAGGCTCAATTCTGGAAATGCATGCTATTATGCATTGCAGAGATCTTGATGTCCCAACTCCTTTCAAAAAACGTTAAGCTGAAAATATATAAAACTATTATTCTACCAGTTATATTATATGGGTGCGAAACATGGACTCTTACTTTAAGGGAGGAAAGGAGATTACAAGTATTTGAGAATAAAGTTCTTAGGAAAATTTTTGGACCAAAGAGAGATGAACAGACAGATGAATGGAGAAGACTACTTAACAATGAACTACATGGTCTTTATAGGAAGCCAGATATAATAAGAATAGTTAAGTCTCGTAGACTGCGATGGGCAGGACATGTTGCGCGTATGGGGAATGAAAGACGTGCATGGAAACTTCTTGTAGGAAAGCCAGAAGGAAAACGCCCAATTGGTAGACCAAGAATGAGGTGGGAGAACAACATTAACTATGATTTGAGGGAAGTAGATTATACAGGGAGTGATTGGAAAGCATTGGCTCAGGATAGGGATGTATGGAGAGCTTATGTCCGCATGGCCATGAACCTACGGGTTCGATAGTGCCAGTGAGTAAGTAAGTAAAAGGTAAGGTAAGGTAAGGTAAAGTAATCCCACTGCTGGCCTTAGAGTAATAGAAGATTAAAGCTCTTAACTTTCTAAACAATTGGCACTATATGTCATCTGGGTTGTCAACCCTGCATGACAGCCACCTCCATCTCCCAGAATAAGCATCTGGTACTCATTTCCATTAGAGGCTAAGTCGATCCCAGGAGAAAGTTCCATATGACAAGGATTATAAATACTATACTGAAATTTTAAGAATGCAAAAGTAACTTCATTTCCCTTTTGCATTGATACTGTCAATCATCTGCCTTCACTATTCATGACAAAAACTTATCTATCATAAATGTCTTTTATTTGAAATTTTTATTATTTGCTCTCTTCACAGCCTTTTTATGCAGGTGTACTGTCTCTTTATTTTTATATGTGACATAAATAAACATAAGACATTTGATATATTTTAAAGGTATGGAGGTTTCTATAATGTATTCTACATCTGTCTTTTCATGTTTTACCACACTGAAAAATAAAATATTTTAACTATAGCTGATCTCAATTTGCTTGGATAATAGGAATTCTTGACTATCTTCGGTAATATTAAATTTATTATTTTATAAATGCTAATAAGTTGGTTGTGGGTGGGCCAGTGGTTATGTTCCTTGCCTCTGGTTTCAAGGGATACAGGTTCAAACCCGGCTGGGGTCAATGGATTTTTAAAATAGAAAATTCCAAGGGACAAATCCTCCAGGAGGGAAGATTTTCAGGCTCTTAAAAGAACAGCAAGTCTGAATAAAGAGGCCTCTGTGCAAAATTTACTGACCATTACACATCCAAATAATACCTTAGTTATCCACTAGATGTCTCACTGAGTCGATATGCTGACCCCATATCAATCTTTGACATCTATGGGTAAATAAGTGTAACTAATTAACTTGGTTAAACATTCCCACTAGGGAGCATCCTAATCCCCATACGGGTAAGTAAGGAGTATATAGATAGATATATAGATGGATAAATGCTAATAGGCTATATATTATTGTTGTCATTATTCATGTGTTTTCTGCAAATTTAATGTTAATTTACAAAGAATTATGGTATTATTAATGGTGATTATTTAGTACCCAACATTTGCCTTGAATATGGAGGAAAATCATGAAAAATTCTCAATCACAGGATTTTAAATGATCTTATAACTAATTAATTAACTCACTCACTGGCACTATTGAACCCATAGGGTTATGGCTGTGCGGACATAAGCTTTCCACACATCCCTGCCCAGGGAACCAATTGGAGGACTATTTTACCTCCAGTAGAACCCATGTCCGCATTTCTTGACGGTTGTATTTTTAGAGTAAAAGATCATCAATCTTTCGACCAAGGTATTTTTTTTTTTTCGTCTGGCTTATCATCTTTGATATGCAGTATGGATAATCCTTTCGGCAGCAATGTTACCACTGGCATAGCTCTCAGGGTCATTTAAGCATATAAGCTACTCCACCACAACAAGGTAGAGATACCATGGAGGGGAACTGATCTTATTACCTTACTAATTCTGTCTCATTATTTCTATATTACTGAAAAAAGCTGTTCGTTTTTTCACATATAGATTCTTCAATGCAAGATTAATTTTTGTAAAAACAAATAAGGGTTAAAATTATAAATCTCTGTATGTAAGTTTGTGGGACAAACGTGGCTAAGGTAATACATTTTTCCAGGGAGTAAAAAAATCATGAGTACAGCTTCTTCTGGAAGGAAAATGAAACTATAGTTCTCATAGAACAGAATTATGACAAGTAAAAAATAAGAAACTTAATTTATAAGAAAAATTTATCACCCCTCTCCTGCTTAGCTTTGAACTATGATGCCAATGAGCTGAATATTATGAGTTTTTTTAAATAAAATAGTGTCTCCTGTACATAATAAAAAGAAATAATAAAAGCAGCTGAACTTAAAAATTTATTCAACAGAGTTTCAGAAACTTATCGCTCAATAACTTGACTTCCCATAAAAGTGTCACTTCCAGGCAATAATTTATTTTATTTTGTTTCATTTTAGTTTAATTTCCAAGAGGGGATAAATCACAAAACTAATGTTAATAGAAGGTTGTGTTAATTCCTTTTTCACGTATCAAAATATTGTACATAGATTAGGGAATAAAAGACCTGAGTATAGTAAGAAATTCTATTGTTAATTGACAGTTATTAACTGGTGTTGTATTTCTTTTCGTTCTTACCGCTTCTGCCATTAAAGAAGATTATAAAATTAAATGCTATGATCTGTTCACATTATAAAACAGTAGCATTAAGCAGATGTTCCATGATTCTGGATGTTTTATAGAAATGTATGAAGAAAAATTGTATAGCAATATGGCTTGTTTAATCCAGTGTGAAAATGCATATATAAAAAAGGGACAATGCAAGTTGAGATCAGATTGAAGAATAGTATTATCAATTGTAAACAATCCAATCCTCTTCTCCAGTCTGTATTTTGATGACCCATCACTCTAAGATTCTTAACCCATTCGCATCAGGTTTAAATGCTCAATGCACTTCCCCAGAAACTGGATTTAAATTACCGTAAATTATATTGTCTATTTTCAGACATTCAAAACAAACAAAAGATAATGGTACTTGAACTCACAATAAGTGTGAAGGTCAAATACATTCATGTACTATTAAAAAATGTTAACAAAAGATTACCCTGCCAAGGGATGTACAAAATATTGCAAAATATATAACAGTAGAGTTAAGCAAGTGTACCTCATCTTTTGAGTTGAAGGCCAATTAACTGCCGGCGAGTCTACCTCATCTTTTGAGGCGAATGGGTTAAAATTGCCTTCTGGGTTGAAAATCCATAAAACAATGTTGATAAAATTTGACATTTCATCTTATGCTGCAGTAGACATGTTCAGGATACTTATGCATCCCTCTGTGAGCTTCTCAGCTGATGATTACAAAGTCATCATCCTCAGTCCATAATAATTTGAGTTTGTGGGACTCTGCTGTATTTTGAACACAGCTCGTAACTTAATGATAATCAATTATGATACTGCCCTGACTACATAAAAAATGCGTTTCTTACATAGGTAAGCTTTCTGCTATCTATTTTATTATTCAGTTCATAGTCAGTCTCACATACAAATGTTTGTTGATATTGTTACATGATTATACTGTCCAAAAAAAAAACTTGAAATTTCAGGTGGAAGAATAGATCATGCAAACCACTATAATAATGCTTATCGAGCTCTGGATGAAACTTTAGGACTGGAAGCGGCTGTAATGGAGGCTATGTCACAAGTTGACCTCAAAGAAACACTCATCATCGTTACTGCAGACCATTCCAATGTTCTTACATTGGGTGGTTTGACAACCCTAAGAGGCAACTCCATATTCGGTAAGCACTTGCAATTAAAATTATATTTTGATTTAATATTAGTTTAACATGTTCTAGTACTGGACAAATTTATTTTTTGAAAAGGAAAATTAACATCTGAACCAGGAATTGAACCATGGACCTCTGACTCTGTATGTCGGCATGAAGCCTATTACACCATTTGAGACATGGTACAAACACTAACATTTCTTTCAACTTATATAATTCTCTTATGTCCAAAGGCAGATAGTTAGAGCTATTAACAGCATCATCAGACGAGTTCTATTCAAAGTATTCTTAACTTTTATTTATTTTTATTAATTAAGCTTTACTGGACAAAGAAATTTACTGATAGAAAATTAAACACCCTATTGTTTGCAGATGACCAAATAATAATAGCAAATTCAGAAGATAATCTACAGAAAGGTCTGTATGAACTTAACAAAATTACAGAAGAATATGGATTGAAGATATCTATAGAAAAAACAAAAATTATGGCATTTCAAGGTGTAGATCCTGTCAGAAGTAAAATTGTACTGGACAATAAAATTTTGGAGCAAGTGAATAATTTTACATATCTAGGATGCAATATCTCATATGAAGAAGAAAAGGGTGTAAATGCAAAAATGTCTAAATTTTTAAGAATTTTAGGGTTAATAAATTCTATCTTCAAGCCACAATTTGTCCAAAAGCATTCAAGATTAAAAGTGTATAAAACACTGGCTCTTCCAACTCTTTTGTATGGTAGCAAAGTATGGACGTTGAAACAGAAGGATATACAGAGACTTAGATCTGCTGAAATGAGATACCTTCGGAGGACTGCAGGATACACACTACTAGATCACAAAAAAAAATGAAGACATCTTAGAAGAATTACACATGGAACCTTTACAAAACAAAATTTCTGATTATAAGTCAAGATGGATGCAACATGTTCATCGAATGGAAGATCACAGAATACCCGAACAAATGTTAAAATAGCAACCTGCAGGAAGAAGAAGACCAGGACGTCCACTCAAAAGACTTTTGGATGGTGTTTCTCTTGAGGCCGAAACAGGTCAACAAATGGCCTAAATTCGTGAATGTACTATGATGATGATGAAGCTTTACTGCTTAAAATTAATGAATATTCTTGTTAAAAATATTTTGAACAGAAGTTGTCTCATGGTGGTGTTAATAGCTCTAGCTATCTGCTAGAGAATTGTATAAGTGGAAAGAAATGTTAGCATTTGTACCATGTCTCAAATGGTCGTAATGGGTCGCATGCCAACATACAGAGTCAGAAGTCAGGAGTTCAATTCTCGGTTCAGACAATAATTTTTCTTTTCAAAAAAATTAAATTATATTGTTTGATAATACATGTTTTCAGATTAGCCATTTATTGGCTATAGTTACCATGCCACTGGTTTCTTTCTAATAATGCATGAGCTTTTTTTAAACTGAAGTTCTGATATAATATACACTCTACAGTTTTGTCATCATAAGGCTAGGTAGTTTTGTGAACTCCAGACCATTAGCTTTCTTGCAACCCAAAATAATTTACTGAATTTTCTTGAAGCTTTATATGCTAGATCCAATTTGCCAGCTGATGGAACTGATCTTTACCCTTCTTGAGTTAGACTCTTGACCTAACATACAGGCTTTTGATTGTAAAATATTAATCCTGTAAAGTTAAGCTGCTAGATTATCATGTCCAGATTCAGGTGAAAGTAAACCACTGAATCTCTTTGATATATTCTTATATTTCTCTCATGTGTCATTGATGTTTTCTCGTGCTTTGCTTATTTGCATTTTTTTTTTTTTTTTTTTTTTTTGGTTTGGTTGTAGTGATGATTTTGTGCAGATCATTTCTATTAATCCTGTAAAATTACACTGCTAGACTATCATGTCCAGATTCAGGTGAATCTCTCTGATATATTTTTATATTTCTTCCATGTGTCATTGATGTTTTCCTGCATTTTGGTATTTGTATCTTTTCTGATTTGATTACTGATCATTTCAAAAGATCTACAATTCTACTCTATTCTTAGCATCTAAAAATTGCTTTCTAATGTTTTATAACAATTAAGTGAATATCACATGCTAATACAATTTATCATAATCCCTCACACAATACATTAGACAAACGTTTAAACAAACACCCGTTCTAATATGAATTTCTATCTGTACACAATACAACTACACAATGCCTACATAACAATCTGCTGATGAGGTGTGTATTGAAAATACAATATTTAGACACAATTATGCTATGCTTCATCATACATCAAGAATAAAAATAAATATTTGGCTAAATTCTACAATGCACAACTGAATTTTTTTTTACCTCAGGGGTCCTCATCTAGGGGATATGTGGATGGCGACCACAAGGTGCCCAAGCTGAGCAAAACATTTCTTCCACTTACTTGTGTTTTGCACTCTTTTAACTTTACTATCTAACCCCTCTTGGTTAACTCTTGTTTTTTTTTCGACCCCGACGCTATTAGGGCATCCGAGGGGTAGGGAGTCTTTCCTCTCTTCCATTTCTTCTTTCCTTTATTTTCTTTTCTTCTCCAGAAAAAGCCTGACCAGAGGTTATAAGATGGCAGCCCCATCACTGGTCTTACCTTCCTTTGGCCAGCAACCAATCGAAGGGACTATTATTATGCTTTCATCTTTCAAGTCTTATATGAGAATTTCCTGGAAAGTATTGATTTCCGTCCTATGAAATGCTGGAGGGAAAATTTTCTATAGGATCGTAACAGGTCTTGGCCTAATACTTGGAAGGAAGAAGAAGAAGACAACTGAATTTAAAAAAATATTTATTGCCTTACCTCATACTTCGTCTTCTATTTAGACCAGTTTGAGAATAATTTTCATTTCTATCTTCAATACTTTCATGGCAATTGTTCTGTCGTGGTAATGCACTGCTTCTTCCTTTAAAGATGGAATCAAAATTATTCTGAAACCAGTCTAAATAGAATATGGAGTATGAGGTGAGATGATAAATATTTTTTTTTAATTCACTACACCTCATAGTGTTTCTTCCTATAAACTTCAAATGAATAGTTTTCTTTCAGTCTTGACATTCTACAAATTGACATCATAATTACTCCAAATGTATTACTAGGTTCACATTGATTCTGTTATCATCTTCTAGACCTACTAAATGACATCACAATAAAAATTTAGTAGGTCTTGATCTCCTCAATGAGTATTGTCGATATATGCTAATCAAATTAAGCTACTTTTTATTATATAAACAAAGAAAACCTATTTAAAAATAAAAGTTCTTAATAAAGAAGCCATCATTTGTAAGATCGATGCAATGGTTTCATAGCATTTGGCACGCGGGAATTAACAGTGTACATAAGAGAAAAATTTGCATTTAAATTGGGGTTTCTCAGATAGCTCAGTTGATAGAGCATTCGCATAGAAAGCAAAAGGTCCTCAATTCAAACCCCAGTCTGAGCGTATATTTTTCTCTTCAAATATAAAGAAAACCTAGTCTATTTGTCTGCAGAGATTGTTACTGTGGCATAATGTATATTCTTTGCTGACTCTGGTGGTCATGAGACAAAACCCAGATTAATGAAATAAGCCAGCTAATTGGTCTAGATACATGGAGATACAATGTTCTTGCCTGGTTAGGGTATGGTTGTAATGTAAGCTATCTTCCCTATGTCTGGGAAATAGTATTAGGTGCAAGTAGGCATTTTATTTTTTTTTGTGCGATAGTGTGTTTTGTTGTACTTACAGCAATGGCGACATGATTGAAAGTTCAACTTCCTACATTTTGGAGTTGCCAACCTAAATAACTATACTGTAATAAAATAACTATACTGTAATATTACATATTACAAACACGCGTGTGGGAAGTAAAACCAATGCCCTCTATGTATATTACATACAATGTATATACAAAAAAATATCCAAAAGGTAGTGTTAATATACATTATATGAAACAAACCGCTGCATTTTAAAGGAACTGAACTTTATTTGAAACAATATAAAACAATAAATATGTACTTGATGCCATTTTATGTTTGATTGGTATCACAGCCTGTTGTAGTCTCAACTAATAAACATTCCCAATACTGCTAACGTTAGTCAGTTATTTATAATGAATGCAAATATTTCCAAGAAAGATGTTATTATTTTACTATTTTTATTTTGAAAACACCATCGTGCAAAAAATAATGTACAATGCAAGTTTGTGAAGTGTTTTACAGAATCTCAGAAATTAAAAATCTTACTACACGCTTGGTTTTTTTAAACATTTCCTTGCTTCTGTAAAAACCACTTCCCAACCTCGCATCATAATATACTATTATCACATATGCAACTGCACACCTTGGGAGAAATTGAATCTATCCTAGTATTTTGCATGTAGACAATTTTTTATTATATTTTAAACTTCTTTAGAGCTCACATGAGAAATACCTGGTGCTTTAAATAATTACATCTAAAACTAGGGAAAAGCAGTAGATGAAAAAAGTGTTTGTTATGCCTCTGAAGGTCATAATGAAACCATGACACATTATCTACCAGTCTAAGATTCTACTATCTACTTATAATGGAATTACTAATTACTCATCTTTTTATTATCTCCTCACTCACAGGTTTGGATACCATACTGTCTGATGTTGATGGAAAACCATATACAACACTTCTATATGGAAATGGACCAGGTTATACTGAACCCAGAACAATACCACAGGGGAATCCCAGAGATATCATTCAGAGTTCTGCAGTGCCACGATTATGGTCAACACATGGAGGAGAAGATGTCCCAGTATTTGCTTCAGGGCCTCTAGCGAATATTCTATTTTCTGGTACTTTCGATCAGAGCTACATTCCCCATGTAATTGCATACATTGCATGTATTGGTGAATATGCTAAGAGGTGTTCAACAATAGGAAAAACTGTTACACCTAATAATTCTTTACAAGTATGTTCTGCAATGCCAGCTACTTCAGCTGTTATGTCGGATGACAGCACTGTTTCAAATCACAGCTCATATTTTAACAGAAGAGTTCTTAAAAGGAATGCAAGTTCTTTTCATAAACAATCATGCTTCTTGCTGCTGTTTCATTTGTTAACAACTGTTGGTATTGGATCCAAATTTGGACGGTAGAATAACATGAATAAGTAAAATTGTATCACCTCTCATATTCTTCTTCTTCTTAGACAGGTTTCGGGACCTTATTCGGTTCCATCCTCAGTACTTTCACAACTGTTGTACTACAACCGGTCTAAGAAGAAGAAGGATATAAGGTGAGGTGAAACAATTTTTTCATTAATATACAAAGGAAGTGACACTATGAGGTTTATTTTAATTAATAAATAGAGTTAGATTGAACTATTATAGGAAACAATCACTATGAGGTTTAATTTAAGATTAAATTAAAATACTTCATACCTCATTTGAAATCCAGTCTTCTAATTATACTGCAGTTTCAAAACATTGGCAGCTTCATCTTCAGTAACATCAGTCATATTACTGAAGATGAAGCTGCCAATGCTTTGAAACTGCAGTATAATTAGAAGATTGATATGAGGTGAGGTATCAAGTATTTTAATTTAATCTTAAATAGAGTCAGATTTAACACCTCACCTCGTAATTGTAGATGTCTCGAAGACTAGTTTCAATACAACTTCATATCATCTTCAGCTCTATCGAACAGTTAGATAGACATGAAGATATATCAAAACTAGTCTTCAAGAAATCTGCTATTATGAGTTCCGATACATCTTCAGTTAGATAGAGCTGAAGATGACACAAAGATGTACCAAAATTAGTTTTTGAGAAATCTACAATTATGAGGTGAGGTGTTAAATCTAACTATATTTATTAAATGATACAATTTTGCTTAAAAAAGATAATACCTCATGGTATTACTTATTTTAGGAATTCACACTATGACGTATATTCATATAGGTAAAATTTTTATCACTCACCTCATATTATTCTTCTTCTTTAACTATAAACTAGTTTCGGAACATAGTTTCTGTTCCATTCTCAGTATCATCACGACCATTGTTCTGTTGTCTTGAAGAGCAAAGGATGGCCCTAAAAGACAACAGAACAATGGTCATGATGATACTGAGAATGGAACAGAAACTATGTTCCGAAACTAGTTTATAGTTAAAGAAGAAGAATAATATGAGGTGAGTGATAAAAAATTTTACCTAAACCTCATGGTATATTTAAATTAATGTTGGGAAGTAGACATTATGAGGTAATATCTTAATAGTGAGTGGAGAACATATTTTTAACAAAAAGTTGTTTGAAACCAATGGTCTCAAAGAAATTTGAATTTGTATGAGGCGAGTTGTTAAAAATATGTTCTCCACTCACTATTAATACCTCATAGTGTTAATTCCTATAAAGTCAATTTTAATTAAACCTACATTAACATAAAACATACCATACTCATTACTGCATAAGACACAGCATTTTTTAAGGATTTACCATAAAAATTAAGACTATTTATGAAGAAAAAAATTAAACGAACTATAATATTTCCACACATTTGTTAACTTTTGATTAGAGAAATTCCCAATTTATTTCCATAAATATATTCCAACCAGGCCTAATTTTAGTTTTAAAATATTAACAATGAAATAGTACCACCATTATGTGAATTTTGTATTTTCCTGCTAGATTAAACACATTGCTGACAATGTAAACTTATTTTCTACTACTATTCAATTGAAAATGGCAGTTACTTTTTATGCTTTTACTGGTGAAATTAGCAATCAGATTTATCTTCGAAAGAAAAATTAATGATTGAATCGGGACTCAGACAACAGATCTCTGACTCTACTCATCAGTATGGAAACATATTGATGCATAGAATCAGAGATTCATTGTCCGAGTGTTAATTTTTCTTTCTAAGATAAAACTATGTCCAATTCTGAAATATAACATAAAAAATAGCAATCAGATGTTTTGCAGTTTTCCTTACAGTGAGTAGAATTTCATAAATTATCATCTACCTAATAAGAATCAAATGAATGGTGAATTCTTCTTACCTCATACATCTATGTTTTTCTAACACAGAACTGCAGTATCGGGAAATATATTATTCCCATCTTCAGCAGTTTTCACAACTGTCAATTTTTCATTATGCCGGTAATTTTCTAAACTGCCATCTGGTGTACTTTTGAAGAACGTTGCAATCAAATTAGGTTCATCTGGAAACTCAAAGTTAATGGTTCTAGTGTGTTTCTTTTTTTTTTTTAAATGTATATCTTCTCCCAATCTGTTAATTCCAAAAAGGTTTAGATAGGTGTTTCAAAAGTTTTGCTTCTTTTTTAATTCTATGATTCTCTAATAAACTATGTGCTGCTATTGCTGATTTTTCAATTTCACCATTTATAAAAAACCTTTGGAATTAACAGTTTGGGAAAAGATAAACATTAAAAAAAACCATATTAGAACCATGAACTTCCAGTTTCCAGACAAACCTAATCTGATTAGTGATTACAAAGTTCTTCAAAAGTACACCAGATGGCAGTTTAGAAAATTACCAGCATAATGAAAAATTGACAGTTGTGAAAACAGCCGAAGATGGGAATTATATGTTTCCCGATACTGTAGGTCTGTGTTAAAAAACATAGTTGTATGAGGTAAGAAGAATTCACGATTCATTTGATTCTTATTAAGGAAACCTCATAATGTAAAGATTCCCAAATGTATTATATTAAATCATCTACCTAATTGGATAATGAACACGCATGTAAACTTTTTTTTTGGAATAAATAAAATTTAATAATTTCTAATCCAAGCATCATCGTCATTATCTCCTTTATCTCCTGGGTGATCGACAGAATATCTACAAAGAGCCTCTACAGGATCCTATTTGGTGCCACTTTTTCATTTGGCTCTATGTTCCACTTTCTTTGCAATTTTATTAACAAACTATTCAGTCTTCAACTGCCCTTAAAGATTATATAATATAATGAAGTGTCTTTGGCTGCTATATTGCTTGTGTAATGTGTCTTATCCAGTTTCTACTTTACTTTATTTGTAACCTATTTTCCCCATAACTATCTGAAACTATTTCTGGCCATTTACTTGTATCTGGCATAATGCCAGGTCGAGGGATGAGATAAGATGAAGCCTCTATTATTGAAGGTCTGTGATATGTATGGATGCTAGTCGCCACCATCACAGGGGAAGGAATCAACAAAATGGATGATATGAGTCTAGAGAAGTTGTGGATGAAGTTTTTGCCATGGGAAAACGGGAGAATGCCAAGTCAATCTGTGCTGGCTTCGATTTATCCATAACAAACCTCACATGGAATGACTGAGATGCAAATTTGGGATGCAGACTTGGAGGGTGAGTGTCTAACTATTTTCACGAAGCCAGTTTCTGGCAATTTAATTTTTTGTAATCTTCTTATAGATTTATTAATAAATTAATACAGCTTTGTTTCTTTTTTTTTTCTTTTTACATACCACGTTCATACAAAAGAAAGACAGACTGACTTAACATTATGATTAAAAATTATTTTATTTGGTAGGCCTACATATCAAACAATCCAAACAAAACAATAAAGTTTTTTAAAGTTCTGAATTGTATATGCTCATAGAGGAGTTTGATAATTAAGGTAGAATTTTTTATCACTCACCTCAATATGAGGTGAGTGATAAAAAATTCTACCTTAATGAATATACCTCATAGTGAGAATTCTTAAAATAAGTAGAGTTTGATAATGTTTCTAGGGAAAATGCATCAGAACAATTTAATACCTCATCCTCAGTGTGTTTCAGCATTGTCATAAGAGTTATCATCTTCAGTGTGTTACAGCATATATTTTTATAAATTTAGAAAATAGTAAAAGTATTAAGCAAATAAACACAATGAAATTTAAAATGACTATTTAACTCATGCCCCAAATGGGAGTCAATGACCAATCACGTTTCACCTCGCTATTTATCAAATTCTGTTTACCAAAATAAAGAAAGCTCGTTCTTTTTAATATTCTGAACAGGTCAGAGCATTACTTTGCAGTGACTGACTCTCCAACAAATGTGTTGAATATAGCAAATAATGGACAGATTCCTTCAAACTACACATTTGATAACTGTGTGTTCAATAATTATGTTTTTAAATAATGATTTTACTGAGATGTTTCCTAAAAAAAAAAGAATTTCTTCTTCTTCTTCTTCCTTCCAAGTATTAGGCCAAGGCCTGTTACGATCCTATGGAAAATTTTCCCTTATGGGAAATTCTCGTATAAGACTTGAAAGCATAATAATAGTCCCTTCGATTGGTTGCTGGCCAAAGGAAGGCAAGATCAGTGATGGGGCTGCCATCTTATAGCCTCTGGTCAGGCTTTTCTGGAGAAGAAAAGAAAATAAAGGAAAGAAGAAATGGAAGAAAGGAAGGACTCCCTAGCCCTCGGATGCCCTAACAGCGTCGGGGTCGAAAAAACAAGAGTTAACCAAGAGAGGTTAGATAGTAAAGTAAAAAGAGTGCAAAACACAAGTAAGTGGAAGAAATGTTTTGCACAGCTTGGGCACCTTGTGGTCGCCATCCACATATCCCCTAGATGAGGACCCCTGAAATAACCTATAATGTTGGTTATAATATACAGTTTGATCTGTTTCATTTTTTCTCCACTAGGGTACATTCTTACAATATTGCAATCTTAGTGACTGCGATCCTATTTGGCAACAAATAATATGATCAAGTTGCAGTGAATAAACATAACCACACATTTATGATTTGTTTTCAAACATTGCCATTTGCATTATATATATATATATATATATATATTAAATATTGGTTACTATACTTAATTAGTGATTTTTGAGTAAACAGCTTAATTTTATTTGTTAGGACTATTTAACAAATAAAATTAAGCTGTTTACTCACAAATCATTATTTAAATATCCATCCATTCATAGTAATTCTGCCCAATGGCAGGTCCTTCACTGCAATCATAGCATTTTCATGCTATGCTTGCAGCTTTACTAGGGAATTGTAGGTGTGGTAGCTTCCCATTGCTTTCCACACCGATGAAGGATGATGATGATTATGATAATGATAAGGATGATGGTGATGATGGCCATATGATTTCGGGGACCGTTTGGGCCTTAAAGTTTTCCTGACTTTGTCTTACAGGTGAGAAAAACCCTGATAAAAACCTCACCCAGAAAAACTGCCCCGACCAGGAATTGAACCCGGGCCCATGCTACCTCGTGACCACAGCGGTGGACTATTAAAATATAGTTAAATATAGTTACTTTAAAATATTTATATATTTAATGTAAATGGCGATGTTTGAAAACAAATGAGAAATGTTCAGTTATGTTTCATTTGTTCATCACTGCAACTTGATCATACTATTCATTACCAAATAGGATTGCAATATTGTAAGAATGCATCCTAGTGGAGAAAAAAATGAAACAAGGAGGAGTTTTCTTTATTTTGGTAATCAAGATGTGATAATTAGCGAGCTGAAACACAACTGTGATTGGTTGTAAAACAAAAATCATTGAAACATGATTGGTCATTGACTCCCATCTGGGGCATGAGTTAAATAGTCAATATAAAACGAAGTACAAATTATGTTTCAAAAAGGTAGTCTGTAACATTGTATAGGTAATATGACATGAGACATTATGAGAAAGAAATCACTTTTAATTATATATTCATATATTTTAGCGATTTCAGAAGGAAAGACGCTATTGAGGGTATTCTAATGAAAATATTTTTGAAAAATGTTTACAGATCGTCACCAATCTTATTAGACACCGAAAATGACCATGTTTAAAATTGTTATATATATGTGTGTGTGTGTGTATCCATTAAGAATCTAGCAGCTGCAATTTTTATTTTATCAGAACTGAACTTGGCATATAGCAGTCAATTAATAAAAGTAAGATTGAATTCATTAACCATCAAAACCAGACCACTAGGTGTAGGAGTTCACCTGAAACAAAAATTTAAAAATTGCTCTAACTGCAATTTGTTATGTTTTACAACAAAACTCAGTATATGCTATTAAGATAAAATGAGGAAGTGTATTTTTAAAAAATCAAGGAAATCCAATCGTTAAAAGAGAGGATTAACCTGAAAACCAAAATTTAAAAATTGCTCTAGCAATTGACATGTTTGCTTTGTTGTAATGTATCGGTATATAGTACAATTTAAGTAACCCTTAAATTGTCAATGTACGGAGGGTTGTTCACGATTCCTGGGGACAAGTTTGCATCACTAACCTGCTTATAAAGACCCGTGTCTCCACCAGCGGTATTGTGTTCGATTGGATGACCTTGGACCCTAGCTATTGCTCTGAAATGGAGTTTCCACTGCAGAAGTGCTTTACGAAGAACAGCGATGTCGATTTTGGACTACTCCTCCTTACAGGCTTTCCATAGACCTTCAATAGAGTGTGGTCTCCTACTTCCAAGCGCTCTTTTTAGGAGACCAAATGCACAAAAATCCATGGGCGCAGCATTGGGGGACTTGACAGGTATTTCACTGAAGGGCACTGCATGTATTCCAGTTGTCTGCTCCATTGTCTCCATGACCCAGCATGTAGCAGCACAGGTGTGGCTTGAAGCTTTATCCTGATGGATCCATTTCTCTACCATAGAGGGAAGGTATCTCAGAGGTATAAATTGGTGACAGGACATTCCTTTGGTAGCAGGCAGAGTTAATTTTAGCTTTTTTTTTTTCTACTGTGCAGATGTAGCAAAATCCTGCAATTATCATGAAGCCACGTGAAAAACTTTCCCTGCAGTCGGTATACCATTTTTCAACATTTTTTTCACCTCTTGGAGGTAAAAAATTGCTCATGGCTTATTTATCATTAAGATATACATATGCCTCATCTAAAGTCACTATAAACTTCCATTTATCACCCGCAAGTTGGCGTTCATAGAGCTTTCTACTGTTGGTGCACCTTTCTGCAATGTGTCTCAGTAGGAGCTTGTGAACCCAGCTTTAATGTCGCTTTTCTAAGTTAAAATTTTTGTTTATTATGTTGTTTACGGTTGCTAGAGAGATGCCCAACTTCACTGCTTCACAAGGGCTTTAACCTTCCCAACCACCTCAGAGGTACAGCTTGTAGCAGGCTTAGGGTGTGCTTGTTTTTTTCCCTTAGGAATCAATCCCATACGAGTTTTATACAAGGTTCTAAGAACTGCAAATATGTATGATTGAATAATAGCAACGGCTGATAAACAAGGAGCACTGTAAGTTAGTTGAGAGCCATAAACTGTCAACAATCAACTCCTTTTTTGTTAAGAACTGAGTAAATCCCATTCCTGGATATATTGAAACCACGCTTCTTGCACATTTTGATGATAGCACTATAACTGTAATTAGCGTCGGAAAGGGATGTTACGTATCCCTCCCAGAAAAGATTGATTTTCCTTGGCATACTAACGAACAAACCAGATACGAACACTGTGGCAGGTAGCACTCGACTGAATGAACATGTGCTGTTGTGGGCAGCATCTCTGCGTAAATAGTAGTGATGTCATCACCTTTCGAACTTGTCCCCAGGAATCGTGAACAACCCTCCGTATTAAGATTTATTAGTTTAATTTATTCAATTATATTATTTTTAGTCTGGACATCTTACCTCAATATTAATGTTGAGGTAAGATGTCCAGACTAAAAATAATATAATTAAAATAACCTCAAAATATAACTTCCTAAAATTAAATATTAATTTATTCAATGTTATTGATAAAGTAATAGAAAATTAATCAGTAGAGATTAATAAAATTTGTGTCAAATTATACACTATTCAAAAAGTAAAAATTTAGCAGTGGCGTGCAGTGGTCAGAGCAATTACCCCAGTTGTATGATGAATATATATATATATTAAACTTACTGCCATGTATTTTTTTTGTTAGATCCGGTAAATCTGGAGTTGGCCTACCTTGTTGTACAAGGTAATTTTTCTCGTTGAAAGTTCTGCACGAAAATTATCTAGTATGTAAATTATACAGTCACTTACATTCATTTTTTTCTAAATTGACAAATCACATTTATCATTAACACTTTAAAATGTATTAATAACTAATTTGGACGAACTCAGTGCCGATATTAAATTAAACTGTTGCTTTCCACAAATTATATATATACACTTATTTAACTTTACAGGGAAAAAACACTATGAGGTTTAATTTAAGAATTAAATTAATGTTTTTATTACCTCACCTTAAATTCCTTTTCTTCTAGACTGCAGTTTCAGAGCTATATCTCCATCATCAGTAGTCTCTTGTCAACTGGTGTTATGTCGTTTCTTAGCAGTTTTCTTCTTCCTTCGATCGTTGGACCGATGAACCTCAGGATCAAATCAAAATCTGCGGGAGTTTTGATGAGTTTATCTTTCTTGTTTTTTGGATGTGGATTTTTTCCCAGACCGTGAGTTCTTTCTGTTTATCTGTGTGTTTTATTAGGCATTTAATTGATATGAAAGCTAGCCTAATAAAACACAGATAAACAGAAAGAACTCACGGTCCGGGAAAAATCCACATCCAAAAAAACAAGAAAGATAAACTCATGAATTTCAAAACTCCTGCAAATTTTGATTTGATCCAGAAGTTCATCGGTCCAATGATAGAAGGAAGAAGAAAACCGCCAAGAAACAACATAACACCGGTCGGCGAGAGGCTATTGATGATTGAGATATACTTCCAAAACTGCAGTCTAGAAATATGAGATGAGGTAATGAAAACATTAATTTAATTCTTATATATACACGTTTGTAATAATTTAATTGTTGTTATTCAGATATATAATAAAAATAAAGCTTCTTAAATTAATAGGTTGCTATAGCTGACAAAACATACCGCATAATTTTATTAAATTTTTGTTGTATTTTGTAAAAAATATAACCAACATAAATTAAATATTATAAATTAAAACTGTTATTTCTAAAAATTCTATTATTGAGGAATTGGCACTTTCCAAATCAGCCAATCACATTTCTTCGTCAAATGAATGTTTCATGAATCAATAAAATTGAAAGGTCATTCGACTTTGTTTATACTTATTCGAGTTGTGATGTTTCTGGATTCAGTTAGCTGGTATTCAATAAAAAATTGATGAAATAAGACACAAGATTCGTCTAGCAGGTTACTGCTGGTCCTGTTTATCTGTGTGTTTTATTAGGCATTTAATTGATATGAAAGCTAGCCTAATAAAACACAGATAAACAGAAAGAACTCACGGTCTGGGAAAAATCCACATCCAAAAAAACAAGAAAGATAAACTCATGAATTTCAAAACTCCCGCAAATTTAGATTCGATCTAGAAGTTCGTCGGTCCAATGATGGAAGGAAGAAGAAAACCGCCAAGAAACGACAACACCGGTCGGCGAGAGGCTATTGATGATTGAGTATACTTCCAAAACTGCAGTATAGAAATATGAGGTGAGGTAATGAAAACATTAATTTAATTCTTATATATACACGTTCGTAATAATTTAATTGTTGTTATTCAGATATATAATATAAATAAAGCTTCTTAAATTAATAGGTTGCTATAGCTGACAAAACATACCGCATAATTTTATTAAATTTTTTGTTGTATTTTGTAAAAAATATAACCAACATAAATTAAATATTATAAATTAAAACTGTTATTTCTAAAAATTCTATTATTGAGGAATTGGCACTTTACAAATCAGCCAATCACGTTTCTTCGTCAAATGAATGTTTCATGAATCGATAAAGTTGAAAGGTCATTCGACTTTGTTTATACCTATTCCAGTTGTGATGTTTCTGGGTTAAGCTAGCTGGTACTCAATAAAAAATCAATGGAATAAAGACACAAGATTCGTCTAGCAGGTTATTGCTGGTCTAGTGGGGGTTATCGCTGGACTTAGCAGGCAGATTCAATTAGTGGGATATCACTAATTCATCTGTAGCGAAATAGCTGGTGTTGGTGGGGATAACATGGAGGAAATACTCTATGTGATCCTCTATGGAGATAATGTGAATACGCAGAAGGCTCCATCTAACTGAATGCAATAGTCTGCTGGCACGGCGGGAATTTTGATGTTCATGCATAATTGATTTGAACTAAATTTGGCAAATATGTTATTTTATTTTAATCCGAAAATTATGAATATACTAATTACCCCAGCAGAGCTGGGGTAGCTGGGGTTGAATGCACGCCACTGAAACTTAGGTTATGATAGGTTTGTTTCCTCTGCAGTCCGACATATTTAAATAAGTTGCACAAGAAAATGAATTTGTGCAATTTAACCAAGAAAGATATATTTGTAAACTAGCAAAATTAGAAAATAACTTTGATTTGCTGAGGAATTTGTTTAGTTCACACAGTTGCTGCATGATGGACTTTTTCCCTCTTTTTTAAATACATGTTTTAACAACCTATCACATTAATAAATTTTATTTAAATGCAAAGTAAATTAGTATTTATATATTTTGGTTGTGTCTAATTATTAGTTATATTCACAGAATCCAACCTCCTTAACTTTGGTCCCTAAAGACCAATTTTGAAAATGTTCCACTTTTAAACAATTTTCAAGCTGTATTTTCTAATTTTCTAGCTAAACTAACCCGGCATTATTTAACCTGAAGGTCCATGTTCACATGGACATAATATCTCCATACATTGTTATTCTGAACTAATTTTTCCCAATCATTGTCTGTATGAGTAAGTACAAATGAATGAAACTAGTTTACATATGTATTATGAAGACATTATTTATGATTGATAAATGTAAAAGAAAAATTCTCAGAGTTTAGTTACATTAAAAAGATTCACAAACATTCAATATGGGAAACGTATGCCCACGACATATGTTCACAATGTAGAGGTCCAGGGTTCAATTTCCGATTCAGACATTAATTTTTCTTTTCAAAAAATTAATTTGTTCATGACTGGAACACGTTAAACTAAACTTAACATAAAATATATTAAGCTTTACTGCTTAAAAGTAATGAAAATTCACATTAAAAATACTTTGAACAGAAAAACAAATCGTCTGATGGCGTTGTTAATAGCTGTTGCCTTCAGATGTATGAGAATTGTATATGTGGAAGGAAATGTTAATGTTTGTATCATGTCTTGAATGGTGTAATGGACAGCATGCGAACATACAGAGTTGAAGGTCCAGGGTTTAATTCCCAGTTAACATGTTTATTTTTCTTTTCAAGAAATGAATTTGTCCAGGACTGGAACATGTTAAACTCCATTAAATTTAAAAATTCTTTATAAGAGTTTGTAACTGTTTAAAGCATTCAAGATAGTATAGTTTTAAGTTTCTGTTTTTATTATATATTCTGTTTTTCATCAACAATATTTATTATCCTTTTTTTTATATATATATATTTTACCTAACTCTCGATAATTTATATTATTTTATTATAGAAACCATACAAATGGCAAACTAAACAAAGCTTTTAACAAAATTCAGACCTCACTATCAAGTGTACAAATAGAAATGTTGCAAGTAATGCTCAACAAATGTACATGAATTTGGATTTATTTATTTGCACTTAAACTACTAGTATTTCTAAAATTATTATTCAATATGCTAAAGTGTGTAGTGGGTTGTATAGGAATATTAGTTGTCTTAATAAAAATTCTCTTGATTGAGAGCAAAGTAAGTGGTGTACGAATAACAATAGATAACTGGACTTACTGAAGAAAAGTGCAAGATGCTGTGAAATTATATATTTATGTTAATAATGTATATTTGTTACCATCCAGAGAGAGATATTATATTCAGAATGGTTTAAATTACAAATTATATTTAGTCGCCTTCTCAGTTCTATTTCAGTAGCAATGCAGGGGGAACTCATACCATCATCTACAGGCAAGAACCTTCATCATATGAAGGATTCTTATATCACAAACAAAAGGAAAGCCTTAGAATTTATTGAATGTATTGGCGCTGCATTGACACCCAACACCTGCAGAGCTGTTTCAGAGGAGGATCCTTTCAGGATTATGAAAACTTCCAACTACAATCATGCCTCTAATCAGGAACAAGTGTTAATGAAAAAATTTGTGCCACAGTGAAAGGAATTGATATGGAGCATCCTGAAGAGCCTCCTTCTAGAATAATTCACAAAGAATTGGAAAATGAAAAAAAATGTGTGCCAAGCAAACTTTGCCACTTAAACTGACATCATTACAGGATTCATTAAAGAGTTGCCGCAGGAGTACAGAAGAACACTATGAGGTGAAGATTTCCATCTGCATGAAAATCTAAATGAAGACAGAGTTTCGAAGAAAATTATATTTGCTACAAAGAACAATATATGTCAGTTCAATACATTCTCTATATGGACGAATAAAGGTAATGTATATTTTTCAACCATTTTAATAAAGAAGCCAGATATTATTCCAGAAATTCCACATAAAACTACAGTAGCAAAATTTAGACTGCTTACAGAACATGACTATTTAGCCAAACATTTATATAAAATAGGAATCTACACAAATCCAAATTGTCGTCTATGCAACAAAGATGAAGAAATGAACGAAGAACATCTACAAACCTGTGAAGTATTACCTGTTGGATCCACCATACAGAAATATTGGAGAGCAAGAACACTAATAGCTTCAATGCCAAGGCCCAGCATTTGAAAACAACAACATATTTTTCAACCACAGTAAATCACTCGATACAACAATTCATTTTATTGTGCAGTAGAGAAGATGCAATAGGCAAAGCCTGCAATGTACTAACTGTGATTAAGAGTAGTACAGTAGGTGAAAGAGTCTGGGGATGAAGTGTAGTAGGCAAAAATTCCTGATATCTCCAGTTAAGATTATGTTAAATAATATTGATAAAAATATTAGCTGGTATTTAAAATCTGTAACCATCATTAAAATCTAGAACTAATTAATCGTGAGTGGAGAACAAATTTGACAAATTTAATATTAAATTAGCACTGAAAAATAACCACAGTTTAAATAAACTAATATTTAACTATGAAAACTAATAAAAACCAACAAAAATGAAAAAAACTGATCAAAGTAAAAAAATCAGGAAATATCAAAAGTGAATGTACTAGTTGTGAAAAGATATATATAGGAAAAACAAAACGAAACCTGAAAATTAGAACCAAGGAACACATAAGAAATATTAAAAATGGGGAAATAGGAAAATCTGCAGGTGCTGCTCATGTTTTGTCTGAAAAACATAATATAAATTTGAACAGTAAATTATTATAAAGAACTATTTAGGAAAAAATCTACATTCAGAAGAACAAAAACAGAGTTATGAATTTCGAAATACCGACTGAACGTGACCTCGTTTGGAGGTGCTTCGGCCAACAGCAGGAGGGAGCTGACATCGACATATAGAGTTTACAACATAAATCTAACCAGTCTGGCCATGCTGAGGATGATTAGAAGACTAATCGAAACATGTTCAAGAACAAATCAACATTAAATTGAGGTAACATAGTACAGACTCAAAAGACTTGATTAAAAGAATCTCAAAATATTACGTCCTAAAATAAAACATTAAATATTTTTAAATTTAACACTTCCCAATAATGGATAACATTATTTTGAAAAGAAAAATTAATGGCACAAGTGTTAATTTTTCCTTTCAAAATAATATTATCCAGTATTGGAAAGTGTTAAATTAAAAAATATTTCATCAAGAATATTAAGCTTACTGCTTAAAAGGTAGTGTAAAATTCTCATTAAAAATAGTGCCATCTATCTACCTTCGGACAATTTGAGAATTGTATATGTGGAAAGAAATGTTATCGTTCCTATCATCATTTGAATGGTGTAATGGATAGCACATTTGTATGGATAACGAGAGATCCAGGGTTCATATCCCAGTTCAAGCATTAATTTTTCTTTTCAAAATAATGATCATATTTCTTCATACTTCCATTAACTATGCAGACTACATCTCCATGCTCACAGAAAAATTACTTCACTTATTCTGCCATTCAAAATTATACATATCTCTACACCAAGTTACTTTTTCTCTCCCTTCCATCTCCAATCCTCATCTCAATATAAGTACAAGATCACATCAGAACCTCTTACTTCACATCCCACAACACAGAACTTCCCATTATTCTAATTTTTAAACTACATATGGATGGTGTTTGGGTAAAGGGAGTTAAGTCATTTTTTGTTAAAATTGAGTTAAGTGTACTAGGTGAATCTTCAGAATGTGTTCTATAAGTGAGTATAAAGAGTTAAGTCAAAGCTCTACTCAAGTGGGCAATATCTAGAAGTGTAAAAGGAGTTGTAATTTAAAATTGCAATGTTGGTTTGGGTAAAGGGATTTAATCACTTATCCCCATTTACAAACAATATTTTTATTGAGTAAAGGGAAATAAGTGACATATCTCCTTTTTCACAATACAATGAAACTGACTTAAATCCTATTACAGGAAATATAATATTCTTAAAGTTATTTTTATTATATTTGAAGAGAAAAATTTTCGCCTAGACCGGGACTCGAACCCGGGACCCTTGGCTTTCTGGGCCAAGTGCTCTACCAACTGAGCTACCGAGGCGAGTTATGATCTAGACGCAAATCTTTCTCTTATGTACGTTGTAATTCCCTCTCGCCAAATGCTTGAAATCATAGCTTCTATCTTTGCAAATGGCGGCTTCTTAGTTAAGAAGACATTTATTGGGAATTTAACACTACTATTTAAAGCCAGTAGGGCTTCTATTGACGATTTTATTATTAATTTAACACTTCTCATTGAAGGATAAATTATATTTGAAGAGAAAATTTTTTTTATTTTTATTATTTTTGTTTACATAAGTTTTCAAAATAGATTTCTTTTGTGAAAATGTTGGAATGTCATTTAGGTGCCTTTACATTTCAGTGCTTTATACGGCTATTATTATTATGTACAGAATGTAATCTGGACACATCCTAAATCATCTATAATGCTCTAATGGATGTTAAAATAAAATAAAAAAATAAAATTACTATTATTAATGACAAGAATGTATAGCAGCAATGTGGCAACAGTCTTACTGTGACAGAAAAATATAATTAAATTATATCATTTTTCTGTCCTTGTGTACATTTTTTATTTTAGGCAGTTATTGAGATTTATCTGAACACATAACATTACTATTATGTACAGTTCGAGGACGAAAAAAATAATGAGCTTGTGCCAGATGGTCACGATTCAGAAGGTAAGAAGATACTTTTAACTTTCATTACCATGAATTTGTTACTTCAAATTAATTAGTTTTATTTCCAAATATATATGTTTATTACAATTTAAGACTCCAGTTCAGCACCGTGTGTTCTTCCTGAATTGAAGGTCCTAAGTGATTCTGATGATGACCCCCTTTACTCGCCAAATGGCGATGAAAGCAGTCCTTCTTCAGATGTTCTAGAAAGTAATCATCCATTGAAGAAAAAAGGTATTGTGTACTAGTAAACAATTGTGTAATCAACAAAATATGAGAACATCTAAATCAGAGTTGGTTCTTAATTAAGGCCCCAGTTCTACATCAAGGGGTGGTAATTTAGATATGGGAAAAGACCATAAGGAAGGAGCAATAGCCATTGAAGAAGGCAAAGGTACAGATTTTTGTAAATGTTGAGAATACAAAGATAAAGAAAAGAAGGGAAAGCTTAAAAGGGTGTTCTTGTGAAATATGTAGGGAAGGGAAAGAGAAAAGGAATAAAGTTAAAGAATATACATGTGAAAGAGGAAAGGTTGTTAGAGGAAGAAATATAAAGCCTTTAGAGGATTGTCATATGAAGTGTAAATACAGATTTGTTGGACAGGACAGGTCTACAATTTTTGAAGAATACTGGAATCTTGGGGACCACTCCAAAAAAGAGTTTCATACATATCTGGCTTAGTAATCACAAGAGAAAAAGAAACAGAAAGGAGGAGAAAACACACATGTCCTGAAAAACAGAAAAGTAACACATTCTTACCATTTAATTAAAGGGGAAATGAATATTGTATGTATAAAATGCTTTCTTTCCACATTTGATGAAACCAACAAATTTGTAGCTCATGTTATAAATATGTCAGAAAAGTGAATTGCTAGTATACCAACTCCTGACAACAAGGGACCGCACTCTCCTAAAAATGAAATACCTGAAGAAGTAATGCAGAAGGCTAACGGTCACAAACTTTCAATACCAGCTTATGAAAGTCACTATTCAAGGCGTCAGACATCTAAAAAGTATCTTCCCTCTCACTGTACTTTAGCTAAAATGTATGCTGAATACAAAAAATCTTGCAGCACTGATACGGTTGTCAGTCGAACAGTATATGAGCAATAATTTTATGAGCAGAATTTGTCAATTAAACAACCAAAAAAAGATGCATGCCATGCATGTGACAAGCATTCATTACAAATAAGTTTGACACAAGAAGACGAGAAAGTAACTTTGCAGGAGGCTCTTTCTGCCTGTCATAAATTGGCTGATGAGGCATATATTGCAAAATCTAATGATAAGACATTATCCCAGTCATATAACAGTATTGTAGTACTTGCTTTTGACATGCAACAATGTCTGCCAACTCCTAATCTTGAAAGCTCTGTTGTTTTTTATAAGAGGTTATTATGGACCTTCAATCTTACTGTACACGACTGCACAGCCAACCAGGCATATTGTTATATGTGGTGCGAAGCAGATGGTGGAGGGGGATCCAATCAGGTTGCATCTTATATTGCTAGACATGTTGAAAGTCTTCCTCCACATGTGGAGGACAAAATAAAAATATGGTAGCAATGTGCATGTCAACACTGAAAAACAACTCTAATATTGACACAATAGGCCACAAGTTCCTCATCTCAGGTCACACTCATCTAGAGTGTGATTCTGATCGTGCTCTCATTGAGAGAAAGAAAACAAAGTAATCTATTAAGTTATGTAGATAGGAAATAACACTATGAGGTTTTTTTAATATTGTTTATTTTTTATTTCACTCACCACATACTTCATAACTCCTAGCATTCCCAGGGTTTCATCACATCCTTTGTGACATTCTCAATGCTGTGTCACGTTCACAACTGGACTCTGTGAACGTGACACAGCATTGAGAATGTCACAAAGGATGTGACGAAACCCTGGGTATGCTAGGAGTTATGAAGTATGAGGTGAGTGAAATAAAAAATAAACAAAGTAATCTATTAAGTTATGTAGATAGGAAATAACACTATGAGGTTTTTTAATATTGTTCTATTTTTATTATTTCACTCACCTCATACTTCATAATTCATGATTTGGAAATTCTTCGGTCGGCCACCAGATGGCGCGGAGGTCAGTCTGCAGGATAGAAGGCCGTTGGACGTCAGTTGTGAACGTGACGCAGCATTGAGAATGTCACAAAATATGTGAAGAAACCCAGGGTCTGCTATGAATTATGAAGTATGAGGTGAGTGAAATAATAAAAAATAAACAAAGTAATCTATACCAGTTTATCATCCTCATGATTGATTGCAGCTTGTTCGATCATGCAGGAAAACTCATCCTTTCAAATTGTACCCAAATGACTGAGGCTCACTTCATGGAATATTCGGAGCTCTACAAAAATGTACTTCAAATGAAGAAGAACAACGATGAGAATGAACGGTATTACTGGAAGAATGTCAAATAGTTGAGAGATGTGAAGTCGTCAACAGTGCTACAATACAAGGATACATTGGATGATAGTGCAGGCTTTAAAGAAATGTCACTATCTCGACGGGTCAAGGTCATACCCGGCTATTACCTCTGAAGTCCTACAGTGGGCCAGTTCCAATTTCACTTCAGAAGAAACAAGATCTTCTATCTTTGTTTCCACTTGTACCCAACATATTCCACAGCTTTTATGAGGGACTTCCAACTAATAATTCAGCACGGAACATCTTTCCAGACAGCATTGAAGATGATCATGCAGAAGACATTGATGATCGAAATAATTAAAACTGCATAGACTTCAGTGTTACGATCTTTGTAAGAACTTTGTTTTATGTGAATGGTAGACCAAGAATGAGGTGGGAGAACAACATTAACTATGATTTGAGGGAAGTAGATTATACAGGGAATGATTGGAAAGCATTAGCTCAGGATAGGGATGTATGGAGAGCTTATGTCCGCACATTTATTTGTGTTATATTCGTAAACATGCTGTTGAAAGTACTCTACTTTGGATAATTAGTTCAGCCAATTGCTTTATTTTTGCTAGGAGTTGAAGGAGCAAATGGAAATAAGTCACAAATTTGATTGTGTAAGAGGGGTTAAGTTTTTATTGTTCTAGGCTTAAAAACTGTTTAAATTTTAATTCATTCAACCACTTAATATGTAGTCTTTAAGACGACATTTAAGATGATATTTTTGTGTGTTTTGTTTTCTCAATAAAATATTCTCTGATTTGCAGTAGAGTTGTGGACTCTTACTTTAAGGGGGGAAAGGAGATTACGAGTATTTGAGAATGGGGTTCTTAGGAAAATTTTTGGACCAAAGAGAGATGAACAGACAGGTGAATGGAGAAGACTACCTAACAATGAACTACATGGTCTTTATAGGAAGCCAGATATAATAAGAACAGTTAAGTCTCGTAGACTGCGATGGGCAGGACATGTTGCACGTATGGGGAATGAAAGACGTGCATGGAAACTTCTTGTAGGAAAGCCAGAGGGAAAGCGCCCAGTTGGTAGACCAAGAATGAGGTGGGAGAACAACATTAACTATGATTTGAGGGAAGTAGATTATACAGGGAATGATTGGAAAGCATTAGCTCAGGATAGGGATGTATGGAGAGCTTATGTCCGCGCGGCCATGAACCTACGGGTTCGATAGTGCCAGTGAGTAAGTAAGAGTAAGTTGTGAAGTTTTAAATTTGTTTTTCTCGAAACCTTATTTTATGACTTAAATCCCTTTACCCGAACACCATCGATATAATGCTAGACTGGAATTCCTCACCACAAGAAATCAGGACTGCTGGACAATAGCTTCCTTTAAAAGGAATTTAAATCTATTTCTTTTGCAATTGGTCTTTCAGTGGATTAATTGACAATTTCAGATTTTTTCTCTGATATATGACTCGATTCATCTTAATTTTAGTTTAATTTGTATAAATATTTACTTATAATTGTATAATTTTTGTAAATATTTTCTGTAATTTTTTTTTTGCTGACTGAACAAAAGAGAAGGCCTTATGGCCTTAACTCTGCCAGTTTAAATAAAGCATTATTATTATCATATATTATGAGGTTTTTAATGGAAAACTAACAAAAAATTAATATATATATATATATATATATATATATATATATATATATTTTTTTTTATTTGTCTGACCTGTTATTCAAAGACACAGAATACAAAAAAATTAAGAAATAATAACATAAAATTTACAATAGCTAGACCATGGGCCTTCTAGGTCTGTTGTGCCATAGAGTCGAAGTATACTAAACATTTAATTTTTTAGAAGAAAAGTTAAATGCTTCGTTGTACATACAGACGTTTCCGAAAAATAGCAACTGAATATTTTAGTATATTACTAACAATTTCTGTTTCCAATGAACTTTCTATTTTACCACTTTCCTTGCCATTTAACAAAAAAAATTAGTGCATATATATATATATATATATACACACACAGTAAACGCTCCTTATTCGCAGCTTCTTTATTAGTGGTTTTGTTATTCGCAGGTTAAAAAATTGCGACAGAGTTCCTGTATTCGCGGCTAAAAATTTCTTTATTCGCGGATCAGTCAGTATACTAGAAGGATTAGTGTCCCTCATTAACCATCAGCAGTTTTTTTTTTTACTGCAGACAGGTGCCAAGGCGGATTTTATAAACAGTGATTTAAACTAAATGGACAAATAAATATCAAAACAAAACAAACCTTATTGTCATTAACCCTAAAGTTCATTGTTAAAAGCTGTTGTCGTATTTCACATACCGATATATACTTTGATAAATGCCTCCTTTGCCACCTTTAGTATATTATTGTTTCAACGTGTCATTCGTTGCAATAATTTTGATTGATTAACACGTGTCTCTTGTGCTTTGTTCCCAATTTATAATGTTGAGTAAAAGGAAAGAAAAATTAGTACCGAAGAGAAAAAAACTAGTGTTGCCACTTAAAGTAAAGTAAAAATGCTTGACCGTTTATACATGTTGGCGAGTTGTTTGCATTTATATCACGCTGTTTCAATGTTAATGAATCAAGAAATTCAAAGACAAAACAAGGAATTTTATCACAGAATTCACAGCTGAATATCAATCTTAATTGAAAGACCTTTTAAAAAAGCAGTAATAATTAATAGAAAGTTCAAAATCTCTCATTAATTGATTTTATTTTGAAAATTTTTATTTTATTTTGTAACCTTGGTACATATCCCCTATATACCCATACAAATTACCATTTCATATTCCCGTTTCTGTACTCGCGGCATATTTGCATAACATATCCCCCACAAATAAGGAGCTTTTACTGTATATATAAAATTACATACACAAGATTATGAAGGAACATTTTTGATACTTACAGAAATTTGCTTCTGATATTCTGGAACAACACAGCTGAATACTTGAGGAGGTGGATTCTTTATCAAGCAGTCATAAAGGTACAGAGGTGGAACACATGGAATCCTTTGCTTCACAAAAATACTAATATCTACTGGTAGGCGAACTTTGTTCAATTCCACAAAACAATGTGTAGCATTTTCCAAATTACTGTAATTAAAGAAAATGAACATTTTAATTAGAATTACTAAATGGCTATTAAAATGTTAAAATTTTAAAATCCGTACCTGATGTGTCTATCAGTCTTTCTCAACTAAAATAAACTTCTGTTTAAAAAACTTCATCAAACATTAAACAATGTAGACCTTTCAGAAAACAATGTTCCAATCAGTATTTAAAATTTTAATTTTTAATGTTGCAGGTCGTATTAACACACACAATGGTATGTCGAAAACGAATTAAATTATAATTAAAATAATTATATAATATAAAATACAATTTTGATCATACATTTTATCACCAAGTTGAGTTACTATAAACTATACGACAGTCACCACATATGTAAATGACATTCAACTTCCTCTCAAGAATCGATCAATTTCAAATAAATGTGAATTTTTAGTTACTTTCGACCTTCAAAGAAACATGTAGGTGTATTCTGATCAACTATAGCTAACATAAATAGCTTCAAATACGTAATTATATTAATCGAATACATGATCTATTTTTTCGCTTTCGCTGTACTGTGATTTGGCCATTTACAAATCACGGTAACTGCAGCAGTCATGTACTGCAGGGATTTCTCATCCATTTGTTTTCCTCAAGAGTGTTTCTCAGGCTGGACAGACTATAGTATTGCAGGAATCCAGTTTGATTCCCAAAAGATTTTTTATATGGTATAGAATAGGATTCATTTAGCCTCATGAAGACAACTGAGTAGTTATGGTGAAATTAAATGTTTCTTACCTCTCATCATATAAATTTTCTAAGTAGATCGCGATTTCAAGACCACAATGGTCTCATCGTCAGCACTTTCTTGGCGATGGATGTTATGTAGATCGGAAGAAGCTCTTCTTCTTCCCTCCGTTGGTGGACCGATGAACCTCTTGATCAGGTCAAAATTTGCGGGAATTTCGAAGTTCATAAGTTTTCCTTTGTTTTTCTGAATGTGGATCTTTTCCCAACGTGAGTTCTTTTTGTTTGTCTATTTGTTTAATTAGACTGGCCTTTGATTCGATTAAATGTTTTTCGGACCAAGCATGAGCAGCTACTGCTGACTTTTCCACTTCTCCATTTTTGATGTTTCTAAGATGTTCTTTCACCCTTGATTTCAAATTTCTTTTCGTTTTTCCAATATAAATTTTGTCACAATCCCTGCATTTGATCTGATAAATTCCTGATTTGTTTTCATTTTCAATTCTTTCATTTTTATTGGTTTTAATTATCCTGTTAAGGCTGTATTCATTCTTTGGTGCTAATCTTATATTAATAAAAGTAAAAGTGATCCCACAACAGACCCGGAGGCCCTTGGGGTAGTAGGAGGTTAGGGCTCCCACTTTTTCTAGACAATCGGCACTTTATGTCAGCCGGGTTGTCAGCCCTGCGTGACGGCCGCCTTTACCCCCAGAACAAGCGCCTGGTACTCATTTCCGTTAGAGGCTGAGTCGACCCCAGGGCCATAGTGCCGCCAGAGGGTTTGGGTCAGTTTAAAAATCCTGACCCCAACGGGACTTGAACCCTCGACCCTCCGGCTTGTAGCTCAGTGCCTTAACCACTATGCTACGGCGTGCCCCCAATCTTATATTAAACTTTTTCAAAATGTTTTGAAATTATAGTGTTTCAATGGATGATAAGTGAATTTCTTGAATTTTATTTTTTCTGTTTCTTTTATAAGTGTGCTTTCATTTATTAATTTTTGTCTTTTAAATTTATTTATTTTCTTGTGTACCATATTTTCTTCATAACCGTTATCTATTGCAACATTAATTGTGTTCTTTTTCTTTTTCATAGTTTTCTTTGCTCATAGGTGTATTTACCAATCTATGTGTCAAACAAATAGACAAACAAAAAGAACTCATGGTTTGGGAAAGATCCACATTCAGAAAAACAAAGGAAAACTTATGAATAAATCATATTTGAAGAGAAAAATTATACGCTCAGACCGGGACTTGAACCCGGGACCCTTGGTTTTCTAGTCCAAGTGCTCTACCATTTGAGCTACCTGAGCAAGTACCGATCTAAACGCAAATTTTTCTCTATATACGTTGTAATTCCCGCCCACCAAATGCTTTGAAGCCTTTGCTTCTATCTTTGCAAATGGCGGCTCCTATATTAAGAAGACATATTTGGGAATTATACATTACATTATAAATGCCAGTACGGCTTTTTTCGATGTTCTTATTATTAATTTCATACATCTCAATGATGGATAAATCATATTTGAAGAGAAAAATTATACGCTCAGACCGGGACTTGAACCCGGGACCCTTGGTTTTCTAGTCCAAGTGCTCTACCATTTGAGCTACCTGAGCAAGTACCGATCTAAACGCAAATTTTTCTCTATATATGAAATTAATAATAAGAACATCGAAAAAAGCCATACTGGCATTTATAATGTAATGTATAATTCCCAAATATGTCATCTTAATATAGGAGCCGCCATTTGCAAAGATAGAAGCAAAGGCTTCAAAGCATTTGGTGGGCGGGAATTACAACGTATATAGAGAAAAATTTGCGTTTAGATCGGTACTTGCTCAGGTAGCTCAAATGGTAGAGCACTTGGACTAGAAAACCAAGGGTCCCGGGTTCAAGTCCTGGTCTGAGCGTATAATTTTTCTCTTCAAATATGATTTATCCATCATTGAGATGTATGAAATTAATAATAAGAACATCGAAAACTTATGAACTTCGAAATTCCTGCAAATTTTGACCTGATCAAGAGGTTCATCGGTCCACCAATGGAGGGAAGAAGAAGAGTTTCTTCCGATCTACATAACATCCGTCGCCAAGAAAGTGCTGACGATGAGACCGTTGTGGTCTCGAAATCACGATCTACTTAGAAAATTTATATGAGGAGAGGTAAGAAACATTTAATTTCACCATAAATTAAACCTCATAGTGATTAATTCCTATAAAAGTTAAACTGAGTAGTTACTTGATATGTGAAGTAGCAAAATCCAGTTAAGAAAATTTAAATTATGCTATGTAATTCCCTGTACTGTCTTCTGGTTGCTGGTGATGACAGTCAATTCAGTTGGTCTTTATTCTTTAGAGCTGTTTTACCACGGTTTAAATTTCTATTAAAAAACTACTCTTCTTAAAAGCATTTTTTTTTTCTTGGAACCAATAATTGTCTTTTAATAGAGGTTTTACTGGATCTATCATTAAAATAACATACATACAGGGTGAGGCATAAATACCTGACAGTTTTAAAACACTAGAAACACTGTGTGCTTGGACAAAGATAGACTTTAATAATGTTGAAGTGTAGATAATTACAGAGAGTTTTCAGATGACATGGTTCATTGAAGATTTAACATTTCATTTTTGCAACAAGTTTTGAAACTTGGTGAATTGCTATCCTGATTTGGTTGATTCTCTTTTCATGTCCGATGAAGCTCATTTTCATCTCGACGGTTATGTGAACAAGCGGAACTGTTGCTACTGTGAGCTACATTCTCACCCACTGCATAGTCCAAAAGTTACAGTTTGGTGTGCAGTATCTTCAAATGCAATTGTTGGTACATTCTTTTTTGGAGATGAGGAATGTACTACAGTGACTGGCAATTTTACAATATTGCGCAATACTAGAAAAATTGTTATTGCCATTTCTTGTTGATATCCCTTTGCATAAAGATGAAAGCTTTGGTTTCAACAAGATGGAGCCATTGTTCACAGAGCCAATGTTAGCATGTGGACACTAGGATGGCTGTTTCCCAGGCACCTTATCCCACAGTTTGGCGACATGCAGCAGCCTGCCCGTTCATCGAACCTAACAGCGCCAGATTTTTTATGGGGATATGTGAAACGCATGGTGTACACTACATGCCCAACAACCATCTTGGAACTGAAGCAACAAATTCAAGTAATCATACAGGAGATCCCACAGAACATTCTGCAGTGAGTAATACATTCTCTTCTTGCCAGGGTGGAACATAGAATAGAAAACCGGAAAGGACCTCTCACAGACATTATTTTTAAACATGAACCATGTCATTTGAAACTCCATGTAATTGTGTAGAGGCCGTTTCATCCCCTTGACTGCGGAGAGTCTAACGTACAGGCATACACATTCAATTCCAAAATAGTGTACTGTCAGTCTAAAATATATTAATTTCCGTCACCTTACTTCTAAAACCTCGTAAGATTCTTGATCTACCAACTGGCCGTTTTCCCTCTGGTTTTGATACAAGAAGCTCCCATAGCCTACACCTCTTTCATTCCCTATTTGTGCCACATGTCCTACCTATTTTAAAATTATTTTCGTTTTTTTATTTTTATTACATTAGGTTTGGAAATTTACTATAGGCCTAATGGAGTTCTCGTATCCAATATAATTAATGTAAGTGATGAGTTTGGTTTAAAAATCATAATATTAATATTGACATGAATAATATTTGATAAATTATTGGTTTGCAATAATTTTATTCTCATTTTCTTCCAGTTTTAAGGACACCCAGTATGTATTTGGGTTAAAAAACCTTTTTTTTTTGCTTAAAAAATCCAGTAAGGTCTATTTTATCAATGTGTAATATTAGTTTGTCGATTTTGGACATTTAAACTCATAAAAATTGATTTTTAAAAATGGCATCTCTGTGTTCTCCTAATGTGAACTTTATTTTTTTTTTCATTTTCCCGTAACTTGTGCTTTTTAATATTTTGGTACACTTTTCTCTGAAACTATGAAAGATAGGAGAATTATTTTTGGCATGGATATGCAGTTTAAAGAGCTCCATAATAATAAGTTAAATTTATCTTTGTGCTACTGATAGTGTTTGAAATAATAAAAGAAATTATGCAACATTTTTAACAAAAAAATTGGTCTTTGAATTTTTTTAAAAATAAATTACAATCCATATCTGAACACAAGCAAACCTTATTATTGTCAAATGAACCATGGACAATAACATACTAAATTTTGGAAATAATTGGAAAGTAGTTTGTGAAAAAATTGTACCAAGACAATACTTTTAACATAATGGATTTTTTTGTATTTTAAATTACTCAAAAAGAAATATGTCTAAAAAGTTAACCAAAGTGGCATATGTTCAGGAAGACTTGTTTAATTAGTGACATAATTGTCATACACATAACTTAAGAATAAGCTGAAAATATAATTATTTTTGTATGTCCTATTTTTAAACCAAATTGCAAGGAAATTAGTACCGGGTGCCCTTAAGGAATTTGACGTGATACATAGTTATTATAATCATTTCCTACTCAGGGTTAATAATTTCATTATGACTAGTAACTATGATTTTGCAGATAAGGACAAAGCCTGTTGATAGGGATCGTTTCCCCAAGACCCTACGTTTACCTGCATAAGTTTTGTAGGTCATGCTTCTTCCTTAGTGGAACGGCCTCTACATTTCAACATGAGCAAACTATATCTTTGACCAAACACATAATGTTGCAAGTGTTTTAAAAACCGTCTTCACAGATGTGAAGATTAATGCTTACCTGAAATCTATGATTTCACCACCACCTGCGAGTAAGATCCTTTTAAACTGCTCCTCTTTCTCTGGACTCACACATAACAATGCTTTCATGCCCACAAATGCAAATGTAGAGTCTTTTTCTACTTTGCTCCTCCATCTATGTGCTGCCACAGCTAAGTCATATGGTAGAGTTCCTTCATTAAGATCTTGCATTATGTTTTGTGCCAATGGATTCCCCCACTCGTATTCTACTTCCTGTAAACATGAATCAGTGAATAAATCAACAGCATGCTTTTGTTGTGGAAAGGAAATAAACCAAAATACTTGCCAATTTTTGTTTCATTAATGCTTTAATTCAACTTACACAAAGGAACACTAGAAATAATATGCTATTGCTGCACATAGTTTGTTGAAGAGTCATAAAATTGAAAAAGAGGCCAAACTTCTAAAATATTTGGATAAACCTTTGGAATTGAGAGTTTGGGAGAAGATATGTATTCAGAAGAACAAATTTAGATCTACAAGTTTCGAAATTCCCAATCAACAGGACCTGATCTCAAAGTTCATCAAATCAACACCAGATAGCAACCAACATTATAGATGAAATTTCCAATGAAAATCCAGTAGTCATAATATCAGTTGAAAATGAGAGAGATGTTCTCTTGAAAACTGCAGTTCACGTGTTTAAAAAAACATAAACCATGAGGTAAGATAAGAAGTGACTAACTCATTCAATGGTTTTAATATGAATCACATATAGAATCCCTGAACTTATTCAGTAAGTTGTGAAGTTCTATTGTTGAATAGTAATGTTTCTCGATTTACGGGAAATTTTAAATGATAAATGATATTGTGACTGTGATGAAATGGAACCTAGAAATGAAATTCCAGCATAGCAGTTGCTTGACAAGTGAAGAAAAAAAAACCTCCAGTTGGTTGGTCAACCTGGGATTTCAACTAGCGGTCTCCAAAATATGAGACTCAAATGTTATCAACCTGCTCAGTTGAAAAAATTGCAAAGTTGACTTCCTCACATGTGTAATTGTTTATTGATGTCTACTTCTTCTAAAAATTTAATTGTAATATCAGATGGGTGAACTCTTACACATATATAAAGGTTAAGACAATCAGTAAAAGATGTCAGCCCTGTGTGGCAGCTGCTTTTACTCCCAGAACATGTGTTAGTACTCATTTCTGTTAGAGGCTGAGTCGACAATAGGGCCAATGTTGCTAGAAGATTTAGGCCAGTTAACAATCCTGATCCCATTAGGACTGAAACCCTCGACCAACTGGTTTGTAGTGAATTGTCTTAACCAATTACATCCCAGCATGCACTGAAAGGTATGAAGACCACATAATAGATAGAAGATGACACGAGAAATAAAACAATGGAGGTAGCCGGCTATCTCTGGACAGAAGAGAATGGCCAATTGTTGTAAGGGAGGCCAAAGTTCTGCAAGGACCTTGGTGCCAATAAGAAGAATAAAGAAGAAGATGAAAAAAAGAAATATACTGTAGTGACCTGAAAAATAAGCCACACTTTTAAGTAAATATTTAACTAATATTTAATTTTAGGAAGTTATATTTTGAGGTTATTTTAATTATATTATTTTTGGTCTGGACATCTTACCTCAATATTAATGTTGATTTGTTCTTGAACATGTTTCAAAACAATTCTGTTTTATCTTCAGCTTTCCCAGACTGGTTTTATTTATGTTGCATTATGTTGCACCACCTGGATGTCGATGTCAGCTCCATCCTGTGGTTGGCCAAAGAACCTCCAAACAAGGTCACCCTCCATCGGAATATCAAAATTCATAACTCTGTTTCTGTTCTTCTGAATATAAATTTTTTCCCAAATAGTCAGCTCGTTTGTATTTTCTAACTGTTTTAATAATTTAGTGTCTGAATTGATATTATGTTTTCAGACCAAACATGAGCAGCAACTGCAGATTTTTCAATTTCTCCATTTTTAATATTTCTTATGTGTTCTTTGGTTCTAATTTTTAGGTTTCTTTTTGTTTTCCCTATATATATCTTTTCACAACCCATGCATTCAATTTGATATATTCCTGACTTTTTATTTTTATCAGTTTTTTCATTGAGAAAAAACACATAATCAAAGTAGCAAGAGAAAATGGGTTTGATGAAAAAATGGTACATAAAAGGATAGAAAAGTATAAAAAACAAAAAATGATAAACAGAAGTAATCTTGAAAAAGAAGAACCACCTATGAAAAAATATAGGAAATTCACATATCACCCCTGGGTACATAATAAATTTCAAAATATATTTGAGAAGTTTAATATTAAATTAGCACCAAAAAATAACTACAGTTTAAATAAACTAATAAAAACCAACAAAAATGAAAAAACTGATAAAAATAAAAAGTCAGGAATATATCAAATTGAATGCATGGGTTGTGAAAAGATATATATAGGGAAAACAAAAAGAAACCTAAAAATTAGAACCAAAGAACACATAAGAAATATTAAAATGGAGAAATTGAAAAATCTGCAGTTGCTGCTCATGTTTGGTCTGAAAAACATAATATCAATTCAGACACTAAATTATTAAAACAGTTAGAAAATACAAACGAGCTGACTATTTGGAAAAAATTTATATTCAGAAGAACAGAAACAGAGTTACGAATTTTGATATTCCGATGGAGGGTGACCTTGTTTGGAGGTTCTTTGGCCAACCACAGGATGGAGCTGACATCGACATCCAGGTGGTGCAACATAATGCAACATAAATAAAACCAGTCTGGGAAAGCTGAAGATAAAACAGAATTGTTTTGAAACATGTTCAAGAACAAATCAACATTAATATTGAGGTAAGATTTCCAGACCAAAATAATATAATTAATTTTCATTTTTTGTGGTTTTTATTAGTTTATTTAAACTGTAGTTATTTTTTGGTGCTAATTTAATATTAAAACTTCTCAAATATATTTTGAAATTTTATTATGTACCCAGGGGTGATATGTGAATTTCCATATTTTTTCATAGGTGGTTCTTCTTTTTCAAGATTACTTCTGTTTATCATTTTTGTTTTTTATACTTTTCTATCCTTTATGTACCATTTTTTCATCAAACCCATTTTCTCTTGCTACTTTGATTATGGTGGTTTTTCTCATGTTTGAAATCTTCTTCGTTTAAGGGTAAGTTTACCAATCTATGAGTTAAACTATTAAATGCTGCTAATTTATGTCCAATTGGATTGAACCCTGTTGATTTTATAAAATTTTCCGTATGAGTTTCTTTCCTATGAATCCTGAATTCAATTTTTCTTTCTTCTTCGTTTTGACCAATTTAAGATCCAAAAAAGGTATTTGTTTATTGTCTTCTATTTCTTTGGTGAATTTAATGTTTGTGCTCTGTAAATTTAATAGTTTTAGGGAATTTCTACATGTTTTTCTTTAACAATACAAATTATATCATCAACATATCTACTCAAAATTTAAACATTTGTGGGATGTGCTTTAGTGATTTACATTCAAAATCGCTCATAAATAAATTTGCCAGGAAGGTGATAATGGGTTTCCCATTGAGAGCCCTGATTTTTGTCTATAGAAACTCCCATTGAATGTAAAAAACATTTGATCAATGCATAACGCAGTTAATTTCAAATAATCTTCTTTGATCTCTCTGTCTATGTTGTTTTTTCTTAACCAATTGTTCAATATCTCCAAAGTTTTTTGTTTCGGTACATTTGTGAATAGTGAAACTACATCAAACGAAACCAACCTATCTGTGGGTTCAATTTCCACTTTTTCTAATTTCTTAACTAATTCCAATGAATTTTCAATCTGCAGACTTTCAAAATTATTAATCACTAAAGCACATCCCACAATGTTTAAATTTTGGAGTAGATATGTTGATGATATAATTTGTATTGTTAAAGAAAAACATGTAGAAGATTCCCTAAAACTATTAAATTTACAGAGCACAAACATTAAATTCACCAAAGAAATAGAAGACAATAAACAAATACCTTTTTTGGATCTTAAATTGGTCAGAAACGAAGAAGAAAGAAAAATTGAATTCAGGATTCATAGGAAAGAAACTCATACGGAAAATTTTATAAAATCAACAGGGTTCAATCCAATTGGACATAAATTAGCAGCATTTAATAGTTTAACTCATAGATTGGTAAACTTACCCTTAAACGAAGAAGATTTCAAACATGAGAAAAAACACATAATCAAAGTAGCAAGAGAAAATGGGTTTGATGAAAAAATGGTACATAAAAGGATAGAAAAGTATAAAAAACAAAAAATGATAAACAGAAGTAATCTTGAAAAAGAAGAACCACCTATGAAAAAATATAGGAAATTCACATATCACCCCTGGGTACATAATAAATTTCAAAATATATTTGAGAAGTTTAATATTAAATTAGCACCAAAAAATTAACTACAGTTTAAATAAACTAATGAAAACCAACAAAAATGAAAAAAACTGATAAAAATTAAAAAGTCAGGAATATATCAAATTGAATGCATGGGTTGTGAAAAGATTATATATAGGGAAAAACAAAAAGAACCTAAAAATTAGAACCAAAGAACACATAAGAAATATTAAAAATGGAGAAATTGAAAAATCTGCAGTTGCTGCTCATGTTTGGTCTGAAAAACATAATATCAATTCAGACACTAAATTATTAAAACAGTTAGAAAATACAAACGAGCTGACTATTTGGGAAAAAATTTATATTCAGAAGAACAGAAACAGAGTTATGAATTTTGATATTCCGATGGAGGGTGACCTTGTTTGGAGGTTCTTTGGCCAACCACAGGATGGAGCTGACATCGACATCCAGGTGGTGCAACATAATGCAACATAAATAAAACCAGTCTGGGAAAGCTGAAGATAAAACAGAATTGTTTTGAAACATGTTCAAGAACAAATCAACATTAATATTGAGGTAAGATGTCCAGACCAAAAATAATATAATTAAATATTTAACTGTAAAAACTTAGATTGCTGCTCATATTTGCTACACTGAATTTTTACATATTTCATCAAGACAAATACCAGTAATGACAACACTGATGACTGAATAAAGCAATGGAAATGTGTTAGAAGTAGACCAGAATTTCTTGGCAGAGTTTCAGAACTTACATGTTCTAGGCAAGTATAAACAATGTAGAAAAAAGACAAAGTAATGATCAAATATGTAGTAGCGTAATAAAATGAATTTGATCTAGAAGGCAATGAACCAAGATATAAATGATACAGTAACAGAAGGAAAGGTAGTTAGTGCCTACTGGATTGCATGTACCAGAATTTTTTTGGGCACTTAAATATCAAAGGCCATTAGTGCCCTTTCAGCAGGATGTTGAAATAACATTATAATACAATAGCAATACTGTGTTCTTTATGTTACTGTTCAGCCAGTTACAAGCATTTGAATAGAGATGAACTGTTCTAATCAACTATCTGATGTACAAAAGAAATTCTGGTCTAACTATAGGTGCTAGTATATTGTATGTTTCTCGATTATTGTATTTTCCCATTTCCTTCCTCAAATTTTTAGATTGAATTATATTAAAAGAGAAAAATTATACACTCAGACTAGGTCAAAGTTAAAATTGGGAAACACATTATGAGGTTCTTAATTAATAAATTAATGAGTCATTTTAACATCTAAAGATGTTAAAATGACTCATTAATTTATTAACTCAGACTAGGGTTTGAACCCAGGACCTTTGGCTTTCTAGACCAATGCTCTACCGCTGAGTTATCTGAGGCACTCCAATCTAAATGCAAATTTTTCTCTTATACATTGTTAATTCCCAATCGCCGAATGCTATGAACCTTTGCTTGGGGTGAAGTTTATTTTAAAAACAGTAATTCAACCATTATCCATTATTATATGGAGGAAAAAAAAACTGGTCAGCAGTAGTCATAAAATGAGGAACATGTCTTCTGTGGAAATTAAATGTTATAGATGGAAAAAGGGAACACAAAAAAGGAATACAATAAGGAATGAAAGGATCAGGGAAGAAATAAAGGATGAGAAAATAAAAGAAGAAATCAAATCAGGGATTTATCAGATTAAATGTGAAGAATGTGAGAAATTCTACATAGGAAAAACTAAGAGAAATTTGAAAACTAGAGTGAAAGAACATCTCAGGAATGTCAAGAAAGGGGAAGTAGAAAAATCTGCAGTGGCTGCCCATGCATGGTCTGAAAAACATCTTATCGAGAAAGAAGCTAAATTATTAAAACAAATAGAAAAACCAAAAGAACTTACTGTTTGGGAAAAGATCTACATTCAAAAGAACAAAAAGAAGAAATTGATGAACTTTGAAATTCCCGAGGAGAATTACCTGGTTTCAAGATTTCTCAGTCTGCCAATGGAAGGAGCGAAGGACGGCTCTTCAAGACGACAGAACAACGGTCGCGATACTGAGGATGGAACAGAAACTATGTTCCGAAACTAAATTATAGTCAAATAAGAAGAACAATATGAGGTGAGTGATAAAAAATTCTACCTAAAGGTGATATCAATTGAAGAAAAATTTAAAAAGAGACAATTGAGATAATTAGGAATGTAGTGAGAATGTAAAATGGAAGGAAATGTAACCAAACATTGGAAGCAATGGTAGAACAGAAAATAGGAAGACTGAAAGTAGTATATGAATGTCAATGAGGATATAACAAGAATAAATGGAAAGAGATTGAAAAATTGAAGAGAATGCTAAAATACAGCAGAGTGAAGGAAGCAGATTGATGCAGTCTCAATGCTGTAATGGTAGAAGGAAAAAGAAGAAAAAAATAGTAGTTTATTTTCAGGCTAAGAGTACATATGATATTATTCTTACTTGTATAAATTCACATGACTTTTTGCTCTCATCCAAGTAACTTCTATGCAGCACCCACTTTCCTGTTGCAATGCTACCCAGTAACTTTTCGCTTCTTACAGGCTGATTGCAAACCAGATGTGTTGATGTGGGATCAAACATAGGTTTATCTATCACTTCTCCTCCAAGTGACACAATTATCTCCTCATAATATTCACGATCCTATTCAAACAGAACAAACATATTAGCTTATTGGCAAATTCTAACTTTACTTCCTACATCCTAAAAATAACAGCAAAAATTAAACTACCAAAGATACATCATTCTAAACTAACTCACTGGCACTGTACAACCTGTTTACTCTGGGAATCGAACCTGGGACCTCAGAAACGCTGACCACTAAGCCCATGAGGCTGGTCAATGTTCCTGAAATGTACTTTAGTTCTATATACAGATTATGTATACTATATTGTAGTCTTTCCAACTAATTTGATAAATTCCAGATTTCTTTTTGCCATCTGGAGTTTTTTTATTTTGTTTAAGAAAGTTATCAAAGCAATTTTTTTTTTGGTGATAGTGAAATGTTGAATGCATTAATTTTTTTAAAAAAATTTATGGTTTTCTGGATGGAAGTTAATTTCTTTGAATTTTTTTTTTTCAGTTGTTTGGATAACAGTAGAGCCTCTTATTAGTTTCCGTTTCTTATTTTGTACTTTGTTTAATATTATATTTTCATGAAAACCATTTTGTCTAGTTGTGTTCAAACAGCTGGAATTTAGTTGAGAATGACTGTAAACATTACATGTCCAGGGGAGAGTACTTATTTTATGAGGTAAGGTGTAAAGTTTCCTATTTATATTTTAATAGTGAAATTGTCTACCAGAAATATTATGGTTGAAGCTCCTATGGCTTTTACTGATAAGAGTAGGCTATGTGCTAGCAGAGGATTTCACATTCTCCCTTATCTTCAGTCATCATTATTTCATTTACTTTCTTATCATACCTTCATTCATACCGTATTTACGTATATATATAGGCCACACATGAAATAATTAGATAACTGGTACATATCAGGAAGTTTCTGCATTATTGAGCACACCGCCAAATTACAAGGTCAGGACATGTCATAAATCGCCTTGCTCAGCCATAACTTGCCTTAAATTTATTGCATGAGATTTTCATATTCTTGGATATCAATTAACAAAACTAAAATTATGGCATTTCATGGGAAGGACCCCATACAAAGTAAAATCTGTCTCCAGAATAAAATTTTAGAGAGATCTAATCAATTTAAATATCTTATATAGTATCTCTCTATCTGGGTGAAAAGGATATCCCTGAAAAAATTACTAGTTATAACAAAAGTTTGGGAATTATTAATCAAGTTATGAAACCATCCCTTGTACAAAAAAAACACCAGATTATGTTTATATAACACTTTGGCTAGACCAGTGTTGACTATGGTAGTGAAGCTTGGACACTAAAAAGACAACATGAAAGCAGAATAACGGCTTGTGAAATGATATTCATGTACAGAACAGCGGGTTACACCAGATGGGATCGGAAAAGGAACACCGATATCTTAAAAGAATTGAAGACTACGCCAATTTTGGAATATATTAAACAGTACCAACTAATATTGTTTATTTTTTATTATTTCACTCACCTCATACTTCATAGCAGACCCTGGGTTTCTTCACATATTTTGTGACATTCTCAATGCTGCGTCACGTTCACAACTGACGTCCAACGGCCTTCTATCCTGCAGACTGACCTCCGCGCCATCTGGTGGCCGACCGAAGAATTTCCAAATCAGTCCTCTTTTCTTTATAACCGGGTATTTCAAAATTCATAGTTGTATTTTCATTCTTGCATATGTAAATTTTTTCCCAAATTGTGAGTTTCTTCTTCTTCTTCGGTTTTTCCAATTGTTTAAGTAATTTTGTTTTGGTTTCTATTCTATGTTTTTCTTACCAGGCATGTGCAGCTATTGCAGATTTTTCGGTTTCTCCATTTTTAACATTTCTGAGGTGTTCTTTTAATCTTGTATTTAGATTCCTTTTTGTTTTTCCTATGTATATCTTTTCACAATCTTTACAATTAATTTGATAAATTCCCGATTTTTTGCAGTCTTCAATCTTTCCATTTTTGTTGGTTTTTATTAAATTACCTAAGCTGTAATCATTTTTCGGTGCTAATTTAATGTTGAATTTGTTGAACATTTTTTGAAACTTGTCAAATACGAAAGGATGGTATGTGAACTTCTTGAATTTTTTGCCTATATTTTTATCTGTCTGAAGAGTACTTTCATTGATGACTTTTTGTTCTTTGAATTTATTTATTTTCTTGTGTATAATTTTCTTTTGAAAACCATTATCCTTAGCAATTTGTATGATGTGTTCTTTCTCTTTATTGTAATTTTCTTTGCTCATGGGGACATTCACAAGTCTGTGTGTTAAACTATTAAATACTGCCTGTTTGTGTGAAAAATGGTTAAATCCAGTAGCTTTTATATAATAGGTAATTTAATAAAAACCAACAAAAATGAAAAGATTGAAGACTGCAAAAAATCGGGAATTTATCAAATTAATTGTAAAGATTGTGAAAAGATATACATAGGAAAAACAAAAAGGAATCTAAATACAAGATTAAAAGAACACCTCAGAAATGTTAAAAATGGAGAAACCGAAAAATCTGCAATAGCTGCACATGCCTGGTCAGAAAAACATGGAATAGAAACCAAAACAAAATTACTTAAACAATTGGAAAAACCGAAGGAACTCACAATTTGGGAAAAAATTTACATATGCAAGAATGAAAATGCAACTATGAATTTTGAAATACCCGGTTATAAAGAAAGAGGACTGATTTGGAAATTCTTCGGTCGGCCACCAGATGGCGCGGAGGTCAGTCTGCAGGATAGAAGGCCGTTGGACGTCAGTTGTGAACGTGATGCAGCATTGAGAATGTCACAAAATATGTGAAGAAACCCAGGGTCTGCTATGAATTATGAAGTATGAGGTGAGTGAAATAATAAAAAATAAACAATATTAAAAAACCTCATAGTGTTATTTCCTATCTACATAACTTAATTAGTACCAACTAAATTGAAAACACCATCTTAAAAGAATGAGCTCAAATTAGATCCCCAAAGCTTTTTATAATTATATACCAAGAGGATGAAGATCTCTGGGCCATCCTATGAAATGCTGGAGGGAAAATTTTCTACAGGATCGTAACAGGCCTTGGCCTAATACTTGGAAGGAAGAAGAAGAAGGCTATCTTAAGGCCTTCAAATTGTATCATTTCGACAGATACAGAAAATCTGTCTGCCCTTATTTTCCATACATAATCCAGGAGAACTCTTTCTAACTGTGGATATTTTGCTTTCTTTCCATGGAAAGATTGTCGATATTGAGATGCGTTTTGAAGTGCATGTTTTGTTTGGATCCACCGTCACACATTTTTATCGTCCACATTAAACTTTCTTCCTGCTGTCCTATTCCTGTGTTCTGCTGCATAGCACACCACTTGTAGCTTGAATTTGGAGGTATAACTTGCTCTGCACCGACCCATGTTTACACACAGTGAACAAGAATGACAATGATACCGTACCTACCAACTGATTGTCCCTTTTACCCTTGTATTAATGACTGAGCCACAGCCCAAATGTACTGTTACATAGCCAGCAAAGAAAGCTTTGGAATTTACAACATTGCCAAATTTAAAAGTGGTGTAGGTCTACTTCTGTATTTTGCACTGCTTCTTAGCAAAAATATAAGACAAATAATTTTTCCCCAATTTATTATCGCAAAACTTAGATGTAGTTTATACACACACGCAGCCTATACACATGTAAATAAGGTAACCCTTATGTATTGCCCAACATATTGCACTACACTATATTTATACAAGTATATGCTCACCCTAACATCCTAAACCAATCTCTCTTTGTACATAAAATAAATATATGTCATCTTCAATTAATACAGGGCAAGTCAAAATGTTGTGCAGGTTTTCAGAAATTTATTATGTGAAATGTAATGAACATATAATATTGTGAGACATATTGTATGAAAGGTAAACTCTCAAAGTTTTTTTAAATATTCACAGATGTTCTATGTGAGCGCCTTTGTTACACGACAGATGTCAAGCCGATATTCAATCTCCTGCCAAACTTTCTGTAGCAGTCCGCGGTCGATATCAGCAATGGCTGCTGTGATGCGGGCACGCAGTTCATGCAGTGTTGTTGGAAGTGTGGTACGTAAACATGATCCTTTACAAGACCCCACATGAAGAAATCACACGGGTTAGATCTGGTGAACGAGGTGGCCAATGAATGAGTTGTTGATCACCCTGAGATGCACGGCCTATCCAGCGTTGTGGTAAAGCCGTATTCAAATGGTCTCGAACACTGCCATGGTCATGTGGAGGGGCACCATCCAACTGCAGAATGAAATCTGGACTATCCGCTTCAAGCTGCGGAAGGAGCCATTGTTGTAGCATATCAAGAAAACATGTCCGTTCACAGTACGTTCATGAAAGAAAAAGGGCCCATAAACCTTTGCATGGGAAATGGCACAAAAGACATTCACTTTCAGAGAATCGCGTTGATGTTCCAGAGTTGCATGGGGGTTACCAGTTCCCCAAATCCTTACATTGTGTCTATTCACTTTTCCTGAAAGGTGGAAAGTCGCTTCATCACTGTAAACTACCCTCTCATGGAACTCATTCTCTTCCATTAATGCGAGAAAATCAACACAGAAGGACGCTCGCAAAGCATAATCGGCGGGTTTTAAGGCTTGAACAAGTTGCAAGTGGTAGGGTTTCATCTGTAAACGTTTCCGGAGAATCCGCCATACAGTTTTTTGTGGTAGTTTGAAGTTCTGTCGCTCCCCGGTAGGTGGATTTCTGTGGACTCCGCACAAAGCATGTGCGAACACGTTTCGACTGTCTCTTCACTCGTCGACGGACGGCCAGTCGATTTTCGTTTACAGATACAGCCTGAATCCCTAAATTGTGTGTACCACTTACGAATGGATCTCCCATCCGGCGGGTCTTTATCGTATCTGGTACGGAAATGTCGTTGAACACTAGTCACAGAGTTGTTTACATGGTAATCAAGCACACAGAAAGACTTCTGATCCCCAGTCAACGCCCATTTTCCTTACTGCTCTGCTGTTGACATCTTGCGGGTGAACGCGGAACTTTAGAAGTGGACAACTAAACTTTGAGAGTTTACCTTTCATACAATATGTCTCACGATATTATATGTTCATTACATTTCACATAATAAATTTCTGAAAACCTGCACAACATTTTGACTTGCCCTGTATGTTTTGCTAAAGCAATGCGTAAATAGAAAATCTATCTGCTTATTAGAAGAGCCCAAAACCACAGACATAAAGAGATAGACAAGCAATGTCCTTTCTCACAGGTTTAGATCAAGTGAAGGCAGGAACAGAGGTGAAAATTTCTCCTCTCACCAAATTGTGAGTCTGGTTACTGTTTGGAACATGTATTAAGTTCGAGTATAATTAATATAAAATGTATTTATTATTTAATTGTATATTACTTATCTGTTATAAGATTTTTTCTATGTAAAACGAGTTCACTGAATTTAGGTTTTGACAATAGAGAGAACTGAAGAGAACTGGACAGATTTTACTTTAAATTGTCTTTCGGTGAGAAATGATAAATTTAATATATAAGATACAAATGGATAGATTATTTTATCTATTAAATAAAGGAGTTGTAATGAGGGGATTACAATAAAAACAACATATATTGAATTTCTTTTTGTCCAATGTCAACACAGCATTCCCTCCTGGCTTTGGCAGAAATGAACCTACTTTTGAGGTTGGGGCACTTGAAGGATGAATGCAATGAAATGATGGGTAAAAAATGTTAATAAAGCAACAGGAGAGTCATTAACTTAAACTCAACTAGACTACTGGCAACCACATGAACCTTTAAGGAAAACCTCCTACGATCTGACTAAGAATCAAACTCATAATCTCATGAACTGAGTAAAAAAAAATATTTGACCACAAAATCAATGGTCAATATAGAAAAAATTAAGAATCATAATATATTAGCAACAAAATACAAAGCTTGATCAGAATGGCATGTTGTCGTAATAGCAGGATTACGATCAACATTTGTTGACGTTGCATTACGTTTGAGTTCATTCATGTTTATCAAATACACCTTCCATGTGCCATATCATGATGAATGTTTGCAGGCTATGGTTCATGATGACATTCGTTGTACATTGGCAAGATCAGGCTTCAACAAACGCAAACATAACGTCATATTGTACAAATCACATGACATCGACGGTTCCTGCATTTAATTTGTTTCTAGCTGATTGTTGTTGACTTATTGGAACCAATAAATTACAATAAATGAGGATAATTAGAAGACTAAACAAACATGTTCATGAACAAACAACATTAATATTGAGGTAAGATATTACAGACTCATAATAATTTGATTAAAAAAAACCTCAACAATGTTACTTCCTAAAATGAAACATTAAATTACAATATCTTGATATTTTAAGATTATATTAACATGAGAGATGATGTGCTTATCGAATTTGTGTGATTGCACAAATTTATATACAACAAAATAAGGGAAAAAAGGAAGCTATTTGAAAAGAAGTAAGAAATAATGTAAGTACTGCCATAATATGTCTACCATATTTTGCTTTAACATAAACGTCAATGAACGCTGATCATGATACATCATCATCACTGACGCAACAACTCATTCCTGAGTCCTGGCCTCCTCCAATTAGCTCAGTCCTGTGCCTCTCTCCACCAATTTCTCAATCCCAACTCATCCTTCCATCATAGTTTTGATCTTCCTCTCCTTCTTCTACCCTGTGGTTGAGTGGACCATATCCTTTTAAATATTTCCGACTCTTCCTTTCTTCTTAGAAGCCCTGCCCATCGTAGTCTGGTTAATTTAATGAATTTACTAATTTCCACATCTTTGAATAATGTATACAACTCCTGCTGATTATAGCATTTTTGCCAGACACTATTCTCACATATAGGGCCATACACCCTCCTTAATATTTTTCTTTCAAAAAATTGTAGAGCATATTCATTGTTTTTCCCCCATTATCCATGTTTCACATCCATATGTCAAAATGGATCTTACAATACTCTGTCCACCGCTGTGGTCTTGAGGTAGCGTGCTGCCTTGTCGGGGCAGTTTTTCTGGGTGAGGTTTTTATCGGGGTTTTTCTCACCTGTAAGACAAATGTCAAGAAAACTTTAAGGCCCAAACGGTCCCCGAAATCATATGGCCATCTTCATCATCATTCCTACATTATCAACCTTCACCCGTGTGGAAAGCAACGGGAAGCTACCACACCTACAATTCCCTAGTAAAGCTGCAAGCTTAGCATGAAAATGCTATGATTGCAGTGAAAGACCTGCCCTCGGGCAGAATTACTATGGATGGATAATACTCTTGTATAGTAATATCTTTACAGATCTTGACAAGACTTGGCTTTTCGTGTTTTTTAAAAGCCCATATCACATTTGTTGGCTATATTTATTTGATTCTTTATTTCTTGTGTTGTTTGAACATGATACACCTACTCAAATTGTGTGTTGTAGCTTGCTGCCTCAATGCAACATCAATGAACGTTGATTGTAATCCCGCCATAAGGGAGTTAAAGTCAAACTGTAAAGCCTGTAATACAAGAGATGATGATGAATATAACAATGCCAATTTCCAGCATAAAGGACTACACAGTCTGTTGACAGTCTACAGTATCTCTTTATATAAAAAACTCTCCAATTTCACGGCATGACAGGCCTAGAAGGTTCTTGGACTATCAGCTGGCTGCTAATCACAGAGGTACACAATCATCCGGCCGGTGTAGGGATGACATGTGCTCAGCATATTGGGTCCCCCAGCAGTTACAGCCAGTTTTTTTCAACATGGACTTACTACTTATTGTAACTACCCAAATTCCTCATGTTGCTGGGTGGGCACCAGTCCCATGCTGGCCAAAATTTCTTCTCCCATGGGGACCCAAACTAGTGCAAATCCCACAGCTCTGCACCAAGCCATCTTAACCACTCAGCTACAGCGCAGGACATCTCTTTAAAATGTAAAATGCAAAAATTCACTGATCACATAAGATATACACAATAAAAAATAAAAATGTAAAAATATTCACCTGAATACCAGACAACATGAACTTGCGTTGTTTTTGTTCTCTCACATTTTTCTTACGTTCTTCCTCCTTTTGCTGCAATATAATCAATTTAATAGTTATACAACAGGTATAAATATATTTATTACATTAGATAATTAAAAAAATACTTCTGTGTAAATTTTTTTTCAAATCTTTCATATCATTCACTCAATAATATACAAAATTCTAACCTTTTGTAATTGTTTCATTTCAATTGGATCCATCCATTCAATAAGTTCTTCAGAATCCTTATCCATTGTATCTGAAATTAATAATAACCAATTAATAAAAGAGTGAAATGATGTAAGTGAAAACACTAGGTAATGTGTATAAATTAATTTTAATAAAATATAATGTACAACAACAATAATAATAATAATAATAATAATAATAATAATAATAATAATAATAATAATAATCGAGTTGGTAATGTTTATTTTTTATTTCACTCACCTCATACTTCATATATGAAGTGAAATAAAAAATAAACATTATTAAAAAACCTCATAGTGTTATTTCCTATCTACATAACTTAATTGAGTTGGTGTTTACTTGATGAAAATCCATATTTATTAATTAAATAAAAATAAAACGTAGTTTTAATTGATTTTCATATTTATTATATAATTCAGTATATATAATAAATATGAAAATAAAATAAAACTACGTTTTATTTTTATTTAATTGTTATTTAATAATAATAATAATAATAATAATAACAATAATAATAATAATAATCTTCTTCTTCTTCTTCTTCTTCCTTCCAAGTATTAGGCCAAGGCCTGTTACGATCCTATAGAAAATTTTCCCTTATGGGAAATTCTCATATAAGACTTGAAAGCATAATAATAGTCCCTTCGATTGGTTGCTGGCCAAAGGAAGGCAAGACCAGTGATGGGGCTGCCATCTTATAGCCTCTGGTCAGGCTTTTCTGGAGAAGAAAAGAAAATAAAGGAAAGAAGAAATGGAAAAAAGGAAGGACTCCCTAGCCCTCGGATGCCCTAATAGCGTTGGGGTCAAAAAAACAAGAGTTAACCAAGAGAGGTTAGATAGTAAAGTTACAAGAGTGCAAAACACAAGTAAGTGGAAGAAATGTTTTGCTCAGCTTGGGCACCTTGTGGTCGCCATCCACATATCCCCTAGATGAGGACCCCTGAGGGGTAATAATGAAAATAATTATGATGATAATAATAATAATGATTAATAATAATAATACAATAATAATAATAATAATAATAATAATAATAATAATAATAATAATAATAATAATAATAATAATAATAATAACAATAATAACAATAACAATAATAACGATGATGACGATGATGATGATGTTAATAATAATAATAATGCTTTATTTAAGCTGACAGAGTTAAGGTTATAAGGTTTTTATCTTCAACTCAACCAGCAAACGATAAAATCATACAACAGTTATATACTTATTACAATTTATAACATAAATAAATATTAATGTTTTTATTATTCACTTCATACAACTCAGTAATGGATAAATCATATTTGAAGAGAAAAATTATACACTCAGGCTGGGACTCGAACCCAGAACCTTTGGCTGTCTAGACCAACGTTCTACCGACCGAGATATCTGGGCAAGTTCCAATCTAAATGCAAATTTTTCTCATATATACGTTGTCAATTCCCGCGCAACAAATTCTATGAAACCTTTGCTTCTATCTTTTCAAATGGCGGCTTCTTATTAAGAATACATTATTTGGGAATTTTATATAACATTTTAAAGCAAGTACGGCTTCTTTCAATGTTTTATTATTCATTTCATACATCTCAATGATGGATAAATCATATTTGAAGAGAAAATTATATGCTCAGATTGGTACTTGAACCCAGGACCTTTGGCTTTACAGTCAGTAGAGTATTGGCCTAGAATGCCAAAGGTCCTGGGTTCAAGTCCCAGTCTGAGCGATAATTTTTCTCTTCAAATATGATTTATCCAACATTGAGATGTATGAAATGAATAATAATAGTATATTACTATGCGAGGTTGGGAAGTGGTTTTTACAGAATTGAGGAAAAATATTTAAAAACTGACTGATAGCGAGGTTTTTAATTTCTGAGATTCTGTAAAACACTTACAAACATGTATTGTACATTATTTTTTGCGCGATAGTGTTTTCAAAATAATAAATAATAGTAAAATAATAGCATCTATGCTGGAAATATTTGCGTTCATTATAAACAATTGACTAATGTTAACAGTTGGGCAATATTTATTAGTTGAAACAACAAGAGGCCTTGAAAACAATTAATGATACCATGGTTGTAAGTATGTATTTGTTGTTTTATATTGTTTCAAATAAAGTTCAGTTCATTTAAAATGCAGTGATTTGTTTCATATAATGTATATTAACACTATCTTTTGGATATTTTCTGTATATACATTGTACGTAGTATACATAGAGGGCAGTGGTTTCATGTAAAGGTACATACACATATGCGTGCCACGAACATGCGCGGCGCGCACATCGTTCGTGTTATGATCGTCGAAATTATTAATTTCAACGAACCTCCTGCGATCCATAGGAAACCCACAAACCTTCAGTAGACATTTTGCAGAGACAAAGGCCTACACTTGGTCATTCCATGTGTACTTATTCAATTATTTTCTTTTATCAAAATTATTTATTTTCTTCTGGATGGGATACTGAGGAATTTTTACCTGTATACCATATTACATTGTCAAATAATTTCAAAACTACAATCACTTCAAAAATGTTTTTAACCAATTATTGAAATTTTATTTTTTAAATATTGAAAATTATGAAGGAATATTATATTTTTACTAAAATACGAATATTTCGCCAAAATATTATGAAATATGAAAAAATATGTTGGTCTTATTTGATTCTATAAATTATAAAATGTAAAGATACTCTATGGAGAAACAAAAAAATTTATAGAACGCAAAAATAGTATTATAATATATTAATTTTAATATCAACATAAGTACAATTTACAAACGTAATACATTACAAAATTATATATAGTACCAGTATTATTTTATTCTTTGGCATATTTCTCATTTGAGTGAATTTTTTAAGTAGATGGCTGTCGTTGTTTAAAAGGTCATGAATTTTTTCACAAGAATTTGTTAAATTATATTTCACACATAAAATGACTTTCAAAGTCTTAACACTCAATTGCAATTTTTTTTTTATGTCCACACTTTATTTACCAAACAATGGTGGTCGAATCAACAATGTAAACTTTGATAAGCAGTTCTCAACAATGATGTGTTATTATTAAAGTTTAACATTATAAAATTAACAAAAATAATATAATATATATAAATAGCTACATGGGTGCCAAAAACCGTATATTCCCTTTCTGTTCTCCCGCCATTCCCTAGCTTGCCGTGCATTCTTTCCCAAAAATCGGGACTTTTTTTTAAAATGCCGCGGGATGCGGGACAAATTGTTAAAAATCGGGACTGTCCCGCCAAAATCGGAAAGTCTGGTCATCTTACACAATACGCTTATTACTGGTATGTGTTTATATATTCTATTGTTTTGTGATACATCATACATAACATTATGAAATGAACGTGTTTAGAACTCACGAAAAAAAATGCATAACGTTGAAAAAAAAACAGGCATGCTGTAACAATATTGTGAAATCATTTTTTTTATTATTCCTTGGAGTAAAAAATATCAATAGATTTCAACGTGCAAATTGACTGATGATCTTCACTATTTATTGTAGCGCTAAACCAACATTACTAAGTTATGTGTCAACAATATAACAATATTTAATTTTAGGAAGTTATATTTTGAGGTTTATTTTAATTATATTATTTTGGTCTGGACATCTTACCTCAATATTAATGTTGATTTGTTCTTGGACATGTTTCAAAACTTGGACATGTTTTGAAACATGTCCAAGAACAAATCAACATTAATATTGAATATAATATAACAATATTTACTTTCTCTCACCGGTAGGAAGGAAGTAAAGTAATTATCTTCTTCCTGCATGTATCCGGAGATATATCTATTTTATCTCCAATTTCCCTCCAGGCATCTCCTTTCAATGATTTTTTAAAATGATCCTTATGTTGAGGATCCCACAATAATTGTTTGTTTCTATAAAGATCAATAAGTTTTAACATTATAATTACAAAGAAATAAACGTTATCTCAATCAAAACAAATTTATTGTGTCGACATTTCAATCTCCTTATGTGAGATCATTTTCAAGACATGGATGTTTATAAATTTACATGTCTTGAAAATGATCTCACATAAGGAGATTGAAACGTCGACACAATAAATTTATGTTTTGACTGAGATAACGTTTATTTCTTTGTAATTATAATATTAATTACTCTCAGTGAAAAATAACTTAAAAAAAAGTATAATAAGTTTTAACATGTTTCCCTCTGACCACTCTATACTCAAATAATAATAAGGTGCGCGCCGAAAACAACAAACCTCTCAAGTACCCGTCCAAATCTAAACAGCGAACCATCAAAGTGTTCGTGGAAAAAACCGACAATGAGTGGATCGTGGTGTGCTGCATATGCACGGCGCGCACACACCTTAAAACCCCGTCCAAATCTGACGAACATGGTGCACTCACATGGCGCACAAGTGTGTACGTACCTTAATATTACAGTATAGTTATTTAGGTTGGCACCGAAATGTAGGAAGTTGAACTTTCAATAATAATTGTCGCCATTGCTGGTAAGTACGACAAAACGCACTATCATGCAAAAAAAAAGTTAAATAAGTTGAGGAATTTGTTTATTTTAGGATATGATATTAATAAATAAGGCAAAATTCAAAAATAAATAAGCAGACAGGTACAAAGAAGTGCAAATGCCACTATATACTTAAAGCCTGTTGTGTAATCAACACTGAATAGTATAAAAATAAAAATAATAATAATAATAATAACAATAATAATAATCAAACATGTACTAATGTATGGTGTCACATGGAGAGTTAACAAACAAGGTTTTAAGTAGAATTTGAGGAACAGAGATGAACCTTTTAAGATGTATGCTTGCAAAAACCAGAAGAGATAGAATGCAGAACACTTACTAAAGTAAGAACAATTTTGAAGTTGGACAAAAAACAAATTAAAAGGATAGTAGAATAAGATGGTATGGCCATGTTAAAGGAATGAAACTGAAAAAGATATCAAGACAAGGACTGGAAATTAAATTAAATTTTAACATTTGCTATGATGGATAAATTATTGATTTGTAATGAAAAATTAATGCCTGAACCAGGATTCGAATCAAAATTCCTTACTTTGTACATCACCATGCTATCCAATACACTAATCCAGGCTTCTATTGGTGCTAGCATCAATTTCCTTTCCTCATATACCATTCTCTATGTCTGAGCCAACTAGCCATTGCTAGCAGTGCAACCGGACAGCTTCTAGTTAAAAAGACATTAATGAGAATTTTAGACAATCTATTAGAGCCAGTAAAGCTTTTATATTTCAACGTTGTAACTAAATTTTAACATTTGCTATGAAGGATAAATTATTAATTTGTCAATCATAGCAAATGTTAGGAAATACTTTAAAACATGTGACGTGAAAAATTGTTCTAAGTTCCAATCATACACCATGCGCATATGCCAACAAACACGAAGCAGTTTACACTATGGAATTATGGGATGCAGCTAACATATACATGGTATTTAATGAACCTAAAAGCTAGCCTAATGCAATTTAAGTACACTAACCTGTGAAAGACCAACCTAAAAGCTAACCAATGCAATTTAAGCAGTCTAATCTGTGAAAGAATGTATAAATAAACATACCAGGTGGAAGAAGAGGAAAAAATTATAGAAAAAGCAGAGGAAAATGGTATAAAGTGATCTTGCCAAAACAGCCATCCTTTCCAAGAGATATACCAATACATATATGGGAGGAACACTTTAAAGAAGTACTGCTGGCCAAAGAAACTGCCCAGAAACCACAAGAAGGAAAGAAGAAGTGGAAAAATCCTGCCTCTTCACCAGAGAGGAAGTAAGAAGACACACTGCAAGTTCAAAAAATAAAAAAGCCTGTGGACCGGATGAAATTGTCTTCGAACACCTCAAAGAAATGGAGCAAGCCCTCACAGACACCTGGACAGAGCTTTTCAACAAATGCCTAAGGCAAGGCAGCATTCCGGACAAGTGAAAAATAGCAACACTGAAGGTGCTGTACAAAGCCAAAGAAGACATGAAGGACCCAAACTCATATAGGGGAACAGCCCTAGAGTGCAAAACACTAAAAATGATCAGCATACTCACAGAGAGATTAAGAGCGATGACGGCCCACGTCATACCGGATAACAATTTGAGTTTGTAAAAGGGGAATCGACGACATAAGCAATTAAATGTCTACAAGAGAGCATCGAAACAGCCTTAGAACAACCAAGAGGAAAACTATTTGCCATCTTCATAGATTACAAGAAGGCTTTGACTTCTTAAACAGACAGCTGATAATAAGAAGAATGGAAGAAGCAGCAGGGAGAAACCAAATAACCAGATTAATTGAGAACATCCTCTCCAGAAATCAAGTGCAGATAGACGACGGAGTTTCAAAATCAGAGCAGATAGATCAGACAAACGGCATACTCCAAAGTTATCCGTTGAGCCCCCTACTTTTCATAATAGCAACAGCAAAAATAGCCGCAGAGATAGAAACAGAAAATGTTCAAATCTTGGCATACGCTGATGACATGGTGATTACATCCCATGACATCGAAAAAGTTCAAACAGAGTTCAACAAACTCGTAGAATGGGCCAAAAAGAACAGCCTCGAAATAAATGAGAAGAAAACAGTAAAAATGATCTTCAGGAAAGGAGGAAGACTCGCAGAGAATGACTGCATTCGGTATAAGGGAGACCCACTGCAAAATGTAAACCAATTCAAATATCTGGGGATCATGCTGCAGAGCCGAGGGGACACCTTCGATAGGTACATCAAAAACGCGCCTTAGCGACCAGAACAGCAACGAACAGTATTAAAACCTGAGTAAACTATCCCTGGAGATAGCAATGACCATCTTCCACTTAAAAATCGCACCCATCATGACCTATGGACTAGAAATGATTTGGAAGAACCTAAATAAGGCAAACCTAGAGGAAATAGAGAAAGTCAAAGCAAACTTTTTAAAGACAGCAATAAGCGTATCAAAATACACACCTTCATGCCTAACATACATAGTGACAAAGGAACCCTTCTTCATAGTAGAGCTCCACCTGGACCTTTTTATAATGGCAACAGATTATACAGGGAATGATTGGAAAGGATTAGCTCAGGATAGGGATGTATGGAGAGCTTATGTTCGTGGGGCCATGAACCTATGGGTTCGATAGTGCCAGTGAGTAAGTAAGTAACAGATGCCTACAAAGAACTACTAAGAGAACTCAATGAGAAGAGAGAATGTATATGGCCTGAGTTCTACATAATGGATGCAATGATCTATAGGGGATGGACAGCAGCCAGATACGATCTCAGACACACCGTGACAAGAGTCGCGGTCCATGGTTTCCACCACAGGATATGCACAACAATGAAGCGCCATAACCCAGAAGAAAGGTACAAGTGCAAACTATGTGGGTTGCACTGCGACCATATCACTTATTACAGTGTAATAACTAGGGCCCGGATTTTTATGACCTTAAAATGTTTAAAAAATGACCTATAAAATTACCTTAAAATTTCTTAAAATGACCAAAAACAGTAAAAAAATTACCTAAGTTGATTTGAATGAATCGCCTTTGTTAAATTAAAAAATTTAAATAAATTATTGTTGTATTGTTGCTTAGATCAGTTGATATGTACTATAATAACACAATTCATAATTTGTTAACATGTCTGAAGAAGGTACAGTGTACCGAAATAGCTGTCATTGAATTATATCTTAATAAATATGAAAATCAAATAAAACTAAGTTTTATTTTTATTTAATTAATCAGTAAATTAATCAGTTTTCACGCCTTAGCTCATATTCTGTTTCTTGTCAATTGCGAGTTGAGGATAAGAAAGTTCCTTGAAACTAATTGTGGAGAGGAAACAAAAATTGTGAGGTGAGTGTAAAATCTGTTTCATTTACCAATAGCCATAGATTCCTTTCTTTTTTTCTTTTTTTTTTTTATAAGTCCCTCTTTAATTCTGTATTCCAATCTTTTGTAATTTGATTTCCACATGTCAGAAATGTTCCTACTTTCAGTCGCCATTTCCATTTCCTCAGATTTCTTATTTTGCCATTCTAATTTTGTTTCTCTTAATATTTTTTTTTTATTCTTTGCTCTGCTGTGCATAAGTTTTCTGTTTTCATCTATACTTCCTTTTCTACATTTTAAAAGACTACTTTCGACAATCTTCTTCATCTGTCTACATGCATTACTGTATCACCCTTTGTCCTTCTGATTTATTGTGCATTTAACCTTGAATCCCCCCCCCCTGCTTTTTGAAAAGATTCTGTCAGAGTTTCATTAATTTCATCCCCACTAAGATAATTTATTTGCAAATCTTGTATCAGAGTTTCCAAACACCTGATAAATTATTCTCTCCGATTTTTAATCCACCTGAAATGTGTAATTGCCTTAATGTTTGTTGCCACCTCATCAATAACTGTCTTCAATATTAAATTAAAAGATTCTTACCTCTCCTCACATTATTCTGTTAAGTAGATCGCGATTTCAGGCCTATAGCAGGCCCATCTTCAGTACACTGTTCAGTGTACTGAAGATGGGCCTGCTATAGGCCTGAAATCGCGATCTACTTAACAGAATAATGTGAGGAGAGGTAAGAATCTTTTAATTTAATATTGAATTGAACCTCACAGTGATAATTCCTATAAAAAAAGGTTAATAACTGTCTTACTAATATCTTTCATATTAAAGTAAGTTTGTTTGGGAAATGATGAGATTCAATTCTGGAAACTATACCAAAATTACTTAGGTCTGGAATCATGTCTTGGGTGTATATTGTATAATTGATTAGGCTCCCCCCCCCTCCCAATTTTTATTAACAAATGTCAATTCTCCATTATTATCTTTCCCATATTTCAAGTTCAAATGCATGCAAAAAACTAACAACTGATTTCCTACTGTATTTATAATTTTGTTTAATTATTATGAGGTGGGATATTTAGACTCGCCTCATATTATTTATATGAATTTTGAAATTCCCAGGGAAAAAGAAAAAAATTTGATTTGAAAGTTCATCGGTCAGCCAACAGAGGAAACAGAAATCAACTTGCAAGATCGCCAACTGCAAATTCAACAGTTAGGAAGCACTGACAATGACACTTAAATGTGGAGAAACTGCTGTCTTTTATAAAAAAAATATGAGGTAAATTTAAATATCCAACTCATAATAATTAAAAGACACCTCATAGTGTTACTTCCTTTAAATATTAAATTAAATTATAATTCTGTCTTTACTTTTCCTACAATCCCTTCATTTTTCATTATGTTTTTATAGTGATATTCCCCCCCCCTCCCCCAATCCCATAGTTAAAGTCACCTAAAACTATTATTCCAGCTTCTGGAAACCTATCTTTTATTCTGCCAACAAGTCTGACTGTTCAACGAAAAAATTTGGATTGACATATCTAAAAGTTAATGGCTGGCAGTAAATAGACAACAAACACATTTCTGATCCTCCTGCTTGGTAATATACACAAATTGCTTCATTTAAAGGGAGATTTACTTCTTTAATATAAGGGTCCAAATTGTCTTTATAAAGAAGGGTAACACCTCCTGGGTATCTACCCCTTTTACCTTCAGTTACACTTCTTTTAAAAATCCTTTCATATTACAATTATTTACACATTCATTAGCTTTTAACCATCTCTCTGAAAGGACTATTACATCAACAATCTCAATAAAATCAACAAATTTTTCAATTGAAAGTTTGTGTTTTACCGTTCCACATTCCAAGCAGCGACTGTCAACATGTCCTATTTCTTTCCCTTGCCTGCACTGTGTGAATTAATCCTACCTGTATTTGTTGTACCTCCCACATCTCTCAGTATTTCCTTTTCTGCTGGTAAGTTTACCAACCTTTGCGATTTTCTTGTCTTAAGTAGTCTTCGGTCATTATGTCCTGTTCATCAATGTGGGATGGAGTAGTCATATTTTGCTCAACTGTTTTGTCCTCACCGCATTCACTGGCTGGCAGACCACCCAGAGTTCCTTTGGTAGCATTTTCTCTACCTTTCTCTGCTGTAGAGTGACCATCCATCATAGTGGCATTCCCTGTTAGTTTTGGAGACCTGCTACAACCCCCACTTCAAGTCCATTTTCAGGGTTGCCCATGTTTTCCAGTTCCTTTCTGCGCCAGATTTATCCATTAATAATTTATTTATTTATCAGAGCGAATGATTTCATTATCAAGTGCTCAACATTAGATACCAACCATAATTTATTTATTAAATTGCATGACAGCCCTGCCTCCTCACCTCGAACATGTGTCGCTTAAGAAAGTTATCTTTCGCGACGAACCTTCTCACTGAAATCTTCCGGCAATATTAATGCTGGTCCCCTTAAGATATTTACTATCTCTAAGGATGCAACACTTGATTTTGTAATGAGATAATTTACATAATAATCGGTTTCTTTCCACTATTACAACCATCAGAGTCTGTGTGCCAATTGGATGTCACTGTTCACCAAATCAATCCCGATTTGTGCTACTACTCTTTTAACTATAATTTCAGTTTCCTCTCAGTTCTGCCTTTCTTCTTCATGCACTCCATAGATTACAATATTGTTTCGGCGACTCTGATTTTTAAGATAGTCTAATTTAGATTCCAGCCATTGCAGTCTGCCCTACATCCATTGCATAGCCGTCTCAACATCTCGAATTTTTCCTAACATTACACTTTTCAAACCCCTTTTTCACTTCAACTGACAGTTTTTCAAATTCCACCACCCGCCACCACTCCTTTTAGCCGTGATATTGAAAATTTCACAATTAAAATATCTAACCTCACTAACCATGTTAATAAAAAATAGTTTCAATAATAACATGTAAACTGTGAAAGCCAATATCCATAAAAAGTTGATCCACAGAGAGAATTATCAATAATAAATGATATTCATGAAATAAATTAATAAGAAAAATAAACAGAAAAATGGAACTCATAATCATGTCTGGACCTGTCATTTTCTGAATTATTGTGACTCATCTCCAATTGGGCTTTGTTAATATTCACTTACTTAAATCATAAACTTCATTGTGGCGTCTTATAACTTCTGGTGTATCACTAGTTTGTAATCGTTTTATTATAGGTTCTGCAATGTCACATTGTGTTTTGCTGAGGAATTCATTAAGCTGAGCTAACTGCCTGTAAAATAAGAAAACAATTATTCCCATGATGGATAAATCATTTTTGAAGAGAAAAATTATACGCTCAGACCGGGACTTGAACCCGGGACCCTTGGTTCTCTAGACCAAGTGCTCTACCATCTGAGCTACCTGAGCAAGTACCGATCTAAACTTAAATTTTTTCTCTATATATGTTGTAATTCCCGCCCACCAAATGCTATGAAGCTTTGCTTCTATCTTTGCAAATGGCAGCTCCTATATTAAGAAGACATATTTGGGAATTATACATTACATTATAAATGCCAGTACGGCTTTCCAATTTACCACACTTAAAAACAGATAAAGTAAATTTTAATTAAATTTATACAATAATTAATTTTTCATTAAAATCCCAAAGGAATCTGTGAGTCAACTGATGAAGACTTATATACTCATAATATCCATGGTTTGCCCAAATTCATAAAGCAGTTAACCTACCTAACATTAAAATGGCTAAGTGGCAAATTCAAAGAGATGCTAGATTTTGAAACCCTAGCAATTGACAATTTCAACTGATAAAAAATATACAAATAGTTCCTTCAGAAATAATAGTTTCATTTCATGTTACTCAGAACAGGGATGTATGGAAATTTGTGTCCATGTGGCCATGAAGCTCTGAGTTCAATAGTGCAAGTAAGTTAGTGATTTTTCAAAATATTTTGTAATGAAATTACTTTTAATTTTTTTATTAATTTTATTTTTAATATATCTTTTCTTTTATTATATTTATAGGAAGTAACACTATGAGGCTTATTTTAATTATTATGAGTTAGGCTGTTTCGACTCATCTCATATTTTAGTTTTATTGCAGACTGCAGTTTCCACATTCTGTGTGTCATTGTCAATGCTTCCTAACTGCTGAATTTGCAGTCGGCGATCTTGTAGGTTGATTTCTGCTCCCTCTGTTAGCTGACCGATGAACTTCCAAATCAATTTTTTTTTCTGCAGTAATTTCAAAATTCATTCCCCTCAGGGGTCCTCATCTAGGGGATATGTGGATGGCGACCACAAGGTGCCCAAGCTGTGCAAAACATTTCTTCCACTTACTTGTGTTTTGCACTATTTTAACTTTACTATCTAACCTCTCTTGGTTAACTCTTGTTTTTTCGATGCCGATGCTATTAGGGCATCCGAGGGCTAGGGAGTCTTTCCTTTCTTCCATTTCTTCTTTCCTTTGTTTTCTTTTCTTCTCCAGAAAAGCCTGACCAGAGGCTATAAGATGGCAGCCCCATCACTGGTCTTGCCTTCCTTTGGCCAGCAACAATCGAAGGGACTATTATTATGCTTTCAAGTCTTATACGAGAATTTACCTCAAATGCTGGAGGGAAAATTTTCTATAGGATCGTAACAGGCCTTGGCCTAATACTTGGAAGGAAGAAGAAGAAGAAGATTATTTTCTTTTTATTCTTGTGGATGTAAATTTTCTCCCAAATTGTGAGTTCCTTAGATTTATCTAACAGAAATCTAACAGTTAGATATATCTAAGGAACTCACAATTTGGGAGAAAATTTAAACCTACAAGAATAAAAAGAAAATTAATCTTGAAATTACCAGAGAAAAGGGGAAAAAATTGATTTGGAAGTTCATCGGTCAGCCAACAGAGGGAGTAGATATCTACCTACAAGATCGCCAACTGCAAATTCAACAGTTAGGAAGTATTGAGAATGGCACATAGCGAGTGTGGAAACTGCAGTCTGCAATAAAACTAAAAATATGAGGTGAGTCAAAACAGCCTAACTTATAATAATTTTAATATCTTTTCATATAAGGTAGAATATTTTTATCACTCACCTCATATTGCAGATTTTTCTGCAGTGGCTGCCCATGCATGGTCTGAAAACATCTTATCGAGAAAGAAGCTAAATTATTAAAACAAATAGAAAAACCTAAAGAACTTACTGTTTGGGAAAATATCTACATTCAAAAGAGCGAAAAGAAGAAATTAATGAACTTTGAAATTCCCGGTGAGAATGACCTGGTTTCAGGTTTTTCAGTCAGCCAATGGAAGGAGAGAAGAACAGCTCTTCAAGACGACAGAACAACGGTCGTGACGATACTGAGGATGGAACAGAAACTATGTTCTGAAACTAGTTATAATCAAATAAGAAGAACAATACGAGGTGAGTGATAAAAATATTCTACCTTAATGAACATACCCCATAGTGAGAATTCCTAAAATAAGTAATCTTTTCATATTTTCTCAATATACTTCAAAATTTAATCTCTCCTGCTTTAACACAATGGTGACCAACAACTGTGCATAGTGACCACCCCTTCTCGACCAGACATTTCTAGCCACAGGAATAACTTTAAAATTGAAACTACATTAATACAATATGCAGTAGTTTCTAAATCAATATATCTACATTCAATACCAATATTACTTAAGTAATACTTCATTAGTGTATTCAACAGGCCTTCAAGTAAAACTTGAGGGTGTGATATCGTTCAAAACATTATCTTTTATGAGAGAGCAAAAGGAGCACATGTAGCGAGTTCCTTTATCTTATCGATGTTCTTATTATTAATTTCATACATCTCAATGATGGATAAATCATATTTGAAGAGAAAAATTATACACTCAGACCGGGACTTGAACCCAGGACCCTTGGTTTTCTAGTCCAAGTGCTCTACCATTTGAGCTACCTGAGCAAGTACCGATCTAAACGCAAATTTTTCTCTATATACGTTGTAATTCCCGCCCACCAAATGCTTTGAAGCCTTTGCTTCAATTACAACGTATATAGAGAAAAATTTGCGTTTAGATCGGTACTTGCTCAGGTAGCTCAATGGTACAGCTCAATGGTACAGCACTTGGACTAGAAAACCAAGGGTCCCATGTTCAAGTCCCGGTCTGAGCGTATAATTTTTCTCTTCAAATATGATTTATCCATCATTGAGATGTATGAAATTAATAATAAGAACATCGAAAAAAGCCGTACTGGCATTTATAATGTAATGTATAATTCCCAAATATGTCTTCTTAATATAGGAACCGCCATTTGCAAAGATAGAAGCAAAGGCTTCAAAGCATTTGGTGGGCGGGAATTACAACATATATAGAGAAAAATTTTCCTTTATCTTATGTTCACTATAAACACTTAATTTACTATTCTGTTACATATTCAAATTTCAGCTAGTAAAAAAAAATTCTAAGCACACTCTTCATGCTCTTAGCAAACTCTAAGCAAGACCCTTTTTATCCCTTCCCTTTGCTCCTACCTTATCTCTCCACCCAGACATATACAATGTTTTTATGTATCCACATAAAAAAGTCTAGAGGAGCCAAGTTGGGGCTTCTAGGAGGCCAATGAATAGGACCGGACCTACCAATCCACCGACCAGGGAATCTTGCATGCAGAGCGTCTCGAACTTGTTGAGAAAAGTGTGGGGGCACGCCATCTTGTTGAAAGAATAATGTTACGTTATTTCTTCTTCAATTTGGTCTACTTGCAGGAAAACATACTGTTCTAGCACGTCTAAGTAAACATCTCCGGTCCTATTCAATGGCCTCCTAGAAGCCCCGACTTGACAAACCTAGACTTTTTTTATGGGGATACGTAAAAAAAGATTGTGTATTGTGAACCAATCAGAGATCTGCAACATTTAAGGCAAAGGATCACCGGTGCTGTTGCAACAATCATGCCTTCGATAATCCAGCACTGTTGGGCCAAAATCAACTATCGGCTGGATTTTTGCAGAGCAAGCAACGGAGCACACATAGAAACATTCTAAGGTAAGGGGGAAAAAAATTTTGAGTTGGTGAATTTAACAAAAAAATACTAGTTTTAATATCTCAAATTATGATTGTTTGAAATTGCTGCAACCTTTTTCAATGACCCTGTATAATAAATGTCCAATAATGAATAATAGAAGAAATACACAAAGTGCTTACTTTTGAATTCCTGCCTGTGGATCAGCAACCTTCCTAGCTTTACCTATCGTTGAAGAATCCTGCAAAAATTCATAAGCAGCATTCAGATTTATATGTTTCAATAATGGTTAAAAATGTGTATATATATATATGTTTCAATAATGGTTAAAAATGTGCATATACAGTATATATATATATATATATATATATATATATATATATATATATAAAATATATGTGTCCACTGCTGTGATCTCGACATAGTGTGCTGCCTCGTCACACAATGGGCCCGGGTTCAATTCCCGGTCAAGACATGCTCCTGGGTAAGATTTTTTCAGGGTTTTTCCTCACCTGTAAGACAAATGTCAGGAAGCTTAGGGCCCAATGGTCCTCGAAAATCATCTGGCCATCATCATCATCCTTATCATTATCATCATCGTCCTTCACCGGTGTGGAAAACAACGGGAAGCTACCACACCTATAATTCCCTAGTAAAGCTGCAAAGCGTTGCATGAAAATGCTATGATTGCAGTCAAAGACCTGCCCTCGGGCAGAATTACTATGGATGGATATGTAATATAATTATTATTTTAATAGTAATGAAAGTAACCAGAGAAAAATCAGCAGAAACAAAAATAAAATTCAGAGGTTGCTATCTTGATCACTTTATAGAGTTTATTTTAAAAGTGATGATAATTAAGAAGACAAAATTCAAAAAGAAATAAGCAGAAAAAACACAAAGTAGTGATAAATGCTACCATTTACTTAAAAAAAATCTTGTGTAATCAGGATATACTTTGAAATGTAATACAAAAAGTATAAATTATACGAAAAATGTATAATCATTGTAGTCAATAGCAATAGTCAATTACAATACTCAATCACAAATACTTGGAATATACAGTAAAACTTTTAAATATCCAAAATAAAACAATTAAATTGGAATATTTGAAGAGAAAAATTATGTGCACAGACTGGGATTTGAACCCAGGACCTTTGGCTTTCTAGGCCAATGCTCTACCACTGAAGTACCTGAGAAACTCCAATCTAAATGCAAATTTTTCTCTTATACACTGTTAATTCCCAATCACAGAATGCTACGAATATTTGCTCAATCACGCAAATGGCAGCTTCTTGTTTAAGAAGACAATTATTGGGAATTTAAACACTACTTTATAAAGTCAGAATTAATAGCATATAAGAGAAAAATTTGCATTTAGATTGGAATTTCTCAGGTAGCTCAGTTGTAGAGCATTGGCCTAGAAAGCCAAAGGTCCTGGGTTCAAACCCCAGTCTGAGCGTATAATTTTTCTCTTCAACTGTACTCACCTTGAATGCCCACATAAACTGCATGTTCAAATGCAGCCCCATGCCAACTCATAGCATAAGTATGCAATAGATTTGTGTCATCAGCTAAGGCTGGATACACGTAATGAAGTAGTATAATTTATCCTTCAGTGAGAAGTGTTAAATTAATAATAAAAAAATCAATTAAATTGGAAGTTAAAATAACTAGCAAATTCCATTTTTGGACCTAAAATTGATCAGAAATGAGAAAAAAAGAAAAAGGAAAAAGAATTTGGAATTTACAGAAAAGAAACACGCACTGATAATTATATTAAAGCAGCAGGTTTGAACAACATTGCATATAAACAGGCAGTCTCTAATAATTTAACAAACAGACTTGTGAACATCCCCAAGAGCAGAGAAAAAAACACATATATTTAAGAAAAAAATTAAATCTAAAAAAACCTACTTGATGAAGAGATAAGAAATTTTCACACACCTCATTTAATTGTAATAGTAGTTACAGTGATATATAATTTACTTAAATGTATGTAATTATATGGAATCCCAATGAAAATAGACACATTGATGCCATCTATTTGCCTAGCATGGAACTCAAAGCACAAAAAGTGCAATGGATGGAATTGGATCACACACATACAAGTACATTAATATCAATAACCTTTGAGTTATCAATAATTTTATTATGAATAAGAGAAAAAAAGGAGCTTGCAAATATCTTTACCTTCTATTAAAAAAAAAAGAGAGAGAGAGAGAGACCCGCTCTATGGGGCTTGAACTTGGATTAATATATAATGGGGGAGAAACATTTCATTTTACTTACTAAAATGTCTTCTCAATATGCCATTATTTTCCTTGAGATAATGAAATTTGAAGATGAAGGTACATAAAGGTTATAAAAACACTTTTAACTGAATACATAAATTAAAAAAAAACAAAATGAACTTTTATAAATCTTAAAACACAAAATTAAAAGAAAGAATACCTTTTCTGGCAATACTGAACATCTTGAGGTAGAAGGCAATATTGTACTATTCCTTATTGTCATGCTGTTCTTACCATTATCAGCAGTTTTATTTCCTTGACAGCTACTATTTCCACCATCCTGAAAAGTTAAAGGAAAGGGAATTTTACTCACACGTATAAACATGAAAATAGGCTATTCAATAAAAGATTTCAACTTTTATTTTATTTAACTTTCACAGGGGAAAAAAACACATAAGGTTTATGGTGAAATTAAATGTTTCTTACCTCTCCTCATATAAATTTTCTAAGTAGATCGCCGATTTCGAGACCACAACAGTCTCATCATCAGCACTTTCTTGGCAACGGATGTTATGTCGATCGGAAGAAACTCTTCTTCCCTCTGTTGGTGGACCGATGAACCTCTGGATCAGGTCAAAATTTGCGGGAATTTCGAAGTTCATAAGTTTTCCTTTGTTTTTTTGAATGTGGATCTTTTCCCAAACCGTGAGTTCTTTTTGTTTGTCTATTTGTTTAATTAGACTGGCCTTTGATTCAATTAAATGTTTTTCGGACCAAGCATGAGCAGCTACTGCTGACTTTTCCACTTCTCCATTTTTAATGTTTCTAAAATGTTCTTTCACCCTTGTTTTCAATTTTCTTTTCGTTTTGTGACAAAATTTATATTAGAAAAATGAAAAGAAATTTTGTGACAAAATTTATATTGGAAAAATGAAAAGAAATCTGAAAACAAGGGTGAAAGAACATTTTAGAAACATCAAAAATGGAGAAGTGGAAAAGTCAGCAGTAGCTGCACATGCTTGGTCCGAAAAACATTTAATTGAATCAAAGGCCAGTCTAATTAAATAAATAGACAAACAAACAGAACTCACGGTTTGGGAAAAGATCCACATTCAGAAAAACAAAGGAAAACTTATGAACTTCAAAATTCCCGCAAATTTTGACCTGATACAGAGGCTCATCAGTCCACCAACAGAGGGAAGAAGAAGAGAGGAGAGGTAAGAAACATTTAATTTCACCACAAATTAAACCTCATAGTGATTAATTCCTATAAAAGTTAACTATAAGATTTAATTTAAGAATTAAATTAATATTTTTAATACCTCATCTCATATCCTTTATTCTTCTAGACTGCAGTTTCGGAGCTATATCTCCATCATCAGTAGCCTCTTTTCGATCGGTGTTATGTCATTTCTTGGCAGTTTTCAGAAGAGAGGCTACTGATGATGGAGATATAGCTCCGACACTGCAAGGATATGAGGTGAGGTATTAAAAATATTAATTTAATTCTTAAATATTTCAACACCTTCAAATGTTATTAGAATTTTTAATGACTGGTACTTATATATATATATATATGGCATATAGAACAAAATTTAATTTTGTAGACTGGAGAAACAATCAAATCTTGTAGTGAGATCACATATTTAGAAATTAAAATAAATAAAAATGGAAGTTATGAAGAGGAAATAGAAATAATAAAGGAAAATTTGCTATTGCTTGACTTAATGGAATATTGTGGGATAAAAATCTAAGTAATAAAAAATAAAATTAATACATATCATACAATTGTTAAAAACATCATTACTTATGGAGCAGAACTCTGGCCATTAACAACAAAAACAAATAAGTATCTTTTGGCAACGGAAATGGATTTTATACGAAGGGCCGCAAGAATTTCAAGAAGAGAAAAAATTAGAAACTCAAGTTATAAGGGAGAAAATGAAGATTGAAGACACTATTTTAGATTATATTAAAACTCAGCACTTAAGATGGTAAGGACATGTCCAGTGAATGGAAGAGGACTGGCTACCAAAATGTGTTTTGGAATGAAAACCTCAGGGAAGACGAGGCAGAGGAAGACCTAAAACCTGCTGGAGTCAGGGAATATATTTATACATGAAGGAGAAACATCTACTACAAGAAGATTGGATGAACCGACAAAATTGGCAATTAGGAATCGGACGATGTCAAAGACATTAATCAGCCAATGATCTATCTATCTATCTATCTATGTATATCAACACTATTTTATTTAATTAAGGTAGAATATTTTTATCACTCACCTCATATTGTTCTTCTTATTTGATTATAAACTAGTTTCGGAACAATATGAGGTGAGTGATAAAAATATTCTACCTTAATAAATATACCTCATAGTGAGAATTCCTAAAATAAGTAACTATTTTATTTATTATATTATTTTTGGTCTGGACATCTTACCTCAATATTAATGTTGATTTGTTCTTGGACATGTTTCAAAACAATTCTCTGTTTTATCTTCAGCTTTCCCAGACTCTTTCCCAGTCTGGGAAAGCTGAAGATAAAACAGAGAATTGTTTTGAAACATGTCCAAGAACAAATCAACATTAATATTGAGGTAAGATGTCCAGACCAAAAATAATATAATTAAAATAACCTCAAAATATAACTTCCTAAAATTAAATATTAACTATTTTATTTATTTAAAATAAAGTCTATTCTAGAATTCAAAGGAGTCTCAACTAACCAGGATTGTCAGTTCTGGGCGCTTAGAGACTATAACCAATTGATATGTTAAAAAATATACCTCATTTTCATTACTAACAATTGTAATTCAGTGGTGCTTATAACATAGAAGGATACTTACTACTTGGTTTGAATCTTTCTTTGTCATTATCATATCCCAACAGCGACGCTTCAACTCTGACATAGGCTGCAAAGAAAAATTATTTTAGATATATAACATATTTAAATTAATATAATGGTAACACAGAAAAATCCATGGCTCATACGAATGGCGTTATGGATCAACCAGCTATGTGCCATTATGTAAGTTTCAAGAATAATACGTTGAAAGTTAAAGTCAATCTTCACTACTTACTGTAGTGCCAAACTAACAATACTGGTTATTGCAAGTTATTTTCCTTGTTTGACAGTTATGCATCAATAAGAGTGGGAACATTTGGCATTTAGCTGCATGATGCAAAATTTAGATTAGCATTATAGCCGTTGTTACAAAACACAGAATCTCTGATATGACTGATGGTGCTTACATTTTTCTTTAATAGTAAGGCTATATTTAAAGATTTGGCGCTAAAAGTGTGCGTGCACTTACTTCACGAGCCAGTGCAACAGATGGCATCAAAATCTCATTTTTTAAAAATGTCGCTTAGCTGGTTGATACATAACATCGTCCATATAATGGTAAATCAGTGCTTCATAATGGCTCTGAGTCTGGAAAACTGGTTATCAATCAACTGGTTTTCTTTTATTAACCTACATTTTATCACTTAACCAGAGTAAAATTTAGCAGTAGCTGCACAATGGACAAAGAGTATATATTAAATTAATATTAAGAAGCTAAAGCTATGATTGAAATAAGTATATTAAAGTACGCTACTAAATTATTGTAATCAAATGGTAAAGAGAAAAATTTATGCCTGAACCGGGAATCGAACCCCGAACCTTCAGCTTTCTGTGCTGATGCTCTTAACCATTGAGCTAATTCAGGCTTCCTTCCCATCCAAGCATAAATCCTCCCTTTACCTTACTGTCTTGGTCCCACATTCAAATGCAAATAGACAATGAATGGCTTCTACCTGAAGAAGACATGAAGGGACTCCACATAGCTAAAGCATTATTTATTAAATTAATATTAAGAAGCTAAAGCTGTTACTATGATTGAAATAAGCATATTAAAGTACACTACTAAATTATTGTAATCAAAGGGACCAAGACAGTAAGGTAAAGGAAGAATTTATGCTTGGATGGGAAGGAAGCCTGAATTAGCTCAACGGTTACAGCACGGAAAGCTGAAGGTTCGGGGTTCGATTCCCGGTTCAGGCATAAATTTTTCTCTTTACCATTTGATTACAAAGAGTACATATATTAATAATCTAACTCTACGGCTTATCAAACTATTTGGAGATTCAAAGACACATTCAATAAGGTTCTCCAATACTCCATAAGTTCAGGCAACCAAATTTACTTATACCTTAAATGTATAGTTCCTTACAATTCATCTGTCTGCTTGGTGTTCTAGTGGTTTTGTTCCTTGCCTCTAGTTCCAACCCAGACAAGGTTGATATATTTTAGGATGGTAAAATCAAAGGGAGGGGCTTTAAGCCATGGATCTCAAATCTGAAGATTTTTGAGCTCATAAAAGAATCTCAAGCCTACATAGTCTCTGAGTAATATTTAATCGGTCTTCACCATCCAAGTAATAATTTAATTTCCTACTAGATGTCTCCTTGAGGTGAACTACTAACCACATGTCACTCAGACATCTATAGGGAAATAAGTGTAACTAATTTAATATAATAAATTTGGAAATTTTTACATTGTGAGGTTTCTTAAAGAATTAAATGAATTGTGAATTCTTCTTACCTCATACATCTATGTTTTTTTTTAACACAGAACTGCAGTACCGGGAAAAATATCATTCCCATCTTCAGCTGTTTTCATGACTGTCAATTTTTCATTATGCCGGTAATTTTCTGCCATCAGGTGTTGATTTGAAGAACTTTGTAATCAAATTTGGTTCATCCGGAAACTCAAAATTCATGGTTCTAGTATGGTTTTTTTGAATGTATATCTTTTCCCACACTGTTAATTCTAAAGGTTTAGATAGATGTTTCCAAAGTTTTGCTTCTTTTTTTCAATCCTATGATTCTCTAATAAACTATGTGCTGCTATTGCTGATTTTTCAATTTCACCATTTTTTATGTTTCTAAAGTGTTCTTTTTTTGTGAGTGTCTAAATTCCTTTTCTGTTTTCTTTAATATACTTTATTGCAATCTTTGCAATTATTTTGATAAATTACAGATTTTTTTTGTGTGGGGTGTAACTTTTTTATTAGTTAACAGAAGATTATCCAGACTGAATTTGTTAATCAGACTAATGTCATATTAATTTTTTGAAAATTTGTTATGAACTTCTGGATGGTAAGTAAATTTCTTGAATTTTTCATCTTTCCTGGAATTATGTTGCAGAGTGGTGTATTCATGTAACCTTTTTTGCTTAATAAATTAATGAGTCATTTTAACATCTTACCTCATATTTCATAAAATATGAGGTAAGATGTTAAAATGACTCATTAATTTATTAATTAAGAACCTCATAATGTGTTTCCCAATTTTAACTTTGAACCTTTTTTGCTGTTTAAATTTCTTTAATTTCTTCTTTATTGTCTTTACCAAAATCATTTAAGTTAGCTTTGCATTAAAGTATATATAGGGAAAACAAAAAGGAATTTAGACACTCACAAAAAAGAACACTTTAGAAACATAAAAAATGGTGAAATTGAAAAATCAGCAATAGCAGCACATAGCTTATTAGAGAATCATAGAATTGAAAAAAAAGAAGTAAAACATTTGAAACATCTATCTAAACCTTTGGAATTAACAGTTTGGGAAAGGGTATACATTTAAAAAAAACCATACTAGAACCATAAATTTTGAGTTTCTGGACAAACCAAATTTGATTACAAAATTCTTCAAATCGACACCAAATGGCAGTTTAGAAAATTATCGGCATAATGAAAAACTGACTGTCGTGAAAAGAGCTGAAGATGGGAATGATGCTACCTGATACTGCAGTTTTGTGTTAAAAACATAGATGTACGAGGTAAGCAGAATTCACAATTCATTTGATTCTTATTAAAAAACCTCATAATGTAACAACTTTATTATATGAAATTCAGTCTTCATGAAGATAATAACAACAATGGGGTTAGAATAGTCACCTTTACCACATCAAAGAATAAAACTGTTAAGAGCACAACATTCCAACATAAGGATATTCATAAATACACCTGGACATCTCCAGATTGTGAAATGTGAAACCAGATAGATTTAGTAGAAAAATGATGGCACAGTACCATCATCAACATTAAATCAGTCAGAGGGCCACATTGCGATATGGATCACCATCTCATCAAGGTAAATTAGAGAACATTATCTTTTATGAGAGGAATAAACACTAAGGCTCGAATCTATGAATGCATTAGACCGTAAAAGTCGTTCTCTGCTGAGAAAGTTGTATCCAAATACGTTTTTGCGTACTCAAAAATCTGTTCATGCGATAATAATTGTTGAAATTCCTAAGCTACCTGTCGAGGTGACTTAGGAGAGAAACGAATCGTGAGAATCCCGATGGGAACCGATGGTAACCGATGTACTTTGAAACCTTGCTGCTTTATCCAAGATGTCGGACCTTGAAGACTTCGATCTTGTTTTCGGTATATGCGGAGAAGAGGAATTTGATAGAGTCTACCAAAGAATTCAACTGGTAGAACAGGAGAATCGGCGTAATATTGCACGATGCAGATGTCGTTGTATACGGTATTATTTGTGGGACGCAAGTGTAAATGCGTGCCTCTAGCAGACAAAAATAACGGAAGTGGTTTTATCGCTGAGAATTCAGGGTAATTTCTTGCCAATATTACGAAAATGACGACTTTCATGCATGACCAGTTAGTGGGTAGCTAATTCGATCTTTGCACTTGCTCACGGTGAGTCAGCTCACCAGTGATTGGAAGTAATTTGAGTAGAGACTAATGTATTTGCATGCGGCCCTAAGACTCTGAAAAATCTGAATTAAAAACTTGAGAATTGATGAACTGCAGCAAGAATACCAGATCAAAATTGCTAATAGATTTGATATTAAAATATTCAGATGAAAATGTGCAACTGAAGAAGAAACAGATATAAATAAAGAATGGGAGACATACATGCGTGCACATACACACACAAACACGCACACATGTATACATGTATGCACGCATGTACACACACACCTACACACACAGAATTAGCTCAGTGGTCAGAGTATCAGCACATAATATGGGTTTGATTCCTGGTTCAGGCAAAAAATGTTCTATTTTTTTTTTTCTTCAAAATATAATTTATCCTTCAATGAGAAATGTTAAATTAATAATAAAAATCGTCAAAAAATGTTATGTTTACCATTCATTACAATAGTTTAGTTTTACACACAGAGAAGTTTGTATCAAAATCTACATATCTACATGGATATTATCAAGAAAAGAAATGTACTTACAGTGCTGATTCTTCTTTTTTAGGAGGTGGGGTCTCTTTCTTGAAGTCTGGAAAGTTATCTATCCATTTCTTCCAATTTTTTCTAGTTTCTGGTGATGGGTTAGGTTTCAAAACTTGACCATATGGAGTTTCTGGTGTTGATATGTGAAAAGGACCCTTAGGGGTCACTTGACTTAGATCATCTGGCCACGTTGGTTTGGGTGTATTTACTATTTTTGGTATATTCAGAGGTGACTCCTGGCTAAAACCATTACATTCTCTTTTGGGAGTTGTGTACATATGAGGGCTTAACGGACTAGATGGTGGACCCATTAAACTCTTTGTCTGTAGCTCTCCCACTCTCTTATTCATAGGTCTAGGTGTTTCTTCATTGTTACAAAAAGGGCTAGATTTATGTGGTTCATTTATGGAATTATTTGATCTTGAATTCTCCTCTCTGTTTCTGTCATTAAGTGTTTTATCGGTCTCCTCATTGTGTTCAATGTTATGACTAGTCACTCTGGTTATGTTATTTAGTTCAGTAGATAATGTAGAATGTTTTACTGGAAATAGAAAACAATTTAATCATTAACTATTAACAAAGTTAAAAAAAACATCCCACATAAAGCACACACAAGAATTTTTTTTAAATAGTTAGGAGTATAGCAGGAAGAAAATAAAGGAATTGGCAACAGAAGTCAAATAGAAACATTTCAAAGAAGCAGTACACAAATTCATATTGATGACACATATGCCCATTATTTACATAAAATTTGCACAAACAGATGTGTGAGATCATGGAAAGTCAAAATGTCCTTAACTATCCAAACATTAAACCAAAAAGCACAATGTGCTAACAACTTAACTGAAAGGGTTATTTGAAAGAAAACCCTTGTTCATCTTTTAGAATGTGATAATGGTACATTTGGTATCCTTGTGTGTAGATACATGTTTCCATAAATAAAGCCCTCATCTTCAATTCCTATAAAATCTACAGTTATGGTTTCTTAATGGAAAACTTAGATTAATATCTATACATAAACAGGCAAAGATAAACATTTATATAATAATGTTTTTATTATTAATTTAACATTTCTCAATGAAAGATAAATTAAATTTGAAGAGAAAAATTTTCGCCTAGACCGGGACTCGAACCCGGGACCCTTGGCTTTCCGGGCCAAGTGCTCTACCAACTGAGCTACCGAGGCGAGTTACGATCTAGACGCAAATTTTTCTCTTATATACGTTGTAATTCCCTATCGCCAAATGCTTTTTGAAACCATTGTTTCTATCTTTGCAAATGGCGGCTTCTTAGTTAAGAAGACATTTATTGGAAATTTAACATTACTTTAAAAGCCAGTAAGGCCTCTAATGATGTTTTTATTATTAATTTAACATTTCTCAATGAAAGATAAATTAAATTTGAAGAGAAAAATTTTCGCCTAGACCGGGACTCGAACCCTGGACCCTTGGCTTTCCGGGCCAAGTGCTCTACCAACTGAGCTACCGAGGCGAGTTACGATCTAGACGGTCTAGGCGAAAATTTTTCTCTTCAAATTTAATTTATCTTTCATTGAGAAATGTTAAATTAATAATAAAAACATCATTAGAGGCCTTACTGGCTTTTAAAGTAATGTTAAATTTCCAATAAATGTCTTCTTAACTAAGAAGCCGCCATTTGCAAAGATAGAAACAATGGTTTCAAAAAGCATTTGGCGATAGGGAATTACAACGTATATAAGAGAAAAATTTGCGTCTAGATCGTAACTCGCCTCGGTAGCTCAGTTGGTAGAGCACTTGGCCCGGAAAGCCAAGGGTCCCGGGTTCGAGTCCCGGTCTAGGCGAAAATTTTTCTCTTCAAATTTAATTTATATAATAAATTTGGGAATTTTTAACATTATGAGATTTAATTCATAAGAATTAAATGAATCGTGATTTCTTCTTACCTCATACTTCTATGTTTTTTTAAACACAGCAATGCAGTATCAGCAACCATTGTCACCACCTCAGCTGTTTTCATGACTGTCGTGAAAACAGCTGAGGAAGGTGACAATGGTCACTGATACTGCAATGCTGTGTTTAAAAAAAAACATAGAAGTATGAGGTAAGAAGAAATCACGATTCATTTAATTCTTATAAAAAAAAGATAAAACAATTTATAGAGATTTTGATAAACATTTTTTATCACTCATCTTATATTATTATTCTTATTAAATTATAAACTAGTTTCGGAACTTAGTTTCAGTTCCATCCTTAGTATCCTCACAACTGTTGTTCTGTCGTCTTGAAGAGCCGTCCTTCACTCCTTCCACCTTGAAACCAGGTCATTCTGCCCGGGAATTTCAAAGCTCACAGGGAGAATGACCTGGTTTCGAGGTTTTTCAGTCTGCCAATGGAAGGAGCGAAGGACGGCTCTTCAAGATGACAGAACAACAGTCGTGAGGATACTAAGGATGGAACTGAAACTACTACTCTACTTCTCCTTCTTCCTTTCATGTGATAGACCTAGTGGTCTGTTACGGTCTCAATCCAACGTTTAAAGGATCTGCCCAAAGATCTCTTGCCTGGTGGCTGGTAATTTAAGATCTGACGTGGTATTCTTGTTTTGCTCATTCATCTTACGTGAGATTTCCATTTGTTTCTGTAACTGAAACTACGTTCCAAAACTAGTTTATAATTAAATAAGAAGAATAATATGAGATGAGTGATAAAAATTTTTATCTAAATGAATATACCTCATAGTGTGAATTCCTAAAATAAGTAATTTATGAAGAGTTGGAAAAAATGTTTTTAATATCTCACCTCATAAAGTTGCGTGTTTTCACGATACCGGTTATAAAAGTAAATTTTACTTCCATATTCAGCCAAACTCCAAATTTATGAGGTGCTACATTAAAAACATTTTCTCTAACTCATTCATAAATTGTAAATACCTCATAGTGTTACCTCCCACTTTAATTTTGATTAAACAGATAAAACAGTTTTTTTACCTTTTACTCCTCTGCTTGTCAACCAATTTTTCTTAGTGACTATTGAAAAGCTTTAGCGTTATCAATTTAAAAAATTTTGGAAACAGTTTCCCCCCCTACCTTCGTTATAAAAACAGTTAAGTACCTTTTTCTTTTTTGTTTGTCAACAGTGTATTGATGAACTTTAGTGCTATCAATTAAAAAAATTTTGGAAACAGTTTTTTTTTCCCTACCTTTGTCGTATAGATTAAAGTCAGATATTTACTCTATTTAATAATAATAGGGATTCCATTATATTAATATATACATATCTTTAATATTTTATTTTTTTAAATTCAATGAAAATCAGTTAAAATGTCATAAGTATGAATGTGGAAGAACTTCATATTTTTTATATCATAAAAAAATACAATTGAAAATAAGTTATTCTTGAGAATATTATGTGATTCTGGAAAATTTCTAGAATCAGTTAAGAATTTGAAGGAGTTTGAAATAGCAACTGCCACATTACTTTGAAGTGTTGGATAACTTGATGTGAGTCCACCAATAGCACTCATGGGCCAGGTTGGTTAACCAATCACATTTGAATGGCTTAATAAGAATATTGGATTGTGGAAAGGAGATCCTTCATAATCTGAACATTGCACTGGAAGATGTCATGGCAACAAGTCAAAAGAGTAATGGTCACACATGATTTATTTAATATTGAGCACAAATCTATTGATAAATGAAATAATAGTACATATTAATACATTTAAGTTAAAATATATGTGCAGTTAATTTTAAGCCAAAATAGTGAATTTTGTTTAACATAATTTTTTTGTGAATCGAGTCACCAGTCATAATTAGCTTTGCCATTAATAACGGTCAAAATATAACTGATGATAAGAAGGTTAAATACAAGTTTCATCATAGTTAATGCAGAAGCTATTACTTACTTATTTTAGGAATTCTACCTAAATAAAAAAAAAGCAGAAGCTATATTCTTAAATTTACTCAATATTTTTATTTGAGTGAAAACCATTTTTTTACTCTTCCCTCTGTTCCCCTGAAAGGAGTCTTGTAAGCCATGGCAAACTAAAATTGAACCAAGGACTACATCTAGAAGGAGTCCACCACCCAATGATACTACATAACAGTAGGTGAAAAGCGAAGTGATGCTACAATACAACATAAACAACTTTAAATGGCATCACAATGTGCAATCACAATCACAATCTTCTTTAAGATGAAGCCTTTATTTAGAAGTCTCCATTCATCATACTTCACGCTCCTTACATCTACAATCTACAATATTTGTACAATATTTAATACAGTTTCTACCATTTAGAATTCAATATATCTGTTACATAACATTTTTATATTATATTATTATTATTATTATTATTATTATTATTATACACGGTGCAGAATAAGTCAGTTAACCACTGCACATGATTGAAAGGAAAAAAAATCAGATTGGTTGAAACTGGGGTTTGAATACGGGACCTTTAGAATATAATCTCAAAACACTATTGCTTGAGGTAATTTGCTAAGGAATATATCTTGTCCAGTATCATGTCAATAAATGATTTCAAGTTACATATTTTTTTGTGAGTTTCCAGAGAGACCATGGTATCTGAAACTCAATATTTTGTTTTATTTAAGATAGTAATATTTTGAAGTTCTTTTAATTAATTTTTTTGAGTCACAGACTCAAAATAATTTAATCAGTATTCTGTGTTGAAGGACATTTGTTTAAAAGTACTGAAGAGTGGATTGGAAGGCATGGGTAAAATTGATTGGCCACCTAGATCACCAGACATCACGCCATGTGATTTTTCAATGTGGGGAATTTTGAGGATAAAGTTTTAAGTACAAAGCCACTAAACCTGCAACATTTACAGGATTTGATTGAACAGGAATTTGAAAACACTTTTGGTAATAATGGGAAATTGTGATAACATCTGCAAATCAGTGTTAAAACAATGTCATAAGTGCTTAAACAACAATGGAGGTCACTCTCAACAAATTCAGTAGTTTTTTTGTATATATGTTGTAAACTATAGAAAATAATATAATGTATTTACTCAAGTAATTTCCCTCTTTTTACGAGTGAAAATTCAAGGGGGGAAATTATGTGATGACTATGAAAATATCAATATGCTTTCACAAAGTAGAACACTACCAATTAGACATCTATGATAATTCCATTATGGTCATTGAACTTTACTCTCAAAGACATTTTGAGAAATTGAAAGAATAAGTTGTATTTAATGTTTCTCTATTTTCAGACACTCAAACTATACAAAAGATAACAGTACAGTAGATCACAATGAAGGTGTGTTCCACTCCGTTTTCCTTAATGAAATGTACCACTTGTAACTTAAAATTTGCATTATAGCTGTTATGCTTTCTTCCCATAGTTGAATTTAACGACACTGAAGCTGTGATGGAATAACACACTTACCAATGCACAATGATATCCAACTCTATTCAGACTGACGACAACAGATACACAGGTGACAGAAACTACAGGTACCATTAAGTCTTTGTAGAAGGGGATGGGTTCGACCTTGGATTTTCTGTGAATTCCTTTGTGTTATATTTTAAATCTTGATAAGAATGTCCAAAGTTGTAACTGAAAATTTTTGGTCTAAGTATTGCACATTGTATCAGAGATAGATTTGAAAAAAAAAAATATATATATATATATATGAAAAACATAAGGGGCAAATTATGCAAGGGGGTCAATTATGCGAGTAAATACGGTATTTGCATTTTCGGTTAACTGACTTATGCTGCACCCTGTATTATTATTATAAACAACAAAATAAACGAAGGAAGAAATGTAATCCATCAAATGAATGTCAAAACATAACACTAATCTTAAGGTGTCAAAATAAAATAACACTAATCTTAAGGTGTCAGTTAATATATCCATCCATAGTAATTCTACCCGAGGGCAGGTCTTTCACTGAAATCATAGCATTTTCATGCTATGCTTTGCAGCTTTACTAGGGAATTGTAGGTGTGGTAGCTTCCCGTTGCTTTCCACACCGGTGAAGGATGATGATGATGAATATGGCCATATGATTTCGGGGACCGTTTGGGCCTTAAAGTTTTCCTGACATTTTCTTACAGGTGAGGAAAAACCCCAATAAAAATCTCACCCAGAAAAACTGCCCCGACCGGGGATCGAACCCGGGCCCGCTGCGTGACAAGGCAGCATGCTACCTTGAGACCACAGCAGTGGACAGTTAATATATATATATATATCATCATCATCTATGCAAGTATTAGGCCGTGTGGCCTGTTACAGTCTCAAAAAGGAATTTTCCATCCAGCGCTTTTTTGGACGTCCCAGCGATCTTTTGCCTTGGGGGCAATAGCGAAGCATGGCTTTTGGAATTCTATGAGATGGCATTCGTTGAAGATGGGCTTTCCAGTTGTTCTGGTAGTTTTGTATATGGTGAAGAATGTGTTCTACTCTTCCATAATTTCCTCATTTCTTTTATAGTCCCACTTTGTGTAGCCTGCTGTACGGCGCATAAATCACATCTCATTTGCTGTTATTCGGTTTTCATCTCTTCTTCGTATTGTCCATGCTTCACTACCATATCTTAATACTGGTCTTGCAAGAACCTTATAAAGCCGTAATCTTGTGTTCTTCTGTACTAAAGATGGTTTCATTATACTGTTAATTATCCCCATTGTTTTTGTAAAATTTGTGATTTTCTTTGATATATATCAGCTTCATCTTGAAATGTTAAATTATAATGCAAATGATTAAATTTGTTTACTCATTCTAAAATTTCATCATCCAAAACAATTTTGCTAGGTATAGGGTATTTCCCACAAAAGGCCATTACTTTAGTTTTCTTTGTATTGATTTCCATATTGTACCTTTTTGCAATTATATTAAAATTGTGTATAGAATACTGTAAATCTGTTTCTTTTGGAGCTATTAATACCAAATCATCTGCAAAAAGCAAGGAGTCTATTTTATGGTTTCTATTAATTTGGATAGAACCGTGTCTCATCTGTTGCCAATCTTGGAGTATTCTATCTATGTATATGATAAAGAGCAAGGGCGAGAGGCCATATCCTTGTCTTACGCCCCTATTAATTTTGGTCCATTCTGTTTGTGTGTTATTGATTTGAACTGAAATCAAATTTGTTTTATATATATACATGATCAAAAACGCCCAGTGCAATATCAAATAAAATAAAATGCAATTTAAAACTAACAATGTCTAATACAATTTAAAACTTACTACGTCTAATATAAAATGAGATAAGTGTGGTGACATGAATTTTGACCAATGGGCGAACGCTAGTTATATTAAACATGTGATCTTACTTGTATTTTCTCCAACAAGATATGATTCTTCATCCACACGTCTAGATTCTCTTGCACAAGCTAACAACCACTTATGATTCACAGCAGGCAGTTTCCACTTCAATGCAGCTTTGTGCTTCTCACTGCCTGGCTCGGAACAAATCAGATGTGTGCATGCCAAAGCATGTTTCTTTTCATTTGCTCTACGTGCAAACATTTCTTGGGTTCTACAACAATTCAAATTAAAAAGCAAAATTTACAGTTTCTATAAGAATCAAAAAGGTTATTGACACATTTCTTTAGACAATTGTAGATGTTTATTTGTATTTCAGATTAGGAGACATCAATTTCAGCTGAAGCTAAGAGTGAGGTGGGTGTGAGTTCCTTCCCATACTTCAGAATTTTACCAGGAATATACTTTTTACAACCAAGAATTCCTTAAAATACAACACATCTTTATGCGACGGACCTATACCTTTGAAGTTTCCCTAAGAACAAGCCCACTTCTTTTTAATTCTTCTCATGCAAAATTTTCTTCGACCTCAAAATCAAATCTGTGAATTTTAGAACCAGGATGTATGTGTTATCTCAAGACCAACAAAGGATATGCTTCCCAGAATAGATGAAAAGCTGACTAGAAGGATGAGATAAAGTTTCAATTAAATTAAATCTATCTAACTATCTACAATAGCATAACAGCCCAATGTTGGGCCTTTGCCTCTACTTTGTTACAAGTTAATAGACCAAGTTAATTTAGTAATTTTTAAATAATAAATTTGGGAATTTTTAACATTATGAGGTTTTATTAATAAGAATTAAATGAATCGTGAATTCTTCATACCTCATACTTCTATGTTTTTTCAAACACAGCACTGCAGTATCAGCGACCATCGTCACCATCCTCAGCTGTTTTAACGACTGTCAAAAGAAAAAATTGATAGTCATAAAAACAACTGAGGATGGTGACGATGGTCGCTGATACTGCAGTGCTGTGTTTAAAAAAACAGTATGAGGTAAGAAGAAGCACGATTCATTTAATTCTTAGAAACATTTTTGCCTGAACCGGGAATTGAACCCCGAACCTTCAGCTTTCCATGCTGATGCTCTAACCACTGAGCTAATTCAGGCTACATTTCCATTCAAGCACAAATTCTTCCTTTATCTTACTCTCTAGGTCCCAGGACTTATGCTTGAATGGGGAATGTAGCCTGAATTAGATCAGTGGGCAGAGCATCAGCAAGGAAATCTGAAGATTCAGAGTTTGATTCCCGGTCAGGCAAAAATTTTTCTCTTTACCATTGATTACAATAATTTAGTTGTGTTCATTAATTTACTTAATTCTATCATAGTAATAGCTTTAGCTTCTCAATATTAATTTAATAAATAATGCTATAGGTGTGTGGAGTCCCTTCATGTCTTCTTAATGTAGAAGCTATTCATTGTGTATTTGTGAATGATGATTCATTTCATTGAATGTGGGACCAAGAGAATACAGTAAAGGGAGGATTTGTGCTTGAATGGGAATGCAGCATGAATTAGCTCAATGGTCAGAGCATCAGCACAGAAAGCTAAAGGTTTGGGGTTTGATTCCCAGTTCAGGCAAAAATGCTTCTCTTTAACATTGATTATAATAATTTAGTTATGCTTATTTATCTAAATATGTCATGAATGGTATGCAGTCAACATACTGAACCAATGAGACATCTAATAGAAAACTAAGATATTATTACGATGAAGGAGGTCAGTAAATTTTGCTTAGAGGCCTCTTTATTCAGACTTAAAGATCTTTTAAGAGCCTAAAAATTTTCAGACTCGGAACCCATGGTTTAAAGTCCCACCTGGAAGACTTGATCCTTGGATTTTTGCATCCTAAAAAATCTATTGATCCTTGCCGGATTGAACCTGTGACCCTCAGGACCATACGCAAGGAACATAATCCCACCATGGCTGACAATGAAATAAAATAATATTAAAAATACCAAGATAATTAAACCAAAAACATAGACTTTCTAGCTATAAAAATGAGTATTGTCTGTCCAACGGATCTGATGGAGGAGGCGCGGAGCAGTTCTTTTGCTGGTTGGGGGACTTGTGCCAAATCTGGGACCGAACTCACTAACCCAAGGACAAACTGTGAGATCGTCAGGAGTTGAGCGACGACCTGACGTACTAATGCTCAGGCTGGACCCACTTCAGCAATAGAACGCGTCCCTGGATGGTGCACAGGGGGAAAGTCGGTGGATCTGCTCGTCAGTCCTACCAGCTAAGTCCGATGGACTCGTGAACCATTAGTGGGGTTGGCAGGCTAAGGCTATGGCCTCGTGGACCAACTGTGGTGTCGCCAGGAGATAAGCACCTGGATGTACTAAAGTCTCGCACTGCATGGCTTGGTGAAACCAAAACCCTAGCCGGTCTCACAACGGCTGCAGAATGCGTCCCTGGAGGTAGAACAGGGGGATGGTCGGTGGATCTGTGATGCTCCCAAGCAAAGCAGTCCTCCCTGCCAGGCTCATGGAGCCCGTGAACCAACTGTGGGGTCGTCACGACTGAGCAAATTGACATACTATGTAGCTCACCAATTTATCCAAATTGGTAACTCCAACACATCCTCCTGGGTGTTGGTTTCAAGTTTATGAAGCTCCAATGTGGTTTAGAAGAAGACATAGGCAGAAAAAAGTAGTTGCCTGGGGAGTAGAGGAATTTTTCCTGAGGTAACCCCAGGGGTGGTAAGTGGGCCCAACTGTCCAACAGATCTGTCCCCATAATATATGTGAACTAAAGCTTACTTCCTTTTCTGCCACGGCAAATCATTTCCCTCCCTAAATTTCTATCTCTCTCTCGCACTTGCACTTCAGTGTTGTCAACTTGACTCCAACCTTGCATTATTCAATATTCAAGAGTCATGACACTGGGGGAAGTTTGGCAACATCCCTACTCGATGGCTGTTGTTTGACGTAGGGGAGGGGAATGTGGTGAAATGGGGTGAGTATTGACGTGTACTTTTCTAAGAATTATGCCAGTGCTACAGGGGCACAGATCCGTGGTCCGAGTATATTAAAAATACTTGTCAGTTAAATGAAGGTGTAAATCAAATTAATAAGTTAACTGAAGTAATTTAATTAATACAATTAAAGAGAAAGATTTCTTAATTAAATAAAAATAAAACTTAGTTTTGATGATCTTCAAGAAGATTTTCGGGCTGTGGACCATGGTCATGAGGCTTGTAATTCCCCGATGTTTCGCCAGAGACTGTGTCTGGCATCCTCAAGCGTTGTCTTGAGACTGGCAATTCTGTCCATTGTGTGCCCAACTTATACGTTCACCGCGATATAACTTACGAACACATTGCAGTGAACGTATAAATAGGACAGACAGTAGACAAATTGTCAGTCTTAAGACAACCCTTGAGGATGCCAGACACAGTCTCTGGCAAAATGTCGGGGAACTACAAGCCTCACAACCACGACCTACAGCCCAAAAATCTTCTTCAAGATCATCATAGCAACTCCGGCCGTGAAAGTCTACGGGAATACAAAACTTAGTTTTATTTGATTTTCATATTTATTAAGATACAATTCAGTGACAGCTGTTTCGCTACACTGTACCTTCTTCAGACATGTTAACAAATTATGAATTGTGTTATTATAGTACATATCAACTGATCTAAGCAACAATACAACAATCATTTATTTAAATTTTTTAATATAACAAAGGGAATTCATTCAAATCAAGTTGAGAATTTAACAGTTTATTACTACTTTTCAATGTATTTATTTCTACAGCCTCCAAAAGGTCCAACTTCTTACCCTTATCACAAACATGTAAAATTTCAAAATTTGGATCGAAACAATGATTAAACTGGAATAGGTGGTTAGCATATTTTGAATATTCTAAATTTCTCTTATATGCTCTCATGTGTTCCTTTATCCGAGAGATAAAAGGTCTACCAGTTTGCCCACATGTGCCACACTTCAATTTATATACACCTGATAATTTTTCTTTTTTTTTTGTTTTGGTTTTATTGTTTTTTATTATATTTTGTAAAGTTTTATTAGTTTTAAATGCCACATTAATGTTCAACTTTTTAAAGTGTTTAGATATTTTATTTGAAAGTGGGCCTATGTATGACATTATGGCATATTTCTTTATGTTTTCTTTGGGTAAAGGAAAAACTTTGTTAATTGCTCTTTTGTAATGAATTTTCTTAATTAAATATTCTATAATTTTAGGGTCGTAGTTATTAATAATAGCTAATTGTCTAATAATATTCAATTCATTATTATATTCCAAGAGTGAAAGAGGGATATTTAAAAGTCTATGAATGTAACTATTAAAGGCTGCCATCTTATGAGTATATGGGTGAAGAGAAGAACTATGGATAGTGGTATCAGTATGAGATGGTTTGTAAAAGATACCAAACTCAAACTTATTATCAATGTGTTTTATTGATAAATCCAAGAAATTTATACTATTATTTGTTTCTAATTCCATTGTGAAATTAATACTTTTGTGAATGTTATTAATAAAATTTAAAAAGGAATTCAATTGTCTTTTAGTTCCTATGAAGCCTGCTATGTTTTTTTATTATATTTTGTAAAGTTTTATTAGTTTTAAATGCCACATTAATGTTCAACTTTTTAAAGTGTTTAGATATTTTATTTGAAAGTGGGCCTATGTATGACATTACGGCATATTTCTTTATGTTTTCTTTGGGTAAAGGAAAAACTCTGTTAATTGCTCTTTTGTAATGAATTTTCTTAATTAAATATTCTATAATTTTAGGGTCGTAGTTATTAATAATAGCTAATTGTTTAATAATATTCAATTCATTATTATATTCCAAGAGTGAAAGAGGGATATTTAAAAGTCTATGAATGTAACTATTAAAGGCTGCCATCTTATGAGTATATGGGTGAAGAGAAGAACTATGGATAGTGGTATCAGTACGAGATGGTTTGTAAAAGATACCAAACTCAAACTTATTATCAATGTGTTTTATTGATAAATCCAAGAAATTTATACTATTATTTGTTTCTAATTCCATTGTGAAATTAATACTTTTGTAAATGTTATTAATAAAATTTAAAAAGGAATTCAATTGTCTTTTAGTTCCTATGAAGCCTGCTATGACATCATCTACATAACGATACCAAAATAGAACATTTTTAGCTAATACATTCTTATGTATGGTTTGTTCTAAGGCATCCATAAAAATCTCTGCCAAAAGAGGGATCAACGGATCACCCATAATCAAACCATCTTTAGCCATGTACAATTTGTCATTATTATTATTGTTTTATTTAATTAATAAATATGGACTTTCATCAAGTAAACACCAACTCAATTGATTAGAAAAATGTCTGCTTGAATTGGGGTGTGAACCCAAGATTTTTTAATTGTATTAACAATTGCTTGTGGATGGCTTGCCGGAATACATTAATTCCAATACTATGTCATTGTTTGTTATTGTTATTGTTTGTTTTCCTCAGTCATTATTGGCTAATGAAAAATTTCAAAAGCCACTGCATTTAAATAAATAAATAAATAAATATTATGTTCTAACTCTTATAAATTAGGGTTACTATTCTCCATAAAATTAACATGCCTGATGGAATGATTCATTCCATATGATATCATCTCAAGTTACTGGTGTTGCAATTCAAATTTGGGCATCAATTTTTATTCAGAGGCCTCTTATTTGAAGCTTGAGCTCTTTTATGTCCCATAAATCTATAATGCAAGTCGACAGCTTTACTTCCCACAAAAAGGAAACCACACAGGACTTTTCAATCTCAAGGGGAGAAAATTTCAATGCAGACCACAATGAATCCATGAATCTTGGATCCACAAGCAAATGTGACTTGATAAAAATCAATTGTAATCTAACAAACTTTATACGCAATCCCAGCAAAATGTCACATTACATTCAAATAATCTGAAAGATAAAATTTTACTTCAACTTACATGGCACCCAGTTGCTGACCCAGGAACATAATGAAATCTCTCTCTACACCACAATAGGAACTTATTGCCATGACACAGCCTTTGAGTGGTTTTTTATCCTGGTCTACAGTGATGGGCTGATGATAATACATTACTGGTACTAGTTCTTCTTGGTTATGACAGTCCTCCTGAAAGTACAAATAACAGTACAAAAAAACTAACTTAAAATAACCAATCCTCAATATATTGCTCGCATATTGGAAACATGTCCAAAAAGGACACAAAAATTTATAAGGTAAGAAGAACAGACTCGTCTTATTTATTAAGCAAAAATAAATTAAGATTTAAATTGAAATGCTTTATACTACACCTCATATCCAGTCTTCTAATTACGAGGGTCATACTGAAAGTCGTGAGCAACCCATTGTTAAAATTCAAATTTCAACAATGTAACAAAAACAACTGCAGGATCGTAATCTACAGACTTTATACCACAACATTGCCATTTTGTGGCATCATACCTTATGTCATGTGACCACACGCAGTGTTTCCAAAATGGCAGACATCAATGTTTCGTTTCGACAGCGCGCTGTCATTGAATTCCTTGTTAAAGAGGAACAATCTGCTGTTGATATTCACCAAAGACTTCAATGTGCTTATGGAGATGCCTGCAGTGTTAGGAGATGGGTGAAACATTTTAAAGATGGGAACACGAGTATCAAAGATGAGCCTCATAGTGGTCGCCCATGCTCTGCCTCCACGGATTGCAACAAGGAAAGAGTTGATGCGCTCATTAGAGATGACAGGCGTATCACAGTGAATGAAATTGCTACAAAACTTGCAGTAGGACACAGTGCAGTGCAACAAATGATTCACAGCTTAGGTTACCGAAAAGTTAGTGCCCGTTGGGTTCCACGTTTATTGAGTGAAGACCACAAACTTCAGAGAAGAACCATCACCCATAACCTTCTTCAGAGATTTCGAAATGAAGGTGATGATTTTTTGACAAAGTATTGTGACAGGTGACGAAAGCTGGTTTCATCGCTATGAGCCTGAAACAAAACGCGAGAGTATGGAATGGCACCACTTGAATTCGCCATCAAAGAAAAAAGCGAAGACAGTGCAATCTGTTGGGAAAGTTATCGGCAGCATCTTCTGGGATGCGCAAGGTTGCATTCTGGTTGAATTTCTTGAACCTGGACAAACCATAAATGCTGCCTGCTATATCCAGACACTTGTGAAGCTCCGTCGTGCATTGCATGACAAATGCCCTGGAAGGAAGATCATTCTGCAACACGATAACGCGTGTCCTCACACTGCTCGTGCCATTGTGGAGAAGATCAGGACATCTGGGTGGGAAACTCTTCCACATCCCCCGAATAGTCCCGATTTGGCACCCTCCGACTACCATGTTTTCGGTTCTGTTAAGGAGCAGATGAGAGGCCAACGCTACGAGACGCTGGAGGATATTCGGAAAGCAGTGTGTCAGTGTCTTCGAGCAGCTGGAATGGACTTCTATCATAAGGGAATTTTCAAGCTTGTAGAACGCTGGACAAAATGTGTGCAAAGAAATGGAGACTATGTTGAAAAGTAGCACAAAGGTCTGTAGATTAACATGGTGTACTTGGTTTGTCTAAAATAAATATTATGATTGTTTAAAAAAATGTTGCTCATGACTTTCAGTATGACCCTCGTATACAGGTTTCAAAACTTAGGCAATTTCATCTTCAGTAATTTGTCGAGAGGGAGGAAGAAGAGTTCTGATCAACGTAACATCAGTTGACAACAAAATTACTAAAAATGAAGCTGCCTAAGCTTTGAAACAAGTATAATTAGAAGACAGGATATGAGGTGAGGTATAAAGCATTTTAATTTAAATCTTAAATTAAACTGCATTGATTTTTCCTATAAGAGTTCAATAATTACATTATTTTAATGTTATATTATTTTACAGTTATATTTAGGTCCAGTCCTGGACAAATTTATTTTTTGAAAATAAAAACTAACACCTGAACTGGAAATCAAACCCCAGACCTCTGACTCTGTACATTGACATTACAATATTCGAGACACAGTACAAATGCGAACATTTCTTTCCACATATATAATTCTCTTATGTCCAAAGGTGGATAGTTAAAGCTATTAACAATGCCATCAGACAACTTCTATTCAAAGTATTTTTAACAAGAATTTTCATTATTTTTAAGCAATAAAGCTTAATATTTTGATGTTATAAAATATATAAGTGCCTCTGGTCCCGAGGGTCGTGGGTTCAAACCCCGCTGGGGTCGATGGATTTTTTAGGATGGAAAAATCCAATGAGTAAGTCCTCCAGGAGGGAATAGAAAATGTACATTTACATGCCATCTATGATCTCCAAGACATACTAAGCCAACACAATATTTAGGCGCCAAATATTAACGTGGTTTGTTCGCGCCCGCTCTAAAGTGAGTTAACTGACCGATGGCCACATACACGATAGTCTCTTTAAACGCCTTAACTGGTTTACGGTACTGAATGTGACACAGACCTTTGTGCTACTTTTCAACATAGTCTCCATTTCTTTGCACACATTTTGTCCAGCGTTCTACAAGCTTGAAAATTCCCTTATGATAGAAGTCCGTTCCAGCTGCACGAAGACACTGACACACTGCTTTCCGAATATCCTCCAGCGTCTCGTAGCGTTGGCCTCTCATCTGCTCCTTCACAGAACCGAAAAGCTGATAGTCGGAGGGTGCCAAATCAGGACTATAGGGAGGATGTGGAAGAGTTTCCCACCCAAATGTCCTGATCTTCTCCACAGTGGCACAAGCAGTGTGAGGACGCGCGTTATCGTGTTGCAGAATGATCTTCCTTCCAGGGTGTTTGTCGTGCAATGCACGACGGAGCTTCACAAGTGTCTGGATATAGCGGGCAGCATTTATGGTCTGTCCAGGTTCAAGAAATTCAACCAGAATGCAACCTTGCACATCCTAGAAGATGCTGCCCATAACTTTCCCAACAGATTGCACTGTCTTTGCTTTTTTCTTTGATGGCGAATTCAAGTGGTGCCATTCCATACTCTCGCGTTTTGTATCAGGCTCGTAGCAATGAAACCAGCTTTCATCACCTGTCACAATACCTGTCAAAAAATCATCACCTTCATTTCGAAATCTCTGAAGAAGGTTATGGGTGATGGTTCTTCTCTGAAGTTTGTGGTCTTCACTCAATAAACGTGGAACCCAACGGGCACTAACTTTTCGGTAACCTAAGCTGTGAATCATTTGTTGCACTGCACTGTGTCCTACTGCAAGTTTTGTAGCGATTTCATTCACTGTGATATGCCTGTCGTCTCTAATGAGCGCATCAACTCTTTCCTTGTGGAGGCAGAGCGTGGGCAACCGCTACGAGGCTCATCTTTGATACTCGTGTTACCATCTTTAAAATGTTTCACCCATCTCCTAACACTGCTGGCACCCATACAGGCATCTCCGAAAGCACACTAAAGTCTTTGGTGAATATCAACAGCAGATTGTTCCTCTTTAACAAGGAATTCAATGACAGCGCGCTGTCGAAACGAAACATTGATATCTGCCATTTTGGAAACACTGCATGTGGTCACATAATAGAAGCTATGACGTCACAAAACGGCAATGTTGTGGTATAAAGTCTGTAGATTACGATCCTGCAGTTGTTTTTGTTACATTGTTGAAATTTTAATTTTAACAATGGGTTGCTCACGACTTTCAGTATGACCCTCGTATTAATTAGAACAATATGAGGTGAGTGATAAAAAAATTCTACCTTAATTAATTCACCTATTTACAAAATATCAAAATGGTTAAGAATAATAATAAGAATGTGCATAAGTTGTGCGAGTATTGATTTGTCACTTATTTGTGCAAAAGTTAATCAATGATATTTTTCTATTTCTGCAGATTAGGATATGGTATCTATCACAGATATTGTCACACAGAACACAAGGACATCTGGGAAGAATTCTTCACAACAAAAGCCATGATGAACCAGACCTGGACAGGCACAAATCGAGATCTTCACCACTTTGTGACATTACTAGTAGTTCACGGATACCACCACAAAGTATGTAGAAATAAATCAGTCCATGTGGTAGACAATACGTGTGCATGTGTTCTGTGTGACAATATCTGTGATAGATACCGTATCCCAACTGCAGAAATAGAAAAATATTAATGATTAACTTATGCACAAGTAAGTGACAAATCAATACTTGTACAACTTGTGCGCATTCTTATTATTATTATTATTATTAAAAAATGGTTAAGTAATAAATTCAAAGAAATGAACAAATTTGAAAATTTGGCTATGGAAAATTCTTATCAGTTGATAGAAAAATTAAAAAATATAGAAATTGAATATTTAATTTTAGGAAGTTATATTTTGAGGTTATTTTAATTATATTATTTTGTTTTTAGTCTGGACATCTTACCTCAATATTAATGTTGATTTGTTCTTGAACAATCGTCAGCTGACGATAAAACAGAATTGTTTTGAAACATGTTCAAGAACAAATCAACATTAATATTGAGGTAAGATGTCCAGACTAAAAATAATATAATTATAATAGAAATTGAACCTTCCAAAAGATTGGTTTCATTTGATGTCATCTCATTATTGACAAACATTCCAAAAGACAAGACAAGGAAATTTTAGAAAAATGGCTAAAGAAAACAAGATAGATGATGAGAGCAGAGACGAATAGCTGAAATTAACCGAATTGTGCATAGATCAAATGTTCTTCACTTACAGAGGGAAATCCATTATCACCATTTTTGGCAAATATGTTCATGCGAAACTTTGAATATCAGATAATCAATGCACACCCTTTGATTTTTAATTTTAAAGTAGATATGTGGATGATATCACAACAATAGTCAATTAAACACACTTGGAAGATGCTGTTAAACTTTTGAATATTCATAATAAAACAATTACATTTACTATGGAAGTTGAAAATAGCCAACAAATGCCATTTTTAGATCTTAAATTGATCGGAAATGAAGAAAAAAAGGAAAATAGAATTTAGAATTTACAGGAAAGAAACACACACTGATAATAAGAATCAAATGAATCGTGAATTCTTCTTACCTCATACATCTATGTTTTTGTAAACACAGCACCACAGTACGGAGAACAATCTTCTCCATCGTCAGCTGTTTTCACGACTGTCAATTTTTTTCTTTTGCTGGTAATTACCCAAACTGCCATTTGGTGGAGTAATTTTCTAAACTGCCATCTGGTGTATTTTTGAAGAAATTACTCCTTCAAAAGTAAACTAGATGGCAATTTGGATAATTATTGGCAAAAGAAAAAAATTGATAGTTGTGAAAACAGCTGATGATGAAGAAGATAGTTCTCTGATACTGCAGTGCTGTGTTTAAAAAAAAACATAGATGTATGAGGTAAGAAGAATTCGCGACTCTTATTAATTAAACCTCATAGTGTTAAAATTCCCAAATTTATTATATTAAACACATTGATAATTGTATTAAAGTAACAGGTTCAACCATATATATAAATTATTAGAAAAAATGCAGACTTTAGGTATTCAAAGGAATATGCTACTCTGGATCAGCAATTTTCTCATCCAACGGTTCATCGCTACAAAGTATAATAATCACCTCTCTAAATACCTACAAACACATCGAGGTTTACCACAAGGTTCTGTACTCAGTACCATTCTCTTCAATATCTACATTAATGATCTACCTAAGCATATAGAAAAGCTCCAAACAAAAACCCTACTTTTTGCTGATGATGTTGTAATATGGGTCTCCAAACCGAAAAACCAAAGTCAACAATTAATAACCATAGCCCAACAATCACTAATACAGTTAGAGAATTGGACATCCCAGAACTTAATGAAGATAAATATACAGAAGACAAATTATCAACTATTTACATTAAGAAAGAAACCACTACCCATCACTCTGAAATTGGAGGGTGAATTATTAACTCAAACACATGAAGCAAAATATTTAGGAATAACTCTGGACACAAAATTAACATGGAAGAAACACATAGAGAATATATGTACAAAGATAGAAACAAGGTTACCGTTATTAAAATGATTAGCAGGGAAAAAGTGTGGTTGCAACACACAAACCCTAAACACCTTCTACCAAATGTACATAAAACCTGTACTTCATTATTGTGAAGAAATCCTAGTAACTACTAAAGTGGAAAAACTTAATAAATTGCAGAACCAAATCCTCCGCCTGATAACAGGAGCCGTTAAAACAACACCAATCACTGCCATGCAAATCTTAACAAATAACCCAAACATAGCATTTGAAATTGAGAAAACAGCAATCACACAGTATGAAAAATTTTTAAGTCTACCCCATAATAACTGGACCCAAAGAAAACCACAAGTATGTTTAAAATCTCAGCAAAGCTTCTTAAGCATAGTACAAGAAATCAAACAGAAATTGCAACTTCCACATTCAAAAGAAAATATGCAGATGAGAAACAACGCTCTAGAATTTTTGGAAATTGAATATAGCCTTCATTTAACAGAAAGACATCAAGAAATCTGAAACTCCTCCATATATTTTAAAACAAATGTCACTGGAAATAATAAATCTAAGATACCCAGCTCCTGAATGGATACATATTTTTACAGATGGCTCCAGCCTACCAAATGATGGTGGCACTGGTACTGGTGCAGTATGTCCACTTTTTTCCTTTTATCGTAAACTAAACACAAATTCAACAAACTTTGATGGCGAAATTCTAGCAATTTTCTTAAGTTTACAAAATCTTTTATATCACATCCAAAAATTTACAAAAGTTGTAATTCTATGTGACTCCAAAGCAGCCATTCTCGCTATAACACGAGACACAACACCCAAAAGCATCAAAATTATCGAATGTCACAAAATGATAAAACAGTTATCCCATCTACATAAAAAAGTTGTACTTCAATGGATTCCGGCCCATTGTGGAGTGACAGGCAATGAAATAGCCGATTTTCTGGCCAAGAAGGGTAGCAAAATTGTTTCAAACCCAACTTCTACTCCAGTTTCTTTCACTCTATCAAAAGAATTATCTCAAATAAATACATCAATAAACTTAGAGAAGAATACACCACCAAAACATCTGGAAAGGAATGGGAAAATCTACAAGCTTATGACATTACTACATTACAAAGAAAATCTGCAGTAGCAACATTCAGACTGCTAACGGGACATGACTGCTTGAATAAACACCTACACAGAATTGGCATAACAGATTCACCTAAATGCCCTTTTTGCAATTTAAATGAAGATATGGAAAGAACCATCTCCTCCGTTGTTCAGCTTTTGTAGAAGAGACCAGCCTTTCTGCTAAATATTGGAGTGCAAGAGAGCGAATGATTTCATTATCAAGTGCTCGACATTAGATACCAACCAACCATATTGCATATAAACAGGCAGTCTTTAATAGTTTAACATACGACTTGTGAACATTCTTATGAGCAGAGAAAATTTTAATACAGAGAAAAAACACATATTAAAGATAGCAAAAGAGGATGGTATTTGAGGAAAAGATGATTCATAAGAAAATAAATAGATTCAAAAAAACAAAAAGTGATAAATGAAAGTACTCTTCAGACAGTTAAAGAAATTGGTAAAAAAAATTCAGGAAATTTACATACCATCCTAGCATTTAAGAAGTTTCAAAAAATTTTCAGTAAATTTAACATTAAATTAGCACCAAAAAATGATTACAGCCTGAATAGATTAATTAAAACCAACAAAAATGAAAAAATTGATGAAGGCAACAAATCAGGGATTTATCAAATTGATTGTAAAGATTGTGAAAACGTATACATAGGAAAAACAAAATAGAACTTAAATACATGATTGAAAAAACATCTTAGAAATGTTAAAAAATGGGGAAATAGAAAATTCTGCAATGGCTGCTCATGCATGGTCAGAAAAACACAGAATCAAAACAAAGACCAAATTACTGAAACAGTTAGATAAATTAAAAAAAAAAATCCAAGTGCGATAGGCCTAGAAGGCCTTTGGCCTACCAGCCAGCTGCTGACCTCCTCACATCCATGTGTTAATCACTGAGGTAGATATGCCAGTGTAAGGGTGACATGTGGTCAGCATATTGGGTCCCTCAGCCACTATAGCTGGTCTTCTCAACCCGGAGTCGCTACTTATTGTAGCTACCCAAATACCTCATGATGCTGGGTGGGCACTGGTCCCATACTGGCCGAAATTCCATAAGAAAATTTCTTCCCCCATGGAGACCCAAACCATTGTAATTCCCGTAGCTCTGTGCCAAGGCTATGGTGCGGGACTACATAAATCTAAGGAACTCAGAATTTGGGAAAAATTTATATCCACAAGAATAAAGAGTAAATAATGAATTTTGAAATTCTGGGTGAAAAAGAAAAAAAATTAATTTGAAAGTTCATCGGTCAGCCAACAGAGGGAGCAGAAATCAACCTGCAAGATCGCCAACTGCAAATTCAACAGTTAGGAAGCATTGACAATGAGACATAAGTGTGGAGAAATTGCAGTCTGCAAGGAAATCAAATATATTTGAGGCAAGTCTAAATATCCTAACTCATTATAACTATATCAATATATTTGGCATGATCATTTCATGACACTTAACATGAATGCATATCAAGTGATTGTTAATAAATTTCACAAACTTTGAATCTCCATAACTTGCATCTCAAAACAGTTTGAAATGCAGCATTACATGTATGTTTGCTTTAACATACAAAGAAGGAACTGTGAAAATTTTAAAGTGATCTCACTTTTTCATAGGAGAAGTTTTCTTGAGAGTGTAAATTCAAGAATAAGACATGGCCTCTCAGCCAGAAAAATTTTATCTCAAGAATTGTAACACTGGCTATGAAATCTTGTGTTACTATATTATTAAAATTTAGGAATAGGAATTTAGTAACAAAGCAACTGCATTTCTATCAATTAAATTATTTTTAGTCTGATCATCTTACCTCAATATTAATGATGATTTATTCTTGAACATGTTTCAATTATATCATAATCATCATCAGCGTCTTGCCTAGACTGGTTAGATTTATGTTGCACACCCTGGATGTCTAAATATAAAAAATCTAACCAGTCTGGGCAAGATGCTGATGATGATTATGATATAATCGAAACATGTTCGAGAACAAATCAACATTAATATTGAGGTAAGATGATCAGACTAAAAATCCGATTTTCCGATTGAGGGTCTTTCCACTTTTCAGCGGTTGCCCTTTTACCAGCCGGCTGCTGGCCCTTCACATCCACATGTGTCAATCACATGTAGAGGTGACATGTGGTTAGCATGTCGAGTCCCCCAGCCGTTATAGCTGGTTCCTCAACCTGGAGCCGCTACTTATTGTAGCTACCCAATTGCCTCACGATGCTGGGTGGGCACTGGTCCCATACTGGCCGAAATACCATGAGAAAATTTCTTCTCCCATGGAGACTCGAACCAGCGCAAGTCCCGTAGCTCTGCGCCAAGGCTTCCTACCTTAACCGCTCGGCTACGGCACGGGGACAAAACTAACAATAATTTAATTAAAATAACCTCAAAAATATCACTTCCTAAAATAAAATATGCATTTCTATCACTCTATCTCCCTTTCTCTGGTTTGCCTTCCTGGCTATTACAAAGAAATACTCACCAACCAAAAATAAGTTACAACTTCTGATGCAGTTTGTGAGAATGTTGTTCCCAATGGAGGTACAATAGCATAATCAGCCACACCTTTAAAAGATTTCCCAACTACATGGCCTTCATGACATTCTATAACTTCTTCATACTTCTGTTTGGTATCATCATCAAATCCAATAACGAAGAATCTCAGATCTAAAAACATCAAATGTACATTCAACATTTCCTACTAAAAAAAAGGCTTATCTTTTATTAATAACAATTTTTTTATTTTATTCTAACTGAGATGCTTGACATCTTCAATGATAAGAAGTTTAAGATCTCTAAGTATACGTCAGTAGGCTGAATGTATTTCCTGTTGTGAGTTGTCATGTATTTAAAACATTTCCTCTGGGTTTAATTGATGAATTATGAAATGGTGATTAATAGTATAAAATTTCAATTCACCACACAAGTAAGGAAAATAAAAAAATTTCAGCTAATCGATCGCTGTGGGATTTGAACTAAATATGAGTCTTATCCAAAATAGTAAACTTCCTCAGTTAATAAATAGATTAATAGATTCTATTCTATTGTGTTCTGTCTGAGGGCAGGTCTTACACTGCAATCATAGCATGCTGTGCTTTGCAGCTTTACTAGGGAATTATACGTGTGGTAGCTTCCTGTTGCTTTCCACATGGGTGAAATGATGATAATGACAATGGCTGGATGATTTTCAGGGACCGTTGGGCCCTTAAAGCTTCCTGACATTTGTCTTACAGGAGAGGAAAAACCCAGAAAAAACTTCACCCAGGAAGCCTGTCCCGACTGGGAATCGAACCCAGACCCATTGCATGATAAGGCAGCACACTCACTACCTTGAGACCACAGTGGTGGACAGATTGATAGATAACAGATAACAAATAGATAAAATAAAACAGATTTACTTTGGAAGTTCTTAAGCCAAGACACAGGATCGCCAACCGCCAATTCAACAGTTACATGGTATTGATAATAATATGAACGTAGTGTATCGAAACTGGTCTTCAAGAAATTGCTGACTTGCAAGTCAAAAGACCAGTGCAAATGACTGAAATGTCTCCACCAACATCTCCCTTTCCTTTTGGGAAAGATCAGTGGCCAGAGGCTTCTATGTTCAAAGTGTTTGGAACCTAAGCCTAGAAAGTTCTGTCCTGCCTATATAAAAGGTGGTGAGCAGGAGGCCAGTTAATTGTGTTTTTGGCTGTGATAGACGAAGTGTGAGAAGAGTGAGCGTACTCATCAGAAACTATGAATTAATTGTGAGGTAAACATTAAATCAAGATAAATTGTTAGTGGAAAGTGTGAACAAACTGTTTTCGAAAATTAATTGTCCTTGTGGCAATCCTCTAACGAGAGAAGTTTTATATAATAATAATTTATAGAAGAAAACAGAAGAATCTTATGAAGAATATAAAATGAAAAGGAGAATTGCTAAAAGCATTATAAGAAAAGCCCATCAGGAGTCATGGGATAAATTTATAAGCTCAGTAGAACATGATATGTATGGAAGACAAGAAATAGGTTATAAATTAGTGAAACATCTAAATCAGACTGAGAAAGATTCTGCCAGATTGAATATAATCCCAGAACAAGAATGGATCCAACATTATGAAAAACTTTGGAAAAAGGAGGAAATTGAAGGAAAAGAGAACAACGAGGAAGAAATAAAAGTGGAAAATATTGATGTAATAGACATAAATGAATTAGAAATGGCTTTGAAAACCACTAAGAATAGGAAAGCAACAGGATTAGATAATATAAATATGGAGTTAGTCAAATATAGTGGAATATTGTGTAAACTACGAATACTCCATCTAATTAATATATGTTGGCAGACCTATGGGATTCCAACCACTTGGAAAACAGCAATTGTGACGAATATATTCAAAAGAGGAGACCGGAGAAATTGCGAGAATTACAGAGGGATTAGCTTAATGAATACTGGCTACAAGATATATACGAAAATAATAAATAATAGATTGAGGAACATAACAGAAGTAATAATAAGTGAAAATCAAAGTGGATTCAGAAAGGGAAGGTCATGTAAAGACAATGACTTTACACTGAAACAACTCATAGAAAAGAGAAGAGAACATAACTTAGAAACTCACATAGGATTTATAGATTTGGATAAGGCCTTCGATCGAGTAAACAGACAAAAATTATGGGAAATATTACGAATGAAAGGATACCCGCTGTGCCTTGTTGAAACAATAAAGAAATTATATGAAGACACAAATATAATTATAGATACTGGATTCAAAAGAACAGATGCAATCAAAACAAATACTGGATTACGACAAGGATGTAGTTTATCACCCACTTTGTTTAATATATATATAGACGATATTTTAAATAAATGGAAAGTTTTAGTAAATCCAGGAATAAGAATGGATAATAAAGTGTGCATAAATAATCTTCTATTTGCTGACGATGTAATCATAATACAGAAAAATGAAGACGACTTACAGAAATCAATGCATGCATTAAATGAAATATGTAAGTTATACGATCTAAAGATTTCTGTAAGGAAAACGAAGACCATGGCTTTTAGAGGAAGAGATCCAGCGAGATCCAAAATTATTTTAGAAAACCAAAGTATAGAACAGGTGTCTAGTTTCAAATATTTGGGCTGTGATGTTGGCTACAATGTGGAAAGAGATATTGACTCCAAAATAAATAAATTTTTCAGATGGTGTGTGGAACAATACAGAGAACATTCAAAAATAAAATTAGAAAAGAAACCAAGATAAAAATGTATAATGTTATGGCGGTTCCCACAATATTGTATGGATGTGAAACTTGGGCTCCAGTGAAAAGACAGAAGGATAGAATACAGACGGCAGAGATGCGGTTCCTAAGACAAGTAAAAGGATGTACAAGACTTGATAGAATAAGGAATGAGGATATAAGAGAAGAATTGAAAGTAGAGCCTTTATTGGATAAAGTCACGAATTACAGACAGAAATGGATTGATCACATGGATGGAATGAGTAAGGAGAGATATCCATTGTTAGCAAGAAATTATCAAGCAAGAGGAAGGCGTGATGTTGGAAGACCTAGAAGACGTTGGGCTGATGCATTATGAAGTCGGAACGGGCAATTGCCTAATCCTTGGAGTGATGATGATGATGATGATGATTTTTTAAACATTCTTACCTCATATGGTAGTTTTGTCAGACATATGTTTCAAAGCTGTTGCTCCATCGTCAGCGGTTACACATGAGGTAAGAATGTTTAAAAAATACAAACTCAATTATTAAATTAAACCTCATAATGTTATTTCCTAACGATTTTAAAATGCTAACTAATCAACATTACTAGATCCAATGTTTTGAGATACGATATTGCAGTCTAGCTCTTTATGTCTGTGAAGTAGAACTGTGGTAACAATGAATATCATTTAATTATTTAATATGACAAAAATCTTACTTACTCTTAAATATAGGAGACTCAGTTGATTCTGTATATTGGGTACATTCCATAGTTGAATCTGAATCTGGACCAGGTGTTAAGTCTCCATGAAGTGGTCTATCTACACATTGTACAACTGTACTGACATTATCCTTTGGAGCTGGTTCTGCAGCATACACGAATATCAGTATATTATTTTTATTCATAATGTAAGGAAAATTGCATAATAAATTAACCTGAGAGTGTTATAACAAGACTTCTAACATCCATTTGACTTTTAATGTGCAGTATAAACATATGTATTTTGAAAATATATATCATATTTTATGGACTAAAGACGCACCTTTATTTTTAAGCAATTTTTTTTTTAAAAAATAACATTTTTACTGTTAGATTGCAAAGCCAGACTAAAAAAAATTTAGTTTATAAAACCATTCTGAACTTTAAAATCTCTGAAAATCATCATCTGAACTTTCTTCTTCTTCTTCCTCTTCATAGTTGTCCTCTTCATATACAAGATGGTCTTAACTGCCATCATGAGCGTTACTTACGCCACACTTCTTGAAAGATTTAACGATAATGTCTCCTCTTACTCCAGACCATGACTTCTTTATCCACTGACACACTTGTTTTGATTGTATGTTGTTTTAAAGCTCCCTTGGGCATGAATTCATGTTGGGTTTCATCCATCATCCATTTGTTCAAGTTCACTGGCATCGTAAACTGCATTGACGCATCATAGGCTAGACATTGTTCTGGGTTTGTGATGGTGGGCAGGAGGGAGACAGTGTTAGCCAACTTGTGAATCCCTGCAACACATGTTTGTCGCATAGGTGCACTGCTGCTGCCAGTTGGTTTCCCGCAGCATCGAATATATGACCATTTTTAAGACTGGCGGGAATTTTAAATCAAACACTGGACATTTTATATTAATTTAGAGTATAAGACACACCTGAATTTTGGAGGCAATTTTTCAAAGAAAAAAGTGTGTCTTATAGTCCGTAAAATACAGTACTAATATATTAGATTATTAACACACTGAGGATGGGTTGGCCTCAACCTATATACAGTAGGTCCTTATTGACGGTTCCTTTATTTGCAGATTAAAAAATTACAACATAGTTCCTGTATTCGCGGCAAAAAATGTCTTTATTTGTGGATCCAGTCAGTATATTAGAATGATTAGTCTCCTTTATTAACCATCAGCAGTTTTTTTTTTTTTTTACTGCAGGCAGGTGCCAAGGCGGCTTTCACAAATAGTGATTCAAACCAAATGGACAAATACATAACATAACAAAACAACCTTATTGTCACAAACCCTGAAGTTCATTGTTAAAAGTTGTTTTCGTATTTCACGTGCCGATATGTACTTTGATAAATGCCTCCATCACCACGATCGGTGATTATTGTTTCAACTTGTTATTCGTTGCAATAATTTTGATTGAATAACAAGTGTCTCTTGTGCTTTGTTCCCAGTTTATAATGTCAAGTAAAAGGAAAGAAAAATTAGTACTGAAGAGAAAAAAATTAGTGTTGCCGCTTAAAGTAAGAATAGAAATGCTTGACCGTTTATATGCGTTGGCAAATCTTTTGCGTCCTATATCACGCTGTTTCAATGTTAATGAATCAAGAAATCCGAAGACAATATAAGGAATTCTATCGCAGAATTCACAGCTGAATATCAATCTTAATTGGAAGACCTTTCAAAAGCGGCAAAACAGGAAAAAATTACTAAGTTCTTTAAGTCGTTGCCTAAACAGAAGTAATAATTAATAGAAATTGTTCATAATCTCTCATTAATTGATTTTATTTTGATAAGTTTTATTTTATTCTGTAACCTTGGAACGTATCCCCTACATACTCATACAAATTATCATTCCAATGTCGCGGTTTGTGTATTCGCAGCACATTTGCAGAACATATCCTCCGTGAATAAGGAGCTTTTACTGTATGCATAATGTCCTTTCGCAACAACTAAAATCTGTATATTTGAAGAGAAAAATTTTCGCCTAGACCGGGACTCGAACCCGGGACCCTTGGCTTTCCGGGCCAAGTGCTCTACCAACTGAGCTACCGAGACGAGTTACGATCTAGACGCAAATTTTTCTCTTATGTACGTTGTAATTCCCTCGCGCCAAATGCTTGAACCATAGCTTCTATCTTTGCAAATGGCAGCTTCTTAGTTAAGAAGACATTTATTGGGAATTTAACACTACTTTATAGCCAGTAGGGCTTCTATTGACGATTTTATTATTAATTTAAAATTTTTCTCTTCAAATATAATTTATCCTTCAATGAGAAGTGTTAAATTAATAATAAAATCGTCAATAAAATCTGTATTTTTCTCTGATTATAATTAGCACAGGTATTAAACAAAAATGGAAATTACTACATACTTTTTAATATAAGCATGGTGGTGTTTTATTCTATTATAGCATTTCCTTGTTAATCCTGACATGTAAGTGATGGTGAGAGATTGAATTTTAGTTCCTCAAAGCATGGAAAAGCATATACACAATTATGTATATTATAAAGGGTAAAATCTCATGCAGAATGACACATACTTGTTATATTTTTGTACTGTATTTGGGATTAATGTACTTCATCATGGACATTACTGTATGTGCCAAACTTTTAAAACATTTGAAAAACCTTTAGAATTGACAGTTTGGGAGAAGATATATATTCAGAAGAACAAATTTAGATCCATGAATTTCGAAATTCCTGATGAACAGGACCTGATCACAAAGTTCATCAAATCAACACCAGATGGCAACATTGTAGACGGAGACTCCAACAAAAATCCAGTAGTCATAATGTCAGTTGAAAATGAGAGAGAAACTGCTGTTTCCATGTTTAAGAAAACATAAATTATGAGGTAAGATGTAAAAAAATGACTCTTTTATTCATGAATTATTTCATGTGATTTTTATATATTGTGATTCATTGTTCTACTAAGTTTTGAATTTCATGGGCAATGGAGAGAGTAGGGATCTTGCATTTGTATGATGGAAAAGTGTTCAGGAACTGTTGTCTCACGAGTTGAAAAACCTGTGAAGAAAGTTTGATATGCATCTAGTCCCTCCATACTCACATGGATGGTTCACTACACATCTACCCTCAATTTCCAGAATCTTTGATTTACCCAAAGCTTCCATACTATAAAAGTCTGAACTGAAACTTAAAAAAGTTCCTATCCTGGGTTATATATATATATATTGTGGCCAGGGTCGGAAGTTAGTCAACTGATGTGTACACCATGAGAATGTAAAGTGAACTCAGAAGAAACTGTGTTAAGAGTAATTGACAGTGACTGGAGAGAATTTATGTGATGATTAAAAAGTGTAATGCAAGAATAATTGAATGAGTCATTTTGAAAAGGGATCATCAACGATTTTTTCTGAAACTCACTTTTTTCTTTATTCCATGTTTACATATGTCCTTCCATCGATTCAGCTTGAGAATAGTTCAACTACACTATTGCTTTACTACTTTCTGACTTTGCCTTTCAGGTAGTCATTTCGAAAAAGGATCAACTCGCCGAGTTGTTCCCTTTTCGAACAGACTGACACATGAATATTGCCAAAAAGTACTTTTCACAGTAAAACTAATACACCAAATATTCTTAAAAAATCCAGAACTTGAGGAAGGAAAGGAAGTGAAATATAGTGTCTACTTCCTACTGTATTTTAAAAAAAAATACATAATATTTATTTAACTTTCACAGGGAAAGAACACTATGAAGTTTAATTTAAGAAATAAATTAATGTTTTTATTACCTCACCTCATATCCTTCTTCTTCCAGACTGCATTTTCGGAGCTTATTTCCATCATCAGTAGCTTCTCGTCGACCGGTGTTCTGTCGTTTCTAGGCGGTTTTCTTTTTCCTTCTGAAAGAAAACCGCCTAGAAACGAAATAACACTGGTCGATGATAAGCTCCAAAACTGCAGTCTACAAGAAAAAGGATATGAGGTGAGGTAATAAAAACATTAATTTAATTCTTATATAATATTTAATTAAAATGAATATTAATATGAAATTAATGCAATTATAGCACATTTTTCAAATGGAATTTAGCTTTTCAATATGATGACAGGAACAAATTTCCACCTCTGTTTCTGGATTCACTACATTCATGTCTCCAATAACTAGCAGTTCTGGTCCAGGTGAGGTTGATCAATATTTCAATGTATCATCTGTCCCATGTCACAGATTTACTGCACAAAAAAGAGCCTCAAGCCTAAAAAAGTCTCCGAGCAAAACTTGTTGGCCCTTTATGTTCAAATTTGAATATTAAAAAGCATATTTGAAGAGAAAAATTTTCGCCTAGACCGGGACTCGAACCCGGGACCCTTGGCTTTCCGGGCCAAGTGCTCTACCAACTGAGCTACCGAGGCGAGTTACGATCTAGATGCAAATTTTTCTCTTATGTACGTTGTAATTCCCTCGCGCCAAATGCTTGAAACCATAGCTTCTATCTTTGCAAATGGCAGCTTCTTAGTTAAGAAGACATTTATTGAGAATTTAACACTACTTTATAGCCAGTAGGGCTTCTATTGACGATTTTATTATTAATTTAACACTTCTCATTGAAGGATAAATTATATTTGAAGAGAAAAATTTTCGCCTAGACCGGGACTCGAACCCGGGACCCTTGGCTTTCCGGGCCAAGTGCTCTACCAACTGAGCTACCGAGGCGAGTTACGATCTAGACGCAAATATAATTTATCCTTCAATGAGAAGTGTTAAATTAATAATAAAATCGTCAATAGAAGCCCTACTGGCTATAAAGTAGTGTTAAATTCCCAATAAATGTCTTCTTAACTAAGAAGCCGCCATTTGCAAAGATAGAAGCTATGGTTTCAAGCATTTGGCACGAGGGAATTACAACGTACATAAGAGAAAAATTTGCGTCTAGATCATAACTCGCCTCGGTAGCTCAGTTGGTAGAGCACTTGGCCCGGAAAGCCAAGGGTCCCAGGTTCGAGTCCCGGTCTAGGCGAAAATTTTTCTCTTCAAATATAATTTATCCTTCAATGAGAAGTGTTAAATTAATAATAAAATCGTCAATAGAAGCCCTACTGGCTATAAAGTAGTGTTAAATTCCCAATAAATGTCTTCTTAACTAAGAAGCCGCCATTTGCAAAGATAGAAGCTACGGTTTCAAGCATTTGGCGCGAGGGAATTACAACGTACATAAGAGAAAAATTTGCGTCTAGATCGTAACTTGCCTCGGTAGCTCAGTTGGTAGAGCACTTGGCCCGGAAAGCCAAGGGTCCCGGGTTCGAGTCCCGGTCTAGGCGAAAATTTTTCTCTTCAAATATAATTTATCCTTCAATGAGAAGTGTTAAATTAATAATAAAATCGTCATTAAAAAGCATGTTTTATTTTAGGAAGTAATATTTTTATTTTGAGGTTCTTTTAATTACATTATTTTGAGTATGTTAATCTTACCTCAATATTAATGTTGATTTGTTCTTGAACATGTTTCGATTAGATCCTAACCATCCTCAGCATCTTGCCCAGACTGGTTGGATTTATGTTGTAAACCCTGGATGTCAATGTCAGCTCTCTCCTGTGGTTGGCCAAAGAACCTCCAAACAAGGTCACGTTCCATCGGTATTTCAAAATTCATAACTCTGTTTTTGTTCTTCTGAATAAAGATTTTTCCCCAAATAGTCAGCTCTTTTGTATTTTCTAACTGTTTTAATAATTTAGTGTCTGAATTTATATAATGTTTTCAAGACCAAACATGAGCAGCAACTGCAGTTTTTTCTATTTGCCCATTTTTAATATTTCTTGTGTGTTCTTTGGTTAGAACCAAACAGCTGACTATTTGGGAAAAAAATCCTTATTCAGAAGAACAAAAACAGAGTTATGAATTTCGAAATACCGACGGAACATAACCTCGTTAGGAGGTTCTTTGGCCAACCACAGGAGGGAGCTGACATCGACATCCAGGGTTTACAACACAAATCCAACCAGTCTGGGTAATATGCTGAAGATGATTGATATCCAATCATGTTCAAGAACAAATCAACATTAATATTGAGGTAAGATTAACAGACTCAAAATAATATAATTAAAGAGCATCATTAAGTAAATACTAACTACTTTCTTAGGAATTCACACTATGAGGTATTATTTATTTAGGTAAACTTTTATCATTGAAGAATATAAGGTGAGAGATAAAAGTTTACCTAAATACATACTAACTAATCAACCTTACTATATCCAAAGTTGTGAGATAGGATTTGCAGTCTAGCTCTTTATGAATGTGAAGTAAAAGTGTGGTTATAATGAATATCATTTAAGACGACATAAGAAACTTACCTTTAAATATAGGAGGTTCAGTATATTGTGTAAGTTCCATAGACGGTTCTGAAACTGGACCAGATGTTGAGCCTCCATCAACTGCTCCATCTATACAATTTACAATTGTACTGACATTATCCTTTGGAGCTGGTTCTACAACATATAAGAATAGCAGTATATAATTTTTATTCATAATATAAGGACATTTGAATAAAAACAAATAAACTTGAGAGTAATTAAAACATTTTTAATTAAGGTAGAATATTTTTTATCACTCACCTCACATTGTTCTTCTTATTTGATTATAAACTAGTTTCGGAACATAGTTTCTGTTCCATCCTCAGTATCGTCACGACCGTTGTTCTGTCGTCTTGAAGAGCTGTCCTTCTCTCCTTCCATTGGCTGACTGAAAAACCTCGAAACCAGGTCATTCTCACCGGGAATTTCAAAGTTCATTAATTTCTTCTTTTCGCTCTTTTGAATGTAGATCTTTTCCCAAACAGTAAGTTCTTTAGGTTTTTCTATTTGTTTTAATAATTTAGCTTCTTTCTCGATAAGATGTTTTTCAGACCATGCATGGGCAGCCACTGCAGATTTTTATACTTCCCTTTCTTGACATTCCTGAGATGTTCTTTCACTCTAGTTTTCAAATTCTCTTAGTTTTTCCTATGTAGAATTTCTCACATTCTTCACATTTAATTTGATAAATCCCTGATTTGTTTTCTTCTTTAATTTTCTCATTCTTATTAGGTCTAATAAGTCTACTGATGCTGTAGTCATTTTTGGGTGCTAACCTTATGTTGAAATCTTTAAAAAATTTTTGAAACTTGTGGTGTTTTAGTGGATGATATGTGAATTTTCTAAATTTTACATTATCTTCTTTTACTTTTAGAAGAGTGCTTTGATTAATAAATTTTTGTCTTTTGAACTTGTTTATTTTTTTGAGTATCATTTTTATTGCAAAACCATTTTTCGTAGCTACGTTGATTATGTGTTCTTTTTCTTTTTCATAATTTTCTTTGTTCATTGGTATGTTCACTAATCTATGTGTCAAACTATTGAAAATTGCTTCTTTATGAGCTATGTGATTGAAACCTAAAGCTATTATGTAGTTATCTATATGTGTCTTCTTTCTGTAAATTCCAAATTCTATCTTATTTTCTTCATTCGTTTTTAAGTTGAGATCTAAAAATGGTATTTCTCCATTGATTTCCTTTTCCATAGTGAACTTTATAGTTTGACTTTGAATGTTCAATAATTTTAATGCATCATCTATCTGTTTGTGATTAACTATTGCAATTATGTCATCCACATATCTGCACCAGAACTTGAAAATTAAACGATGTCCATTAATTATCTTGTGTTCAAAATTCCCCATGAATAGATTAGCTAAGAATGGAGATAAAGGGTTCCCATCGAAAGTCCTGAATTTTGTTTATAAAATCTTCCATTGTAGGTGAAAAACATATTATTGATACATAATTTAGTTAAAGTTTTATATTCGACTATCTTTACTTTTTCAATTTTATTATTGTTCATCCAAATCTCTAAAATTTCCATAGTTTGGTCTTTTGGAATGCTTGGAAATAAGGAAACAACATCAAAAGAAACTAATCTGTCTGAAGATTGTAGTTGTATGTTTTCTGGTTTATCTACCAATTCATAAGAGTTTTCTATTGCAGAGTTTTCAAATCCATTCATTTTATTAAATTCCTTACATAACCATTTAGATAAATGATATGTAGGAGACCCTATGTTGTTAATTATCGGCCTCATTTTCTTCCCTTCTTTGTGCACTTTCGGGAGTCTGTAGATGTTGGGAATTTTTGGATTTGAAACCTTCAGATGAAACTTGTCTTTCTTAGTTAAAATGTGATTGATATTCTTGAGAGTGTTGTCTACTTCTTTAATGGTTTTATTAAGGGGGTCTGATTGAATCTGTGTATATTCTTCAGAGTCCATTTATTGGGAATTTAACACTACTTTATAGCCAGTAGGGCTTCTATTGACGATATTTATTATTAATTTAACACTTCTCATAGAAGGATAAATTATATTTGAAGAGAAAAATTTTCGCCTAGACCGGGACTCGAACCCAGGACCCTTGGCTTTCCGGGTCAAGTGCTCTACCAACTGAGCTACCGAGGCGAGTTACGATCTAGATGCAAATTTTTCTCTTATGTACGTTGTAATTCCCTCGTGCCAAATTCTTGAAACCATAGCTTCTATCTTTGCAAATGGCGGCTTCTTAGTTAAGAAGACATTTATTGGGAATTTAACACTACTTTATAGCCAGTAGGGCTTCTATTGACGATATTTATTATTAATTTAACACTTCTCATAGAAGGATAAATTATATTTGAAGAGAAAAATTTTCGCCTAGACCGGGACTCGAACCCGGGACCCTTGGCTTTCCGGGCCAAGTGCTCTACCAACTGAGCTACCGAGGCGAGTTACGATCTAGACGCAAATTTTTCTCTTATGTACGTTGTAATTCCCTCGCGCCAAATGCTTGAAACCATAGCTTCTGAACCAATACTTTACCGACTAATCTACCTGAGCAAGTTCCAATCTAAATGCAAATTTTTTCTCTTATATATGCTTCTCTCATATATGATTTCTAACATATATTTGATTTTTAATGTGCAGTACAAACCTATATTTCATGACACTTCCAGGTAGCTATGAAAATCTGTTCAAAAACCTCGAAAACAAATGATAAATGAGCTCTAGTGAAATCATGTTCCCTAGCATGCCAGTAATGGATGTACTTACTGATTTCAAGAACAAAGACAATATATCAGTTAGGAATTATAGAAGACATGGCAAGGAAAAAGACATACAACATGGACACTTTTTTGCAGTAGATTGCAATAAATACCTTGGTAAACATTTTTAATATAATGCTTCATCCAATCCTCTTCCACTGGAGACTCTTGTTCCTCTTGTCTCTCTTCATTTGTACCTGCAGTTTCATTAGTGTTATCAGAATTATTGTCTGATAGATTCAACATTGGTACTGGCTTCTCAGTTGGATTACGAAGCATTTGCAGGCCCTAAAATAACCAGTCACATAATTTATATCTATTTACAAATAGATTACAACACTGGTGTCATTCAGCAAAAACAATAATGGTGATTTGAAGGGTACAGGAAAAAAAACCAGGTAAGTCACTTCTTGACGATTTTATTATTAATTTAACACTTCTCATTGAAGGATAAATTATATTTGAAGAGAAAAATTTTCGCCTAGACCGGGACTCGAACCCGGGACCCTTGGCTTTCCGGGCCAAGTGCTCTACCAACCAAAAAAAAAAAAAAAAATTTCTCTTCAAATATAAGTCACTTCTTCCTTGAAACCTAGATTTAATTATAATATATACATACTTCCTTTGACTTTTTAGGAATTAACACTATGAGGTAATTGATGTTTTTATTATTAATTTAACACTTCTCACTGAAGGATAAATTATATTTGAAGAGAAAAATTTTTGCCTAGACTGAAACTCAAACCCAGGATCTTTGGCTTGCCAGGCCAACTGAGCTACTGAGGCAATTTGCGATCTAGACGCAATTTTTTCTCCTATATACATTGTAATTCCCTTGTGCCAAATGCTTGAAACCTCTGCTTCTATTTTGCAAATGATGGCTTCTTAGTTAAGAAGACATTTATTGGGAATTTAACACTACTTTATAAAGCCAGTAGGGTTTCTATTGATGTTTTTATTATTAATTTAACACTTCTCACTGAAGGATAAATTATATTTGAAGAGAAAAATGTTTGCCTACACCGAGACTCGAACCCATCAATAGAAGCCCTACTGGCATTATAAAGTAGTGTTAAATTCCCAATAAATGTCTTTTTAACTAAGAAGCCGCCATTTGCAAAGATAGAAGCAGAGGTTTCAAGCATTTGGCACGAGGGAATTACAACGTATATAAGAGAAAAATTTGCATCTAGATCACAACTTGCCTTGGTAGCTCAGTTGGCCCGATCATGGTCTAGGCGAAAATTTTTCTCTTCAAATATAACTATTGAGGTAATGTATATTCAAGTAAAATTTTATCACCTCACCTCATATTCTTCTCGTTGTTAGACCTTCTGTTTTTCACAACTCTTGTTATGTTGGAGACTGAAGAACCTCAAAATAAAATAATTTCCTCGGGAATTTCTAAGTTCATTAATTTCTCCTTTCCATTTTTTTGAATGTAGATTTATTTCCCCCAAACCATGAGTTCTTTGGGTTTTTTCATGGATATAGATTTTTTCCCAAACTGTGGAGAGAAAAAAAAAACCGAAGAGCTCTAGGTTTGGGAAAAAATCTATATTAAAAAAAAATGGAAAGGAGAAATTAATGAACTTTGAAATTCCCAGGGAAAATTATTTGGTTTCGAGGTTCCTCAGTCAGTGAGGTGATAAAATTTTATTTAAATACATACTTCCTTTTAATGTAATAAATTTGGAAATTTTAACATTATGAGGTTTCCTTAATAAGAATCAAATGAATTGTGAATTCTTTTTACCTCATACATCTATCTTTTTTTTAAACACAGCACCGCAGTATCGGAGAAAACTCTTCTCCATAGTCAGCTATTTCATGATGGTCATTTTTTTTTTTGCCAGTAATTATCCAAACTGCCATATGGTGTACTTTTGAAGGAGTAATTTTCTAAACTGCCATCTGGTGTATTTTTTTAAGAACTTTGTAATCAAGCTTGGTTCATCTGGAATCTTGAAGTTCATGGTTCTAGTATGGTTTTTTTTAATATATATCTTTTCCCAAACTGTTAATTCCAAAAGTTTAGAAAGATGTTTCAAAATGTATTCAAAACTTTTGAAACATCTATCTAAACCTTTGGAATTAACGGTTTAGGAAAAGATATATATTCAAAAAAACCATACTAGAACAATGAACTTTGAGATTCTGGACAAACCAAGCTTGATTATAAAGTTCTTGAAAAATACACCAGATAGCAGTTTAGAAACTTGATTACAAAGTTCTTGAAAAATACACCAGATAGCAGTTTAGAAACTTTTGAAACATCTATCTAAATCTTTGGAATTAACAGTTTGGGAAAAGACCATACTAGAACAATGAACTTTGAGATTCCAGATGAACCAAGCTTGATTACAAAGTTCTTGAAAAATACACCAGATAGCAGTTTAGAAACTTACTCCTTCAAAAGTACACCAGAAGGCAGTTTGGATAATTACTGACAAAAGAAAAAATTGAGTCGTGAAAACAGCTGACGATGGAGACAAGTTTTCTCTGATACTGCGGTGCTGTGTTTAAAAAAACCTAGATGTATGAGGTAAGAAGAATTCACAATTCATTTGATTTTTACATACTTCCTTACTTGTATGTCAAACTTTGGAGGTAAATAAACCCACATGACTGTGTCTTTTAGTGTTTCATTCTTCTAAATGATAGACCTTTCCATGGAAAATCTAATGATAGCTCAAACTCCATTTCAACAAAAAACTGACATACCTTGTTCTTTCCCTGTTCCCTTCATTTATTGTTTGTTTCAGTTCATTTAACATCACCTACTCTACTCTGTTTTCTATTATTTTTTACTCGAGAATTTTTATCTTACATATCCAAATATCTGAGTATCTTTAGAGTCAGACAAATAGTGACAATAAAACCAGAGGGTTCTATCTTCATTTTTTTTTATGCTTTTCATATTAGATGGTTTTTAAGAGCAATTTCTGTAACTACACTTCTTCCAAGCTAAGTCCCAGTTGTAATGTAAACAAAGCAGATATATGACTGCATATTTATTGGTTGAATAACGATTTTACCTTTGAGCTTATAAGAAAATGCAGTTCCCTCTCTAACACTTAAAATAGAGAAAATAAAAATATGTATTATCTAGCATATGTCTATATAAGTTATATAGCAGAATCTTAAAATATATAATTACAATTTTAATACACTAAATAAGCATTTTTTTTTTTACTCTTATGCATGCACAATGTAGAATACATTAAAATTTTAGTTGTTTTAATATGACCGTTTCTGTATAAGATATTGCAAGGGAAATATTTGAAAAACGGAGAGAAATAAATTATTTTGAAAATTCTCAAAGAGTTCAGTGAAAAATATTCTACATTAGCCATTGAAGATGTGGTGAAAATAATAGCAGAATTTATAGGTGAGTCAGTCTTCTTCTTCAACTTCAAGGTTAGGCTGTAAGCCTATGCCGACTCAAAGCATATCCCTCCATCTGGTCATTAGGGCATACAATGGAATGTTTACCTCTTGGAATATATTGTAAAGCCCGTTTTGATAGACGAGATGTCACCAAGGTGAGTCAGAATGGAGCATAAATTCTACTTGTAACAAAATTGAAAATAAAGGATATCTATCAACATCACTGAAAAAAATAATAAATATCTCATTAGGTAGATTCATATATTTAATTTTTGCCATAAATAAATAAGAAATGGAAATTCATAATTATTGGTACCATCTTATCTTGTATTCAGTCTTTTTCCCGTAAAATACAATGTTGCCTAAGAACAGTGTCTCTATCGATTTACAGTTTCATACCCAATTCAGTCATATGGAGCATAAAAGTAGCACCACGGTTCCCCCAATAGACGGTGTCAGTGAAGTAATACCTTATGCAAGTTTGTTTACAGTACAACTGGAACTTAGCTCAGAATTGGGACCTCAAAATATAACTTCCTAAAATTAAATATTAATATTATTTTTAATCTGATCATCTTACCTCAATATTAATGTTGATTTGTTTTTTAATCATGTTCAAGAACAAATCAACATTAATATTGAGGTAAGATGATCAGACTAAAAATAATATAATTATAAAGGTTATAATCTCTCGAGTATTGTGCATGTCAACCATTAACTAACAAACTAACTCACTGGCTCTATTGAACCCATAGGTTTGTGGACGTATAGACACAAGCTCTCCATACATCCCAATCCTGACCTAATATTTTCCAAACATCCCCTGTATAACTGCTTCCCTTAAATCATGGTTAATATTATTCTCCTATCTCATTCTTCGCCTACCAACTGGGTGTTTACCCTCTGGTTTTCCTACAGGAATCTTTCATGCTCCTCTTTCATTCCCCATCCATACCACATGTCCTGCCAATTGCAGTTTATGAGACTTAACCATTTTTAATATATCTGGCTTCCTATAAGGACCATGCAGCTCACTGTTAATGTAGTACCTATTTGTTCATCTCTCTTTAGTCCAAAAATTTTCCTAAGAACTTTATTATCAAATACTCATAATTTTCTTTCTTCCCTTAAAGTAAGAGTTCATATTTCACATCCATATAACTAGCAGAATGACAGTTTTATATATTTTCAGTTTAATGTTTTTTAAAAGGAATTAGTCTGACAAAGAGTCCCTGTAATGTATAAAAATATGTTGTATTTCTAGAATTGAGCCCATGTTTAATTTCTTTGTGCATCTCATTGCTATTTGTGATTATTGTTCCTTACTTATTTATTTACTTACTTACTCACTGGCACTATCGAACCATAGGTTCATGCCGCATGGACATAAGCTCTCCATACATCCCTATCCTGAGCTGATGCTTTCCAATCATTCTCTGTATAATCTACTTCCCTCAAATCATAGTTAATGTTATTCTCCCACTTCATTCTTGGTCTACCTACTGGGCGTTTTACCTCTGGCTTTCCTACAAGAAGCTTCCATGCACGTCTTTCATTCCCCATATGTGCAACATGTCCTGCACATCGCAGTCTACGAGACTTAACTGTTATTGTATCTGGCCTCCTATAAAGATGATTATTGTTCCTAGGTATTTAAATTCAGCCACTTCAAAATTTCCCTCATTTGTCATTGCCTGTCCATTTCCAATTTATATAGTATTTCTGTGTGTGAACACATATTTAGTTTTATTGATGTTTACTTTCAGTTACAATTTCTTAGTGTTACTGAGTAGAGTGTGTGTGTGTTGGCTCTTAGTATCTCCTCACTATCACCTAATAATACTATATTATCAGCATAGACTAATAGCTTATCATTACTATACCCAAATTATCCCATGTTAGAACCAGAAGATACTATCAGCATTTTTTTACTCTTGTTTTTCATATTAAATGAATGTTAAGAGTCATTTCTATAACTAATATTCAATAAAGTTTATAATCTCTTGAGTATTGTGCCCGGTCAATCATTACTATACCCATCTCAACCTTTGTTAATTCTGAACTTTAAAAAGCTGTTCTAAAAAAATGTTAAACTAAGATAGAACCCTATGGTCACAAGGCTTGAAGTTTCCCAAAATCAATAAACTACTATTTTTATTTTATCTTCTATTCCCTCTCATTTTATGAAGTTGCCAATTTGATACATAATAATTCACAATAAGCTAATCTATAAATAAACTAAATAAGATAAAAAATAAAATGAAAATCCATGGCCACTACTTTCAAATATGTCTAAACCATGACCATAGTTTTGTTACCACTCCCATGGATATTCTGTTTTTATACTTGTAATGAAAACAGTAACAAATAAAAAAGTGCTTAATTTATAATCAGTTGATAGTTAATGTGATCAATGACATGTTATCTTAGAATATCTAAATGTATACCTTTTTACTTAATGGCGATGGAGGTTCAATTGGTTGTAACAACACATCAGAACAAAGAAACTTATCTTCTGGAGCAGGACATTTACATTTTAAACTCTCAACCAGCCAATCCACAGTGACAATACATGGTCTGTAAAATATATGTAATGTTATCAGACTGGCATTTCAGCATTGTTACAAATATAATGCATGATTTCATACAACCTATTACTGTACCATACTATACTATTTTCTTCAACTTTATTTGATTTATCAATTAAATACATTCTAAACAATATTAACATAATTATATGATGCAATCCTATAATAATACACTCCTGACTTAAAGAACACGAAAGATACAGCCATCTTAAACAAGTGGAAAAGTCGGCAGTAGAAGAACACACTCTACTTGAAGGCCATACAGTACAATACAACAACACAGATATATTATATTATTTTTGGTCTGGACATCTTACCTCAATATTAATGTTGATTTGTCTCACTCAAGTCTGGGAAAGCTGATGATAAAACAGAATTGTTTTGAAACATGTCCAAGAACAAATCAACATTAATATTGAGGTAAGATGTCCAGACCAAAAATAATATAATTAAAATAACCTCAAAATATAACTTCCTAAAATTAAATACAGATATATTATCTAACTGCACGCACGATTTTACCCGTCTGCAACGAGAAGCCATTGAAATATTCAAACATCAAAATAGTTACAATAGAAAAGAAGAATCATTAAAAGTCAACAAAGCATGGATACCAGTCTTAACAAAAGCCAGATGTAAATCCCTACAAGAACAATCTACTAGAACATCAGACAGCAACCTCATTGGTGCAATGGAAGAGCCTAATGCTAACCAACCAGAAGGCAGATACAATTTAAGAAGGAACGGACCACGCAGAGAACACGTCGCGCATAAATGTATAAATAGAGCAGGTAGTCAACAAAATTACCAGTCTCAAGACAACCCTTGAGGATGCCGGACGCAGTCTCTGGCGAAATGTTGGGGAACTACAAACCTCAGGACCATGGCCAACAGCCCAGAAATCATCTTCAAGATCATCATACTCCTGGTTTTGTTAATACTGATTGCTTCTATAACTATCATTAATAAAGGGATTCAAAAGGGTACTACACATGGCTTCAAAAACACTACGAGGGTGGATCAAATATAAACCGGAATTTGTATCTGGAGGCTTTGGTAACAAACTGCAAAGGTTGCGGTTTGGAGGGGAAGTTGGTGGGGCTGTCTGGAGTAGGGATCTTGATGTGTCACACTCCGAAGAGCAGCCACTTGCTTCAGTATGCCATGAGCGAGCAAGGGGTACAAACGTCTGTTGCACAACGCATTATTATTAAGTTTTTGACGAAAGAAGGCACTAAACCTTCTGAAATTTTGAGAAGGCTCCATGCGCAGTTCGGGGAAGCAACCCTTTCGAAGACGCAGGTGTATGATTGGCACAAAAAAATTTTAGCGGGCCAGGATTCAGTGGAAAATGAGCCCCACCAAAGACGGCAACGAACAAGCATCACTGCAGACAACATTCGTGCTGTACAGGACCTTATTGAGGAGGATCGGCGCGTAACAACTTCTGAAATTGCTTCACATGTTGGAATAAGCTTCGGAAAGCAGCGTATCGCAACAAGAACTGCTGGAAACCGATCCAAAATGTGATTGTGCTGCATGACAATGCAAGGCCACACACTGCTCGGTTGACACAAGAAAAACTGATGAAAATGCATTGGACACCTCTGGAATATCCTTCTTACAGTCCAAATTTGTCACCCTGTGACTACCATTTGTTTGGGCCACTGAAAGAAGACCTGGGAGGAAGGCGGTTTGGTGACAATGTAGCAGTAGAGGAGTTCGTGCGCAACTGGCTGACTACACGTCATCCCTCATTCTTCAAGGACAGCATCAAAAAGTTGCCAACTCGATGGCAAAAGTGTGTTGGAAATGCAGGAGACTATGTAGAAAAATGAGGTGGTGGTTTTGCATTTTTTTGTTAATTCAATAAAATTGTAAACAATAATTCCGGTTTATATTTGATTCACCCTCGTATTTGTGGTAGCTGAAAATTATTTTATTTGTGCCTAGTCCAATGCTTGAATATTCTGGAATGATTCTTCGTTAACACTAGCACATTCACAAGAGAAAGAGGAAACAAAAGATATTCTAAAAAAGAAGTAGCCAGTAAAGAAACATTTTGATATATATATATATTTTTTTTTTTTATCTCTTCAAATATAAAAAAATATAATGTTAAAGAATTTATCAATTTGTTAAATGACCGATTTCCTAGTATAAGTTTTACTTGGGAGGAAGAGAAGAATTGAAGATTGTCTTTTTTGGATGTTTTAGTAACTAGAGTCAATAAGAGATTGGAATGATGTTTTTATTATTGATTTAACATTTCTCACTGAAAGATAAATTATATTTGAAGAGAAAAATTTTCGCCTAGACCGAGACTCGAACCCGGGACCCTTGGCTTTCCGGGCCAAGTGCTCTACCAACTGAGCTACCGAGGCGTGTTACGATCTAGACGCAAAATTTTCTCTTATATACGTTGTAATTCCCTATCGCCAAATGCTTTTGAAACCATTGCTTCTATCTTTGCAAATGGCGGCTTCTTAGTTAAGAAGACATTTATTGGGAATTTAACATTACTTTATAAAGCTAGTAAGGCTTCTAATGATGTTTTTATTATTGATTTAACATTTCTCAGTCTAGGCGAAAATTTTTCTCTTCAAGAGAATAATTTATCTTTCAGTGAGAAATGTTAAATCAATAATAAAAACATCATTAGAAGCCTTACTAGCTTTATAAAGTAATGTTAAATTCCCAATAAATGTCTTCTTAACTAAGAAGCTGCCATTTGCAAAGATAGAAGCAATGGTTTCAAAAGCATTTGGCGATAGGGAATTACAATGTATATAAGAGAAAAATTTGTGTCTAGATCGTAACTCGCCTCGGTAGCACAGTTGGTAGAGCACTTGGCCCGGAAAGCCAAGGGTCCCGGGTTCGAGTCTCGGTCTAGGCAAAAATTTTTCTCTTCAAATATAATGTTATATATGGTTTAACATATTTGTCCAGGGCTGGAATATGTTAACTAAACATAACATCAAAATACAAAAGTTTATTGTAAAAAAAAGTTTGCCAAATGTATACAAAATAAAATTAATAATTTAGAAATAAAGAAGTAATAATTATTATATATTGTTAAATAAGTTAATGAAACAAACCTGCAAGAGACTGTTTTTAATATCCTCAAGTCACTGGGTACTATTTCACCTACTATAAAGTGAGTCAATGATTCTGTAATTTCATTGAACCTTGTAGCACCACCTCCATTTAAGATTCTACGCAACTTCTCTACTTCATCAGTGTTAAATCCACTTAGATAAATCTGAAACAAATTCAATCTCAAAAATATTAAATAATTATCTGTGTTGTTGGATTAACTGATAAGTGAACCAACCAAACAAAGTAATTTAGAATTTATATCATGAATCAGAGAAACCATTTTACATCTCACCTCATTAAACTCCACAATTTTCACAGGAGTTTTGCATGAGGATAGGAAAGATGGCTCCAGAAACTGATCCTGTGAAAATCACGGAGTTTTATGAGGTGAGATGTAAAAAGATTTCTCTGATTTATAATAAATATTGCTAATTACCTAATAGTGTTACTTCCCATCGTAATTTTTATTAAAGTAATTTAGATTGAAGATGATGAAAATAGGAAAAGATTTTTTTAACACTATTGTTGGTTTATGTATTATTTCCGATGTTACATATTAAATTTATCACTTCTCACCAAAAGACAAATTTTATTTGAAGAGAAAAATATTTGCTTTAAATAATAAATAGAGTTAGATTTAACACCTCACCTCATAATTGTAGATTTTTCGAAGACTAGTTTAGAGACTTGTTCGTATCATCTTCAGCTCTATCTAACTGTTCAATTGGTGGTTGGTGATCCTGTAGGTTGCTTTCTGTTCCCTCTGTTGGCTGACTGATGAACTTCCAAATTAAATATTTTTCTTCGGAAATTTCAAAATTCATGATTTTGAAGATGATACGAAGACAAATTTTGAAATTCCCGGGGAAAATTATTTAATTTGAAAGTTCATCAATCGGCCAATAGAGGGTACAAGAAGCAACCTACAGGATCACCAACCACCAATCCAACAGATAGAGCTGAAGATGATAGGAAGAAGTATCGAAACTAGTTTTTGAGAACTACATTATGTTAAATCTAACTATTTAAAAACTGCAAACATAACACAACATGGTTTCTCAAAAGAGCACTGTCAATTTCAAATATACACAAATAGTTATGCCTATACAATAGCCCAGGAATCCTTCTTCATCGAAGATATCAGACACTGTTTCAGACTACCGGAAACGCAAGCATACAGAATCGTCATCGAGGAGAGACAGAACAAAGCCGCCCAGATACCGACAGAAATTATGGAAACAGACGCAATGAAAACAGAAACCTGGAAGCAACCGAATTTCGAACTTCGACACCTGTACACACGTTTCGCAGCCCATGGATTTCATGGGAATATATGCCGAACAACATGTACCATGAACCCAAGGAGGACTGCATCTGTAAATTATGCAACAATCCATGTCCCAAATATCATCTAGCGAAGTGTAAAAACAGGACTCTGCCTCTAAACAATTTAATTAAAGACTGGTAAAAGCTAAATTTAATTTGATGTACACATTGTGTTTAATAAATATATTTAAAAAAAAAATCTAACTATTTATTAAGTATATTTTTCTCTTCAAATAAAATATGTACTATTTATCATCTTTATTTTAACAAACGGCTATTCTTTACAAGATGTGACACAACTTTTTTAATTCCTTCATAAACTCCTGTCAAATTTTATTTTTAGGGTTCCATTTTTCAAATTATTTCTCACCATTTACATTTTACATTTTTTTTAACAATTATATTAATATATTTTTCTATGATATTTAACTATATATGTAGCATGAAGACATGGCAGCCATATTGATTTTAACAAATATTCTAAGCAAAAACAAAGTTGTCTTCCAGTGCAGTCAACATAGAGTATGTACTAATTAACTGTATACATATACTTCAGAATTTCAGAAAAAATTGACAATCGTGGAAACAGTTGATGATGGTGACGGTGGTCACCGATACTGCAGTGCTGTGTTTAAAAAAACATAGAAGTATGAGGTAAGAAGAATTCACGATTCATTTCATTATCAATAAAACCTCATAATGTTAAAAATTCCCAAATTTATTATATTAAATTTCAGAACTTATTATTTATTTTTGGGTGTTGCATTCTTTCACTAAGTGCTTAAATTGCATTAGGTTAGCTTGTAAGTTGGTCTTTCAGAGGTTAGAGTATTTAAATTGTGTTAAGTTAGCTTTATGTTTGTTAAATATTGTGTATATGTTGGCTGCATCCCGTGATTCCATAGTGTAAACTGCTTTGCATTTGTTGGCGCATGTGCATGGTGTATGATTGAAACTTAGAAAATTTTTTCGCATCATATGTATTACAGAATCCCCACTTATCCAATATGGTCTGCCAAAAGTGACTAATTATACTTGACAAACAATATTCATTGCATTGTAGATAGTTTGATCAGGGCAAGGATTTTTATGTAATAAAGGTTAAGATTGCAATACAGGTAGTATATATTATTCAACTGTTTGTATGTGGAACCAAGATAAAAGACAGTCCAAATTATAACTTCTCATTATACTATGTTGCAATCTTAATTTTTAGTGCATAAAAATCCTATCTCTAGTTAAGACAATAATCTTTCATAATAAACACATTTCTGGTAATACTTACATTGCAACCATCAAGAAATCTTCCTGCTTTCTTTGCATCTCTTAAATTCAATTTATTTAATGCTTCAATTCTTGAAGAATCTGAAATATTGCAGGAAGATTTCCTTGCATCTCTTAAATGCAATTTATCTAATGCTTCAGTTTTTGAAGAATCTGAAACATTGCAGAATATTATCTTATTATTTCCATATTTTAATTATTACATTTACAAATACAAAACTCCAATTCATGTATTATGTAAAGAGAACCATTCAACCTGGATGGAGGGAGATCTGACAAAATGCTCTGTGCTTCAAAACTTTTGGCATCAACCTTTAGCAATATTGAACTGGGAAGCAAAAAGAGGAATGGGGATTAATCTATATCCTAGGAATTAGACTACTACAGTGCCTTCAGTATAAGTCGCAACCCTAAGCGCCTGGCATTTGAATGTGGGACCAACAGAGTAAGGTAAAGGAAGGATTTCTGCTTGGATGGAAATGAAGCCTGGATTAGCTCAGTGGACAGAGCGTTAGCACGGAAAGCTAAAGGTTCGGAGTTCGATTCCTAGTCCCGGTCTAGGCGAAAATTTTTCTCTTCAAATTTAATTTATCTTTCATTGAGAAATGTTAAATTAATAATAAAAACATCATTAGAGGCCTTACTGGCTTTTAAAGTAATGTTAAATTTCCCAATAATGTCTTCTTAACTAAGAAGCCGCCATTTGCAAAGATAGAAACAATGGTTTCAAAAGCATTTGGCGATAGGGAATTACAACGTATATAAGAGAAAAATTTGCGTCTAGATCGTAACTCGCCTCGGTAGCTCAGTTGGTAGAGCACTTGGCCCGGAAAGCCAAGGGTCCCGGGTTCGAGTCCCGGTCTAGGCGAAAATTTTTCTCTTCAAATTTAAAAATTTTTCTATTTACCATTGATTTATAATAATTTAATTGTGTTCATTAATTTACTTATTTCTAATCATAATAATAGCTTTAGCTTCTCAATATTAATTTAATAAAAAGAAAAATGTTATTTTATTTATTTAGACTACTTTTTCACTGTTTCTTTCAGTTTATAAATGTAGTATTGGTCCATCTATTTGAAGTTATATTCTACAAAATGACACCAAATATAACTATGTGAATGAAAAATATATTTTGAAATATAATTTATAATTAATATAAAAAATAAAGCAGTCATAATCTTCAGTTTCTGTTGTTATTTCTGTAGCCAATCAAGTACTACCATCCCCTTTGGTAATGTATTTCTCATTATTATTATTAGATACAACAATATACACGATCAGTCCAAAAGTAATGCACACTATTTTTTCGCAAGTTATTTTTCATTCTACATCTTTACAATTTATGGAGTTCATAGATACATCTTTCCCAATTGTGCTCAAAGGTATTTCAACCGCTTCCATGAGTGGTGCTGCCATATCATGTTCTCAAAATAGCTGCTGCACTTGACATTCATCAGAAACAATGTGCTGTTATAGAATCCTCTGTTGTGAAAATGAGACAGCGGGAAACATCCACACGAGGTTGAAAAAAGGTGTATGGAGATGCTGTTGTCGATCGCAGTACAGTTGGTCAGTGGGCAAGCAGATTACGTGATGAAAGAGGGGCACGCCAATATTCGGAATAATCCTTGCAGCGGCAGACCTGACACTACACAAACTCCTGACAATGCGCAGAGAATTAACGACATGGTTTTGGCGACAAACACATCACAGTGAAAGAATTGTCACTCTACATTGAAATAGGAGAAGCAAGCATTTGCAGAATATTGAAAGTGTTGAGGATGTGGCCAGAGGCTCTCAAAGAAATATGAAAAACTGCAGCGAACTTTTGGAACAGTATGGGAATGGTGGAAATGGCTTTCTTGCAAGAATTGTGACAGATGACGAAACATGGCTCCATCATTTTTCACCAGAGACGAAGAGACAATCAATGGACTAGCATCATGCGAACTCACCTAAGAAAAAAATTCAAAACGGCACCTTCAGCTGGAAAAAGTTAAGGCTACTGTGTTTTTTTGCTTGTGGACATCATACCACATGGAACAACCATTAATTCTGACTTGTATACGGCAACTCTGAAGAAAGTTCAAGCTCGACTATGTCGTGTTCAACCACATCAGGAAAAAGCAGGATGTTTTGTTGTTGCACGACAATGCACAGCCATATGTCAGTCATCAAACCACGAAAGAGATCACAAACTTGGATGGACAGCATTGAAACATCTGCATTACAGTCCTGATCTGCATTACAGCTCCATGAGACTACCATCCCTTCAGTACACTGAAAGAATCCCTTCGTGGAACAAGGTTTGAAGATGATGAAATCCTCGTAAAAAGCTGCCAATATGTGGCTCAAACCTGCTGGTCAAGAAATTTACCATGCAGGTATACAGGCCCTAGTTCCAAGTTGGTGTAAGGCAGTGAAAAGGATGGGGAATATGTGGAAAAATGAAATGTTGTTACTAAAGCATGTATCTACACACTATAAAAATGGGAACACTGTAGGATGAAAATGTAATTTATAAATAAATGTTGTGCTTTACTTTTGGAGTGACCCTCATATAATACAATATATCAATATATCTAAAAAATAATATGGACTTCAAATTAATTAGCTGTTGTTTTTTAACAACCAACTGAAATATATAAATTAAGAAACTAAAAGGTGTATGGATCAAGAATCTTGTATGAAATATAAATGGAATCTGAATCCATTAAACAGAACATGTTCGGAGACTGGTGTCTCCATTCTTACTAATGTTGAAAATAACATGAAAATTATTAAACTTTATCAAAGTCATGTAATTTTGTAATTTTTTATTTACTCTAAATTACCCTCATATCGTTAGTACAGCAGTTCACTATAGTACTTTTTTATTGTAAATTCAAAATATATCTAACCTTTAGCTTCAATTCCTTGTGGTGTGATCTTGGAAATGAAACTCATTTGCGTGATATTATGTACCGTTTCTTCCACACAAGTTAATTTTCTTTCTGGAACTTCACCCAGTGAACTCATAATTGAAAAATCAGGAGCACCTATAACATAATTAGTAACTTATTAAATGCATTAAAATTGACTGGAAATAATACTATGTGGTAATTTAATAAGAGATTGAATCAGTAAAAAAATGTTTCTCTGTACCATTTGATTACAATAATTTAGTAGTAATAAACATGTTACCTCATATTTTGTTTTCTTACTTGGATATGTTCAGGTGAACATCCTCACCATTCACAACCAGAAGCCAATTAGAATTGAGAATGGTGAATATGTACACCGAAACATATCCAGATGAGAAAACAAAATATAAGAAGTCTTCTAGTTAAAAGAAACCACTAACAGCACGTAGAACGAAAAGTTCATACTCTCGGGGCACAGGAATTCATATATAAATGAGAGAATTAATTAAGTTATGTAGGTAGGAAATAACACTATGAGGTTTATTTTAATGTTGTTGAGTTGTTTGTTGACTCACCTCATACTTCTTAACTCCCTCGCAGATCCAGATTTCGTCACTGTATTTGTGACATTCTCACAGCTGACATCCAATGGTCTCCTCTCCTGCAGACTGACCTCTGCGCCATCTGATGGCTGACCAACAAACTTCCAAATCAATCCCCTCTCCTTATCACCAGGTATTTCAAAATTCATAGTAGTGTTTTTATTCTTGCATATGTAAATGTTTTCCCAAATTGTGAGTTCCTTCGGTTTTTCCAATTGTTTAAATAATTTTGTTTTGGTTTCTATTCTATATTTTTCTGACCAGGCATGTGCAGCTATTGCAGATTTTTCTGTTTCTCCATTTTTAACATTTCTGAGGTGTTCCTTTAATCTTGTATTTAGATTCCTTTTTGTTTTTCCTATGTATATCCTTTCACATTCTTTACAATTAATTTAATAAATTCCCAATTTTTTTGCAGTCTTCAGTCTTTTCATTTTTGTTAGTTTTTATTAAATTACCTAAATTGTAATCACTTTTCGGTGCTAATTTAATGTTGAATTTATTGAAGATTTTTTGAAACTTGTCAAATACTAAAGGGTGGTATGTGAACATCTTGAATTTTTTACCAATATCTTTATCTGTGTGAAGAGTACTTTCATTAATCATTTTTTGTTCCTTGAATTTATTTATTTTCTTGTGTATCATCTTTTCTTGAAATCCATGATCCTTTGCAATTTTATGATGTGTTTTTTCTCTTTATTGTCATTTTCTTTGCTCATGGGAACATTCACAAGTCTGTATGTTAAACTATTAATACTGCCTGTTTGTGGTGAAAAATGGTTAAATCCTGTAGCGTTTATATAATTTCAATGCGAGTTTCTTTTCTGTAGATTCCAAATTCTATTTTCTTTTTTTCTTCATTCCTGATCAATTTAAGGTCTAAAAATGGTATTTCATGATTATTTTCTATTTCCATTGTAAATTTGATTGTTTTATTTTGAATATTTAATTATGCTATGACATCATCTACATATCTTCTCAAATATTTAAACATCAGAGGGTATGCTTTGGTTACTTGACATTCAAAGTTCCCCATAAACATATTTGCTAAGAATGGTGATAATGGATTTCCCATTGCAAGTCCTGATCTTCGTCTAAAATACTTTCCTCTAAAGGTGCAGAACATTTGATTGAAGTATAATTTTGTTAATTTTATGCATTCTTTGACACTGACATCATCTACTTTGTTTTCTTTCAACCATATTTCTAAAATTTTCAAAGTTATGTCAGTCGGGATGTTTGTGAACAATGAAATGACGTCAAATAAGACAGACAAAATTTGTAAGACAGAACAAAATTCACAATAAGAAAAATATATAATTATTTTAAAAAATCACGATGCTATGAAGAACTAGTTAAAAAAAAAAGATAATAGTAGAAATATATTTTAATTCCCCTATGATTTAAGACACATCCTTAGTCTTTTCTTAAAAATATCAAAAGATCAGTCTCATGGACTAGGAGTTATAGTCACCCGTGAATCCAAGGTGCATGAGTTCAAATCCAGCTGGAGTAAACAGATCTTTTCAGTGGGTAAATATGAGTATGACTTCTTTTAAAAGGGAAGTAAAGCAGGTCCCAAGTAATATTCATAGCAACTGAAAGAATCTCAAGCCTTAAATAAGACTGCTAAGTAAAATTTGTTACCTCTTTCAGGTCCAGTATTGAATTCTGTCACTAATAACCTTAGATGATATAAGGCATTTTTAAACAAAATACTACTATAGTATTATTATAGAATGGTCAGTTTCATCTCTATTCCACCATAGGCAGTATAATCAAGAAAAAAATTGTGGGAGTTAATAAGTTGAGTCTGCCGTCATCTTACCTCAAACGTATTTAGTTGTTTCTTGTAAGACATGTTTCAAAGCATTTCTGCTCCTTCATCAGTGCAGACAAAATATGAGGTAAGATGATGGCAGACATATATAAAAAATATATAAAGTAGATTAAGTTATGTAGATAGGAAATAACACTATGAGGTTTTTTAATATTGTTTATTTTTTATTATTTCACTCACCTCATACTTCATAATTCATAGCAGACCCTGGGTTTCTTCACATCTTTTGTGACATTCTCAATGCTGCGTCACGTTCACAACTGACGTCCAATGGCCTTCTATCCTGCAGACTGACCTCCGCGCCATCTGGTGGCCGACCGAAGAATTTCCAAATCAGTCCTCTTTCTTTATAACCGGGTATTTCAAAATTCATAGTTGTATTTTCATTCTTGCATATGTAAATTTTTTCCCAAATTGTGAGTTCCTTCGGTTTTTCCAATTGTTTAAGTAAATTTGTTTTGGTTTCTATTCTATGTTTTCTGACCAGGCATGTGCAGCTATTGCAGATTTTTCGGTTTCTCCATTTTTAACATTTCTGAGGTGTTCTTTTAATCTTGATACAAATTTAATTTATCTTTCATTGAGAAATGTTAAATTAATAATAAAAACATCATTAGAGGCCTTACTGGCTTTTAAAGTAATGTTAAATTTCCAATAAATGTCTTCTTAACTAAGAAGCCGCCATTTGCAAAGATAGAAACAATGGTTTCAAAAGCATTTGGCGATAGGGAATTACAACGTATATAAGAGAAAAATTTGCGTCTAGATCGTAACTCGCCTCGGTAGCTCAGTTGGTAGAGCACTTGGCCCGGAAAGCCAAGGGTCCCAGGTTCGAGTCCCGGTCTAGGCGAAAATTTTTCTCTTCAAATTTAATTTTATTTGAGACCATTGGTTCTTCCTCTACTACAAGGTTTAGACTATGCAGCCTGTTCCGGCAAAGTTAAAAGTGGAGTCCATCTTCTGCGTGGTCGGCCAACATCTCTTGTTCCTCTGGGATTATACAGGAAGGTTCTTTTTGGTATTCTTTCATTGTTCATTCTCATTAAGTGTTCTGTCCATTTCTCATTATTTTCGCCGATTTTATCTTCAATTTTATATATATTTAATTCTTCTCATATAGTTTCATTCCTTATTCTATCCGCTCTTGTGCATTCGTTTCAAATGAAATTTTCATTCATCTTCAGTCATGACTGAAAGGTGAGTTATTAAAAATATGTTCTCTACTCAATATTAATGATATAACCTCATAATGTTTAATTCCCAAAATTAATTTTAATATAATTCATTTACTTATTTAAATCAGAGTAATAACTTTAGCTTCATAATATTAATTTAATAATCAAAGCATTATGTCCAATCGAAAAGAATTTAAGATATCAAAATTCAACTGTAAGTGGAAATCTCTACTAATAATTTCACATTTAGCAACATTATTACACCTAAGATTCAAACACCAGACAAGCAAAAGCATTAAAAAAGAAATATAATACTGACTCACATGATTCAGTTGGAGTTGAACATCTATCATTTTGATTTTCTGGAGTAAGATGAGGTTCTACAGCAACTGCATAGCCTGCTTTCACACTAGCATGAACCCAGGAAGGTAGAACACAAGGCAGTTTCCAATCACGAGCATATTTATACTTATCTCCTGATGTATTTTTTATTATTAGTATCTTAGCAACTCCATACTCCAGAGGACCACTAAAACTTCCTCCTGCAATCCATAAGGATAGTAAATTGTAATTTTCAAAGAACACTGTGCATAAAAACAAATAATTTATAACTCCAAGCATGTTAAATGGTTAACACAACTAAAGAGAAAAATTTCTACTTGAACTGGGATTTGAACCAAAGACCTCCAACATTACATGCTGGCACTCTACTACTGAGCAACCCAAGCAACTCACTGACCAAGCACAATATTATTTTTCTCTTTACTTAACTAGTAATTACAAATGGTTCATCTGTGTATATTACTAATAATTTCCAAACTATATTAAAAAGTTAACTTTTTTAAGAAACACAATGAGGTATTTTGATGTTTTTATTATTAATTTAATACTTCTCACTGAAGGACAAATTATATTTGAAGAGAAAGATATACGCTCAGACTGAGGTTTGAACCCAGGACCTTTGGCTTTCTATGCCAACTGAGCTACTGAGCAAATTTGCATTTAGATTGGAGTACTCAGGTGGCGAGAATTGGCATAGAAAGACAAAGGTCCTGGGTTCAATTTTCCAATCAATTGATTTGGCATTTACTTAATGAAAATCCATATCTATTTAATTAAATAAAAATAAATTTATTTCATATTTATTTAATTAAAGAAATATGTACTTTTTCTTTTCATATGATGATTTATCCTTACACAGTGAGAAGAATGCACTTGTGCATTTAGATTGGAGTGCTCAAGTAGCTCAGTTGGCAGAAGCAGTGGCATAGAAAGCCAAAGGTCCTGGGTTCAAACCCCAGTCTGAGCATATATTTTCCTATTCAAATACAATGAGGTATTATTTATTTAAATAAAATTGTATCAAAGTTTTTATTATTCGTTTTTTAAACATCTTAATGATAGTCAAATTATATTTGAAAATAAAAATATATGCCTGGACTGGGGTTTGAACCCAGGACCTTTGACTCTCTATGTCAATGCTCCATCCAAGTGAGCTACCCAGGCCTCCAATCTAAACGCGTAATTTTTCTCTTATACATAGTTAATTCCCTAACCCCAAATGCTACGAGCCGTTGCTACGATTTTTGCAAATGGCAGCTTCTTTATTAAGAAGACCTGTTATTGGGAATTTAAACATTACTTATAAAGTGCTTCTTTTCAATGTTTTTATTATTCGTTTTTTAGTCTAGGCGTATAATTTTCTTTTCAAATATAACATTTTATCACCTCACCTCATATTTTTCTTCTTCTTAGACTAGTTTTAAAATCTTTGGTTCCATCCTCTGTATTTTCACACCCATTGTGTTGACATCAAGTCTAAAATACCGGAACTAAAGAAGGTTTTGAAACTAGTCTAAGAACAAGAAGAATATGAGGCGAGATAATAAAATTTTACATAAATATATTATAAAGTGTTTCAAAACATCATCATCATAGTACATTCACGAATTTAGGCCATTTGTTGATCTGTTTCGACCTCAAGAGAAACACCATCCAAAAGTCTCTTGAGTGGATGTCCTGGTCTTCTTCTTCCTGCAGGTTGATAGCTTAACATTTGTTTGGGTATCCTGTGATCTCTCATTCGGTGATCATGTTGCATCCAACTTGATTTATAGTCAGAAATTTTGTTTTCTAAAGGTTCCATATGTAATTCTTCTAGGATGTCTTAATTTTTTTTGTGATCTAGTAGTGTGTATCCTGTAGTCCTCCGAAGGTATCTCATTTCATTCAATTCCTTCTGGATTTCTTCATGTTGAGACTTGTAAGTAAAGATGAGGTTCCTTAGGATGGGTTACTGGTCTGATGCTAAGTATTCCGGTGGTAGGGCTGCTACCTTTTAGTCTCTGGACAGGCATTAGGATACCACATTTACTCAGTACCCGGTGGAATGGTTATACCGCCGTGACTTGGTCCTCAGAGCCTTGCTTGTGAAAACAGATTGTACCACGAGAAGGTAAGGATGAGAATTGGGTAGGAGAGGTTATATAAACGTCACTACCCCTTACAACCTGTTTCAAAACAAACTATTAAAAATATTAGTCATAGACCAGATTCCACGACAAATGATATTAAATATATATAACCTGTACAAATCTAATTTAATTGCAGTAAGAAGTGACAATAAACTATCACAATGGCAGGAGTGAGACAAGGATGCCCTCTATCACCACTTTCATCTATCATAAGTAATGCCATGAGTGACTTCCAAATTATCGATAAATTCACGACTCACATAGTGAGGAGTAAATTTATCTAGAGAATTTGGAAATTAAGAGTGGCATTTGTTAGGACTATTTAATGAATAAAATTAAGCTGTTTATTCACAAATCATTATTTAACTATAGTTATTTTTAAATATTTATATATTTAATATAAATGGCAATGTTTGAAAACAAATGAGAAACAATTGGTATGCTTAATTTGCTTCATTTGTTCGTCACTGCAACCAGATCATATTATTTATTGCCAATAAAACCTGTCTTAGCCAGAACCTTCATAAGAAGGAAACCCATAGATGGTACAAAATCTCCAGAACGATACGATTTTATATGTAAAATCGTCCTGTATAAGCCGGAAACCTTCATAACATGGAAACGGAATGGTTTTTAAAGTACTAATAGTTAATTTTTATCTCAGTAAGACGGAAAATTATTCTTAAGCACATTCTAATTACAGTATTAATGACCACACGTGAAAATTCTGCATATGACATTCTCTGCATTATATCGTTTTACCTTCTTGTGTTGCCATTGTATTGCAGGGATACCCTCGCTTATGTGTGACAGCAGGGAATCCCTCGCTTTTCCTTGCCTGCTTACGTTACCTGCGAGGGAATTGGGAAACTCTTCAGTCTTCCTGTAGTTGAGTTCCTTCTCGCTTTTGTGTAATAAAGTTGTTTTGTATTGCCGTGCAAACTGAGCTGTGTTACATACACTATTTTGTCTGTATTTCAGTCAATACATTATGTCTTTAAAGTGTGCATGTAACACCCTTACACTGTGTGAGAAAATTCAAACTTTTAATTTGGGAACATTTATAAGAAGGAAAACTGCAAAGATGGAAATATATTTAAGAAACCGTCATGTTCTTTCATAGACAGCTTTTACATATATATAATTACATGCATGTTCCTCACCATTTTTAACTATTAAGTTTTTTAATTCTTCTTTCTCACTTTTTGGTAAATTTGAGCAGGTTATTATGAGACCATGAAATACTGGGCACTTGTAGATATCAAAATCTGGATCCTTGGCATGAACATTTCTCTGACAGCTTGCTTTCCATACAGCATCCACCCATTGTTCTGTCATGACTGGTAAAGATCTTTCCACAGACTTCTGCAATTCAATATCAACACTTTTCAACTGATAACATATGGAAATTATTATTTACAGATAAGCCAATATGACACTAAATAAATATAAAAGAATGTTTAAATTTATCTGAGATAATTTTTTGAATAACTCACCTCATAAATTTCATGTTTTCATGATACCATGGTTTCAGACAATATCTCATCTGAAATCGCGGTATCGTGAAAAGCATGAAACTTATGTGGCGAGTTATTAAAAAAATTATCTCCAATGAATTTAAATGATTATAGTAGTAGTAGTATTCTAATGTTCTGAAGCTCTTGATCATTCGCTTGATTTAAATGATGATTACTTCATAATGTTTACTTCCTAACATTAATTTTAACATAATCAAAGAATGTAATAAAAAATGTTGATTGTCTCTGATATAAAGTTATATAAACATATTACATATGTAATTCATTCTAAATTTGTAAATAAGAACTTCAAAAAATAGCAGTTTTAATTAATAGTGCATGGAGAACATATTTTTAACGACTCAACTCATATAATTTCAAATTTCTTTGATTAACAATATGTTCTCCACTCACTATTAATGATATAACCTCATAATATTTACTTCCCAATATTAATTTAAATATAGCAGTTTTAATTCCTGTTCATGTAATCTTAGAAGTGGTCCTAGCATTGAGCTAATCATTCATCCAGGAAAGTTCCATGCCCTTATGTGGCCAAAAAAAAATGTGTGACGCACAGTTAGTAATCCTACACAATAAGTAATGTCCCTACAAGGCCTGGTGGCATGGAGCATGTAAAAGTACCTATAAAGGGAAAGGTTACATTAAGGTAAAGAAAAAAGAAAGTTTTAATTGCAGTCACAACATATTATTAAGTTATGTAAATAGGAAATAACACTATGAGGTTCTTTAATATTGTTTATTTTTTATCATTTCACTCACCTCATACTTCATAATTTATAGCAGACCCAGGGTTTCTTCACGTAATTCGTGACATTGTCAATGCTGCGTCATGTTCACAACTGACGTCCAACGGCCTTCTATCCTGCAGACTGACCTCCGCGCCATCTGGTGGCCGACCGAAGAATTTCCAAATCAGGCCTCTTTCTTTATAACCGGGTATTTCAAAATTCATAGTTGTATTTTCATTCTTGCATATGTAAATTTTTTCCCAAATTGTGAGTTCCTTCGGTTTTTCCAATTGTTTAAGTAATTTTGTTTTGGTTTCTATTCTATGTTTTTCTGACCAGGCATGTGCAGCTATTGCAGATTTTTCGGTTTTCTCCATTTTTAACATTTCTGAGGTGTTCTTTTAATCTTGTATTTAGATTCCTTTTTGTTTTTCCTATGTATATCTTTTCACCAATCTTTACAATTAATTTGATAAATTCCCGATTTTTTGCAGTCTTCAATTTTTTCATTTTTGTTGGTTTTTATTAAATTACCTAAGCTGTAATCATTTTTCGGTGCTAATTTAATGTTGAATTTGTTGAAATTTTTTTGAAACTTATCAAATACGAAAGGATGGTATGTGAACTTCTTGAATTTTTTGCCTATATTTTTATCTGTCTGAAGAGTACTTTCATTGATGACTTTTTGTTCTTTGAATTTATTTATTTTCTTGTGTATCATTTTCTTGTGAAAACCATTATCCTTAGCAATTTGTATGATGTGTTCTTTCTCTTTATTGTAATTTTCTTTGCTCATGGGGACATTCACAAGTCTGTGTGTTAAACTATTAAATACTGCCTGTTTGTGTGAAAAATGGTTAAATCCAGTAGCTTTTATATAATTGTCGATGTGAGTTTCTTTTCTGTAGATTCCAAATTCTATTTTCTTTTTCTCTTCTTTCCTAATCAATTTAAGGTCTAAAAAATGGTATTCATGATTATTTTCTTTTTCCATTGTAAATTTGATTGTTTTATTTTGAATATTTAACAGTTTAATGGCATCTTCTAATTGTTTCTCTTTTACTATTGCTATGATATCATGTAGATATAGTAGCAATAGTAAAAGAGAAACAATTAGAAGATGCCATTAAACTGTTAAATATTCAAAATAAAACAATCAAATTTACAATGGAAATAGAAAATAATCATGAAATACCATTTTTAGACCTTAAATTGATTAGGAAAGAAGAGAAAAAGAAAATAGAATTTGGAATCTACAGAAAAGAAACTCACATCGACAATTATATAAAAGCTACTGGATTTAACCATTTTTCACACAAACAGGCAGTATTTAATAGTTTAACACACAGACTTGTGAATGTCCCCATGAGCAAAGAAAAATTACAATAAAGAGAAAGAACACATCATACAAATTGCTAAGGATAATGGTTTTCACAAGAAAATGAACACAAGAAAATAAATAAATTCAAAGAACAAAAGTCATCAATGAAAGTACTCTTCAGACAGATAAAATATAGGCAAAAAATTCAAGAAGTTCACATACCATCCTTTCGTATTTGATAAGTTTCAAAAAATTTTCAACAAATTCAACATTAAATTAGCACCGAAAAATGATTACAGCTTAGGTAATTTAATAAAACCAACAAAAATGAAAAAATTGAAGACTGCAAAAAATCGGGAATTTATCAAATTAATTGTAAAGATTGTGAAAAGATATACATAGGAAAAACAAAAAGGAATCTAAATACAAGATTAAAAGAACACCTCAGAAATGTTAAAAATGGAGAAACCGAAAAATCTGCAATAGCTGCACATGCCTGGTCAGAAAAACATAGAATAGAAACCAAAACAAAATTACTTAAACAATTGGAAAAACCGAAGGAACTCACAATTTGGGAAAAAATTTACATATGCAAGAATGAAAATACAACTATGAATTTTGAAATACCCGGTTATAAAGAAAGAGGCCTGATTTGGAAATTCTTCGGTCGGCCACCAGATGGCGCGGAGGTCAGTCTGCAGGATAGAAGGCCGTTGGACGTCAGTTGTGAACATGACGCAGCATTGACAATGTCACGAATTACGTGAAGAAACCCTGGGTCTGCTATAAATTATGAAGTATGAGGTGAGTGAAATGATAAAAAATAAACAACATATTATGTTGATCAAAGCATTGAATTTTTGATTACATAAAATAAAACATGAGATGGCAATGTAGGAGTCACTCAACAATACAATGCATTTATATTTTGCACCCTTAACCCTTAAATTTGTAATGTATTCTTTTGGATATATCAGTTGGTTCAATTAATTTAATATTTTTAATAAATCAGAAGAAAATGAACAAAAAGAAACAACTTAAATGTGGTCTAATTATACAATATACCTAATAATAACAGTTACACAAGATTCCGTTTTCGCTGCAGTCCGCCACATTCAAATAACTAACAGAATAAATTTGTGTTTTGCCAATTTAAGGGTTAAGGCAAGAGTTTTCCTCCCTCATCTTTTACATCAATTAAGAATCAAAGTTGTAGCTCTTTCAAAGAACCTAATGAAGATTTAAATCAAACTAATTTGCTTTTTATCGCACCCATACTTGATTAATTTTACAATGAGACACATGTTTGTTACTAAGCTTTAATATGGTTGTTTTAGAATGACCACCAGTTTTATGTTTTGGCAGCTAGATCACTCATTCACAATCTCCAATATGAATGAAAGACCACACCTACTATTGTTCACTGGGGCACCTTTGTCCTAGCCTGGAGGATTGAAAACTTTACATGATCTTATCTTTCATTGCCAATGTAGAGTCGCTTGAACATGCAATGGTAGATCAGTATGCATGAATAGAATTTCTTTCATCTAGATGATACAGCCACACACTGATACTCAGTCAGGAAGAAAAATAGAGATGAAAGGAGAATGGAAAATGAAAAACTCCCTATCCCTCAGGTGCCCCAATCAGCATCAGGATTGGAAGTAAACAAGAGATAACTAAGGTAGTCGAATGTAAAGATAGAAGTTAAGAGAAAAAATATCAGTAAATGGAAGCAATGTTTTGCTCAGCTTGGACACATATCCCCAAGATGGAGACCCTGAGGGTTATAAATTGATAGCAATGCATTGGATTTATTCACCCTGTAGAATCCATGGTAATGAAATAGCAGATGCCTTTAACCTTTTCACTGCTGAGATATTTCCAGCCTTTAAAACCCTCCTTGCTCAATGCAGGGAGAAATATGGAAAAAGTTTATTTAGGTTCCTAGGAGATGGCAGTATATGCCTGCTTAGTTTGAAAGCAATGCAATACGTATTATATAACTAGCAGGCGTTTGGAGTTGAGATTGGATATACACACCCATAGCACAGCAAGCATTTTCTTTGCCAACGGATATACCCGTTCGTAGCAGTGTAAAGGTTAATAAAAATACTTAATGATTTACCAAATTAGAAACCCATCTAAACCATTTCACTCATCAAAACTAATACTTCAGAAAACCATCCAACAAAAAAATATACGACACTTTAATTCAAGAAAGTATAAACAAAAAATGGAAAACATTATTTAACAAAAAACATTAATTGTAGAATGTCCATGATTAAAAGCTGTTACTCTCTTCCGATTATAAACAGGACACGATTGACTGATGGCTCATCTACATAGATTAAAAATACTTGCTACTCCTTTGTAGAGAAGAAAACACTACAAATATTTTATTATGCTATGGGAAGCAAGAAGGCAAATGGAAGAGCTCCAATATGCTGAGCATTAGCAACCAACCAACACTTGACTGTGTTGCCAATTTATTCGCTATCCTGCTAGATGTAATGAATGTTCAACTCCTTAGCAGTTTAAATACATTTTATATTGTTGAAATAGGAATTTTTAACAGTAATTTAAACTATTCTTAGTGACATGAAAATTTTAGTTCACGATAACAATACATGCCTTTAGCCTTGGTTTTAGACGAGGCTATTAACCCGGCTCAGCATGTACAGGGAGCATAAGCCGTAACTGTATACAGCTGGGTAATTCTTGACAGGCGCGTTGTCGTCACGGGGGTGAACACTAAGAATCTTAGTGACTAAGTTCTGTCAAGGACCCAATCTCTTGGGGTATAACGAGGGCCCCTGCCCAGGGATATAGGTGAAGACCTCAACGGTTGGATCGGCAAAATGAACAAGCTTCAATAAAGGTGAGACAAGCGGAAGAGGCAGCCCTCCACCTGGGGTTTGTACAGATAGAAGCATGTTCAAATGCTTTGAAGTGGCAGCCCCACCATTGGACTTATTCGGCAGCAGGCCGGTTACCTGCTATGAGAAAATATAAAAAACAAACTCGAACTCCCCAAAGTAATATAGGCCAAAGAAATGTAGGAAGACCAAAATGTCATTGGAAAGACGACCTGCACCTGCAGCATATAGTGCACCGGGAGAGCGGAACGGGCCAACAGGCCCATACCTTGAAGATGATGATAATACATTTTGCATTTAAATCATAAGTTTTTCCTGAAATCCTATTGCCCACATTGAATTACCTGTAACAAATGAGTTACATGTGGTGTAATAAGTCCATTGTTACTTCCATTTCAACGACAACAACAAATGGTAAAAATATTATCTTAATGATGATGATTAATAATAATAATATTTCATAAAACTTATTATGGGAATTAACATTATGAATCTTTTAAATTAATAACATTAAAACGAGTTGTGAATGACCCTGTCTTTCCAAACAGTCGTACTTAAATTCCTTTTACTTATGGACAATAATAAAACATGATAGTAATACGAGGGTGGATCAAATATAAACCGGAATTTGTATCTGGAGGCTCTGGTAGCAAACTGCAAAGCTTCCAGTTTGGAGGGAAAGTTGGTGGGGGTGTCTGGAATAGGGATCTTGATGTGTCGCACTCTGAAGAGCGGCCGCTTGCTTCAGTATGCCATGAGCAAGCAAGAGGTACACTTATCTGTTGCACAATGCATTATTATTTTTTGGCGAAAGAAGGTACTAAACCTTCTGAAATTTTGAGAAGGCTCCATGTGCAGTTCAGGGAAGCAACCCTTTCAAAGACGCAGGTGTATGATTGGTGCAAAAAAATCTTAGTGGGCCGGGATTCAGTGGAAAATGAGCCCCACCAAAGACGGCAACGAACAAGCATCACTGCAGACAACATTCGTGCTGTACAGGACCTTATTGAAGAGGATCGGCGCGTAACAATTTCTGAAATTGTTTCACACATTGGAATAAGCTTCGGAAGTGTTCAAGCCATCATCAGTGAGGAACTCATATTCCGAAAATTGTCTGCCAGGTGGGTTCCTCGGCTTCTCAGCCAGGAACAAAAAAATTTTACGAAAAACTGACGAAAATGCATTGGACACCTCTGGAACACCCTCCTTACAGTCCAGATTTGTCACCCTGTGACTACCATTTGTTTTGGGCCACTGAAAGAAGACCTGGGAGGAAGGCAGTTTGGTGACAATGCAGCGGTAGAGGACTGGCTGACTACACGTCATCCCTCATTCTTCAAGGATAGCATCAAAAAGTTGCCAACTCGATGGCAAAAGTGGAAATGCAGGAGACTATGTAGAAAAATGAGGTGGTGGTTTTGTATTTTTTTGTTAATTCAATAAAATTATAAACAATTCCGGTTTATATTTGATTTACCCTCATATGTAAATTAATAATTCAAGCAAATTGTCTGAATTAATTTTTCTCTTTAAAAATAAAAAATAAAATAATACAACATACTTCATATTTAATGCTGAGAACATTTTTAGCAACCAGATGAGTTGTGCCTGTGATAAGCCTGGCTGAGTAAAATCCACCCATGTAGTGGATTTTATCTATTAAATCATCCTGCAAAGAAATAAATGTTTTATTAATTATTCTTAAATATATGACTGAAAAAAAACAAGAGTCAAAGTATTACCACAGAGCATTACTTTTTAGTGCAATGTTTCTGATGGTTAACTGTAATAAAATTATTCATAAGAATTAAATTAATCGTGATTATTTCATACCTCATACTTCTATATTTCTTTAAATACAGCACTGCAGTATCAGCAATTTCTTATCAGTATCACCATCATCAGCTGTTTTCACGATTGTCATTTTTTACTTTTGGATAATTATCAACAAAAGTAAAAATTGACAACCGTGAAAACAGCTGATGATGGTGATAAGAAATTGCCAATACTGCAGTATATAGAAATATAGAAGTATGAGGTATGAAATAATCACGATTAATTTAATTCTTATGAATTTGAACCTCATAATGTTAAAAATTCCCAAATTTAATATATAAATAAACTTATTATTTGGAATTCTTTTTTTGTTTTGATAATATGGAGTATAAAAATATTGGAATAGAGAAAATGGTTTGATTTGAAAGTAAAGAACTACATTTCTCACAATAGTAACCACAAATATCTGGACTTTCTTCACTATAAATTTGTCTCTCTGCTATCATTGCCATACTAAAGGTTTTGAAACTTTAAGACATTAGAAAATATTCTAATGCATAATTTTTATCAACAGTAATCTAACAAAAGGTTGTGTTTTTTCTGAAAAAAAATCACGAGCAACAAAGTCGCGAATGATTTTGTCTAATGAAAAATTCAACCTCGAGTTGGATTTGGAGTGATTATTTAGCAAATAATACAACATCAGAACCTAAAAATAATTATAATGTTTAATATTTACCAAATATGAGGTTATGTAATCCGATCTTACTTCCGGGTGATTTCTAAGCCGGCTGTATAGTTATAAATAGCATATCTTTACTGTTAAATCTCTTTAGCCTTGGGAAAATCAATAACAGATGATTGTATGAGAAATAACTACTAACAATAATGCAGATTCATTATACAACATTTAATAATTTTTAAGAGCAAAATAACCAACCTTTTTTTTTTAAGTTGTTTTCTTTTGGCATTTCTTGTTGTACCATATTCATCATATATTGTTGAATCGATATCTTTGTCAAAAAAAGTTAATTTGCAGAGATATCTCTCATTATGAACAGGAAGTGTTCCGCGCCGTAGCCGAGTGGTTAAGGCAAGAAGCCTTGGTGCAGAGCTACGGGACTTGCATTGGTTCTAGTCCCCATGGGGGAAGAAATTGTTTCATGGAATTTTTCGGCCAGTATGGGACCGGTGCCCACCCAGCATAGTGAGGCATTTGGGTAGCTACAATAAGTAGCGACTCCAGATTGAGAAGGCCAGCTATAACGGCTGGGGGCCCGACGTACTGACCAAATGTCAACCCTACACTGGCTAGATTATCATCTACCTCTGTGATTTGGTCATTTTGAGATTTTATTTTTTTTTATCTCTTGTCAACCCCTTTGTTTTAGATGTCATCGAGATTGTCATTAATAAGATAAACAACCCCAAAAACCATGAATTTGACTTCTATATTGGTCATTTTCAATTATTTTTACATTTAACCCCCTCTTACACTCTCCTAGGAGTGATAAGAGTTTATTGCCCTTTACAATATATTTTCTCCAGATTGTAAATAATATGTACTCAATTTTAATATTTTATGGAAATAGCACAATTAAGTTTATTTTAGATAATATGAGTTAGATATGTACTACTCACCTTAAATATGAGGTGAGTAGTGCATATTTAATTAATGTTGGGAAGTAAACATTATGAGGTATAATCATTAAAATTCGTCGGAGAACATATTGTTTAAACAACTCACCTCATAGGATTCATGCTTCCATGATATCGCGATTTCAAACATAATCATGTTCATCATCAGCCATAACAAAGAATTTCGTCAGTCGGAGTTATGGCTGATGATGAACATGATTATGTTTGAAATCGCGATATCATGGAAGCATGAATCCTATGAGGTGAGTTGTTTAAACAATATGTTCTCCGACGAATTTTAATGAGTAGTGCATATCTAACTCATTTTATTTATCTATATGTACTTACGTTTAATTGAAAATATTCCAACCTTTCCAGAGTTATGCAGAAACATAATATCTTACATTTCACACCCTCTCAGTTCCTAGAGGTGCAGATCATTTCTTACCCCTTATAGACATTTTTCCAGATTGTAATTCATATGTGTACCAAGTTTGGTTGAAATTTCCGCAGGCATTCAAATTATTAAAATTCATCGAAGAACATTTTGTTTAAACAACTCACCTCATAGGATTCATGCCTCCATGATACCGCGGTTTCAAACACAGTCGTGTTCATCTTCAGCCATAACTCCGACTGACGAAATTCTTTGGCCGTCAACTATGGCTGAAGATGAACACGACTGTGTTTGAAACTGCGGTATCATGGAAGCATGAATCCTATGAGGTGAGTTGTTTAAACAAAATGTTCTCCGATGAATTTTAATGATTATACCTCATAATGTTAACTTCCCAACATTAATTTTATATAACATTCAAATTATACTGGCACACACTATACTGTTCATACATACACACAAACATTTATATATTAAAGGTACCGATAAAAGATAGTATGTTCCTGTAATTAATTACTTACTTTCTCAGGTTTTGAAAAATTGGTAACTGTAACAATTAAATCTCGCATTGCTGTAGTAAAGACTGGTGAATTGGTCTCTGGTATTGGATATTTCTCCATAAGACATGAATTAAGACATCGTGGTCCCAGCAACCTGCTGAATAAAACACACCGTAAATGTTACATAATTCAATGATACAACAATAATACTTCAACTGACTTTTTATTTATATTCATCTGGGCTTTTCAATTTTTTGGTATGTTTCTAAAGAATTTACAAACAAAATACAACATAAGCAATACATGTAAAAAGTTAAAGACTGTGTATGTACTATCTCACAGCATTGGATCTAACATAATGATGGCACTAACTTCCTGTTTCAGCAATAGTCAGCATTTGCTAGTTCATCTATTTATTTAATAAACAGAGTTAGATTTAACACCTCACCTCATAATTGTAGATTTCTCGAAGACTAGTTTCGATACTTCTTTGTATCATTTTCAGTTCTATCTAACTGTTGAATTGGTGGTTGGTGATCCTGTAGTTTTCAGGATACAAAGAAGTATCAAAACCAGTCTTTGAGATATGTACTATTATGAGGTGAGATATAAAATCTAACTCTATTTATTAATTAAAATAAACATCATAGTGTCAAAGTTAAAATTTGGCCGGTAGTCATAATGGCGGTTGAAAATGAATGACAAGATCATTTGAAAACTATAGTTACCGTGTTTGAAAAACATGAAATATGAGGTAAGATGTTAAAATGACTCATTAATTTATTAATCATAGTGTCACTTCCTTTAAATATTAATACATCTATTTATGTCTATGAGTCTGTGATATAAGCCTGAAATAAAAGTTTTTTTGAAAACATAGTTTACTCATTCACTATACAATGTAAGATTTAAGTCTCTACGCAGTAAGAAAATTGGTAAAAGCTTCCAGTCTGTCAAAGTTAACAAAATTATATAAGCCACTCTTTTCTTGGGTGAAAGTATGTAAATCTGTTAGTGAAATGTTTTCAATAAACAATATAATTATGGGCTTTTTTTTTTGAGAAAGCAAAAATAATATTTAATTCCTTAATTATTTCTAACCAATTACTACTAACAACACTAATCAATATAATTTTTAAAAATAGTAACGATTATCTTATTTAAAACTATTATCCTTGTCATAAAACTTAGTTCATGGAAGGCAGAACCTCTCCAATACAAATAACCCCTTCAGCCAACAATGTTTAAGCAATGTTCCATCCATAGTATTCTGCCCAAGGGCAGGTCCTTCACTGCAATCATAGCATTTTTATGCTATGCTTGCAGCTTTACTAGGGGATTGTAGGTGTGGTAGCTTCCCGTTGCTTTCCACACCGGTGAAGGATGATGATGATGGTGATGATGGCCATATGATTTCGGGGACCGTTTTCCTGACATTTGTCTTACAAGTGAGGAAAAACCCCGATAAAAACCTCACCCAGAAAACTGCCCCGACCGGGGATCGAACCCTAAGCAATGTTGCTCAATTAAAACTTGAGAGTGCAGAAATTGAAATATTACTTACTCCTGGCTAGAATTTCACAACTTCAAAAAAAAAAGAATTAAAGATAGAATATTATTTTCTATGCACATTGGTAAAAGCACTAATATTACACATTCTGCATCTGTGTTTATCTTAGCAGTATTGTTTTTACATGGAGGTATCCTTTGAGCCCTTAGAACTCATAAATAAAGTTGATGATTTGTTAATTCTGTTGATTTTGCTGAAGTGTAAATGTTTTTATGCATCGCCAGTTCACATTATAAGTGTAAGCATTCTGGCCACATGATCAATCATAACTTTTTTCAGTCTTCAGCTGTGTAGTGAAAGAGACAGATTAATAATAATAATAATATGTTGGTAAGAGGCACTTGAAAGAGCATTAAGTTATAAGTTTATGATTTGTCTTTTATGAGTTCGTTCAGTGATCCTGTCCATATTCTGCATTGTTTGTAATGGTATCGCTCACACTTTTGGTCACATATTAATAAAATGAGTCATATCTCATGACTCATGATGTTGGCTGAAGATGAGAGGGATTCCTCTTAAAAAACTGCAGTATTGAAAACGAAGCATGAGGTGAGATATGTATGACTCATTTTATTAATTGAAAAACCTCATGATGTTATTTCCCATAATTAATTTATGAATAAAGAGACAGATTTCTGTTCTAGATAAAATCATATTTGTAATAAGCCAAAATCTTGTGTTCATCAATATTGCATATTTAGTGAATTAATATAGTAGTCAGTGGATTTCAAGCTGTCTCATACTAAATCTAGAACATCTTTGGTTCATAAGATGAATTGTTGGCAGTTCTCTTGGAATAAAGAAGATTAATAAAGATATTTAAAAGTATGTTCTAAGTAATAGTTCATAACAAAGTGAATTTTATATTGAAATCTTTATTAGATATTACCAGGGTTGGGACTTCACATGTACAGAAAGGTTTTCTATATGACTTGTAAAATATGCATAAAAGTACAGTAAAACTTGCTCAAAGCAGAATCGCATTTTTTTTTTTTTTCCACATTAGACAAATTTCCGCATTATAAAAAACCTAAAACTTATTAATAATCTTGGATTGTAGAGTACCGTATATGTCTTTTACAAACTTTGGATTAACTGTAGTTCTGCTGCCATTGAAATGTGAAGTATAGTATGTACGAGCGACATCGACAGTAACACGCATTAAAACAGTCCCATTTCGTCAGCGGTAAAAATGTCTCTTAGGCGTGTATCCTGAAATTAAAGTATGCAGTTTCGGTTTCCTCTTACTAACTACACTTTTGTCCACATCCTTTGATTCCTCACAAATTTCATTCCACACTACACTGTATCGTCTTTTAAAACTATACAGCCAACCTGAAGATGCCTTGAAATCATTATTTCCTAGGGATTTAGCAACAGCTAGAACTTGACTTTGGAGTATTGGTCCAGAAATTTGGAAATTTTTTGATCATGCACTTGTGAAACACTACCACACTACTTCGTTGATTTTTCATTTTCTTTTTTACTTCTCTTCATTTGACCATTTCCTTGCATCCATTCATTAATTTTTTTTTTGTGTTTTAAAGTCTCATAACCTTGAGTATTTCCACATTTAAATTTAATAATTATTTCGTGCACTGAGAGTTTTTTTTTTTAAACTTCACCACTTTCACTTTTTCATTTAATGACAATGATATATATACATTTTAGCCATCTTTATTCCATAAATTCAGAACGCTATGAAAGATCAGTCTCAGAACTTAAACAAATTTAAGATTTTACATTGCAATGGCTATTTGTAAGACGGGTACAGTATCTGTATTTTGCTTAACGGGTGTGCAGTGAGGCCAAAAGAAAATTTCAGGTAGAATCTCTACTTCACCCGGCGGCATGAATCATTCCTTTTTTTGTTTTTTTGGCCTAACGGGAATTCAATGAAGTGGAAACTAATTTATTTCTCTCTCCGTCTTTCCACTTTATAAACATTTTTTTCATGAATTGTGTAGAAATATCCTTCCGTTTCCACGTTGGACAGATTCCATTTTATGCAAAATAAATACACGTACATTTAATATTATTTCGCCAGGACCAATAAATTTGTTCACATTGCACAGATTTCCACATTATTCACGTTCCGGAATAAACAAGTTTTACTGTACATAATTAACATAAAAAAATTTAAATAGGTAAAAAACTTCCAACAACCCATATCCTTTCTCCAATTTTTATTTCACATGAAATCAAGGATTTTAACTGGGTCTTTTTAATGTAGAATTCCAAATTCATGCTTACAAGGCGATGTTATTGAATATGTAGTCTGAAATATAAGTACTGGCCATTAATAAAATTATTGAGTTAGCAAATCATTTTTATGACTCTGACATGCTGACCCAATCACTTCTTCCTCTTGTGAAGTATAAAACACTGAAATGTAATACCTTAATGAAACAATTAATTATGGTTAGAAACTTAAGTAGAAATTAATGGTATTACAGTCTAGAACCTTATTTCTGAAAACTAAGCTAGTGGTACTCAATAGATCCATGTGTTTTAGCAGATCTTAACAAAACCTAATATTCAACTTATTTTATAATAATAATACAGTAATGAATCACGGTGACAGACCACTTCACAATTTATATGGAGAACTCTATTTTGTTCATGTGAGAGTTCACAATAACAATTGTACTAAATGCTGTTCCTGTGAAGCTATTATTTAAAATATAGCAAAGGAGTGCCTTAAAGCCCATAGAAGAATCTGCAGTAGAAAAATCCCCAAGAATGTTAAATTCCCAAAAACATTCTGGGTTTTTGCAAAGATACACCATAAGAAACCAGCAGACTTAAATAATAAATTAGCATTCAAACTTTGTCCGCCAAAATGGAGAGAGTATTTTCTAACTGGTATTGTGTCCATAATGCTAATAGGAAAGAGCTGTCTGCTCTTCAAGATGACAAAACATTGGTCGCGAAAATAGTGAGAATGTAACTGAAGAAGAAAGTTCCAAGACCGGTCTAATAAGAAGAACAATATGAGGTGAAGTGATAAAATTTTACTTGAATAAAAAAAAAAGTATGTATTACTTTTACTTTTGAAGTCTCGCTATATTAAGTTGCCGGTGAAAAATATACAATATATAAAAAAAACTGAATTTTATAAGGATATGAAAAATAATAGAGGGAGAACAATAAAATAAAGCCAAAATAGGAGAAAAAGAGAGAGAAAAGAAGCCCCAACCCACTTTGTCGCAATAAAGAAAAACTGTACATGCTAAGTATAATTCATAAATAGAGAAACTGAACTAATGTCACAATAAAAAATGTAATATGATTGTCAAAGTTTTCGTAAAATTACTAGTTGAAAAATCAATAAATGCATTAAGTCTCAATCTGGGAGCATTATCAGTGTTTACTGTCCTGTTTCTATTAATATGGTACTTACACAGACTTTAGAGTTTTAAACTCATTGAAGATATCCCCTTAAATTCTTCAAACACAAATACATCTGTTTTTGTTGGTTTGAGAGAAGAACATTGATCTTCCTTTATCCATTGTGCAGAATATTCATTTTCCACACAAACCTGTAATTAAAAAGGTGCTACATATAGTCTCTTTAGAGAAAGAAAAAAAAAGTTGTGTAATATCATCATTGGCTTCTTCAGAAACGTGATTGATGTTAGGATAACTCCATACCAGTACACATGGAGAGAGCGAGCTATATCGTAAAATATATCATAACTATATTTGAAGAAAAAATTATATGCTCTGACTGGAGTTTGAACCCAGGACCTTTGGTTTTCTAGGCTAGTGCTCTACCACTGAGCTACCTTAGAAACTCCAATCTAAATGCAAATTTTTCTCTTATACATTGTTAATTCCCATCGCTGAATGCTATGAGCATTTGCTCAATGGTGCAAACGGTGGCTTCTTGTTTAAGAAGACATTTATTGGGAATTTAAACACTGCTTTATAAAGCCAGTAGGGCTTCTTTTGATGTTTTTATTATTAATTTAACACTTCTCACTGAAGTATAAATTATATTTGAAGAGAAAAATTATATGCTCAGACTGGGGTTTGAACCCAGGACATTTGGCTTTCTAGGCCAATGCTCTACCACTGAGCTACCTGAGAAACTCCAATCTAAACGCAATTATAAATACATTGTTAATTCTGTAATTAACAATGTATAAGAGAAAAATTTGCATTTAGATTGGAGATTCTCAGATAGCTCAGTGACAGAGCATTGGCCTAGAAAAATTGGAGATGAGTTTTCAGGTAGTTCAGTGGTAGAGCATTGGCCTAGAAAGCCTAAGGTCCTGGGTTCAAACCCTAATCTGAGCGTATAATTTTTCTCTTCAAATAATTTATCCTTAAGCGAGAAGTGTTAAATTAATAATGTTATAACCAGTTGACATTTGAATCTCACAGTGTTTTTGAAGTCATATTTCAACAACACCCTAATCTGTTGGCAGAAATGAAAATGCTCTTAGAGTAAAGTAAAGTGATCCCACTACAGGCCTCAGGAGACCCTTGGGGTAGTAGGAGGTTAAGGTTCCCGCTTTTTCTAGACAATCGGCACTTTATGTCAGCCCTGCATGACAGCCACCTTTACCCCCAGAACAGATTCTGTCTTCCACACTCATCTGCAAAAGCCTTAAATACTGCACTTTGGTAAATTAATTTTTTCTAGAAAATTGGACAGGAGCAATGTTTCTTCAGTAGAGCACCTACCAGCTTCACAGTCAGTCCAACACAGAAATGCAGCTTTTTATTAGCAATGTCTGTAATACAGAGAGCGCAGTATTGAATCTGTCTCAAACAATATACATTATTTATGGATAATTTGCTAAGTTTGTACTTGCTTCAGGTCCCAGTCATGTTACTCGCCCACGTTAAGTCTACACGGTGGTGGGAAAATGTTTTAGCACTAGTGTTGCCAAACTACTACCTTATGGAAGGGCTGTAGGAGAAGCAATGCAGTGACTCTAGAATTGTAATGGAAGAGAGAGTGTAATGTAATGACACAATGTTCAATAAAATTAAATTTTACCTGAATTAATCTATGGGAACTACTGCAGACATACCCTCCTCTGCACTGCTTTCTCTGTCATTCATTTAGTTATTACCATGGTCGTGGTCTTTATCATTATCACTGTTAATCCAGTCATTGCTACTCTATAAACCACCTAATTCAATTATAATTTTCTCAAATTCTTCATCCATTAACCATCATTTTCCCAATATTCTTCCTACAATTTAATATGATCACTCGTTCAATGGTTTCATTACTAATTTCATACATCTCAATGATGGATAAATAATATTTGAAGAGAAAAATTATACACTCAGACTGGGACTCGAACCCAATGATGGATAAATAATATTTGAAGAGAAAAATTATACACTCAGACTGGGACTCGAACCCAGGACCTTTGGCTTTCTAGACCAATGCTCTACTGGCTGAGCTATCTGGGCGAATTCTAATCTAAATGCAAATTTTTCTTTTATATACACTGTCAATTCACGCATGGGAATTGACAGTGTATATAAGAGAAAAATTTGCATTTTGATTAGAACTCTCCCAGATAGCTCAGCCAGTAGAGCATTCGTCCAGAAAACCAAAGGCCCTGGGTTCGAGACCCATCTGAGCATATAATTTTTCTCTTCAAATATGGTGGTCACTCGCATTTCTCTACTTGTCCAGTATAACAGAATCAACTCTCATGCGTAAGTTTTTCAATGTCTGTTGTCAAATTTTCAATATTCCTCTTCTCCATCCTGGTCATTATAATATACCAAATATATTCTACTGGATTAAGGTCGCAATTTTAAGGGGGTAATCTAACTGATGCTTGGACATACTACATATCTAACTTCAGTGTTTCAAGATGAATCATGAAAATTAATAAAACTACGTATAAAATTTGTGGAACAGAAATAAGTAGGTAGACCTACCTAGAGACTGCTACAAGTTCTAAATAAAAATGCAGACTAGAGAAAAATGGAGACAAATAATGGGAAAAAATAAAGGACCACAACTAACTAACTCACTCACTGGCATTATTAGGCAAATGGTGCATAGCCTAATCTAACCTAACATGAAACCGAACCCATAGGTTCATGGCCACATGGACATAAGCTCTCTGTACATCCCTATCCTGAGCTAATGTTTTCCAATCATTCCCTGCATAATCTACTTCCCTGAAATCATAGTTAATGTTATTCTCCCACCTCTTCTTGGTCTACCAACTGGGTGTTTTCCTCTGGTTTTCCTACAAGAAGCTGCCATGCACGTCTTTCATCCCCATTCGTGCCACATGTCCTACTCATCATAGTCTACGAGGCTTAACAGTTCTTATTATATCTGGCTTCCTATAAAGACCATGTAGTTCACTGTTATGTAGTCGTCTCCATTCACCTGTCTGTTCATCTCTCTTTGGAAAAAAAAAAAATGTTCCGAAGAACTTTATTCTTAAATACTCATAATCTCCTCTCCTCCCTTAAAGTAAGAGTCCATGTTTCGCATCCATATAATATACTGGTAGAATAATAGTTTAATATATTTTCAGTTTAATGTTTTTTGAAAGGAGTTGGGACGTCAACAGTCTCTGTAATGAATAATAGCACTCATTTCCAGAATTGAGCCTATGTTTAATATCTTTGTGCATCTCATTCCTGTTTGTGATTATTGTTCCTAGGTATTTGAATTCAGCCACTTCCTCAAAATTTCCCTCATTTGTCATTAGCTGTCCAGTTCCATTACATAATGAATTTCTATGTGAGACTACATATTTAATTTTATTAATACTTACTTCCAGTACCAATTTCTCTAACTAATATTTAAAGCTAACTGAAATCTGACTTAATAACTTTCATTAGACAAAAAAGACCAACATAAGGTTACTGTGAGTTGTTTAGGGTTAGCTTTTTTTTTTAAATTTCAGACTAACATATATAAGCCTAAATGTGAAGTGAAGCAACCATCTTGGAAATAACAATTACACAAATATTCATAATACAATAAACTAGGCTACATAATGAAATTGTTCTCTGAAATGATCTAGTTCTTTATAAAAAAATTTTATGGATGGATTATTGCAAATTACAATATATGTTCAACATTCTTTATAAATTTTGCCTTAATTTGTTTAAATAATACCTATATGTTAACCATCAAATTTGAACTTGCAAAGGGAAAACATGGGAAATAATGTACACCCTTTTCTAAAAACAGTCCAGTCGTTTCCCAATAAAATTCCTGGAAAAAAATTATTTTCACCATAAATGTTTTAAGTTCTACAGAATAACAGTGCACATGTAGAAACATATCTAGAGTTGACGCTAGGTGGAACCACATGTCTGAGAAGTCCTAAAAAATGTTTATAGAGTTGTCACTAGATTGTACCACATAGCTGTGAAATTAAGATGACCAACCTTCACAATAAATTTCCAAATATTTATTAAAAATGGATGTACACTAATATCCATCTTCCTAACCTAACAAAATTAATTACATGCACATTATTTAATAAACTATAAACTAATATTGTGTACACTAACTTGTACCATTGGAACCTAACAAAATTAAGTTAATTTCTTGAAATACGGTGTGGAATTAATTGCGAATGTTGGTAACACTGATTTCACTGACATCTTGTGGAAGTTACATTAAGCATTCGTGCATCTCACGAATGCACACTGCAGTTTTGTAGACTTTGAAATAGTCATTGCATACACAGATAAATATTTAATAATTGTAAAAAAAAAAAAGGGAAAAACAGCAGTTTAGCTTTCCCAATAAATTTTCCAAGTCCTACAGAATAACAGTGTGCATGCATATGATTTATATAGTTGATGCTAGGTGGAACCACAAATTTTGAAGTCCTACAGAAAGTTTATAGAGCTGTCGCCAAATGGCAGTTCGTGGCTGATGACCAACCTTCGTCGCCAAATGGCAGTTCGTGGCTGATGACCAACCTTCGCAATAATTTCCCAAAGATTTATTAGAAATGGATGTATACTAGGGTGTCCCAAAAAAATTTAAATCTTTTATTTTTAATGCATACCCTCGTAATTTATTTGCATAATGTTAAAACAATTGTAAGTACAATTTGATGTATGTAGGCCCACAGCAACCCGTGCAGACTTGCTTTGATACATGTCAGTACTTGCTAACTAAGGCAAACAAAATTTAAACAATAACATTTTTTTTATTGTAAAATAGTAAACAGTTATACGTTTTGGGCACATTCATGTTTTATTTAACTAAATAAACTTTTTGTTCTAGAATCCTTCTATACTAACCCCTAGAAATTTTCATGTCTTATGTTTGGCATGATGTTGGCACGGGTTGTCATAATCCAATCACAATAATATTTGTTATTTGAGTTATTAAGGTCAAACAGAAAAAAAATTGAGTGTATATGATTTTGTGAAAAAAAATCTCCTTTTATGTCTTGGGTGTCCCAAAAAATAGAAGTCCTTTATTTTTAATGCATACCCTCTTAATTTATCTGTATAATGTTAAAACAATTGTAAGTACAATTTGGTGTAAGTAGGCCCACGGACTTACTTTGAAACATGTCAATATTTAATATTTAATTTTAGAGGAAAAAGTCTGTTATATGTCTCAGACGAATTCTTCTAAGTTCCACAGAATCGCAGTGCGCATGAGCGAGTTGCAGGAGTTGCTGTAATGGTTAATATAGCCTCCGGTAGATGGCTCTGCAGTCGGCGTTACCAACTTTGGGAATAAATTTCCAAATGCAAAAAAAAAAATGGACGTTAACTAACTTGCCATTTCCTAACTAAAGAAAACAATTTACATGCATATTATTTATTTCCACAGGCTTAAAAAAATAGATGTAAATCAACTTCCCATTTCCTAACGTAACAAAACAATTTACATGCGTACTATTTAATTAACTATAAACTAATTTTACGTACACTAACACTAAATATGGTTTGAAATTATTTTCAAATGGTGGAAATGTTGGAACAACATGGGAAAGTAGCAAGTAAGTAATGTATCCACGATCATGTTTTACGTAAATATATAAATATAAAATATTGTAAAGAAAGCTCGAAGATCGTTGTAAAATGTTTAAAATAGTACAAAACGTGTTTACAAGTATTTCGTGCATCAGTGGCTTAAGAATGTACGTGTAGAATTGTGATGGGCATATAACCTACCTCACCCATTTTAGAAAGTGATATTTTGAGGTTATTTTAATTATATTATTTTTAGTCTGATCATCTTACCTCAATATTAAAATATAAAAAATAATGTAATGTCAATATTTGCTAACTAAGGCGAACAAAATTTGAACAATAATGTTTTTTATTGTAAAATAGTAAATAGTTTTACATGTTGGGCATATTGATGTTTTATTTACTAAATAAACCATTAGTTCTAGAATCCTTCTATACTAACCCAGTACAAATTTTCGAGTCTTATGTTTGGATGAAGTCGGCATGAGTTGTCATGATCCAATCGCAATATTTGTTATTTGAGTTCTTAAGGTCAAACAGAAAAAAAAACTTGTGTCTTGGGACACCTATTGTAAACTCACTTCTCACTTCCTAACCTAATACATGCATATTATTTACTCAAGTGTACACTAACCTAACAATAATAGTAGTAATCTAACAAAACTAGTTTAACTGAGTTGTTGATGGTGGCAACATTGGAAGCAGAGGGAAAATACCTTGTATCACAATATTGTCTGAGAATGTCGTAATGTTGCCGTGTTTTGCATAAATAAATACATAAAAATTGTAAAATAAGGCTCAACTGCACTTCTACTAGCGCTTGATTTTTCAGTTATATTGTTGTAAACTATAGCTCTTCTTCTGTATTTACTATCATCATTTAATATTTTAAACTTTTTCAAACAATTTTTATAACATTATTAGACAATTTTGAAGTATTTATCTAAATTTGTAAATCACTATATTATGACACTGTTAGACAACATTGTGATGCTAACTGCCATTTTCTCCAAAGAGTATATTACTTAGTCTATGATTTTTCTATCGCTGTTTTGGGTTATCGCTGGTTGGATCAGCATTAGGGAGTGATAAGTAAGTGTACACCTATTTTTAATAAACGTTTGGTAATTTTAATATTATTGATACATTTTTTAACATAGATTTGGGGATTTATTGCAAATATTGGTCATTTAAATTTCATAGCGACGGATAGTAATCGAGGGTGATAATCGATATGTGGTTCGATTGTGGGTTATCGCTGGCTCTATAAACTCTAGCGCATGCGCACTGTTGTTCTATAGGAATTTGAAAATATTTCATGCTAGTGAAAATGCAGATTTTCCGTAAAATAATGTTATAAGTATCGTTGAAAAACGTTTAGGGTGTGGTAGGTTATATGCCCATCACAATTCTACACGTACATTCTTATGCCACTGATGCACTAAACACTTGTAAACACGTTTTGTACTGTTTTAAACATTTTGCAACGATCTTCAAGCTTTCTTTACAATATTTTATATTTATATATTTACGTAAAACATGATCATGGATACATTACTTACTTGCAACTTTCCCATGTTGTTCCAACATTGCTACCATTTGAAAATAATTTCAAACCATATTTAGTGTTAGTGTACGTAAAATTAGTTTATAGTTAATTAAATAGTACGCATGTAAATTGTTTTGTTATGTTAGGAAATGGGAAGTTGGTTTACGTCCATTTTTTTAAGCATTTGGGAATAAATAATATGCATGTAAATTGTTTTCTTTAGTTAGGAAATGGCAAGTTAGTTAACGTCCTTTTTTTTTTGCATTTGGAAGTTTATTCCCATACTTACTTACTTACTCACTGGCACTATCGAACCCGTAGGTTCATGGCCGCACGGACATAAGCTCTCCATACATCCCTATCCTGAGCTAATGCTTTCCAATCATTCCCTGTATAATCTACTTCCCTCAAATCATAGTTAATGTTGTTCTCCCACCTCATTTTTGGTCTACCAACTGGGCGTTTTCCTTCTGGCTTTCCTACAAGAAGTTTCCATGCACGTCTTTCATTCCCCATACGCGCAACATGTCCTGCCCATCGCAGTCTACGGGACTTAACTGTTCTTATTATATCTGGCTTCCTATAAAGACCATGTAGTTCATTGTTATGTAGTCTTCTCCATTCACCTGTCTGTTCATCTCTCTTTGGTCCAAAAATTTTCCTAAGAACTTTATTCTCAAATACTCGTAATCTCCTTTCCTCCCTTAAAGTAAGAGTCCATGTTTCGCACCCATATAATATAACTGGTAGAACAATAGTTTTATATATTTTCAGCTTAACGTTTTTTGAAAGGAGTTGGGACATCAAAAGTCTCTGCAATGCATAATAGCATGCATTTCCAGAATTGAGCCTATGTTTAATTTCTTTGTGCATCTCATTCCTATTTGTGATTATTGTTCCTAGGTATTTGAATTCAGCCAATTCCTCAAAATTTCCCTCATTTGTCATTAGCTGTCCATTTCCATTATATAATGTATTTCTACGTGTGACCATATATTTAGTTTTACTGATATTTACTTCCAGTCCTAATTTCTTAGTGTTACTCAATAGTGTGTGCGTGTTGGCCTTTAGTATCTCCTCGCTATCGGCCAGTAGTACTACATCATCAGCATAAACTAACAGCTTATTAATACCATTCAGTTGTAAGCCTTCCTCATTCTCTAAAGATTTAATGGCATGCTCTAGTACAAAATTAAATAGTAGAGGAGATAGTGCATCTCCTTGCTTTAACCCATTCTGGATTTCAAAAGTGTCTGAAAACTGTTTGCCTACACGCACCCTACTCGTTGAGCCATTTAGACACATTCGTATAAGTCTAACTAACTTTTTAGGAATTCCAAACTCCAGCAGGATACTATATAACTTCTCCCTCTTAATTGAATCATATGCTTTTTTGAAGTCTACATATAGTTGATGTACAGTACCATTATATTCCCATTTCTTTTCTAAAATCTGTCTTATACTAAAAATCTGATCTGTTGTAGACCTGTTTCTTCTAAATGCACATTGATGATCTCCTAGAATGTCATCAATATAGGGAGTAAGTCTGCTTACTAATATATTTGTTAGAATTTTGTACGAAGTTGAAAGTAATGAGATGCCCCTATAGTTGTTGCAATCAGTTTTATCTCCTTTCTTATAAATTGGTACGATAATTGATTCCTTCCATTCATCTGGAAGAGCTTCTTTTTCCCAAATCATACTAAGCAACCAGCGTATCTTGTCCATCAATTTTTCTCCCCCTGATTTTATCAGTTCTGCTGGGATCTCATCTGAACCTGATGCTTTATACATCTTCAATTTTTCAATTGCCATTTCAACCTCTAATGCACTTGGCTCTGCGACTAGCATTTCTGCTGTCTGTAACTTATCCTCCTCAATGTCCTGTTCTGTATGTACATTTAATAGCTGATTAAAATAACTTTTCCATCTATTTAATATACTCTTGGAATCTGCAATCATATCCCCATTTTCATTCCGAATTATGTTTGTTCTAGCCTGAAACCCTTTCTTCTCTATACTAATTCCCTGATATAATTCTCTAATGTTCCTATTTTTTGCATTCATTTCAAGATCATTAATCTTCTCTCTCAAATATTCCCTCTTTTTACTCTTTAGTAACTTGGTGGTTTCCCGTCTAACACTACCCAATTGCTCTAAATTTACCTCATTTGGCTCGTGTAACCATTTCATTTTTGCTAGCTTTCTTTTCTTTACAATGTCGGCACATTCCTCATCAAACCATTTCTTGTTTTGCCTCTTTTTTAAACAACCAATGCTTTCTGATGCTGACAATTTAATAGTATCTCTTATAGCCTCCCATTCTTTATTTATATCAGTTTCTTCTTCGTTTGCCACATTGTCATCTGAAGATTCCAGTACTTCAAATCTATTAGCAATTTTGATTTGGTATTCTTGCCGCATTTCATCATTTTTCAAGTTTTTTAATTCATATTTTACAGAATCATCTTTAGCGTTTGTTCCTCTCATAAGCGATAGCCGTTGTCTGATTTTCACCCTGACCAGATGATGATCTGAATTGCAGTCTGTCCCTCTAACTGATCTAACATCAATGATGCTACTGTGCCAGCGTTTATCCACTAATACATGATCTATCTGGTTCCGAGTTTCTCCATCTGGGGACGTCCAGGTGTATTTATGAATATCCTTATGCTGAAATGTTGTGCTCTTAACAACGAGATTCTTTGATGTGGCAAATGTGACTAATCTAACCCCGTTGTCGTTACTATCTTCATGAAGACTGAATTTGCCTATTGTTGGTTTGAATATATCTTCCCGCCCCACTTTTGCATTAAAATCTCCTAAGACAATTTTCATATGATATCGTGAAAGGCTATCAAATAAGCATTCTAATTCTTCATAGAACTCATCCTTGATCTTGTCATCTTTATCTTCTGTGGGGGCATGTACATTTACAATTATAAAATCATGTCGTTTACCCTTTAGAATTATGTATGATATCCTATCACTAACAAACTTAATATCTCGGATAGCGGATAGGATCCTCCTTCTGACTAAAAAACCCGTTCCAAATGCAGGTCTTTCTGCACCCCCATAGTATAATGAAAAGCTTCCTGATTCCTGACTACCTTCTCCTGGCCACCTAACTTCCTGTAAAGCGACTATATCCAAGGGCGATTTATCCAATTCCCGCGTTAATATCTCTAGTGCCCCGCTATTGTATAAAGTCCTAACATTCCATGTTCCTAGGAACATGTCCCTGTGTTTGAGCCTTTGGCATGGGTTCCCTGAAGTAGTCCCCGCCCGGAGAACCGAATGGGGGACTATTTGACCTCCGGAAAATTTTACCCCAGTAGAACCCATGTCCGCATTTCTTGACGGTTGTATTTTTACGGTGAAAGATCGTCACTCTTTCGACCAAGGTACTTATTTCGTCTGGCTTATCACCTTCAACCAGTCTGGCATGGGTAACCCTATCGGCAGCAATGCTACCGCCGGCATAGCTCTCAGGATCATTTAAGCACACAAGCCACTCCACCACGACAAGGTAAAGATACCATGGAGCATTACAAGAATATACTATGGAAAATTAAGGGAAAGCTTATCTGCTGTAGAGCCAAAAACTGTTGAAGTGTTATTGTAAAACGATTGTTAAAGTGTTATTGTAAAACGATTGTTAAAGTGTTATTGTAAAACGTTTAAAATAGTATAAAATGTTATTACATACAGAAAAAGTACATAGAGCAACAGAATTACAATTTACTGATCGATTCTTACATACATAGGCTTAATATAAAAACTCAATGAGACTAGTAACCTTAACCTCTAACAATTGTAACGAAGTAGCATTATGGTTAAAGGTAAAGCTAATAAATTTAAGTAAAATGATTTAAAATATCTCCCTTTCCATGCATTTATAAAACTGATACTTCTAAACTCGTAATTAAATTGCATTGTTGAATAAAAGAAAATGTTTAGACTTACCATAAATGCCATTTTCATATCATCCGAGCATTCATTTTCAGAACTTAATTGAGTTGGAATTACAAAATAAATGTTAACTGTTTCTTCCATATTAATAACAACTAAATAAAAAAATGCCACTGATTTAATAATTGTGCAATTTTTATAGAACAGAAGGTCTCTAAACTCGATACAAAACTTTAAAATAATACCGCCATTTTCATTTATGAACCACCATTTTAAAACAAAATATAGTAAGCTCCGCGTGCTTATCATAATACCCAACTACAGAACAAAAAAATCCCTTTTATGAATAAAATGTATTTGCAATTATATCATATTATAAAAATACAATAATTATCATAAAATTAATTAAAACAATTTTTACACGCTTTATATTAGCTTGACCTGTATTTGTCCATCTATCTATGTATCGGAATCTTTGAGCACGATTTTCACCCACTTAAAAACATTGGATCGACTTGAAACTTTGTATACTTGTAAAGGACCAATGACGATACAAAAAATTTCATAATATTTTTTTTCTAAAATCCTGGCCAGAATCATCATAAAGTCAAAAAAATAAAAACTGGTATAATAGGTTGTGGACTTATCAACTTTTTAGTCAATCGTTGTAAAAGCTCAGTTGGTAGAGCAGTGGAGTGTACTAGTATATAATTTCAGTAATCCATAGGTCGCTGGTTCAAATCCGGCCCGGAGGATTTTTTTTTTAGAAGAGTATTAAGGAATTAAATTTTCATGGGATCCCAGTTTATGACAATTAAACTAAAAATTAAAAAATAAATAATAGTTTAAAAAACTAAAACAACACGCTTTATTAGAAAACTGAACTAAAAAATGAAACATCATTTTAATTTCCAACATGCTTGGGATAAAATGGTCAACAAAAAATTAATCTCACACACATCTAGAATAAAACTATAGTTACCTACAACAAAAAATGTTTACCATCAAAAGCATGGGGTGCTTTTTATGGTTTTTAGGTTTTCTTCTTAGAGATTTTACTTTTACCAATATGTTTATTATCAAATATATTAATTGATATAGAACACCCCATGCTTTTGATGGTAATTTTTTTTTGTAGATAACTCTAGTTTTATTCCAGATGTGTTGGAGATGATTTTTTTTGTTGACCATTTTAATTTTATCCCAAGCGTGTTGGAAATTAAAATTATTTTATTTTATTTGGTTTTCTAATAAAGCGTGTTTTAATTTTTTTAAGCTATTATATATTATTATTTAAAAATACAAATACTATATTAGAAAATATTTTATTGTTTTTTCCCAACATTACACATTTAAATATGTAGTAACCTTGATCTACCTTCATTTAGTTCATATAAACAAATTATTATAAAATTAACTCTATACATAGAGAACCTGCTATCGGCCTAAGTATATTATTTAATTGTAGTCATTGGCATTTACATGTCTATAAATGTATAAATTCGCATTCATTTATCAATAAATTATTAATCACTGCCATCTCTAACCCATATAGCCTCCTATAAAATGGAAACAGGGAACTTAATACTTGGACCTACATTTGTTCGTAGTATAAGACTAGCCTTCTACTGTACTTCCTTTTCGTGACACTGGCTAAGAATCATGGAATCTTGCAACCATACCCAATGCCCTTACCAAGTGATAGGACAACACTTCATTCACAAAGTGCTTAATTCTTTACTTCATGAGCTCGCCCCCAGGCCACATACTTTCTTGAATTTCTTTAGGCGATGTTTGCCTTTTTTTTTTCGTATGGTTTGCCTTTTTGTAGTTTTTGTTCTTTTTCTCTGTTTAATCTTGCACATTTTTGTAAGTTTCTACTGTATTTTATTTTTTTATTGTTATGACACATTAATTTGCAAAAACATCTGCATGAAAACATCTACAGATGAAAAAAGTATGAAGCTTGCTGCAAATGCTCTTGAAGAAGATTCTTGAGCGACAAGTGAAGAACTTTCTAGAGTCATTTTCAATTTTATTCATCTTATCTTCCTTCAATTCTAATTTTTGAGGAATTAAATTTTATCCCATCAATCAAATATTATTCTGAATTATAGTAAATACAGTGATTCTATTAACATGAATTGGAGCTCAACCAACATCAGTATTCTGTATTTAGACTAATGATTGAAAGAAGAGAAAAATTTCTGCATGATGTTTCTCACTGTTTGACTGCTGAACAGAAGCAGAAATATCTGGAGATTGCAACCTACCTGAAAGAAAGATTCAACACTAAGAATCAAGTATTTTGTATCGAATTGTTGCTATTAATGAAACATGGATTAGAGATGTTTTCATTATAAAATTTAACATTTCTCATTAAAGGATAAATTATATTTAAAGAGACTATTTAACTCATGTCGCAAATGGTAATCAATGACCAATCACGTTTCAATGAATTCTGTTTTAACCAATGACAGTCGTGTTTCACCTTGCTCTTTATCGATTTCTCTTTATCAGCTCCTGCTTTTGTGATAAAGAAAGCTCCTCCTTTTTTAATATTCTGAACAGGTTAGACCATTATTTTTCTCCAACAAATACATTGAATATAGCAAATAATGAATAGATTCAGTGATTTTACGGAGTTGTTTATTCAAAATATAAATGATTAACCTAAAATGTTGATTATAATAGTTTGATGTGTTTCATTATTTCTCCACTAGAGTGCATTCTTACAATATTGCAATCCTATTTGGCAATAAATAATATGATCGGGTTGCAGTGAATATACATAACCTCACATTTCTAATTTGTTTCCAAACATCGCCATTTACATTAACTATATAAATATTTTAAAACACCGGTAATTATATTCAAATAAATATTTTTTAGTGAAGAGCATCATTTTATTTGTTAAATAGTCCTAACAAATGCCACTCTTGATTTCCAAATTCTCTAGATAAATTTGGAAATCACTCGTGGCATTACTTATGAAAAATTATATGCTCAGACTGGGGTTTGAACCCAGGATCTTTGGCTTTCTATGCCAATGCTCTACCACTGAGCTACCTGAGAAACTCCTATCTAAACGCAAATTTTTCTGTTATGCATTGTTAATTGCTGAGCGTCGAATGCTACGAGCATTTGCTCGATCATATTTAAGAAGATATTTATTGGGAATTTATAAAGCCAGTAGGGCTTCTTTTGATTAACAATGTATAAGAGAAAAATTGGTGTTCAGATTGGAATTTCTCAGGTAGCTCAGTGGTAGAGCACTGGCCTAGAAAGGCAAAGGTCCTGGGTTCAAACCCCAGTCTGAGTATAATTTTTCTCTTCAAATATAATTTATCCTTCAGTGAGAAGTGTTAAATTAATGAGAAAACATCGAAAGAAGCCCTATTGGCTTTATAAAGTAGTGTTTAAATTCCCAATAATTGTATTCTTAAATAAGAAGCTGCCATTTGCGTGATTGAGCAAATGCTCGTAGCATTCGGCGCTCGGGAATTAACAATGTATAAGAGAAAAATATGATTTTATATTGGAGTTTCTCAGGTAGCTCAGTGGTAGAGCATTGGTCTAGAAAGCCAAAGGTCCAGGGTTCAAACCCCAGTCAGAGCATATAATTTTTCTCATCAAATATAATAGATTAGAGATTTTGAACCAGAGTTGAAATCACAGTCTAACAAGTGAAGAGCTAGAAATTCCTCTGGAATAAAAAAAAAGTTGATAAGGTCAGGTAAATTATTGTCTTTATTTATGGTGACCAAGGAATCATCTTGACAGATTGTCTCTCATTTGGAAAAAATGTCAGTGGAGAATATTACTGCAATTCCATGCAAAAACTTTGCATGAAAATGCACAACAACCAATCTCAGTTCCTTGAGGCAGGGAACTCATTCACCTTAAAAATGTTCATCAGCACATTGTGAATGTTGGAACCACAAAACTCCAGTGATTATGAATGCAAAGTGTTTACTCCTCCGCCTTAAAAAGTCCAGACACGAGTCCATCAAACTTATTCTTAACTGAAAAGAACCTATGCGTGGATGTCTTCATTTTTCTGGAAGAGATTTCTACTGAAATTACCAGTATTTGAGATATGAATAGAAGTAGTTTCCAAACATTGGAAATCAGTCATTGAGAAGCAGGAAGATTATGTTGAAGGAATGTGAAGTGATAATCTCAAAGAAATAAAGGAGTAAATACAAAAAAGAAATAATTATGTACATTATTTTTGGAATGATCCTTGTATAATCAATAGTAAATGAATCTACAAGGTAAAATGCAATAAATCAATTATGAAAAATACATCTCATCTACTAAATAATTATCAGATCTTTGTTATGAATATATTCAGCCCTATTATACACTAGTTTTGGCTTTCATGCTATATTTTAAATTAATACTTTCCAGAATTGGACATAGTTTTATTTTAGAAAGAAAAATGAATAGTCGAATCCCAGATCTCTGATTCTGTACGTCAGCGTGATAACCATTACACCACTCAAACTTCCGATATGAAGTCAACATTCTTTCCACTTACATAATTCTCTTTTCATCTAAAGACATTGCTATCAACAACACCAACTAAATAAACCTATGTCCAATTCTGGAAACTGTTAATTTAAAATATAACATCAAAATATGAAGCTTTACCGCTTAAAAGTAATGTTTAAATTCTCAATAAAAATACTTTGAATAGAAATAGTCAGATGGTGTTGTTGATAGTGATGGCTATCATCAACCTTCGAATAAAAGGAGAATTATATATATATTCTTTTTTTGCAAATGCCCCAGGTTATCTTTCGACATTCCTGGTGTTCTCTTCTGGCATGGCGTACTTGTAACCCACTTCTGAGGCTGAAAGTCGGGGTTACGTTGCCCCAATGATATGACGGCTGATGATGATGATAGTGGTGTGCCAGGAGACTCCCTATTCCTAAGCTTAATCTAAGACGAATATGAATGATGATGATTACGATGGCCATATGATTTCGGGGACCGTTTGGGCCTTAAAGTTTTCCTGACATTTGTCTTACAGGTGAGGAAAAACCCCGATAAAAGCCTCACCCAGAAAAACTGTCCCAACTGGGGATTGAACCCGGGCCCGCTGCGTGACAAGACAGCATGCTACCTCGAGACCACAGCGGTGGACAAAGAGAATTATATAAGTGGAAAGAATGTTGATGTTTGAATGGCATAACAGTTATCGCACTGACGTACAGAGTCAGAGATCCAGGGTTCGACTCCCGATTTGAACATTAATTTTTCTTTCTAAAGTAAAACTAGTTTTGACTGTTATTTATACAGACATATTTTATTGATCTATGTAATGGATTTATAGAGAATTATTTTTTTTTAATTTACCATACTTACCATAGACTAATTTTTAAATCATTTCTATTTTCACCCATTCAAACTGCATTACTTGATCACCTCAATTTCCAGACAATATCTATAGTGTTCCGCCTAAGGGCAGGTATTTCATTGCAATTGTAGCATTTTCATGCTATGCTTTGCAGCTTAACTAGGGAATTATAGGTGTGGTAGCTTCCGGTTGCTTTCCACACTGGTGAATGATGGGTGATGATGATAATGGCCAGATGATTTTTGGGGACCATTGGGCCTTAAGCTTCCTAACATTTGTCTTACAGTGAGGAAAACCCCCCGGAAAAAACCTCACCCAGGAAGCCTGTCCCAACCGGGAATAGAATCTGGGCTTACTGCGTGACAAGGCAGCACTCTACCCTGACACCAAAGCAGTGGATCCCAAGACTATATAACCCTGATAACATTAGGACAATAAAACAAATTATGGAGCCTCCTCCATTCTCACCCCTTAGAGGACAGAATATTTGCCTCAGGATCCTATTATTGAATATTTTTAGACTCTTAAATTAAAACTCTTTATACCACACCTCATATCCAATCTTCTAATTAAACCATTTTCAAAACCTAGGGGGTTTCATCTTCAGTAATTTCACGACCGATGTTCTGTCGTGAAATTGCTGAAGATGAAACCGCTAGGTTTTGAAAACACAGTTTTAATTAGAAGACTGGATATGAGGTGTGGTATAAAGAATTTAAATTTAAATCTTAAATTAAACCTTATAGTGATTTTCTCCTATAATAGTTCAACTTTTAGATTGTTATCTTCCCTTAATGTGACTATGTATCACACCCATAGATCACCAAAGGAAAGATCTTTTTACCATTTAATTATCTTTTAAGGTCATGTGAAATATTGCTACAAAATAATGTGGTTGTATTAAAATTATTCTGCTATCTTTAAAACCTAGGAGCCAAAAATCCATCAATTTCACCTCAGATGATTATACAATACAATTAATGCTGAACACAATAACAGAATTATTTATAACTATGAATTCATTTAAAATGTTATACTAAAGCTGATATTTTAGAACCAAATTCTCTAGTTAAATGTATTGATTTCTGTCCATATGCATGGACCAGAGAAAAAGTGCCCAATAGGTAGACAAGAGTGAGGTGAGAGAATAACATTAACCATGATTTGAGGGAGGTCAATTATACAGGGGATGATTGGAAAACATCTCAGGATAGGGATGTATGGAGAGCTTATGTCTATGGAGCCATAAATCTATGAAGTAAATAGTGCCAGTGAATAATTGGTTATGTATGAAATTGTAGACATAAAGAGCAGAGTTAACACAATGCAACAGTAAAAGAGGAGGAGGGATTAGTGAAATTATCAGGTGGGATAAAGCAAAATATGGTATAAAATTGATACCACAGAAGATTGAATATTTCTGTAGATAATAACATTGATAAGAAAGTTCTAATTTATTAATACTCATAACATATAATTAAACATTTTTTTATCCAACAAAATAATTTTTTTATTGCAAAACACCCATAATTATATATTTTGCCCAAAGCGTAGCTTAATTTCTTTGACACCTATGAACAATAATGGCAGTTCTCACAGCTTATCTTTCGAGCTAAGCGCTGGCTGAAGTTTTGACACTGTAAATTAAAAACACACTCAATTTTAATAGAACAATAATTAATTCTGGATCTATAAAGAATTTAAATTTATTAACTATCTTAGTGTCTATTTTATATTATCTAAATCGCTTGTAATATTAATACACCATTACAGTGAACTCTTTAATTCGAACCTCGATGGAGATTCTAAAAATTTCATATCTTCTGAAATTCGAACTAACCAATCTGATTTTTTCATCGAAAATGGTTTTTGTATCAATAGAATACTCATGCAATAATAAGTGTACTATACCTTTACCACATAATGATAAAAGCTATTTTTAACACTATAATAAAAGCCCATTGAAAAAACATTAGCTCAGGATACAGATGTATGGAGAGCTTATGTCCATACAGCCATGAACCTATGGGTTCGATAGTGTCAGTGAGTTGGTTATAATAACACAATTAAAATGCACTACTAGAAACACAAATAATGTAAAACATGTACTATACCATAATATGTACTGTAATACAGTGTAGACTTAATTCCATTGTTTACTTTTAAAAAATTTGTAATATTTGTTTGCTTTGGTTTGTTTAGTTTTTCATGATAGATGCTCAATTTTTCGGCAAATTCTTCTGCCTTAGCAAACACTAATGGACCACTCGATGGAATGTTATGATCACAAGATCATTAAAAATACACTTGTAATGTCAGGAAATTCACTGCCTCTCATTTGCTTTCTGTTTACTCCATTATGTCATTCCAATTTTCCAGAATTTTGCCCTTATTTTTTATGTACATTGATAATATGTTACTCTTTTGCAATTTCAATCTTCTTCTTTACAGCTCTTTCCACTTCTCTTAACATTTTAACTTTTTTTGCAAGGTTAAACTGGTGCAGGCATCACGCTTTGATATTTTAGAACACTGTGCTAGAAATAAAAATTTCACGAAAGTCCTGCTAAGTATACATTCCAACTTTTTAATTAAGTTAAGAGGATGAACAGAAATAATACACACACATACACAATAGCGATGGTCAATGGTTGCAGGTTCTCCAATGTTGTTTCAGGAAGTGGGGGAAGGCAGAATTCACAAGCCCCGCAGAGATAATGGTTAAGTCTGTTAACAATAGCCACTTCCTGCCCAGGGTATAATACATTAAAAGCAGATAATGTATGTGAATTCTTAGAGGTGCTAAGGTTACAAAATTACTAACTTGAAATAAAATCCTGCCTTTGATTGATCCATATTTAAGTTTAAAAAATCAAATGAAATATGAAATTTTAACACTGATTTAAATACAATTTCAAGAGTAATAAACTTTTATTCAAATTATACAATATTTTGAACTATTCAATGTCGAATTAACCAAAATCCAATGTAATAGTTTTAATTGTATGTACTTTATATCTTCATGTCCTTCCTATATTAACATAATTTGATTTCATTGTAATATTCAAGAGAGCAGTACACAGCATATGGCATAGTCAAAATAAATATGACCTATTATATATGGTAAATCTATACTACAAAAGCTCTGAAGAACCAAGGCCAACTGAGTTGGTTCCAGTCACATATTAGCAGAAAAAAAGACAAGTCACATGGTTAGCAAGATGCAATACTTCAACCTTAATTTCAGTCATGTTACTTCACATTTTAAACAGCTATCTAAAACTTTCATTGCAAGATAAAGTGTACTCTTTCCTAGAACCTACGTTGAAAGAAAAATGTTTGTGATATAGTGCAAGCAGACCTGGAACCTCTTGGAAGCCCAATAAATGTTATTTCCCATAACAAGTTTCATGAAAAAAAAACCTCTTGAATCTAATAAAACATGTTAAATGTTACACCATTGAGATAGTTGAAATATATCAAAGATTAAAAATAAGAATTTAAAACATTCAAAAAGTACCTTTACTCAATAATCAAGATACCTTAACCATAAATTTCTTTTCTTTTTTAACGCAGAAGGCTTTTTATAAAGTTTGAAGAAAATTCCTTAAAATTGTTTCATAATTTTGACAACCTAAGAGTTGGTCTCTTGTATATAAGAGCGAATACTAAGTATCAGCGATCTTAGATATTAAATTTATCACTTCTCTCCAAAAGCAATTTTTTCTCTTCAAATAAAACTGTGTATCATTTTCAGTCAAATTACTCTCGATCCAAGCTTTCATTGTGATCCATAATGTGACTTCAGGTAATTGAATATTGCACTATGTACTAACTAGTGTTGAGATATGAGGACATTTCCAAGCTCGTGCTGGCTCCTTCAGCTGGCTTCTTGCTGGCTGATTTAAGCCCATGAGAAAGAGCAAGAGCACAAAAATAATGGCACATCCAAACACTACAACATAGTCAGTACCCAATAACCTGAAGTCAGATGATATAATATAATTCAAAGCTTTCCTTCATACAAATCAGACTGAAACTTAAAAATATAACAAACTATAGAACACAAAGGATCTATTGATATTCCAGCATTTATAAATACTCCTGTAATCTATAAACTTATGGTAAACCATCTATATGGATGTATGTGAACTTTATAAAAAAAAACTATATTAATAATTCTAATCTAATGATAAAATGTATATGGAGATTCCTTCATCATAGCTAACTTGTAATTAACCTTGTATGAAAAGTGGAATGCTAATTCCAGCAGACAGCACACATTCATTGTGAGACTGTAGAATCACTAGCCACGTGCTGTTGGTACATAGATTTCAAATGTAACATTGAGTATCACGTCCACTGCTGTGGTCTCGAGGTAGCATGCTGCCTTGTCACACAGTGGGCCCGCATTCGATCCTAGGACAGGACAAGTTTCCTGGGTGAGGTTTTTATGGGGTTTTTCCTCACCAGCAAGACAAATTTCAGGAAACAGAAAACAAAAAGGAGAAATTAATGAATTTTGAAATTCCGGGGACAGTGATTTGATTTGGAGGTTCTTCAGTTTACTGACAGAGGGAGCAGGAGTTGGCTCTTCAAGATGACATAACGGTTGTGAAAGTCCTGAGGATGGAACCTAATTAGGTTCCGAAACTGGTTTAATAAGAAAAAGGATATGAGGTGAGGGATACAATTTTTTTAAATAAATCAATAAAACTAAATATATGGTCACAAAGAAATATGTTATATAATGGAAATAGACACTTAATGACATCTATCTCTATCTATCTTCGGGTTTTTACAGCTGCTGCCGTCTTCCCGTGCCAAACCTCCAAAGCCTACGGTCTTGGGCATCTTCGATGCTTAGCCCTCTAGCTTGCATTACTGTCTTCATGTTTTCCTTCCATGTTAACCTTGGTCTTCCTCTTTTCTTCTTTCTGTTAGGATGCCATTCATATAGTTGCTTCGGCCATCGCTCATCTTCCATTCTTAAAACATGTCCTAACCACTTTAATTCCTTTTCCTCAATTCTTTCAATTATGCTTTCTTCTGCTTCCATTTTGTTTCTAATTTCCTTATTTGTGACACGTTCTAATCTAGACTTTCTGGCACTTCTTCGTAAATAATCCATTTCTAGAGCTATTAGTCTATTCTTGTAGTACTTATTGATTGTCCATACCTCACTTCCGTACATTGCAACAGATTCCACCAATGTTTTACCAATATATTTTTTTGTGTCTTTCCAAATATGCTTTATCCCACCATATGGAATTTAATGATGATATTATTTTGCTACTCAATTCAATTCTATGTTTTATGTTCTCTTTTTGCCTATACCTTCGATGTTATCCATAATCATTCCCAAATATTTAGTTTGTTTCACTTGCTTTATTTGGATTCCATCTTCCAATACTAAGTTTCCTCTTTCATTGCTATTTATTGCCAGATATTCTGTTTTTTTGTAAATTTACTGTGAGACCCCATGATTCATATGTGCTTATCAACCTTTTTATCATGAATTCCATATCAAAATTGTCTTGCGCTAAAACCAGTTGATCATCGGCAAATTGTAATGTCAGCAAAAATCTATTGCCTATTGGGATCCCCATACCTTTGCAGCTTTGTTTCCATTTCGTTAATATAAATTCTACATAAATATTAAATAAATTGGTGATAGACCTGCACCCTTGTTTCAATCCCTTTGAGGTGTTTATAGGATTAGACATTATATTTCCCATCTTAACATAAGCGGAGTTATCTTTATAGGTTTGTTTAATAATTTCTATTAGGTTTCTGTCAATATTGTATTTCTCCAATACTTCCCATAATTTGTTCCTCGGAATTGAGTCATAAGCTTTCTCTAAATCTATCATTGTCAAATGGGTTTCTTCTCCAACTGCAGTCCGTTTTTCAATTAACTGTTGTATTGCAAATATATTGTCAACACATGACCTTCCTGGTCTGAATCCATTTTGATCTTCTCCTAATTTGTCTTTAACATCTTTTTGTAACTTTGTTTTTAATAACTTCGTAAATATTCTATATAATGTGTTATTTATACTTAGTCCTCTGTAGTTTTTTGCGTCTCTTCTATCGCCCTTCTTGTATATTGGTACTATGTATCTTATTTTCCATTCATCAGGAATCTTCTGTATTGCAATGCACTTATTATACAAGTCCCTCAATCTACCTATTAAATTTTTTGGGCCATATTTAATTAACTCATTTGGTATGTTTCCCGGCCCTGGTGCCTTTTTATTCTTTAGGGTTTGAATTTCTAATTCTATATCTATTGTATCAAATTCCAGGGCGTTCATTTCTATGGATGGATTTTCTGTTGTTTCCATAAACTCATTTCTAGTTTCTGACAGTAAAGCTTTGTAATGTTTTTCTGCGTCTGATTTTGCTAACAAATTTATCTTGCTGGGTCCTTGGTTGGTTTTCAGTGTTTTTAGAAATCTCCATACTTCTGATGATTGTGATCCTCCTATATAACTTTCTATTTCTTGGCATTTGCTTTTCCATAATTTGTTTTTTTTCTTCTATCACTTTCCTTTTAACTTTGGCGTTTGTTCTCTCTTGTATTCTATCCAATTTTCTGTTGTTTTATTTGCCAACCATTCTAAGTAGCATTTTTTCTTCTTTTTGGTTAATTCTTCAATATCATCATTCCACCAATCTTGGGTATTTTGTTTTTTATTTATTGTGCCTAATGCTTCTTTTGCTGCCGAATGTATTATTTCCTTTAATTGATTATATTCTTCTTCTATGTCTGCCTTGTAATCCAAATTCTCAATTTTAATCCTCAGTCTTTCTTTATATAAGTTTTTGATACTATCCTGATTAAATAAATACAGTTTAAATTTTTCTTCCTGCTTCGGTTGCATTGTTGATTCCCTTGCTTCATCATGCACTTTTTTCCCTGTAGGGAATTTGGGGATGATCTGTGCTGTGAGTAGATAGTGGTCAGAACCACAATTTGCTCCTCTTTTAACCCTTGAGTCCTTAATAAATAAGGAAGTATTTTGCTTTACAATTATGTAGTCTATTATTGATTTCTGATTGAGACTAGGTCGTTCCCAAGTAAATTTATGAATATCCTTATGGTCGAAAAATGTGTTTACTATCTTTAATTTATGTTGTTTGCACATCTCTATGATTCTATTTCCATTATCGTTGACTTCTTGTTCCCCATATTTTCCTACTGCTTCATCATTGTTTCTTCTACCCACTTTCCCATTTAAATCTCCCATTAGTATTAATTCTTCATTACTTCGTATTTTCTCAATTTGTTCCACTAATACTGAATAGTACTTTTCTTTCTGACTCTGTGCAGCATCATCTGTTGGTGCGTAGACTGCTAAGAACACCATTGTTCTTCCCATAAGCTTCATTTTAATCTTTAGGCATCTTTCATTAATATGTTCATATTCTGTTATGTTTTTACTGTATTTCTTTTTTACAAACATTGATACTCCTGCTTTAGCTCTTTTTGATTTATTTACACCTGACCAAAAATGTATGTAGTTTCCTAAATATGAATTTCCCGATCCTTTCTTTTTTGTTTCCGTCACTGCTGCAATATCTATATTGTTCTGGAATAATTCTCCTGCTACTTCATTAATTTTGTTTCTAATTCCTCGTACATTCCACGTGCCTATATTCAATGTCCGTTTTCGTTGCTTTTGTCTTTCATACTTTCACTTAATGACAAATGACAAATGAGGGAAATTTTTAAGTGGCTCAATTCAAATGCCTAGGAACAATAATTTCAAAAAGGAATGAGGTGCACAAAGAAATTAAACATTGGCTCAATTATAGAAATGCATGCTATTACAGGGATTCTTGTCCTAACTTCTCTTAAAAACTATAAACTGAAAAATATATCGAACTGTTATTCTCCCAGTTTTATTATATAGATGTGGAACATAGACTCTTTTTTTTTATTTCTTTTTTTTTATTCCTGGCGTGACAGGCCTAGATGGCCCTTAGCCTACCAGCCGGCTGCTGGCCTAATATCCACATGTGTCAATCACAGAGGTAGATGATAATCAGCCAGTGTTGGGGTGACATGTGGTCAGCATGTCGAGTCCCCCAGCCGTTATAGCTGGTTTTCTCAACCTGGAGCCGCTACTTATTGTAGCTACCCAAATGCCTCACGATGCTGGGTGGGCACTGGTCCCATACTGGCCGAAATACCATGAGAAAATTTCTTCCCCCATGGAGACTCGAACCAGCGCAAGTCCCATAGCTCTGCACCAAGGCTTCCTGCCTTAACCACACGGCTACGGCGCAGGACACATGGACTCTTACTTTAAAGAATTTGAAAAGATTATGAGAATTTGAGAATAAAGTTCTTAGGGAAATTTTTGGACCAAAGAGAGAAGGATATGCAAATGGAGAAAACTGATTAGCAGTGAGCTACATGATCTTGATGGGAAACCAAATATAATAAGAACTGTTAAGTCTCATAGACTGAGTTGGGTGGTACATGCGGCATGAAAGGAAAATGAAAGAGCGACATAGAAACTCTTTGAAGGAAAATCAGAGGAAAAACGTCCAATAGGAAGGTCAATAATGAGGTTAATAGCATTAACCATGATTTGAAGCAAATAGATTATAGAGGGGATGATTAGAAAACATACTTATTTTTATATGGTCAGAATTTAAGTAGCCTATGTTTGCTTTGTGAAATGACATGCAGGATAGGTTTTTTCTTGAGCTAGGCAATGAAGATATTTATTTGGAATTAATTTATAGTCAAATTAATATATTAAATTCTCCTCCGGTTACAACATGTTGATTATGTTTCCTAGGCTTCTCACAAACTGAAACTGTTGTACACCACTTCAATATTTTAATTGTGAAATCTATACACAAATCTATGAATGCATCTGTTATATTGTTTTTCTTTACATAGAACTCATATAGCTAAGTTAGTTCTTCAACATCATTTCTCAAAATATATGAGCACCACAGCAACTTTCAAAATCAATTGAATCAAGATTTTGTCACCATTTGACCCATGTTACAAGCATTCCTCATAAAATGAATAATCTGCATGAACCAAAAGGTGCAAAAGTTAAAGATAATGAAAAGTAGTAAAAATATGAAAAACTGAATCTCATAAAAGTAAGTTTTCTTAAAAGTATGCTTTGGGTTTGTTCTAATTCTTCCCATTGAATGAAATTAAACAAGTTAAAATTGACAATTTATATGAAAACTGTCATTAAAGCATTCCAACTGTTGTTTTGTGGTTGTCCATCCTGTAAGTTGATCTCTGCTCCCTCTGATGGCTGACTGATGAACTACCAAATCAATTTTTTTTTTCTCTGGGAATTTCAAAATGCATGGTTTTCTTTTTATTCTTGCAGATGTAAATTTTCTCCCAAATTGTGAGTTCCTTAGATTTTCTGTTTTAGTAATTTGGCCTCAGTTTCAATTTTGTGTTTTTATGAAAAAGAAAAAATAATTAAACCATGATTTTTTTAATTCCTGGAGAAAAAGAAAAAAATGTATTTGGAAGTTCAATGATCAGCCAGCAGAGGGAGCAGAAATCAACTTTACAGGATGGACAACTGCAAAACAACAGTTGGAATGCATTGACAATGTTGTGCAAAAGCGACAAAACCAGGTCTACATAAAAATCAAGAAATAAGAGATGAGTCAAAATAACCAACTCATTAATAATTAAAAGAAACCTCATGTGTTATTTCCTACATATATTAAAGAAATATATGCATACACAAATAGATTTCTAATCCATAACACCAAATGGTGACCTTGATGATATTTTTTTAATGATGGCTACTTATTCAAGTAATACTCACAAGAAAAAAATCTATTCTTTTATTTCATAATTTAACTCACCCATAATGTGACCACTGGCATACGAATCATGAAATGTTTCTTGTGTAAACCATTTCTCTCACAGATAGCACAAAGATCATAGTTACGACATTCAATGCACTTGTAGCGGAAACCTCTGACCACTGCACTACATCCATTACATGTCACACCTCTATGATCGTCACCTTTAGAATCAAACAAGACTATTTTATCAACTTTTATACATTTCAGTTTAAATATTACTTATAAATCACATTTTCTACAGCAATACAATCCAGCTTTCAGAAAGTAAATAAGTGATACAGTTTAGCAGTCATAAATAGGAAGTATCATATTACTTGAATATTCTATTCAGTTTTCTTTTTAAATATTACAAAAAAATAAGAGTACACATTTATTTGAATAATGTAATTTAATACTTTTAATCTCATGTTTTTATTTGCCTATTTTAAATCATATTTTGTATGACATATAATAAGTGAAAACATCAAATGCCTATGTTCAAAATGATGAAGAAATTAAATAAGAATTAAATTAATTTTTTTAATACCCTCACTTCATATCCTTTATTCTTCTAGACTTTTAGACTCAGTTTTGGAGCTATATCTCCATCATCAGTAGCCTCTCTTCAACCAGTGTTATGTCGTTTCTTGACAGTTTTCTTCCTCCTATCAGTGCACCAATGACCCTCTGGATCAAATCAAAATTTGCGGGAGTTTCGAAATTCTTGTTTTTGATACGTGGATTTTTTCCCAAACTGTGAGATCTTTCTGTTTGTCTGTGTGTTTGATTAGGCTGCCTTTTGTATCAATTAAATGTTTTTCAGACCAAGCATGGGCCACTACTGCTGACTTGTCCACTTCACCCTTTCTGACATTTCTAAGATGTTCTTTCACTCTTGTTTTTAAATTCCATTTTGTTTTTCCTATGTAGATTTTATCACAATCCTTGCATTTGAACTGATATATTCCTGATTTGTTTTCTTCTTCAATTTTTTTCATTTTTGTTGGTTTTAATTATCTTATTTAGGCTGTATTCATTCTTCAGTTCCAATCTTATATTAATTTCTTTTTTAATTTTTTGCAACTTACGGTGTTTTAATGGATGGTAAGTCAATTTTTTTAATTTTATGTTCTCTTCTGTTTGTTTTTTTTAAGTGTACTTTCGTTGCCTTTTAACTTATTTCAAGTTTAACTTATATAAGTTTAAAAGGCAAAATTAATCAACGAAAGTACACTTAAAAAAACAAACAGAAGAGAACATAAAAGTGTACTTTCGTTGATTAATTTTGCCTTTTAAACTTATATAAGTTAAACTTGAAATAAGTTTAAAAGGCAACGAAAGTACACTTAAAAAAAACAAACAGAAGAGAACATAAAATTAAAAAAATTGACTTACCATCCATTAAAACACCGTAAGTTGCAAAAAATTAAAAAAGAAATTAATATAAGATTGGAACTGAAGAATGAATACAGCCTAAATAAGATAATTAAAACCAACAAAAATGAAAAAAATTGAAGAAGAAAACAAATCAGGAATATATCAGTTCAAATGCAAGGATTGTGATAAAATCTACATAGGAAAAACAAAATGGAATTTAAAAACAAGAGTGAAAGAACATCTTAGAAATGTCAGAAAGGGTGAAGTGGACAAGTCAGCAGTAGTGGCCCATGCTTGGTCTGAAAAACATTTAATTGATACAAAATTGATACAAACACACAGACAAACAGAAAGAACTCACGGTTTGGGAACAAATCCACATACAAAAAACAAGAAAGAAAAACTCATGAATTTCGAAACTCCCACAAATTTTGATTTGATCCAGAAGTTCATTGGTCCACCGATAGGAGGAAAAAAATCGCCAAGAAATGACATAACACTGGTCGAAGAGAAGCTACTGCTGATGGAGATATAGCTCCGAAACTGGAGTCTGGAAGAATAAAGGATATGAGGTGAGATAATAAAAATATTAATTTAATTCTTAAATTAAACCTCATTTTTTTTTTTTTCCCTGTGAAAGTTAAATAAAAGAAATTAAATACTTACTTAAAGCAGGAAATCTATGTTAGGTCACATCTATTCGACTTTTGTTCTCAGTAATTTTCCTAATGGCATATTAAAGAACAAAGTTGATAATCATAATAATGAATCTCCCTATTTCAATCCATTTCAATGAAGAAGCTGTTGAATAAGTTTACCTATTCATATGTTTTTTTTAATTATTTATTTCATACATCTCAATGATGGATAAATCATATTTGAAGAGAAAAATTATACGCTCAGATCGGGACTTGAACCCGGGACCCTTGGTTCTCTAGACCAAGCGCTCTACCACCTGAGCAAGTACCGATCTACACGCACATTTTTCTCTATATACATTATAATTCCCGCCCACCAAATGCTATGAAGCCTTTGCTTCTATCTTTTGCAAATGGCGGCTCCTTTATTAAGAAGACATATTTGGGAATTATACATTACATTATAAATGCCAGTACGGCTTTTTTCAATGTTTTTTATTATTAATTTCATACATCTCAATGATGGATAAATCATATTTGAAGGGAAAAATTATATGCTCAGACCGGGACTTGAACCCAGAACCCTTGGTTCTCTAGACCAAGTGCTCTATCACCTGAGCTACCATTGGCAATCTTTACTATGTGTCCAGTTGTGGCTGATGTCACGAATCCATTGCATACTTAAGGTGTATAAGTTACAATGGGGCTGTATATACATGCAGCTTATGTGGGCATTGAGTGTCCATGAGCTTAAAAGGAAGAGAGATAGGAAAGACAGAAATGAACCCTTCAGTTTCAAATACTGTAATATTATTAAGATCGAAGAAAAAAGAATAATATTTCTAGAAGAATATACAAGGTGTCAACAAACTCCTGCTACCAAAACAATGTAACTTAGCTCGTAAACTATTTGAGATAGAGACATGCAGTTTTTTGCAACATATTCTACATATCTCAAAGTTTTGTTTACATTTGTTTGCAGATTGTGATTTAAACGACAATGACGACACCACAGGAAAAGGCCCAATTTGTATGGTGGTGTGCTGAGTCTGGTAAATCACCAGTAATTGTTCAGTGAAATTTCCGCCGGCAATATGGAAGAGATCCTTCATCCAAATTATCCATAATTAGATGGTCCAAGCGACTGGCAGTGTAATGGACTTGTTACGGAGTGGACAACCAGGTGTGAGCCAAGAAATTATCGACAATGTGCAACTTGCATTTCAACTCAGACCTCAAAAATCAGTTCTTCGTTATTCATGGGAACTGCATTTACCAAAATCAACCATTCATAAAGTCCTCCATAAGCAGATACATCTTCAGGCTGTAAAGTGCAATTTACATAAGCACTTAGTCTGGGAAAGCTGACGATAAAACAGAATTGTTTTGAAACATGTTCAAGAACAAATCAACATTAATATTGAGGTAAGATGTCCAGACCAAAAATAATATAATTAAAATAACCTCAAAATATAACTTCCTAAAATTAAATATTACATAAGCACTGCTGCCTTCCCTCGGCGTACTGAATTTGCTGATTCCATGCTGAATGCAATTGACGAAGACAATGAGTACCTGCAGAGGATGATGTTCTCTGATGAAGTGACTTTCTTTGTGTCTGGACATGTTAACTGCCATAACGTTCGGATATGGGGATTCTGGTTATTTACCACTCAGCATATGACCATACACATTGGGCATTTTCCTGTGGTGTCGTCCTGTCATTATTACTAGATGTAGTGGGAACTCGGTCTCCACTGCCATCTGGTAGCTCCTATCACAAGTATGCAAATTAAAGAGAATATTTTTACTTTATAGCAGTGACGCTTTATCGATGTTATAATTAAATTTTTGACATTGAGCAATGCAAGCTTAATATGACATGATAAGAAAAATAAATGCTCGGGCAGGACTTGAACCTAGACATCTGGATTTATATCCCAGTGTGCTACTGATTACGCTACTGAGCAAGTCTAGTACAAACATTTATTTTTCTTATATACACTGCTCAAAACAATTAGAGGAACACTATGAAATATGCAAATATTTTTTCATTGGATAAAGGTACAAACATGAAATTAATAAAGTACATTATTTGCGGTTATTTATTTATTAATTTATTGCTCATATCAGTAAAAACAAATTAATAACGCTGACAATTAACTTTTCAAATAATTCCGCTATGTAAGCAATTGAATCTTGTGCTTATTTTTCAAAGTTAAACACTCGTTATTTAGAGTTAGTATCGTGTATGCCCTCCACGACATTCGATGACAGTTTGGCACCTTCGTGGCATGCTTCCAATAAGATTCTGGATTTCCTCTTGCGGGATATTCTCCCATTCCTCCTTCACAGCATCTCCAAGTTGCTGCAGAGTTTGTGGAGCTTGATGTCGGTTCCTGACCTTCCTGTCTAGAAGATCCCACAAGTGTTCAATAGGGTTGAGGTCTGGGCTGACCACTCCATTACCTCAATTTCATTCCTCCTCAGGAAATCACTGGTGACAGCCACAGAATGTGCCCTGGCATTATCCTGCATAAACAGAAATCCAGGGCCTACTCCAACGGCAGCAGGTACTACATGCTCTTCCAGAACGTGCTCGATATACCGGACAGCATTCAGTCGCTGGGGAACAAGTACAAGGTCCGTACGATTGTTGTACATAACTCCGGCCCACACCATTATGGAACCTCCTCCGAATCTATCAATTTCCTGTACAGCCTCTGCAGAAAATCTTTCTCCTGGCCGTCCCCACACCCTCAATCGACCATCACAACGTGTAAAACGATACCTAGATTCGTCCGAGAAGAGCACAGACTCCCACTGGTTCAGGTTCCAATCACCATGATTTTCAGCATACGTACGTCTTGCTGCCTTATGCCCATTTGTTAAGCGTGGTTTTTTAATGGGCCTTTTTGGACGAATATTCTCTTTCCTTAATATGTTCCTTATGGTTTGGTCTGAAACCCGGATTCCGGAAGCCATATGAAGGTCATTCTGCAGGTCTTTTGCAGTTTTTGTACGCTGTCGAAGAACAGAAAGAAAAACGTATCTGTCATCCTGAGGGCTTGTTTTAAATTTACGGCCCTGGCCACGTCTTCTACAATACTGACCTGTCTCTCTGTGCCTGTTGCGTAACCTGGAAACCACGGAAGGAGAAACCCCAAGCTCTCTAGCCACTTGTCGCAGAGATTGACCTTGTCGTAAAAGATGTAGAGCATGATACACTTCAAACTCATTTAAATGCCTCATTTTGTCAGAGACTACAATAAACAAGGCAATAATCAACATTCGTCACTATAGCAACATCAGGAAGCTTACCAATTAGAAGTGGCCACTGCCTTCCAAAATAACAAATTTCTCTATATTTGTTATTTGAGGTAATTTCTCTGTATTTAGGCCATGGATCTTTAAAATTTGTATCCAATGATAAAATTAATAATTCAATTTACATATTGTCCAACTTTCAGCATCACAGCTTTAAAAAACAATTACTTATTCAATTTATTACAAGTGTTCCTCTAATTGTTTTGAGCAGTGTATATTCGATTATGCTTCTTATATATATTCAAATATATATAAGAAAAATGAATGTTTGTACTAGACTTGCTCGGTAGCATAATCGGTAGCGCACTGGGATATAAATCCAGAGGTCCGGGTTCAAGTCCCGTCCAAGCATTTATTTTTCTTATCATGTCATATATATATATATACACATTTCCACACATCAAACTTATTTATGTTATATCTATCCAGTAAGTTACATGAACACTTTGAACTGTCAAATTTGATTTTAATTTGGAAACTTTTTAAATTTCTTGCAGAATTTAATTCTTTCTTTATTTCAGGAGTGTTTATGTTATATCTATCCAGTAAGTTACATGAACACTTTGAACTGTCAAATTTGATTTTAATTTGGAAACTTTTTAAATTTCTTGCAGAATTTAATTCTTTCTTTATTTCAGGAGTGACTTTCAGTGTCAATACAAAAATGAATGGAGAAATCAAACATTCATAATTCCTTGATTACACATGCTAATGGAGGAAAGAAGTTGGGCAGATAAAACAAAACAACAGATAGTCAAAAACTAGTGATTTTAAAAATATATTCTGCTTGTTTAGCATAAATTATCTCCAGATTTTATTTCTTTAAACCAACATGGTTTTATCCAATTCTTCATGCCTTAACTATTCATAGTTTTTAACGTCTCTTGTCTACCTGTCAAGTCTGAAATAGATGAAAATTTAATAACTATGTCTTCATTTATCATTTATTTATTTATTTAGCAGGTTTCACAATATTTCACAACATCTTCCTGCGCCCAATTAATCTACTGTCATTCTCCTCCACATATCTCTGCCATTCCAATCTCCATCGTCCAATCATTTTTCCCTCATGCTGCTCAAAAACACATCAATCAATATTATTTTTGGCCATCCTCTTCATCTTCTTCTATCAAGTATTCTTCTTGGGAACCTATCTTCTGTCATTTTTTACATGTTCAATATCATTTTAATGGTTTGTTATTTATGAAATCCATAATTGAAGTTTGAACATTCATCTTTTATATTTGAAGAGAAAAATTTTCGCCTAGACCGGGACTCGAACCCGGGACCCTTGGCTTTCCGGGCCAAGTGCTCTACCAACTGAGCTACCGAGGCAAGTTACCATCTAGACGCAAATTTTTCTCTTATGTACGTTGTAATTCCCTCGCGCCAAATGCTTGAAGCCATAGCTTCTATCTTTGCAAATGGCGGCTTCTTAGTTAAGAAGACATTTATTGGGAATTTAACACTACTTTATAAAGCCAGTAGGGCTTCTATTGACGATTTTATTATTAATTTAACACTTCTCATAGAAGGATAAATTATATTTGAAGAGAAAAATTTTCGCCTAGACCGGGACTCGAACCCGGGACCCTTGGCTTTCCGGGCCAAGTGCTCTACCAACTGAGCTACTGAGGCGAGTTACGATCTAGACGCAAATTTTTCTCTTATGTACATTGTAATTCCCTCGCGCCAAATGCTTGAAACCATAGCTTCTATCTTTGCAAATGGCGGCTTCTTAGTTAAGAAGACATTTATTGGGAATTTAACACTACTTTATAAAGCCAGTGGGGCTTCTATTGACGATTTTATTATTAATTTAACACTTCTCTTTCAACAATTCATCTTTTGTTTAACTGAATGAGTCATTTTGAAAAGGGATCATCTACAGCTGATCAAATTTTACAGGAGAGGAAAAAAAACTGATTCAACTTGTTCAGTATTGAAATTGAAATTGCTACTGAATAGTCAGAAAATAGTAAAGGAATAGTGTAGTTGATCTGTTCTCACACGGAAACAATGGAAGTAGATATGTAAATATGGAATAACGAAAGCAGTGATTTTCAGAAAAATTGGAGATGATCCCTTTTCAAAATGACTCATTCAATTACACTGTTTATTTTATCTCCAATTTGTCTTTCATTTTGCAAAAAAATTCAAACTATAATTTCTCCATTGCCATTTATCACCAATATTTGATTGATTCATACAACTTTTTCTAATTTATTACTTATATATAATTTAACATTTATTGAAGAGCTTTGCAGTTGTGTTGCTTCCTTGAAATTTTCCCAAAACACAACCACATGTACAACAAATTATTCTGCCCTGCACACATGGGGTGTAAAAAAATACTGTTGTATTATTATGTATTATATTCTGACAAAGAGATGTATTCTGAAATATTTTTGAATGATCCTTTTAAATCTCATTACTCATTTATGTACCTCTTAGGGTCGTATGTTAGAACATTACTCTCTACTCAAATTACTTCCAATCACTAGTGAGCTGATTCACCGTGAGCAATTTCTGAGAACGAATTAACGGCCGACTTAACGGTCATGCACGAGAGTCGACGTTTTCGTAATATTGGCAACGAATTACCCAGAATTCTCAGCGATAAAACCACTTCCGTTATTTTCGTCTGCTATAGAGGAATGCATTTATGCTTGCATCCCGCAAATAATACCGTATACAAACACGTCTGCGACACGCAATATTACGCCGATTCTCCTGTTCTTCCAGTTGAATTCTTTGGTAGACTCTATCAAATTCCTCTTCTCCGTGTATACCGAAAACATGATCGAAGTCTTCAAGGTCCGACATCTTGGATAAATGTTGGATAAAGCAGCAAAGTACATCGATTACCATCGGTTCCCTTCGGGATTTTAATTTGAGTTGCTCATGTAAGGTACCTCCGCAGGTAGCTTACAAATTTAACCAATTATTATCGCATGGACAGATTTCTGAGTAAGCAAAATCGTATTAGCATACAACTTGCTCAGCAGAGAAGGCATTTTACTGTCTAATGCGTCCAAACATGCGACCCGTAGTGTTAATTCCTTAAAAACAGTAACTCATTACTCATCCTTGCCAGTGGGTAGAAGGTTCAAGTTTAGATAATTCATTCTGAGAAGCAGTCTATGTCAAATAAAAGTCAAATGCACTTAAGATATTTTTATAAAATACTAGTTAATACCTGGTGTGTGCTGCTACTCATAAATAAATGTTAATGTGTTTTACCACCAGCCGTGCACTGCTTGGGAATCTGCTTATCCCGATATTCTTGGCATCAATGAAAAACAAAAATGGTTATTGTGAGTTATCCGTAAAAGATAAACATATGCTATCACAAACTTTTTTGTACAGTTTTTCGAGATATTCAATTCTGTGTATATTAATTTGATGTATTTGTTATGGTTTAGGCAGCATAAGCCATTTAAGCGTCAAAATAGGGACTTTATTTCATTTTTTCACTACAAAGGGTGATTTTTAGGGGTGAAGGGCTTGAATATCACAACTCTCTTATAGCCTATGTTCATCCCGGAAATCTTCTGAACATTTTGCAAAAAGCCCCATCAAAATCAGATCAACGGTATGGTCGCGCATAGAATACACAAACAAACAAACAAACACACAAACATTGATTTTTTATATAGAAGATAGTAAAAATGAAAATGCTTTAAAATGTAAATTCTGGTAGTGGAGCCACAAAGTGGTTTATCCAGCTAGAGATAATAGAGTATCTACTGTATGTAGAACTTCAGTTTACATTAAATCTCACTATATCTGTATTACCTTCACAACGTATAAGAGGAGAATGTCCATTATCTTGATCACAACAGTCTTCAGATACTTCTTGACACAAATCTCTGGCTATGCGTCTTCCAATATGCAAGCACTGAAATGTAATATAATTATTACAATCACAATGAAAAGGAAAAATATATATGGGTGTCTACAATTTTTCTGAGCCAAAACAACACTGATTATAGTGACAGCAGGAGTTGTATAATTTATTTAACAATACTCTCTAACAGATCAAGTTAATAGCATCGCAATTCAAATATGGATATGAAAAGGCCTAAAAATTTGTTCAGCTGTGTTATTCTATGCTTGAGGTTCTTTTACATGTCATAAATCTATGACATCTATGCTACGGGAGTGAGACTCTGAGGAAAGGAAAAGAGAGCAGGATAGCTGCAAGTGAAATGAGATTCATGAGATATACAACAGGATATACCAAATGGGGACACAAATGCAATGATGATGTCCTGAAGGAACTACATTTAGAACCTATCATCGAATACATATATACATTTTTTTAATATTTAAATTAATGTTGGGAAGTAAACATCATGAGGTTATATCATTAATAGTGAGTGGAGACTCACCTCATACAATTTTAAATTTCTTTGATACCGACGGTTTCAGACATCTTGTCCCTCTTCTTGAGTGGAAGTCATGACTGAAAAGGGACAAGATATTGTCTCAAACCGTCGGTATCAAAAAAATTTGAAACTGTATGAGGTGAGTCGTTAAAAATATGTTCTCCACTCACTATTAAACATATATACATACCAGTACAACTGGATGAATCATTTGTGACGAATGAGTTCAGATAGAATGCGGGTTTTCACAACTGGTAATCATAATATTAAAAGATTCCGGGCTATGTGGCAGTGGTCTATAACTGGTGTTCTTTCCAGATGTTTCTCCCTCAACTGCAGAGGGCATCTTCAGTGGCGAGTGCTTCTAGGTGGTATTACCTTGTCGTAGACTGAGTCAAATTCACAGTCGAGACTACAACAAGGGAACACCATCTAGAAACACTTACCACTGAAGATGCCCTCTGCAGTTAGGGAGAAACGTCTGGAAGGAACACCAGTTATAGACCATGGCCACATAGCCCAGAATCTTTTAATATTATGAGTTCAGATAGAATTCCCAAAGCCATGCTTTGTTAATTTCCAACAGGGAAGAGATCTCTGCGCCGTCCAAGGAAACACTGGATACAAAATTCATCAGTGAGATCGTAACAGGCCAATAGGCCTAAGACTTGGTCGGATGAAGAAGAATAAATCTATGACACAGGATCCATGACTTTTTAATTTCCTTCCAAATTAAATCAAATTCAAGATTGTTATGTCCTTCAAAACCCACTAACTCCACCATAGTCAGGATTTTCACACCCTTAAAAATCTATTGATTTCTGAACCTCAGAACCAGAAGTGAACATGGTAAGCACCCAAGATCGATGATCAGATATATATTATTTAACATGCTTGTCTCTGGATCTGAGGTTCAAGATACAAACATGGCCAAGATCAGTGAATTTAGAAGTAAACCTTGAAGTTTTGTGCTGTAGATTTAGAGAATTGTAAAAGAATCCCAAATTCGAAGTAAGAATGAGCAAAATTTGTGAGCTCTTTAAAGTTCAGTTTTAAATTGCAATGTTAATAACCTCAGGTAACAGAAAATAACTGATAAATTACAATAGGAAGTAACATTATGAGGATATTCTTAATAAATAAGGTGAGTCTGTTTCACCTTATCTCATAAATAATTGTGTTCTATTGAACATGTTTTAATATGCAAGCATATTGAAACAATCTTAATATTTAAAGGAAGTTAGAAGGAATTGATAATGATACATAGCATAGTCTTCAAGAAATCTACAATTATGAAGCGAATCATTAAAATTTTTATATTAACTGAAGCGCTTAGAATAATAACTGCAGATCCCAACCAAAGTTCATTTTGAGATAAATGTCATTTTCTGTTTTATTCCAAAACGTGGAAAGTAGTTAACATCATATTTTCTGGGTATTTAAATTAAGTGATTTCAAGTCTATGTGCAAATTCTTGAACCATTGTGATTAACAGTTTTCCTGATTTTGTGTTGTTTATTAGAAAAAAATATATACAAAACAGAAAAAATGGTGTAAAATTGACTTTTCCTTCATTTAACATCTTGTAATACCTAATCCAGCTCTATTTCTATATCTTCATATTTTTCATCATCATCAACACCATCATGACGAAGACTGTTATAAAAATCATGATAGGTGTGGTATTCATTCATTCATAGTGTTCTGCCCAAGAGCAGGTCTTTCACTGCAAACTCAGCATTCTCCATTCTTTCCTTAACTTAGCTTTCCTTTTTGTATCCACATACAAACCATTTATTTTAATATTGCCTATCATCTGATGTCTTTTTCTGCCTCTAACTTTCTTTCCGTTGACCTTTCCTTCTAGGGCATCCGTTAGCAGGCAGTTTCTTCTTAACCAGTCGCCAATCCAATTTCTTTTCCTCATATTTATATATTTCAATAATTTCATCAGGTCATTGTATTTAGCTTTCTTTATCTTTCTCTGTTCACTGTACTTCTGCTGTAACTTAAACAATGAAACATGTGAACTTTTACCTCTTGTCCTAAAATTAACATTTTGATACACTTCAGAGTTATAATAACATAAAACAAATTTAATAATCTCAGGATTATCGTGATCCACAATAATGGATGTTAAAGTAAAGGAGCACCATCAACATTTTTTTTTCTTATATTATTTTTGGTCTGGACATCTTACCTCAATATTAATGTTGATTTGTTCTTGGACATGTTTCAAAACAATTCTCTGTTTTATCTTCAGCTTTCCCAGACCTCAAAATATAACTTCCTAAAATTAAATATTAATTTTTTTTTCTAATTAAAAAGTTGGAAGTGATACCATTCTGTATGTCAACAAAGTCTTCCCTGTTCATTTGATTAACTCACTACAATGCCATGAACGTGTAGTGGACATAAAGTAAAGCACTCATAGTTGGGATGTGTTTGTTTTCACTACGGACAAATTTTGAAGGTGGAAAAAGAGAACTTAGGCATTTCCCAATTAGTTTGATACTTCATCAACATGAAAGGTAGTTGGCAGCTGTGCACGGTCATGCTTCTATCTCAAAATTCAATGTCAGTTGGGATCTGCCGTTATTATTCTGAGCGCCTCAATTGAAACAGGTTCAAAAGAACATAACGATTTATGACGTAAGATGAAACAGATTTGTCTTATTTATTAACAGAAAATATTATTTAATAAAACACTATCTTTTTTGATGTTATATTTTAAATTAACATTTTCCAGAATAAGAAATAGTTTTATTCTAGAAAGAAAAATTAATGCTCGGACCGGGATTCATACCCTGGATATCTGACTCTGGGCATCAGTATAATACTGATTACACCATCCGAACTCCTACTTATGATTACTATAACTCCTACTTATGATTACTATCATCTTATCACCACCATCAGATGGTAGAGAAGTCTAAGCTCAGTATAAGAGATAGCAAACCACTAGTCACAAATGACTACTTCAAACTCACAAGATCTTGAATGATTAACAATATAAGGACAAATTTTTGTATTCTACTTAATATTTTATAGCCATAAACAACTTAAAAAGCTCATAACAATGTAAAACTCATAGTCTCGTGAGCAGAAATATGTAGGAAACAACACTATGAGGTTCCTTTTAATTATTATGAGTTGATATTTTGACTCACCTCATATTTCTTGATTTTTATGCAGACATGGTTTCATCCCTTTTGCATGACATTGTCAATGGAAGTATTGAAAATGTTGCGCAAAAGCAACGAAACCAGATCTGCATAAAAATCAAGTAATATGAGGTGAATCAAAATATTTAAATTAATATTGGGAAGTAAACATTATGAGGTTATATCATTAATAGTGAGTGGAGAACATATTTTAATCGACTCACCTCATACATTTTCAAACTTCTTTGATATCGACAGTTTCAGACAATATCATGTCCTTCTTCAGTCATGGAAGCCATGTTCTCCACTCACTATTAATGAATCAAAATAACCAATTCATAATAAACAAATCTTGATGTTTGCAGTACAATAACACATGACAATTTGCCATAATCTCTCAAGTAGCTCTGCTATATAATACATGAAACTATAAATTAGTAATGAATTCCTCCTAGTTTATACAGCAGTTTTATACTCCAATGATATGCCACAACCACACAGGGGAAAAATCTAACACGAGTCTTCCAATGGTCCCAGAATTGATTCTGGTTATACTAGCAATGTCATGCCACTAATTTATTTATTTATTTAAAAGACAATGAGCAGAAAGTCTACTTACCTTGTATTTTGGATCAGGCATTCTAAGCATATAATGTCCTCTATGATTACTTGCACCTTCACAAGTTGAGCAAAGATCAAAGTCATCACACTCCAAGCACTTGAAACGAAAACCACGCACACCAGAGTGGCAGTTATCACAAGTCACTCCAGTATGGCGATTACAACCTGTCCAATAAAGTAAAATAGTTTCAAAGATAACAAAAGAAAAATATAATACAAGTAAGGCTCTTAGTGTTTTTATTTAATTTAGGACAGCAAAATCCAAAATATCTGACATCGTGAACTAAATTAGCAATCACCTAAATTAATAGTTAATAAAAAATTCAAGAAAGAACATTATGGAAATTTTAAAATTGAAAGCAACAAATAAGGCATAGGCTGCCTTCAACAGCTGTTGATCAATTCTGAATTCCCCCAGATATTAAAGTAGGTTGTTTGTATGATGAAGATGAAGAAGTAGAATTAGAAGTAAGAATTCCTTGTAGTAGGTTCTCGTTGTTGGAAGTCCTGGGTTTGATTTCAACTTTGCCTCGGCTTTAGTCTCTGGACAGGGGAACTTAGGAAATATAAAAATAGGTTTTCACTTTAAATCAAAAAGTCGCTTATTAACTTTGAATAAAACCTGTGAATTTTATTCTCCAATATTAATTATTTCAATGGTAAATGAAGCTTGTAGAATGACTTCAATTGTTTCCTGAACTATAGATTCTGACACAGTTAAGACGTAAAATGGATTTATTATGCCCATTTTATTCTTTTGATGAAATATTTTATTGACTCACAAGATTATTACCTGTAAATTACACATTTACATGTAAATATACTGTTATGTCCTAAAAAAAGTATTATTTTACACCATAAATATGCTAATCAATAAATAATAACTTAAAACAAATATTCTATTTACTTACAATGTATAGAGCTTTTATGTATAATAGAAACAATTAGTATATATTGTACGAATACTCCACTGCGGGAGAGGAAAAAAACATTCACACTCCGGTATGCTGCTCTTCAAGTAACCGTGCCACTCCATTGCAATATTTATTTCATAAGTTTATATCTCTCTCCCTGTCCCTTATTCTTCTTTCCTCTTTCACCACACTATTATTTTCTATTTTTATTAGTTTATTTTATTTTTTTCCAAATTTTTACTTCTTTATTTTGTTATGTACCGATGTTAAGCCTTTTTTTTTTCTATTTTCTTGTTCCTTATTTTGTGTTAAATATTATGCATACTATTCAATCTGCAGTGAAATGACCAATATCACGGTATTCAGTATCCTTCATTCAACATATCCTCCAATTTTTGTTACAATCCAACTGGTCCAACATAAGTACTTCCCTTGTTACAAGATTAATATGAGGAAAGGTATGAAACATTTGATTTTATCTTAAAAAAACCTCATAGTGATTTATTCCTATAAAAGTTCAATAATTCATAAAGTGTAATAGTAATTAGTGAAGTAATTAAATTTATTTGATCTGTGATCACACACAGTACACTAAATTTTAAAATTCAATTATTTCAAAATTAAAACTTACCACAATTTATAAACCCACCAGATATGTTACTAAATGTTTTAAGAAAAGTAGAGAAAGAATTGAAAGAACCTTACCTGATAATTCCTGTCTCCGTCCTCTATTCTGCACTTCATCTAAAGGTCTAAAGTTTTTGTGCTGTTCACCTTCACGTCTGCTTTGATTACAAATTTTATTGGCAGATTTGTACAAATATTGAGCTAAATTTCTGCCATAATCTGCGTTCTAAAAAAATAATAAAAACAAGTTTAATATTGAATCTATAGTATTTATGATGGACATAAAAAAATGCCTACAATATAAATTTTATATTTTTATTTAGCTGTGTGGTGTCTACCTTAGAATAGCACTATGGGATTCCCCCCACCCCCATAATAAGAGGCAACTAATAGAAGCAGCTGATCACTGGCCATACCTTTCAATTGATTCTTTCCTTATCTACATCATCTCCTGTATCCATGGAAGCTAAAAGGTTGGACTGAATATCTCTGAGACTTCTGTTACCTATCCTGTTATGTCCTACTCATATATTTTTTTTTTTCCCCTTCAGGGTATCAAGTGAGTCCTTACCCAGAGAAATGGGCAAAGACTGCAACATTCTAAGAGGCTATATGAAGTCATATGATTAAAAGCTCAAGGAGAAGAAGCAGCAACCCTCTCAGGTGGGGTTTTATACACAGGGAAGTTGGACAGTAGTTTATAAAGATGACAGCCTTATCACTAGAGACCGGATGTTAGGGAAAATGCCTATAGTTATTTATTACAGATATTGTAAAAGTGACTTCTTATAAGTTCATACCAACGACTCTAGAGTTGTTTTTTCCATGAAGTTCATTTTGCCTATTAAATGCATATTTCAGCTTATAATGCCTATAAATGCCTATTTTGCAATGTTTTCTCGAAATTAACTCAGTATTTCAATGAAACCAATTGAAATGGATAAACTTCATGGTACAAATCATTTCATAGAAGTTTTCAGGTGTTCTTTTTATAAATTCCCTTAGAATATTTTAGTATAAGGGTGGCAATAACCTGGCAGGTAGATGGTTTCCCCCTCAATGCACTCCCATTAGGTAAATATTGTATTTTTCCACCTCATGCAATCCCATTAAGCGAAATAGCCATATGTTATGTTCCACTGTATTATGCTCCAGCTCTAAGGCTTGGAGGAAAGTTCTTTTCTACTTCTCAATACAAACATTGCTGAGTGACAAAGAGGGTAGATGGCTCAAGCTTTCTTTCTCTGTCTCACACCTGGTGTTGAAACCTTTAGGCGGCTGGAAATATTATGTTTGATCTTGGTAACACTTAATTCAGTCTGCAGTCCTCATTCACAGATAGGTGCTTCAAAGACAAAGTTTTTTTTTAAGATACCTAAAGTGCAGACAACAATAAAAGATAAACAGACCAATTTCGTGAAAGAATTTTGTGCGGAAATATTCTCAAGTGACGGTTCTACTGTTTGTAAAAAAGCAAGACAAATTTCAAAAGCATCTCTGATATCTTCGCATGCTATTGATAGCATATGTTTGTATTCTTAACGTAAAACTGTAAAAAGTTATGTTGTTGTCCATTTTTTGTAGGAGCCTATTTTGAATGTTTAGTGTCTATATTAATGATTTTTAGTGCCTTTTTGCCTGCCTATTTTGAATTTTTTAAGTGCCCAACATCCGGACTCTACTTATCACTGTCCTTCTGCACAGCACTTGTAACACAGCCTGGGGACATCAAATTTATTAATAATCATTAAATGTTATGAGTTAGTTATTTTGACTGACCTCATTAAAATTTTTTTTTATATCATGCAGATTATAGTTTCCTCGCATTCATGTGACATTGTCGATGCATTCTAACTGTTGTACAGTGAGATCAGTATAGTATTGGACAGCAGACGTGGGGTTTGTGCTGTGCGATAACAAAGGCTTACACATGCAGACACAGGACTTGAAATGTGTGCTGATTCAACAGTATACGAGTACATCCCATGCATTCACAGTCACAGTCAGATAGTGTACTTCAAATAAATAAGGTGCTCGATCACTTTTCCTTGTGAACTGAATGAAGTGTGTATAATGTAAACTGAATGAGACGTATGTATAAGTTATTTCAATTTTAAAATTTGTATCTTATAAAACAGGCGTGTATAAGTGCAAACTAAATGATGTGTGTATAAGTGTAAACTGTATAATGACTAATAATTTTTCTACTGAAATAGTGTATTTATCATTGATCAATATTTGTTAACTCAGTCTGCCAGCCAAGTACGAAGACTTTTTGAAACACAATTCCCGGGTGTAAAAATTCCGTTACGTTCAACAGTCCATAATCTGTACAACAGATTTTATAAAGAGGTATCAAACATATATGGACAACGAAGGTGAACAGTTCCAGCACCTGCTTCAATAAAGTTGGTAAGTATGACATTTGTAAAATAGTTACGAAAATGTGTGTGGTTGTATCACCGCGATCCTATGCTGCCCGTTCCCTGCTGCGAGTGCGTCAGCAGTGTAAAGTGAAATCCCTGTGTCTGCTGTCCAGTGCTATATTGATCGCACTGTATTTGCAGTTGTTGATCCTGTAGGTTGCTTTCTGCTCCCTCTGTTGGTTGACAGATGAACTTCCAAATCATTTTTTTTTTTTCCTTTTTCCCAGGAATTTCAAAATTCATAGTTTCCTCCTTATTCTTGTGATATAAATTTCTCCCAAATTGTGAGTTCCTTAGATTTATCTGTTTCAGTAATTTGGTCTTAGTTTAGATTGTGTTTTTCTGACCATGAGTCAAAATAACTAACACATAATAATTAAAGGAAACCTCATAATGTTATTTCCTACAAATATTAAATAAATCATTACATGAATTAAATTTTACACCTCACCTCATAAATTTTGTATATTAAGACCATAATACAATAAGATATTTCCATAAATAAAACTAAAATTATGGCAACTTCAATATATATATATATATATATATATATATATATATATTGAGTACTGGTTATATTTTATTGTTGCCTTATATATATATATATATAATGCTACCTATTGAAAGTGGACTTTGAATGAACAAGATCATTTATTTTTTCGATATTTTTATTCAAATTAACATATATTTTCTTTTAGGAAGTGATATTTTAAGGTTATTTTAATTAAATTATTTTTAGTCTGTTCATCTTACCTCAATATTAATGTTGATTTGTTCTTGAACATGTTTTGATTATATCATAATCATCATCAACATCTTGCCCAGACTGGTTAGATTTACGTTGCACACCCTGGATGTCGATGTCAGCTCCATCCTGTGGTTGGCTAAAGAACCTCCAAACAAGGTCATGCTCCGTCGGTATTTCAAAATTCATAACTCTGTTTTTGTTCTTCTGAATATAAATTTTTTCCCATATAGTCAGCTCTTTTGTATCTTCTAAGTGTTTTAATAATTTAGTGTCTGAATTTATATTATGTTTTTCAGACCAAACATGAGCAGCAACTGCAGATTTTTCTATTTCCCTATTTTTAATATTTCTTATGTGTTCTTTGGTTCTAATTTTTATGTTTCTTTATGTTTTTCCTATATATATCTTTTCACAACCCGTACATTCAATTTGGTATATTCCTGATTTTTTATTTCTGAAAAAACTGATAAAAATAATAAATCAGGAATATATCAAATTTAATATACGGGTTGTGAAAAGATATATATAGGAAAAACAAAAAGAAACAAAAATTAGAACCAAAGAACACATAAGAAATCTTAAAAATCGGGAAATAGAAAAAATCTGCAGTTGCTGTTCATGTTTGGTCTGAAAAACATAATATAAATTCGGACACTAAATTATTAAAACGGTTAGAAAATACAAAAGAGCTGACTATTTGGGGGAAAAAATCTATATTCAGAAGAACAAAAACAGAGTTATGAAATTTATTTAACTTTCACAGGGAAAGAACACTATGAGGTTTAATTTAATAATTAAATTAATGTTTTTATTACCTCACCTCATATCCTTTTTCTTCTATACTGCAGTTTCGGAGCTTATCTCCATCGTCAGTAGCCTCTGGTCGACCGGTGTTATGTCGTTTCTTGGCGGTTTCCTTCTTACTTCTGTCGGTGGACCGATGAACCTCTGGATCAGGTCAAAATTTGCGGGAGTTTCAAAATTCATGAGTTTTTCTTTTTTGTTTTTTTGGATGTGGATTTTTTCCCAGACTGTGAGTTCCTTTAGTTTATCTGTTTGTTTGATTAGGCTAGCTTCTGTATCTATTAAATGTTTTTCAGACCAAGCATGGGCTGCTACTGCTGACTTGTCCACTTCACCCTTTTTTACATTTCTAAGGTGTTCCTTCAATCTAGTTTTTAAATTTCTTTTTGTTTTTCCTATATAGATTTTGTCGCAATCTTGACATTTGATCTGATATATTCCTGATTTATATTCTTGTCCAATTTTTTCATTTTTGTTGGTTTTAATTATCTTGTTTAGGCTGTATTCATTCTTTGGGGCCAATCGAATGTTAAACTTATTGAAAATTTTCTGGAACTTGTGGTGTTTTACAGGATGGTAAGTGAATTTTTTGAATCTTATGTTCTCTTCTGTTTGTTTTTTAAGTGTGCTTTCATTAATTAGTTTTTGCCTTTTAAACTTATTTATTTTCTTGTGTACCATGTTCTCTTCATAACCATTTTCTATTGCTACTTTAATTATGTATTCTTTTTCTTTTTCATATTTTTCACGGTTCAGGGGTACATTCACCAATCTGTGTGTTAGGCTATTGAATACAGCTTCTTTGTGAGCGAAATGGTTGAATCCTGATGCCTTAATGTAGTTATCTTTATGTGTGTTCTTTCTGTATATTCCAAATTCTATTTTGTTTTTTTCGTTTCTAGTTAGGGTTAGATCCAAAAATGAAATTTGTCTTTCAGTTTCAGTTTCCATTGTGAATTTTACAGTTTTGCTCTGAAGGTTCAGGAGTTTTAAGGCATCTTCTATTTGTTTATGGTTTATAATGGCTATTATATCGTCAACATATCTGCGCCAAAATTTGAAAGTTAATGGGTGTCCCCTTGTGATTTTCTGTTCGAAAACTACCCATGAATAAATTGGCCAGAAAGGGAGATAGTGGGTTTCCCATGGAAAGTCCAAAATTTTGTTTGTAGTATTTCCCATTGTATGTAAAGAACATTTGTTCGATGCACAATTTTGTCAAAATGATGTATTCTTCTATCTTTTTCTTTTCCAAATTATTGTTCGTTAACCATTTTTCCAGAATATCAATGGTGGTTTCTCTTGGGACACTGGGAAACAATGAAACTACATCAAAAGAAACTAACCTGTCAGTTGGTTCTAATTCTCTGTGCTTGAAATCCTCTATCAATTCCAATGAATTGTCGATTGAAAGGTTCTCAAACCCTCCCATATTCTTGTATTCGCTACATAACCATCTAGCTATTTGGTATGTAGGGGACCCTATACAGTTGATAATGGGTCTCATTTTGTTTCCTGCCTTATGTGTTTTCGGGAGGCCGTGCATATTAGGGTTTTTAGGGTTGGGAACCTTTAGGTAAAACTTCTTTTGTTTGGTTAGGATATTGTTTACTTTCTTTATGGTGTTGTCCACCTCTTTGATGCATTTCGGAAGTGGGTTAGATTTAATTTCCGTGTATTCAGTTGATTCCAAAAGGTTGTACATTCTATTTTTATAATCAACAATGTCCATGATTACTATTTGATTTGCTTTGTCAGCTTTTGTGACTATTACATTTTTCTTGTTTATTTCTTTGATGATTTTCATGTTTCCCTTTCCCGTTTTGTTTATAGGATTTTCTTTGATCTCCTCAATAATTTTTGCGCATTCATTTGTAATCGAGACCTTCTCTTCTGTGTTCATTCCTTCTATGGCAATTTCTATGTCTGCTACATAATCATCTATATTGTTAGAGAAGTTCACACATGTTTTTAGGCCATGAAGAGAATGGTTATGAAGAGAACATGGTACACAAGAAAATAAATAAGTTCAAAAGGCAAAAACTAATTAATGAAAGCACACTTAAAAAACAAACAGAAGAGAACATAAGATTCAAAAAATTCACTTACCATCCTGTAAAACACCATAAGTTCCAGAAAATTTTCAATAAGTTTAACATTCGATTGGCCCCAAAGAATGAATACAGCCTAAACAAGATAATTAAAACCAACAAAAATGAAAAAATTGGACAAGAATATAAATCAGGAATATATCAGATCAAATGTCAAGATTGCGACAAAATCTATATAGGAAAAACAAAAAAAAATTTAAAAACTAGATTGAAGGAACACCTTAGAAATGTAAAAAAGGGGGAAGTGGACAAGTCAGCAGTAGCAGCCCATGCTTGGTCTGAAAAACATTTAATAGATACAGAAGCTAGCCTAATCAAACAAACAGATAAACTAAAGGAACTCACAGTCTGGGAAAAAATCCACATCCAAAAAACAAAAAGAAAAACTCATGAATTTTGAAACTCCCGCAAATTTTGACCTAATCCAGAGGTTCATCGGTCCACCGACAGAAGTAAGAAGGAAACCGCCAAGAAACGACATAACACCGGTCGACCAGAGGCTACTGACGATGGAGATAAGCTCCGAAACTGCAGTATAGAAGAAAAAGGATATGAGGTGAGGTAATAAAAACATTAATTTAATTATTAGAGTTATGAAACTTGAAATACCGATGGAGCGTGACCTTGTTTGGAGGTTCTTTGGCCATCCACTGGATGGAGCTGATATCGACATCCAGAGTGTGCAACATAAATCTAACCAGTCTAGGCAAGATGCTGATGATGATTATGATATAATCAAAACATGTTCAAGAACAAATCAACATTAATATTGAGGTAAGATGAACAAACTAATCCTGGATAGAACCTAATTTTTCTTTCTTAAATAAGATGATTGATATTGTTTCTAGCTATTACTGGCATCTGCAATATTAAGGAAGCTACAGATTAAGATTAAATTAAACCTCATAGTGATTTTTCCTATAAAAGTTCAAGCTACAGATTATTTTATTATTCAAAATGATACTTCTCTTAGTACATGTTTTTCATACTTTTTTTCCCCCTTTGTAAAATGGATTCACCTTATATTGACAAAATGTATAGGTGCACATATTACAAGGTTAAATATGGTAATATTCTTTATCTAGTTACGTTATATGAAGCTTTGTAAATTATATTGAATATTTTCTCTCAATCCTTTCAATGTATTATCACATAATTCAACAAACAGAGTAAAAAAAAAATATTTGACTGTATCATTCTGCTATTTTCCTTCAACAACTTTTCACGTGTTACTTCATTCTATTCAGACCTATAAGAAAAACAAACAAAATTACCATTTAAATTTCCTTTGTTGATGCAAGACCTGGTAAGAGAAAATCAAACACAGTAATAAAAATAGAGAAATTTAATTCAATGTTTTTATTATCAATTTCATACATCTCAATGAAAATTTATAAGAAATGTAATACTGTATCAAATTTTATCAAGTTAAAATGATGATAAAAATTTGTGATATTCTGACAAATTTAGAAAGAAAATTCAATGTGTTGTTAACTTTACTTACAGCCCTTATAGCTTACATTATATCAATTATTCTCTTTTTATGCAAAAAAGTATTTATTTGATATCTTAATTTAAAGAATAAACCAGCCCTTTACAGCAAACCACATTGTGCACCATTTCAATATTTCACTGTGGTCATAAATTATCTAATACTTGAACCGAAAGTCCAATTTTGGTTCGTGACATCAGTGCCATTATCCTCCTTTAACTAGATGATTCGTGAACTATGCCAATTTCCTTTCTCTGCATCTACCCCCATTCTCCTTTCTACCCCCTCCACTTGCACTGTTTGTACTGTGCATCTTCCCCTTCTACCTCGGAACGCTCAAATACCCTATGCACATTCAGAACAGTATCATTCGATCGGAACTTTTGGTTAGAACATTGTCATCGTCTGGAGGATGCGAGTGGCGTGCTTTGGGTTTTTGTTCCGGCAGACCAGGGAAAGGCACCCTGGCAAGGACTGAAAGTATGTATGTGAGGTTGTTTGTGTGAGTTATGTTATTTTTTATGTTAATTATTATTTTGTCTTTTAATTTATGAATGATCACAGTTATGTAATTCTTTAATTCTATTTTTCTAACTTCAGACGTCCAATTTATATTAAATACCATCTTTTATATAATGTGGAATGTGACGTCAGTTGGATGTTGGATCTACAGTGCTGTCTGGTATATTCCCATACATAACGGCTTGGCTCCAGAGGTCATACATACTCCTTTAGTCCCGTCTAGCTTTCATGGTTAATAATAATAATAATATAAATTCAGCTTAGCTAAGTATCATAGATTACTACAGTGTTTTAAAATCTATTGTTGATTAATGTTTAAATATTCGCATGGGAAGGATGAATCAATCTTTGCCTCTCATGGGTCCGGGCAAAGGCTTTTGAATAGTACTTATTGTTGTGAACTCAAGGCTAATATATATATATACACAGGATAATAGAAAGACGAAACACGGCATGTATATTTGTAGTAGCTGTCAGCGGGTTTTTTGGCTCTGGGTTTTTGAATATTTGGTTACCAAGGGTAAAAATTATAGGTCCGCGGCACAATTGGTAGCAGTCAACGTGGATGTGAAGGTTAATTTTAAGAGTAAAATAATATATATATATATATATATATATATATATCCATCCATAGTAATTCTGCCCGCGAGCAGGTCTTTCACTGCAATCATAGCATTTTCATGCTATGCTTTGCAGCTTTACTAGGGAATTGTAGGTGTGGTAGCTTCCCGTTGCTTTCCACAATATATATATACATACATATTATATGAGGCGGACAGAGGACAAGGGGAACAAGTGACATTTTTTAAAAAATGAGTTAAGTGCAGAAATGGTTAGCTAATATGACAAACTGATTGGAGCCCAAGAGGTATATGTGTGCTGACATATAGTGGAGTCTTAGAAAATCACTCAGAAAAACAGCTCTTCTTAATTTAAGTTAACATTGAGAAGCTGAAGCTATTACTATGATAGAAATAAGTAAATTAATAAACACATTTAAATTATTGTAATCAATAGTCCCTTCATATCTTCTTAATGTAGAAGACATTCATTGTGTATTTGTGATTGATTCATTGCATTTGAATGTGGGACAAAGAGAGTAGGGTAAAGGAAGGATTTATGCTTGAATGGGAATGAAGCCTGAATTGGCTAAGTGGTCAGAGAGTTAGCACGGAAAGCTAAAGGTTCGGGGTTCGATTCCCGGTTCAGGCAAAAATTTGTTTTCTCTTTACCATTGATTACAACAGCTCTTCTACTTGGAGGACAAGGGGTTGTATTTTTTTAATATTTCACAGTGAAACACATAAGAGCATTCAGAGACAATGCTGGAGGGCAGAATAAAAGCCATGTCATTGTTAAGTTCTGGTTATTCATTATAAGGAACACCCGAATAGAGACAGTAGATCATAAGTTTTTTTTGTCAGGCCACTCCTTTATAAAATGTGACCAAGATTTTAGACTGATTGAGAAGACAAAGAAGAAAATCAACCACATTTATGTAGCATTGGGCAGCAGTTGTAGCTAAATCTAACAGAAAATTTGTGGTCATTAAAATGAATGACGAAGACTTTATCACTATGGAAGGTCTTAAGCCCTTTTTTAAAGTTGTTGTCAAAGGTTTGCAGAAAATGCAATAGCTTCACTTCCAAAATGACCAACCATTTACACTTTCCTTCAAAAAGACACTTAGTGCAAGTTTGAAACATAAAACATGATGGCATCACGTGCTGGAAGGAACTCTGTGCTTCTTCCACCTCTTTTGCCAAATAATGAGAAACCAAGTCTGAAATACTTGAAGTACAAGAATCTTCAGGAGATTCTTCCTTTCGTCCCTCCTATTCATCACACATTTTAGACAGATCTTCCTCACTTTGCTGGTCCTGGAAATGGAAACCGTAATGAAATTCATAGAGATGAAGATTTTGATGACAGTAAACCTGCCCGAAACGATGAAAGTGCCTCAGATTAATTTGGTTATTAAGTTTAGTAACTGTAAATGCCATGGTTTTCCAGTGTAAACATGCTCACAACGGAGGAGAAAGAGAGAGAGATAAACTACATGGTAGTTAAAAATTGTAAGACTGATTTTCTCTATTAATCTTGTCATAATATGTAACTCTTTGGATAAGAATGTATTTCTAGTCATAATAAAAACTTTGATATGAATCTATTCTTGGATAATTTACTTCAAAATATTGCTTGAGGACACGAGGTACAAGTGACTCTTAACACAAAAAAAAATTATAGTATGGGCTAATGTTTAGGATTGAATCTGTTCATATTTTGAGGTTAAATGGCCTCATATATAAGGAACACAAACACAATTCATGAGACATATTCCTGGAATTTTATATTCTCATTGATCTTTAAACTTACTTTTGTCCAAACTAATTTTTTGTCATTTGTACCCCTTGTCCTCTGACTGCTTCATATATAGTCACTAAGTTTGTATATAGTGTCACGGGTATATAACATAGCACACAGGTTGTGTAATGCCATATCAGTTCTTCTCTGATTTGCGCAAGAGGTACTTGCATGTGTACAGAGTAAGCAGAACTATGATTTTAATACAAAATTTACCTCATATTTGGTCTCTTGTCTGAAACTAGTTTCAAAAGTCATTATCCCATTTTCAGGAAAAACTGACTATTGAGATGACCACTGGAAGTATTGTTTATCCTCTCCTTCTAGTGTTGGGCAGATGAGCCTCACGATGAAATCCTTCATTCTGGGAATTTCAAATTCATTAAAATTAGAAGTAAGGTAACAAATTTTGAAATTTCTGGGGAGAAGGATCTGACTGTGAGATTCACCGTACAACATCAGAGGAAGAGAATATACAAGACCTTTACTGTTCATATCAAATGTTGGTTTTGGCTGAGAATGAGCTTTGAAACTAGTCCCAGGTGAGAGAACAAAATAAGAGGTGAGGTGTAATAAAGAACCAATTCAAATTCTTTGAGAACTATGATTGTTTTCAAGGATAGTTGAATGTTAGAGTTTGAACAACAAGCAAATGTAAAGTTCTGCAAAAAAAAAAATGGCAAAACAGCTAGCGAAAACCTTTAAGATGCTTATGCAAGTGTACGGTGACAAAGCCTTGAGCCCTAATGATGTGTTTAAATGGCAGAAATGTTTCATATAAAGGAGAGAACAGTTGTTCTGTGTACAGATCTGCAAATTGATTGGTCAGCTACAGTCTGAAATGAACCAAAGATTTAATGAGTTGTAACCTTGGTGCTTGCTAACCAGTTCCAATCAGTAGATAACATTTATTGCGGCACCTGTAGGAGTTAATAATGGTACATATCACAAAATTCTGTCTGATAACCTGATCAAGTCGTGTGCTAACCAATAATGTGTTCTATACATCTTGGTGCAAATCAACTTGATGATCACATGATCATTTTCAGTAAGTGATCATCAGTGCTGATGAAGATCAAATATTTCTCAGCCAGTTCATAACACAAGACAAAACTTATATATTTGTATAATCCTCAATTGAGCTAATAATTGGCAGTATGGAAATCACCACTATTGCCACAAAGAAAGAAAACTGTGAAAGAACAACTAAAAGCAAGGTGATGCTTCAACTGTTTTTTTGACTTGAGGGGAATTATCATAAATAATGCCAAGTATGATTTCCAATTTATCTAGAGAATTTGGAAATCAAGAGTGGCATTTGTTAGGACTATTTAACAAATAAAACTAAGCTGTTTACTCACAAATCATTATTTAACTATAGTTATTTTAAAATATTTATATATTTAATGTAAACGGCGATGTTTGAAAACAAATGAGAAGCGATAGGTACGCTTCATCTGCTTCTTTGTTTATCACTGCAACCAGATCATACTATTTATTGCCAAAGGAACGCAATATTGTAAGAATGCTCTCTAGTGGAGAAAAATGAAAACACATCAAACTGTATATTAATTCATTTCTGATGTCGTATGATGTAAATATGACAATTATATTTTTCTGAATTGTTACCTGGGAAAAAATACATTTAAGAAAGTGCAAACAGTGGTTTCTTTTTTTGGTGTTATAATCAATTGCTACAAATGTTTTTATATTAACTCCCGCATGCGGCATGTGTTGACATTCATGCACTATGTATACAATCTGGTAGCCATATTTCTCACAGGCTCAGTCACTGCAAAATAATGGTCAGACCTGTTCAGAATATTAAAAAGGAGGAGCATTCTTTAATATGGTAATTAGTCCATGTAGAATTCAACTAACTCATTAACTAGCACATGTACAATGACATTCTTCACTAATAAATTAATGAGTCATTTTTACATCTTACCTCAAAAATGACTCATTAATTTATTAATTAAGAACCTCATAATGTGTTTCCCATTTTTAACTTTGGACATTCTTCACTGTCTACTTAATTAATTCTGTCTTAAGTGTCCTAAGGTTTGGCATAGCAAGAATTAACTATTGCTACATGACAATGCTTCTGCACATCAGTCTATGCTTTCCAAAGAGAAGTGGCAAGGCAACAAGTTTGTCATTTTGACACAACCTCCACATTCATCTGATCTTGCAACATATGATTTCTTTCTCTCTCTTTCTCCACTTCAAAACAAAAGCTGTTTGAGCATTGATTTGAGTCCTCTGAGATCATAACAATCACACGAGAAGCCCCAAGAGATGTTCCCGCCAATGCCATTTACACATGATTCCAGGAACTGTACCACCATTGGCAGATGTGCACAGCTGCCATTGGTAAATATTTTTTTTAGGGAGAATATGAATCAGTAAGTGTCTGTGAAGATAATGTAATTTGGTGTGACAAAGACATAAACTATGAACTTAATGACAGTAGCAGTAGGTTGTAAGATGTTAAATATAAAATTGGTACCTGGTAAGTCGTCTTCCTCAACTAGATTATTAAATAGTTCCAATATGGAGGCCTTTCAAAATCAATGTTTCATCTTCTGCATTTTAACTGGTACTGATGTTGTTGTACAGGTTGTACAACGGGTTTATGTCAGCGGGTATGTTTTCATTGAGTAGGTCTGCATTCTTTGTTTCTTTTATTTGATTGAGTAGTATTAGGTTTCTAAACATATGGTGAAATTAAATGTTTCTTACCTCTCCTCATATAAATATTCTAAGTTGATCGCGATTTTGAGACTATAACTGTCTCATTCTCAGAACTTTCTTGGCGACTGGTGTTATGTCGATCGGAAGAAACTCTTCTTCTTCCCTCTGTTGGTTGACCGATTGAACCGAAAGTGCGATTTTCGGTTCGTACATCAGTGCCGTTATCCTCCTTGAACTGAAAGATTCGTGAACTATGCCAATATCCCTTCTCTATGCATCTACCCCCCACTCTCCTTTCTACCTCTCCTATTGTGCTGTTTGTACTGCGCATCTCCTCTTCTACCTTGGAACGCTCAAATACGATACGTACATTCAGAACATTATCATTCGATCGGAACATTTGGTTGCAACTACATCGTCTGGAGCATGCGAGTGGCATGTTTTAAGTTTTTGGTCCGGAGGACCAGGGGAAAGCCACCCTGGCTTGGACTGAAAGTATGCGTGAATTTGTTTGAGTGAGTTATGATGTTTTTTGATGTTAATAATTATTAATTTGTTTTCTTTTAAATTCAAGAATGATCAACATTGTTATTTGATTATATTTTTTTCTAATACTTCAGACGTACAATTTATATTAAACATCATTTTTTATATACCTCATGTTTAATGTTCAAATTATTTATGTGTATACTGCTGTTGGGCATATTCCCGTACATAAGCTTACTTATTTAGGAGATCATACAAACTTCCATTTTTTCCGTCTAGCTTTCATGGTTAATAATAATAATGATACACCCAGTTTAGCAAAGTATCATAGATTACTCAAGTGTTTTAAGATCTATTGTTGATTGATGTTTAAGTGTTTGGAAAAGAAAGATGAATCAATCTTTGCTTCTTATGGGCCCGGGCAAAGGCTTTTGAATAATAACCCTGATTGTTATGAACTCAAGGCTAATATATACAATGAAAACAAAAGACGATACACGGCGGCGCAATAAATGGTTTACTATCGCGAGTTTAATATAATAATGGTAACAAACGGCACTAATGATAGTAGAACGCGGGTAGAAAAAATTATAAGACGCCACCGATGAACCTCTGGATCAGGTCAAAATTTGCAAATTTTGATCTGATCCAGAGGTTCATCGGTCAACTAACAGAGGGAAGAAGAAGAGTTTCTTCCGATGACATAACACCAGTTGCCAAGAAAGTTCTGAGGATGAGACAGTTATAGTCTCGAAATCGCGATCAACTTAGAATATTTATATGGGGAGAGGTAAGAAACATTTAATTTCACCATAAATTAAACCTCATAGTGATTAATTCCTATAAAAGTTAAATTCTAAACATATGCTTGTAGCACTATGGTGATCCAAAAAATTATGAAATTTAAATATTTTCTTTTATAATTTATCCTCCCTGTATATGGTAGGCCTAATTAATGATGCCATTGAGAAACAAGAAATGAAAGATATACAATATAACTTACCCAATTAGTAGGAAGTGGCATTCGAATCATGAAATGTGAACCATGCACACCTTTCCCTTCACAATCACAGCATAAGTCATAATCACGACATTGAATGCACTTGTAGCGAAATCCTCTGATTCTAACACTGCATCCATCACAAGACACACCTCTGTGATCCACATTATCTGCAATATATATTTATCCATAAATTTAAGACTATCAAGTCTATTCTTCTCCACTACAGGATTAATGTTATAATACAAAATACAAACACAACTAAAGTACATAATTACAATATTAATTTAATCAAAATCAAAGTGGGAGGTAACACTATGAGGTATTTACATTAATGAATGAGTTGGAGAAAATGCTTTAACATCTCACCTCATAAAGTTGCATAACTTCATAATACCGTCTTCAAAAGTATAGTTTTACTTCCATCTTCAGTCAAACTCCAACTGTTGAAATTTCACCGTTAACACTATCTTCTGAAATGCCATCAGGTGTCAATTTTATGAACTTGGAGATCAACCAAATGGTAGTTCAGAAGATGGTTGGAATTTGACTGAAGATGGAAGTAAAACTATACTTTTGAAACCGGTATTGTGAAGACACGCTACTTTATGAAGTGAGATGTTAAAGTATTTTCTCCAACTCATTCATTAATACTAATTGTTTTATATTAAATTTGTTTAAAATAAACATGTTAAGATAATTATTTTCAGTTTAATTCATAACAACAATTATCTTAATGGAATTGACAGAAGACGATGTGCAAGACAGGAATTTTTGGAAGAATAAAATTACTTTAGGTTGAATGAAAAAATATTGTAGTGTAGAAAAAATTCCTAATAATAAAAGAAGAGATAATTATAATATTGCACTATGATAAATAATTCACTGAAAAAATTCCTTATAATAAAAAATGAGATAATCATAATCGAACTATGATAAATCACTTATATATCAAAACAAATAAAATTAAACTAACTAAAAAAGGCAGCAGATAAGTAAAAATGTAAATTCAAAATTAAAATTGGGAAACACCATATGAGGTTCTTAATTAATAAATTAATGTGTCATTTTAACATCTTACCTCATATTTCATGTTTTTCAAACACGGTAACTATAGTTTTCAAATGATCTTGTCATTCATTTTCAACCGCCATTATGACTACCGTGTAAAAATGTAAATACTTTAAAAACAATATATTTCACGTAAGATAATGAAGAATTATTAAGAATTAATTATTTTGCTTACGGTTAAGAAATTGACATATATAATGATTGTTACATTTAAGAATAATACTGTACTTATTCAGAATATTTCAAAACTGATGGTACAAATGTAGGAATATGTAAAAATGATGAGAAACAAAAATATTCCTGTAAACATGGGTCTGGAAATTAACTTTTAAATTTTACTGGTTGGGGCTTGCTCTATACTAAGTACAAATTCCAACAAAAGTAGTAACATAGTTAAATATGGGAAATAACATTATGACGTTCTTAATTCGGAAATTATTGAGTAATTTTTTACATCTTACCTCATATTTTATGTTTCTTTAAACACGGGAACTAGTTTTCAAGAGATATGTTTTCTCTTGAAAACTAGTTCCCGTGTTTAAAGAATCATAAAATATGAGGTAAGATGTAAAAAATTACTCAATAATTTACGAAAAGTAGTAACAACTTAATTTATTAACATTGTTTATTTTTAATTATTACATAACTTAATTAATTTATTAATATTATTAGTTTTTAAACATTTTAATGATGGACAAATTATATTTTGAAAAGAAAAATATACGCCTAGACCAGGGTTTGAACCCAGGACCTTTGACTCTCTATGTCAATGCTCTTCTATCTGAGCTACCTAGGCCTCCAATCTAAATGTGTATTTTTCTCTTATACATATTTAATTCCCTAACCCCAAATGCTACAAGCCGTTGCTACGATTTTTGCCAATGGCGGCTTCCTTATTAAGAAGACTTTTTTTTGGGAATTTAAACATTACTTATAAAGCCAGTAGTGCTTCTTTCAATGTTAATATTTTAACATTGAAAGAAGTACTACTGGCTTTATAAGTAATGTTTAAATTCCCAATAAAAAAGTCTTCTTAATAAGGAAACCGCCATTTGCAAAAATATTAACATTGAAAGAAGCACTACTGGCTTTATAAGTAATGTTTAAATTCCCAATTAAAAAAAGTCTTCTTAATACATAAGCCGTCATTTGCAAAAAATCGTAGCAACGGCTCGTAGCATTTGGGGTTATGGAATTAAATATGTATAAGAGAAAAATACATGTTTAGATTGGAGGCCTAGGTAGCTCAGATGGAAGAGCATTGACATAGAGAGTCAAAGGTCCTGGATTCAAACCCCGATCTAGGCATATATTTTACTTTTCAAATATAACTTAATTTATGCTTCATGAGACAAGCACAACATTCAAGTGCAAACAAAAGCAACTACAAAAGCTTCAATCCAAAAACATTACAATTTAGATTTACTATGTGCTTTGTAAAGTGGTGGATACTAAGAATATCTGTCTATTCATGAACAGTTAATTTGCAGACTAATGTTTATTGGAGCTCTTGTGGTTGTTTCTGTTTGCACTTGAATGCAAAGCTTGTCTCTTGATTAATCAATTAATTAAATGGCATTGTCATTGCTTGTGTTAGAATTAGAAATTACAAAGGTAGAATTTATTATGGGGATCTCAATTGCAAATAGTGATTAATGCTGTAATAACCCCTACATGATGAAAACCTCAAATGTTGAATATTAGTTACTAATGACCACAATAGGTCAAATTGACAAACAGTAAAGAGAGTGTGCATGTTGATAATTAAAGCTAAGGGAGATTGAAAGAGACATTCAGTTTCAGAGTGGCAGTCAGTAATTAGGTGTATGTTTAAATGACATACAAATTTAATTCTTTGGTTTTGCTTATAAAATGAATGTTATTGAAGAAAGAAAATGTCACAACATATCTGCTTCAACATTATTGTCTATTTTGAAATGTAATCAGAAGGCTTTTGCAGCCTAAAAAAAAAGCTCATGATATGACAGTTTTCCAAGATGACATGAAGGTTAAAATGATTTTTATGTTTAATTGTGAAGACAATTATGTAAGAGTTTGATACAGAAGAATCATGTGAACTAACTGACAATATGCTAATTCCAGTTTGGAAGCAACATTTCCACTAGTAGAAAAGGACAAATTGCCCTTGGACAAATTGTAAAGAATAATCCATCCATTCATAGTAATTCTGCCTGAAGGCAGGTCCTTCACTGCAATCAAAGCATTTTCATGCTATGCTTGCAGCTTTACTAGGGAATTGTAGGTGTGGTAGCTTCCCGTTGCTTTCCACACCGGTGAAGGATGATGATGGTGATGATGGTCATATGATTTCGGGGACCGTTTGGGCCTTAAAAGTTTTCCTGGCATTTGTCTTACAGGTGAGGAAAAACTCCAATAAAAACCTCACCCAGAAAAACTGCCCCGACCGGGAATAAAACCCAGGCCCGCTGCATGACAAGGCAGCATGCTACTAAAGAACAATAAGCTATATAAATTATCATCCAATCTATACAAAGACAATAACAATAAGGAATATGAGTGAGTCCTTCGGAAGGAGCATTATGGAATGCCAAGAGAAAATATGTCCAAGCAGTTAAGCATTTTGGCATTACTAGGTTTATAGAGCCTCGTAACACATTATATATATATATATATATATATATATATATATATATATATATCTTCTGGGCTAAGTTCCAGTTGTATTGTTAACAAAGCAGATGTATGACTGCATTTTCATTATTCGAATAATGCTTTTACTTTTGAGCGTATAGAAAATATAGTTCCCTCCCTAATACTAGAAATAGAGAAAATAAAAATAATAAAATTATGTATGATCTAGCATGTGTCTATTAAGTTATATAGGGGAATCTTAAAATATATAATTACAATTTTAATAGATTAATAAGACTCTTACTTTAAGGGAGGAAATGAGATTATGAGTTTTTGAGAATAAAGTTCTTAGGAAAATTTTTGGACCTAAGAGAGATGAACAGACAGGTGAATGGAGAAGACTACATAAAAATGAACTACATGGTCTTTATAGGAAGCCAGATATAATAAGAACAGTTAAGTCTCGTAGACTGCGATGGGCAGGACATGTTGCACGTATGGGAAATGAAAGACGTGCATGGAAGCTTCTTGTAGGAAAGCCAGAGGGAAAATGCCCAGTTGGTAGACCAAGAATGAGGTGGGAGAACAACATTAACTATGATTTGAGGGAAAGTAGATTATACAGGGAATGATTGGAAAGCATTAGCTCAGGATAGGGATGTATGGAGAGCTTATGTCCGCGCGGCCATGTACCTACGGGTTCGATAGTGCCAGTGAGTAAGTAAGTAAGTACAGATTAAATAATCATTGTTTTATTCTTAGGCATGCACAATACAGAAAATGTTGGAATTTCAAATGTTTTTAAAATGATCGCTTCTGTATAATATTATAATACATACATTGGAAAGGAAAGTATTTGAAATGCAGAGAGAAACATTATTTTAAATGTTTTGAAACACTTTAGTGAAAAATATCCTACATTAGCCAGTGAGGATGTGGTGAAAATAACAGCAGAATTTACAGGTAAGTCAGCATGGAGCATAAATTCTGCTCATAATGGAATTGTAAATAAAGGATATTTATCGACATCATGGAAAATATGTAAACATCTGATTAGGGTATGCCCATATATCTACATCAGTTAAGAAAAACCGGGTAAGTCAACTTTTGGTCGAAAATGAGTTATTAACATCTCCCAATCGCTTTTGGTCCGATGCATGTTCGGTAAAAACGGGTAAGTCATCAAGCAAATAGTGACGGTGTTATTAAGCATTGAATTTTCGATGTATGCACTCTTTGATGTCATTGAACTAGTTTTTGCTCTCCTGTAAAAAATCATTTTGAAGACTTACCTGGTTTTTCCTAACTGATGTAGATGTTTTTGTCATAAATAAATAAGAAATGGAAGTTCTTAATTAATGGTGCCATCTTATCTTGGTATTAAGTCTTACTTCCTGTAAAATATGATGTTACCTAAGAACAATGTTTCTATCAATGATAGCTCCATATACAATTCAGTCATATGGCAGATAAAAGTAACACCACGGTTCTCCCAACAGAGAGTGTGGCAAAGTAATATCTTATGCAAGTTTGTTGACAGTACAACTGGAACTTAGCTCGGAATTGGTAGAGGATATATATGATACTGATTTGCTTTTCAGATTTACCAAGATAATAGTCACATGAATTTCAAGGCAAGTGCAGCTGGGTTTTAAAATTCAAAGGCATTATTGCATTGTAAATCCATAATATTGACAAATATACAACACACAACAAAATTAAAATTAATCTCAAACTGCAAACTTCTTACTTATTTCTCAACACAACATTTTGGACCATCACTTTTGAAATACGTATACTATGTCATTTTTTTAACATACTTTGTGTTTGTCAGTGCCTCACATTACTTGGCAATGAGTTCCAAATTCTTTCTTCTCCTTCATCCAAACATTGGCCTAAAAACCTGTTACGATCTCACTGATGAATTTTGTATCCAGCGTTTCCTTGGATGGTCCAGAGATCTCTTCCCTTGTTAATATTATTCGTTTTTAAACATCTTAATGATGAACAAATTATATTTGAAAAGAAAAATATACGCCTAGACTGGGGTTTGAACCCAGGACTTTTGACTCTCTGTCAATGCTCTTCCATCTGAGCTATCTAGGCCTCCAATCTAGTTTAAATTCCCAATAAAAAGTCTTCTTAATAAAGAAGCCGCCATTTGCAAAAATTGTAGCAACGGCTCATAGCATTTGGGGTTAGGGAATTAATTATGTATAAGAGAAAAATACGCGTTTAGATTGGAGGCCTAGGTAGCTCAGGTGGAAGAGCATATTGACATACAGAGTCAAAGATCCTGGGTTCAAACCCCAGTCTAGGCGTATATTTTTCGTTTCAAATATAATCTCTTCCCTGTTGGACAATAACGAAGCATGGCTTTGGGAAATCTATCTGAACTCATATGTCACAAATTATTCATCCAGTTGTTCTGGTATTCATGTATGTACTTTAATGAATGGTTCTAAGCATAGTTCCTTCAAGACATCATCATTGCATTTGTAATCCCAATTGGTATACCCTGCTGTATATCTTATGAATCTCATTTCACTAGAAGTTATTCTGCTCTTCTCTCCTTTCCTTAAAGTCCATGCCTCACTTCTTCTTAAATGGTACTACAGCCCAATTAGGACCTTCGTCTCCTCAATGAGCCTCTCCAGATATTCCTCTCCTTAGAAAGCCTTTCCCAATGGTTTATTTAACATTTTTTAAGATCCTGGAACACACAATCCAACCATCTATTCTCAGATCTTCCTCTTAATCTGGTTCCTTGAGGTTGTGAACAGAAGATTTATTTCACCTTCCTATTATTTGGCATTCTATTAATATGTCCAATCCATCTCAAAACTGCCAAGTCTTAAGTGTGAAACAATATCGAGATCTCCTAATAATTATATTAATTCTCTATATATCTTCTTCTCTAGATGTTATTTACACAAACTGCTCCCAATATTGTTCTCAGTACCTTTCCTTCAAAAATATTTAAATGATTACAGATGTAAGAGTCAAGTACCCAAATTTCAGAACCATAAGTAACAATTGATCTAATTAATTCCATGCCTCACTGCTGTAGCAGTGCAGGTCTTGCTAAGGTTTTGTATAACCGTACCTCTGATATGCCTCTGGACTAGTGAAGGTTTCATTACTGAATTTATTATAAAAGTGATCCCACAACAGGCCCGGAGGCCCTTGGGGTAGTAGGAGGTTAAGGCTCCCACTTTTTCTAGACAATCGACACTTTATGTCAGCTGGGTTGTCAGCCCTGCGTGACGGCCACCTTTACCCCCAGAACAAGCGTCTGGTACTCATTTACATTAGAGGCTGAGTCGAACCCAGGGCCATAGTGCCGCCAGAGGGTTTGGGTCAGTTTAAAAATCCTGACCCCAACGGGACTTGAACCCTCGACCCTCCGGCTTGTAGCTCAGTGCCTTAACCACTACGCTACGGCATACATATGGTTTTATTAAAATTAATAATTTTATTTGATATATCTACTTCATCCAAATACGTTAATGTACATCCAAGATAGGTAAATGAATTTACTCTTTCCAGTAAATTCAAGTTCCAAATTAAGCAGCAAATTGTATTAAAAAAATGAATAAAGCAAAAGTAAGATAAGATGAAACTGACAGTGTCATTAAAAGAGATAAGAGTGTGTTAAATATTTTGTCATACAAACAAACCCTTAATATGAAAGTTGGGTCTTAAGTCAAACAAATACTTATTTAGTGAAAATGTTCTGATGATATGATTTATATCTCTGATGAATTTGTAGTAAGATGGAAACATTCTACAAACCTGCATTATTTTGTGAAAATGATGTGTTTATGCGACAGATGTTATCAGTCTGATTACTCAAGCGGCGAGCAAGACTACGACCAAAATGTTGGCACTGAAATTATAAAAAGTTTACATTATATTTAATCGAAACTTCACACAAAAATCATTTCTCATTCAAACACTGAGTAATATTTAAGAAGCATTCAGTCCTGTGTTAAAGACATATGTGAAATGCCAAAGAATTCTTGGATATATAAATAAGTATCTTCTCCATAATGCATTCCCTAAAGCGACTTAAACATTTTCTTCCTACAACTCTTAAAAGAATTTTAATCCAAACTTTAGTGATGCCGCATTTTGACTACTGTGACGTTCTACTAACTGACATAAGTGACGGAGTGTCGGACAAACTGCAGTGTGTCCATAATATGTGTATCAGATTCATATTTAATGTTCGAAAATACAATCACATTTCTCCATTATTCCACGAATTGTCATGGCTACATCTAAAAGAGAGAAGAAAATCGCACTGTCTAATTCTCCTATTTAAGATCCTACATACCTCGATTCCCAATTATTTATCATCCCATTTCCAGTATCTATCCTCAAACCATAACTTAAACACAAGATCACAACATAGTCTCTTACTTAACATACCGCAACATAGGACATCACATCACTCACTCCATGTCATATACCATCTCCACTTCTCGCAACTGGAATTCCCTACCACAAGAAATAAGGGGCTGCCGGACATTGGCATCTTTTAAAAGAAAACTAAATTTATATTTGCTCTAAACTCGACTTCATTATTATCCAGTGTAAGATACATATATTAATTGGTTTTTCCCGTATAATGTATCATATTTATATTTATTATTATTATTATTATTATTATTATTATTATTATTATCGTATCATTATTGTTATTACCCTATAAAATGTTGTTTGTACATGACATTTACATTGCTACATTTATTGTATCTTTAACTGTTTATAATTAGTATAGTGTATATCTATATTTGTCGAATATTTATTTGTATTTGTGCTGGTTGAGTGGAAGAGAGGGCCTTATGGCCTTAACTCTGCCAGAATAAATAAAGTATTATTATTATTATATTATATATTATTATTATAAGTATATTCCTAGCAAAACCCACAGACATTTGAGGTCACATCTTCATTCCCACCCACAAAGCAATTAGTTAGAATGAAACCTCTAAAACAAAAGAGAACAACTAAAATTATTCATTAAAAGTATGAATAATGGGAAAATTAATTCTGAATTTCTTTTTCTCTGACAAGGTTTAAGAAACTAATGAAACTGAAGTTAGAGGCCAAAATTTAGTCAAATCCAATCTATAAATTGCAAAAGACCAGTGTGTGGAAATCAATAAAAAGCTATCATATTTATCAAGAAGTGAAAGCTACTCTTGAAATAGAAAAAATAAATAAAAAGCTCTTCAAGAGATGTACAAAATATTACATAAATGAATATGTCCTATATTCTAGATCGGGGCCAATAAAGTAGATGTGAGCAGAACTAATACTTCAAAGCAAATATAATTATTTGGTAGCTTTTCATCATCATCATCATCATCATCTTCAAGGTATGGGCCTGTTGGCCCGTTCCACTCCCCGGTGCACTATATGCTGAAGGTGCAGGTCGTCTTTCCAACGAAGTTTTCGTCTTCCTACATTTCTTCGGCCTAGAGGTTTATAATGAAGCATCTGTTTTGGTAAACTATTATTTGGCATTCTTTGTATATGTTCAAACCAATTACATTTATTTCTGTGTATTCTCTCATTTATATTGTATATTTGTAATTCATCTCTGATATCTTGATTTTGATCTCTTAGAGATACACCTGCAACTGATCTGAGAAATCTCATTTCTATTGTCTCAATTTTATGTTTATCAGAGATTTTTAAGGGCCAAGTCTCAGACTTGTATGTTAACGTTGGAACGGCTACTGTTTTGTAAAATTTTAATTGAGTTTCTCGTGTGGTCTTATTTCTCAAATATCTTCTTATTGAACTACATATCTATTGAAATTTCCCTAATTTCTTCTCCACGTTCAAATTTTGCAAGTACGATATCATGCATCCCAGATAATTAAAACAAGTTACTTGTTCAATTATGTTTGCTCCAATTACAATTTTTGTCCTTTTATGCTGAGTTCCAATAAATGCCATTGATTTGTAGCTTTTTGTTTATATTATTATTATTCTCCCAGTTATATTATATGGATGTGAAACATGAACTCTTACAATGTGGGAGAAAAGAAGATTACAAGCTTCTGAGAATAAAGTTCTTAGGAAAATTTTTGGACCAAAGAGAAATTAACAGAAAGGCAAATGGAGAAGACTACATAACAGTGAGCTACATGATCTTTATGGGGACCAGATATAATAAGAAGAGTTAAGATTTAAATTAAAGTAAAAGGTAAAAAGCAGTTCTCTGAATGACATAACATCAGTAGAAATATTACTGAAGATGAAACCACATAGCTTATGAAACCAGCATAATTAGAAGACTGCATATGAGGTGAGATATAAATAATTTTAATTTTAATCTTAAATTAAATCTGTCCACCGCTGTAGTCTCAAGGTAGCGTGCTGCCTTGTCACGCAGCGGGCCCGGGTTCGATCCCTGGTCGGGGCAGTTTTTCTGGGTGAGGTTTTTCCTCACTTGTAAGACAAATGTCAGGAAAACTTTAAGGTCCAAACGATCCCAAAATCATATGGTCATCATCATCCTTATCATTATCATCAACATCATCATCCTTCACCGGTGTGGAAAGCAACGGGAAGCTACCACACCTACAATTCCCTAGTAAAGCTGCAAGCATAGCATGAAAATGTTATGATTGCAGTGAAGGACCTGCCTTTGGGCAGAATTACTATCATCATCATCAAATTAAATCTCATAGTGATTTTTCCTATAAAAGTTCAAGAGAAAAGTTAAATCTCATAGACTGCAATGAGCAGGACATGTGGCATGAATGAGGCATGGAAACTCCTTGTAGGAAAACCAGAGGGGAAAGTGCCCAGTAGACAAGTAAAGAATGAGGTGGGAGAATATTAACCATGATTTGAGGGAAGTAGATTATATAGGGGAAGATTGGGAAACATTACCTCAGGATAGGAATGTATGGAGAGCGTATGTCCATGTGGCCATGAACCTATGAGTTCAATAGTGCCACTGAGTGAGTGAGTGAGTTAGTTATTATTATTATTTATACACATTTATTGAAGAATAACATCTGTCTGATAACAATAGGTGACCATTTAAGACTGAAAAATGAATAAAAACAATATAATTATCACAGCATCAGTAAAATTTTTGATGCTACATTTAGTTTAACATATTCCAGTCCTGGACAAATTTATTTTTTGAAAAGAAATATTAATGCCTGAAATGGGAATTGAATCCCAGACCTCGGACTCTATGCGACAGCATGCAGACTCGAGACAAATGTCTATTTTTCTTTCCTCTTATACAATTCCCTTATGTTCGAAAGCTAGCACTGTTAACAAAGCCATCAGATGACTTCAATACAAAGTATTTGAATTTTACATTACTTTTATGCAGTAAAGCTTAATATATTAAGTACATAATGCATTTACACATAATTTGTGGTTATATGTACCAAAGTTCATAAAATATACCTGAGTTGTAAATAACCAAGGAATACAAACATTGTATTTTTAAAATGGATGTCAATACTAACACATGATTCGTTAAACACGAGATAATGGCAACAAGGGCTGATACCCAAACTCCAATTACAAAGGCAATGTTTTGTCAGCAGAGTGTATCGTTTAAATCAAAAGATAAAAGCTGTTAAAGACAGATACATTTGTTTCTAACACACATACTTCCATGAGAACAACTGGTTAAATAAGAATATGCAATAATAGTCCCGATAAGTGCAATTTTTTTTAACACGAGACGCACATTTGTAGAAACGATCAAGAAATTATAAAACTACATGATAAAAATATGCCGACAACTGTGTTCTATAATAAGAACATAACAGTGGTTCCTTCAGTTGGGTTTGGTCTGCTATGAAGAATATGAAGAGGAAAGGACTCTAAGTAGACTAGAAAATAAAATTTATTAGAGAGGTGATAAAGATCCAGATAACGACCTGACTCTTAAAAAATTCCTAAACTGGGTGAAATGTTAAGTGTGTAACCATTGTGTGTAGATGTTACATTAATACAAAAAGTTATTAAAAAGATATGAATGGATTAATAAGTTTGTGAAATGAGGTGTATGCACTTAATGTAATAAAAGTACAAGCCAAAATGTCAGATTTCTTTGAACCAGAACCAAGTTCAAAATTATAATAGCCTATCTTTTTAGTTTTATTTATATATCAAATTTGGGAATTTTTAACATTATGAGGTTCAATTCATGTTTTTTTATGTGAAGGTCTAAGAATGTAGAGCTACTGTATTATTATGATTTTTCAGTTAAGTTTTATTATAAGGCAATTCATGATTCTATATTACAATTGCATCAACTTTAAGTGTGTTTCTTGGTGGATTTTAATTCAGATTGAAAAATTCCAGTTTGTGAAAACTGGAATTATGAGGGCAGTGTCTACTATACTACATATTTCAGTAAATAAAATATCCTCAACTCGGGGTCAGGTTGTACCAAAACCACTTTTTCGGTACGTGAAAACTATGTAACAACTACGTCATCGTGTCGTCCCTCTACAGTGATGTTATAGAACAGTGCCAAATTCCTGTCTTCGTTGTCCTCTCTTTTTCGGTACGTGAAAACTACGTAACAAATATGTCATTGTGTCGTCCCTCTACAGTGATGTTATAGAACAGTGCCAAATTCCTGTCTTTGTTGTCCTCTCTGCTATGTACCTCCCCCTTCATTCTTTATGCGCTGCGTGTGACTGCGCATCTTCCCCTTGTTATCGAAAGCCTCAAATAAGCTGTGTAAGTTAGTATCAGTGTCATCATCAACTTTGGGATTGTCGTGGTCAGATCGACGTAGCTCGAGGGAGCTGTTTGGTTTCTTCAGTCCCACAAGCCAGGGTAGGGCAACGAGGACTGTGAACCCTAGCCCTTGGCTGGAATGGATTGTGTGTGTGTGTATGTATGTATGTACGTATGGATATTATCATTATTATTATTATTGACTTTTTTAATTAGTGATGACCGAGTTTGTTAATTTATATTATTTTATTCATATCTTTTCTTTCAATGGTCAAGAAGATAAATTTTTGTTACATTATTTGTATTTCAATTATCTGACTTATGATTCTCATTAAAAGTTACTTTTTTTTAGTTAACGTATGTTTACTAATTGTTAGCTACTCATATTTCGTATTGATATATATTCTAAAGCTTTCTCAAGCCAAATTAATCCCCTTTTTTCTTCTAGCTTCCACAATTATAATACTGTTTAGCATTCAGTACTATATGTTAAGTAAATTACAAAGGAAAGGTGGATTAATCTTTCCCTTCTATGGGCCCGGGCAAAGGAATGTCGATAGTCACTCAAAACTTTCAAACTCAATGTTATAAAAAGGAAGGATCGCACGGCACAAGGTCGAGGAATGAGATGAGATGAAGCACCTATATTTATAGAGGTCTGTGAACTACAAGGGTGCCGGTCAACATCCCTGACGTATTGTCACAGGGGCGGATGAACAAAATGGATGAGATAAGTATGGAGAAATGGTGGAATGAAATTTGTAGCAGGGAAAAACAGGAGAAACCCCAAGAAAAACCTGCCCAAGCTCCGTTTTGTCCACCAAGAAACCCACATGGAGTGACCAAGACTTGACCTCGGAACCCCAGTAGTGAGAAGCGAGTATCTAACTGCATGCGCCATGGAATCGCCACTACATATTTTAGCACTATTCCTAATTAAAAGTATTTTTGCCCTTAGAACAATGTGTGTGTAAACCTAATCAACTTATATATCATTAGTTATATTATGACTTTCACCTTTATTCTATCAGAGGAGCTACAAATATTACTTATCTAAATCTGATTTGTGAGTAATTCTGAGTTTTAAATATTCTTTCCTCTTTGCCTTGACATACATAAAACATAGGTTCAATTCTAATAATGTAACGAAATATATCTTCAATATGGATACCAAAAATGATTTTGAAGATTTTATGGCTTATTTTTAATTAAATGAGGAGCATATAATATTTGTCCAAAAAAAAGTACATTACAGACATGGAGAATTCTATGGAAGTGTATAGTGAACTGAATTTTATGAAAAAAATATAATTTCCACAAGACCACAGAGCTAGATAATGAATTCTGATTCAATTGTTTTCCAAGCAGTTTTGTTTCTTTGAGCAGGCACAAAATCAGATTGCACATTTGCTACACTGTCTTTATACATGAAAATATACTCTCGAAGCCATAACCCTTCAACTTCAGAGAAAAGTTTTCCTTTTGACACACATATCAGCTTAAATTATATCATTATGATGGTCAGTAATAATTATATTAACAAAATGATTTTGCTGATTTTTTTTTGAAAATACCTTTTTTGTTTTATTTAAATGGCATATACAGAGTTTCATTGCTATAAATCAAAAATTGCCACCGTTAAGAGTGGTTTCTTATTAATTTTTGTTTCAGATTAATGGTCCAACTTTGATGGTTAACGAACTTGACCTTACTTTTCATAACTAATTGCTATAAGCCAAGTTTGATTCCAAAAAAATAAATTGCAGTAGATAGAGCATTAAGACATGTATACAGGTGAGGCATTTATAGTGTTGTTGCCATTTTGCTCCGAAACAAAGGGAGAAATAAAAATTTTTTTCATACCAAATTTACAGTATCCATAAGAGGACATAAGATAGACTCATCCTTAAAATGCCATTCTCAATGTTATTCAAAGTCAAATTACTTTTTTTAAATGGGATGGTGTGTTTTCTTCTATGGAAATGGAAAGAGCATTCAATTTTAAGTATAAAAGTGTTAGTACATTTATCCGCTAGACGTAATAAATTCCATCCATATCACATTAGTCTACATCAAGCCCTTCATGGGATGATTTTCAGAAGCGTGTTGAATTTTGCCAATGGGCTCTAGTACAAATTGAAAATGGTACGTTTTCAAACATTTTATTTTCTGATGAGGCGACATTCACCAACCATGCTCAAGTGAACTGATATAATATGCATTATTGGTCTGTGGGAAATCCAAGATGGCTATGTGAAGTTGATCATCAAAGGCAGTGGAGCGTGAATGTTTGGTGTGGAATTCTGGGATTACATGTAATTGGACCATACTTCATTGAAGGTAAAACTCAAAGGGCAGAAATACAGAAAATTTTTTGGACCAAGAAATTCCCTGCGTTACTAAAGATGTGCCTCTTGTGGAACAGGATTCCATGTGGAATCAACATGATGGTTGCTCAGCTCATTACTCAGCTGTAGCTCAAGAAATATTCAACAGAGATTTTCCTGATTGATGGATAGGACAATAAGGGCCTGTCCATTAGGCCTGCTCGCCCTCCGGATCTAACTTCTCCAGACTTCCTCTTATGAGGATACAATAAGGATACAGTTTATCAAGAAATGCCAACCACACCCGAAAATCTTCGTCAACAAATTAGGAATGTCCTCTCTCTGCAGGAATTAAGCAAAGAAATGTTGAGGCGTGTTCAACTGTCTTCTGAGCATTAAGACTTTTTGAAACATGATTCCCAGGTGTAAAAATTCCATCACTTCCAACAGTCAATAATCTGTACAACAAATTTTATAAAGAGGTGTCCAAAATGTATGGACAATGACAGGTGGACAGTTCCAGAACCTGCTGCAATAAAGTTGGTAAGTATGACAATTTGAAAAATAGTTACAAAAATGTATGTGATTGAATCAGCGTGATCCTGCGCTGTACCTTCCCTGCTGTGAGTGCGTCAGCAGTGTACAGTGAAATCCCGACCCCGCATTCTGCTGTCCAATGTTCTAATGATCGCACTGTAGATGAAAGATATGTAAACATTTTTCAAAAATATTTTCCAAGAAAACAACCTCAATAGTTTTGTTCTTTTGGAATTAAGAATATATATTAACAAGGTGTTACTTACTTACTCACTGGCACTATCGAATCCGTAGGTTCATGGCCACACGGGACAGAACCTCTCCATACATCCCTATCCTGAGCTAATACTTTCCAATCATTCCCTGTATAATCTACTTCCCCCTCCAAAACATAGTTAATGTTATTCTCCCACTTCATTCTTGGTCTATCAACTGGGCGTTTTCCAACTGGCTTTCCTACAAGAAGCTTCCAAGCAAGTCTTTCACTCCCCATACGTGCAACATGTCCTGACCATCGAAGTCTATGAGACTTAACTGTTCTTATTATATCTGGCTTCTTATAAAGAACATGTAGTTCATTGTTATGTAGTCTTCTCCATTTCACCTGTCTGTTCATCTCTCTTTGGTCCAAAAATTTTCCTAAGTACTTTATTCTCAAATACTTGTAATCTCCTTTCCTCCCTTAAAGTAAGAGTCCATGTTTCGCACCCATACTATATAACTGATAGAATAATAATTTTATATATTTTCAGTTTAACATTTTTTTAAACGAGTTGGGACATCAAGAGTCTCTGCAATGCATAATAGCATTCATTTCCAGAATTGAGCCTATGTTTAATTCTTGTTATTATAGCAATTAAAAATACAAACATCTAAAATAGCTTTTATTGATTAAATGAGAACCAATTTTTATGTCATGTCCTGTAGCTGTAAGTACAACGCCTCATTACTTGAGAATAAGTTTTTTCTATGAATTATATTATTTTGAGTCTGTTTATCTTACCTCAATATTAATGTTGATTTGTTCCTGAATATGTTTTGATTAGATCTTAATCATCATCAGCATCTTGCCCAAACTGGTTGGATTTATGTTGTAAACCCGGGATGTCGATGTCAGCTCCCTCCAGTGGTTGGCAACAGTCTCAAAATATATAATTAAAAGAACCTCAAAACATTACTTCCTAAAATAAAAATTTGTCTATGAATTCAAAATTTATTCAAGTATTTGCTTATAATAAGAAATTCCTTATTACTTAAGGGGTCACTCATTTTATGAGTGACGACTATAAATTCTGGTCTTAGTACTGGACGCAGACACACACATACATTAAGGTAGAATATGATTATCACTCACTTCATATTGTTCTTCTTATTTGATTATAAACTAGTTTCGGAACATATAATCAAATAAGAAGAACAATATGAGGTGAGTGATAAACATATTCTACCTTAATGAATATACCTCATAGTGAGAATTCCTAAAATAAGTACACACATACATATACATATTCTTAAAAAAATGATTAGTCTGTACAAAAATTATCAAAAATACATACCCAGAAAGCAGGAGCAGGCATACGTAGCATATAATGATCAGCATGGAAACGTCTTCCTTCACAAACAGTACATAAATCATAATCAGGGCATTGTATACATTTGTAACGATAACCTTCCACTGAATTTCTACATTCATCACACCACACACCAAGGTGATTTGTATTCTCTGTGAAAAATCATTTAACAAATTAGTAGATGTAACAATTAAGAGGAATGATATACATTCGAGCTCTCAGATTAACACCAGCCAAGGGAGTGGGTGATCAAACAAAAAAAAAAAAAAAAAAGCATTTTAATTGATTTTGAAGTGCCAGTTGAAATAGTGCTTATTATTCATTATATTAATTTAGAAAATACCCAACATAATGATGGTTCTGGCACTCTGAGTGGCACTGGAAAATATACTCTGAGCTAAAATCTGGGAAAGGTAAAAAAAAAAAAGTTGTACAGTTCAATGTTTTTAGCAGCCTATCTGCTGGAGATACGAAAAGTTTGGACAAGGAATGAACTATGGTATATTTTATCAATTGATTTGGTGTTTACTTGATGAAAATCTATTATGATTATTAATACACAGGGTGTTGCAAAAAAAACACCGAGATATGCTGATCATTTTTAATAAGGTACCGATGTCTGGAAATTATACATTTTCACACTATGACTAATTAATTATGTCTCAAGATCAGTGTTGGTTTAAAGGATTTGAAGACTCATTACTTGAAAAAACACCGACAACGGAGGTGAGGTGGTATATTGAGATATACTGATAATTTTTTTTAATAAGGTACCAATGACCGGAAATGATGCGTTTTCACACTATGAGTAGCTAACTTCTCAAGAGTACCGTTAGTTGCATTTCAAGACTCAATACTTGACAATACTGTCACAGTTACATCAAGTCTTTAAAAATATCCACCTCCATTTGCAGAGCGTACATCAGCGGTGTAGTGATTGGCACACACGTTCAAATACACCTGGCCTTGTTTGAATTGTTTCTGTAGCAGCAAGGATTCGGGCTAAAAGATCCATACATGACTCTACTGGAGTCTAATAAACAGACTGTTTCATGTCGTCCCACAAAAAGTAGTAGAGAGGGTTAAGATCAGGTGATCTCAGAGGCCAATGGGACTAGTCACCCTCGATCTGGATACGTGATATCCAAATGTCTCCTCACATTGGCATTGAAGTGAGCTGGAGCTCAGTCGCGTTACAGCCACATTCCTTTGCGAAGCCACATATCATAGGTTCTGTATCTGTGAGGTGTTGTCAAGTAATGAGTCTTCAAATCCTTCGAATTAACACTGATCTTGAGACATAATTAATTAGTCATAGTGTGAAAATGCATCACTTCTGGACATGGGAACCTTATTAAAAAAATGATAACATACCTCAATATACCACATCACCTCTGCTGTCGGTGTTTTTTTTTGCATATATATATATCCATCCATCCATAGTAATTCTGCCCGAAGGCAGGTCCTTCACTGCAATCATAGCATTTTCATGCTATGCTTGCAGCTTTACTAGGGAATTGTGCAGGTGTGGTAGCTTCCCGTTGCTTTCCACACCGGTGAAGGATGATGATGATGATAATGATAAGGATGATGATGATGATGGCCATATGATTTTCGGGGACCATTTGGGCCTTAACGTTTTCCTGACATTTGTCTTACAGGTGAGGAAAAACCCCGATAAAAACCTCACCCAGAAAAACTGCCCCGACCGGGGATCGAACCCGGGCCCGCTGCGTGACAAGGCAGCACGCTACCTCGAGACCACATCCATAGTAATTCTGTCTGAGGGCAGGTCTTTCACTGCAATCATAGCATAGGTTCTGTATCTGTGAGGTGTTGTCAAGTAATGAGTCTTCAAATCCTTCGAACTAACACTGATCTTGAGACATAATTAATTAGTCATAGTGTGAGAATGCATCATTTCTGGACATGGGAACCTTATTAAAAAAAATTATCAGCATATCTCAATATACCACATCACCTCCGTTGTCGGTGTTTTTTTGCATATATATATATATATATATATCCATCCATACATAGTAATTCTGCCTGAGGGCAGGTCTTTCACTGCAATCATAGCATTTTCATGCTATGCTTTGCAGCTTTACTAGGGAATTGTAGGTATGGTAGCTTCCCGTTGCTTTCCACACTGGTGAAGGATGATAATGATAAGGATGACGATGATGATGGCCATATGATTTCGGGGGCCATTTGGGCCTTAAAGTTTTCCTGACATTTGTCTTACAGGTGAGGAAAAACCCTGATAAAAACCTCACCCAGAAAAACTACCCCGACTGGGGATCGAACCCGGGCCCGCTGCATGACAAGGCAGCATGCTACCTCGAGACCACAGCAGTGGACTATATATATAATAACAAAATTCATTATATTCGTAGTATTTGTTTGAAGAAGGTACAAAGTACTGAAACAGCTGTAATGAATTTGTATTAAAATAAATATGAAAATCATATAAAGCTTTTAACAGTTTTATTTAATTTAATTAGTAGTTATGATATATTTAATAAACTTTCGGAACAATAATTCTTTATGTTAAATTTTCTATATTCTTTAAATTCATTGGAGAAATTTTTTTAAAAAACTCATCCATAAATTTCATGCTTTTCACGATACTATGATTTCAGATGACATCTCGTCCATCGCGATGGATGAGATGTCGTCTGAAACCGCATATCATGACAAGCACGAAATTTGGTGAGTTATCAAAAAAAAAATTTCTCCGATGAATTTAAATGATTATTACCTCATAATGTTTACTTCCCAACATTAATTTTAACATAAATTCTCCATATTTCACACAATTCTGTAATGTCTAGTAAAAATCCCATTTATCAAAAAGCAGCTGCAGGATTTGACTGAAACTCTCATAATCGATGCTGGAAAATCCTGTTACATATCAGTGAGACATACTTTATGAGTTGAGCGGTTTCAAGCAGTGGTAAGTTGTGATGTAATGGGGGCTGATATGCTGAAGCCAGCCGGCCATACTTACAGTTTAAATAAAATTAATGTTTCAAGGAAAATGAACAAAGAACATCTACAAACCTGTGAAGTATTAAGTTATGTAGGTACTGTGAAGTATTACCTGTTGGATCCACCATAGAGAAATATTGAAGAGCAAGAATGCTAATGGCTTCGTTGCCAAGGCCCAGCATTTGAAAACAACAACAACATGTTTCAAGAGATGAAGTTCTCAACACTCACTGATAAGAGAGATGAGCGGGTCCAAAAATTGCATGCTAGAATATCATACAATTATATGACTAATTCTTAAAGATTCTGACTTCAATTTTTCAGTACTTCCAGTTAAATCCTGCAGCTGATTTTTGGTAAATGGGGGTCCTTTACTCTTACTAGATATCTATTCTCTCAAAAAATTTTCAAGATATATTTCACGATATCATTGATAATTACCTTGTTAGACAAATAAGAAAACTCCATGGGGTGACGGGCCTAGAGGGTCCTTGGCCTTCCAGCCAGCTGCTGCCCCACATCCATATTTGTTATACACAAAAAGGTGAACAATCATCTGGCAAGTACAAGGGCAACATATAGTCAGTATGTCAGGTTCTCCAGCCATTATAGCTGGTTTTCTCAACCAGGAGCTACTACTTATTATAGCTACAAAAATTTCTCACAGTTCTGGGTTGGCACTAGTCCCATACTGGCTGAAATTCCTTAAGAAAATTTCTTCCCCCATGTGAACTCGAATCAGCACAAATCCCATAACTCTGAACCAAAGCATCATGCCTTATATACTCGGACCAACGGATTTGTGCCCCTGTAGTGCTGATCTCGTTCTTCAAAAAGTAGATGTCAGTTCTCACACCATTCCATCATGCTCCCCTCCCACTAAGTCAAATAGAAGCCACTGTAACTGATCGAGTAGAGACGTTGCCAAACTTCCCCCGGTGTCAGGCTCTTGAATATTGAATAATGTAAGGTTAATTATTACTTCTTCATATTTAATTTAAGTAGGTCTAATGACACTGATTGATTTCTACGATTAATGGATATAATTATAATAGTGGATATTTGTTGGTTAAATGGAAATTAAGTGAAGGGAATCTACACATGTTGTTTTTAAAGATAAATGTTTCGTCATAAATACTTCTCCTTTACCTCATTGTCTTATTTGGTTAGATTTGGAACGTAATCTTGAAGTCCTAACAAAATTATAAAATTTTAGGTATGAACACACAGTCATGTACCCTCCTCCTTTCTCATCCGGGCTAGGGACCGGCTATGGCGAAGTTATACTACATGCTACAATCTTATTTACATATTATATAACATACTGATACTATACAGGAATTCTAATTTATGCTTATGAATTAAGCTAATGATAATTTACAATTTACATACTATATAACATAACATAACATACTGATACTGAGTTGACTACACTGGACTGTGAGTGCAAATAATATCCTGCAAGAATGCTCAAAACTGTGAGTAATGGGAGGGGAGAAAGAGAGATATAGAAAATAGAGACAGGCAAGAATGCAGGGAGGGAAATGATTTACCAAGGCAGAAACGGAATTAGTGTTTAGTTCGCATTTCTTACGGGGGCACAGATCTGTTGGTCCAAGAATACCACTCAGGACAGATAGACAATTATCTATAGCCTTTCTAGTGTTAATTTACTTATAACATTAAGTTTATAACTGTGTGAGACATTGAAAATTTAGCATAAAGAATTGTTGTCCCATAAGGTTTATTAAAATGGTTATAGCTAGGGCAACGATTTTAATGCACTAAAAGTTAAGATTGCAACACAGATAGCATATATTATTTAATTGTTTCTGTGTGAAACCAAAACAAAATACAATCAGAAGTCTAACTTCTCATTATATTATTCAACTGTTTGTATGTGAAACCAAGACAAAAGACAGTCAGAAGCTTTACTTCTAATTCTGTGGCATTAGGGTAAAAGTACACAAGTCCAATTTAGAGATTTTTATTTGTTAGATTCATATGTCAAAAATACAGCATTTTTCTTCCTCTATCATAAGGGTAGAGTTCTTAACTGATAGCTAATTTCTTATGGTAGATATCTCTTGGCCAGAAGTAATGCATAATGCAAATCTCTGATTATCACTACTGGCTTTTAAAAGTAATGTTTAAATTCCCAATAAAGTCTTATTAGACCTCAGGGGTCCTCATCTAGGGGATATGTGGATGGCGACCACAAGGTGCCCAAGCTGAGCAAAACATTTCTTCCACTTACTTGTGTTTTGCACTCTTTTAACTTTACTATCTAACCTCTCTTGATTAACTTTTGTTTTTTTTACCCCGATGCTATTAGGGCATCCGAATGCTAGGGAGTCTTTCCTTTCTTCCATTTCTTCTTTCCTTTATTTTCTTTTCTTCTCCAGAAAAGCCTGACCAGAGGCTATAAGATGGCAGCCCCATCACTGGTCTTGCCTTCCTTTGGCCAGCAACCAATCAAAGGGACTATTATTATGCTTTCAAGTCTTATACAAAAAATTTTCTATACGATCGTAACAGGCCTTGGCCTAATACTTGGAAGGAAGAAGAAGAAGAAGTATTAATCAAGAAGCTGCCATTTGCAAAGATGAAGCCACAGCTTTAAGCATTTGGTGCATGGGAATTACAACATATATAAGAGAAAAACATGTGTCTAGATTAGAGCTTGCCCCGGTAGCTCAGCTGGTAAGAGCATTGGTACGGTAAACCAAAGGTCCCGGGTTCGGGTCCTGGTCTGGACAAAAATCCTTCTCTTCAAATGTATCAAAAAGTTATTTGAATATTAAAAAGTTCTCATGAAAAGTTATGTTTTCAGACTTATGTATGTTTACTTTGTGGCCATAGAATTATACTACATTATAATCTTAACTTTTACTGCATTAAAATCCTTGCCCTAGTTATAGCTCATTCCCTGTCTAAAATATTCATATCTCCAGCAGATAGACTGCTAAAAGTGTTTTCCACTGCTACTCATTGCATGTTTCATGCTAGACATATAGACAGCATTAATTTTCAATGAATGCATCACTTCAACTGACCACTTTAAATAAGTGATTTGAACTTAATTATATACAGAGAAGAGAGTCCTTTTGTGGGATTTAAGATTCAATGCTCATGTAGTGGGGAATTATTTCAAACTATATTTGTTCCAGACAATAAAATGGAGAGATTTTTGTAGAGTGTTAAAAGTATTATGAATAAGCTATCTCCTAAACATAGTACAAACACTCTCACAAATAACATGAATGTTCAAAATATGTACTGTAAATTACAATGAAACATATTATATTACTATGGGAAACTTTTTTTTAATAAGGAGAGGTTTATTGGCACCAGATATGAATCCAGTATCTCTTAAATATGAGTTCCTTCTATCAGAGAACCATATAAAGTAGCAATACAATTAATTCTAGCATTAGTCTGAATGAGCAATTTTTAAGCAGGTTAACATTGCTTCCACTTATTTGTGTTTTGCTCCTTACTTTTATCTTTAACCGATCTGGTATTTCTTCCTTTCTTCCACTTACTTATACCAGACTCTTTTAACTTTACTATCTAACCTCTATTGTTTTTTCGACCCAAATGCTATTAGGGCATCCGAGGGCTAGAGAGTCTTTCCTTTCTTCCATTTCTTCTCTTCTCCAGAAAAGCCTCACCAGAGGCTATAAGATGGCAGCCCCATCACTGGTCTTGCCTTTCTTTGGCCAGCACCCAATCAAAGAGACTATTATTATGCTTTCAAGTCTTATACGAGAATTTCCAGGATGGATCAAAACACTGGAGGGAAAATTTTCTATAGGATCGTAACACGCCTTGGCCTAATACTTGGAAGGAAGAAGATGATGATGAAGAAGAAGAAGAAGAAATAAAATACAAATGAATAAAAAAATTGTATCTATATAATCAATTGATAAGATAAAAGTTAAAAATTAAAATGTACCTGTTGGCAGGTGCCGTCATCCTCAACTTTGTTAAAATGATGTACGGGTATATAAAATTAACTGGAGCACTTTCGGAAGTTAACTTCCATGGAGTGATATCATGTGTCAGACAATGTTTATTGAAATATATATTTGCTATAGTTTTGTGTAGCGTCAATTTGGTGTTAAAAAAGTTAAACTTTGCTTTAACCTGACTGGCTATAGAGTCAATGCTAATAAAGTTCATATCAAATTCCGTTGAGGTGAATAGTCATAAGATAAAAGTTAAAATTAAAATGTACCTGTTGGCAGGTGCCGTCATCCTCAACTTTGTTTTAAAATGGTGTATATAAAATTAACTGGAGTTAACTTCTGAAAGCGCTCCAGTTAATTTTATATACACCATTTAACAAGTTGAGGACGACAGCACCTGCCAACAGGTACATTTTAATTTTTAACTTTTATCTTATGACTATTCACCTCAATGGAATTTGATATGAATTTTATTAGTATTAATCAATTGATAATTTTTTTAAAAATTAATATTATACCTGTGTCAAAATTTTCTAGTTCCCTAAACCATTCATCATCTTCAATTATTTCACCATCACTATCTTCATCTTCAATATCATCATAAACATCATCATCTTCATCACTTGAAAGTGATTCAGCATTTCTACCATCAAGACTATCATGGGTTTCCTCTGTTAAAAAAAATACAACATTAATTACTGTATAACACCAAGATAATTTTCCATATTTCCAATCAGTTTCATTAATAATTGTATGTGCTAGAAAGAGTATAATGCCTTCATCAATCCTATTTTGTTAAACTTTTTAACTTACTGCCATGTTTCCTCCTTTCCTTTGCAGAATATCAATCTAATACCATCTTTTTACTAACAGCTTCATTGTTTTACTTAATCCAACAGGGATGCCACCAATTTAAATTGACTCCATTTGCAAAGCCAGAAAGAATTTAAACTTTTATAATATCAAAAATATACATTTTTCATAAATTGATCATACATAAGATAAAAATTGTCAGATATTTATGTACCTTTCACCAGGCCAAACATAAAATAATTCCACACTATGTTAGTTAAATTAATATCTATTCTCTACCAATATATGAAAAATCCAAAATAACATAAAAAAATCAATATTTTTACTCAAACATTCATTTGAATAGAAATAGAGCAGTTAATTTTGTATATCACCGTTTTGAGTATTCAGATACACTGACACAAAACAAAACAGTTGATACAACCTTTCAATATCTCTAAAAGATTACGGATATGAATTAATGGCCACTCTTACGTAGAGAAATATGTGCTAGTCTGGACAAGTTTTATGCAACATAATACATGTGCATGTTTCTTTTGATTAATTTTTATATTGATGCAGAAAAAACACTAAATTAATAAAATAACATTTCACATTACCTCAGGTATATGATGAGATCCTCTAGAATCCCAAAAGCAAAGCTCCGCTATCAACCCCATGGGAAGAGATCTCTGGGATATCCCAAAAAGCAATAAAAGAAAAATTCTTCCTTTATGAAATCATAACAGGCCATTTGGCTTAACAATTGTATAGATGATGATGATTGGTACAAACAATGCACCTCATTTGTGGTTTGTATTTCTCAAAACTGGAGATAATCTTTTTCTTTTTTTTTAACAAAATGTGTCTCCCTCAACTTTGGAAACATATCTAACCCATGTCTCCCATAGCCCCTCTTCTCTCATGTGCATATTTGTTAAAAATGCTAATAATTTAATTATATAAGAATGATGATCGGTTCATAGTTAAATATGGGAAATAACATTATAAGATTCTTAATTCGTAAATTAATTAGTCATTTTTTACATCTTACCACATATTTTATGTTTCTTTAACCACGGGAACTAGTTTTCAAGAGAACTACCTCTCTCATTTTCAACCGGTAGTCATAATGTCGGTTGAAAATGAGAGAGATGGTTCTCTTGAAAACTAGTTCCTGTGTTTAAAGAAACATAAAATATGAGGTAAGATGTAAAAAATGACTCATTAATTTACGATGATCAGTATTTTTTCTTGTAATTTTTCTGAATATAATCATGGAATTTAAAATTGTTGAGTTGATGTTTTTATTATTAATTTAATACTTCTCACTGAAAGATAAATTATATTTGAAGAGAAAAATTATATAATCAATTGAGTTGGTGTTTACTTGATGAAAATCCATATTTATTAATTAAATAAAAATAAAACGTAGTTTTATTTGATTTTCATATTTATTATATAATTCAGTGACAGCTGTTTCGGTACACTGTACCTTCTTCAGACATGTTAACAAATTATGAATTGTGTTCCAACTGATCTAAGCAACAGTACAACAATATTTATTTAAATTTTTTAATTTAACAAAGGGGATTCATTCAAATCAAGTTGAGAATTTAACAGTTTTTTACTACTTTTAAATTTATTAATTTCTACAGCCTCCAAAAGATCTAACTTCTTACCCTTATCACAAATATGTAAAATTTCAAAATTTGGATCGAAACAATGATTAAATTGGAATAGGTGGTTAGCATATTTTGAATTTTTCTAAATTTCTGTTATATGCTCTCATGTGTTCCTTTATCCGAGAGATAAAAGGTCTACCAGTTTTGTCCTATATAGACATTGTCACATGTGCCACATTTCAATTTATATACACCTGATAATTTTTCTTTTTTTTTTTTTGTTTTGGTTTTATTGTTTTTTATTATATTTTGTAGAGTTTTATTAGTTTTAAATGCCACATTAATGTTCAACTTTTTAAAGTGTTTAGATATTTTATTTGAAAGTGGGCCTATATACGACATTACGACATATTTCTTTATTAAGGTAGAATATTTTTTATCACTCACCTCATATTGTTCTTCTTATTTGATTATAAACTAGTTTCGGAACATAGTTTCTGTTCCATCCTCAGTATCGTCACGACCGTTGTTCTGTCGTCTTGAAGAGCTGTCCTTCTCTCCTTCCATTGGCTGACTGAAAAACCTCGAAACCAGGTCATTCTCACCGGGAAATTCAAAGTTCATTAATTTCTTCTTTTCGCAACTTTGAATGTAGATCTTTTCCCAAACAGTAAGTTCTTTTGGTTTTTCTATTTGGTTTTTGAATATTGTAGCTTCTTTCTCTATAAGATGTTTTTTCGACCATGCATGGGCCGCCACTGCAGATTTTTCTACTTCCCCATTTTTTGACATTCCTGAGATGTTCTTTCACTCTAGTTTTCAAATTTCTCTTAGTTTTTTCCTATGTAGAATTTCTCACATTCTTCACATTTAATTTGATAAATCCCTGATTTGTTTTCTTCTTTAATTTTCTCAATCTTATTATGTCTAATCAGTCTACTGATGCTGTAGTCATTTTTGGGTGCTAACCTTATGTTGAAATCTTTAAAAATTTTTTGAAACTTGTGTTTTAATGGATGATATGTGAATTTCCTAAATTTTACATTATCTTCTTTAACTTTTAGAAGAGTGCTTTGATTAATAAATTTTTGTCTTTTGAACTTGTTTATTTTTTTGAGTATCATTTTTATTGCAAAACCATTTTTCGTGGCTACGTTGATTATGTGTTCTTTTTCTTTTTCGTAATTTTCTTTGTTCATTGGTATGTTCACTAATCTATGTGTCAAACTATTGAAAACTGCTTCTTTGTGAGCTATGTGATTGAAACCTAAAGCTTTTATGTAGTTATCTATATGTGTCTTCTTTCTGTAAATTCCAAATTCTATCTTATTTTCTTCATTCCTTTTTAAGTTGAGATCTAAAAATGGTATTTCTCCATTGATTTCCTTTTCCATCGTGAACTTTATAGTTTGACTTTGAATGTTCAATAATTTTAATGCATCATCTATCTGTTTATGATTAACTATTGCAATTATGTCATCCACATATCTACACCAGAACTTGAAAATTAAACGATGTCCATTAATTATCTTGTGTTCAAAATTCCCCATGAATAGATTAGCTAAGAATGGAGATAAAGGGTTTCCCATCGAAAGTCCTGTATTTTGTTTATAAAATCTTCCATTGTAGGTGAAAAACATATTATCGATACATAATTTAGTTAAAGTTTTATATTCGACTATCTTTACTTTTTCAATTTTATTATTGTTCATCCAAATCTCTAAAATTTCCATAGTTTGGTCTTTTGGAATGCTTGGAAATAAGGAAACAACATCAAAAAAAACTAATCTGTCTGAAGATTGTAGTTGTATGTTTTCTTTATGTTTTCTTTGGGTAAAGGAAAAACTTTGTTAATTGCTTTTTTGTATTGAACCTTCTTAATTAAACATTCTATAATTTCAGGGTCGTAGCCATTATTAACAGCCAATTGTTTAATAATATTCAATTCATTATTATATTCCAAGGGTGAAAGAGGGATATTTAAAAGTCTATGAATGTAACTATTAAAGGCTGCCATCTTATGAGTATATGGGTGAAGAGAAGAACTATGGATAGGTATCAGTATGAGATGGTTTGTGAAAGATACCAAACTCAAACTTATTATCAATGTGTTTTATTGATAAATCCATGAAATTTATACTATTATTTGTTTCTAATTCCCATTGTGAAATTAATACTTCTGTGAATGTTATTAATAAAATTTAAAAAGGAATTCAATTGTCTTTTGGTTCCTGTGAAGCCTGCTATGACATCATCTACATAACGATACCAAAATAGAACATTTCTAGCTAATACATTCTTATGTATGGTTTGTTCTAAGTCATCCATAAAAATCTCTGCCAAAAGAGGGCTCAACGGATCACTCATAATCAAACCATCTTTAGCTACGTACAATTTGTTATTAAAAGTGTTAAATTAATAATAAAAATCATCAATAGAAGCCCTACTGGCTATAAAGTAGTGTTCTCTATCTATCTTCGGGTTTTTACAGCTGCTGCCGTATTCCCGTGCCAAACCTCCAAAGCCTACGGTCTTGGGCATCTTCGATGCTTAGCCCTCTAGCTTGCATTACTGTCTTCATGTTTTCCTTCCATGTTAACCTTGGTCTTCCTCTTTTCTTCTTTCTGTTAGGATGCCATTCATATAGTTTTGCTTCGGCCATCGCTCATCTTCCATTCTTAAAACATGTCCTAACCACTTTAATTCCTTTCCTCAATTCTTTCAATTATGCTTTCTTCTGCTTCCATTTTGTTTCTAATTTCCTTATTTGTGACACGTTCTAATTTAGACTTTCTGGCACTTCTTCGTAAATAATCCATTTCTAGAGCTATTAGTCTATTCTTGTAGTACTTATTGATTGTCCATACCTCACGCCCGTACATTGCAACAGATTCCACCAATGTTTTACCAATATATTTTTTTGTGTCTTTCCAAATATGCTTATCCCACCATATGGAATTTAATGATGATATTATTTTGCTACTCAATTCAATTCTATGTTTTATGTTCTCTTTGCCTATACCTTCGATGTTATCCATAATCATTCCCAAATATTTAGTTTGTTTCACTTGCTTTATTTGGATTCCATCTTCCAATACTAAGTTTTCTCTTTCATTGCTATTTATTGCCAGATATTCTGGTTTTTGTAAATTTACTGTGAGACCCCATGATTCATATTTGCTTTTCAACCTTTTTATCATGAATTCCATATCAAAATTGTCTTGCGCTAAAACCAGTTGATCATCGGCAAATTGTAATGTCAGCAAAAATCTATTGTCTATTGGGATCCCCATACCTTTGCAGCTTTGTTTCCATTTCGTTAATATAAATTCTACATAAATATTAAATAAAATTGGTGATAGACTGCACCCTTGTTTCAATCCCTTTGAGGTGTTTATAGGATTAGACATTATATTTCCAATTTTAACATAAGCGAGTTATCTTTATAGGTTTGTTTAATAATTTCTATTAGGTTTCTGTCAATATTGTATTTCTCCAATACTTCCATAATTTGTTCCTCGGAATTGAGTCATAAGCTTTCTCTAAATCTATCATTGTCAAATGGGTTTCTTCTCCAACTGCAGTCCGTTTTTCTATTAACTGTTGTATTGCAAATATATTGTCAACACATGACCTTCCTGGTCTGAATCCATTTTGATCTTCTCCTAATTTGTCTTTAACATCTTTTTGTAACTTGTTTTTAATAACTTCGTAAATATTCTATATAATTGGTTATTTATACTTAGTCCTCTGTAGTTTTTGCGTCTCTTCTATCGCCCTTCTTGTATATTGGTACTATGTAGCTTATTTTCCATTCATCAGGAATCTTCTGTATTGCAATGCACTTATTATACAAGTCCCTCAATCTACCTATTAAATTTTTTGGGCCATATTTAATTAACTCATTTGGTATGTTTCCCGGCCCTGGTGCCTTTTATTCTTTAGGGTTTGAATTTCTAATTCTATATCTATTGTATCAAATTCCAGGGTGTTCATTTCTATGGATGGATTTTCTGTTGTTTCCATAAACTCATTTCTAGTTTCTGACAGTTAAATTCCCAATAAATGTCTTCTTAACTAAGAAGCCACCATTTGCAAAGATAGAAGCTATGGTTTCAAGCATTTGGCCGCGAGGGAATTACAACGTATATAAGAGAAAAATTTGCGTCTAGATCGTAACTCGCCTCGGTAGCTCAGTTGGTAGAGCACTTGGCCCGGAAAGCCAAGGGTCCCGGGTTCGAGTCCCGGTCTAGGCGAAAATTTTTCTCTTCAAAAATAAAATTCAAAGTAATTTTGATGTAAGCATGTTTTATGAGTGTGTAATATTTCTTCAACTACAAAACTAATAAAGTGAATGGTTTTGTAGTTGAAGAAATATTACACACTCTTAAAACATGCTTACATCAAAATTACTTTGAATTTAATAACAAATTGTATATATTTGTGATAAGGGTAAGAAGTTAGATCTTTTGGAGGCTGTAGAAATTAATAAATTTAAAAGTAGTAAAAAACTGTTAATTCTCAACTTGATTTGAATGAATCCTCTTTGTTAAATTTAAAAATTTAAATAAATATTGTTGTATTGTTGCTTAGATTAGTTGGAACAAAATTCATAATTTGTTAACATGTCTGAAGAAGGTACAGTGTACCAAAACAGCTGTCACTGAATTATATAATAAATATGAAAATCAAATAAAACTACGTTTTATTTATATTTAATTAAGAAAAATTATATGATCAGACTGGAGTTTAAACCCAGGACCTTTGGCTTTCTAGGCCAATGCTCTACCACTGAGCTACCTGAGAAACTCCAATCTAAATGCAAATTTTTCTCTTATACACTGTTAATTCCATTTTTACTTTTTTATTTCTACTTCAATTTTGTTTTAGCCTTTTTTTCCCCATAACAGTATTTTAAATAATAATCATTAAAAATCAGAAATTAACACTTCACCTCATAATTATTTGATTCTTGAGAACATGCTTCAGAAGGATTCCCTTCTATTTTCAGCTCGTATTCGACTGAAGATAGAAGGGAACCCTTCTGAAACATTTTCTCAAGAATCAACAAATTATGAGGTGACATTTGATTTCAGATTATTTAATGATTATTAGATAAAACCTCACAGTGTTACTTTCTAAAAATATGAATTAGTATTTTTAATATTTTTGGTTATTTAATTTTCAATTTTTTCTGACAATTAGTCATAAGTACTTGCAGATTTTCAACAATTCTGCTTTTGTTATAAAATTCTAGATAATGTTCACATATCATGCAGCTAAGAACTGTGTTTTATGATAGACTGGCTTCGGCACAGGAAATTACAAATCCTTACCATGTTGCACTGATGAAGTAGAGTGAGAAACTGTCGCAGAGTCTCCTTCTGTCGTTGAACCTCTTCCTTTTTGTGATGAAACATTTAAACCACATGCTGACCCTGTCAAAATTAAATTAATATTTCAATTACACTTCCATAAATGTTAATTTTTACAATATCACATCACACACATTCACAGGACATATGATACAGTAGGTTCAATTGCTGTTACTAGGATCTTGCAAAAATGATTCTTAATAGAAAGAAATCAGTCAATGAAAGTAAAAAGAGAATAATTTCAAATCTCATCACTCACTGCATTACTTATAACCAGTAGAGTTTGTAAACAATACAGCAGCAATACAAGCAATAACTGGTAACCAACAAAACACCCTGATCATCCAGAATACAAAAACCATGTATAAAATTGAAGAAGCTCAGGAAACATATTGTGGATACAGTCACATGTGGGATTACTGGGTAATGAACAAGAAGACTTCTTAGCAAAGAAAGGCTCCAAAATCAAGCTAAGGTCAACAAAGGAGATATCCCTACAAAGAAGACAACAAGAGCTAAAACAAAAAATACATCTCAAAAGAAGAGAACAAATATAAATGATCTTCAAAATAAGAAATATGAAGACATAGCGAAATATGCTTTATTTTTGGTCCTATATTATACACTGCATAAATTTACACTTTAAAACTACTGCAATGATAATTAAAATATACAATTTGGGAGGAAATTTACATCCATGAGAATAAAGAGAAAATAATTAATTTTCAAATTCCCAGGAAAAAAATTATTGATTGGGAAGTTCGTCGATCAGCTAACGGAGGGAGTAGAAATCAACCTACAAGATCGCCAACTACATATTCAACAGTTAGGATGCATTGACAATGACGCATAGAGTGTGGAAACTGCAGTCTGCAATAAAAATACAAATATGAGGTGAGTCAAAATAGCCTAATTCATAATAATTAAAATAAACCTCATAGTGTTACTCCCTTTAAATATTAAATAAAACATACTTACCAAGTTTCTCAGCAACTTTTTCTAAAACTCTATTTCTAGCATTGTGAGAGGCTTCCTACAAGTAGGACATCTTTCCAGTTTTAACTGGCAGCTGTTACATAGACTATGCCCATCTAGACACAGTCTTATAGGTGGCAGCATAGTCTCATAACATACTGGACATTCTAATACTTCTAACAGGTCCTGCGATAATTTATCCATATCCTTAAAAAGAGAAATTAAAATAAATAGATCCATTCAAGATTGTGAAACTACATAAATTATAGGAAATTTATGCTACAGAACTAGAACTATGCATACAAATGTCAGATACAGCATATTAAGCTTCCATGGCAATTATTTAGTGACCAGTCAACAGGTCAGCTGTTATATGTTACGATCCTAATACATATTATCAGTGAAAAGAGTTTTTAAATGAATTTACTCTTCTTTTTTTCTGCTTTTTATTATGTTGAATCCGAATACGACAAAAAGAAACCATATCATCCACTATTTTTTCCATTTTAATATTAAATATTTAAAGAAATGAAAATGTTTAGTGAATTCAATTTATGTACTGTTTAAAAATTATATTCAATTGTTTTATACAGATATTAGCAATAGTGCTGGTGATGAACCACTATTTTTTTAATATATTTTAATTTTTTTTTTAAATTCATACAGCATGTTCCATTGCAGGGTAATGCTACATGCAAATTTACAAATATTATACTATTTTAAACACAAATTCTTCTTAACGTGACACTTTTTTATATGTTAAATTGTTACAAATATATATAACTATAATTATTATTTGGAATGTAACATGTTTACATTACACATATTTATACAAATACTTCTGGCATTATATATATTTATATAAAATAACTATCTGTCATTAAATTATTTTAATTATTAATCTTAGTGCCATAGGTAAATAAAAGTTAATTTGGATTTATAATTAGTTAATTTATGTATAGACAGACAAAACGTATATAATAATTAGTATATCTGAAGAGAAAAATTAATTTGTCTTTTGGTGAGAAGTGATAAATTTAATATATCTAAGATCAACAGTTTAGTATGTTTGAATGACTGATCTACATATTACTGAAATTAATACTTTGTAAACTATAGGAATGGTTTTAAATATTTTACAAGTTGTTCTTTTCTAGGACATGTGCCACCCAAGGTTTCAACAGTCATTCAGAACTATTGTTCTCTTACAATAATAAGATGTAATTATAAATCAAATGATCAAGGGTTTGTTCCTCTACTCCACAGGGACAAGTTGGATTTTCTATGATGTTAGACCAGAGCCGTCCAAACTACGGCCCGACATGGCTTTTCGTATGGCCCGCGTAAACATTGAAATGAACAAATTAATTTTATATTTTAAATTAGGATTTTAAAATGTAATATCTAGTTTGGACATCCCTGTGTGAAATTCAGCTCTCAGGAATGTGGGGTTGAGGTGTCATTGCTTCTCTTGACAATGTAGTGGAGTTGGTTCATCCCTTATTTACCGTCTTCTGCCCCACTCCAAACTTTGAACATTACTTATTTTGATTGTTGTATTGTCAATCAAACAGTAGCCTGTGCATGGAATAGTTGTAAAAATAGTGTTAATTTAAATTGAGAAAATGCTTTGAAAAAAACGCCAAATTGATTCCGAGTGCAGTAAGTTTAACGAATTCTGGACCAGCAAGTACTTTGTGAAGGAGCATGGAAACAAAGTATTAGTGTTATTTGTAAATATATTAAGTTTTGTACCTTTTTTTACAATTTTAATTGCAGCATTGTATTATAAACGTTTTATCATTCTTGTGTATGTTCATGTAATTTGATTATATTAATAATAATAATAATAAAAATAATAATAACAATAATAACAGTAACAACAGTATCAGTAATGGTAACAGTAGCAACAGTAACAGTAGCAACAGTAATAGTAGTAATAGTAGTAGTAATAAAAGTAGCAGTAGCAACGATAATAGTAACGATATTTATGTTCCGGCCTGCGATCAATTGCACAATCGGTTATTGGCCCGGCCCATTAAAAAGTTTGGGTGGCCCTGTGTTAGACCAATGAAGGCAGGATCTTGTGAATCCATATCCTGTTATTATGATAGCAATTCAGCTACAATGAACAGCTGCTTGTTTTGTTATAACTAACTCACTGGCACTATCAAACCCATAGGTTCATGGCCACATGGAAATAAGCTCTCCATGCATCCCTATCCTGAGCTGTATGGAGAGCTTATGTCTGCACGGTCATGAACCTATGAGTTTGATAGTGCCAGTGAATCAGTTAGTTAGTTAGTTATAACAAAACAAGCAGCTGTTCATAGTAGCTGAATTGCTATCATAATAACAGAATATGGATTCACATGATCCTGCCTTCATTGGTCTAATATTGTTTTGTTATAGTCAACCTAAATCAGTTTTCTTCTACTCATACTTTTGGTGTATATGCTTAGGAAAATTGTAATGTAAATCTGCATTTACACAGCTTGGTATAATCATTTTCCCAGGTTTCTGGGGCCTTTGCATTCTACCAATCGGCATGCTTTGGTAGATTGTTTTGTTTGCTTTACATCATTTGATCTGATTCACGCAGCAGATACCAATTTGTCTCGAACATTGCAGACTGATAAAATATGCTACAACAAAAAGAAGTACTCAGCACATCTGTTGTTAGTCATTCATAAAGAGACATTAAATAATGACTAGTCAACAGTTGTAAAAACTTTCCTGTTTTTGTTTTATTTGTGGTGAATTTGGGATTTAAAAAAAAATTAAAGGAGCATTAGAGTTTTTAAAAGAAAAACATAGTTCTCATATTCATATTTAAATCTGATAGTCATAATGTCGGTTGAAAATGGGAGGGACGTTCCTCTTGAAAATTGCAGATCCCATGTTTAAGAAAACAAACTATGAGGTAAGATAAGAAATGACTCATTCATTCATACTTCTCATACTTTGGAACTGAACTTGGTGATTAGAATATGTCTTAAACATCACATGTGGTAGATATGGTAGGTATGTGAAGATTTTAAAAAATGGTCAAAACAAGGAGAAACAAGTTTTTAGGTTTGTTGTTCCAATGATACGGACGGAGAGAAGAAGCATTGTAGTATTGATTATACTGGTCACAATTCCATCTACATTTGGCCAGTAGACCATGGTCAAAGAATTTTTATGATATATCTAGTGATACCCAGTCTGATGCAGATGAACAAATTGATGAGTTTCGATAAACTATAGAAAATTTAAATCATATGTTGTTTCTGAAACTGAGCTGATAAATTTGGCCACAACAGAGGAGAAACCTGAACTGCTCGACTCCAGACTCGAACAAAAAGACTGTTGGCAACAAAAACATACATTCATGTACTAGCTAATACCTGGCATGTGCTGCTATGCCTAAATAAATTAAAATTAATGTGTTTTTATGTTTAGTTGAATAAGTAAGAGCAAAAATAATTATAAATTAATATTTTTTAGATACCCCATGCTTATTACCCAGCGTTGACCAGGAATTTACATATCCCGATCTTCTTGACATAAATGAGCTGAAATATGAAAATTAATGTGTTTTATGTTTAGTTAAATAAGTAAGAGAAAAAATTTATATCGTAATTATTTTTAGATACCACATACTGTTTACCCAGCATTGTCCAGGAATCTACTCATCTCGATCTTCTTGGAATAAATGAGCTCAAAGATGAAAATTAATGTACTTCTTATGATTAGTTGAATAAGTAAAATGAAAAATAATTATAAATGTATATTGTAATTGTTTTAAGATTCCCCGTGCTGATTACCCAGTGTTGCCCGGGAATCTACCTGTTACGCCTACACTAAGGCCTAAATGCAATAATAATAAAATACTATAAAAAGCCGATAAAGAATAGACACATATACATGTGTATTATACCAAAAATAGGGCATAAATATTCACCCTTTAAATACGGATTGAAATCTCCATCCAAAATATATATTAGTATTTTATAGATAAAAAACTAAGGAAAAATTACTATAAAATGACTATTTCAATTCAATATATTTGTCAAACAATGAAGACACACTTACGAAATCTTATATAATATCAAAAACAACTTATTAGTTTCAACCTAATAGGAAATTCTTACGAAACCTTATGCAACCCAAACACTTAGGGAAGAAGTTAAAAACACCTTATATGTGTTTGACCATGAAAATACTAGGAATATTACAACAGATTGGGCAAGAAATAGGGCTTCCATTAGCTTTAGGGGATGGTGAAAGGTGAAGATAATCATATAAAAAGCCGGGATTTTGAGATGAAAAGGCAGAAGGGCCGTGGGACCGAGTGCGGTCCCCTCAGCGGGGTCCAGCGGGACGGTGGCGTCTACATTGGTAATATGACTTCTCTTTTATTATTTTTGGTCATTTTAAGACTCAGAATTAAATAAGGACCAAATGGTCCAAGGAACTTCATTCCAAAATAACCAAAGTTGATTCTTTTGTATATTTTAATAAGATTGTTTTCTCTCTGAATATTAGCATCTCAATACTTTGAATATTTGGACATTCGACAATGTGGCGATTCCAGCTGTTTCTAAATAACTGTTTTTTATGTTAATAATATATCTTCAGTTTGAATTTATTCAATAAATTATGTTTATTTCGTTTACTCTGTTTTAATATGTGTATTTCACATGTTGTAGAATCTTTTCCTACAAAACCAAGGCCAACCGCTCGGGCCAAATACAACCTAAAACAATAGGAAACGTAACGCTACCGTTACGCAGGGGCTTAACAGTCGCGGCGCGTAATAAACTAATTGTTACGCCTACACTAAGGCCTAAATGCAATAATAATAAAATACTATAAAAAGCCGATAAAGAATAGACACATATACATGTGTATTATACCAAAAAATAGGGCATAAATATTCACCCTTTAAATACGGATTGAAATCTCCATCCAAATATATTAGTATTTTATAGATAAAAAACTAAGGAAAAATTACTATAAAATGACTATTTCAATTCAATATATTTGTCAAACAATGAAGACACACTTACGAAATCTTATATAATATCAAAAACAACTTATTAGTTTCAACCTAATAGGAAATTCTTACGAAACCTTATGCAACCCAAACACATTAGGGAAGAAGTTAAAAACACCTTATATGTGTTGACCATGAAAATACTAGGAATATTACAACAGATTGGGCAAGAAATAGGGCTTCCATTAGCTTTAGGGGATGGTGAAAGGTGAAGATAATCATATAAAAAGCCGGGATTTTGAGATGAAAAGGCAGAAGGGCCGTGGGACCGAGTGCGGTCCCCTCAGCGGGGTCCAGCGGGACGGTGGCGTCTACATTGGTAATATGACTTCTCTTTTATTATTTTTGGTCATTTTAAGACTCAGAATTAAATAAGGACCAAATGGTCCAAGGAACTTCATTCCAAAAATAACCAAAGTTGATTCTTTGTATATTTTAATAAGATTGTTTTCTCTCTGAATATTAGCATCTCAATACTTTGAATATTTGGACATTCGACAATGTGGCGATTCCAGCTGTTTCTAAATAACTGTTTTTTTATGTTAATAATATATCTTCAGTTTGAATTTATTCAATAAATTATGTTTATTTCGTTTACTCTGTTTTAATATGTGTATTTCACATGTTGTAGAATCTTTTCCTACAAAACCAAGGCCAACCGCTCGGGCCAAATACAACCTAAAACAATAGGAAACGTAACGCTACCGTTACGCAGGGGCTTAACAGTCGCGGCGCGTAATAAACTGTTGGCAGCTTGGTGGAATGTTCGTGAAAATAATGTTCTATTATATTCACGGACAAAGAAACGAACCTTAAACCACAAAATTAACCTTCAATTCATATACAGTAAAAATCAACATGTTTTTTTTTCCTCGTCAATCAGAGTCACTTTCGGTACAAATAAATGGACTATGACTTTAAACAGAGAGAAACCAGAAAAGCTTCAACTTTGGGACATTATTATTAAGAACTGGCTTAGGTTATCTTATCTTGTTTTTTTTTTGGATCTAATTTTAGGATGTTTGGACAATGGGTAAAGTTGAATATATCGCTGTTTTTTTTTTTTTAGGTTATATTTTTTTTGGTATTGATGTTTTTTTTTCGATAATTGTTTTATTTTCTAGGCATAATTAAGTTTTTTACAAGGGGTAAACTTTGGATATATAAGACAAATGGGTGTTGTTAATCATTTTTTTTTTTTGGGTGTTGTTTTCTTAATAGGCAGACATTTATATATGTACATTACTTTTCTAGGCTATGTTATATGAACTTGATTTTTTTTGGATGCATATAAGGTTTATGAATACAAATTGATGTGTTTCAGTTAGAGTATATTTTTTTTTGTTGTTGTTGTTTACCTAGGGTATGATATTTTTATTTTGAATATTTGTAGAGGTTTTAATGAAAGTGAAATCGTATTTTTTTTGTGTGTGGCAATATCTCATCCAATGGTAAAAATCGTACGGGTATAATGACAATAATTTATTTACTTCGTCTATCGGGAAGACGTGGCACGATCATAGGTACACATAAATCATTTCTGGAAGCATCAAGGGATCATAGGTTGCTTTACACGCCACTAAATGGAATTTTTTTTTGTTTTGGTAAATTGAAATGTTGATATTTTTTTTTGTTTGGAAAAGGGTAATAGATTAAAGCAAACAAGATGGCGGACACACATTATACTTACGCCACTACCACGTTTGCACTATGTAAACATTCATTTATATATATATATATATATATATATATATATATATATATATTTACGTAAAAACACGATCTTGGATACATTACTGAATCATGGATGGAGATAGGATACGGAAGGTCAATTTATGGCTTATTAACTAGGTAGATGTTGTTAGGCAGTGGGTGACGTGTAGTTTTCCTCAATTGGCAACAGAGGCATTTAACGGAGTCAATATTAAACATTACGGCACTCAGCAGGAAACTAACCCATCTCGATCAAATACAATTCTAATTATATCCGGGCTAATAATCAAAAAATATTATTGACAGAATACAGGGAAAATAAATCGATTGATACTTAAGTCCCCATGCTGCAACCCGAGCATCCACACTGGTAATTAATCTTGGCCCACGTAAGGCTCACGGGACCGCCTTATAACTTGCAATGAATGATTTATATTGGGAAAATAAATTATCAATTATTCTGATATTATTATATTATGCGAAAAATAACCGAAAACTAGCAGGAAACAGTTAGGGAATCGGACAACATAAAAATCAGAGGATTTGTAAATAGAGTAATAACAGTGGAAAATAAAGTGACATTAGACCTAACATATCACCCCTACCGGAGATCTTGAGGTACCGGAAATGTTAGGGCCTCCAATATTTTTTAGACAATCAGCACTGAATGTCAGCCGGGTTATCAGCCCTGCGTGACGGACGCCCTCTCCCCAGAACAAGAGTCTGGTACTCATTTCAGTTAGAAGCTGAATCGACCCCAGGGCCGTAGTGCGCCTGACGATTTGGATCAGGGTAAAAATCATAAACATACCGGGACTTGAACCCCCAACTTTTCGGCTTGTAGCGAAGTACTTTAACCACTAGGCTAGTAGGAATAAATAATCATACTAAATATATCGAAGGAATTTTTAAAACCGATTAAAGTTACAACCGCCTACCGTGCGACATTAACGGACAGGGCATGAGGCAAATAATACCGATTTACGCTGGAAATGTATTCTGGGTTATAGGATGACGAGCCCGTATTAGCTTTAGGATCGTTTTCAGTTAAAAATCGAGGGAACTACTGGCTGCGCGATTTAAAATTAATAATAATAAAACACACCATAAATAATAATCATCACACAAAGTTCGGGTACAATCATACATTCATAATGCAAGGTAATGGAAGAAAAGGATGACACATAATAATAATAATATTAGGGAAGTCCAAGAACATAGAAGTTCTGAATAACAAATATCAACTCACCAGCGTGGAAAATAAATAACCGCCATCTTGAGAACTATATTAAAATGAAACACGACCTTCATTTACATGCAGAAGACTGATATCATTTAGAAGGTCAACTAGCTGTAAGCTCTCAGCTGATTCTGGAATGTGGTTATTTTGGAAGTGAAAGTTTGACTGCCTTCAGGGTAATATTCAATTGTACAAACATCTAGTTAGCAGATAATTCAGATGGACACCATACACATACATGCAATAAATACTATTATTTTTTGGTCGTAAGGAAACGTAATGGAGAGTAAATAAATGATAGATATTAATAACAACTTAAGGGATTAGCAGGTAAGGAAAAGTGGCATTTTAGTAAAATACAGAATGGAAAAGGGGCCTGGAAATTTAAAACTTAGAGAAACATCGAACAAAGAGGGGAACGGAGAATTGACACAATTAGAGAAAATGAGAACGCACCTAATTAGGGATGTAAATTCTAGATTCGAAACCGAGAGTATGAAAAAGGGGCATGGAAACTTCGGATAAATTAGAGAGAACTCGATCAAAAGCAGGAATGGAGATTAATAAAAAAAAAATAAAGCTGACCCCACACACCTCCCTAAGGGAAATAACATTACTGAGGGATTTCCGATTCGAGAATCAAAGAAAGGAAGACGACCGAACTTCAGATTAAATAATAACTAAATATTTTTTTTTGTTTATTAACCTCTCATGCGGTGTTGAGAGATTCACAACAATGCTGGCGAGCGCATTCTGTGAAAATTTCGACTACAATGGGAAACGGTTCTAAATCATGAGTCAAGTAAATCGAAAGTAAAGTCAAGGAGGCTAACGCAATTAAGGGAGGACTCGCTTGGTCAGTAATTCAGATTTAGGTTTCGGAAACAACATTCTGTATAAATAAGAGAGCTCGAATGGAAGAGGAAAACGAAACTTACCGACATATTAAAATAAGGTTAGACTGATGCTTACAGAAATGATAACGGGCGGATAGACTTATGCCCAGAAATATTTTCTTTCGGCAGTAACATGTTTTTGAGTGGAAATTAGGATACTTGACAAACAACATCGACGAATAATCCTCAAGGATAGGATCTAGAGACCAGTTATGATATCCACGTGAGATTAATAGGATGTAAACAGAGAAATAAAACTATTAATATTAATGAAGATCCTGAAAATTAGTAAAAACATGATAATAATAATAAATCACCAGGAAAGTAAATAATGATAATAATAAAACTCAATAAATTTATAACTAACAACGATAATAATAATCATAATAATAATAATAACGATAATAATAATCATCATAATAATAATAATAATAACGATAATAATAATCATCATAATATTAATAATACCGATAATAATAATAATGATTCGCGATAAATTACTAAACCACAATATAAAATAATAATAATAATAATAATGATAATACTAATAATAAATTCACGGTAAAATAATTAATCATAATAATAATAATAATAATAATAATGATAATACTAATAATAAATTCACGGTAAAAATTAACCATAATAATAATAATAATAATAATAATAATAATAAAAACGAAATAAGAGCGACCTACCAAAAACATACTTATGTTTATGCATAAAATAAAAGAGAAGTCATATTACCAATGTAGACGCCACCGTCCCGCTGGACCCCGCTGAGGGGACCGCACTCGGTCCCACGGCCCTTCTGCCTTTTCATCTCAAAATCCCGGCTTTTTATATGATTATCTTCACCTTTCACCATCCCCTAAAGCTAATGGAAGCCCTATTTCTTGCCCAATCTGTTGTAATATTCCTAGTATTTTCATGGTCACACATATAAGGTGTTTTTAACTTCTTCCCTAATGTGTTTGGGTTGCATAAGGTTTCGTAAGAATTTCCTATTAGGTTGAAACTAATAAGTTGTTTTTGATATTATATAAGATTTCGTAAGTGTGTCTTCATTGTTTGACAAATATATTGAATTGAAATAGTCATTTTATAGTAATTTTTCCTTAGTTTTTTATCTATAAAATACTAATATATATTTGGATGGAGATTTCAATCCGTATTTAAAGGGTGAATATTTATGCCCTATTTTTTGGTATAATACACATGTATATGTGTCTATTCTTTATCGGCTTTTTATAGTATTTTATTATTATTGCATTTAGGCCTTAGTGTAGGCGTAACAATTAGTTTATTACGCGCCGCGACTGTTAAGCCCCTGCGTAACGGTAGCGTTACGTTTCCTATTGTTTTAGGTTGTATTTGGCCCGAGCGGTTGGCCTTGGTTTTGTAGGAAAAGATTCTACAACATGTGAAATACACATATTAAAACAGTAAACGAAATAAACATAATTTATTGAATAAATTCAAACTGAAGATATATTATTAACATAAAAAAACAGTTATTTAGAAACAGCTGGAATCGCCACATTGTCGAATGTCCAAATATTCAAAGTATTGAGATGCTAATATTCAGAGAGAAAACAATCTTATTAAAATATACAAAAGAATCAACTTTGGTTATTTTTGGAATGAAGTTCCTTGGACCATTTGGTCCTTATTTAATTCTGAGTCTTAAAATGACCAAAAATAATAAAAGAGAAGTCATATTACCAATGTAGACGCCACCGTCCCGCTGGACCCCGCTGAGGGGACCGCACTCGGTCCCACGGCCCTTCTGCCTTTTCATCTCAAAATCCCGGCTTTTTATATGATTATCTTCACCTTTCACCATCCCCTAAAGCTAATGGAAGCCCTATTTCTTGCCCAATCTGTTGTAATATTCCTAGTATTTTCATGGTCAACACATATAAGGTGTTTTTAATTCTTCCCTAATGTGTTTGGGTTGCATAAGGTTTCGTAAGAATTTCCTATTAGGTTGAAACTAATAAGTTGTTTTTGATATTATATAAGATTTCGTAAGTGTGTCTTCATTGTTTGACAAATATATTGAATTGAAATAGTCATTTTATAGTAATTTTTCCTTAGTTTTTTATCTATAAAATACTAATATATAGTTGGATGGAGATTTCAATCCGTATTTAAAGGGTGAATATTTATGCCCTATTTTTTGGTATAATACACATGTATATGTGTCTATTCTTTATCGGCTTTTTATAGTATTTTATTATTATTGCATTTAGGCCTTAGTGTAGGCGTAACACTACCTATCTCAATCTTCTTGGCATAAATGAGCTAAAAGACAAAGTTCGTTATTGTGAGTTACCCGTAAAAGAATACCCGACATGTGCTGCTATGCTTGCACAGGAATCTACATACTTGTCTCGGTCTTCTTGGCATCAATGAAAGACAAGAATGGTTATTGGAGTTATCTGTAAGAGGTAAACATATGCTGTCGCAGACTTTTTTGTAGAGCTTTTTGAGATATTCAATTCTGTGTGCATTAATTTTGTGTATTTGTCATGGTTTAGGCAGCATAAGCCATTTAAGCATCCAAAGAGCTACTTTTTCACATTTTCCACTATAAAGGGCAATTTTTAAGGGAGTAGGAGTTGAGTATCACAATTCTCTTATAGCCTATGTTCATCCCGGGAATCTTCTGAACATTTTGAAAAAAAGCCCCATCACAAACGGATCAATGGTATGGTCGCGCATAAAATACGAACAAACAAACAAACATTAATTTTTATATATTAGATATAACAGAAGTGAGGAAATTTTTACTTAACTTTTGAAACAAAAATATGATTTAGTATACAGCTCAAATTTTGCTGGCTTGATGAATGAATTTGAAATTGAATATACAAAGAAGAAATGGAGGCTGTTTATATATTCTTCCAAAACTAGTTTAAAGGTTGTTCTATTACTCAATGATAGCACTTATGTATCATTACCTTTTCGTTATCCCTCATTCTGTGTATATGAGGGAAAGCTATGTAACTCTTTAAATAAAATTAACTAATCTGCTTATGGTTGGATCAATATGTGGTGATTAGAAAGTGTTATGCATGCTCCTTGGCCTTAAATGTATCATCTAGTGACCCTTGTAATTATCCAGCCCAAACATGCCATTGATTCAAGGCTGGTTTACGAGGAGACAGAATATCAAACTGATAGATCGGCCTCATTTGTCTCTGTTTTTTAACCCAACTGAGAAGTAAAGCATCATATGCAGAAAAATTGATCCAATCCCCCTTCAAGATGACATGATTTGTGGAAGCTCATCCAAGAGTGTGTGGAATGCTATGTTTCACATCATCTTCCTGCACCCAATTAATCTCTGCCATTCCAATCTCCATCATCCAATCCTTTTTCTCTCATGCTGCTCAAAACACCATCAATCCACATTATTTTTGGGCATCCTCTTCTTCTTCTACCAAGTGGCATCCATTCTAGTATTCTTCTTGGGAATCTGTCTTCTATCATTCTTTTTACATAACCATAACTAACCCACTGACACTATCGAACCTGTAGGTTCATGGCCAAGTGGACATAAGCTCTCCATACATCCCTATCCTGAGCTAAAGTTTTCAAATCATTCCCTGTATAATCTACTTCCGTCAAATCATGGTTAATGTTATTCTCCCACCTCATTCTTGGTCTACCAACTGGACATTTTCCCTCTGGTTTTCCTACAAGATGTTCTCATGTCTTTCATTCTCCATTCATGCCCTGCTCATCGCAGTCTACGAGACTTAACTGTTCTTATTATACCTGGCTTCCTATAAAGATCATGTAGATAAGTACCGTTTCAATTGTTTGTTTTTTATGAAATCCACAATCTGAAGTTAAACATTCATCTTTTGTTTAATTACACTGTTTCTATTTTATTTCTTCTAGAAATTCCAGCTGAACACCTCCAAAAATTAATTTCTGCAGAATTTAATTTGCTTAGTGTTCTGGATTTTAATTCCCCTGTTTCTGCACCATATGTTATTAATCATTATACTCATTATTGAATTAAAAATGTTTGTTTTGTTTTAGAACTTATATTCTGATCCCATAAAACACCATATAATTTTGATATTGCAGATTTGCCCTTTTTTTACTTGCTTTTAATACTTTCAATTTTCTAAGATAGACCAGTACTTTATTTAGTTTATGCCACAAACTATATTTTTATTTAGAATAAAATCTTCCTTCCTTTCTTTCTATTTACAGCCATTATGTAAAATAAGCAGTGATAAAGTCATTACATTATAAATTAATCTAACTTGGTGTTAATTACTAAAACTATCATAAGGAGGAGACATGAAGGATATATTTTCTCTCTCTTAAAAAAATAAAAAAGCACTAGTTTGCATTTGAATACACGACCTCATATATACCAATCATAACATTACCAGTACGCTACAACAATAACATAAAGAATTCTTCCATTATAACATAGATATCAGGGCACGTCTCACCGAGATCCAACAATATGTAACATTGTCTTCTCTGAGTAGTGGCAAAAAATTTCAATAAACTCAGTTTTTAAGACAGCACCCACTTTCACTTTTGGCAGCTGTACACGTAATTACTTCCTCCATGGCACAACAGGCCTATAAGGCCCTTTGCCTATCAGCCAGCTGCTGGCCTCACATCCATATGTGTTAATAATGGAGATAGATGATCATGCAGCCAATGTAGGGGTGACATGTGGTCAGCATGTCGGGTCCCCCCAGCCGTTATAGCTGGTTTTCTCAACCTGGAGCCACTACTTATTGTAGCTACCCAAATGCTGTGGTCTCGAGGTAGTGTGCTGCCTTGTCACGCAGCATTCGGGTTCAATCCTTGGTCGGGGCAGTTTTTCTGGGTGAGGTTTTTATCTGGGTTTTCCCTCACCAGTAAGACAAATGTCAGGAAAATGTTAAGGCCCAAATGGTCCCCAAAATCATATGGCCATCATCATCATCATCATCATCCTTCACCGGTGTGGAAAGCAACGGGAAGCTACCACACCTACAATTCCCTAGTAAAGCTGCATACATAGCATGAAAATGCTATGACTGCAGTGAAAGACCTGCCCTTGGGCAGAATTACTATGGATGGAAATGCATCACAATGCTGGGTGGGCACCAGTCTCATACTGGCCGAAATTCCATGAGAAAATTTCTTCCCCCATGGAGACTCGAACCAGTGCAAGTCCTGTAGCTCTGTGTCAAGGCTTCTTTGCCTTAACCACTCGGTTATGGCTGTAATATATATTCATGCAATCTGCAATCCCAACCCCATTTTCAGTCCAATTATATCTATTCTAGCCTGACACATTTCCTTTCAATCCTAATTTCCTGATATAATAGTCAGATCTTCCTATTTTTCATGTCCATTTCAGGAACATTAATCTTCTCTTTCAATATTTCCTTTTTTAAATATTTGATTCCTATTTGTTTCATGTTTGATGTTAACCCAATTTGCTAAATTTACTTCATTTGGCTCATGTAGCCAATTCATTTTTCCTATCTTCCATTTCTTTACAATCCTAGCACATTCTTCATTAAAACATTTCTTACTTTGATTCTATTAAATATCCTCTGTATTCTGATGCTGACAATTTAGACAGTATATCAAATTTTATTCAAATCTAAGGTTACGGCACAAAAAGTGGACATCTGAATTTCAATGTAATTTTGGTTTTAAAACAAAGCTTAGGAACACTAAACAAGAAAACATGAAAAAAAATTTGCAAACCATCCAGAAACAAAGCAGTAAAATAACATTTTTTAAGTACAACATGTAACAATGTTTCCATCATATATAACATTAGAATATCAAAACTGTCGTCATGGCCACAATGGCTCTCACATTCTTCAGGTAATATAGGAAATAGTCCTTTATAAATTATTACATTCCTGCATTGTTTCTGGATAGTCCACAACATTTTTTCATGTTTTCATCTTCGATGTTCCTAAGCTTAATTTAAAACCAAAGTTGGAAAAAGCCTAGTACTTACTTATGGTTTATCAAACTCTACTCTGTCCTAGGGTAGCACTGACAATGCTCTCATTTGCAAACTCCCTAGCTGAAGAGGCGAATTGAAGCCAAAACAAAGATCGAACAACTAAGAATTTAAAAAGTTATATTCTTACAAGTCCACCACTGTGGTCTCGAGGTAGCATGCTGCCTTGTCACACAGCAGGCCCGGGTTCAATCCCCGGTCGGGGTGTTTTTCTGGGTGAGGTTTTTATCGGGGTTTTTCCTCACCTGTAAGACAAACGTAGGGAAAACTTTAAGGCCCAAATGGTCCCCGAAATCATATGGCCATCATCATCCTTATCATTATCATCATCATCATCCTTCACTGGTGTGGAAAGCAACGGGAAGCTACCACACCTACAATTCCCTAGTAAAGCTGCAAAGCATAGCATTAAATGCTATGAATGCAGTGAAAGACCTGCCCTCGGGCAGAATTACAATGGATGGATGGATATTCTTACAAGTTTGTGCAATCTGCCGATCACTGCCCAAATGCAGAATTTGCTTAAACTTCGAGCTGTGTATTGGTTTGGTGTTTGACAAAGGTTTTTCCTTCGAATTCAGACAGATTGAACAAACTTGTAAGAATATAACTTTGTTAATTTTTAGTTGTTCGATCTCTGTTTCAGCTTCAATTCGCCTCTTCAGCTAAGGAGTTTACGACTGACAGCATGGTCAGAGCTGCTACTCTAGGACAGAGTAGAGTTTCATAAGCCAAAGCAATTATAATACGCTCTATGAAAATACGCTTTTGCAGACTCTTGTCTTTGACTTTCGTTAGACTTCTGTCTTTGCATTTAGCATATTCTGAGTCTAAGTATTGGTTGATTGCAAATTTTTCTAAGTTTTACAGAATCGCAATGCAAGATGCTTAAGCTCTGAAATTACTCTGAAATCGGAGTTATCAACTTTCACAATAAATTCCCAAATGCAAAAAAAAAAAAATGGACGGCTCAATTGCACTTGATTTTTCAGTTATATTGTTGTAAACTATACCGGTAGCTCTTCTTCTGTATTTACTAACATTATTTAATATTTTAAACTTTTTCAAACAATTTTTATAACATTATTAGACATTAAGGTAGAATTTTTATCACTCACCTCATATTGTTCTTTCCTATTTAGACTTGATATGTCTTATAATTACTTATTTTAGGAATTCTCACTATGGAGTATATTCATTAAGGTAGAATTTTTATCACTCACCTCATATTGTAAATATCATAAAATAAGTAATTATTGGACAATTTAAAAGTATTTATTTAAATATGCAAATCACAATATTATGACACTGTTAGAGAATATTGTGATGCTAACAGCTATTTTCTCCACAGAGTATATTACTTAGTCTATGATTTTTCTATCGCTGTTTTGGGTTATCGCTGGTTGGATCAGCATTAGGGAGCGATAAGTAAGTGTACACCAATTTTTAATAAACGTTTGATAATTTTAATATTATTAATATATTTTTTTAACATAGATTAGGGGATTTATTGCAAATATTGGTAATTTAAATTTCATCGTGGATGATAATCGATATGTGGTTCGATTGTGGGTTATTGCTGGCTCTATAAACTCTGGTGCATGCGCATTGTTGTTCTATTAGGATTTCATGTTAGTTTAAGTGCAGTTTTTCCAAAATGCACATAAACAAACTTCCCATTCCCTAACCTAACAAAACAAGTTACATGCACATTATTTAATAAACTACAAACTAATCTTGTGTACACTAACTCGTCCCATCAGAAACTAACAAAATTAAGTTAAATTCTTGAAACATGGTTTGGAATTAATTGTGAATATTGATAACTTCGATTTGAGAGTCATCTAGCGGAAGTTACATTAAGCATTAACGACTCTGTAGAACTCCATTCACAATATTTGCGTAATTATATAAATGTTTAAAAATCATAAGAAATATTTAAAGAATTGTTCCAAAATGTTTAAAATAGTATGAAACGTTATTACAAATGGTAAAAGTGTGTAGTGCAACAGTGGCAAAAGAATGTTGTATGGAAATATGGGAAAAACTTCACTTACACTATCTCAAAACTGCAAAGAACTGCAATACGCGGTAGCAGTTAGAAGTAGCAGCGATAACGTTATCATTGAATAATAACCCACAAACATCATAGTGAGTTACCAAACGTTTATTAAAAATGGGTGTACACTTACTTATCACTCCCTAACGCTGATCCAACCAGTGATAACCCAAAACAGCGATAGAAAAATCATAGACTAAGTAATATACTCTGTGGAGAAAATAGCAGTTAGCATCAACAGTCTAACAGTCTCATAATATTGTGATTTGCATATTTAAATAAATACTTTAAAATTGTCTAATAATATTATAAAAATTGTTTTAAAACGTTTTAAAATATTAGAAAATGATGGTAAGTACAGAACAAAAGCTATAGTTTACAATAATATAACAGAAAAATTATACGCTAGTAGAAGTGCAGTTGAGCCGAAATATGGCAACGACAAATACTAGTCTTGAGCCCCAAATTTATCTCAATATTCTGATGTCCACTTTTTGCACCACCGTACCCCAAATCTAAACTGGTTAGGTTGAAAACTGCATGTTATTGTGATGATTTGGCATGGAAAGATCCAGGAGCAGGATTTACCAAGAGTTATTGAAGTATTGCTGGTGGCTTCACTCAGAATTTGTGGAAAACGCCAAAGAACATTGCGCATTCTTGACAGCATATTATTCTTTGATTTTCTATTACTGAAGTGGGTACTAGCATTTTATGTAATTAATTTTAACAGCTCATATTATTAATGTCACATTTCAAAGCTGAATGTCAAATCAAGATTTTTTTTTAGAGGCCTCTTATTTCAGGCTTCTGGTTCTATTACATATCATTAAAACTACAACATAGGATTAATAGTTTTATTTCTATGACAAAACTATAGTTGTACGTACCTACCGCAATTGCTACTTTTTACTTTAAAACATTGGAAAGCAATTAACAAATGATAATTACTCACATAATGAGATGTTTCGTCTTCAGAATGTAGTACCTCACCCACCCTCTCACCCTTTTTGGACATCCAGTTATATACGTGTTATATTTATAATGTCGACTCAATGTTTTGGTGTTTACTATGTAGAATCATATGCGATATGCGATCACGTGGTTGCAGACGAAACGATTCAACTTTCCAACATGTGACCCATGTGACACACCTTCAAAATACTCGTGTCAAAGTTTACTCTTATAATTTCATTCTTAAAAGTGATTCGTTCTCTATGGTCATTTACTACCATTTACATTGGTTTTTACACTTTTTTCTAACGATTATTCGAAAATATATTATGTGTAATCTGTAATATATAATGTGTAATATATAAGTTCCAATGCATAGAGAACGAATGTAACCGACATCGGTTTTCTATCAGTTCTCTATGACCAACATACACTTTATAAATTTACTACAACAATTTACAAAGCATACTATTAACACAAAAACCGCACTGTAGACTGATATTAAACTTCACTGTAAACTTTTGGAATGTCTTCTATTAGTTCTTGGCAAGGGTCGCGATCTACTTTTGCTAAATATGATCCAATGCCTAACTAACTCACTGGCACGATCGAGCCCGTAGGTTCATGGTCGCGCGGACATAAACTCTCTACACATCCCTATGCTGAGCTAATATTTTCAAGTCAACTCCAGTATAATCTACTTCCCTAAAAACCCCTCAAATGTTATTCTCCCATCTCATTCTTGGTCTACCAACTGGGCGTATTCCTTCTGATTTTTCTACAAGGAACTTCTAGGCTCCTCTTTCATCCTCACATGTCCTGCCCATCGCAAACCATAATATTTAACTGTTGTAGCTCCCTGTTATTCAGTCTTATCCAATCGCCAGTCTATTCATCTCTCTTTGGTCAAAAAAGTTTTCTGAAAAATTTATTCTCAAATGCTCGTAATCTTTTCTCCTCCCTTTAAGTAAGAATTCTTGTTTCACATCCATATAATATAACTGGGAGAATAACAGTTTTATCTATTTTCTGTTAAAGTGTGCGTGTTGGACCTTTGTATCTTCTCACTATTGCCTAATAATACTACATCAGCATAAAATAACAGCTTATTAATACCATTGAATTGTAGGCCTTCTTCATCCTCCAAAGATTTCATGGTATCCTCCAGTACAAAATTGAATAATTAGAGGAAATAGTGCATCTCCTTGTTTAACCCACTGTGAATTTCAAAGTGTCCAAAACTGTTTGCCTACCGCACCCTACTATTTGTGCCATTCAGACAATTTCGAATAATCGTAGGCCTATGTCTTTTTCAAGTCTATATATAATTGATGTACAGTACTATTATATTCCCATTTCTTTTCTAAAATATGTCTTAAGCTAAAAATCTGATTTGTTGTAGACCTGTTTCTTCTAAATCCACATTGATATTCTACTATTGTGTCATCAATATAGGGAGCAAGCCTGCTTATTAATATAGTTGTTAGAATTTTATATGAAGTTAAAAGTAATGAGATGTCTCTATAGTTGTTGCAATCAATTGTATCTCCTTTCTTACAGATTGGTACGATAATAGATTCTTTCCATTCATTTTGAAGAGCCTCTTTTCCCGAATCATACTGAATAACTGACATATCATGTCCATCAAATTTTCTCCCGTGATTTTATTAGTTCTGCTGGGATTCCATCGAAATCTGATGCTTTATACAACTTCAATTTTTCTATCGTCATTTCTACCTCTAATGCACTTTGTTCTGCGACTAACATTTCTGTTCTCTGCGAATCATCCTCTTCAACATCCTGTTCTGCATGCACATTTAATAGCTGATTAAAGTAACTTTTCCATCTATTTAATATACCCCTGGAATTTGCAATCATATCCCCTTTTCATTTCTAATTATGTTCATTCTAGCCTGAAACCTTTTCCTCTCAATTCTAAATCCCAAATATAATTCTATGTGTCTATTTTTTGCATTTATTTCAAGATCATTAATCATCTCTCTCAAATATTCCCTCTTTTTATTCTATAATAAGAGTTGTTTCCCGTCTAATGTTACCCAATTGTTCTAACTATATTTCATTTGGCTCGTGTAACCATTTAATTTTTGCTAGCTTTCTTTTCTTTACAATTTCAGCTCATTCATCGTCAAACCATGTCTTTTTTACCTCTTTTTTTAAATAACCAATACTTTCTGATGCTGACAATTTAATGGTATCCTCATATAGCCTCCCATTCTTTATTTATATCAGTTTTTTCTTTGGTTGCCAATTTTCATCTGGAGATTCCAGTATTTCAAATCTATTAGCAATTTTGATCGGGTGTTCTTGTTGCAGTTAATCAAATCTCAAGTTTTTTAATTCAGTATTTTCAGAATCGTCTTTCGCGTTTGTTCGTCTCATAAGCCATTACCGTTATCTGATTTTCACCCTGCCCAGATGATTATTTGAATTGCAGTATACCCCTCTAACTGATCTAACATCAATGACGCTACTGAGCCAGCGTTTGTCCACTAATACACGATCTATCTGGTTCCGAGTTTCACCATCTGGAGACGTCCAGGTATAATTATGAACATCCATTATGCTCTTAACAACAAGATTCTTTGATGTGGTAAATGTGTCTAATCTAACCCCATTGTCATTTTTATCTTAATGAAGACAGAATTTGCCTAATGTTGGCCTGAATATGTCTTCCCGTCCCACATTAAAATCTCCTAAGACAATTCTCTTATGATATCGTGAAAGACTGTCAAATTCGTATTCTATTTCTTCATAAGACTCAACTTTGGTATTGTCACCCTTATCTTCTGTGGGACCAATTACATTCGGATTATAAAATCATGTCGTTCATGTTTTAGAATGATGTATGATATGCTATCGCTAACAAACTTAACATCTCGGTTAGCGGAGAGGATCCTCTTTCGGTCTAAAAAAAAGTTCTAAATTCAGATCACGCTGTAATCCCGTAGTATAATGCAAAGCTTCCTGATCCCAGATAACCTTATCCTGCTGTGATCCTGGCCATCTAATTTCCATATCCAAGGGTGATTTATCTAATTTCCGCGTCATTTTTTCTAGCGCCTCACTATTATATAATGTCCTAACATTCCATGTTCCTAAGAACATGTCTCTGTGTTTCAGACTTTCAAGTAGTCCCCGCCCGGAGAACCGAACGAGAGACTATTTTACTTCCGGAAAAATCTACAGTCCATGTCCGCGTTTTTTGTCGATTATAGCCTACTTTTACGACGAAAGATCGTCACGCTTTCGACCAAGATAATACTTTTTTCGTTTGGCATATCGCCTTCGACCTGTTCGGCATGGGTGGCAGTGTTATCGCCGGCGTTGCTCTCAGGATTATTTAAACACGTAAGTCACTCCACCACGACAAGTTAAATACATCATGAATGGTGACATCTCTCATTCTAAAATTAATGTGCAGTCCTACATTAAAATTCAAAATGAAAATATTTCTTAGCTTCATTATTTTTCTTTCGACTTTATAATACAAAACATTTACTGTCATTTGCGGTTGTGAGATGTGGTTTTCCTTGGTATTTCAATATGTCCAATTGTTGAAGTAACAATAATAATATCCAGAAAACTGCACGAAAAGTAGTGTCTCTGTGTTGAAAACATAAAATATGGTTTTATGTACGAATACGTGTCAAAGTTTTCTGAAATTGTGCTCCGTAAACTAAGTTTTCTATAGCAGTAGGCCTATGCTCTGCATTCTTAGCTAGTTTTTCTACCTAGGTGATGGTTAGAAGAGTTAAAAACAGATTTCAATTCATAACATTTCCACTTGGCAGTTACTATAAAACTATGCTTTAATGGCGTTTATGTTTTCAGTTTTTTTATAACCTTCAATTTAATTTACAAGTACCTTAATATGTATTTTATCTTATCTAATGTTTTTAATTAGTAGTACCTTAGCAACACGATTAAAATAATATTGTGTTACTAATTTTCACATGACTTCTGATAAACTCATTATCATTACATAGTTGTCCGCTTTAAATTTTATCTCACTATTAGACCAATCCCATGATTTCTTATTTTATTTTACACAAAACAAAATACTGGTCTCAATTTTAGATTACCTTCCACTTGATTTTCCATACTATATTCTTGTAACTTGATACTGTTGCACTACGTACTCCTTCCGTCTGTATTGAATGTGCTGTGCACCCAACAATAATAATATAGCCTATTCTTGGTGTACCAGCAAATGAATTATATTTCAAAATTTCGAAGATTTTAATATTAGCAAGCAAAGTGTTATTATTTACGAGAATAACCATCTCATATATTTGTTTTGTTAGAATAATCCTCAATACTTCCACGAGTGTGGTCTCGGGATAGCGTCGCTGCCTCTTATGCAACGGGCACGGGTTCAATACCTCGTCAAGTTTCCTGGGTGATTATCTTTTTTTTTTTTTTTTTCCTCGGAGTTTTTGCTTACCTGTAAGACAAACGTCAGGAAACTTAAACTTTACAACCCAAACGGTCCCTGTTCCGGGCCATCATAATGATCATTATCTTATTCGTCAGAATGTATGTGTGAACGGTGCGTTTTGTCTTACGTTGTGTTGTTTCGAAGGTTCGTGCTATTGATCCATAGTTTCAATCCCTGTCCCGACAAGTCGTGCCACTATAAGGCCCGCATGGCGCGTGGCATATAAAGAGTGCGTAAAAGATTAGAGGTTAAACCAAGTTACTGGAATATAAAAAATGCAATCCTCATTACACTAACTTTCCAATTTCTTAGATCGAATTTTATTCTCTTTTTATGTGTGTTTACGTAAACCATTAAAACCAGACAGAAGTAGTGAAATGAAAACCTTTAATTTAAAGTACAGTACCAACTCTTATTCTTGCTAATTACTAAAAAAATATAGGAGTTTTAAATTTGAAAATTACAGCGCACTGTGATTAGGCAGGTGTTGATATTTCTTTGTTCTGTTTGTTATGTGTATATGAATGATTCAAATCTTATACCGTCTTGTTGTTCACTTTTTTATATTTATAATTTATAAAGTAATATCTTAACTTACTTTGATCGAAATAAACTAAATTATTAGACACAGATAACAAGAAAGCTGTCAGTAGGCCTATACTCACATCGGTACATATCTGAAAATTTGATGGTATCATCCATTTTATACATAAAACCCCGTACCCTAAAATGTATCTGCGGCGAATAACTGCAATGGCTGACTTAAAACCTTGAAAGTGTTGGGTTCGAGCATTTGGAAAGTGGCAGTTGGACATCTCTTATTAGTTCCTCCACCTGCTCGCTTATCTACATGTGCTTAGTGCAGAAAGCCGACCGTCAGAGTAGCACAGCTACTTCACCTACATCCTGTGTAATTGTAATTACCCTTAATGCATTTGAAATCCATATTAAATCGCCGTTGGGGTTATGTAAGAAGATGTTAATTATAAAAGTTTTACCTGGTAAGTCAGTCGTCCTCAAGAAACAAGATGAAACATTAAAATCGCCTTTAAAACTAATAATAAACTGAATAACATAATTTCTAACAAAACAGAAACTACAAATAAGTACGAAAAATGCAATAGTTGTGAATAATTCTACATAGGCAAAACAACAAGATACTTCATCACACGGTACTCGAAACATTTCAAAAAATTTATGAATAATGAAGAAAAATCAAGTTTTACCAAACACATACTAGAAACAGGTCATCAATTTGAAAAAGTCGATAAATCTATGTCAATACTATTAACCAAAAATCAAGAATCCTAGTCGATACATTGGAAGAAGATGGCTTCAGGTTAATAAACAAATCAAACCAGAAAACCTACTACGCCAAAATGGTAGCAGTACAATAGACTTGGTCTTCGTAAAAGGCAATAACGTCAAGGTGAAAAAAAACAGGAAGTCCATACGACATCAGAACTTTACAACACTCAGAAAAACAAATTTCAGTCTAACTTGGTTTGAAACAGGACTGACTACAGAAAAATGGCACCTCAGCAGAATACCAAAATATCAAGAAAAATAAATGTACAGAAGCTGAAAGTATCTGAACAAGAAATCGAATTCATAAAACCGAACATAAGACAAAATAAGATAACAGAAGCAATGGAAAATATCGAACAGCAAATCAAAACAGCAACAATACAAAAGATCCAGAGAAAAGCAAAACCTTAGTTCGACGCAACATGCTACAAACAGAGAACCGAAACGCTCAAAGCACTACATCAAGCAAAAAATCGACGAACAAGAACCAGGATCTAGAGCATTATGCGGAGTGCAGAAGAAAGTACAAGCTACTCCTTAGGCAAAAACAAATCGAATACATCGATAAAATTGGCATTAGAGACAGCAGAAACAGCAGAGAGAAGTCCGTTTATTGCACTCAAAAGAATAAAAACAATGCATACTCCAAATATACAAATGAAGTGACGGCAAATAAATGTCTAGTCAATTTTAAACCAAAGAAAATAAAGAACAAGCCTATGACAAAATAAAACCACCCACAGATAAAATACCGCAACAAATCACAACGGAAGAAGTCCTCAGGACAATAGACAAACTCAAGAATAACAAAGCGGCAGGACCTGATGGACTCTTCAATGAATTCCTCAAAGAATCAGCAGCAGAACTAAAAACGACAAGGGTAAAGCTTTTAAACAAATGTCTGGAACTAGGAGAAATCCAAAACGCATGGAAACAGGCCACAATAAAGGTGCTTTACAAAGGTAAAGACCCACAAACGATCCTAACTCATACACAGGGATTGCCCTAGAAAACAACCCCTTTAAACTCTTGACGAACATCCTGAGCACACGACTTACAAATAAAATAGACAGAAAAATATCAGACATGCATTCCGGATTTATAAAAAGCCGCTTTACTCTACAGGCAGTAGACAACCTACTTAAAGACATATACGAAGCACTGAGTAGACCGAAGCAGAAGTTCTATGATGTATTCATAGACTACTTCAAAGCTTTTGACAACGTAGACAGGAAACTACTGATCTCCAAGTTGAGAAACATGACTGAACTGGACGAACATACCCTAACACTTATCCATAACATATTAGCTCAAAATATCTTAAAGATAGACGATACAGTTCAGAAAGCAAAGGAAGTCATTCAAACCAGAGGACTTCTTCAAGGGGATCCTTTAAGCCCTCTCCTCTTCAATGTGATGACAGCAGATATAACCTAGATATGCTGCCCATCAATAAAAATGTATATGTACGCAGACGATATGGTACTTGGAGCGACAGATAAGGAAGAACTGCAAGAAACAATACACAATCTCGCATCGTGGGCCGACAAAAATGGCTGCGATATAAACCTATCATATACGGTACAAATGATATTCAGAAAGGGTGGTCGACTGGTAGATGGCAACCACATACAACTCCAGGGCAACCTGTTGCAAATCACAAACGCCTTCAAATATCTAGGAGTAACATTCCAAACAACAGCCAAATCCTTCAGAATGCATATGAAAGAGAGAGCGGCAGCTGCTATAGTCGTCATATACGACATAGAAAACATCACACAACTGTCACTTGCAACAGCCATGAAACTTTTTCAGGCCAAAATACTTCCCATCTTAACGTATGGAATAGAAATCATTTGGACTGACCTCAGTTACGGAGACTTAAAACACATTAAAAAAAGTGAAAGCAAGATTTCTAAAAGCTGCAAATGGGATCTTGAAATTTTCTCCTTCTAGACTTGCATATGAATTAGCACGAGAAACTTCCCTCGTGGAAGATCTACGCATGAAGTTCCTGCTACCAGCTACTAAACAAGAAACTACATTGAAGAAGATAAGACAAAAGAAGAGAAAAGAAATACCCGGAAGATTTTTACGCAACAGATGCCATGATCAATCGAGACTGGACTGGTCCAATGTTGGTCATTTTTTAAGATTATGCTTATGTGATAGCTATAGCTAACTCACTGGCACATCGAACCTGGAAGTTCATAGCCGCACGGACATAAGATCTCCATACATCCCTATTCTGAGCTAATGTTTTCCAATAAATTATCTCCTTTGCTTATATGTTTATAAAATTTATAAAATTTTGCTTGGATTTGGTATACCCAAAAACAGATTAAAAAGTATGAGTACGAATACAATGTGTAAATCAGCTTTTCAATATGAATGAACTGATACAAATATTAGCACCACTGCTACTCAATTTCGTTCTTAAATATGCCGTAGGAAAATTTCCGAGAATAGTATTATTTGGATGTAGATAAGAATAGTATTCATCAGGTTTGGGTCAATGCGGATGGTGTGAATATATTATCAAAATTATGTTAATAAGTTGGCAAGTTGTGCAGAAGTATTTTTATGTGCCTGCAAGAAAAATTCATTAGGATGTAAATAGAGAAAATTCATGGAAATGCGCCGTTTTCGAAATATGTGTTAACTATAGGCCAATCAATAATTCCTACGAAAAAATTAAAACATTAAAATCCGTACGTTTATCGTCAATAGATCAAAATCGTACACGTGAAGAAATTAAATACCAGCTTAAACAGGCATTGTATTACCACTCAGATCATTATTTTTTTTTTTTTTTTTTAATTTTGTTCAAGAATCTGTAGATTCAAATTTATGAAATGATAATCTTGCCTGTGATATTCTATGGGAGTGAAACATTATATCTTACATTAAAGGATGAAAAAAAGCTAAAATATTATAATTGTATCCTAGGATGAATATTCGGTCCATAAGAATGAGAATGGAGAATGAAGGAAACTTTACAATAAGAATATGCTTAATTCAAATCATTGTTAGGGTTTAAGTCTAGGCTATGAGATAGAGATAGGTCATGTTTTTCGATTGAGTAAAAGTACAAATGTTTTCAAAATGTTTTAAGGAAACCCATAGAAATGTACAATTAAGGAGTCATAAGCGTTGGTGGAAAAATAATATTCGGTGATAATCTTTCCATTATAGTACAGTCATTTGGTAGTTTTGCCTGGAAAGTTTTCCGGGAGATTTCAAAATTTGTAATTTTATAGATTTCGATGTGCTCTTTCCGAATTTCAACTTTGCCATCTCGTATCTTTGCCGCTCACGCCGCCATATTGGAAAAAGGCGCCTAAAAGCAGTTTTTTGACAATATCTCCTTTCCGACTCATTTCGCGATAAAAATATTTATATACAAAATTAGACTAGAGAACATTTCCTACAATTCATGTAATAACTTTTATTTTCCTAAAAGCAATAGTTTCGGCGTAAGAGCGCCGCAAAGTGTATTTTTATCGTGGTATCCCCAGTAGGCCAACTCCACATGCAATTCACTATTCCAAAATTTAGCGCATTCTCCTTCGCTTCGCTGTTCTTTATGGACTAGGTGTTGCGAGTTCATTGTCTTTAGTACCGATCGAAACGTCACAGACCGAACTTTCTTCTACATCATCCGCGATGGGTTTGATTATCAGTTTCATCGCAATCCTCTTCGTTCTCGATTTCATCATACGATTGCTCGAAAATTGTCTCCGTTTCTTCCTCTTCATCGCTATTTTGTGTTGGAACTTGCGAGTTATCACAAGTACCATTACAATTCGTGCATATAACGGAGCACTTTAACCCAGTCTTTCTGCATCCACATGCTTTCTGTCATCTCTTTTGTATTTGGAAGAAATAAGTTTTAACAAGCTCTCCGGAGCTGGGGGTTCGAGTGTGGTGACAGGAATTAAGCCCGTTCTTGTTTATTTTCCATCCCATTGCTCTGCATTTTGTTCATTGTCATACCACTGCTGAATCTGGTGATAGGTTGTCGTGCTGCTGCTTCTGTTAGTGGTAGCGACGCAATATTTAATATACTTTTATATGCTGATGTTGTGAAGCATACATATCTATAGTTGTTTAAAGACATAATTTTCTTACATTTCACATTACTGTAACTGTATAATTCAAGAAGGAAGCATTCTCCAGCTTTAGCAATGATCTCTGGATCAGCATTTTGATTTTTAAATACCTGGATATTCTAACCTCGTTCAAATTTAATTTTTCCTTGATTAAATAATGCTATATTGTATCATAGCCACTGAAGGCATGCAAGAATAAAATATTATCTGCGGCTGTTTTATCTATGATTCTTTTTGTTGAATATATTTGTTGCGAAATTTTTCCTTTTCCTGGTTTGAGAATATGTATGTTTGAACGCGTAGATAGAGTCGTCAAAATAATAAGAAGATCTACATCACCGACGGAGTATATTTATTACACCGAGTCATTGTCATTGCGCTGAATCGTTTTCATCCATATGCAATAAATAGGATGCCTTACGTTCGGTGGAACTATACATCCTATGCCATAATCGTATTTGACGGATATTCGGAAGATGTAGCAAATCATAGTATCAAATATACGGAGCAATCCCGACGATCACGAAAAACTGCTTCAGTAGACATACTTTCTGACGAGACAATTATCCCAATTGTGCCACAAAAAAAAAATCCTGGGCAATGATGCAAACATGAAACCGCCTCATTGGAATGTTGAAGACAAACTTTGAAGCTGAGAACTTCATGGTCAAACAAGCCACGGGAAGATGCGGAAACGTTAATAAACAATACTGCAATAAGCATTTCATCGGCATTTGATTTCGTAATAGTTGTCGGCGAATATGTAGGCCTAGATCGTCTTATTCTTTTGACGGTTCTATCTACGGATTCAAACATATATGTTCTCAAATCAGGAAAAGGAAAACAGCCGCAGATCAAATTTTATTCTTGCTGTGACACAACATCAGCATTATTTAATCAAGGAAAAATGAAATTTAAACGAGGTTATTCTATCCAGGTATTTAAAAATCCGAATGCTAATCCAGAGATTATTGCTAAAGCTGGAGAATGCTTCCTTCTTGAATTATACAGTTACAGTAATGTGAAATGTAAGAAAATTGTGTCTTTAAACAACTACAGATATTAGCTCCAGAACAGCATCCTGGGCGATGCAAAGTCATTGCCGTCACTCAGCAGCAGCAGCAGCAGCAACTATAGATATGCATGCTTCACAACATCAGCATATAAAAGTATATTAAATATTGTGTCGCTACCACCAACAGAAGCAGCAGCACGACAACCTATCACCAGATTCAGCAGTGGTATGACAATGAACAAAATGCAGAGCAATGGGGTGGAAAATAAACAAGAAGGGCTAATTCCTGTCACCACACTCGAGCCCACAGCTCCGGAAAGCTTGTTAAAACTTATTTCTTCCGAATGCAAAAGAGATGTCAGAAAGCCTGTGGATGCAGAAAGACTGGGTTGAAGTGCTCCGTTATATGCACGAAATGTAATGGTACCTGTGATAACTCGCAAGTTCCAACACAAAATAGCGATGAAGAGGAAGAAACGGAGACAATTTTCGAGCAAACGTATGATGAAATCGAGAACGAAGAGGATTGCGATGAAACTGGTAATCAGTCCTATCGCGGATGATGTAGAAGAAAGTTCGGTCTATGACGTTTCGATCGGTACAAAAGATAATGAACTCGCAACACCTGGTCCATAAAGAACAGCGAAGCGAAGGAGAATGCGCTTAAGTTTTGGAATAGTGAATTACATGTGGAGTAGGCCACGATAAAAATACACGCCGCTTATTCTACCTCAAGGTTGTGTGGAAATCAGTTTTTTGGCCTAAACGCGTGTTGAACTATACTTTCCGGCGCTCGTACGCCGAAACTATTGCTTTTAGGAAAATAAAGTTATTACATATATATATATATATATATATATATATATATATATATATATAAATGTTTTTATCGTGAAATGAGTCGGAAAGGAGATATTGTCAAAAACTGCTTTTAGGTGCCATTTTTTCAATATGGCGGCTCGAGCGGCAAAGATACGAGGTGAAGTTGAATTCGGAAAGAGTACATCGAAATCTATAAAATTACAAATTTTCAAAACTAACGGAAAACTTTCCAGGTAACCTCGTTTTTTAGAACCAAATGACTGGACTATTAAGCGCAGTGAGAATTTTTTCTAAGTTTTAGGTAGATACCACGCGCATGCCATATTCTATGGAATATCGCGATGCAGCCAACGTTATACATGCTATTTAACAAACCTAAAAGCTAACCTAACTCAATTTAAGTACTCTAACCTGTGAAAGACAAACCTAAAAGCTAACCTAACGCAGTTAAAGCACTCTAACTTGTGGAAGAATGCAACGCCCAAAAATAAATAGTAAGTTCTCAAATTCTGAAGTACATAACCTATGTTGGCTGCACTGTTGTTGTATAAAATAAACTTTGAATCGATTTTCGATTTGGCTGCCACGTCTTCATGTTACGTATATAGTTAAATATAATAGAAAAATATGTTCAAATAATCTTTAGAAAAAACGTAAAATTTGTTGTAAATGGTGGGAAATAATTTGAAAATAAAACCCTGTTGGTGTCTGCCTCGGACTTAGAAAAAATTTCTCACTGCGCTTAATGGAAACATCAGCCAATATTCGGTTTACTGGATACTGGGATTTAAAGAAATATGCGTACTTATTTTAATAAATTATCTGGATACTGAAGATATGAATTTGATTCAGTTGGTTGAGAATAGGGTTCAGTGGAAGTCGTTGAATGAGATTTTGGATGATTTCTTCTTCTTCTACATAAGGCGCTACGGCTCCATAAAAGTCTTGGCCGTCTCAAAAAATGTATTTCACTCATTCGTATTTTGGACTGATTTTGGCCAATTTTTAATTCAATTAATTATTTAATGTCTTCAATTACACCATCCATTCGTCTATTCTTAGATCTTCCTGCTGTTCGGAAAACCCGCTGCCTTGCATAGATATTGAAACCTTAGACATAGATCAAAATCCCTGCGTTACATAGATCAAAGGAATAGATGACACAGTGAATGAGCATTAGAGGTTACTACGTAAGAGAAGAAAACCCCGACAGAAAATTACTCGCTGGGCAGCGGTTGTTATTGTATACCAACTCTCCATACAATGTAGAACATTTTAATTGCTAAAAATCTCAATATTGGACCTACTGGTTCTATAAGAGACAGAATTAGTAATATGATAATATTTTGTATCACGTAATAAGTAAATTGGCCGCTTTTGTGCCTATTTAATTTAATATTGGCTATACAAACAAGCTATTATGTCTAAGTTACAGTATTATGTAAATAGTAACATATAATTTAGTATATGGTAGTTCAATGTAAACTCCATGGTTTGATTTTCGACAAATGTTGCAAGGTTGCAACAAGTGACGTAACTTACTGTGTGTTCTAAACGTACTTTACCGCGAGTCATTCACATGACCGAATGAGTTATTGGACCTTCATTTTTTTCCTTCTTCATAAGGCTCTACAACTCAATATAAGTTTTGGCCTTCTCAACGATGTCTTTAATTCATTCCTATTTTGGCCAATTTTTAATTCAATTTAATAATTTAATATCTTCCATTACACCATCTATTCATAGCTCTTCCTGTTGTTCGGAGAACTCACTGCCTTGCGGATAGATTGGAACCTTAAAGGCTAAGGGGAGAAACCCCCATCAGAAAATTACCCGACACTCGGCAGTGGTTGGTATTGTGGGTCAGCTCCCCAATGCAATGTAGAAAAGTTATCTCTGGTAGAAACTTTTAATTGCTAAAATATCTCGATATTGAACCTATGGGTTCTATAGACCACATAGTAATATGACAACATATTGTGTCAAGAAATAAGCAATTTTATCACATTTGTGCCTCTTTTAATTTAATATTTGCTATGGACATAAGATATTATGTTTAAGTAGGATAACGGCGGCAGAAATGAAATTTTTGAGATCTGTTAAAGGGTGCACTAAGGAAGACAGAATCAAGAACACAGAAATAAGATAGGAGCTTGAAATATTTGCGATAAAATAGATACATATAGACAAAAATGGAAGCAACACATAGACAGAATGAATGAAGATAGATATCAAAAACAAATAACAAAATACAAACCTAAAGACACCCGAGATGTGGGCAGACCTAGAAAGAGATGGGCTGAAGTCGGAACGGGTCAACAGACCTAATCCATGAATGCAGATGATGATGATGTTTAAGTTACAGTATAATGTAATTTTTATTTTTTAACATTATAGGCAATTTAGTATACGGTAGTTCAATGCATATACTCCACGTTTTGATTTTCAACATATGTTGCAAGGTTGCAACAAGTGACGTAACTTACTATATGTTCTATAGCATAGAGGCTATAGGTATGTTACCGTGAGTCATTCACATAACAGAATGAGATATACCTTATCTTAATTTAATATTCGCTATGGAAACAAGCTATTATATTTAAGTTACAGTATTGTGTAATTTATAACATATAATTTAGTATACGGTAGTTCAATGTAAACTCCATGGTTTGATTTTCGACATATGTTGCAAGGTTGCAACAAGTGACGTAACATACTGTGTGATCTAAATTTGATCTAAATACGTTACCGTAAGTTATTCATATGACAGAATGCGATGATAGGCCTTCTTATTTTTCTTCTTCGTCTTATGTAAGTTTTGACCTTCTCAACAATTTTTTCATTCGTTCCTATCTTGGATAGATTTTGACCAATTTTAAATTTGATATCTTCCATTACACCATCTATCTATCACCATAGCTCTTCCTGTAATTCGGATAACCCGCTGCTTTGCGAAGAGATTGAAACCTTAATGAACCCCCCGACACTCGGCAGTGATTAGTATTGTGGGCCACAATGTAGAACATTTTAATTACAAAAATATCTCGATATTGTACCTATGGGTTCTATAAGCCACAGATTTAGTAATGACAATATTTTGTATCACATAATAAGGAATATTATAATTTTTTCTTTTAATCTAACATTCGCCATAGAAATGAGTTTTATGCTAAGTTATAATATTATGTAATTTTTAATTTATCGCATATAATTTATGTAGTATACGATAGTTCAATGAAAACCCCATGCTTTGATTTTCAAGATATGTTGCAAGGTTGCAACAAGTGACGCAACTTAACGTGAGTCATTCGTTCTCTATGCACATGAACTGTCATGTGCACGTGATTCTTGACTTCCGATTGCTTTTGTTTTTAGTCTAACCTATATAAGTATGGTTGTTGGTTATATTTTCATATCACTTTAGTTGCGAAATTAACATTTGATACAACTGTCACTTTTAAGATAAGCCATTCTGTTTACATCACATTACATTGCATATTCTTATCTCTTAATCTGACTTTTGATAACGTGAACGCCTATGTATATAGAAAGAAAGTAGTGGTGTGAAAATATATTGACATTTGTGATTTCGAGAATTTCACTGAAGAGTAATTCATAACGAGAAAAGGAGAATTCAAGAACAAAAAGTAAGTACCACAACTATTTGTATTTTAATTATATATAAGTACCTAATTTTTTATAAGTTAAATATATAATTTTTTTTTTATTTACCGGTATACAAGCCAGTGCTTGAAGAAAAATAAATCTTTCAGAGTAAATATTTGGCGAAGATTTAATCTAAAAAAATTGTTTTGCTGCCCATTTTACGAGGCTATTTTGTAAACCAGTATTTTTGAGTCAAATAGATTTACATAAAAAAAATATTTCTTGTGATAGATCTACTTTAGACTTTAGGTTTTTATCCCCTTAAAATATACTTTCAGGCACAAAAAATATAGTTTGTGCATCGAATACAGGCCTCCAATTTTAGGAAATATTTTACCTTACCAATAACGCCATAGTACAATAGGCCTAGAAGGCACTTGGTCTACCATCCAACTGCTGGCCTCACATCTACATGTGTTAGTCGCAGAGGTGGACGATCATCCAGCCAATGAGTTTTTTAAAAATAAAACACCTCGTATAGGGTGACATGTAGTCAGCATGTCTGTTTCCCAGGTATTATAGCTGGTTTTCTCAACATGGAACAGTTAAATATTGTAAACTACCCAAATTTCTCATGATGCTGGGTAGGCATAGGTCCCATACCTGCCGAAATTACATGAAAAATCTTTCGAGAAACTGCACTTAAACTTATGTGAAATATTTTCAAGTCCTATAGAACAACAGTTGCGCATGCGTCAGAGTTTATAGAGCCAGCGTTAACACACCATCGAACCACATATTGATTATCATCCTTGATTACAATAGATATCGTTCTAAAGTTAAAAAATCTTATGCTAGATGGCAGCATCTCGCTATGAAATTTAAATGACCAATCTTTGCAATAAATCTCCAAATCTATGTTAAAAATATATACTAATAATATTAAAATTACCAAACATTTATTAAAAATGGGTGTACACTTACTTATCACTCCCTAACGCTGATCCAACCAGCGATAACCCAAAACAGTGATAGAAAAATCATAGATTAAGCAATATACCCTGTGGAGAAAATAGCACTTAGCATCACAATATTGTCTAACAGTGTCATAATATTGTGATTTGCATATTTAAATAAATACTTCAAAATTGTCTAATAATGTTATAAAAATGGTTTGAAAAAGTTTAAAATACTTTTAAAACTGTTAATACAGAAGAAAAGCTATAGTTTACGACGACAAACTGAAAAATCAAGCGTAAGTAGAAGTACAGTTGAGCCAAACTTCTTTCCCCATAGGGACTCGAACCAAGACAAGTCCCATAGCTCTGCACTTAGGCAGTACACCACACCAACCTAGTAAGTGGGTTATTTAATGCCAGATATGTCTCTGCCAAACATAAACATTCCCACAGTTGTCATATGCATGTCTCCCTATCCCCATATTTTAACATTTAAACTTAAACTAACATGCAGTCTTATCTGTTTATTTTTTTGTAAATTTCTGTAATTTCATCTAAACTCTCTTACTATAACATGCAATATGCCTATTGGAATAATCTGTTTTAATTAAAAAGTTTAGTTAAAAGGAACTATAGCACTTAAAATATGGGACTTTAACAGTTATGAAAGTAAAAATGAGCTCTTTCTCTAGAACACATACATGACAATGAATGTTACATAATAGAGTTTCCAGGTGCAAGGAAATAAATGTTCAGTGGTTTATTACAATGCGTCAATTAGTCAATGGTGCAGGGCAAAGAAGCCAAACTATTGTTTTTAAGTGCTTCTTCAACAGTCCCACCTTATCTGCCATGAAATAATCCATTCACTTTAAAACTAATATCTAATTAGTCAGAGAATAATTGCTATTAATTAATTTTAAATGGTATAATTTAGGCTATTGTGACAATATTAGTAAAAATATTAGCCGAGTGGTTAAGGCAAGATGCCTTGGTGCTGAGCTATGGAATTTGTGATGGTTCGGATCTCGAGGAGGGAAGAAATTTTCTCACAGTATGTATGGGAGTATGGGTCCGTTGCCCAACCAGCATTGTTAGGAATAATTTGGGTAGCTACAATCAGTAGCGGCTCCAGGTTGAGAAAACAAGCTATAATGTCTGGGGAACCCTACATGCTGACCACATGACACCCATCACTGGCTTGATGATCATCTATTCTATGATTAACACATGTGGATTAGAGGCCAGCAGCCGGCTGGTAGGCCAAGGACCTTCTAGCCCTGTCATGAATGACAATGACAAAAATGTATATTTATGTATATATGTGTCAATGTTCAAGCAGCTGCAATTTTTGTTTTGATTTGTGGATCAAATGTCAGATTTTGAAAAGTGCTCTTATATTTATGTTTTATATCACTCATATGTTCTATGAAGTGCAGCAAGATTTATTAAGACATTAAGACTTACATTTATACACGAGTAGGCCTATATATTTAGGTAAACTTTTATCACTCACCTCGTATTTTTCTTCTATCTTAAACTAATTTCGGAACTTTACACTTGAGTTCCATCAATGATAGAACAACTCACAAAATTACTGAAGATAGAACTGAAGTATAAAGTTCCGAACTAGTTTAAAATAGAAGAAAAAATTTCAGGTGAGTAATAAAAGTTTACTTACTTACTTACTTACTTACTCACTGGCACTATCAAACCCATAGGTTCATGGCCGTGCAGACATATGCTCTCGATACATCCCTATCCTGAGCTAATGATTTCCAATCATTCCCTGTATAATCTACTTCCCTCAAATCATAGTTAATGTTATTCTCCCACCTCATTCTTGGTCTACCATCTGGGCATTTTCCCTCTGGCTTTCCTACAAGAAGCTTCCATGCAAGTCTTTCATTCCCTATACGTGCAACATGTCCTGCCCATCACAGTCTACGAGACTTAACTGTTCTTATTATATCTGGCTTCCTATAAAGACCATGTAGTTCATTGTTATGTAGTCTTCTCCATTCACCTGTCTGTTCATCTCTCTTTGGTCCAAACATTTTCCTAAGTACTTTATTCTCAAATACCCGTAATCTCCTTTCCTCCCTTAAAGTAAGAGTCCATGTTTCGCACCCATAAAATATAACTGGTAGAATAATAGTTTTATATATTTTCAGTTTAACGTTTTTTGAAAGGAGTTGGGACATCAAGAGTCTATGCAATGCATGATAGCACGCATTTCCAGAATTGAGCCTATGTTTAATTTCTTTGTGCATCTCATTCCTATTTGTGATTATTGTTCCTAGGTATTTGAATTCCGTCACTTCTCCCCAAAATTTCCCTCATTTGTCATTAGCTGTCCATTTCCATTATATAATGTATTTCTACATGTGACCATATATTTAGTTTTATTGATCTAAATTATTACATCTCATAGATTGAATTCCTAAGCCTATATATACTTTTTTTCTTTTTCAGATTCAAGAAACTGAAATATGGCATACGAAAATTCTGTTTCCTTCAAGTGCTACCTTCATAGTGAAGGACTGAATGAAGTTCGTCGTTTTGGTGTGGACAAAGATGTTGTCTGTAATTTTGGTTATTTGAAACAAAAACTACAAGCTGTGTTTCCAGTTCTGCAAGGACAGGATATCTCTGTTTCATGGAGAGGTAAGCAAAAATCAAATTATTCATTAATAAAAAAATAAGTCATGCTTTAATAAATACTGGGTCTACATTATAAGTTATAACCATTCAAGCAGGATTTTTTATTTCATTCTATAAAATCATTTAAGCTTTTTTATTTAATAATTACGCTCAATTATATTAAAATAAGACAGTATTTATTTCGTAAAGTGGGGTATGTGACTTGCTTCAGGGAGTGGTACACGCATCCAGTTTGGCCTTACGGCACATGGATGCAGTTACTCAGCTTTAAGTTATCAAAATGGTCACACCAATTTCACTGGTGCATCATATTTTCAATTGTAAAAATTGTTTTAAGTACAAGTCTGCACTTCGATTATTTTACAATGCAATATGTGGAGATTTTAATTTAACTACATTTTATTATATAGGAGAAGAAAATAAGAATATAATAGTAGGTATAGTAGGACTACTAATTACCTGATGGGTACATAATGATTTTATTCAGACATTTCCTGTTGAAGTGCCCCCTTTAAAAACACAATTTTTTCAGAATTTTTAATAAATTTGAAAATATTGGCTCAATGCAAAACAAAAAAAAACATGTGCACTCACAAATAATTTTAACAAAAAAGAAGCTAGATGAGATTAATGTGAATCTTGAATATTCACTGAATAAATTACTCTCACAATTAGCACAACAAATAGGGGTTTCAGTTTCTTTTACACACAAAGTAACAAATGTTAATAAATTAATGAGTCATTTTAACATTTTACCTCATATTTCATGTTTTTCAAACATGGCGGTTGAAAATGAATGACAAGATCATTTGAAAACTATAGTTACCGTGTTTGAAAAACATGAAATATGAGGTAAGATGTTAAAATGACTCATTAATTTATTAATTAAGAACCTCATAATGTGTTTCCCAATTTTAACTTTGAGTAACAAATGTGTTAAAATCTCAGAAGCTTTGCTTACAGTGATCATTACAGTCTCTTTCCACCTTGCTCCCCAGATGTAATTGTGTATGATTTTTACTTCTGGGGCAACTTAAAGATAAGGTTTGTTGAACAAATTCTCACACATTGGAGAAACTAAAAGAAAACATTACAAATTAAACCAGAAACATTATAGTGAAAGAACTCACTCACATCAGCCAAAATGTGGTTTCAAATACAATGCCTGATAATCCAAGAAGGATGATTCTTTCAATATATGTTATTACTTATTAGGTACAATTATATGTTTTAAATTTTAAAATCATTAGGAAGTAACATGAGGTTTAATTTAATAATTGAGTTTGTATTTTTTTAACGATTATATGTAATTCTTTTTATGGAGTTAAAGTATGGAAGCTGCATACATATCAAATGTGGCTAACATAGGCTTCTTAGCGAAGACTGAAATCACTGCTCGCATGAATACAACATATAATGTAAACTCTCCATATAGATTTTTAATTGTAATTTATTTGGTACTTTTTCCATCATAAATTCGTTGAATATAATTTTTTTTTCTCTACTTGAGATGTATTAAGTGCCCCAGAAAATAATGAACATATAATCTGCAGATGTTTATATGATTAATTTAACAGTTCTCACTGAAGGATAAAAGCCAAAGGTCCCGGGTTCAAGTCTCAGTCTGGGCGAAAATTTTTTCTTCAAAAATAAAATATAATCTGTATTTTAAAAGTTCATAAATACATTACACATCTATTGCATGTATTTGGCACTAACACAACAATAATTACTTTCTGAGAAACAGACATCGGTGACTATTCAGGTGAAGTACCACTTCACCTATTTTTATACAATTTTTAAAATAGTATTTTTATTACTGATTTATCTTATTTCATATTTTGTTCATCCTTCTCTTGCGCATTTGTATTTCTGCATGCTATCTACCATTGGCTTGAATTGCTAAACTTGAAGTGCTGGTAGAGTGCAAGTATGAGGAATGTGGAGGTTGAAAGATGAAGTTATAATTTCTGCCTGGAAAAAAACTGCAGTGTGTTGCCATGGCAAGAAAAAAGAGGCCATGAATAATCAAGCTCTTTCTATGAGGCTATTAAGAAGCTATCCAAAGGATTGCGTTCTGTAGCATCAACCATGGTTTCAACCCTCTTTTTTAGCCTCTTGAGCTGGTTCAATGACTTTTTTAAAGAAAGTACTGTAAAGTATAGCCTACAGAAGTTGTAATATTGGTCAGCTCATAGAAACAATTTTTTTTTATTCTTCACTTCAGTACATGAAGTAATTGTGAGCAAAGTGGTTGTAGTATCAGATTGCATGTTGTTTATTTAATGTTTTATAGATGAAGTCCATTAATTAATATAATTATAGAAAAACTCATAAGATAAAGAAATGAATGTGTGCAATAGAAATTATATGGACAGGTATGCCTAGTTTACTTTACTTATTTTTATGAGAATTTTTCTTAGGGAAAATGAAGTATAGTAAAAGAGCTTCACTAATAAATAATTTAGATCATGAGCTGCAACAGGAAACAAATTTCACGTAGATTTGCACGGCCGGAGTTGCTATGATGATCTTGAAGAAGATTTTCGGGCTGTAGGCCATGGTCGTGAGGCTTGTAGTTCCCCGACGTTTCGCCAGAAACTGTGTCTGGCATCCTCAAGGGTTGTCTTGACACTGGCAATTCTGCCCACTGTTTGTCCTATTTGTACGTTCACCACGATGTGTTTGTAAGTTCGTAAGTTCACATCGCGGTGAATGCACAAATAGGACAGACAGTGGACAGAATTGCCAGTCTCAAGACAAATGTTGAGGATGCCAGACGCAGTTTCTGGCGAAACGTCGGAAAATACAAGCCTCACGACCACGGCCCACAGCCCGAAAATCTTCTTCAAGATCATCATGGAAACAAATTGTTTTATTTTACTGGTTTTTATTCTATATCATTGACATTTTAGTTCAATACAAAGTAAAAATGAGTTGATATCAAAATACAAATATATATATATATATATAAACATAATCAAGTATCAGTATAATCAACATTTTAAACAATCTGAATCAGTTTAGTTGTTTTACTTGTCCATATTTAACTTTTAGAGAACTTTTTCTTACTTAATATCATATGCTTAATGTATTTTACAGATTCTGATGGTGATTATGTGATTATTTCTAATGATGATGAGTTAGTTATTGCATTAACTGAACAGCAGGCAGATATTCGTAAGCTATATGTGTCGGTAAAGCCAGAGGAGGTGCAAGTTGACGGAGACGGTTGGTATATTTTTTAACTGTACAGTATTTTTATTTACAATAGGAAGTAACATTATGAGGTTCATCTTAATAAATAAGGTGAATCTGTTTTCATCTTACCTCATAGTTTGGACTAGCTGAAGATAAAACAGAAGATTTGTTTTGAAACATGTCCTAAAAGATCTCGACTACTATGAGGTAACATGAAAACAGACTCCCTTATTTATTGTAAGTGTACTTCATGAACTTGTCATAACAAAAATGAACTAAAATCAGTAATCATAAATGTGAAAAAACTTAATGAATTTCTTGACATAACAGTAATGTACCAGTAAATATTAATAATGATAATACTTTTTAATGAAAATGTGAATGCTTTAGTAAGGAGTTAAAATCAATAGTAAAGTAGAATTCTGCAATTAACTTCATCATTTAGATCATGGTAATAACGATGATTTATAAAACTAAGAGAAATTATAAAATATAAACATATTCTGTTTACACTAATCACAATAGAGTTAGCACATAATATTCATTAGGAAGTTTGTTTGCAAAAACACCAACAGAAATAATAATAATGTCAATAATGCAATTAATAATAACTATTTGATTGAGAGATTTTTGGAAAATGATCTCAAGGTAGGAAAAGCACAATCAAATAAGGTGATACCATGAGATTAGCATTTGAAATTCACGGTGCCAGGCAACATTATGAATAATAAATTATAATAGGAAGTAACATTAACATTTATTAACATGATTAATAATTAAATTAAATATTAATAATTCCATCTCACCTCATAATTTGTCTTCTTTTTGGACCAGTTTCAGAACAATTATTCCATCTTCAGTATTTTTACGACTATTGTTCTGTCATGATGATACAGGCTTCTTTTTTTAAAAAAAAATTGATATTTTATTTTTTTAATTCTTATGATTGCTTAGGTAATCCTCAGTTTGGACATTTTTTGAGTGAGACTTCCTTCAAAAGGAAAGTAAACCTCTTGGTCCCATGTTACATGTGATATATTTCAGATATGCAAGGCATATATTCTGCAGAATTTTCATCCAGAAGCTTACCTGCTGGTATAATAGAAATAGGCATTTTCCTTTAGACCCTAGCCTGTATGACAGCCAAGAAAGTAAGAACTTACTCGAAGTGTCATACAGGTGAGGTAGTCAACTTACTATATTCTCTTTAGAAAATTCTTATTATTGTGGGTGCCCAATGTAGAAATAAACTCCATAACAGCAAGGTAACTCCCGGTGATAAATAATGGAATCCCTCAGAATAAATGTTATTCTTGCAATTCTCACATGGAACTGTACATCTGACAAATATTAGAATTTTTCAAAGTTCATTTCAATCACTCCTCCTGGTTCTAAAGTCTCTGTTAAAGACTCCTCATCTCAGTCTACACTCTCAGAGGTATCGTAACCATGCTGGAGTACTCAATGCCAAAATCTCATTTTTGTCTTCTATAGAAAAATACATCTGACAGTTTGCAACATTAGATCCAGAGGGTTCCAGCCATTTTTTTTTATTGCTTTTCATATTAAATGGTTCTTAAGAGTTATTCTATGACTAAAATTCATGTTTTGTCTATAATGTTTACAATCTCATAAGAGTTGTACGGGTCAATCATTACTATACATACCTTATCCTATAGTATTTCTAAACTTTAAATCGCTCATCTGAAAATTTTTAAGAAATCAGATAGAACCCTAAAGTTCTAACCTTATGATTTATCTTAGCACAATATTTTTATCAATTTTTTTTACATATAATTGAAGTTTTCTTTATTATTGTAGGTTGTTCAGTTCAGAATTCAGTAACTGAGTATCTACTAGATATTAGTTTGTTGAATTCATTTATATTTTGCATACTACCACACATCTTGTGTTTACTTATAAATTTCCCTTTTGATGATGTATTGGTTACTACAGTAATACATTATTTTTCATGCAGGTCGTCCACACCATGTGGGAGTCACATGTGATGGATGTAAGAAAGAAGTGGAAGGATTCCGTTACAAGTGCATCCAATGTCCTGATTTTGATTTGTGTGCTACTTGTGAGGGAAAAGGACTCCATGCTGAGCACTATATGATCCGCATGCCTGTTCCAACAAACTGGGTAAGTACATTTTTATCTTTTCTGTCTTTTTCATAGTTATTACATTTTATAAAATATTGTAATTTAACGACTTTCATTCAGTACAGCTATTCTTGACTTTAAAATAATCCAAAGGAACAAATAGAGGTATTAAAATAAAATAAAAGATTTTTCCATTGATGAGATTAAAATTTATACTCTAGGCATGGTTTCCTTAAGGTTTACAGGAGTAACAGAAAATATAAATTGAAATTGTAGTTAATGATTCCTCAAATTTAGAGAATTAAATATGCAATATGAATTAATTGTAAAAAGAAAAAAATCTTGAAATTCATCGGAGAACATTTTTTGACCACTCATCTCATAAATTTTGTGTTTTTACAAAACTACAGTTTTGTAAAAAACACAACATTTATGAAGTGAGCTGTCAAAAAATGTTCTCCAATGAATTTCAACGATTATACCTCATAATGTTTACTTCCCATCATTAATTTAATATAGAAAAAATTTCGCCTGAACCAGTATTTGAACTTAATTTTGACTTTTCTCTTTACTATTGATTACAGTAGCTTAGATATGTATATTAATTTACTTACTTTGATCATAATAATAGCTTTAGCTGTGTAGTATTAATAGTGAGTGGAGAACATGTTTTAATCGACTCACCTCATACATTTTCAAACTTCTTTGATACCGACGGTTTCAGACAATATCATGTCCTTCTTCAGTCATGGCATCCACTGATGAAATTCCATGATTGTTGATTTCTTTAGTGACATCACCTCTTGTGCTGCCATCTTTCGTTGGGATTATAAACTTTGTAATTAAATTTTTATCCACCGGAATATCGAAATTCATAGATCAATATTTATTCTTCTGAATGAATATCATTTCCCAAATTGTCAATTCCAACGGTTTATCCAATTGTTTCAAAAGTTTCGCTTCTTTTTCAATTTTATGTTCTAGTAAACTATTTGCAGCAATTGCTGATTTTTCAATTTCACAATTTTTAATATTTCTAAAATGTTGTTTAGTGCGTGTTTCTAAATTCCTTTTTGTTTTTCCTATGTATACTTTGCTACAATTAATTTGATAAATTCCAGATTTCTTACTATCTGGGATGTTGATTTTTTTATTGGTATTTAAAAGTTTTTCCAGACTAAATTTATTAATTGGTGCCAAAGTAATGTTGTATTTGTCAAATATTTTTTTGAAATTTCCCATGTACTATTGGATGGTAAATAATTTTCTTGAAATTCTTCTTTTCGTTACTAACCATTTGTAGGGTAGAGCATTCTTTAAGTTGTTTTATCTTTCTGAATTCTTTAATTTGTTAGATATTATATTCATATTAAAACCATTTAATCTGGTTATATTTAGGATATTTTCATATTCTTTCTTAAAATTTTCTCCTTTTAATGGGACCTTTATCAATCTATATAAGAGGCTATTAAATATTGCATGTTTATGTGCCAGAGGAGTTTTCAATTTCTGATTCTATGGTAAATTTAATTGATACATCTTGTAGATTAATTTACTTAAATCAACCATATTATAAACTTGGTCTAGGAATGGTTTATTTCTCAATAGAGGCTTTTTTGTGGAATGCTTCACAGCTCTTATGTGCATAATACTCTATACTTCATAGAACCCAAGTAATAGAACTATGGGAAATGTACAACACTTAACACTGGTAATTGCAGAATGTATTCAGGCATGCTCATCACAAGATTTGATGGCCAGTCAAAATTATATTGTCATAGTAATATAAATATTTGTTGCCTGTTCACATTTATTTTTAGCATGAACTACTTCTGTTGATTTATATTTATTTTGTGAAACTTAAAAAAAAAAAAAAAATATATATATATACTTAACATATAAAGCCTAATGGTCAGCATTTCTGACTACTATTTATGAGGTCCCGAGTTCGATTCCCGGTCAAACCATAAGAATTTTTCCGTAAAGGAAATTATTCCTGTGGTTGCCCATGGTCTGGAATTTAGGTTAAGAACTCTCCTGGCACTCCATTATCATTTATCAGCCATCATATCATTGGGGTAACGTAACTCCGCCTTCTAGGTGCCCCAACTTCAGAAGTGGATTACAATTAAGCCAATGCCAGGAGAGAAAACCAGGAATGTCGAAATGATAACCTGGAGCATTGAATAAAAAAAACTTAACATATAAATATATTTGGCTTGTTAGGAATTAACACTGTGAGGAATTATTTATTTAAGTAAAATTTTATCACCTCAACTCATATGCTTCTTCTTCTTAGAAGAAGAAGAATATGAGGTGAGGTGATAAAATTTTGTAATATATATTCTATACTTAAAACTATATTGTATGTTTATATAATTACTACATATGCAATGTAAGTTGGTAGTGTGTTTTTAAGACTATTCTTAACTTTTTGGGTGGGGATTAGTAATAAATATATTATTTTTATTCAGATTCAAGGGGAACAATTTCCTACATAAAAATAGGGCTATTTTATTCAGGCTTAAGGATCTTTTATGAACCTGAAAATCTTCAGACTCGGTACCCATGGCTTAAAGTCCCTCCTGGAGGATTTGCTCCTTGGATTTTTCCATAGTAAAAAATCCATCGACCCTGGCCGGGTTTGAACCCAGGACCCTCAGAACCAGAGGCAAGGAGCCTAACCACTAGTCCATCGTGGCCGATTTATACCATGTTTAAAAAAAAAATTAATAGATACTGCTTAAGAATGTCCTCATAATGTACAGCAAAAATGAAGTGCCCTATACATATATTATCAACCTGAATAAAGAACATTTAAACTCTTTAACACATGGGATACAATGACCTCAGTGGATTAAAGTCCCCTCATTTTACAGTATGTTTAATTTGATTTATTGCAATGTTAATATTAAATAATGTCCACCGCTGTGGTCTCGATGTAGCGTGCTGCCTTGTCACACAGCGGGCCTGGGTTCGATCCCCGGTCAGGACAGTTTTTCCTGTAAGACAAATGTGAGGAAAACTTTTAAGGCCCAAACGGTCCCCGAAATCATATGGCCATCATCCTTATCATTATCATCATCATCATCATCATCATCTTTCACTGGTGTGGAAAGCAACGGGAAGCTACCACACCTACAATTCCCTAGTAAAGCTGCAAAGCATAGCATGAAAATGCTATGATTGCAGTGAATGACCTGCCCTCGGGCAGAATTACTATGGAAGGAATATTAAATAATAAAAAGGTTCTGTGCCTTTATTATATGATATACAAAATTATGTTTTATTTAAGGTCAAGAAGTAAATGTTAGTCACAAATTAATTTGATAATTGTAGTGTAATTTTTTTAATGGAATGCTTCTTCTCTATCTATTCTCCTGTCCACATTCCGTGGGTCAAATTTTGGACTAAAGCCTCCAACTATCCCGGCCATTCTTACGTGAATTCCATCCATTCAATTTCTCTTTTCTTGATATTTTTCTTAACTTATTCTTCCCATCTATATCTCAGTTGATCTCTTGGTCTCTTCCCTTGTACTAGTGGAATGCTATAAATGATTATACATGTTCTTCTGAATTCAAAACTTGTAATTTTGCACAATTTTATTTGCAGCGTCCCCATTTTGTTAAACGTTTGGCCCATCATTTGAATAAGGCTGTTCATAATGCTGATAATATGGATGAAGATGGACCCTGCCTATTTAGATCAGGTGATGGAAAAGATGGACGCTGCCAATTTGAACATCATGGAGATCACCGTAAGGGGCATCATAGAGGACCTCATTGGGGGACCTCATGTAGCACCCCCTGGGGGACCTCATTGGGGACCTCTTGGTGGACATCATGGAGGACCTCATTGGGGGCCTCATGGAGGACATCATTGGGGACCTCATGGAGCACATCTTGGAGGACATCCCTGGGGACCTCATGGTAAACATCATGAAGGGCATTGTGGAGGAAAACCTTGTGAACTTCAGGGAGATAATACTGGTAAGTTTAAGATTTAAATTGAAATTCATTATATCTCACCTCATATCCAGTTTATCTTAAATTAAATCTCATAGTGATTTTCCTATAAAAGTTCAATTCGTAAATTTGCTTGCTCTTAAATGTAGAGATATTCTTTTCGCTATATTCACATAATATTTTTACTATTTCTAGTGATGAAATCCATTTAAAAATAAAATTTTAAGAATGGTAATACACAGATATTGTATGTTATGTCAATACTTTATGTCTAAAAAATGAATATACACACTGTATTCACGTAGACTTTCACGGCCGGAGTTGCTATGATGATCTTGAAGATTTTCGGGCTGTAGGCCGTGGTTGTGAGGCTTGTAGTTCCCCGATGTTTCGCCAGATGCAGTTTCTGGCGAAACGTCGGGGAACTACAAGCCTCACGACCATGGCCTACAGCCCGAAAATCTTCAAGATCATCATAATATACACACTAGTTACACACATTATACTTGCCATTATGTAAAATGGATAAATTAATGTTTGGTGTATAAATTAAAGGTGGGTTATTGGATGTGATGTCCCACGTTGTAGATATATGATTGTAATAATTTTCATCACTGTTATTTGCCACGGCACCGATGACTCCCTTCAAGGGAATGAGGGAAAGTTTCTTACATGAACAAATAACGACACTTTGTTAACAGTTAAAGTAAATGTTATTTTATTAAAGTTTTCACGTCTGTTTAGATGAATCTTGTAAATGATCAATAATTTAAAAGATTCCGGCTTAAATTAATAAATTTCACTTTTTTTTTTCATTTCTTTTTTTTTCAGCATGTCCCATTACCATAGTAATATTACATGCATAACATAACAAACATAAAATCAGATAACATAACATCACATGTTGGTATTTTTTTACATGTTTTTTATCTTCGTCACTTGTTAATCACTCATTTTCGTACACTATTGTTTTTATATATTTTTTTAAATGTCTTAAATATTTGTGTATTAAGTCTTTCTCCGTCACAGGCCATGTTCCTCCTTCTTTGCGGATTTCTTCTTTCAACTTATTTCTAGAATGCAGCTGCAATTCACAATTATAAAGGAGATGTTCTACGTTTTGAATTGCTTTTCTACATGGACAGGTTGCGTTGTTTAATATTCCAATACGATAAAGATGTGATTTATTTTTTCCGTGACCAGTTACCATTTCAGAAAATTCTGGAGTTATTTCACATTTAAGTTTTAATCTGTCTCGGACTGATGGGAAAAACTTCTTACAAGTGGCTCCTTTATCTGTGTTATCCCATTCATTCTGCCATTTAATGGTTCCTTCTTCTTTTATTTCACTTATAGAAGATTATTACTTCATATATGTAATAGATGACTATTTCCAACAGTCAATTTTTCACTAACACTTTATTTCCACTTTATGGATTATTTATATGCAAGATGAATGGAATTTATACTTCAATATTATTTTCCACAACTTTGACCCATTTTGTCAACTTATATCATGAAATGAACTATAATTCTCTTATTTCTTGATGACCTGTAGTTTTACATGTCTGACTTCTTTCAAGTATTGTAGCCATCTTGTTGTTCTGGGAAAAAATCCCATTTCATTTCAGTTATAATCTGGAAGTTCTGATTGGTCCAACTGAAAAGGAAGGAGTACTACTGGCTGACTCCCATCCAATTCGTCCAATCCCATTTATTTGTTTATAAAAAATATCAATTCAAATATTTAAAGTATTTTTACATATTTTAAATCAGTTAGAAATATATCTAACTGTTAAAATTCATCGGAGAACATATTGTTTAAACAACTCACCTCATAGGATTCATGCTTCCATGATATCGCGATTTCAAACATAGTCATGTTCATCATCAGCCATAACTCCGACTGACGAAATTCTTCGGCTGTCAACTATTCTATTGTCGCCATCTTCAGTGCTGCCATCTATGGTTGAATTTATGAACTTCGAAATCAATGTAATTTCGTTAGGGATATCAAAATTCATTGATCTATTTTTGTTTTTCTGAATGTATATTTTTCCCAAACTGTCAATTCCAAAGGTTTCTCTACTTGTTTTAAAAGTTTAGCTTCTCTTCCAATTTTATGATGTTCTAATAAACTATGTGCAGCAATTGCAGATTTTTCAATTTCACAATTTTTAATATTTCTGAAATGTTCTTTTGTCCGAATTTCCAAATTCCTTTTGTTTTTCCTATATAAACTTTATTGCAATCTTCACAATTTATTTGATATTGATATTGAAGATTGCAATAAAGTTTATATAAGAAAAACAAAAAGGAATTTGGAAATTCGGACAAAAGAACATTTCAGAAATATTAAAAATTGTGAAATTGAAAAATCTGCAATTGCTGCACATAGTTTATTAGAACATCATAAAATTGGAAGAGAAGCTAAACTTTTAAAACAAGTAGAGAAACCTTTGAAATTGACAGTTTGGGAAAAAATATACATTCAGAAAAACAAAAATAGATCAATGAATTTTGATATCCCTAACGAAATTACATTGATTTCGAAGTTCATAAATTCAACCATAGATGGCAGCACTGAAGATGGCGACAATAGAATAGTTGACGGCCGAAGAATTTTGTCAGTCGGAGTTATGGCTGATGATGAACATGACTATGTTTGAAATCGCGATATCATGGAAGCATGAATCCTATGAGGTGAGTTGTTTAAACAATATGTTCTCCGATGAATTTTAATGATTATACCTCATAATGTTTACTTCCCAACATTAATTAAATATATCTAACTGTATTAATAATTTATATTGACCAGTTTGAATTTTTTATATACTTATAAAAAAATTTGAATTCTCTAAATCAATCTTAATTCCATTCTTAATAGAAATAAATATAATTATATTTAAATATTAAATAAAAACCCTATTATTATTATTATTATATGGGGATAAATATACGGTTTTAAAATATATCTTAAAAAAGTGTAAAAAATTGCATGATTTATACAAGTAAATATAGTGCGTTTAATTTATTATAAACTTCATATACTGGTACATGACGGCTTCATGGCGCAAGTGGTTAGACGCTCACCTCTCACTGCTGGGGTACCTAGATCGAATCTCGGTCACTCCAAGTGGGTTTTGTGGTGGACGAAACAGAGCTTGGGTAGGTTTTTCTCTGGGTTTCTACTCTTTTCCCCTGCCATAAATTTCATTCCACCATTTCTCCATACTCATCACATCCGTTTCATTCATTCATCCACCCCTGTGACAGGTGCGTCAGGAGTGGTCAGCCGGCACCCTTGTAGTTCACAGACCTCTATAAAAGTAGGAGCTTCATCTCATCTCCATCTCATTCCTCGACCCGACCCTCAGTTGGACATGAGTTGAGGGTATTTTATACTGATACATCTTCAATTCTGGTTGTCTAAATTGCCACTATGCTCACTTGTGAATCTGGGTTTGCAGTTTTTAACACAGGAACATAAAAAAGTGATCGTACTGTAGATCTAAGGAGGCCCTTTGGGATGGTTTAAGGGTCTCACCTTTCTAGACAATGAGCATGGTATGTCAGTCAGGTTGCCAGACCTGCGTGATTGCTATCTTTACCCCATGAACAAATGCTGGTACTGATTTCTGTTAGAAGTTGTGGTTGACCCCAGGACCACAGTGCTGCCAGAGGCTTTAAACCAGTTTAAAAATCCTGACACCATCGGGATTCAAACGTGTGACTTTCCAGCTTGTAGTATATTTTCTTAACCAATTATGCTATAGCATTGTGACACACAAACACATTTAATAATAACACAATAACTCAGTACCAGTCATACATCAACAGCCATTTGCAAAGATAGAAGCAATGGTTTCAAAAGCATTTGGTGAGAGGGAATTACAACGTATATAAGAGAAAAATTTGCATCTAGTTCGTAACTCACCTCGGTAGCTCAGTTGGTAGAGCATTTGGCCCGGCAAGCCAAAGGTCCCGGGTTCGAGTCTCGGTCTAGGCGAAAATTTTTCTCTTCAAATATAATTTATAGTTCTTACATACCTATCTTTGGATCACAATTCTAATGACCTTAGTTGTTATTAAATTAAATAACATACTATCTTCCGGGAAATTCTCGTATATTGGATATTATCTCTCTATCTGGGATGAAAAGGATATCCCTGTAAAAATTACTAGTTATAATAAAAGTTTAGGAATTATAAATCAAGTTATGAAACCATTAAGGTAGAATATTTTTATCACTCACCTCATATTGTTCTCTTATTTGATTATAAACTAGTTTCGGAACATAGTTTCTGTTCCATCCTCAGTATCGTCACGACCGTTGTTCTGTCGTCTTGAAGAGCTGTCCTTCTCTCCTTCCATTGGCTGTCTGAAAAACCTCGAAACCAGGTCATTCTCACCGGGAATTTCAAAGTTCATTAATTTCTTCTTTTCGCTCTTTTGAATGTAGATCTTTTCCCAAACAGTAAGTTCTTTAGGTTTGGGAAAAGATCTACATTCAAAAGAGCGAAAAGAAGAAATTAATGAACTTTGAAATTCCTGGTGAGAATGACCTGGTTTCGAGGTTTTTTTAGTCAGCCAATGGAAGGAGAGAAGGGCAGCTCTTCAAGACGACAGAACAACGGTTGTGACGATACTGAGGATGGAACAGAAACTATGTTCCGAAACTAGTTTATAATCAAATAAGAAGAACAATATGAGGTGAGTGATAAAAATATTCTACCTTAATGAATATACCTCATAGTGAGAATTCCTAAAATAAGTAATTATGAAACAATCCCTTGTACAAAAAAACACCAGATTACATTTATATAACACTTTGGCTAGACCAGTGTTGACCTATGGTAGTGAAGCATGGACACTAAAAAGACAACATGAAAGCAGAATAACAACTTGTGAAATGAGATTCATGCGCAGAACAGCGGGTTACACCAGATGGGATCGGAAAAGGAACACCGATATCTTAAAAGAATTGAAGACTATGCCAATTTTGAAATATATTAGACAGTACCAACTAAATTGGAAACACCATCTTGAAAGAATGAGTTAAAATTGGATCCCCAAAGCTGTTTATAATTATATACCAAGAGGACGAAGATCAGACGTAACAGGCCTTGGCCTAATACTTGAAGGAAGAAGAAGAAGAAGAAGAAGAACATACTATCTATGTTTATAGCACCTTATTGCTGCAATATTAATTTGCTATTATCTTACTTTTTGTAATTTATCGCTAGGATATTTTGTTATATATTGGATTAGTTTACTTATCATAATGATCACTTCTATTAATAGGCAAATAGTCTTCTTGAATAATTTAACATTTTCCAATGCTGTTATTTAAACAGTGTTCCAATAATGGATAATATTATAATGATATTGTGAAAAGAAAAATTAATGTCTGAATCAGGAATCCTCCTACAGAGTAGGAGAGGTCCATGGTTTGATTCCATGTTCAGACATTAATTTTTCTTTTTACAATATCATTTATAATATTCTTGAATAAGTATAAAGACTATTTTGAAAAGAAAATTAACTCCTGAACTGGGATTTGAACCCAACACACCTAGCATGCTATCCATTACACATTACAACCGTTAATTGTTCTTTCTTTATATACAATTTTCTAAACATCTGAGGCAGGTAGACATCACTTCTAATTCAATCTGATGGCTTCTACTTCAAGAATACATTAAAATACTTCTTAAATTAGAAACTGTCATATGGAATTGGTACTGATGACTATCTGCCTTGGACATTTAGAAATTGTATATAAAGAAAGAATATTAATAGTTGCATCGGGAGCCCTGGATAGTGCAAATGATAGCACGTTATCATGTAAAGCTAGAGGTCTTGAGTTTAAATCTCATTTCAGGCATTAATTTTTCTTTTCAAAATAGTCATTGTCCATTATTGGTAAATATTAAAATTTAAATATACATCGAAAAAAGTATATATTTACAGTATAAACTTTTATTAACTGTTTCAGATAAACAAACTTCTAAAGAGCAATCTGGAGTCTTAGTAATGGAATCTACTGCTGATACTTCAGCAGAATCTAATGCTGCAGCAACTACTGAACAGACTGGAACTACAGCTGCAACTACTAGTGCTACTACTGGAGCTGTGTCTAAAGAATCAACAGTGACTACAAGCGTTTTTTGCAATCCACTCTCTTCTTTTATGAGCCAACGTCCAATGCATCCCCCTTTCCCTCCTCGACCACATTTTGGACCACAACACATCCATCCTCATATGCATCCATCACCATTGCATCCTCCACATTTTGCACATCCATTCATGCAATCACCGCCAAATGCTCCTGAGCCAATGCAGGAAGAACCCAATGTCAGTAAGTAAGCTTGCTGTAATTTACTAGAGTCATTAATAAAATACTTAGTTTAACTCATTTACCATGGAGAATAAATTCTGCTTACATCTATTTTTTGATAAATGTGCCAGTCTTGCTAAACTAAGGCTCTGATATATTTTTAATTATTTCATATATCCCTGAAATGTTTTTTTTTTTTCCTAATGCTTACAAATAGTAAGGAATATGGCTTTTATCTTCAGCAAAATTGAATCTGTAATATATTCCTCCCCTCATAAGATAAATTTTATCACATGAACATGCTTTGGAGACCATCATCGCCATTCCCAATTTGATTCTGGCTCATGTCCAGGTGACAAATTCATCTTATGGGGTGTGATATAGGCTATATTTGTTATTTAATTTAATAATTATTTACTTCATAGAATTATTTCCTATTAATTACATTTTGCTATCCAAAAATGGTAAAAATTTATCATTACATTTTTTTCAGTGTCTGAAAGGGATTATATTAGAGCTGAAACAGATAGGTTAATATAAAGGACATCTTGGGAATTAATTCAGGGACTTCTTAGGAGCTTATGCATGGGAAAATATAAGGAACATCTCAGTGGTTTACGAATGGGTTATCATGAGGGACATTTCAGATGTTTATGAATAGGTTAATTTGAGGGATATCTCGGAGGATTATCTACATATGCTTGTATCTAATGCTAGGTTTTGACAATAGAGCCACTTATCTCCTAGCTTCCCAATATTTAATAACAATATCTATATTCATATTCAAAGCTTTACATGATTTGTAGCATTTCATTCATTTCTCTCCTCCCATGCAGAGAGAAAGTTTGGTGATGGTGATAGACCAATTCATGGCCAGTGATAAGATGGAAGCTGGCAATAGCAGCTTTTTGGGGCAGTTCTGGAATTATTTTGGGGTTTTGTGCAGTCTATATCCATTTAGAATTGTTGTTTTCTTACGTTATTATATGGGTATAGTTTTCTTTTTCCTTTTTACAAAACATTTCATAGATTCATATGAAAATTGTGTGGTAGCTCTTTGTTTAATTTGTGCATCTTTCTTTGCTAATATGTCAGCCTTTTAATTTTTCCACACCACAGTGGGTTGGGATCCACTGTAGTATTACTTTTTGTTCAATTTGTTAGATCATCTGTGGATTTCTTTATTTTATTTATTAATTTGGGTTGATCCTATTACTTGAATTGTTACATGTGAATACAATAGAATACAATATTTCTGCATTTTTGTAACCAAGGAAATATATTTTGCAAGGGTATGTAAAAATAGCTTTCACTTTTCCAACAAAGTTAGTGGTATCAGTATTGCTTATAATGATGAGGGGTTTATGCAATAATTAATTTGAGGGCCATCTAAGGGGATTAATGTGTTAATATAGGAGAGGTTTATCAATGGGTTAATATGAAAGACAATCACTGGCATAAGCCTAAGTAGGGAAATTCATTGGTATAATATCTGCATATTTATTATTTAGTTTTTAAAATAAACTTACAAAATCTGTCAATAGATGAGTAAAAATAAAAATTATAACATTTGTTTTATTTCAGGTCCACATATAGCTGAAGCTGTAGAAAGAATGATGTCTATGGGATTTAGTAATGAAGGAGGTTGGCTGACTCAACTTCTCGAGGCTAAGAATGGAGACATTAGCAAAGCTCTTGATGTGTTGCAGCCTGTGAAGAAATCATAAATAATTTGTATTCAACATAATCTAATTCAATGTTGATAATAGTATTAAATAGAATTGGTAGTGGTGATTATTATAACCTCATGCTATAAGCTCTTATAATATCAATCATATAGACCTATCAAAAATATTGCAAGATAAATCAAGCCTACATCTACATTACAATAAACCAAGAAGAAAGACAAGTTAAGTTTGTACATGAGAAGATGGAATATGAAGAGAAGAAATTTATTTTGTTACATTAAAATAATTATGCACTTTTATATTTTATTGTATTTTATTATTTTATGTTCAATAAATGTGATTTTGGAACTATTATGACATATGTTATTCATCATTTTATCTACAAAATTGACTACAAGTGACATTTTTGGTATTTTATAATTATCATTCTCATCATTATCATCATTGTATCAAGAATAATAATATCAACAGCATTGGTAAATAATTATTATGATATCATCAAACAATCAAGGTTTTAGGCATAGTGGCCTCTTTCGGTCTCATTGTCCACCCACTTTTTTTTTTTAATTGGACCTTGATTACTATTGAGTAATATTTCAAAAGTAAGTTGAGTAATAAACAGTAATAATAATTTAATATTTAAAAGAAGTGACACTATGACTCACATCATATTTGTAGATTTTTTTAAAAGAAATCTAACTCCTAATATTAGTAATATATAATAATAATTGTAATCAATGGTAAAGAGAGAAATTTTTTCCTGAACCGGGAATCGAACCCTGAACCTTTAGCTTTCCATGCTAACGCTCTGATCACTGAGCTAATTCAGGCTTCATTCCCATCCAAGCATAAATCCTTCCTTTATCTTACTCTCCCAAGGATTTATGCTTGGATGGGAATGAAGCCTGAATTAGCCAGTGTGTCAGAGCATTAGCACGGAAAGCTAAAGGTTCGAGGTTAGATTCCTGGTTCAGGCAAAAATTTTTTCTCTTTACCATTGATTACAGTAATTTAATTGTGTTCATTAATTTACTTATTTCTATCATAGTAATAGCTTTAGCTTCTCAATATTAATTAAATTAATAATAATGGAGTATTTTTAGCTTGCCTAGTTAAAATGTGCTACAACTTTAAAGTTGAATGTCTAAATTCTTAACAATCTATGGAAGATGAGATTATTTTAATGATGTAGGCCTACTGGTAAACATAATTAATTTTAATATTTTAATTATTCATTTCATACATCTCAATGATGGATAAATATCCATCATTGAGATGCATGAAAGGAATATTAAAAACATCAAAAGAAGCCATACTGACTTTACAATTAATGTAAAATTCCCAAATAAATGTCTTCTTAATAAAGAAGCCACCATTTGCAAGATAGAAGCACAAAGGTTTCATAGCATTTGGTGCACGGGAATTAACAGCGTATATAAGAGAAAAATTTGCATTTAGATTGGAACTTGCTCAGATAGCTCAGTCGATAGAGTCTTGGCCTAGAAAGCTAAAGATCCTGGGTTCAAGCCCCAGTCTGAGCATAATTTTTCTCTTCAATTAATTTTACTTAATATTCTGATATATTCCTTATTAGATTAAGCACATACCTCTATAATCCATTCAATCAACTGCATATGTAAATTATAAGCTAAGACTGGTGGTTTCACAATATTCTATTGTTTCTGTAACAATCACAAAAAACTCAATATCCATTACAAAAACTGTTAAATCATGGTTCAAGTTCAGACCTTAGGTTATCCTAATAACCCCCGTAGATTTTAGGTTTCTTGTAGATGTTAATAGAAACATCACAAAACTGTGGTTGCGGCTCAGACTTTGTTTTTGCAACTGACTTATTGTGTTTTTCTTCTCTTGTAAGTCTTCCTTCACCAAAAATATGTTTTGATTTTATTTTTTGAATAGTTGAATCTTTTATTACCAGATAATGATTTTTATAAATATTTATATTTTATATTTGAAGAGAATTTTTTTTTCACCCAGACCGAGACTCGAACCCAGGACCTTTGGCTTGCCGAGCAAAATGCTCTACCAACTGAGCTATCAGGGCGAGTTCCGATCTAGATGCAAATTTCTCTGTTATATACATTGTAATTTATGTTTTAACTAAATGTGAATGTTTTAATAGATTTTTGTCACGATTCTCAACTTTTTCATTTTATTTAATTAAATATAAATAAAACTTACGAGTTTTATATGATTTTCATATTTATTACAATATAAATTTGTAACAGCTGTTTTGGTACTTTGTACCTTCTTCAGACATGATTACTAAAAATTTTTTCATTTTATGTTATGTTGAAAGTAGGTTACAGTAATTCAGTACCAATAACCAAATATATAGCCATACTCCTTTTGGGCATTCAAGTGCAAGTAACAGTATACAGCAATTAGAATAAAAATATTTAAAATATGCACAAATTGTTATTGTAGAAGTATATGAATAACCTGAATGATATAGATGTGTTTTTTTTTCTTTGAAGAAAGTATTAAAAAATATTTTAAATTTGAATGAGAAGTTGAGAGAGAAATAAAAGTCAAAATGCCGTATTAACAATATAGAACGTTGGAATGTAGCTATAATTTATTATCTTGCCTTAAATATGCCCATTAATTATCTAAATTTTACTTTTAACCATTTTTTATTTATATACAGATTTTTAATGTTTACACATCTTTCTGTGCCTAAAGTTTTATTTTCCTTCTCCACCCATCTCTATCCATCCACTCCATGTCCTTCAGTCCTCTTGTTCTCATTCCAGTTCTTATTTCTTGCATCCACATGTTTCGAGGTCTTCCTTTCCTTTTTTCTAGGTGGACACCATTCCAATGTTTTTCTGGGAAACTTTCTTCTTGCATTCGTCGTATGTGCCCATACCAATTTAATTGCTTATATCTTATATAATCTATTAATGAATATCTGATATTCATTTTTTCTCGTATGATCATACATACCAATTTATTTAATTTGTATAGTATATAATCTGGGGCATTATGTAGGATAGTTGGTTAAGGCAATACACTACAAACCAGAAGGTCGAGGGTTCAAGTCCAGGTGGGGGTCAGGATTTTTAAACTGACCCAAACCCTCTGATGGCACTATGACCATGGGGTTGACTCTGCCTCTAAATAAAATGAGTACCCGATGCTCGTTCTGGGGGTAAAGGTGGTCGTCACGCAGGGCTGACAACCTGCTGAAATCAAATGTTGATTGTCTAGAAAAAGTGAGAGCCTTAACTTCCTACTATCCCAAGGGTCTCCTAGTCTGTAGTGGGATCATTAACTTTTTTTTGTATTTAACCAGTATACATTTTCCACATATGTGATATTTTTTTGAGGGGGTGTTTGTGGGTGCCAAAGATGCCATTAACATGGTTTTCTAGCAGAACAATGTCCAGTCCCTTATAAATATATTCTATAATTAGGAATGAAAAAATAGGGATTTGACTGCATATTCTAGGAATCTATTAAGTAATGGAGGAATTACTTTAATCACCTATTTGTCTTCTCCATTCACCTGTCTATTCATCTCTATTTGGTCTCAAATACTTTTAATATTTTCTTCTCCCTTAAAGTAAGAGTCCGTGTTTTGCATCCATGTAATATAACTGGGAGAATAACAGTTTTATATATTTTCAGTTTAACATTTATTGATAGAAGTTGTGACGATAAGATCCTTGTAATGCATAATAGGTACACATTCTCAAGTGTATAAAATCTACAAATTTCATTTGTTGATATTCAATGGTAATTTGTTGTTCAGTAATAAAATGAGTTAAATGGTGTTAGCACAATGGTGGTTTTTGTTTTCTTCCAATATTAACCAGGAGTCCTATAGCCTATGCTCGAGTGAATGTCTCAGAATCACCATTTAATGTGTTGGCTAATATACAAATATCTCCAAACATTAATATTTGAGTGATTTATACTGCAAAGTTGCATTTGCTGCCACTGATAGTTTTATAACAACACAATTAAAACATTTGTCTATTCTTACTTCTTATAGTTAAGTAAGAATGAATAGACAAAATGTTTTAATTATTATTTAACAAACCTCTTAATGTTACTTCCTATTGTATTTTAAAATTATAATAACATTAAATTAATATTGAGAAGCTAAAGCTATTACTATGATAGAAATAAGTAAATTAATGAACACAATTAAATTATTGTAAATCAATGGTAAAGAGAAAAATTTTTGCCTGAACGGAATCGACCCTGAACCTTTAGCTTCCTTCCTGCTTGGATGGGAATGAAGCCTGGATTAGCTCAGTGGTCAGAGCATTAACACGGAAAGCTAAAGGTTCGGGGTTCAATTCCCGGTTCAGGCTAAAATTTTTCTCTTTACCATTGATTTATTATAATGACATGTTTGAAAGGTAAATTAATAATGTTTCTACCCAGATCTTTTTGAATATTTTTTGTCATTTGTTTTTCTGTTGGTTTTTATCTGAAATGTGCAAATAATGCAGTTAATTATAACACTGCAATGTAGTTACCATTATCTTTTTTTGCAGTTTATCAAAAGATAAGCATTTATTTATCATATTATAAGGAAACACAAGCACATGCCATTCTGATCCTATATGAGTATTAACTTTATAATTCTCTTATTCCATTTATATTTTTAGATAGTTTACCATCAGGTTAAATTGGTTCTAGAATCTGTAAATGTATACCAATAGACTGCAAATGTATAATGTGAAAAAATAGTAAATACATACAAAGTGCGAATTCTTAAAATCATAAATAATATTAAGGCCTATAGGTAAGAAATTTTCCTTAACTGTAGTTAAAGCAAGGTACCTTATGAGAGCTACAGAACATGTTGCTGGTTTGAGTCTCCAAGGGGGAAGAAATTTTCTCTTGGAATTTTAGCCAGTATGGGACCAGTGCCCACCCAGCATCATGAGGTATTTGGGTAGCTACAATAAGTAATGACTCCAGATTGAAACAACCAGCTATAATGGCTGGGGACCCGATATTTTGACCACATGTCACCCCTACACTTTCTGGATGATCATCTACCTCTGTGATTAACACGTGGATGTGAGACCAGTAGCTGGCTGGTAGGCCAAGGGCCTTCTACGACTGTCGTGCCTTGAGTTTTATAGTCTCTAATATTGAAGTAAGGTTGTATAAACATTATTAAAACCCAATGTTTCTTACCTCTCTTCATACAAATTTCTAAGTAGATCGCGATTTCGAGACCATAACAGTCTCATCTTCAGTACTATTTTGGTGACTGATGTTATGTCAATCGGAAGAAACTTTTCTTCTTCCCTCTGTTGGTGGACCGATGAACAACAGAGGGAATAAGAAGGTTTTCTTCCGATCGACATAACATCAGGTCGCCAAAATAGTACTGAAGATGAGACCGTTATGTCTCGAAATCGCGATCTACTTAGAAGATTTGTATGAGGTAGGTAAGAAAACATTTGATTTTACCATAAATTAAACCTCATAGTGATTAATTCCTGTAAAAGTTAAATTATTAAAACCATTTTAATTTATGGAAGTGGGGCTGGATATTATGTAAAACTGATGTACATAAATTAGAAATCTTTAAAAGAAAGGTTTTGAGGAAAAACCTTTTGAAAGAAAATTTTGAGGAAGAAATATAGTTTTGGGTTAATGAAAATGGGAGAAGCATGCTGTAGCATAGCCATTAAGGCAACATGCTACAAGCTGGAAGGTCGGAGTGTTTGAGTCATGGGATCAGGATTTTTTAAAACTGCCCTAAACTTTCCGGTGTTATCATGATCCTGGGGTCAACTCAGCCTCTAACAGAAATGAGTATCAGAAGCATTGTTCTGAGGGTAAAGATTGTGCCGATTATCTAAGAAAAAGGGAACCTTAACCTCCTGAGGCCTGTAGTGGGATCACTTTACTTTTGCCTCGCAATAGCAGAGTTGGTTAAGGCAATATGAGCCAGAAGGTTGGAAGTTTTGAGTCCTAGTGCGGTCAGGATTTTTTAAACTGACCCAACCTTCAGGCAGCCACAATTATCCTCGGATCGCCTCAGCCTCTAATGGAAGTGAGTACTAGAAGCTTGTTCTGGGGGTTAAGGCGGCCGTTATGCTTCAAATGTCAATTGTCTAGAAAGTAGGAACCTTAAACTCTTGCTACTCCAAGGGCCCCCAAGGCCTGTGTGATATAATTTTACCTTTTTAATGAAAATGGTATCGGTGGATAAGATTTAACAACACACTTTATAAAATGTACAAATTGCTTGATGACAATTATCATGATAAAAAAATATATAGATTAAGAAGGGCAGGACATATTGAAAGTGAGTAAGAAAATATTGTTAAAAATACAGTTTGTAAAATTCAAGGTTAAACAAGAAGTTCAAAATCTAAATTCTTGGTGAATTTTTGTTGGAATAATGTTGGAATGCGGTCATGAATAAATTGGATTGGAGGAGTAATAAAATATAAAGATGTTAAAGCTATACTGGATTGTGTCCCATTTATGATGATGATGAATGATTTAGATACCTAATTAATTAATGCATAATACTTGTATTGCTCTACTTGTTCACTTTCTCTGACCAAAAAGTCTATCCACTATGATTAATCGTTCATACTAGTATCCTTTGATGGCGATAAATACCACCAAAAATCATCATTTATTTCATCACTCATATTGATCAGCTCTGGATTTAGATAAATCTCCTGAATACTTAATAATTTTTTATTATTTTATTCTTATTATTCTACTGTTATTATTGTTATTCTATTGTTATTTGTTATTATTGTGTTATTTTTGTTTTATTATTTTATTAGTTATATTATATTATTATTGTGTTGTGATCATCATCATCATTTATATTATTAGTACTACAGCGACAATAAACGTACTTGTCTGCCAAAAATTAGTAATAATATGCAATAGTAAAAATTCTTTTAATACCTGCGTTTCTCGTAGGAGTATAATAAGAATGACCACTTCGCCATCACTTTTTTAAATTATATATATTATATATATATACGATTGCAATACAGAATTGGCATTGTTTTAACTGAACATTTAAAATTGACAAATTTTATTGTACTTTACTTTTTAAGACTATCAGGTTTGATATCTGAGACGAAGATGGCTTACAACGGGCAATTTACAAATTAGTAACTTTGTGAAAATTTTATTTTTGAAAATATCTACTCTAAAAAAAAAGTTTTAGCTTTTTGAGGTATGAGCCACTAAGAGTAGAATCCAATTAGATAATTAAAATAATAGAACAAGTGAGCAATTTTAATTACCTTGGGATACAATGTAATATATAGAAAAAGTGAAGACATTGAAAACACAATAAATAAATTTAATTATATGTGTGGCATCATAAACACGTCTCAAAGGAACTAGAAAGGAGACACTTTTTAAAATTTTATAAAACAATGGCGGTTTCCAACACTAACTATATGGATCATAACACGGGTTCTAATCAAAAACCAGGAATGAAGAATAGAAACATCAGAAATGAGGTTTCTGAGGAGTGTGGCTGGCTATACAATAATTGATCAAAGGCGAAGTGAAGGAATATCGAAGAGAACTGAATATATTCAAAAACTATTAGATAGCATTACCACAATACAGAGGTGAATAGATGGACCACATCAATAGAATGATGATCAATAGAATTCCGAAAAAGATTCTTCATTACAAACCAATAGGACGAATAAATGTTGGACGACCCAGTAAAAGATGGATAGACCATTCTAACATGGGATTGGAACAGACCAGCAGGTCTAATATTTGATGCTGCTGATTATTATTATTATTATTATTATTATAATTATTCTACAATGTGTTACAGGATCTCACCAATAAATATTTTTTTAAGAATGATAGGCAATACTGAGAGTATAATTTTTTGTTGAGGAATATATACTCCAAAATACATTGAGTTCTGCACATTGGTCAAGGTGCTAGCCCTAGTTAGTTGTTATTCTGCATTATATCCCTTCAGTCTGTTTTGGCACAGTAGTTTAGTTTGGTATTGTGAGGGTATCAATAAACATGGGCTAAGAGTTCTCTGAAATGTCTGATATGATAATGTGTTACTGTGAGGCTGGGGAAATGGAAGAGAGATTGTCAGTCACGTTTAGAAGCTATGTATCTTAACATGAGACATACATACCACAGTATCTTTGCTAGATTTTATTGATACCTTCAAGAAACTGGAAACCTTTTTCCTCAGCATGTTGGCAGTGAAAACTATGATGCGAGGACACTGGAGTTTAACCCATTGGAGACTTTTAATGAGTCTCCCTCATGAGCAGGTAGAAAGTCCAAACAGCTCAAGCATGACCTACACTCATTATTGTATTAAAACCCGACGTTATAAGAAGTTGGCTCTATCTTTACTGATTAAAAATTTATGTTCGCCATCTGTAAAATTTGTTGCTGGTATATATAAAGCGTATATGTAGTCCTAGTATATTGTATAGTTTATTATAGATATAATTTATAGAATAATATATTTTAGGTATTTATTACGGTAAAATATATATGTAGTTTCAATGTTTTTTCTCGAATATCATGGTTGTAAATTTAACTTTTTTAGAAACACGTTCAGTTCAAACTCTCTAAATGGAATAAAACGGCGCGATTTGGAATAACATATTAGAAATTGTACTCTTCAGGATATGATTCAAATAAACACTGGACAAGATGCACATGAAAATGCAGATTTTACAGCAAATGAGAGTGTAGTCCTAGAATTAGCAAACCCGTTCGTAGAGAAAGGTTACACATTATAATTGTGTTCTCCTAATTTATTTTTAGAGCTGAGTAGACGAGAAATATATTAGGGACAGTAAAATCTAAAGAAGAAATATGCCTATGGATTTAGCAAACATAAAAATTGGAAAGAAAAAAAACAAAAAAAAAAAAAAAGGAAAACTATCTCATCATCTAGTTGGAGACTTCTAGTATAGAAGTGGAAAATTAGGAAACACATTTATTTATTATCATCCAAACACGAAAATGCCGACGTGACTGACACCAGTAAGAAGCTATGGAAGAATAAAGACGGAGAACAAGAAGAAAAAATCATAAAGGCTAAATGTATTCTAGATTACAATAAAGATATGGGAGGAGAAGATCGACATGACAAGGTTGTGGCTTTGTTTTCCAGTAATGATGAGATTTGTAAAGTGCTATAGAAAAATTGCTTTTTACATTATCAATAATTTGAGAAGATATATAGCAAGAACTTTCTACGATTTGATAATGTATAGGCCTATGCTTTTATATGTTTAGTTTAATTTATTTTTATAATATGCAGTATTATATATTTTTAATCAATTGAGTTGGTGTTTACTTGATGAAAATCCATATTTATTAAATAATTATATATTTTTGTTATTTTTTACCGTTCCTGTTAGAACATGTGATTCGTGTTTTACTTTAAATATAATGACCGAGAAATGTTAGTAAAAGATGGTTTTTGAAATATTAGTCAACATTCACAGCCTTCAAACTAACAATAGATAACGGTTAAATTGCAAGAAAAGAGGGTTGTACGCAGGCCACATTCCTTTCCTATTCATAAAAGTACAAAATACTAAAAGAAAAACAGGGGTAAACAAACTATCTGAAATCCATTTGTGATAAAACGCAGAGTATGCATGGTCTGGGTAATCAGATTTAAAATCCAATGCAGCCGGAGTAGCGCTGGGGAGATTTAAATGGGTTTCCAGTGAACTTACCTGGCGCTTTAAACGTATCTTCAATGGGTTAAGGATGACGTGGTTGAAAGTTTCAGTAAGACAACTTCAACCAGAATTCATTCTGTGCCTCAAGCTATGGATGGTATTACATTTAACCACCTCCAGGAAGTTTAGGGACTAGGACCATGAGATTTCGCACCTTACATATAATTTGAATGATTTTTTTTATTGCAGTGCTAATAAGTGAAAGAATCTCGTATCGGTTCCTAACTATTTATTTAACTTTCACAGGGAAAGAACACTATGAGGTTAATTTAAGAATTAAATTAATGTTTTTATTACCTCACATCATATCCTTTTTCTTCTAGACTGCAGTTTCGAAGCTTATCTCCATCGTCAGTAGCCTCAGGTCAACCGGTGTTATGTCGTTTCTTGTTGGTTTTCTTCTTAATTATACCGGTGGACAGATGGACTTCTGGATCAGGTCAAATATTTGCAGGAGTTTCGAAATTCATGAGTTTATCTTTCTTGTTTTTTTGGATGTGGATTTTTTCCCACATCCAAAAAAACAAGAATGATAAACTCATGAATTTCGAAACTCCCGCAAATTTTTATCTGATCCAGAGGTTCATCTGTCCATTGATAGAATTAAGAAGAAAACTGCCAAGAAACGACAGAACACCGGTTGACTAGAGGCTACTGACGATGGAGATAAGCTGCAGTCTAGAAGAAAAAGGATATGAGGTGAGATAATAAGAACATTAATTTAATTTCTAACTGTTCCTCTATATCAAACGTCTTACTATTCCTCATCCTTCCTTATTTCAGCCACCTGACTCTGGAATTCCCTCCCCTTGAATATCAAGGACTGCCTGACTCAAAAACAGTTTAAAAAGAAACTACATATTTCCTTGGGCAATACAATATATAACCGTGTTCCATGTATACTTTTATTATTCCTTTATATTTTAAACATTCTTTACCAAGCCATTTACTTAATCTAATTATAGGTTATTATTTTTTGTTATTATTATTATTATTATTATTATTATTATTATTATTATTATTATTTTTTTTTTTTCTTTCTTTCCCTTGTCAACTTTATATTGTGTAGTCTATATCTTTTATGTAGCCTATCATTAATCATAATTCTTATTGTATGTATAATTTAAACCTAGTGAAGTGGTCTTAACTCCATCAGGTAAAATAAATAAAATAAAAATAATATGTCAAGATATGAATTGTGATGCTAGTGACTTGAGATGTTAAAGAGAATTGTTAAATAAAATACTAACTACCTGCATCATTAAAACAAAGAGACTCTCTACCATGCATATTATTTAATTTAGCACTAGAAGAAGTTAGATTACATAAAACATTAATTAAACCAGCGCTAACATAATGAGAGTGAGATTTGTACCATGACAGATATGACAAATCTCGATTGGGGATTTTTTAAAGAAAGATGTTCAGAATAATAAATGGGTATGTAAAGGAAGTTGGAGAATGGCAAGCAAGATATAATGAAGATTTATATGAATTGTATAACTCACCAAATATTATTAAAATAGACAGATTGAGATGGGCAGGACACATCCAAAGGAAGAATGAAAGTGAGATAGAATAATTATGGAAAGTAAACCAGAAAGAGTTGCGCACCGTAGTCGAGTGATTAAGGCAAGATGCCTTGGCGCAAAGTTATGGGACTTATGCTGGTTTGAGTCCCCATTGGGAAGAAATGTTCTCATGGAATTTTGGCCAGTATGGGACCAGTGCCCACCCAGCATTGTGAGGCATTTGGGTAGCTGCAATAAGAAGCGACTCCAGGTTGAGAAGACCAGCTATAACAGTTGGGGGACCCGAAAAGCTGAGACACATGTCACCCCTACACAGGCTTATGATCGTCTCTACCTCTGTGATTAACACATGTGGATGTGAGGCCAGCAGCCAGCTGGAAGATCAAGGGCCTTCTTGGTGCGCTTGGAGTTTTTTTTTTTTTTTACCCGACAGAAGAGGGAGGAGAGTTTATAGATCGAACTTGAGATAGAGGATGGATTACTTGGGACTTAAGAGTTGATGGTTGATTGCCAGGAGAATTTTGAGGGAAGCCTTGATCCACCCAGATCATTGAGCTGATGATGATGATGACCTAAAATCATTGTCATAATCATTACCATCATCACTATGTATTAGACAAATACTATTCGTATATATCCATATTCTTTCTTCATGGAGATGTAGATGCACACTTAGCGGTAGTTTCATGACCAAGCTTTGGAACATAGATCCAGGGCCGATAACATGAAGAAAAGAAAAAATCAGTTTGTGAAACACTGAAGACGGGGCAATAACCTTGAAACATATGTCCAATAAAACTATCATATGAGGTAAGAATGTTTAAAAAATACAAACTCACTTATTAAATTAAGTTATGTTTATTTCCCTAAAAGATTGTCAGTGAGTAACATGTGTTAAGCATGTTGCCTCAATGGACATCTAGTAGGCAACTAAGGATAGAGAAAGACAGTTAAATTTTGCTCAAAGGTATTAATTTAGGCTTGAGATTCTTTTGCGAGCCTGAAAATATTCAGACTTGGGACCAATGGCTTAAAGTCCCTTCTGGAGAACAGGTCTCTTGGATTTTTACATCCTAAAAAAATCCACCTAGATTTGAACTCACGATCTTCAGGACTAGACACAAGGAATATAACCACTAGACCACTGAGACAGACCACCATTAATATGGTTTTAATTCATCTCTCTGTGTTGGTCGAGATTTTTTTCCTAGAGGGATGGTATTTCAAAATTGTTCCTGAAAGTCTGCCCTTTACCATTCTTTCTATATATCTGCTTTTTTTTTTGTCCATAGACATAATTTCTGTCATACTGCCAAAAAATCACTTTAGAGCTTGTAAGTATTTTTAAATGTCCTCTGAGTACAGTACTAATGTTCTGCATAACAGGAACATGTCAGTTCTTATTATTATTTATGGATCTGAAACATGGACAATTACAACACAAAAATCTGTCAGAATCCAAGCTGCTGAAATGAAATTCATTAGACCAATAGTAGGATATCAAAGAACAGACAAAAAACACAACACAGAAATAAGACAGCAACTAAAAATAGAGGAATTAAACACAACAGTAATGAAATACAGAACAAACTGGAAAGAACACCTAGCAAGGATGACTGAGAACAGAATACCAAAATCAACATACAACTATTAACTAAGAGGAAGAAGAAGTTTGGGAAGACCAAAGGAAAGATGGAAAGCGAGCAATTTGGAGCCAGAACAGGCTAGCAAAAAATTAAACCATGACGAAGAAGAAGAAGATTGCCAAAAATAATTTGTTTTAGGTTCCATAAAATATTTTCACTTGAAATTGATCTAATTATAATTAAATAGTAGGCACCAAATTTAAAGAATTGTCTTTCCAGAAAACATTTTAAAAATTGTTATTATAACCATTATAACATAAGTTATTTTAAATTTTTGCTGTTTTCATTAACAAACTAACTAACTCACTGACACTATCAAACCTGTAGGTTCATGGCCACACAGATATACGTCTCCACACATCCCTAACCTGAGCTAATATTTTCCAATCATCCCCTGTATAATCTGCTTCCCTCAAACCATGGTTAATGTTACTCTCCACCCTCATACTTGGTCTGCTAACTAGGTGCTTTCTCTCTGGTTTTCTTACAATAAGTTCCCATGCCCCTCTTTCATTTCCCATCCATGTGACATGTCCTATCCATTGCAGTTTGTGAGAGATCATTAAATATTATGGTACTTACTTCCTTTATTCAATGTGCCTACCCAATAGTTATAAAATTGTGAAACAAAACTTCTGAAGGTCATACAGTAATAATAATAATCTTAATGAACAATTTGCCTTATCAGTATTTAAAATATATCGTAATGTTTCAATGTATGCCCTGACATTACTAATTAATGCATAATAATTAGAATTTTTATTGAATTTGTATTAATGGATTAGTTGACCATATCTCTCAAATAACCTGTAACCAACAAAATATATTCTTTAGGATTTTTTATTAGTAGTATCTCCTATTGCTCTTATCCAAAGCATAGGCCTCAATGAAGCAGCTCCAGTGTACCGTATTTCGAGCCAAAACCTTCAACTCTCACCATGTCTTTCCTTCCCTTTTGGATTCCTCCTCCACACTTCCTTTCCAAGACAGTTATAGTCTTCCTCTTCTTCTCTGGTTCTGGGGTTCCAAAATAGGGCTTCTCTCTCAATAGAAATCTGCTTCTTCCCATGAGTATGACATTTTTTATTTAATTCCCAGTAGTTTTGAAAATAGCAATTCATTTGCAAACATCATCATCTGTAACACTACAGTCCTTTTAGTAAATTACCTCCAAACAATTCTAAGGCATTTCTGTCTACCCTCAGCCATTCTTCTTTAACTTCTGACAAAGATTCTGATCTACAAAGAAAAGAAAAAAAATCAAATAAACTTTGTAAGTTACTTTGCTTGTGATGTATGATATAGCTATGGAACTTCCTCTCCCAACTTATCCACTTTGCTCTTCTTAATCCAGCAATAAACTCCCATTCAGTATGTCAAAATAATCCAAATTATCTTCTTTATTGAACACCCCAAAAAGGAAAACCAGCTTTTGAGCTTTTTTTCTTTTTATTTAAGGAATTTTAGAGATGGTTTCGTTAAGATACCAGTATTTAAATGTTTTAATTTTTTTTTATTTTACTTTTCTGCAGGGGTAACAGTTATTCATTTAGTTCATTTTACTATTCAATTTGTCTCCAAGTTTAGAATGAATTAATTCAAAAGATAAGAAAATGTGCTCAATACTAGCAGAAGAAGCCTTAGGTGTGAATAGCTGTTGAATTAAAGAAAATTCTTTGTCATTAAATTTATCCTGTTTATTCTTGACTCTTCCACCAGTCATAAACTGACATTCTCTTTGTCACCTCAGGTTCAAATAAAGCTTTATGGAATGGTAGTATTAATTGAGCTTGGAATTTTATGATTAATGGTAACAAACAAGTTCCTGAATAACATTCTCCAGCAAAATTTAGGACAGTGTTTTTTTTTCTGAGATGAGGTCCATTTCTGTTATTTTTTTTCTTCAGATTTAACCCGTTTGACAGAATTGTGCTGGAGTTATGTCCATATTGTATTTTCTTTCAATTTTTTTCCTACAAGTCTGACCTTTAAAACTGCACATCAATTCTTTCCGCACAGAAACTGACTCTGAGATGGAGCAATTATTTCTTTACGCGCTGATGAAATGGATTTCATCAATTATATCAAATTTTCAACATTTCCTTTTAAATTGATATTGGATTTTTTTTTATTTGAAGAGAAAAATATATGTATAAATTGGGTTTTGAACCTGATATCTCTAGTTCTGTACACCAGCACACTTGACCACTAAGCTACCAGGCATTCTAATTCAAACACACATTATTTCTCTCCTTTATTACATGAATTCCCATGCACCGAGATTAAGAACTTTTTGTTCCACACACACCTCTAGCAGCTTATTTAACAAGAAGACTTTAATGGGAATCACACACATTCATAGCCAGTGATGCTTATTTTTGATCTTAGATATTTAATTTATAACTTACTGGGTTCAAATCCAGATCCAGGCATATATTTTTCTCTTCAAAAAAAAAATTGTCATTCGATGAAGAGTGATAAATTAAATATCTAAGATATTCACTGGCTATAAATGAGGAGTGATTGCCATTAAAGTCTTCTTGTTAAAGAAGTCACTAGAGGGGTGTATGGAACAAAAAGTTCATAGTCTCGGCACATGGGAATTCATGTAATAAAGGAGAAAAATAATGCGCATTTAAATCAGAATTCCTGGTAGCTTAGTGGTCAAGAGCACTGGTGTACAGAACCAGAGACATTGAGTTTAAATTCTGATTCTGGCATATATTTTTCTCTTCAAATAAAAAAAAATTGTCATTCAGTGAGAAGTGATAAATTAAATATCTAAGATTTTGTATTGGATACTTGATGTTGCACAATTTTCAATCACATCATGATTTTCTTCATACATTTTCAGTCAGCCTACATGAGCCCAATTGTCAATATAAGATTCAAGAGAGAGCACCATACTATTCGACCTAATTTCACTATGAAGGACTAGTTTGGTTGATCCACAATGACGCAAATCTGTCTATATTAATATTGGCAAAAACATGAAATACTAAACTATAGCTATAGGTTTTCACTTCTCCTGACTCCCATCAAAGTCATGACAGGATATAGGACAATTTTCTAAAAATTAGGAATAATCCCGACAAAATAGGGGATAATTGGTAACATTAGTATTACAGAGGTTACACTATGTAATCTAGTAGTAGTAGTAGTAGTAGTCTAATGCCCATTAGCTTGGATGTGTTCCATTTGCTTTCTTGCTTCCCAATAGAGTCCTGCCAGAGTTCTTGTAGGTGAAATCTTCAGAGCCTCACAGCTAGCAAGATGATCTTTGTTCATGGTAGTGTTACTGTCTTGGTACAGGATACAATTTGGAGAGTTGAAGATTCCAATTTTATGGAGGTGGTGCTGCCAGGTAGTCATGGCCTGTTAACAGTCTGAATATTGCTACTGCTTCATGTCTTGGTTGTTCAGGTATTAAGTTTTTATTCTGCGAGATAGCTGCCCATGGTTTCTCATCACTTTGTGATTTGAAGTGCTCCATCAGTTCTTTCTGGAAGTTTCTTTTAATTATAATTTTTGCAGAATAGTATGACAGAGATTGATTTGTTTTCTGTAAAATTTTGGTGCCCTTTTTTGCTAAAAGATCCACCATTTCATTTCCATGTACCCCACAATGAGAGGGGATCCATTGGAGCTTGTCTCTTTATTTTAAGTAAATATTATTTATTATTTGAATATTGTTTCATTGCTTTGTCAGATACCCTTCACGGTCTTTAATGTCAATAATGATATTAATATTGTTTTGAAAACTTTGAAAATTATGAAAATATGTGTCTGAATGTAGTTTTCATTTATGGCTATCATTATAATTATGTGATCTAGTAGGCAATGGTCTGACAAGGGAACCTTCTTCTTAGTGAATTGAAAATGCTGTATGAAAGAGGAGGCAAAAATAATTCACCAGGTGAAATATTTCCAACTGAGCTCCATAGGGACAAAAGTTATGTGACTTGAAATTTAACATGATGTCTATGGTAAGTAACTTAGGCTCGAATCTATGAACGCATTAGACCATAAAAGTCGTTCTCTGCCTGTACTCTGCTGAGAAAGTTGCATCCGAAGACGTTTTTGCATAGGCCTACTCAAAAATCTGTTAATGCAATAATAATTGTCAAAATTCCTAAGCTACCTGACGAGGTGACTTTGCAGAGAACGAATCGTGAGCAACCCGATGGGAACCGATGTAGTTTGAAACCTTGCCGCGTACCTTGTTGCTTTATCCAAGATGTCGGACCTTGAAGACTTCGATCATGTTTTCGGTATACGCGGAGAAGAGGAATTTGACAGAGTCTACCAAAGAATTCAACTGGGAGAACAGGAAAATCGGCGTAATATCGCGCGATGCAGACATTGTCGTATACGGTATTATTTGCGGGACGCAAGCGTAAATGCGTTCCTCTAGCAGATGAAAATAATGGAAGTGGTTTTATCGCTGAGAATTCTGGATAATTTCTTGCCAATATTACGAAAACGACGACTTTCATGCATGACCAGTTAGTGGGTAGCTAATTCGATCTTTGCACTTGCTCACGGAAAGTCAGCTCACCGGTGATTGGAAGTAATTTGAGTAGAGACTAATGTATTTGCATGCGGCCCTAAATGAAGTTGTTTTCGAAGTCACTGCATTGCAAATCGCTATTGTGCATTTGATTTGCAAAAATTATGGATATGAACAGAGAATGATATAAACAGTAGCATTTAGAGTAATGTTACACTGTGCAAAAGAAGAAGAGGCACTGCACCTCTTACAGATTCAAAGCAGTATTTATTTGATGTCTGAAAAATCTCTGACTCGTCCAAGTAGTTAACTATATACCAAGGGTACCAAATTGAGTTCTTAAACAAAAGAGTGGAAAACTGATACATAATAAAGAAGTGGAATTGAATTGAGTTGCCTCGGTGCCATATGTTGAAATCAGTCATTATAATGACATCTGTGAAACCATATACACTGCTCAAAAAAATTAGGGGATATTGTAGAATAACCTATTAAGACTATGTTTTTTGGAATAGTATTAGATGCAATCACTTTCTATTACTCCAAGATAATGTAAATAAGAGTTTGAAGTTGTTACGTAACCTCGGTATCACACCAGAGGCAGTGTCTGTACTGTTGATGTGAAAGGGTGGTGTGGGGGTGAATGTTTTGTTGCTCTTTTTAAATCCAGTCCAGTTTTCAGTTAGTGAAGACTTGCCTTAGGGACAGTGATGCCTCGACAACGTGATTTACCTGAACCAATGGCTTGGATGGCCGGACAAATACGGAAACAATATGTGTCAACTGGACAGACACAACAAGAGGTGGCACAAGCCATTGGGGTGGTCTCAAAGCGTGATTTCCAGTCTTTGGAATCATTTTCAAAGAACATACTGTTCACAGAAGAGCCGGACAAGGTCGACCAAGGGCAACAACAGCAAGGGATGACCGTTACCTCTTGTTAACAGCCCGTCGAAATAGACAGCAGAATGCAACTCAACTGCGAAATACACTTCAAACAGCAAAACAGGACGCAGGGTGTCAACTCAAACTGTCCCTAATCGACTGCATGGAAGTGGTCTCTATGCCCGTAGGCCCATGGTGTGTACCAGGTTAACTCCACAACACCGTAGAGATCGCAGAAACTGGGCGGAGGAACATCGTGAGTGGAGGCATGCTGAATGGAGATCAGTTCTTTTTTCTGATGAGTCGCGGTTCAACATGGAATGTGATAGTCGGCGTGTATTCATCTGGAGAGAAAAAGGGACACGGAACAATTCAGCTTTTGTACGTGAAAGATCCCCATATGGTGGCGGTGGATTGATGGTGTAGGCAGGAGTCAGTAGTGGTGGACGTACGGACCTCTACGTTATCCAAGGTGGTACCTTGACTGCAGTAAAGTATAGAGATGAGATTCTCCGACCTTTTGTCGTGCCTTATGCTGATGCCATAGGCGATTCTTTTCTTTTTATGGACGATAATGCACGACCCCACAGAACTGGCTTGGTGGACGACATGCTGGAAGTGGAGGGTATCGAGCGTATGCAATGGCCAGCTTCCTCCCCGGACTTAAATCCGATTGAGCATGTGTGGGATGCATTAGGCAGGTGCATTGCAGGCAGACCAGCACCTCCCACAACTGTTCCAGAGCTGCACATTGCTCTTATGGAAGAGTGGCCACGTATCCCCCAAGAACTCATTGCTAACCTCATTGCATCAATGCCATACAGGTGTGAGGCAGTGCTGGCCGTTCGAGGAGACCATACACCATACTAAAGAAACATTTTCACCCATGTTAATGTTGCTTTGTTTGTTTGCCGTATTCCTAATCAGGATCTCTTTGACATCTGGTGTGGTACAGAGGTTACGTAATGACTTCAAACTCTTGTTGACATTCTTTTGGAGTAATAGAAAGTGATTGCATCTAATACTGTTCCTAAAAACATAGTCTTAATAGGTTATTCTACAATATCCCCTAATTTTTTTGAGCAGAAGGACAGATGAAATACGTATCAAGAGGTTGAATGAAGCCAATACAGCCAAAGGGGATCAAACCCCATTTAAACATCTTAACTAGTCAGTTACTGACACCTTGATGATTATTTCATTTGTATTTGCTGACCAGGAGTCTAGCAGGGGGCACGCCGTAGCGTAGTGGTTAAGGCACTGAGCTACTAGCCGGAGGGTCGAGGGTTCAAGTCCCGTTGGGGTCAGGATTTTTAAACTGACCCAAACCCTCTGGCGGCACTATGGCCCTGGGGTCGACTCAGCCTCTAACGGAAATGAGTACCAGACGCTTGTTCTGGGGGTAAAGGCGGCCGTCACGCAGGGCTGACAACCCGGCTGACATAAAGTGCCGATTGTCTAGAAAAAGTGGGAGCCTTAACCTCCTACTACCCCAAGGGCCTCCTGAGGCCTGTTGTGGGATCACTTTACTTTACTTTTAGGAGTCTAGCAGGAGGAGAACATCATCTTCTTGTAGTGAAGAAATGTTGGGAAAAAATACTTGCAAAAGCTTGCCTTTCATATTGCCTTCTGCAAATTTGTTGAACCAGAAACATAAATGATTTAATGTTATATGGGTCAGCAGGTTTATTTTTATAGAAATGAAATACCCCATATATTTGAGAACAGGATTATAAGTTAGGATCTATGGTCTCCTCGCAGTTCAGGTCTTATCCCATGAGATGTCTATTTATACAGGGTACTAGAAGATAGTCCGATTGAGGGTCTTTCCACTTTTCAGCGGTTGCCCTTTTACCAGCCGGCTGCTGGCCCTTCACATCCACATGTGTCAATCACAGACTAGAAGATAGTGAGTATAGAAATAATGCACATGCTGTATGAAATTAAAGCTAATATACAAACTGAACTTTGATCAATCAGTGCTGGATAACTTGTGTGTGTTATTAGAAATTTCATAAGAAGATACAAAACATGTGCGACTGCATATGGATTACATTTTCAACATCTGTTATAAACAAAAAAAGTAAATATACTAACGAGGGAACTGTTAACCATTGTATGCCGAAACCTACCTTGAAAATTCTCCCAAAATATCGTTCTGATGTACCAAGACCGTGTTCAAAAAATTATCTGTCACTTTTAACTACAAGGCACTAAAATCCAGCACTAAATTTCCCATTTAAACTATAGGAAAATAATACAATTCCTGAATTGGTAGATTGGATAACTCTCACTACCTGCCATCTTTGTCGTGTCCCACCTCACTCCACTTCGCTCAGATACAAGCAGGGAGGTCCATCTGCTCCATACAGTGAGTTGCCATTGCTAGACTCTCGCTTGAATTCCTATGCCTTGCTGATAATTTTTTGGACACAGCATCGATAGTTCACTGCCCTTCTCTGGGAGAAATTTCAAGATAGATTTTGGCATGCGATGGTTGTTTGTTCTCTTGTAAGAAAACAAATGAGAGCATTGTACATCACCGCAGATATGTGGGTCACTTTGCCAGGAGTTGAGACATGAACTCACCAATAAACTGGCGCCATTTTCTGTTATAAAGAAAAATAACATCCCTGTATGTTTATTTACTTAATTAATCACTGTGTAAGCCTAATTGTTATTATGATACCGGTATGTTAAGGATCCATCGTAAGTCTCCCTTTTTCTGGGAAGACAATTGTTCAAATGGAGGTCTCTATATATCTTAGGTAAAAATGCTGATACATTTGTAGCAGGGGCGACTATTGAGGGGGTTGGGTGGCGTCGCTCCCCCTAACATTCAAATTTATTAAATTTATGTATTTAGGAATTATATTTTTAATTCTTATTTCTAGTCATTTGTTTAAAATTGATGTGATTTCTTTGTAACTAATGTTATATCACGATACTTTATTTCAGGATTAAACGAAACCAGTGCACAGTTATCCAGAATGCGAAAAAATCGGCAAAAATCTGGAATCACTATTTTGATTTCAAATCATTCCACGTGTGTAAGATTAACAATTTTAAGAGTAAAAAAAAATCTGGGTCTGTATACTTGATACGAGGGCCTTTAATTAATTGTTATAGGCTTATGCAAAGTATTCATTATGACTGATTTAACAAACACAATTTATTTGCGGAGATACTTTGAAAAATATATTAATCTAGTCTTATGCATTTAGAAAATAATGATAATAAATAAATAAATAAATAAATAAATAAATAAATAAATAAATAAATAAATAAATATAAATATCCTCAACTCGTGTCCAACTCAGGATCGGGTCGAGAGATGAGATGAGCCCCTATATGTAGAGGCCTGTGAATGACAAAGATGCAGGCTGACCACACCTGACACATATTATGGGAAAATAACAAAATAATAATAATAATAATAATAATAATAATAATAATAATAATAATAATAATAATAATAATAATAATAATAATAATAATAATAATAATATATGAACTGGATATTTTAAAGCAACTGTCTGCCAGGTTGTATGATCCAACAAATTCTGTAACTGCACATCTGCAAAAGATTCACTAAAATCCTTACTAGGATAACAACATTCTTTATTTAAGGATACGATTAATTTTTTTTTTTTTTTTTTTTTTTTGCTTGTGTTCCTATAATCTTATATTGACTTCGGCTTAAATTAGCTTCAATAATTAACGAAATAACTTCACTTTCATTGTAAGGTTTTACTTGGAGGTTGTGATTTTGATGATTTCGAAACTCGAAGGGTTTTTCCTGCTCTTGTTGGAGTTGTTTAAGGCTGCTTCATTTACTAGTTACGATGCATTTTCCTCTCCATGCTCCTTTACATGTACCTTAGTTGCAAAAGGGATTTCTTTAAACGGGTTTTCGCGTCGAAGTTCTACAGTTTTTCACTTTTTACTTTTATCGCTAATATCTTCAAAATTGACACTAGGACATCCTCTTTGCTTTTTAGAGCTGTAGGAGTAGATTAACTAGGAACTAAAACACTTCATGCTTTTCACTTTTGTTAAGTATTTTGTTACAGAATAATGTTACTTCTACACGAATTGTTTTCACATAATATTCAGAGATACTGTCAATGTTTATAGAATTTAATACAAATTGAAACAAGTGTTTGATTTGATTATTCCGACCTTCACCTAATTTTTCACAGAGAACTTCTTACAGTTCCTTTCTAGATTTGTAAAATTCTATAAGATACCACCGCAAATCAAACAAACTGGATAATATATATGAAAGTTGAGATTAGCAAGCTTAAAGAACTGCCTTATTTCATGGGCATTGCATTACTGCAATCAGCTGTCAGTTATTGCAGCGACAGAATTCCCGTCCTGAACGCAAGCACACACACGCTCACGGGCGGCAAGGTCACGCGTTATCTGCACAATACGAGTTCATTAATTTGCTGCGTAAATCTAAAGTAGCAAACTGTGGCAAAAGTTTTCACTCATGCCAGTTTAGCAACACTTTAAATTATACTTTGCTTTAGGAATCGTCATGGGAAATGGCGGCAAAAGCGTTATAAGTTATAACTCAAGAAAACTTTCGTTTTTTCAAGTCCGAAATAAAAGTTGTTCATTTTATTATAATTCAGATATGGGCTCTTTATCTGTGCATTAGCAAGAAGGTATAAGTCTATTTAACACAATTATAGCGAAAGGCATTACAATAGTTATCACAAAAAGTATTAATAGTATGTCCAAAATGTGGCATAAAAATTCCGTTTTTATGATACATCTATAAGAAAACAAGTGTAACTAAATTAGTATGGTTCAAATTCTTCCCTTTAGAGGGAGAGCGCCTAAATCTCTATTAAGGGAAACATGGGCTTACAAGATTACAAGAAGATGATGCATAAATTCGTGGCCCGAAAAATAGGTCTAATAATTAGTATAGAGAATAATTTATTTGACAGATTGGTACCCCATTTATTTGTTTAGAAGTGACTGTTCGGGTTTTTCATCTCTAATGAAAAGTTAAACTTTCGATTTTTGCCGGTTTTTTTACATTCACTGTGCAGTGTGGCGCTCACAGCCGTCTGATCTGGTATTGTGGAGGGCATGGGGAATTCGGACCTACAATTCGTTTCTACAGAGCGTGAAGAATGTGCCTTTGAGATGGTAACACGAGCGCTCATCATCGTATAGAGAGGCCTATGCATAACTCACAAAGAAACCTTCTTTCATGATAAATTAAAAGGCGGTAGTATGTATATATTTGGAAAGGGAAGGCAAAAGTAAGTCACCAGATTAATTATTTATGCCTGAGCTCCATAGGGATAAACGTTATGAGGACTATAAATTAGCATGACTGTATGTGGGAAGTGACTAAATATGCACACGTAAATGTTAAAACGAAGTTGTTTTCAAAGTAACTGTATTGAAAACGAGATATTGCAGCCGTTGTTTGCTTGAAATATTGCATATTAATGCTATGAAACGATCGCCTACTTTTATTCTAGGGAGAGTTAAGTCTTTCTCGAGCTAATGCAGCTCTTTATGTTTAATTTGTGTTCAGACTGCGTGACTGATCAGATTCCTAGCCTGGCATCGTACAAAATCTAAAGCCATCTACTCAGCAGATATTAAAGTGTACATATGTTGATGATACTACTTGTTAGAGCCATAATTTTATTTTTGTTTCTCATTCGTGTTCTGTTGGGGTGCGTGACAAGTAATTTTTTACAGTTTGTATAATTAATATAAAATTATAGAATAGTTTGTATAATATATAGAATAGTCCAAAAGTAGCTATTCAGCTACTGGTACGCGAGTTGGAGACAAGTAATGTTAAACCGTCAGTCGCAGATATCCGGAATGTCCATTAATTGAAGAAAGCTTGGATTTCGAGGAAACGTACAAGTCACTCTTCAGTGAAGATACAGCAGATTTGGACGTGAATGATGAGCAGTAACATTGTGGTGACAACGATGGCGGGACGCCAAAAATACGGCCAAAAAACGGAAGAAGCTGAAGAGACGGAGATGTCATCTTACGCTCCCTCTTTTAAAAGAACAAGAAATATAGTCGACGACGATTACAGACAGAAAGGACTCGACTATATGAACAATAAAGTCTGCGAAAAGAGACAATCCTTACTTCCGTAAAAAAAAAAAGAAAAATATATATTTTCCCTCTCGTCACACAGAAGTTGCTTTACGATTATGATGAAAAAATTGAGGAGGAGAAGAAGGAGAAGAATAAACCTGCAATGGCGGGCATTAATACCATACTTCTACAGTATTTCAGAGAAATGTCAGGTACGAATCGTTATCATTCATAAAAGATCTATCAAATTTTGGGGGCTACTGGTGAAGACTCAAATTGATCCTGATAACCGTCTTAACTTCAGAGTTTTTTTTACTCATGGGTATGTTGATTCAAAAGCGGAATGTATTGTTTCTCAATCTGTGATGCAATAGTGAGCAGAACTTCGTAACGAAGGAGGCAGAGATGAAGCAGAAACCATACAGTTTCGTGTCGAAGATGAATTAATTATTCTTGGATTTTGGCTTCAGTCCTTGTCAGATCCTCAATACTGATCAATGTCGATTTTAAAAAGAGATTCACTCCAGGCGATACCTACGTTTCAGAGGAGAGAGGAAAACTCATGCCACCGTGGGATCAGAGGCTGCAATAACGTACTTCTGCATGTTATTTCCATCGACGGACAAATGTTCTGTTAGCCGAATCACTAAAAAAGTTCTCTAAAAATAAACATACTGGTCCATTTAACATCAAATGATATACTTTTGGATTAGCGAATATGTTGAAAGAAGATATCAAGGACGTGCTTTCTCAAGTATTTTCTCTTAACATTTCTTCATTGCATGGAGATGGTATCCTCCTCCTTCTAGACTCGTGATCAGCAAATAAGGATGAGGCTTCATTAAATAGTAAATATCTGACTGCTTACGACGTTTGAATGACATTTGATCCCCCTGGCTGCACTGGCTACATCCAATCTCTTGATGCTATTTCTTCCGTCCGTACAAGGCGTTTGTCAAATATATCATGAATGCCATTACAGCACCGAGACAATTAATTCAATTCCAGTTCCTTTCTCTGTATCTGTTCTCCACCCATTTGTTTAAGTTCCGGTACTTAATTCAGTACCTCTGTTATACAGATGGCTACTTAGACAACGAGCCAGAACCTTTCTCAGAGACCAAGTAAATACTGCTTCGACTCTTTAGGAGGAGAGAGCCTCTTTTTCTTTCATACGGTGTGCGGAGTCCACTAAATGTTACTGTTTATATAATTCTGTGATCATATTTTGCAATTCAAATGGGCAATAGCTAGTTGTAATGCAGTGACTTCGGAAATAACTTCCTTTACAATAAGTGACATGCCATAGACGTCATTTTAATTTTGAAATCCCAAAACTTTTGTCCGTTTGAGTTCAGTTGGAAATATTTCACCTGGTGATTTACTTTTGCCGCCTCTTTCCAAATATATACAGCATATCACCTTTGAAATTTATCGTGAAAGAAGGTTCCCTTGTCAGACCATTACCTACTAGATTATAATATTATAATTATAATGATATGATAGTAAAAACGTAAACTACGCTCATACACATAGAAAGTTTGTTATGGATGCTGTACTGTAGTGAGGCGTGGACATATTTCTAAATTGAAGACAGCTTGACAGCTATTGGCTTAAAATATAATTTTAACATATTTTCGTAATTTTCAAAGTTTTTCGAAATAACATTATTATTATTATTATTATTATACTATTATTATTATTATTATTATTATTATTATTAATGTAACTAACTCACTGGCATTACCAAACCAATAGATTAATGGCCGCGCGGACATAAGTTTACCTACATCTCTACCATAATCTAATGTTTTCTAATACTCCCCTGTTTATTCTACCTCCCTCAAATCATGGTTAAGTTATCTCCCACCCCATTCTTGGCCGACTTACTGACTGATTTCCCCCTGGTTTTTCTACAAACTCCTCTTTCATTCGCGATTCGTGCCACATGTTCTTCCCATCGCAGTCTAGTAGATTTAACTGTTCTTATTACATCTGACTTTCCATAAAGGTCATCTATCTCCTTGTTAAGTAGTCTTCTCAGTTCACCTGTCTATTCTTCTCTCTTTTATTGTCCTAAGTCAAGTTATTCTCAAATAGGCTACTTGTAATGTATTATTTTCCCTTAAAGTAAGAGTACATGTTTTGCGTCCATACAAATACATATTATATTAGTATATATGAATAATTTAAAGGAACCTCCGGGGTACTATGGTCGCCAATCGTCCCTATTTTGTGGGATCATTCCTATTTTTTTAAATCGTCCCGCGTCCTGTCGATACTTTATTGGGAGTCGGGAATAGTGAAATTTCTTACATTTTCACAATGCTTATATCGATATAAAAATAAACAAAACATTGTTTAAAAGAAAGTATTAATTCATTTTGTTAGCTATTCAAACGAGATTTATAAATATCAGTGGTGAAACTAGTATAATTCACATTACTCGTATTGGAGAATATGAGTCGGCCCAGTCTCCGAAAATTCTAGCGGGCGATACATTAGCAAGCCTTGAAGTGCATTTGAACTATGAACAGTTGCTATCTTTCTACGCAGTTGCCTACGATGTTCTCTATTCCTCTCCACGCTTATACAGCATTTCATGCGAGACTCGCGTATCCAAAGACTCGTACTTGCAATCAACGAACGAGATACTACAGAGTGTAAAACAACTGATGCTTATATTTTAAACGTTGTTTTCTTACTGTTTGCATTACACATATAACATAAATTTTAATTTGGGTAACTTTAGACTCCTTAGATACCCTTTCGGCTTAGTCTCTAATAAAAATAATATGTGTTTTAATTAGACCTAGAAACAACAGTAAATTTATTCACACAGTAATAAATTGTCAGTTCGCGAGCAATACATTCAAAGCAATATCAATTTGTGTCAACTCCGTAAAGTAAAAGGTGTTTTTCAACTTTAAAACTTATAAAAATGACTTGAGGATCCGTATGGGGGAAGGTAGAATAAATTATTTCTCTTATAGGCCTATTATCCATCAAAAAAAAAAATTCTGGGTTCAACAAACTGCTGATTGGAAACTTTTGCGAGAAACCTGCAGAATAGAGTTCCTATACAAATATCAAGGCAAAGGTATTTTTAATACATACGATAATCGAGACGTCTAGAAGACAAGGGAGTTAAATCCATCAATCAATTTTAAGAAAATGAAGTTTGTAAAAACTTTATAGTGTGGGACTGAATATTGTATTATTGTTACTATTATTATTATTATTATTATTATTATTATTATTATTATTATTATTATTATTATTAATCATTATCATTATTATCATCATAATTATTTTCATTATTATTATTATTATTATTATTATTATTATTATTATTATTAATATCATCACTACCATTATTATTTTATTATTATCATCATCCGTCACGAATTAGGCCTCTGTAGACCTATTTCGGCCCCATCTAACAGTATTTTAATAGGTCTCTCTGGTCGACGATGTCCTTTGGGCTTATATTGTATCATTTTTGGGATTCTTGAATTATCCATTTTTTGCCATTATCATTATTTTACCATTATTATTATTATTATTATTATTATTATTATTATTATTATTATTATTATTATTATTATTATTATTATTACAGAATATCCAAACTAATGTTCAGCTACCTTCCCCGAGGAAGACGATCCGTGGGTAGATCATTCAAGAGACGGCGAGAGACCGTAAGAGGACACTAGGCCTAAACCTGAAAGGCTTGTTATTAGGCTATTATTATTATTATTATTATTATTATTATTATTATTATTATTATTATTATTATTATTATTATTATTATTATTATTGTTTATGAAGATGTCGATAGGTGGAAGAACATAATATATGGCGTAAAGAAATTGCTAAGAATTCTCAAACATGTACTTGCCCATTATTTTCTGAAGTAGGCCTATACAATTCCAAACCTATAATTTCGTAAGTAACAGAAGTTAACCCAAGGATTTAAACAAACGTAAGATAAGTCATATTAACAATGTGATAGTTATTCTAGTGCAAATGGTAATCTATGAACCTTGGAACCCAAGTCACAGCACAAGTTACTAACAACTGTTCGACACTTTTCTGTCATATCTCGTGCTACCGAAATTTTGCCAATGTTTATTCACATTTTCGCCATGTGATATTCCCCATGCACACAAACATCAAACGATAACATATACTACAGGCCTTACAAAGTCGAAACATATTAGGTGAATGGGTCATGTTGGATGGTTTTTAAGTTTAATATTGATTAGACTATTATTTTAGTTTTTAGCGTAGGGGCTCATTCGTTAAATAGACTATATTATTATAATTTATACCCATAACAATTGGGGCACGCCGTAGCGTAGTGGTTAAGGCACTGCGCTAGAAGTTGGAAGGTCGAGGGTTCAAGTCCCGGTGGGGTCAGGATTTTTAAACTGACCAAAACCTTCTGGCGGCACTATGGCCCTGGGGTCGACTCGAAGCCTCTAACGGAAATGAGTACCAGACGCTTGTTTTGGGGTAAAGGCGGCCGTCACGCAGGGCTGACAACCCGGCTGGCATTAAGTGCCGATTGTCTAGAAAAAGTGGGAGCCTTAACCTCCTACTACCCCAGGGCCTCCCGAGGCCTGTTGTGGGATTACTTTACCCATAACAATTATCCTCCAATGTTACGTATTGTTAATATGGCATTTTAGGTTATTTTTATCTCAACTTCTCATTCATTTTTTAGGTATTTTCCGTACTTTCTTCGAACAAAAAAAAACATACACACATATATATATACAACAGATCGTTATTCAGATGCTCCTAAAATAATTTGTGCGTTTTTAAATAGTTTTTTACGAATTATTGTATACTTATAATTACAGTTCCGTACCCATTCGCCCTCCAAACAACTTAAATTGGTCGATTAAGTTGACATTAGATGTAATATTAACAAAAAATAATCCCTTTGACTTCTAGACGCCTTAATTATAATAAATTTACGATATGAGTGTTGTAGGCTATTTAAGTAAACATACATTCACTGTCAGTCACCCCCCCCCCTACATGCTCAATCGAACACTGGTAAAAGTAAATTTCATTCCGCATAATAATAATGACATATTAAACCATCATTAACCATGTTATGAATGTATGATCTAATATTATTATAATTTACCTTATATTATAAAAATTAACCTTCATGGGTGAGACCGTAATAGGACTGTAGGCCTAAGATTTGTATGGATGATGGAGAAGAAGACTAACTATAAATCATTAGGATGAATCGAAAAAATAAACAATATAATTTAAATATCAAGTGATTTCGGCAGAAACAATCATGAAAATAGGAATCTGGAAATGCTTCGGTCTTTCACCTTTATTAATTTAATCTCGTCAAGTCATGACGCAATCTTATACAGGTCCTGCATGTTGGTCAAAGAAGCATGACGCTAAAGCTCTAGAACTTTCATATCTTACACCATGTGGAATGCAATTAAATAATGTTCAAAATCCACAAGTCATCTATTCTACAGTCATATATTTGTCACATATTACTAATTTTCGAAATTGATTAAAATTAATTTGAAAAAGAAAAAGTTGCTTTTTCCTCAATGAGAAATACAATTAACTAATTAAATATATTTAGACCTATATACAAAAATAAGTCTGTGGCTCATTGGACCCAAAGGTATAATGCAGTATTCACTAAAGCCCTCCAAATAGCACCTATCGTTAGCCAACTGGGTTCATATCTTCGATATCCTGTTCCCTACGACCCATCTGCTCGACCTTTCCAAGGATATTTCCCATAAAGTTTAACCAATGCAAAAAAAAAAAAAAAAAATCTGCCATCACCCATTCGAGATATTACGTGAACTGTCCACATCAATATCCTCGACATAAAAACCTAAAATTATTAGGACAGAAATATAAATTATGGAGTTTCACGTTGTGAAACTTCCTCCGTTAAACTATAGGTTAAAAAAGAAGAGTTGACTCAGGCAGTATCATTAGAACTCGTAATCGGTACATCCCGGGTACAAACCCCGGTGACGACCAAACTGAATGAATATTTTTCTTGATTTTCCTCAGCCATCAAGATTAAATCTGGGTTGCGATTTCGTTACCAGGACCCATTTCATCGTATACAGTATGCACATAGCCTATTGTCCGCCACTCTCGTTATTAAGGCAAGATAGGCCTAAGTCATAACATAAGATAATATAGGCCTACTGCAAGAAAATTTTATTTTTCGATTTGAAACCTAGAAGTAATGCAAAATTTTACAACCGATTTTCATAGTATCATTAAAATAATTTATTCAGAAATAAATTTAAATATATATAGGCCTATATATATATATATATATATATATATATATAGGGCCTATATGCCATTGCCTTCATTAATACGTAGGAAAATATAAAAAGAGAAACACCCAGCCTATGGTTACGAATAAAGAAATAGACTTGATTTTTAATTGTCTATAAATAAGATTGAGATAAAAGATAATCTTAAGTTTAGGCGACGTTTATTTGTCCAAAATAATTTAATTTGCCTTTCCATCCAACCATCCATCCAATGGCTGATTGGCTCAAATTCGAGCTTTGGCTTCCCTTAACTTCTGTCTCCAATCATTTCTATTTTGCGCAGCAAGCCTCCAGTTACGACACTTAAGTAGGTTTGCAGCATCTTCCTTAATACCCTTCTCCCATCGTTTTTCGGTCTTCCAAACCATCTATTCCCCATAAAACTTGCTGTAAGCACCTTTTTTGGTGCTCGGTCTGTTGAGAGCCTTTGTACATGCCCAGCCCATTCTAATTTCTTTAACTTAATAAAATTGACAAGGTCAGGTTCATTGTATTTGTCATACAGTTCTTTGTTGTATCGTATTCTCCACTGACCATTAACATTTATCGGTCCAAATATTTTCCTGAGTACTTTTTTTTCAAAATTATTTAGGGCTACCTCCGATCTTTTAGTGATGTTCCATATCTCACTACCATAGGTCAAAACTGATCTTATTAAAACTTTATATAACCTTATTTTAGTTGCTGAGTGTATGTTATTACTCTTCATTATTTTATGAAGTGAGTAATAAGCTTTGTTGGCCAGTTTCAGTCTTCTTTGTACTTCATTGTGTTGATGGTTTTATCCGTAATACATGAGCCAAGATAGTTAAAATTTTTCACAATGTTAAAATCTAATTCTTTTATGCTGTTAGATTGCTGTTCTGTCATTGGTTTAACACCTGTCTGTATCATAACTTGTGTTTTGTGCATGTTAATTTGTAGGCCTATATCTTCTGTGGCTGCTTCAAATTCTGTATAAAATTCTTGAATGGCTTTATTAATTCTGCTTAAGAGACATATGTCATTTGCATACCCTCTTACCTGTGTAGTGTGATATTCTAGGGTCCCTTTAGCGTTCACTGATAGCTTTCTAATGGCGTATTCAAGAACCAAATTAAACAAGCATTGGGCCAGCCCATCACCCTGTTTGAGTCCTTACTCGATTTTAAAAGATTCTGTAAGTTGTGCCTGTATCTTAACTTGAGCCGTTGTGTTAGTCATGATTCCCTTAACCAACCTTATTAACTTTTTGGGGATGCTAAATTCATTCATGATTTCGTAAATTTTTTCTCGTTGTATACTATCATAGGCCTTATTTGAAGAGATAAATATGATTTATCCATCATTGAGATGTACGAAATCAATAATAAAAAATATCATAGGCCTGTTTAAAATCTAGGCCTATATATATTTGAAATACGCTGATGTTAAACTCCCAACATTTCTTAAGCATAATTTTGACTGTGTACAATTGGTCAGTTGTGGATCGTCCTCTTCTAAATCCTCCTTGGTATTCGCCTATTAAATTCTCTATAGGGGATATGGCTCCAGTCTTAATCGTATGATATTTGTGAGAATTTTATATGCTGTGCACAGAAGAGTTGTTCCTCTATAATTACTACAGTCCAACTTGTCTCCCTTCTAGTATATTGGGCAGATAATACTATTCCTCCAGTCGTTGGGTATCCGTTATTTTTGCCAGATGAGTGTTATCAAGTGATGAATTCCTTTTAACAGTGTTTCTCCTCCGTTTTTTAAAAGTACAGCGGGTATCTTATCTACTCCTGGAGCTTTATTATTTTTTTAAGTTTTTAGGGAGTTTTTAACTTGTTCTGTGGTAGGTGGATTTATTGCATAACCATAATTTGCATTTAGACTCCATAAATATGTTCAATTGCTATTTAACGACACTCTTTAATATAACAAGTGTATGCCTAATCAGCATCACAATTCGTACCTGAGAGTGAAAGAGCCGACAAATTTTACTTAGAGATGTCTATATTCAGGCTTGATGTTCCATTAATCTATGATACGGAACTCACAACTCTACTTTCTTTCCGAAGGAAGCCGTACTCAAGATTTTTATGCAATATACATACAACACAGCCAGATTTGATCCTGCGAACATCGGAACCAGAGGCGAACAAAATAACCATTAGTCCTCTAGAACCACTCTCCATTTATGTGATAAACCTACATATATTAATAAATATTACAATATTTACATTGAATTTTTATCAGTTATAATAATTTTGTAAAATACAGCTAATTTTAGGATCGTAGGTTTCGAATCTCAGCAAAGGCCCATGACAATAATAGATAGGCCTACCCGTTTGTCTCGCTGCAGGATATGGGTGCTTCCCTAGTGAGAAGTTTCTTAACCAGATTAATTTAGTCACGCTTGTTTCCCTACGAACGATATGTGGTTATATGGTACATCGCCTCGAAGCAACACCTAGTAGGAAACTAAAGTATTACTCGGATGGATGAAGCTCGGTTAAATTTTGCTCCGAGGTCTTTTTTATTCAGACTTCAGGTTCTTTTACGAGCCCGAATATCTTCTGACTCGGGACCCACGGCTTAAAGTACGTTCCGGAGGACTTGCTCCTTGATTTTTCCTTCTAAAGTCCACCGACCCTGGACGGGTTTCTCGTTGATCAGAGGCAAGGAACATAATTACTAGACCTAACCTGGTTGAGTGGTAGACAAGGCCTTAAGGCCTTAACTCTGCCAGGTAAAATAAAGCTATTATTATTATTATTATTATTATTATTATTATTATTACGGCCGACAAAGACACGTGAATGATTTTAAAATGTGTTTTTTCTTCTTAGCTCTGGGATACATTTAATTTACCGGTTGCCCTGTGCTTAAAAATATGAACTCGCATCGGGTGGAATAGTGGTTATGCTATTTGCCTCTGGTCCCGAGGGTCGGGGGTTCAAACCCGGCCGGGGTCGATGGATTTTTTTAGGATGAAAAAATCCAAGGAGCAAGTCCTCCGGGAGGGACTCTAAGCCGTGGGTCCCGAGTCTGAAGATTTTCAGGCTCGTAAAAGATCCTTAAGCCTGAATGAAAAGGCCTCTAAGCAAAATTTACCGAATTTCCCCGTCCTAGTACTATCTTGGTTTCCTAGATGTCAGTATGAGGCGGAACGCTGACCATGGACCACTTAAATTACATCTATATGAAAACAAGTGTAACTAAATTATTATGGTTCAAATTCTTCCCTGTAGGGGAGAGCGCATAAGTCTCTGTTAAGGGAAACATGGGCTTAAGATACAAGAAGATTTCGTAATGAAGTTACGACTTTCCGCTTTTACAAAACTCGTTTCATTGCACTAGGACTGCAGTTAAAAATTGTTTATTATTTAAAAAATTCGATAATTTATATTTGTTATGCTGCAAAAGTTTGTTTCCAATCTTTTTTCTGAAATTTGAGGTCAAGAAATACACAGTATGTAGGCCTATTGTAGGCTTATAGCCCTACAAAATTTGATACTTTACATAACTCTTTATAGGGCAAATCAGTTTCTTAATAACAATTACGAATCGATCGAGTTGGCTCGAGAGGTAAGCGTTTGAGAATTGAGACTCGTATTCGGAAGTCCATGGTTCAAATCCCGGTGCCGGCCAACTTAAGGCTTTTCCTGATTTTCCTCAGTCGTCAAGGCAGATGCTCGGCTGGAAATTTGTTTACCAAGGAATAATATACTATATTTACGATTTGATACTATCAATAAAATAATTTTAATTTCCAACACGCTTGGGATAAATAATTTTACCATCAAACGCGTGGGGTGCTCTTTATCAATTAATATATTTGTTAATAAACAGGTATTGGTAAAAGTAAAATCTCTAAGAAGAAAATGGAAAAATCATAAAAAGCACCCCACGCTTTTGATGGTAAAATTATATATCCCAAGCGTGTTGGAAATTAAAATTATTTTTTTCGTTTTTTTAGTTCGGTTTTCTAATAAAGCGTGTTGTTTTAGTTTTTTTTTAAACTATTATTTATTTTTTATTTTTAGTTTTAATATTTTACAGAATAAGATAAAAATGTAAATATCTTTAAATTCAATACTATTGTAGTATGAGCTAAGAGTAATACTTTTCTAAAAATCCTCTCAGCCGGATTCGAACCAGCGACCTATGAATTACTGAAATTATATACCACTAGATTTCACCGCTCTTCCAACTGAGATCTTACTACGATTGACTAAGAAGTCGATAAGTCCGCAACTTATTATACCAGTTTTCATTTTTTTGATTTTCTGATAATTCTGGCCAGGATTTTAGAAACCAAAATAATAAATTATTGTATTGTCACGGGTTCTTTACAAGTATAAAAAGTTTCAAGTCGATCCAATGTTTTTAAGTTGGTGAAAATCGTGTTCAAAAATTCCGTTACATAGATACAAATACACTTTTTTTTATTTTCTGATGATTCTGGCCAGGATTTTAGAAAATAAATATGAAATTATTGTATTGTCACGGGTCCTTTACACGTATACAAAGTTTCAAGTCGATCCGATGCTTCTAAGTGGATGAAAATCGTGTTCAAAAATTCCGTTACGTAGATACAAAAACACTTGTTTTTTTCTGATGATTCTGGCCATGATTTTAGAAACAAAATGTGAAATTATTGTACTGTCACGGGTCTTTTACAAGTATACAAAGTTTGAAGTCGATCCAATGATTCTAAGTGGGTGAAAATCGCGTTGAAAGATTGCGTTACATAGATAGATACAGGTCAAGCTAATATAAAGCGTGTAAAAAGGTAAATGTCATATGACCTTAGATGTTAAAGCGTCTATAAGTAAGAATAAAATAAGGACAATAAGTGACAATTGCAATTGATTCAATTATAAACAAAATATGGCAAATACTTGATTATTTTCATTTATTTCAATTTTTAATTTATATCAACTGTCAAATTTATTGTTAATATTGTTGCATGCCATTTAACCTATGTCGTCATATTGCGTAATTCGTTTATGCCCATTTTTAAACCATCAAATCACCTATAAGAGTTAATGAGAAATTTATATTTATGGAGATTAAGCTAGAATCTGAATTTTCTGAAGTATTAGTCTTCTGCACTATTTTGCAATAATGATTATGTTGTTTTAGTAGGAGCACGTGATCATGATTAATCATCAGGTGACTCGTCATTGCATAATTGACATTCAGGTTAGCCAATAAAAACGTTCATAATAGTTACTGTTTCGTTTTGTATTCAATTTAAAATTATGTTCGTTAGGTTGGTACACCGAGTTAACCTGTGACAATCATAACATGAAACAGCAATATTAATACGTAGTATATATAGGAAGGATCAAGAGTCTGGGAGCCATTGACGTTTCAGTTTTCTTTTAGAAAGTTTGTACTGGAGGCATTTTGTAGAGCGAAGGAAGTGACAAGTGAGTACGTATTATATTAATTATGAGCAAATATTTTGTTTGTGTCGTATAATAAAAGCTCTTTATAATGGAGCTTAATGTTTATAAGCATTTTATAAAATCTTTCGGTGAGTTCATGTGACAGATGTTTTGAAATATACAGCACTATGTAAAGTACATATGAAAATCAATAAAATTTAGCTTAGCATATAGTTGGAAAACATATTTTTGTAATTTAAGTAGATTGATATATTTTGATATATATAAGTCCACCGCTATGGTCTCGCAGCGGGCCCGGGTTCGATTCCCGGGCGGGACAGGCTTTTTCGGTGTTTTTCCTCACTTGTAAAACAAATGTCAGGAAGCTTACGGCACAACGGTCCCCGAAAATCATCCGACCATCACCATTATTATCATCTTCATAATTTCACCGGTGTGGAAAGCGACAGGAAGCAACCACACCTGTAAAATTCCCGAGTAAAACTGCAAAGCATAGCATGAAAATGCTATGATTGCAGTGAAAGACCTGCCCTCGTGTAGAATTCCTATAGAATAGAATATATAATCTGGGTGTGGTAGGTTATATGCCCATCACAATTCTACACGTACATTCTTATACCACTGATGCACTAAACACTTGTTAATACATTTTGTACTGTTTTAAACATTTTGCAACGATCTTCAAGCTTTCTTTACAATATTTTATATTTATATATTTATGTAAAACATGATCGTGGATACATTACGTACTTGCTATTTTCCTATGTTGTTCCAATGTTGCCACCATTTGAAAATAATTTCAAACCATATTTAGTGTTAGTGTATGTAAAATTAGTTTATAGTTCATTAAATAGTACGCATGTAAATTGTTTTGTTACGTTGGGAAATGGAAGTTGGTTTACGTCCATTTTTTTAAACGTTTGGGATTAAATAATATGCATGTAAATTGTTTTCTTTAGTTAGGAAATGGCAAGTTAGTTAACGTCCATTTTTTTTTTTTGCATTTGGAGATTTATTTCCAAAGTTTGTGACGCCGACTGCAAAGCCATCTACCAGAGGCAATATTAGCCATTACAGCAACTCCTGCAAATCGCGCATGCGCACTGCGATTCTGTGGAACTTAGAAGAATTTGTCTGAGACATATAACTGACCTTTTCCTATAATCTTTATTTTGAGGTAATTACATTGATATATAGGCCTATGCTACTGCATGCACCTGAGTAGACTTTATTAAGGGCTCTCAAGAGAAAATCTTCATGCCTTATATATATATATATATTTGTTATCCATAAGGAAAGTTTTTCCTAGTTGAATGCAGGCTTTCACGGCTGGTAATCATAATATTATGAGATTCCATGTTGCCATGGTGCATGACTGATGTTTCTCCCTCAACTGCAGAGGTCATCTCAACATTCACAGTCTAGCCTCCAACCAGGGAACACTACCTAAAAGTACTCGTCACTGAAGATACCCTTTGCAGTTAGGGAGAGATGTCTGGAAGAAAACCAGTCATGGACCAAATACCAGTCATGGACCATGGCCAAATAGCCTGGAATCTCTTAATATTAAAGTTTTTCCTAATTTATATTTTGTATCTACAGAATGGCTTTCGTAAAGGTCAATCCTGCTGAGATGGTTATTTCTCCATGAAATTATTAATAGAAAAACACAGGGAGTTCAATGTAGAAACACATTTAGCTTTTGTGGACTTTAAAAAAGCCTTCGACAAAATCAATGGGAATAAACTGTTGGAAATTTTAGCTGACAACAATCTACCACAACAGCATATTTTAAATTTATACAATATCTATAAAACAAATTTGATTTCAGTTCGAATCAATAACACACATACAGAATGGACCAAAATTAATAGGGTTGTAAGACAAGGATGTGGCCTCTCGCCCTTGCTCTTTATCATATACATGGAAGAATACTCCCAAGATTGGCGACAGATGAGACACGTTTCTATCCAAATTAATAGAAACCATAAAATAGACTCCTTGCTTTTTGCAGATGATTTGGTATTAATAGCTCCGACAGAAACAAACAGATTTACAGTATTCTATACACAATTTTAATATAATTGCAAAAAGGTACAATATGGAAATCAATACAAAGAAAACTAAAGTGATGGCCTTTTGTGGGAAATACCCGATACCTAGCAAAATTGTTTTAGATGATGAAATTCTAGAACGAGTAAACAAATTTAATTATTTGGGTTATAATTTAACATTTCAAGATGAAGCTGATATATCAAAGAAAGTCACAAATTTTACAAAAACAATGGGGATAATTAACAGTATAATGAAACCATCTTTAGTACAGAAGAACACAAGATTGCGGCTTTATAAGGTTCTCACAAGACCAATATTAATATATGGTAGTGAAGCATGGACAATACGAAGAAGAGATGAAAACCGAATAACAGCAAATGAGATGTGATTTATGCGCCGTACAGCAGGCTACACAAAGTGGGACTATAAAAGAAATGAGGAAATTATGGAAGAGTTGGATGTAGAACACATTCTTCACCATATACAAAACTACCAGAATACCTGGAAAGCCCATCTTCAACCATTGCCGTCTCATAGAATTCCAAAAACCATACTTCGCTACTGCCCACAAGGCAAAAGATTGCTGGGACATCCAAAAAAGTGCTGGATGGAAAATACCTCTTTGAGATGGTAACAGGCCACATGGCTTAATACTTGCATGGATGATGATGATGATGATATTCTGTATCTCTTGGATGTCATTCCCTCTCTAATCCTCTTTTTACATCATTGTCTACTTTAATTTTTGGTTATTTACTAGAATGCATAAGTAAGAACTTCTTCACTAATGTCGTTACTACAGATTTCTGAAAATGAATCATTTTAATGAACTAGGTAAATTCAATTTAGCTTTATACCAATACCGAGTTAAGTTCCAGTTGTATAAGGTATTACTTTGCTGACACTGTGTGTTGGGAGAACCGTTGTGCTTTTACCTGCCATATAACTGAATTGTGTACGGAACTGTAATCGATAGAAACATTGTTCTTAGCAACATCGTACTTTATGGGAAATAAGACTGAATACAAGGTAAGATGGTACCAATAATTAGGAACTTATATTTTTTATTTATTTATGATAGAAATTATATAGGCCTATGGGTCTACCTAATCAGATGTTTACGCTTTATCCAAGATCTCAATATGTATCCTTTATTTACAATTTCAATAAGAGCAGAATGTATGCCCCATGTTGACTCACCTGTAAATTCTGCTGTTGTTTTTACTAAACAGTTTGAAAACATTCAAAATAATTTGTTTCCCTCTGCTTTTCAAATGGTTTCATTTCCAATGTTTTAAGAAATTATACAGAAGGTGGCCATTTTGAAGCAAAGAAATCCTAATGTATTCTGCATTGTGCATGCATAAGAACATAACTGCTTATTTAATCTATTACAATTGTAAATATATATTTTAAGATTTTCCTATATAACTTCTAGACATGTGCTAGATAATACATATTGTTATTATTTTTATTTTCTCCCTTTTGAATGTTGGAGATATAACTACAATTTACACGTTCAAAGATATTGTTATTCGACCAATGAAAATGCAGTCATACATATGCTTTGTTTACATTATAAATGGAACTTAGCTTGGATGAGGTATAATATAATTAAATCACTTTAGTGAACATTTTTGTTATGTAAGTCCCTATTGTGGGTATAATTTCCAATATGTGACGCAAAATTTTTTTGTAAGTCTGAAGCAGACTCTATGCATTTGTATCAGCAGATTAAAGTGGATACAATTTAAAATCATGCAATGCTGCCTACACGTACCAACACTCATTGGCAATAATGAAGTCTTGATATAAAAAAGCTAACAAAAATACAAATTATTATTCTAACTAGATTTGCCCTAGGTAGAAGTTTGATCACATTTAGTATAGAAAATAGAAACTTAAAAACTACATGTTGACTGCAGGAATAGAAGTCATATTACAGGAACTTTGGAAGTACACGCTTAGAAAAAAAAAAGTAATCTGCAGATTCTATGAACCGATTGGGGAACTTCGTGAGTGCTCGCAGAAGCCGTATTCACATCAACACGTTTTCAGTAACTGTACTGGGTTGTTTGTTAGTTAACACAATGCACATCCAAGCAACATGAAAGAGAGAGCTTGTCTTAGTGTGTTTCCATGGTCGAGAGGTTTAACAGACATCATCTGTGTTCGTAACCTTGCGGGTTCGATTCCTGTTCTACTTTTTTTTTTTAACTGAATGTTAGAATAGCATTTTGCCTGTAATATAGTTTCATATTTAATTTTATATTCAAGTTTTATGGCTTTAATGCAAAAACAAAACACACAAAAACATAAATTAACGCTTTTTCTAATAAATAAATGAGGAAAGAAAATAATATCTTCTAAAATGAAAACTTTAACAAAAACAAAATCAATATCAGGTGTATGAACCCTCAGCATCTATTACCGCCCTCAATCTATGGGACATTGATGCAATCAAATTTCTACAGGCACATGGACGATCAGCTAGAGCATCCCAGACATCTTGAATTTGTGCCCATAAGCCATATTTTATCTTTCGTGCATCTGCAGGCCAATTAGAGTTCATCTCTATTTTCATCTTAGCCCACATATTTTCGATTGGATTCAAATCTGGTGAACAGGGAAGCCAATTATCAATTCTGATAACCTGCCTCTCCGAGAAAAATTCATTATAATCTAACTTGTTAAAGCTTGTTGCTTTCGTGCAGATGTCCGCGCATCACAGTCTATTGAATGCAATACATTGAAATTACCTAGAACAAACCCTGAATGTGGTAAATATAATTGTTACAGTAATGACATTAACATTGATTTAATTCAAATGTCAAAATAAAATGTTATATTTAATTCATAAAACATTTTAATACAAATATCACAGAAAAAAACTGCATAATTGAGAATGTGATCCATTATCATGTAAGAGGTTTCAACACATACGACAAGCTTCTGAAAAGATACCCTGAACTGAAGGTAAAAGCAAATATTAAAAACATACTGGACTACGTGGCAAAGAAAACAAGAAAGAAATACAGTTTTCAAAGGAAATCGTACACTGCAGTTCAAGATTATCAAGCAGCATGTAATGCAAAATTCGATGAAGTGCAAAAATGCGGTTCTGCTGTTCATTATTGGCATTTACAACATTGGGCATTGGACATAGCCAGAAATCTCGGGTGTACAAACTTTACAGCTTCACTAAGATTTATTACTAATTTGAAAAAGGAGTTTAGGATAACATTGCGCCATATCACTATGCTCCAAGCACAAAAAAGATAAGGACGACGAAGAAGAGCTGATTCAAAGAGCTCAAACATTTGTTGCTGATGTCAATGAGCATTTCACGACAGAAAAAATCGAAATTAGTTCTGTATGGAACTGTGATTAGAGTCAGTTCAACTATGAGCTTTCTTCTGACAGAACACTATCCATGAAAGGGGAGAGAAACACTGTCTCGATGTTGCAATCAGTTAACAGTGCAACACATAGTTACACGATCGATGTTGCTATATCAATGGAAGGACGATTGGCAGATAAACTCTATATTTGCTTCCAAGAACCTAGTTGAAAGCATGGACCCTGTGTGTCATGGGAAATAGAAACTTGGTGCCCTCCAACTGTCTTTGTCGATGCAAGTGTGAGTGGGAAGATGACGAAACAACATCTGAAGACTTTTTTTTCTGTCAGTTTTGAATCCAAATTTGTCGAGAAAGTCATTAGTACTTTGCGACTCCTGGTCTGGACATAAGGATGAACAAGTACTATTGGAAGCATCTGGCAGAAAAGATATACATTAAAAAATCATTCCACCTAAAACTACAAAATATGCACAACCTCTGGATGTGTACTTCAGGCAATATAAAATATTTGCCAAGAGAATAATAGACTTTATTAAACTACGTTCCAGTAATATGCAGCCAAAATTGCATGACAGATTCTTCATCATGAATTTGCTTTCTGTCATTTACAATTGGTTATCTGCAGGAGTATATAGACCAATGCTTCGTTACACGTGGCAGAACGCTGGCTACGATATTGGTGAACCAGTGGATGACTTAAAAAGTGTAATTGATGTGGCGTTCAACACTGATATTATAGAATGTGCAAATATGACATGCGATCAACTTGCTTTTCTTCACTGTGCATTTTGTAGTCATTCATATTGCTGTGAGCATTTTATTAATAGTCCCCATTTACATTTATAGTTATCTGCATTGCGTATGGCTTCTACAATGACATCTACAGTGATATCTAGAGCATGATTGTAGAGTTTTGCAGAAAAACTACACCCACCAGCAAACTTTCATACGGATATGTTGTTCAAGCCCAAGTACTTTCCTTGTGAGATAAATTTATTACTGTAAAGATTGAAGAGAGGTAATTGCTAGTATTTTTAAAAAAGGTTTATGAAGAGTTGTGAATATTTTTTTTCTGTCGAGTCATAAATAATTATGATACTCCACAAACCATAGCGTAAGGAAGTACATATCCCAAGACCCTGGGAAAAGATGTTTTTTATTTTCTGTACTTTCCCAGAAGGCACGACTTCAACCCTCAATTAAAGTTTAGGTCACCAACAGAATTACTAGGGCATTCAATAAGTAATGGTAACACTGTTGTAAATCAGCGATCCTAGTGGTAACCATTATAAACTTGTAGTATGTTGTTGAGTAGTCTTTTTGTTGTATAAATCTATAATATTGAAAGTCTCAAAATAGCAATATTTTGTGAATACATTCACTGTTTCTCACATTTAGTAAGCAATACCCCCTAAAAAGATATTCATTAGAATTTGTATAGAAGGTTGAATTGGGAAGTGCTCAAATATTCACCAAATATACCAGACAGGAGCTCTTGTGACTGTAACTTATTCTCAAAGATTAAAGAACCTCTATGTGGCATTCAATTTCAATCAACAGTTGATATCCAGAAAGCTCTAGATCAATCAGATGAGAGAGATATCCAGAAATGGTGCTGCAGAGGAAGTGCGCCATATTCCAAAGATTTGGCAACATATAGTTGACTTGGCAGGAGACTATAAATGGAAGTTCATAATGTCAAAAGTAACCTAAATAAAATTTTTATGATGTTATGACAGTGTTGCTATTACTTACCGAATGCCCTAATATTATGATGATAAACCAACCAATTATAAAACCTTACAATATTCGAAACAACCTGACATTATGACTAGGCAAGATGCATAGACAAAATTTACTCTTAGTTGAGTCACCCAGGGCACGACTTCTAATTACTCCATATTAGGTTACCAAGGGATGACTTTTACCTTCTTTTTCATTAAGTCACCAAGTGTACGACTATTGTATTTTGTGTGTTGAGTCACACATATAGTGATTTCTTTTACATTAAAATACGCTGGTTCAGATAATATTTATAATAATTGTTTTAACATTACACGGAAAGTAAATGGATGTTCAATTATTTCACTCAACAATTATTTACAAGTTGATATTTTAATTAAGGCTGTTATTGGTTACACAGTCAGTTACGAGTGAATATCCTAGTGAAAGTGGTTGGTTGATTGGAAATAAATCCATATATATCGCAAATAAATAAGTTTAATGGACCAAAGGTATGGTTTGGATATATAACAGGTCGATTGACATTCCTGTAACAGTGACATATCTTCTTCTTCTTCCTTCCAAGTATTAGGCCAAGGCGTGTTACGATCCTATAGAAAATTTTCCCTCCAGCGTTTCATAGGACGACCCAGTGATCTTCTTCCTTTTGGTATATAATTATAAACAGCTTTGGGGATCTGATTTGAACTCATTCTTTCAAGATGGTGTTTCCAATTTAGTTGGTACTGTTTAATATATTCCAAAATTGGCGTAGTCTTCAATTCTTTTAAGATATCGGTGTTCCTTTTCTGATCCCATCTGGTGTAACCCGCTGTTCTGCGCATGAATTCTCATTTCACAAGCCGTTATTCTGCTTTCATGTTGTCTTTTTAGTGTCCATGCTTCACTACCATAGGTCAACACTGGTTTAGCCAAAGTGTTATATAAACGTAATCTGGTGTTTTTTTGTACAAGGGATGGTTTCATAACTTGATTAATAATTCCCAAACTTTTATTATAACAAGTAATTTTTTCATACCAGATAGAGAGATAATATCAAAGATATTTAAATTGATTAGATCTCTCTAAAATTTTATTCTGGAGACAGATTTTATTTTGTATGGGGTCCTTCCCTTGAATTGCCATAATATTAGTTTTGTTGATTGATACTTCCATATTAAATTTGACCACTTTTTTGTAAATTATAAATTGATTGTTGCAAATCATTTTCAGTAAGTGCCAGAAGTGACATACATTGCTCCCAATTATTAAAAAAACAGTTAAATTAATTACCCACATGGTCATCATTTCTTCATCCAAGCCCTCAAACTGCAAATCAGATCCTGAGAGAAAGAATCCATGAAATCTGACTCTGATTAGAAATCCCAGAGCACATGCTAACTCAAGTTTCCTTCCTGGCTTATATTAATAATATAAGATAAGGTACAACATTGAGATTGTTTTAGAGCAGCAGTGCACTTTGGTTAGTGTGGCTTGAAAGAATACTTTAGACTTCTGTAGACTGTTTTAGTATAACCTTTTTGAAGAGTAACTGAATTTTTTATGTAAGTGGATTTTATATATATATATAAAATAAGTGTTTGGATTGGATTCGCCTGGTAGTTTAATGGATATCACGCTGAGGTACAGACTCAGAGATCCGGGTTCGAATCCCGTCCAGGCATTTATTTTTCTTATCATACCATATTAAACTTACATTGCTCAATGTTAAACATTTAATTATAACATCGATAAAGCGTCACTGCTATAAAGTAAAAATACTCTCTTTAATTTGCTTACTTGTTATAGTCAGCTACTAGATGGCAGTGAAGACCGAGTTCTTGCGACATCTAGTAATAATGGAGAATATAATACATATATAAGAAAAATAAGTGTTTGGATTGGATTTGCCTGGTAGTGTAATGGATATCACGCTGAGGTACAGACTCAGAGATCCGGGTTCGAATCCTGTCCAGGCATTTATTTTTCTTATCATACCATATATATATTAGAGTGAGAGAATTAGTCAGTCACTTTAATCATTTGTAGTCCTTCAGAAGTCACAAAATGCAAAAAGATATAGATATCAAAATCCATTATAACCTAAAATAAAGCTACATGATGCAATATACTCATTACTTAATCCAAGATGCGAAACATCTAGGAGGAAGGGAATTGTAAATTAAGATTCTTAAACTTTATCCATTTAGCCTGTTCTCATTATATATTTTTTTCTTGTTTCAGATTGCAGTGAAGTATGGCACAAGAGAATTCTGTTTCCTTTAAAGTTTACCTTCAGGGAGAAGGACTAAATGAAGTTCGTCGTTTTGGCGTGGATAAAGATGTTGTCTGTAGTTTCAGTTACCTGAAAGGAAAATTGCAAACAGTATTTCCATCTCTGCAAGGACGGGACATTTCTGTTTATTGGAGAGGTAAGTTAAATAGAATTGTATCGTTGATTATTGCCCTCGGTGGTCTAGGGATTAAGTTCCTTGCCTCTGTCCCTTGGGTTGCAGGTTAAAACCCAGCTGCAAGTCAATGAATTTTAGGATAGAAAAATCCCAAGGGACAAATCCTCCAGAAAGGACTTCAAGCTGTAAGTTCAGAGTCTGAAGATTTTTGAGCTTGTAAAATGACCTCAAGCTCTAAGTAGAGCCTCTTAAACAAAATTAAATTGACCTTTAATCTTCCAAGTAATACCTTAGTGGCTACTTGGTGTCCCTTTGAGGTAATGAACCAACAACTTGTCACTAACTGTTATTTATAGGGAATTAAGCATAAACTAAATTAGCTTAGTTAAATAACTTTTACATAAGATCATCCTTGCCCCACGTGGGAAGGTATGGATATAGACAAAATAGATCATTATCTGAAAATCTGGAGGAAGCTTAACATTGATCAAAATCCTAAGAATAATATTTGATTGTATTAAGAAGCCAAGAAACTAATAGATTAATTGGAGTGGTGGGAGCATGCCATAGCATAGTTGGTTAAAGTAATATGCTATAAACTGGAAGGTTGAGAGTTCAAGTCCTGGTGGGATCAGGATTTTTAAACTGACCCAAACCTTCAGGTGGCATGGTACTGGGATCAACTCAGCCTCTAATGAAAATGAATTTCAAAACCTTGTTCTGAAGATAAAGGAGTCGTCATGCAGGGCTGATAACCCAGCTGATATCAAGTGCCAATTATCTAGAAAAATAGGAGCATTAACCTCCTCTTACCCCTAGGGTCTATAGTGGGATTGCTTTTTAATTGGATTGGTTTGTCAGTAAAAACTACAGCAATATGACTTTAATTTCAGATTCAGATAGTGATGATGTGATGATCTCTAGTGATGATGAACTCATGATTGCACTTACTGAACAGCAGATAGATGTTCGCAAGTTGTATGTGTCAGTGAAGCCAGGATCTTCTGAGGACCAAGGTGAAGGCGAAGGTGAAGGTGTGTATTTCTAATTTAATAAATTTCTACTTTTTGAAATGAAGTACCATATGTAATTATCTAACCATGTATCAAGGATGATACATGTAACCATGTACAAGGGTGAATCAAATATAAACCGGAATTATTGTTTAGAATTTTATTGAATTAACAAAAAAAAATACAAAACCACCACCTCATTTTTCTACATAGTCTCCTGCTTTTCCAACACACTTTTGCCATCGAGTTGGCAACTTTTTGATGCCGTCCTTGAAGAATGAGGGATGACGTGTAGTCAGCCAGTAGCACACGAACTCCTCTACCACTGCATTGTCACCAAACCGCCTTCCTCCCAGGTCTTCTTTCAGTGGCCCAATCAAATGGTAGTCACAGGGTGACAAATCTGGACTGTGAGGAGGATGTTCCAGAGGTGTCCAATGCATTTTCGTCAGTTTTTCTTGTGTCAACCGAGCAGTGTGTGCAGCACAATCACATTTCGGATCAGTTTCCGGCAGCGCTTGTTGCGATATGCTGCTTTTGTCTCGTCCAAAAGCTGGCAGTAGTACTCAGCATTCACTGTTCGTCGTTCATGAAGGAAATCCATGAGCAAAACTCCTTCAGAGTGATGCTTGTTCGTTGCCGTCTTTGGTGGGGCTCATTTTCAACTGAATCCCGGCCCACTAAAATTTTTTTGTGCCAATCCTACACCTGCGTCTTCGAAAGGGTTGCTTCTCCAAACTGTGCATGGAGCCTTCTCAAAATTTCAGAAAGTTTAGTGCCTTCTTTCGCCAAAAACTTAATAATAATGCGTTGTGCAACAGACGTGTGTACCTCTTGCTCGCTCATGGCATACTGAAGCAAGCGACCGCTCTTCGGAGTGCGACACATCAAGATCCCTACTCCAGACACCCCTCCAAACTGCAACCTTTGCAGTTCGCTACCAGAGCCTCCAGATACAAATTCCGGTTTATATTTGATCCATCCTTGTATCAAGGATGATACATGGATGTTAATTGACATGTTTTATGTTCTGTACAAAATGTTAGGTTGATGCCTTAGCATACGTGGTTAAGGTAATTTGCGATAAGTGGGTAGCAAGTTCGAATCCTGATGGAGTCAGGATTTTTAAATTGGCTTATACTTTCTGGTAATTACAATGCCCCGGGAGTCTACTTAGCCTCTAATGGAAATTAGTATCAGGCTGTTTGTGGAGCTAAACACATCCATCATTCAGGGATAACAATCTGGGTTCAAATCTCGTGGCGATTCTATAGAAAGGTGGGGAGTCTTAATTCCTTCTACCCCAAGAGTTTCCTAAGGCCTGTATTGGGATCACTTTACTTTTACAAAAAATGCAGACAGGATACTTGTGCAGATGTTCTATTATCATTATTGAATTATCTTCTTTGCAAAATATACACTTATGGCGATGGATAGATAGATAGAAAGAAACCCTATGGAGATATGCAGCCAAACAGTCATGTCCTGTGGTGATGCAGAACATTGTTACTGCTGCATGTCTCAGAGTATCCAGAATTAATTAATTACTGCTGAAGACTGCCCATGCCTTGTTGCTTAGAATTTTAAAATACTCATTATTTTTTTTAATTTTCTATTAACTATTAATTTAAATGATTGATTGAAGTTTCTTCTTGAAAATTATATTGCATTTTAAAAGCAGAAATGACGTTTCCACTGCCTGCATTACAGATTTTAAGTGTCCTTCTGCCTAGCTTTTTTTGCCTTTTCTAATGTCTGAACATCTGGTCTCTACTCGTTTAATAGTTTAATGTACTTGTTTATATGATTAACACCAGTTGATCTATGCTATATTTCAGACATGCTTAATTTAGTGTAAGTTTTCAATTTTTATTATAAGCCTAATTGTTGAAGGTTGGCCTAATATCTTAGGGTTATTAAGTTCGTGAGATTAAGATGGACAGGTTATGTAGTTAGAATGAATGATAATAGAAATATTTTTGAGATTTTTATTGAGAAAACTATGGGGAAGTGGCTATTAAAAATCCTAGGCATGGATGATACAATAATTTTCAAATGGATCTTAGGGAATTATATATCAGAGATATGGATTTGGATGAGGAGGATAGGGACCAACGGAGAATCTTATTGAATGTAGCATTAAACTTCTGGGATTCATAAACCACAGTAGTAGTTATTATATATATCCATCCATAGTAATTCTGCCCTTAACTTTTCAATGCTATGCTTGCAGCTTTACTAGGGAATTGTAGGTGTGGTAGCTTCCCATTGCTTTCCACACCGGTGAAGGAGGAGGATGATGATGATAAGGATGATGATGGTGGCCATATGATTTCGGGGACCGTTTGGGCATTATATATATATATATATATATATATATATATATATATATATAAATAAGAATAAATAATATTCTATGAAATTATACAATTAATCAGACTAGCCACTGAACACTTATACCAGGTCTCTTCTATAAAAAGGCATATTATACAACCAAGTTAACTTTGCACAGGTGGAGGGGAAGAGTTTTAGTGTTAGTGTCGCCAAACTATTGAATCTGTGGAAGGGATGTAAGAGAAGACTGTACATCCGATCACATACTGAAATGGTTGAATTTTAAGTATGGGCGGAGAATCCCTTAAGACATGTGAAAGATCTTAATCCTCTGCATGCCACTGGTAAAAATCTCTTGTGTCTGCGATTTAAATCGCACCTGCCGATGTGATCGGCTTTGCAAGTAGTTTAAGTACATTGTCTGGCAGGTGGCAGGTAATGGACAGGAGCACCAGAGCCGATCTAATCGGCTCATGACACCTAAAGGGTTAATATGGTTGTCATATTAGTCATTTAAGCACTGAATGCTCAAGCAGTCGGATCATTTAAAATCACAGTATTTGTCGTCTCTCTGTTACCAGCTTCACAATAAATCAGAAGTGGTAACATGTAATGAGAAGGGACAGCCCATTCATACACATAACCCCAATAGTAACAGGTTGTCAAATTATCATTTTGCCAATGACCGCCTAGAAGGACGGACCATTAAAATCCATAGTATTTGTCAGCTATCTACCTGCCAGACAGAGAACATATAGAGGACAGGAAGTGGCAACTTAGTAAGGAAGAGAAAGACAGCATGTTAGTTAACATTTTCTGCAAGCGCAGTCTACTTGGTGGAGTAATATCTCCCTCTGAAGAAAGTTAATAGTATCAGTGAATTAATAAATAAGATTAGTCTGATGTATTTATTCTTATTTATTAAGAACAACCTCATAATGTTACTTCTTATTGTGATTTTATAATAAAAACCAGTGAATTAGTTAGTTAATATTATTAATAAACTCAGTTTTATTAAATAGAAGTTGATTGGTTGAAATCTAATTTTTAGTAATTAGTTGTTCCTCATTCTGTTCTTCACATTTAGAAGAAAGATTTGAAAAAAAATATTAAAGGCTTGATGAGATGATGATGTCAGGCAATATACTCATTAAATTTAAAAGTTTTTGATCATAAAACTACCGTACTATTTTAATTTAAACACTGATAATGTTACACAATTGACAGAGGACAAAGCTTTTATTCATGTATTACTCTATAGTAAGGTTTTCAGATTAGAACTTATTAATATTAATAATTACGAGTTCTGTGGTGTTGCTACAAGCACCATATTACTTGACTTTTAGACAACTTTTTTCCTGAAATCTGAGTTTAAAAAAATTGACTCATTTTAAACTCAGCAACTAGGAAATAAAGGCAGTTAAGGTGAATGTTTATACATTGCATAGTAGATTACAAGCTTATTGCATGGTATATAGTTGCTAATTTGGAAAGGATCACAGATACAACCCAACAATGATCAAACAATACGTGACTGACATTGCATATATGACAGGAAAGCCAGGAAAAACACTGCAGTAAATAGAGTCTCAACAATGACATTTGCAAATTGTAACATAATAGTGAAGTTGAGAGAAAAATCATCTTGCACATGTTAAAATGAATGCCAATAAAAAGTCAGATTCCATTAAAAAAAATATAGTTGTATGAGTTGAACAGATTCCCACTGGTTTGCTAAGGTGTTCCCAATTTCAAGTTGATGCAGAACTGTGTAACAGGGAGAAAATTGGTCATCTCAGAAATTAACATTTGTAAGTGACCACAAATTAAGGAAAAACTGAGAAACACTAATTCATTCTAAAAATTATTTAGTGGCAGATATCATGAGTTGGAATGAAAATTTATTGAGTATGTATGAGAAATTAGTATTAAAATGTTTTTTTTTATTTTTAAATTGGGGCATTACCTTATATTCTGGTAAATATGGATACTGAAGAAAATGTCATGACATTACACTATATATGAGTGTGTTCTTCAACAATTTCCTTTATCTCTTTAATGCAGGACGTCAACAACATTTTGGAGTGACATGCGATGGGTGCAACAAAGGTGTGGAAGGATTCCGCTATAAGTGTATCCAGTGCCCTGATTTTGATTTGTGTGCTACTTGCGAGGGGAAAGGACTGCATGCTGAGCATTACATGATTCGGATGCCTGTTCCAACTCCTTGGGTAAGTTATGGGTTAAAATTCATCGGAGAACATATTGTTTAAACAACTCACCTCATAGGATTCATGCTTCCATGATATCGCGATTTCAAACATAGTCATGTTCATCTTCAGCCATAACTCTGGCTGAAGATGAACATGACTATGTTTGAAATCGCGATATCATGGAAGCATGAATCCTATGAGGTGAGTTGTTTAAACAATATGTTCTCCGATGAATTTGAATGATTATACCCCTCATAATGTTTACTTCCCAACATTAATTTAATATAAGTTATGGGCTGATAACAAATAAGGAAAAATCATGACTGTGTAATTCATTTTTTTATGTTTTACATTTTTGATTGACTTATAATTTGCATTATCCTGGAACACCATGTGGAAGCAGACTATCACAGCTGGTAAAAAAAAATGGGGTACATGTTATATTTCAATTCTTGTAACTTTGGTTATTAACAGACAATATTGAAATTTTTCCACCATTGTATTGAATATTGTTCTTTCTCTTTAAATCTATTTTTTACTTTAATGATGGCTTATCCAAAATATATAAGGTGAGGTGTAAAATTGGATTCATTTAATGATTATCAATCGAGAATTCATCTTACCTCATACATCTATGTTTTTTTTAACACAGAAATACATCATTCCCATCTTCAGCTGTTTTCACGACTGTCAATTTTTTATTATGCTGGTAATTTTCTAAACTGCCATCTGGTGTACTTTTGAAGAATTTTGTAATCAAACTTGGTTGGCCGGAACCACGAAGTTCATGGTTCTATTTGATTACAAAATTCTTCAAAAGTAGATCAGATGGCAGTTTAGAAAATTACTGGCATAATAAAAAATTGACAGTCATGAAAACAGCTGAAGATGGGAATGATGTATTTCCCAATACTGCAGTTCTGTGTTAAAAAAAACATAGATGTATGAGGTAAGAAGAATTCATGATTCATTTGATTCTTATTAAGAAAACATAATGTAAAAATTCCCAAATTTATTATATTCATTTAATGATTACTTATATCATAAATTAATTATAGGAAATAACATGAACTAATAAATAGTCTTTAAATCTGTACCGATATTAGGTCTAGGCATTGTTTTCTAGTATCTAATAATAAAAAGGTATCCTAATCAAATATAACATAGGCCAAAATATAAAAAGAGTAATAACAATCCAAATTATACCAAGTTTATATTCAAAATAATCAGGGGACCATTTTTAGTATAATAAAAATAGAAATAAATTGATAACTAGAACAATATACGATTCTTATATATAGCTTAATAAATTTAATTCATCATAAAGTTATTACTGAGGAAAGGCAGGTATAACTCATGGGTTTTCCAGCGGCTACGTGCCGAATACAATGGGTAAAGGAATCCGAACTGTCTCTTTGTAACAAAAGACACGGCTAAGGTACCTGTCAAACTCGACATGAATCCCCAAGCTAACAGATGACATTTTAAACAATAAGATATTGACATGACAGGTGACGTCTTTATCGGAGATATAGCATTAGCAAGACGTTATAGGAAAAATAAATATAATAATTCTGCCAACATAAGAAAAATATATGGAAAGTTTGAACATCCCTCAGTAATGGAGAATGGGCGTAAACCAGCCCCAAAACTTGTAAAATTGGTTAATTTGTAAGGAGGTCCAAAGCATATATGTGGGCGGGATCATAAAACACCTAATAACCAAATAAATTATTCGCGAAGAGAATCGCACATCAGTTAGTTGTTAGCCTTACTTCAAACAGGGCACACATCAGTTAGTGTTAGCTAGCCCTACGTCTAACAGGGCACATTACTGGATCATCTCCTACATTGTGCTTTGGGGCTCTAGAAAACAGTCGGAGGGCCGACCAGTGTATACATATAGGTAAATAAAGTAGTCAACTGTGTTAACTCCACGGCAGCCTCTAGTGATTTCCTATTAACGTATCACGTTAATCTTCCTTGCGTCACCTTTGATAAGAATCCAGCTCTTACCGAACCCTGACCTGAACTAGTCCCGAGCAACAATTTAGTCCTCGTATCTTTTCCTGGACACCAATTAAACCATCCCGGACTAATCCTGTCCCAAATCTCACCTCATACTCCATGATCTTCAAGCAAGGAACTGCAGTTTCTGGAGGCATCCCTACCATCTTCATGACTATTGAATCCTGGTCTACACATTCATCTTCAAAGTTGGCATCTGGTGTTGATTTGTTGAACTTCGAGATCAAATCTTGTTTGCTGGGAATTCAAAATTCATGGATCTAAATTTATTCCTGAATGTATATCTTTTCCCAAACTGTCAAATTCAAGGTATTTTCAAAATGTTTCAAAAGTATAGCTTTTTTTTTTTTTCAATTTTACGACTGCAGCTCATAGTTTGTTGAAGAGTCATAAAATTGAAAAAGTAACTAACTTTTTAAACATTTGGAAAACCCCTTGGATTTGACAGTTTGGGAAAATATGTACATTCTGAAGAACACATTTAGATTCATAAATTTTGAAATTCCCAGCAAACAAGATTTGATCTCAAAGTTCATCAAATCAACACCAGATGGCAACTTTGAAGATTAAGGTGTTGACCAGGATTCAATAGTTGTAAAGATTTAGATGTTATATGATCTCTGACTTTGTGTCAATGCCGGGGTCTGAACGTTAATTTTTCCTTCTAAATTAAAAAATATATCAAATTCTGAAAAATGTCAATTTAAAATGTAACATCTACGTATGAAGCTTTACCGCTTATAAATTCTCATTAAAAAATACTTCAAATTGAAGTTGTTAGATGGCATTGATTGTAGCGATAGCTGCCAGCCTTCTGATGAAAGAGAATTATATAAGTGGAAAAATTGTTGACGTTTGTATTGGTGTTCGGATGGTGTAATCGGTATTGCAGTGACACATAGTGTCAGATATTCAGGGCTCAAATCCCTGTCCGAACGTTAATTTTTTTCTAAATTAAAAACTAAGTTGTAAAGATGACTGAAGATGGGAGGGATGCCTCCAGAAACTGCAGTTCCATGCTTGAAGATTACTTCTTTATTAATGATTACTACTTAAAAAAACCTCAGTGTTAATTCTTAAATATATAAATGAAGCCCAGACTTCAGTATTGCCAGTCAGACACATTAACTATTACACTAAAGAAATTGATGAATGAGGTGTTATGCTCCATAATTATGATTTCAGAGACATCACTTTGGAAAGCGCTTGGCTCATCATTTGAACAAGGCTGCTCAAAGGGCAGAAGGACATTGCCCATTTGGAGAGGCAACAGGTGAATTCTGTCGTCGTGGAGGTCGTGGTGGAAATCATGATGAACACCATGGAGGTGGTCATCGTGGCCATCATGGCTGGAGACATCATAGGGGAGGAAGATATGTAGGATGGCTTGAAACTCTTGCTGCTTATCTCAATGAATGCAGCCTCCCAGATGATGATGATGATAATTCTGAAGAAAAGAATCAAGGTGCTGGACCATCTAGCAGAAAACAACAGAAGAAAAATGAGAAGGAAGAAGCTCATGTTCAGTATCTGAAAAATATTGGCCAGACTGTTGCCAATATCTTGGATCCTCTTGGTAAGGTTCTTTTAAATTGTGTTTTCAAATATTTAGGGTCCCCAAATTGTTTTATCATTTTCTCTTTACATAAATGTAATTCTCTTTACATGTTTAATGACCCTCTCCCTGACAAATTATTATCAGTAGTATGATCTGTTTTTAATTAAAGTTACAGTGGGAGGAAACACTATGAGGTATTTTCATTAGTAAATGAGTTGGAGAAAATGTTTTAACGTCTCACCTCACAAAGTTGCATGTCTTCACAATACCGGTTTCAAAAGTATGGTATTACTTCCATCTTCAGTCAAATTCCAACTGAATTTGGAATTTGACTAAAGATAGAAGTAATACTATACTTTTGAAACCGGTATCGTGAAGACACGCAACTTTGTGAGGTGAGATGTTAAAACATTTTCTCCAACTCATTTATTAAAGTATGATCTGTCTTCTCAATGCATTTACAGCAGATGAATTTAATTCACACATTGGTCCATAATTCAGTGATTAGAAATTTTACATTGTCGCTTCTCTTTGTTCCAAAGATAAAACATTTTCTTATGAAAATTTTCAACCTTGCTTGTATTAGATCTGGGTTGTTTTGCTTATATTCTTCTGAATGTTTAATATAGAGAATGATACAGTGTGCGAGTATTTATTTATTCATTCATTCATTTGTTGTTACTTACTTACTCACTGGCACTATCGAACCCGTAGGTTCATGGCCGCACGGACATAAGCTCTCCATACATCCCTATCCTGAGCTAATGCTTTCCAATCACTCCCTGTATAATCTACTTCCCTCAAATCATAGTTAATGTTTCTCCCACCTCATTCTTGGTCTACCAACTGGGCGTTTTCCTTCTGGCTTTCCTACAAGAAGTTTCCATGCACGTCTTTCATTCCCCATACCGCGCAACATGTCCTGTCCATCGCAGTCTACGAGACTTAACTGTTCTTATTATATCTGGCTTCCTATAAAGACCATGTAGTTCATTGTTATGTAGTCTTCTCCATTCACCTGTCTGTTCATCTCTCTTTGGTCATTTGTTGTTAATCTTTTTAATTATTTGGCCGAGGTATTAGAGGAGCTTCGGGGACACGCCGTAGTGTAGTGGTTAAGGCACTGCGCTACAAGCCGGAAGGTCGAGGGTTCGAGCCCCGTGGGGGTCAGGATTTTTAAACTGACCCAAACCCTCTGGCGGCACTATGGTCCTGGGGTCGACTCAGCCTCTAACAGAAATGAGTACCAGACACTTGTTCTGGGGGTAAATGCGGCCGTCATGCAGGGCTGACAACCCGGCTGGCATCAAGTGCCGATTGTCTAGAAAAATGGGAGCCTTAACCTCCTACTACCCCAAGGGCCTCCTGAGGCCTGTCATGGGATCACTTTACACTTTACTTATTAGGGGAGCTTCACACTTTTACTGTTATTGCATTTATGCTTTAAGTTATTCCTAGAAGTACATTTTCACAATTCCAACCTTTTTTTTTTATCAGCATTAGGTGCATATAAATCCAATTTCAATTAAATAAACACTTTAAGAGTAAAAATTTATAAAACAAATAAATAATTAGTTTTTATTTTTAATTTCTCCAGAGAGATGAATAAAACATTAGTAAAAAAAGGGATAAAGTATTTAGTTTTGTTTTTAATAATATCATGTCCCCATAACTTAATAAGTTTAACAAATTGTAGTATTACTTCAACACACAATTTAAACAAAAATTTTGTTTCATCAACATTTTATTTTTAACAATTTGTTATTCTGCATTCTAAATTACCATCTTTTCCTTATGTTAAAAGTTTAATACATTGTCATTGATTCGAAAATGACTGCCATAAATCGTATATCTAGGGCAAATTTGCTTCATTTGGATAATTACATTTCTTTAAAAAAATTGCTACTATTTTTGTATGCTGCACCAGAGAGAAACAGTTTATAATTTTGAACAATATGAGGTGAGTGATAAAAATTCTACCTTAATGAATATACCTCATAGTGAGAATTCCTAAAATAAGTAGTTTATAATTTAATTAAAATTACAGTGGGAGGAAACACTATGAAGTATTTACATTAATGAATGAGTTGGAGAAAATGCTTTAACATCTCACCTCGTAAAGTTGCGTGTCTTCATGATACCGGTTTCAAGAGTTATAGTATTACTTCCGTTTTCAGTCAAATTCCAACTGTCTAAATTTCACCGTTAACATCATCTTCTGAACTGCAATCTGGTGTCGATTTTATAAGCTTAGAGATCAAATTATTCTCGTCGGGAATGTCTAAATTCATTGCTTTATATTTATTCTTCTGATTGTATATCTTTTCCCAAACTGTTAATTCCAATGGTTTCTCCAAATGTTTCAAAAGTTTAGTTTCTCTTCCAATTTTGTGATTCTCTAGCAAACTATGAGCTGCAATTGCCGATTTTTCAATTCACACCATTTTTAATATTTTAATCACTACAAAAAATGTAATTGCACCACTCAGTACCAATGTTTAATTGCATATATTTAGATTGCCCGAGTGCAAGTTATTAGCTCAGATGGTAGCATATCTGCCTATTGATCCATAGACCTGAGTTCTTATCCCTGTGGGATAGAATTCTTTTTAATCTTAAGCTATTTAAAGTGGTATGTATGATTTATAATCACTAAATTAACACCAAAAACTTTATTTTATTTTATGAGAGAAAAATATCCTGTTGTTTCATGGGGTTATTAAGCCTATTATATTTATATACCTACTATAAATGATACATTATCATATAAAACAAATTGAAAACAGATCACAATAACTCCAACCATCTGTCATATATAGAATCTGAAGCAAACAAAAGTACACTTTAAAAATTTACCGTTATGTGGTAAAGAAATAATTTTTGAAGACTGGGGTTAGAACCCAGGACCTCTAGCTTTATATGCTAATGCTTTGCCACTGAGCTATTCTAGCCTCCAATCTAAGTGCAATTTTTTCTCTTATAACAATTCCAGAGAGCACCAAAGGCTATAAATCAGTTTGACATGGAAATAGCGGCTTCTAATTTAAGAAGTCTTTTTTAATATTTTTATTATAAATTGAACATTTCTCACTGAAGGACATATTATATTTGAAGAGAAAAATTATACGCTCAGACTGGGGTTTGAATTCAGGACCTTTTGCACTCTAGGTAAATGCTCTATTGAGTGAGCTATCTGAGCAACTCCAAATCTAAATGCAAATTTTTCTCTTATATACGCTATTAATTCCCACGCACCAAATGCTATGAAACCTTTGCTTCTATCTTGCAAATGGTGGCTACTTTATTAAGAAGACATTTAATTGGGAATTTTACATTACATTATAAAGTCAGTACGGATTCTTTCGATGTTTTTATTATTCATTTCATACATCTCAATGATGGATAAATTATATTTGAAGAGAAAAATTGTACGCTTTGACTGGGGTTTGAACCTAGTTACTCCGTAGAGCATTCGTGTAGAGTGTGAAAGATTCTAGGTTCAAACCCCAGTCTGAGCATATAATTTTTCTCTTCAAATATAATTTATCCATCATTGAGATATATGAAATGGATAAGAAAACTATGCCTAGACCGGGGTTCAAACTTTATACATTATTTCGCTCTGCCACTAAACTACCCTAGGCCTCCAATCTAAATGCAAAATTTTCTCTTATACATTTTAATTCCCTAGAATGCGAAAGGCTACAAACTGTTGTTCGACACACAAATGGTTTCATTTTATTTAAGAAGACTTTTTTAATGGGAATTTTAACATTACTTTATAAAGCTACTAGAGCTTTTCATGTTTTTATTATATATTTAACATTTCTTGCTGAAGAAATCTCATATTTTAGAAATGTATTCATCACAATTTTGAAAAATGTGAAAGAGGAATAGGGTTGGCTGCAATTACACTCATTCACTCATTGCTGTTATTTATTTAGAAAAAATTATGTCAGTGTTCTGAAATCCAAACGAAATGAGCTATTACCATCTTATTTTATTATATTTATGCCACAATTTATTTAACAAGATAATAAATAACATTTTGAATAAATTGTTTTGAAACAAAAATTTTATAACATCATATTTGAAGAGAAAAATTATTCCCTTAGACTGGGGTTTAAACCCAGGATCTTTGGCATTTCTAGGCCAATGCTCTACCCCTGAGCTATCTGAGCACTCCAATCTAAATGCAATTTTTTTCTCTTATACATTGTTAATTCCTGAGCACCAAATGCTACAAACCTTTGTTCGATCACACAAATGGCTGCTTCTTATTTAAGAAGATATTTATTGGGAATTTAAACATTACTTTATTAAGCGAGTAGGACTTGTTTCTATATTTTTATTATTAATTTAATACTTCTCACTGAAGGACAAATATTTTAAGGGAAAAATTATACGCTCAGACTGGGGTTTCAACCCAGGATCCAATAACATTGTCAATTTCCATTTAATATGTTTTTACATATAACCATAAAGTCTATTTAGTTTAATTTATTTTTCTCTTCAATTATAATTTGTCCTTCAGTTAGAAGTATTAAATTAATAATAAAAACTTTTATAACATATTAAAATTTTAGCATACTATTAACAAGCAGGAAATTAGTGAACTTGTAACATCTGTCATCTCTATTTTTATGCCTTGAATTCATAATTACTGAAAATAGGGATATAATATTAAATTCAAGTTGATGAATTCTCCTCCCCCTCATATTTTTCCTAACCTTTATAAGGAAATTAATTTTTTTATTTAATATATATATATATATATATATATATATATATATAATTTCTTCTTGTTACAAAAAAAAAATTTTTTTTTTCCATAATTATATCTTGTAATTTACAATTTTATAGGAATTGATGTTGATGTTGAAGTGAGAACAAAGGACAAAGCAGGAAATGACAAAGAGAAGAATGGCGATAATCCTGCAGGGGAAAGTGCTATGGAGATTGATAAGCAACAGGATAGGCATAAGGAAATGGAACAACAACCCCAATCAGAACGAGAAGTGAGTCCTGAATCTGAAGGCTGGACAGTTCTCACTCCACAGAGAAGTACATAATTTTAATACTGTTGTTTATAGATAGATTTTCTTTTAGTAAAAAAAATTACAGATACAGTATGGATGTAATATATATGCGTGTGTGTGTGTGTTTGCATATTTTAACTATATATATATTTCTTTATAATGATAGCATTTATCTGGTTTTCATGCAGTACATAACTAACTCACTGGCATTATCAAACTTAGAAGGTTCGTGGCTGCATGGACATAAGCTCTCCATACATCCCACTCATGAGCTGATGTCATAGTCATTCTCCATATAATTTATCTCTCTCAAATCATGACCTATTAACTGGGTTCTATCCTCTCAAGTTTTTCTACAAGAGGTTTCCATGCCACGTGTCTTACCTAACGGAATCTATGATACTTAACTGTCTTTATTACTTCTGGTTTACCATAAAAATTATGTAACTCATTGTTATATAATTTTCTCCATTCACTTGTCTCTCTTTATTTCAAACATTTCTAAAGCATGATTAAATTAAAATGTTTCATATCTCTCCTCATACCCAGTCTAATTAAACAAACAGAAAAACTAAAAGAACTCGCGGTTTGGGAAAAAACCCACATAAAAAAAACAAGAAAGAAAAACTAATGAACTTTAAAATTCCTGCGGATTCTGATTGGATCTGGAAGTTTATCGGTTCACCAACAGAGGGAAGAAGAAGTAGGTCTTTTTATTCAACATAACATCAGTTGACAATAGTACTGAAGATGAAGCCGCGAAGGCTTTGAAATTGCGATCTACTTAGAAGACTGGATGTGAGGAGAGGCATGAAACATTTTAATTTAATCATAAATTACACCCCATAGTGATTTATTCCTAAAAAAGTTCAATTTTTAAAGTACTTTATTTTTAAAAGGCTCGTAAAGATTTCTTCTCCCTTAAAGCAGGAGGCCGTGTTTTGCATCCGTGTAGTATATTTGGAAGAATTATCATTTTCTAAACTTTTAGTTTAACATTTTTTAGAGGAGTTGGAATGATGAGTCCCTGTAATGCATATAGCATGCTTTCCCAGAATTGAGCCAATTTCTTTCTGCAACCCATTCCTGTTTGTAATTTTTGTTCCTAGGTATTTAATTTCAGCCATTTCTTCGAAAGTTCCCTCATTTGTTATTAAATGCCAATTTCCATTTAATAATGTGTTTCTTCATATGACCATAAGGCCTATTTAGTTTAATTGATATTGAATTTTAGTCCTAATTTCTTAGTGTTATTTAATAGAATATGAATGTTGGTAGACTTCAAAAAAGCATATGATTCAATTAAGAGGGAGAAGTTATATAATATCCTGCTGGAGTTCGGAATTCCTAAAAAGTTAGTAGACTTCTATGAATGTGTCTAAATGGCACAAAGAGTAGGGTGCGTGTAGGCAAACAGTTTTCGGACACTTTTGAAATCCAGAATGGGTTGAAGCAAGGAGATGCACTATCTCCTCTACTATTTAATTTTGTACTAGAGCATGCCATTAAATCTTTAGAGAATGAGGAAGGCTTACAACTCAATGGTATTAATAAGCTGTTAGTTTATACTGATGATGTAGTATTGTTGGCCGATAGCGAGGAGATACTAAAGGACAACACACACACACACTATTGAGTAACACTAAGAAATTAGGACTGGAAGTAAATATCAATAAAACTAAATATATGGTCACACGTAGAAATTCATTAAATAATGGAAATGGACAGCTAATGACAAATGAGGGAAATTTTGAGGAAGTGGATGAATTCAAATACCTAGGAACAGTAATCACCAATAGGAATGAGATGCACAAAGAAATTAAACATAGGCTCAATTCTGGAAATGCGTGCTATTATGCATTGCAGAGACTCTTGATGTCCCAACTCCTTTCAAAAAATGTTAAACTGAAAATATATAAAACTATTATTCTACCAGTTATATTATATGGGTGCGAAACATGGACTCTTACTTTAAGGGAGGAAAGGAGATTACAAGTATTTGAGAATAAAGTACTTAGGAAAATTTTTGGACCAAAGAGAGATGAACAGACAGGTGAATGGAGAGAGACCACATAACAATGAACTACATGGTCTTTATGGGAAGCTAGATATAATAAGAACAGTTAAATCTCGTAGACTGCGATGGGCAGGACATGTTGCACGTATGGGGAATGAAAGACTTGCATGGAAGCTCCTTGTAGGAAAGCCAGAGGGAACATGCCCAGTTGGTAGACCAAGAATAAGGTGGGAGAATAACATTAACTATGATTTGAGGGAAGTAGCAACATTTAGACTGCTTACAGAACATGACTATTTGGCCAAACATTTATATAAAATAGGAATATACACGAATCCAAATTGTCCTCTATGCAATAAAGACGAAGAAATGAATGAAGAACACCTACAAACCTGTGAAGTATTACCTGTTGGATCCACCATAGAGAAATATTGGAGAGCAAGAACGCTAATGGCTTCGGTGCCAAGGCCCAGCATTTGAAAACAACAACAGATTAGCCAGGGAATGATTGGAAAGCATTAGCTCAGGATAGGGATGTATGGAGAGCTTATGTCTGCGTGGCCATGAACCTACGGGTTCGATAGTGTCAGTGACTAAGTAAGTAAGTATATGAATGTGGTTTTTAGTATCTCCTCAATATCGCCTAATAATACATCATTACCATATACCAACAGTGATTAATACCATTGAGTTGAACAGCCTCTTTATCCTCTAACTTTCCCGTACACCTACTTTGTTACAACTTATCTCACCTTATATCGAGAGTGACGGGCGATGTGTGCACATCTTAGAGCCAAAATCAAATTAATAATCTATATAATATTACTATTAAATCCACCTTCAATAAAAATTTAACTTCACATTCCGTCTAATTAATATTATATTATAATCCATCACCAAGATCTGATTGCATGCTGTAGCATAATATTGAATAACAGAGGAAATAGTTTCTTTAATCAATTCCAAATTTCAAAAATATATGGAAACTTGTCTACCCACTCTCCATCCTTGTCCCATTTAGATGTATTCAAATAAGTTTAACTTTTTAGAAACTCAGAATTTTAGCAGGATACTATACAAATTCTCCTCCTATTTGTATCATATGCCTTTTTTAAGGCATGTACAGTGTCATCATATTATGTTTCTTTTCTAGAATCTGTCCTACTGAAAATCTGATATATTATAGACTTATTTTCTCTAAATAGACAGCAATGATCACTTACTATTAAGTTGACAATATAGGGAGTAATCCTGGATTGAACTTTTATAGGAACAAATCAGTAATCCTGGATACTAATATTTGTTAGAATTTTGTACAAAATTAAAAGTTATGAAATGCCTTACAGTTATTGTAATCAGTTTTTATCTCCTTTCCTATAGATTAGCACAATAGTTAATTATTTCCGCTCATTTCTGAAACAGTTTCTTTTTCCCAAATCATACTAAGTAGCCTGTGAATCTTGTTCATCAATTTTTCTCCCACTGATTTTATGAGTTCCGCTGGGATTCCACCTGAACTTGATGCTTTATACATCTTCAATTTTTTTTCTTGTCTTTTCATCCACTAATGCGGACAGTTCTTAGACTAATATTTCTGCTTTCTGTAAATTATCTTCTTCACTATTCCTGTTCAAAATGTACATTTAATAATTGATTATGATTAATAGTGAGTGGAGAACATATTTTAATGACTTAATGAGGTGAGTTGTTAAAAATATGTTCTCCGCTCACTATTAATGAATAACCTCATAATGTTTACTTCCCAACATCAATTTAAGTATAATTAATTATGAAATGGAACAACTTGTATTTTTTTAATTATATTAAATTAATGTTGGGAAGTAAACATTATGAGGTATAATCATTAAAATTCATCGGAGAACATATTGTTTAAACAACTCACCTCATAGGATTCATGCTTCTATGATATCGCGATTTCAAACACAGTCATGTTCATCTTCAGCCATAACTTCAGAGAGATGAACTTCAGAGTTATGGCTGAAGATGAACATGACTGTGTTTGAAATCGCAATATCATAGAAGCATGAATCCTATGAGGTGAGTTGTTTAAACAATATGTTCTCCGATGAATTTTGTATTTTTTTTATTTCATGGCTAGTTTTAGCATGAATTGAATTAAAATGAAATCAAACCATATGTCTTATTTATGTTTTGCAAGGAGAATTAGTAAAATTACAGCCACATATTGCATAGTTTTTGTTTCTTCCACTCTTCTTTCTCTATGCCTTTCATTCCTTATTTCTTTCTTTATTTTTTCTTTATTTCCCTTTCTTTCCATTTACTTCACTACATAATAATAATAATAATCATAATTAACATAACATAAATAGAAAAATTAATGTTTAAGCTGAGATTTGAACCCAAGACTTCAGCTTAATGTAATGGTGATCTACAATTGAGCTACTTAAGCAACTCCAGGAGCAAGCACAAAATCCCGTTAATAAAATTAAAATGAGTCATAGATAATCTCACCTCATACACTCTGTGTTCTTCATAGCACAGGACCACGGTTTCAGGAACAGTCGGAAAAATGGCTGGAGATAGGAATGACTATTCCTGAAACCGCTGTGCTGTGAGAACATGGAAGTATGAAGTGAGACTCGTTTTAATTTTATTAATTTTTTTTTATTATTCAATGCCACCACATTGTCATTTTGACATTCTGTATTCTATCCTGGCATGGCATTATAGTAACCCACTTCTGAGGTTTAGGCGCCCAGAAGGCCGAGTTACGCTGTCCCGATGATACATGTTAGGTGATGATAATTGTAATGATACGCCAGGGGAGTCCTTAACCTAAACTTAATGAAAAATATTTTTAAGCATCATAATGTTAATTTCCATCATAAATTTTATGAAACAAAATTCTCTCTCTTTAATTCCTGCATCCTGTTAGTAATGAAACTTAATCCACAATACAATAGGTTTGCTTCTAATTTAACAAGATTTCTGACGAGATTTACACTATGCTATCAATTAATCATAATGAAGAATGCAATATGGAAATTAATATATACAGATAAGATATTTGTAGGCAAGTGTGGGTGCAACATAGATAGTTGTCTTTGAGTTAAATCTAAGTTTAGCCAAAAAATTTTCTCTTTAATTGATTGTATATTAATTTCCATATTATTAGCTTATATCTCTGTGTAAATCTCATTGTAAAGATTTAAAAAGAGAGATTTGTGCTTGCTCCTGGAGTTGTCTAAGTAGCTCATTGGCAGAGCACCAGCAAATAAAACTGGAGGTCTTGGGTTGAAATCTTGTGTCAGCTAAAAAAATTTGACTTTAGTTGTGTTAAATATTGCTTGCAGATGGTTGTCCGTGTATATTAATTTCCATATTATATTAATAATCTTAATGCCTGTTTTAGGTGAACAAAATGATCAGGAGTCAGAGGTCACCATAATAGGTACTAATGCTGTCTCTGGAGAATCTGTTGCTATTGCTGCTACTAGTGTACAGACTCCAAACATAGACACAACTGTAGCTGCTTCTGTAGTAGACACTATGGCTATGTCAAGTGAACCAACAGTAATCTCAAGTGGAAACAGTGTCTACCCCAACCTGTTCAATTCTTCTCTTCCTGCCGCACCTCCACTTGTCCCTCCTCAATTTATCCTACCACCACCACCAGTTATCTCACCTCCATTTATCGCACCACAGATGCAACCTCACTTTCGTACTGGACAATAATGCAACATACATTGATGCAACCTGCTCAGCATATCAGTAAGTATATACATCTGCTTTGTGCATACATATTATTTAAACAGTTCAGGAACTTGTAGCACAATGTGTTTGTAACACAAGAAGAAACAAACAACACAATTTAATAAATAAAATTAATCTTAATTATCTCACCTCATACACTCCATGTTCTTCAAGCCCAGGACTGGTTTCAGGAGTAGTTGTTCGTACGAGGGTGAATCAAATATAAACCGGAATTATTGTTTAAAATTTTATTGAATTAACAAAAAAATACAAAACCACCACCTCATTTTTCTACATAGTCTCCTGCATTTCCAACACACTTTTGCCATCGAGTTGGCAACTTTTTGATGCCGTCCTTGAAGAATGAGGGATGACGTTTAGTCAGCCAGTTGCGCACGAACTCCTCTACCGCTGCATTGTCACCAAACCGCCTTCCTCCCAGGTCTTCTTTCAGTGGCCCAAACAAATAGTAGTCACAGGGTGACAAATCTGGACTGTAAGGAGGATGTTCCAGAGGTGTCCAATGAATTTGCTTCAGTTTTTCTTGTGTCAACCGAGCAGTGTGAGGCCTTGCATTGTCATGCAGCACAATCACATTTCGGATCGGTCTCCGGCGGTGCTTGTTGCGATATGCTGCTTTTGTCTCATCCAAAAGCCAGCAGTAGTACTCTGCATTCACTGTTCATCGTTCATGAAGGAAATCCACTTTCAAAACTCCTTCAGAGTCCCAAAAAACAGTCGCAAGGACCTTTCCAGCCACACCTCGCTCTCGTCACTCTCCGTGCTGGAACGTTTTGACTCTGGGGTATAATGATGAACCCAAGTTTCATCAGAGGTCACAATGTGATTCAGAAAATCATCTCCTTCCTCCTCGTAGCGACTCAGATGCCTCTGAGACACTTCCTGGCGCAAATTTTTTTGTTCCTGGCTGAGGAGCCGAGGAACCCACCTGGCAGACAATTTTCGGAATTTGAGTTCATCACTGATGATGGCTTGAACACTTCCGAAGCTTATTCCAACGTGTGAAGCAATTTCAGAAATTGTTATGCGCCGATCCTCCTCAATAAGGTCCCGTACAGCACAAATGTTGTCTGCAGTGATGCTTGTTCTTTGCCGTCTTTGGCGGAGCTCATTATCCACTGAATCCCGGCCTGCTAAAATTTGTTTGCACCAATCATACACCTGCGTCTTCGAAAGGGTTGCTTCCCCGAACTGCTCATAGAGCCTTCTCAAAATTTTAGAAGGTTTAGTGCCTTCTTTTTCCAAAAACTTAATAATAATGCTTTGTGCAACAGACGTGTGTACCTCTGCTCGCTCATGGCGTACTGAAGCAAGCGGCCCGCTCTTCGGAGTGTGACACATCAAGATCCCTACTCCAGACACCCCCACCAACTTCCCCTCCAAACCGCAACCTTTGCAGTTCGCTACCAGAACCTCCAGATACAAATTCCGGTTTATATTTGATCCACCCTCGTACCTTCAGCCATCATTACAACTCTTGAGTTGTAAAAATGGCTGAAGATGGAACAACTAACTATTCATGAAACCAGTCCTGTGCTTTGGAGAACACAGTGTATGAGGTAAGATAATTAAGATTTTAAGATTTATTTATTCATAAAATTAAATGTTTCTTACCTCTCCTCATATAAATCTTGTAAGTAGATGACGATTTCGAGACCATAAAGGTATCATCTCCAGTACTTTTTTGGCGACTGATGTTATGTCGATTGGAAGAAATTCTTCTTCTTCTTCTTCATTTTATTTATTAACTTGAAAGCTTCATAATGTTATTTCCCATAAGTTTTGTGGAATAATTCCATTACTTTTAAAGTACAACAGGAAGTAATATTATGTGGTTTTTAATTAAGTTTGGTTTGTGTGTTCTTATCTCATATGGTTGTTTCTATTGGACATATGTTTCAAGGCATGTTTGCCCCATCCTCAGCTAGCACAGACTGATTTTTCCCAAAGTGTCTGCCCTAGATCTCAACTCCTGCTCCCTCTTTCTGTGGTCCAAATTAGGTTCCTCTCCCCAGAAATTTCAAAATTAATAATTCTCTCCTTCTTCTGTATGTAGATTTTCCCCCATATGGTGAAATCATTTGTTTTCTAACTGTTTTAATAATTTTATTTTTAAATCTATTTTGTGTTTTTCTGACCAAATGTGAGCAGCTATTGCAGATTTTTATACTTCCCCCCCCCTTTTTTTTTACATGTCTTGTGTGTTCTTTGGGTCTAATGGTTAAATTTCTCTTTGTTTTCCCTGTGTATATCTTATCACAATCTGAAAATTTTATTTGATATATTCCTATTTTTTTTACTATTATCATCAAGCTTTCCATTTTTGTTGGTTTTTATTAGTTTATTTAGGTTATAATCATTCTTTGGTGCTAATCTGATATTAATTTTTTTTAATCTATGGAAATTTCACATTAGAAACAGAAGAGAATAAATAATTACCATTTTTATTATCTGAAATTACGTAGAAATGAGGAAAAAATAAAATAGAATTTGGTTTATTTTGAGTTGTATTTTGACTCCTCATATTTCTTGACACCTTTGCAGACTCTAATTTCTTCACTGCATTTGTGATATTCTCAATGCAACACCATGGTTACAACATGGTAAGTTGTAACTGTGGTGTCGCATTGAGAATATCACAGATGCAGTGAAGAAACTCAAGAGTCTGCAAAGGAGTCAAGAAATATGAGGTGAGTTAAAATACAACTCAAAATAAATAAAATAAACCTCAAAGTGTTCTTTCCTACCTACATAACTTAATAGAATTTGGTATTTATAGAAAATATTCACACACAGCAACTATATTAAGGGCCGCATGCAAATACATTAGTCTCTATTAAGGTAGAATTTTTTTATCACTCACCTCATATTGTTCTAGAACATATGTGAGTGATAAAAAATTCTACCTTAATGAAATACCTCATAGAGAGAATTCCTAAAATAAGTAACATTAGTCTCTACTCAAATTACTTCCAATCACTGGTGAGCTGACTCACCGTGAGCAAGTGCAAAGATTGAATTAGCTACCCACAAACTGGTCATCCATGAAAGTCGTCATTTTCGTAATATTGGCAAGAAATTACCCAGAATTCTCAGCGATAAATCCACTTCCGTTATTTTTGTCTGCTATAGAGGAACACATTTATGCTTGCGTCCCGCAAATAATACTGTATACGACGACATCTACGTCGTGCAATATTATGCCGATTCTCCTGTTCTTCCAGTTGAATTCTTTGGTAGACTCTATCAAATTCCTCTTCTCCACGTATACCGAAAACATGATCGAAGTCTTCAAGGTCCAACATCTTGGATAAAGCGGCAAGGTTTCAAACTACATCGGTTTCCCTTCGGGATTCTCATGATAAGTTTCTATCTTAAGCTATGATCTTAAGTTACCTCGTCAGGTAGCTTACGAATTTCAACAATTATTATCACATGAGTAGATTTCTGAGTAAGCAAAATCGTATTAGGATAAAACTTTCTTAGCAGAGAACTCCTTTTACGGTCTAATGCGTTCAAAGATTTGACCCTAAATCAACTGAATTCAACATATTTCATATAAAATGGTAGCCTTCAATAGCCTATCACATAGATTGATGAATATGCCCCTGTACAGAGAAAATTAAAGAGATGGAGAAAAAAAAACACAATTGAAGTGGCAAAAGAAAATTATTTTGAAGAGAAAATTTATAAGCACAAAAAAAAAGTTAAGGAATGAAAATACTTTAAAATTCATCGGAGAACATATTGTTTAAACAACTCACCTCATAGGATTCATGCTTCCATGATATCGCGATTCAAACATAGTCATGTTCATCTTCAACCATAACTCCGACTCAGTGGCTGAGTTATGGCTGAAGATGAACATGACTATGTTTGAAATCGCGATATCATGGAAACATGAATCCTATGAGGTGAGTTGTTTAAACAATATGTTCTCCAATGAATTTTAATGATTATACCTCATAATGTTTACTTCCCAACATTAATTTAATATAATGAAAATACTCTTCAAATAGAAAAACCAAAGAAAGTGAAATACAAGAAATTCACATATCACCCATGGACACACAATAAATTCCATGAAGGTGGCAGTACCATTGATACAGTGGCAAGTTCAACAGACATAGTCAGCAAAACAGATTAATTTGCAATAATATCAATAATGAAGTAAGTTTCTGTTTAAATATAACCATATTTTTGGGATGAGTTGGCCATCTAGCAGACAAGAGTCAACTACATTATGTTTGAAACTAAACTCATATACTCAGAAATTCGTCATTCCTGTTACTTGATTCAATCTTTAGTTATATCAGGAAATAGAACATTAAATAGCATAAAGTTTTTGTTAACTGATTAAAACAATTATTTTGTTATTAAAAAATATGTAAAGAAGAAATAAAGGGGTGAAGTTATTGGATAAAATAATCATTTTGGGAAAAAATCCACATAAAAAAAACTTATGAACTTCGAAATTCCTGCGGATTCTGATTGGATCCATAGGTTTATCAGTCCACCAACATAGGGAAGTAGTAGTAGTTCTTCTGATGTGTATTATTGATTCACCCAAATACTATAAATGTTAATCATAGAGGTAATGCTAGGGATAAAGTTATCGACATAACATCAGTCAAAGAGAAATTACTGACATTCCTGTTACTTGATTCAATGTTTAGTTATATCAGGAAACATAACATTGAATAGCATTAAGTTTTGTTAAACTGATTAAAACAGAATTATTTTGTTATTAAAAATATGTAAAGAAGAAATAAAGGGGTGAAATTATTGGATAAAATAATCAGTTTGGGAAAAAATCCACATAAAAAAAAAGAAAGAAAGAAAAATTTCCGTGGATTCTGATTGGATCTGTAGGTTTATCAGTCCACCAACATAGGAAAGTAGTAGTAGTTCTTCTGATCGACATAACATCAGTCAAAGAGAAATTACTGAAGATGAAGCTGCCAAAGCTCTGAAACCATGATCTTATAGATATGAGGTGAGGTATGAATAGAGATCCGTGAAAGTGGTTTTATTTTTAGGAAAAATTTGTTTGAGAATTTCAAGATTTCAACGTTATTGGGAATTTGGCAGTGTTATTCTAAAAAAATGTAAATATGGGTCTTTTTAATCCTAGTTCAGTATATTAAACACAATAAGAATGATATATCCAGTAGTTTAAGGGATATAAAATTGATAATTATATCTGCAAAAATTTGGGGTGGGGGGTAAAACTTATCTTACATCGACCGCGGTGGACTAGTGTTTATGCTCCTTGCCTCTGGTCCTGAGGTTCGTGGGTTCAAACCCGGCTGGAGTGGATGGATTTTTTTTAGGATGGAAAAATCCAAGGAGCAAGTCCTCCGGGAGGGACTTTAAGCCATGGGTCCCGAGTCTGAAGATTTTCAGGCTCGTAAAAGATCCTTAAGCCTGAATGAAAAGGCCTCTAAGCAAAATTTACTGAATTTTCCCGTCCTAGTACTACCTTGGTTTCCTAGATGTCAGTATGAGGTGGAACGCTGACCATGGGCCACTCAAATGACATCTATACAAAAACAAGTTTAACTAAATTAGTGTGGTTCAAATGCTTCCCTGTAGGGGAGAGCGAGAGCGCCCAAATCTCTGTTAAGGGAAACATGGGCTTACAAGAAGAAAACTTATCTTACACGTTAATATAATTCGTATTTCTTGGAATTCATATTGGCCATAGAACTTAAATCTATGGAGAGACCATATTTGAGCACGAGAAGGACAGAAAATATTACCTCTATGTTGTGAACTGTGTTGCAAACATTTCCCTTTGCAAGAGTGCATGGAGGAAGCAGATATGGCAGTTAAAAAGAAGATGGAATCTGAAAACAGTGTTCAAAAATGCATTGTGAAAATTTTGCGAATAGAACAAAAAAAGAAATATCCAGAATTCGTTTAAAAAAATTTAAATTTCATGTTATTTTGCATTATTGTAGGATTTCGCGATCCATAAATGCTTTTCTTGAGGTTATGGGAAGTGGAGTTAAGAAATGATGCAAGAAAGTGACAAAATTAGAGCATTTTGCATTATCGGGACTCACGAATTTCACAGATCTCTAGGCATGAAGCATTTTAATTTAATCGTATTCCTTATACAATTGAAATAATTACATTTCAACTTCATCTGGGTTCTGGTGCCTTCATAAATATTGAATATCTTGCATTTTCAGAAGTACTGTTAAATAGTTTTTAAATGGATTAGCAAATGAGAAAACAGAATTGATTAAAATTATTTTAACATTGTCAAAGATGGGAGTTTTTTCCTTCTGATTTAATGTTTTACCCCTGGCTACAAAAAACATTATTTGTAACTACTTCAGGATTTTATTGTGTCATGATGTAGGCAGTGATTGAAAACATGCCAATTATTCACAATGATAAAATGTTTTACGAGGAATAGAATTTTAACAATTTTGGGATTTTACATTTTAGGACCACATGTGGCTCGAGCTGTTGAACAAATGATGTCTATGGGATTCAGCAATGAAGGAGGTTGGCTGACTCAACTTCTTGAGAGCAAGAATGGAGACATTAGCAAAGCTCTTGATATGCTGCAGCCTGTGAGGAGGTCATAAATGCATCTATATCCAACTACTATTTATATTCAATATTAATAGTTCAACTATTTAGAAATAGTTAATGGTTTGATTGTAATGATTATACACTATAAGCTATATGATTATATTAATGAAAACTAGTTAGTGTTAGATTAACATTCCTTTTAAACATTTATATTTCATTTTCATAGAAAAGTCTATGAAACAAAGTTAGTGTTATTCAGTTTAATTATTCTATGTATTTTAAATCATGGTATTTTTAATTTGCAATGAATATTATTTTAGCTATGATATTTGACAATAGAGGTTTAAAATATGTTACAACATTGTTAAATTCACTTATTATTAATGATAAATATTTGTTCTATGTTCTTGAAAAAAGGAATTTGAAATACTATTTTTTTTTGTATTCAATACTTTTAAATGGCTTTGCATTTTGTTATTATAACCAAGATAATTTTGTTCAATAAATATTTTAAAACCTGTATTTTTGTTTGAAAAAAAGATTCCAGGATTATAATTTTTTTTAATGCCCCCAGTTTTGTCCTTTTAGACATTTCTGGTGTTCTCTCCTGGCAAGGATTATAAAATATTGAAAACTATTACAATGTGATTATGAAAATGATAAAAACTTAAGCGCATGAAAATATCAATGTAGTTCTATCCTATTTATCGAATGACAGTGTAGTAGAGTTTGTATTATGGTAAAAAAAAAGAGTTTGTATTGTTTTGTGATTCCAATAAAATTTGACTTGAGACCAGTTTTTACTAATTACATTTTTGAAATCCTAATTGAAATTTTATTCCATTAGGCTCCATCAATTCAAGGAAGACTATTATTTCCATATCCTTACTTCTACATGACATCCATAAAATACTTCCTGTTTGGACGAGCACACCATCTTCCATATTTTCCTTTTAATTCCAATTCCAGTGACTATTCTTTTCCAAGTTTTTTTTAGGGAATATTCTTATATATTGCTCAATCATTTCAACAGTCACTTCTTCATTTAATATTGAGATGAGGCAGTGCACAAAATGACTTTTTGAGGTGGCTACTGTGCTGCCCTATAGACATTAACCTCATCAATTTTATATAATTTAGTGATGTTAGTAAAATCATTAGCCATGGAATATGACAGGTAGTTATGACTCCTACTGTATGTATATATAATTAAAGTAAAGTGATCCCACAACAGGCCTCAGGAGGCCTTGGGGTAGTGGGAGGTTAAGGCTCCCACTTTTTCTAGACAATCGGCACTTTATGTCAGCCCTGCGTGACGGCCATCTTTACCCCCAGAACAAGCATCTGGTACTCATTTTTGTTAGAGGCTGAGTCGACCCCAGGGCCATGGTGCTGCCAGAGGGTTTGGGTCAGTTTAAAAATCCTGACCCCAACGGGACTTGAACCCTCGACCCTCCGGCTTGTAGCTCAGTGCCTTAACCACTACGCTACGGCGTGCCCCCATGTATATATAATTATACACATTATATGATGTCATTTTGAAACTGGAAGTTTTCTAATATATTAACATTTTCATTATATGGTAAATCTTCTAAGTAGATCGCGATTTCGAGACCATAATGGTCTCATCTTCAGTACTGTCTTGGCGACTGATGTTATGTCGATCAGAAGAAACGTCTTCCCTCTGTTGGTGGACCGATGAACCTCTGGATCGGGTTGGAATTTTGAACTTCATAAGTTTTCCTTTGTTTTTCTGAATGTGGAATTTTTTTTCCAAACCATGAGTTCCTTTTGTTTATATGTTTAATTAGATTAGCCTTTGATTCAATTAAATGTTTTTCGGACCAAGCATGAGCAGCTACTGTTGACTTTTCCACTTCTCCATTTTTGACATTTCTGAGATGTTCTTTCACCCTAGTTTTCAAATTTCTTTTTGTTTTTCCAATATAAATTTTGTCACAATCCCTGCATTTGATCTGATAAATTCCTGATGTTTTCTTCTTCAATTCTTTAATTTTTATTGGTTTTAATTATCCTATTAAGGCTGTATATGTTCTTTGGTGCCAGTCTTATATTAAACTTTTTGAAACTTATGGTGTTTCAATGGATGGTAAGTGAATTTCTTGAATTTTACTTTTTATGTTTCTTTTATAAGTGTGCTTTCATTAATTCATTTTCTTTCAATTTATTTGTTTTCTTGTATACCATATTTTCTTCATAACCGTTATCTATTGCAACATTAATTATGTATTCTTTTTCATAATTTTCTTTGCTCATAGTTAATAATTTTCATTTTAGCTCATAATTTCTTTATATATATATAAATATTTTTACAGGGTTGTCTAACAAGGGAACTTTGAACCATTGCATGCTCCGAAACCTACCTTGAAATTTCTACCAGAGAAGGTTTTTTGATGTACCACAGCCATGTCCAAAAAGTTATCTGCCGCTTTTAATTGGAAGGCACTAAATTCCAGCACCAAATCTCTCATCTAAACTACAGGGAAGTAATATAACTCCTGGCTTGTTGGAATTTCTAACCCTGACTTGCACATGAAGTGGGGAGAGGAGGCTGAGTGATGCAAATGCAATAACAGCTGCTTACTTTGTCAGTAGTGATTTCCTATTAGCGGCTTAAAGATCAGTTGACATTAGCCACTTCAATGAATGAATGAGTCAATTCTTATCTTACCTCATACTTAAAACAATTCTTATCAAAACAAAGTATGAGGTAAGATAAGAACTGACTCATTCATTCATTGAATTAAGAACCTCATAATGTTATTTCCCATATTTAACTTATGGACAATAGCCACTTTTGCTTTTCTTCCATTGCTGATTTAAAATCTTGTGTGGTAATGTGTTATATGCTGCTTCCTCCTGTGCAAAACCCCACCTCACTCTATTCAAGCAGGGACATCCATCTGCTTTGCACAGTGGGTTAAAATTGCTGGATTCTGGCTTTGATTTCTGTGCCTTGCAGTTGAAAGCAGCAGGTAATCTTTTTGGAAGAGAAAAATTTGCGTTTAGATTGGAGTTTCTCAGGTAGGCCTAGAAAACCAAAGGTCCTGGGTTCAAACCCCAATCTGTGTGTATAATTTTTTCTTCAAATATAATTAAAACAAAGTTAATTTAATTAAATAAAAATAAAACTTAAAGTGTTATGTGATTTTCATATTTATTAAAATATAAATTATTTATAGCTGTTTCGATACTCTGTACCTTCTTCAGACATAACAATGAATGAATTTTGTTATAGTACATAATAACTGTAACTATGCAACTTTTTTTTTTTTTCTTTTTACAATCTCTATTATAAATTTAAAAGAGGTGATTCATTCAAATTAGTTAGGAATTTAACAGCTTATTACCACTTTTCAATTTATTTATCTCTACAACCTTTAAAAGGTCCAACTTCTTTCCTTTGTCACAACATGTAAAATTTGAATCAAAACAATGATCATATTGGAGTAGGTGGTTAGCATACTTTGAATTTAATATTATTCATTTTTAAACATCATAATGATGGACAAATTATATTTGAAAAAAAAATATATATGCCTAGACTGGGGTTTGAACCCAGGACCTTTGACTTAAGATGTTTTAAAAATGAATAATATTAACATTGAAAGAAGCACTACTGGCTTTATAAGTAATGTTTTAAAATTCCCAATAAAAAGTCTTCTTAATAAAGCCGCCATTTGCAAAAATCGTAGCATTTGGGGTTAGGGAATTAACTATGTATAAGAGAAAAATGTGTGTTTAGATTGGATGCCTAGGTAGCTCAGATGGAAGAGCATTGACATAGACTTTGAATTATCTAAATTTCTGTTATATGCTCTCATATGTTCCTTTATATGAGAAATAAAAGGTCTTCGAGTTTGTCCTATATAGACATGGTTACATGTGCCACACTTCAATTTATATACATCTGATAATTGTTCCTTTTTTACTTTGGTTTTATTGTTTTTTATTATATTTTGTAAAGTTTTATTAGTTTTAAATGCCACATTAATGTTCAACTTGTTTAAGCATTTAGATATTTTATTGGTAAGTGGGCCTATGTATGACATTATGACATATTTATGTCTTTCTTGGGTAAAGGAAAAGCTTTGTTAATTGCTTTTTTGTAATGAATTTTCTTAATTAAATTATCTATAATTTTAGGGTCATAGTTATTATTGATAGCTAATTGTTTAATAATATTCAGTTCATCATTATTTTTTAAAAAATTGTTGCATAGTTACAGTTGTTATGTACTATAATAACAAAATTCCTTCATTTGTTATCATGTCTGAAGAAGGTACAAGTACCGAAACAGCTGTAACTAATTTATATTTTAATAAATATGAAAATCACGTAAAACTTAAATCACATAAAGTTTTATTTTTTATTCTTCTTCTTCCTTCCAAGTATTAGGCCAAGGCCTGTTACGATCCTATAGAAAATTTTCCCTCCAGCGTTTCATAGGACGGCCCAGTGATCTTCGTCCTCTTGGTATAATTATAAACAGCTTTGGGGATACGATTTGAACTCATTCTTTCAAGATGGTGTTTCCAGTTTAGTTGGTACTATTTTTATTTAATTAAATAAATTATGGATTTTCATCAAGTAAACACCAATTCAATTGATTGCTTAAAACAAAGTTCATTAATGTCAGTATAAGAAAGATGACATTGTTCATGTTAATTATTTATATGTTTCACTTATGTGTTTACACATATATTTATTGTTAAAAAAACAATATATTTTATTGAAGTAGATTAGAATCACCCTTCCATAACCAAGACAACCCAAAGGTAGAATGACATATATGTCAACTGTTTAAAAACCTCTCAATCCTAATAATGATAACTGGTGACAGTATAATATAGTACCATGGTAATTGACGATTTTATTATTGATTTAACACTTCTCACTGAAGGATAAATTATATATGAAGAGAAAAATTTTCGCCTAGACCGAGACTTGAACCCAGGACCCTTGGCTTTCCGGGCCAAGTGCTCTACCAACTGAGCTACCGAGGCGAGATACGATCTAGACGCAAATTTTTCTCTTATATACATTGTAATTCCCTCGTGCCAAATGCTTGAAACCGTAGCTTCTATCTTTGCAAATGGTGGCTTCTTTAGTTAAGAAGACATTTATTGGGAATTTAACACTACTTTATAAAGCCAGTAGGGCTTCTATTGACGATTTTATTATTGATTTAACACTTCCCAATAAATGTCTTCTTAACTAAAGAAGCTGCCATTTGCAAAGATAGAAGCTACGGTTTCAAGCATTTGGCACGAGGGAATTACAATGTATATAAGAGAAAAATTTGCATCTAGATCGTAACTCGCCTCGGTAGCTCAGTTGGTAGAGCACTTGGCCCGGAAAGCCAAGGGTCCCGGGTTCGAGTCTCGGTCTAGGCGAAAATTTTTCTCTTCAAATACCATGGTAATTATCGGTTTCAGTGGTTGGCCACCATAACAATAGATTTGTATTCAATGACTCTTCCTGGTAATGTGGCATTATTTGATTGTTTATTTTGCATGTCATTTTTAGCAATGAGAATAGCCCTCTCTTTTAACTAGCTTAAATTTTGTTAGGCTTGGAATAAAGCTGGATAGACTACATCTATTGGCTTATGATGGATGATACCAGATTACAAAATTATCGTGATAATTTTATCTTGCCAGAAGACTCGACTGCTAACTTACCTTCTCCAATCCCAGTAGTTTTTTGAGAAAAATTTAGCACTCTCATATCGCCAGATGCCACTTTTGCGTCAATGTTATCTTTCGTACATGTCTCTCCAATTGTGTGTATTTCCAAAAAAGCGTGGATCGTGGTGGATCTTATTGACTGGTTGTTGATTTTGGAATGATGAGCAGTGATTGATCAAAGTCTGCACACATGAGTACCAGAGTACTTTTAATTAGTGAATGAGTTGGAGAAAATGCTTTAACATTTCACGAGGTGAGATGTTAAAGCATTTTCTCCAACTCATTCATTAATGTAAATACTTCAGTGTTTCCTCCTACTGTAATTTTAATTAAACTTTTAATTAGGTTGTCGTTTCCTCTCAGAGTGATATCAAGAATTTCGAGACCTTTCATCTGAGCTATAGTGCATTCATCCTATATGATTAATTTACATTCCTTGAGCACCTGAGCTACACCACATAACTTGCTTATGTTGCAAGTAAGATATTTCTGCCTGGAGGTGTCAAGTGGTAATTTGAGTGTGGAATGGGCTGTCCTTCCTTTCATTAATATCGCCACAATTTCTAAAGAGGCAGTGGTAAATAAGGACAATTTCTCCCTCCCTAATTTTGGCCAGAATTAAATTAGTTAAAAATGTTTATCCTGTGCCCCAGAAACATAAAGAAAAATAATGCCATCTTCATGTTAAACTACCTGATCTATGATAATTTGGAATGTTTTTCTCTGATCTTGATTTAGAATTGGCTTCTTGCCTACGATGCATGCACTCAGTTCTACTACAATGTAGTTCTTTTCACATAGGTAATCGGCATGAAGTACATCTTGTTGATGTCATATTGGTGCTGACAGACTGAGTTGCTGTAATGTTTAATTCATCAATTATGGCACTACAGTCCTAAACAGGCCTTGGCTTTCATAACTCTTGACCTCCATTCTTCTTTAATCATGGTTTTCATCTTCCAATTTTTACGTTGAAGTAAAGAATAGCTATCCTCCTTTATGGCATCCATTCATATTCTTTGTGGTTTTTCCAATATGTCTCTTCTCAAACATTGTTCCTTTCATAGCCCTTTTTGGGATACTAGTGTCTTACATTCGTTGAATCTACTAATAAATAAATTGAGTCTGTTGTCATCTTACCTCATATTCATTGATTTGTTTTAGGGCACATTTCAAATCATCTCTGTTTTATCTTCAGCTTGTTCAGTCTGGACAAGCTGAAGATCGATTAGAGATGTTTTGAAATGCATTCTAAAATACCCAACAATTATAAGGTAATGATGTTTTTATTATTGATTTAACATTTCTCACTGAAAGATAAATTATATTTGAAGAGAAAAATTTTCGCCTAGACCGAGACTCGAACCCGGGACCATTGGCTTTCCAAGCCAAGTGCTTTACCAACTGAGCTACCAAGGCAAGTTATGATCTAGACGCAAATTTTTCTCTTATATACGTTGTAATTACCTATTGCCAAATGCTTTTGAAACCATTGCTTCTATCTTTGCAAATGGCGGCTTCTTAGTTAAGAAGACATTTATTGGGAATTTAACATTACTTTATAAAGCTAGTAAGGCTTCTAATGATGTTTTTATTATTGATTTAACATTTCTCACTGAAAGATAAATTATATTTGAAGAGAAAAATTTTTGCCTAGACCGAGACTCGAACCCGGGACCCATGGCTTTCCGGGCCAAGTGCTCTACGAGTCTCGGTCTAGGCGAAAATTTTTCTCTTCAAATATAATTATAAGGTAACCCATTTATTAAAAAGAACCTCATAATGTTACTTCCTGTTGTAATTTCACAATGGATTCTACTAAATTTGACAATTGTAGCTACCGGTACCTATTTCTTTATATTTTTCATACAATTCTCCGTTATATCTAATTCTCCAAATACCATGGTTATTTGTGAGTTCTAAAATCCTAAGTATCTTTCTTTCAAATGAAATCAACATGTTTTCTAGTTTCCTTGTCATAACCCACACTTTGCATCCATAAATAAAAACTGGTAGAATTATAGTTATATACAGGGTGTCCCATTCAAACATCCCACATTTTAATTAATCATAACTAACAAAGGATGTGGAATTATAAAATGAGGCCGGTATTAAACGAAACAGAAACTTCATTACCACACACTAAAACACCTCATTATGTGGACCGTTAGTAACACGAACAATATCAAATCTGTATTCAATTTCGTGTACGAGCACCTCCTGATTCTTTTTTAACGTTTCCAGTCGCCAGGAACTTTTCAAGACAATGGTCTTCCCATCAGGTGCATTTCCTCCATATTCTCTCCGGTAATTTATTTTATCTCCTGGTGTGACAGGCCAAGAAGGCCTTGCACTGTCATTATTGACTTCGTCTCTGGATATCAGAAAACAGTTTATGCTCGTTGCTGAGGAGTCGCCATTTTGTTTTATGTCATTATTGCCCAACATGCAACAGATGAATTAACTACAACAATGAAAACAAAAATTCTTTAAGTTTCTCTTTCTTTTAAGACCAACCTCATTTCATAATTCCGCATACTTTTGAGAGTTATGATTAATTAAAATGTGGGAGGTTTGAATGGGACACGGTGTATAGTCTTATTTTTGTATATGGATGTACAGCCTTTGAAAGAATTGAAGGCACACAGATAATATTCAAGTCCCAAAACGAAGCCATAGCACATGATCAGAGGTCAGCTACTTGGTTCACAAGTGCACAGCTATTTGAGAAACTAAAATTTGTTATATTTCATTGTGTGTCCTATAATGGAAAATAATTTAATGTAAACAGGTGGTGCGGTAAATGCTGTAAATAAAACAAAGCAAAACAAACAAAATGAATTGAAATGAGGATGAGAGGAGAGAGAAAAAAAAACATGACAGCGGGACCGAACACGTGACCTCATGCATGGGAAACAGATGTTCCCTCTTGTAGACCACAACTGTCCCTACTAGAAGGAGTCTGTATGAAGCGATGCAATACTACAGACTTACATGTATATTGAAATTAGATATTAACATGACTTGGTTTAAATTAATCAGATGCATTTTGCATTAGTTGTGGAAATAAACAATCTTGTTATGCCTTATGTTTTTTTAAATGAAGTAATGAGATTCATAGTTAAATATGGGAAATAACATTATGAGGTTCTTATGACTAGAGTCATAATGTCGGTTGAAAATGAGAGAGATGTTTCTCTTAAAAACTCGTTCCCGTGTTTAAAGAAACATAAATTATGAGGTAAGATGTAAAAAATAACTAATTAATTTAAAAAGTAATGAGATGTTACAATCGTTATTAATTTTCTATATATGACCTGTTTCCTTTAATTCATTTATTTCCTTACATATACAAATTTATTTATTTAATGAAACCTAGTTAATGTGCAGGCATTATGAAAATTAGAGTTATTAAAAAAAAATTCTTCCTGATTACAATCCAACCTGGGCCCATGTCGTCACAATAGATCAACTTACCAACTGCTCCACTGAACCAAACGATATGAATATTGCATGAAGAAAGACTTATACCTCCTGATTTGAACTCAAAGGAGACAGTACACGTAACAACTTACTGGTATGTATTACTCTTCAAAACTTTAACTTTCTATCATCAAGAGTTGCATCATCAATTTTTTCAAAGGCTGTACATTCTTAGATTTGAACATAAAATAAGTTTTATTAGCTTTATATTTAAATTAATGTTGGGAAGCAAACATTATGAGGTTAGATCATTAATATTGAGTGGAGAACATATTTTTAATAACTCACCTCATACAATTTCAAATTTCTTTGATATCTTTGGTTTCAAACGAATTTTCATTCATCTTCAGTCTGAAGATGGAGTCATGACTGAAGATGAATAAAAATTCGTTTAAAACCAATGCTATAAAAAAAATTTGAAATTGTATGAGGTGAGTTACTTAAAATATGCTCTCCACTCAATATTAATTTATTAGCTTTGTTTATTCTATTTTGTATCTCTTGCTCTAATTATGCCTTTTATTGATTATAGAATCAAGGTATGTAAAATACTTAATATAACATTGGCTCCGATTAACAAATTCAGCCTGAGTAATCTTCTGTTAACTAATAATAAAGTTAACACTCCAGACAACAAAAAATCTGGAATTTATCAAATTGATTGCAAAGATTGCAATAGGATATATATAGGAAAAACAAAAAGGCACTTGGAAACTCGCAAAAAAAGAACACTTTAGAAACATAAAAAATGGAGAAATTGAAAAATCAGCTATAGCAGCACATAGTTTATTAGAGAATCATAGAATTGAAAAAGAAGCAAAACTTTTGAAACATCTATCTAAAATTACTCCTTCAAAAGTACACCAGATGGCAGTTTGGATAATTATCAGCAAAAGAAAAAATTGACAGTCATGAAAACAGCTTACAATGGGGAAGATTGTTCTCCGATACTGCGGTGCTGTGTTTAAAAAAACATAGAAGTATGAGGTAAGAAGAATTCATGATTCATTTGATTCTTATGTAAAATACTGGACAATTTTAATTTTTTGCTGTTCAATAATAAAACACTGTTCTTGTTTTGAAGTTATAATTAAATTTTAATATTCACTATGTTGCACAATTTATTAATTTGTAAAAAAAATTAAAGCTTGAGCCGGGATTTGGACCCAAATCTCCAGCTTTGTATGCCGACAAGTTATCCATTACCATTAATCCAGGCTACCGCTGCAAACATCAATTTTCCTTTACTCATACTATTTTCTATGTCTGAAGCAGCCAGCCATTGGAAGTCTGGATTAATGTGATGGATAACATGTAGACATACACAACCGGAGATTCGGGTTTGATTCCTGGTTCAGAAATTAATTTTTCTTTATAAATTAATAATTGGTCTTGTTAGGGAGAACATGATTGAGCCAAAATTTTAGTCTTGGTAACATTTATATTTAATCCAACCTCCTTAGCTGTTTGATCCAACCTTTTATATGTTTCTATTAGATTTTGTTTTTCTGTGTTATGATATTAACATCATTAGCATATGCTACTATTTGTACCAATTTATAAATTGGAGTACCATGAACATCCAATTATAATTTTCTAATTACATATTCTTGGACCAGGTTGAAGACTATTGGGCCAGCCAGTCACCTTGTTTCGAGCCCTTCCTCATTGCTATAGGATCTGTAAGGTCATTATTTATTTTGATTCAAAATACTGTATCATCCATTGTAACCATTAACAATCTTAACAGTTTCGTTGGAATTTTAAATTCTATCGTGATTTATTAAAATTTCTTTTTATTTATATTATTGTAAGCTTGTTTAAAATCTAGAAAAAATTAAACAATATGAGATATCAAAATTACAAAATTTGGAAATTAAATCTAAATCAAATAATACAATAACAAGTAGATTGAGACATAAAGGAATCAAAGAAGAATTAGATAAAGAAAATTGGAAAGTACTGAAATGATAAATTCTCTTGACAGCCGATGAAATATTAGGGAAAGAAAATAGGAGGAGTTAGCTGGAATGATGAAGAATGTGAAACCGCTTGTAAAAGAAAAAATGAAGCCTATAAAGAAATGTTTCAAAAACACTGCACCAGAAACTCAGAAAAAATACAAAGAGAAAAGAAGGGAAGAAAATAAAATTCATAAAAAAAAGAAAAAATATATTTTGAAGAACAATTAAAAAAATAGAGGAATATAACTCACAAAGAGAGTCTAGAAAGTTCTACATATTAATCAACAACTTAAAAAGAGGTTTTAAACCTAATAATTTGGTCTGCAGGAAAAAATGGGGAAATCATTAAGGATTTTAATGAAATTTTAGGAAGATGGACAGAACATTAAAAAAAAACATTTAGATGCCACAGAGTATATAACAGAGGAAAAGGATAAAGATGGAGATAATAAAGGAATGATAGTAAATGATAGCGACCAAGAAATCATGGACCAAGATCTACCAACAATTGAGGAAATTAAAACAGCAATTAAGAGCCCCAGGATCAGACAATATCAATAATGGAATTATTGAACTAGACGAACCTGAAATAATTGGAAATTTACATAAGATAATACTTAAAACCTGGAGTTCAGAAAGATTATCAGATGGATGGGAAGAGGGATTAATCTGCCTTATACGTATACAAAAAAAGGAGACGCTTCTAATTTGTAAAAACTATAGTGAAATTACCCTTTTAAATTCTGGATATAAAGTATTTTCCAATGTCTTGAATGAGAGATTGAAACCCTATACAGAGAAATTAATAGGAAAGTAACAATGTGGTTTCAGACCAGGAAAATCTACTGTCAATCATATCCATAAGCTTCAACAAATACTTGAAAAAAACAAAAGAATTCAAGGTGAATACATACCATTTATTTGTGGACTTTGAGGCAGTATATGACAGCATAGATAGAAGAAACTTAATCAAGGCTATGGAAGAATGTGGATATACGAATGAAGCTAATTAACTTTGTAAAGGCTACCATGATGAATGTCAAATGCAAATTAAAACTACAAAATGGACAAACAGTACCATTTATTACAAATAAAGGATTAAAACAAGGTGATGCACTAGCATGTACATTATTTAACATAGCCATGGAGATGGTAATGCGAGATGCAAATATTGATACTAGAGGTACCGGTACAATATTTTATAAATCAGCACAAATATTAGCATACACTGATAATATAGAATAATTGGAAGAACACCCAATGTAGTTAAAAAAACCTTAAAATTGGAAAGTGCAGTGCAAAATATAGGCCTGAAAGTGAATGTAAGCAACAAAATATATGGACCAAGCAATGATGTCTGTTTTACAGTTGAAAAATATAGGTTTAAAAAAGTGAAAGAATTTAAATATCTAGGCACTATGATAATGGATGAAAATACGACTGATAAAGAAATCAATCATCGACTGATGTTGCCCAGCAGAGGGTATTTTGGACTTAAAAAACAACTTAGTTCCCGATATCTAAGTCGTCAAACAAAAATAAAATTTATTAATTAAATAAAAATAAAACATAGTTTTATTTGATTTTCATATTTATTATATAATTCAGTGACTGCTGTTTCGCTACACTGTACCTTCTTCAGACATGTTAAAAAAATATGAATTGTATTCCAACTGATCTAAGCAACAATACAACAATATTTATTTAAATTTTTTAATTTAACAAAGGGGATTCATTCAAATCAAGTTGAGAATTTAACAGTTTTTTACTACTTTTAAATTTATTAATTTCTACAGCCTCCAAAAGATCTAACTTCTTACCCTTACCACAAATATGTAAAATTTCAAAATTTGGATCGAAACAATGATTAAATTGGAATAGGTGGTTAGCATATTTTGAATTTTCTAAATTTCTGTTATATGCTCTCATGTGTTCCTTTATCCGAGAGATAAAAGGTCTACCAGTTTGTCCTAATGTCGTAATGTCATACATAGGCCCACTTTCAAATAAATATCTAAACACTTTAAAAAGTTGAACATTAATGTGGCATTTAAAACTAATAAAACTCTACAAAATATAATAAAAAACAATAAAACCAAAACAAAAGAAAAATTATCAGGTGTATATAAATTGAAGTGTGGCACATGTGACAATGTCTATATAGTATTCTTTTGGTTCATGAAGGCCATTTGTATATCTATCTCATCAGGTGTCAGTAAATTCACTTTCCTCATATTAATTTCCTTTCAATAATTTATCTGTCAGTTCTTTCCCCTCATTTTCTCTTCTGATGTATCCAGTACCTCTCTCTAAAGTATTCGTCCATCTGGTCTTAACTTGTTCGTGATTAGTTAAAAGCTTTCCCTGAGAATCCCTGCAGACATTAGTAGTAGGTTTAAAATCCTCTTTAGTATTTTTAACAATGTTAAAAGCATCATGTGTTTTATTATTTTAAAATCTTGATCCATTTGTATAAAAAGATTATTTAAAAAGGCCCACTTTGTCGGCCTCACATAATTTATCCTTGTATGTGTCGTGTTTCCTGGGGGTTGGTTTCATTAGATAAATAATCATTAAATGTTTTACCAGTCACTAGTTACACATTTGACCTCAAGAATAATTGAAACCTTGTTGAAAATATTTGGTCCAAACATAATTTCTAATGTTTGATTTTCTCTATGGACTTTGGCGAATATATCAACACTTAGCACTCCCTTATATTTTCTCCTTCTGGTTTTTGGATTAGATTTCTGATTTTATTGGGAGGGATATCATGGCAATCTATCATTCCAGTGTTGGTCTCCTTTCAGTAAGCCCAACTTCTGACAGGCAAGGACATCCACTATGCCCTCTATTGTTTAACACAGCCACTGCGGACATCACATGAACAGTCCCCGAGAACGTAAAAGCTATGTATGTGCGCCGATGACAGGGTGTTATATTCAAAATGTCTAGAATATATCTAACGAACCTTTGGCAGTGACTGAATGGGCAGAGATCAACGGGCTCCAGCTGAACGAAACTATACCATTCAAGAAGGAAGAACATGCGGAGATATATTCTTCAGAGGGGAGTCCCTGACATTAGTGACATACTTCAAGAAACTTTGAGTAATATTATATTACCAGGAAACGTTTTCTATATGTGCAGCTACGCTGCTATTAATGACATAATACACGTTGAGACCTCTCAATTAACGGGTTAGAGAATATATGACCATGCCTGAAATGCTGTCATCTCTTAAAACTAGACGAAGTTAAAGCGGAATATCTGAAAGTCTTGTGTCTGCCAAGTTCACGCTATACGCATGCCTATATTCGAGAAGGAGCTTCCTTCGTTGAAGGGTTATGACAGCAGCTTCTCTTATCAGCAACGCCAGGATACATAGAGCTTCTCTATGTTATGAAAACCTTAGTTTATTCATGCACAACTTGTGCGCTTTTCGTTTATATATATATATATATATATATATATATAGCGCTTCTTCTCTACGAACGAGACTTTTTACCAGGGATGGATGCAGGAATCATACCAACTGAGATGATGCGCTTCTCAGTCAATGAATTTCACCATAAAATGTGTAAAGACAAGATTTCCATTAGCCGAACTCCTAGTGTATGTGTGTGTGCATGCTATGTGGAGATTAATGTGACAAATACCATATCAAATGATACAAGAAAAGGCGGCATCTCTTACAAAATTGTGCAAAAATGATTGTTTTATGCTAATACTGTGCACATTGTGCGCTTTTTTCTTAATATATTATTACCTGCAACGAAAGACGAAAATTAATTATGCTCAGTCTAATCCGTTAATGCTGATCTCATTAATGAATTTAACTATATACAATTTTCCTGTCCACATCCTGCGTATTTTTATAATTTTATGAATAAATTATGCTGGTGCTCGTCTGTGAGTATCCACAAGGGAAATATGTACTCTTCCTCTGTGGTTATCTCTGGTCTAGGCATCACTGAATAACATTGGGGTTATCTCTGATTGGCGCTGGTCATCTCTATAGTGGGTTATCTCTGTGTGGTATCGTTCTCTAGGATTCTCAATCATAGAGAACGAGCTCACAATGATTATTGGTACTCATTTTTTTGGCTTATCGCTGATTTCAATGTTTTAATTCAACTTCCTAGACTTTTCTATTGTACATAATATACTTTATTTGTAATATTATTCATGCGGAAGGTATTTTAAGCAAAACACTACAATATATATTTCCCGTGTAAATATAGTGTATAACGGAGTATAACACACAAGAATAAAGTCAAAGTTGGTTTCTGAATGCATTATTTGGAGCTCAGTACTTATGTCAAAATTTTGTGAAGTTCGTTATATTCGTGTTAATTTTGCAGCTATATAAGGGTGGTGATCGCGTAATGTGAAATAAAGAAGATAAAATACTTTCTACAACAGTGAATTATGGAAAAGGTGGAAGAACCATCGTGTTCAAGTATTAATTCAACAGGGAAAAATATATTATTTTTCCGTTTACAAATGGAAGGCAAATATAAACAAATTGTAGAAAGCATTAGGTAGGTTAGAAAATATTTAATATATCTTTAGTAACGTGAAGCATTTTTATTTTGACGTGCAAATTATACTTTTTAAACTAGTTAGACCACACGTACCATTTTGTAGGTAATTTACTTATAATTATCTTTGAAGTCTTTATAAAATGTTGTTTCCACATTAACACTCATACACATTTTAGACTGATATTAAAGGTAAAAAAAGTCAGAATTAATTTAAATAAAAAATCAGTGTTCAGCTTCAGAATAGGCCACTCTATGAATTTCCATACAAATTCATGACATTCTAGCACTACTGGTACATCATTTTTCCATTTTGAATAATATTTCATAATATTTTAAACTTTTTCATCAATTATTAAAACATATTTTACAATTATTAAACATTTATCTATGTATGAAACTTGTGTTACCTCTCAATGGCTTTTTTCAGAGTTCTACACAATTGCAGTGTGCATGCATGAATGCTTACTGTAACTTCCACCAAATGGCAGGACATATCTGTGAAATCGATGTGACCAAGAATAGCAATTAATTCCAAAACATTTAAGAAGGAATTGAGGATAAGGTGTATAAACCGTTGGGTCATTCCACTGTCACTCACATTACAATTTGACTATTTTCCCACATTAAATTTTACTATAAATCTATAGTCCTAAGTAAATTTAAAACATCAATAAAATATGTTTATTCTTCATTAAATTCTCTACATTTTGATATATTTTCTTTGAATTTTGAATTACAATAAATGGACAAAAAAATTAAAATGTACATGTCACTCACATTACAGGAAAAAGACATGATAAATTTCACTATACAGAAAAATGTAGTTCCCTGCTCTTGTAAAAGTTCTGGAAAAACAATTTTTTGGCTGTACATTAATGAGACACACAGGTTATTACAGCAAAAGTTTTAATTTATTGTGGTAAATCTGAAATGAATAAACACAAATTTTATCTGTCACTCACATTACAGTATTTTGTCACTCACATTACACAATCAACAACATGACAAAATGGTTGATAATTGTGATTGATTTACAATTATTTACCATGAAATAAATGTAATACAAATCAGTACATAACATGTGTATATATATATATAAAACAGATGATAGTAGATATAAATAAATTTGAGCAGCATTTATTTCCATTTTAAATTTATAATAAGTTCTGTTACTCCCTCACTCCAACTCGGGATCTTTATTAACGAACACTGCATCTCCCTTGTTGACAGTAAATCAGGATTTACATTCTCCCACCTTTTAAAAATGCACCTTTGCTTCACAGTCAGCATCGATTGAAAACTGACAAATTGCAGCATAATGCGGTATTGAGCGTTTTCCTTGCAGCTCCACTTTCACACATTTCGCAATTATGACATCCTGTGTAAAGGTCTCTCTTTAGAATTACTTCTAAGTTATTCAACATGCTATGCTTTGATACAAAAATAAGTTTCCAATTCATTTTTGAGAGACATGGCATGGATTTTCGAGATTTCACCAATGATGGGTGCTACCTGAAAAACTTTATCCAGCTTCATTTTCTGATTTCTTTTTTCTCTATCTACAGAATTATATTCACAGACGATACATTTCTGGTTACTTCAGAAAAATGTATGCACTGAAAACTTCAGACTTTCTTGATAAGACATGTGTTCTAACTTGCCTCTTCACAGCCTCACCAGTGCCGTACACAGGATCTTTGCCATGTGAAGTGGCAAAATAGTTCAATTTTTTCACCTGTAGTTTATGCTTTTGTTTCAGTACCTTCAGACTAGCTGCAATATATCCGTTTTTAAATTGTGAACTTATTCCACCTGACCAAATACTGACTTCATTTATTTCAGTTGGAATTTCTTCAAGTAGCCTGTCTGTATATGCAATCATAGTGTGTTTTGTATGATATAGGTTATCAGACATTATGACTATGGGATGGTGTTCTCCAGAATACCAGGCAGCTGCAGTAAATAAACTGACTTGAGGTTGAACCCAATGAAAACTTTGTATTTCATCTTGTGCAGAACAAGTAAAATTTTCAGACAAGTCCACCTGTATGACTTCAATATTTGGTTTGAAGTTGGAAGATGTAGCCATTAACCTTTCTTCATTATAGAATTTATGTTTCAAGAAAAAGGGTAACAGGGAAAGTATATATTTTGCCAAATCGGCTGCACTACCTTCCTCCTGAACCCTGTCTGAACGCCCTTCTTTTCTCCATACATCCCATGAACAATTCAATGTGGAGACCATATTATTAAAGACTTTCTCCTGCAAGTGATAGTGCAACCTGTCCCTGCAATCAGCATTTCATGACCCAGCAATCTTCTTTTGCTGACAAGCATACAATTTCAACCAGATGACATGATGAGTGAGCAGAACATGCTGGAACTATGTTGTGCAAAGAATTCACAGCCAAAATCTAATTCTCAGATGCCTAAATCTAGCAACATGTTTTTTTCTTTTTTCTTCTTCTTCAATTGAGATCTTGACTTCCTTCTTATGATTCTTCAATTTTTCTTTCTTCTTTTCTCTATATTTCCTTACACTGATTGTATGCTGTTCTTTATACTCATCATAATTAGCTTCCTCCTCAAGCTTCTGCCTCATTTTTCTCATTCTCTCAGCAGAGGTTGATGGAATTTTGGCAATCATAGAATGAAAACAATGTCCAATAATGTCAAATTTTATTTCATTGCCAAAAACAAGTCAGGAAATTTTCTTCTCCTGAAATGTGTAAAAACCCCATATTGTAAGTTTTTCATTGTCACTCACATTACCTTAATATAATTTGATATATCACATTAAATAAAATTCATGGGAAGTTGTTAACTTCACCCAATAACATTCTTTACCTCTCTTTAATGATACCAGATTTTTAATAAAAATGAACAACATTTATTGCTTTTTAATTAATAAAATAGCATATTTTGTCACTCACATTACACGTTAATATGCAAATTCTAAATTTAATATTACTCTGTCCAATCACCATCTATATAAGTGCTTTTTATTGTATTTCATACATCAAAGTATGAGAAAGGAAATTACAAACTCCCAATATATTATGTTGCTGTAAAATTAAAAAAACTTACCTTGAAGTTATTGAAAATAGGGTAATAACATCTGCATGAAACGCCGCTATCTTCTTCGAGCGAGAACAACAAAGAAATAGGTTTCCCACATAAATGCTATTGTGAAACAGGAAGTCCAAAGAGTAGACAACCTTACAATAAAAAAATAAACACAAATATACAATGTTAAAAAATTGACCAAAATGTCCCTTTTCTCATGGAATGACCCCGTTGCACGTGAATTCTTCTAAGTTCTATAGAATTGCAGTGCGCATGCGCGAGTTGCAGGAGTTGCTGTAATGGTTAATGTAGCTTCTGGTAGATGGCTCTGAAGTCGGCATTACCAACTTTGGGAATAAATTCCCAAACGCTAGAAAAAATGAACGTAAACTAACTTTCCATTTCCTACCTAACAAAACAGTTTACATGCATATTATTTATTTCCAAACGCAAAAAAAAAAATGGATGTAAACAAACTTCCCATTTCCTAACCTAACAAAACAATTTACATGCATATTATTTAACAGTCCACCACTGTGGTCTCGAGGTAGCGTGCTGCCTTGTCACGCAGCAGGCCCGGGTTCGATCCCCGGTCAGGGCAGTTTTTCTGGGTGAGGTTTTTATCGGGGGTTTTCCTCACCTGTAAGACAAATGTCAGGAAAACTTTAAGGCCCAAACGGTCCCCGAAATCATATGGCCATCATCCTTATCATATTCATCCTTACCATTATCATTATCATCATCATCCTTCACCAGTGTGGAAAGCAATGGGAAGCTACCACACCTACACAATTCCCTAGTAAAGCTGCAAGCATAGCATGAAAATGCTATGATTGCAGTGAAGGACCTGCCTTCGGGCAGAATTACTATGGATGGATTATTTAACAAACTATAAACTAATTTTACGTACACTAACACTAAATATAGTTTAGAATTATTTTCAAATGTTGGTAACTGCGATGTGAGAGTCGCCTAGCGGATGTTACATGAAGCATTTCTGCGCCTGTAGAACTCGATGTACAATAGATGCGTAATTTAGAAATATTCAAAAATCATAAGAAATGTTTATAAAATGGTTCCAAAATGTTTAAAATAGTACCAAACGTTATTATAAATGGTTGAAAAGTGTTTGGTGAATCAGTGGCATAAAAATATTAGATGGAAAATTGTGTGCAACGGATTATACACCACAGCTGAAATTGACTCCATTTTGTTAGGTTTTGATGGGATAAGTTATTGTATACCTTATTGGTTTATAATTCATTAAATAGTATCCATGTAATTTATTTTATTAGGTTGGAAGGGGAAGTTGTACATCCATTTCTTATAAACATGTTTGGGAATTTATTGTGAAGGTTGTCATACTGATTTCACAGATGTGTCCTGTCATCTAGTGGAAGTTTCATTAAGTATTTGTGCATGTGTACTGCAATTCTATAGAACTTGGAAAAAATTAATTGAATAAGTGAACGGCAAATTCTAAAGTTTTTCCAAACTCTGTGAGCAGTTATTTTTTATATATATTTTAAAGACAATGTTAAAATATCTTTCATTCTCAAAACGCTGCAGATTCTATGCCACGGTTTCACCTACATAAATTCAAATAAAAGAGCGGAAAAACACACAATTTATTGTTGCACTATATTATTAATTGCTCGAGAGAAATATATATGTTCATTTTCATTAAAAAAATGTGAGAAATGCCTTTGGCTCAAGTTGAGAATATTTCAACCTAAGATTTTCCATACTACATTCTTGTAAATACTCTACATTCTTTTTCCATCTTTACTAACATTTTGTACTATTTTAAACGTTTTGCAACAATACTTATAACTTTATACAATTATTAATTTTTTACTACATATGTAATTTGTTGCATTTATCTCAAATTACTTTTTCATAGTCTTGAACTCGTGACTTTGTACGACAGTGATATTGCAGAGTTAAATATGGGGAACAAACATCAAAATTCAAACAACTTAGAACTGGTGTCCCTCAAGGTGCTGTCCTGAGCAGTACTTTACGATATTCAATCTCTTTCTCGACGTCATATGTTATAAAAAACATAAGAGGAGTCAATGCTCTTATGTACACAGATGATCTGGACATCTGTAAAAAAATCCTCAAATAGATCTGCACTTACAAATAGAATCAATGAGGACAATGGGCAGAAGAAAATGCAATGACAATAAATCTTAATAAAACAACTTGCCAAGTATTTTCACAGTGTCATCAAGCCTGAAAATTGAATCTCTTACTGAACAATCAACCAATTTCACAGTCTCATGATACTAAATACCTGGTGTAATTTTTTGATAACAAACTAACGTGGAAAAATCAAATAAACAATATAATCACAAGCACATCCTTGTACTTAAGCATCTAGCTGGAAGCACTAGGGGTAGTACGATTTCAACCTTGAATATTACCTATAAAATATGCATTGAGCCAATGATGCTTTACTGTTGTGAACCATTCATTACAGCTTCTTCTCAGTAGTTTAAGAAACTACAAAAACTACAAAATCAAATCCTTTGGCTCATTACAGGCACAATCAAGACAACCCCAATAAATGCGATGCTGCTTTTTACATAGAAACTAGATGTTAAAACACGAATTGAGATGACATCCATGAACTTGCATGATAAATTAATCATACTCCCAGATGGTAATTACTCGTCCAATTATTAATGATGATAGAAAATGCAACAAGGCTTTCTGCAACATTTTATACAGCTACAAAATAAATTTCATATACAAAATAATCAAAAAAAAACTACCCCTATAAGATAATCCTCTAAATCTGTACATTCATATACACAGTTTCAATCTATTAGATGAAGGAGATTGATAAAAGCAAACACTAACCCTAAAATACTTAGATTATGTGCTTTGGAAACAATAGAAACAATATACCCCTGTTCTAAATGGTTACACATATGTACAGATGGCTCTAAGCTCAATCTCTATGTTCCTGTGGGAGCTGGAATCCATTGTTCACTTTTCTCTCTATACACCCCACTTGGACCAAATAAAACTGTTTTGATAGAGAAATATAGGCAATTCATACTCACTTTCACAAATCATATGCCGTCAAGAAATCAATTACAATATTGTCATTCTGTCTGATTCCAAAGCTGCCATACAAGCAATAACATAATTCAAATCAGTTCAAAGCAAAGAAGTAGATCGCAAGAAACTACTCACTGACCTTTATAAAAATGTAAGACAGTGGTATTACAATGGGTACCATCTCACTGTGGAGTCAATGGGAATGAAGTAGCCGATATGCTGGCAAAACAAGGAGCAATATATTTACATTAATATTGGGAAGTAAACATTATGAGGTTATATCATTAATAGTGACTGGAGAACATATTTTTAATGACTCACCTCATATAATTTCAAATTTCTTTGATACCGGCGGTTTCAGACAATGTCTTGTCCCTCTTCAGTGATGGAACCATGACTGAAATTTGAAATTATATGAGTAATTAAAAATATGTTCTCCACTCACTATTAATGAGGAGCAATATGTTTACAACAACCTAATTCAAACACATCTTATCGCTCAGCAATCATTTATATCAAACAAAGGTAAAAAAACACATTCTCAACCAATCTTTAGATCTGAATTCAAGAAAAACAATGGAAAAACACTATCCATACTACACCAGATGCACCTTGAAAAGAAGCATATTTTTGACTAAACACAGGACGTGATTGTCTTGCAGCTCATCTTCATCGAATTGGAATTTACAGAAGTCCTCATTGCTCATTGTGCTCCATGAACACTAATATGGATAGAAATCACCTACTACAGTGTCAAGCACTTCACTATGTTACGCTGAAGGATAGATACCAGGAAGCAAGAGCCAAACTTTCTGTATCATGTTTTATTGTTTTAATTTATTGTTTGGGAAAGGATGTGGATGACCTCATACTCGAAACAGGGAAAACAAAAAAAAATGTGAATTTTTTTAATATCTTGGGTCAATAATTACAAGTTTAGGTACCTGTGAGAGAGATGTACAGACTAAAATTGCAATGGCAAAAATGCAACTAAAACATTACATGGAATAATTTGGAACAAAAAATATCACAAAGGAAAAACTAAAATGAAAATTTATAAGAGCATAATACAGAAATATTTTGTCATATGGAAGTGAAACTTGACCTTTGATGGAAGTACAAAAATAAAATTAGAACAGTTAAATTTGATTATTTTAGAAGAAGCCTCCAAAAAACAAGACAGGATAAAATAAGAAATAATTCCTTTGGAGAGAAATGAATGTCACCACATCGGTTGTTAAGAGGAATGAAAATCAAACGCTTAAATGGTATGGCCATGTACAAAGAATGGAAAATGAAAGATGGCCAAAAAAATATATACCAATGGTCACCTCCTGAAAGAAATAAACGTGGCAGACCAAGATGGAAATTGAAAACCTATGTCAGAACTATAATGGATGATAGGAATTTGGAAGAGGGAGATTGGAATGATAGAGATAAATGGAAACTGAAGACGGCAAACACATCAATGGGGGAAGAAGAAAGAATTTATTGTTATGTTATTTATTTGAATGCCATAGCGTAGTGATTAAGGCACTGCGCTACAAGCCGGAAGGTCGAGGGTTCGAGTCCCTGTGGGGTCAGGATTTTTAAACTGACCCAAACCTTCTTGCGGGACTATGGCCCTGGGGTCGACTCAGCCTCTAATGGAAATTAGTACCATACTCTTGTTCTGGGGGTAAAGGCGGCCATCAAGCAGGGCTGACAACCCGGCTGACATCAAGTGCCGAATGTCTAAAAAAGTTAGTCTTAACCTCCCACTACCCCAAGAGCCTCCTTGAGGCCTGTAGTGGGATCACTGTACTTATAATTATGGGCAATGACTTCTATCAAGTCCGCTGCATTTGTATAAATTTTTCCAAGTTCTACAGAATCATAATGCGCATTCACAATTGCTTAAAGGAACTACTGCTAGATGGCAGAGATATCTGTGAAATTAGAATGACCAACATTTGAAAATATATTTTAAGAAATGGATGTTCACTTGCTTCATTTTGTTAGGTTCCGATGGGACAAGTTAGTATACATCAGATTACTTTACACTTCATTAAATAATAATGCATATAATTTATTTTGTTAGGTTAGGAAGGGGGAAATTGGTGTACATCCATTTCTTGTAAACACATTTGGGAATTTATTGCAAAGGTTGGTTATACTGATTTTACACATGTCCACCATCTAGCAGAAGTTTCTTTAAGCGTTCGTGCATGTGCACTATGATTCTGTAGAGATTTAAAAAAAAATCATTAGTCAAGGTATTCTAAACTTTTTCTGGCTCAATTGCACTTCTACTAGCGCTTGATTTTTCAGTTATAATGTTGTAAACTATAGCTCTTCTTCTGTATTTACTAACATTATTTAGTATTTTAAACTTTTTCAAACAATTTTTATAACATTAGTAGACAGTTTTGAAGTATTTATTTAAATATGCAAATCACAATATTATGACACTGTTAGACAATATTGTGATGCTAACTGATATTTTCTCCACAGAGTATATTACTTAGTCTATGATTTTTCTATTGCTGTTTTGGGTTATCACTGGTTGGATCAGCATTAGGGAGTGATAAGTAAGTGTACACCCATTTTTAATAAACATTTGGTAATTTTAATATTATTAATATATTTTTTTAACATAGATTTGGGGATTTATTGCAAATATTGGTCATTTAAATTTCATAGCGACGGATAGTAATTGAGGATGATAATCGATATGTGGTTCGATTGTGGGTTATCGCTGGCTCTATAAACTCTGGCGCATGTGCACTGTTGTTCTATAGGACTGAAAATATTTCATGCAAGTTTAAGTGCAGTTTTTTCCTTTTTTCAATGCCTTAAAATAAAGTGACGAATTGAACTGAATGTAACCTAAAATCAACATATTTGCAATGCAAAATATGTATCAGTCAGTCATTGCTCAAACAGAGTAGCCAACTTATCACAAAAAACATGCTAACAAAGAAGTGAGTGCTAAGCTAATCTAGTGCATACTAACTTGCCCACTAATGTAGGTGGACTCCTGGGATCACTGTGGTTTTGAGGTAGCGTGCTGCCTTGTCATGCAGTGGACCCAGGTTCAATTCACGGTCAGGACAAGTTTCCTGGGTGAGGTTTTTCGGGGTTTTTCCTCACCTGTAAGACAAATGCCCAAACGGCCCCTGAACATCATCTGGCCATCATTATCATCAATATCATATTCACCTCATTAGATTAAGTTTAGGATTAAGGCCTTTCCTGGTGCATCATTACCCATCGTCATCACCATCATATCATTGGAGCAGCCGTAACCCTGCTTCCAGGTGCCCCAACCTCAGAAGTGGGTTACAATATGCCAATGCCAAGAGATAATATGAGAAATGTCAAAATGACAAACTGGTGGCATTAAAAAAAATCCCGTTATATATAAATAAACATATTGGCAATTGGCTCTAATGGGAATGTATGTTATCACGGCCAACGTGATGCTAGCAGCCACTTGTTTTCTGATTGAATATTTACAGGTGGTATAGAACCACCGAAATGTATAATAATTGTAAAATATGTTTTAAGAATTGTTGCAATATGTTTAAAATGCTATGAAATGTTAGTAAAAATGGAAAAAAGTACTTAGTGTTAACAATGTCATAAGAATGTTGTATATGGAAATGCATAGAGTAAATTATTCATAAGTCCAACCTAAGTTAGTTAGTTAGCTTTTAGGTTCATTACATTTTAAAAGTGTCTAAATACATAAAAAAAAAGATAATCGAAACGATGATAATAATTGATATGTCGTTCGATGGTTGGTTATTGCTGGCTCTATAAACTCTGGAGCATGCACACTGTTGTTCTATAGGACTTCGAAAATATATCAAGTAAGTTAAAGTAAACTTTTTCTGTTCAGTTCATTTAAAATGCAGTGATTTGTTTCGTATAATGTATATTAACACTACCTTTTGGATATTTTTTATATATACATTGTACATATTATACATAGAGGGCAGTGGTTTTACTTCCCACACGTAGTTTGTAATATTACAGTATAGTTATTTTATTACCGTATAGTTATTTTATTACCATATAGTTATTTAGGTTGGCAACCATGAAATGTAGGAAGTTGAATTTTCAATCATGGTTGCCATTGCTGTAAATATGACAAGACACACTATCGCGCAAAAAAAGTAATTAATTTATTAATGTATGTTTAGTTTGTAATATTAAAATGAAGTAATGGTATCCACCACTGAATGTTTACATTCAGAACACAGCACCTCAACAAGCAGGGAATGACAGTGTACAGTATGTAATGAAGGTTACGTGCAAACTCTTTGCACTTCTGTATGCCTGGTCTAAGGCACCATGCCTTGGTGGAGAGCTATGGGATGTACTTGGGACTTTGGGGAAAGAAATTTTCTCATTCAATTTCAGCCAGTATGGGATCATTGCCCATCCAGTATTTTGAGGAATTAGGGTAGGTACAGTCCACCGCTGTGGTCTCGAGGTAGCATACTGCCTTGTCACGCAGCGGGCCCGGGTTCAATCCCCGGTTGGGGCAGTTTTTCTGGATGAGGTTTTTATTGGGGTTTTTCCTCACCTGTAAGACAAATGTCAGGAAAACTTTAAGGCCCAAGCGGTCCCCGAAATCATATGGCCATCATCCTTATCATTATCATCCTTACCATTATCATTATCATCATCCTTCACCGGTGTGGAAAGCAACGGGAAGCTACCATACCTACACAATTCCCTAGTAAAGCTGCAAGCATAGCATGAAAATGCTATGATTGAAGTGAAGGACCTGCCTTCGGGCAGAATTACTATGGATGGAGGGTAGGTACAATAAGTAGGGACTTTAAGTTGAGAAAACCAGCTATGGGATTTGACATGCTGACCACAAGTCACCCCTATACTAATTGGATGTGAGGTCTGCAGTTGACTGGTAGACCAAAGGGCTTTTTTGCTTATTGCACTGTAGAGTTTATGGACAGGATCCCAGATGTGTCTATGGCAAAATGAAGCTGAACTTTACAGACATCAGTAGCCATAACCAATAGAGAAGTTGTGGTATTGACAATTTAAAGGGACTGTAAATCATTTAAAATGTTTGCTAAATTTATTAATTTAACCATTTCATTATTTCATCAATTACTTAATGTGTTCATGTTTATGAACTAAGAGATAGGAATATTTTCTATAAACATTTTTTGTGATTCTTGGAGAATGGTTTTAAATTTAATAGATTAATCTGCCTTCTTAGTTTCTTGGTATCAGCAATCTTAGACTCTGTATGATACATTATGCTATGGATTTTTAATAAACCATGCATTATTTACTAATAATTATTACAGAATACTGTAAAGACAATCAGTTTCTGCATATATTATAACCTGGAATACAATGCCTAGAAGTTGGGAAAATGTTGTTTAATATTGCATGGTTAGTCAGGTTGTGACTTGGGCAAATTTGTCATATTTGATCAAATTGCACTTGTCCCGGCCTGATTAATCTTTGCATTTTCTGCAGATTTGGTGAATTCTATTGAAACACGTTGACAGCATGAAGCTATGAATTTATGAAAATGTGGAACTGGTGCAAAAAATAAAGGTATCCCATTGAGAAATCATCACTTAGGAGATGTTTGTTTTAAGAGAATTTCACGGTGTACTTATTTTGTAATGCCGAGTATGAAGTTGCAGTGGAATCAATAAATCTTTGGACTACTGACAATTCAGAATTAAATGGGTCTGTGTTATCATAGGAATGCATTGATGCTTGACCACAGCAATAACTACATGCCCAGCTCTTACCTTCCTACCCAGAAACTCAAATACTTATGCAAATTATTTTTCAATGTTGCACATTCTCCAAAATACATACATGTAGTTTTGGTTCAGGTTTTGATCATAGATAGATCATCGGCTGATTAATGTCTTTGACATCATTCAATTTGTAATAGCCAACTTTGTTGGTCCATCCAATTTCCTGATTGTAGATGTTTCTCCTTCATGTATAAATATATTCCCTGATTCCAGGTTTTTGGTCTTCCTCTGCCTCGTCTTCCCCCAGGTTTCCATTCCAAAACACATTTTGGTAACTGATCCTCTTCCATTCGCTGGACATGTCCATACCATCTTAATTGCCGAGTTTTAATATAATCTAAAATAGTGTCTTCAATCTTCATTTTCTCCCTTATAAGTAAGTTTCTAATTTTTTGTCTTCTTGAAATTCTTGCTGCCCTCCGTATAAAATCCATTTCCGTTGCCAAAAGTTACTTATTTGTTTTTGTTGTTAATGGTCAAAGTTCTGTTCCATAAGTAATGATGCTTTTAATTAACAATTGTATGATAATTAATTAATTTTATTTTTATTACTTACATTTTTATCCCACAATATTCCATTGAGACAAGCAGTAGCAAATTTTCCTTTATTATTTCCATTTCTTATTTCTTCTTCTCAATTTCAATTTTTATTTATTTTAATTCCTAAATATGTGATCTATTTTTATTATCCATTTTAATACATCTCAATGAAGGATAAATTATATTTAAAGAGAAAAATATATGCTCAGACTGTGGTTTGAACCCAGGACCTTTTGCTTTCTATGTGAATGTTTTCACCAATCTTCTCATTTTTGTTGATTTTAAATTAATCTATTCAGGCTATAATCATTTTTCGGTGCTAATTTAATGTTAAATTTGCTGAAAATTTTTCGAAATTTATTGTATTCTAAAGGATAGCATGTAATTTTTATAATTTTTAACAAAATTTTTTTAGCTGTCTAAAAAATACTCTTTTATCAATTCTTGTTTTTTTAATCTATTTATCTTATGAATATTTTTTTCTTAAAAATATTTTTTTTGTTAGGAATATTCCACAATACAGTGTTTCTCCTTTAACCCAAAGTGATTTGTCACCAGAAATTCCTGTCTAAAGCATCTTCTTCCCTCAAATCTCCAGCTTCCATACTTCTCCTCACTCCATCTATTCAATGTTCTCTATGTCTGCCTCTTCCACTTTTTCCATTAGCTTTCCAATCAAGGATCTTCTTTGGTATTCTACGTATCTTCTTCCATTCGTATGAGGTGTCCATACCATTTCAAATGTTTTTCTTCTATTTTTTCTAATATGTTTTTTTCAACTTGCATAATTTTCCTTAATGTGCTGTTTCTGACTTTATCTCTTCTTGAAATTCTTGTCGATTGCCTCCAAAATTCCATTTATACTGCTAACAGTTTGTTGGCTTGTTTTCTACTTAGTGCCCAGGTTTCAGATCCATATAATAAAAATGCTTTGTAATAGAACTTGAAATATAGTTTCCCTTGAATTCTGTATATTATATTTCTATTCCAAAGCATTGAGTTCAACACACCAGTGATTTTTCTTCCATGAATTATTCTTCTTTCAATTTCTGTAGTAGAATTCTCATTTTTATCTAAACTAGATCCTAAATCATATTTAAAGAGAAAATTATACGCTCAGACCGGGACTTGAACCCGGGACCCTTGGTTTTCTAGTCCAAGTGCTCTACCATTTGAGCTACCTGAGCAAGTACCGATCTAAACGCAAATCTTTCTCTATATAAGTTGTAATTCCCGCCACGTATATAGAGAAAGATTTGCGTTTAGATCGGTACTTGCTCAGGTAGCTCAAATGGTAGAGCACTTGGACTAGAAAACCAAGGGTCCCGGGTTCAAGTCCCGGTTCTGAGCATATAATTTTTCTCTTTAAATATGATTTATCCATCATTGAGATGTATGAAATTAATAATAAAAACATCGAAAATAGATCCTAAATATTAAAAATTTTTAACATTATGTATTCTTCCTGAATTACATTTTAGCTCATCTGTTGTGTCCAATGAAAGATATTCTGTTTTATTATAATTTATCTGTAATCCCCATTTTTTGTATTCTATCTCTAATTCTCTTTACATGTAAGATGCATCATCTGGATCCTGAGCAATCACCACCTAATCATCTGTGAATAGTAAACGGTGGAGGTAATGATTATCTTCTATTTGAATTCCCATGTATTTGCAGTGTCTTAACCAATTCTTTGTACAATTTTCAATATATATTTTGAACAATGTTGGTGATAAGCAACATCCTTGTATTTCTTTTGATGTTTGGAATTTTTCTGAAAGTCTGTTTCCCATCTTAATTTGGCATTTTTTTCTCTGAGTATCATGATCTTCTAATACTAATTTTTTTGTCATTTATAATTGCCTCTTCTAGGGCTTTCCAGAGCAAGATTCTGGGTACATTATCACATGCCTTTAACAAATCATTAAAGATCAAAACTATTTATTGGTTGCGATTTCTCTCGGCATTTCTCTAACACCTGTCTCAGTATGAATATATTATCAGTGCATGATTTGCCTGCAGTGAACCCACTTTGTTCTTCTATATCTTCGTATTCTTGTATCTTAATCTATGATGCGAGTGAATATTTTCATAATTGAGTTATTCACACATTTCCCTCTATAATTACTGCAGTATATTCTCTCTCCCTTCTTATATATCGAGCTTATGAACCCCAATTTCATTTCTGAGGGTATTGTTCCTTCTGTAAGAATATTTATATATAATTTCATAAGCAATTTTATCACTTTTCGTCCTCCGTATTTTAATAACTCTAGATTAATTCCATCAGGTCCATTGGCTTTCCCATTTTTCGCTTCATGGATACATGCTGCCACTTCATCCTCAGATATTTACCAATCTATATTCTCATGAATAAATTTGCGTTCTTCCATGTATTCTGGCCGTTCCTCATTTAATAATTTTTGTAATATTGTTCCCATTCTTTTAGTGAAATTAGTTCCATATTTGTTTGGCGTGACACATTTGTTCTCTATTTCTTTAAAGTTGACCAGGCTGCTGTTGATTGATTAAATCCTATTTGACAGTTTATTTCTGCACATATTCTGTTCAATGGTCATTACTATATGCTTCTTTTCTTTATACCGGTATATATTTTTTGATTTCCTCCATGTTTGAAATGAGCCATTTCTCATAAGCTTTCTTTTCTCATCTATTTTCTGTAAAATGTCTGGTGTTATCCATTCATTTATAAAAAACCATTCTCTTCTGGTATTTTTAATATTTTTTTTTCACTGTATTAAAATTTTTTTCTGCTAATGGGGACGTTGTTAAACTGTTAAGATTGTCTGTTTATGTGCAACGTGGTTGAAACCTGTTGCTTTAATGAATTATCATTGTGTGTTTCTTTCCTGTAAATTCCAAATTCTGTTTTTTTCTTCATATCTGATAAATTTTAAGTCCAAAAATGGTATTTACTGATTATTTTCAACTTCATAGTAAATTTGTTTTATTATGAAAATTCAAAAGTTTTACAGCATCTTCCAAGTGTTTGTGTTTGATTGCTATGGTATCGTCCACATATTTCCATGTAATAATTTGTATTCTTAAATCACAATACTTCAATAATCCCTGTATACAGCTGTATAGAGTTCAAACTGTTATAGAAAAAATCATTGTTAAATGCCAACACGGTCCAATTTGATACCCTTTCCTAATATTCCTCTGGGGTGCTGGATTTTTATAAAGGTAGATTTAGTTATCACACACATGTAATCGGTGAAAAGTCAAGTTTAATTTTGTGCTAAATTAATACATGGTTACAATTAAAACAGGATCAAATATTTTAATCAAAGTCCATTCCTAGGACTAGAGGGGCCTCGAAGTGTATTACCTTCGGAACAGGCAGCACGTGGTCCTCAATAACCACATAAGAGTGCCCACCAAACACGCACTGCTGCTACCTAACGCACACTGCGGTAGCCGAACACAGAATGAGAGAAAGTGTTGTAGTCATCTATAGACCTGAGCAATACGCAGAAGTTGGCAACATTATTCAACAAAATGATACCAACACAATTCAGCGATACTGTATTCAGATGCCTACAAGCGGCAGTCAGATGAACTACATCATTAGCATAATAACAGACGGCAGGTGCCTGCTATTACCGACAGAGAGAGTGACTCTTGTCGCAACAATCATCTATCTGTAAGTTTCAGTGAGTTTTGACAGAATGTAACTATTGAGTCGTACTCATGAAAATTTTTTGAAGCAATTTTACAAATCTTCACTGATCCTATTGACTAGATGCAAAAAATGACCATGAAAAATATAGTAATCAATTAAAAAAGTAAGGTTGAATTCATTAACCAGCAAAATTGGATCATTAGGAGTGAAGGTAACCTGAAGCCAAAACTTAAAAATCACTCTAGCAGCCATAATTTTTTTTTAATTTTTTGCAATACAGTCAGGAAGATGTGATCATTTAGAATGTGGTTTTATCTGAAAACCAAAATTTAAAAGCAGTTCCCGTGTTTTTCTCACAATGAAACTAGGTGCATACACAATGAAACTAGGTGCATACAATATAAGTAACAAAAGAAAGATATATTCCATAAAAGAGAGACTATTAATTAGGCCTACTGAGGAATTTACTTAGTTTACGCATTTCCTTGGTGACAGACTGTTTTAATTGAAGAAGTATTTTAGTAAGATCTTCATTATGCCCCTCGTTGTGACGACAATTTTGAAGAAGTAATTCTTTTCCCATATTGTGGCAATGTTTTGAAACAGCTAACTCTCTTCATGCCCGTTGTTATAGTAACATTTTGAAGGATTAGTGTCCCAAAAAGAATTACTGGTTCAGGTTGGGTTTAATTTTCAGTAGAGCTGGATTCTCTTCTCAAGGTCGAAATTGGTACACAGGTTAGGAAAACACTTTAAAAATCACTAATAACTGATTCTTGTAGAAATATTTGTAAATTTATTTACTATCTAATTTCCCAGCAGATCAAGTAAATATAGGTGGTATTGTATTCACGTAGACTTTCACGGCCGGAGTTGCTATGATCTTGAAGAAGATTTTCGGGCTGTAGGCCGTGGTCGTGAGGCTTGTAGTTCCCCGACGTTTCGCCAGAGACTGCCACGACCACGGCCTACAGCTCGAAAATCTTCTTCAAGATCATCATAGGTGGTATTATTCTTTACCATCAATTAAAATTAAATTCTTTTCTTTTCTTGAATGAACTATTCTTCTTGTATTAAATATCACATTTTATCAGGAGAGCTGTTATTGCTTCTATCCTTGATGAAAGTTATATGCTGACTGACTAGTGTAATTCTTTTCTAATTTTAAAGAACATTATTACATCACATGATTTTATATTTAAATTCTATTGGTTAATGGTCCATTAAATACCAGGTTTAAATTTGATTTGTTAAATCAAAAAGTTAATTGTTTTAACATCCAATCAGAATTTAGTATACTTTTATTTTAAAAATAATAAGTTAAGCAGGGTGTTCTTATTACAGTTATAACAGAAAGCTTTATATTTCAGACAACAATGACTTAAGACACAATTTTAAAAGCATTATTTAGAAAGACTGTTATATAATACAATTTCTTTAATTGTTACCGAGACATTTTTATTCAACAATGAACAACAATTAATTATTTAGATGTTTTTCTTAATTTAAGTTACTTACTTACTTACTTACTTACTTACTCACTGGCACTATCGAACCCGTAGGTTCATGGCCGCACGGACGTAAGCTCTCCATACATCCCTATCCTGAGCTAATGTTTTCCAATCATTCCCTGTATAATCTACTTCCCTCAAATCATAGTTAATGTTGTTCTCCCACCTCATTCTTGGTCTCCAACTGGGCGTTTTCCTTCTGGCTTTCCTACAAGAAGTTTCCATGCACGTCTTTCATTCCCCATACGTGCAACATGTCCTGCCCATCGCAGTCTACGGGACTTAACTGTTCTTATTATATCTGGCTTCCTATAAAGACCATGTAGTTCATTGTTATGTAGTCTTCTCCATTCACCTGTCTGTTCATCTCTCTTTGGTCCAAAAATGTTTCTTTAAGTTATTTATTTAAGTTATATTTAAATATTAAAAGAATTTTAAAGTATAAAATTATTAACTTAAACTTTCATATTTATTATGATATTAAAATCCTGCTATATAATTGAATGTTTGTAAATAAAAAAAATGTGAAAAACAACTGTGAAATCTTATACATAAAAATGAGCATAAGTTTGTCTCTTCTTTATGGACTAAAAAACTACCTGACCAATTTGAATGGGGTTTTTACCATCATTTAGAGAATTTTTTTTGGGACTATTAACATATTTAACATGTTGCCATATGTACTATAGGGCTGGAGCTAAAAGAAAAATGTCTGTTGATGCACTAAAAGAGTCACTTTTTGGGTGCTTAAATGGCTTATGCTGCCTAAACTGTAACAATTGTATAAAATGAATGTACATAGAATTGAATATATAAAAAAATTCTAAAAAAGTTCACGAAAGCATATGTCTATCTTTTATGGATAACTCACAATAACTGTTTTTGTTTTTCAGCTTATTGATGCCAGGAATAAGTAGATTCCTAGGCAATGGAGGGTACACAGCACAGGGTATCTAAAAATAATTATGATACAAATTTATAATTTTCTATTTGCTTATTCAACTAAATGTAAAAACAAATTTCATTTATATAGGCATAGCAGCACATGCCCGGTATTAGCTAGTAACAAATAATTAATTTAAAGCAGCTAGAAGACATGGTGGCATGTGGCCATATTTAAAAACCTAGGGGATTGTTAAGGATATGATGCATTACCATGATTTAAAAAAATAACTGAAAATGGATACATTACTATTGTAGAATGTAATTAGCCAACATATATATATATATATATATATATATATATATATATATATATATATAATGGGGGAACTTAGGAAACTTGATCCAAGGCCTCTTTCTCATAGTAGGGGTATTCTGGATGCATGGTGTTTCTACCACTGTATGCCCTTGATACCCTCTCTCAGTTCCTTAGAAAGAAATTATGTTGTTTTACTGAGATTAATGAGGGAAGGGAAAAAATGTGTTTTGTACTGTCATAATAAATTTTGAGTGATTGAATTTTCATCAGTCTACATTTGTTTATTTCTTCGAGGTAAGAAACTTTATATTATTTCTTGTTATTAGTTATGTATATGGCCTTATTTTCACACAATGCCACCTAGCTGTTTTATAATAGATACAGTGTAATATATGGATTATGTTTATGAATTCAGTGCAGGGATACTTGACCCACATTTTATATATGTAAATAAAACTTACATTATAAGTTTTAGATTCCAGATACCACATCTCCACAAAAGTAAAGATAATGCCAAATCCAGGGAGTCAATCCCCAGGGAAATTATGAAAGAGCCAGTCAAGAAAGTTGTTACTGTTGCCCTAAATATAATTGCAACAAAAAACAAAATGACATTAATGGATGTTAAGAAGATTTGGCAGGCCAGATGCAAGAAGAGAAAAGAGAACCTGAAGAAAAAGTTAATTAAAAAAATAATTATTTTCATAAAGAAAAGGATTAAAAAAAAAAGAAAAGAAAAATGATAATTTGGTAGGTCTTCTGAAACGAAGTTCTGAATTTGATCTGAAACCTGTTCAGAGTGATTTAGAATTAGAAATGAATGATGAGACACAAGTCATAAAGCAATAGTTCCAAGTCTAAATGATTGGGTATTATAAAATTTTGTGGAAAGTGAAATGTTCTCAGGTTTGTGGGACAAGTTAGCAAAGTTTGTTCTGAAGTGTTTACAGAAGTATATAGGTTCAAGATTAAAGTGACCAGAATGTGACAATGTCCCAAAGGTTGATCCAAACCAAATTAAATTTTTAATTGGAGTCTCTTGAATTTATAACAAAAAATGATAGAATTTTAAACTTCATTTTGAATTTCTCATTAAGTAGGCTTAATAGTTACATTTTTGTTAATGTTATATAAGCTGACATTTATATAACAAATGCAATTTCACTTAAAAATTACAATTATCATAGTAACCACTTTAATTTGATCTCTGTTTTAGCATTATTTGAAAATAATTAGACATGAGTCAAGTATTCCAAATGGATGGTCAAGTATACCTAACTTTGAGGGATACTTTACCCTTTTGCACACACAAAGAAAAATTAAAATTTTGCACATTTAGAATATGAAACTTCTTTATATTGAAATTGGATGAAATGAGGATATGATTATAATACACAATGCTGCTATTCAGTATTTTTTTCACTCCATTAAAATATTCCCAAAAATAAAAGAGTGTTTCTTGGGTCAAGTATCCTAAGTTATGTGTTGGTGAGAAAGGGGAAAAAAAAAATTGGAGAAAAATTTAATTACAATTTGACTTAGAAATAACCTAAAAATTGTAATATAAGCAATTTGGATTCAGCAGATAGCTATGAATGAATAATGGGGAAAATAATGAATTGCCAACCTATGAGAATATTTGTGATAAGACATTCCCATATTTGGTCTCCAATACTACTTGAATAGGACATTGTAAAATCCTGCTGCATGCTAAAGAACGTGATAAATTTCATAGTATAAACAAAAGATTGTTAATCTACTGGTCCTAAACCTGATCTAACCTAACCAAATATATTGGAATATAAGGAGATTTGAAAATACAATAGGAAGTAACATTATGAGGTTTTACTTAATAAAAAGTGTCTGTGTAATTCTTATCTCATATTGTTGTTTCTGTTAGACATATCTTTCAAGGCATGTTAGCTTCATCTTCAATAGTACTGAGTTTGTAACTACTGAAGTGAGGCTGACAAGCCTTGAAACATATGTCTAACAGAAACAACAATATTAGGTAGGAATCATACAGACAACATTTTTTATTTTAATAAGGGGATTTAACTAGTCATAACTTCTCAGAAACGAGCTCTGTCATTTTAAATATTGTCACAGCCATGTTAACTGATGATTACTTGCTGTAATTTAAAAAAAAACCTCTAATTATTATCTTAATATAAAACAAAAAATGATGCAGGGCTTAGTAATGAATGATGTTAGATGTTACAATACAAGAAAAACATGTTGGTAGCACTTAGTCATGTAGAAGAAGATAATCAATACCTTTCGAAATAGTTACAACCTGTGGACATATAGTTCGTAACCTGTGATCCATTCTGACATGCATATTGCCTCATTTCCTAATCAGTGGTTAAAAAACCTATTTTCAGACACTTATAAACAAAACTTAAAAGAAAAGTAACAACATGCAATGTTTAATTAAGCCTAGATCTTAATGGACTTATTGAAAGCCCAAAAAAAAAAAAATCATCATCTGGTGGCCATATTGAATTTTAAACTGCACAAATTATCATGGTTTTTTTTTAAATGGAACACACTCATTATTAACTAGAATGCAATTATTACAGTATTGTTTTATACTAATGTATTTTGTTTTATAGTAATGTGTAATGCTTGTTTTCAGTGGTGAAAGTTTTGTAGAAACATTAAGTGAAGTAATTAAAGAGAAAAAAGTTAAGAAGCTCCTTGAAATCTGGAAGGACAAAGTATACACAAATTCCAAAAATGATCTGGAAGAAGTAATTGAAGAAGAGAAGTTAGATAAAAAATCAAAACTATTAAGTGATATTAAAAGCAATCATCTGGACAACACAGCAGCATGGTAATATATATGTATACTTAGAATTTACTACATCTAGAATCGCATGACAGTCCAATGTTGGGTCTTAGCCTCTCCTATGTGTTAGGAGATACTAGACCAAGTTAATTTAGTTATGCTCATTTTCCTAAAGATGTCTTGAATGGTCAACTAAATATGACATCTAGTAGGCAACTAAGGTATTACTAGGATGAAGATCAGTAAATTTTGCTTAGGTGGCTCTTTATTCAGGCTTTAGGTTCTTTTATGAGATTGAAAATCTTCAGACTTGAGACCCACTGCTTAAAGTACCTCCTGGAGGACTTGCTCCATGGATTTTTCCATTCTAAAAAAAATTCATTGACCCTGCCCGGGTTTGAACCTGCAACCCTCGGGACCAGAGGCAGGGAACATAACCACTATTTTGATGTTATATTTTAAATTAACACTTTCCAGAATTGGACATAATTTTATTTTAGAAAGAAAAATTAGTGCTCGAACCCCAGATCTATGACTCTGTGCATCAGTATGATAACTCTTACACCATTTGAGCTCCGATACGAACATCGACAATTCCTTCCACTTATACAATTCTTTTTCATCCAAAGACCGATGGCCATCGCTACCAACAATGTCGTCTGATGACTTCTACTCAAAGTAATTCTATTGAGAATTTAAAGACTACTTTTGAGCAGTAAAGCTTCATATTTTGATGTTATATTTTTAATTAACACTTTCCAGAATTGAACATAGTTTTATTTTAGAAAGAAAAATTAACACTTTGACCGGGACTCAAACTCTGAATTGTATAAGTGGAAAGAATTGACGTTTGTATCGGAGCTCGGATGGTGTAATGGTTATCATGCTGACGTGCAGAGTCAGATATCTGGGGTTTAAAGGTGGGTTGCTGGGTGTGATGTCCCAAGTTGCAGATTTGTGATTGTAATAATTTGAATCACTTTAATTCTGCCACGGCACTAATAACTCCCGTCAAGGGAATGAGGAAGAGTTTCTTACATATACAAATAACGACACTTTGTTAACAATTAAACTAGAAGTTATTTTATTAAAACTCTCACTTCAGTTTAGATGAATCTTGTAGATTAATAATTCAAAAGACTCCGGCTTAGGTTAATAATTTTCACTTACAGAAGATTACCATTTTATGTATATAATGGATGACGAATTCTGACGGTCAATCCTTCACCAATACTTTATTTCCACTTATGGACTATTTGTATTCAAGATGGATGAAATTTATATTTCTATATGACCTTCCATAACTCCAACACCATTCTTTCAACTAATATCAAGAAAATGAACCACTATTCTCTCATTTCTTGAGGAGCCGTTGCTTAACATGTCTGACCTCCTTCAAGTATTGTAGCCATCTTGTTATTCTGTTATAACCTGGAAGTTCTGATTGGTCCAACTGAAAAGGAAGGAGTAATACTAGCTGACTCCCATCCAATTCGTCCAATCCCATTTATTTGTTTATAAAAATATCAATTTGAATTGACCAGTTTGAATTTTTTATATACTTATAAAAAATTTGAATTCTCTAAATCAATCTTATGTCCATTCTTAATATAAATAAATATATTTAAATATTAAATAAACAAAACAAAAACCCTTATTATTATTATATGGGGATAAATATCCGATTTTAGGTTTGAATCCCGTTAATTTTTCTTTCTAAAATAAAACATAACCACTAGTCCACCACGGCCGACTAGTTTGAGGTACTAGGCAAATTATTTCTGATATCTATAAAATTATTGTATGTACAGGGTTCCAAGCCATAGGAAAAGTCAGGGAGTATTTAAAAAATGGCATGTTTTAGGGAAAGTCAAAGAAATACATTAAAAATTATCATTTGTCTGGTAATTCATACTGGTGAAAACTACATATTAAGGAGGATATAAACCTTTTGCTCCATAAAATCCCCTCTCAATCATTGAAGTAATGCATTTCAAATTAAATGCAGAGGAATTATTATTTATATATATACTCTTACATGTGTTATAGAGATAAGGTTCTTTACCTTTTTGTGACTGCAATTTTGGACTGATATACTCATCAGACTTTGTTGTGATCTAGTCCCTTTTCATGCCTCTTCAGAGTTGGGAGGGTGTGGTGTGTGCTCACTGTTTTTATTGAAATGGTGGATGGAATGTATTCATTAAGTGATATCATAGTCTCAAACAGTGTGTATGTTCTGAAGTTCAGTTGTGTGTTGAGAATATTGTTTATGGCATTTGAATTCTATGTTTAAAATTGTAAGGCTGTTGCAAAAAATGAGCCTTAGAAATATTTGACCACATCAAAATATATGTAGCAAGAGCTAAGTTGCCAGAAAAGTTTATCTTGTAAAAACGTCATCACTGGCATTACACCCCTTTAAGTTTAGCATTAGCCTCCCTCCAATCCAAAGCCTTCAGTCTCCATCTTTTTATGCCTGCCTTTGTAAGGTCAGTCTTGACATTATCGAACCATCTTAGTTTGGGTCTGCCATCCTTCCTTCTACCCCATATTTATTGTCTAAGAGTTTCTAAGAAAATCTGATGTTATCCTTATGTAAAATATGGCCCAGCCATCCCAGTCTTCTAACTTTGATATCAATAACAATGTCATAATCTTTATACAATAGTTGTAAATCTGTATTTGTTCTGATTCACCATGTCCCCTAGTCACAAATTGTACTATATATTTTCCTTAAATTTTTCCTTTTCCAGGTATTTATTATTGCAATAACTCATTCGGATAGAATCCCCAGGCCTCACTTCCATAAACAACAAAAAATTTAATTATAGTTTTATAAACTCTTATTTTTACTTTTTATTATTATTGTTGTCGTCGTAGTAGTAGTCGTCGTCATCATGATGATGATCATTATGGAGCATACATATTTAAAAGTATAGTACATTATTAAAACAATGGGATTTGAGACACCGTTAATATTTCTCTTATTATACAATATCTTTACTTTTGGTACAATTAATTTATAATCGAGCCCGGTCTGTCTTACCTTGAATTAGTTGAATTACTTCATTCAGTGAATTTAGGTTCCGATATCATCTGCAAATGCTAAATATTTTATCATTCAATTAAAAATTAAGATTTTTCTAATAAGTCTTTTAAGACCAATATTAAATAACAAAATTGAGAGAATCGTCAAAGAAAGTACTTAAACAAAAGTGTCAGATATAGAGATTCTTACCACCCCTGACAGGTGGAGAACCTCCATAGTCAAGATCCTCTACAAAGGGAAAGGAGACGTAGCAAGCCCAAACCACTACAGAGGGATCATGCTAGAATGTGCACCCTTAAAGATATTCACCAAACTAATAACCAAGATAATGAACAACCTACTCGACGAAAACTACCGGAAGAATAATTTGGTTTTAGGAAAGGACGATCGACCATGCATGCCATAAAATGCCTACAAGAAGCACTAAGATATCAAGGAGGGAAGCTTCACACCATCTTTGTGTATTATAGTAAAGCCTTCGACCTAATGAACAGGCAATACGCCATCAAGAAACTGAGAAGTCCCCTAGGAGAAGAACACTACCTTACAAGAATTGTAAATAATATCTTGATATGCAACTATGTTCATATAGACAACCAGATAGAGAACTCAGCCCCGATAACACAACTCAACGGAGTCCTGCAGGGGGATCCAATGAGCCCATTGTTTTTCAACATTGCCACAATAGACGTTGCCCAAGCCATCATGACAGATGAAGTAAAAGTACTTGCTTACACGGATGACATGGTGCTGATGTCAACATTATCTCAACAACTACAGCTTGCATGTAGCAAACTAGAAGTATGGGTAAGTGAAAACAACCTACACATAAATGAAAGCAAAACGGTGTCGATGATATTCAAGAAAGGAGGATGAACAACACTGAAAGGTGATATCTTCAACAATAAGAAGATTCAACTTACTTACTCACTCACTGGCACTATCGAACCCATAGGTTCATGGCCACGCAGACATAAGCTCTCTATACATCCCTATCCTGAGCTTATGCTTTCCAATCATTTCCTGTATAATCTACTTCCCTCAAATCATACTTAATGTTGTTCTCCCACCTCATTCTTGGTCTACCATCTGGGTGTTTTCCCTCTGACTTCCCTACAAGAAGCTTCCATGCACGTCTTTCATTTCCCATATGCGCAACATGTCCTGCCCATCGTCATAAGTCTATGAGACTTGACTGTTCTTATTATATCTGGCTTCCTATAAAGACCATGTAGTTCATTGTTATGTAGTCTTCTCCTTTCACCTGTCTGTTCATCTCTCTTTGGTCCAAAGAAGACGATTCAACAGGTAAACAATTTTAAGTATCTGGGTGTCACGTTTCAGACACGAGGAACAGTTTTCAACAGGCATATCATAGGCAAAACAACAGCTATGAATGAACATCAACCTCATACACAGACTTTCCCTGGACACAGCACTAGCGCTTCTCAAAGAAAAGATAACGCTGATTGTCATATACAGAATGGACAACATATGAACCCACCTAACAAAGAGAGATCTCCTAAAATAGAGAAGATGAATGCCACATACTTAAAAAAGACTCTTTGTCTGTCAAAATACACATTGTCATGCCTCGTATATGAACTGGCGAAGGAACCCTTCTATATTAAAGAGCTGCAAAAAGATCTGCATCTGCAGTCACAGACACATTCAACACTGCAACGGAGGAATTGAGATGGAAGAAAGACCAAATCTGGATGGAATTCTACTCCATGGACGCTATTATGACAATGGACTGGAGACAAGCAGAATACGACCTTAGACATCTGAATGACGAGAATGGCAACACATTGGTTCCATCATAAGATCTGTAGGATGAAGAAACATCACGAACCAGACTCCTGGTGCATCTGTGAGCTGTGCACTGAACACTGCAACCGTTACCATGTTGTGTTGTGTTGGAGGCAAGACATGTCCTGGAGGGCTTATTGTGGAGTGGACTGAATGGTGGACGCTGGTAAATAAAAACTTGATATTATGCACATTGTGCACACCTCATTATTATTATTATTAGTTTTAAATTTGAACGTCAGAAAATGTTAATTGCAATTGTGAAGAAACTCTTGGATGAGAGTCCTTTAGAGTATAAATTAGTGAAAGGGCCTACGAGATTAAATCCAGGTATAGTATATCGGCAACCAAACCTTCGTCAGATATGAATGGAATGTTGTATGAAGCTAACTGAAAAACTGAATATGTGATTGATAGGGCTAAAGCACAATACATGTCTCTGTGTTGTGAAGCAAAGGAAACTGTGGAAACTAAATTCAAAGAATATGATTCGTCATTTAGACATTTTCTTTGCTGAGATTTTAACAGAAAACAAAAAGTATTCTTTACTATGTCAAGTAATAAGTCTTCCAGGACATGTCTTGCCTCCGACACAACACAACATGGTAACAGTTCTTCTTTTATGAAAATGCAGTTATTGAGGATGGCTTTTCTATAAATAAATAAATTTTGGTAAAAAAAGTGCATGAGAAATAAGTTATTGCACAAATACAATATATGACTCCATTTTGTATTATGGAGGTATCAGATGTGAGAGTCAGATGCTGGTTGAAAATGGGGGGGGGGGGAATTCTAGTTCTGGAAAAGATACAAAATATGAGGTGAAGTGTAAAATCTGATTGTCTTGCACCATAGCTGAGTGGTTAAGGCAAGATGCCTTGGCGCAGAGTTACTGGACATGCGGTGGTATGAGTCTCCATGGGGGAAGAAATTTTCTCATGAAATATTGGCCAGTTAGGGACCGGTGCCCACTCAGCATCGTGAGGAATTTGGGTGGATGATTGTGTACCTATGTGATTAACACATATGGATGTGAGGCCAGCAGTCAGCTGGTAGGCCACGGGCCTTATAGGCCTGTTATGCTATGGAGTTTTTTTAGTAAAATCTGATTAATTTAATGATTGTTTAATTAAAATAATTAATTTGAATGATTTACACCTTTAGACAAAAAAAGTCATCTGATTCTATCAACCGATCGGGGAACTTCGTGAGTGCATGCAGAAGCCATATTTACATGAACACGTTTTCAGTAATTGTACTGGGTTGTTTGCTAGTTAATGCTGTGAACACTCAAGCAACATGAAAGAGAGCTTAGCTTAATGTGTTTCCGTGGTTGAGAGGTTTAACAGACATCATCTGCATTCATAACCTCATGGGTTCGATTCCCGTTATACTTTTTTTTAAACTGAATGTTAGAATAGCATTTTGCCTGTAGTATAGTTTCATATTTAATTTTATATTTGAGTTTTATGGCTTTAATGCACACACAAAAACATAAATTAAAATCTTCCTCTTAAATAAATGACGAAAGAAAATAATATCTTCTAAAATGAAAACTTAAACAAAAACAAAATCAATATCAGGTGTATGAACCCTCAGCATCTATTACCACTCTCAGTCTGCAGGGTATTGAGATTGCCTTGTGCGTATGTCCTTCTTTGTGCGATGAGCCATGGTAAAATTTAATATGATTCATTATAAAAAAACTTGTTAGAGGCTGTTGCTTTTGCGCAGACGTCTGCGCATCATAGTCTATTGAATGCAATACATAGAAATTACCTAGAACAAAGCCTGAATGTGGTAAATATAATTGTTACAATAATGACATTAACATTGATTTAATTATGTTGTATTTAATTCATAAAACATTTGAATACAAATGTCACGGAGGAAAAAAAAACTACATAATTGAGGATGCAAACCTGTGACCTTCATTAACAGAAACAGTGACTGCATGCTTTACCTCTGACCTAACAGGACACGTAGGAGTGCCTTCAGTTCATGCCACATAACACAGTGGCTCAGGGACTGCACAGTTATGACTAGTTTCCTAGTTTGAACCCAGAGCTGTGCCGAGTAGGACTTAGAAGAAATGTGCGTTCAAGAGATGACTTTTTTTTCTAAACATTGTTTATCAGGTATGGTTTTCTATAGCAAAATAACTGATGCTATTGCTTTGCCTGTAAAATCCATATAAAGTTTTCACCCAGTGAATGGAGAGTGACATTTATCTCTGCTGCTTTTTTCCCTACTTTACATAGTAGAAAATATTTATGGTCTCTCCTTGTACCTTCTTTGAGCAGAGACCTGTTGATTAATTTTTAACTTAAATTTTTTTCTACATCATTTAGGACTTCATTTTCACAGTCACATCAATAGGATAAGTTCCATGGTCATAGTTCCATGAGTTTTGTTTGACTTGTTCATGACTGAAACTAATTTGACTGATAGTGAACTTGCTGAAATTTTGAATAAATTAGATCATAGTAGTGAAAGCAACATTTTTAGTTATATTATTTTTAGTCTGATCATCTTACCTCAATATTAATGTTCATTTGTTCTTGGACGTGTCCAGACTGGACAAGCTGACGATAAACAAAACAGAATTGTTTTGAAACATGTCCTAGAACAAATCAACATTAATATTGAGGTAAGATGATCAGACTAAAAATAATATAATTAAAATAACCTCAAAATATCACTTCCTAAAATTAAATATTAATATTTTTAGTGACTGTAATACTGAACATAATATTGATGAAAGCAGTGATAAATAATGTTAGTGATGAAGAAGAAGAAGAAGAAGAAATGTGCAGAATTATTGTGTGGACAACAATTAATAATTATTCAGGTCAAAAAGAGACATTTTCTTTCAAACAGTGTTCTTAAAAATGAAGATGAAAATGTAACAAACTTTCTTGCTTCTTTTTTGATCTAATATATAATTCAACTTACAGTAAAATAAACAAACAGATACACAGAATAATATCATAATCAAAGAGTCAATTTTTTCTCTTATAGATCACAATGTGCATTTTTGGCATCTGAGATTATGAAATTTATACCGTTTTGGGTCTTGCTTAAAGACCATTTTTCTTTGGAACTGTTCATAGTCTTTTAATAGAGGTTTTACTGTATAGTATTATGGTATTGAAAAGCACTGATAAATTCTATTCTTATCAGTTGCCAATACAATGTATTATATAACTTAATTTGTGTTAAACAGGAGACCCCCGGGAAATTCAGCAGAACACATGAGAGCCCTTGATGTGCAAGAGAAACTTAAAATAAAGAAAGAATATGAAGAGATGGTGAATAAGAAGGAAACAGAATTAAATCAACTAATAGCATATTTGCGGGAAGAACGTGCACAAACTCTGGATTTTCATAAGAAAATAAATTCTGATATTGATAGATTTGAGAAATTGAGAGCAATTGAAAAAAACATCCAGTTAAACAGGACAATTTTAAACAATGTGCAACGGGATGAAGAAGAAGAAAAGATTTAACACTTAGGTATAGGGTTTTTGTTTGTAAATAATTTCTCATCATTCAGTGTTCTATTTTTGTATATATCAAGAAAGTATTCTATTTTTATACATCAAGAACAATAGATGTCTGTCTCCTGAACATATGAAGACATCTGTTGACTAATGGAAAATTAAAATTTTGCAGCAGATTAGAAAAGTTAGAAAAGGGAAAAAAAAAGATTTTTGTTTATGTATATATAATATATGTGTGCCATGAAAAGAAAAAAAACTTAATGCTATATATATATATATATATATATATATATATATATATGTGTGTGTGTGTGTGCCATGAAAAAAGAAAAAAACTTAATGCTATATATAGCATTAAGTTTTTTCTTTTCATGGCACACATATATTATATAGAGATTCAAAGTTAGATATTGAAATTTTCAAGTACCTCTACATAAACAAAAATCAATAATATATATATATATATATATATATATATATATATATATATATACATATTTATCTTGCAGTTGATAAGTATGACACTAATAAGATAAAAGTTCAATATTATAATTATAAATAGCATATGTAGATCCAGAAATAGATATTGAAGTTTGGTCTTAATATAGGCTGCTATCTTTGAGGGAAGGCTTTGTTTAAATTTTTGGAAGTAAAATATGATAAATATTTATTAGAATTGTCAATTGATGTTAGTAAATAGTGATTAATCCTTCATTGTGTTACTATAAAATTAATTTATCTTTAATTTTATAGTATATTGGATATCTCATACCACTTGAGTCAAAAGTATGGCATTTCTGAACTGGAGATTTTGAGATGGAGAATCATTGGCCAGGGGAGTGTCTCAGACACCAGTCCTGAAGGGGAGATCCCATCAATGGGCAGTATGATCACCAAATACTTTTTCCTAAGGCATTGATGCATGAAACTTCAGTATAAACCAAGAAGGATCTGGTTTCCAAGTTTTTAATTATTGTCTCAGAAAACAGGGTTATCCAAAATAGTGCAATGAAATATTGTCTTTGTTGTGCAGGTATTGAGGTTAGTTATCAATTTCAGTACCAACTAGAGTTGTAAGTTTATGGATTAAAAAAAATAAACCAACTTACATAAATAGTCCTCATGCTTACTAATCATTCAAGAAACTATTATCTTTGGTTTAAAAAAATACTAATTCTTACACAAGAAGTTACAGGAGCATTCTTTATCTGTTGTTTCATGGTCTCAAATTCTTCACAGGAAACATGATCCACACAATGAGTCATATTCAACCCAAATACTTCACACAGTGTACTGTCACCAACTTTTATAAAATTCTGTTCTTTTGTCTTTTGAAATTATTTTATTTCACTTTTCAGCTTCAATAACTTGCATTCTAATGTTACTTTCTCCATTTCTCTTTCTTCTTGCAATTTCTTTCTCTCTTCCTGATGTTGCTCTTCCAGCAAATCCATAGCTTTTACTGCTTGACATAGCAACCCTTGATTATCACAAACTTCTTTTCTTAATGATTCTGCCTCTATCTTTAACTTGATATTTTTCTTACAGGATCCTCATTTTCATCTTGATGATTCATACCCGTTCATTTTTCAAAAATACAAAATTTCAAATAAAAATTTTGTTTCTTTAGCTTGGAAAGCTCTTCATGTTGTTTCAAGCCCCGAATTGGAGAGGTCTTCCCCAATGACCAAATACCCGTACTAAATGGTGTGGTTCCATTTGCACTCACATTTGAATCTAGTGTCACCTCTCTCAACTGACTGGGACTTCAGCTGACCAACTCCATGATGAAAAGGTGCAAACCATTCTCTAGCAGATTATATTTGAAAAGAAAAATATATGCCTAGACTGGGGTTTGAACCCAGGACCTTTGACTCTCTATGTCAATGCTCTTCCATCTGAGCTACCTAGGCCCAGATGGAAGAGCATTGACATAGAGAGTCAAAGGTCCTGGGTTCAAACCCCAGTCTAGGTGTATATTTTTCTTTTCAAATATAATTTGTCCATCATGAAGGTGTTTAAAAAACGAACAATATTAAAATTCTCTAGCAGACCTGTCAAGCATTTCTTAGAAATGATTCTCTATTTTAAAACACTTAATTTGAAGTCTCATCAACCAAGAGTCTTGGATATCCTACATCTTTATTGTGATAAATAATTTTTGTCAAATAGATTTATAACAAAATATCCATCCATAGTAATTCTGCCCAAAGGCAGGTCCTTCACTGCAATTCATGCTATGCTTGCAGCTTTACTAGGGAATTGTAGGTGTGGTAGCTTCCCATTGCTTTTCACACCGGTGAAGGATGTTGATGATGGCCATATGATTTCGGGGACCGTTTGGACCTTAAAGTTTTCCTGACATTTGTCTTACAGGTGGAGGAAAAACCCCGATAAAAACCTCACCCAGAAAAACTGTCCTGACCGGGGATCGAACCCGGGCCCGCTGTGTGACAAGGCAGCACGCTTCCTCAAGACCACAGCGGTGGACATAATTAAAATATATTAAATTAATATTATTTAGAGTAATGGGCAACCTATTATTGTGTTAATAAATAAAAAATGTAGATTATGCTTAACTCAATTAATAAATCATTGTTTCTTTATATCTTTAGACCTCATAAAACTGGTTGATTTGTTGGGCTTTTCGGGTCCAAATTTGAATTTCTGCACTAATGACCTGAGATCTTAAAGAACATCATTAAGTAAAAATACTATATATATTTGTTGTGTGTGGTTATTTGATCAAAACAGAAATGTTACCAGTAACTATTCAACCATCTAGGAGTATGTCATCATTCTTGCAGAAGTCACTAAATCCAATATATATATCATTAGCAGGTTGTGGAATCAGATAATGGTGGTTGACAAAATATAATTTCATGAACAGTTGGTCATGACTGAAGATGAACGAAAATTTGTTTGAAACCAATGGTATCAAAGAAATTTGAAATTGTATGAGGTGAGTTATTAAAAATATGCTCTCCACTCAATATTAATGATATAACCTCATAATGTTTACTTCCCATATATTTAAAGAGAAGAATTATATGCTCAGACTGGGACTTGAACCCGGGACCCTTGGTTCTCGAGACAAAGTGCTGTACCAACTGAGCTACTGGAGCAAGTACCGATCTAAATGCAAATCTTTCTCTATATACATTGTAAGTCCCACCCACCAAATGCTATGAAGCCTTTGCTTCTATCTTTGCAAATGGCAGCTTCTTTATTAAGAAGACACATATTTGGGAATTATACATTACATTATAAATACCAGTACGGCTTCTTTTGATGTTTTTATTATTCATTTCATACATCTCAATGATGGATAAATCATATTTAAAGAGAAAAATTATATGCTCAGACATGGACTTGAGATGTATGAAATGAATAACCAAAACATAATTCATTATTTTATTATTTTTAGTCTGATCATCTTACCTCAATATTAATGTTGATTTGTTCTTGGACATGTTTCATAACAATTCTGTTTTATCGTCAGCTTGTCCAGAGATGATAAAACAGAATTGTTTTGAAACATGTCCAAGAACAAATCAACGTTAATATTGAGGTAAGATGATCAAACTAAAAATAATATAATTAAAATAACCTCAAAATATCACTTCCTGAAATTAAATAATAATTCATTATGTTTATCAATATTCTAGATATATGCATATTTTTAAGTTATATTAAGAGCATTAAACATATTAACACAAAAATAAAGTATTAAATACAAATACATGAATGTATTAAGGTACACTTAGCAAAAAAAAAGAATGAGCGGCTTCAAAATGCAGAGTCCCTGTTATGATCCACTGTGCATGCTTGAAGAGCTAAAGCTGTAGTTCAAGAGGTAATGCATTGCTTCATATTTTAAATATGCTTTATTTGGATTTAATGGTATTAAATAGTTAATGAACAGTGCAGGAGATTTGTTTCTAGATATTTACGAGTGTTCGACATATACAATATTACTCAAATTGCGACATTTAAATCTCGTGCATGGTGTAAAAGTAAATAAGACAACCATGATTTAGACGACTAGTATCCGACTTTAGAATAGTGTAGATCATTAAATTAATTATGAAAAATGAAATATGTATGAGAGCCAGGGTTCAAATCCCTTGATAATGACTTTTTTTATTTATTTATATTTTTTGCAAAATACATCCCATAACATTTCATTCCAGCCACATAATATACATCCACTTAACAGTATTTTAAAAAATATTCCTGCCTTCGTAAAATCTATATCACTTCTTTAAATATATGTAGGAAATAACACTATGATGTTTATTTTAATTATATTTGAGTTGTGTGAGGCGAGTCAAAACACACAACTCAAGTATAATTCTGTACCACTATTTAGCTACCAGTCCACCGCTGTGGTCTGAAGGTAATGTGCTGCCTTGTCATGCAGCGGGCCCAGATTCATCCCTGGTCGGGGCAGTATCATCATCATCATCCTTCACCGGTGTGGAAAGTAACGGGAAGCTACTACACCTACAATTTGCAAGTAAAGCTGCAAGCATAGCATGAAAATGCTATGATTGCAGTGAAGTACTTGCCTTCGGGCAGAATTACTATGGATGGATGGATGGATGGATTTAGCTACCAGTATAAACTTAATTGTGTGTGTGCAGTATCACATTTTAATAATAATGCCATAAATATGTATAATAAAAGATAAAATAGCTTCATATGTTTATTTATTTATTATGTATTAATGAGGAAAAAGTTTTATCCTTTAATTAAAATATTTAGTTTATATAGGCCAAGTCCAGCCTAATTATAGCCCATAGATTATGGACAATAATAGTAATAATAATAATAATAATAATAAGTCGCACTATCGAACCCATAGGTTCATGGCTGCATGGACATAAGCTCTCCATACATCCCTATCCTGAGCTAAAGTTTTTCAATCATTCCCTGTATAATCTACTTCTTTCAAATCATGTCTAATGTTATTCTCCCACCTCATTCTTGGTCTACCAACTGGGCGTTTTCCCTGTGGTTTTCCTACAAGAAGCTTCCATGTAAGTCTTTCATTCCTGATTCGTGCCACATGTCCTGCCCATTGCAGTCTTTGAGACTTAACTGTTCTTATTATATCTAGCTTATAAAGACTATGTAGTTCACTGTTATGTAGTATTCTCCATTCACCATAATATAGTAATAATAATAATAAATATAATACTTCCAAATAATTTTTTCTTTAAGAGTGGACAGACAGTATAAAATAGAAAGCATTGTAACAATTAAAAAATTAACCTCATCAGGAATCGAACCTAGGACCTCTTGCATACTAAGCAAGCAACAAGGGACTGAGCTAAGCGTTTGCTGACTTGCTGTGCATAATATAAGGCTCTTCATGGGAGGAAAGGGAATGTATTCTAGCTCTACTGTGCCATTAGTTTACTCGTGTGAATCCTGCGTTAAAACTTGAAATGTTCAAGATCAAGAGTCTGCTCATTATTTTCTTTTTTTGCTAAGTGTACATATTTAGATAAATGAACTCGAGACTAAACTCAAATTTGCTTATTGATGTACATACAAAGTTCATCATGAACAAATTTTATAATAAAATATGAAATGTCCACAACAAGAATTCTCCACAATCAACAGTAGCCTATATCATTAGTTCAAAAAAACTTAACTTGAAAGTTCCAATTGAAATTCACTTACATAAAAGTTAATTTGAGAGTCTTTGTTTTGAGAAAACTTGTTTATCACTTTGTCATTAAAATTTGAATTGTCCATGATGTTCTTTTCTATAAACATCATAACTAAAGCAGAGTGTCTCTTCACTTACTGTATTTTGTAGAAAAGTTTAGGTTCTATAGAAGTTATGGGAATAGGTTACCAGGATTTTCAATAATTTCACACTTTTACTTATCTCTCTTCTTTGTTATGAACTCCAATAAGCTTATTGACTCAGTCATTAATCTGAATTCATGTGTATTATAAATAGTAGACAGTTCTGTGTGAAGCTTTCTAGAGTCAAGAAATTGGCATGTATCACAGATTGGTTCCAGAGAGTTTTGAATCTTATTTTTTGGAATTCTGTTGCTGTACATAATAGAGGGTCCTGTAGATTTGAACCTTTCTTTTATCTGACCTGTAATATCACATACCTACTTTGCTACTATGTTAATCTCTGAAAAATTTAATTTCCTTCTTTTATTGCCATATTTGCTCGTGTAATTTGCGCTTCCTGCCTATTTTGTGCATCCCAGTTTTAAGGGATATTTTTATCTTTATTTTTGCTCCCTGTATTTTGTGTGCACACATTGTAGATAGACCTACATTTTCTTCTCAGTGTAGTAGGGATTTTCCTTCCCTGAATTCCATTTTCAATTCTTAACATTCCAACGTAGGTCATTTATAGCAACTGAACTACCTGCTTCACAAAGAAACCCAAAGTTCTGCTACTTTAACAATGCTTACTCTTGGTAAGAGACAAGTTTTAGAAAAGTAAATATAAGTATTTCAGTTGATGTTCAACATTTCTAATGTGCACTTGCATTTATACTGGATTTCAAGATGGGAAAAAAATAACAATTACACAGCATCATATAAATTGGAAGTGATAAGTTTTGCAGAACATTCCAACAATCGTGCAGCAGAAAGATAATTCAGAGTTCTTGAATTCAACATGGGTTATTGGAGGAAAGAAACCGAAAGATGTGCAAAATAATGCAAGAAGTCACAGTAGGGCATTTTGTGGCCCAAAAACTGGTAAATATCCCGCTGGAGAAGAATAACTTTTAATTTATTTTGAACAGTTGCGGAACGACGGTATCGCAATTACATGTCATGCTACAACTATATGCACATGAATTTGATAATTCTTACAAGATGGATGATTTATGGTATTTGTATTGTTTCATTATTGTTTATAGATTAATTATTGCTTGCGGAACAGGCAACTTTGCCTAAACCATTTAGTGATTATTGCATGATTATTATTTGTATAATTCACAATTACCTACAGTATTATGCTAAAAATTATAAGAGATGATAAAATTACTGTATTCTTAATTACTATACTTACCTACCATAATTGAGATAACTCAGAACAGGACCTCTAATTTTAAAAATTGCATATTTTGCACTTCCCAATTTTTCAGTGGCCAAAGTAAATTAAAAAGTGCACAAACAAATATGGTATCTGAAGTGTCTGAATGAAGATCACTTGTGGTGTGTCCTTGATCGTAACTTTCAAAACTCTTTCTTCAAAAGAACTAATAAATTTCCTTCGCAAGGCAGTTATCAATATCTTTGCTTTTGAAGCTGACCAAACACCATAACACGAGGGATTATTTTATGGATGAAGATCAACCAAAATATAGTCATTTAACATGTTAATGCGAGCTGTTGGAAGTGAAAACATTTGGTTGTTTGTGATTTTTGTCACTTTTCAAAATTAGCTTAAATGATTCAATTACTTCATTTTTACACTCAAAACTATATTCATACTCTTTGAATTAAAATTCCATCTAATAAGAGCGGAGCATGGAAGTTTCTGTTTTAGATAGCTCAAAGAAAAAAGTGCATACTTCTATTAACCCATTCACTGGGAATCATTTAAATTGTCTAGAGCTTCCTGCAGGTTACTCATTGGGGACTGATTTAAAATTATAATTTTCTTGAAAATGATGCATAAAGTTTTTGTTTTATTCAAGATAATTAATGAAATAAACCCCATTAGAAGGAGAAATATTTCCATTGTGTGTTTGTGAACAATTGAAGGGGTTCTTTAAAAATACCAAAAATTTTTGTTTTTGGATTTGGACTATGGAATTTTTAAAGAATCCTTCAGTTGTTCACAAACACATAATGGAAATATTTTTCCGTCTAATGGGGTTTATTTAATTAATTATCTTGAATAAAACAAAAACTTTATGCATCATTTTCAAGAAAATTGTAATTTTAAATCAGTCCCCAATGAGTATCCTGCAGGAAGCTCTAGACCATTTAAATGATTCCCAGTGAACGGGTTAATAGAAGATTTTTTATTTTTCAATTTTTTCATTTTTGTTGGTTTAAATAAACTAATAAAAAACCAACAAAAATTTAAAAAAACTGATAAAATAAAAAATCAGGAATATATCAAATTGAAGATGTATGAAAAGACATATATAGGAAAAACAAAACAAAACCTACAAATTAGAACCAAAGAACACACAAAAAATGTTAAAAATGGAGAAAATAGAAAAATTTGCATTTGCTGCTCATGTTTGGTCTGAAAAACGTAAATATAAATTTGGACACTGAATTATTTAAAACAGTTTAGAAAATAAAAAGAGCTGACTATTAGGGAAAAATCTTTATTCAGAAGAAAACAAAAACAGAGTTATGAATTTTGAAATAACCGACAGAATGTGACCTTGTTTGGAGGTTCTTTGGCCAACCACAGGAGGGAGCTGACATCGACATCCATGGTTTACAACATAAATCCAACCAGTCCACAGTGGGCCAGAAACGAAATCTAGCTGGAAAAAACTATTTTCACTCACCCTCATCAATTTATCTTTTTTTTCACTCTAAATATAATTGTTATATGACTGTTCTTAAATTATCTGCAAAGGAGGTGTACAATTCTAATGTTTATGAAGACAAGATAAACATCAGAAGTTGCCGATAATGAAGAACTCATCTGGTCTATATCCCAGTTATGTGTTTAGCGTAGTGTGTTCAAGTTCAGTGAGTTTTTGTTCTTATTCTATATGGAGATTTCACCTCAAGGTTTTTATTGATATATTTAACATTTTTTTATTTAATTAACCAGTTATATTATGTTAAATACATGTGGAATCATACCTTCCAAACACTAAACAAATTTCCACAATCATCTTATTTTAAATTCAGCTACAAAGAAAACGGTTGTGAACAGTAGTAGTAGTACAAATTTTAGTTATAATATAGAGTGATTTATGGACTTTAATTTCCGCACAATAACATGTGTGCAAATTATTGCATTTTTTTAATTAGCTTTCTTATTACAGGAGGTGGCCAGCAACTGAGGCCTACCGTTGCGCGTAGAGAATAATTGTTTGATTTAATATGGGAAAAAGTGTTCGATAGAGGCAATAAATCATTTAGTAAACAAATTAGGGTTAGGGGGATGTTAGGAAAATGTTTTAAATTATATTCAAAATCAATAAATTTTTTGAAAAGCGATTTTCTCAAACGTACGACGTTGTGCGTGAGAAAAATAAAAATTTCTACTGAAATATTCTGATTGGCTAGAAGTGGATGTTAACTTTCCCATTATTAAGAATTAATTTAGAGCAGTGACAGTTGTTGGAAAATCCTGTTCCATCTGCTTATGAAATTCGAAGACCCAAAATAACTTTCAAAGAGGCTGGAATAAAAAAAAAGTTCACTTAAGCAGAAATTCTCTCACGATGAACTAGCTCTTGCAACAGAAATATCATTTCGATTTTATGGTAAATGCGATACTGCTGGTGTTTTAAAGACATTACTAAAAAAAACACAAAAATAGCTTCAAAATAATAAGAAACATTACAAATCACCCCGCTCAACTCCCCTATCTTCTATGTCGGACGAAACATTGTCTTTTTTGACAATAAAATAACAATACATCGATATATTAACATGATACTAGGTGCCAAAAAGAGATGTGACATTTTATCCACCCTATAATGCTACTAAGGAGGCATATTTGTTACGGTACCTTCCCAAGACCGACATATCAACAGAAATAAGACTATATTTTTTTTTTAGTTTTTATTCCAGCCTCTTCGAAATATATTTTGCGTCTTACAATTCCATAAGCAGATGGATCAGGATATTTCAATGACTGTCATTGTTCTAAATTCTTAATAACGGGAAAGTTAACATTTACTTTTAGCCAATCAGAATATTTCAGTAGAAATCTTTTTTTTCTCGCGCACAACTTCCTATGTTTTAGAAAATCGCTTTTCAAAAAATGATTTTGAAAATATATTTTAAAACATTCTCCAAACATCCCCTAACTCTAATTATTTATTAATAAACGATCACTTATTGCCTCTATCGATCACTTTCTTTCTTCATATATTAAATCAAACAATTCTCTGCACGCGACAGTAGGCCTCAGCTGCCGGCCGCCTTCTGTAATAAAAAAGCTAATTACAAAAAATGCAATAATTTGCACACATGTTTTTGTGCAGGAATTAAAGTCCATAAATCACTTTATATTCTAACTAAAATTTGTACTGCTGTTCAGAACTGTTTTCTTCGTAGCTCAATTTAAAATAAGATAATTGTGTAAATTTTTTAGTGTTTCGAAAGTATGATTCCACGTGTATTTAACCCCACATTTGGTTATATAGAAACATATTAAATACATCAATGAAAAGTACAAACCTTGTGGTAAAGTATCCATATATAAGAATTAATAATTTTTAAAATGTTAATAGTAGGTAGTTCTGAATAGCTATGCTCTGCAGGAGGGGTATTTTGGAATCATTCAATTGAATTTATCCATATATAATAAGAAGAATAACTCACGGAACTTTAATACAAAATATATTTATTTCTAAAGCTTGGAACACAATTGGGATGAGGACCAGATGAGTTCTCAACTATCGGCAACTTCCGATATTTGTATTGTCTACATAAATTTTAGAATTCTACCCTCCTTTGCAGATAAGTGAAGAACAGTCATCTGGCAATTATATTAGAGTGAAGAAAGATGAATTGGCGAGAGTTAGTAAAATACTTTTTTCCAGCTAGATTTTGCATCTGACCCACTGTGCAGTCTGGGCAAGATGCTGAAGATGATTGATATCCAATCAAAACATGTTCAAGAACAAATCAAATTAATATTGAGATAAGATAAACAGGCTCAAGATAATATAATTGAAAGAACCTCAAAATATTACTTCCTAAAATAAAACATCACTTACATAAATTGTGAATAAAACTGTTAATATAATTCATTAGTGGAGTGAAATATAAAAATGGAGACTTTTTTTTTGCACAGGATTGTCCTAAACAACTGCAACAATAGCTTCATCCCTCTTCTCAGATTACAAACTCATTTTTTGTGCAATAAACTTCCTCTTAGAGACTCATTTTTTTGTGCAATAAACATCCTCTTAATCTTCTACTACAGCCTGAAGTTCAAAGTGAACTTAAAAAACTTTTATTTTTACATTATTTATTTCTGTCTCTATGATATAATAGTTAACATGTTTAACTAGGATACCAGAAGTCTTGGATTTGATTCCCTTCTATATTTTATGTTTTGTTTTATTTATTTAATTTAATGTTTTATTTATTCTGGCAGAGTTAAGGCCATAAGGCCTTCTCTTCCACCCAACCAGCAAAAATACAAATAAATATTTGACAATATAGATATACACTATACTTACTTACTCACTGGCACTATTGAACCCATAGGTTCATGGCTGCACGGACATAAGCTCTCCATACATCCCTATCCTGAGCTAATGCTTTCCAATCATTCCCTGTATAATCTACTTCCTTCAAATCATACTTAATGTTATTCTCCCACCTCATTCTTGGTCTACCAATTGGGTGTTTTCCCTCTGGCTTTCCTACAAGAAGCTTCCATGCAAGTCTTTCATTCCCCATATGTGCAACATGTCCTGCCCATCGCAGTCTACGAGACTTAACTGTTCTTATTATATCTGGCTTCCTATAAAGACCATGTAGTTCATTGTTAAGTAGTCTTCTCCATTCACCTGTCAGTTCAACTCTCTTTGGTCCAAAAATTTTCCAAGTAGTTTATTCTCAAATACTTGTAATCTCCTTTCCTCCCTTAAAGTATGAGTCCATGTTTCGCACCCATATAATATAGCTGGTAGAATAATAGTTTTATATATTTTCAGTTTAACGTTTTTTGAAAGAAGTTGGGACATCAAGAGTCTCTGCAATGCATAATAGCATGCATTTCCAGAATTGAGCCTATGTTTAATTTCTTTGTGCATCTCATTCCTATTTGTGATTATTGTTCCTAGGTATTTGAATTCAGCCACTTCCTCAAAATTTCCCTCATTTGTCATTAGCTGTCCATTTCCATTATTTAATGAATTTCTACGTGTGACCATATATTTAGTTTTATTGATATTTACTTCCAGTCCTAATTTCTTAGTGTTACTCAATAGTGTGTGCGTGTTGTCCTTTAGTATCTCCTCGCTATCTGCCAACAATACTACATCATCAGCATGAACTAATAGCTTATTAATACCATTGAGTTGTAAGCCTTCCTCATTCTCTAAAGATTTAATGGCATGCTCTAGTACAAAATTAAATAATAGAGGAGATAGTGCATCTCCTTGCTTCAACCTATTCTGGATTTCAAAAGTGTCCGAAAACTGTTTGCCTACACGCACCCTACTCTTTGTGCCATTTAGACACATTCGTATAAGTCTAACTAACTTTTTAGGAATTCCGAACTCCAGCAGGATACTATATAACTTCTCCCTCTTAATTGAATCATATGCTTTTTTGAAGTCTACATATAGTTGATGTACAGTACCATTATATTCCCATTTATTTTCTAAAATCTGTCTTACACTAAAAATCTGATCTGTTGTAGACCTGTTTATTCTAAATGCACATTGATGATCTCCTAGAATATCATCAATATAGGGAGTAAGTCTGCTGACTAATATATTTGTTAGAATTTTGTACGAAGTTGAAAGTAATGAGATGCCCCTGTAGTTGTTGCAATCAGTTTTATCCCCTTTCTTATAAATTGGTATGATAATTGATTCACTATACACTATACTAATTATAAATAGTTAAATATATATATATAATGTAGCAATGTAAATTTCATGTGCAAACTAACATTTTATACAATAATATCAATAATACTTATGATGATAATAATAATAATAATAATATAATCAGTATAATAATAATAGTATAAATATGATAAATTATATGAGAAACACCAATTAATATATGTACCTTACACTGGGTAATGATGAAGTTGAGGTTAGAGCAAATATAAATTTAGATTTCTTTTAAAATATGCCAATGTCTGGCAGCCCCTTATTTCTTGTAGTAGGAAATTTCAGTTGCGAGAAGTGAAGATAGTATATGACATGAAGTGATGTGATGTCCTATGTTGCGGTATATTAAGCAAGAGACTATTGTGAGCGTGTGTTTAAGTTATGGTTGGAGGATAGATGTTGGAAATGAGTTGATAAATAATTGGGGATCGAGGTATGTAAGATCTTTCATACTTACTCACTGGCACTATCGAACCCATAGGGTCATTGCCACGTGGACATAAGCTCTCCATACATCCCTATCCTGAGCTAATGCTTTCCAATCATTCCCTGTATAATCTAGTTCCCTCAAATCATAGTTAATGTTATTCTCCCACCTCATTCTTGTCTACCAATGGGGTGTTTTCCCTCTGGTTTTCCTACAAGAAGCTTCCATGCACCTCTTTCATTCCCATACGTGCCACATGTCCTGCCCACCGCAGTCTACTAGACTTAATTGTTCTTATTATATCTGGCTTCCTATAAAGACCATGTAGTTCATTGTTATGTCTTAAATAAGAGAATTAGAGAGTGCAATTTTCTTCTCTCTTTTAGATGTAGCCATGACAATTCGTGGAATATTTATTGAATCTCCAAGATTTGGAGCCCTATTTTACAAATGTATGTTAGGGCTGTAGTTAAAATATAAAAGAAAATTGATATGCATAGTTACAAAATTTAAATGAAAAAAAAACAAATGAACGAAATAAGAACTAATATAATTAAAACTAAAAAAGTAGTAATAAAAATTAATTATTACAATGAGGTGAAAGTAACATTTACGGTTGTTTTATTATTGCTGTGTAAAAACATTTCCTTTTTAAAATACCAATTATTATATTATTTGCGAATAAATATTAAATCTTTAATTACCATTGCAGCGTCTGTAGATCTATGGGCTGATATAAACAGAATTGTTCTCTCGTCCCCCTTCTGCCTTGCCGGTTGACAAAGCAGTTAATTCAATCAAATAAGCCTTAGCTCTTGGAGATGTTCTGCGATGGATTTTATTTTTACTTATTTTATTGACATTCCCATGTGAAACACTTAAAACTTTATACGAATGTATTCTACCACTATCTCATATGTAGAGAGCAGATTTTTAGGTTCTAAAAGTTAACATTGCAACTTAGTATAGTCATAAAATTAATGTAATAAGTCTTAATCCAATCAACTGATTTTTTTAATAATATAACATACAAAAAACATTTTTCAATACTTTGTGTGGTATCTAGCAATTTATATACATATCTTACTTTTAAATTAAAAAAAGAAATAATCTTCTATTTACATTATTTCCTTTTAATAGAACATTATTTCTTTTAATTTAAAAGTAAGATGTATTAATATAAATGTAATGTTGCTAGATCCCACACAAAAATTGAAACTTTTTGTAAGTTAGATTATAACAAGATTCAATTGATTGAAGATAAAGACTTGTTAAATTAAATTTGATCATTATACTATGTTGCAATCTTAACTTTTAGAAACTAAAAATCTGCTCCTTACTCATATGGTAGCATATGACTAGCAGGTTTGCTTCAGTGCCTGGCATGGTAAAATTTACAACCTTGAGACTAGGAGTAATTGAATTATGTACATATCGCCTCATATTTTGCTTTCTCACCTGCACATGTTTTACATTGGTTATAGGAGGTTGGAAAACAAAGGAGTGTAAGGTCTACTCTATAAAACATGAATTAATAGTTTATAATAATTTAATTATAAAAATAAAATAAATATACATGATATGTTTAAATAAATTTTTCATGTCTTACAGTTTTGTTATATTTTATAACATGCATCAAAATGCAATAGGTTTGTCTAAGAGTTACTTTTAATGTTGTTAAAGACTGTTGGAATTAAACACCATAAACTATTATTTCTCATGACTAAAGAGGTAGAATTATTTTTCTCTCTTGTCTCTGAGCCAACATATAACTATCAAATTTGAAGAGAAAAATTATTATACACTCAGACTGGGACTTGAACCCAGGACCTTTGGCATTCTAGACCAATGCTTTACTGACTGAGCTACCTGGGCGAGTTCCAATCTAAATGCAAATTTTGCTCTTATATATGTCGTTAATTCCCGTGCACCAAATGCTATAAAACCTTTGCTTCTATCTTTGCAAATGGCAGCTTCTTTATTAACAATACATTTAGTTAGGAATTTTATATTACATTATAAAGCCAGTATGGCTTTTTTTGAGGTTTTTATTATTCATTTCATACATCTCAACGATGGATAAGTCATATTTGAGGAGAAAAATTATACGCTCAGACTGGGACTCGAACCCAGGACCTTTGGCTTTCTAGACCAATGCTCTACCAACTGAGCTATCTGGGTGAGTTCTAATCTAAATGCAAATTTTTCTCTTATATATGTTGTTAATTCCCATGCACCAAATGCTATGAAACCTTTGTTTCTATCTTTCCAAAAACTTTACAACCAATTACCATAAAAAAATGGAGTTCGTGTACAGATTAATAAATTAATGAGTCATTTTTACATCTTACCTCATATTTCATGTTTTATTAAACACGGTAACTATAGTTTTCAAATGATCTTGTCATTCATTTTCAACCGCCATTATGACTACCGGATATTCGTTGGAATCTCCCTCTATAACGTTGCCAACGAATATCCGGTAGTCATAATGGCGGTTGAAAATGAATGACAAGATCATTTGAAAACTATAGTTACCGTGTTTAATAAAACATGAAATATGAGGTAAGATGTAAAAATGACTCATTAATTTATTAATTAAGAACCTCATAATGTGTTTCCCATTTTTAACTTTGAATTCGTGTACAGAACCTAGCATTCATGCTGCATGTATAGTGCATTGTTACAATATATCAGTGGCACAATTACTCAATTATAATATTTTATATAATGACAGTAGCAGTGAATTACACCCTTTTCCATTTCATTTTTTTTAAGTTATTTAGCATTTCGGCTTACAACATGGTTCTGTGTTCTAAAATACTATCTAAAATTATGGAACTTTCTTTCTCAGTATTGTTTTTTATGGGTTCACCTTGCTTCATTAAAACTATATTTGAAAGTTTCATTAACCAATATTGTCATAACCCTTAAATGGTACAAAACTGTAGGTCATAAAAAGTCACCTTTTCTCACCTCTCTGATTTATATAGTCTGTGCCTATTCTTCAGTGGGATTCTGTGTGCTAGTTGTTACTGTATTAGTTGAGGAGACTTCAGTTACATTACCAGTACTTGCATCAGTAGAATTTGCAGGAATTTCTGCACCACCAAAGTTAAGACCTAGGAGATGACTGAAGAATGCTATTCCTTCTTCTGCAGATTCATTAACTGCAGCTATTAAAGCTTCTTCGTTTACTTCTTCTGGTGCTGGTGCAATGGTAGTTGAAGATTCAGCTTCAGTACTAGAAATTGTTCGTCATATTAATAAAAATCTGTTCTTATTTTCATGGCAATGCTACTATTTGAAAAATATAATTACATTATGTGTATAATTTTTTTAAAGTATTCTTAATTTACTTTACTTTTAAGAGCTTTAAAATCATGGTTATGCCCTCCTTTGGAGTGAAGAAATGCCGTGGGTCCCGTCTATTAAATTTACAGCATGTAAAAATACCTTAAGCCTGAAACAAGGGGAATCTGAGCAAAATTTGTCAGCCCTTTCATCTCCACATCAAATTGAGGCACTAATGACCTGAGTTGTTAAAGAACATTTTATAATTTAATTTAATTAGTACTTTATTTTTAAATATATAACTTATGTGAAGTGTGGACTTTAAGGACGAGAGATGAAAGCAGACTAACAGCTTGTGAGATGAAATTTATGCTCCGAACAGCTGACTACACCAAATGGGATCGAAAGAAAAATGTAGAAATCCTTCAAGAACCTAATGTGTCACCAATACTGGACTACATCTCCCAATATCAGCTAAACTGGAAGGAACATGTCTCAAGAATGGCTAGATCCAGGATCTCCAAGGCAATAATGAATTACTGTCCAAATGGGAAACGGTCACTTGGTCGATCTATGAAAAGATGGCACGAAAACTGCTTTCTCAGGCCATAACAGTTCTTTTAGGACTAATACCTGGCAGGATGATGATGATGAAGATAACTTATTATTTGCAGATGATTAAGTGGTAGTCACTTCAGGATGCGAAGATGCAATTGGTAGGAAACTAGTGGAAGAGTACTCAAGATGGGGTTTAACAGTTAATTATAATAAAACAGAATATATGAGCACAGATTTTTCCAAGGAATTAGAAATAAATGGAACAAAGATTATATTAAGTATTTTGGGATCAATAATTCAAAAGATGGATCATCTGAATTAGACATCAAGAAAAGAATAATAGAGACATAGAAAGTTATTGGCATATTAAATTCTATTTTATGGAGTAAGCATATAATCAAAAGGGACTAAATTATTAATATATAACACAATTGTGAAGAGTATTTTATTATATGGTGTGGAAACATGGACGTTAAAGCAAAAACACAGAAGTAAATTATTAGTCACAGAAATGACTTTTTAAGAAGATCGGCAAGAATATAAAAATTAGATAAAATAAAATAATACAATAAGCTAAATAATGAATATAGAAAAGGATATTGTACAAAAGATTGAAGAAATCCAACTAAGATGGTATGGACATATAATGAGAAGGGACACAAAAACAAACAAAGAAGTATTGAAACGGATACCTCCTGGAAAGGGAAACGTGGTAGACCAAAGCCAACGTGGATAAAATAAATTTAAGACAACATGAAGAAGAGAATTATGACAGAAGCAGACATGCATGACCGGGAAGTGTGGAAGAAAAAAAATTGTTTATTTTGGTTGAGGATACCTGTGTAAATAACAGAAACAATCCTGAAATAAAAAAATAAATTCTATTTATCAAAATAAAATACTAATTTGTTAAATTAATGATTTTGATATAATCTCTAACCAGTTATATTTTTGCATGTGATTCTTTTTACTCTGTTGAGCGTAAATCATAGATCATGAGTGGACAGTGAAGAAACCGATTCAGAGAAATTGAATACTCCTTAAAATTGGAGTAGAGAGGATAATGATGTATGGAAGTTGTATCATGAAGATTGAAATATGACCTTGGATGTACACTGGACAAAATTCATCCCCTAGAGTGTTGATAATGTAATGGTACATGTGTTTGCATACTTTGCCGAATAATGTGCTGTCGATATATAAATTCGGTGAGTGGAAAATTGTTATATTATACGTCTCACTGTTCACCACACGACTATCGCAAATAACTGTTATCGCCAGCATCAAACACAAAACTGACTGCGGTCTCCTGTCTCTGCCCTTTTATAAGGTATGAGGAAATTTTCAGAAACAGCTTCTAGGTAGTTCATTGCCCAGAATCCTCTACCATGGATCTTTCTCCAAAGAAGAGAGGGACACCAGTAGAACCATCTAGCAATGCACTCCAGATGATTTGCCGGTTGTGCGGGTACTCTAACCCACCATGGGTGACTCGTCCGCGCAATTCAAACGTTGCTATGTGACACGTAACAATATAGGCTATATGTATATAAATGGATGTTGATATATCTGAGATTAATAGACTTAGACGCTGTTTAACCAATCACCCCCGAAAGTTGGCATATGTATATTTTCATGAAGAGGACATATATATATATTATATTATATTGGTATTTGAGCATGGAAAATATTTTCACGCTATCCACTTTGTTGTAATTTAATAGATGGTGCTGAAGCACATTAATTGCTATACTGTTCAATCAATCATAAAAATCATATTGATGGCAAAACCAGAGTAATTTGTGATTTTTATTATCCTCAATACTCGATTGTGACTATGATTAGTTATTGGTAAGTGAATTTAAAATAGAATAACATTTCCATTTGAATTGTGTTGTGTGCTGAACGTCAATATGAATGTTTGCACAAGAAAGCACAAGGTATTTCTTTCAAATTCCAAATTATTAGTTTCCTCATAAAACATAAATTCCATTAGCAGTATGATTTATAAGAAGAAATATTGTAAATAGTCATAACCTGGTTGAGAGAAATTATAGTTGCTTTTGTGAGTGTCAAGTGAAATCTAATTATAGTTCAGTACAGAGAACTGAAACTGCAGTCACAGACACACAGAAGCTGTCTGCAGTGTTATTCTTCTTTTGTTTATCAATGAATGACATTCCATTCTTCTTTTGTTTATAGGAAAATGAAATTTATGTCGCACACAATTAAACTATCTTTAGACGTCTCATCTGTCACTAAAATTTTTTTTTACTCAATACCACCAGGTTGTCATTACGATATTTCTAGTATTCTCTCCTGGTATGGCATATTTGTAACCCACTTCTGAGGTTGGGTTGCCTGGAAGGCAGGCCTATGGCTACCCCGATGATATGAAAGGTGATTATGATGACAGTAATAATGCGTCAGGAGAGGCCTTAATCTAAACTTACTCTAATAAGGCAAATATGATATTGATGATAATGATGGTCAGATGGTGTTCGAGCACCATTTGGGCCTTAAAGTTTCTTGACATTTATCTTACAGATGAGGAGAAACCCCCAAAAAAATACCTCACCCAGGAAATTTGTTCCGACAGAACATTGAACTTAGGCCTGCTGCATGACAACACAGCATGCTACCTTGAAACTACAGCTGTTGGCCTGTCACCAAACATTAAGTGCAGGAAATTATTTTAAATGCCACCCAAAAAATTAAACATTGGAAGATCAACCAGACATGTGCGGCAACTGTTAGCCAGTAGAGTTGCTGAAACATAATTTGACAACATGTACGCCTTCTGATTCGAAAGTTCTATGGGAAAAAACCCAAAGAGAATATGAGCAAGACATACTTCTCCAAGCATGTAGAGACAACCCAGCCTGGATGTACAGCATTCGGAAGACATTTTCAATGAAGCACTGATATTACTTGATATGTATATGTTGATTAACAATAAAATCCTCTATCAGCTTGGTCTATTTTCACCAAAAGTGAAGAAACCATGTCAATAGAAATGTATTGCAAGAAAAAAATATGACGTAAAGTTCATGTTGAGGCTCAGAAAAGGCTATTAACAAGTGATCAATGACTTGCGTACAAGTAATGGAGCATGTATGAGGTGGTTGTGATGGACTATTTTTTATTGATGCACCAGGAGGCATAGGAAAAACATTCATACTCAATTTCAAATTTGCCAAAATTTGAATGAAACTTTTTTTTTTCTCATCCAATAAGGATATCTTGCAAAAGATCTCAAAAATATAATTTCCATTGCTTCAATTCCTTTTCCTCTTTTCTTATCAATATTGAAAACTCCAAACCATAAAGCAATATTGGTATTACCATTACTTTATAAAATTTAGGGTTGGTTTCTTTTCTAATGTTTTTTTTAGGTATCTGTTAATAATGTCGCAACTGAATAGAGTGATTTTGTTTTGAATATCTTCATTCCTCATATAGAAAATGCTGCAGCTGAGGTAATTGAAACAATTCATCGGTTTAGTTATCTTCCCTACCAAGTCAATTTTAGCTCTAATTGTGTCTGCTCCTCTAAATGCTAGAACTTTTGTTAACTTATATTTTCAAATTAAAATTTGTATATATTTTATTTAATTGGAATAAAACTCTCTGTGCATCATTTTCAAAACTAGATATTAAAACTTGGCCACTGGCAGAGAAGTATATCTAATAAAATTTTTATAATTCTAAAATTTTCAGTTAAATCCATTTGCTATTCATCATGATTTCATCAATATACAAATTAGAAAGTGAAGATGAGAGTGGACACCTTGACTTGTTCCTTTATTTATTGTGCTGGTATATCTTTCTTTCATTTTATTGATGTAATTCCTATTATAATTCTATATTCAACACTTTTTATTGCTGATATAAAATGCTGTAGAATACTTTTTTTTTTCATTCTAATCCTTAATTTATTTCTGGAGACATTGTCAAAGGCTTTTTGATAATCTGCGAAAATCATGTATGTTGGATGATTATATTCTCTATGTTTCTCTATTATTTGGCCTATAGTAAATACACAATCAGTACAAGATCTTCCTTTCCTAAATCCATGTTGTCTTTCTAAAATAAAATTTTCCATTGTAATATTGAGTTGAGCTTTCAATATTGACGCGTGTACTTCACAACTTGAATTCAAAATACTTATACCTCTATAATTGCAGAAATTTTTATCTCCTTTTTATATATTGGACATATTTTCCCCATTCTCCATTCTTCACGTGCATGTCTATATTTCCAACAAATGTTCATAAAAATCTAATAACACATTTTTAGAAATTAAAAAAATCTTGCATATATCTTCGTTATGAACACGATTCTTATTACCAGTATATTTATTATATCCTTCACCCATGTGTAAAAACTTGATTTAGGCTTATTGCTTGATACATTGCAAATCTAAACAAAAATTAGAATTTTATTTTAGTTGTTTTATTTAATAAATGCTCGCTAACATCGTAGGTCATTGGCATCATGATTTAAAACTGGATGTGAAAAAGTAAAACAAAATTCAGGATTTTTTTATATGCCATAAATCTATAAGACAAGACCAGCAGTTTCATTTACCTTCTAATCTAAGTCAAATTATATTTACACATTGAAAAAATCTATTGGATCTGCTAGGGATAAAAATTCCAAACCTTCTTGGATCCAGTGGTGAGCATAGTAGCCATTTAACCACTAGGACCTAAGAATAGATTTATTTTGACTGTAAGATGTCAATTGAAAATCTGAACTATATCAACATTGATATTTAAATATCTTAAAACTTTACCTCTCTTCATTTGTTATGTTGGCAATAGGTGGATCCACAAACATTCCTTCAGGTCCCATTCTGAAACATCCCACTTGATACTGAGTTTGTACTTCTCCTAATAATGTAGGTTCTAGTTGCAAGCACCAACGTAGCCCATCACTCGTGGGAGCGAGATCACTGAAGCGAGCACATAGTTTGTGCCAGATCTGATAACATATCTATACATGATGGGTCTGGATTTGCACCTGTTAAAACAACGATACACTCTGCACTATATCATAATTAAAATTATAACAACTAGCCAATACAAAACTATTCCAAAATATAGTCTGATATGAAGAAAAGCATAAAAATAAATACAAAAGAAAGGAAAATATTAAGAAAAGTATATGGACACACAATAAAATATATTGTTTAGAAAATGAAAAAAATTAACCAGGCAAGAGGATATGTATTTGATGATGGATGTAAGCAATTATAAGATTGTGATGAGGATTATGAGGAGAATGACAGCGATGCAAAGTTGTATGGAAGTAAATATGAAGGTAGGAGGTAAGTTGGTCTACCAAAACCGAGATAATTGTACCAAAACAAAAAACTTTGGAGATATTGAACACTGGTTAAGTAAAAACAACATAGAGAGATCAAAGAAGACTATTTGAAATTAACTGAGTTATGCATTGACCAAATGTTTTTTACATTCAATGGGAGTTTCTATAGACAAAAATCAGGGGAAACCCATTATCATCTTTCCTAGCAAATTTATTTATGAGCGATTTTGAATGTAAAATCACTAAAGCACATCTCACAATGTGTAAATTAGATTCCCTAAAACTTTTAAATTTACAGAGTACAAACATCAAATTTACCAAAGAAATAGAAGAAAATAAGCAAATACCTTTTTTTGGATCTTAAATTGGTCAGAAATGAAGAAAAAAGAAAAATTGAATTTGGGATTCGTAGGAAAGAAACACATACGGAAAATTTGATTAAATCAACAGGGTTCAATCCAATTGGACATGAATTAGCTAGCAGCCTTTAATAGTTTAACTCATAGATTGGTAAACTTACCCTTAAACGAAGAAGATTTCAAACAGGAGAAAAAACACATAATCCAAGTAGCAAGAGAAAACGGGTTTGATGAAAAAATGGTATACAAAAGGATAGAAAAGTATAAAAAACAAAAAATAAGCAGAAATACTCTTGAAAAAAGAAAAACCACCTATGAAAAAATATAGGAAGTACACATATCATCCTTGGGTACACAATAACTTCCAAAAGATGTTTGAAAAGTTCAATATTAAATTAGCACCAAAAAATAACTACAGTTTAAATAAACTAATAAAAACCAACAAAAATGAAAAAACTGATAAAAAAATCAGGAATATATCAAATTGAATGCATGGTTGTAAAAATATATATATATATAGGAAAAACAAAAGAAACCCAAACAATTCGAACCAAAGAACACATGAGAAATATTAAAAATGGGGAAATAGAAAAATCTGCAGTTGCTGCTCATGTTTGGTCTGAAAAACATAATATAAATTCGGACACTAAATTATTAAAACAGTTAGAAAATACAAAAGAGCTCACTATTTGGGGGAAAAAATCTATATTCAGAAGAACAAAACCAAGAGTTATGAATTTTGAAATACCGACGGAGCGTGACCTTGTTTGGAGGTTCTTTGGCCAACTACAGGATGGAGCTGACATCGACATCCAGGGAGTGCAACATAAATCTAACCAGTCTGGACAAGCTGACGATAAAACAGAATTGTTTTCAAACATGTCCAAGAACAAATCCACATTAATATTGAGGTAAGATGATCAGACTGAAAATAATTTAATTGGAAGATGTTGAGATAGGTTGGAGAATAATAAAAGTGAAGGAATAGAATAAAAATAAATAGGTAGAAATTGACTAGAATTTGGTCAGTAATCAAAGTTCTTAAAGGACCATAGAGCTGATGTTAAAAACATACATATTTGTCATATTTTCTTACTACATAAAAAAATGCAGAAATGTATCAAGTTTGCAGCAAGAATAAAATTTTATCAACTGGTTTTCCTCCTGCTTTTAGGGTAAGAATTGTATTCTTGTCTGGCTCCTAAAGAAGAACAATTATGACAATTTCTAAGATTATCAGTTTAAATTGATTAATAAACCAATTAATTAAATCAATTTGTGAAATGATTGCTCTGAAGGGGCATGTTCAACTGAAATGCTTAACAGACAAACAGGGAATCATGTTGTTAGCGATATGACAATCTTTTAATTTTAGTTCAGTTTTTACCGTGTTTTGCTACTCATATCAAGTAGCTAAAAATCGCAAGGCTGAGTGGATGCAATCAAACATCAGCAGAATCATTTTAAATCTCAGTTAAAGGATCAAATACATTTCAATTAAACATTAAAAATTTTAATAGAATGAAACAAATTTAAACATATAATGTGGTTAGAAATAAAGGGAAAAAATAAGTGATTTTTTCGCAGAAAATGATTTGATGCATAATTACATTCTTGAAGCCTTTTTTTTTTGTGACAAAGGAATATAAGTGTATGCATTAGAAGTAGATTAAGTATGATTGTTATTATTTTTAATTATCTATGGTTTTCTTATACAACTTCAAACTTTAAACCTGTTTTTCTCAATACTGCAAAACTTGCACCCTTGTGCACCTCATATGTAATATAAAATCTGGATATCTTTTTTGAGTATAATTGCAAAAATATCTTTATTAAGGAGTCCACGCAGGTCAAAATGATTATTTATAAAAACAGGACAAGAGGCTTATTGGATTTATGTTTGATACTTTAATCTCTGACCCTCAAGTTTTATGAGGCTTTGCAGATCTTATAGTCAGTGTGATATTTCTGAGGCATATAGAAAGTTTTCATAAAAAATATATTGGATCTTAATCCGAGAGTCAGTAATTCAGGGTGCAAAGTCAGAAATCTATGTTACAAATCCTGGCTGAGGTGTATTTTTTTTCCTTAAGGCATGTTAATTGTATCCAATATATGGTTAGCCTGGGAGCATTATAAGATTATAATATTGCTTCTCTTCACATTTATAAATGTTTCTTAAATTAAGTAAATTTGATTATTTAAAAATATAGACAATTTAGTAATTTATTTTCCGACATACCTTTGACTGTTTCTGTATGTAGTAATCTGTTGCCATAGGATACGTTGACTGCAATTCCTTCTGCTGGTGATACATATTTCATTCGAACACATCCTACAATTTTTAAGAAAATTATTAGCAAAAGTCCTAGTAATAATGTTCATATTTACAAATCATAGGAAAAAGTACTTGTTTGCAAGCTCATAAAATAATTAAATATGGTACTTTAAAGTATGTTATCCCTAAGTACAATATTTCTGTTACCTGGGCCCCCTAGATCAATGTAAGTGAGGTTAAAATCAAGGCAGCAATTGCATGAAGGTCCTTCACAAGCACAGCTGCGTTCTACCAAATCACTGGGTTCATTATCTCGCTGTTGTTGTGTATCTTCAGAAAAATCAAATAATCCGTCCCAAGAAAACATATCTGCAAAACAAGTACAGTAGGTTTCAGTAATAATTTAAATTAAACTAAAATTGCATGGAGCAACAGGTCCTTGTCTACCGGCCGGTTATTTGGCTTACAATCATATGTACCATTTACAGGGGTGGATAAACATCCAGCCAGTATAGGGAGTTATGTAGAATGTTAGGTCCCCCAGCTGTTATAGATGGATTTCATAAACTGGAGTCACTACTTATTATAGCTATGCAATTTCTCACGGTTCTGTGTGGGCACTGTCCCATACTTATCAAAATTTCATGATAAATTTTCTTTGCCCATGGGACTCACTCCTGAGCATATTCTTTAGTCCTGCACCAAATACATGATGTAGCTAAATTGGATTATTGAAATTACAAATGAAGATATTTGGTATATCCTCTTAAATCTAGATTATATGCCATGTTTACAATTTAGAAAATGAAGTTAACAACAGAAACTGTTTCCAAATTGAAGATAATGTTTGTTGTCAATGCAGTTATATTGTGACTTAAGTTGTTACAATGTAATGGTTTATCGGGTTCAGATCCAGACAGGATCTACATTTTTCTTCAGTTTTATTACTGGTCCTAAAGATTGGAGTTTTATGTAAGGGAATTGCCTGCAAATTCTTAGAATTGACAATTTCCATAATTTGTATTTTAATATATGCATTTTCATTTATAAACTTTTTTTTTGTTCAAAAACCAAGGCTTCAATATATATATTCCACCGTTGTGGTCTCGGGGTAGCGTGCAGCGGGCCCGGGTTCGATCCCCGGTCGGGACAGTTTTTCTGGGTGAGGTTTTTATCGGGGTTTTTCCTCACCTGTAAGACAAATGTCAGGAAAACTTTAAGGCCCAAACGGTCCCCGAAATCATATGGCCATCACAATCATCATCATTCATATTCATCTTAGGTTAAGTTTAGGTTAGGGACTCTCCTGGCGCACCATTATCATCACCCATCATATCATCGGGGCAACGTAATCCCGCCTTCCAGGCGCCCCAACTTCAGAAGTGGGTTACAATTACGCCATGCCAGAAGAGAAACCAGGAATGTCGAAAGACAAACATGGGGCATATTTGAAAAAAAAAATGTATATAATTATGTTCCAAATTGTACTATATATTAAAATATTGGTCTTTTTTACCTCAATTCAAATATGTATGATATACTTGTCAATAGTGAATCAAGTTTTTATCTTTATGCATTTAATAGTAGGCCTTATCTTTCGACCGTAAAAATACAACCTTCAAGAAATGCGGACGTTCATTTCATTGGGATAAAATTTTCCGGAAATAAAATATTCGCTTTGCAGGAAGAAGGAAGTCGGGAATGACGAAACATTAAGTTATGCTATAGGAGATCCAGCCATACCAGAATTCGGAACGGAGTTTTTAATCCGATAGAGGATCCTCCCAGCTATCAGAGGTGTTAGGTTGTTAGCGATATGATTCTAAAGGACAAACGCATGATTTTGTAATTGTAGTTTACATGGTACCAAAGAAAACGACAAGATCAAGGACGAGTGTATTTGATAAGCTCTAGCGATAACATAATTATGAAAATTGTCTTGGTAGATTTTAATGCAAAAGCGGAACGGGAAGATACATTCAGGCCAACAATAGGTAAATTCAGCCTTCATAAAGATAGTAAAGAATGGGGTTAGATTTTTCACATTTGACACAACATAGAATATAATTGTTAATAGCAGACCATTCCCGCATAAGAATATTCATAAATACGCTTCGACGTCTCCAGATGGCGAAACCCGAAACCAGTTAGAATATGGTAGATCATGTATTAGCAAGTAGATAAACACTGGCACGCCAGCATCATGGACGTTAGGTCAGTTAGCGATATAAATTGCAAATTAGGATCATCGTCTAGTCAGAAAATTGTTTACTGCTTATGGGAGGCATAAACGCTAAATGTAACTCGTTAACAATTAATTGCAAGTTATTAAACATTATGAGAAATGGTGAGCTGCGACAAGAATACCAGGTTAAAATTGGTAATAGATTTGAAATCTTCAGATGAAAGTGTGACAACCGAAGAAGAAACTGATATAATGGGAGACTATAAGAGATACTATGAATTTGTCAGCATCAATAAGCGTATAATATTTTTAAAAACAGACAAAATAGGAAATGGTTTGATGAGAAACGTGCTGACATTGTATTAAAATTAAAGAGAAAAAAAAACAACAAAAATGAATTGGTTACATGAGCTAAATTAAGTAAATTTAGAACAGTTAAGTAAAATCAAAGGGAAAAACAATGGTTTTTAAAGAGTAAAAAGAGGGAATGTTGAGAGAGAGAGAAAGATTATGATTCGAAACGAACGTAAAAAAAGGAATACCTGAGAATTATATCAGGAAATTAGGAGGTAAAGAGTTCCGGCTAGATACAATAATTAAGAAACTATATAACAGTGAACTACGTGATTTTTATAGGAAACCAGTTGTAAAAAAAAAAAGTGAAGTTTCGTGGACTGGGATGGACAGAATATGTGGTACGAATGGAGAATGAAAGAGTTGCATGGAAACTTCTTATAGGAAAATCAGAGGGAAAGCGAATAACATTAACATGATTTGAGTGAGGTGAATTAAACAGGGAATGAATGAAAAAAAAAAACATTAGCTCAGGATAAAAATATAAGTTCGCGCGGCGATAAAACCTTCGGGTTCGAAAGTGAGTTAGTGAGTTAGTTATGCATAGTAGTTTAATTGTGTTACGCTGTAAGATGAAGTTTGGCATAATGAGTGAAACGAATCAATTTGTAAATGATGTAGGTAACTTTCCATAAGGTCAACTGTTGTGCTGAATAGACAACGAAAGATAATATAGTTGTCAAGTTATAACGTTACCAGCGTAAAATTAAGTGCAAGTAAAATTAATGTGTATCATTGTAGTCGTTATGTTGCATGACATGGTAAAATACACGATAGAACCAAACATAAAAGTTCTTGACAACCGATGTGTCTTTAAGATTACATCCATTTCTTTCAACCAGCGGACACTATTGTTCAATTTCCGATCGGATTCAATTTCCTGATTTAGGTTTCTTCTTTTTCAGGATTTTCCTGCATTAATGGAAAGCAAATTCCAGAATATTTGGGACACTTTTATGAAAAATCGCCGATCTCATAATAATCAAATATATATATATATATATATATATATTATTCAAGTCCACCACTGTGGTCTCGAGGTAGCGTGCTACCTTGTCACGCAGCGCGCCCGGGTTCGATTCCCGGTCGGGACAGGCTCCTGGGTGAGTTTTTTTCGTTTTTTTTTCCGTACCTGTAAGACAAATGTCAGGAAGCTTAGGGCCCAACAGTCCGGCCATCATGATCATCATCATCCTTCACTGGTGTGGAAGCAACGGGAAGCATGCACACCTATAATTTCCTAGTAAAGCTGCAAAGCATAGCATGAAATGCTATGATTGCAGTGAAAAACCTGCTCTCGGGTAGAATTACTATGGATGGATATATTATTCAATGCAACCAATTTTTGTCTTTTGACATTTCTGGTATCCTCTCCTGCATTAGAACACTGTAACCAACTGGAAGGTTGGATTACGCTGCCCCAATTATATGTAAGGTGATGACGGTGGAAATGATGCGCCAGAAGAGGCCTTAATCTAATGAGTCGAATGATATTGATGATAATGATGGCCATATGGTTTTGGGGAACCCTTTGGGCTTAAATTTTCTTGACATTTGTCTTAAGGTGAGGAAAAATCCCAAAAGAATCTCACCCAGGAAACTTGTCCCGACCGAGGATCGAACCCGGCCCCGCTGCGGACAAGGCCGCACGCTACCTAGAGACCACAGAGCTGGACAAAATCAACACTATTATTCTCAAGAAAATGGGCTATTTATTTTACAACAATAAAATGAGATCATCATAATTCCATAAAACTATAGGAGCTTCAACATCTGTCAGCGAGAGTAGAAACATAGTTGAAGTGTCCAACCCACAAATATGTCTACCCGACCAAAGAAACCCTAACTTAAAGGTCATAAGGAAAGTCAACATATGAACATTGTAGTTAAAGCGACTATAAATAAAAAAAATCTTGTATTTACGGCATAACATCAAAAGGACATTACTATAAGCGTCACAATCGAGGACTCTGATATCAGAATTTAAATATCAAAATATTTAAACCAATTATATTATTTTTGGTCTGGACATCTTACCTCAATATTAATGTTGATTTGTTCTTGGACATGTTTCAAAACAATTCTGTTTTATCGTCAGCTTTCCCAGACTGGTTTTATTTATGTTGCATTATGTTGCACCACCTGGATGTCGATGTCAGCTCCATCCTGTGGTTGGCCAAAGAACCTCCAAACAAGGTCACCCTCCATCGGAATATCAAAATTCAAACTCTGTTTCTGTTCTTCTGAATATAAATTTTTTCCCAAATAGTCAGCTCTTTTGTATTTTCTAACTGTTTTAATAATTTAGTGTCTGAATTTATATTATGTTTTTCAGACCAAAACATGAGAAGCAACTTGCCAGATTTTTCAATTTCTCCAATGGAGGAAATTCAGACACTAAATGATTAAAAACAGTTAGAAAACACAAAAGAGTTGGGGACTATTTGGGAAAAAATGTCTATTTCAGAAGAGAACAGAAAACAGAGTTATGAATTTGGATATTCCGATGGAGGGTTTTTTGACTGTTTGGAGGTTCTTTGGCCAACCACAGGATGGAGCTGACATCGACATCCAGGTGGTGCAACATAAATAAAACCAGTCTGGGAAAGCTGACGATTAAAACAGAATTGTTTTGAAACATGTCCAAGAACAAATCAACATTAATATTGAGGTAAGATGTCCAGACCAAAAAGAATATAATTAAAATAACCTCAAAATATAACTTCCTAAAAATTAAATATTATTTAAACCAAATTCTATACGGTATCTATGATAGCATTAGGCTACAAAGAATCTGGCTATAGAATAGACTATTCCGGAAATTGGAGGGTTGACAATATGCCTTCCTCTATGATCAGACAGATCCTGGGGCCTATTAGGCCTAGGCCTAACCCCGTTTTCAAATGAGTAATGAGAACTCGTCTGCAGATGAAGTCTGGCGCGGAATGTAAGATTAGCCACCTTACCTTCTTCTCGTGCCTTTGAGTGAGATATTTGAATTCTGGTTGGTTGGTGTCTAATGTGCTGCATCTAAACTGAAGTCATTAGCAGTTTTGCTCTCCAGTACTTCGAAGTTTTGGAAGTGTTCTCTTTGACAGCTGCAAAGATGTTGAGGTGTTCATCATCCATTTCTTCTTCTGGGTGGTTGCATAGAATGCATCTTGGTGTAGACAATATGTTGATCTTGTTGCAAGTGTTAGCAAGGCAATCGTGTCCTGTAGTTAATCTGAGTTGTGCAACTGCAGTCTTCCGTGGAAGTTCTGGTAATATTTGAATTCTTGGAATATGGATTTTTAACGAGACATCTATACTACATTTGATTGATTAATTATTCGAGTACATAAGTGTTTATTCTAGTGTGGATAAATGATTAAGAGAAGCAACAATTATGTTTAAGTATCAGCCTCACAGTTAAACTGGCATCAGTCATTCAATTATATGGATTAGAAGAAATAGCTTTAAACCAAAGGAACAAATGGATGGATGGCGACAGGATGATTTCCTAGAATATATCTTATTGAAAAAAATGCTAAGGATAAAAATATATGGAGGAATAAAATATTTTTTGGCACAGAATATTTCTAAATAACATATTGGCGATCTGATGGAGCGCGTCCATATCGGATCCCTAGGGGTCATTTGTTCAATCGCGGTCAAGATCATTGGATTTCTTCTGAATGAGGAGAAATCAAAGAAATATTTCGGAGTAAAACGTCGAACTCTATTGGTCCCGTGTCATAGTGATCCCTCGATATGAAAACCAAATGTAGCATTAGTAGCTCATATTTTGGCGACGCGATTAGCCTCAGCAGAAATACAGTAGGCCTATCTTAAAATCATGAAACAAACAAATGAACAATACATAAAATTACTTAAATAAAAATGTAATTTGAGTAAAGTTATAAATATTGAGAGAAAAACCTTAGAGAGTCCACCGCTGTGGTCTCGCGGGGTTAGCGTGCTGCCTTGTCACGCAGCGGGCCCGGGTTCGATCCCCGGTCGGGGCAGTTTTTCTGGGTGAGGTTTTTATCGGGGTTTTTCCTCACCTGTAAGACAAATGTCAGGGAAACTTTAAGGCCCAAACGGTCCCCGAAATCATATGGCCATCATCATCATCCTCCTCCTTATCATTATCATCATCACCATCATCATCCTTCACCGGTGTGGAAAGCAACGGGAAGCTACCACACCTAAAAATTCTCTAGTAAAGCTGCAAGCATAGCATGAAAATGCTATGATTGCAGTGAAGGACCTGCCTTCGGGCAGAATTACTATGGATGGAACCTTAGAGAGCTGATAAATAAAGGAGACACGTTTTGAAGTAGTTCGTATTGTCTATTACATTATAAAATCGGTCTGAAATTCGATGAGATACTGATTTGTTGTGTGTTAATTACTTCTGTTAATAATGGTAACTCTAAATTATAGTTATTTTATGATTAGGTCTACTAAAAGGTATAACTTAAAATTATTATTGTCCAGATGAACGGACTATTTGTTTGTTTTGTTGGTTTAACGTCGGTTGTTTGAGCTACGTGGCTAATTGCGACGCCAGGTAATGTGCTCCTACAACCTGAATTTTCCCAGATGTATGGTCTGCATTCCTGAAGTATCCATTGTTTTTAACTTCTCTATTAACATTTGCTAGATCAAACCCGCGACTTACGGGTTCGATACCGCAAGGCCGACGAATATCGTCTTACAAGGAAGATAGGGCCTACTTTTTAATGCAAACGAAATTAATATAGTTATAGGGAGGGTATGCCTATAGGCTAGGCGTAGAGTAGTAGTACTACTACTCACTGGCACTATCGAACCCGTAGGTTCATGGCCGCGCGGACATAAGATTTCCATACATCCCTATCCTGAGCTAATGCTTTCCAATCATTCCCTGTATAATCTACTTCCCTCAAACTATAGTTAGTGTTATTCTCCCACCTTATTCTTGGTCTACCAACTGGTCGTTTTCCCTCTGGTTTTCCTACAAGAAGCTTCCATGCACCTCTTTCATTCCCCATACGTGCCACATGTCCTGCCCATCGCGGTCTACGAGACTTAACTGTTATTATTATATCTGGCTTTCTATAAAGACCATGTAGTCCACTGTTATGTACTCTTCACCATCCACCTGTCTGTACATTTCTCTTTGGTCCAAAAATTTTCCCTAAGAACTTTATTCTCAAATACTCGTAATTTCCTTTCCTCCCTCTAAAGTAAGAGTCCATATTTCGCATCCATATAATATAACTGGTAGAATAATAGTTTTATATATTTTCAGTTTAACGTTTTTTGAAAGGAGTTGAGACGTCAAGAGTCTCTGTAATGCATAATAGCACGCATTTCCAGAATTTAGCCTATGTTTAATTTTTTTGTGCATCTCATTCCTATTTGTGATTTTTGTTCCTAGGTATTTGAATTCAGCCACTTCATCAAAATTTCCCTCATTTGTCATTAGCTGTCCATTTCCATTATATAATGTATTTCTACTTGACCGTATATTTAGTTTTATTGATATTTACTTCCAGTCCTAATTTCTTAGTGTTACTCAATAGTGCGTGCGTGTTGTCCTAGGCGTATTAGTAGGCTTACAAAACATTTTGTCGGTGCAGCCAATTTTTTAGAATCTCCGGTTTTTAAATCAATGCTATAGCAGTATAATATATCTGATAGCCTATTTTTTTAGAGAAGTTATTCATTTCTGGTCGTGTAATAAAAATGTATTAATCGTCATTTAGAAGTTCTTTATTTTACAATTTTATCATTTTGACTCATTGTAAATATTTTATTTCAAATTCCAGAGCCAATCAAACACATTCTTTTTTTCTCCTTTTTTTACTCAGTCGTTATTGGCTTATTCTGGATTACATTACCATTAATATGCAATCTCGTGATGCAAAAAGTCAAGGTCCGTGAACCTGTACAATATAATTATGCTTCATAAATGCCTACAATAAAAATGCGCAGCTTCCTACATTATATAGGTCTACCTAATCAAGTATGTTGATTATAGGCCTAACGTTGTTCTACTTTTCTTTGGGTTAAGTGCATTTTTGACTGGAGAAATATAGTTCTCAAGTAAGAAAGGGGGGGCAACACAACGCAGGTCCATACTGTAACGGTGCGCATAATATTAAGAATACTACTAGAAAAAACTCGCGAAACTTGCTAAAACATTTTACTGTTTTGTACAGTTTACAGAAGGAAGCCAGTCATGTATTACATTATTCTTTAGTCAAAACTTTTTTAACACTGCCAATTTAAATATGAGCTATTCTTTATCAATATGAGTTATTCTTTATAAATATGTTATATTTTCATCATAGTAAAATATCAAGACAATATTTATCTGATGTAATAAATTGAATGTCATGCTCCTACATTATGTTAGAGGTATTTCTAAAATTATCGCCTTATTCTTTATCATAAATTTGTTAATGAGTGTTCTGTTCTATATATATATAGGCCTCTATATATATGAAAGTTTTCTTGGGTTTTCTGCTTCTTGTGATTCAAGTTCCGGTCTCTGGGTCACTGATTTCCGACGTTTCGGCATGATCCCACATGCCCCGAAACGTCGGACGGAATCAGTGGCCAGAGGCCCGCGAACTTTAATCCAAGAAGCGGTAAAAACCCAAGAAAAAAGGAAAACGTTCATATTCATAATTATATCCGCGAAAATCTGCAATATAAACACACACACACACACATATATATATATATATACCTTATATTATGTAAGTCCGACGCTGTGGTCTCGAGGTAGCGTGTCGCCTTGTCACGCAGCGGGCCCGGGCTCGATTCCCGGTCGGGACAGGCTCCTGGGTGAGGTTTTTTTCGGGGGTTTTCCTCACCTGTAAGACAAATGTCAGGAAGCTTAGGGCCCAACGTTCTCCAAAAATCATCCGGCCATGAACATTATCATCATCATCATTCACATTATCTACATTAACACTTTTTTTTAATGCTCCATTTATCATTTCCACATTTCTGTGTATTGTATGTTTGAAACGACACGAGGCACGCCGTAGCTTAGTGGTTAAGGTATTGCGTTACATGCCGGAAGGTCGAGGGTTCGAGTCCCGATGGAGTCAGGATTTTTAAACTGACCCAAACCTTCTGGCGGCACTATGGCTCTGGTGTTGATTCAGCCTCTAACGGAAACGAGTACCAGACGCTTGTTCTGGGGGTAAAGGCGGCTGTCAAGCAGGGCTGACATCCCGGCTGACATTAAGTGCCGATTGTTCAGAAAAAGTGGGAGCGTCAACCTCCTACTATCCCAAGGGCCTCCTGTCAGCTCTGTGTATCCTTGCGTTTCTAATTAGGCAGACTGATTCTGATGATATCCCAGATGAAACAAATAGAAGAGTACAGAATGCCAATAAACGTTATGGTCTGCAGAAAACAAGGTTATTTACTCGAAACTAAATATAAAATCTACAAAAGTTTTGAAAAACTAATGGTAGAGAAAATTGGATCTTATCCCAGGCTGAATATACACGTTATTACGTGTAATTAAAGTTTTGAAAGAAAGACATTAAGGAAAATCTATGGATCTGCACATAATAGACACACACACACACACACACACACACACACACACACATATATATATATATATATATATACTTTAAAAAGAATTGGATGAAATTAATTATCTACAAGGATTATGGAGTGTACGTCAGAAGGAAAGAGTGTGTATAAGGTGAATAAATAGATTGGTTCAGGATGCAAGAAGGTTTGAAGTTAAAGAACGTTGGATGAAGGATGAGGGTGGAGAACCCTGGAGGAAAAGCCAAGGGTCTACTAGTGCTGCTGATGATGTTCAAGAGTCTCAAAATAAAACTGAAGCAAATCGGACAGTTATAAGATGGAAACAAATTGTGTCTAGAATGACATCATGATTTTATTTCTAATCAAAATGAATTCGGTTGCCAGCTAGATTAATAATATAGTCCAATTTGAAATAATTAGTAGCCAAAATAATTATTATATATGTTTTTACTTTATTCGCAGTTCTGTAAAAAAAAAAGAATAAATCCAGTAATAAAAGTTAAAATAGATGCGCTATTAATAATATGTGACACGACACTATCACTTTGAGACTCTTATTCGAGAGATTATGGGTTCAAATCCCAGGCCGGTATCAAGTTCCACCCCTCCCCCTTTCTTTTCAGACGTCAAGATAGCAAATGTTAAGTTACAATTTAATTACTATGAGTCATAATTTAATTATATTAAAATAAAATTAGCGCACTTCTTAACAGAAATCCTTACCTCATCAGTCTCATACTTGCGAATGGCCTTATATGTGGAAGATTATGAAAATAACATTCAATATTAAACTTAGCCCTTTTTTTTACAACATTTGAATTTAAATCATTATTCTGGAGATATGCGGTTTAAGACTCAAATAGGTGAAACTTCTCCTTTATAATATGCCTATGTTAACTTCAGTCAAGGTAAGATAATCTGAAAACAATAATAATATTACAATATTGAATCCTATCCCAAGAAGGCCAGTTTTATTCCATTTATTTAGAACCATTATGAAATTGGAAAGCAAGAATGAACATGATTCACGTAATAGGGAAAAGAGTGTTTTTTATTCTATATTATTCCATTAGATTTAAAAAATCACTGTATTCCTTTTAGAATTCAAGAATTAGAAAATTCAAACTCGGGAGATGACGGTGAAATACAAAATATATTTTCATTCCAATATCTAAATTCATGGATTTTTTCCGAGTAGATGATTATTTGAGAGACAAGTGTTTATGTCATGTTAGTGGTACTTACCGATGATACTAGCGGAATTAACCGCGGAGATGGCGAAGATGGCCGCAAAGAGATGCAGAGAGCGCATGTTGACTCGCCGAACCCTATCAAGTCACTAGATGTATAGCCCATCTCTGTAAACGACGACGTCCACATCCAGGTCAGCAGGTTACCCACTTGTGCGGGGGAGCTCTTCCGGCACAATCACTTTCTGATTTTTAAACCTCAACTTCTCTTTCTGCTTTCTTTTTTGTCATTCAAAATTATTCATGAGTTTGCTGTTTTTATGCTGTTTGTTTCTGTAAATAATTTCACTTAATGGGATGATGATGGCTGTTTTCTCCAATTCAAGTAATTTGCGCCGTGTCGTACGTACTATATGTTTTACTTCAGAGTAAATTTTGCACATTAGAGCACGCCACGCTGTAGCGTCTCAATACGCTATGATAGAAGGACGGGGGTTTGAGTCAACAACGAGGTCAGATTTTTAAACTGGCCTGAATTTTCTGGCAGCACCATGGTCCTGACGTCGAATCAGCTTCTTCTAGATGAGTGCCAGACTGGGGGGTAAAGGCGGTTGTCACGCAGGGCTGAAAACCCGGTTGACATTTGTGCTGATTGTCTAGAAAGGTGGGAGTCTTAATTTCCTGATATTCCAAGAATTTCCCTAAGGCCTGATAGTGGTATCACTTTATCTTTTACATATTACAATTTTTTTATATTCAATACTCTTAATTACATATTCATTTTCGAGTGTCGTTCTACACGCCGTCTACGGCTTCTTTAACAAGAATACTTTATTGGGAATTAACACCTCATTTATAGCCAGTGAAGCTTATTTTCGACCTTAGATATTAAATTTATCACTTCTTACCGAAAGACAAATTCTATTAAAAGAGAAAATATACGCCTGAATCGGGATTAGAACCCGAGTCTCTGGTTCTGTATATTTATGCTCCGACCACTGAGCTTCCAGACTCCTGAATCAAACGAATATTAATTGGCTTATTAAATATGAATTCCCACGCGCCGAGGCTATCAACTTTTCGTTCTACACGTCGTCTGCGGCTTCTTTAGCAAGGAGACTTTATTGGGAATTAATACCACTTTTATAGCCACTGAAACTTACTTTCAATCTTAGATATCAACTTCTCACTGAAAGACAAATTTTATTTGAAGAGAAAACATATACATCTGATTCGGGATTTGAACCCGATGTCTCTGGTTTTGTAAATCAGTACTCTGACCACTGAGCTACCAGCATATCCTTGTTTTAACCAATTGCTAATTAAAATAAAATATTTGAAAACTGTTTGCCTACCCGCACTCTATTCTTTGTGTCATTTAGACACATGCGAATCAGTCTAACATTTAAGGAATTCCTAATTCTAGTAGAACACCATGCAAATTGTCCCTCCTAATTGAATTGAATGTCTTTTTTAAGTCTACATACAGTTAATGCACAGTGCTGTCATATTCCAATTTCTTTCCTAAAATCTGTCTTATAAGAACTAAAAATCTGATTTGTTGTAGCCATGTTTGCTTTAAATCAACATCGATGTTCACCTATTACATCGTTAATTATAGGGAGTAAGTCTGGTTTCTAATGTACAGTATTTGTTAGAATTTTGTAAGAAGTTGAAATTATGAAATGTCCTTGTAGTTGTTACAATCAGTTTTATCTTCTTTATATAGATTGGCATGATCAATAATTCTTTCTATTTATTTGGAAGAGTTTCTTTTGTGAAATCATATTAAACAAACGGTGCATCTTGTCCATTTTTTTCTGCTCCTGAGTTTATCAGTTCTGCTGGGATTCCATAATAACCTGTTGCTTTATACATTTTAGGCCTATATTTTTTCTATCGCCATTTAAATCTCCAATGCGGTTGCCATTGTGACTAATATTTATGCTGTCTGTAAATAATCCTCTTTAATATCCTGTTCTGCATGTACATTTAATAGTTGATTAAATAAACTTTTCCATCGATTTAATATATTAGTGGAATCTGCAGCCATATTCCCATTTTCATTAATAAATATCCTAATTCCCTAGATAACAATCTCTGATCCTATTTTTTTTGTATAATTTCGAGGTTATTAATGTTCCTTCTCAAAATTCGCTCTTTTTATTATTTAAGAACCTAATTGTTTCCCATCTGATGCTATCCAATTGTTCTAAATTTACTTAATTTGGCCCATGTAACTAATTCATTTTTTCTAGCTTTCTTTTCTTTACAATTTCAACTTATTCCTTATAAAACCATTTCTTACTTTGGCTCTTTTTAAACAATGAAAATTTAGTAGTAGGCCTACATCTTATAGTCTCCCATTCTCTATTTATATCACTTTGTTCTTCGGTTGCCACATTTCCATCTTAACATACCAATATTTGAAACCTATTCTCAATTTTTATCTGGTATTCTTGCCGCAGTTCATAATTTATTTTTAAAAAATAAATAATTTTAACTTCTATATCTATAATAAGCGATGTATTTATATGAATTTTAATGGATTTATTAATTATTAATCCATATTTGTTTGTATGTTTTTATATGTGTATACTCTGATTTTCACACTGACCAGGCGATGATCCGTATTGCAGTTCATCTCCTAACTGACCTAATGTCGATAATACTCAATAGCTTTTTAGTTATATGATCTATCTGGTTTCAGGTTTCTCCATCTGGAGATATCCAGGTGTGTTAATGAATATCGTTATGCTTTAATGTTGTGCACTTAATTTTTTGTTTCGACAAAAGTGACTAATCTAACACCATTGTTGTTGCTATCTTCATGAAGTATAAATTTGCCTATTGTTGGCCTGAATATATATTCCCGCCCCACTTCTGCATTTAATTATCCTTCATATGTTATCGCAAAAGCTTGCCAATACCGAGTCTAATTCGTATTTTTACCTGCATTATTTAATGTAATAACGGAATGATCTTTCTAAAAAAGTTTTCGTAGTTAGAATTGAAATTCCGACAAGAAATACGCAAATATGTCATTCCTCTAATTATACCTGTACTCGAATTTAAATGAATGCAATTAATGTAAGAATTTTGATATAAACCTACTGTGCATTGATAGAATATACACTATGCACAGTGAACTCCGCCATAAGACCTTCTCTTTACAGTGCCACTCTCGCATTATGATTGCTTCCAAATAGATCCCCCCATATTAAATACATAAGAAACCTTGTTGCTATGCCAATTCCCATAGTGTGAGCATATAAATTATCACAAAATAAATTTATGTATTTAAATGCTTCAAAATGTTATTTCCTGAATTCCTAGAATTCATATAAAAGATCAAGAAGGTTTTGTTAACTGGATGTCTTATCAGAGTACTGGGGTAACCAATGTGTCTATAATATCAAGAGGAAGTATAGAAATGATTAGATTTAGCCTTCAGTATTTAGTGAACCATTTCTTTAACAGTACAGAATTCAGTAAGATAAATATAAATGTCGTATCCCTTCAAGAAAAAATGTGAACTTTATGACTACAGGAAACAATTTCCAAAGTAAGCCAACAAGCTATTTCGACTCATTTTTCATTGTTATGGGAGAAGACTGTTAGCTAGAGAAGTATTGGGAAAATTGTAAATTAAAAAGAAAAATAGCCTTAAAGAGCATTCATCTGCTTCTGTAACGTGCCTTAGACCAACGAAACGCACAGAAATGGAAGATGCCTTGATTCTTTGAGTAAGGATGATTATTTAATTCCAACACAGAACACTGAATCTCTTGATAATGATGGTGATGTAGAAAAACTTAGATTTGCGCTGACAGATTTTGAAATCTGCACTCCAGTTTTTATTTTGAGAATCTGGTAGACAAAAACCATATCAAATGAAGAATTGTGGAGGATAACATCACAGGATGAGATCTGGAAGGAGATTAAATATCGCAAATGGAAATGGATTGAACACACTCTCAGAAGATAACTAGACAGTGTGCCAAGAATAGCATTAGAATGCAATCCACAGGGATTGTCTAGAAAAAGAGGACGAGAAAATGAACAAGGGAAAAGTTGGAATGAAATCAGAAATTTGAAAAAAAAAAATGGAGTCCGGAGACATGCTTTCACAAAGGCTCTATGCTTCCAAGAGGAGTGACAGGAACTACTACTACCTACTCGAGTTGAACATCCATTGACAGTGGATGACTTCGATAATGAGTTATCAAACTTCAAGTAAATTAACCTAAAGACATAGGCCTATTGCAAGTTGCCCAAAATGATTCTGTAGCAGATAAAGAAGAATACCTACGTGATATTGACATTTCAGTCCTACAACTAAGCAGGTGAAATACAACTTGAAAAAATAAAGATTTTTAGACAAATACTTTAGCGATAGTGCAATGATTAATAATGTTGTTTCTATAACTGATGTAATGGAAAAAATAAATAAATAAATAAGCGGAACTAACAATTAACAGGCAACCATCTCAGATTTCTTCCATAAGGATTAAAGAAAAGGTTCTGTAGTTTACAATTTTCCATTGGTGTATATTGTAAGGTCTATTGATTAACAAAAGACAATATGGGCTAAATATATAGGCCTAATCAACTTTTATAAGATTCATGATATGTTCCTTTGAGGTATTATTCAAAATTAAAATATAAAATTATGGAATATTCACCTGAAAGGTCCGTCTCCTCAACTTAATTAATTATTTAACTGTAGCGCTTTCGGGACTTGTCCCATCATTGGCAGGATTCAATCCCGAAAACGCTACAGTTAAATAATTAATTAAGTTGAGGAGACGGACCTTTCAAGGTGAATATTCCATAATTTTATATTTTAATTTTATATAGGTCTACTTTACACAGTGTATAATAATCCAGATGAATACAGCAAGTCATAACTTTGACAATAACATTTGAAATTTTAAAATAATATCCATCCATAGTAATTCTGCCCGAGGGCAGGTCCTTCACTGCAATCATAGCATTTTCATGCTATGCTTGCAGCTTTACTAGGGAATTGTAGGTGTGGTAGCTTCCCGTTGCTTTCCACACCGATGAAGGATGATTATGATAATGATGGTAATGATAAGGATGATGATGATGGCCATATGATTTCGGGGACAGTTTGGGCCTTAAAGTTTTCCTGACATTTGTCTTACAGGTGAGGAAAAACCCCGATAAAAACCTCACCCAGAAAAACTGCCCCGACCGGGGATCGAACCCGGGCCCGCTGCATGACAAGGCAGAGACCACAGCGGTGGACTAAAATAATATAATAGTTAAATATTCGATTTATTGTGTACAATATATATTTTATTTGTGCAGTACATTCCAATAAAATAATACTCTACATGTACGTATTAAGATTTCGTTTAATGCCACCCTCACTTTGTGCCAAATAATTTTATGATACAGATGAGAGCAATGATTGGGAGAATAACAATAGTCATTCTTGATAAAACTTAAAAAATAAATCTTAAATAACGAATAGATATACATTTCACAATATACAGGGGATGATTGGAAAACATTAGCTCAGGACAGGAATGGGACATTCCATACGAAATCGGCAAAAAAATTGTGAAAATTGAACTCACATCTTTAAACGTTTACCATTTTTTTTACAGTGAAACTTTATGATATACTGAATATCTGAACCGAATTTCAAGTCTTCGCTTGGTGTAATTAAAGAGTAATAGAGCTGTCAATTTATCGTATTGTTTTAAATAGTCTCTTTTATAAAATACATTTCTCGAAGTATGGCTATTCCCTCAACTTGAAAAGATAGTCACATTATAGATGATTTTATACTCTATCGCTTGAAAATTAGTATGTTCATATTTACGTTTTTCTGAAGGGCGTAAATGCAATTAATATGCAATTGACCTTCCACACCAAAAATTTTATGAAATCAAAAAATGCCACATTATTACCTGGTCACCAGTTAATTTTTTGTAATTAGTATTAAAGTGGAGTCTTGAAAGGAAACTACCAAAAATAATCATTTTTCCTAAAATCTCCTATGTGTAGACTGCCTGCAATACCTTTCGCGTGAGTGGAGATCACTCGCTCGTACAAACAATGACGGAGCTACTTGGTAATAGCCCTTTGCGCACTTACAATATTGTTTATTGTTATTATCATCATTACATTATTTTTATTATCATTATTACAATTATTACATTATCATCATTATCGTGGACAAGTGGTTACTCTGCACGCCTCCGATTCCGAGGTTCGCGGGTTCAAACTCGATAGGACTCAATGGGATTTTAAAGGCGTAACAATTCTGAATGTAGCTTTCTCCAGAAGGAAGGAAATCCGTGATTCCCCTGTCGTAAATTTATGGTACGTAAGAGAACCTCGGGCTTGAAATAAATTGTTACATAATAAACGTCATTAAATATAACAATCTTTATTGATATATTCAGTAGGCGGTTAATTTTGTGCTGATTTTGGCTAATGTATAGTTTAATTTAAATTACTAAGCACCTACGAATTCAAGCTGGTAGGCCTATTAAAAATATTTTCTAGAGAGAAGTTTTGTAATGTGTTGTTATGTTTTGTACTTGTACCCTACACCATGTCTGATGTTGAATATTGTAAGTAATGTTAAGCTATCGATAATAATTTATAACAATTTTCATGCTGATACAAGTAATATTTAAGAGGTATAAATATATTTTATTGGCTTGGTATCACTTACTGATCTTGCATCCCCTACTCATGACATATCTAAGATGATATTAAAATGCACGATAATATTAGCTTTTATTATAAGCTAAATTATTATAGTACTTAATTTAATTTCTAAACTTCCCATTATTCATTACTTACTTACTTACTTACTTACTTACTCACTGGCACTATCGAACCCGTAGGTTCATGGCCGCGCGGACATAAGCTCTCCATACATCCCTATCCTGAGCTAATGCTTTCCAATCATTCCCTGTATAATCTACTTCCCTCAAATCATAGTTAATGTTGTTCTCCCACCTCATTCTTGGTCTACCAACTGGGCGTTTTCCTTCTGGCTTTCCTACAAGAAGTTTCCATGCACGTCTCTCATTCCCCATTAAATAAAAATAAAACGTAGTTTTATTTGATTTTCATATTTATTATATAATTCAGTGACAGCTGTTTCGGTACACTGTACCTTCTTCAGACAAATTATTAATTTGTTAACATGTCTGAAGAAGGTACAGTGTACCGAAACAGCCGTCACTGAATTATATAATAAATATGAAAATCAAATAAATAAAACTACGTTTTATTTTTATTTAATTAATAAATATGGATTTTCATCAAGTAAACACCAATTCAATTGATTATTCCCATTATTCTCCTTTTATAACACAAACTGTATACCTCTACGATTATTCCCTCATTCCAGAAACATTTAAGAAATTGTGAAATTATATATTAACACATCATGTTGTTAATAACTATTGTATACTAATATATGCATAATTAAAATTATATTTAACTTCTAACTCACCATTCAGTCTTTGTAGATCTGCAAACTTGTGAGTTAAAAACAATAAGATATTATTTTAAATTTGACTGTGACACTTAAAATGACGAGATTAACTAAACATACACACTGATGTAAATCAACTGTCTAGTATGTAATCTGAACTTGAGAATTGTTGATGTAAAACAGATGTTTAAGAAAGACTCGCTGATGCTGCATTATTATCGTTTGGTAGGAAGTGGTACTAGTATTAAAACATTCGGTTTTATTTGGAAGTGATATCTTATAACAATACTATTTCGTCAAATTTTCAGGGTGCAATACAATACACTGAATAAAAAGTTATTTTAAGACTGAAATTAGTAATTATAACATAATAAAAATTTATACCAGTTTATTCAATTAATGATGAAAGAGTTTGTATTATATAATATTACATTTAAACTGTAATAAAAAAATTGTAACAGAATAAATAATTTGTTTTAAAAAAGGGCAGAAGATTACGAGTATTTGAGAATAAAGTTCTTAGGAAAATTTTTGGATCAAAAATAGATGAACAGACAGGTGAATGGAGAAAACTACATAATAGTGAGCGACATGATCTGTATAGGAAGCCAGATATAATAAAAACAGTTAAGTCTCGTAGGCTGCGATGGGCAGGAAATGTGGCACGTATGGGGGATGAAAGAGGTGTTTGGAAATTTCTGGTAGGAAAACGCCCAGTTGGAAGACTAAGAATGAGGTGGGAGAATAACATTATACATGATTTGAGGGAAGTAGATTATACAGGGATAATTGGAAAACGTTAGCTCGGGATGGGATGTATGGAGAGCTTATGTCCGCGCTACCATGAACCTACGGGTTCCATAGGGCCAGTGAGTGAGTTAGTTATAAATAATTTGTTTAATAATTCACAGTAAACGTAAGTAACAGAGCTCTTTACTTCTCACTTCAGCAATAAAATTTGATAAATAAATATCTACTGCGTAAGAATTAAAATATCGCCACTTTTATAAATTTACGGTACTGTTGCATTAAGCAGAACATATAATAATCTATTCGATTTAATGACAGTTGAAAAAGTCACTGATGAAGCTCCTTCAATAAAGTACGCGCGCGACCTTGGTCGTGCTGCGCCGTGGACCCGCGACTTTTTTACGAAAATAGAATAAAAAACATTTATATTGTCTGAACTATTCAACTCTCCAAAAGGGTAATTGCTGGAAATTAATCCTTATTACGTGAATAGTATCCTGTATTTTTTCTGTTTTCATTTTTTGATATGTACTGCAGTAAACCTCCATAAAACAAAAAATTGACACCGAAAATAAAAATATCCTAATTATAAAAATACACACTTAAACTACATGATATCACCTATATAAATATGTTTGAAACATTTTTTGCTGTTTACTGTTTCAGATATATTAGTTAGTAAACGTTTTAGTCCATCATATTTACGATAATTTTAGATCATCATAACTACGAACCTATAAATGATACAAATTAATTTCTGTATTAATACGTTTATAAATGTATTCACTATATTTAGGGATACATAAAATAAAAAAATAAATTGCAAGATTTTTTGCTGTCCGATTTGATATGGATTGTCCCGAATGTATGAAGAGCTTATGTCTGTGCGGCGGACATGAACCTCCGGGTTCGATAGTGCCAGTGAGTTAGCTAGACGTTGGCATTGTAATTAGGGTTGTGTGTATATATATATATATATATTTTTTTTTTCTATAATGTCTATGATGTCAGGCTCCTCTTGCTTACCCATAATTTCCCTTATTTCTTTATTTTGTATTCTATCCATTCTAGATTTTCCAACCAATCTTCTTAAAACATCCATTTCTGTACTTTATATATATAATTGTTATGGAATGGAATGGATCCCAATGGAAAGGAGGAAGAGAGGAAGACCGAAGAAAACTTTGATATACAAGCGCCTATGATTATCAGAGGATTGGAGGAAGATCAATGGATGGACAGAGAGGAATGGCGTTTGGTTTCCGGAAGACGGTGGCAGCTGCCATGATACCGGATGTTGATGATATATATATATAGCTTACAAGAATGGAAAATCTAATATGAGTAGATAGATACTCCTGCATCACCTAAATCATAAGATAAAACAACGTTGAAATAAGATCAGATTAATTTAAGTTATCGTACTACATTTTATAGTAATATTTTTAAATTTTCTTTTAAAAATTCTCTATTATACAATTAATTTAAAAACAAGATGATTCATTGTAAAATTAATAATAATATTCAAGAATGTTAAAATGATTTTATTATAGTATTGAAAGAAAAAATGTTGCTAACAATATAATACTGACATTACTATCTGGGAGAATTTGAAGATAATATAAACAAACATTTTAATATTGATGAAATATTCCTTAAAGAAAATTTGTTATCGATTTTCCTATTTAATGAAATATACATCTCTGACTAAATCCTATAAAAATCCATAAGAAAATGAGTCATTTTGAGCAAAATAAAAAGTAAACATTAATACTGACATTATATTTCAAAACACGTAATTCTGGTTACGTAATAGACTTTTCTTCATTTCCTTTAATAAACCTTAAAATGAAAAATAAACATAATTTTTAATGACTTTGTGATCTATTTGCGAAAAAGCTTGCTGATTCTAACGAGTAAAAACTCATGGCTAAATCATCTCGCATATTGCTTTGACTAAGCAATACGACATATGTATCATGAGGAAGTAGAACAAATATTAAAACCTATTTCAGAAGATCACAGATTGTGTCATAAATGAAACCTCTTTATCGGGTGTGTGATTTCGAATTGATGTGTAGTCACTGATTTGCTTTTCATTCCTCAACTCAAGTTTACAGTAGGCCTATTATATTGTGTGAGGGAATATAGGGTTATAGATATTAAGATAAAATATTTGAAAGTGCTCAAAGGGGATATGAACGATTTACAAATAGAACCGAGGGGTTATTCTGTAATACAATGATTTATCGACGACCCTCAGTATATTGTACACTGACGATCGATTGTTCTTCTTCTTTTAATTAAGGGTTTTGAATTTTGTTTAATTACAATGATTATCATTAGTATTGTAACTATAAAATTACATTGTTTTTTATTCAAATATGGAAAAATCTTCATAATTTATAAACTTTTTTACATTACAAGTAAGGTCCACTTTAACATCCATATTAGGATAAAGTGGACTCAGAGTCCACCTTAGCTTTAAGTATATTTTTAAGTTTATTTACTCTATTAAGTTATACAGTCAGACACAGATTAATCTGAAAATATTTGTGACTGATCATAATTTTGAAAAGTATTGATATTTATTTAATGTTTTGAAAAATTATTGTTGATAATAACATTCACTGCAGAAAGCGACGGTCTTTGGGTTTAGTAAAGTTACAAGGATATTAAATAAAATTAATTAAGTGAATGTTTTTTACAGATAGCATCCTCATTGATAAAATATACATATTCGCGTAAAGTGTACTCAGGTCCTCGTGGATAGTCCACATTAATCGAATTCCTTTGTTATATATACTTATTTTATACAGCCACCATGTCACATAATATCAAACCAGCATCTACATAAGATAATGCATTTAGGATCTTTTTTCAACATTTGTAATATTCAATAGCAGAAATCAAGAATTAATTCTTAGCTTGAAAAATTTGAAGTGGCTATTTTATAAATATCACAAATAAACCCTTCTTCACACAAAGAATAAAAGAAACTGGCCTTGAACCCGTAAAAGTTGATGAGGCGAATAAGTAAATATTTTCTGTTCGAGGGCAGTACCAATTAAAGAAGATATTAACAGGGTCCACTCAAACAGTAGGATCCACATTACCCGAACTTCCCTATAATATTTTAATTGCGTTCTGATACATTTCAGAGCTCAAATATTAGCTGAATTATCTAGCTAAGTCTCGATAAGTCAATCACACTCACGGGTTCGATAGTGCCAGTGAGTAAGTAAGTAAGTAAGTAATACAAGTAAAACTAACATTTTCGCTTTTTTCAATAGACATAACATGTTGTTTATTACTTTCTCGAAAAAATCTTCTACCTTGTTTTATAGGGATAAAACCATTTATTATTTTTCATTACTGTTAATCATAAATGTGTATAATTTATATTACTTCGGTATCTTTTAGTTAATGTTGATAAGTCCAATATATTCGTTATCAGCTCATTGAGAGCTTTAATTTGAATATAAAAAAGTTATATAGAAGATGTCATGTAATTATTATCTACTACTCCAGCTACATATCTTATGATAGTTTAATCTAATATATCAAAATGAATGTTCATTTGTTTGTTTTTGTTTGTTTGTTTGTTCGTACTTTATGCGCGGCCAAACCGTGGGTCCGATTGTGATGGAGTTTTTTTTGCAAAATGTTCAGGAGATTCCCGGAAAGAACATAGGCTATAACAGAGTTGAGATACTAAACTCCTACACACCCTTAAAAAAACATCCTTTGTAGTGAAAAACATGAAAAAGTCCCTTTTTTTACCCTTAAATGCCTTACGCTGCCTAAACCATGATAAATACACAAAATTAATGTACACAGAAACAGAATTGAATATCTCAAAAAAACTCTACAAAAAAGTCCGCGACAGCATATGTTTATGTTTTACAGATAACACACAATAGTCATTTTTGTCTTTCATTGATGCCAAGAAGATCGGGATAAGTAGATTCCCTGGCAAGCATGTTCTGCCATACCATTCATACAATTGTCATGAGTCTTCTACCAAAATGTTCAGGATTTTCCCGGGAAAATTATAGGTTATAAGAGAGTTTTAATGTTCAAGCCCTTTACCCTTAAAAATCACCTGTAGTGAAAAAACGTGAAAAAAAGTCGCTTTTGGTAAGCTTAAATGACTTACGCTGCCTAAACCATAACAAATACACGAAATTATTGTACTCAGAATTGAATATCTCAAAAAAACTCTACAGAAAAGTCCGCGACAGCATATGTTTATCTTTTAAGGATAACTCACAATAACTATTTTTGTCTTTCATTGATTCCAAGATGATCGGGATAAGTAGATTCCCGGGCAAGCATAGCAGCAGCGCACGGCGGGTATTCTTTTATGTATAACTCAAAATAACGAATTTTATCTTTCAGCTAATTTATGCCAAGTTCATCGAGATGCGTAGATTCCCGGGCAACGCCGGGTAATCAACACGGGGTATCTAAAATAATAACGATATAAATTTATATTTATTTTCCTTTTACTTATTGAACTAAATGAAAAAAAAAACACATTTAATTTATTTAGGTGTAGCAGCGCACGCCGGGTATTAGCTAGTATGTAATAAAAAACGGTTAATTTGTTCGGGGAGACCCTCCATTGTCCTTGTGTGCTCAAAAAAAGTATGGATGTGATCCATATTTTAAAACCCCTTTACCGACAGGTCGTGCTACTGTGGCATGAAAATTACCTGTAAGATGAGATGTTAAACCGCATTAATTGAATTGAATGCAATGGAATAAAATAAGGTAGGCCCTTACTATTTTCACGTCACAATTATTATAAACCATATATTTTCCTTTCGTAAATAAGCTCCCGCTTGTAAAATGATAAATCCCTCATTCCTTTAACACACCATTATAAATTATAACCATTTTTAGTCTGATCATCTTACCTCAATATTAATGTTGATTTGTTTTTGGACAATAAAACATAATTGTTTTGGAAACATGTCCAAGAACAAATCCACATTAATATTGAGGTTAAGATGATCAGACTAAAAATAATATAATTAAAATAACCTCAAAATATCACTTCCTAAAATTAAATATTAAACACAATTATAATTTTCCCAGCCTTAATGCTAGTAGTATCTAATTAAAATCTTATTTATTTGTAAAACATCTTATAACCTATATAGGCCTACTGTTTTCTTTCTTTCTTATTCTTAGTTTAACCTCTCCTAAATGTGTTCTATGTCACCCTTATTTAAACTTTGGATTACATACAAGCTCTTTCTTTTCCCCCCACAATGTGGGATCAACACAATGCATGGCCGCGACAATACGAAAATTCAAGACAAGTCACAACCATCTACTCACACACATAATTAAACAAGGCGAATATGAGGATGATTATGATGGCCAAAGATGTTCGGGAACTGTTTGGACTTTATATTTTCCCGATATTCGTCTTACAGGCGATGGAAAACCTCACAGTAAACTTGTACCGACTGGAGATCGATTCCGAGCACAGTTTATAAATGTTTCTTTGGCATAGTGATTAAGTTTATAAAATATATAGGGGATTCGTAGATTTTTCATTGTATTTATAAATTTTTATTTTTAAGAGAGGTGAAATTTGAATTGGAATATGTAGTAGAATATATATATATATAATATATATATATATATATATATATATATATAATGACATTAGCAGTAACCACAGAGCGATTGACAAGGCTATTTATTCTTCCAGAATAATTAATTTCACGAATTAAAAATTTACAATATAGCTGATTTTTGTACAACTTCAATAAATAATTAAATTGGCAGTTTCCAAAAGGAGTTGCATTAACTTACAGCCTACTGATAAATTACTCGTATATTGTGAAACTTTTGAAAGACAAGTAAGTAAAATAAGGTACATCATTTGAAATGCACAGAAACATTCGTTGTTTTATGATTAATTTCCATAAACATGATGCATTGTTGTTATAGAATGAATTAATATGGCGCGAAGATCCTAAAGTTGCAACTGATTATATTAAATAATAACTATATATATATAATTAATTCTTCGTATCTCAATTAAAAACGAATTATATATTTTATTTTAAGTAATTTGGTAAATAATTTTTGCTGATGAGCAAATGTTCCCGAAAAACCTTCAAAGAAGTGTTATAGATCGAAGTTTCAGCTAAGGATGACTGACGTCTCGGATACAATTTTATAATTTTAACCTTTTTGTGAATAAACCTTAACGATGATTCAAAATTACTTTTAAAAGTATTGACCTAAATTTGTAATACGAATTATTTATAAAGTTATCTTTAGCTGCAAATTACTTTGTTTTGAAAGCCTCATATAATCTTTTTTTTTTAATTTAGTGTGGGTTAGATCATTTTTGGAACCTTGTGATAATTTTCGATTTGAGGAGAGGAAAATAATTTAAACAAAAATATTTCAGTTTTATTTTTTAGATTGATAATTAAATTTATTCAATTTAGTATTGCAGAAATTTATCGAAATTTTTGGATTTGCATTTTTCATTGAAACAATTCATACAGAGACTGATTCTCCTGCGCATAAATAACTATTTTTTTTACAAACTATAAATATTATACGAAGCATTTAAATAAATATATATATATATATATATATATATTTCAAAATTTACTTGCATCTTGGCAATTTCGAAATTTAATAAATTATACAACTCGTATGTATATAGTAGATTCCTTTAGCCTAACTGTATAGGTATATGTCAGTATTTGATGAAATTTTCTAAAATGTACATGCCACTTTATGATCGTTATTATTATTATTAATATTATTATTATTATTATTATTATTGTTATTGTTGTTATTAGTGTGAATGGTGTTTTGTTTTAATGTTGTGTTGCCCCGGAGGAGGCCTTAACAATTAACTGATCACTCATTCGGGGAGGCCCTCCATGTCCTTGTATGGTCAAAATAGCATGTGTGTGATTTACAGTTTAAAATCCCTCTCCCAACAGGTTGGGTCACTGTAAGGCTTGGATGGCGTGTGGAATGTAAAAAGTACCTATAGGATGAGGGATTAAACTGCAATAAAGAATTATTATTATTATTAGTGAGAAGAGATTAAATTAATTGAGAAATGTAGTTCCATTAATTCCTAGCTAACAAATAAATCCACACTTACAAGTTAGAAATGGTATTTGAGCACAGAAATCAACAAATTATAGAAAGCTGTTTCAAATCTAGTTCAACATGCCAAACGCGAACAATAAATAAATATTGCAGTTCTTTCAGTGATAGTGAAACATTGTAAAATTAACTAAAACCAATATTTGAAAAAAGAGAATATGCCAATAAACTGTATTTAACAGCCAATTATTTTGTTGATATTGTACATAATAGGAAGACATAATAATAATATTGCTAGTAGTTATTGAAAGAAAACATTGAACAAGTAAAAACTGATCTAGGTTACATGTGTCTCTTTTTTGCTCTCTCTCTCTCTCTCTCTCTCTCTCTCTCTCTCTCTCTCTCTTTCTCTCTCGCTGTAACATTACCATTATGATGGTGTGTTGTAGATTTTATTTCATTACTGTTCATTGGGCACGCCGTAGCGTAGTGGTTAAGGCACTGCGCTACAAGCCGGAAGGTCGAGGGTTCGAGTCCCGGTGGGGTCAGGATTTTTAAACTGACCCAAACCTTCTGGCGGCACTATGGCCCTGGGGTCGACTCAGCCTCTAATTGAAATGAGTACCAGACGCTTGTTCTGGGGTAAAGGCGGCCGTCACGCAGGGCTGACAACCCGGCTGACATAAAGTGCCGATTGTCAAGAAAAAAGTGGGAGCCTTAACCTCCTACTACCCCAAGGGCCTCCTGAGGCCTGTAGCGGGATCACTTTACCTTTACTTTACCTTCATTGCTCTTAGCTACGGAAAGTAAGTTATATTACCTCTCTAGGGAAGTAAATAAAACCAATTCTAAAGCTTTGTTCTCAAATTTATTAAAAAAACCTTCTGTAAACTCAACGAGTTTACTGATATTAAGTTATGTAAAATTAGGCCAACATAAATGAATGAAGTGTTTTTATTACGTAGAATCCTCGGACTGAAACAGTATATATTGCGAACCCATTGTTGGTCGGGCTTTTGAATTTTTTGCGGGCTGCGACGAGAGTAGGGTCTTGTCCCTTGTATGCTCTAGAGAGGGATTCGTTAGCTTACGATTCACGGATCGGAAAGGTCGCGGAGAAAATTCCACATGCGTCTATACTTCCATTCTGGAAAAGCCAGTTTTCAAGTCTTCTACTCGAGAAGTGTTTCGACTAGGTTTTAGACATATTCACACTCTCGCATTACGTAAATAAGGATATATAAGGGTCGGATTAGTGATCGAGTTCAAGGTGTAGACGAGTAGACGTAACCTAATCGTGAAAACAAGAAGATATGTTAAGTGAAGCCGACAGTGGGCTTGAAGAGATGATTTGTAAAATAACTGTGTTTGTAATAGACTCTTTTATCGTAAATTAATTTGTGTGTATAAGGTGAAATAGTGAGAAAGCAATAAAGTGAATCTAGGTAATTTTGTGTAACTTCTCTGATGGTAATTTAAAGAAACTCGACATCAGTGACAATAGGTATAATCTGTCGTCACTGTTCGCTAACACTCGGACAATGAAACCAAACTCAACTAACTTGCTTGCCTTTTTTATAGTATAACTAACTAACTCATTGACACTATCAAACCTAGGTAGATTCATGGCCACGCGGATATAAGCTCTCCATACATCCCTATCCAAAGCTAATGTTTTCCAATCATCCCTGTATAATCTACTTCCCTCAAATCATAGTTAATGTTATTCTTCCACCTCATTCTTGGTCTACAAACTGTGCATTTTTCCTCTGGTTTTTTTTATAACAAAAAGCTTCCATGGCCCGTCTTCTTTCTTTCCCCATTCGTTTTCACATGTTCTGTCCATCGTAGTCTACGAGACTTTACTGTTCTTATCTGGTTTCCCTTAAAGATCATGTTAATAATCGTCTTCTCCATACATCTGTCTGTTTACCTCTCTTTGGTCCAAAATTTTTTTTCTTAAGAACTTTATTCCTCTAAATAGTCGTAATATTTTTCTCCTCCCTTAAAGTAAGAGTCCATGTCTCACCACCATATAACATAACCGGGGAAATAACAGTTTTATAGTATAGGCCTAAATATTTATTTCATTCTTATTAAATTATTTTTCCTTTTTTTCGTGTTTTTACTTCATTATCTGTATTTTCTTTTCTGTTTTTATTTTGTTTTCACAAAATTGTTCTTTTTTACGTACAAATACACACTCCAAGGTGGGATTTAAAAACTTCGTACCCTGGCGGGAATCAAAACCCGCCGAAGTGGATTGTTAGATGCGCGATGGCCGAAGCAACTATATCAATGGCATCAGACCAGAAAGAAGAAAAAGGAGGGAGACCAAAGTTAACATGGAAGGGAAAACAGGAAGACAGTAAGGCAAGCAAGAGGGCTAAGCATCGAAGATGCCCAAGATCGTAGGATTTGGAGGTTTGGCGCGGGATGACGGTACAGCAGCTGTAAAAACCCGAAGATAGATAGAGATAGGTTTTTTAGATGCAACTAGTAAGTTATATAGACCACCAGTAGGATGTGGTATTTCTATTATTGGGTTGTAGTTTTATTTTTATTTTTTAATTTTCATCACGCATTTTTAATGAATCGCGAAATGATGCCTTTATATAAAAATATATATGTAATGAATTCGAACTGAGAATATGTTTTGATGTCTGAAGAAATCACGATAAACGTTAGATTGGGTAGCCCCGGAAGTTGAATATGGAACATCGCTATCAAATGAGTCAACTCCATTGTTGTTATTTCTTACATTGTAGGTATTTATTTGGTGTCATATCATAAACATTTGAAACGTGGTCTGTAGAGGATTTTGTTTTGTGCGTTGTATATTTTAAAAGTCACTGAATTGTGTCGGATTGAAACTACGACCCTCGAGTTCATTGACGAGCGCGTTACTAATGAGCTACTAAAACTCTTGTTTGGGTTTATTATAATATTCTTCCTGTCACGATTTAACCTACATTCGTCATGGTATATACTTCATAAGTTATTTCCTTCTTTATTAATAGCTTTTACTTCTCTCCTAGACTAATATGTTTATCATAATTGAATTGGACATTGCTAAAAGGCCCCTTTCTCCAATTTTTTTTACAAAAAATTAGTTAACTACATATTTAATATTCTTACTCAAAGATACACATTCTATGCTTAAAGGATCTTCATACACCCTTTATCCAGTGTCACAGTTGAGAATTTCATTTTTAGTTTCATGCTAAAATGCCCTTACTTTAAGCCTTCTAGCAGTGATCTTATTAATAACCTTAATTGGAGATCTACAAACCTGTGAAGTATTACCTGTTGGATCCACCATAGAGAAATATTGGAGAGCAAGAACGCTAATGGCTTCATTGCCAAGGTCCAGCAATTTGAAAACAACAACAACAACCTTAATTGGAGAAAGGACCTTTAGCACTGACCAATTCAATTCACAAAAGCCATTCGTCACAAAAGAGAATTCAATGCTAGAAATGAGTAAATTGAATGATTTCAGTAGCGTATGGTCGGTCGGTTATTGATAAAATATAATAGGGCTCTACTAACATAGCGGGTTTGAATTGAATTCAATAAAGAGTAAGCAAATTTGAGAAGATTTCCACCACGGTAAAAAAATACTAAAAAAAATGTGATAAATGGACTAAGAAATAATTTCAAATCAGATTATCTCTTTCCAAGAAAAGAGAAAAATTCTAGATACCTAATACAAGTTTATAAAAATCAAAAGAAACGAGAAATTGCTATTTCTCCGAGGAGAAAAAAATAAAAGCACGCGAAGATTACTGATGAAGAAAATGTGTTAAGAAAGTTGTATCATTGTAACTTGAATCCATGGACGGAAGATGGGCTGAAACTTCATGCAAAAAAGTAGATGTTCCCTCATTCATTGCTACTATGGCTCGCCATAGTAATACTCAATTCACGGAATCAACTCTTTGCTAGAATGGTCTTGTTTTAAGTGTTGGTTCATCTAATTTTTGTGCAACAGGCCATACATTGTTATTATTTACGCATTGCTATGATTGCGTTCAATTGCTGCGTTTTGTCCGGTGGCGTGCATTCAGCCCAGATACCCCAGTACAGCTGGCGTAATTAGTATATTTATAATTCTGGATTGAAATAAAATAATACATTTGGCAAATTTCATTCAAATCAATTACGCGTGAACATTAAAATTCAAATTTGCTGCCGCGCCAGCAGACATCTATTGCATTCGGCTTAACGGAACGTACTGCATTCAAATTATCCCCATGGATGAAACATAGTGTGTTTCCTATATGTTATCCATATTATCACCATCTACTACGTTAGAGGTGAATTCACGCATGCGTAGGCCTATATATTTCGATGTGTGCCTGCTAAGACCAGCGATAACCCACACTTAGACGAGGCTTGTGTCTAAAACCATCGACTTTTTTTTGTTGATTACAAACTAGCTGTATCTGGGTTATGTCACAACTGGAAGAAATGTACAAGTTGATCGATAACAGTGGGTCGAATGAAATTTCGACTTATCGATTCATGAATAATTCCTTTGACGAAGAAATGTTATTGGCTGATGCGAGACGAGAAACGTAATTGGCTGTTCCGTGAAGCTCCAGTTATTCAACAAAACAATTCTTCGAAATCATATTTTTTAATTAATACTTAATTTATGTTAGTTACATTTTTACAAAACACAAAGAAACAATTTAAAATAAAATTACGTGGTGGTAAATAATACTGATAAATGTGATTTTCCAAGTTAGCAAACATGAATGTAAGTGACTGTGCAATTTCTAATTTACTCAATATACCATTTTCGTGTAGATCTTTCAACGAGAAAAATACCTCGTACAACAAGGAAGTATTACAATCTAATAGATATCAGTTTTTAAGAGCGTTGTGTGATTCACATTTAAAGTATTATTGCATGTGTTTCTTATATTGATATTATTGGATTGTGCATGCATGAGTGTGAATTCTAAAATGTTCAATTTTATTTACTGTATTATTATGATAGATTTATAGAAACACATTAAAATGACTATTTAACTCATGCCCCAAATGGGAGTCAATGACCAATCACATTTCAATGATTTTTTATTTACAACCAACCACAGTCGTATTTCGCTTAGAATTTTACCAACTAAAGTTTATCATAATAAAGAAAGCACCTCCTTTTAACATTCTGAATAGGTCATAGCATTATTTCGCATGACCTAGCCCCTAAGAAATACGGCTACCAGATTGTATATATAGTGCATGAATGTTAACAGAAAGAGATAATATATACATTTGTAACAATTGATTATATCACAAAAAAAAAAAAAAAAAAAAAGAAACCACTGTTTGCACTTTCTTAAACGAATTATTTTCCAGGAAATGACGTTGCAGAAAAATATAATTGACATATTTAACAGTTAAGTCCCGTAGACTGCGATGGGCAGGACATGTTGCGCGTATGGGGAATGAAAGACGTGCATGGAAACTTCTTGTAGGAAAGCCAGAAGGAAAACGCCCAGTTGGTAGACCAAGAATGAGGTGGGAGAACAACATTAACTATGATTTGAGGGAAGTAGATTATACAGGGAATGATTGGAAAGCATTAGCTCAGGATAGGAATATATGGAGAGCTTATGTCCGTGCGGCCATGAACCTACGGGTTCGATAGTGCCAGTGAGTAAGTAAGTAACATCATAGGACATCAGAAATTAATTAATACCTATTACGTTGGTTATAAATTTCTCCACTAGGGTGCATTCTTACAACATTGCGATCCTTTGGCAATAAATAATATGATCTGGTTGCAGTGACGAACAAAATAAGTAAATGAAGTGTACCAATCGTTTCTCATTTGTTTTCAAACATCGCCGTTTACATTAAATATATAAATATTTTAAAATAACTATAGTTAAATAATGATTTGTGAGTAAACATCTTAATTTTAATTCGTTAAATAGTCCTAACAATGCCACTCTTGGGTTCAAAATACTCTAGATAAATTGGAAATCACTCGTGGCATTACTTATGATAAATACTCATTCTATTTATAAATTGAACAATTTGGAATAGAAGTTGTTGTAAACTATAAGAAATATTTTCGTCATACTAACTAACGTACTGGCACTATCGAACCCGTAGGTTCATGATCTCGCGGACATAAGCTTTCCATACATCCCTATCATGAGCTAAAGTTTTTCCAAGTGGCATGTTATCCCTGAAGTAGTTAACGCTCGGAGAATAGGGATTATTCTACCTCGGAAAATTTGACACTAGTGGAACCCATGTACGCATTTCTTAACGGTTGTGTCTTTTACGGTGAAAGATCGTCACTCTTTCGACTAAAGCACGTTTTATCGCCTTCGACCTGTCCGGCATAGGCAATACTTCCGGCAGCAAAGCTACCGCCGGCACAAACATTTTCGTTAAAAGTTGGTGCAATTTCTGTGACCACCGCACGTAACTGGTTTTGTCTGTAATTTCATATCTATGTGAGGTATTGTACAGCGGTCAGAAACATTCTGGTTAGAAAATTTTATGAAATTATATTTCTGCGGAAAAAAATCCACAATACTTAGCACTGTCTTCTGCTCTATGAAATTACAAAATATGCAAGGAATCGTTTATGAATTGTAAAATGCGTAATCACGCATAATGGAAGAAAAACGATGATATGCACTAATTTAATAAAGTCCTGCAATACATAGTTTCAGTTAATAATCCAAAACTAAGAATATTTATAGTTAGGTAGGATGTCCTTCACTTATTTACTTACATTTGAAAAAATATATATATATATATATATATGTGTGCGTGTGCGTGTGTGTGTAATCAGAAAAAATTACATACACTTAACAGATTGTTATATGTGAACATTTTACAAAAAGTAAATAGTTATTTATGTAACAAGACTGATCGAGTTGGAGGGAACGATAAAATGTTCCTGTAGAATAGATGATAAAGTTATAAAATGTGTTGTAGTTCCAGATATTTTCATTTTTATTCTTGCTTAATGTAAAAATGCTCTTCATTGCTCGATTGAGAATTTTTAGAATTGAATGAATCACTCTGATTACCGTCCTTTATGGATGCGATACAAGTCATAGAGATACAAGTACTGTAAGACATGTAAGTTTACTTATAAATTACAAGGAAAGCTAGTTAAACACGGATAAATACATTGTGTACAAGAGAAAGTGGAGTGAAAAGTTTTAGGTAAAGAAACTAACGTAAATGTAGATGAAGAAATCAGTTCCAGAATATGCTTCCTACGCCATCGAATGGAATGCATCTACCCTAACCTCGATATCTGCAACAGCATTAATCATAAAATGTATGCTATTACTTTTTTCCTATAATATATTTGAGAAACTCGAAGATTGGAATATTACCGTATATTCTAGATAACTGCAAAGATAAAGTGATCTCACTGTAGGTCTTAGGAGCCCCTTGGCTCCTACCGTTGTAGACATTCTACACGAGATGTCAGCCGGGTTGTCAGACCTGCGTGGCAAGCGCCTTTACCCCCAATACAAACATGTAGTATTAATTTCCATTAGATGCTGAGTCAATCTATCGCCAGAAGGTTTAGGCCAGTTTAAAAAATCCTGGCCTCACCGAAACTCGAACCCCGACCTTCCGGCTTGTAGTGTGCTGCCTTAACCAACTAACTATAGCAAGCCCCCTAAGTGAATGTGTCTTCCTCTTTTTCGAAAAAAAACAAAACTATTTTTACCGTATTGTTTTTAGGTATGTTTTACAAGAGCGTTATAAAACTGATTAAACCTTCAGTCTCGTGAGGGCAATTTAATAAGTATTTGATATTAAAAGTGCCGAAATGTTGTTAAGAAAACTGAAATGAAAGTTTTAGACTGTGTCGATCTAACAATGTGACTTCTGTACTGCCATGTGCCATTTAAGTCGGTCTTGATTATTTGGAACTGTTTGTGCCACAGATGTATATATTTAAATTTTATCAGTGTTCAATAGCCTGAAGTTTACAAAAAATGACGCAGTTTAAAAATGGTATAACATTATGAATTATGAAAACAAGTAATTTTTCTTAGAAAAATTAAATACATGAAAAATGAATAATGTTGTTTTCTAGTTGAATGCAGGCTTTCACGGCCGGTAATCATAATGTTGAGTGATTCCGGGTTATGTGGCGTGGTCCATAGTTGGTGTAGATACCAGACGTTTCGCCTCAACTGCGGAGGGCATCTTCAGTGGCGAGTGCTTCTAGGCGTGTTTCCTGGTCGGAAGATCTACTTAGAGTGAGCGCTGCGGACGTTGTGGACGTTGTATTAGTGGTGGGTGCAGGGTGAGTGGGCGTGGCTCTTGCTGATTGGCTAATGGTCGTCTCCTTGTTGTCCCTAGTGTTAATGCATTTATTTTCTAGTGTATGATACCAGGCCTTAGCCAGTTTGATACCTTCCTCTTTTCTGTTGATATTTCCCTTATGCTTGTATATTTCTATAGCCTCTCGGTATAATCTAGGGAAATAGTAGGAAGTTGTGGCTAAAACTTGTGTATCGTCGAATAGAATCTGGTGTCCATTCATAATGACATGTTCTGCTACAGCTGATTTATCCATTTCTCCTTGTCTGCAGTTTCTTTTATGTTCTGATAAACGGGTGCAGAACATAAAAGAAACTGCAGACAAGGAGAAATGGATAAATCAGCTGTAGCAGAACATGCCATTATGAATGGACACCAGATTCTATTCGACGATACACAAGTTTTAGCCACAACTTCCTACTATTTCCCTAGATTATACCGAGAGGCTATAGAAATATACAAGCATAAGGGAAATATCAACAGAAAAGAGGAAGGTATCAAACTGGCTAAGGCCTGGTATCATACACTAGAAAATAAATGCATTAACACTAGGGACAACAAGGAGACGACCATTAGCCAATCAGCAAGAGCCACGCCCACTCACCCTGCACCCACCACTAATACAACGTCCACAACGTCCGCAGCGCTCACTCTAAGTAGATCTTCCGACCAGGAAACACGCCTAGAAGCACTCGCCACTGAAGATGCCCTCCGCAGTTGAGGGCGAAACGTCTGGTATCAACACCAACTATGGACCACGGCCACATAACCCGGAATCACTCAACATAATGTTGTTTTCCCCTGGAATTTCTTTACTTTATTTATTTTTAGTCTGGAGAGAGAAACCAAAGTCAACTTTAGTGTAACATTGTCCATACAAAATAATGCATCTGGCCGCACACATTAACATTTGATATAGATTATAAATCTACCTTTAGGGCTTAGTTTGCCCTGATTCGAAGCGAAATGAAAAATATACTCTCCTTAATATTTTTGACATGCTTCTCACATAGGAATGTTGCAATATCTTAATGGGTAATTCCGTTAATTGTGAGAGAGTTTTTAAGCTATTTGCATATAAAGTAGGCCTATATGTGATGCCAGATTCAGGAATGAAATGGAAATGAAGCTCACACTATTGAAATCTGTGATATTTACGAACCCAAATGAGTGATCGAGAAGCGAACTCGAGATGAAGCGAATCCGAGTATATAACTACTAGCCCCAAGAAGCCGCCCATCCTTCATATTAGGAAATAAAATTATATAATTAAAATCAGACAAAATATATCTAGGATTAAATATCTTTAACTGGTTAATATAATTATATACATACACGATATGTACATATCTCACAATTTAAATTTTCATATAACTTTAATGAATTACCGCTAGTAAATAACTAACTAACTCACTGGCACTATCGAATCCGTAGGTTCATGGCCGCTCGGACATAAGCTCTCCATATGTCCCTATCCGGAGCCAATGTTTTCCAATCATCCCCTGTATAATCTACTTCCCTCAAATCATATTTAATGTTATTCTCCCACCTCATTCTTGGTCTGCCAATGGGCGTTTTCCCTCTGGTTTTCCTACAAGAAGCTTCCATGAACGTCTTTAATTCCCCATTCGTGCTACATGTCCTGCCCATCGCAGTCTACGAGACTTAACTGTTCTTATTATATCTGGCTTCCTATAAAGATCATGTAATTCACTGTTATGCAGTCTTCTCCATTCATCTGTCTGTTCATCTCTCTTTGGTCCAAACATTTTCCTAAGAACTTTATTGTCAAATACTCGTAATCTTCTTTCCTCCCTTAAAGTAAGAGTACCGCTAGTAAATATATATATATATATATATATATATATATATATATATATATTTATACACATCAATAATTAATTATGTTTATAATTTTATGAGAATTTTTTAATATCCATATTTTCAACTATATATTATAAAGTCAATTGGGATCAGCCATTAAATTTTACATTAGGATGTAACAGTTTATTATTTGCATTTGTCGTATATATGTACTTCACTTGTTCCCCTCCACTCTTATTTTTATTTAACCCTTCTTCATTTTAATACAACTTACAACTCCTATGCGACTTAAAAGTCAATGTTCTGGACCATTCTTTTATGTACACTGAGCAGGAAATCTGAACCTCAGATATTCGGGATAGAAGGATAATAGAGCCACTGCTGGAGGCATCGCACGATAGGAAGTCAAAGAATAAACACACAGACTCAAAATTGAGATTTACAATACCCTATCCCATCGAGTGGAAGTCGACCTCACAATGACTGCAGCAACAAGTTCATATATTAATAATTGTATTTATTATAATAATAATAATAATAATAATAATAATAATAATAATAATAATAATACCGCTGTGGTCTCGAGGTAGCGTGCTGCCTTGTTCACGGAGCGGGCCCGGGTTCGATCCCTGGTCGGGGCAGTTTTTCTGGGTGAGGTTTTTATCGGGGTTTTTCCTCACCTGTAAGACAAATGTCAGGAAAACTTTAAGGCCCAAACGGTCCCCGAAATCATATGGCCATCATCATCATCCCTATCATTATCATCATCATCATTCTTCAACGGTGTGGAAAGCAACGGGAAGCTACCACACCTACAATTCCCTAGTAAAGCTGCAAGCATAGCATGAAAATGCTATGATTGCAGTGAAGGACCTGCCTTCGGGCAGAATTACTATGGACGGAATAATAATAATAATAATAATAATAATAATAATAATAATAATAATAATAATAATAATAATAATAATAATAATAATAATAATAATATCCTCAACTCGTGTCCAACTCAGGGCCGGGTCGAGGGATGAGATGAGATGAAGTCCCTTATAATAGAGGTCTGTGAATGACAAAGGTGCCGGCCGACCATGCCTGACGCACCAGCACAGAGCAGATGAACGAAATGAAAGGAAATGGATGAGATGAGTATGGAGAAATACTGGAATAAAATTGTGGCAGGGGAAAACGGGAGAAAACACCGAGAAAAACCTGCCCAAGCTCCGTTTCGTCCACCACGTAACCCACATGGAGTGACCGAGACTCGATTTCGGGACCCCAGCGAGCGTCTAACCGCTTGTGTCAAGTGGCCGCCATATTTGTATCTATAATACTTATATCTGTATCTGCATTATGATCCATATATGTTTAACCCAATAAATGTATCGGTCCCATTGAACTAGCGGTTATCATGTTAGCTTCTGATTCCGAGGTTCGCAGTTCAAACCTAGCTGAGATCGGTTTTTTTTACGTGAAAATTCAAAGTATGGCTTCCTTCGGAAGGGAAATATAGCCATGGGTCACGTGTCGCAGGTTTATGACATGTAAAAGAACCTTAAGCCTAAAATAAGACTCATGTGTGCAGAATTTGACAACCCTTTCAAGCCCATGTTTGAAATTTGAAGCTAATGATCTAAGCTGTTAAAGAGCGTCGTTACTTCAATAAATGAAAAAGAAAACATGCAAACTTTAGATCAATGACATCGCAGCTTTAGCTACATGTCAGACTTGTTCCGTATACATGTAATCATGGTTCAGAAGAATGAACAAACATTGTTAAGCTGAAATACAAATAAAATAAAAGGTAGTGTATGTGTCAGTTCTTCACAACATCCAGTTATGAAACATGAATATAGTTGTTCTAGAACCTGGTTAGGTCAACAGAAAAGAATCGAGAACAGGAAAAATTAACACAACAGAATAAGAATCACAGCGTAATGCCGGTGGGCGCTATTATTTGCTTACAATAACTATGATGTCTTATTTGAATGTCAATGCGCTTGTAGAAATTATCTCGTTCGTATTTAGGTTACAAACGTTAGTAATTAGTTCGTATGATCCATAAAAATGATACGATTTTGCATGCCAGTGTGTTACACATTCATATCTATTGATAGATTTTATACATAGTATCAATGCTGTAACACTAAGAAATTAGGACTGGAAGTAAATATCAATAAAACTAAATATATGGTCACACATAGAAATACATTATATAATGGAAATGGACAGTTAATGACAAATGAGGGAAATTTTGAGGAAGTGGCTGAATTCAAATACCTAGGAACAATAATCACAAATAGGAATGAGATGCACAAATAAATTAAACATAGGCTCAATTCTGGAAATGCGTGCTATTATGCTTTGCAGAGACTCTTGATGTCCCAACTCCTTTCAAAAAACGTTAAACTGAAAATATATAAGACTATTATTCTACCAGTTATATTATATGGGTGCGAAACATGGCCCCTTACTTTAATGGAGGAAATGAGTTTATAAGTATTTGAGAATAAAGTACTTAGGAAAATTTTTGGACCAAAGAGAGATGAACAGACAGGTGAATGGAGAAGACTACATAACAATGAATTACATGGTCTTTATAGGAAGCCAGATATAATAAGAACAGTTAAGTCTCGTAGATTGCGATGGGCAGGACATGTTGCACGTATGGGGAGTGAAAGACTTGCATGGGAGCTTCTTGTAGGAAAGCCAGAGGGAAAACGCCCTGTTGGTAGACCAAGAATGAGGTGGGAGAATAACATTAACTATGATTTGAGGAAGGTAGATTATACAGGGAATGATTGGAAAGCATTAGCTCAGGATAGGGATGTATGGAGAGCTTATGTCCGTGCGGCCATGAACCTACGGGTTCGATAGTGCCAGTGAGTAAGTAAGTAAGTATCAATGCTGAATATATTTGAAGCAGTAGCGTCTCGCGCTTTAAAAATAATGGGATTAATATAATTACTAAGGCATTCGATAAGTTATAACAACACTGCTATAACATCACAAAATTTTTATTTAGATTACTTTCAACGTTATGGACTTCATTTATAGTCTCCTGCCAACAATATGTTGCCAAATCCTCCATCTGCAGCACCTTTTCTGGATCTCTCTCTCTCTCTCTCTCTCTCTCTCTCTCTCTCTCTCTCTCTCTCTCTCTCTCTCTCTCTCCCTCATCTGATCGAATTAGAGCTGTCTCGATATCAACTCTTGATTGAAATCGAATGCCTCGTAGAGGTTCTTTGTTCTTTGTGAATAAGTTATAGTCACAAGGGCTCCTGTCTGGTGAATGTTGGAGTGTACTTCCCAATCCCACCTTCTAAACAAATTCTACTGAACATATTTTTACTAAATGTGAGAAATAGTAATTGTATTTACAAAATATTATTATTTCGAAACTTTCAATATTACAGATTATACAACAAAGACGACTCAACACGTACTACAAAATTACAGTAGTCACCACTAGGATCGCTGATTTACAATAGTTCTAATTTTAATTGAGGAAAACCGGTATAAAAAGGTAATTATATTAATATTTAAAAAAAATACGTAACCTCAATTGTGATTACAATGAATTTTAGAAATATTGATACATTAGTGTTGCCATTACTTATCGAATGCCCTAGTATTAATATTCGATAAATAAATAACAGTCGAAATCTACAGAATTCTAACGATAAACAGGAATGTTGGCTGATTTGATATAAAGGAAGTCGTGGTCTCTAGTGGGTATCATACAGAGTAATGTTTTGTTGATGTGTTAGCTTTGTAGAATATCTTTTGGACCGTGGTAAGGTGGATTTTAATAGTTTACAAAGAAAAATGAAAAATGAATAAACTAATCATCACCAGAACTTGTTGAAGTTGATTAATTTTTAAATTTTCTTTGGAATATAACAGAACCCTTATTAGTACGGTCTAAAAGACATTCTACATGTGAAGAGGTATGTGACATAGTGCTATAAGTCATTTTTCTTAATTTTGAGAAAAACAGGGTTTTATTATTCAGTGTAAAATAATCAAGTTAGCTTAATATTGATAATCATGGATACATCTATCGTCCTAAGTGATGGTATTAATTGTTGGTGTATCTGAAGTACAGTATGCAGTTTCTTCTTTACAACCGTGTACTTTACTCATTTTTGTAAAAAAAATACACTTACATCACTATACATACCTCTTCATGAACAACGTAACACATTATTGTATAAATATCATTGTGCCGTTTTCTTTTAACCATATTTCTTTGCTGTGGGTCGTCATATTTCAATTCCTTCTGGCTTTTTTCGTGTTGAGACTTGAAAGTAGTTTTGAAGTTCCTTAGGACAGGTTACTGGCCTGACGCTAAGTAGTCCAGTGGTAGGGCTGCTACCTTTTAGTCTCTGGACAGACATTAGGATACCGCATTTACTCAGTACCTGATGGAACGGTTATACCGCCGTGACTCGGTCCTCAGAGCCTCGTTTGTGAAAACGGGTTGTACCACGAGAAGGTGAGGATGAGAATTAGGTAGGAGAGGTTATACACACGTCACTACCCCTTACAACAGAAGTAAAATTGTACTGGACAATAAAATTTTGGAGCAGGTGAATAATTTTACATATCTAGGATGCAATATCTCATATGAAGAAGAAAAGGATGTAAATGCAAAAATATCTAAATTTTTAAAAATTTTAGGGTTAATAAATTCTATCTTCAAGCCACAGTTAGTCCAAAAGCATTCAAGACTGAAAGTGTATAAAACACTGGCTCTTCCAACTCTTTTGTATGGTAGCGAAGTATGGACGTTGAAACAGAAGGATATACAGAGACTTAGATCTGCTGAAATGAGATATCTTCGGAGGACTGCAGGATACACACTACTAGATCACAAAAAAAATGAAGACATCTTAGAAGAATTACACATGGAATCTTTAGAAAACAAAATTTCTGATTATAAGTCAAGATGGATGCAACATGTTCATCGAATGGAAGATCACAGAATACCCAAACAAATGTTAAGATATCAACCTGCAGGAAGAAGAAGACCAGGACGTCCACTCAAAAGACTTCTGGATGGTGTTTCTCTTGAGGCCGAAACAGGTCAACAAATGGCCTAAATTCGTGAATGTACTATGATGATGATGATGATTATTGTATAAATACTTCATCGGATACTTCGGATTCCTTATATTAAAAAAAACCTCAGCCTAATCTTGAACAACCTGTGAAAGTTTGTCGTTAGAGTTATGATCCGCGCTGTATGGTGATATACATTATATTACTGATGTCCACCGCTGTGGTCTCGAGGTAGCGTGCTGCATTGTCACGCAGCGGGCCCGGGTTCGATCCCCGGTCAGGGCAGTTTTTCTGGGTGAGGTTTTTATCGGGGTTTTTCCTCACTTGTAAGACAAATGTCAGAAAACTTTAATACCCAAACGGTCCTCGAAATCATATGGCCATCATCATCATCATCCTTATCATTATCATCTTTCACCGGTGTGGAAAGCAACGGGAAGCTACCACACCTACAACTCCCTAGTAAAGCTGCAAGTATAGCATGAAAATGCTATGATTGCAGTGAAGGACCTGCCTTCGGGCAGAATAACTATGGATGGATGGATATTACTGATAATATTAAAATGATGAATCTTTTAAACTTCCATTTAGAAGTTCCTATCTGCATACGCCTTAAAATAATATTTTTTGAGGTTTCGTAGAACAATTATTTAAATATTGTTGAAAACAATTAGAATGAGAACTGGGGAGACAAATTCAATTAATCGACTTCTTCTTCTTCTTCTTCGTCACGGTTTAGGCTTATTTACTAACCTGTTCCGGCTCCAAATGTTGCTGTTTCCATCTTTTCTTTGGTCTTCCAAAACTTCTTCTTCCTCGTGGTAAATAGTTGTATGCTGCTTTTCTCAGTCATCCTTGCTAACTGATCTTTCCAGTTTGTTCTGTATTTCACTATTGTTGTGTTTAATTCCTCTATTTTTAGTTGATATCTTATTTATGTGTTGTGTTTTTTGTCTGTTCTTTGATATCCTGCTATTGGTCGTAGGAATTTCATTTCAGCAGCTTGTATTCTGGCATATTATTGTGTTGTCACTGTCCATGTTTCGGATCCATAAGTAATAATATGAACTGTCATTGTCTTATATCATTTCATTACAAAGTCTTTCCTGGCTTTATTTTTCAAAACAAATTCAATTAATGATTCATTAATTTGTTCATTAATTTGCTCCCTACAGAATTATAAAATTCCGTCCGGCTTAATCATGTAAGATTTCTGAGAAACAACTTTTTACGCGGTGGGTTTCCAATTCTACGCACAACTCCCAATCTGGAGTACCAGAGGTTTTCTGTCGACGTCTCTTTCCCTTAGAAAGTTGCCTTCTCCTCGGCTGACGAGAATTCTCTTTATTTTCGGAGTTTTCCTTCTCCTAAAATTCGGACAGCGGAAATGAGATTCCTAAGGGCTGTGAGAGGAAGGTTGTAAAAGAGAAGAACATATTCGAAATGAGAATATTAAAGAGGAACTAAAAGTAAAACCACTTCTTCAACAAATAGAAGAACACAGGAACAATTGGATAGAGCATATGCCTCACTCCACTTCGCTCTTACTCAAGCAAAGAGTCCATCGTACAGTGGGTTGCCATTGCTAAATTTTGGCTTCGGTTTCTGTGCTTTGCAGTTAAAAGTGGCAGTTAATTTTTTGGACACGGCGTTGGTACACCACACCGCTTTTCTGGGAGAAATATTTCAAGGTATATTTCGGCATGCAATGGTTGAAAATTCCTATGTAAGATCTTCTTTTAGTATTTGTTTAATGTATCGAAAACAAAATTACAACACTTATTATATGACCGTTCTTCATCATGAGCGATAACTAGCATTCTCATTTGTCATTCCGGCAGTTTTGGTTCGGTAATGAATTTTATAATCTCTATCGCTCTGGATGTGTCCCCATTGATGTCTGTTGCAGATGCCCTGCGGTATGCTGGCCACAGATTCAGGGAATAGGCCTACAATTTTGTGTGTAGGCCTATGTGTGTAGTGTTCGACCAAAATACATCAATTTATACATAATGTTCCGAAGAAAACTTCCAATTTTTACAGGAGTAGAAGTGTGAGTCATAACATGAAAAAAATAACATGGTCCTATTGTACCCGATGGACTAGTGGTTATCATTCTCGTCTCTGGTTTCGAGGTTTGGGAGTTCAAATCAAGCCAGCGACGATTTTTTTTATCAAGACATAAAAATACTTTGTCATCTTTCGGAAGGGAAGCAAAAAGCGAGTAAATGAATTTCAACCCATTTAAAAAGAATACAGATGATAAATTAGTGAACATTTGGAACTCACTGTTAACTAAATCCAAGAAAAACAAAAAATATATGGAAATACCATGTAATTAAGGATATGAAAGGGTTGAGATTTAGACATTGGAAAACAATAATACAAGGCAGGATAGAATGGAGGATAATACTCTTAGGAAAACCAAAACTATAAATAAAAAAGACTATATTAGTCCTACCTCATAATGATGAAAAGAACTTCAATCCTGAAATAACAGACCTCTGAGCAAAATTTGGCGTCCCTTTCACGCCCAGCTTTGCATTGCATGTTAACAACCTGAGCTGTTGAGTGTCGATAAATAAAATTACTATTTGCAATGGGCCCTAATCACTTGTGAAATATAATTGGGGAGGTTCTAGTAACGTTGGTTTGGTCATTGATTTGACCATAACCATTAGATTTTAGACCATGGGTAACATTCAAAGGGCCTGGTAATAAGCATATTCATATAATTATGCATACACTGTCGAGTGTCGATCAGTACATCGATTAGAAGGTATCACAGCGACTGCTCCTGAGGAAGTCAGTAGATGACGAAGTAACATCTCACCTACTTCGACCTTCAAGCGCAGAAAAATTTCAATCAACTAGATTAATTAAATCTGAACCACGGTAACGGTTTTATATTTATATCCTTCCCATAAAACTGTGTACAAATGAAAAATATACGACCTACAATTCTGAAAGAAATGATGAACCGTGACCATGATTTAATAACAATACCTGCATATTTTTTTTTTATTTTTATAGTTGTCACAACAAAAAATATTAAACGATAGTCGTGCTTCAGACTTTGTTTCTCCCATTGAATGCCGATCGTGCAAAACTAATTAATCAAGGATAAATTGGGTTTCAAAGAATGCATAATTCACACAGAAGTAAGGCTCAATGATGTATTTTTATAAATTGAATTCATATTGACACAAATTAACTAAATAAATCATTGGCATTATCGAACCCAAAGGTTCATGTATATAAACATTCCTTTCATCCCTTTCATGAGATAATATTTTTCATTTATTATCTTTATAATTCATATAATTGAAATCATGTTATTCTCTCGTGTCATACTTGATCAACTCACTGGGCGCTCTCCCTCTGGTTTTATTACAAGAAATTTGCAAACCTCTCTTTCATATCCCCTCCGTTCCACATGGTATGTCCGTTGCAGTCTACGAAACTTAACTGTTCTAATTATATCTCGTTTTCCATAAAGATTAATGTAGCTAATTCTTATGGAGTTTTCTCTATTCACCTGTCTCTTTGGCTCAAAACTGTTCCTAATAACTTAATTCTCAACTACTCATAATATTTTCTCCTCCCTTAAAGTAAGAGACTATGTTTCGTTTACAATTATCTAGAAGAGTCGCCTTTAGTTTAGTTTAAGTTGAGATGAATCTCTCCTTATAACATCCGTTTATAGGCTTAAACCTATGTTTAATTTATTTGTGCACTTCGGTCGTTTGTAATTAATCTTCATTGATATTTGAATCCCGCCACTTCTTCAAGTTTCCTCTCAATTGTTGTAAGTATCAATTCCCATTGAATTACCTATTTGCAATTAGTTTTATTGATATTGCTTTCCATTCCCAGTTTCTTAGTATTATTTACCGGTAATAGACTGTATGTGTTGGTGTTAAGTGTTTCCTCGTTTCGGCTATTATAATCAGCACATACCAGCAGTATAATAACATCAGCATGATTAATATCATCATCATCTTCTTCTTCTTCTTCTTCTTCATCTTCTTCTTCACTTCACGGGCTAGCAAAATGCCTGTTCCGCCTCACAGTTGTTCTGTCCATCTTTTCACTGGCCTTCCTACATTTCTTGAACTTCTTGGCTTGTAGTTAAATTCTGCGCTTGGTAATCTTGTTTACGTTCATTCTTTGTACATGACTAAACTACTTTTCTCTATATTCTTTGATTTTATCATTCAATGGATACATATTTAATTCTGTTCTTATATCTTCATTCTTTATCCGATCCATTTTTGTGCAGCCTTTTGTTCTTCTAAGGAAGTTCATTTTGATATAATTGATTAATATATCTTTATCCTCTAATGCTCCAATATAAAATTGAAAAGCAGAGCGGACATTCATTGTGAACTATTTGAAAACTGTTTTTCTACCCGAATCTTAATTACCATTTAGGCACATCGAATAAGTCTAACAAACTTTTTTGGGGGGGGGCACGCCGTAGCGTAGTGGTTAAGGTACTGCGCTACAAGCCGGAAGGTCGAGGGTTCAAGTCCCGGTGGGGTCAGGATTTTTAAACTGACCCAAACCTTCCAGCGGCACTATGGCCCTGGGGTCGACTCAGCCTCTAACGGAAATGAGTACCAGGCGCTTGTTCTGGGGTAAAGGCGGCCGTCACGCAGGGCTGACAACCCGGCTGACATCAAGTGCCGATTGTCTAGAAAAAGTGGGAGCCTTAACCTCCTACTACCCCAAGGGCCTCCTGAGGCCTGTAGCGGGACTGCTTTACCTTTACCTTAACTTTTTTGGAATTCTGGATTCTAACAGGATACTAGGCTATATAGTACAGTACCATCGTATTCCAATTTATTATCTTGTATTTGTCATATACTGTACTCAAAATTTGATCGATTATAGACTTGTTTTCTTCAAAAACACATTGATTAATTGTTATGTGGTCAATTAGTCCTAGCTACCAATAGCCTATATTTATTAGAATTTTCTACAAAGTTAAGATAAGTCAATATACTTGTTACAATTAGTTTTATCTCCTCATTTATAGATTGGTATGATAATGTATTTTTTCGATTCATTTGGAAGAGCTATTTTCTCCTGTTTTTATGAATTTTGCTGGAATTCCGTACAAACCTGATGCTTTATACATTTTTAATTTTTCCATCGCCGTTCCAACATCTAATAACGTGGCTCTATGACTAATATTTCTGCTCTGCTGTAAATAACCATCTTCAATATCCTCTTCTGTATGCACATTTAATAGCTGATTAAAGTAATGTTTCCATCTATCTATTATATTCTTGTAATCTGCAATCTTACGCTCATTTTCATTAATTTAATTGTATTTGAAAGGGTCCCTTTCCATCCTATCACAATTCCCTGATACACTTATCTGATGTTCTAATTTTTTACGACCATTTCAAGAACATTAATCTTCTCTCTCAAATGTCCCCTATATTTACTATTTAGTACCTAAAAGTTTCCCGTTTCTATTTTACCCAAATTTCCTAGTTTTACTTTATTTGGGTCATGTAGCCAATTATTTTTTGCTAGCTTTCTTTTCTTTACAACGTCAGCACATTCGTCATCAAACTTTTTCTTATTTTACCTCATTTTTAAGTGACCTACGCTTTTTAGTACTTACAATATAATAGTAGGCCTATATCTTATCTAGTCCACCGCTGTGGTCTCGAGGTAGCGTGCTGCCTTGTCACGCAGGCGGGCCCGGATTCGATCCCCGATCGGGACAGTTCTTCTGGGTGAGGCTTTTATCCGGGGTTTTTCCTCACCTGTAAGACAAATGTCAGGAAAACTTTAAGACCCAAACGGTCCCTGAAATCATATGGCCATCATTATAATCATCATCATCATCATCATCCTTACCATTATCATCCTTCACCGGCGTGGAAAGCAACGGGGAAGCTACCACACCTACAATTCCCTAGTAAAGCTGCAAAGCATAGCATGAAAATGCTATGATTGCAGTGATAGACCTGCCCTCAAGCAGAATTACTATGGATGGATGGATACCTTATTTCTTTGTTATGATGCAGTATCCATCCTCTCCAAATATTAGGATTTTTTTCAGTACCGAGAACAGTTTATGATTAGATGACTCTGTCGGTAAAGAACATATTCTGTACGTCGAGTTATAAATGAGCATAAAGATGAAATACAAAATGGAGAGGATTAAAATAAATGTTAGTTTCCGGAGATAAAATCCCAGCTTTTATTCGCTTCAACAAGCCATAATGATTTTTTTTTGAAATGCCCCAGGTTTGTCTTTTGGCATTCCTGGTTTCTCTCCTGGCATGGCGTACTTGTAACCCACTTCTGAGGGTTGGGTCGCTGGAAGGCGGGGTTACGTTGTCCCGATGATATGATGGGTGATGATGATGATAATGATGCGCCAGAAGAGTCCCTAATCCTAAGCTTAACCTAAGATGAATATGAATGATGATGATTGCGATGGCCATGATTTCGGGGACCGTTTGGGCCTTAAAGTTTTCCTGACATTTGTCTTACAGGTGAGGAAAAATCCCGATAAAAACCTCACCCAGAAAAACTGTCCCGACCGGAAATGTGATTATAAAAAATAATACTGGCAATTTTCTGACTATTATTGAGTTCTATAAGGTTCGAAAACAATGAATAAATAAATAAAATGCTATTTTGTGTTAAGACATAAAAAATCTGTATCATTTACAAATAAAAAAAATAAGAAAATAGTACCTCAAGCCTTTATAGAACCAAACTCCTCATATACAGAATGGAAATGAAATCTGCCGAGAAACTTTCAAAGGTTGTTCCGGAATGCTGAGATTGTGTTTTGATTAGGAAATCCATGGTCTCCGTTGTCTTATTAAAGCGTACTTTGACGTTGAGATGCAAGACATTAATACAAATTTAAGCTGTACACATCTTGAACCGTAACCAATGAATATAATAAAACTCTCATTTTATTGATTTATTTGGAATTTCAATTTTTTAATTATGGTGAAATTCTCAAAGATGTTCATCACATTGTTTAATGCAGTTTCTCAGTGTCAAGATCATTACATTGGGGTTATACAGTACGTGTAGAGAGTAATAATGTATGTCACGTGTTTTATGAAGTCCTGCGCTGAGTGGTTAAGACACAATGCCTTGTCGCAGAGCTGCGGGATTGCGCTGGTTCGGGTCTCCACGGGGAAGACATTTTCTCATGGAATTTCGACCAGTATGGTTCCTGTGTCCACACAGCATCGTAAGGCATTTTGGGTAGCTACATTAAGTAGCGGCTCCAGGTTGAGAAAACCAGCTGTTAACGGCTGTGGGATCCGACATGCTGACCAAATGCCACCCTATACTGACTGGATGATTAACACATGTGAGGCCAGCAGCCGGCTGGTAGGCCAAGGGCCTTCTAGGTCTATTGCACCATGGAGTTAATTCCACCTACACTGATTGATAATTATACAAGACAATGACAGTTTATTACTTATGGACCCGAAACATGGACAGTGACAACACAACACTCTGCCAGGATACAAGCTGCTGAAATGAGATTTTCTCAGACCAATAGCAGGATATCAAAGAACAGACAAAAAACATAACACAAAAATAAGACAACAACTAAAAATAGAGGAATTAAACTCAACAATAGAGAAATACAGAACAAACTGGAAAGAACACTTGGCAAGGATGACAGAATAGAATACTAAAATCAGCATACAACTATTCACCACGAGGAAGAAAAAGTTTGGGAAGACCAAGGAAAAGATGGAAAGAGCAGCAATTTGAAGCCGGAACAGGCTAGTAAAAAAGCCTAAACCGCGAAGAAGAAGAAGAAGAAGAAGAAGAAGAAGAAGAAGATTGATTGATGACTGCAACATGTATCTCGAATATCACCAGCTAGGATTCCTAATGCACTTCTTCGGTATCACCCACGAGGACGATGACGACCTAGACGTCCATAAAAACGACTTTTAGACCCTGTCTAGTTGCGACCGAAACAGTTCAACATTGGTCTACATTCATGAATGGTATATGATAATGATCATGACGTGTTTTTTATAGGGGCTGGGGGTTGGAATCGGTCTATGGTCAACAGTGTGTACTATGATTTGAAGATCCAATACATGTATATATAATTAATGTTTAACACATCAAACTGTTAAGTAATATAAGGTTGGATACCGTAGTTTTCGTATATCGAAATATACATGCAATACCCCTAAATAAACGTTAAAATCGGTGAAGCTCTTTACACTGTCTACTAGATGAAGCGTTTTATTAGCCCAAAAATCACAACTGTGACTTAATTAAAAATATACTATAGGCCTATATAACGTTCCTTGATTGTATAAATTATATTTATTAAATACAAAAAAAATCTTTATGTAATATATTTCTGGCGTTGTGATTTCCCCTGTTTAAATATGCCTGGATTGATGTTTGCTGCCATCTTCTGAGAATATTCACATTCTCAATATTACTTTAAAGTACTACAGATGGCGTGCAAATGTGAAATGTAGATATTAATTTTTCATTAGTCGGCCTTCTCTGTAATTATGGTGATCTATGGAATAAAGCGTCCGCCTGTGATGAAGAATTTCGCGGTTTTGAACCCGGTCAAAGTTGATTAAATGTTACGGATAAGAAACATTCACTCGCATGACTTTCTTCGGGGAGGAAAGTCGTTATCATTTTTAACTTTCACGTTTTTTTTTTCACCATTGTTATCCTTCCTTTCATTCTTTTTTGGTTTTTTGTTTTTCATTTTTACTGATATTCTTTTGACACATGCAAACACAACACGCAGCTTCAATGTGGAGATTTTAAAAAATGTCCTCTCCAGCAGGGAATGGAACCCGGGTTCCTAGAGTCGAAGGTAGGTATTCTACCGATCAGGTCATGGCGACGGATTGATATGTACAACGTGTTAAACATTTGATTTTTCATAAAATTTCAGATATAAATAGGCTTATTTATTCCATAATTAATACACTAAACAATTGTTTATACTCTAATGATGTAACAGCTAATCTGTCATCCTAAGGGTCCCTATTTGATTTTGGACTCTGTCATAATTCTTTTCTTTTGAGTAGGACTGTACGGAACGGGATCCTGTTAGTCCGTGAGAACAACTGAACAGCATCATTACTAATAAAATTCATTGTTTAAAACCGTTGAGGTGGATAGTCATATATAAAATTCAAATATATACCTTCTTTGGTCAGTCCTCAACTTGATAAAACTACATCAAGACCAACATCATCGAGAACATCTTAACAAATGTAGCTGATGATGGAATAGATATTCTGAAAGACCTTCAGGAAAAGAAAAGCACACATCTTTTTACAAGTTGAGGACGACGGCACAGACCAAAGAAGGTATATATTTTAATTTTATCATATAACTGAACAGCATTTTTCAGTAGCTAAATTCGGTTAAGAAAACTAAATTTAAATTCGAGGGATTGCGTTGCGGTAACCACTTTACTACCTATACTATTAGGCATACCGGAAATCAGTGCTGACATTAGCATAGTTGACCTTGGCTCTTCGGAACTGTTGTAAGATTATTATGTGGCTAGTACTGGTAAATCATATAGGAATAATTAAAAAAACACATTAAATATAATAATTGAAAATAATGAGATAAAGATAAACGTTCTTCTTGTATTAATATTCTTGCATCCAATTACTGTTTTAAATTCTCTAAGATGGGCTAATAAAATTATATTTCATAGAATAACATTTTGTGAAGGAATTAATATTGGCTACGAATTGAATTACAACCCGCTAAATAAATGAACAATTTTCTTTGTAAGTCACATATATACCAGGAATTTTATATCGCGGTCAACGAGCCTGATGACTAGGGCAAGGCATTTAATGACCTATAAATTGGTAAAAAATGCAAAATAAAAAATGCATTTATGACCTAAAAAATTTAAAAATGACCAATAAAATAAAAAAAGGACGAATAAGAAGTTAAGAATTACCAATAAAAATACTATTTATTATTAAGCATTCACTCGATTACTGAATTACATAAAATTTAACTTAACATCAAAATATTAAAAGAAAAGTATTACAAAATACATATTAGAATACCTTTTATTGCAGAAAATCCATTTCAATTACACAATGCACTTTTACAACAATTTTGAATTGTAGTTAACAATCAAAATAGGGGTAGAAGCTAGCATAAGCTCTAAGAAATTGAATAAAATTCATAGAAGTGGGCAAGTTCATTAAGCACATACTTGAAAAATAGGGGTAGTAGTTAGCAAAGCATCTACTTAATTCCAAGAAATTGTATTGACAAGGAAAAATACTGAATTATAATAAAAATCTCAAATCAAATACAAATAATGTCACAGCCTTCCGAAAAAGTGCAAAAAAAAGCTCAAAATGACCCAAAAATTGCCAAAAAATGGCATATCCCTAGAAAAGTTAAGAAAGTGCAAAAAAATGCCCTAACGAATTACTTTTATTTAATCAGTTTTTTAATGTCATACATTTTCATATATGCAAGCAATGTTTCAACCTTCATAAGAAAAAGATGCAAAATCATTAATTGCCTTGCCCTACTGATGAGTATAAAATTCTTTATGTTTTTGGACTTCAATTAAGTTTATAATTATAAATGTTTAAAAGTAAACTTTATTTAAAAGCGAAGTCTTGCCAATTTTTTAGCACGGTAAGTGCAATTATATACAGTTGCCTTAGCAAACTGAAAAATCTCCAGATAACTTATTTCAAAAGAGTAAAAAAAGTATAAACATAGGCCTAATGTGATTATAACTGTATGTAACCTTATAACTAACTAACTAACTAACTCACTGGCTCTATAGAACCCGTAGGTTCATGGCCGCACGGACATAAGCTCTCCATATATCCCTATTTTGAGTTAATGTTTTCCAATCATCCCTGTATAATCTACTTTCCTCAAATAGTGAATAATGTTATTCTTCCACCTTATTCTTGGTCTACCAACTTGGCGTTTTCCCTCTGGTTTTCCTACAAGAAGCTTCTATGCACCTCTTTCATCCCCCATACGTGCCACATGTCATGCCCATCGCAGTCTACGAGACTTAACTGTTGTTATTATATCTGGCTTCTTATACATATCATGTAGCTCACTATTACCTTTTTTTTTCTAAATGAACATGGCGATCTATTAGAGTTAAGAAGGTCAACTTGTGTCTACACTTAGATTCTCGAATCATTGTTTTTCTGCCTATTAGATTCTCGGAAAAATGTCTGGAGCAAAGATTTTCTATCTCGAAAAAGTAGGTAACAGTTCAGCGTTCTATTTTCAATACGCAATGAAATCAAATGACACTGAAAGTGGCAGCTAATATACACCATAAGACACGTAAAATATATTTTCATTTTCAGATAGTTCCTTACATCAATGTTTATTATGTGGCATTAACACCTCTAGTCTTGTCTAGTCTATATCCATAAATTCCCGCGCGGGAACAAGGGTGCTCCCTATTGGGAGCTACTTAGCCAAACTAATTTTTAATTGATCTTGTTTCCCTACAGATATCAGCGAGTGACATGTGGTTAGCACATCGCCACAAAGAGATATTTAGTAGGGAACTAAGGTATTACTTGGAAGGCAAATAGCCTACCGATTAATTTTTGCTCAGGGGTTCTAATTTGGTTCGAATTTCTTTTCCAAGCCCGAAAATCTGCAATATCGGGACCAACAGCTGAAAGTCAGTCCCGGAGGATATGTCCCTTGGATGTTTCTGTCTTAAAAAATCCACCTAACCCGGCCGGGTTTGAACCCGCTACCCTCGGGACTAGAGGCAAGGAACTTAACCCATATATCACCGGATCGATAACAACTTTAGTGGCTTTAATATATTTCCTTGTACTTTCCTTATAAATAATTTCTCATGAGATACTTTGCCATACTAAGAAGTTAAGGTTTTTTGTTATGTTTAACACGCATTCCACGTGTAGAAAGTTAATTATTAGCCTATATTAAACTTTTGATGTAATCTTTAATATTCGTGAAAGCATATAATGTCATTTCAGGCTAGGAAAGTAACATAACATCATTGGTATTTCTCTATTCCAATCCATTAACGCAATTTAACATCTCATCTTATAGGTATTTTAAGTGTCACACGCTACCCGGACCTTTCAATGGCACGACCTATCGGGAGAGGGATTTTAAACCATGGATCACACACATACTTTTTTTGACCGCACAATGACATGAATGAGTGATCACTTCAATGCCAGGGCCTCCTCCGAGACAACACAACATTAAGACGAAACACACCAATCACACACATTCATACTAAACATGGTGAATATGATGATGATGATTATAATGACCAGATGATGTTCAGGGACTGTTTGGGCCTTAACGTTTCCTGACACTTGTCCGTATCATTATTATCGTATCATTATTGTTGTTACCCTATAAAATGTTGTTTGTACATGAAATTTACATTGCTACATTTATTGTATCTTTAACTGTTATAATTGGTATAGTGTATATCTATATTTGTCAAATATTTATTTGTATTTGTGCTGGTTGAGTGGAAGAGAGGGCCTTATGGCCTTAACTCTGCCAGAATAAATAAAGTATTATTATTATTATTATTATTATTATTATTATTATTATTATTATTATTATTATTACAGGTGAGAAAAAAAAACCTGAAAAACATTAGGCCTACCCAGGAAAAATGTCGCGACCGAAGATCGAACATGGGTCTGCTGCGTAGAGGCAGCGACGCTACCCCGATACCACAGCGGGCAGCGGTGGCTAAATATATAAATGGAGTAGCCTAAGTAGCCTTATAAAAATTAATCAAAAGATATTTCCCACCAAAAATAACCAAGTTTTAATAAAATATCCCCTGTTGATTTCGGAATGTTGGTCATAAAATAATCTTATTAGTAAAAGAATATGCTCATATATTGTGGAATTTAGATTTTAGATTTTAAATCACTCTTCGTTCTTCATCCTGCTTCGTGTATAATACTGATTTAAAGTTGTTAAATTTATGGAAAATACTATATATCTTAATTTGTGATTTAAGAGGCACAATTCCTTATTGCATTAGGTACCTTAAATATCGGTAACTTCCCGAAATGTATATCTGGGTTATTCTGCTAGTATGCTGGATTACTTTATATTCGACTTTTATCTAATAAAACAATGTCCACAATACGCTTATTTTTTTTAGCTCGACGCTTATCTAAAAAAAAGGCCTTTCTTCAACGCAATTTCAAGAAATCTGTGATGCAAATTTAATTTTTGACATAATTATTAAATGCTAGTTTAAACACAGTAAGAGACGAGGTAGTTGGACATATTTTTTACGAGACTCTTTTAACATATCGCATTATAGGCTGCGCAACTTTAATTTTCTTCTGAAGGAAACCACACTCAAGATTTTTGTTTTCTGTAAAAAAAAATCATCAATTCCGCATGCATTTGAATCCACGAACATCGTATCAACTACTCGTAGAAGACCTGGAATTGCACAATAAGAAAGTAGATATGCCTACGTATTCTAAAGACTATGAATTACTCATACAGATAAAAATTACATTAAAATTTAATTAAAGTCATATAAAGATCAACAAATATCCATGTTAAGCCACTATTTTGAGTATATTCAGTTACTTTTTTAAAAAGTTGGCGCAATATGCAATAGCTAAATTGAGAATCTCACAAGGTGATTAATAAATTGTGATTAGTCCTAAGTGTGTAGATTTTTTTAAAAACATTAACAACGCTACTTTGTTAAGGAGATCCGAAATACATTTTACCTCTATTGTAAATCCCCGTTTATAAAGTCTAATTTTTACGCGATAGTGCGTTTTGTCGTACTTACAGCAATGGCGACCATGATTGAAAGTTCAACTTCCTATATTTCGCGGTTGCCAATCTAAATAGCTATACTGCAATAAAATAACTAATCTGTAATACTACACATTACAAAACGCGTGTGGGAAGTAAAACCATTGCCCTCTATGTATACTACATAAAATGTATATACAAAAACATCCAAAAGGTAGTGTTAATATTCATTATACAAAACAAATCACTGCATTTTAAATGAACTGAACTTTATTTGAAACAATATAAAACGATAAAAACGTACTTGCCGTCATTTTATCACTAATAGGTCTCACAGCCTCCTGTTATTTTATCACTAATTGGTCTCACGGCTTCCTGTTGTTTCAACTAATAAGCATTGCCCATACTGTTAACGTTAGTCAATTGTTTATAATGAACGCAAATATTTCCAACCAAGATTTTATTTTACTATTATTTATTATTTTGAAAACACCATCGCGCAAAAAATAATGTACAACACACGTTTGTGAAGTGTTTTACAGAATCTCGGAAATTAAAAACCTCGCTATCGCTCTGATTTAAACATTTTCCTCGATTCTGTAAAAACCACTCCCCAACCTCGCATCGTAATATAGGCCTACTATTTTTTAAAGAATAACCATAGCAGGAGTTTAAAACTAGAAATTTGTTCAAACTTATATCTGTAATGGACACACACGATTTTTTGTTTATGGTTTAGATAAACTTGCATTTCTAATAACATTAGGATACATGCCACAAAAGTATTTGTTAAATATTTAGTGAAAATTGTAAGCGCCTATCCAATAGATGGTAAAAAGAAAAAGCAGTTTATACGCAGTATTTCAGTGCTAACGATATAGGGTATTTCATATCTTCTTGATAAAAATTATTATCATTTTTATTTTCAAGGGATTAGACGCCAAGCAAAAAGCAGTTTAAGATAAGTTATTTAATATTGTTGATATTATAAATTTGAAACAACTTAATTTTCATATCGACCTTGATGTAGATAAGTCATTCGGTGCCAATAAGCGAGTACCACGTGTTCCATAATGTATTTACTTTTTCTTCCGCCATTGTCTTGCACAGATTTGCATTGAATCCCAGCAGCACGGAATGTAGTGCAATAGGTTGTATGTATGTGCAGGTATGTACTGTTCCGATAAACCGAGACAGTCATTGACTTCTTCTTTCTTTGGTAGCAATGACATTTCTCAGGTTAGTAAATGTGTCATCCATATTCGCTTCCCGCTAGTAGAAGCATTGTGATAGACTGAACATCAGTATAGATTTGTTCTTTTTTCTTTCCAGTTTTACCTCCAGAATCCATAGACTAAGCCTTGAGGGAAACGAGAAATGTTCTCTTTTCATGTTCGTTAGGTAAGAATATAGAATGACTGCGTGGTATGCCTACTTACATCATTAAGATAGGGCACACATCGCCTCTTGAAGACAACCACAAACACTAATAAAAGCAAACTCCAAACTCTGAATTCTGATTAACGGCTGTGAAAACGAAACCGGTGCCATATTAGCCAAATAAAAAAAAGTAAGTAATTTGAGTCACTCACATACTTTAGGATTCGGAGATAGCCAACTGATATTAGAAGCGAATAGAAACCACGACTTCAGTACCACAATTTATCATTTTCATAACAACTATAAACAAATTCAAGACTGAATCACGTACGTGGTTTTATAACCGTTAATTTCCTATAGTTTTTTTTATGAACGCAATAAAAATATAAAATCATGTTTATGATTAACTCTTTTTTTTTTTGCAATCAACTGTAGCATATTATGTGTTAAAACCAGAAGTTATTTATCTGAAAACAGTGTATTGAATTGTAAACTAAGTTATTAGTCACTTTAATTGTATTGAACCCGATATAAAATGATCCGGAAGTAATAAATCAGGCATTCCATTATCAACACACAGTGTCATGAACTCGCAATTCAGTCGGTTTTTTTAAATATTTATATGAATATAGGCCTACATTTTAATATTTGGATCTTATTCCAACGAACCGTTTTTTGTATATTGAATTATATCTTCCATACTGTACAAGGAGTCACATAACTTTATTATTATTATTATTATTATTATTATTATTATTATTATTATTATTATGGTGATGATAATCATGATGCTGATGATAATTATTATATAATAATAATTATTACTATTATTATTATTATTATTATTATTATTATTATTATTATTAGTAGTAGTAGTAGTAGTAGTAGTAGTAGTAGTAGTAGTTGTAGTTTTAGATGACATTCGCAGATTATGTATTCAGAATGGTTCTGAATATCTTGTTAAAATGTTGTTGTATTGGAATATACAGTAGGTCTATATGTTTATGGACTTCTTGGTCTATGCTGTCTTATTTTATTAAGAGTAGAACTTATTTCATTTGCAGAAGAATGAAGATTATTTAAATGTATTATAAAGAAAATACAATACCCTTAATCAGAGGCTATATAACCTTAAACTACTGAAATCAATCTTATGATTGAGAACTAATAGAGAGAGAGAAAAAGAAAATAACCATAACCAGGAAACTGACTACCGAGAATTGACTTCATGACGCTAAATAATCGAATTTGATGGTGAATGTTAAATAAAATAATGATGTTGATAATAATAATAATAATAATAATAATAATAATCATAATAATAATAATAATAATAATAATAATAATAATATAATAATAATAATAATAATAATAATAATAATAATAATAATAATAATAATAATAATAATAATAATCTTACTTTAGCAAATATTTATTCGCCTGTTTATCAGAAACATCTCTTCACGATAATATCTGAAGTAATATCTGCCCAATTTGGAGTTTATGAGTATTGTCAAAGTTCTCTCTTGAATGGATACATTTATCTTATAGCCATAAGTCAGACTACAGGTTTGATCTTCCGAAATTATATTCTCAAGGGCAGTAGCAGGCTCGAATTATTATGTATGAGAAGAATTATAAATATATGAATTAAGTAAATGAGCAGTAAAGAACTCTATGAACACAATTTATCTTACGTATAGCAGATTTCCAAGGACAGCTTTGTAATGAACACCAAGGGAAACTTATGAAGATCTATAAATAAACGGACAGACCAGTAAATCAGTAATTTTGGAGTTTAAACATATCCAGAGAGAATCAATCCTTGAAGGTGATGATACCAATAATGACGATAAATAATAATAATATAATAATAATAATAATAATAATAATAATAATAATAATAATAATAATAATAATAATAATAATAATAATAATAATAATAATAATAATAATAATAAAATAATAACTTAATATTTATAGTAAATATTTTATAATTTTCGTCTTTATTGATTACGTTTACAATGCTGAAAATTTATAATCATTAAGCTCTTTATTAAGGCTAATTATTTATTATTATTATTATTATTATTATTATTATTATTATTATTATTATTATTATTATTATTATTATTATTATTATTATTATTATCCACCGCTGTGGTCTCGAGGTAGCGTGCTGCCATGTCACGCAGCGGGCCCGGGTTCGTTTCCCGGTCGGGACAGGCTCCTGTTTGAGGGGTTTTCGGGGTTTTTCCTCACCTGTAAAACAAATGTCAGGTAGCTTAGGGCCCAACGATCCCCGAAAATAATCCGGCCATCATCAACCATTATCATCATCATCCTTCACCGGTGTGGAAAGCAACGGGAAGCTACCACACCTATAATTCCCTAGTAAAGCTGCAAAGCATAGCATGAAAATGCTATGATTGCAGTGAAAGAGCTGCCCTCTGGCAGAATTACTATGGATGGATTATTATTATTATTATTATTAAATTATGTAGACTCTATTGTAATGTATTTATCGAAATACGGTAAGCGTTATAATAGAGATTTCAACGCATGTATATTGATGAAACTTTTTATTTTATCAAATATTTTATATTTCTTCAAAGAAATGCTATCATTAGGGTTATAAAGCACTATCATACAATTATAACGATGGTACTTCGTGACTTATAGAGCATGTGAAAGAGTTAGTAAAATAGGATAATGAAATTAAAAAATACAGTTAGATACAAACTATATTATTGATCAATAAAAAACCCACAATCAAGCGAGTTGTATCAGACAACAACATTTGAAGATTCGTGTTCCGGCATTCTCAGGTTGAAATCCCAGGACCGACCAATGTGACAAGGAGGATTTTCGTGGTTTTCTCACCCGTCAAGACAAATTCCGGTTTTTAATTTCATCATCAGAAGGTATTTAATCATCAATCTTTATAAAAATTAATTAAAATTAAAAATCAGCAAACCTGTACATTAAAATAAGCAGCTTCATAATTATATAATTACGCAGCCTGCTCATCAAATCAAAGATTATATGATAAACTCATTTTCAAATTGTCTCTTGTCCACCTAGTACTCAAACTGACTTTTGTGTGTCTCCATTATTCTTACATTAACTACAATTAGGAAAAACCAAAGCGAGAATGGAAGGCGAGCAGATCTTTTAGGATCAAATCCACACTCAAAGGGGGAAGATTTTTCTTGATCTTCAATTATTTTTTGGATAGGATTGAGGCAATACTTGTTACAATTGTAGATAGGATTATAATAACTAGTGTTATAATTATTATCCTATTATAAATCGCGGTGGACTAGTGGTTATGCTCCTTGCCTCTGGTCCCGAGGGTCGCGGGTTCAAACCCGGCCGGGGTCGATGGATATTTTTAGGACGGAAAAATCCAAGGAGCAAGTCCTCCGGGAGGGACTTTAAGCCGTGGGTACCGAGTCTGAAGATTTTTAGGCTCGTAAAAAACCCTTAAGCCTGCATAGAAAGGCATCTAAGCAAAATTTACCGAATTTTCCCGTCCTAGTACTACCTTGGTTTCCTAGATGTCAGTAAGAGGCGGAACGCTGACCACGGACCACTCAAAATGACATCTATACGAAAACAAGTGTAACTAATTTAGTACGATTCAAATCCTTCCCTGTAGGGGGAGAGCGCCTAAATCTCTGTAAAGGGAAAAACATGGGCTTGCAATACAATACATAAAATATTTATCTTGTAAGAATAAAAAACTTTTTGATTGGAAGTCAAATATACTAAACAGTGTATGTAAAAATGTCACCATTTGGTTTCTGAACATCTTTTAAATTATTATAAACTTCCGTTAAAGTGACTATGTAATCAAACTGACTCTTGTTCACAGTAAATTAGCGACCTGAAGATTACTTCTGACAAATTTATGAAAATGAACAAGAGAGACTTGAAAATAAGATCCTTATATATGACATGCGATGTGCATTTCGATGTTAATACGTCTATAAAAAAACACAATTTTTTGTATAATAAATTAATACTCTTACCCTAAAGAGTAAAACCATTCCAATAGTATTTTGGAATCGTTTAGGCCAGCGGTTCCCAACCTTATTCGATTCGCGAACCCCTTCCACAACGATCTGAGTTGGGTGAACCACTGACTTTTAAATATACATACAGTAGACATGCATAAAATTTAATTCCAAGAAAAAAGTTTAATAATCTTAAATTAACTTAACCCTTAACGCTTAAAACATGAAGTAACTAGTTACGGCTTAAAAGTTACACAACGTGTAGGCCTAGCTGCAATAATAAATACAAGTTTTCATAAGTAATGCCACGAGTGATTTCCAAATTATCGATAAATTCACGATATCACGAAGTGACGACTGAATTTATCTAGAGATTTGGAAAACAAGAGTCGGCATTTGTTAGGATTATTTAACGAATAAAATTAAGCTGTTTACTCACAAATCATTTTTTAAATATAGTTATTTTAAAATATTTATATATTTAATGTAAACGGCGATGTTTGAAAACAAATGAGAAACGTTTGTTATGTTTCATTTGTTCATAACTGCAACCTGATCATATTATTTATTGCCAAATCTGATCGCATTATTGTAAGAATGCACCCTAGTGGAGAAAAAATGAAACACATCAAACTGTTTATAACCAACATTATAGGTTATTAATTTATTTCTGGTGTACTATGATGTAAAAATGTCAATTATATTTTTCTGGAACGTTAATACCTGGGAAATAATACGTTTAAGAAAGTGCAAGCAATGGTTTATTTTTATTGTGGTATAATCAATTGCTACAATATTTTTTTATTATATCTCGCAAGCAGTCTCTGGTTACATTCGTGCACTATATATACAATCTAGCAGCCACATGGATTCTAGGGTTCTTATACCTTAATATATACATTGCTATATTCAACGCATTTCTTAGACAGTCAATCACTGCAAAATAATGATATGACCTGTTCAGAATATTAATAAATAACAGTTAAAAAAACTAAAACAACACGCTTTATTAGAAAACCGAACTAAAAAATGAAAAAAAAATAATTTCAACACGCTTGGGATAAAATTAAAGTGGCCAACAAAAAAATCATGTCCAACACATCTAGAATAAAACTTGAGTTATCTACAAAAAAAATAATGTTACCATCAAAAGCGTGGGGTGCTCTATATCAATTAATATATTTGATAATAAACATATATTGGTAAAAGTAAAATCTCTAAGAAGAAAACGTAAAAACCAAATAAAGCACCCCACGCTTTTGATGGTAAAATTATTTTTTTTTGTAGATAACTCTAGTTTTATTCTAGATGTATTGGAGACGATTTTTTTGTTGACCACTTTAATTTTATCCCAAGCGTGTTGGAAATTACAATTATTTTTCATTTTTCATCATCTTCATCAACAACAAGGATTAAACCCAATGGCCTGTTCCGATCTCATAGGTCGAATTGATCCTTCCATCTCTTCAATGGTCTTCCTAACAAATTTCTCCCTTTTAGTTTATAATTATACATTCTTCTTGGTATGCGCTGTTCATTCATTTGTAATACGTGCTGAAGGTAAGCATTTTGATAGTATTTTATTCTTTCACAGAGATTAAATATATTAAGTTCTGTTCTTATATCTTCGTTTTTCTTTTTATGGTCCTTTGGTATCCTGCTATTGCTCTCAACATCTTCATTTCTGCAGCCTCTATTTGTTTACTATCTGCCTTTGTTAATGTCTAGGTTTCACATCCATAGATAAGACATGGAACTGCCAATACTTTGTAAAATTTTAAAATAGTTTCTTTTCTAGTTTTATTCTATAAAGTACGTTTGATTGTGCCACATAGATAATTGATTCGTTGTATTTTAGTGTGTTTATCTAAATTTGTATCATTACCTAAATGCCATCCCAAATAATTAAAATTCTGAACTTGGTCTATAATTACATTGTTTATCACTAGTTTTGTTCTTATTGCACATTTTCCTTTCAGAGCTAATATTTTTGTTTTAGATGTAGATATTCTTAAATTGTATTTTAGAGAGATATTACTTAAAGTATAAAGGAATTGTTGTAAAGTATTTTCTGATGCTGTCATTATTACTTGATCGTCTGAAAAAAAATCATTTTTTAGTTCGGTTTTCTAATAATGCGTGTTGTTTTAGTTTTTTAAACTATTATTTATTTTTTGGTTTGGTTTTCTAATAAAACATGTTTGTTTTAGTTTTTTATACTATTATGTATTTATTTTTAATTTTTAGTTTAATTGATTGTCATAAACCGAAATGCCACGAAAATTTAATTGCTTAATACTCTTCTAAAAAATAAAATCCTTCGGACCGGATTTGAATCAGCGACCTATGGATTACTGAAATTATATACCACTACAGTCCACCGCTCTACCAACTGAGCTCTTACGATTGTCTAAAAAGTCGATAAGTACGCAACCTATTATACCGGTTTTTATATTTTTTTTCTGATGATTCTGGCCAGGATTTTAGAAACAAAAATGGCATTATTGTATTGTCATGGGTCCTTTACAAGTATACAAAGTTTCAAGTCGATTCAATGTTTTTAAGTGGGTGGAAATCGTGTTCAAAGATTCCGTTACATAGATACAGGTCCATTACATAGACAGATACAGGTCAAGCTAATGTAAAGCGTGTAAAAAGGAAGAACTTTATTTAATATGATAAACTTAATTGATAAATATCGGGTGAAACACGACTGTGATTGGTTGCAAAACAAGATACACTGAAACGTGATTGGTCATTGACTCCCATTTGGGGCATGAGTTAAATAGTCATTGTAATTACTTTAAGGAAAGAGTGGAGAATGCTGAGTTTGCAGTGAAAGATCTGCTCTTGAGCAGAACACTATGAATGAAATGTAATTACTTACTTCTTCCTTGGAATTCAATGTGAAGGTTGCACCTGTTTTCCAAGGCACAGGGCTTTGAAGTCAGGAACCACATAATTTAAATAAAGTCTCAAATCATTTTCAGCACAAAGTCTGTTTGTGTATTTATTTTTTAAACAGGCATATGAAGAAAACGTCTTTTCGCACAAATAGGTGGACGAAAAGGACAATAAAGCCATTATGACTTTATTCGCTAACACTGGGAACTCGTTTAAACTTAACCAAAAACCAATTAATGACAAAGATTTATAACTTTTTTGTAACTAAAAACCAGTGGAAATTTTGAGAAGCTGCTCTTTTCCCTTTACGCTTAATGTGGATTCTAAAATTGTTGACTTTTCGAAGGGACTTGCGAATCTAATAATCATAATAATTATTATTATTATTATTATTATTACTATTATTATTACTAGAATTATTATTATTATTATTATTATTATTATTATTATTATTATTATTATTATTATTATTATTATTATTATTATTATTATTATTATTATTATTATTAGTTATGACAATGCCGCAGAAAGGAGGAAACAATAATTAGGCCTAACCTCGATACCCACCATTACGAAAATGTTTGGCGAACCACAGGTTGGGAAACGATGATCTAGGCTATTAGTTGGAATTGAAAATAAAATACATGACACTTTAATTTGTTTAGCATCAAAGTATAATTTTAGGAGAAGAACTACATCATCAACCATCAAGCCGACATTGAGAATTAGATTTCATTAAAATTCTATTCTGGATGAAGATTTTTATTGCTAGAAATAATGAACACAAGTACCGCATGTGTAGTTTAGTTTACTAACGTTCTGTTTTCGTACTGCATTAGTCTTTATCTTATATTTACACATTAGAAAACTGTTCCATTATTAGTTATTACGTAGCGGTGACGCTTTATATAAGTGTGAAACTTAAAGTGCGGAACAATAATAAATTATAACCAGAGCCCGGATTCACACGAGATGTTATCTTTTATTTCTTTTTACCGGGAACGATATTCGTTTACATATAAATCGTATTTATAACACTCTAAAAAATCTACATTTTATAGGTTAATTTTTGTATTTATTCTTTTGCCATTTTCGGGCTTTAGGCCATTTTTATAGCCATATGTCGTTTTAAAGTTTTGGGTTAATATTTTCATTAACGGGATTTCATAAACGAAATCTGAGACTGGACTGAACCAAAAAACAAGATACGCAGTGCAGTAACAAGACTGGCAGTGCATGGGTATCACCACAAACTCTGCAAAATTTCAAACTATCATGATCCGTCAATGGACTGCGTGTGTAAGCTCTGTGATTAGACCGTGTGCAAGATACCATTTCAATGCCTGTTTAAAGAGAACAATATCGTTGCTGGCGTATAGCAGAGACCAAATCTAATGCACATTTGTGCGCACTTCTTCCTATTATTTAAACGAAATATGTTTTCTGCATTATATTTTGTCTTATTTATGCTGATACATTGTTAAGAAACGAACAGAAACATAATGTTGTATAACGAATTTTCATAGAGCAAGATTTGCATTATACTCTATAATCCTTGGTATTTTTCTCTTGCTACAGACTTTGTAACAATGGAATTTATAATTTAGCTACAGCAATGTGACTGATTGGGGCACGCCGTAGCTTCCGCTACAATCCGGAAGGTCGAGGATTCAAGTCCCGATGGGGTCAGGATTTTTAAACTGACCCAAACCCTCTGGCGGCACTACGGCCCTGGGGTCGACTCAGCCTCTAACTGAGGGAAAAACCTGAAGAATATCGGGATCCTCCAGTGGGAGAAGTGGCGAAAAGTCCCACAACATTTTCCTTGACTCCCGAGAGAAAAACCTGAAGGATATCGGGATCCTCGAGTGGGAGAAGAGGAGAAAACGTCCCACAATATTTTCCCCGACTCCCGAGGGGAAAATCTGAAGAATATCGGGATCCTCCAGTGGGTGAAGAGGAGAAAATATCCCACAATATTTTCCACGTCTCCCGAAGGAAGAACCTGAAGAATATTGGGATCCTACAGTGGGAGAAGATGAGAATACATCCCACAACATTTTCCCCGACTACCGAGGGAAAAACCTAAAGAATATCGGGATCCTCCAGTGGGAGAAGCGGAGAAAAGTCCCACAATATTTTCCCCGACTCCCGAGGGAAAAATCTGAAGAATATCCGGATCCTCCAGTGGGAGAAGACAAGAAAACGTCCCACAATATTTTCCCCGACCCCGAGGAAAAAACCTGAAGAATGACGGGATCCTTCAGTGCGAGAAGAGGAGAAAACGTCCCACAACATTTTCCCCCACTCCCGAGGGATCTGAAGAATATCGGGATCCTCCTATGGGAGAAGAGGAGAAAACGTCCCACAACATTTTCACCGACCCCCGAGGGAAAATCTGAAGAATATCGGGATCCTCCAGTGGGAGGAGAGGAGAAAACGTCCCACAACATTTTTCCCGACTCCCGAGGGAAAAACCTGAAGAATATCGGGATCCTACAGTGGGAAAAGAGGATAAAACGTCCCACAACATTTACCCCGACTCCCGAGGGGAAAAAACGTAAAGAATATCGGATCCTCCAGTGGGAGAAGAGGCTGAAACGCCCCACAATAATTTTCCCGTCTCCCGAGGGAAAACCTGAAGAATATCGGGATCCTCCAGTGGGGGAAGAGGAGAAAAATTCCCACAATATTTTCCCCGTCTCCCGAGGGAAAAAACTGAAGAATATCGGGATCCTCCAGTTGGAGAAGAGGATAAAACGTCCCACTACATTTTCCCCGACTCCCGAGGGAAAACCTGAAGAATATCGGGATCCTCCTGTGGGAGAAGAGGCGAAAACGTCCCACAATATTTTCTCCGACTCCCGAGAGGAAATTCTGAAGAATAACGGTATCCTCCAGTGGGAGAAGAGGAGAAAACGTCCCTCAACGTTTTTCCCGTCTCACGAGGGAAAAAACCTGAAGAATATCGGGATCCTCCAGTGAGAGAAGAGGAGAAAACGTCCCACAACATTTTCCCCGACTCCCGAGGGAAAAATGTGAAGAATATCGGGATCCTCCAGTGGGAGAAGAGAAGAAAACGTCCCACAATATTTTCCCCGACTCCCGAGGGAAAAAACTGAAGAATATCGGGATCTCTCAGTGGGAGAAGAAGAGAAACGTCCCACAACATTTTCTCCGACTCCCGAGGGAAAAATCTGAAGAATATCGGGATCCCTCTGTGGGAGAAGAGGAGAAAACGTCCCACAACATTTTCCCCGACTTCCGAGGGAAAAACCTGAAGAATATCGGGATCCTACAGTAGGAGAAGAGGAGAAAACGTCCCACAACATTTTCCACGACTCCCGAGGGAAAAATTTGAAGAATATCGGGATCCTCCAGTGGGAGAAGAGGAGATAACGCCCCACAACATTCTCCCCGACTCCCGAGGGAAAAATCTGAATTATATCGGAATCCCTCTGTGGGAGAAGAGAAGAAAACGTCCGACAACATTTTTCCCGACTTCCGGGGGAAAAACCTGAAGAATATAGGGATCCTCCATTGGGAGAAGAGGATTAAACGTTCCATAACATTTTCCCCGACTCCCGAGGGAAAACCTGAAGAATATCGGGATCTTCCAGTGGGAGAAGAGGAGAAAAGTCCCAAACATTTGCCTCGGCTCCCGAGGGAAAAATCTGAAGAATATCGGGATCTTCCAGTGGGAGAAGAGGAGAAAACATCCCACAACATTTTCTCCGACTCCCGAGGGAAAAACCTGAAGAATATCGGAATCCTCCAGTGGGAGGAGAGGAGAAAACGTCACACAACATTTTCCCCGACTCCCGAGGGAACAACCTGAAGAATATCGGGATCCTTCAGTGGGAGAAGAGGATAAAACGTCCCACAATATTTTCCTCGACTCCCGAGGGAAAGACCTGAAGAATATCTGGATCCTACAGTGGGAGAAGAGGAGAAAAAGTCCCACATCATTTTCTCCTACTCCCGAGGGAAAAACCTGAAGAATATCGGGATCCTCCAGTGGGAGAAGCGGAGAAAACGTCCCACAACATTTTCCCCGACTCCCAAGGGAAAAATCTGAAGAATATCCGGATCCTCCAGTGGGAGAAGACAAGAAAACATCCCACAATATTTCCCCGACTCCGAGGGAAAAACCTGAAGAATGACGGGATCCTTCAGTGCGAGAAGAGGAGAAAACGTCCCACAACATTTTCCCCCACTCCCGAGGGAACAACCTGAAGAATATCGGGATCCTCCAATGGGAGAAGAGGAGAAAACGTCCCACAACATTTTCACCGACCCCCGAGGAAAAATCTGAAGAATATCGTGATCCTCCAGTGGCAGGAGAGGAGAAAACGTCCCACAACATTTTTCCCGACTTCCGAGGGAAAAACCTGAAGAATATCGGGATCCTACAGTGGGAAAAGAGGAGAAAACGTCCCACAACATTTTCCCCGACTCCCGAGGAAAAAACCTAAAGAATATCGGATCCTCCAGTGGGAGAAGAGGCTGAAACGTCCCACATAATTTTTCCCCGCCTCCCGAGGGGAAAACCTGAAGAATATCGGGATCCTCAAGTGGGAGAAGAGGAGAAAATGTCCCACAATATTTTCCCCGACTCCTGAGGGATCTCCGACTCCCGAGGGGAAAACCTGAAGAATATCGGGATCCTCCAGTGGGTGAAAAGGAGAGAAAACATCCCACACACATTTTCCCCGACTCCCGAGGGAAACCATCTGAAGAATATCGGGGTCCTCCAGTGGGAGAAGAGGAGAAAACGTCCCACAAAAGTTTCCCGACTCCCGAGGGGAAAAACCAGAAGAAAATCGGGATCCTCCAGTGGGAGAAAAGGTGAAAACGTCCCTCAACATTTTCCCCGACTCCCGAGGGAAAAATCTGAAGAATATCGGGATCCCTCGAGTGGGAAAACAGGAGAAAACTTCCCACAATATTTTCCCCGCATCCCGAGGGTAAAACCTGAAGAATATCGGGATCCTCCAGTGGGAGAAGAGGACAAAACGTCCCTCAACATTTTCCCCGACTGCCGAGGGAACAACCTGAAGAATATCGGGATCCTCCAGTGGAAAAAAGGAGAAAACGTCCCACAACATTTTCGCCGACTCCCGAGGGTACAATCCGAAAAATATCGGGATCCTCCAGTGGGAGAAGAGGATAAAACGTCCCACAACATTTTCCCCGACTCCCGAGGGAACAACCTGAAGAAATACGGGATCCTTCAGTGGGAGGAGAGGAGAAAACGTCCCACAACTATTTCCCCAACTCCCGAGGGAAAAAACTGAAGAACATCGGGCTCCTCCAGTGGGAGAAGAGGAGAAAACGTCCCACAACATTTTCCCCGACTCCCGAGGGAATAACCTGAAGAATATCGGATCCTCCAGTGGGAGAAGAGGAGAAAACGTCCCACAAAATTTTCCCCGACCCCCGAGGGAAAAACCTGAAGAATATCGGGATCCTCCAGTGGGAGATGAGGAGAAAACGTCCCACAAAATTTTCCCCGACTCCCGAGGGAAAAACCAGAAGAATATCGGGAACCTCCAGTGGGAGAAGAGGAGAAAACGTCCCACAACATTTTCCTCGACTCCCGAGGGAAGAACCTGAAGAATATCGAGATCCTACAGTAGGAGAAGAGCAGAAAACTTCCCACAACATTTTCCCCGACTCCCGTGGGAAAAAATTGACAAATATCGGGATCCTCCATCTGGAGAGAAGTCTCAGTGTATCACAGTATTTTCTCCCACTCACGAGCGTTCTGACTGAACAATTCTGGACTCCTGCGGACTAGTGGTTAAAATGTTACTATAGACGCCTAACGCCTTCACAATAATCTGGATACTTTCAAATCCCCAGTATACAGTATTCGTAATACCTGTGTTATATTCCTAATATTTTACACGTGTCAACGTTATAGGCCTACATGTTTTCTGCAATAGTTATTATGTTATATTGAAGTCAGTTCATTTCTGTATCACAGTTATCAGTATTTTCACTATCATTAGGCCCGTGAATAATTTTAAGGAATGTCTTAGAATATGTAAATATATCTTTTTTAGATGAACTGTTAATATTGTCTGCACTTAAACTTAATGTTAATAATTGTAAATAGTAATTTGACCAAATGTAAATATATGTTAAAGTAGTGTATATTTAGATTTAATTGTGTTACTTTATCGTAATTAATGTAGAGAAAAGTAGATTAATTTTAATGTTACTTTAGATCCTATAATATATGAATATTATAAAATACGTTTGTGTTTCCTTTTTTGTTAAATATTTTAATTATCTGTAATGTTTATCGATAGGAATGTATAATAGCCGAAATGTTCTCAAGCAATTTTATTGAATGGGATGTTTGTAGAATTTTATATGTTTATATGTTTAGGTACGGAAAATAATGATTGTGAATGTATTTATAAATTTTCAGAAGTGGATCTCTTTATTTACTCTGTAACTGTCGGCCATTTTGAATTTAGGTATAATTTTTGCTATACTAGCTATTGGTCTTCTAGGATTTGTTGTATGAGCTCATCACATATTTACAGTAGGAATAGAGGTTGATACTCGAGCATATTTTACAGCAGCTACTATAATTATTGCAGTACCTACTGGAATTAAAATTTTTAGTTGATTATCTACCGTATTTTGAATTTTCATAGCATAACTATATTGGAGAGGTAGTTATTTACTCAGTTAAACAAATTTAAGTTCCATTATTCTAGCATATTTCAATAAATTAATTTTTGTAATGATTAGTAGAATATAAAATAAGTTACAATTTAATGAAATTTCCACATAAACTGCAAAAGACGTTTAAAAATACATTCACAATCATTATTTTCCGGGCCTAAATATTATTAATATAAAATTCTGCAAACATCCCATGCATTAATATTGTACTCAATTGTGTAACTAAATCTCGGCTATTATACACTCTCACCCTGTGCTGTATATGACATCGTCATATTCGGTGCTACAGCCTGTTGCAGGCCTTGACCGCCCCAACAATTTGCCTCCATCCATCCCTGTCCTCAGCCCTCCTTCTACATTCCTACACATCCATAACCTTCAGATCCTGTTTTAGACTATAATATAGTTGTAATACTCAACCCCTTCACCCTTATAAATCACCCTTTGAAGAGAAAAACTGTTTTTCGGAACTTTTTGCACACTTAAATGACTAACGCTCCCTAAATCATAATATACGCACCAAATTAATGTACACAAAATTGAATATTTAAAAAATCTACAAAAAAGTCTGGGACTGCATATGTCTTATCTTTTACGGATAACTCACAATATACATTTTTATCTTTCTCCTCATTGATGCCAAGAAGATCGGGATGACTAGATTCCCGGGCAAGCGTAGCAAGGCACAGCGCGTATTCTTTAACGCATAACTCTCAATCACCATTTTTGTCTTTCAGCCCTTTTATGCCAAGAAGATCGGGATAAGTGAATTACCTGGCAACACCAGGTAATCAGCACGGGGTATCTAAAAATAATTACGATATAAATTTATAATTATTTTTCCTTTTACTTATTCAACTAAATATATTATCATTTGTTTAGGCGTAGCAGTGTACGTCGGGTATAAGCTAGTGTATATATATATATATATATATTATATATATATATATATAATAAAGAAAAATAAATCCTTGTATTAGATTTACCCGGTGTGTGTAATGAATAGCATGCTGGAGTACCAATCCAGAGGTCCGGGTTCAAATCCCGTCCAGGCATTTATTTTTCTTATCATGTCATATTAAGCTTGCATTGCTCAATGTCAAAAATTTAATTATAACATCGATAAAGCGTCACTGCTATAAAGTAAAAATATTCTCTTTAATTTGCTTACTTGTTAAGGTAGCTACCAGGTGGCTGTGAAGACCGAGTTCTCGCTACATCTCGCAATAATGGAGAATATAGCCTGTATATAAGAAAAATAATTTTTTGTATTAGATTTCCCCTGTGCTGTAATGGATAGCACGCTGGAGTACCAATCCAGAGGTCGGGTTCAAATCCCGTCCAGGCATTTATTTTTCTTATATTATATATATATATATTCAGTGAAGAAAATTTGTCGTAAATTCAGCCACATATTTTAGTTACCGGTATTTAAAAAAATATTTATAAACTAACCGGTTCCAATATAGGTTATTGTGACTAAGGTTAAACCTTCCAAAGCTTGGCACTGAAGACACTTGTTTCAAAGTTTCGTGAGGAAACATTCTCTACAGATTGTGAAATTTTATTTTGCAAAATATAAAATTAAAATATCGGCAGATGGCTGTTCACTGTGTACATTGGCCGCGATAAACATGTACACTTCGTGCACTGTTATCTAGCGGGTGGGGATCATTACTTCTTTGTCGTCTTATAGCCCCTAAGGGCTACCTCTCACTCTACACTCCAACCCCTAGCATAGACGAAAGAAAACGCTGTCTCTCTTGTTTGTATCAGTGTTGAAATAGTTCCTGTCGTGTGGTACACGCGGTAATTTTGCAGGCAGTTATAAATTTAGCTTAACTAACTCACTAGCTCTATCGAACCTTATGTTCATAGCCGCGAGGACATAAGCTCTCCATATATTCCTATCCTGAGATAGTGTTTTCCAATAATCCCCTGTATTATCTATTTCCCTCAAATCATGGTTAATGTTATTCTCCCAACTCATTCTTGGTCTACCAGTTGGGCGTTTACTCTCTGGTTGTCCTGCAAGCATTTCCATGCCACAGTTATGGTTGATTTCGTTTTCACTGCGGTCCGCAACATTTAAATAACTGGCACGAGAAGTTAGTGTCTTCCAAATTTAATGGTTAGAGGTAATATAGATATTCTCAGTTCAGAATTTGTACGATATCCGTTACACATATAATTACAAATTGGACAATCTGTACTGTACCGTTCTATCGGACCATAAACTACTCATTACAGAAATATAAATTACTTCCAACGCATCAACACGTAATATATATATATATGGAATGATAAGAAAAATAAATGCCTGGACGGGATTCGAACCCGGATCTCTATTATATATATAATAGTCTTATTATATCTGATTCCCTATGAAGACCATGTAGTTCACTGTTATGTAGCCTTCTCCATTCACCTGTCAGTTTATCTCTCTTTGGTCCAAAATTTTTCCTAAGAACTTTACTCTCAAATACTCGTAATATTTTCTCCTCCCTTAAAGTAAGCGTCAATGTTTCGCATCCATACAATATAACTGGGAGAATAACAGTTTTATATACGCTCTTCAATTAATTTTTTTTAGAGAAGTTGGGACAGGACTCCCTGTAAATTAACTTAGAATCGCAAATTCACATTTGAATTGCCTCTTCGGTATCGACAGATGAGTCGATATTTATAAATCAGTTAGTGGTACCAATTAACTTCTTGTTTTCCGAAGTACAATAGTGATGTCACGGGCCCTCTAGTTTAAGAGTACCCGAGCCATACGCCCTATTTAGAACGCGAGAAAGAAAACGTCCCAGCTACTAATTGGACAAAGTGTATTTGCAAACATAATTGCATCTTTCGCGTGTTTCGTGGACTTGTGTGAAGTTTTGTTTCAGCTAATATTCATTTATGGTCATTTACCGTCGACCAACTACATTTGTTCAAAATGATCTACTGCAATCCTGAATAAAGAAGGTCCATATGCTTATTTTTTCATAAAACACGAATAAAATTACTCGGCTATTATAATCCAACATTTCATGTCCTAATTATTTTTCTTCTTTATAGATAAATAAGTGAGACTATATAACTAATTAAATAACTAACTAACTCACTGGCACTATCGAACCCGTAGGTTCATGGCCGCGCGGACATAAACTCTCCATACATCCCTATCCTGAGCTAATGTTTTTCAATCATTCCCTGTATAATCTACTTCTCTCAAATCATAGTTAATGTTATTCTCCCAGCTAATTCTTGGTCTACCAACTGGGCGTTTTCCCTCTGATTTTCCTACAAAAACTTCCATGCGCGTCTTTCATTCCCCATTCGTACCACATGTCCTGCCCATCGCAGTCTATGAGATTTAATTGTATCTGGCTTCCAATACAAACCTTGTAGTTCACTGTTATGTGGTTTTCCTGTCTCTTCATCTCTCTTTGATCCAAAAATTTTCCTAAGAACTTTATTCTCAAATACTCGTAATCTCCTTTCCTCCCTGAAAGTAAGAGTCCATATTCGTATCCATATAATATAGCTGGTAGAATAATAGTTTATATATTTTCAGTTTTTTGAAAGGAGTTGGGACGTCTCTGTAATGCATAATAGCACGCATTTCCAGAATTGACCCTATGTTTAATTTCTTTTTGCATCTCATTCCTATTTGTGATTATTGTTGCTAGATATTTGAATTCAGCCACTTCCTCAAAATTTCCCTCATTTGTCACCCGCTGTCCATTTCTATGTGTCACCATATATTTAGTTTTATGATATTTACTTCCAGTCCCAATTTCTTAGTGTCACTTAGTGTTGGCCTTTAGTATCTCTTCGCTATCGCCCAATAGTACTACATCATCAGCATAAACAAACAGATTGTTAATACCATTGAGTTTTAGGCCTTCTTCATCCTCTAAAATTTGATGGCATTCTCTATACAAAATTAAATAGTAGAGGAGATAGTGAATCTCTTTGCTTCAACCCATTGTGGATTTCAAAAGTATCTGAAAACTGTTTGCTATATATTTTTAATTAATTACTTTTTTTATTAAGACATTTTTTCTGTACTAGAACAGTTTTCCTCTAACCCAAAGTAATTGTATTCTTCCAAAAAATTCGTATATTGCGCATCTTCTTCCGCCAATTCCAGTCTATTCATACTCCTACTCATCCCATCCATCCATTTTTTCTGTGGTTTTTTCTCTTCTCCTTCTGCCTTTGGTATTATATTCCAATTATTTTAGGAATTATATCTTCTCTCATTCTTTAAATGTATCGAATATAAATTACTCAAATACTAATCAATTATTTATTTTTATAATTGTTTTCTACTCTACTAAGTGTTATAAAGTATTTACGCCTACCTTCCAATAATAATATTTAATTCGTAACTTTTATACAGTAGTCTAATACTAAAATAAATACTATTTAGGCAATTTTTATATTTATTAGGCCACTTTCATTGAATATTTAGTCATTGTATAGATAATTTTTCAAGCACGGTAGATCATCAGAATCCGGGCCCTGGAATATGCCTTTACTAAAATCAAACAAGTTATTTTTTTTTTAACGAGCAGTGACTTATAGTAAAACGTGAGATCATTGATGGTTAAAAGAAATGGTCGCTTAAAGGGCGGGATAAAACATACTTTGCAAGTACTGTATATACAGGGTGTAAATGAATTATACCGCATAAATTTAACTACGTATAGAGTGGTATTATACAAGGATTTTGAGATAATGAACTAATGGTCTACGAATAAAAATGTCCAAGTTATGATTCTATTTGTAAAATGATTGGCACGCCACTGATTATTTAAAATTAAAATGGAAATAATATGATACAGAGACTGTAACTTGTAACAAGCATTCACCTTTAGCTCAGTGGTTATAGCAGTCTAATACCGAAGGAAACGTAAGATTAAAGCATCACGTTCGAAGCTCCCTACAGTACGTGTAATTTTTTTTTGTCTTCCTTTATTAAGTACGTACTGTAAATTAGTTACGTACGTAGATTTACTTCTAGTTTAATTGTTTATTGATTATTTTACAGAATACGGTAATGGAATATCGGCGCAGTACACGAGTTATAGACCATTAAGCCACAAATTAAATACATAGATTCTGTGTGTGTGACTCTGTACTAAGGCTCATGTTGTACCGATTCAATAACCAGAGTGCAGTGGCGTGCAATATCTGCTCAGATCAAAATTTTAAGGAATTTGAAAACCCAATTTATCATAAACGTTGTTGTTGAATTATTAGAAATCAGGATCTCGGAATTATTGCTAAGATATTAAGTTATTATAGTATAATTTTCTCTCCTAGTATGCTCTCCTGTTGATTTATCTGTATCAAATGTTGTTTATTTTGATTCTCTATAACTCGCCCATTTTCCCTCATAGACCATTAGTTCATTATACCAAAATGCTTATATTATACCCCTCTATATGTAGTTAAATGTATGCGGTATAATTCATTTACACTCTGTATATAGGAACTTCGGGTAATTTGGACGCCTGTTTTGAATTTGTCGTTTTTCTTCTTTTAATTAAGGGATTTAAAATTTGTTTAATTACAGTGATTATCATTGTTGTAACTATGAAACATTGTTATTTTATTCAAATATGGAAATATCTTCATAATTAATAAACTTTTTACATTACAAAAAAGGCCTACTTTAACTTCCATATTCGGATAAAGTGGACCCCAGAGTCCACCTTAGCTTTTAGTCTATTTTAAGATTATTTACTCTATTAAAAATATACAGACAGACACAGATTAATCTGAAAATATTTATGACCACAATTTTAAAAGCGTTGATTTTTATTTAATGTTTTGAAAATTTGTTGTTGATTATAACATTCACACGTCATTCAACTGCAGAAAAAGACGGTCTTGGGGTTTAGTAAAATTACAAGGATATTAAATAAAATTAATTAAGTGAATGGTTTTTACAGATAGCATCCTCATTGATAAAATAAACGTATTCGTGTAAAGTGGTCCAAGAGGGTCCACATTAACCAATTTCCTTTGTTATGTTTAATTATTTTATACAGCCACCATGTCACATAATATTAAACCAGACCCGTCAGTGGGCTATATTAAACAGCATTTACATAATATAATATATTTAGGCGTTTTTTCAACATTTATAATATTCAATAGCAGAAATTAAAGAATTGATTCTTAGCTCGAAAAACTTTTAAAGTGGTAATTTTCATAAATATCACAAATAAATCCTTCTTCGCACAAAGACTACCAGAAACTGGCCTTGAACCCGTCAAAGATGATAAGTGGAAGAAGTTAAAATATTTTCTGTTCGAGGGCAGCACCAATTAAGGAAGATATTAACAGGTCCACTCAAAGAGAAGGGTCCACATTACCTGAACTTCCCTATATATTGAAACATCAATAGTTGTATTAAAATATTTTACTTGCGGATTTTTTCGAAATTCTTTCACTTGCATCCATTTATAAAACTAGTTATTATTTCACAAAATTCGAATTATAGATTTAAAATAAATTATATATTTTTAAAAATGTATAAACATTTTGAAATATATTATTTTATAATGAAGCCCCTGAGCAGAATTCTTGAATGTATATGTACAGTAAGAAGACTAGTGAATTTCCTTTGTGATTATTTGTTATCCCTGTTCGTTGGGTCTGTTATTATAACTAAGGGACTTGCTGGTGCTGTCAACATGGGAGAAGAAATTTTCCCATGGAATTTCGATTAGCTTCCCATCTAGTATCGTGAAGAACTTGGGTAGCTACAATAAGTATCGGCTCCAGGTTGAGAAAACAAGCTATAACGGTTAGAGAACACGTCGTACAGGCCACATGGCACCCGTGTACTGACTTGATGATCGTCCATCCCTGTGATTAATACATGTGGATGTGAGGCTAGCAACCGAATGGTAGGCCTGTCGCGCCATGGAGTTGTTTTATGGAGTACATATTAATCTTATAATGCGAATTATGTTACGGAACATATTTGTAGTTCTATAGATTTTAAATGATATATTCTATTTGTTTTAGAACTTTCGATCTTAGAGTCGGTAGACGCCATGAATTCAATAAGTTGTTTACATCGGCCATAAAAAAAAAAGGAAAAAATTGTGAAGACAGCTGCATGTTCCATTATTTTTATTGCAAATATTATTTTTATATACATTTATATCCTCGAATCTATTTTTATTTAATGGACTGGAATTCTGACGGTTTAAATGTTGATTATTTAATACTTATAGAATATATCTGTATTAATATATTTTTATAACTTTATATTGAATTTGTTTCCTTTTTAAATAGTTAAAGGAGATTAATCCGTGCATTAATTTGTGTGCATGGCGTTTATCAATTAAAAAAAGTCCTTACAACATAGACACTAAACACTCGCTCATACTATGTATTAATGACATTTGAATTTCACTTTATCACTATTGATCCTATTCAACATCAACCAAGTTATCTGCTCCTAGATTTTGAAACACATTCCCAACTAACATCAGTGACTGTTAAACACCAAAGTCTCTCCATGCAGAAAGAGTATCAGTATATATTTTATGAATTCAGATTTTTCATGTTAGCTTGTACTACATTTCTTCATGTATGCTTTTCTCTAAATATTACTCACATAACTTATGCTAATATCTGTGAAGTTGGACTGAAGCCCTTTTATTGCAAAAACAAGCATGCAGGAGTGCAGAACACGCTAAACAAATATTGGTTTCGTAAAATTAAATAGAATGAGACCCTTCCTGCGTGGAGCGGTTAAACAGTTCATATAAGTGTATTGTAGAATCTATACTTCATTCAGATACGCTAGGTTCAAACGTAGGCCTATAAGAATTCAATTTATCATAAATAATGCCACGAGTGATTTCCAATTTATCTAGAGAATTTGGAAATCAAGAGTGGCATTTGTTAGGACTATTTAACGAAATAAAATTAAGCTGTTTACTCACAAATCATTATTTAAATACATCTATTTTAAAATATTTATATATTTAATGTAAACGGTGATGTTTGAAAACAAATGAGAAACGTTTGTTATGTTTCACTTGTTTATCACTGCAACCAGATCATATTATTTATTGCCAAAGGATCGCAATATTGTAAGAATGCACCCCAGTGGAGAAAAAATGAAACACATCAAACTGTATATTAATTAATTTCTGTTGTCCTATGATGTAAATATGTCAATTATATTTTTTCTGGAATGTAAATTCTTGGGAAATAATACGTTTAAGAAAGTGCAAACAGTGTTTTTTTTGTTTTTTTTGTGGTATAATCAATTGGTCCACCGCTGTGTTCTCGAGGTAGCGTGCTGCCTTGTCACGCAGCGGGCCCGGGTTCGATCCCCGGTCGGGGCAGTATTTCTGAGTGAGGTTTTTATAAGGGATTTTCCTCACCTGTTACACAAATGTCAGGAAAACTTTAAGGCCCAAACGGTCCCAGAAATCATATGGCATCATCATCATCATCATCATCATCATCCTTCACCGGTGTGGAAAGCAACGGGAAGCTACCACATGTACAATTCCCTAGTAAAGCTACAAGCATAGGATGAAAATGCTATGATTGCAGTGAAGGACCTGCCTTTGGGCAGAATTACTATGAATGGATGGATAAAACATATGCTGTCGCGGACTTTCTTGTAGAGTTTTTTGAGATATTCAATTCTGTGTACATTAATTTTGTGTATTTCTTATGGGTTAGGCAGCGTAAGCCATTTAAGCGTCCAAAGAGCTACTTTTTTCACGTTTTCCACTACAAAGGGCGATTTTTAAGGGTGTAGGAGTTGAGTATCACAACTCTCTTATAGCCTATGTTCATCCCGGGAATCTCCTGAACATTTTGCAAAAAACCCCATCACAATCGGATCAACGGCATGGCCGCGCATATAGTACGAACGAACAAACAAACAAACATGCAAACAAACAAACAAACATTCATTTTTATATATAAGATTTTAATCGTGGCATGCGATGTAAGGCATCATTATACGGTGTAGAGCTAAGGAACGCTGATTAGTTCGGATCTCCATAAATTTTCTCATGGAATTTCGACCTGTGTATGGGGCCTGTTTTCAGCCAGCATACTGGGGGATTTCGGTAGCTACGATAATAACCGCTACAGGCTGTGTAAGTCTGATAGAAAGGCCGGAACCCCTATACTGGCTGGATGATTGTCCAAATTTCAGGAACATGTAGAGGGGTCGAAATACAACTTTTGATTAGTAACTTATGGTCTGGAAATATATATATATATATATATATATATATATATATATATATATATATGTGTGTGTGTGTGTGTGTGTGTGTGTGTGTGTGTGTGTGTGTGTGGATATGAAAACACGCGCTATGGATTTTTGTAATTGAATTGTATTTTATATTTAATCATATTTTTTTCTACAGACAGTGAAAGAGAAGATACGGTGGCCTTAACCATATAGGTAAATACATCTTAATATATCTTATGCAACCAAAACCAAAGAAAAAAATAGTATTATTTTTAAACAGATTTTTTTAAAACACTGAACAAAATAGCAACAAATGTAATTCGGCATTGATTAATCGTATGTACTTGAGTAAAATGTATGTGCTTTCTTGAGAGGAAGTTAATATGATAAAAAAACTCGTACTGAAGAGTTCCGGTGTTTTTCAGTGGTGGGGAGAGATCCATGTATGTCCTGGATAACAGGTGGGGCTGTTGACCTAGTGGTTGACCGATATTCTTGACCTGGAAGCGCCTGCTGAAGAGAGGAGATGCCGCTTCTGACAGAACTTCGAAGTCTGCCGTCTTCTTCGCAGCGGCGCGGCGTTTGCGTTTCATTAATAAGAGGTACTAAGCTTTATTATTTTATTTAATGTTTCTCATAAAATGTACATATTTCAAGCCTTTAAATGAAACTGTTTTTTTTTGTGGTGTTTCAAGATCTGGCATATTTATTTTAAAATATATAATAATAACTATGAAAGTGATATTTTATAAATAAGGATAATACATGAGATGGCATTTCGAACCGAATACTGTAGAGGTTCTTTCGTTAGATGTTATAGGTCTATACAATATTTTATCATAAGTAATGAAAACGAAATCTACGACAAACTTTGAGGGATTTGGGACGAGTGTTTTAATTGATGACACATAACTAAGCAATTTCATTCTTTCATTAAAAAAACTATTTTGATAAATAATTTCTGGATTGTTATACCGTGTGGAGGCCATTATGCATTGTTTTACATTGGTCACGGGGCTCGAAATGTTTAACACTTTCCTTAAAATACGTCCTTAGGGTAGCGTACTAGGCGCAGAGAAGGGGCCAATGTTGCCTATTTTTAAATTTACGCACCACTTGGGCAGACCACGTTATCTAGGTGATATGTAGTCCTACTTGTATTGTGTAACAGTAGGTTGAGTGCATATTTAAGTGTTTGTGTAATGCAATTGTGTTTTTGTGCTTTAAAGTAACAATACAATATTTAATAACACTATTATAATCAAATATAATATTTAATATTAAAATAAATGCAGTAATTCAATATTGATCAATAATGTTACAATCAAATAACCTTAATTCAGGTTACTTTATTACTCATATGATGTTTAATGTTCTGTTTTAATGCATGCATTCTTTAATGAACTTTTTATTTATGATTGCTTATTATCGTAGATACATCAATTCTATGTTTGAATTTTTTTCTTCTTACTCCATCAGAATCCATATATCAGGGTCAGATAAACATGATAATTGTTGAACACATCAATATTAAATCACTCTATAATAAGATACCCGTGACCATGGATTTCTAGTTACTTAACATAAAATTAATTCAATTCCATTTTGGACAACTTCTGAAAGTCTCTTTGCGCAATTCGTACCATATCTTGTAATTTCTTATTACAATAAATAGTAAACCCTACAATTTTATAATAATAAATAGTGATAGATAAAATATTGAAAATGATTGTCTCATATTTTGAAATAGGGTTCTGCCGAATTCCAATCTCAGTATTACCCCCTCAGTGTTAGTCAAATAGCTCTACATGTTATGGTATATTTAATTTTTGTTTGTACTATTTGAAAATTAAAGTATTCGGAAAAGTGAAACATCGCCGTAAAGGTCTATTTTCCTGGCTGTTTTAAGTAACATAAAGTTATACAAAATATATATTTCCGTGTTCATAGAAAAATTCATTACGCATATTATGTTATATAGCTAGCCTGAGGTAAATACCGATTTTATTTTCCCAGACGGTTAACTGAAAATATATAAAAATGTAATTCTTCCAGTTTTATTATCTTTCCTTAGTACTTCTGTCTTTCACTGCAATCATAGTATTTCCATGTTATGCTTTGCAGCTTTACTAGGGAAGAAGATGATGATGGCCGGATGACTTTCGGGGACCTTTGGACCCTAAACTTCCTGACATTTGTCTTACAGATAAGAAAACCCCCGAAAAAACTCACCCAAGAGCCTGTTCCGACCGGAATCGAACCCGGGCCCGCCGCGTGACAAAGCAGCACGCTACCTCGAGACCACAGCGATGGACAGTTCTATTATATTGATGCGAAATATGGACGCTTACTTTACGGGAGGAGAAAAGATTACGAATATTCGAGAAAAAAGTTCTTAGGAACATTTTTGGACCAAAGAAATTAACAGACAGGGGAATGGAGAAGACTTCATAACAGTAAGCTACATGATTTTTATAGGAAACCAGATGTAATAAGAACAGCTAAGTCACATAGACTGCGATGGACAGGACCTGTGGCACGAATGGGGCATGGAAGCTTCTTTTAGGAAAACCAGAGGGAAAAGGCCCATTTGGTAGACCAAGAATGGGGTGGGAGAATAACATTAACCATGATTTGGAGGGAGTGGATTATTCAGGGGATGATTGGAAAACATTAGCTCAGGTTAGAGATCTATGGAGAGCTTATGTTCACGCGGTCATGAATCTATGGGTTCGATAGAGCCAGTGAGTGAGTTAGTAGTCAGACGCTATTTATTTTTTGAAATAGGTTACGGACCATGCAGTATCATTAATGGAATATTTACCCAAGGTGAAATCTAACGATATGATTTTTTTTCAGTCATGGATAACATGCCAAATCAATTTAATAAAATGAATGTGTTACCAGAGATTATTCGCCCAAAGTTGTAGATAAAATACCCAGAGCTTGTAGACGGTTGAGAGAGCAATGTTTTAAGCGCAAGCACGAAAATATTCACTTATTCGCCCTTCGTCGTTGTACTCACCCTAACGAGACGTTAATTTTTGTAGACTCAATTAAGATTTTTATACATTTCTCTTTGGGGTTATACTACGACCCACAACCAAATATCAGTTTCTTCCTTTTCAAGGCTTCTTCTTCTGCCCTCTGCAGATGTAGGCAAATCGCGTGGTCTGCGACTATACCAATTAGTTTTCCATTTGTTGTAGATCTCTCCAGGTCTCTCTTATCCCACATTTTTGATAACATAGTGCTTTCAATGGTAACCGGCCTTCTGGAATTCTCAAAATTTGCTACTTTCATTTAATATGATACCAGAAGGGCTAGACTATATGTCCATTACAAGCTCTTCGAACTTGCTGGTAACCAGTATTAGGGACTTTAAGTTACTCGAAAATCAAGGGTAATCATGACGGATAATCTTTTGAAGGCATATATTGTTGGATGTTTCTTCGATACTATGCCTTGAAATCAGTTGTGACAGGTCTCGGTATTTTTTTTATTGGTTCGTTAGACTTGGGGTCTTGAAATTTATTCCCCATTGTTGGTGGATATCGTGTTGGTGTAGCAGGCCGATGTCCTTTAACAGGAAATCCAATATAGGACTATTTTTTTTCTGAAGAATTGTAGTTTCGAACGTCGAATGATGTTAGGGATGTACAGAAACAAAAAATAAATGTTGCTTGCGAGGATTATTTTCGTCAGTGAAAGAATCCTGTAGCCCCAGTTCTGCATTTTTCTCCACCAGCTTTACTTTATATATATATATGTTATAATTAAATTTTTGACATTAAAAAATGCAAGCTTAATATGACATAAGAAAAAAAAAATATTTTTCTTATCATGTCATATATATATATATATATATATATATATATATATATATATATGTCATATATATATTATATATATATATATATATATATATAAACCAAAGGTATGGTGTGGCATGATGAAATACCATTTGAACTGATCGAATGATACCCATTTCAAAATTTGTGATAGCAAATATTCCACCCACAATCAGAAAATATGTTGGTACCCACAATTGCCGGCAGTAGTATTTCATAAGTTTCTGCCGCTTTATTAGGCAAAAGGGCGTATACAAGAGGCAATGCGTTCCAGCGTACTCACTATGGGCAGTGACGATTTTAGATAAATATTAAATGCAGCCTTGGTGCAGAGCTACGAGACTTTTGCTGGTTCCAATTTCCGTGGGGAAAAATATTCTCATGGAATTTCATTCTGCATGGAAACGGTTCCCACCAGCATCATGATAAATTTGAGAGCTACATTAAGTAGCGGTTCCAGGTTGAGAAAACCAGCTATAACGGCTTTGGTATCCGATATGCTGACCACATGTCACCTCTACACTGGCTACATGATCTATGTGATTAACACGTATGGATGTGCGACTGTCAGCCGTTTGTAAGGACAAGTGTCTTCTAGGCCTGTTGCGTTATGGAGTTTTAGTTTTAATCTGGAAAGTGTCATCCATGTATCACGTGGGACAGACGAACAGTTTTTTAATGTTCTTTTAAGCCGAATTATAAAATTCTACCATTTTCATCTTCATCATCATCACTGTCTCAATTTTCGTAAGTGTCAATAAATAAGAACCGTTCTTCTCTTGTTGCCGTGTTATATTCACGAGGCATGTAATGAAGATTTATTATGGATTTTGGATTTGGTGGCAACTGTTTCTGGTGCCTTTATTAATGCTCCTTTTGAATGGTTTTCATAAAATGGTAGTAATCCTGAAGGCGTATTCTCCATGTTCAGTTGAATAATTTGCGATGGATCCGCATGGAGCTTATTTTCGGCAACTAGCTTCAACTGAAAACATCGCCGAACTGCTTTAACCTCTTCGTTATATGGAGGACTCTCCTACTCATTTACGTGGGATTATTGGCGATTGTACTTACTGCTTTGTGCATATCGTTTTTTTTTACTAAGAGCCAATGAGCTTTACTTCTGTCTGAATTTATGGAATGAGGTTTGTACACTTGACCTCAGGGATATACTGCAATTGAAGGGCTTAGGGCAATAACATGATAAGCCACTTTTTTGTGAGATATAAGGATTTTAGCGTTTCAAAAAATTAAAAATACTAATTGGGCAGTATTGTTCTTAATACATTGTGTGTCTATATATTTTAACTCATCACTGGCGCACTTACAAATGATTTTATGGATATTTCAATACATTTATTTGTTATCATTGTAATAAATGGCATATCTTAACAGAATGAGGCTTATCGTGTTACTGCCCTAATCCCTTCAATTGATAAATTGTTAAGAAGCTGAATGGATTGTGTTAACGTCGAGTGAAACGCTCCGATCCTCTAAGCTGCAGAACTCACTAAAATAGATTTTTATTCTTAAAAAATACTCGTAGCTAGCTGTTTAGTGGGGTATCGAACCCGGGATCCATGGGATACTAATCAGACTCACTGTTTTATCACCAATAACACATTAAAATAAAGTTTACATTTTATTCTCTAATGTTGTTAACAAAAACAAAAACTTTTATGTATAATATTGTAGGCTATAGCGGCCGGCGTCTTGATCCCTGTTTGGTTCGTATTCCGGGCTTTTTTGTTTTTTCCAGCATTTAGGCCTAACTATTTTTTAATATGGGATTAGGATGTCTTCGTGAAATTTGCATAAATTAAAATATTTTGCTTTACATAAACTTTGAAGTAATTTACTGATATGTATATATATATATATATATATATATATATATATATATATATTATATATATGATTTTGGCCATAATATTAAGATTCTGACTCGGATAGTATTACAGTTATGTAAAATGCGACAATCTGTCAAGCAAGCGTGGATGGATTTGCATATTACTTTCGTTGCAGTAAAGTAACAGTAATGTCCTTGTGATGACAGATGTTGAAACAACGGTTTTCTTCAAACCGTGAATAATATAATCTGTGTGTACCGCAATCTCAAGATAAGTATTTAATCATAAAATCTCCTTTCTTTGTGATGTCTTCTCAAAAAATTATTAGTATAATTAGAAATGCACAAATATATAAAACATAGGCTCAATTCTGAAAATGCGTGCTATTATGCATTTCAGGGACTCTTGACGTCCCAACTCCTTTCAAAAAATGTTAAACTGAAAATATATAAAAATGTTATTCTCCCAGTTGTATTATATGGATGCGAAACATGGAGTCTTACTTTAAGGTAGGAAAGAAGATTCCGATTATTTGAGAATTAAGTTATTAGGAACATTTTTTGGACCAAGGAGAGATGAACAGACATGGAGAAGACTACATAACAGTGAACTACATGGTCTTTATAGGAAGCCAGATATAATAAGAACAGTTCAAGTCTCGTAGACTGCGATGCAAGGACATGTGGCACGAATGGGGAATGAAAGACGTGCATGGAAGCTTCTTGTAGGAAAACCAGAGGGAAACGCCCAGTTAGTAGACCAAGAATGAGGTGGGAGAATAACATTACCTATGATTTAAGGGAAATAGATTATACATGGAATGACTGGAAAACATTAGCTCAGGATAGGGATGTATGGAGAGCTTATGTCCGTGCGGCCATGAACCTACGAGTTCGATAGTGTCAGTGAGTTAGTTACTTAGTATAATTACAATATTAAAAATGTTAAATTTCTTCGTAAATTTGTTTTTGAAGTTGTAGAGCTTGTGAATCTGAAGGTCAGAATTGAATTGAATTCTTGTTAACGCAGTCAAGGGATGGTTGGATATTAAAGAGGAGTAGGTCATGTTTGTGGACAGGGAATTGTATCTAAGTAGTTCAATAGCAGAACGCCTGTGCATTAAGCTGAAAACATTGGATTGACTTTCCGGCTTAGATACAATTTTTTTTTCTCTCTAGTTATGTCAGTGTTTCAGTGAAACTTCAATTTTTTTAAATATTATTTTCTGTTTACCTGGATTTGCAAGTATAAATAAAAGTTGTTCTACAAAGTAGTTCATACTTGAAAATTTTGTTGCAATTTACATTGATTTTTAATCAAATGAATTTTTTAACCTGTAAAGTACATTGATGTATTTATTTAAATGTTCATTGCAATTTACAAAAAAAAATCTTTATAAAGTGATCTTGAAATCGTAGAGTTATTTATATTGATTTAAAAATAATTATCTATAAAGGAATTCACATACACATAATTGTGTGTAATAGTTAATAGTTTCACATTTATTAGTTCACTTAATCTCTCATATTTAATTTATTAATATAAAATTTTTCTTAATTATATACGAAATTTGCAACATAAAGTATTTTATAATATTAAATGTTCGTTATAATGTGCAAGAATTGTTTGGTATTGTTTTGTGTAATGAAATTTTCGTTGTTATTTATACTAGATTTTAAGAATACAAAATACGTTTCATAAAGTAATTCATACTTTTAAATTTTCGTCTCTGTTAACAGAATATATTTAGTAAATTCCTTTATATCTTGACATATTAGTTGTATATTACATTGAACACAACGGGGATATATACCCATCAATAGGAACATCAAACTCGATGCTATTCTTTTTGCAGACGATTTAGCTCTTCTGGCAATTTCCGAAAATGATTTGCAACGATAAATTTATAATTTACAAAAAATATCTGCCAAATTTAATATGGAAATATCAATTAACAAAACTAAAATTATGACATTTCATGGGAAGGACCCCACACAAAGTAAAATCTGTCTCCAGAATAAAATTTTAGAGAGATCTAATCAATTTAAATATCTTGGATATTATCTCTCTATCTGGGATGAAAAGGATATCCCTGAAAAAATTACTAGTTATAATAAAAGTTTGGGAATTATTAATCAAGTTATGAAACCATCCCTTGTACAAAAGAAAAAAAAACACCAGATTACGTTTTATGTAACACTTTGACTAGACCAGTGTTGATCTATGGTAGTGAAGCATGGACACTAAAAAGACAACATGAAAGCAGAATAACGGCTTGTGAAATGAGATTCATGCGCAGAACAGCGAGTTACACCATATGGGATCGGAAAAAGAACACCGATATCTTAAAAGAATCGAAGACTACGCCAATTTTGTAATATATTAAACCGTACCAACTAAATTGGAAACACCTGCTTGAAATAATGAGTTCAAATCGGATCCCCCAAATCCCTTTAGCTGTTTATAATTATATACCAAGATGACGAAGATCTCTGGGCCGTCCTATGAAACGCTAGAGGGAAAATGTGCTATAGGATCGTCACAAGCCTTGGCCTTATACTTGGAAGGAAGAAGAAGAAGAAGAAGATTACTTTGAATTTTAAGAATATAAAAATGTAGTTATATAGAATATTACATTCCTTTTAAACACACTGGTGTTGGTAGTCTTATAAAATAATTTGTTTCGTAAATTATTATCGATAAAAAATTAAATCTTCATCCTTGCAGACAAGAACTTATTTATATGGGTCTACACGTTGGAAATTAACCCTAGAAGTTTGAAGGACTCACATGAATGTAGAGAACGGGAAAAAAGTCGGCTGGTGGGTGGTAAATAGGTTGGGTTACGCTAGTCCACACTCATGGTCGAGTTACTGAATCAAGGAAGTTTAACACAACACTATAACATGTACTGGTACAGAGGCTAACACACACAAGTTCAAGAGCACAACGATCATTTTGAGCGGAACGGGAAGTGATATACGGCGTTGGTTTATAGGCCTATCCAAAAAAAGCATAACTGTAATAGAACAGTTCATATGTTTAGTGAATTCCGGAAAATAAGGCCATTAAAGCTGATCTCATGAAGATTATATATATATTTTTTATTTTTGCAAATCTTCATAAATCGTACTTAGTAGGCATCGAAAATTGTCATTACACACACACACACACATATGTATCATCATCATCATCACTCCAGGGATTATGCAATTGCCCGTTCCGACTTCATAATGCATATACTATATATATATTCTATAGTGTTCTGCCCTACGTCAGGTCCTTCACTGCAATCATAACATTTTCATGCTATGACCAGATGATGCTTGCGGACCGTTTGGGCCTCAAAGCTTCCTGACATTGTTTTACGGGTGAGGAGAAATCCCGAAAAAACCTAACCCAGGAAGCTTGTCTCGACCGGGAATCGAACCCGGACCCGCTGCGTGACAAGGCAGCACGCTACCTCAAGACCACAGCGGTGGACTATATATATATATATATATATAGCAAATACATAAATAAAAACATACATACTACACACACACACACACACAACACACATATATATATATATATATATATATATATATATATATATATATAAGGTATAACAGGACCTCACCGAAAAAATGATAGGGCTGATAGGCCATGTAAAGAGGATCATTTTTTTGTGAAGGAACATATAGTCGCAAACACGTCGTTTATGAGCTATGCGCAGATGAAGATGTTCACCCATAAGGGTCGGAATTGATTACAAACAATTGTATACGTAAAATTTTATTGAAAAAGACATATTTTTACAATAAGTGTTCAAACAATACGTGTTTTGACGACGTCAAAAATAATCCTGCCATGATCGGTCGTGCTGGCCGATCGTTGCTGCGACGATATCAAACATGCAATGAGGCATAGGGTCGACTGTTTGAACACTTATTGTAAAAACATGTAAATTTCAATAAAAATGATACGTGTACAATTGTTTGTATTCAATTCCGACCCTAACTGGTGAACACATTCATCTGCGCATAACTCATAAATGACGTGTTTGCGACTGTATGTTCCTTCACAAAAAATTATCCTCTCTGCATGGCCTATCATCCCTACCATTTTGTCGGTGAGGTCCTCTTACACTCTGTATATATATATATATATGTCCACCGCTGTTGTCTCGAAGTAGCGTGCTGCCTTGTCACGCAGCGGGCCCGGGTTCGATCCTCGGTCGGGGCAGTTTTTCTGGGTGAGGCTTTTATCGGGGTTTTTCCTCACCTGTAAGACAAACGTTAGGAAAACTTTAAGGCCCAAACGGTCCTTGAAATCATATGGCCATCATCACCATCATCGTCCTTATCATTATCATCATCATCATCATCATCAACCTTGTGGAAAGCAACGGGAAGCTATCACACCTACAATTTCCTAGTAAAACTGCAAGCATAGCATGAAAATGCTATGATTCCAGTGAAGGACTTGCCTTCGGGCAGAATTACTATGGATGGGTATATATATATATATATATATATATTCCATTCCATAGTGTTCTGCCAGAGGGCAGGTCTTTCACTGCAATCATAGCACTTTCATGCTATGCTTTGCAGCTTTACTAGGGAATTATAGGTATGGTAGCTTCCCGTTGCTTTCCACACCGGTGAATGATAAGGGTGATAATGATGGCCGGATGATTTTCGGGGACCGTAGGGCCCTAAGCTTACTGACATTTGTCTTACAGGTGAGGAAAAACCCCGAAAAAACCTCACCCCGGAGCCTGCCCCGACGGGGAATCGAACCTGCGCCCTCTGCGTAACAGCACGCTACCTCGAGACCACAGCGGTGGACTATATATATATATATATATATATATATATATATATATATCGATGTTATAATTAAATTTTGACATATAGCAATGAAAGCCAAATATGCCATGAAAAGAAATACTAACGCCTGAACCGGAAGTTAGAGTTCTCGGGTTTAAATCCCAGTTCAGGCATTATTTTTCCTTTTCACGAAAAAATCGATATATGTATAGAAAACAAATACAGCAACCTTGAATTAGTTAATCAGCAAATGCAGATTATTACGAACTTGGGTTCACCTTAAACGAAAATTGAAAAGAATCCATCTAGCGGCTCTAAAGTTTCGATTTTCCGCAACGGAACACGCTACATGCTATTTAAATAAAACGAAAATGTACTCGTATTCCCCAAATCCTGCGAAATTCGACTATTAGGAGCCTTAGTTACAAATTTACAAATCGCTCCAGTGGCCATCATATTTGTTTTTCGCAACATAACTACATAGATACGATTTAATTAACAGAAGAAAATATATATTTTGTAAACCAGCAAAATCGGGCTATAAATTCGACTTGGCGAGGAATTCGCTTAGTCTATGTAGTTCCTGTGTGACGGACAGCTATGTGCAGGAGTTTATCCTGTTGCTTTGATATTGTTTTGAAATCTCGTTATTGTTAAAATAATTTTAAAATTTATATCGTGAAGTATTTTTACTTTGAAAGCGAAGCTTACATTGCGTGATACATTCAGTGATCAATGTATGGAACATGGAGGCCAAGTGTGGAGTAGGTTTGTGTGACAGAGGACTCGCTTCGGAATGCAGCGGTTTACTCATAGCTATCTAAAAATATCGTTTCGTTGTCATTGCTGTTGTATATCGATTAAAACGAAATTTTTATAATGAATTTATAAAAGCTCTCCTATAGATTTATCTACAGCGTAGAGGAGATTAAATGAATCGCGCAACAGTTATTATTTTGCAAATCTAGCAGCATACCGGCGAGCCCTGGCTTAAATGTTGTGTCTCATGTTTTAAATAGATTTTTTGTTTTATTTATTATTATTATTATTATTATTATTATTATTATTATTATTATTATATTGGTAAAACATTGGTGGAATATGTTGCAATGTATGGAAGTGAGATATGGACAATCAATAAGTACTACAAGAATAGACTGATAGCTCTAGAAATGGATTATTTACGCAGAAGTGCCAGAAAGTCAAAATTAGAACATGTCACAAATAAGGAAATTAGAAATTAAATGGAAGCAGAAGAAAGCATACTTGAAAGAATTGAGGAGAGGGAATTAAAGTGGTTAGGACATTTTTAAGAATGGAAGATGAGCGATGGCCAAAGCAACTATATCAATAGCATCCGACCAGAAGGAGGAAGAGAAGAAGACCGAAGTTAACATGGAAGGAAAACATGAAGACATTAATGCAAGCAAGAGGGCTAAGCATTGAAGATGCCCAAGATCGTAGGCTTTGGAGGTTTGGCACGGAAAGACGGCAGCAGCTGTAAAAAAACACGAAGATAGATAGAGATAGATTATTATTATTATTATTATTATTATTATTATTATTATTATTATTATTATTATTATTACAAACAGAATCGCACAAACAAAACAAGTAATAATTTGTTTTAAACTTTGTTTGGTGGAGCAAGAATATTACAAAAAATAGAAAATTGCAAATATATCAAATCATAATTCAGAGCATTTTAACATATGGTGCTGAAGTTTGGCAAATTCCTACCAGAGAAATGAAAAGAATGTTAAGTACAGAAATGGATGTTTTAGGAAGATCAACTGGAAAATCTAGAATGGATAGAATACGAAATAAAGAATTAAGAGAACTTATGGGTGTGCCGGGCATCATAGACATTATAGAAAAGAAAAGATTACAGTGGTATGGTCATGTCAAAAGAATGCCAGAGCAAAGATTACCTAAAATTGTTATGGAATGGATTCAAATGGAAATGAGGAAGAGAGGTAGACCGAAGAAAACTTGGATAGAAGGGGTACAAGCGGCTATGAATATCAGAGGATTGGAGGAAGATCAATGGATGGACAGGAATGACGTTTGGTTTCCGGAAGACGGCGGCAGCTGCCATGATACCGGATGATGATGATGAAATAAAGTATTTAAAAATTACTACAATATATTAAATATGTATTATTATTGTTATTATTATATGTTTTAGTATAGTATATGAAAGTATTCACCAATGTCATACATCTAAACCACTCTAATCAAATTATTTACTCCACCGCTTTTAAAAGACAACATGGGCATTAAAAGGTTTTAGCTACAAAATAATTTTATAAATTTTATTTTTCTAAACAAGCTACTGCTTCTATAATTATTTTACGGTCTAAGGGGGGTAGAATTTAAGTTGGAATATATCTAATTTGCAAATTTATCAATAATTGTGAATTTATGGGCTGAATGGGAGGGAGAGAACTCTAAAAATGTTTTCATAATATAGGTAATAAGATTATAAATTTTATTAAGGTTGATTTTTAATACAATTCTGTTATATATATTTCTTAAACAAAACTATTATAAGGATTTTCCGTAACTCTGTTTGTTAAAAATATTTTTAAATTTATTTTATCCGACTCCAATAGTTATTTTTAATGATTTTATACTTCATAACATATTTATAAAAATATTTTAATATAAAATATGTAAGAGTCTGAAAACTGTGTAGGTAATTTGTTTAAGTATGCATATTATTTTTAGAAAGAATGACGATAAAATTTACAGACTTTTAACGGCACGTGCAAATGAAAGCACAAAGCTTATAGTGTAATAGAACTCTATAGAGAAAAAATTCTCAGGTTGTTCAGAAATATTAATTGAGTAGCTTGATGTAAGGAACCAATGGTATCTGGCGACTTATTACAGGACAAGGACAAAAAATATACTTGTTTGTTAAACATTATATTTTCTAGTTCATTGCGCAGTCTTCAATACTGTGCATACTGTTTCTTACTTTAAAGCAGCTGTTCGAAACGTAGGTCGCTATGATCACTACAAACGATATCAAAGCTAAGCTAACAAACTCACTGAACTTTTGAACCCGTAGGTTCATGGACGCGCGGACTTAATCTCTCCATACATCTCTGCCCTGATTTGTTTTTTTCCAATCATTCCCTGTATAATCTACTCCCTTCAAATTATGGTTAATGTATTCTCCCATCTCATTCGTGGCATACCTAGTGGGCGCTTTCGTTTGGTATTCTTCAAGTAATGTCCATGCTCCTCTTTCATTCCTCATTCGCGCCACATGTCCTGCCAATCGCAGTCTATGAACTTAACTGTTCTTATTATTTATATGTTTTCCTATAAATATCATGTAATTCATTGTTATGTAGTCTTCTCCAATCGTCTGACCGTTCATCTCTCTTTGGTCCTAGCATTTTCCTAAGAACTTTATTCTCAAATACTCGTAATCTTTCTCCTCCCTTAAAGTAAAACTACATGTTTCGCATCCATGTGATATAACTAGGAGAATAATAGTTTTATATATTTTCATTTTAATGTTTTTAGAGACCTTGGGACGATAATAGTCCCTGTAATGCATAATAGCATGCATTAAACACAGCCTCCTAATTTCTAGATATAATTCTCTGATGTTCTTATTTTTTGCATTCATTTCGAGATCATTAATCTTCTCTTTCGAATATTATTTCTTTTTACTGTTTAATAACATATTGGCTTCCCGTCTGATGCTAAATTTATTTCATTTAGTTTCTTGTAAATAATTCATTTTTGCTAGCTTCCTTTTCTTTACAACGTCAGCACATTCCTCACCAAAACATATTTTGTTTTGCCTCTTTTTTTAAATAGCCTACCGTTTTTTATGCTGACAATTTAATAGTATCTCTTACAGTCACTTTATATCACTTCCTTCTTCAGTTGCCACATTTTCATGAAGATTCCACTGTTTCAAATCTATTAGCAATTTTGATCTGGTATTCTTGCCGCAGTTCAACATTTCTCAGGTTATTTAAATACACATTTATCAGAATCATCTTTAGCATCTATTAAAGCTAAGCTAAGGAATATAATACATATAATTTTATACTGGAGTACTCTTTTAGTCAGAAAGAAATCTTAGCAGTTAAAACCATAGATGACCCTTTTATTGAAAATTTCAGAATAAAGACTTCAATAATAATAATTGCTCAATCTGCAAGTGATTATCATAAGTAATGCCACGAGTGATTTCCAAATTATAGATACATTCACGACTCACGAAGTGAGGAGTGAATTTATCTAGAGAATTTGGAAATCAAGAGTGGCATTTGTTAGGACTATTTAACGAATAAAATTAAGCTCTTTACTAAAAAAATAATTATTTGAATATAGTTACCGGTGTTTTAAAATATTTATATAGTTAATGTAAACGGCGATGTTTGAAAACAAATTTAAAATGTGAGGTTATGTATATTCACTGCAACTCGATCATATTATTTATTGCCAAATAGGATCGCAATATTGTAAGAATGCACTCTAGCGGAGAAATAATGAAACACATCAAACTATTATAATCAACATTATAGGTTAATCATTTATATTTTGAATAAACAACTCAGTAAAATCACTGAATCTATTCATTATTTGCTATATTCAATGTATTTGTTGGAGAAAAATAATGGTCTAACCTGTTCAGAATATTAAAAAAAGGAGGAGCTTTCTTTATCACAAATGCAGGAGCTGATAAAGAGAAAATCGATAAAGAGCGAGGTGAAACACGACTGTCATTGGTGTAAAACAGAATTCATTGAAACGTGATTGGTCATTGACTACCATTTGCGACGTGAGTTAAATAGTCCAGGAAAATATTTGTGTTACTTTCTAAACTTGTATAATTTATTAATAGACACTACTTGTTTCTCCTAATTCTAAAATTATAAGTTATTTAAAAAAGCTTGTGAAGAAGTTGTAGCAAAATAACGGATTGAAATAAAGGAGGGGATTGGACTTTGATGAGACCTACTTTCTTACATTTACTTGATTTCACTGTAATTAAATTTATAATGAAATTAAAATTCTTTCTCTTAATCACAGATAATCATTTAAGACAAGACAATTACATTAATTATAAAAGCGGAACTTGTATGTAATTAGGATATTTACTATGGACCTGCATTATGTGCGAGCACTAATGAAACGGAAAGTATGAGTCACATCCAAATTAAATGGCACTTTCATACAGCAAATCGTTTTACATACAAATGTTTCCTATAATCAAAACAGAAGCTGCCATTTAAAAAGCATACATAATTACATTTAGTTTACGTTGCGAACATTTACATACATCCATATGTCCTAAACTATAGAAACCGATATTTTATTTGTGATTAATTGCTGTCAAATTTAACGTCAGTGCAATATATCCTCCTCTTTTTTTTACAAGAAACCCGACAGTAAGGAAATCAATGAATTTTGGCGCATTCTGTATTTCAAGTTTTAAAAACGTAGGAAATAAGGCCTATATACGGATAAAATACAAGCAGCAACAGTTTACTTCGAATTCAACTCTGTCAAGTGCAGATTTTGAGATTATTGTTTCACAGAATATATAATTATATATATTCATTCATTCATTAATTCATAGTGTTCTGCAAAAGACCAGGTCTTTCACTGCAAACTCAGCATTCTCCACTCTTTCCTTTTTGTATCCGCACACAAACCATTTATTTTAATATTGTCTATCAACTGATGTCTTTTTCTGTCTCTAACTTTCTTTCCATTGACGATTCATTTTATATATAGACCTATATCGTGATTCATTTGTAATGTTCAGAAATTTAATTTCAATGTTGTAAAGTGATAATAATTGTTTTCTGTAACAGAACGTGTGTGTCATTATGTAAGCTACGTAGAATGGTGAAGCTGAATCTAAAGACAGGGTTATCACTTTCTCCGACAGTTTCTTGGCAAAATGGCAATATCTGTTTGTGTTCGTTTTATGTGTTCTGTTTATGCATTGTGGGTCATTATTATTAACTAACTCTCTGGCACTACCAAACCCTTAGGTGCTTGACCGCGCGGACATAAGACCTTCATACATCCCTATCCTGAGCTAATATTTTCCAGTAATCCCCTGTATATTAATTAATTAAATAAAAATAAAACGTAGTTTTATTTGATTTTAATATTTATTATATAATTCAGTGACAGCTGTTTCGGTACACTGTACCTTCTTCAGACATGTTAAATTATGAATTGTGTTCCAACTGATCTAAGCAACAATACAACAATATTTATTTAAATTTTTTAATTTAACAAAGGGGATTCACTCAAATCAAGTTGAGAATTTAAAGTAGTAAAAAACTGTTAAATTCTCAACTTGATTTGAATGAATCCCCTTTGTTAAATTTAAAAATTTAAATAAATATTGTTGTATTGTTGCTTAGATCAGTTGGAACACAATTCATAATTTGTTAACATGTCTGAAGAAGGTACAGTGTACCGAAACAGCTGTCACTGAATTATATAATAAATATGAAAATCAAATAAAACTACGTTTTATTTTTATTTAATTAATAAATATGGATTTTCATCAAGTAAACACCAACTCAATTGATTATTTAATCCCCTGTATTACTATTATTGCTAGACTTTATTTTTATTAGTATCCACCATGTTGTCTCGGGCTAACGTGGTTGCCTCGTACGCAACGGGCCCGTGTTTAATCTCCTTTCGGGACAAGTTTCTTGGGTTAAGTTTTTATCAGGAGTTTACCTCACCTGTAAGACAAATATCGGGAAACTCTAAGGCCCAAATAGTTCCGGAACACTATTTGACCATCATAATCATCACCCTATTACATTCGCCTTGATTGGTATGAATGTGTAAATGATGAATCTTGATTTAATGTTCGTGTTGTCTTGGATATGGCCCTAGCATTGAGCTGATACTTTACAGGGAGGCCCTCTATGTCCTTTAGTGGTAAAAAATATGTATGTAAATATTCATTCATTTTTAGAATTTTCCTTATCTTTGAGGGTTTTCTCTAACCAATCTTAATAATTAACATGTATCTAAACCGGAGTTCAAAAATCCTTTTCAGACAGATCGTGTACCTATAATAACCGAGTGGCGAGGTGCAAGTAAAGGCATCTATAAAAAGAGAGGTTAAACTAAATTAGAGAGAGAGAGAAAGAGGGAGAAATTGAGCTTTATACATTTTCTGATGTTTAAATACTTTACGTCCACAGCTGGTCTCGAGGTAGCGTGCTGCCTTGTCACGCAGCGGGCCCGGGTTCGATTCCCGGTCGGGATAGGCTCCTGGGTGAGGGTTTTCCGGGGTTTTTCCTCATCTGTAAGACAAATGTCAGGAAGCTTAGGACCCAACGGTCCCCAAAAATCATCATCCTTATCATTATCATCATCATCCTTCACCGGTGTGGAAGGCAACGGTAAGCTACCACACCAATAATTCCCCAGCAAAGCTGCAAAGCACAGCATGAAAAAAACTATGATTGCAGTGAAAGACCTGCTCTCGGGCAGAATTACTATGGATAGATGGAAATACTTTACAGCATTCCTTTCTGGCCGTATTAATTACCTTAAAATCAATAAGTTTTTTTTTAGTGGGAGATATTCTATTTACTGTAGAGGGTTATTTATGACCCTAGGAAAATAATATGTAGAGTTAAATAATCTATACTATCTATGAAGTACCGTAATTATACATAATTACCTGTTTTTCATGTTTAAATTTTGTCAACCGAATCCATATGAACTTGACAACAAACTAACCTAGTTCCTTGAAATCAGGATCGTTATTTTGTTGATATCAAGCATGGCCAGTATTTTACGTGAGTAGAACTAGAATAATGATGCCCTCAGTATCTGGAAGTAATATTGCCTGATTGGAATAGCAATCAAGTGACCTACCACCTGAGGCAGTGCTTCCTTTATTAACTTTTCTGCACATTCCATTTGTATTAGTATTAATTTGTAAAAGTAAACTTTCATATAAAATACGTCATCTTCATTTATCCTGCATTCAGGTTCTTATTAGAAGCTCATCTTCCTGCTATTGGTAAGATCTCATTAGACCAATTATGATGCACGAGAAATGAGGGTGATTTCTCATTTGATAGTGACGGACAAGAATGTCATTGGGGTGTGACGAAAACGAATTAAATACTGCATCCATTAACCAGCATAACCCTAGGGGTATTTCTCTTCTCCTCTCATAAAACGGATTCCGAAGGGAGGATTTAGTTGAACTTACTCGGAGAAAATGTATTAAGTGAAGAAAGTGAAAATTGAAATAATTATTTAGGAATTACGTTTGATGCGTCGCATTAAGGGCTGCTGACTATGGGGAGGGGGAAATTTATACAAGTAAATATTACTTTAGTATAACTAACTAACTCACTGGCACTATCGAACCCGTAGGTTCATGGCCATGTGGACATAAGCTCTCCACACATCCCTATCCTGAGCTAATATTTTCCAATCATTCCTTGTATAATCTACTTCCCTCAAATCATAGGTAATGTTATACTCGCACCTCATTCTTGGTCTACCAACTGGGCGTTTTCCCTCTGGTTTTCCTACAAGAAGCTTCCATGCACGTCATTCATTCTTATTATTACTTTAGTATATTGTATAACATAGTAATGAGTTTTAATGAATGATGTATTTATTATAGAGAATAGGTTATCTTGAAACACTTACTATTTTGTTAAAATATTTAATGAAAGAGATACTAATAAAAATATATTGTGCTATTTTATTCATTTACACATACTGGTAATTCTTTATTTTGCATATTGAATTGAAAGATACGGTATACAGATAGGCAAGCACACAGATGAGTAACAAATAAAAAAAACTGTAAATAAAGAAAAATATGAAGAGGAACGAGAAGAAAAGTAAGAGTGAGAGAGAATATTATTGTACAATCCAAGTTAGATGGTTAAACCATTTTAACAACACTCTTTAACATCTCCTCGCAATTCAAATCTGACTCTAAAACTGGCGACAAATTTTATTAAGGATCTTTTGTTTTAGGAATAAAGTTATTTTATGCATCGTAAATATATGACACTGGACTATAGCTTTAAGTTCCTTCCGAAGGAAGCCGTATTCATATTTTTACCTCAGATCTGGTTTGAATTCGCGAACCTCGAAACCATAGGGGAGCGTAGTAACCGTTATTCCAACTGGACCGACTGGAATGCAAGAAATCATGGTATTTTATCCAGCGAGTTCAATTCTTGGTATGACCATTTTCTTGATATAGGTATACATAAACCTACTCATATACTCGTAGATATATTGTATGTTGGATTTATGGAAAATCAGACCCAAGATTCCAAATATGATTTAACATATGTAAAAAGAAAAATCTCATAGGCCTAGATAGACCTTGACCTCCAGCCGCCTTCTGTCTTCACTCCATGTGTTAGTCAAAGAGGTGGACGATCGTTCATGTAATATAGGTGTGACGTCCAGTCACTGTACCTAGTTTTCTCAACCTGGATACACTACTTATCGTAGCTACCTAAATTCCTCAAGATGCTATGTGGGCGCTGATCTTATACACTGGCCGAAATTCCAATAACTCTACATCCCACACGTTTAGAGACGAGAAAGTTTCTTGTACTTAGTTCGTTATTGACGTTAAAGAAACTATTAGACACAATATTCATTCTTGGGCCGAGATTTGAATCTCTGTATATAATAAGATGTTAGTTATAACATTTTTACCTGGTAAGTCAGTCGTCCTCAATTCAGTTATTAAACTTCTTCAAGTTATTCCAATATGGAGGCCTTTCGAAAACAATGTTTCATCTTTTGCGTTTTAACTGTTAAAACGCAGAAGATGAAACATTGTTTTCGGAAGGCCTCATTATTGGAATAACTTGAAGAAGTTTAATAACTTAGTTGAGGACGACTGACTTACCAGGTAAAAATTGTATAATTAACAACTTATTACATAACCCCAACGGTGCTTTAATATGAATTTCAAAAGTACTCTGTATATAAATTCAATTTATGTAAAATCTTAAAGAAATAATTTGCATGGTTTTGTCTTCGTATTTGTTTGTGTTTCGTGTGGAATAAGGTGGAAGATGCCGATAAGCAAAGGAAATATGTGGTCCAGTTTTACGTGGAACATGCTCCGAATGTTGTTGCCACGTTCTCAAATATTAATGTTTGTTCATTAGAAAGTGTTGAACCGTATCTCGATGCCTTCACGTGTATGAGACGGCCCACATATCCTGAGTTTGTAGCTTAGCATCCGCTTAGCATTTTTGTTAATGGGCCAACTGCAGACCTACATGAAATATTAGTGAGGTCACATAGGAGACCCGCTGAGCCGGAGAACTATTGCAAATGTTTACGCCCAGATAATGGAGTAGGCATATACACTCAATTAGCGATGTTAACTGAGATAAAAAGAAGATAATAACTGGGCCACTTGTAACATCGCTGTTTCTCATGCAACAGTTCGATTTCAATTCCCGGTCGGGTTGGATTTTCTGATTGATGTTTTCGAATTTTTTTCTAAATTATATTATAAATATATCCCGCGTCATATATGAGCGGTTTACGGTAAAATGCCTTGGCGCAGTGTTTTGAACTTGCCCTGGTTCGAGTCCCCATAGAATTTCAGCAAGCATTGAATCGGTGTCCACCCAGAATCGTGGAAAATTTGGCTCCATATTGAGAAAACGAGATGTAACGACTGAGAAACTGGACATGCTGATCACGTGTCACTCCTATATTATCTAGAACAGGGGTTACCAATTAGATTTCATGGATATCTAATTTCAAAGTAGAAAATTAAGTCGAGGTCCGGAACCACAGTTCATCAAACATACGAAGCTTTTATTAAGTAATTAATATTACAAGGAAATTATTTAAATTATGTTATGGGTATGAATTGTACAAATTAAACAAGACAAATGGTAAGTACTAAAAGGATACAGTACAGTAGTACACAGTTATTAATCCTAATAATTATTAATAAGTTTATGAGGAACTTAACATGTGGTCAGAGTAATATTAAAAAATCTCACTTCACAAATTTCGTGTTTTTCACGATACCAAGTTTCAAACGGAGTCCCGTTCATCTTTTGTCAAATCTCCGACCAGAAGCAGTACTGCCAACCAAGCCAACAATAATACTATCATGACATGAAATTTAGTACAACTGGTTGTATTCGATGTTTAACCGGTTTTAAAAATTTGTATTAATTCGATATTTAACCGGTCCGGAAACTAAAGCCCCAGGGTCCGGATCCGGACCGCGGTCCGTCAATTGGTGACCCCTGATCTAGAAGATGGTCCACCTCTGTGATTAACACATGTGGATGTGAGGTCAGCAGCCGGCTGGTAAACCAAGGCCATTGTACATTTCTCGCGTCAAGGAGTATTTTATAATGCAACTGCCAGAAAATTTGGGCCTGGGTGTATAGTTATCGTAGATTATATTCATATTAAATTAATTACAACTTTTACAAGTCTATATCTACAATGACGTAACAGCCCAATTTTGGGACTATGCCTCTCTTTTGTTAGGAGTTACTAGGCCAAGTTAATTTAGTTATTTTTATTTGCCCACAGACGTCTTGAATGGTATGCGGTCAACATACCGACTCAATGAAACATCTAGTAGGTAGTAGAATTAAGGACGTCGGTAAATTTTGCTTAGAGGCCTCTTTATTTAGACTTAAGGATCTTTTATAATCCTTAAAATCTTCAGACTGGGACCCACGGCTCAAAGTCCCTTCTGGAGGACTTGCTCCTTGGATTTTTCCATCTTAAAAAATCCATCGACCCCGGCCGGATTTGAACACGCGAACCTCAGGACCAGAGACAAAAGAACATAACCCTTTAAATATCTAGGATATGACATTTCATTTAATATAGAACATTATTTACAAGATAAATTAAACAAATTCCGACATATAGCGGAACAATTTGACGAACCTTGAAAAAATAAAACAAGGAAGAAGACCCAAATTAAATTCCATAAAACGATAGTCACACCAGTATTCACATATGGCTGTAACGTGGACACTCAATAGACTTGAGGTAAGAAAAATTGATCAGTTATTGGATATACTACAAGAGATTATCCTTATAATCCGAAACCAAGTACAAATGTATAAACTAAACGAACTTTCAACCAACGGGGGGGGGGGAATGGCAAGAACATATTCACAGGATAGAGAGAGGAAGAATCATCCTTCAATCAATGATTTACCAACCCACCGGAAGAAGAGATATTGGGTGACCATGAAAAAGATGGCGAGACATTTGGATTCCTAAGTGAGCGGAACGGACTTGAAGATCCAAACCACGAAGATGATGATGAATATTAATTAAATACAACAGAGCCATACAGTATACAAATAATAAATAAATAAAATCCGAAAATTTTCAATCAAAGAGTTCGAGTTAGCGTCTGTCAAATAAGATTTGAAATGTTCAATCCAGAGATACATTATACTCGTATTTTCGACGGATTTAAAAGTCCATGTGTTACGATATTAGGTGAAGTATGAATAGAGAGAATCTCTCACTGAAGTTGGCGTCCGTTCATCACACCAGGTGTCATGGTACCTATATTCAGAATGCCAGGTGTCTGTAGAACAAGAGAAGACGCCGAAATTAAAATACTAGACAGAACAATAACCATAGGCCAAATCTATCGAGAGGCCACGATATTACCATGGGTTAAAGCAACTTTAAATAACAACAAATAGAAACAACTGAACTAGGACTATGTAGTAGTTGATTAGGTTCGACTTATAGAACACTCCAAAGTACAATGTTACCATTATCATCCATCCATAGTAATTCTGCCCGAAGGCACGTCTTTCACTGCAATCATAGCATTTTCATGCTATGCTTTGCAGCTTTACTAGGGAATTATAGGTGTGGTAGCTTCCCGTTCTTTTCACACGGTGAAGGATGATGGTGATGGCCGGATGATTTTCGGGGACCGTTGGGCCCTAAGCTTCCTGACATTTGTCTTACGGGTGAGGAAAAACTCCGAAAAAAACTCATCCAGGAGCCTGTCCCGACCGGGAATCGAACCCGGGTCCACTGCGTGACAAGGCAGGACGCTACCTCGAGATCACAGCGGTGGACACCATTTTCATTATTGAGCAAATTATTTCCTAAACTTGGCATCAGGGAAGGTAGCCTAATTTGTTTTGTGTAATAAATAATGTCTTATTTTATGTTTGATATTTTTTTAAAAACAATTTAGTATTTTATATTAAGCCAATCGACAAGCCAGGAGATTATAGCTTTTCAAATGTGAAAATTCTTTGAGGTGCTATACATCTCCGCGGTACAGGACTGATGGATTTTAATTCCCTTTAAGATGTACCATAACTTCGAATTTTTATAACCTCAAAAAATCCATCGACCTTTGCCACAATCGAATCCGCAAGTGATGCGGACCTGCTAGCCCGGGACCATCAAAGCTATCCCGATGGCTTTACTATGGTTTGTTGCTTAGTCCCCTATTCTAGTCTCCTTCGATACTATAGGGCAGTACCATGTCTGAGATCAGATTGAATTAGACGCTTACCCACAAATAATTACTATTTTTTATTCAATGTCACCAGCTTGTCATTTCAACATTTCTGGTATTCTCTCCTGGCATTGCCATATTGTAGTCTACTTCTGAGGTTGGGACGCCTGGAAGGCGGGGTTACGCTGTCCCAATAATATGATAGGTAATAATGCAACAGGAGAAGCCTTAATCCTAAACTTAATCAAATGATGATTTTCGGGAACCGTTTGGGCCTTGAAGTTTTCTCACATTTGTCTTACAGGTGAGGAAAAAACTCCGAAAAATCCTCATCCAGGAAACTTGTTCCGACAGGGGATCGAACCCGGGCCCGCTGCGTGACAAAGCAGCACTCTATTTCGAGACCTCAGCGGTGGACTCCAAGAATTAATATAAAAAAATACGAATTTTGACAGTAAACTTAAACCGATAGTGAGACGACTCAAATGTGCACAGAACAATGTATTTTTGATGATTTATTCTTCTACATAGTGTTTTCTACACAAGTATACTTTTTCTTTTTACTGCAAGCCTGTCTTTTTCCAATTTATTTTTTCGTATTATGCTATCTATCACCTTGTTCTGTATTCAGCCATTTACCCGTTTTCCATTCATTCGTTTCATTTAATCGCCTTCTTAACAATCCGGTCAATATGTGTTTCTCTCCGTTTCTTCTCCAGCATTATTTTTCTTTCGCCCACTCATTTTAATGCAGCTTCCTTTCCACTCCTTCTATTCCACGGTTTCACCTTCTCCATATATACACTAATATCACTTTTTAAAATTTAATAATTTGTTTTTTCGTTATTTAATAAAAATAGTTTTAAGATTTGTTAATATATTTACCTAATACCTTGTATAATAAGCGATAGATTAATTCATTATAGTTTATTAATTCCTTTATATTTTTTTATTTCTTTTCTTTTTTTATGTATAGTAGATTCGAGCTGTTATTCCTTTCTGTATTCATTCTATCATTAATTTAATTTTAATTGTATTTAATTTTATTGTATTATTAGACATTTTCACTATTATTCAATTTGACAGATAATTGTTTAGTATGAATATTATTGTAATTTTTTTGTATTTATATGTAACATATGTTTGTCCTGGTGAGTGGAAGAGAAGGCCACATGGCCTTAACTCCACCAGGTTAAATAAATATATTCTATTCTATTAAAAATACATGTAGTCGCATGAAATGATAAAAGCACCTCAGAATGAGAGAACCATTGGGGTTAGAGTCATTCCAGTTACCCTCCAGCAATCTTTTGGCACAGTCATTGATCCTAAAGAAGAAAAATATTTTATTAGCATAGGTGGTTGCTTCTATTTCTTGATTTGATTCATGAAATCAATCCTGACCAAGAAGTATGCAATTTTCTGAATGAGGAACGTTGTTTACAGGCTTCTTTTTGAAGGGAAAATTAAAAATGATCGTTACCGTGTCTTATTGCACGTTAAGGAACCATCCGATGTGTAAACAATAATTTTTCCCCCTGGATGGGATCAATCATATGAATAAAAAATAGAAGTAAAATGAAACATCAAATTTTCGTCTAAATGTACCATGACTTTCACAGGTTGTCTGTTAAACATTTAATTAAGTATTGGACAATGGTTGAATTTTAATTTTCTCCTGTAAGTCAAAGAGGAATACAAGTTGTTTTAATTTAAGGATTCTAATTTCCGAATCACTAGTACATTTTTACGACTTGGCATGTTATAATGTAAGCCTAGAGCTCAGAGACACTGAGCCCAAAATTTGACTCTTACCTAAACACCGAAATACACCAATCGAATGTGAAGGAGTAACTCGGCCTTGCCCGTCTTGGCAAACTAGGACGATTTTAATGAGTCAAGAGGGACTCACGCGAAAAAAAAAAAAACCTGTGTGAATGCAGGAAAGCAAAATTAGTACAATTTTTAAAATTAATATTAAGAAGCTAAATTGATTACTATGTAGAAATAAGTAAATTAATGAACACGACAAAATTATTGTAATCAGTGGTAAAGAGAAACAAATTTACCTGAACTATTCCCAGTTCAGGCAAACATTGTTCTCTTTACCATTGATTACAATGAGTACAATTTTTATTTGAACGAGCATTAATTATAAAAAATATAATTTTAAGTTAAAGGAAAACTTCGTTCCTTTCTGAAAATCTAATAGCATCACTAAAAGGTTGTGAAATCTCAATGAAACCACACTTATTTATACGTTTTCAGATTGAAATAAATATTGTACAGGATAATTTATTGATTCAAATCAAATGAAAAGGAACAAAATACCGGCATTTATAGAGAATCTTTAAATCTCACCGCGAGAGACTCTTACAAGTTTAAGTTCTGAAAAATATGTCATTAATTCACTGGCACTATCAAACCCGTAGTTCAATGTGGCACGGACATAAGCTCTCCATACATCGTACCCTGAACTAATATTTTCCAATCATCCCCTGTAAAATCCACTTCCCTCAAATCATGTTAATGTTATTATCCCACTTCATTCTTGGCCTGCCTATTGGTTGCTTTCCCGGAAGAATATAAGCCATGAATTTAAAAACAGCTCCCCTAGTACCGAATATTAATCCGATAAATTCTATATCTTCCACATCATAATATACTGTGTGAATCACTGATGGAGAACTTGTGAAAGCATTAATTACACTTTTTCATTTGTTTTCATAATTTCTTATTATGGTATAGAAAAATACACGTAAATTAGTAAAAACAGGAGGCTTCACTCCTGACCCCATAAGGCACATAATGACCCTGATATAAAGCTTAATTGAGGCGAACTTATTTTCTGGGCAGCGATTAGCTTCCAACAGATATACTGCAGAAGAAAAAAGTAATTTATAAAAATAAGGGGGGAAAAAAAGTATTATCTTAGCAGACTTTCCTGTCACGAGAAGCCGGTTGAACGAAATATTCATGTAGAGGCATAAGACGGAAATAAGTACATGATAGCATTTAATGATGGACACAGGGTAAATTTTTCTTACTAGAAAACAAATAATAAAGTGATGTCATGGGAGAGAAAGAGTAACTGAGAAAATTCCGAAAATTTCGTACATTGTGACACTCTGGCAGTGCGAAGTTTGAGTTGTGAATCGTGATCCAACCATGATTCAAGAAATGTCAGTTTATTGACTCTGAGACAATTGGTGCCTGTCAAATTTCCATACAAACAATGAAAATGATGTTCAGCGTAAAATTACCTCTTTGCTTTCTGAGGTCAAGGTAGCATATCAATCAGGTGCGGAAGCAGGTCAGTAAGCAGCACTCCAGTTCCTTATACTCTCTGGGTCAGGGTCATCCTGTCCAGCCAGACAAGGGTTGTCCACTTTTATTTGAAACTAGCTAATACCCGGCGTGCGCTGCTACGCCTAAATAAATGAAAATTGATGTGCTTTTATGTTTAGTTGAATAAGTAAAAGGAAAAATAATTATACATTTATATTTTTTAGATACCCCGTGTTGATTACCCGGCGTTGCCCGGGAATCTACTCATCCCTATCTTCTTGGCATAAATGAGCTGAAAGACAAAATTCGTTAATTGTGAGTTATCCGTAAAAAAATACCCGCCATGTGCTGTTATGCTTGCACAGGAATCTACGAACTGTCTCGATCTTCTTGGCATCAATGAAAGACAAAAATGGTTATTGTGAGTTATCCGTAAGAGATAAACATATGCTGTCGCGGACTTTTTGTGGAGCTTTTTGAGATATTCAATTCTGTGTACATCAGTTTTGTGTATTTGTTATGGTTTAGGCAGCGTAGGCCATTCAAGCGTCCAAAGAGCTACTTTTTCACGTTTTCCACTACAAAGGGCGATTTTTAAGGGTGTAGGAGTTGAGTATCACAACTCTCTTACAGCCTATGCTCATCCCGGGAATCTCCTGAATATTTTGCAAAAAGCCCCATCACAACTGGATCAACGGTATGGCCGCGCATAAAGTACGAACAAACAAACAAATATTTATTTTTATATATTGGATTATTTTTTGTTTAGTTCTTCTAGTAGAATGGATGCCCGCATAAATATCTAAAGTATGTAAATTTGTTTATTTGTATTAGAGACCCTCAATGAAAATTCGCAATACAGTAGAACATTTCGCTCCAGAGATGAACGATAAACTAGGCCCTAATACAGAATATCAGCTACTAAACCTAAGTATAATTTAAATCGCTACCTTAATTCCAAAATCTCGCAACTAGTTCTTATTAATTTATACTTTTATTTGGCCATATGGTAAAGGGCAACACGAACACACTATTGAGTAACAGTAATAAATTGGGACTGGAAGTGAATATCAATAAAACTAATTATATGGTCACATGTAGAAATACATTATATAACAGAAATGGACAGCTAATGACAAATGAGGGAAATTTTGAGGCAGTAGCTGAATTGGGATACCTAGGAACAATAATCACAAATAGGAATAAGATGCACAAAGAAATTAAACATAGGCTCAATTCTGGAAATTCATGCTATTATGCATTAAAGAGACTCTTGACGTCCCAACTCCTTTAAAAAAAACGTTAAACTGAAAATATATAAAACTATTATTCTACCAGTTATATTATATGGATGCGAAACATGGACGCTTACCTTAACGGAGGAAAGGAGATTACGAGTATTTGAGAATAAAGTTCTTAGGGAAATTTTTGGACAAAGAGAGATGAACAGATAGGTGAAAGGAGAAGACTACATAACAGTGAACTACATGGTCTTTACAGGAAGCCAGATATAATAAGAACAGTCAAGTCTCGTAGACTGCGAGGGGCAGGACATGTGTGGCACGAATGGATAATGAAAGACGTGCATGGAAGCTGTTTGTAGGAAAACCAGAAGGAAAACGCCCAGTTGGTAGACCAAGAATGAGTTGGTAGAATAACATTAACTATGATTTGAGGGAAGTAGATTATACAGGGGGTGATTGGAAAACATTACCTCAGGATAGGGATGTATGGAGAGCTTTATGTAAGCGCGGCCATAAACCTACGGGTTCGATAGTGCCAGTGAGTTAGTTTAGTTAGTTATTGACCTATGGTGTTTGCTTATGAAATGTCCCGAGTTCGATCTCCAGATAAATTTAATGTTTTATTTGATAGTAGTTGACAAATAGCGAAAACAATTTATAAAAACTGTTACAAAGGTTAAGCTACTGTATGTTTCTTTATACCGTCGTCTTGCTAGCCAGTGACAGCAACAATTCCAACGAGCTTGACTCTTCAAAGACGTCAGGTCACATATTTATTGTTTTTACGTTTTATGATTATTGTAGATAATATAAAGAAAAAAGAATCCATAAAAATCATCTAGATAAAATTTAAGAAGTAGCACAAAAATAATCTCCAGACATTTTATCTTCTAATAAGCAAATTTATTGTCTAATGTAAAATATTTAATTACGAGATTTTTTAGTTTATCAACCATATAAAATGATATGACAATACATTATTGGAGTCATGGGATACCAATCATTCCAATGGCTCAATGTTATTATTATTATTATTATTATTATTATTATTATTATTATTATTATTATTATTATTATTATTATACCTGGTTCCTTTGTATAAAGAAAAAGTCAGCATTAGTAAAATTCATGTTTATGTCCAATTATCCAAATACTAACTGTTATTTTTGAATAGAGTCTTCATAGAGGTCACAAAAGCAATCGTTCAATTATAATGATTTTAGAAATTTATAAAGAAATGAAAGTCCATATGATGATTATTAGGGAGCGGATTTTTATGTTCTAAAAGTTAAGATTGCAACATAGTATAGTGATACAAATTAATTTAACAAGTCTTTATATCCAATCAATTTTTTTTATAATATAACTTACAAAAAAGTTTCTTAATAATTTTTGTGTGGGATCTTGCAATATTACATTTATGTTCTGCAACTTAAGTCCCGCGTCGTAGCCGAGTGGTTGAGGCAGGAAGCCTTGGTGCAGAGCTACGGGACTTGCGCTGGTTCGAGTTTCCATGGGGGAAGACATTTTCTCATGGTATTTCGGCCAGTATGTACTATACTATGTTGCAATCTTAGCTTTTAGAACATAAAAATCCGCTTCTTAGTGATTATTAATTATAACTCTGGTGATTAAATGTTCTATTATGGTATTATGAAGTACCATTAAACAGTTTCCAGAGGCGGCGCCGGCGCGTCCTATATGTTCAAGGGTTAATTGAACTCTCAAGAAAAAGTTAAACTTATGTACTTGCATGTCCTTGTATTTCATAAAATATCCAGATGTTTTTAATCACTAATGTATTTCTGCTAACTGAATGGTATTAATAAGCTGTTAGTTTATGCTGATGATGTGGTACTACTGGCCGATAGCGAGGAGATACTAAAGGCCAACACGCACACACTATTGAGTAACACTAAGAAATTAGGACTGGAAGTAAATATCAATAAAACTAAATATATGGTCACACGTAGAAATACATTATATAATGGAAATGGACAGCTAATGACAAATGAGGGAAATTTTGAGGAATTGGCTGAATTCAAATACCTAGGAACAATAATCACAAATAGGAATGAGATGCACAAAGAAATTAAACATAGGCTTAATTCTGGAAATGCATGCTATTATGCATTGCAGAGACTTTTGATGTCCCAACTCCTTTCAAAAAACGCTAAGCTGAAAATATATAAAACTATTATTCTACCAGTTATATTATATGGGTGCGAAACATGGACTCTTACTTTAAGGGAGGAAAGGAGATTACGAGTATTTGAGAATAAAGTTCTTAGGAAAGTTTTTGGACCAAAGAGAGATGAACAGACAGGTGAATGGAGAAGACTACATAACAGTGAACTACATGGTCTTTATAGGAAGCCAGATATAATAAGAACAGTTAAGTCCCGTAGACTGCGATGGGCAGGACATGTTGCGCGTATGGGAATGAAAGACGTGCATGGAAACTTCTTGTAGGAAAGCCAGAAGAAAAACGCCCAGTTGGTAGACCAAGAATGAGGTGGGAGAACAACATTAACTATGATTTGAGGGAAGTAGATTATACAGGGAATGATTGGAAAGCATTAGCTCAGGATAGGGATGTATGGAGAGCTTATGTCCGCGCGGTCATGAACCTACGGGTTCGATAGTGCCAGTGAGTAAGTAAGTAATGTATTTCTGCTGTGGAGATCTGGCGCTTTAGAAGTGAGCAGGTTCGTTTTCTGAGTATGAACCCCCTGGATATCAATTTGCTGGCTTGCGCGTGCGCCAGGCAACATGTTTGATTTAATGCCTCAAGGAGCTGGCAAAACGTGCAGCTCCTGAAACACGAAGCCTGGTGGTGTCGGACGAATCAATCCGAACGTCCAACATTTTTAATTTAGCAAACAATCAAATTTTGGTGGGGAACCGAATGAGTTAATTTAAAAGTCCTGAATTATTGTTATACTGAGAGCACCCATATTGACAGAATAAACTCTATTTTCAGTTTTAATACAGTGTTATATATACACAGTGTATAGCAAGACTATTTTTTTTAAATTCCATATCAATTTAATTTTTATTTTCCCTTCTTGTGCTTTTGCCTAATAGTTTCTGTTACATCTTATATTTATAAAAAAGTATTAATTTTTTTAACATTGTGTGCCTTAGGCCTACCTAATCTTAATTTAAATCATACCTTTTAACGATGTGTTTACTTTTCTCTCTGTGCTAATGTATATTATTATATATATATATATATATATATATATATATTTTTTTTTTTTTTTGTTCACCGCTGTGATCTCGGATAGCGTCGCTGCCTCGTACGCACCGGGCCCGGGTTCGATCTCCGGCCGGGACAAGTTTCCTATATGATTTGGGGGGGGGATTTTCTTCATCTGAAATACAAATGTCAAGAAAATTTAAGGTCCAACAGTCTCTGAAAATCATCTGGCCATCATATTTATCATTATCCTATTTGCCATGTGTGTGTGTGTGTTTCGTCAACGACTTTAAGCAGGAGCCGTCACTGATACCTGCATTTAAGTTCAGTTTTTTTAAATAGTTACGTTTCATACTCATATATCATTCTATAACAGTACAATAATATTATAATTTGTTTGGTTTACAGGGAGCTCAGCTAACTGAGCACAGCCATCACAATGCGGCTGTCAGTTGTATTTGAGTTACTGCTCATATTTATTTTGTTGGCTTTTGCTGCATCCAGAGTTATAGGTAAGTGAAGACAGTTTTAAGTGAGGTTTATGTTTAAAACAAAAATACATAACGGGTACTAGTAAAATTAAAAAAAAAGTATGATCAATAATATATTACTAAGTTGGCTCAGACAATAGCATTTGAGTCTCATATTTGGCAGGACCAAGATTAACATCTTGGGGCCTACCAATTTGTTTTGTTTATTATTTTTTTCTTCATCAAGGCAATCTGCATAGGTACTATTTCATCATAACAACAATTTCATGACTTCATTAAAATAAAATCAGTGATGTGTAAGGTTAAAATCTCTAAGCCAAAACTGGTTGAGATTTTTTCTTGGTTTTTCTTAAGTCAAGTCAAATCAAATGCTGGGTTTGAATTTCAGTACCAGGATCAATTTCATCATCATCATCATGGACAAATTCGTTTTAGGCCATGTGGCCTGTACGGTAAACCTAGCGAAGATGGTCTTGATCTTTCCACCGATGTTTTGGTGTCTTCCTTGGTCCCTATGTCCAGTTGGGGTATATTGGAATGTCAATTTTGGAAGTCTATCTATATCTTGCCATTCTCCACAGATGATTTTTCCATTCTTGTTGGTATCTTTGTATATCTTCATTTAAACTTGTTACTCCAAGTTTTCCTCTGATAATAGTGTTCCTTTGGTGATCCAGTCTATTAACTCCTAACAATAATCGTAAGAAGCGCATTTGGCTTACTTGAAGTTTATGAGAGTTTCTTTTATTTAAAATCCAAATTTCACTTCCGTATTTTAGAGCAGCTCTTGATGTGATGTTATGTAATCTTAGTTTTGTCTCTGTCCTCATCTGTTTACCAAAATGTCTTCGTATTACCCCATTCATTTTATTATATTTTTGTAATTTTGAATCAATGTCACTCTTATACTCTGCAAATACACTTTCTAAGTAAGAGAAATCTGACACTTGTTCTATAATTTTTCCATCAATCTCAATTTTCACCCGTTGTATGTTTTTTCCACACATTTCATCATAATCAGTTAATTACCATTAAAATTATATCAGTGACTTTCTACACAAAATATATAACTAAAGCAACACAGAAATTTACAGATTTAAAATTATTGAATGTCATCTTAATAGCTTTCACAATGAGTGGATGTAACACCTGGGATATATGTTATATTGTTAAACATGTGTGTGGTCTTGTCAGCACTGCATTGATCTCCAACCTTAACAACAACAGTTCCAATTTTTGTTTATTTAATATTTACCAGAATTTTAGAGATTTCATCATGAAAATTATTGTGATAGGTTAAGGAATTGCTTATCTCATCATAAAAAAATAGAACACAATAGAAAAATTATACAGTTTGAACATTTTTTTTACTATAAGTTTTAATATGTACCAGTACTCAAAATGAAAATCCACAAAAGCTTAAAAATACCTTCAAATATATATACTTACTTACTCACTGGCACTATCGAACCCATAGTTTCATGGCCGCGCGGTCATAAGCTCTCCATACATCCCTATCCTGAGCTAATGCTTTCCAATCATTCCCTGTATAATCTACTTCCCTCAAATCATAGTTAATGTTATTCTCCCACCTCATTCTTGGTCTACCAACTGGGCGTTTTCCCTCTGGCTTTCCTACAAGAAGCTTCCATGCAAGTCTTTCATTCCCCATACGTGCAACATGTCCTGCCCATTGCAGTCTATGAGACTTAACTGATCTTATTATATCTGGCTTCCTATAAAGACCATGTAGTTCATTGTTATGTAGTCTTCTCCATTCACCTGTCTGTTCATCTCTCTTTGGTCCAAACATTTTCCTAAGTACTTTATTCTCAAATACTTGTAATCTCCTTTCCTCCCTTAAAGTAAGAGTCCATGTTTCGCACCATATGTATATATATATATATATGTTTGTAATTAAATGTTTAACATTGAGCAATGCAAGCTTAATATGGCATGATAAGAAAAATAAATGCCTATAATTATATTTCCCATCCAAAGCATAACTCAAAGCTTACAAGAACAATTTCCAAAATCAAAATTACGATACTAATCATTTTGAATCGCGAACCACTTTCCATTCAAAAATAGTATACAACAACAATAAAACCAAACGCTCTGCTATCATTTTGCACCGGCGTAACCACGCTCAATGCTAAGAGTTCCAGGTTCGAATCCCGTCCAGGCATTTATTTTTCTTATATATATATATATATATATATATATATATATATCAGTTCATTGGAACAGTTTTTAGGTTGATAGAATAAAGCATTTGATATTTAATAATATTTTTAAAATAGACTACCTGTTAACCTCCTGAATATATATTCCATCGATTCAGTTAAACCATTCGTGATATGTAGTTCATATTAAGGCATTTAATGACACTCATGTACTAGAATATTATAAAAATTCAGAACTTCACTTTACAAAAACTCAAATTTTGTATGGAATGACCCAAATGTAAACCTAAATGTTGACATTGTGTCTCTAGTGTATTGTGCATTGTTCAGAATTTTCCTTAAATTGTAACAAATTTAATGATAAAAGCAAATATATATTGCACGATCAAATAATTTCAAAATTGATTATATTTGAGTTGTATATTTTGACTCACCTCATAGTTCTTGATTTTTACGCAGATCAAACTAGTCTCCATAAAAATCAAGAAATATGAGGTGAGTCAAAATATACAACTCAAATATAATTAAAATAAACCTCATAGTGTTATTTCCTACACATATTTAATATTAAAATTTGTCTCTTATACATTTTATAAAAATAATGTATGATTGTAAAGCAGGTATTAAGGTTGGAAATAGAGTATCCTCAGAATTTGATATAACAAAAGGATTAAGACAAGGATGCGGGATGACACCAACATTGTTCAAGATATTTTTAGAAGATGTATCGATGAAATGGAATAAGTCATGTAGGAGAATGGGAATCAATATTAATGACCGTTTACTGCACAATTTATTATTTGCTGATGACTAGATTATAATAGGACAAGATAAAGAAGATATAGAATATATGATTAGAAAGTTGGTAGATGCATTTGAAGTAGGGCGACTGAAGATAAATTATATGAAAACAATATATGGTAATCGGAGGAAATTCAGAAGACCTACAAATAAATAATATGGTTTCATAGTTAAATATGGGTAATAACATTATTAGGTTCTTAATTCGTAAATTAATGAGTCATTTTTTTACATGTTACCTCATATTTTATGTTTTTTCAAACATAGGAACTAGTTTTCAAGAGAAGTATCTCTCTCATTTTCAACCGACATTATGACTATGAAAATCAGAGAGATCCTTCTCTTGAAAACTAGTTCCCATGTTTGAAGAAACATAAAATATGAGGTAAGATGTAAAAAAAATTACTCATTAATTTATGAAATAATATGGTAATTAAATGTGTTGAATTTAAATATCTTGGTTCTATAATAGATAAATCTGGTACTTGTGAAAAATATATTATTAAAAGAGTAAATTGTGCAAAGAAGGCAATTAGATCACTGAATGGTCTTTTATAGAATAGAAATCTGACCAGAAAAAAAAAAAAAAATTATACAAACAATAACAGAAAGTATACTTACATATGGATCAGAAAGCTGGACAATAAATGAAAGGATGCAGACAAGAATCTTGGAGACAGAAATGGATGGATTACGGAGAAGTATGAGAATATCCAGGCTAAAACATATTAGAAATACATATATTAGACAAGAAATGGATGCACAAGAAACTGTTATCAAAAAGATAACAAAGTGAGCTTTTTACAGTGGTATGAAATGTACAATGGAAGCCGGATGAAAAGTGGCCTAAATGGGTATTATATTGGATTGTACCAGGCAGAAGGAAGAGAGGGAGAAGTAGAAGAACATGATATGAGGGAATATATACTGACATGATGAAGAGGGGTATGAAAGAAGGACAACGGGAAGGTAGGAATCTCTGGAAAGCAGAATTAAGGGCGAACTGCTATAAAGTTGAAAGCCTGTATTAAGTATTAAGTAAGTATTAAAATTTGTGCCGATGACATGAATTAATTTAATTCCTAATGGTAATAAATATTTTACAGTATCTTAGTGTTATCTGTATATTTATTCATGGAATCACAAAATCTCAAATAAAACATAGATACCAGTTTGAATTTTTATAGGAATTAAATTAATTATGAGGAGAGGTATGAAATATTTTAATTTATCATAAATACCAGTATTTAAAAATACAGTAAATGGAAAAATTGATAAAATTAAACCAACAAATAACATAACAAAACAATTGTCAGGAGTTTGTTCTGGCATTAAAAGCTAATCAATTCATCATTTTGTTGATCAACTCACATTTCTTATTTATGGAATTTAAATAAAATGTATTCTAGACTTTGTGGGTCAATTTTGTACAAATGAAAAATTACTGAAGTGTATTTTCATACAGGTGTAATGGCTTTGAAAGCTGTGAGATGATGAAAACTTGATAGCTTTGAAATATGCATTTCATTTTCATAACAAACAATTGTCTGGTGCTAGTAATGAGGACTTATCATGTATAAAACCCCCATGGAAATGACAATATAAGGAGACAAATGGTTAGTGTGACTCTATTTCTCAACCTTGGTTTCAGTTACATCAATCAGATTTTACTACTTCTTAATTCAAATTACTCCTCAGTTATTCTCTTGAGGCTGAGGGGATCTTGTTCCAGATCCTATACTCAAAGAGTATTTTCCATTATATAACCAAGAATCATATCCAGAAATCATATTTGGCTATTAAGAAATGATGAATTTCATATATAGATGATCTCTAAACAATAAATAGGAATATAAATTTAACTAATTTAATTTTCAGAATTAAATTAAGAAGTTAGCTATTTTTATGGTTGAAGTTTTCTGACTGCTTTGAAAAATGACAATTATGTGAAAATCTTAAATTTCAGAACCTCAAAGACAGGTCGAGAGGAAGAATCAGAAACAAGGACCACCAAATCGATACTGTGCCTGTACAAACCTCATGTGTAATTGCTGCCGAGAATTTTCTTTACCTGTTGTACCAGTCAAAGGACCAGGTGAGTTATAGAAATGCACAATATGAATTTACTCATTCCTTGAACAGAGGGTTGCTGAATAAATGGGAACAGGGAACTAATAAAAAATATAAGTAAAGTAATAAAAAAATGATTAAAAACAGATAAATGAAGAGAAAAGAAGAATAAACATTTAACTCAATAGGACAGAACATAATCTTGCTGTTATATTTCAAGGATCATTTGTTGAGAGTATTCAATCTGGATAAAACATGGTGATTCATTGTCAACATTACTTTTAATATTGGATTGAAAAAATAATGAGGAACATTATCATTAATTCTGGTGGCTCAGTATTTAACAGATTCAGACAAAACTCCACCTTTGCTTATGATATTGTTCTTTTATTAAGAACTTGTAATATTTTAAATGACATTTTAACTCGAATGGAAGATCCAGCTACATTACCAGGAATAGAAATTAATACTGGAAAATCCAAATATATGACAAATTTGAATTCTGATGTAGGAACTAACAGATTATTAAATAGGGTGACATGTGAAGAAGTATGATATTTTAAGTATCTAGGATCTATGGTTTCCAGGAATAATGATACTCAAATTGATGTATAATAAAAACTAGCTGCAGGTAACAGATGTTAAAATCTCTTAATAAAATTATAAAATTTAGATATATATATATGTATGTACTAGATGGCCCGGTGAACTTCATATCGCCTTTCACTATTTTTACGTTAATTTTTCTGTATGGTTTTGTTGAATCAGATCAATTTATGTTGTCTGCATTCTCAGTGTCATTCATAAGTGTATCATAAGGATTATATGCATTTATTGATGGAATATTTTGAGGAGGCTTGCTGATTTCATTATACTTTCGTTTTTTTCTACGAACTTTTGGCAGTTTGGATTCTCATCATCATCAAGAAGTTTCTGTATAGTAATATCATCTTGTGATATATTATAGTCATCTTGTTTTCCATTTAATTAAGGCATGGAGATTGTTTCTGTAATATTAGGCATATTATTATAACTAACAGACTTACTTACAGTTCTGTTAATCCGTTCCTTAGGACCTTCATATGTTTTTAAATTGACATTCTTCTTAAACGTGAGATTTATGTCATATAGGCCTATACCAATTTGCGGAAATTCACTTGACATCTTATCATTCACGATCTCTAGAACTGATTCGCCATACCGTTCAATGCCCGTTCTCGGTCCAGTTACATTTAAATTAAGTTGCTGTCTTTCAGTCAGATTACTTAAAACTAATACTTACACACGAAATTATTATTGTTATTATTATTATTATCATCAATATATTGAAAATAAAATAAACACTGAACACACTTAAATTATGAAATAATCAATATTTGTAATTCAATTGAAATTAGCGGTTGCAACAAAAAGCACAGCCACCTGGTTAAATAATAAACCAATTACCTTACACCGTCATCTGTTACAATCGTACGAAACTCACAGATAATTATAACTCTTTGTTAAATAATAAACAAATAATTTGCAATAAAAATAATGCGACTATAAATTTAGTTATAAACAACCGTAGGTCTCAAGTTGGATCAAACTGCACACAGTGTGCAAAATTTTATTAAAATCGGTTCTGTAGTTTAGGATTCCATCGCGGACAAACAACGTGACACGTAATTTTTATATATTAAGATATAGTCATCGGTTGATTAATGTCTTTGAAATCGTCCTATTCCTATAGCCAATTTATATATATATATATATGCCAAAGAATTAACAGGAATAGTAAATTCTCGAAAAAAATTAGTAAAATCCGCCATTACGAAGTGGAAAGTTTATAGAAAAGCCTTAATATAAAAGTAGCTCTAGCGGTCGTCGTGTTTGTTTTGTTCGCAACACGTAACTGTATACGTACGATTTAATTAACAAAAGAAATATGTATTCCGCAAACCAACAAAATGGAACCATGAATTCGACTTGCTGAGGAATTCACTTTGATTACGTCATTTCTGCATGACGGACTTTTGATGGTTTGGGAATCCGTATTTTTGTGAAGATAAGAGTGCGCCCAGTCCCCCGGTTTATTTCTGGACATTTCAAGTATCAAGAAATAAACCGTATTACTCCGTTGATCTTGCACATTGGAGGGGTGTCCCAACCCGCCGGTTGGTCATTGTCGCTGGTTTTTCTTATCTTCAGCGATATCGGCGTGAAATTTTGAAAAAAAAAAAAATGGTAATCACAAATAACATTATCACTTTTAAAAGCCAAAATGATTTGAAAATATAAATAAACTGTTAAGATAACAACGTGAACCCCTATCTCAATCCGGGAGCCAAGCCACCCTCCTCCCACCCTATTGGCTATAGCAACCGGCCATATAAACTCCTATATGCCTATGGGAACCGGGAAATAATCCGTGACCCAGCAGTGCCCATCTGCCACTTGTTTTCCATGAGCCCGAGCCTCCCACTAGTGGGCTTGCGCTGTGACGCGCTGAGAGGCCGCAAGAGCACAAATTGTGGCTTGGGGACCCACTGAACATGTGACAGCTGCCAGATACTCGAACTAACTAACATATACTAGTCGTCTAACCCCACGCCACGCTTCAGTGGCGAGTTTAACTTCCCTCTGCGGAAAGTCTCCTAACCGCACGCCACGAACGTAAATTAACTTCAGTGGCGAGTCTAACTCACTCCCCTCTGTGGAAGAAAGTTTACTCCACTCTATAAAACGAGACAGCCACGGACGATTCCGCCTATCGCCTAACGTCCCACTGGCGTTTACCGGAAACTAAATGTTGCTATCTCAACTTAAAATTTACATACGTTTTGTGCATCCGTCTTCTTTAATCCTCTTGAAATAATTTGTCGTTTTAAAGAAGTACATTTATAATAAACCGTTTCCAGGTTTTGACTTATTTAACTTTCTATTGTTACGAAGAAATAATCAGAAGTTGCCTTAACAACTAGAATCCGATTGAATTGGATATTGATACACATTTGTTTCTAAGTAATTAAATTTTCATTGTTAATACGTGTCCACAAATATAGTATCATACTTTAAACTACCACTACGTTGCTTCGGATAATCGTATCTAAATGAAATTGGTGAAAATCAAAAGAGAAATTCAAAACGTTTTGCATGTTAACAGTGAATAATATTGGACAACGATACAGAAACTAAACTAAATTTGATCATGTTTTTTGTGGTTTATATGGGTTCATTGTTGGATATTTAGCAGACAGGTTAAATGCGAATGTCTGCAGCGTCACTCGTGGGGGCCACATTCAATGTCTACGAGGTATAGCAAAAATTTTTTGAGTTTCTCTTTTGATTGTCACCAATTTAATTTAGATACGATTATCCAAACCGACGTAGTAGTAGTTTAAAGTATGATACGTTATTTGTGGACACGGTGTACCTGATCCCATTGCATTGCACTTCTTTCGTACAAACAATAAAAATGACATTAACAATTAAAGTGATTTAAAGATAAGTTGACAAATTATGAGAATGTGGTTAACAAAACGCTGTTATTATTTACGCAAAATTATGGCGAAGAGCTCTGTTTAAAGCAAGATGTACCGATTTTGCGGAAAGTGCGAAATTTCAACATATTCACAGAATAATAATAAATTTTATGGATTATTTACATGTGACGCGAAAACTTTTTCTAAGTTTCAATCATAAACCTTGCGCATGCGCCAACAAACGCGAAGCGGTTTACACCATAATCCCTGGTTTACACTATGGAATAACGGATGTAGCTAACACGTATTATAGCCTCACTATGATGGTTGTCCAGTGGCTGCTTTGTTTCCCCGCAGCCGTTACATATTATTAAATACAAAGATGCAGACTCCCGCCACTATAATAATTCCGTATGTTAATCATTGTCAAGCATTGTCGTGGCACCCGCTTTTATATAAACGGACAACCATCATAGTGAGGCGATAATACACGATATTTAACGAACCTAAAACTAATTAACGCAATTTAAGCACTCTAACCTGTGAAAGAATGCAACGCCCAAAAATAAGTAGTAAGTTCTGGAATTCTGAAGTATTGTGTACAGTTAATAAGCACATACTCTATGTTGGCTGCACTGGAAGATGACTTTTGTTTTTGCTTATAATATTCGTTAAAATCAATAAGGCTGCCACATCTTTATGCTACGTATGTAGTTAAATATCGTAGAAAAATATATTGAAATAATCATTATAAAAATTGTAAATGGTGGGAAATAATTTGAAAAATGAAACCCTAAGAATAAAATTTGACAGGATTTTATGAAGGAATTAAAAAAAATCGTGCCACGTGTTGTAAAGAACAGCCCAAATGTTATTCACAAATACATTTTGTACACAAGTGCTGGTGCTCGGGTGCAGTTCAGTTACACAAATAATACACATAGAATATATACCTTACAAAGTTTTAGTTAAAGGGAGAGGGGGGAAATGTATATATTTAGGAGCCAGTTTCAAGATATAAAGTAAATTATAATTGAACAATGTTTATGAAACACCAGCTAAGCACCATTTTTTTAAATATTGAGATAAATGTCATGTTCAAGACATAGCCAAATTTGTTATAGGTAGATGAAAATATTAGGAAGGTCATATAGAAAGAATGGAAGACAACCGACTTGTAAAAATGTTAAAGAAGGTAGACCAATGGGCGGGAGAAGAACAAGAGGAAGACCAGCCAAGAAATGGATAGATAGTGAATGCACATCGAATACGGGTACGTCTTCCTCCGAGGAGTGGTTTTAGAAATAAACAGGACGAAAATCCTACAAATTATGAATAAGAACAAGAAGAAAATGAAGAGATTTTGATGCCATCTGTTTCACTGGCTCATGAAGTGTACGCACACTTTTAGCACCAAATCTTTAAATATAGCTTTACTAGCTGGCCCGGCGAACTCTTCGTATCGCCTTTAAATATTTTTACGTTAATTTTTCCGATGTTTTAATAGTTATCTGCTATTCGGGGCGGAAACAAATCCAACAAACCAAAGATCATAAAAATCGGTCCAGCCGTTCTTGAGTTATAAATAGTGTAACTAATCCGACTTTGTTATATATATATATATATATATATATATATATATATATATAGAAGACCCGGCCACGCGTTGCTGTGGCTAAGGTATACGTTAAATTATGTTGTAGTAAACTAAGTGAGAAATCTAAATCAGAAAGTTTTTTGTTTTACACAATTTTTTAGTTCTGGTACGTTAACTACACCCGGTATAAATATGGGTGGTGGTTTATGTGGAAGTGGTTTTGTTGATTGAGATGAATTTATGTTGTCTGCATTCTCAGTATCATCCATAAGTGTATCATAAGGATTATATACATTTATTGATGGAATATTTTGAGGAGGCTTGCTGATTTCATTATACTTTCGTTTTTTTCTACGAACTTGTTGGCAGTTTGGATTCTCATCATCATCAAGAAGTCTCTGTATAGTAATATCATCTTGTGATATATTATAGTCATCTTGTTTTTCATTTAATTGAGGCATGGAGATTGTTTCTGTAATATTAGGCATATTATTATAACTAACAGACTTACTTACAGTTCTGTTATTCCGTTCCTTAGGACCTTCATATGTTTTTAAATTGACATTCTTCTTAAATGTAAGATTTATGTCACATAGGCCTATACCAATTTGCGGAAATTCACTTGATATCTTATCATTCATGGTCTCTAGAACTGATTCGCCATATTGTTCAATGTCCCTTCTCGGTCCAGTTAAATTTAAATTAAGTTGCTGTCTTTCAGCCAGATTACTTAAAACTAATACTTACACACGACATTAATATTATTATCAATATATTGAAAATAAAATAAACACTGAACACACTTAAATTATCAAATAATCAATATTTGCAATTCAATTGAAATTTGCGGTTGCAACAAAAAGCACAGCCATCTGGTTAAATAATAAACCAATTACCTTACACCGTCATCTGTTAGAATCGTATGGAACTCACAGATAATTATAACTCTTTGTTAAATAATAAACAAATAATTTGCAATAAAAATAATGCGACTATAAATTTAGTTATAAACAACCGTAGGTCTCAAGTTGGATCAAACTGCACACAGTGTGCAAAATTTTATTAAAATCGGTTCAGTAGTTTAGGATTCCATCGCGGACAAACAACGTGACACGTAATTTTTATATATTAAGATATATACTTCATTATCTAAAGAAACGCGGTTAAAAATATAATATATATATATAAAACAATTTAGTCATGTGTGTTGGTATACGGTATTTAATTTGGGACCATAATCAAAAGATATTCTTACTGCCTGATAAAGAAAGGTCATAAGGAAAATTTATGACCCAATTAAAGATAAACGCTGATCACCTGAATAGATCAGCAGAGCCAGGGAAATTATCTCAACTTATTTAAAGACATCTTTATGTATTGAAGAGAAAAATTATACGCAGACAGTAACCGGGACCTGAACCCTTGACCCTTGTTTCTCTAGACCAAGTGCTCTACCCAACTGAGCTACCTGAGCAAGTACCGATCTAAACGCACATCTTTCTCTATATACATTGTAATTCCCATCCACCAAAAGGATGGGAATTACAATGTATATAGAGAAAGATTTGCGTTTAGATCGGTACTTGCTCAGGTAGCTCAGTTGGTAGAGCACTTGGTCTAGAGAACCAAGGGTCCCGGGTTCAGGTCCCGGTCTGAGTGTATAATTTTTCTCTTCAAATATGATTTATCCATCATTGAGATGTACGAAATCAATAATATAAAACTTGGAAAAAGCCGTACTGGCTGTAATGTATAATTCCTAAATATGTCTTCTTAATAAAGGAGCCGCCATTTGCAAGATAGAAGCATGGCTTCACAGCATTTGGGGGATGGGAATTACAATGTATATAGAGAAAGATTTGCGTTTAGATCGGTACTTGCTCAGGTAGCTCAGTTGGTAGAGCACTTGGTCTAGAGAACCAAGGGTCCCGGGTTCAGGTCCCGGTCTGAGCGTATAATTTTTCTCTTCAAATATGATTATCCATCATTGAGATGTACGAAATCAATAATAAAAACTTGAAAAAGCCGTACTGGCTGTAATGTATAATTCCTAAATATGTCTTCTTAATAAAGGAGCCGCCATTTGCAAGATAGAAGCATGGCTTCACAGCATTTGGTGGATGGGAATTACAATGTATATAGAGAAAGATTTGCGTTTAGATCGGTACTTGCTCAGGTAGCTCAGTTGGTAGAGCACTTGGTCTAGAGAACCAAGGGTCCCGGGTTCAGGTCCCGGTCTGAGCGTATAATTTTTCTCTTCAAATATGATTTATCCATCATTGAGATGTACGAAATCAATAATAATAATGATGTAGTTACAGACAACAAAGTTAGACGCATTGAATAGTTGGGCCATGTATGCAGAATTAATTATATACATTTACACAGAATCATACTAAATGCCAAACTAGATTGCAAGAGGAAAGTTACCAGACCTAGGTTACTGATCATGATGATGTAGAGATAGATTTACGAAAAATAGGGTAAGAAATTGAAAGTAAGTCACTAACCAATGTGAAAATATGTTGTCAAAAGGGAGGCTTAGGTGAAACTGAAATGACTGTTACATCAATAATAATGATGTGTTGGTGATGTTTGAGAACATTTATTGAATTGCCTAAGAAACTGTTCTAATTGAGCCAGAAGGTCACTCATATTGCACATATTAGAGAGCTGCTAGGTATCAGGTTTATAAGAATAGAGAGTGCATGTATTGCAAAAATTGAAAGAACCAGATGTGAATTTGTGTGTGGAATACATGTGGAAGATATTTTCAACATTAACTCTGAGAAATATGTAACAATTATCTTGTTATTCAGAACAGTTTGAACATGTTTGCTATTAAAGAAATGGAATTGATTATTTACACCTCATCTCATATTTTGCTCATCAGTTTTTGTCTGAGGGGATGTCAAAACATTTTTTGAAACATTTTCAGGTTGGATAGCAAAATAGAAGGTAATACGTAAATAACCAATTCATATTGTTACTTTCTATAAATTTTCTGATTAATATTTACTATTATTGAATCAGAAGTTATAACTCTTTAAAAATTTAAAGGTTTATATAGATAAATCTGTATGTAGAGCATAAATTGTACATGTAAATAAGGACAATATATATTTTATCTATTGAGTTTTATTTTTAAATATAATATTACCCCAAATTAGGATTAGAAGAGTTTAAATCAATTTGAAAATGATTATCATATTTTGTTTACAGGATGTGCTACTTTGACGTATGTACAAGGAGATAACATGATGATTACCATGAGTTTTGGAAATAGAGTTTTACACAACACTACAATTACTGGTAAGTTAAATATCTCTTCAAATAATTTACTGGTATTATATAATAAAGATATCTATATATTGAAGATTCCCGGCTACCCTACATCATAGAAATTTTTCTTTGAGTTATGGTGTCTATAACAGGATTCATTCAACCTCATAAGAACCAAGACACAAAATAAATAACAGTAATGGGTTGTGATAATAATACCAGCCCAAGTTACTTTTCATGTTCCTCAATATTGAGATAAATTTCTGGATTTCTTTGTGAAGTTATATGTTGTATTGATTTTGATGCTTTGGTTCTGTATACTCCAGATGGATGGGTGTTATTGTGATCTAATTTCATTTTATTAATTTAGTAAGATCATGTATTGGGTATAGAAGGGAAATGAGTAGGCCTATATATATGTCTGTTTTTTGTAGATATAAGGGATGGTGACAAAAGGAAGTTTATGTTTGCCTTACTTTTAAAAATCTATAACATGCCTCTAGGCTTAATGTCCCCATCAAAAAACAGTATGGTACAATATTTTTCTCATACAATTATCCACGTTTTATATATTAAATTTGAGAATTTTTAACATTATGAGGTTCAAATTCATAAGAATTAAATTAATCGTGATTATTTCATACCTCATACTTCTATATTTCTTTAAATACAGCACTGCAGTATTTAAAGAAATATAGAAGTATGAGGTATGAAATAATCACGATTAATTTAATTCTTATGAATTATCCATGTACTTGATGTGCCTAATTTAGTGATTTTAAACTAAATCGCCGTTGATAGTTTGAGATAAAAGAAACCCAATAAGGATTACAATTAGATCTGCAGATTAATTGGCAGACACTATAGCATCTGAGCTAACATAGTCATTGCTTGGGAAATCTAAAAACATGATACTAACAGATTGTAATGATAGTGTGGTGTATTAAAAATTGTAGCATACTTTTGTTAACACATTGGTGACCAACAACTGTGCATTCCACCCACCCCTGCTAGACCGGACATTTCTGTCAGTGGGGTGGACTTTTAAATTTTAAACCGCGCTAGCACAGTGTGGTTTCTGCATCAATATAGTTACAGTCAATTACAATAATACGTAAGTAATTCTTTATTACTGTTCTCACCAGACTTTCTAGTAGAAACTGAGGATTGGAAACATTCTCCTTTATGTAAAGGCACAGTGCAAAAGGGAGCATATGTAGTGAGTTTCTTTTCTTGTGTTCACTGCAAATGCGGCAAGTTTTGGAGGGGTATTTTTTCTTTCCAGTCACAATTGGTGTTAATTTATGTTCCTTCATGTCTCCTGACAGCATATCTGGTGGGTCATGACCTGGTGTCCAAGAAGTGGTTCCCTTTTCTCTATGTCTTTCTTCCTGTTACGCCAGGCGTCGGTTAAGCCCCAGCGTATTGATGGCGTGGAGACCACTATTGTTTAGGTGGTCTTTGGCCCGAGCGGTTGGCCTTGGGTTTGGAGGAAGAGTTCTACAATTAAACATGTTAAAACACAGTAAACGAAAAATTAACATAATTTATTAAAATAAATTCAACCATAAAGAGATATTGAAACAATAACATATAAAACAATTTATTTAAAACAGCTGAAATCGCCACATTGTCAAACGTCAAAATATTCAAAAATATTAAAGTGCTAAAATTCAGAGAGAGAGAAACAATCATTTTAAAATATTCAACTTTGTTCGTTATTTAAAGTTCCTAGGACCACTTGGTCCCATATTTAATTCTAAGTCTTAAAATGACCAAAGAATGATAAAAAGTGGAGTCATATTACCAATGTAGACGCCACCGTCCCGCTGGGGGACCGCAATCGGTCCCGTTGCTGTTCTGCCTTTTCCACTCAAAAATCCCGGCTTTTATATGATTATCTTTACCTTTCACCATCCCCTAAAGCTAATGGAAGCCCTATTTCTTGCCCCATCTGTAGTAATATTCCTAGTATGTTCATGGCCAAGTTATATAAGGTGTTTTTAACTTCTTCCCTAATGTGTTTGGGTTATATAAGGTTTCGTAAGAATTTCCTATTTGGTTGAAACTAATAAGTTGTTTTTGATATTATATAAGATTTCGTAAGTGTGACTTCATTGTTTGACAAATATATTGATGTGAAAAGTTATTTTATATGAATTTTTTCCTTAGTTTTTTTATCTATAAACACTTATGTATATTTGGATTGAGATTTCAATCCGCATTTAAAGGGTGAATATTTATGCCCTATTTTTTGGTATAATACACATGTATATGCGTCTATCCTTTATCGGCTTTTTATAGTATTTTATTATTATTGCAGTTAGGCCCTAGTGTTGTATAACACTTCCTCTTCCCTGTCATCTGTTCCTAATTTCACGACTGCCAAACAAGAGGCTATTTCAAGCAAAACATTTCTGTTTGACATTTTGTTGTAAGGATTTTGAAATTTATAGACCCTGAAAGCATTAAAGAGTGCACAATTCAGAAGCCACAGTACAACTTTCTTGCTCCATTTCACTGTTTTTCTAAGGTGAAACGAGAGTGGCATTTGTGATAGGTACTGGTCAGCCCTGTCTATGTCATTCACATACTCATTATATTGAAGTATTCAATAGGGCATTTTTGCAACTTTACCCCTCCCCTCCCACTCTCGTGTTGCCTGATGCAATGTGCTAACAATTCTTACGTCTCTTTTTATCTTTCCATGTTTAAAGCAAAACTTCCCCCTTACTACAAAATACACTTTCTCCTGGTTTGAGTTTATTTCCTGCTTCCACAAATGATTTTTGAAGCCCCCTGTTATTCCATATTGTTCCACAAACTCTCGTCTTTCTTTCGAGCAAATTTTCAGCTATAGCCACACTATTATAATAATTATCCTGGTAGACATGGTGCCACAGATATAAATTCGGCTCCAGAATGCAAAATAGTGTTTCTTCTAATTTTTTCCCCTCTGCAACATATATTGACAGGTTACATAGGCCTATGTATCCGGTAATCGCCTAACTACCTGCACTAAAATTCCATATTTCACCAGCTGTCTGTCTTGAAACTGTAAACTAGTCTTTCTATAAAGATGGAAATTTCATTAAAGTGAAGAGAGGGGTACAAAAACAAACTAAAATTTATTTCACAATGAGAAAAAACAAAATCGCATACCTCCTTCAAAAGCGAAGAGGCAGGAAAACCATACAAAATGTAAAAACAGAAATCTCTGTGGCTGGTCGTCTAGCACTGGACATTTAAATACGGAGATCTCCATGGCCCATCACCAATGTGTTAAGAATGGTGTAATTAATCAAATGAACAAACTCTGTATCAGATACATGGCAGGATTTTCCAACTGCTAGTATTTAACACAATTGATAAATTTAGCATGCTATATAACACATCGTTAAAAGTAGTACATGTGGATGTTAAAAATGTAACAATTTTTTAAACCTTATTACTCATTGGTGAAATTAATGTTTGCCACAATATCAGGCTCCCAGAATAATTTGTAGATTTCTTTATTTTTAAAACTCTCTATTTGCTTTGATCCAAATATAAATAAATAAAATCTTGCACTAATATGCTTCAGAATGTTTTCTTATATATTTTCAGATCCATAATTTAAAATTTAATATTGATTTAAATGTGTAGTTTAGATTTATGACAAATTAATTTAACAGTACTTTTAAAATATGTTTAATAGAGAATAATAATAACTATTTGCCTGCAGAATTCTGGCATCAATTTCCATATTTGTGCCATTTCCATTAATGAATCAAGATAATTGAATGTACCGGTATTAATAGTGGTACTGCAATGTTCCAACTCAAAGAAATTGATGTCAGCATTAGGCCTCTAGTTACATGATAAAACAAGTTGTTTGGTTTTTTCTGGATATATGCAAGCCTGTTCTTTTCATTTCAATAAATTGCTGCAATTAAAACTATGTAATTTACATATGCCAAATTGCCTAACTCTGTCTCTTGGAGTAAATAATTTCAAAATATTAGAACAATACAAATTACGGGATTTCTCATTGTGAGTCTTGCTTCATTCTCCATTCTAATTCCTTATTGGAGTGTACATACACATTATAATCCTATTTTCTAATATTTTTAGTTTGTTTTCTTTTCTTATTGCAAGTAAGTATGTTTCCTATGGATATTTTCTAGACATTAAAATATAAGAAATAAGTCCTGTGCGTACTTATTGACAATAATTGATATTTTCTTCTTAAATTTAATTTCTTAATAAGCAAATTGTGGATGTAGAGTGTATTTTGTAAGTATGATAACATGGATTCAATAGTATTTTTTTTTTCGGACATTTCTGATGTACTCTCCTGGCATTGGCATAATTGTAACCCACTTCTGAGGTTGGGACACCTGTAAGGTGGGGTTAAATTGTCCCAATGATATGATGGGTGATATTGTGGTGTGCCAGGAGAGTCCTTAATCCTAAGCTTTAATGTAAGATGAATAGGAATGATGATGATTGCGATGACCGTATGATGTTCGGGGACCGTTTGGGCCTTAAAGTTTCCTGACATTTGTCTTACAGGTGAGAAAGAATCCCAATAAAAACCTCACTCAGGAAACTGTCCTGACCGGGGATCGAACCCGGGCCTGCTGCACGACAAGGCAGCATACTACCTCGAGACCTCAGTGGTGGACTGGATTCAATAGAAATTTTTATCTTAATAAATGAGTTGGAGAAAATGTTTTAACATCTCACCTCACAAAGTTGCGTGTCTTCACAATACCGGTTTCAAAAGTATTGTATTACTTCCATCTTCAGTCAAATTTCAACTCATTTGACTGAATTTGACTGAAGATGGAAGTAATACTATACTTTTGAAACTGGTATCATGAAGACACACAACTTTGTGAGGTGAGATGTTAAAACATTTTCTCCAATTCATTTATCAATGTAAATACCTCATAGTGTTTCCTCCCACTGTAATTTTAATTAAATTTTTATCTGTCTATAATAAACTACTATAATTATTTTGAGATGTGGTATGGATTCAATCCACTCTGTATTTTCATCTATCTATAATAAACTACTGTCCTGCGCCTTAGCCAAGTGATTTAAGGCATGATCCCTTGCTGCAGAGCTACAGGACCTGCGCTAGTTCAAGTTCACATACATGGGGGAAGAAATTTTGTCATGAAATTTCTGCCAGTATGGGACCGGTGACCACCCACAATGAGTAGTGGCTCCAGGTTGAGAAAACCAGCTATAACGGTTGGGGGACCCGATATGCTGACCACATGTCATCCCTATGCTGGCTGGATGATTGTCTACCTCTGTAATTAACACATATGTACATAAGACCAGCAGCTGGTAGTCCAAGGGATTTCTACCCTGGAGTTGGAGTTATAATAAACTACCATACATTATTTTAAGATGTAGTAAATGAATTCATATATCATACATTTTGTTTATTTCATATCTATCTACACTAAAATGATTTTATTTTGTTCAATTATGCTACTTCGTTTTTAAACTTTGATACAAAAATAAAATACCAATATAAATTTCATTAACCTTTGAACTATATTACAAAATTTAAAACCAAAAATATCAATGATATTTTTGTGGACAAAGTTAACATATTAATTAATATGTAGCAAAAATATAAAAGTGAAATTCATAATCTAAATGTAGGGAATTTTCCAGATCTATTCAAGAATTCATACATGAGCAGTGTATATATGTGTGTGTGTGTGTGTGTGTGTGTGTATATTATATATATATATATATATATATATATATATTATTTGCAGTTTTATTAATAAAATTTAAAATTTAATTTTCTCACAACTTCTCATTTTTCATAAAATCATAAGCTTTTGGATTCTGAGTAATTTTTTGTAATAATAATATTATGTTATTTTAATATGCAGGTAAAAAGCCTAAGCCAGTATGTATGCCTCTTCCTGGTGGAATTTCAAAATTTTGTGGCCGTGTATATGGCATCTCTCGTGAAGGAGAGAAATTCAAAGCTTGCCTTGGGCTGGAATTGAGAGCATTAGATGATCTGGAAGCTGCCCTTAGAGTTTCCTGCTTTAAGTTTGGTCCTCAGGGAGTAAACCTGGAACCGGCACCTCCTGTACCTTCAGATGTACAAGATGATGAGAAAGATGAAGATGATGATGATGATGACGATGACTATGGAATTGGTGATGATGATGATGATGATGAAGACGATGACGATGATGATGATTTTGGACTTGATGATGATGATGATGATGATGATGATGGTGATGCTTCTGGAAATGTTGTTTCTCCTGACTATGGTGGTTTTAGTGTTTTTGGAGATGACTTTTTGGGTGGTCTTTTTGGCGATACTAATAAGAAGAAAAAAACTCCTTCTAAAACAAAACCAAAGCCTGCACTTAAGCCATTGCGAGCAACTACTGAAAAACCTGTTTCTACAACAATTCAACCTACAAAAGAGCAAGTAAAACCATCTACAAAACCAGCAACTTCAACTAGACCTATCAGAACAACAGTGAGGCCAATAAGAAGACCATCCACTACATCCACTACCAGAAGGCCCCTACCAAGCAGATTTACAAGGCCAACAAAAACTACAACAACAACCAGTACTACTACTACTACCACCACCACTACAACAACTCCTGCTCCAGAAATTAAACTTCCAGAGACATTTGTCACAGTTATAAATGATGAAGAGCCTATTACATCAACATCAATCACTTTCACAGTCATGGATGAAAATGAAACAGTTCCACCAGACACATTGTATGAAGACAATATGGTATCTGATGGAGATGAAAAATTAGGTCAAACTGATGAACAAATGGAAGAAACAACTGAAAATGTAGAAGAAACTGTTGATGAAGCAAGTACTGAAGTTAATTCTGAGGAAGATATAAAAAATGACAATGTACAGGGATCAAATGAAAAAAATGATGAAGATGATGAAGACGATGATGAGGATGATGATGATGATGACGACAATGATGAAGATGACGATGATGAAGATGAAGATGATGAAGATTCTACAAATGTTAATGCAACAGCTACTCCAAATGAAAATGAAGAACCCTCAGCTAATAAAAGTGAGAAAAAGAAAGATGATGACGACGATGATGATGACGATATTCTAAATCTAGAATTGGATGATGATGATGATGATGAGGAGGAGGAGGAGGATGATGAAGATGATAATAAAACTAGAAGTATTCATAACACTGTTGTACCACTTCGTAGTGGTCGGACACACAGACGGATGAGAATTTAGTATTTTTTTATAAATGAAGAGAAATGTTTTTTTCTGTGCCAGATCTTATACATCCAAAGACTTTACAAATATTTATTTATTTATTGTTAATTTATTTCATTGTAACATTATTTATTAATAATGATTTATAAATTATTGTGTTTAAATGTTTAATAAAAATTGTGGTATTTTGTCTTTACAAAAGGATGAGAAGAATTGACTGTATATTGTTTCTTTACTCACATGAGTAAATTTATTTGCATCACTGTTAATTTGTACATAAATACTCATTGTCATTGTCTTAACTGTTTCCATTACCAAAGATCCATTTTACTGATGTGAAGTTCAAGAACATTGTAATATCTATAAAGTTTAAAAATGATCATTAGAAAATAAAGTTTTATACCAAAAATTGAGTTAAAAATTTTACTTCTCATAATAACTATATTTTATTACCTGTATTTTAACCATATTCTGTGATCTGGACCTGTTACCCGGACAGATTGTCCCAAGCAGTGGTGAGGTGCAGATTTTTAATCACTCTTTCATCTCGAGACTGGTTCTAGGGCTTTCTCAGCCTTATATAAAATCAGTACCAAATATTTTCCTGGAGCGTAGAACTAACCATTCTCCTCTGTCTCATGCTTTTGGCTAATAATCTTCAACCCTTAGATCCATGATCCCATTGGGCTTCATGGCCTGTTAATGGGACACCTTACCTTCCTTTATCTAGTAGTAACTCATGGCTTGTACAAATTTATGTTCACAAAATATTAAGACCAGGGAAACCTAGGGAACAGTGGATGGATGAAGTGAGCAGAGACCTCAAAGAAGAAGATGCTGAGGATAGAAATCTGTGGCAGAGCAAAATACATTTGGGCTGAAGGATAACTACTGTAATGTAGAGAAAATCCTTAATAAAAAAAAATATTAAGACAAAAAGACAAAAAAAGTGCTGGAAGAGCATTGCTTAGTTCCATTTATGTATGTGTTTTCTAAAGCTCTTTTCATGCTTACTGCATCAGAATTTACACTATCCATATCAAATTTACTTGAAAATGTATTATTTTATTGTTAGTTAGTCCAAAATTAATATTTTAAAAAATGTTTATCATCAGATTCTTACCAAACAGCAAAAATATTAGTCACAGAGCCAAGCGCATTAGAGGCTGAAATGGCGATAGAAAATTGAAAGATGAATAAAGCATGAGGTTAAGATGGGATCCCAACAGAACTTATAAAATCGGGGGGGGGGGGAAATATTTTTAGGACAAGATACATAGGTTCTTAGTATGATTTGGGAAAAAAGAGGCATTTCCAAATGATTGCTAGTAATTGATTATAGTTCTAATCTACAAGATGGGCGATAGAACTGATTCCAATAACTATAGGGGCATCTCATTACTTTCAACTTTTTACAAAATTCTAACAAATATGTTAGTATCCAGGACTTACTTCCTATATTGATGATGTAATGTATCATTAATGTGGATTTAGAAGAAATAGGTCTACAACAGATCAGATTTATAGTATATGACAGATTTTCGAAAAGAAATGGGAATATAATGGCACTGCACGTCAACTATATGTAGATTTCAAAAAGGCATACGATTTAATTAAGAGAGAGAAGTTATAGAGTATCCTGCTAGATTTTGGAATTCCTAAAAAGTTAGTTATACTTATTTAAATGTTAATTAAGGTAGAATTTTTATCACTCACCTCATATTGAACAATATGAGGTGAGTAATAAAAATTCTACCTTAATGAATATACCTCATAGTGAGAATTCCTAAAATAAGTAGTTATTTAAATGTGTCTAAATGGCACAAAGAGTAGGGTGCAGTTACGCAAACAGTTTTCAGGTACTTTTGAAATTAAGCAAGGCGATGCAATATCTCCTCTACTATTCAATTTTGTTCTACACTATGCTATCAAATCTTTAGACTTTAAAGAAGGCGCACAACTCAATGGTATTAATAAGCTTATACTAATAAGTATAGGCTGATGATGCAGTATTATAAGGCGATGGCAAGGATATGCTGAAGTCCAACATGAACATTCTATTGAGTGACACTAAGGAATTGGGGCTGGAAGTTTAACATCAATAAAACCAAATATATGGTTACACATAAAAAGTCATTTATAATGGAAATGGACAATTAATGACAAATGAGGGAAATTTTGAAGAAGTGGCTGAATTCAAATACCGAGAAACAATTATTACAAACAGGAATGAGACACAAAAAGAAATTAAACATAGGCTAATTCTTGAAATTACTTATTACTTGTCATTAGGGAGCCTATGTTCTAAAAGTTAAGATTGCAACATAGTATAGTGATCAAATTAATGTAATAAGCTCTTTATATCCAATCAACTAATTTTTTTTTTAAATATAACTTACAAAAACATTTCTTAATAATTTTTGTGTGGAATCTAGAATTATTACATTTATATTACACATTTTACTTTTAAATTAAAAAGAAATGGTGTTCTATTTATATTATTTATTTTTTAATTTAAAAGTAAGACGTAGAATACACATGTAATATTGCTAGACCCCACACAAAAATTATTGAGAAACAGTTTTGTAAGTTATATTATTAAAAAAAATGAGTTGATTGGATATAATGACTAATTAAATCACTATACTATGTTGCAATCTTAACTTTTAGAACATAAAAATCCGCTCCCTATTTATTATGCATTAAAGGAGCTTTTATCATCCAAACTTCTCTAAAAACAATAGAACTGAAAATATGGGATATAAAATTGTTATTCTCCTAGATATATGGATGTGAACATGGTCTCTTACTTTATGGGAGGAGGAAAGATTACGAGTATTTGAGAATAAAGCTCCTAGGAAAATTTTTGGACCAAAGAGAGACAAACAGACAGGTGAATGAAGAAGACTTAACATAACAGCTACATGATCTTAATGGGAAACAAGATGTAATAAGAACAGTTACATCTTGTTGACTGCATTTGGCAGGACATGAGGCGTGAATGGGAAATGAAGAAGGCATGGAAACTCCATGTAGGGAAACCATAGGGAAAGCATCCTGTAGGTAGGCCAAGAATGAAGTAGGAGAATAACATTAACCATGATATGAGGGAGGTAAATTATAGAGAGGACTGGAAAGTTTGCTCATGATAGGGATATATGGAGAGCTTATGTCCGAGTGGCCTTGAAGTTTTGGGTTTAATAGTGCCAGTGAGTTACGTATCAGGTTCTTACCCTCAATAGCCGCCCCTCATTTAATCCCCTATTTAAATTTTTAAAAATTAATGATTACCAGTAACTCGCCTGACAGAGAGCATATTGACAGATATCTTACATTTCTCTTCTCCATGCTATTATTTTAGGTGAGATATATTTTGGTTTTACTATTGGCTGCAGGCCTATTGTGCATTGAAGAGCTTTGGTTCTCTATGTTCAAGAGTATTTATCGTTTATAAAAAAATTAAAAGGATATATTTTTTTACATGGAGTATATAGTCATTTTCAGCCAACTTTATAACATGTGTCACAACTTTTAAAATACCTCACACAAGATAGATTGTGCACCAGATTTCTGTATTAAATTGCAAACCTATCTGCAATACATATGTTGAGAAGGGATAGAACTGTTAATAGCCATTCGTCTGTCAGATGGGGACGTTAAGTTTGGTGGTCCCCTTTGACATTTCCGATAGGAGTAGGCTTAATGCCGGCACCAAGTTTCACTTTCCTAATACATTTTTTAAGTCCTATAGAATAAAAGTGAGCATGCTCAAAAGTTTATAGACTTGTCGCTACATGGAACCACATATCTGTGAAGTCCTAAAGAAAGTTTATAGAGCTGTTGCTAGATGGAACTACATAGTTGTGAAATCGATATGACCAACCTTTGCAATAAATTCCTAAACGTTTATTAAAAATGGTCGTACATCAACTTACCCCTTCCTAACCTAATGAAATAAATTATATGCATATTGTTTAATGAAGTGTACAATATAATCTGATGTACTCTAACTTTTTCCATCAGAACCTAACAAAATGAAGTGAGTGAACGTCCATTTCTTAAAATATATTTTTGAATGTTGGTCATTCTTATTTTGCAGATATCTCCACAATTTAGCAGAAGTTCCATCAAGCATTTGACCAAGCGCACAATGATTCTGCATAACTTCAAAAAATCATTGCATACTCTTACTCACTGGCACTATCGAACCCATAGGTTCATGGCCACATGGACATAAGCTCTCCATACATCCCTATCCTGAATTAATGCTTTCTGATTATTCCCTGTATAATCTACTTCCCTCAAATTAAAGTTAATGTTATTCTCCTACCTCATTCTTGGTCTACCAACTGGGCATTTTCCCTCTGGTTTTCCTACAAGAAGCTTCCATGCACGTCTTTCATTCTCCATTTGTGCCACATGTCCTGCCCATCACAGTCTATGGGACTTAACTGTTCTTACTATATCTGGTTTCCTATAAGACCATATAGTTTGCAGTTATGTAGTCTTCTCTCATAAAGTTCTAACGTTCCATGTTCCTAGGAACATGCCCCTATGTTTAAGCCTTTGGCATGGGTTCCCTCAAGTAGTCCCCGCCCGGAGAACCGAATGGGGGACTATTTGACCTCCAGAAAATTATATCCCAGTAGAACTCATGTCCGCATTTCTTGATGGTTGTATTTTTACAGTGAAAGATCATCACTCTTTCGACCAAGGTACTTTTTTCATCTGGCTTATCACCTTCCACCAGTCCGGCATGGGTAACTATTATAACAGGTCATAATAGTAAGGAAACTGATAATAAAAAAAATAGACTATATGTAAAATATACTAATTAATTATACCGAAAGACAGGAAATAAATAATCACCCTTAAATACTAATTAGTCATACTGAAAGTCCATACCAAGGGCTTTTAGGAAATAAAAACGAGTAGGATTTTATAGGGTGTCCCAATAAGAACGCCGGATTTAATAATGCACAAAATAAACTATATTTGAAAGAAATGACATATATTTATACATGAACACAAAGGGTATACGTTCCGATTTAAGTATGGAAAATGACATCTGGCATATGCCCACCACGAGATACTCTGCAGCTAGTGACTCTGTCCATGAAATTTATGATTACTTTTGCACAGTCTTGCGCCTGGAGTTCGGCGCTGACGCGTCGAATTTCCTGCTTCAGGTCTTGTATGGTTCGGGGATTGTGTTCATAAACCTGTGATTTGAGAAACCCCCAAAGAAAGAAGTCGCACGGTGTCAGGTCACATGACCTTGGTGGCCAGTTTTGGTCACCTCTGCGCGAAAAGACTCAGTTTGGAAATTTCTCATGCAACATATGAATAGTCTCCATCTTGCTGGAACCACAACTGTTCGTAATCAATGTCATCCAAATAAGGCCACAAGAAATCCCTAACCATATTACGGTAACGTTCTTCATTAATTGTTGTGGAATTATCATCATCTTCGAAAAAGTAAGGCCCTGTCACTCCACCGGCCCAAAGTCCACACCAAGCAGTCACTCGTTGAGAGTGCAATCCCTTTTCAATAATTTTTTTAGGGGTTTCTGTTCCCCAAATGCGACAGTTCTGTTTGTTTGCGAAGCCTGAAAGATGAAAATGAGCCTCATCACTAAAGATAATTTTGTTGGCAAAGCTGTGGTCTGCATGTTGCCTCTCAAGAGTCCACTGAACAAACTTTCTTCATAGCAAATGGTCTGTTGGTTTCAGTTCTTGAGTTAACTGCACTTTAAATGCATGCATGTGCAGATCTTTCACGATAATCCTCTGCAATGAGCTTCTTGAAATGCCTAACTGCTGTGAACGTCGACGAATGGATTTGTTCGGACTCACTTGAACACTATCTCTCACAATGACGATGTTCTGAAGAGACCGCGTACGACGAGTGCGTTCGGGTGTTGGAATGTTTGCAGTGTTCCCTGTTGCCTCGAATTTCATCAGTTTCCGAACAGATGATTCATTAGGCGCATTATTCCGGCCTAAGAGCGCACGAAGCCTTCGAACAGTTTGAGCATAACACTCACCATTTTGGTAATGAGTTTTCACAATTAAAACTCGTTGTTCAGAAGTGTAACGCTCCATATCCAGTAATTGCAATAAATGCAGAAATAAAAAAGTGTTGGTAGAGTGCTGCCAACCTCATAATAAAAAATGGCGGCCAATTCAAATCCGGCGTTCTTATTGGGACACTCTTTATAATATTTTATAATAAAATTATCCTGGACTCATTGTGGTTGTCGAAAGCTGTCGCAACAACATCAGGATGTAGTTTTAAAAATATCAACATGTTTTGACAGACTATGGATAGACGCTTATATAAGTTATATAAACAGCTATGGCAAAACATAATTATAACGGGCTTCCAATATAAAACCGGACCGGCCTCACGGAGTTTCACCCGGCACGCAGTGCTGTCTCTTCCTCCCGCAATTCACCCTGCCTGCCACCCGTCCTTGAACTGTTTCTTACCTTATAGAAAATGCTGGAAATGTTGTCCTCCCGCAGTTAAACAGGCATTATACCGAGTAAATACATTTAGATTGACACGCTGTAGTTCGGGCACTGTCAAGTTTCTGATTTCATTTCTTATGTTCAAATTTAGTCACAAGATCGTGGATTGTCGATCTGGAAGGAGGTAATTGTCCAGGAAAGTTCCGAATAAATTCCTCGCGAACGCGACGAGCTGATTCGTATTTATAATAACATTTACACACATAAATGCGCTGCTCTAATGTCAGCTGACGTCTCATCTTGTCGAACGATAGTAAACAGACTAGTTCAAGGACGAACGGCTGGCAGAGTGAAATGCGGACGAGGAGAGAGCGCTGCCTGACGGGTGAAACCCCGTGAGGCCGGTCCGGGTTTATATTGGAAGCCCGGTATAAGTAGTTATACATCAGGGCCTGAAAAGACCAGAGATTTCCACAATTAGGTAAAAGTTTAGACAGTTGAAGGCTCAATAGAACTAAGGTTTCCACAAATTTGGAAATGGGAAAGCTGGAAAAATCACACATATACTCATAAAGTTTAGCCAAAAGTCTGTCTGGAGGCAGGGACTGAAGTATTCACTACAGCTTCCTTTAGGACCATGAATACTTCCCTCTTCATGTGTGAGTATACGTTTTAATTCTCATCACTATGGTGGAAAAATATTTACGTAACTTTAAAACTGTAAAATTTAAGAAAAAACACTAAAGTAATATATTAATTTAGTTAGATGTTTATGACTTATGAATTAGCAAAATAAGGAGACCAAAAGGTTGAAATAAACAGTTAAAGTTAAAATTAATAATTTTACAACTTAATAAAGTTTTAAATAATCTACAGTTGACTTAGTAAGCTCTCTCGTGTAAATATAAAGGAAAAACTAAAATTCGGCGCGCTCAAACATGACGATTCAATAGCTTCTTAGCCCAGGTTGTTTAGGTAAAGGTAAAGGTAAAGTGATCCCACTACAGGCCTCAGGAGGCCCTTGGGGTAGTAGGAGGTTAAGGCTCCCACTTTTTCTTGACAATCGGCACTTGATGTCAGCCGGGTTGTCAGCCCTGCGTGACGGCCGCCTTTACCCCAGAACAAACGTCTGGTACTCTTTTCAGTTAGAGGCTGAGTCGACCCCAGGGCCATAGTGCCGCCAGAAGGTTTGGGTCAGTTTAAAAATCCTGACCCCACCGGGACTCGAACCCTCGACCTTCCGGCTTGTAGAGCAGTGCCTTAACCACTACGCTACGGCGTGTTGTTTAGGTTAAGTATAATTGTTTATTATTGGATGTCTTTATGTGATGTTAATATTTATAATAAATGTGTTTTTGTTTTATAGTTTTCTATATTCTATGTTCAATACGATGTTCCGGTTTACAGATATTTCCGACATATCCAACGGGTGTCCCGTTAGTTGTGATTATAGCACTTTCACTGTCACGACCGATAGCCTACCGCTCAGGCCAAGGCCAATAAAAAATATTGAACCATTTTAAATTAATATCCCTTATGGGACGCTACCTTATGACATAATATAATCTAGGTTGTAACAGTAACCCTATCGGCAGCAATGCTACCACCAGCATAGCTCTCGGGATCATTTAAGCACGCAAGCCACTCCACCACATGGTAAAGATACCATGGAGGGAATCATTGCATACATAGATAAATATTTAATAATTGTAAAAAAGTTATAAGTATCGTTGCAAAATGTTAAAAATATACGAAATGTTAGTAAAGACAGAAGAAGTATGCATAGCAACCGTATTACAAGAATATAGTATGGAAAATGAAAGGAAAGGTTAAATAAAGTTGAGCCTATACACTTATCCTACACTCCTCTCTCTGTACATTATATACGTAAAGTGGTCTGCCGAAGTGGTGCGTAAATTGAAAATAGACCACATTAACGCCATCTATCCGCCAAGCGCAGAACCCGAAGTGTAGTGGGTGGCATTAGAACAGATACATACTTCTGTCTTACGTTTTAATTTCTGTGAACAATTAGGCCTATTACTATTTTAAACTTTTCTATTGATTTTTCGAATATATTAATTTTACAATATTTAATTAGATACATACTAAAATAAAATAGCCAAATTCGGTGTTCCAATGCAGCCAACATGTACTTTCAACTTTCCAATGTGTGTCGCGATTTTTAAAATATGTCACACAACTTCTGTAAATTTTACTCTTACGGTTTCATTTCTAAAAACAATTACTATTATTCTGAACGTATTTTAAACGTTTTCTAATGATTGTTCGAGCATATTTATTAACAACATTCGACTATTATAGATACGTACTACAATAATGTGGCAGCCATATTGTTTTTCAGGCAAATTCGGTTTTTCGGTGTTTTAATGCAGCCAACATTACTTCCAAAGTTCAACTTGTTACAATGCAGCCAACATAACTAAGTCACTGGCACTATCGAACCCGTAGGTTCATGGCCTGAGACAATGCAGCCAACATAAATTTTATAAATAACTACGTATTAACTATGTACACAGAAAAACCATACTAATAATAACTAATTAAAACCACATTAACCAACTAAACTGCAGGGTAAACTTCCCGAATATTTTCTATTAGTTGCTGAAAAGAATCTGCCGATCTATTTTTGCTAAATATGATCGACTCATACCGAGGATAAATCTAGTTAGAGTAAGTATCTCTATGGTAAGTATTTAGTTTTGGTTAACTTACTAATAACTAATAAGGCTTCACACTTCCATTTTGGGGGTATTATGTTACACAGTTGTTTGGGGTGTTTTTTCTGTGGTTGGCGACGCGCGTTCCAATATTTTTATGTTGGCTGCATTCTGTAATTTCATATTGATACCGCTAGGCGTCTGCTGGCGCATGCGCACGATGTATGAATGTTTTTCGCGTAATATATTTGAAAGTTTTTTTCCTAAATTTCATTTATTTACCTAAAAAATATTATGTTTGAGTGGTATTTTGTGATTATGGATAGACATAAGGCATTTAATCCTAAAAGAAGGTTAGGGGAAATAGATGTAGAGCCTACAAAGAATACAAAGAAAGAATAAATTATAGAACTATGGTGTTAACCCCACAACCTGGACCAAGCAAAGGTAATACATATTAATACAAGGTATTATAAAAATGGCAACTTACTCTTGTTACATTTGTCCATGCTATGCTTTGCAGCTTTGATAGGAATTATAGGTGTGGTAGCTTCCTCTTGCTTTCCACATCGGTGAAGGATGACGATGATGATAAGGATGATGATGATGGCCGAATGATTTTCGGGGACCGTTGGACCCGAAGCTTCCTGAGATTTGTGTTACAGGTGAGGAAAAACCTCACTCAGGAGCCTGTCCTGACCGGAATCGAACCTGAGCCCGCTGCTTGACAAGGCAGCACGCTACCTCTAGACCACAGCGGTGGATTCATAAAACATTTTAATACATGTATCATGGAAAAGAAACTGCATGATTGAGGATGCGAACCTGCACCCTTCATTAACAGAAACAGTAACTGCATGCTTTACCGCTGACCTAACAGGACACGTAGGAGTGTCTTCAGTTCATGCCACATAACACAGTTGCTCAGGGACTGTACAATTATGACTAGTTTCCTAGTTTGCACCCAGCGCTGTGCCGAGTAGGACTTAGAAGAAATGTGCATTCAAGAGATTACTCATTTTTTTTTGTTTAAGGGTGTACAGTGGACAGTTTTTAATTCGAACTCAGGGGGGAATTTAAAAAAATTTGAATTATCGAAACTTCAAATTTACAAAAGTCACTTAGTTTTACATAGTACGTGTAACCCCATCTACCAGATCTTCAGTGAAACACCAGTTTTGAATCCTGCTGATGATGGGACTAGTTCCGAAAGCGCTAAGTTAAATAACTAATAAAGTTGAGGAGACAGACCATTCAGGTAAATACTCCATCATTTTACACTTTAATAGTACTGTACCCTGAAATAAATTTATTTCATGCAAATACTGCAATTAACATGCCCTGTAACTCACCTTTTAATTTCCATATTTTGTCATAAAATAAGTAGCACTCTCACAGCACACGTTTTTAAATTAAATGCAATTTCTTTCCTGAAAACCACTGACCCAACCTCCACTTGCTTTAAAAATTTTTAACGCCTCACTTTTCTGCAAATTCTTTGGCTTCGGCACACACTTATGGGTCACTCAATGATATGTTACGATCACGCGATTGTTTGAACCATTTGAACACACGCTCATCAACTTATGAAATTCACCTCCTGTTATGCGTTTCCTACTTCCACCACTTTGTAGATCCCAACTCTCCATTATTTTTTCTTTATTCTTTATGTAGATGGATAAAGTGTTCGGCAGTATTCCATATTCCTTGGCAATATCACACTTCTTCTTTGTTCTTTTTTCTACTTCCCTGAGCACTTCAACTTTTTTTGCTAATGTTAAACAGGTGTACACTCTGCGTTTCGACACTGTGAATCGAATCACTTAACACATTCGTACTGAGTTAAGTTTTTTAATTGTACTGTACTGTATGTGTATATGTACCTGTACTGTAAAAATAAAGGAGGGTACATGCATTATTCTCAATTTTTGGGCTATGAGTAAAAGGTGGGTGTCTATGTACTGTACCCAACGAAACAGTTTGCTATCCATCTGATGGGATTTAAACAATAAGAAACTAGGAATACAGGTACTAGACGAATTCTTGGAAATTTTCAACCATATTTCAACTCTTATAGAATTCAGATTGCTTTTTTTCATTGTCAGTAAAGTGAATTGTGGCTTTGAATTATCCAAATGTTGGCTTCAAAATGTTGAATTAAACATGAATTTTTAACATTATTCTAAATAGGAGTTTCAAGGGCATGGTACTTATATTCGAATTATGGAATGTCAAATTATCCGGTGTCTACTGTATTTATAAAACATTTTTATTATCACTATCATCATTTTTTTATATTATTCAGCCTAAGATGGCATCCTTTCAGAAACATCTCTATTTTTCCCTATTCTGGTCTCTCATTTTCTGTTTGTTTCAGTGAATTAAAAAACAACATAGTTCATTTATTTTTCATAATAAGTATAAAATATTTTAAAACCATGGTTGTGGTTTTTGCAGTTGACTGTTTATTTGCCAGCTTACTCCATTTCTTGATCTAAGTTGAACCTTGTTTTCCATTAGGGTTTGATTTTTTTTTATTATTTTTCAATGCTCCAGGTTGTCATTTTGACATTTCTGGTGTTCTCTCCTGGCATTGGCATTATTTAATAGATTTTTGTCATTGTACTATACATGTACATTGTTGTTAAATATCAAGGGGCCTGATAACCATTTGCTAATTTAGGGAAATTTTGTAATTGTCAATGAAAATAAATAATTGTTAACAGTATTTTATTTATAGAAATTTATATTTATGCTTGAAAATGTTCACATTGTCACATTAATGAATACCATGTCTGTTTCTCTCAGTTTATCACTTAAATTAGAAACATAAAGTAAAACAATTTCTAGAAGCCATACAAATTCAGCAGCTGTTAAAAAAACAATACAAAATATTAATTAATTATCTTAGGGTTCAAAATACAAAAATACAGTAGAAATATCCATTTAAAATAAATTTCATTATACCTTACAAACAGTGCCTGAATTGGAAAATATGATGAGCTGGTGTTCTTCCTAAATTTTAATTTTTAATTTTTCCTTTATATAACAGGGTATTTCCATATTTAGGTAGTATTTTTTATCACTCACCTCATATTGTTCTTCTTTTTTACTATAAACTAGTTTTGGAACATAGTTTCTGTTCCATCCTCAGTATCGTCACGACTGTTGTTCTGTCGTCTTGAAGAGCCGTCCTTCGCTCCTTCCATTGGCTGAACTGAAAAATCTCGAAACCAGGTCATTCTCACCGGGAATTTCAAAGTTCATCAATTTCTTCTTTTTTAGGATCTACATTCAAAAAAGAGCGAAAAGAAGAAATTGATGAACTTTGAAATTTCCGGTGAGAATGACCTGGTTTCGAGGTTTTTCAGTCAGCCAATGGAAGGAGCCAAAGACGGCTCTTCAAGACGACAGAACAACGGTCGTGACGATACTGAGGATGGAACAGGAACTATGTTCTGAAACTAGTTTATAGTAAAAATGAAGAACAATATGAGGTGAGTGATAAATTTTACCTAAATGAATGTATCTCATAGTGTGAATTCCTAAAATAAGTATTTCCATCTTGCGGCAACAAGCTTTAGAATAAGTTATAGAACTTTCTAAGATAATGTTCATTGAAGAATCCAAAAGTTGAGACAATTTCTTTCAATACAACAAGGTATGTCACTAATTTAGCATTAATCTTCAAGAAAAATTGAGTTATCAGTTAATGTTTTGAAAAAACTATAGAAGTTTCTTAACTGATCTGATTCACATCAAAGGTATCTTCTTTCTCCATTGAGTTTTTATTGTCACCAGAAAATATTGTCTACAAAGATTTCAAAATACATGAGAGGTTTAATACATCGACAGTAGGCAATGAAAATCTCGTAACTCCATTAGTCATTGAAAACCACATAACTCCAGTAACCAGCACAGAAATATGTGGTGCATAACCTGTTGAGAACACATACTTCAAATTTATTGATAACTTGACTTGTATTCTGTAGTAAAATATGTGGGAACTTTTGCTGTATCAATTTTCATAATTATTTACAACAGTTGTTTGTTTCTCCTGTAAAATTTACCAAAATGGAGTTATGAGGTTTTCATTGCCCGCCATTGGTATGGATCAAATGAATGTAAATAATGTTAATTGCTAGTTTATTAACTTCATTAATTGAAGGATATTGGGGAAAAAACCAGGTAAGTCACTAATGAAACCTAAAAAAACACTTTCAATTATAGCCTACAATTCTTTCCTGTACCAGTATGCCTAATTTTGAAGACCAATAAACCTGTGACTAAACTGTTCCTTTCACTGTTTCACACTTCTAAAAGGTATTTTGTTCCATTGTTCTTTCCTTGTACCCATCAATTGCCTTTCAAATAACTTATTAAACAAATAACAACTAGTTTATAGGCTACATCACAATTTATAGTTTCTTTAATAAAATTTGTCAAGGAATAGGTTTTTAACTGATTCCAAAATTAGTCACTATAATTTAGAAATGTGTTGACTATTGAAAATTTTACATTTAAAAAATGACTGTTTAAAATAAGTATTAGTAATGCAAACATATTGTATTATTTGTTAATAATTCAATAAATACTTTATTTTTTTTTGTAAGAGAACTTTTTTAACAAATCCTAACAACAGTTTTGTTGCTCATTAGTCCAACTCAAGCACTGCTTTTAAAATTAAATGTAGAAAACTAGAATATTGCTATATTAAGAAATAAATAGGAGAAATATGATAATCTGAGAACAATAATTGGAAGAGCTAGATACTGTAATGTTCTTGAGCTTATGGAATATCAGGTTTAGGTGATAAAGAGTATTTGAAACTACTGCCTGCAGACAGTTTACTTGAATTTTATTGATAGTTATTGTTGTTACTCATATATTTCAACATATTATATATGGCATAAGATCAAGAACATGGTTTGCTGTGGAAACTCAGTTACATTAGGCATCTGTAGTTAAATTAGTCATACAAAAAGCAATGAGATAGCATTGGCCTGTAAATCATTTATTCAATGAAGCAAAATGTAACAAAAAACTTTTCATGATAGGCCTATATTAAAGTTTCTATTGTTGAAGATTTCAGAAATTCAAAGTTTCTCACTTTTTACTTAAGAGGATTTTGTAGGAAAAATTTTCAGGCTATAGTTAATGTCATGTATTTTTTAAAAAATCCTGTTAAATATACTTTGTACATTTCTTACCTACATTATTTCCAGTTTTCCTATATGCATTCCTAATAGTATTAAAATTAAAAAATAGTAGTAGTATTTTGTTTATTGGGCTTGATGATCCAAAGGTTAAGTTCTTTGCCTCCAGTCCCGAGTATTTTGAGTTCAAACCTAGCCGGGTCAATGGATTTTTTAGGAAGGAAAAATATAAGGGACAAGTCCTCCAGGAGAGATGTTAACCCATGGGTACTGAGTCTGAAGATTCTCGGGTTTGTAAAAGAACCACAAGCCTAAGTTAGAGCATTTGAATAAAATTTAATCAGTATTTCCCATCCAAGTAATACTTTAGTTGTCTACTAGATGTTATTTTGATAGCCATTTATCACTCAGTCACATCTGCAGGGAAATAAGTATATCTAAATTTGCTTGGTTAAGTAACTCTCACAAGGGAGTACTCTTGCATCATTTGGGAATGTGAGGATATAGACCAGGCGATGGAAAGTAATTTTAGGTGGGGTCCAGATGCGTTTGAAAAATTGCATTGAGGTCCTAAATTTTTAATGTATATTAAATACAATAGACAGATATCTGTATTAAAAAATTAATAGGACAAATTATATTTGCGGTCTTGAGCCAGTTTTTTAAAGTTAGGTTCATGCGGGGAGCGACTTATGTGAAGAGTGTCTTCAAAGTGGGCGGCTGCTAATCTTAAGCGAAATTTGTGCCGACACACCGCAAAGGAGCCACTTACATATCAAAGTGTATGTTGACACATGCCAAAGAAGCCATACCACAAAGGAGGCTCTTCCATATCAGAGGTCGCCGGCGCCGAGTACATCCACCTGAAAGATAAGTTTCCTAAAGTGGTGTTAAGTTTTCATTCAAGTTACGAACACAAATATTGTGTTTAAATGAATAAGACTGCTCCGATTAAAAGAGGCTTCAGATGTTGCCAAAGTCAGAGATATATTTGTAAAATATCCTATTTCATTAAATAAAATTCTTGTATTGCATTCGGGTGTACAGAGCTTTTATGTGGATCAATGTAACATAATATTCTGTGCCGGCCGGTTAGCTTCTCCCTTCTGCCCCATTCTCCAGCGAACTTTCCTGTGCTGCACAGCTTACTAACTCATGTTTTCGAAATGTTGAAAGAATATAACTATGTAATTAAATATTGTTTGTATTAACCTAATTGGAAATTTTCTTTATATTTTAGTTCATTCATTTTACATATTTTTGTGAGTTGAGTATGAGGTCATTTTTGGCTACCAGTTTCTTCACCTTTCGCGGTCCAGGAGGTCCGCCAGTTGCCAATTGTTGGTATAGACAGTATTTTGTTTAATGGTGCTCTTTAACAACTCAGGTCATTAGGGGTCTTGGGTTTAAATCCCAGTTTAGACATTTTTTTTTCTTTGGTTATAGGTCATTAGAATTAAAATTCAAAGTTAGGGATGAAAGGGATGAGAACGTTTACTGAGAGGCCTCTTATTTGATATTTGAGTTTCTTTTACATGCCATAAATCTAATAACACAGAACTCACGGGTAATATATTATTAAATGCTTACAAATATGTAAAAAAATATTACAATTAAAAATACATTTAAAATACTAATTGATAGAGTGTGTAAAAATCATATGTATGATAATATTAAAAAAAAAACTAGAATGTTGTTTAAATAAAAAAAATAACAGTGATGTAAATGAAAACTTACATATTTTAGTCAGTTGTTAGTGATGTGTATAAATGTTTTGTTTCTAATTAATAAATATGGAAATAATGCATAAAGTGTAATAAATGAATATAAAGTTTGTTATTTTGTATTTTAGTCATAAATATAGTTAACTCTGTTAAATGTGAATTAAAAATATTTGGAAAATATAATGAATACATAGAAAATTCCTGTTCTTGCAAGTATTTCCATAAAACATATTTCTGCAAATAATCATCTTTTAAATAAAAAAAACTTAAATTTAGCCATGTTAAATGTCAAAATTATTTTATACATTTCTTCTGAGTTGATTGATTGACCCAGACTAAATATTCGATCATAGAGACACAAAATAGATCTCTATTTTATTGTAATTAAATAGGTAGACGATATTATCTACAGATACCCAATGTATTAATTAGAAGAATTGTCAATATGCAGAGCCAGGACATATAAGAAGAATTAAAATAAAATGTAGGGGTTTAGGCTACATCCTTCTATTTTTATGTTTAAATTATTTAACTGATGTAGCACTTAGTGATTTGATGATATTATCAACCATGAAAATCTTTATATTCTTACAGATACAACATTTTGAATGTCTTTTGAAAGGAACTGAAAGATTGAATTTAAGCTATGCGTACTTATGTACTTCTAAGCATATGTATGGGTTACATAGGCACATTTTATTGGTTACTGGAACAGGAAGGGAAGCATAATTTCTTACTATTGATATGATTATAATTATATTGGAATTGAGTTTATAATTTATAGCTCTTAACTGAAATACATACATCCCTTGAAAATTAGATTTAAGTACAATAGACCATTTATTTAACATGTCATTTTCAAAGTAATAAACTACAATTCACCAGAAAGTTTATTTATTGATATTTCAGATAGTTTACTTTGATTCTTGACCTAGAAATTTGGAGATATTAACCATTTTTCTCTATCACAATCCAATGCCTGTCTTTGCATGTTATTTTGTCAACTTGTTGGAGAAACTTATAGAATTAGATTTTAGCTGTTAGATTTAAAGGTTTAATTATGAATATTGATGTGTAATATAAAAAAAAAAACTTCCATATAATGTCGAATGGAAACTAGTAAAAGTATGTTTTAAATCTCACTGATGTGTATAATCTCTTTATAAGTAATGACATGAGTGATTTCCAATTTATCTAGAGGATTTGGAAATCAAGAGTGGCATTTGTCAGGACTATTTAATGAATAAAATTGAGCTGTTTACTCACAAATCATTATTTAAATATAGTTATTTTAAAATATTTATAAACGGCGATGTTTGAAAACAAATTAAAAATGTTTGGTTATGCTTCTTTTGTTCAACCACTGCAACCAGATCATATCATTTATTGCCAAATAGAATCGCAATATTGTAAGAATGCACCCCAATGGAGAAAAAATGAAACACATCAAACTGTATATTATAACGAACATTATAGGTTATTAATTATTTTTAAGGAAAGAACTCCGTAAAATTCCGATTGAGGGTCTTTCCACTTTTCAGCGGTTGCCCTTTTACCAGCCGGCTGCTGGCCCTTCACATCCACATGTGTCAATCACAGAGGTAGATGATCAACAGCCAGTGTAGGGGTGACATGTGGTTAGCATGTCGAGTCCCGCAGCCGTTATAGCTGGTTCCTCAACCTGGAGCCGCTACTTATTGTAGCTACCCAATTGCCTCACGATGCTGGGTGGGCACCGGTCCCATACTGGCCGAAATACCATGAGAAAATTTCTTCCCCCATGGAGACTCGAACCAGCGCAAGTCCCGTAGCTCTGCGCCAAGGCTTCCTACCTTAACCGCTCGGCTACGGCGCGGGACATAAAATCATTATTTAAATACACAATTATCAAATGTGTAGTTTGAAGGAATGTGTTCATTATTTGTGCAAAATTATGCTCTGAACTGTTCAGAATATTAAAAAGGAGGAGCTTTCTTTAATGTGATAAGCAGAAATAGATAAATATCGAGGTGAAACTCAACTGTGATTGGTTGTAAAACAAAATTCATTGAAACGTGATTGATCATTGACTCCCATTTGGGGCATGAGTTAATAGTCATTGTAAATAAATGCATAAAATTCTAACATTATCAATGAAAAAAGTAAGGAACACAACGTACAGTCCAATACTGGTGTTGGATTGAGCTGATAATTAAAATAAGTTCTCCCAAAAAAAATATTGCTCATAATTATTAGAAATGGTAAAACAGATTTTATTGCATTATAACTAGTTCATTATTGATGTTTTTATTATTAATTGAACACTTCTAGCTGAAGGATAAATTTTTATTTGAAGAGAAAAATTCTCGCCCAGACCAATCCTCGAACCCGGTACCTTTGGGTTTCTAGGCCAATGCTCTACCATCTGAGCTACCGGGGCGAGTTCCAATCTAGACACAAATTTTTCTCTTATATATGTTGTAATTCCTAATTGCTATGAAGCCTTTGCTTCTATCTTTGCAAATGGCAGCTTCTTAGTTAAGAAGACATTTATCGGGAATTTAAACACTACTTTATAAAGCCAGTAGAGCTTCTATTGATGTTTTATTATTAATTTAACACTTCTAACTGAAGGAAAAAAATATTTGAAGAGAAAAATTCTCGCGCAGTTCATTATTGTTTAAAAATGGTACATTTTACTAATAAAATTAATATAGATGCACATCTGTTTTATTATAAATCAGACTTGATCTTGAATATGTAATATGTTTATACAATATATTATCATATAATTTCCGTACTCTCTTACACATTTTATCATTTAACATTCAGAATAAAACTACACATTATTCATTTTCCTCCTCTATACTGGTATATTTCATTCTATTTGACTGGATGATTACTGAGATTTTCTGATAGATTGTTGGTAAATATAAGGGGGGAAATGTTAATTAAGTATGATATTTAATTAAGATTCAACATATTTTTTATTTGTTAAATTAGTTCTCTGGTTTTATGAATAGCAAACTTATTAGTGACGATTTTATTATTGATTTAACACTTCTCACTGAAGGATAAATTATATTTGAAGAGAAACATTTTCGCCTAGACCGAGACTTGAACCCGAAAATTTTTCTCTTCAAATAAAACTTATTAGTGTTGATCTCATAATATGCCTTTTTTTTTAAAGAAACATTAATGCATTACCCGTGACTCAAACTCCAGACCTCTGACTCTATGCAACAGTAAGCTGTCTGTTACACCATTCAAGACCATATACAACTGTCAACTCTTCTTTCCTCTTTATAAATCATAAAGTAATTGTAATCATACTTGGCTTAACAACTCAGGTTGAGTCACAGCCTCCCTAAGAACTCTTATCCAGACTCTATCTGGTGACTGTCCACCAATTTTGAAATTTAATTTAATATTTGTTGGAAGTAACACTATGAGGTTTCTTTTAATTATTATGAGTCAAAATCCCTAACTCATAATAATTTTAATTTTAAGTTTTTGAACATCTTCCAAAACTCCATCCATCCACCTAGCTTTTAGTCTTCCAACATTTCTTCTTCCATCTGAATGGTCCATCATTATTTTTTTAACTGTCTCACTAATGTCTATTATCTGGATATGTCATTTCCATATCAATCTAGCTATTTTCATATCTGCAACAATGTCTGGTGATTTATACAAGTGATGTAATTCCTCATTACAGGTATATTGTATTCGCTATTCTCCTTTTTCCTGATTGCATCCATATACATATTCTTCTCAGAATAAATAATAAAGTACTATCTCCTTATGAATTGGATGAAAGTCGCCCATGTCACCACTTTCATCTGGTGAGCTGCTACTGCTGAGGTATGAAAGAAACACGACTGGTAAATGCAGTATACTAGTCAATGGACCTTAGAATTCCCTTTTAGTGAACTAGCTTTTTCATTTTAGGCCTTTTTTCGTGTACAAACCCCAACTCAGAATTTATAAACTCACTTTAGTTATATATATATATATATATATATATATATATATTCACACACACACACGCACACACCAAGTCCTACTAGAAGTATGAGTTAACCATTATAAACAAAGTTCTATGAAGCTCCGTAGAAAAATAAAAAAATAACTTTGTGAACATTTTTTCCAATATTTTTTTTTTTCAAATGCCCCAGGTTTGTCTTTCGACATTCCTGGTTTCTCTCCTGGCATGGCATACTTGTAACCCACTTCTGAGGTTGGGGCGCCTGGAAGGCGGGGTTATGTTGCCCCGATGATATGATGGGTGATGATGATGATAATGGTGCGCCAGGAGAGTCCCTAATCCTAGGCTTAACCTAAGATGAATATGAATGATGATGATTGCGATGGCCATATGATTTCGGGGACCGTTTGGGCCTTAAAGTTTTCCTGACATTTGTCTTACAGGCAAGGAAAAACCTCACCCAGAAAAACTGTCCTGACCGGGGATCGAACCCGGGCCCACTGCGTGACAAGGCAGCATGCTACCCCGAGACCACAGCGGTGGACCTTTTTTCCAAAATTAAATTATAATAATTCTACTCTTGTAAATAGGGTCTAACTTTGTTTAATTTTCAATTTTTTATAGATATGTAGCACTGTTGTAAAAAGTGAGTTCCTACATCCCTGTGTTGTGAGTATAATAATAAAATTCCTTCCGCTTATTAAATGGTGGACGGGTTTATTCCTTGATATCTCTAATCCTGGACACATTGTACTTGTTCTATCAAAATATTTCCTGTTCTATCAAAATATTGAAATTAACCGATTTGCTTCAGGTTTAAATGTTCAATGAATTTTCCCAGAAACCGAATTTAAGTTACCGTAAATTATATCATCTATTTTCAGATATTCAAAACAAACAAAAGATAACGATACTTGAGATCACAATAAGGGTAACGGCAAAAACACATTCCTCTACTATTCATAAATGTTAACAGAAGATTACCCTGCCAAGGGATGTACAAAATATTGCAAAATATATAACAGCAGAATTAAGCGAGTGTACCTTGTCTTCTGAGTTGAAGGCCATTTAACTGCTGGCGAGTCTTCCTCATCTTTTGAGGCGAATGGGTTAAAATAGATAGTTAGAAATGTTTGTATCCATTCTCTGAAGAAAATTTTGCAACTGTCAGTAACTGACATGCCTGAATCTTTTCAATATCTTTGATACTGCCGCCCTTTATGTAAAAAAAAAAAGAAGCTATTATCTAAAGCAAACACAAAAACTTTTTTTTCAAAATAGGCCTAAAAATGATACAAAGTAATATAATACACAAACTTTAATGCATTTGTATGTTTCAATTTAAGTTTGTTATAACAATAGTGCATCTATTTGTGTTAGTATGAAAATCATAAGTCCATGGGTAGTTCTTATGGGGTGATACAGGTTTGCACTACCACCAGTTTTCAAATAACATATTCTTTCCTTATTAAGATTTAAAAAAATGTTATATTTTAATCTAAACGAGCTCTTAACATGAGAGGGTCATTAAATGGACTCATTTCACATCGTAGAACATGAGGGTCGCAAATCTCCTCCAACTTGTACAGAATAAATTGTTGGTTTTTTGTTTGTGTTCATTCCCTCCCCCATCTACGTTGCAGTCTTCCTGTAAATGCGGGATTATTGAGATGTGCATGGAATGCATTATTGCTTCACAGAGAACTATCTATTATTTATGCTGCACATGAATTCAGAACAATAGCTGGGGCAGCAAGCTTATTGGAGTTCATAATGAGAAACAATCAACAAGATATGCTAAGTGAAAGTGTGAAGTTGCTGAAAATCCTGTGAAGCTAAACACTGGTTTTCAACCCTGAAGAAGATATTAACTTTCTTTTAGAATACAATGAGTGAAGAGAGAGTCTCTGCTTTAGCTTTGCTGTCTACAAAAAAGAACTTCTTAATAGTCATTTCAAATTTTAATGAGAAAGTGATAAATAATAAGTTTGCTCAAAATAAATATCACCAGATGACTTTTTATTTAAGTGAATTTTTTTTTCAATTGGAAGTTTAAGTTTGTTGTTTTTAAACTAATGATGAGATAGGCTACTGTTGACTGTGAAATCACTTTATTATAGACATTTCATATTTTATTATAAACATCTGTTCATAATAAACTTCACATGTGTATCAATAAGCAAATTTGAGTTTAGTTGGACTTTTTTTTATCCAATGATGTACTTTAATATATAAAAACAAACTCCAAGCACGACAGGCCTAGAAGGCCTACCAGCTGGCTGCTGGCCTCACATCCACATGTGTTAATCATACAGGTAATCTCAGAGGTAGACGATCATAAGCCAGTGTAGAGGTGACATGTGGTCAGCATGTCAGGTCCACCAGCCATTATAGCTAGTCTTCTCAACCTGGAGTCGCTACTTATTGTAGCTACCCAAATGCCTCACGATACTGGGTGGGCACTAGTCCCATATTGCCCGAAATTCCATGAGAAAATTTCTTCCCCCATGGGGGACTGGAACCAGCGCAAGTCCCATAGTTCTGTGTCAAGGCTTATTGCCCTAACCACTCGGCTATGGCTACTGTACATTAATTTATATTTAATATCTTGTTTTTGTTTTAATGAATATATTTAATACTGTAAGTGTAGCTTGGAAATATTTATATATCTGGAATATTAATAATGAATATTGGAAATACTTTCCAACATGTGACATAAAATTTTTTTCCAAGTCCCAACCATACACCATGCACATACGCCAAAAAACATAAAGCAATTTACTGTATGGAATTACGGAATGCAGCCAACATATACACAATAATTGAACTCGTGTTGCCAACCAATCTAATAGCTAACCTAATGCAATTTAAGTACTCTAACTTGTGAAAAACCATTCTAAAAGCTAACCTAACACAATTTAAGTACTCTAACATGTGAAAGAATGCAACACCCAAAAATAGATAGTGTAAATAATAAGATCTGAAATTCTGAAGTATATGTGTAAAGGTAACTAGTGCTTACTCTTTCTTGGCTGCACTCGAACACATATATGTCTTTGTTGGCTGCAAAGAATATTTGTTAAAATCAATATGGCTGCCATGTTTTAATGATATGTATCTAGTTCAGAATTGTAACATTCAATATATTCAAATAATTGTTAAAAAACATGTAAAAATAATAGTAAATGATAGTAAATAACTTGAAAAATGAAACCCTAAGAATAAAATTTGACAGGAGTTTATTAGAGTACATAAAAAGTCTTGTCACATGTTGGAAAGTTTAGCTGAATATTGTATTATGTTAGACTATATTTTGTTTCTAAATTTAACCACCATTTTCTGATTTCACAAGCTGCCATGAATAAGTCAATGATAAATTGGCGAATAACAAAATGTACATTATTACCTAATCTTTAAAGGAAGAATGTCACATATTGTACGTGATGGCAGATATACCATCTCTACCGCCGATATGCAGATAAACTTGGCATGTTGGAGGTAGTCAATTTTTATTCACAACCTTGCAAAATAAGGGTGTTAAGACATTTAAATTCCAATGACTGAGTAGTGAGAGGCATTTAAAAATCTCGTGTTAAAAGTTCAAATAAGTTTCTCCAGCAAGGTTTGGCTTTAGATTTATAATTTGAGCACCCTGTATTGCACAGAACCAAAATAACATAAATATGGCAGTGAATACACAATCCTACATATTACTAATTAAAATGTTGTATTTTAATTTCATATCACTCACTTAATACAAAACAGAATTTTTATTAAAAGTTGTAAATTAATGGAATCTGTAAAATTGGTTTATTTTTTACTTTATTTTAATTTGAAATATTTGTAATGTCAAATAATTGTTAATTTTTTTCTGTGCCCAGCAATCAAAATAAATAAATTATCGTTCTTACTTTTTTAATTGAAATATTTTTACTATAACAATAAGCAATTTAAAAATTAACTTGAATTTTAACTGCTCTTAAGTTAATATTAATTACTGCAGTACAATACAAAATTAAAATGTTATAAATTAATTTTTTGCGCGATAGTGCATTTTATCGTACTTATAGCAATGCGACCATGATTGAAAGTTCAACTTCCTACATTTCGGAGTTGCTAACATAAATAAATATACTGTAATAAAATAACTATACTGTAATATTACATATTATAAAATGCATGTGGCAAGTAAAACCACTGCCCTCTATGTATACTACATACAATGTATAAACAGAAAATATCCAAAAGGTATTGTTAATATATATTATACAAAACAAATCACTGCATTTTAAATGAACTGAACTTTATTTGAAACAATATAAAACAATAAATACGTGCTTGTGCATTTTAATTACTAATTGGTCTCACAGCCTCCTATAGTTTCAACTAATAAACATTGCCCACACTATGATGATCTTGTAAAAGATTTCCGGGCTGTAGGCTGTGGTCTCGAGGCTTGAAGTTCCCTGACGTTTCGCCAGACGCAGTCTCTGGCAAAACGTCGGGGAACTTTAAGCCTTGAGACCACAGCCCGGAAATCTTCTTCAAGATCATCATAGCAACTCCGGCCATGAAAGCTTAAGTCAATACATTGCCCACACTGTTAACGTTAGTCAATTGTTTATAATGAACACAAATATTTCCAACAAAGATGTTATTATTTTATTATTATTTATTATTTTGAAAACACCATCGCGCAAAAAATAATGTACAATGCACGTTTGTGAAGTGTTTTACAGAATCTCGAAAAATTTTTCTCTGTTCTGTAAAAACCACTTCCTAACCTCGCATCGTAATATACTATTGTTTCAAATCCATGTAATCATTGTCATTACACTTTTCATTGTTGTTATGACAAGCTTATTAGGAGAATTTTTGACCTCGTAGAGATAATCATAGCATGGTGTCGTGACATTTAGCTAACATAATATGGTATGTTAGTATGAAATTAAATTAATTATAAAGAAGATATATAGCCTATATAGTAAAGAAAATAAAGTGCTTAAACAAATTCTATTTACAAACTTTCAGAGGTTGTTCTAGTTAGTGCTTTTTTTACAAGTAAAAACATGTCCTTTGATAAATTGCTACAGAGTAATTTGATGTTTCAAATATGTATTATGTCTCTTGGAAAATCATAGATGATTCTAATTGTTTTAATTAATCAAAAATTTACTCTTTATCTTCTGTAATATTAGCAATTAGAAAGTAGTGCTAGGAACCTGGTAACCAACAAATTAGATGAATATTGAAACAACCCTATGACAAAACTTCTGTTTGTTCCAGTACTGTAATATTTGACTTTTTAAGAATTAACATTATTAGGTATTTTATTTTTTGAAAAGAAAAATTAATGCTTGAACCGGGAATCGAACCCTAGACCTCTAGCTCTATATGTCAGCATGCAATCCATTACACCATTCAAGACCTGATACAACCGCGAAATTTTCTGTCCACTTATACAGTTCTCTTACGTCTGAAAGCAGATAGCTTTCGCTATTAACAATGCCATCAGACAGCTTCTATTCAAAGTATTTTTAATGAGAATTTTATATATACTTTTAAATGGTAAAGCTTAATATTTTGATATTGTTTAGTTGTTTCTTCACTCACCTCATACTTCTTAACTCCTAAGCAGACTCGAGTTTCTTCACTTCATTTGTGACATTCTCAATGCTGTATTACATTGTGAAGTGAAGAAACTCGAGTCTGCTTAGGAGTTAAGAAGTATGAGATGAGTGAAGAAACAATTAAACAATATTAAAATAAACCTCATAGTATTATTTCCTACCTACATAACTTAATTAATATTTTGATGTTATTTAGTTTAACATATTCCAGTCATGGACAGATTAAAAAAAAAATTATTACACGCTGACATACAGAGTCAGAGGTCCAGGATTCAATTCCTGACTCAAGCATTAATTTTTCTTTTCAAAAATTAAATATGTCCAGGACTGGAATATATTAAACTAAATATAACATCAAAACTATGAGGTATTATTTATTTAAGAAAAATTGTATTACTTCACCTCATATCCTTCTTCTTATTAGACCGGTTTCGGGACCTAATTAGGTTCCATCTTCAGTATTCTCATGACTGTTATGTCGTCTTGAAGAGCCACATCGTGCTCCCTCTTTCAGTAGACTGAAGATACTGATTTAGAGGTTCTTCAGTCTACCAACAGAGGGAGCAGGAAGCGGCTCTTTAAGATGATATAACAACTGTTGTGAAAGATCCCAAAACCAGTCTATAAGAAGAAAGATATTAGGTGAGGTGATACAATTTTTCTTAAACTGTAATATTTTTTTCAAAGAAGCTTTCCAAAATGATTTCCACAATGATAGTAATTGTAAACACACTTTAGCATCATAGGAAATTGTTTCACTTCCTCTCAGTTACATTCCAAGGCTATTGGATCCATGGGACTGGACATTCTCTCAATAGGAAGTACTAGTATTGGCATGACAGTCTAAGTACATGTTATATGTCTGACACATTATAGTCCACTTATTTTCATTAGTCAGACCAAGGTCACTGCTTAGCTGCTGTATTGAATCCAGTGATAAGTTGTAGGGTATAAGGAGTTGAGAGTGTCTTGCTTTGCATCATGCAACTCTGCACTGAGTTTTAAGACATGAGAGGGAAGGGGATTGACACTCAAGTATGACTTTGAATCTGACAAATGAAAATACTTGCACTATAATAGTAAATTATACAATAATAAGATACCAGAGTCCATAGATTCCTTATATCAAAATACTCAAAACATTTTCCTGGATAATCTCTGAAAGTTTGTCAATAGTGCTTGTTTCTATTCTGCATATCAATCTGGTTTGAAATTTTATAATATTGCATTCAAAATAAAATTTTACTTTTTTTATTGTAAGTTATAAATATTTCCATTTTTATTAGGATTACCTTTTAACAGCCAACTGAAGTTACTTTGTTGTGTGTATATATATATGTTATAATTACATTTTTTTGACATTGAGCAATGCAAGCTTAATATGACATGATAAGAAAAATAAATGCCTGGACAGGATTTGGACCCAGACCTCTCGATTTGTAGTCGAGGATGTTATCCATTACACCACCACGCAAATCCAATACAAACACTTATTTTTCTTATATATATATATATTCTCCATTATTACAAGATGTAGCGAGAACTTGGTCTTCACTGCTACCTGGTAGCCACTATAACAAGTGAGCAAATTAAAAAGAATATTTTCTCTTTATAGCAGTGATGCTTTATCAATGTTATAATTCAATTTTTGACATTGAGCAATGCAAGCTTAATATGACATGATAAGAAAAATAAATGCTTGGATGGGATTTGAATCTGGACCTCTCGATTTGTACTCGAGGATGCTATCCATTACACCACCAGGCAAATCCTACACAGACACTTATTTTTCTTATATATATATATTCTCCATTATTACAAGATGTAGCGAGAACTCGGTCTTCACTGTCACCTGGTAGCCACTATAACAAGTAAGCAAATTAAAGAGAATATTTTTACTTTACAGCAGCGATGCTTTATCAATATATATATATATATATATATATATATATATTTCTTGATTGATCCTCGGTTATCCTGCATTTGGACATAATGGGAAGTTTCTTAACCAGACTAATTTTGTTATGCTTATTTTCCTACATAGGGTTAGTGCATTGACTGAGGAGACATCTTATAGTAAACTAAGATATCAATTATTAATGAGGTGTATATTTTGACCCACCTCATATTTCTAGATGTTTATGCAGACTAGTTTCATCGCGTCTGTGCGAAATGCTTGTGCATTACAACATATATTTAACTAAGATATTATTCGGATGGATGAAAGTTGATTAAATTTTGCTTAAAGATCTTTTTATTCAGACTTGAGGTCCTTTTATGAGCCTGAAAAATCTTCAGACTCGGGACTTAACGTCCTTCCTGGAGGACTTGTCCCTTGGATTTTCCATTCTAAAAATCCATTGACCCCAGCCATATATTTTAGATAACTAATGTTCGCCAAGTGGTCGAAATTCGACCATAAATAACACATCACTTTATTTTATATTAGACATTGTTAGTTTTAAATTGTATTAGACTATAATCATAAAAATACAAGGTATATATTTATCTTGGAGTGTAACTGATGATGGGGTGATAGTATTCTAAATAAGCACCCAACATCGTGAAGAATTTGGGTAGCTACAATAAGTAGCGGCTCCACATTGAGAAAACCAGCTCTAACGGCTGGTGGACCCGACATGCTGACCAAATGTTGCTTCTTCACTAGCAGGATGATCGCCTACCTCTGTTATTAACACTTGTACGTTATTACTTTTCCATAGTTTAAATGGGAGCTTTGGCGCTGGATTTTAGTGCCTTGCAGTTAAAAATGGCATGTCTTTTTAAGACATGGCCTTTGTACATCACATACTTCTCTGTAAGAAATTTAACTCTTGCACCATGGAGATTATCCATAAACACTGCCTTGCAGTTAAAAACAGCAGAACTGTTTCCAACAATTTTTACTGATAACACTAAAGCTCGTCAGTAGCTACAAAAAAAAAAATTGGTTGACAGACAGAGGAGAAAATGGTACTTAACTGTTTTGTCTTAGGATTTATATATATATATATATATATATATCACAGTAAAATAATTAATTTCTGATAAGCATGAATGGAAGAGAAGCAATAGAGAAGTGAGCTAAAATAGGTTTTTATTCAGTGCTATAGTTGGAAAGATTTTAAGTGGAACTTACTTTCAATGTACAGAGTAATTTATAAAATTAGTATTATATAACCTTTATTTTACTTATTTGCTGTAAATATGTATATATATATATATTTATTTATTTATTTATTTATTTAAGTTATAAAATTTTTCTCTTCAAAATATAAGTTATAACTTACTTTAATTTTGATAAAAGGAGATGTTGTTTAAATAAAAAAGGGGATAAGTCAGTCATTTTCTATATCAATTTCCTTGAATTTGTCTGTATTATATGGTTACAGATTTTGTTATAAGATTCTAATCTTCCTGAGGAGCATATATGAATAATTACAGGGTCTAAGACTAATATTACTCCAAATTGTACAATTTTTTAATGCGTCTCAAAACTACTCTAGAGTAACAAGTCCCTTTTTTAATCTCAGCATCTTAATTACTGTATCCAGAAAAAATCAATGAAAAATTGAAGGACACCATAGAAGACTCCACTTTAAGTATGTTTGTAAAACATTTTAACTCCACAATTTTTTATTTACCCACAATATGTTTTGTGAGATCTTTTTCCTATCATTAGCGTAGGTTGGATCAAGCTGGTGATGGGGATAAGATATCTCACGTACTAGGTAAAAAGGGGGCATGCCGTAGCGTAGTGGTTAAGGCACTGAGCTACAAGCCGGAGGGTCGAGGGTTCAAGTCCCGTTGGGGGATCAGGATTTTTAAACTGACCCAAACCCTCTGGCGGCACTATGGCCCTGGGGTTGACTCAGCCTCTAACGGAAATGAGTACCAGACGCTTGTTCTGGGGGTAAAGGCGGCCGTCACGCAGGGCTGACAACTCGGCTGACATAAAGTGCCGATTGTCTAGAAAATGTGGGAGCCTTAATCTCCTACTACCCCAAGGGCCTCCGGGCCTGTTGTGGGATTACTTTACTTTACTTTACTTTACTAGGTAAAAAGATAAATGGTGGAGTTAGAGATTATTTCTGACATTTAAAATAATAAAAAAATAATTATATTCAGATTCTCAGTCTCCTTAAGCCATCATCATCTTGCTTTCATGTTGTACATTTGTAAAAAAAAATTCCAAATATTTCTTCCTAGGCAGTTCCAACAATCTTTTACCATAGGATTGGTACTTTAAAATAGCCTTAGGAATCCTGGATTTGGACATATGGTCCACTAGTTCTGTTGATACTGATGGGCATAATCTATTATGGGCACTATATTCAATTTCTTAAGGACGTGATCATTTGTTCTGTGATTGCACCTGATGCAGCCTACTGTTTGGGCCATTAATCTCTTCTCATTAGCTACAATTCTACTTTTATCAGGTTTTTGCAGAGGCCATGCCTTGCTCCCATAACAGAGAACTGTTCTTGACATAGATGCAAGTACATTTTTGGGCCAAATTAGGGTTCATTACATTATTATTTATTATTTAAACACCAACTCAATTGATCATTACATTATTTATTATTCTTCTATAACTAACTAACTCACTGGCTCTATCGAACCTATAGGTTTATGGCCACGCGAATATAAAGCTCTCCATGCATCCCTATCCTGAGCTAATGTTTTCCAATCATCTCCTGCATAATCTACTTCCCTCAAATCATGGGTAATATTATTCTCCCACCTCATTCTTGGTCTACCAACTGGGTGTTTTCCCTCTGGTTTTCCTACAAGAAGCTTCTATGCACCTCTTTCATCCCCCATATGTGCCACATGTCCTGTCCATCACAGTCTATGAGACTTAACTGTTCTTATTATATCTGGCTTCTTATACATATCATGTAGCTCACTATTATGTAATTTTCTCCATTCACCTGTCAATGAAGCTATTAATAAACTTGAATGGCGATAGGACAAGGCAGTGAAATGATATTTGAGTAAATTGTTTGTACAATAATTTATATTTTTACGCAGTTTATTATTTCTTATTCTTTATCATCATTATTATCATCCAAATGCTTTGACCAATTCTGATCTGAACTGGCTTGTACAGTCTCCCTATCTTTTATCTGGTCGTACTCTGATTTTTTGTCCTTGGTGTTCATCTCTTTTTGGCCTAAAAATTTTCCTAAGAACTTTATTCTCAAATACTCGTAATCTTCTTTCCTCCCTTAAAGTAAGAGTCCATGTTTCGCATCCATATAATACAACTGGGAGAATAACTGTTTTATATATTTTCAGTTTAACACTTTTTGAAAGGAGTTGGGATGACAAGAGTCCTTGTAATGCATAATAGCACGCATTTCCAGAATTGAGCCTATGTTTAATTTCTTTGTGTATCTCATTCCTATTTGTAATTATTGTTCCTAGATACTTGGAATCAGTCACTTTAAAATTTCCTTCATTTGTCATCAGTTGTCCATTTCCATTATATAGCCCATTTCTATGTGTGAACATATATTTAGTTTTATTGATTTTTCTTCCAGTCCCAATTTCTTAGTGTTACTCAATAGAATGTGTGTGTTGGCCCTTAGTATCTCCTCGTTATCTTTCAGTAATACTACATCATCAGCATAAACTAACAGCCTATTAATACCATTGAATTGTAGACCTTCTTCGTTCTCCAAAGATTTGATGGCATACTCTAATACAAAATTGAATAGTAGAGGAGATAGTGCATCTCCTTGCTTTAACTCATTGTGAATTTAAAAAATATCCAAAAACTGTTATTCCTCTACAGATTTATTAAATTTTGCAGTCTCATTGACATCCAATTCTATCAAAAATGACATTCTGAAGCTGAGATAATTAAATTGGTTTAACTGAACTAAACTCCATGGCATGACAGGCCTACCAGCCGGCTGCTGACCTCACATCCACATGAGTTCATCACAAGGTATACGAACATCCAACTTTTGTAGGGGTGACATGTGGTCAGCATGTTAAGTCCCCAGCTGTTATAGCTGGTTTTCTCAACCTGAAGCCACTACTTATTGTAACTACCCAAATGCCTCAAGGTGCTAGGTGGATACCAGTCTCATACTGGCAGAAATTCCATGACAAAATTTCTTCCCCCATGGAGACTCGAACCAGTGCAAGTCCCGTAGCTCTGCGCGAAGGCATCCTACCTTAACCATTTGGTTTACTCATTCTATAATTTTGTACCTATGCAAATTATACTAAGGACATGGTCCTTACCACAAAAAACCATTATTTTGGATTTTTCAGTTTATATTTTTATTGAATATTTTTCTGCTATTAATTTTATATACTGTAATGGTGTCTGAGGTAGTCAATACTACCAAATCATTTGCATATATTAAGGTATCAAAATATAAATTCTGGTTTCTGGGTGCTTGCCGATTTAAAATATCTGCTGTTTTCATGTAGATGTTGAATAAAAGGGGTTAAAGAGAACATACTTTTTTGATGCCTCTTTCCATGTTTACAACAAGTCTTCACTTCAAATAGATATTAAACTTTTTTGTATAAATTACAATATTTTGAATAATTTGTTGTGGTATTTGATCTTTAACATTTTTAATATTTTTTTTTATTTATTTGATCAAAAGTGTTTCCTGAAATAAAATGTTTATCAGTCCATTTGGACAGTGCAATTTCACCATTAGTAATATTTTATAGCCTATTGGAGACCATTTTCAATAATGAGTACCTACTTCATATTAACATATTTAATTTTATAGAAAAAGTATGTTAACTAAATCAGCATTAATTAGTATTTCATTGCCAGTTTTATAATTACACTGGTCAACATGATTTTTGTGTCATGAGTACCAATAGTTGTACTTAATGCAGTTTTTTATCATGTTTTCAAATATGTATTCGGAATTTCTCCATTACCCACAGTTTTTTTTATTTCAATTTCAATTAATGGATTTAAATAATTATTTTTTAAATAAACGTTTGTTCGTCCATTTGTCCATTGTAAAATAAAACAAATAAGCTAACTCAAATGATTTCAGCTATGGAAAAGAGTTATCAAGGAAAATGGAATCCTAATATGCTGGCCGATTATTGTTGGACCATCAAGAGGGATGCTCCACAGGCAAAATATAGCAGAACATCCTAATTTCTTACTTTCTAGGTGAGTCTGAATGTTCGAATATTGTGTAGTTATGAATGTAGAAAATATTAAAGTGTTTGAAATTATAAATTCCTGTCTCTCGGAAACCTTGCATGGTGGAGAAAAACCGATATCATATTTGAATTCAGGAGAAAAAATACTATCAGAATCATATGTTTTTCTTTCTGAGACAAAAAAAAGTTTATTTTTGTTGCTCAGTGTTATTTATAATTTTATTTTCTAATGGTTATATTAAAGTTTTTAACAACTTTGGTCACAACAATGAAAGAAGCAATTTTTGATGCCTCAAGTGCAGTACATAAAAGACAATGACTAGAGCACATTATTAAATGGCATTTCTCTCTTCTCTGCATCTCACACAAAGTTGGTGGACAGTCAACCACAGATGCTAGGAATATTTCAAGAAATTGCAATGTTGTTTTCACTTCCTCAGTTGCAGGAGAAAGATAAGAGAAGAATCTAGTTCCTAGTGGCTGAACCATGCGGGTAGCAGGTGGGAGTTCAAACATTGATTTTACAAAAATATCAGATATTTGAAAGTTCATTGCATGAATTTAAGAAAAGTGATTCGTGTGGGTATGTAAATATCTTTGTTATGCACTAAATTTTAGAAAATTACAATCCACCAACTAGCCTATAAGCCCTACTTTTAGTTTATTGGAATTTACATTATCCATGAGTTACCAAGACCTGATTATATATATAATTTTTAATTTTACTTATATTAATTGTTATAAATAGTAAATAATTATTTTTGGACACTTATTTCACTTGGAACATTAATTTCATGATTTTAGGGAGAATATTTTTTGTGAGTTCTTTATTTTGGAAATTTAAAATTCACCAAATTATCCAATGTTTGAAACTGTAGCTTTCATTGTTGGCATGAGTATTATCATTGAGCTTCCCAGATAAGTTAATTTTTTTTCAAAAAAATGTTTTGATACGTTAACAGTTTTAAAAATCCACTGGATCTTTTATTAATAAAAAGAAAAAGTTGTTAAGAGGTAACCCTAGTACATAAATTTAATAGAGTAATTGATTTTATAGCTGGTTTTTTCAGAACTAGTTTTCTCTTGAGAGTTAGAGTTTTATTAAGTTATCGATTAAAGAATTGACAATTAAATGTTCGATACCTCTTAAGTTCTTTCAAAACATTTGGAAAACAAAATTCAATATCATTATTGAATATTTATATATGTTTAACTTTGTAGGAAGTAACACTATGAGATTTATATTATATTCTTTAAAGACAAAGTATGAGGTGAGGTGATAATATATTTTTTAATATATATATTTCATACTATGTCAAATTTGATATGTTTACATTATTAAAATGAGTGTGGAAAATGAACTGTTATAGTTCTCAAACACTTTACCACATGCAACTTTTGCCAATATAATGTAGTGTAGGGACTCATTTAAAGTATTATTAAGAATATATATATATATATACAGGACTATTCAGAAAGAAGCAACAGACTTCAAACATTTATTCTTTCAAACTACAAAAAATAGAAACACAATTCCAATGTTCCTAGAAAGAGAAAAGTTTGAAGTTGCTATCATGGCCGTATTGGTCCTGTTGTTTGTCTTGTTGATAGTTTTTATTAAAATGGTGACATAACAGGACGTTGGATTGGAAGAGGAGGACCAGAAGATCAACTTCATTACTGGTGGCCTCCCATGTCATCAGACCTAACCCTGTGTGATTTTTATCTGTGGGACCGTGATTTTATCCCCCCTATGCCTGACACTCTTGAAAATCTGTGACATTGAATTGTTGAAGCTGTGAATTTGATAACTAGAGACCAGCTGATTCGTGTGTGGCAAGAAATGAGCCAACATTTTGATATTTGTCATGAAACACATGGCGCTCATATTGAATGCATAAAGTAGTGAAATTTGAACTTTCCTCTTTCCAGGAACATTGGAATTGTGTTTTTATTTTTTATAGTTTGGAAAAAATAAGTGTTTGAAGTCTGTTCCTTCTTTCTGAATAGCCCTGTATGTATATATATATATATATATATATAAACTTTTATAGGAAAAATCACTATGAAGTTTAATTTAAGATTTAAATTAAAAATTCTTTATACCTCACCTGATATTCAGACTTCTAATTAAACCAGTTTCTAAACCTAGGTGATTTCATCATTCAGTTGAATGACATAACATTGGTCAAGATATTACTGAAGATGAAACCACCAAGGTTTTGAAACCGGTATAATTAAAAGGCTGGATATGAGGTGAGGTATAATGAATTTTAATTTAAATCTTATATAATATATATATGTACACAATCCTGAAGCAGTAATTTCAGACCTGTCATGTTTTAATAGGTATTGCTTACAATTAAAACCTGTTCATGACTCATTATTATAAATAGAAAACTTTAAATGTATGTAAAATTTCTCACATACTTCATATTGGCAACATTTTCCAGAGGAAAAAAAAAGTGAATGTCATGTGCTGCCAATAGTTAACTTAACATCACAAAAAATTGTTGAAATAATGTTAGCTATATAAGATCTGCTTAATATTTCAGTTAAAACATATTAATCTATCCTTTTACAAAACCATTGGAAATAATTCATTGTTACGATTGTAGTAAATTACTCAAATACATCTTTACAAATGTATTTGATATTATACACTAAATGGCGGGCGTAGTGAGCATCTTAATAGTATTAATTATATTATATTATTTTTAGTCTGGACATCTTACCTCAATATTAATGTTGAGTCTGGGAAAGCTGACGATAAAACAGAATTGTTTTGAAACATGTTCAAGAACAAATCAACATTAATATTGAGGTAAGATGTCCAGACTAAAAATAATATAATTAAAATAACCTCAAAATATAACTTCCTAAAATTAAATATTATCTTAATAGTATACCTGATAAATAAGGTGAATCTATTACTTCTTACCTCATAAATATTTGTGTTTCATTTGGCATGTTTCGATATGCTGTCCATATCATCATCTGTCTGGAGAAGATGATGATGGTGTAGAGAGCATATCGAAACATGTCAAATGAAACACAAATATCTATGAGGTAAGATGTACCAGTTTCACCTTATTTATTAAGAAAAATCTCATAATGTTACTTCCTATTGCAATTTATTAATTAGTACACTTGATATTTTATTTACATGTAACTATTCATTTAATTAAAGATAGGAAATTGAATATAGTATAAAATAAAATATAGTATGATACAAGTATAGAAGACTTGTACATATTCATTGAAAAATTATGTCCTCATCTGTCAACTCGAGCATAAACATTTTGACTCATACATAAAACATTGTTTTCCATACTTGTACTGGTATTGTAATATACTATTCCAGAAATCAGCCATAAATCTTACCTTATGTCCAGAGAGTGGAATCTCTTCCACAATGTTGAAGGTTTACTTGTATTGGTATAGACTATATGAGAATGTGCGTGAGGAGGTGGGGTGGGATGTATCACATAGGTGCATACCTACTCGGCTATGAAGAGAACTCTGTCATGTAGAAAGACAGACACAGTAAGCAACGTTTCATTCAGTAAAGAAGTGGAGTTGTTATAGAGTATGTCAGTAGTTGACATTGTGCATACCTGATTTTATGTGTAGTGAAATGCCATCCAAAACGAAAATGAATGAGCATGCGACAGGGTAATCTTTGTCTTAAAACATTATCTTGTAAGCAATGCATAACGTAAGTATATTTTAATGAATGAGTTGGAGAAAATGCTTTAACATCTCATCTCATAAAGTTGCGTGTCTTCATGATACCGGTTTCAAAAGTATAGTTTTACTTCCATCTTCAGTCAAACTCCAACTGTCGAAATTTTGCCGTTAACATCATTTTCTGAACTGACATCTGGTGTCGATTTTATGAACTTGATGACCAAATTGTTCTCGTCGGGAATATCAAAGTTCATTACTTTATATTTATTCTTCTGAATGTATATCTTTTCTCAAACTGTTTGGGAAAAGATATACATTCAGAAGAATAAATATAAAGCAATGAATTTTGATATTCCCAAAACAGTTTGGGAAAAGATATACATTAAAAAGAATAAATATAAAGCAATGAATTTTGATATCCCCGATGAGAATAATTTGATCTCCGAGTTCATAAAATCGACACAGATCAGAAGATGATGTTAATGGCGAAATTTTTACAGTTGGAGTTTGACTGAAGATGGAAGTTAAACTATACTTTTGAAATTGGTATTGTGAAGGCACGCAACTTTATGAGGTGAGATGTTAAAGCATTTTCTCCAACTCATTCATTAATGTAAATACCTCATAGTTTTTCCTCCCACTGTAATTTTGATTAAAAGTAATATTTTATTGTTTTATGCACCTTATATTGCTTCCTAATGTTTATATTATAGAAGAATTGCCTGATAGATATGCAGACATGTGATACAACCCTTCCCACCCCCTCCCGATTGCTCCAGTATAGTGAATACCAGTACAAATAAGTCATCAGTAGAGAGCAGATTTTTATGTAATAAAAGATAAGATTGCAATGCAGATAGTATATATTATTCAACTGTTTTTGTGTGATACAAGATAAAAAAACAGTCATAAGTCTAACTTCTCATTATACTATGTTGCAATCTTAACTTTTAGTACATAAAAATCTGCTCCTAGTCATCAGCATCGTGGAACAAATTCCACTCTCTACTAATGACAATGTGAGAAATAAAATTTTCGTTATAATAAAACTTGGAACAAATTTCTTACACATTAACTCTCCTATTTATAAAGGAACTTGTTGCATGGAAAGTAAAATTTTTAGTTTTTACAACTTTCCATCAATTCCTTGTAGAGTCAGACTTTTTAACTTGTACATTTTCCAACAGCAAAGCAAATTATAGGACCACATGAGTCTTTAACAGTGTTTAAAATATTTTATCAGACTGACTGATTAGGCATTAACAAATTATATAATTAAAACAATGTTGTTACATTTCACATTCTGGTTAACAACAATAACACATTTTATTCTTAAGATAACCATATAAAACAGTTTTGTGGAAAAGAATTTTATTTATATATCCTTTGCTGAGCAAAGAAAATTGTTCTACCATATTGTATTGCATTTATTATTTACAGTATCCACTGATCTAGTTTTCAATTCGGGATTGTGCCAGTTACAATTCATTTGATTCCTTACAGAATCATATCTTTTCTATCAATAATAGTTAAATAAAATTACAATTATTTAAAATTGATGAACATTATTTAATGCAGGACTTTCTTCACTGATGCAGTAATATAGAAAACATTTGAAAAATACAGCAATAACTTGACTGTTTACCCTTGTTATGATAAGAATATGGTACTGTTATTCAGGTAGTGCTTAGTTTTAAAAATTGAAAATTAATATAAGATCATCTGGCATTAAAAATGTTCCCAATGTGTATTTTTTATTTTATTTTATTTTTGCTTATATACAGAGTGAGTCTAAATTACCCTTACAAAGTTTCAGGACTTGTAGTAGAGACCAAGACTTGTGTCTGGAAATGTACTGATTTTCCGCTTCATGCAAAATCGCCTCACACACTTTTTCGGTGCCACTCACTAGAATAGTCTTGACTAGGGTAGTCCATATGTCATTCCCCACTCACCTGATTTTCCATGTCCACTGCAAGTTGGTTTACGTGCTATTCATGTTTGTGATCTGCCCAGAGAAGTTTTCACCTGCACAGTACAGTAGTAATCCTTCACGACAGTACCCAGCAGAATTTAAGGTGTATGTACATTATTGGTACTGTGTTGCTGTTATCCATGGCATACACATTTACAGAATATGCAGACATGATGTTATTGTATGGCGAAGCTCGGTGCAATGGCAGGTCCAATTGCTTGGCCTGCACATTCTCCTGACTTGACCCCACTAGATTACTACCTGTGAGATCACAGGAAAACCTTAATTTATGATATCCCTGTAGAATCCGAGGAAGACCTACTAGCACGAGTTATGACTGCGGCAGATGTTGGAAGACCAGGGATTGGTGATCATGTGTACGAAAACATGGTATGGAGGTACTGCATCTGTATTGAAGTCGGTGGTCGTCACATCGAGCCCTTCTTGTAAGTGGTTCCAGATGACAGGCAGCAGGAGTCAGAGAGAGCAACATGTGTTGTAGTGGTATTTTGTGTGTAACAGAAAAACGGTACATTTCTGGACATGGGTTCCTATGTTGAATTTAATTGCCTTGGTCCCCTCTATAAGTCCTCAAACTCTGTAAGAGGAATTTAGACTCACCCTGTATAAATGCTTTAACATCTAAGGTCATATCACATGTAGAATCTTTTGTTGTATTCAGTAAGTTGTGTGCAGTCACGTATTCTTGTGAAAGTTCACTGATTTAATTTTTAAATGATATTATGAAATGGTGACCATGATAAAATGAGTCTTGGTAATGAAATTCCACCCTAGCATCTGCCTTGACAACCAAGGAAAAAAAAAAAAAAAAATACCTCAACCAGATTAGCATCAATGCAATCAATTAAGATTGCAATTTAGATATATTCCAATTCAAATATTATCCCCCTTAAAAATAAAACTTTATTAGTACAATGAAAGTCTATGGATCCACTATAAATTATATAAACTCATTCACTATGCCAAGGGAATATTTATAAAGGTTTGAATCTGGGACCTTCCAAATATGAGTCAAATGCTACCACCTGACCAAACTCACTACATTGCATGTTTTAAGAAATTATGGATCCATCCATAGTAATTCTGCCCGAAGGCAGGTCTTTCACTCACTACAATCATAACATTTTCATGCTATGCTTGCAGCTTTACTAGGGAATTGTAGGTGTGGTAGCTTCCCGTTGCTTTCCACACTGGTAAAGGATGATGATGATGGCCATATGATTTCGGGGACCATTTGGGCCTTAAAGTTTTCCTGACATTTGTATTACAGGTGAGGAAAAACCCCGATAAAAACCTCACCCAGAAAAACTGCCCCGACCGGGGATCGAACCCGGGCCCGCTGCTTGACAAGGCAGAACGCTACCTCGAGACCACAGTGGTGGACAAATTATGGATAATTATGGAATTAAAATGGTTAGGACATATTTTAAGAATGGATGATGAATGATGGCCGAAACAACTATATCAATGGCAACTGAACAGAAAGAAGAAAAAGGGAGACCAAAGTTAACATGGAAGGAAAGCATGAGACTAGCAATGCAAGCAAGAGGATTAAAGATTGAAGATGCCCAAGATCGTAGGCTTTGGAAGTTTGGCATGGAAAGATGGCAGCAGCTGTAAAAACACCCAGAGATAGATAGATATAATTATAATTATTTAAAAAATACTGAAACATTTTTTTTTAGTATCAAATAATCCTTTTAAAGAAAAAAAAATTGATCATTAATTAGAAAGTTATGGCATCATTAAAAACAGTTTTAATTCATATTCTATAGTCTTCTTTTTTTAATATTGCTTAAAATAAACATTGAAGTATATTATTTTATTTGTTTTATAATTTTAATTTTATTTCATGCCTATATATAGATGCTGTAAAATTTAAGATTGTATCACATCTATCTGATTAGGTCCAATAGGTTTTGTATATATATATATATATATATATATATTCTGTGTAGTCTTGTGTTATAGTGCAAGTTCATTCATTTATTTTTTCTAAATTATATTTATTATGAAAAGTTGATAATACAATAGGTCCTGATAATAAGATTGCCTTGGCAACTGAGGAAAATCAGAAAAAATCTGTCTGGTTGGTTGGCATATGGAGTTTGAACCCAGACCTCATGAATATGAGTCTCTAATGCTACTGTCTGTCCCGTGCTGTAACCGAGTGGTTAAGGCAGGAAGCCTTGACACAGAGCTAGGGACTTGCGCTGGTTCGAATCTCCATGAGGGAAGAAATTTTCTCATGGTATTTCGGCCAGTATGGGACTGGTGCCCACCCAGCATCGTGAGTTATTTGGATAGCTACAATAAGTAATGGCTCCAGGATGAGAAAACCAGCTATAATGGCTAGGGGACTCGACATGCTGACCGCATGTCACCTCGACACTGGCTCGGTAATCATCTACCTCTGTGATTGACACATATGGATGTGAGGCCAGCAGCCGGCTGGTAGGCTAAGGGCCTTTTAGGCCTGTCGTGCCAGAAAAAAAAATGCTACTGTCTGAGCCAACTTGCCCTAAAAATTTTTATTATTAACTAACTCACTGGCACTATCAAACTCATAGGTTCATGGCTGTGCGGATATAAGCTCTCCTTATATCCATATCCTGAGCTAATGTTTTCCAATCACCCTATGTACAAGTTACCTCATTCTTGGTCCTTCTAGTAAGCAATTTCTCTCTGGTTTTTCTTCAAGGAAATATCCCATTTGCACCACATGTTGTGCCCATCACAGCCTACAAGACTTAACTGTTCTTATTATAACTGGTTTCCGAAAAAGATCAATAGTTTGCTGTTGTGCAGTCCTCTCCATTCACCCATCTATTCAAAAATTTTCCTAAGAATTTTATTTTTAAATTCTCGTAATCTTTTCTCCTCCATTAAAGTAAGAGTCCATTTTTGCATCCATGTAACTGGGAGAATAACAGTTTTATACATTTTCAATTGAAAAAAAATTTGAGAAAAGTTGTGTATTGCATAATAACATTCATTTTCATGCATTAATGATTAATTTTAAGAACAAAAATGGCAGGTTCTTTATAAAAGGAATATTTTAAAATAAAATAAAAAGTGGCATGTCTAACCAATTTCGTAAAAACATTGTTTTTATTTATTATCATTATAAATTATATATTATTTATTTTTATGGTATTTTTATTTGTTTAAAAAATAATCTGGAATTTGATTTGTATATTGAAAGTAAACAACCGTCAACAAATGCGGGCATGGATTCCACTGAAGTAAAATTTTCCGAGATAAAATAGTCTCCCCTTCGGTTCTCCGGGCGGAGGCTACTTCAGGGATTTCATGGCAAAGGCTTAAACACAGGGACATGTTCCTGGGAACATGGAATGTTAGGACAGTATATAATAGTGAGGCACCAGAAATATTAACCCGGATATGAGATAAATCATTCTTGGATATAGTCACATTTTAGGAAACTAGATGCCAGGAAAAGATAGTCAGAAATCAGGAAACTTCAAATTATATTATGGGGGTGCAGCAAGACCTGAATTCAGAACAAGTTTCTTAGTCTGAAATAGAATTCTCTCCGCCATCCGAGATGTTAAGTTTGTCAGCAATAGGAAATCATACATAATTCTAAAGGATAGACAACACAATTTTGTAATCGTAAATTTACATGGTCCCACAGAAGATAATAAGATCAAACATGAGTTATTTGAAGATTTAGAATGCATATTTGATGGTCTTTCATGATATCTCATGAAAATTTGTCTTAGGAGATTTTAATGCAGAAGTGGATATAAGAAGATATATTAAGGCCAACAATAGACAAGTACAGTCTTCATGAAGATAGTAACGACAATGACAATGATTAGTCTACCTTTGCCACACCAAAGAATGTTATTGTTAAGAGTACAACATTCCTGCATAAGGATATTCATAAATACTTCTGGATGTCTCCTAATGGTGTAACGCAAAACCAGATGAATCATCTATTAGTACATAAATGCTGGCACAGTAGCATCATCAACATTAGATCAGTTAAAGGAACAGACTGTAATTTGGATCATCATCTGGACATGGTGAAAATCAGAGAACATTTATTGCTTATGAGACGAACAAATGCTAAAGATGATTCTGAAAAATTTGAATTAAAAAACTTGAGAAATGATGAACTGCAGAAGGAATATCAGATAAAAATTGCTAACAGATTTGAAATACTGGATCTTATAATGAAAATGTGGCAACAGAAGAAGAAAGTGATGTATAATTAAAGAATGGGAGATTTTAAAATATGCTATTAAATTGTCAGCATCAGAAAGTGTAGGTTATTAAAAAAGAGATCATCATCATCATCATCTGCATTCATGGATTAGGTCTGTTAACCCGCTCCGACTTCAGCCCATCTCTTTCTAGGTCTGCTCACATCTCGGGTGCCTTTAGGTTTGTATTTTGTTATTTGTTTTGGATATCTATCTTCATTCATTCTGTCTATGTGCTGCTTCCATTTTTGTCTATATGTATCTATTTTATCAGTTATTGCAAATATTTCAAGTTCCTGTCTTATTTCTGTGTTCTTGATTCTATCTTCCTTAGTGCACCCTTTTACAGATCTCAAAAATTTCATTTCTGCCCCCCTTATCCTACTTAGATCTTGTTTTTTATGAATTCAGACTTCTGAACCATAGAGCAGTACTAGTACTGCCAACGTTTTGTAAAATTTCAATTGAGGTGAAATAAGAAATCATTTGATGGGGAATGTGTCAACATTGTAAAGAAAAGAAAGCAAGCAAAAATGAATTGATTACACAAGCCAAATGAAGTACATTTAGAACAATTGAATAACAGATAGGAAACCACTAGGTTATTAAAGAGTAAAAAGAGGGAATATTTGAGCGAGGAGATTAATGATCTTGAAATGAATGCAAAAATATAGGAACATCAGAGTATTATATCAGGGAGTTAGGATAGAGATAAAAGGGTTTGAAGACTATAACAAGCATAATTAAGAATGAAAGTGGGGATATAATTGCAGATTCCAGAGTTTATTAAATAGATGGAAAAAATTACTTTAATCAGCTATTAAATATACATAAGAACAGGTCATTGAAGAGGATGATTTACTGACAGCAGAAATATTAGTCACAGAACCAAATTCATTAAAGGTTGAAATGGCGATAGAGAAATTAAAGATGTATAAAGCATGAGGTTTGGTTGGGATTATGGCAAAACTGATAAAATCAGGGAGAGAAAAATGCACAATGCCATTGGCATAGAAAGCCAAAGGTTCTGGGTTTAAATCCCAGTCTGAGCATATATTTTTCTCTTCAAATATAATTTGTCCTTCAGTGAGAGGTACTAAATTAATAATAAAAACATCAAAAGAAGCCTTACTGGCTTTATAAGTGATGTTTAAATATCCAATATAAGTCTTAAAAAAGAAGCCTTCATTTGCATGATCGAGCAAAGGTTCGTAGCATTTGGAGCTCGGGAATTAACAATGTATAAGAAAAAAATTTGCATTTTAGATTGGATGTTCAGGTAGCTCAATTGGTAGAGCATTGGCATAGAAATCCAAAGGTCCTGGGTTCAAACCCCAGTCTGAGCATATATTTTTATCTTCAGATATAATCTACTTTTTGTTTGCAGTTTTGACTTGACTGTTGGTTAATATGTGTTTGTGTGATCTTTCTCTAGGAGTCCATGGATATGTGATAGCTTAGTGCTGTCTGTATGTGTGTGATGCCAATGAATTGAATGATTGTATTTGTGTGTGATATGTATTTTTCTTTGAGTTTTTGGTTATATGTTTGATCACATTGTGTATGTATGATAGTTTGAGGATATCATGTAACTGTGATGTGCATCGGTTAAGATTTGTATTGTTCTGGACAATATGTAATGACTTGAGACAAGTTGGGACTGTATGTCACCAGGATGGGCTAGCATACAGTGTGATGGATCTGATTAGTGTTGTGTAAAGACTAGTTTTTTAAGCACATGTCAGTTTTGTATTTTTAGTACAGGGCATTTTTTTTTTTGTTCTGTGAAGTGCTTTGTGTTTTATGTTTTGATGTGTTTTGGAATGTGAACTTTTTGTTGGTGTGACTCCTAGATATTTTAGGCAAGCCTACTAGAACATTTGAAAACATACCAATTGGACCAATAGTTAATCACACAGAAATCTGCAATGAGATGAACTGCATAGAGAATGGATTATAACATATCAAAGAACTTCAAACCTCATGAACAAGGCCAAAAATCCCACAGAAATATTTTTTATACAATATCTTATGTTGAACTTTTCTTTCTTCCACCTGATACCAATTAAGAGGGATAATGACTGGTAATGTCTTACAGATTAAATATTTGTAGGCTTCTGTACCACCCGTATTAATATCCTATTTTTTAAAATGTATATAGTATACCATTAGGATTGGAAGGTTTGTTTCAGAAGGTTATAATTATTTATATGTCTACATTCTGGTACAGTTCTCATTCTCATTAACTGAAGCATTGGACATAACAACAATGTAGGTTATTTTCCAAAATTTGTGAAACAATACATATGATATTAGCTGAATTCCCATGAATTTATACATTTAGTATTTTTTATTCAAGCTATACAATTATTTTTAGCAAAAAAGAATAGAATTAATTTACAAATAATTGGACATCTAACAACATTTGTACATTTTTAATTAACAATGTGATTATTAAAGTTTTAAGAAATGTAAGAAAGACTACCTGATATCTCAGTCGTCCTCAATAATTTGCAGTGTTGTTTTGTAGGAGGCCTTTCAATAACTTAAGTATCATCTTCTGCTTTCATTTTGGTACTGACTGTTGTTGGTAATTATTTTGTACCCGAGGGTACATTCTCATTTAACAGGTGTTTATTTGTGATGTATCATCGAAAATGAACGTTCTTGAAGAGTTAGAAATTATCAAGGAAACAACAAATAAACACCTGTTAAATGAGAACATACAAAATAATTACCAACAACAGTCAGTACCAAAATGAAAGCAGAAGATGATACTTAAGTTATTGAAAGGCCTCCTACAAAACAACACTGCAAATTATTGAGGACGACTGAGATATCAGGTACTGTTTTACATTTGTTAAAACTTTAACACAGTGACCTCAACAGAGTTTCGTAATGTATTTTAAAAATCTTGAATGTGATTATGACCAATGCTTTAAATCAGACATCCCCAAATTTTTTATCTCGTAGACCACATGCCTTTCTAATATTGAATTTTTACAAATTCATCAACATCAAATGAGTTTTTGACAGCTGACACAGTGCTATTCACTTTTTGTTTTCACTGATATGAACCCCTTGCACGTCAGAGTCGACCCCTGGGGGTCAATTTAGACCACTTTGGGAATGACTGCTTTAAATAATTTTTGAATTTTTAAGACAAACTATACATAAATGAAGAGGCTACTAGATGCAAACTTCTTTCTACCAGATCAATCTGGAATGGCACTAAATAGTGAAAACTAGATCAAAAGAAACACATATATTGTATCAAAGTACACATTTTACAATAATTATTAGTTTCACAGTCCTCGATTTAACTGATTAATAATCCAATTCTCTAATTATCTTTATTTTCTTGTTATGGTATTTCTACAAAGTGAGTTTGTACCATAATTTATATATACTTTTATTTGGGACTTTTCTATAGATACATTTCTTCTAGAGAAATATATGTAATTAAGACTTCAAATGTTCACAAATTAAAAACCTAGAAAAAAAAAGTATATTTTTGAGTGGCACATCACATTTTGTGTACAAATAGTATCATAACGAATTGCTCTTGTTGTGTTTGCTTAGACCTCAAACGGCATAGATTACGGACATCACAGAGTCCACAAGTATACAGTGTTGAGAATGGAAATAGGCACATTATTTTTCTGCTTTTATGTTTATGATATTTTTCTATATTTGAAGCCCAAAAGTGTGGTCATTATTAATTATAGCCTAGGATAAAATAATTATAAAATTGTACAGGAACAAATTAAAAGTGCTTTGGATTTTTAAAATTACATTTTATTATTACTTAAATATCTTAAGTCATATTGCATTTAGAATACTCAGTTATAACAGAAATGCCATATATTTCTGCTGTATTTACTTAGTCATATTTAAAAAAAAATATTTTAACATTTAATTAATTATAAAATGATAATCAAGAATAAATCATGGCAATAAATTCTAAAACAGCATTTTGCTTGACTGATAAAAATCATAAAAAGTTAATTGAATTAAAAATATCATAATACAATAACTTATTTAATTGGATTAAACTTATTCCATTCCTTATCTGAAAGGAATCTGTTTTGCAATTCATATTTGAAAGTTGTTTAAAAAATGTTGTAATTTGCCTTCTTCTAGTAATAGATGTTATCAATTACTGAAAGAAGACTTATTAAAAAAATTCCCTTAATATCAGGCTTGAATGAATATGCATGGGGTTTACATTATGATTTTATAATTTGAACCCGATGATGGTATATTATTATAATTTAAACTACCATATACATTCGTTCATAACTGATATTAAAAAAAAAACTTTTGTTTCATTTGGAGTTAGAATTATTAGTGTCTACTTCCATAACACTTTTGATATGTTCCTGTAACTAAGTTATGGCACAGGACTAGCCTAATGGAGGAAGGTCTGTGGATGTACAGGGGCCTATTTCACCCTGGTAACTAGTCGGTACACCATTTTTACTGCTCCTGCTGCTGCTGCTGCTGTTGCTGCTGCTCGCGTTGTTCATTGTCGGTGTTGACTGATGGCTCTCCTAAAACAGATATATTTTCACATATATATTCTTTTCAAAAAGAATGTTTTGATCAATATTGTTAAATGTAAAATAGGAGTTATACTTTATAAATTAATAATTTTGTTCTTTGGAAGTAATTTTTTAAATAATGAAAACTGTTTTGCTATTAAACTAATTTAGATTCTGTGTCATTTAAGGAATGACAATATGTTATAGTCTAATAAATAATGTTCTTTTCTTTTATATTTTAAATTGAACAGAAAATTACTAGAAAATATTTTGCTGTAAATTTTAGTTCCATAATATTATTAATTAAATATATTAGTAAAAACTGTTTTGAATATTAAACTTTTGCTGGATATGAAATATGTATAATTTAAAGTAAAAATACTTATAAAAACAAATATTAAGAGTAATTTTTTTTCTTCACCCAATATATATTAAAAAAGATAATTAAGTTTTAAGAAGCTTTACAAAAATTCCTAGATTTAGTGGCTATCAGGAAAAGCTAAATATTAAGATAGCTTGATTACGGTACTGTTTACATAGCAGTAATATCAGTCTTCCATGAAAAATTGTATATGATTATCTAGAAAGATGAAGATTGATTCACAGTATAAGCCTGCAGTGAAGATATATGTGAAGAGTTATCCAGAAGGGGGGGGAGTAGATTGATTGGCAGAGCAATAATACAATGGAGGTATCAAATGCTCAATGACTGAAGAAGAGAGGTAGGACAAGATACTACTGAAGATAGGAACTTATGAAGATTTCAATTATAGAGATCAAAACTGCTCTTCAGTATGATACATGTTTGTTAATTGATAGACTGAAATTATTTACATTTGTGGGGCATCATGAAATATGCTTTGAGATACTGGAAAATTTGAATAATAGAAGTGTATTACTTAAAATATTATATGACATTTGATTTTACTTTACCATTCAAGATCATGAAGTGAAAGACAGAGAAAGAGATACATTTACAACCTTGCTGGCTTTCATTCAACTGTCAAACGAGCTTTGGGCTAATATGGTTATTGTAATAATTGTAGATTGGAATATGTTTCACGCCGGCAATGGAGACAGAAATCACATGTTGTCAGTTGCCATACAGAATGGGTACTGAAACCAACAACCCACTTCAAATAGTTGTGGGGATGAGAAGTACATGACCTTGAATGGTAAAGTAAGATGAAATGTCTTGTAATATTAAACTATTTATAATACAGCCAGATATTTAAAATTATTGCAAGATATCAGAGAAATTTAATTTATGTAAGTTTATGTATTGTTTGATTTTTACCTTTAAAACAATTGGCTACATATGCTCTAAATAATGGGTTTGCATGTATCTTCATGTTTTTATTATGCAGTGATTATAATAGTATATCAGTACCATATACTTGATGGCGGCTACGCTGTAGCGTAGTTGGTTAAGGCAATATGCTATAACTGGAAGGTCGAGGGTTTGAGTCCCAATGGAAGATATTGAAAAGGAAAATCAAGTAAATGACGAATGGATGATCTTATAAAAATTTTTAAATGTGTGAATACAAAATGGAATAAAAGAATTATGAAGGAAGCCAATGTCTTTTTTATGAAATTGCAGAACTGATGATAATTTATATAACGTAGTATAAAAATATTATGCAAATTTACTATAAATAAATATAACTATTACAACATAACTCCTATATTACATTTAAAGTCTCATTAAGGCACTTGGTATATTTCACTAGTGTGAAGTAATGAGATGGATATTAAAAATGAATAATATTTTTTAATGCATCTGTAATGCAGCATACAAGCGACTGTAGCAGTGTTTAGGCCATCTTAATTGATTTGGGAAATAAACTCACAAATAAAAATTAATTTGTCTCTTAACCTGTCTCACAGATTCTTTTCATTTTAAATAAAAGACAAATTATTTCTCATATGCGAGTAATTTTTTACATTAATCTCAGAACAATTAAGATCTGTTATATCAATGCAAGCAACTACGAAAGTTGGTTTTTCCTTTTTTCTCACTGAAATATTCTTAAGCAGATTTTTATAATAATGGCCAAGCTTCTATTTTGCTGGAAGCATGTGCTATAATACACTTTTGTAAAAATCCATTAAATATGTGCTTAAATATATATAAAACTGAAACAAGCATTAAATTCTAGAGAGAGTTTGTGTATTTCAGCTTCACTTTACATAAATGTGAGTAGAATTATTACATCATTTTAGTATAATATATTTTACATATGATACAACAAAAGCTGATTTTATTATGGCTTACAAAATTATATAAAAAATGTACTAGGAAACGTATACAATATCAAAATTGAAGAAATTTCACTGCAAAATTTTAATATAAATGGATTGCGCACAAATGTGCAAAGGTGATAACTAGAGTCCGGATGTTAGGCACTTAAAAAATTCAAAATAGGCAGGCAAAAAAGGCACTAAAATCATTAATATAGGCACTAAAAAATCAAAATAGGCTCTTACAAAAAATGGACTCCAACATAACTTTTTACAGCCTTACGTACAGAATATAAACATGTGCTATCAATACCATACGAAGATATCAGAGATGATTTTGGAACTTGTTTTGCCTTTTTACAAAGAGCATACATATGTTTTGCAGTATGTATGTGCTGCGAAACATGACACTTCTTCGTGCAATTCACTGAAATTTTACACACTTTGCAAAACAATATTGAACCGTCACTTGAAAATATTTCCGCACCAAATTCTTTCACAAAATTGGTCAGTTTGTCTTACTGTTTACTGTTGTCCGTTCTTTGTGCATCATAAAACATTTGTTCTAAAGGTAAAAAAAAAAAACCACATACACTTGTCACCCACTTTGTCTTTGAAGCACCTGTCTATGAACGAGGACTACAGACTTAATTCAGTGTTATCAACATCAAAAATAATATTGCCAGTCACTTAAAAGTTTCTATGCAATTATATGTGTCATGAAGTTTGTCCATTTCAATTAATTTCATTGAAATACTTAGTTAATTTCGAGAAAAAATGGCAAATAGGAATTTTTAGGCATTGTAAGCTGAAATAGGCATTTATAGGCAAAATTAACTTCATGGAAAACAACTCTAGGGTTGTCAGTATGAACTTATATGAAGTCACTTTTACAATATCTATAATAAATAACTGTAGGCATTTCCCCTAACATCCGGTCTCTAGTGATAACACAGCATTTTAACAATCACTAACACTCTGCAAAATTTTCAAGATATAAAATAGTTGACTTGCATTATTTTTATGGTATTGTTATTTATTTATTTATTTATTTTTCTCTATATTTGTTATTCATTATCCTTTATACAGTTAAGTATTTTACTGTGAAATATTTTTGGGCTTGAAGACCATGATCTACTGGTATGTATCAGTCCATGTGGTTGATATTTTTTCTTATGAAGTTGGGACACTCTCTAGCCCTTGGGCTTTTGTTTTTCAACATTTCATTATCTGTGGATAACATCTTAAGGAGGGTTTTTGGTTGGTGTTCACATTGAACTAACTTGTAGCAGTGACTTGTGTCCTCTTCTGTATCTGAATCTAATACGTGCACACTTGATTAGTGACCAGATCACTATGGTTTGATTGACCACTTCTGTTCAAGGCAAATTCTTCATTAAAAAAACATAATAATTAGGAAGTTGTGGTAACCAATATTAAAAATGTGCAGGCCCAAGACATTAGCCATGAATAGCTTAGCTACTCAAATCATTGTGAGAATTGTGGATGCATTGGATGAAGGTGTAGTAGAAGTTACAAGTCTTGTTCCAGAAAAGCAGCCAATTAATTTGCAAATCACCACTAAAAACACTCTATAAAATTATTATGAATTAGGGATATAGACTCACCTCATACTTTTTAATTTTCTTGCAGATCATGATTTCTTCAGATGTGTGTGATATTATCAATGCTTCCTAGCTATTGAATTTGCAGTTGTCGATCTTGTAGGTTGGTTTCTGCTCCTTCTGTTGGCTGAACGATGAACTTCCAAATCAATTTTTTTTCTTTTTTTCCCAGGAATTTTAAAATTTATAGTTTCCTCCTAATTCTTGTCGATAAAAATTTTCTCCCAAATTGTGAGTTCCTTAGATTTATCTGTTTCAGTAATGTGGCCTTAGTTTCTATACTGTGCTTTTCTGATCATGCATGTGCAGCTATTGCAGACCTTTCTATTTCCCAATTTTTAACATTTCTAAGGTGGTGTTTCAATCTTGTATTAAAAAATAATTAAAAATGGGGAAATAGAAAAATATGCAATATCTACACATGCATGGTCAGAAGAACACAGAATAGAAACTAATTACTGAAACAGTTAGACAAATCTAAGGAATTCATGACAATTGGAAGAAAATTTACACCCACAAGAATAAGGAGAAAACTATGAATTTTGAAATTCCTGGGGAAAAAAATTGATTTGGAAGTCCATCGATCAGCCAACAGAGGGAGTGGAAATCAACCTACAGGATCGACAACTGCAATTGAACAGTTGGGAAGCATTGACAATATCACACACATGAGAAGAATCTACGGTCTGTAAGAAAATTTAAAAAAAATGAGGTGAGTCTAAATCCCTAACTCATAATAATTAAAAGAAACTTCATAGTGTTACTTCCTTCAAATATTAAACTCTATAAAATGTTATATATAGATCATAATGAAACATTGAGAATCATGGACTTGAGGGTGTCCCACCTTTGTAATGAGAAGACATCAACTATATGGATTGAAAATCCTAAAACTTTTCATGATATTACTGTCAGTTATGAAACCCTTCATTATTTTAATTAAACATTTTCTTAGATAAATTTTCACTTTGTTAGCCGCATAGAACATTTTGACAATGTAGCAGATTTACAACTTCATGTCATGAAATAAAGTGGTCTGATAGAAACTTACAGTAATATTACAGTACGAGAGTTTGTACTATATTAGTTTTATGAAAACTTTTACTATTTCAATGTTTTTATTATTAATTTAATATTTCGGAAGGATAAATTATATTTGAAGAGAAAAATTATACGCTCAGACTGGGATATAATTTTTATCTTCTATTATTAGCTGTGGGACTTGCGCTGGTTCGAGTCCCCATGGGGGAGGAAATTTTCTCATGGAATTTCGGCCAGTATGGGACCGGTGCCCACCCAGCATTGTGAGGCATTTCGGTAGCTACAATTAGTAGCAACTCCAGGTTGAGAAGACCAGATATAACAGCTGGGGGATTTTTATTTTTTTATTTTATTTAGAGCCCCACCACCACCCCCTGGGTTACCTCGGGCATAATGCCCTTATCCCCGGGTCTGCTCTACGTCCCTAACCACTATCTAATCTTTATTGAATAAATAAACATAATACATACAAATTTTGGGTATGTGTAGTCTGGGGGACCCAATATGCTGACCACAAGTCACTCCTACACTGGCTAAATGATCATCTACCTCTGTGATTAACACATGTGGATATGAGGCCAACAGCCGGATGGTAGGCCAAGGGCTTTCTAGGCCTATCGCACTTGGAGTTAAAAAAAAATCTTAAATCAGATGCCATAACATCTGAAAAACATTTATTTTTTAGATTTTAAATTTATAAAATAAATATTGTACTCTGATTTTTAAGATTAATTTCTAGAATAAAATACTTTTAAAATTGTTTAAAATATATCACAACTCTTAATGAATGCTATTATTATATATTCATATAAAATGTGCAAATTGCTCTTAAGTTTAATTCCATATAGCTTATTGTCTAAATCTACAGGTGTCTCCAACCTTTTGGGTCAAAATTGGATATATGATAGAGGACATCAAGCTGAACATTTCGATATAAGGAACCTACGGCCAGAAATGCATAGTTCACGTTTTGTTAAAAAAAGTACATTTCTAAGTCATATTATTTACTGCAAAAACAATGTACATTCCATAGCAATACATTACTGATCTAGCAGTTGTTCAAAGTTGCAACCATCATTCTCAATGCAGACATGACACTGGCACAGAAAATTTTGTCAAACTCTTTCAAATATTCCTGGAGTCTGTTGTATGAGACTGGCAGCTAGGACCCTAGCAAGCAATTCCTCACCAGTGTTTACTGGGGTTTCGTAGACCAACGATTTCAAATGCCCCCAGAAAAAAATCCAGAGACGTGAGATCCAGTGAACGTGATGGCCATGGGACAGGACCTCCCCTTCCAATCCAACGATTATAGTCCAGTTGTAACCATATCCTCTTGCGGACAACAAGAGGTACCATCTCCAACAACTCTGGCAGCACACATTGAATGAACTGCAGATAAAGTTGACCATTCAAACAGGGTGGCAGGAGATAAGGTCATGGTGACCAGCCACAAGGGTGGTGCATGGATTTACATCGCTCCAGATATGGTTATTGCAGCAGTTGAAAACACCATCACGTGTAAAATAGACCTCATCCGTGAATAATACGAACTGTTCGAAGTGTAGTTCTGCAGTACAGTGCTCAATCATCCATTGACAGAACTGAACTCTCGATTCATAATCAGTTGGCCCCAGTGCTTGCACCCGTAGTCTATGATATAGATGTAACAGCTGCTCCTTCAGTACCCTCCACACTGATTCTTTCGAAACGTGCAGGTCGTGGACAAGTTGATGGCAGCTTACTGATGGGTCTTCTGACATACATTCCAACACCATCTCCTCAAATGCTGGTATCTGCACAGTTCTGTGTCGAGTGCCCTGGCCAGCTTTCTGTGGCTTCAATAATCCAGTCTCTTGCAAGTTCCTGTTTATGGAAATAAATATTTTCCACTTCGGGTGATGCCTGTTGGGAAAATTTTCTCTGTACTTATGTTTGGCTTTTCAGGCACTACATCCTGCTGCACCATACACTATGATCATGTCTGTAAGTTACTCGAATGCTCCATTGTCAATGCTTTATGGCAGTCAGACATGAACTGTAAACACACAAATGTTACCGTGGCAACTGAACAGGCTAGCTAGCTAGCTTCAGGCAGTTGTTTTGTTGTTGTGCTAGTTGGTGCCTCCAGTCGTTATCACTCACACAAACTATGAATTTCCGACCATTTGATTTCTTGCTTAGAAATGCATTTTTTAAAAATAAAGCATGTATGCTTTTCTGGCCATAGGTTCCTTATATTAAAATGTTCAGCTTGCTGTTCTCTATCATATATCCAATTTTGACCCAACATCCTGTTTATCTAGATTAAATAGTTAATCTTCCTAGGTTTTCTGCTAACATATTTTGATATTATAATGAAATAACAAATATTAACAAAGTTTAAAGAAAAAATATATTTGTACAATGCCATTTTCCCACTCACTGTAAGCTTATTTCATTTTATTGAAAATAATGAATAATTCCATCATATTTTGTTAAGTGGAGCTGAAAGTAAACAGTATTATTTTGCATAATTTAATGATAAAGAAGAACTGATAAAAAATATCAATAAGAGAAAGATTGTTATAAAAAATTAAATTAAATTGGAATAAACCTACCTCAGACAGTCATAACTGAGCTTGGTTCACAACTGAACTGTATATATCACATTCCAAGGTAACTTACAAAAAGCATTTGAAATAGCATGTTCAATATAATTCAATTGCTTATTACTAAATTCATGTAACTTTACAAAAAAATAATTACATTCTTTGAAAATTGATGCTAAATGAGGATTTTTCTGTAAATACTTTAGTGTATGTAGAGAAGAACATGCATTTATTTATTGCTAATAACAGGCAACTTCCAGAGTTACAGGAAGTTTTTTTTCTTCTTCTGAACAATTTGGCAACAAGGAGTTTTAGAAATAAGTACCCAATTCAATTTTCATTTTATCAAATGTTATGTGATTATTGTGTTATATCTGAAAAGACAATAGATTTGTAGAATAAATCATAAACAATTACTATTGTAATAGAAAATAATAATCATATTTATAAGTAAAATAGTAACAAAATATGGAATCCAAAAATATATTTATGGATAATATTTAATAATATAGAAAAGGAATAATGTTTTTAGGTCTATGATATAACATTACAGTATTGTGTAAAATTATAATTTGTCAAATTAAGGAATTAAAAAATAAAGATGTGACAGTAGCTGTGAAAGACTATGGGCTCAATTAGTGAAAAATGAATGGATATATAAATGTTTGAATATTTAAAGATGAATGTGATTTCTGTTCTAGTAATATAAGATGACTGTAAGAAATCTATCTTACTCTATAAGAAAATAATAGATACATCTTTAAATGTGCAAAATGAAATGGCTAGAATTTTATAATTAATTTTAATAAGGATGGTAAGGATCTTTAAATAAATCAGTCCAGTACTTAATGTCACATCCTATAACCAAAAAGTATAATGGATCATACTAATAAAAATGTGCAAAATACTGGTTTTGAAGGGCACGTGCAGTGAACTTCTTCTCTCACCTCCCTGACCTCACTGACTGATGGTAGGAGCTCATCTGTCGACATTGGCGTCTTTGGACTAGGTGTCGGGGCCATCCCTGGTTTCAGATTATCTTGCTGTATTTGCATTTGCATCTCTAGCTGCAATTTACGTTGTTCCTTCTGCATTAATTCACGCTCAAATCGTTTAGCGCTGTAACTACGAGATGAAGAAGCACTGCTGTGTATAGATGCGATGCTGGGACGACGAGAACCTGAAGTTTAACCATATAACAAACACAAAACAATGCAAAATGCACGAAAAAACTGTTTGGTGTGACAAAAAGTAACTGGACTGATTTCATTTATCTCTGAAATATGTTTATTGTTTTTAATTACAGTTCAGTTGTTGCCAGCTGTTTGAAAAGAAAGAGCTTATGCGATTAGATCTTAAGTTCAGACCTTGAAAATATAAATAAATAAATGATTAGTACAGACATGTATAGAAATAAAAATAAGAAAGAGATCAAATTATATATTGTGAGCACCAATTATCAGCTGATTTTGTAAGTTTATATTTGGCAAAATTACATGATTTCACTATCTTCTGAAACAGGCATATTATGTAATTAAGAGAAAAAAAATTGCACCTAGTCAGGATTTGAATCTAAGATCTCCAGCCTTACATACTAGCGATTTACCATTGAGGCACCTCTCGGAGCCTAAGTTCCTCAGTGGTGAGTACCAGATGTAAATCTCAGATCTAGGGTTCAAATCTTGGCTCAGATATAAATTTTTCTCTGTAGTTATGTTACTATGGTATACAAAAGGGTTATTTTGAAAAAAATAATTTCCTTATCAGACATATATGTTGTTTCATATTTCCTCTTGTGAAGAGAAACTACTTTTGGAGATAATGGTTCCCTTCTGAACAGACATAGCTCATGTATGAATAAAGATATGAAAGCCAATAGTGCTATCAATGTTTGACATGTGTTCTAACAGTGATTAGGATATTTATAAATAATTGTTATTCAATAAATCATTCAGTAACTGTAGATGGTATCCCAATCACCAGACCTTACAATATATGATTTCTTCTTCTGGAGTTTTATTGAGACTATGTTTACATCCCTCCACTCTTAATTATATTATTTCCAGAATTGAAAAAGTGTATCAACAGTGTCACATGAGTTATAGGAGTTTTGAGAGGGTTTGATGAGAATAGGATTATCACCACAATATGGAGCACATGTAAAATGTAGAAAACTCTCTCCTTTAGATGATGCTTAGATTAAGTATTTCTGTTACAAATATCAGTGAAAATATAGATTGACATGTAGCCTAATCTAATGTTTTTGTTTGTCAGTGTACTTAACTGTTTGCTGGATGTTTTCTTTAGAGTACCTAAGAAATAAAATTAATTTCTTTGTTTTAATAAAATATGTAAAATATTCACAGAAAGATGAAAACTGATTAGAATGAAAACTTTAAGAAATTCTTGCAAAAAAGTGTTTAATCATGGACAATATTTTTAGTAATTTTTATGGCCTTGAATACTGTCTTTTCTTAAATATGATCTTTGTAACCAGCACAAAACATGGCAATGAAATAATCAATTTTAGTAACATGATGAGTTCCTAACTCTTCCTTCAAGAATGGTAAGAATGTGAACTTTTTATCGTGGTTCATATTCAATATTGTGTTGTAAATCTCATTTGGAAAATTAACATTAATAAGATTCATGATGAAGTTCTGTTGAGGTATTATTCAAAATTAAGATATAAAATTATGAAATATTTACCTAAAAGGTCCGTCTCCGCGACTTTATTAGCTATTTATGTGTAGCATTTTCACACATGAAAACGCACCCAGTACATGTAACCCCCTCTACCAGATCTTCAGTGAACACCAGTTTTGAATCCTGCTAATGATGGGACTAGTCCAGAAAGTGTTACAGATAAATAACTAATAAAGTTGAAGAGACGGACCTTTTAGGTAAATGTTTAATAATTTTATATTTTAAGTTGGAAAATATAATTTGATATTTAATTATTCTGTGAATAATAGTTAGCCTATATCATATGAATTTTGATTTTTAGATTTTGTGTCTGTTTGTTAAAATCTATTACCAATACTAGATAACAGAGAAGATAAAATATGAAAAAATATTTAACTTTTATAGGAATTAATCACTATGAGGTTTAATTTATGGTGACATTAAATGTTTCTTACCTCTCCTCATAAATTTTCTAAGTAGATCGTGATTTAGAGACCACAAAGGTCTCATCTTCAGCACCTTCTTGGCGTCTGATCGACATAACATCAGTCGCTAAGAAGGTGCTGAAGATGAGACCTTTGTGGTCTCAAAATTGCGATCTACTTAGAAAATTTATATGAGGAGAGGTAAGAAACATTTAATGTCACCATGAAAAAATATATTTTTCCTCAGCATTAATTTAACATATAAATGGCAGCAGACCTGGTCGCAATAATGTAATTATCATTAAATAGACATATCATCAGTAAAAGAAAAGTCCATTTTATTCATTGATATTTGTTATTCTATCTGTCAAGCTAATGTTGATGAATTGAGGACCTTCCTTAAAGAATATTGTGTATCATTTTTACATTTTGCATTTCCATTGAAACAAAGGATTACCTACCTCTGCATAATACAGAATATCTGGCTCTATTTTATATCATCTTAACATATTTTTAGTACAATCTATCACATTGATATTGATTGCATTAAATTAACAAGTCAGTTAACGTTGAAATTTCTTTGATCCTATTTATTCTATTGTAGATTTATTACTTTTAGAATTTATATACGTAATATTTATGTATAATATTTAAAAATTTAAATGTGTCCATTTTCTGATATAGTTGAATATGTCCATAATTTGAAAGACTCAAAATAAATTGAAACTCTGAACTGGTGTTAAAATGGAAGATTAATTTTATTTGTTTCAGCAGATATTTCTTTATTTTTGGAGCTTAAAATGGATAAAAGATAAACCCCTAATGTTATAGGAAATAGTGAGAGGACAAAAAACAAGCTACATTTTCCTTCTAGTAATAATTATTTTAAATGATCACCCTATAAAAGTTATACAAAACTGTAAAGCACATTTTTACTTGTCTTCTAAATTAAAAAAAAAAGGCTATAAAAAATAGATGAGAAGTCAATATTATCTCTTTCTGTTATGTTGTGATCTTTGTAGTACCGGGTCTGCATTATAACTGAAGCCCACTCTTTTCTATCTTGGGTATATCTTTACAAAATTCAGTTCCCATTTACTAGCCCTCCTTTGTATTCTTCTCACATTCCAAGCAGTCATCCATGAATCAGCCCTTTACACTTTAGCCTCGGTCAGTCTTGATTCACATTGCTTGACTTTCTGGACAGAGCATTTTAAAAGAATAAGCCATGAGCCCAACCCCCAACAAGGAGGACCAGGTCCCATATATGACCAGGTTGGTTCAGTTATACTCCCAGACAAAGGATACATTTTACAACTTGTGCGGGCTACGATGGGACTGTTTTCTTTTCTGGTCATCACATGAGAATGTATTTAATCAATGACAGCTTTTTTTGGGGAGGGTTGCTGGATGTCATTACCCTGAAAAATTAAACTTCTTTTTTACAATTTTCCTGCATTGTTAATATAAAATTTCACTATTTGTATGTTATATAAAACATTTTAAATGGTAGGATTTCTTTAATACTTAAAATGCTGCTAATAGTCATATTGTACCATTGTTATTGTTCTCACATGGGATCATATTTTGGAAATAGACTGATTTTGCAAATTTTTTGTTATTGTGAAATGAGTTGGACTTTTTTTTCATGAAAACAATCATTCACAAGGGAACTTTGGCAACTGTCCTGATTTTGCACTGTACTCTATAAATGAAGAATTTACTGCAATATCACAGTTTGCAAACATGGCTCAACCTTTGACTCCAGGAGCTCAACTCACTCCAGGATATTGTACAGCTAATAATTAAGACAAGTGTGTTAATTTTACATTAATTTATTTGTAGCAATAAAAAAGCATAAAATTAGTTATACACATTTCAGCATTGTTTGTAAAAGATAACGAGCAAATTATAATATATATATACCCGTATTTATTGACACAGGATTTGATGAGGGCACTTTGCAAATTAGTGATTTTTTCAGCCGTGTATTTAACATACTTACAGACTCTTTTCCTGCTTAATATAAGCAAGTTTTATGGCAATAGTACATTGTTTAAGGGTTTGACATTTTAACTGTCTCTTTTAGTTAGGGAATTACTTGGACCTGGTTAGCTGCGTCCTCAGATCATTAAAGATTATCATAGTGGAAATTCTTATTTTTACGATACTAAATGAGAGTTTAAATATGATGTAATATGAATAGGTTATGTTCATGGCCATTTTCATATTTTGTTTGATATTATAAGTGAATATGAAGGAATAATTATTTTAAAAATACAATAGGAAGTAACATTGGAGGTTTAAGACTGTCTTGAAATCTGTACAAACTGAAGATGGGGTCATGGGGCTCAGAAGCCTTGAAACATATGTTCAACAAAACAACCATAAGAGGTAGAATATACAGACCAAATATCTTATTATGAAGAAATAATTTTCGGAAGTGAGGAAAAAAGTCAGTAAATTAAGCTTCAATAAACAAAAGTGTAAATCACTTAATAGATAAGTTTGGTCTGCCTTCATCTTACCTCATAATTCTTGTAAGATACATTTAAAAGCTTCTTAGCTTTTGTGGACCACAAAAAGAGGGAGCAGGAGTCGAGATCTAGGGCTGATAACTTAAAGAAGATCAATCTGTACAAAATGATGATGAAACTAAAGTCTTGAAATGCGTCTTACAAGAAACAACGAATTATGAGGTAAAATGAAGGCAGACCAAATTTATTTATTAAGTACTAAAGGTAAAGTGATCCCACTACAGGCCTCAAGAGGCCATTGGGTAGTGGGAAATTAAGGCTTCCACTCTTTCTGAACAATCAGCACTTGATGTCAGCCCTGCATGACAGCCGCTTTTACCCCCAGAACAAGTGCCTGATACTCATTTCCATTAGAGGTTGAGTCGACCCCAGGGCCATAGTGCTACCAGAAGGTTTGGGTCAGTTAAAAAAATCCTGACCCCACTGGGACTCGAACCCTCGACCTTCTGGCTTGTAGCGCAGTGCCTTAACCACTACGCTATGGCGTGCTCCATTTATTAAGTAGAACCTCATAATGTTATTTCCTAAAGTATTTTCAAAATCAGTATAAATCACTTCATTACATCCACTATGTCTAACCTCTATGTTAAAAAAAACCTAATATTCTTGCCTGGGCCAAATAGTATGGTCATCCCTTTTGCTAATGGTACATTAACTGGTCATGCCACCAGTTTTAAAGTAGAGTGGTCTGATTCTGATTTAATTTTTAATATCTAAGATTATTATTAGATTGAAAGTTTATGAATTACAAAATCTACGGACTTGGTACCCAAGACTTGAAGTTCCTCCCAAAGGACTTGCTCCTTGGATTTTTAAATTAAAAATGCTGGTTGACAAATGTCACAAATGAATATTGTGCAAGTTTAATTCTAGTGCAATGAAAATTCTGCAAAAAAAGTGATAATTGATAAATGCTGAAAATACAATCATCGCTTGGCATTCCAATCTTTATATATAAAAATGAGCATGAGTCTGTCTGTCTGTCCTTTATGGACTCAAAAACTATTTTACCGATATGAATGGGGTTTTCACCATCATTTAGAGAATTTTTCTGGAACAATTAATGTATATAACATATTACCGCATATACTATAGGGTTATAGCTAAAAAAAAAAGTAGTTTTTTGGATGCTTAATTGGCATAACAAATACACCAAATTAATGTATACAGAATTTAATATCTCAAAAAAAGTCAGTGATAACATATGTCTATCTTTTACGGATAACTCACAATATCCATTTTTGTCTTTCACCTCATTGATGCCAAAAAGATTGTGATTGGGATTCTCAGGCAAGCTTAGCAGCACACGCCGGATATTTGTTAGTTTAAAATAAAAGGTAAGCACTATTTTTTTTTCTAATAAGGGAACTGTCAACCATTGCATGCCAAAAAGCTACCTGGAAATTTCTTCAAGAGAAGTGTTGTAATGTACAAGGGCTGTGTCCAAAAAATTATGTTGTTTTTAACTGGAAGGCACTAAAATCCAGTGCCAAATCTCTCATTTAAACTATAGGGAAATAAAATAACTCCTGTATTGGCAGACTGGATAACCTTCACTATCTGCTGTCTGCATTGCGTCCCACCTCACTTCACTCTGCTCCTAACCCATGCAGGGATGTACATGTGCTCCGTACAGTGGGTTGCCATTGCTGGATTCTGGCTTTGATTTTTGTGCTTTGCAGTTAAAAAGGCAGATAATATTTTGGGCACGTCCTTCGTACATCACAATGCTTCTCGAGGAGAATTTCAAGGTATGCTTTGGCATGCAATGGTTGACAATTCCCTTGTAAGTTTAAATATTGTTATGTAAGCTTTAATTCAATAATGAGCTCTCCTAAGTTCAGTCTCTGCCAGCTGCCATAGTTAATGGCTCTCAACTCATGTTAAATCATACTGGATAAATTATTTTTGATAATGTTTTAATTAGTGACCAATTTGGTTTGTCTTTTACCCTTTTTATTACCTCCTATACCATTATCTTTTCTCCATTAAAATAATTGAGAGTAGATTTAGGGCCGCATGCAAATACATTAGTCTCTACTCAAATTACTTCCAATCACTGGTGAGCTGACTCACCGTGTGCAATTGATGAGATCGAATTAATGGCCGACTTACCGGTCATGCATGAAAGTTGACATTTTCGTAATATTGGCAACGAATTACCCAGAATTCTCAGCAATAAAACCACTTCTGTTATTTTCATCTGCTATAGAGGAACACATTTACGCTTTGCGTCCCGCAAATAATACCGTATACAACGACATCTGCATCGTGCAATATTACGCCGATTCTCCTGTTCTTCCAGTTGAATTCTTTGGTAGACTCTATCAAATTCCTCTTCTCCGCGTATACCGAAAACTTGATCGAAGTCTCCAAAGTCCGACATCTTGGATAAAGCTGCAGAGGTTTCAAACTACATCGGTTCCCTTCGGGATTTTCACAACAAGTTTCTATCTTGAGCTATGATTTTAAGGTACCTCGTCAGGTAGCTTACAATTATTATCGCATGAATAGATTTCTGAGTAAGCAAAATGTATTTGGATAAAACTTTCTCAGCAGAGAACGCCTTTTACTGTCTAATGCGTTCAAACATTCGACCTTAATCTAGAAAAACATGCATCTTGAAATCTGCAATATTATATCAGTTTTTATCCTGTGTATCTTTTGACTTCATTGGTAAGTATATTACCAATATTTATGCCATTAACAACATTATAAATTTTATTTGTTTATGGGTTGTGTTCTGTTTCCTTTATTTCCTTAAGGTATGATACTTACTCACTGGCACTATCAAACCCGTAGGTTCATGGCCGTGCAGACATAAGCTCTCCATACATCCCTATCCTGAGCTAATGCTTTCCAATCATTCCCTGTATAATCTACTTCCCTCAAATCATAGTTAATGTTATTCTCCCACCTCATTCTTGGTCTACCAACTGGGCGTTTTCCCTCTGGCTTTCCTACAAGAAGCTTCCATGCAAGTCTTTCATTCCCCGTACGTGCAACATGTCCTGCCCATCGCAGTCTACAAGACTTAACTCTTCTTATTATATCTGGCTTCCTATAAAGACCATGTAGTTCATTGTTTGTAGTCTTCTCCATTCTTTGGCATGGGTTCCCTGAAGTAGTCCCCGCCTGGAGAACCGAATGGGGGACTATTTGATCTCCGGAAAATTTTACCCCAGTTGAACCCATGTCCGCATTTCTTGACGGTTGTATTTTTACGGTGAAAGATCGTCACTCTTTTGACGAAGGTACTTTTTTTCGTCTGGCTTATTACCTTCGACCAGTCCAGCATTGGTAACCCTATCGGCAGCAATGCTACCGCCGGCATAGCTCTCAGGATCATTTAAGCACGCAAGCGACTCCACCACGACAAGGTAAAGATACCATGAAGGTATGATGTAATTTTAATTTAATTTCAAGAAAACAATTCTTTGCTTGGCAGGAAAAAATATGTAAATCAATAATAATTGGGATTTTTTGTTTTTTAACCTATATATCATAGTAATCTACAAGTTTAAGTTAATCCACACCTTATGATGTAAGCACATAAATGAAGATGAAATCACATTTCATTTATGTACTTAAACCTTAAGTACAGTAATGTAGAAAAATTCCTAATAAAAAACAGTACTGGGAGGGCTAGAGAGAAAAATGACATCATAGTCAACTCCTGTTATTTGATAAATAAATGGATATTTTTATATCTCTAGTAAAACTGAATGAGATGCAGAAAAAAAAAATTAACTTAGGCTCAGCTATGGAAATGCATGCTATTATGCACTATAAGATCTCTTGTTAATCTGACAATATTCAAAACTGTTATTCTTCTGTTTATACTATATGGATGTGAAGCCTCACCTCTTACTTAAAAAAAAAATGAGTATTTAAGAATTAAGAGCTTAGAAAAAATGGTTTTACCAAAGAGAAGCGAACATATAGGTGAATGTAGAAAACTACATAACAGTGAGATACTTGATCTTTATGGGAAATCAGACCTAATGAGAATAATTGAGTCTCATAAACTGGAATGGTCAATAGATGTGACATGAATGGGGAATGAAAGATGGGCATGGAAACTTCTTGTGGGAAAGCCACAGGGAAAGTGTCCAGTAGATAAGCCAAGAATGGAGAATATTATTAACCATGATTTGACTGGGGTAAATTATACAAGGAATGATTGGAAAACATTAGCTCAGGATAGCGATATATGGAGAGCTTATGTATGTATGGCCATGAACCTCAAGATTAGTTAGTTGATTACATTTATAATCAATATTTCAATTGTACTAATGATTGAAAAATGCCTATTAGAGATGTAAATATTAAAAGAGAACAAACATTCTTACAAACTATGAAGAATAGACTCATTAGCTGTGGTGAAGCAGTTACTATTCTAGAGTTGGGTAAAACCCAAATATTATTCTTGGTTCTCTAGTTACAAGTTGCAATAATGCAATTTCTTATATTTGTAACCAACAAAGCCCAATGAAAAATTTGAATGATTTGAGGATGCCATGATAAAAGTGAAGATAAATGGCTAGGAAATATAGTAATCAATCATCAGAGATATAGGCTTGTTGTAGAAGCTACACATCCATTACTAAAATGAAAGCTTTTCATATTTCTTGACATGGTTTCAGTTTATATCACAAATATTACCGAATGATACCTAATGCAGTATTACTTTCTCATGAAATAGTAAATGAAAGTGAACCCGTAATTGAAAAAAATGGCTGGTGACTAGGTATATAGGAGAATTTAAGAAAGAATAGCTGTATTGCCTCTATGTATGAACAGAACCACATACATAATAATACAAGTCCACTCCTCAATGGAATCAGGCATAACAGAAGAATTGGAATGTAATATCAGCCTTTTTAGAGGAAACAACCAATAAATACAACACACATTATGATGATAATGGGAGATTTTAATAGTAAGGTAGGATACAAAGAGCACAAGGATGAACCTGTGATACCATATGGATACAGAGCAAGAAAAGACAGGGGAGGCAGACTTACACATATTGCTTTGGTTGGAGGGTTAAAACAACCAACATACAAAATATTTATGAAAATCATAACCAAGAGACTAATGAGAGTACTGTACAAATATCAACCAGAAGCTGGATTTGAATTAGATTATAGGAGAGTAGATCACTTGCAAGAAAAATCACAGAGTATGGGAACATGGGAGTGACCTTTGTTGACTACACTAAAACATTTGACTCAGTAGTTCGTGAATTTGGTTGGTGGATCAAGACATCCAGCAAAAATATGTCAGACTACTACAAATTCTACAATAACAGTCAGGCAAAAATCTTAACCAAAGGTGATGGCAGGAGCTTTCCACTAGACAGAGGAGTAAAACAAGGGTGTCCCCACCACTAAAACTCTTCACAAGCTTAGCTGGAAGTTCAACTCTACAAACTTGAAGGGAAAAATTACTCCAGAATCAACATAGATGGAGTAAACCTAACACATTAACGATGGTGAAGAAGTTAGAGCAGATGCTATCAGACCTAGAAATATTGACCACTGATGCTTGTCTGAAAATTAACCCAAAAAGGCACAGTTAATGACCAATAACATAGAGATACTAATAAATGTTAATGGAAGCCTATTAGAATATATATCAGAATAAATAAATATATATATATATGTATGTATTGGGTCAGAATATGCAATTCCACATGAACATTAAGGGCTGCATGCAAATACATTAGTCTCTGGTGAGTTGAGTTTTCCATGAGAACGTGCAAAGTTCGAATTAGTGAGTCGCTGACTGGTCATGCATGAAAGTAGTTTTTTTTCATAATATAGGCAAGAAATTACCCAGAATTCTCAGCAATAAAACCATTTCCGTTATTTCCGCCTGCTAGAGGAATGCATTTACACTTGTGCCCGCAAATAATACCGTATACGACGACGTCTGCATCGTGCAATATTACGCTAATTCTCCTGTTCTTCCAGTTGAATTCTTTGGTAGACTCTATCAAATTCCTCTTCTCCGCGTATACCAAAAACATGATTGAAGTCTTCAAGGTCCGACATCTTGGATAAAGCAGCAAGGTACACAGCAAGATTTCAAAGTACATTGGTTCCCATCGGGTTGCTTAGGAATTTCGACTATTATTATCGCATGAACAGATTTTTGAGTACGCAAAAAGTCTTTGGATGCAACTTTCTCAGCAGAGAACAACTTTTACAGTCTAATGCATTCATAGATACGACCCTAAGAAGGAAGTGAAAAGAAAAATCAGACAAGTCTGGAACATATCGTGATTGATGCATCCCAGAGGATATGCATAAAAGTAAAGATGTTTGAGAAATGCTTGCTTTTGCTGGATGGGATTTCAAACCTGATTATCAGGTGGAAAAACAAACTATATGATACAGACAAAATACTTCTATGTAAACATTGTTTTTTTGCTGAATATCATGTAGCAATGATGCTTTTGTTAGGCTGAGACACTTTATTCTGAAATCATTTGGATGAAGGCTTCTGATGGTTTGATTCTGTGCATTGTATACCATATGGATACTTTGGAAAAATATATTTTTAGCAAGTTCTTCAAGAAAAACCAATATGTGTCCTCTTGTGCCTTGTATTGTTAGCCTCATACAGTCTGCTAATCCCTGAGGTGATATATGTTTGGCAACAATAGTACCTGAGGTACTTGTCCTGTTAATAGTATTTGTTGTTAATTTATTTTAGGATCCATTAAGTGGTTTAAAAGTTGAAACCAGTGGGAAACGTGTTATCAAAATTTAGAGTCTTCAATTTCTATAGCTTTTCAAATTTTAATTTTTACATTTTACTTGAATACATTGTTTTATTTTCCAAAAATCACCTTACTGGTGATTTATAATCGATAAATAAAAACTGTACTTTATTTCCAAAACTGAGAATAAGCAGTTAAATGTACTTACAGTATTCATGACTAAAATTGTTCTCATAAGTCTGCTGCCACAAATAAACCTATTTATCTTCAATGCTGTGAAAAAGAGCTAACAAAATTACAAAATATAGTAAACACACTGGAGTTTGAATACCATGTAATATAAAATTGCATTCAGTTAAAACTTTATATTTTGAATCTTATATAATGGCTTTATTGTCTCTTATATATATTACAAATCTAATTTCACTGCCAGGAGGTGTGTTCTTAAATCTGATAGTTATGCTAGAAACATGTTTGTATATCTGAAAGTTTTTTAATATGTCAGACATAACTGTAGTTTCTCTTTTTTTAAGTAAACTGTTTCCTCAAATTTTTGTAACAAAATATCCTCGATTGATCTTGGTTGTGATAGAACCTCAAGTCCAGAAGTATTATTTGTCCTACCAGCACCTTAGAATACCAAAAACAACATTTCCCACTTATTATAGCTCATAGAATTACCATAGTGATGGAACATCATGGCTGGTTATATTACAATCTCTGGAGGTTTTAATTCCATGAATTTGTATCATGATTCAATCTTGTCAATGTTGAAAGCACTGTGTGGGTGATTTGTTTCAAAGGAACTTTCCTGTGTCAGTTTTAAATAAATTCATACAAACTGATTATTGTTGTATTGTTATATGTTTTTAATTTTTTATTTGTGTGTAGGGAAACAATCTCTTAGCCATAGAACTACAAGCAAGAAAATTATCGCAATAAGGCTTTAGAACTTAATGTTTTTGTTTTTAAATTTCCTGAAAGCATACCAATAAAATACAGTAAATAAATAGAATACATTCTATAAAATAGAGGAATCCAGTTTTATTTAAAACACATCATCTTTATTGCTTTCCAATGTTAAAACTATTAAGTACCAAAACTGGAATAGTATCAAGGATATTAAATAAAATATTATGTATGATTAGATACTTTGTTCAGGCATTAAGAATATTGAGATTCCATTTGTGTATATATACATCTGAATAACACTTGTAACACAGCATAACTTTACTTTTACAAATCCAGATTTCAGTCTTCTAAATTATTTTCATGGTCTTTTTTTAGTTACCCTATAACCAAATTAAATTCCTCACTTTTGAATTTATAAAGTTGTCAAGTTTTCCACATCTTACATATTATCAATTAACCATTACATGACACTGAAGTCAAGTAATTTTGTAATTGGTATTAATTTCCTCATGGATGCATTGAGGCTTAATATCAGTATCGTTCACCTGAAATATTTGTTTAGGTAATATTTTAATATTTTCTCTACAGAAACTTTGTTTGTATTTATCTTCCTATAATTTTTTTTAACTGTATTAATTGCTATAAGTAATAAAAAAAAAGAAAGGCAGTTTCTTTCAATGGAGAATTTCAGATTTATAAAAAGTAGCTACCCTTATTCTGCAAATTTGTCAAAAGCTTAAATATTAGACCCTATTGTGAAAAATGTGGAAATTAAAACAGCTCATTATTTTGAAATTGATCTAAATTTAAAGAAATAAAATATCTATGGGCTATGCCTGTTATTCCAAAATGATTGTAGTTTTACAGTAATTATTTTGATATAAGCCTGTATTGATAATGTAATATTTATACAAGGTATATGTTTAATACTATAATGTGTAAATAAATTGTAGAAAGTAAATTTAAAATACCATGAATATATATATATATCGGTAGGTCACAGTATTTAGCCAATATTGGAATTATGTTTTCTGGTACCATATTTTTTATGTGAGAGTAATTTACACTTTCCTGAATTTTACACAATTTATTTAATATTCTCAAAAGTGTACAAGAAGTGTAACACTGTATTATATTTAATGTACTTGGTATTGTGTTACATTTTAAGAGTCCTTTATGTTAAATGAAACTATTCTCAGGAACTTCAGTTCTGTAATATTTAAAAATTAATAATAGGCTGATTATTAATGTATCAATTTTATTCTTGTTTTCATATTGTTTAACTTTTATCATATATTAATAAGTTAATAATCTGGAAAAGCTGACGATAAAACATTAATATTGAGGTAAGATGATCAGACTGAAAATAATTTAAGTTAATTTTCTTTAATTTGCAATTTTAGTAATAAGTAAAAACTCAATAAGAGAAAATGATAACCTACCAACATAACTTGTTATTTTTAAATTAGAATCTTACTTACATAAAAACTAGTCACATATAAGAAACAATTTAATATTTAGCCCAGAATGCAACATATTATAAGCTAAGATACAGAAATATAACAAAGAATTGTAACTAAATAAATTAAATTGCAGATCTAACCTGTATTCTTTTTTGTTAAAGTTTTTACAAGAGATTATTTGAAACTGCAGAAATCAATTTAAAAATGCCAATAATATGTAATAATTTCACAGTTAAATAAATTCAGTCCAGTGTTATTTTGTTTCTTTCTGTCACACCATAAACATTGAAATAACATTATTCATATTTGCACACAAAACATTTATGTAAGAAAACCATATTGATGTTTGAATATTCAGAAATAAATTCCTAAAAAAAGTAATTCAGAAATACATTTATGAAATTTAATATTTTGTAAAAAAGTGAATTTGGAAATTGATCAGATCTATTAAAATTATGAATTCAGATAATCAATATGATTTTAATACTATTTTAATTTTTATGCCTTAAAGGGAAAGAATGCAATGAGATAAATTTTCCATTTTTTAATGTATACACCTAATTTTTAAATTAGGCAATTTAAAATAAAAAATTGAACATACTTAACCAATTTATAATAACATTTTACAGCTATCTATATACTGTACATATAGCTATATTAATATGAGAACAGTTGAATATTACGCTATAATTTATGTAGGAATGTGTTGTATATTACAATTTTTAATTACAGGGAGAACACTTGTGTATCGATCTACCTATTCTACAGTTGATTGTGAATTTATAGATCTTAATGCAGTTAATATAAAACAATAGATTATTTTAAGAATGTAAAAGGCCTATTATTTCAGTCTAAAAAACTTGACTCAAAAGAGTTATATAATTTTGAATATTCATTCAAATTACGCAATTCTGCATAAAATATCTAATTGCAATCGCTTTCCATTTAGACATATATAATATGACAGCTCATGCACCAGATTTCGACATGCTTATTTATCATAAAAATTATTGTCATGCACAGTGTGTGCAACACATATTTAGTGGCATAAAAGTAAAGAATTAAAAAATATATATGATTTTTCATTGTCGATTTAGGAGTGTGCAGTGGACTAGAACAAACTTATTACTTAGATGTTCAGCAGGAAACACATTTGTATAGGTGGTTTAGTTTTAATAATGCCTTATTCATGGTTACTGACTAGAAAGAATAGAAATTAGAACATAACCGTAATGGTTAACCAAAGGATACATCCTATAGACTAGTATAAAATATATGTTAAAAAATGTATTAGAATCTTGCACTTTTATTTAATTTAATTTTTTTAAAAAGTGTAATTTTTCAAAGTTTTAATTTTAAACCTGAAATATTGGAACAACTTACTGTAGAGGTAGTAGATGTTCCTGAAAAATAAATTAACTTTGACTTTGGTACAATTGAAAGGAATGTGTAATTTGATTATATTGGTACAGGAAGTTCTGACAAAAAAAAATCCAGTACCTTAATGTAAAAGAACATAAATATTAAGATGGATGCAAATATTAATGAAGTAGGCTTACACCTTTTTATATCTTGGAGTTAAGTACTCTGTAAGTCAGGCCTGTAATATGAATGATGTCCTGTAATTTAATCATCGCTATAGCAAGTATTTATGCTCAATATTACATCTATTCATTATAATGCATCCATGTCCTCTCACATTTTCTCTGAATTCATATTCTTGGTAAGTAGTTGCTTTCATCTCAAGAGACATTAATGTTAGGATTCATGTATATAGGTCTTTTTAATCTAAATGAAATGCATACTACTTTCTCTTTAAGCATTGGAAACATATTTAAAACATTATAAAATTGGCACTATGTAACTATTAAATTTAAGTTAACACATTCCTTTACTTATTCCTTTCATTATTTTGAAATAGTACTATACAAATTTAATTATTTTTCTTGTTTATGATTAATCTAACCAGAGACATGCAATCTTCACTGTTAAACTACTTTGAATGTAGTTATAATTAATTATCTTTATTGCGTTCTGAAATGTAATAACCAAAAAGTGCACAAATAAAAACTTTAAAATTCTATCAGTTTAGGCTGGATTTGAACCATCACCTCTTGAGCTTTTGACAGATTCTTTTACCTAAACCCTCTCATATAACAGAGGTCTACCATATTGTTATTTGAGTTTTTTGTAAATGAAAAGTCATATAATTTTAGTGACCTATTTTATATATACATTCTTCCAATGCACGTTTAAACTTGATGTAGCTCTCAATTATAGTATCAATCATTGTTTCACATCTAAAATATTTTAATTGTAGAATTTGTTCTACAGATTTTTTCTTTAACTTAACATTTTAAACAAATAGTTCTCACAGAAGAATACCTGTTGAAGGATGAGGAAAATTGTCACCAGTAATGCATTATTTGTCTTATTCTCATACTGGTATACATTTGATATTTAATATTAAATTTATCACTTCTCACTCAATGACAAATTAAATTTTAAGAGAAAAATATAAGCTATTGGGTTCAAATCTCGATTTAGGCATGTATTTTTCTCTTCAAATTTAATTTGGTATACACTTGTAATAAATTTTAATACTTTCTGACATGTCTTCTTTCTTTCCATAAAAGTAAAAAAAGAAAATTTATTTCATTATTTTTTGAGACTTCTTAAAGTTGAATTTAAGATACACAACTTACCATAACATTTAAACGATCTTACTTTAGCAAAAATCTTCACATATTCGAAATAGACCAATTAATCCTGTAAAAAAATACTACACACTCCTGAAAAGTAGCATATTAAAGTTTTCATAAATTCCATTCAACATGCACACATACACACAGTAAGCCTACATATGCATATGGGTAATAAATCCACTTTTATATCTAAAAGAATTTCATTGAAGCATTTAAAAATTTATATAAAAACAAACTTTTAAAAGTCTGCTAATGTGCCTACATTGTATCACATTTAAATTCTTGTTTCATTGGAATGATATTCTACTAAATATATTAATAATTTGATGTGGATTTCATAATATAGGCCTATGCCTACATATTCCCATCTTCCACTAATTAGAAGAATCTGCAAAATAATATAAACAATCTTCATTCTATTAAAATTGATTACAAGTAGTATGAAGCGAACTTGTATATTAGTTATTTTACCATGTTAAACTTAATTTTCATTCTTATTATCCTTAAATTCAAAGGTGCTTTGTGACACTAACAATGTTAGGCATAAATACAAAATCTAATACATTTTCTAATATAAACTGTGGGCGTATATTTTTGAGATTCTTGTATTCTTGTAGCTTTATAATTCAATTAATCATGTGAAAAAATGTAATCTAAATCAAAGTGGGAGGTAACACTATGAGGTATTTACATTTTATGAATGAGTTGGAGAAAATGTTGTTTATATCTCACCTCATAAAGTTGCTTGTTTTCACGATACCGGTTTCAAAAGTAGAATATGGAAGTAAAATTTACTTTTGAAACATGCTACTTTATGAGGTGAGATATAAAAAAACATTTTCTCCAACTCATTCATAAAATGTGAAATAAAATGTTCCATTACAAAACAAATATAAACTTCAGGATAAATATAGAGTTGAAGTTAAATAACAGGGAATTTCTGATTTGGAGTGCTTGGGAAAACATCAATGACATATCTAGGTTTTATTTGGGAAGACTTAAGCGCCTAATCACGAAGCAAAATGTGTAAAATATTTTTATTTTATCATTGCCAGCAGCACAAGAAATGAAGAATATTTGCCTAAAAATATTCATATTTGCAATACATTAGGCATGATCTCTTTTTTTTTTCTTCCTAATGAAAATGCCATGAGCTGATAATTAGTTTGCTATCTGCATCTTCCAAATGAATAGAAAGAATTTATTATCTCACCAATCTGTAAGAAAGAAGATTAAAACTGATTGTATAACTACAGGCACATTTCATTATTTTCAATTTTGTACAAAATTCTAATAAATATATTGGTATCCAGATTTTCTCCCTGTATTGACATAATAGGTCATCAAGTCGTCATCAATGTGGATTTAGAAGAAACAGGTCTACAGTAGATCAGATTTTTAATGTTATGTCAGATTTTAGAAAAGAAATGGGAATATAATGGCAATGTGCACAACTGTATGTAGACTTCAAAAGGCATATGATTAAATTAAGAGGGGTAAGTTGTACAGTTTCCTGCTGGATTCGGAATTCCTAAAAAGCTAGTTAGGCTTGCTTGAATGTGTCTAAATGGATCAAAGAGAAGGATGAGGGTAGGCAAATAGTTTTCAGATACTTTTGAAAATTGTAATGAGCTATAGCAAGGAGATACACTGCCTCCTCTACTATTCAACTTTGTAGTAGAGCAGGCCATCAAATCTTGAGAGGATAAAGAAGGCATTAATATGGTATTAATATAAATTATATTAATAAGCTTTTGGCATGTGCTGATGATTTGTTTTTAAGCAATAGGGAATAGATACTAAGGGCCAATATGCATATTCTATTGAATAACACCAAGAAATTGTGGTGAAAGTGAATATTAATAAAACTAAATATATGTTCACGTGTAAAAATACATTACATAATGGAAATGGGTAGTTAATGACAAATAAGGGAAATTTTGAAGAGGTGACTGAATTAAATACCCAAGAATAATAATTACAAACAGGAATGAGATACAGAAAGAAATTAAACATAGACTCAATTCTGGAAATGCATGCTATTATGCTTTACAGGAACTCATGTCATCCCAACTTCTCTCAAAAAACATTGAACTAAAATATATAAAATGGATATTCTTCCAGTTATATTATATGGTTGCGAAACATGGACTCTTACTTTAAGAGAGGAGAAATGATTTTGAGAATAAAGTTATTAAGAAAATATTTTGACCAAAGAGAGATGAGCAGACAGGTGAATGGAGAAAACTACTCAGCAGTGAATTACACGACCTTTTTGGGAAAAACAGGTTTAATAAGAACAGTTAAATCTCAGATTGCGATGGGCAGGGCATATGGCATAAATGGGTAAGAAAAGGGGGTATGGAAAATCGTTGAAGGAAAACCAGTAGAAAAACATCTAGTAGGTCAGCTAATAATCCTTGTAGGAAAACAAGAAGAAAAGTGTCCAGTAGGTCAGCTAATAATGAAGTGGGAGGTTAACATCATCCATAATTTGAGGGAACTTAATTATACTGTTGATGATTGGAAAACATTAGCCCAGGATAGGGATGTATGGGGAACTTATGTCCATACACTCATGAACCTGTGGATCCAATAGTGCTAGTGAGTCAGTTCGTTAATCTGCATGGAGACAGGCAGAAGAATTTTATTGTATTTTACCTAAAATGTTATGAATTTTGTTTAGACGTAAATATGCCAAATAATCAAATTTTAAGCCTTATCAATTTTACACCATGTGAGGAGTATATATACTCTTCATATAGTGTAAAATTGATTAAAATTTGTTTGAGTATTGGGCATATTGTACTATCTAAAAGTACAATCTAAATAAAAAAATCCGTATCCTAGTGTCTGCTTGGAAAACATAATGAATAAGAAATCATGTAATAGATTAATTAATATTTTTTTGTAGATTCAACTAATAGCACTTAGGTTTGTTATGAAAATTATTATAAAGTTTCCACATTTTCATAGAATGCTGATACCGGTAGCCTCTAAGTAATTTGTTGTTTCAGAAAATCATTGAGACTTTACACCTGTTTCACTATTCAGAGACTATTTACAAGATATAATGAACCAAATCAAATTCGCAAATTAATGAGTAATTTTTTACATCTTACCTCATATTTAATGTTTCTTTACACATGGGAACTAGTTTTCAAGAGAACCATCTCTCTCATTTTCAACCGACATTATGACTCAAAATGTCGGTTGAAAATGAGAGAGATGGTTCTCTTAAAAACTAGTTCCCGTGTTTAAATAAACATTAAATACGAGGTCAGGTTGAGAAATCCAGCTATAATGGCTGGGGGACTTGACATGCTGACCACATGACACCCCTACACTGGCTGTATGATCATCTACTTCTGTGATTGACACATGTGGATGTGAGGCCAGCAGCCGGTTGGTAGGCTAAGGGCCTTCTAGGCCTGTCGCACCAGGAGTAAATACGAGGTAAGATGTAAAAAATTACTCATTAATTAATGAATTAAGAACCTCATAATGTTATTTCCCATATTTAACTATGAACCAAATCAAAATGTATTTTGGTCATAGCACATTTGAAACAAAGGCTTTCTGTATAAAATTCTCAATTTTCTACAATATTTTGACTAAATAATCAGTCATCATTGAAAAGTAGGCTAATTAAATATAGAGATATAACCATGTAGTTATAATAATTTGATTATTCCATTCCGTTAACACAGTTTAACCTCTCACCTTATAGGCACTTTTATGTGCCACATGCCACTCAGGCCTTATAGTGGCATGATCTGTCAGCAGAGGGATCACACAAACACATGGATGGCCTCTTCGAATGAGTGAAGTTCATTATACTTTAAAATTCATTATACCTCATAATGTTTACTTCCCAACATTAATTTAATATATTCATTATACTTGTGACAAAAAAGTCTCAATTTTTAATTTTGAAATATGAGTATTTATTTTGAGGATTTTGATATAAATTATTAGAAAATTATAATAATGAATTACCAGTACCAGTATTTAATACCATTTGCAGATAGCCCCATTGAGTAAAAAAAAATAATGTCATTAAGAATATATTTAAATATATTCCATAAATTGTAATATTAACTTATTCTTATTTTTGCATGATAATGGGGCTTTGATGAAGTAAAGTGCATAAATGCTATCACTTGCACAAATATTAATATAATGCTACATTTCTATGAAGCACATACATACATGTATAGAAGCATTATACCATGCAGCACACTATGGGAATGAATTACTTGTATTTTAATGTACTGTAAACTATAATGAGAAATATCAGATCACAAGAGAATCAATGAAACAATAATTAATTATAAAATGGATTTTTTTGTAAATAAACAATTATCATAATAATAATTTGTAATTTGTTAATTATCATCAAGTTGATATTCAACAATGTTATAATAAAAATATTATTATGGGGTAAATAAAATTTTAAACATATAAAAAACAGTAATGTATTAAAAAATACATATTTTTGTCAGGATGGGAATAATTTAATCAGTGATAATATTATGGAGCAAGGGACTTTTACCACAAATTTTTAGAAAAAAAATATAAATTGTACACCTATATTAAGGCAGTAATAGGGATGAATATTAAATGAAGAAACTGGTATTGAGAATGAAGAATGTTTATGCTTATTTACTGCAACTTTAAAAATTAAATACCATAATTTTAAAATGGATTGTAGAATTGTAATATTAAATTAAAAATAAATATCTCCAGAAACATATCGCATGGTTAGAACTGAAGGGTTCTATCTGCAGTTCCTTTTTTTTTTATTGTTTTTTCATATTAAATAGTTAAGAGTAATTTCTATAATTATTGATTTGCATTGTTGAGCCAGCTTTTAAGGTTTGTAGGTGACAATGGAAATCAAATCTCGCCATATGTGGTGGAAGGAGATTTGTTAGCAGTGACTCACGAGACAGAGGGGCCTGTTGAGATCTTTAAATATGAATCTGTGCATTGATTCCAGAATAGTCGGCCTCTCAGACTTTCTGTTCAGGAGGGGTTAAGACAAGCATCCAGATAATTTCGATCTCTGCATATATAAGCAGATGCAGGTTGTCTGGGTAGTCAGTCATGGATGAATCGTGAGAGTTAGTCGTGTCCAAGTTGTGGACGAGAGACAGTGACCTAAGTGTGACGAAAGAAAATATTTTAAGTGAAGACGTCAGCAAGTGCAAAGAACTGAATTTTAAAATTAGCTGAGAAGAAGAGACTCTTGTAGTAGAAAATTATATGTGTGTATTTACAGTGAAGTATTGTGAAAAAAATAAAAAAGATTTGGAAACTGAAAAAAAATTGGACCTCTGATGCTGGACTATAACCCTAGGCCCGTAAGAGAACAGGAAAAACAACAATGGACAGATGAGAAGATGAGACCACCAGCATCGTCATCACCACTACCATCTGACGCTTAGTACTGAACACTGTAGACAACAGAAATAACGATGGACTCTTTGCCGACAATGGGTCCATGGAGGGCACTGCTGATTGCTCGTCGACACAGGAGCGGTGCTGACCATCATGCAAACTGAAGTAGCAGAAGGGTTGCCGAGAGGATGCCACTGTGAAGTTGACCTTCATATTGCATCGAGGAACATTGTGCTTGTCATAAAGGAGGTTCTTCTGTAATTCGCCTAGGGAGAGACAAGGTACGATGGTGGGAGTTTGTCACTAGAATTTCCGAGGACGTCATCTTGGGTCTGAATGCCCTAAGGATGTACGACACTACTGTAGACATTGGTCGATGGGTACTTAATACATTTATCAATGACGCAGGTCAAAGACCAACTGTCTGCAGACTCACCGTCAAAGAAAGAGACGATTCCAACTGGATTGGAGACATTGGTTACGACGCAGAAGGAGGGACTATCTTGACGAGACATGGTGCTGGAGGACAGAAGAAATATCTGAGGTGAACTGCATTTGGCCAGATCTAGAGGCAGGAGAATGGAGCGCTACGACTGATTATCCAATTCTGCTTGATTCCACAAGGGCAACTTGGTGTGGCTGTACCGTCTAACCTGGGCGAAAGGTCACTGAAGCTGCAGTGTTCCTGAGATGGTCCATACTGTGTGATAAAGAGGATCAACTATATTGTCTACCAGATTCAACGTCAGCCTAAAGGGAAGATGATGATGATTTACCTGAATCGACTGGTGGCATACAGAGGGGCCGATCGGAATGATAGCCCTGAAGAGGGAGCAGTGTGACACATTGTTGGGCCGGTTTTTGAAGTGACAGCAGGAATCAGGTCTCGCCTTGTGTGGTGGAAGGATATTCATCTGCTGGCGACTTACAAGTCAGACGAGCCCATTAGATCTTTCTACATGTGTCTGTGCATCGATTCTGGAAGAGTCGACCTCTCAGACTTTCTGTTAGGAGAGGTTCAGACTGGCGTCCTGATAATTCTGATCTCAACCTATATAAGGAACTGCAGGTTGACTGGCCAGTCACTCAGTCACAGATAAATTGCGAGAGTTAGTCGTGTCCAAGTTGTGACGATGACAGTGGCCTAAGTGCAATAAAAGAAAATGTTTTAAGTGTAGACATCAGTGAGTGTGAAGAACTTAATTATAAAATAAACTGTGAAGAAGAGACTCTTGTAGCAGAAAATTGTGTGTGTGCTGTGTATACAATGAAGTATTGTGAAAGAATTAAAGAAGATTTGGAAATTTTGTGTTAACAATTGTGAAGTTAATTAAAGGTAATTGGACTATTTTCCATGATACTGCCATCTGTGGCATTATCATTCATGTCTTTTCCATAATGTTTATAATCTCCGAGTATTGTGCAGTTCACTCACTGTTATATTCACCTTATCCTATGTTAATTCTAAACTTGAAATTGCTCTCCTGAAAATGTTTTTAAAAAGTCAGATAGAACCCAATGGTTCTAACCTCATGGTATTATTTAAGTTATTTAGCAAAATTTTAAAGTGTTTATTTGAGGAGTAATAATGTAAAATTTGAGAATATTTTCATTAAACTAAAAAAAAAACCAAAATTTAATTATTGATATCTGTAAAGTTTTTATTTGTGCATATTGGAACAAAAAAATGTCATTATTTCAACATTTTTCCCATTAGTTGTATTAACGATTCCATGTGAACAGCAAGTTTGTGTGCCAGCCTGTAAAGATGGAATCTTAGTTTCATTGATGTAAATAATCTGAATGAACTCATGTTTCGTAGCACTTCTACTGAAATGCTACTTTTTTTTAATACATGTGTAACACATTTGTAAAGTTTCATTTTAAATAATTTTTACATGCCATATAAAAGGTTATTTTTATTTATTTATTTAGCAGGTTTTCAATTTTGACATCTTGTGTCCAATATTTTAAAAATTACAATTCTAAATATACACCATGTAGATATTTGAAAACACGGAAATCTTAACTACAAATAAACTTTACACAAATTCAAAATCCCCACGTGTAGGGAGTGTATACTCCAATGCCACCCACTGCACTTTTTGTGCTTGGGTTCCACATTAAATGCATAGATTATATTAATGTGATCTATTTTCAATTTAAACATCCCTTTGGTAGACTATAGATGATGTGTACTTGTATTGTGTGAGAGTTTAATGTGGGATGAGTGTATATGTATATGATTACATAGTTTGTGTGTGCTGTATGAGGGATGATAATAAAGAGAAGGGAGGAGATAAAACCTGATGATGGCACATAGCCTACTTCTGTCAAAAAACACAAAGGGTCTATCAGGATTAACTTTCCCATCCAATGAACGAATCACTTCTACAGTACCAGATGCCTTCTCAACCTATGTATTACAGAGGGATTTAAAATTTAATCCAGGCATTCTATGCACAATCTAGTAGAATAAAATTGTTCATTGCCATCCCTTCTAGCTCTGAAATCGAAAATTTTATGATTAAAATTTTCATTCCTGCTGGGAATTAAAACCTGTACTCATTAGTCAGGAGGCAAGCATACTACCACCTGAGCTAGCACATCCTCACTTATAAATTTTATCTACAAATTATAGAATATTGATTTTTTATTTTAATTATAAATTAATTTAGAAATAAATTGTTATTAAAGTCTTTCCATAAACCTTTCATAAAATTATTTTTGGTACTGGTTTACTTTGTATGTTTTACAAATAAAATTATAAACATACTTTTATAAAGATAGGCATACAAGCATTTTTTTATTATGCCACATTTAACTTTTCATGAAATAATGCACTAATTAAATGGAAATAAATGTTAAATTTAAGTACCAATACTCACTAAAAATACATGTTTATATAGAAAATGTTTTAAATTAAAATTACTTTAAAGAAAGACATTTCCCAAAATAGTTTTTAATTCACTATAGCATTCTAAACATCTAGACATACCATTATTATGAAAATAATTTTGATAGTAAAATTATTTAGCACAATCATTTATAAAGCATGGAAATAGTCATTCCTAATGACATGCATGCAGTTTTCATGTTAGTCTACAGAGCATAGATAATTGCACACAGAAGAATAAAAGCGGCAAGAGAGCAGTGATGAAAAAATCTCTTTAAATTTGGGTTTAAAAATTTAATGAATAATAAGTATATTTTGTAATGGATTAATTTTACTGTGAGATGCATTGAATCTACATGAAGCAATTTTTAAACCTACATTCTGGATGAATGTGGACAAAATGTAATGCTTTTAGGACATATCTACTGAACTACAGGTGATTAAATATTCTACGTAATATATTTACCAACTAAATAAATGCAATAAAATATACTGTAATGATTCAGTATAAGGATTGTCCAATAGGTATAACTATACAAATAAAAGCTGCCACATGCATGTCTTATTAAGAATGCGTAGGCCTAGGTAATACAGTATTCTAAAATTAAAACAATAATTACCAATCAAGTCATTCTTCAAGAAGGTTATTTGTAAGTGCTGTGGTACATGTGTTAGTATAACAAAACGTGAGGCATCATACCAATAATCAGCAATTTTTTTCCTCTCATTCTCGCTGAAGTAAGTGTATCAATTACCACATTATGTTTAAGGAAGTAAGAGGATTGTATATCATTATTGTTGATTGCTATTAGTCATTCAAAATATCTCTGCACGCAGACACATTGCAAAGCACTGCTTGTTGCTACATGTGATGTAATATAAGTCAGTGTATGGTGGGCAAAGAATCACAGTTGCCTTTTAATTGCACTTGTAACCTCATCATTCGCTCTTGAACAGTGATTTCGTGTCGATACAACAATTTGTATTATAGACCTACGTTTGTATTGTATAAGTATGGAGACCCCTAAAAGTCTCCAAGAAAAGTTATTAATTCACAAGACAGAAATATAATTTACATATTGAAATGTGCACTGTTAACAAACTTTCTACTAGACCTGCCCTGTCAGCATCATGCGTCCCATTCCTCTCTGCACTTCATATATAGCAGTGTCACATGTTCTATTCCTGCATAAACATGAATGCAGTGCCCCCCATCAACAACTGCTCTTACTCCTTAAATGGGTAATATTGACAATGGAAAGTAATTTATAAACAAATTCAGATATTTAATAATTTAATTATGGGAAATAACATTATGAGGCTTTAAAGTTAATAAATAAATAGTGAGTTGTGAAAATCTCACTTCATAAACTCCATGTTCTTCAAGCTTAGAACTGCAGTTTTCAGCAGGCATCCCTCCTATCTTCATCATCTTTACGGCTTGTGACATTTGAAATAGACTCCATGAGAATGGATTGTGAGGTGGAAGACCTTTGAAAGCTCCTCCACTGAATTAAATTTGGAAGGGGGCTCAAATTGTTCAAGCAAGAAACCACTCTTCATGGACAAGAGAACACAGGTAGAATTCTGATCTGTGATTAGGCTCATATCAGTCTTCACCCAGAAAACAATGACAATCATGTGTAGAGGAATGAGGCCAACATCTTTACCCTAATTTCATCAGAGAACACCATTTCCATCAAGGAAGTTCAGTTGTTTTAAGCAAAAATAATGTGTGACACAGGACACCCCTTGTGCTAGTTTGAGGGGCACTGAATGCTTAGAATAATCGAGATGATGTCCTGGAATCCATAGTAGCTCTATTTGCTGAGAATTGAGGAGAGGAATTGACAGCACTGGATTATAATGCATGTCCTTATCTACATCATATTGTGAATAGATTCCTAGAGCAATGCAGAATCAGTCAAATGGAATGATCCAGACCTGAACTACTTTGAAAGTGCCTGGGCCATCCTTAAGAGAACCATGTACAACAGACTACATAGCAGCTGTGTAGGAATGGAATAATATTACACCAGAAGTGTTGGATAGTTGAATTGAAAGCATGCTAAACCGAGAACAGAATTGTTTTCAAATCCAAGGAGAAACAATTGGTTCCTGAAGTGGTTAACAAAAAATAATATACACCAATATTTCAATCCTCTAAGAAACTTTCTTTATTTTGGTTTCAAAATATGTTTTTCTTTTTTAATGACAGGAAATCAGTTCTTTAATGTTTGTGCTGCTGATATACAGCAATTTCTGTTAGCAATTGTAAAAATATGCAATAATATTTTTGAACAATGTTCATTGTTTGCAATATATAACATTGATAGAAGTTGGTCTGCATATTTTATAGCTTTGCGATAAATTTAAAAATCATGATTTCAGACCCATCCTGCAAAGCATTTTTAAATTTATAAAATTCATAGCTTCTAAAGTGTCAGCCCATTAATACTGTGCCTTAGTCCCAACGTATGTAGTGAGGTAGAATCTGGCCTCTAGGGTATCTGAGTTCTGATAAAGAAACAACTTCATGTATCAGATTTATTAAATATATTAAAAATATTAATTGTGTGGATTTACCAGTAATGTACAATTACTATACATACCGATTATGAAATAGCATTTGTTTTATTTTTTTATATTTGAAGAGAAAAATTATATGCTAAGACTGGGGTTTGAACCTAGGACCTTTGGCTTTTTAGGCCAATGCTCTACCACTGAGCTACCTGAAAAACTCCAATCTAACCATTTGTTTTATTACTGGACTACTGAGTGTGATACAAAATACTTTTTCTCACAAAAAACCGAGAGAAAGGTCTTCTCTCATCACAGGAAACAATAAAGAGAAAGCCCTCATTTATGCAATACATTGAAAACAGTTTTTTTTAAATCTCTGAAAGTAATTAAGAAATTATCTCAAGAATTAAAGTAAATTAATTATTATAACTAACCAACTAACAAACTCACAGGCACCATCAAACTTGGAGATTCATGGCTGCACGGACATAAGCTCTCCATACATTCCTATCTTGAGCCAATCATCCCCTGTATAATTTACCTCCCTCAAATCATGGTTAATATTATTCTCCCATCTCATACTTGGCCTATTGGCCTACCTACTGGGTGCTTTCCCTTAAACAGGTGTTCGCTACAAGTGCGCGTCGTGTGGGGGTCCACATTGTGCCTCTTTCATTCCCAATTTTTGCCACATGTCTTTTCCCATTGCTGTCTATGAGACTTAACTATCTTTATTACATCTCGTTTCCCATAAAGATAATGTTGATCACTATTATATAGCCTTCTCTGTTCATTTGCCTAATCGTCTATCTCTTTGGTCCAAAATGTTTCCTTCTTCTTCTTCTTCGGCTTTCCCCCACTTATAGGTTTGCCATCTTCAGTTTCCATTTATCTCTATCATTCCAATCTCCCTCTTCCAAATTCCAATCATCCATTATAGTTCTGACGTAGGTTTTCCATTTCCATCTTGGTCTGCCACGTTTATTTCTTCCAGGGGGTGACCATTGGTATATATATTTTTGGCCATCTTTCATTTTCCATTCTTTGTACATGGCCATACCATTTAAGTGTTTGATTTTCAATCCTCTTAACAACAGATGTGGTGACATTCATTTCTCTCCAAAGGAATTAATTTCTTATTTTATCCTGCGCCGTAGCCGAGCGGTTAAGGTAGGAAGCCTTGGCGCAGAGCTACGGGACTTGCGCTGGTTCGAGTCTCCATGGGGGAAGAAATTTTCTCATGGTATTTCGGCCAGTATGGGACCGGTGCCCACCCAGCATCGTGAGGCAATTGGGTAGCTACAATAAGTAGCGGCTCCAGGTTGAGGAACCAGCTATAACGGCTGGGGGACTCGACATGCTAACCACATGTCACCCCTACACTGGCTGTTGATCATCTACCTCTGTGATTGACACATGTGGATGTGAAGGGCCAGCAGCTGGCTGGTAAAAGGGCAACCGCTGAAAAGTGGAAATACCCTCAATCGGATTTTATCCTGTCTTGATTTTTGGAGGCTTCTTCTAAAATAATCAAATTCTACTGTTCTAATTTTGTTCTTTTGTAATTCCGTCAAAGACCAAGTTTCACTTCCATGTGACAAAATATTCTGTATTATGCTCTTATAAATTTTCATTTTAGTTTCCTTTGTAATATTTTTATTCCAAATTATTCCATGTAATGTCTTAGTTGCATTTTTTGCCATTGCAATTTTAGTCTGTACATCTCTCTCACAGGTACCAAAACTTGTAATAATTGACCCAAGATATTTAAAAAATTCACACTTCTTTATTTTCCCTGTTTCAAGTATGAGGTCATCCACATCCTTTCCCAAACACTCTAATTTTTCCTGTCCTTTCCCTTTCTTTTTTGTTTCTGAGAGCACAATAATATCTGCATTCATTGCTGTAATCTCATCAATTACTTCTTGTTCTTTAGTATTCAAGCCTTGAACATTCCATGTGCCAATAGCAAAGGTCCGTTTTCGTTGCTTAAGTCTGTTATATGTAAATCTATCCGGCTGACATATTTTACTGAAGTACGTAGCGATATACTTTTTTCCAGGGCCAGGTTGCCAGCCTAACGCCTAACCCCCAGACACGGAGGACCTGGGCTTTTTTTTGGGGTTTGCTCCCTTAGCCGACAGGTCTCAGTTTTAAGGCGCTGAGAACTCGCCTTTCGTCCCATCCTGTTAGCTACAGTCTATTACGACGAGAACGTAGGATTAGGACTTGCTGGCAGAGCTGCTAAAGAAGTCGCAGTGGCATTTCTCGAGATTTATTAAGGTATACATAGTCGGCATCTATACCCTTCTCGAGGCCGTACCAACCATTTGCTAAGAACTTTATTCTCAAATACTCGTAATCGTTTATCATTCCTTAAATTAGAAAATTATATTTTGTGTCCTTATAATATAACTGGAAGAATAAGTTTTATAAATATTTTTAATTTAACATTTTTTTGAGATATATATGTAATACTTAATAGCATGCTTATTTTCTTTGATCACCTCATTTCTGTTTATGATTATTGCTTCTAGTTATTTGAATTTAGCCACTTCTTCAAAATTTACCTAATTTTTCATTAACTGACCACTCCTGTTATATAATGTATTTTTATGTGTGACCATATGTTTAGTTTTATTGATATTTACTTCTGTCATTTAATAGAATGTACATGTTGGCCTTAGTATGTTCTTGCTATCACCTAATAATATATTTATTTATTTTTTATTTAACAGGTTTTAAATGTGTACATCTTCCTGTACCCAATATTAAGTTTTGATTCTCTTCCTCCATTTATCTTTATCCTTCCAGTCACCATCCTTCAGTTCCCTGTCCTTTATCAAATTCATAATTCCCTCTATCCACGTCTTCTTAGATCTCCCTCTTCTTTTCCTCCCATTTGGAATCTACTCCAAACTCCTAACTGGCAATCTACCTTCATTCATCCTCTTCATGTGTCCAAACCATTGTAATTGTTTATTTCCCACAAATTGTATAATTGCTTCGTTAAAATAATGTATTTATTTACAGCTGATAAAGTCATGGGCCAAATACTGAAAACACCCGCTATTATATATTAAAGGGACTTTTGTCTTCCCAAATTCTCTCAAAGAAAGTTACACTCAAAATATATAAAACGGTAATTCATCCAGTCATATGGTTGCGAAACATTGTATCTTACTTTAAGATTATAATAATTTGAGAATATGTAGACTGAAAAGAGACAGACAGGTGAATGAAAGTGAGTTCCATGATCTTTATAAGAAACAAGATACAGTATATTGAGAACTGTTATGTCTCATGGACTTTGATGGGTAAGACATGTGGCACAATTGAGATTGGAAGAAATGCATGGAAATGTCTCATAAGAAAACCAGAGATAAATTGCCCAGTAGACAGGCCAAGAATGAGATGGGAGAATAACATTAACTATGATTTGAGGGAGGTGAATTGATAAAGAAACAATTAGAAAATGTTAGCTTAGGATAGGAATGTATGAAAGCTATGCCCACAGGGCCATGAATCTTTGACTTTGATAGTGCCAGTTAGTAGTTATACTGTATATTTGAAGAGAAAAATGTATGCTCAGACTGGGGTTTGAACCCAGGACCTTTGGCTTTCTATGCCAATGCTCTACCAACTGAGCTACTTGAGCACACCAATCTAAAAGCAAATTTTTCTGTTATACATTATTAATTCCTGAGCACCAAATGCTACAAACCTTTGCTCGATCACATAAATGATACTTTTTTTTAAGAAGACTTTTATTGGAAATTTAGGCTCGAATCTATGAACGCATTAGACCGTAAAAGTCGTTCTCTGCCTATACTCTACTGAGAAAGTTGCATCCAAATACGTTTTTGCATACTCAAAAGTCTGTTCATGCGATAATAATTGTTGAAATTCCTAAGCTACTTGGCGAGGTGACTTAGCAGAGAAACGAATCGTGAGCAACCCAATGGGAACCGATGATAACCGATGTAGTTTGAAACCTTGCCGCGTACCTTGCTGCTTTATCCAAGATGTCGGACCTTGAAGACTTCGATCATGTTTTCGGTATACGTGGAGAAGAGGAATTTGATAGAGTCTACCAAAGAATTCAACTGGAAGAACAGGAGAATCGGCATAATATTGCACGATGCAGACGTCGTCATATACAGTATTATTTGCGGGATGCAAGCGTAAATGTGTTCCTCTAGCAGACAAAAATAACGGAAGTGCTTTTATCGCTGAGAATTCTGGGTAATTTCTTGCCAATATTACGAAAATGATAACTTTCATGCATGACCAGTTAGTGGGTAGCTAATTCGATCTTTGCACTTGCTCACGGAAAGTCAGCTCACCAGTGATTGGAAGTAATTTGAGTAGAGACTAATGTATTTGCATGCGGCCCTTAAACATTACTTTAAAGCCAGTAGAGCTTCTTTATTACTGTATGTTTGAATGTGAGGATGCTGATTTATCTTGAGGAGCCTCATATTTCTGGATTCAAGCACATTTGGTACAGCACTTAAAAAAACCTTCACTAAAATCAATTAAATAAATGAAACATAAAAATATAAAATAAACAAATAATAATGTGTTTGAATAACATTAATGTAAATTACTCACTCTGATTGTTCTTTAATCCTGAAATTAACTAATATAACTATGTATACATGTAACAATTTTGTATTAACTAAAATCTAAAAAAGAATATAAAATATTGACAGCAATCAGTGTCACCAAGAAGTGCAAGTTAAATTAAGTGCAAAATACATATGAAACATATAAAATGTCACCACTGCCATCTTGCTTGATTTTTAACCACGACACAGAATTACTGCCATGAGCATATTTTGAGTCAATTATAGAAGAGGTTGATATAATAAATTAATGCCTATAATATTAAACTGATCAGATTTTTCTACTTTACAAATCTAATAGCCACCAAATTTTAAAGCATAAATTTTATTAGATTCAATTAAGCGATGCATTCTGTGGCCATTATGATAATTAATAATCATAGAACTGATGTTCCTCTGGTATAGATGTTATCAACTGTAATTTGTGTGTGTGTGTACTTATATATATATACATAATGTAGTAATGTATGCTTTGTGGATTTCATGTGTATATTGTAGATGATATGAGTGTTATATAGAGAATCTGTTAGGTATCACTTAGTTCACATATTCAAGAAACATGGCTTTTGACCGACAAATTCCCATCATTCTTGATGTATTAAAACTCTACATATTCACTATTATTGAGAGTATATATGATTAGGAAAGTTTTCTTGAGTTTTCTGTGTCATGGATTCAAGGTCGGCCTCTGGCCGCTGATTCCGACGTTTTGCCATGATCCCACATGCCATTATCAAGGAATGATAGGTTCAAATCACAGATTTAGGTCTTATATAATAAAACTCAACATGTTTTATTATATAAGACCTAAATCTGTGATTCAAACCTATCATTCCTTGATAATGGCATGTGGGATCATGCCGAAACGTCGGAATTAGCAGCCAGAGGCCAACCTTGAATCCATGACACGGAAAACTCAAGAAAACATTCTTAATCATGCTTATATCCGCGAAAATCTACAATGTAACATATATATACATATATAATTTTCAATTTTGTTGTAATCTACTGTAGGCTGGCAATAACACTTTAGATTTGTATATCAACGGATGATGCCTTATCTCCACTTGTGAAATATTTAACCATTATTGCTTCAATTATCTTTGCAATGTTATTTATAGGAGATCATATATAATAAAAACAGTTAAGTGTAGTAGACTACAATGGGCAAGACATATGACACGAATGAGGAATGAAAAAGGGGCATGGAAGCTTCTCGTAGGAAAACCAGAGGGAAAACGTCCAGTTCGTAGACCAAGAATGCGGTGGAAAAATAACATTAACTACGATTTGAGGGAAATAGATTATACAGAGTGCTCTAAAATTCCTCTTACAAACTTCTAGGACTCGTAGAGGGGACTGAGTTGATAATATTTAGAATTGGAAACCATGTCCAGAAACTTACCATTTCCGTGCTACAGCCGTTTGTAAACATGTTTTAATGCGACCACTTTTACAAGTAATTTATTGTGAGGTTGACACAGCACATCACTTGTTTTACAATTCAACTCATTAATAACCAAAGAAACAAAATGGAAACTGAATAATTTTTCACAAATACTTTTGTTTACTGTTAAACTTAAACTGTTTTTTTCCTTTTGAAATTATGGTTAACATTCAGATCTACTACAAGTGTGGTTTGATGTGGCGACCAGCAACTTCGTTGCACATATTGTACCTACGAATGATGTTTTGGTAAACGCGCTCTATCACACCTGGTGTATCTGCAATCTCTCCTGCAGCGACCACAACTCGTGCCACCAGATCTTCTTCTGTCTCTACAGGAGTGTCATAAACCAAACTCTTCATATGATCCCAGAGGAAAAAGTCCAATGGAGTCAAATCCGGTGATCGTGGAGGCCATGCAATTGGACCACCTCGGCCTATCCATCTTTGTTCGAATCGTCAGTCCAGATGTTCCCGAACATGAAGTGAAAAGTGAGGAGGTGCGCCGTCATGCTGAAACCACATGTCTTGACGGACGTTCAATGGCACAGTATCCAACAACACACCCAATACTTGTTGTAGGAAGATCAAGTAGATGGGACCTGTTAGCCTGGATGGAAGCATGTACGGTCCAATCACATGACCATCCAGAATACCTGCCTGCCCACACATTAATTGAAAATCTGTGTTGGAATCCCTGGACATGCGCGGCATGAGGGTTTTCATCTGCCCAGACATGGCTGTTTCGTGAATTGAGTACACAATCCCTAGTAAATGTACATTCATCTGTGAAGAGAATGCGCGTGGAAATAGGGGCTTGTTGATGCAGCGGTGCAGAAATCATGTACAGAACTCAATGCGTGGAACAAAATCGGCTGGCAGTAGTGAATGCACCCTTTGGAGGTGGTATGCATGTAGTTGTTGTTCATGCATAACATTCCAGACGGTGCTAGGAGCAACATCCATTACACACGCAATTGCTCGTGTACTCGTTGACGGGTTCCCTTCAACTTGATGCAGTACGGCCTCTTTCAATTCGGGAGTGCGGCATCTCCTTGGAGCACCAGTCATTCCTGCTGGTGGTGAAGGTACCCCTTTCTCGAAACCATTGCGTAAATATGGCAAAAAGGGTATGCGATGGAATTGGAAGTTGTGAAAAATGATCTTGATAAAGGCGGTGAGCAGCTCTTCCATTACCTCGAGCTTCGCCATACAGAAGGATCATGTCGGTGTATTCAGCAAAAGTGTACTCAACCATGTTGCTCTAACACTGAAAGACACGTGAATGAGGCTCGAACCAGCTCCGAGAGGTAGGATAAATGTCAATTGACATCACGTGATCCGACATAAGCGCCCCTCATCATGTAACTCTGCAGGCGGACGAATCGCGAAGCTATTACTTGTTGAGACACGTGACTACATTCAGGCAAGGCTTGTTTTCAAATGGCTGTAGCACGAAAATGGTAAGTTTCCGGACATGGTTTCCAATTCTAAATATTATTAACTCGGTCCCATCTACAAGTCCTAGAAGTTTGTAAGGGGAATTTTAGAGCACCCTGTACAAAGGGATGATTGGAAAACATTAGGTCAAGATAGTGATGTGTGGAAAGCTTTTGTTTGCACGGCCATGAACCTAGGGGTTCAATATCACCAGTGAATTAGTTTTGCTATTACACAGTGAACTTGGTTGATCATTATATTTGAAGAGAAAAAATTACTTCTAAACTAGGATTTGAACCCAAGTATCTGGCTTCATGCACCACACTTTGCCAATGAGCTACTTGGGCAATTTAATTCCAACAGGGAAGTGAAAATTGGATAATGAAATCAAGGGATAAAAGCAGGATACAGACTGCGGAAATGCTGTTTTTACGTAATGTGAAAGGATGCACAAGAGCGGATAGAATAAGGAATGAAACTATACGAGGAGAATTAAATATATATAAAATTGAAGATAAAATCAGAAAAAATAATAAGAAATGGACAGAACACTTAATGAGAATGAACAACGAAAGAATACCAAAAAGAACCTTCCTGTATAATCTCAGAGGAACAAGAGATGTTGGCCGACCACGTAGAAGATGGACTCCACTTTTAACTTCGCCAGAACAGGCTGCATAGCCTAAATCTTGTAGTAGAAGGAGAGAGAAGAATTCCAACATCATTTTTTTAAATATAATCCCCACATGCCCTAGCAATGAACCTTCATTCCACACACCATGTCGCAGGTTCATCTGAAGAAGACTTTAAATGACATCAACACTCCTTTTATAGCCAGTAAAGTCTTATTCTCAAAGTTTTTATTTAAATTTATCAATTCTCACTGAAAGATAAATTATACTTGAAGAGCAAAATTTTCATGAAAGCTGGGATTTGAACCTTAAGTCTCTGGTTTTATACACCAGCACTTCGCCACTGAGCTACTTAGGCATCATAATTTAAACAGAATTGTTTCTCTTTCTTATACATTCCGCATGCACCAAAGGCAGTTAGGCAATTAACCTTCATTCTACATGCCATCTGACAGCTTTTCTCAAGCACCATTCTCTGTTTTCATTAAAAAATAGCAAAATAGCATTTTTTTTTTGTTTGCTCTATATTTGAAAAGTGTTTTATGATTGAAATCCAGTAAAGATTTCAATTCAATGTGGAAATGAAATTTTATCATGATGAAGTGTAAAAGAATAAATTGAAATTTCAAACATGATTGGATAAGCATAGAGATAAGGAAAGAGCAAGATTTTAAATTCATTGGAGAACATTTTTTTAAACTGCAGTTTTGTGAAAAACACAAAATTTATGAGGTGAGTTTTAAAAAAAAATGTTCTCCGATGAATTAAATGATTATACCTCATAATATTTACTTCCCAACATTAATTTAATATAAAGAACAAGATACTAATTCTCATCCACTATACCAATCTGGAAATTTTCAATTAATTTTCATGTATTTCATCATCATCAAGGTATGGGTCTATTGACCCGTTCCGTTGGGGCTGCTACCTCAAAGCATTTGAACATGCTTCCATCTGTACAAACCCCAGGTGGAGGGCTGCCTCTTCCACTTGTCTTGCCTTTTTTGAAGCTTGTTCTTTTTGCCGATCCAACCGTTAAGGTCTTCACCTATATCCCTGGGCAGGGGCCCTCGTTATACCCTGAGAGATTGGGTCCTTGACAGAACTTAGTCGCTAAGATTCTTAGTGTTCACCCCTATGACGAGAATGTGTCTGTCAAGAATTACCGAACCGTATACAGTTATGGCTTATGTCCCCTGTACACGTTGGACTGGGTTAATTTTCATGCATTTTATTAATAAAACATAATATTATAGAAATGATAGGAGAACAAAAATTGAAATAGTATGGTCATCTGAAGAGGTGGAGAATAATAGAATCCCAAGAATGACTCTGGATTGGAATGCTGAAGGCAGAAGGAGGAGGGGGAAACCCAGGGAACTGTGGATGGATGAAGTGAGAAGAAACATGATGAGTAGAGACCTCAAAAAAGAAGATGCTGAGGATAGAAATCTGTGGTGGAGCAAAATATATTTGGGCTGAAGGATAACTACTGTAATGTAAAGAAAATCCTTAATAAAAAATTATGTTTAATATATTATTCTCATATTGTGGTGAAAATCTTTGATGTACACCTACAGAGTAAAACAAAGATAAATACATGTTGTCCTTCTTTGGTGTAATTGAAAAGTGACTCAATCATGGTTCGTGTGCAACAGTGCATTGCACGAATAGAGACAAAGTTAATCTCTGTAGATATGTGCACACAAAAAGTGGTATTGCCAACCTACAGAATATTCTAAAAAGTGAAGATACTTTTTGATTTACTCCCATAATTTTATTTCATTATGTAATGAGAACTAATTATTCAATGGAATTATTTAATGGCCCTATTCCTCCTAATATCAGAAATTTTCCTTCCAGTATTTTCAGCAGAATTATCAAGACACATTTTTTGAAGAACCCTCATTAGTAAGTAAGCAAAACACTAGAATAACCATATATTAATGTTTTTATTATTAATTTAACACATCTTATTGAAGGATAAATTTAATTTTGAAGAGAAAAATTGTTGCCCAGACCGGGAACTAAACCCGGGACCTTTGGTTTACCGTACCAATGCCTTTCCAACTGAGCTACCGGGGCGAGTTCCAATCTAGATGCAAATTTTTCTCTTATATACGTTATAATTCCTGCGTACCACATGCTTGAAGCTGTGGCTTTATCTTTGCAAATGGTGGCTTCTTGATTAAGAAGACTTTATTGGGAATTTAAACACTACTTTTAAAAGCCGGTAGGGCTTCCATTGATGTGTTTATTATTAATTTAACACATCTCATTGAAGGATAAATTTAATTTTGAAGAGAAAAATTTCTGCCCAGACCAGGACACGAACCTGGGACCTTTGGTTTACCATACCAGTGCTCTTCCAACTGAGCTACCTGGGCAAGTTCCGAGGTCTGGGTGAAAAAAAAAATTCTCTTCAAAATTTAAAAAAAACCATATATTACTTTGTTCTATATTGCTATGAGATAGATTTGATGTCCTGCACCTCTCTCTCTGTCTATCTTTCTAACTTATGTTATAGATACTCTCTTTATCTACATGTAGATAGACTTGGCATCTTCTGATACAACATTCACATATTAAAGTTATACTTTTCAAATGTATTCTACTTTTTAACATGTTTCATTTCTAATATTTAATTATTAATACATCGTAGTATTACTTTCTATTAACAAGGGAACTGTCAATCATTGCATGCTGAAACCTACCTTGAAATGTATTGACTTAGGCTTTCACGGCCGGATGTTGCTATGATGATCTTGAAGAAGATTTCCGGGCTGTAGGCCGTGGTCTTGAGGCTTGAAGTTCCCCGATATTTTGCCAGAGACTGTGTCTCTGCCAGTCTCAAGACAACCTTTGAGGATGCCAGTCGCAGTCTCTGGCGAAACGTCAGGGTACTTCAAGCTTCAAGACCACGGCCTACAGCCCGGAAATCTTCTTCAAGCTCATCATACTACCTTGAAATGTCTCCCAGTGAAGCTTTGTCATACACCAAGGCTGTGATAAAAAATTATGTACAATTTTTAACTGCAAGGCATAGAAATCGGACCAGGATCCAGCAATGGCAACCCATTGTACTGAGCAGATGGACTCTCTGCTTAAGTATGAGTAGAGTGAAGTGAGGTGGGATGCAGCGCGGATGGCAAGTAGTGAGTGTTATCCAATCTACAATTCGGGAATTGTATTACTTACCTATAGTTTAAATGAGAGATTTGGCATTAGATTTTGAATGCTTTCCAGTTAAAAGGCTTTTTTTTTTTTTGTGGATATGACCTTGCTACATCACAATGCTTTACTGGAAGAAATTTCAAGGTATGTTTTGGCATGCAATGGTTGACAGTTCCCTTGTAAATTTAAATGAAAGGGTGAAAGATGTTTAATTTTACCTGTGGTGTAAGTTATTTTTAAAATGTCTGTTTTATAAAAACAAAACTTTTCTGTGATTCAGTAATTAATTTCACCAGAAAATTACAACAGGAGTACCTGGATATAGAACGAGACCATTCTAAATAGTTCCTATATATTGCACATTAGTTTTCATTATATCATACAAATAAAATATAATAAATTGCATGACTTTATTATTCATGTGACATGATTTTGAATATGCGAGGAAATAAATTGAGAAAATGAGTACTATTACCATAAGAATCACCCATGTATTATGTAGTATGTGTGTCTATAATTACTGTAAATACTGTAAGTCCTGTATAAGGTAACTAACAGCAGCACTTTAAAAATACTTGATATTTAAATATATTTAAAACGTGAAATTTATATTTGTTGTGTATATATTTTATAAGAATACTACTATACATTACTGTTTAAGAAATAACTTTGGATGAACAATAGTCTATATATGAATAAGGTGTGAAATTGTATTTTCTGAGCTTTTAATAAGCTATCTGGTATCATAGACTTGATTTTGTAAGTTATTTTATTGACAATACTAAAATTTAGAGATACCGTATCATATAATTTCTGTTTCAAGAATGATTGGAAGTTTTCCAGTATCAGTCTTCATTAGAATGTAATCAGATTTTCATTTTTCTTAAGTATAGTAAAAAATATTATGGTGAATATATAAAACAGTTATATAAATGAACTAATCAATATAAAGTAACATTAATATAAGACAAAATAAATACAGTATATAAAAATTATACCTAAATACAATTATATTGTATAAATGTATGTGTACATGTGTGTATGTGCGTTTGTGTTGAGTTTCTATTCCAAGGAAAAAATAATTGTAATACTTTATGAAAGGAAGTAATAATTTCCTACGATAAAATGATCTACATTACATAGATATTTCATAATATAAAAAATGTTCCTTACGTTATACCATTTTGAAACTATCAATCGATTTGTAGGTTAAATTAACATTGAAGTGTTTTTTTCTTGGAATATACCAATAATTTGAATTTAAACTTTACTATTTCTTTATTTGTATAGGACAATTGTCCACCGCTGTGGTCTCGGGGTAGCATGCTGCCTTGTCACGCAGCGGGCCCGGGTTCGATCCCCGGTCGGGACAGTTTTTCAGGGTGAGATTTTTATCGGGGTTTTTCCTCACCTGTAAGACAAATGTCAGGAAAACTATAAGGCCCAAACGGTCCCCGAAATCATATGGCCATTGCAATCATCATCATTCATATTCATCTTAGGTTAAGCTTAGGATTAGGGACTCTCCTGGCGCACCATTATCATCATCATCTCCCATCATATCATCGGGGCAATGTAACCCTGCCTTACAGGCGCCCCAACCTCAGAAGTGGGTTACAAGTATGCCATGCCAGGAGAGAAACCAGGAATGTTGAAAGACAAACCTGGGGCATTTAAAAAAAACATTTGTCAGGACTGATTTATTATGAAGACCTTTAGATATATAGTACATTGATAATGTGCATCCTAAACTTAAAAAATGTTTATATTCATTTCGATCATGGTTTTATTTTTAAAAGTTAACATTAATCATTAAGTAAGTGTTTGTTTATTAAATGAACAATGAATCTTAATGCGAGCGATTGCATAAAGTTTAATTTTTGTTTAAATTTGAATAAGCGAATTTTAATTACGTTAATTTGTTAAAACATTCACTAACAGCCAATGGATTCCCAGATCAAGACATTGTTTAAAATAGACAATTTTTTTTAAAGAACTAGGTCTTGAACCCCAGATGTCTGGTTCTATGCAGCAGTATGCAATCCATTACATCATTCAAGAAACAATACATTCATCAATTGTATATCAGTTGATGTTTGTGTCATGTCTTACAATCCATCGGATTGCATACTGGCGCATAAAACCAGAGGTCCAGAGTTCAAGTCCCGGTTCAAGTGTTAATTTTTTCTTTTCAAAATAATATTGTCCAGTATTAGAAAGTATTAATATTTAAATATAACATCAATAGGTTATTTTTATTAAAGAATATTTAGGCAACAATGTGCCACTGAAATAAAAAATTCAATGTATGGTATGTTAATGTTTTATTATTATTATTATTATTATTATTATTATTATTATTATTACGGTGGATTTGTCATCCGAAGTCTAAACCATGACCACAGATTTTTGATTCTTTATTATTTCCATAACAACCATAAAAACTGAAAATCTACGGCTGTTAATTAAAAAAAAACAAATGTCTGAATCATGTCTATGGTTTCATAACAATTTCTCTAAATTTTCAGCCATTTTTATAGGTGTTATGTAAACAATAAAACATTGGAAAATCGGGGTCGTGTTTAGACTTCACTCGAGAAATTCACCCTTAGTCTCTCTCCATGCTTGATTAATAAAATTTAACTTACGCTACATATACAATATTGAATTGTGTTCTTGTGCTAGTTGTCCATATGCTCCGATACAATTTCCAGCTTGCAGTTCATGTTATAGAATTTTACTCTGATGCTATTACATTACAGTGAATAAAAAAAAAAGAGTTGAATATGAGAAAATATTGTGTTTATTGTATTCGATATTCATTATGTCGAGATCCACTTATAATGAATTAAGTTCCAAATAAAGTCATAGTCTCTAAATTTTCAGCCATTTTTATAGGTGTTATGTAAACAATAAAACATTGGAAAACTGGGGTCGTGTTTAGACTTCAGTCGAGACATTCACCCTTAGTCTCTCTCCATGCTTGATTAATAAAATTTAACTTACGCTACATATACAATATTGAATTGTGTTCTTGTGCTAGTTGTCCATATGCTCTGATACAATTTCCAGCTTGCAGTTCATCATCATCATCTGCATTCATGGATTAGGTCTGTTGACCTGTTCCGACTTCAGCCCATCTCTTTCTAGGTCTGCCCACATCTCGGGTGCCTTTAGGTTTGTATTTTGTTATTTGTTTTGGATATCTATCTTCATTCATTCTGTCTATGTGTTGCTTCCATTTTTGTCTATATGTATCTATTTTATCAGTTATTGCAAATATTTCAAGTTCCTGACTTATTTCTGTGTTCTTGATTCTGTCTCCCTTAGTGCACCCTTTAACAGATCTCAAAAATTTTATTTCTGCCACCGTTATCCAATTAGATCTTGTTTTTATGTATCCAGGCTTCTGATCCATAGAGCAGTACCGGTATTGCCAATGTTTTATAAAATTTCAATTGGGTCTCTCTTGTTGTTTTATTATTTAGTGATCGTTTTATCGTACCACATACTCCCTGGAATTTTGCTATTTTATTAGTTATATCATTATCATAATTAAATGAAATGTCACATCCTAGATAATTGAGATGGTTCACCTGTTCTATAATTTTGTTTCCTATTACTATTTTGCAGTTCATGTTATAGAATTTTACTCTGATGCTATTATATTACAGTGAATAAAAAAAAAATAGTTGAATATGAGAAAATATTGTGTTTATTGTATTCGACATTCATTATGTAGAGATCCATTTATAATGAATTAAGTTCCAAATAAAGTCATAGCATATGCATATGAGAAAACATACATTCAATTATGCAAGAGAGATATATAATAAATGAACATAACTAGATTATTGATATAAGAATCTAAGATATAGTAACTAAATTTTGTGACAACAATAATTCTATTAGGGATCTAAATATCTTTAGATAAAGCCAGCCCACAGTTCGTGTATTCAGAGATTTTGTTGATGTGTATCCATCATATGTTAATATGCTTCAGTGTAGAAGAAATCTGATTATAATATTTGGTTGGTCTGGTTATTTTTCCACAGATAGTGTTTGTAAAAACACATAGCAGTATCAAAATAGGAAATTGTACCATAATGTAATTATTCATCAATAATAAATTTAATATTTTATACTCTACCCCATAAATTATTTTTTATTGGGCATATTAAACCCATTTGCCTCAAAAGACGAGGTAGACTCGCCGGCAGTTAAATGGACTTCAAGTCTGAAGAGGACGTACACTCGCTAAACTCTGCTGTTATATATTTTGCAGTAGTTTGTATATCTCTTGGTAGCGTAGTCTTTTTTTACATTTATGAATAGTAGAGGAATGTGTTTTAGCGTTCACCCTTTTTGTGATCTCAAGTACCGTTATAATTTGTTTGTTTTGAATGTCTAAAAATAAACAATATAATTTAATGTAACTTAAATTCGGTTTCTGGGGAAATGCATTGAGCATTTAAATCTGAAGCGAATGGGTTAAAAAAAAAATTGTCATATGAATTCTCAACCAGATTCTGACTGTTTTATGCAGCTAATGCTCTGGAATCAACAACAAAGTTATTCTCCTTCTTGCTTCCCAATACTTGGATGTCACATCTTGATAATTTTGAAGAGCTACACAGTTTGTTAAATGTTCTCTGTCCATTTCCACACCTTGAGAACACAGTATATACTCAGGAGACATTAATACACCAATTCTATGAAGATGTTTTCGTAAGCAGTCATGTCCAATAGTAAGCCTCAGTATAGCAACTGCAGATTTTCATGGTAGTTCTGGAATTATGGATGGATTTTCTAACAGTATTTTTATATTTCTGTTTCCTACTCCTTCAATTAAATTGGAATTGTAATTATCATTAACTTTTTTCTTTATAATTCTTTGAATTGATTCACAAGAAAATGCATTTGTTACTTTCTGCTTAATTTTACAACCTTTTTTTTTGCAAGTATATCAGCTCTTTCATTCCCTTATATTCCATTCCACAATGGGCTGGAATCCATTGTAAGACTACATGTTTACCAAGTTTCTCAATAGTCTGAATCATGTTTTGTATTTCTAATATTTTTCCCATTTTTGGATACATGTTTAATGCTATGGCCTGATTTGCGACTTTGGAATCTGATAGAATGACAATATTTTTGCAGTATTGTAGCCAATTAAAAATGTTATTAAGCAAGAGATTAATAGCTTCAATTTCACCATCAAAATTAGTAGTATTTCTTCCAGCGTGTTTATAAAAGGAGAAGAATTGGAATGTTCTACCTGTCCCTGCTCCACTCTCATCTGCATAGATGTGTGTCCAGTTTTCAGAAGGGTAATTTGTGGTTTTATTGACTTTTATTAATCCAGCTGGAATCTCACCACTCATCCAAATAGCCAAAACTAGGTTGGTTGTGGAGACAGAGGACTTTGAAAATTCACTTAATGTGAGGAAATTTATTTAATTAAATTTGTATAATTGTGCTATCTTTATCAAAAATATAGTACAAAATATTTATATTTTGCATACTATGCAATTTTTGTGTTTATAATAACTAGATTATAATTGATATATTTTAAATGCACTAGCTTACAGAAAGTTTTTTACACAAATTTGGCAGCTCCATGACACAATTTGTTAGACAGTTGCTCCTCTACCTCAGGGTCATGAGTTTGCATCTTGATCGCTCCTGATGGACAAATTGGATTCAGGGCAGGTATTCTCAAGCTTTCTCCTATTTTCCTCTGCCAAAAACTTAATTTCACTACTTCTCCATACCATGTCATTCATTTTGTGTAATTTAATTTAATCTGCCCCTGTAACGGTGTGATAGGTCTGGTCAGTCAGCATACTCGTATATCATAGACCTTCAATAATAGGAGCTTTATTTTAATTTCATCTGTTGACCTGGCATTATGCCAGACATGAGTAGAGGATTTATGTTTACTTGTATGAAATGTAATCATTTGTAATATATTTAATTTAGAATATTTGTTAGTAGAAAAAAATATAATAAGAATATAACATTTTCTTCTTCTTTCTTTTTTGAGATATTTTGATCAAATCAAAATTTACCACTCCAAAATGGTGCCTAGTGATCTATTAAAATGTGATGTAATAAAGCTTTATACCTTCGTAATATTTACCAAGACGTATAATTAAAAAAAGTCCCATCATAACTTTCCTGAATGTCTGTTCTGAAAATTCTTATGTATGCAGATAAGGATCAATTTATATTCTTGATCTATAAATAATTAATACATTTTGTACTCATCATCGTCATTTCAAGATTTAGGAGAATCTCCTGTACTGGCCTATATTACAGTTAAATGAAATCTTTCCAACGCTTCCTTGGTTGTCCCAGATTCCATCTTCCTGTTGCTTTGAAGTCATAAGCCTGTCTTGGAATGTGGAATGTTGACATCCTCGATACATGGGAATTCCATTTACTTCTATAATTAAACATTTTTTTATGGAAAGGAAAAATGTTGAGGTCATTGCAGATATCTTCGTTACTTATTTTATCTAATTTAGAACATCCCTTAAAATGGATCTTAAAAATTTCATTTATGCTGACTATATTTAATTTTAATCTCTCTTCCGCAGTGTCTAAGTTTTATTCCCATATAACAGTGCTGGAACTGCCATAACCTTATAAAATTTTAAATCTGCATCTGTTCTGATCTTCTTTTTTAATGATTTGGCTATAATTCCTGTGATTTTATGAAAGGAAGCCTGCAATCCTAAAGGCACACATCTCCAGGTGGTAGATAGGGGAATGCCTCCCAGATGTGGGTGGTAAGAGGGAAATTAAATACCTTCTGCGGATCAACAGGCACACTGCAGGCACTTTAAAGCCTTAGTGAAGGCAACTCATCTAGAGTAGATGGCCCGAACAAACATCTTGCAAGCTCACCCGAACAAACATCTTGCAAGCTCAGAGGCAAAAAAGTGGCAGCCCCATTACTGAGCTAGCTCTACACAATGCTCATAATGTGGCCAGAGCGAAATACAAATTTACTGGCAAGCCTAATATGAACTCTTTTTTAAATAAGATATATAAAAAGTCTGTGCTAAATATTGATATCATCTGATAAATTTGAAATTACTTTTAAATGGTTGAAGTTAAAAATACACTTTTTTGTTTATGTTTTTAGTGTTTTTGTACACATATTATTGAAAATGAAAAATATTAGGTTATTAAAACAACCAACTGCCTCTCTGATGAAATGTTTACAATTAGCATTCCAGAGGTCCCAGGTTTCATTCCCAGCTGTACCATAGACATTTTTCTTTCAGTACAGGGTCAAGTACAGAGTCCACTCAGCCCCATGAAGATAACTGAGTAGATATTGATACGAGAAGTAACAAAATTGGTTATGAAAATTGGAAATCAGGTTGAGGGGTTATATAATGTGATATCTGTACTTTTTCCTGCTAGTCAGTGACAAAAACCTCTTCAGTCGGTCTTGGCTTTTTGGATCTATCATGCAATGGACTTAATATAATTTAATCAAAACAACATTAAACTAAATACTAATACCAATAAATTTATTTATTTTATTATGTTAGTAAATCTATAAATGGGAATAAGAAAACAGATCATGCATTTTGTGATCAAATAAATTTAAAATAACCATTTGTCATACAAAATTCTGAAAATGAAGGATTATTAATAATTTAAATTCACAAATATAGAGTTATCATCATTCAGGTCTATTATTTTTGTTCCATTACTGAAATTAGTATTTTTTTATTTGTAATTCTCACAGTCTGGTACTTTATTTAGAAAATTTAACATTGCAATATTTTTTTTTTATAACTGACTTTATGAATTTTCTTCTTTTACTTTCATAATGTTAGTAATTATTTTATTTTATATGAAGCTAAGCTATTAAAAAATAGTAAAAAATTCTGGTGTTACTTCATTACTTATTTTATTTAATTATATTCTTTAACTGGTAATATCATTAGCACCGCAATTAAAATTTGGACCTGAAAGGGCTAACACATTTTGATCAGAGGCCTCTTTGTTGAGGCTTGAGGTTCTTTCACATGCCATAAATCTACAGTATAGTATCCATGGCTTTAGTTACTCAGGATTTTTACATCCTGACAAATTTTATTAACTCTGACTGGGATTGAACCAGTGGAACCAGAGGCAAGCATGATAACTAGTTACTTATTTTAGGAATTCACACTTTGAGGTAAAATTTAATGACTCACTTCATTTTTTTCTTCTTCTTATTTTAATTTAAACTAGTTTTGGAACTTTACATTTCAGTTTCATCACCAGTATCCCCACGTCTTGAAGAGCCATCTCTCACTCCCTCTATTGGCAGACTGAAAAACCTCGAAATCAGGTCATTCTCCCCAGGAATTTCAAAGTTCATCAATTTTTCCTTTCTGCTCCTTTTGAATGCAGATCTTTTCCCAAACAGTGAGTTCTTTTGGTTTTTCTATTTGTTTTAATAATTTCTTATCAAAAAGAAGGCTAAATTATTAAAACAAATAGAAAACCAAAAGAACTTGCTCTTTGGGAAAAGATCTACAATCAAAGGAGCAGAAAGGAGAAATTGATGAACTTTGAAATTCCCGGGGAGAATGACCTGATTTCGAGGTTTTTCAGTCTGCCAATAGAGGGAGCAAAAGACGGCTCTTCAAGACGATGGAACAACGGTCATGGGGATGCTGATGATGGAACTGAAATGCAAAGTTCCGAATCTAGTTTAAATTAAAATAAGAAGAAAAATATGAGGTGAGTGATTCAATTTTACCTAAATGATAACTAGTAATTCATCGGAGAACATTTTTCGACAGCTCACCCCATAAATTTTGTGTTTTTCATGAAACTGCAGTTTCGTTCTCTGATGAATTTCAATGATTATATTTCATAATGTTTACTTCCCAACATTAATGATAAGCCCATTAGGACTGACAAATTGATTAGAGAAAAAACATATCTAAGTATGGTAAATCTATGTTCAGGCTTCTAAAAGTAATTAAGAAGAACATTTACTCATGCTGTGACTACTTTATTTTTAAACTCTATTATTACTTCAAAAGTACTGTTATTAAATAACTTATGTACAATAAAATGTGTATCTATTCTACAAAAAAAATGCATATATGTATATTACCGATATCGATTGATAGTTAACAAATATGGTACTTTGCCTACAAGATACATACAGGCAACAGTAGAAATCAATGAAGATACTCGAACACTGGTATTTCATAGATACTAAAATCAATCAATACCATTATATTAAATCTGATAAATTTAATAATCTAAACTAATGAACAAATACTAACTTACAAAAATGTTTTGTAGGCATAAATTGTTACTTTATATATTATAATAGACTACATGCTTAACTAATTAATTTAAAGATATAAAGTTGTTAAAAGAAACTTAAAAGTAAATATGCTATCTAAAAATTATAGGTCTAGGTATTGGATTTGGTAGAAACCTTGAAAGAATGCAGGAAGATACTGCAACATAAAAGTAAAATGTTTTAAATAAAAATTATATTTAATTTAATTTTGAACTATATTACATTGAATATCTTTTTATACTTCACATTTAAATTCTGATACTTGAAATTTTTAAAAATCAATCTGGAATTTATTCTGTAATGTTTGTTATTGAAAAGTTGAGTCAGACATTCATTGTCTATTGTTGTATGTATGAATCAAAGAAGGATATGCAGTTTTCATGGAAAAGCTTAATATCATATGTGTTCATTTTATCATGAAACAGGATGTAATAGTTTAACAAGCAAATCATTTCTGGCAGTTGTGCTTAAGATTTTGTATATATTAAGTATCTTTTTAAGAAGACATTTAGAATTAAATATAGGGTTAGTTAATAAAAAATCTTAGCTCCTTGGCCAAAATCTGTTCGCTCAATAATTTATTACAGCCAGTTTCCTGATAACAGGAACTCTGAAAAATGGGGAACGCAACAACGCACGGAGAAAGTTTACCGATACGCTGTTGTTGCTGCTGCTGCTCTTGGTCAGGCTGACTGTTGTCGTCAGTGCTAGTTTGGTCAGAGGCCGCTGTGGCCGTGGTGGTCGTGAGATGACATGAGATTAGCAAGATGGCGGCGGCACGTGCCGCACCTGCTCGCGATGCAGGGACGAGAACCCCCCGACTCCCTCCGCTGCTTGGACGTCGAGAGAAACCTGACGCTATTGTCCCAACACTACGCTGGCTGGACGCCCGAGACGATGGACGTCCTCCATGTACTGCCAAGGGGATCCCTGTAAAGTAGCATGTGCTCAAGATAGTCAGATTAGAGATGGAAAAATAAGATAAGCAGATATTGCTTGCAAATTGAGATATTCTTGGAGATTATAAATAAAGCAGGGTATAGACATGCAGTTCCTGCATATAATGAATTCAAGCAGTGCAGGTTATTTTGTGCAGAGAGCTAAAAGAAAGTGTTATACATGCTATAAACAATAGCATACTGAGAAGGAGTTGGGGTTTAGGATTAACACCCTCGACTCAGAGCAAAGAGAGAGAAAAGAAAAGATAATGAGATATGGTATTAAATTCAGCCAACTTTTTTTGTGTATATGTGTACAAGATATTTCAAAAAGAAAGATTCCAATATTCAAAGAGCAAGTACTATGCATTATAACAAAAAATGTCCTATAAATGTGGTTCATAAAATTAATATCTTCTGAGGTAGGAGTAATTATTTTTGTATCAATATAACTATGCATGTAAATGCAATGTATCTTCTAATATGATGTTGAAAAACGTGATTGAAAACAAAATGCAGCTATTTATCATTTGTTTACAATAAAACAGTACAGTTTGTTTGATCTGTATCAGGATGCTTAAACAGAAGGAAATTAATGGATGATGGAAATTAATTCATGATAAAACACTGTTGAGGTCACTATGTGATATTTATAATATAAAAATAGAGTACCTGAGATCTCAGTCTTCCTCAACATTGGATGTGAGTGTGCAGTACTTTCCAAGTTTCACAAGCTGAAGATGAAGCATATGATTCAAAAGTACTCCACACCCCACATCCAATGTTACGGAAGACTGAGATCTCAGGTAACTCTATTTTTATATTATAAATATACCAATTCCTTTGGCTGCTTGTTTTCCTAACTTTAACATTTTACAATTTAAATTATGATATAATTAAAGGAGATCATGATGCATTATTATATATACACACACACACACACACACACCACACACTGAAATAGCACATTTTCAATGCTGATTGCAGATTTAGCAATAATCAAGATGCTTCAAAGAATGTTGATTCCCTCGGATTTAGGGAAGAAGAATGCATTATGTTGAATTACAATGACTAAGGGGTGATTTCTATGACCTAAAAAAATAAGAAAATATGCCTGCATTTAAAATATGACCTTATAATATAATGATTGTATTAGATATTTATACTAATTGTTCATCCATATACATTTTTCAACTTTTCACCATACAGTGAATTGGGGGGGGGGGTTGCAATGGTCTGGTCCTTCAAGGAATTCAATCTTGGAATAAGTGACCATACAACTTTGTAGCTTACTTACATTATGTGAACTTGACTGACGACCTATAAAAATCCCCAAAATATGACTAAGATATCACTTTGTTACTGAAATTAGAACAAATATGACCAAAAATCTAAAAAAATATGAGAAATTTTACTTTAAAACTTCTAGATTTTCATGATAAGATCCATATAAATATTATTTATGTACTCAAAATAAAGGTTAAAAAAATTATGACATTACGAAAATTCATTAGGAAGTAACATTAATGAGGTTCTACTTAATAAATAAGTTTCTGAAATGTGCCTTACAAGAAACAACTAATTTATGAGATAAGATGAATACAAGCAAAACCTGTTTATAAAATATGACATGTTATAGAAATCTGCTTCTTAGGGATGACATTGCACAATTTCTATAATGAAGATGAGGCTGCAGAACTTTGCATAATTTTCTTCAAAGAAATATTGTAACTCTGTGGTACTAGAAGACGTTATAATTTTAGAAGTCATGTTTAAATGACTTTTTTCATTATTATTATTGTGATGCATACTTCTTCATCTCTATATATTGGATAAGTTTTTGAATTTGAAATTAAAATTAAAAACTTTGAGGCTTTTAAAGAAAACTAAGTAGATTGCTTTTTGAATGTTAACAATCATCTAAAAATATACAATTTAAAACAGAAAAACTTGCTGGTTGCTCATATTCTTCTACCCCTACTTTTGCATGAAGTCATGCCATCTTTTCATAGGTCGACCAAGTGACCGTTTCCCATTTGGACAGTAGTTCATTATTGCCTTGGGGATCCTGGATCTAGCCATTCTTGAGACATGTTCCTTCCAGTTTAACTGATATCTGGAGATGTAGTCCAGTATTGGTGACACATTAAGTTCTTGAAGGATTTCTACATTTTTCTTTCGATCCCATTTGGTGTAGCCAGCTGTTCGGCGCATAAATTTCATCTCACAAGCTGTTAGTCTGCTTTCATCTCTCGTCCTTATAGTCCATGCTTCACTCCCATAACATAGGACTGGTCGAGCCATTATTTGATAAAGACGAGTATGAGTTGATTTTTGTACTAATGAAGGTTTTAAAACTGTATTAATGATTCCCATTGATTTGTTGAATTTCACAATTTTCTCTGGTAAATCCAAATTTTCAACAAAAGAGAGTTTATATCCTAAATAAGTAAACTCATTAACTCTCTCTAAAATTTTGTTATTTAAACAAATTTTGCTTGGTATTGGGGATTTTCCACAAAAGGCCATTATTTTAGTTTTATTTGTAGATATTTCTGGGCTATCAAATTTAAATTATGTACAGACCATTGTAAATCATGTTGAGATGTTGCTAGTAAAACAAGATCATCTGCAAACATTATTATATCTAATTTTAAATTTCTATTGATAGTGATACTTCCATGTTTTATTTGAAGTAATGAGATCAATTGATCATATTGGCTTATAAAACTGTGAAAGTCTTGCAAGTCTGATGAGAGACTTGAGTGTCCAATCAGATCAAGCAGAAGATATTTTTCAAATATATGACAGAAACAAACAAGTTTTTAAGGGTGTATCATTTAAAGTGGCTAGTTGATTGGATTTATTGCAATAAATGATTATAACACTAAGATGAAAGTGACAGTGTACCTTTTTAATGACCTCATATGATTGAACATGTCTAAATTACATTTGAAGACAAAATTATATGCTCTGGCTGGGGTTTAAACCCAGGATCTTTTGGCTTTCTAGGCCAATGATCTACCACTGAGCTACCTGAGAAACTCCAATCTCGATGAAAATTTTTCTCTTATACGTTGTTAATTTCCTAGCGCTAAATGCTACGAGCATTTGCTTGACCACGCAAATGGATATTTATTTAAAAAGACATTTATTGGGAATTTAAACATTACTTGATAAAGCCAGTAGGGCTTCTTTTGATGTTTTTAAATACTTTCATATGTATCCAATGTCAACCACAATACTTTTTTGTTTTGAACTCAGCAAAAAAATGGCATTAATATATTTTTATTTTCAGTTAACAAGGTTCTGTAGGATCATAAGTATTTGTATTATGCACAGAAAAAACAATTAAGGTTAGGATGAGTGTAAGTAAATTTTTATGTAGTGTAGGTGCATTATCTTGTTGATAACCACCAAGATAGTTGCTAGGTTTAAACTCTCCATCTGATGAACAAAACATAAGCTTTCTCATCATGTGTAGGTCTTACTATAAAGGAATTTGGAATTTAATTCAGGCATTTGATGCACAATCTTTATAGGGATTAATTAATTATAGCATTTACTTTATATTCAGAAAGTTTTTGATTCATTCAGAATTATCGTAATAAATTAATTTGCCACCATCCTAATTTCAAAAATTAAAAATTTTAATATTAAAATTATAAATGCTCCTGGATATTTGATTAGTAGACACAAAATAGTATTCGGAATAGTGTGGTGGTCTAGTTAAAATAACTGATATAATAAATATATCAGTATTATCATTTGGCTGGCAGATGCTTGATATTTAAAAACTTGATCTGTTTTTTGTTTCTCTTATAAAATTAATTCTACTGAAATTGTTCTTCACCCAATCCCTCTATAAGCCCTGAGAGGTGTTGATAATAATTTTGAAACATCTCATATACATAAATTTAAAGCACTCAGTAATAACATTGAGAATGATACTAGAAGGCATGGGAGAATATCCAATCTGGACCTGTCCAGAATAAAAAAAACAGAGTAGGCCTTGTTTTTAATAACCATAAATTCTGAACTGTCATTCTTATTTTAGTGTTATGATTTATTTGTGATTTCTTTGGTTTTTTTTAAATGATCTTAGTTGGATTGTCCTTTCAAATAAAACATTGAAAGTTTTTTTATAGGTTTGGGGGAGCGGAAATGTAGAACATTTTTTTAATGTTGGTATAGCTCTGTCAGTAGTGTTATAGTGCATGTGTTGTTCAGGTGAAAAATTTGTTAACAAGCATTCAAATGAAGACTGCATATTTCAATTTATTTTGTGCTTGAAAAAAAAAAAAGCTAATGAAGCTGTAAATAAGGACCAATTTTTCTCAACCATTACTGAATAAAGAAATAAATATATTGTTTTCTTTTCCATAAAAATAATATGTATGTTTATTTCTTGTTTATTTTCAATATTTATTTTTGATAGCAACGAGAATCTTTCGAAAAATCATTCAACTTCAATGGTAGTTAATAATATTATGCATTTGTTAGATTTGCAATAGATAAACTTTAGGGTCTATAAATGATTATATTCAATTTAGACCTAGTATCAAGATAGTTCATAACTGAATTTAGATTTGGCTTTAAGTATAATATTACAGTTTTCCCAGTTATTTCCTTCAAACTAAATAGAATATTCTGTAGTTTCTATATTGGAATGACTGCTTTTTTATCATCTCTGTTTTAAAGTAATGTAATTTATATTTTTTTGGTTCAATAAAAAGTCTTGTCTTTATTTTACTGACACTAGATTCCATGGTTTGCCAACAATTGTATTTGAAATATGACATTTGTCAATTAACTTTACTGCAAATCCATACTTAAAATAAAAATACTGTATCATGCAGTTAATGGTCTCAAAATTATAAGATCACGAAGCACACAATGTTATTTACAATTTATTTTTCTTTCTTTTTTCCATGAATACATAATAAAATTAATTGACAAATACCACAATGCAAATAACAAAGACCATGTGAATCACAATAAAATAATCTAGGTAATATAATTAATGAAATTAAACAAAACATGATATATATTATTTTATAATAATTTAGATTGTTAGTTTAAATTAATATTCTTCATTCTTAAGTTGATTGATATATTAATAAATAAAATAGTTGTAATTATTGACATTCTTAAAATTAATCACCTTATTAGTTTATTAATAGGGGATAAAGTATAACTGTCCCGCGCCGTAGCCGAGTGGTTAAGGCAGGAAGCCTTGGCGCAGAGCTACGGGACTTGCGCTGGTTCGAGTCTCCATGGGGGAAGAAATTTTCTCATGGTATTTCGGCCAGTATGGGACCGGTGCCCACCCAGCATCGTGATGCGTTTGGGTAGCTACAATAAGTAGCGGCTCCAGGTTGAGAAAACCAGCTATAACGGCTGGGGGACTCTACATGCTGACCACATGTCACCCCTACACTGACTGATTATCATCTACCTCTGTGATTGACACATGTGGATGTGAGGCTAGCAGCCGGCTGGTAGGCTAAGGGCCTTGTAGGCCTGTCGCGCCAGGAGTAAAAGTACAACTAAAAGAGGCCCTGACAAATTGTAATATTAGCGATGTGTAGTGTATTTCACTACTTTTAGTTTACAGAGAACAAAATTTTCTTAATGTAAGTGTTGCACCGGTAATTTTTGTAAATATCTGTTTTTTTTAATGAGTATGGCCATGTTGTAATGTCCTTTGTCCATGCCTTGTCTGTAAATGTTATATTCTGGAAGAGTTGCTTAATATCTTTCATTTGACGTCTTTATGTTTGATGATTTTTTGTAAGTGTTATAGTTCTGTTATTTTGTTATAGTAGTATCTAATATATAAGTATATTAGCACAAAGGTGTTGTTTACTTGTGAACTGTTGTACTGGTTATTCTAGTTTGTAGTGAAAAGTTACTTTAACGTCCTTCATGTATGTAACATACACATCCATAGAGGTCCTGAATTTTCCCACCTGTACTCGTTGTGAAGTAAATTTTGGTGCGAAAATTTAGTGCTGTGTTTATGTTACCTATATGTTCAGTTTTGTTATGGATTTGGCATCTGCAGCTACATTCTGTATAAGCCAGGTCTCAATTTTTTTTTTCATTAATGAAATTTTCTATGTAATTATGAAACTCGTATATGGGTTGTGATAAGACTGTTTTTTTTTTTTAGATTTTTGGGCATATATTACTGGTGTGAGTCCCTGAGTATTTTCTGTATCTTATTGTGTGAGGCTAAGGAAGTCATTGAGGTTTAATTGGCTTCATTTTTTTAAGTGATTAGTAGAGTCCAGGTGTTAGGCACTTAAAAAATTAAAAATAGGCAGGCAAAAAGGCACTAAAAATCAATAATATAGGTGTTAAAAATTCAAAATAGGTTCTTACAAAAAATGGACAACATAACTTTTTACAGTCTTACATTAAGAATATAAAAATATACTATCAATAGCATGCGAACATATCAGAGATGTTATTGGAATTTGTTTTGCCTTTTTACAAAGAGCAGAACCGTCACTTGAGAATATTTCTGCACCAAATTCTTTCACGAAATTGGTCAGTTTGTATTTTACTGTTGTCCGCTCTTTAGGTACCTTAAAAAACTGTTCTAAAGGTTTAAAAAAAGCCACATACCCTTGCTGCACCATTTTGTCTTTGAAGCACCTGTCTATGAATGAGGACTGCAGACTGAATTCAGTGTTACTAACATAAAAAATAATATTGCCTTTTTCAGCACCAGGTGTGAGACAGAGAAAGAAAGCTTGAGTCATCTACCATCTTTGTCACTCAGCAATGTTTGTATTGAAAAGAACCAAATAACTTTTTTCCAAGCCTTAGAGCCGGAGCATAATACAATGGGACATAGCTTAGGAGCTTAGGGCTATTTCGCTTAATGGGAATGCATGAGGTGGAAAAATGCAATATTTACCAAATGGGAGTGCATTAAAGGGGAAACCATCTACCTGCTAGTTTATTGGGATATTGCCACCATTACCCTAAAATATTCTAAGGGAATTTATAAAAAGAACACTTGAAAACTTCTATGAAATGATTTGTGCCATGAAGTTTGTCCATTTCAATTGATTTCTTTGAAATACTGAGTTAATTTTGAGAAAAAATTGCAAATAGGCATTTATAGGCATTATGAGCTTAAATAGGCATTTATAGGCAAAATTAACTTAATGGAAAACAATTCTAGGGTCATTGATATGAACTTATATGAAGTCACTTTTACAATATCTATAATAAATAACTATAGGCATTTCCCTAACATCTGGTCTCTAGTGATTAGTTTGTCTTAGTTTATTAGTGGAGCGTGATTAGATTCCATAGTTTGTAAAACATTTCTGAGATATTTAGACCAGCATATTTGGTCAGTGTAGTGTCAATTGGATACACAGTGCCATGTAAAGGGCCTGTGGCTTCATTTATTGGATGCATGCATTTAGTGTTGACTGTATGACATTGAAAGTATTTGTTTTGATTGGTACAGTTTGTGTTTGTGTATTTACAATTCCTCAAATTTCGGTGAAACTAGGATATTCATTTGTAATAAGTTAAATGTATATAAAAAATAATTTGGATGATGGGATTTACCAAATATAAACCAGAAATTAAAATATATATTTTATCAACCATAAAAAAAAGTTACACAGCTTATAATGATTTAAAATTTAGATCTGTGCTATTTTTCCCATGTTAAATAGTATTAAAAAATAGCTTTCCTGGAAAATATATTTACTGTTATTTAGGAGCTACAAGCCGGAGGGTCGAGGGTTCAAGTCCCGTTGGGGTCAGGATTTTTAAACTGACCCAAACCCTCTGGCGGCACTATGGCCCTGGGGTCGACTCAGCCTCTAACTGAAATGAGTACCAGACGCTTGTTCTGGGGTAAAGGCGGCCGTCACGCAGGGCTGACAACCCGGCTGACATAAAGTGCCGATTGTCTAGAAAAAGTGGGAGCCTTAACCTCCTACTACCCCAAGGGCCTCCGGGCCTGTCGTGGGATCACTTTACTTTACTTATAAAGAGTTGCAAATTTATAAGCTTTATATTTATACTTCCTATATTTTAATGTATTCATAATCTTAAATATATTATAGTTATATTTAATTTATAAAATACAGTTACCTCTAAATCATTTAAAAAGTATTGGATATTTAATTTAATCAATTTAACATAATAAGAACTATTTTAATAATAAATATCATTGTAAAGTTGAGAAATATTAGTCTTTGCTACTTTCAACAGTGTTTCAGAATTTTTACTTTATTTTAAATTAATATATCGAGTAGTTGATTATTGGCTGAGGCATTCCTTTGGAACCAGTCTAAGAATAATAATTAATATGAAGTGAGGTTAAAAAAACAGATTCAATTTATTTGATAAAATACTTCATAGTGTGAGTTCCTATGATCAATTTTATGTTAAAAGGTGAAACATACCACTCAAGTTTTTCATGTTAACAGAGGAAAATATATAGTTTTGTTTTGATTCAAGAGGTCAGGGATGTTCTGTGTAAAATTTAAGCAGCAGTTTACTACCGTGGACATATTTATTTTTGAATTGCATACTTATTAAAATGGGGCACGCCATAGTGTAGTGGTTAAGGCACTGAGCTACAAGCCGGAGGGTCGAGGGTTCAAGTCCCGTTGGGGTCAGGATTTTTAAACTGACCCAAACCCTCTGGCGGCACCATGGCTCTGGGGTCGACTCAGCCTCTAACGGAAATGAGTACCATATGCTTGTTCTGGGGGTAAAGGCGGCCGTCACGCAGGGCTGACAACCCAGCTGACATAAAGTGCCGATTGTCTAGAAAAAGTGGGAGCCTTAACCTTCTACTACCCCAAGGGCCTCCGGGCCTGTTGTGGGATCACTTTACTTTACTTGTTTTACTTATTAAAATACACAACTACCATATAAATTTGTTGTATAACTGTTTATAGTATAAACCAATAATGACCATACTTATGTCTATTGTAATTGGTGTATTAATTAATGACCTTCAAGTAAACTATTAAACTTCTTTTGTTAAGTCAGGTTTATGCCTTTATGCATATAAATATTAATAAATGATCTTTCAGGAATTGTATAATTGAAAGTAAATATTTTCGAAACACTGTTAAAAATGATAATAGAAAAGCTAAAATTACTTTAATGATAATAACAATAATTGTAACTAGCATAAGAATTACACTTACAGAGGTTCTCAAACTCTAGAGACAAAGAGGTACAGGGAGACATGTAAAACAACAAAACAACAGAACAGAAATACAGTCACACTATACTATACACAAAATAAATAGCTCAAAAATATCAAGCTTTTCTTGAATTAAGAAGCTGGAATTTTATTTTTTATTTGATGCTATATTTGTGGAATTTTTTTCTTACATAATAACTAAAGACTTCCTTCAAAATATTTTGTATTACATTCTTTTAAATGGAATGTTATCAGTGAAGCTTAATCAATATTAATAAAATTCATATCAAATTCCGTTGAGGTGAATAGTCATAAGATAAAAATTAAAATGTACCTGTTGGCAGGTGTCGCTGTCCTCAATTTTGTTAAAATGATTTATGATGATTTAAATAAAAAATATTTTACATACATCATTTTAACAAAGTTGAGGATGACGGCACCTGCCAACAGGTACATTTTAATTTTTATCTTAAGCTTAATCAAGTACTAAATTATACCATATACTTCAGCAGTTAGTTGGGAAGGATACGTAAATGACTGTGTGTATTGCATTCATTTTAACATCTTAAAATCACCTTCCCAGAAATTGATGGTTACATCATTTTTTGATGGAGTTTTTTATAATTATTAAATAATTATTATTTTGAGGTATTTTGTTCACAATATTAAATGTATGGAGTAATAGCTTAGATTATCTCTTATGTGATGCCTTTTCTCCTTATTATAATTGACTTAATATACATAATTAATTTTGTTTTTATTATTGATTTAACATTTCTCACTGAAAGATACATTATATTTGAAGAGAAAAATGTTTGCCTAGACCGGGACTCGAACCCGGGACCTTTGGCTTGCCGGGCCAAATGCTCTACCAACTGAGCTACCGAGGCGAGTTACGATCTAGATGCAAATTTTTCTCTTATATACGTTGTAATTCCCTTTCACCAAATGCTTTTGAAACCATTGCTTCTATCTTTGCAAATGGCGGCTTCTTAGTTAAGAAGACATTTATTGGGAATTTAACATTACTTTATAAAGCTAGTAAGGCTTCTAATGATGTTTTTATTATTGATTTAACATTTCTTACTGAAAGATAAATTATATTTAAAGAGAAAAATGTTTGCCTAGACCGGGACTCGAACTCGGGACCTTTAGTTTGCCGGGCCAGATGCTCTACCAACTGAGCTACCGAGGCAAGTTACGATCTAGATGCAAATTTTTCTCATATATACGTTGTAATTTCAAAAGCATTTGGCAAAAGGGAATTACAACGTATATAAGAGAAAAATTTGCGTCTAGATCGTAACTCGCCTTGGTAGCTCAGTTGGTAGAGCATTTGGCCCGGCAAGCCAAAGGTTCCGGGTTCGAGTCCCGGTCTAGGCGAAAATTTTTCTCTTCAAATATACATAATTAATACTTAATTGCTTATATGATTTGAAATACATCTAAAAGATATTCATGAATGCTACCGTTCTTGTTTTTACTGAAAGATCTACTATGGTTATGAATATGTTACAACTGATGAGATACAAGTTACCCAAGCTATCAATATAAATTTAATGTATTAAAAATAGACAAGGATTAAAATATTCACATAAAAATAAGTTTTTAAAAATGTATTTTGAAATTTGACATGTTTAATAATTGTTATTAATTATTTATGAGAGTTGGTTATTTTAATTTAATAGTTTAATAATTGTTATTAACTTCAAAAGCAAATGGCCTTTGAAATCGGTATCATGAAAACATGGAACTTTATGAGGTGAGACGTAAAAACATTTTATCAACTCAATTATAAATTAAAAATATAAACTATATCCTAAAATATGGATAAATACGAAAAACAAATGTATCTCAATTCACTCAAATTATCCTAATTCTTAGATATATAATGAAATTTTAACTTTACCTAATGTAAAAACAAATTGATGGTGGGCAATGAAAACCTCGTAACTCCATTTTGGTCAATTTTACAGGAGAAAATTTAACTGTTTTAAATAATTATGAAAATTGATAAACAATAGTTCCCACATATTTTACTATAGAATACAAGTCAAGTTATTAATAAATTTGAAGTCCGTGTTCTCAACAGGTTATGCATCACATATTTATGTGCTGCCTACTGGAGTTATGTGGTTTTCAATGACTGATGGAGTTACGAGGTTTTCATTGCCTACCGACGAAATATGTATTCACATAGAAATCTTAGCTATGGTTATTAGTTCATTATTTCTGAACTATGTTATTAATTAGAATTCAATATATTTTTAATTTGTAAATATTCACTTCCAATTAGTTTTTAGAGGTTTGTACCATAGAAAAACCATAAGAAAATGTCAATATCATATAAAATTCTTATTAAATTCCGTTGAGGTGAATAGTCGTAAGATGAAAGTTAAAAATTAAAGACCATCAATGTCTTAGATACAACTAGTAGCACGTTCTCACCCTGCTGATGATGGAAGTTAACTTCCGAAAGGCTTCCAAATAAAATTTAACTACATTTTTTAAAGAAAGTTGAGGACGACAGTGCCTGGCAACAGATACATTTTTAATTTTTATCTCATAAGAAAATGGACAAAATTAAAAAGTGCTTATAAGATAAAAGGAAAGTCACTTCAAATTTCTTTATTTAATTTAGATTATATAATTTTCTGTCTATGGCACATCTTTGCATAATATATTTTTCATGTGTAATTTATTTAAGAATATGGACAGAATTAAAATGTACTTATAAGATAAAAAGGAAAGTCACTCGAATTCCTTTATTTATTTTAGATTTTATAATTTTTTGTTTATAATATGTCTTTACACAATATATTTTTCATGTATAATTAATTTACGAATGTGGCAAAGATTTTAATTTTTATAAGATTAACTTTTGTTGAAACAATGTTGATTTGAAATATTTGATCACTTTTAATGACATAAAACAAATCTAAATGTATTTCCAGCAAGTTAATTCAATAAAAGCACAACTACATTTACCAAGGGCACATCGCCAGTATCATGCTTTTGCCATAGCTGAATGTCGGTACTGGTACCTTTAGAAGTTCATGCACTTTAGGGTTTAAATTATCAAGTACCATAAATTATAATTAATAAAAGAAAAATATATAATTAATATATAAAATTGAACTAGGCAGTAATACTTTATAAAATAATTATAAGTATAGTTCTGATATGAAAGTTTGTTAGAGTAACAACAACAACATATACTTTTGATGTAAAGGTTACTCTAATTTCCTCTGTTTTGCAACAGTTTTTCAACTTTTTAAAATTGTAAATACAATTTTTTTTTAAACCTTGAAAAATTATTATAAAATAGAGGAAATGAAGTGTTCAAACATGTCCCAAAAAACCCTTAAATTCAGATGCGGCCTATGGTGATGTTTTAAGAGATGAGCAATTGAAATCATGTATCTAGTAAAGTCCAGTCAGAATTCTTTGCCTCCATATAGAGTTTCAATCAATATCCCTTCTCCTAAAACATCATGGGCCGCTGCTGCTTAAATCCTTAGTATATCCTCTGCTTGGTAAAAACTGAAAATTTAAGTGTATACAGTATATACCACAAACTGTGTATCAGATTTATAGAACATATCTTCACATATACTTCCTTGGCCTGTATCATGATGTAGATTTATAGAATCATTAAGATATGAGCTGGAAAAAAACAGTTTTAATACAAGATTCAAAGATTTGGTAACAAAAGAGATTGGGATATCTAAATGAACTGGTTTATATTGATCAATTATACCTTCGATGGTATGAGATAATTGATGATGATGAAGGGGGTGATGGTGATTATGATGAAGGTGGCAATACTATGTGATGTCATTATGTTCTAACAATCAATCTGCAAACATTCACCAATCACCATCATCATACGAGGGTCATACTGAAAGTCATGAGCAACATTTTTTAAACAATCATAATATTTATTTTAGACAAACCAAGTACACCATGTTAATCTACAGACTGTTTGTGCTACTTTTCAACATAGTCTCCATTTCTTTGCACACATTTTGTCCAGCGTTCTACAAGCTTGAAAATTCCCTTATGATAGAAGTCCGTTCCAGCTGCTCGAAGACACTGACACACTGCTTTCCGAATATCCTCCAGTGTCTTGTAGCATTGGCCTCTCATCTGCTCCTTCACAGAACCGAAAAGATGGTAGTCGGAGAGTGCCAAATAGGGACTATAGGGAGGATGTGGAAGAGTTTCCCACCCAAATGTCCTGATCTTCTCCACAGTGGCATGAGCAGTGTGAGGACGCGCGTTATCGTGTTGCAGAATGATCTTCCTTCCAGGGTGTTTGTCGTGCAATGCACGACGGAGCTTCACAAGTGTCTGGATATAGCGGGCAGCATTTATGGTTTGTCCAGGTTCAAGAAATTCAACCAGAATGCAACCTTGCGCATCCCAGAAGACGCTGCCCATAACTTTCCCAACAGATTGCACTGTCTTCGCTTTTTTCTTTGATGACGAATTCAAGTGGTGCCATTCCATACTCTGACATTTTGTTTCAGGCTCGTAGCGATGAAACCAGCTTTCGTCACCTGTCACAATACTCGTCAAAAAATCATCACCTTCGTTTCGAAATCTCTGAAGAAGGTTATGGGTGATGGTTCTTCTCTGAAGTTTGTGGTCTTCACTCAATAAACATTGAACCCAATGGGCACTAACTTTTCGGTAACCTAAGCTGTGAATCATTTCTTGCACTGCACTGTGTCCTATTGCAAGTTTTGTAGCGATTTCATTCACTGTGATACACCTGTCGTCTCTAATGTGCGCATCAACTCTTTCCTTGTTGCAATCCGTGGGGGCAGAGCATGGGCGACTGCCACGAGGCTCATCTTTGATACTTGTGTTCCCATCTTTAAAATGTTTCACCCATCTCCTAACACTGCTGGCACCCATGCAGGCATCTCCATAAGCACATTGAAGTCTTTGGTGAATATCAACAGCAGATTGTTCCTCTTTAACAAGGAATTCAATGACAGCGCGCGGTCGAAACGAAACATTGATGTCTGCCATTTTGGAATGTGGTCACATGATAGAAGCTATGACACCACAAAACAACAGTGTTGTGGTATAAAGTCTGTAGATTACGATCCTGCAGTTGTTTTTGGTACATTGTTGAAATTTTAATTTTAACAATGGGTTGCTCATGACTTTCAGTATGAGCCTTGTATTAGATGTGTCAAAACTGAAGCCTGTTAGAGGTTTTGGTTTCATCTCGAGAACCATTTGAATATACACCCTTAGACAAAAAATGAGTCATCCGCAGATTCTATCAACTGATTGGGGAACTTTGTGAGTGCTTGCAGAAGCCGTTTTCACATCAACAAGTTTTCAGTAATTGTACTGGGTTGTTTGCTAGTTAACACAGTGCCCACTCAAGCAACATGAAAGAGAGAGCTTGGCTTAGTGTGTTTCCGTAGTTGAGAGGTGTAATGGACATCATCTGCGTTCGTAACCTCACGGGTTCGATTCCCGTTCTACTTTTTTTCTTTTTAACTGAATGTTAGAATAGCATTTTGCCTGTAATATAGTTTCATATTTAATTTTATATTTGAGTTTTATGGCTTTAATGCACACACAAAACACACAAAAACATAAATTAAAACCTTCTTCTAATAAATAAATGAGGAAAGAAAATAAATCTTCTAAAATGAAAACTTTAACAAAACCAAAATCAATATCGGGTGTATGAACCCTCAGCATCTATTACCGCCCTCAATCTGCGGGGCATTGAGATCGCCTTGTGCCTATGTCCTTGTGTGTGCACTGAGCCATGGTAAAACTCGATATGATTCATTATAAACAAACTTGTTAGAGGCTGTTGCTTTCGCGCAGACATCTGCGCATCACTGTCTATTGAATGCAATACATTGAAATTACCTAGAACAAACCCTGAATGTGGTAAGTATCCATCCATAGTAATTCTGCCCGAAAGCAGGTCCTTCACTGCAATCATAGCATTTTCATGCTATGCTTGCAGCTTTACTAGGGAATTGTGTAGGTGTGGTAGCTTCCCGTTGCTTTCTACACCGGTGAAGGATGATGATGATAATGATAATGGTAAGGATGATAATGATAAGGATGATGGCCATACGGGGACCGTTTGGGCCTTAAAGTTTTCCTGACATTTGTCTTACAGGTGAGGAAAAACCCCGATAAAAACCTCACCCAGAAAAACTGCCCCGACCGGGGATCGAACCCGGGCCCGCTGCGTGACAAGGCAGCATGCTACCTCGAGACCACAGTGGTGGACTGTGGTAAGTATAATTGTTACAATAACGACATTAACATTAATTTAATTCAAATGTCAAAATAAAATGTTGTATTTAATTCATAAAACATTTTAATACAAATATCACAAAAAAAACTGCATAATTGAGGACGCGAACTGCGACCTTCATTAACAGAAACAGTGACTGCATGCTTTACCGCTCACCTAACAGGACACATAGGAGTGTCTTCAATTCATGCCACATAGCACAGTAGCTCAGGGACTGCACAATTATGACTAGTTTCCTAGTTTGAACCCAGCGCTGAGCTGGGTAGGACTTAGAAGAAATGTGCGTTCAAAAGATGACTCTTTTTTTTTGTCTAAGTGTGTACATACTATACCCAAAATTATAGTAATATAATGTATGGTTAAAAACTATAATATAGTTACCTTGTAGGTCCGTCTCCTCAACTTAAGTTCTTTTAAAACTCTGTAGGCCTTTCGGGACTAGTCCCATCATCAGCAGAATGCATTAGGTCCGTTCTTGTTGACCCTTGTTGAAGCACTCAACAAGGGTCAACAGGAACGGACCTAATGCATTCTGCTGATGATGGGACTAGTCCCGAAAGGCCTACAGAGTTTTAAAAGAACTTAAGTTGAGGAGAAGGACCTACAAGGTAATTATATTATAGTTTTTAACCGTACATTATATTACTGTGAACTAATACCTCAACGGAAAATCACCATGAATTTTACTAGTACCAAAATTATAGTAGACCACAACACAAAGTAAAGATAATTATAGGCAGACATCTAGTTATGGTTAAAATCCGAATATCAGTGAATGTATAATGTTTTTCTATTTTAGTTCAATTTCTTTAAATTATTATTTTTTATTTAAAATCTTCTTCTGTTTGGGTTGCCTGGAAGACAGAATTGCAAGAAAAATAATTTATTCTACAGAAGAATTGAGAAATTTAAATCAGATGAAAAGGAAACAAACTATTTGTAGGTAATGATTTCTTGAAAGCATAAAAGAGCTTATTAATGATATTATTATAAACAAAGTTTATCATGATGGCAATTGAATCTCAATCACTTTCACCAACAGAGACTTTAGAAGTTTATTACTGAAAATCTGAAGAACATAAGCAATGAATTCAAAAATAGTGTCCCTAGCACCAAACATTAACCAATAACCTCTACATTTTATCAAATCACAGTGATATTTATAATAGTCAATGGTAGAAATAATAATATAATGATATTGTGAAAAGAAAAATTAATGTCTGAACCAGGAATCGAATCGTGGACCTCTTGTATTTCGTACGAACGTGCAAGACGACTATACTGTTCGAGACATGGTCTAAATGAAGCCAGCCATTGACGTTGGCAGCGGACGAAACGAGAATTATAGATTTATATATGTGGAAAGAATTGTTAATGTTTGAACCATGTCTCGAATAGTATAGTGGTCTTGCATGCTCGTACAGAATACGAGAGGTCCACGGTTCGATTCCTGGTTCAGAATTTTTCTTTTCATAATATCATTATAATATGATCCATTATTGGAGCTGTGTTAAAATAACAATATTGCAAAGTGTTAAATGGTAGAAATGTAGATTTTTCTCTTTTCTTCATTAACCTCTCTGATTGGTAGCTGTGGGATTAAAAAATTCTGTGAATTTATAGCAGGCTTATGAAGAATGTATGTTTTCTGTACTAAGGGAGATTGTCTCTTCATAATAAATGCCTACAGCTTTTTTTATGATGTATTTTAAAAAATCACTTTTGAGTGAAATTTCTTGAGAAATAAAACAAAAATAATAAATAATGATATTGAGAGAATGGAGTAACTCAATACTAACCACATTGTACATTCTGGTATATGACATAGATCTAATCATATGATTTTCCTTTCCATATTGCATACAGTTTTAAATATGATTTAATGCTTATTATTCAAACTTACCTGTTCTCTTGTCTTGTACAATAATGTAGCTTATTAAATATTATTTATTTTTACAAATTCATAATAAAACTTTACAAAAGTTTTTAACATTAATATTTTGATGTCCAGAATTCATTACTTTTTATAGAAAATAGTAATTATATTTTAAAACAGTTACATTTTCAAGATTAATTTCTTTGTTTGATATGCATGGCCATTTTAATAATTTATCATCGGATTTATATATTTAAAATTTATTTAATTTACACAATTTGTGAAATAAACTGAAATGAGTTGTGTGAATTTAATGTGGACCTCATAGTAAAATAATTCTTTCTTACATTGAGTTCAAGAGTCTTTTTTTCAGTTGTTACAAAGTGTTTAGGAATGTACATTCTAAAGAAGTAATAGTATCATTTTATATTTTTTCCAACTCCAATATACAGGATGTGGCATAAGTCAGTTAACGACTGTACATGGTTGCAAGGAAAAAAATCAGATTTTTTGAAACTGGGGTTTGAATACAGGACCAGAATATAATGTCAAACACTACTGCTTGAGGTAATTTGCTAACTAGGAAACAGTTTTGGTATTTGGTTTTTGAATGGATATTGTAAGCTACAGAAAATAATATATTTGCATTTTCGGTTATCTGACTTATGCTGCACCTGTATATATTTTCAGTTTGTTTTCTATGTACTCTTATATAATGTGAATTTTATAAATCAGTATTTTAGATGTGAAAGATGTTAGGTATAGTGTATATAAAAACTATATTCCCAGACTATGAAGTACATTTTAATGCATCTAAGTGAATGTTTTAAGGTAGGGCTATAAGAACAGATCTGCTGGGCCCTTAACCAAAGATGCCCACTAGCTGAATGAGGTTTCAATTTCGAACCTCAAGTGTAAAATACAATTTAAACAAGGCAATTGATTTAGTTAATATAAATTTAATAGTTCCATTTTCATTCTAATTTTCTACAAAAGTGATTATTGATTTTTTACTATTTCCTATAGGGGGGCACACCATAGCATAGTTGGTTAAGGCAATTTGCTACAAACCGGAAGGTCTAGGGTTCGAGTTCCAGTGAGGTCAGGAATTTTAAACTGACCAAAATCTTCCGGTTGCACCAGGGTCCTGGAGTCGACTCAGCCTCTAACTGAAACGAGTACCAGACTCTTGTTCTAGGGATAAAGGCGGTCATCGCAAAGGGTTGACAACCCAGCAGACATTAAGGGCGATTATGTAGAAAAAAATGGGAGCTTTAAACTCCTACTACCCAAAGGGTCTCCTATGACCAATAGTGGGATCGCTTTACCTTTTATTTCCTATAGAACCAAACAATTTATTTAGATCTAATCTTTCAAGCTCAGAGTTTTGTAATATATTTTGTCATACTGGTACTCTTATTATTTTAAAATATTTCTATTCCAGAGCGTTGTTTCAAATAACTCAAGTAATTGTTATATAAACATCAAACTTCTGAAGGTACCTTTATTAATTTTACAGAACAATTAATTGTATTTTTATTAAAGAGACAAGTAATATCAGCAATGGGATGGCAATAATCATACAAATTAACAATATTTATACATTTTTGCCATTAAACACTTATTACTTATGTACTGATTCTTCCAGAATCCACAGTATGATTGAAATGTGAAATTTATTTCATTTTCTCATCACTGATATTATTGTTCCAAATATTATTCAACAAATAGTCCAGATATAAAGTACTAAATTATTAGTTTTCCAATATAAAGTCCATTATTGTTATTATTATTATTATTTTAATAATAATATAAAATATTAATAATAATATGGAATACATAGAGCTGATACTGAAAAAGAAAAACATTTGTTTTAAGAGCAAATGGTCCATCGATTTTAGTTTTAAAAATATACATTACATTGTAAAAAATGTTATTTTCTTTTATATAATCATTAAAACAGATAAATATATCGAAGAAAATAATGCACACATTATAAAAAATAGAAAATAAAAGTCTTTTCTGTTTATATAAGTATTTTTGAAGATAGAATTATTATTTTAAATTTTTAGTGCTCTGCGATTTTAATATTATTATTTCTACTAAGCACGCTAGTACATAGACCTAGAGGTCCAGGGTTCAAATCCTGGTTCAAACATTAATTTTTCTTTCTTAAATTAGATTCTATCCAGGATTAGAAAATGTTAATTCAAATAAAAACATCGAAAATATGAAGCTTTACTGCTAAAAAGTAATTTATAAATTCTCAATAAAATTACTTCTGAATAGAGGATGTCAATTGGCATAATGGTAGCGACAGCTATTAGCCTTCGGACGTACGAGAATTGTATAAGTTGAAAGAAATGTTAATGTTTGTATCATTTGAATGGTGTAATGGACAGCACTCCAGTATGTAGAACTAGAGGTCCAGGGTTCAAATCTAGGTTCAAACATCAATTTTTCTTTCTTAAAATAAATAATTTGTCCAACATAGCCATTTATTGATAAACTGTGCAATTTTTCATTCTGATATTAAGTTATCTGGACTATTTGTTTATAATATACACTAGGTTCATATAAGCCAAGATTTTTAATAAAATGATATTGAAAATAAAATATTTAGCAGTATTTGCTTGAGGAAGAATATGTTGAAATTACACTGACCTGTTTCACTGGAGAAGAGGATAGGGGGCGCAAGATTTGCATTGGCATAATGTCGAGGTCTGGAGTAGCGCGCCCTACTGAAGAGTTTCAGAACAAAACAAATGAGAGCAGTGAAAATGGCCAATCCTGTAGCAACTCCGAATAGCGTTGGAACATCAGTTGCTAGGATCACCAAATCTAAAATTCAAAATCAAGAAATAATGACAATTTTATTAATTTTTTTCTAAAATAATTTGGATTTTAATATTAAAAGAAAATTTAATAAAATATGTCTTGAAAAGAAAATGGGTTTGCAGCAAACATTGTTAGAATGATTATTTTGATGATGGATATAATTAAGAACTTCACTACAACTCCTAACATCACTGTGCTTGTTATTCACTCCTTTCCACATACTGATATATCTTCTTTTTACCTTTATATTATATATTATAAAGCAAGTATTAAGGTTGTAAATAGAGTATCCTCAGAATTTGATATAACAAAAGGATTAAGACAAGGTTGCGGGATGTCACCAACATTGTTCAAGATATATTTAGAAGATGTATTAATGATTCAAAGTTAAAAAAGGGAAACACATTATGAGGTTCTTAATTAATAAATTAATGAGTCATTTTTACATCTTACCTCATATTTCATGTTTTATTAAACACGGTAACTATAGTTTTCAAATGATCTTGTCATTCATTTTCAACCGCCATTATGACTACCGGATATTCGTTGGAATCTCCCTCTATAACGTTGCCATCTGGTGTTGATTTGATGAACTTCGAGATGAGGTCATGTTCATCCGGAATGTCGAAATTCATGGATTTAAATTTGTTCTTCTGAATAAATATTTTCTCCCAAACTGTCAAATCCAAAGGTTTTTCCAAATGTTTTAGAAGTTTAGCTTCTTTTTTAATTTTATGACCTTCCAACAAACTATGTGCTGCAATAGCTGATTTTTCAATTTCACCATTTTTAATATTTCTAAAGTGTTCCTTTGTGCGAGTGTCCAAATTTCTTTTTGTTTTTCCTATGTATACTTTATTGCAATCTCCACAATCAATTTGATAAATTCCAGATTTTTTACTATCTGGGGTGTTCATTTTCTTATTGGTTATTAACAAGTTACCAAGGCTAAATTTATTTATCGGTGCCAATGTAATATTGAATTTCTTGAAAATTTTTTGAAATTTGTTATGTATTCCAGGATGATGGGTGATTTTCTTAAATTGTTTTCCTTTCTTTGAATCAGATTGTAGGGTAGTGTATTCTTTTAATCTTTTTTGTTGTCTGAATTTCTTTAATTTAGTTATAATTATTTCCTTTCCAAAACCATTTAAATAAGCTATGTCCAAAATGTGATTGTATTCTTTCTTAAAATCTTCTTCATTTAGTGGAACATTCAATAATCTATATATCAAACTGTTGAAAATTGCATGCTTATGCGCAATATGATTGAAACCTGAAGACTTTATGTAATTGTCAATATGAGTATCTTTTCAGCATATATTGAATTCAATTCTTTGTTGTTGTTCATTCCTTCTTATGTAGAGGTCCAAAAATGGGATTTGGTTATTATTTTCTAATTCCATAGTAAATTTTACAGATTCATCCTGGAGGTTGAGTAATTTTAATGCATCTTCAATATATTTAGAATTTATCACAGAGAAAATTTCATCCACATATCTATACCAACATTTGAAAATCCAGGGATAACCATTGGTGATATGACATTCTAAATAACCCATAAATAAATTTGCCAAAAATGGTGAAAGTGGGTTTACCATAGCCAGACCTGAGATTTGTTTATACAATTTTCCATTGAAGGTGAAAAAATTGTTGTCGATACAAAGTTTTGTAAGATTCAAATATTCATTAATTATTTCTCTTTGTAGTTTCAAGGAAATGAGCCATTTTTCTAAAATATTTAACATCTTCCCAATTGGGATGCTCAGAAATAAAGAAATGACATCAAAAGAAACCAATCTGTCATTACAATCCAATGTGATATTATTCAGTTCATTAACTAATTCAATTGAATTTTCAATACTTTTGTTGTCGAAACTTGGTAGTTCATTAAATTTCTTAGTAAGCCATTTTGCCAAATTGTAACAAGGTGAGCCAATATTATTAATAATGGGTCTCATCTTATTCCCCCTCTTTATGTATTTTTGGGAGCCCATACAATTTTGGATTCTGTGGGTTTGATACTTTCAACTTGTATTTCTCTTGTTCTTTGATGGCATATTTGGTGTTTTTATTGTATTAGTAAATGATTTTATTGCTTTTGGAAGAGGATTGCTTGTAATTTCTTCATATTCATTTGAATTTAAGAGAAGGTTCATTCTGTTTACATAATCGTCTTGATTCAAAATTACAATTTTGTTTCCTTTATCGGCTTTCGAAATTATTGCTTTTTTGTTGTTGATATTCCTCAATATTTTCATGTTCTTAATGGCTCTATTGTTTTTTGGGTTTTTCATTTATATTTTCAAGAATGTTTTCACAATTTCTCCTAATTATAATTTTGTCTTCAACTGAAATTGCAATGTCAGCTACGTAGTCTTCTGTTTTACTTGAGAAATTCACACAAGTTTTTAGTCCAAGATTCAATAATTTTTTCTTCTTCGGTCAATTCTATTTCTGAAAGATTAACAACATTGTTATTGTCATTTGAATTTTGTTTTTTGTTGATTGATTCAATTCTATTGCAATCTTTTTCAATTTTTCGATTAGGTACATTATGTCGTTTCTGGATTAGATTATCAAATTTCTTGTTTTGTGTAGCAATTTTCTTCTGAATTGTGAAATTTAATCTTCCAAAAAAGTTTCTTGTTAAATTTTCTAAACAAATATCACCTAATAATTTTACCACTTTCAAATGAAGATAATATAATTCCAAATCCAGGTTACTTAATTTTTGGGTAAAATTTGTTTTTCTCTTCTTTAAGAACTTTCTGCTCTGCCATAATTTGTTGTTTGGAGTTATGATTGAATTTTACAATCACATTTTGGACATAGCTTATTTAAATGGCTTTGGAAAGGAAATAATTATAACTAAATTAAAGAAATTCAGACAACAAAAAAGATTAAAAGAATACACTACCCTACAATCTGATTCAAAGAAAGGAAAACAATTTAAGAAAATCACCCATCATCCTGGAATACATAACAAATTTCAAAAAAATTTCAAGAAATTCAATATTACATTGGCACCGATAAATAAATTTAGCCTTGGTAACTTGTTAATAACCAATAAGAAAATGAACACCCCAGATAGTAAAAAATCTGGAATTTATCAAATTGATTGTGGAGATTGCAATAAAGTATACATAGGAAAAACAAAAAGAAATTTGGACACTCGCACAAAGGAACAATTTAGAAATATTAAAAATGGTGAAATTGAAAAATCAGCTATTGCAGCACATAGTTTGTTGGAAGGTCATAAAATTAAAAAAGAAGCTAAACTTCTAAAACATTTGGAAAAACCTTTGGATTTGACAGTTTGGGAGAAAATATTTATTCAGAAGAACAAATTTAAATCCATGAATTTCGACATTCCAGATGAACGTGACCTCATCTCGAAGTTCATCAAATCAATACCAGATGGCAATGATATCTCGAAGTTCATCAAATCATCACCAGATGGCAACGTTATAGAGGGAAATTCCAACGAATATCCGGTAGTCATAATGGCGGTTGAAAATGAATGACAAGATCATTTGAAAACTATAGTTACCGTGTTTAATAAAACATGAAATATGAGGTAAGATGTAAAAATGACTCATTAATTTATGTATTAATGAAATGGAACAAGTCATGTAGGGGAATGGGAGTCAACGTTAATGATCGTTTACTGCACAATTTATTATTAGCTGATGACCAGATTATAATAGGACAAGGTAAAGAAGATATAGAATATATGATTAGAAAGTTGGTAGATGCATTTGAGGTAGGTGGACTGAAGATAAATTATATTAAAACAGAATATATGGTAATTGGAGGGAATTCAGAAGACCTGCAAATAAATAATATGTTAATTAAACGTGTTGAAGAATTTAAATATCTTGGATCTATAATAGATAAATCTGGTACTTGTGAAAAATATATTATTAACATTGTGCAAGGAAGGCAATTAGATCCCTGAATGGTCTTTTATGGATTAGAAATTTGACCAGAAAAACAAAAAAGAGATTATACAGACAATAATAGAAAGTATACTTACATATGGATCAGAAAGCTGGACAATAAATGAAAGGATGCAGAAATGAATCTTGGCAACAGAAATGGATGGATTACGGAGAAGTATGAGAATATCCAGGCTACAACATATTCGAAATACATATATCAGACAAGAAATAGATGTACAAGAAACTGTTATCGAAAGGATAACAAAGAGAGCTTTACAGTGGTATGGACATGTACAACGGATGTCGGAAGACCAATGGCCTAAACACGTGTTAGATTGGATGGTACCAGGCAGAAGGAAGAGAGGGAAAAGTAGAAGAACATGGTATGAGGGAATATATGATGCCATGATGAAGAGGGGTATGGAAGAAGGACAATGGGAAGATAGGAATCTCCGGAAAGCAGGAATCAGGGCGAACTGCTGTAAAATGGAAAGCCTGTATTAGGTATTAGGTAGGTATTAACACAATAATATTTCAGTCTCTTTCTTTCCACTCCTCATTAAAGGGATTGATCTAGAAATGTACATCTCACTTCATATTTTATTTTTTCACCTGTACACCCTTAGACAAAAAAAATGAGTCATCCGCAGATTTTATCAACCAATCGGGGAACTTTGTGAGTGCTCACAGAAGCCATATTCACAACAACACATTTTCAGTAATTGTACTGGGTTGTTTGCTAGTTAATGCAGTGCACACTCAAGCAACATGAAAGAGAGAGCTTGGCTTAGTGTGTTTCCATGGTTGAGAGATTTAACAGACTTCATCTGCATTTGTAACCTCACGGGTTTGATTCCCGTTCTACTTTTTATTTTTTTAACTGAATGTTAGAATAGCATTTCACCTGTAATATAGTTTCATATTTAATTTTATATTTGAGTTTTATGGCTTTAATGCACACACAAAAACATAAATTAAAACCTTCTTCTAATAAATAAATGAGGAAAGAAAATAATATCTTCTAAAATGAAAACTTTAACAAAAACAAAATCAATATCGGGTGTATGAACCCTCAGCATCTATTACCACTCTCAATCTACAGGGTATTGAGATTGCCTTGTGTGTGCGCTGAGCCATGGTAAAACCCAATATGATTCATTATAAACAAACTTGTTAGAGGTTGTTGGTTTTGCGTAGATGTCTGTGCATCACAGTCTATTGAATGCAATATATTGAAATTACCTAGAACAAAGCCTGAATGTGGTAAATATAATTGTTACAATAACAACATTAACATTTATTTAATTCAAATGTCAAAATAAAATGTTGTATTTAATTCATAAAACATTTTAATACAAATATCACGAGAAAAAAAAACTGCATAATTGAGGATGCGAACCTGCGACCTTCATTAACAGAAACAGTGACTGCATGCTTTACCACTGACCTAACAGGACATGTAGGAATGCCTTCAGTTCATGCTACATAACACAGTAGATCAGGGACTGCACAATTATGACTAGTTTCCTAGTTTGAACCCAGCACTGTGCTGAGTAGGACTTAGAAGAAATGTGCATTCCAGAGAAGACTAATTTTTTGTCTAAGGGTGTACAGAGACATATTTCCATTCTCAACTATATTCTGACTGTATCAGTCATCTGATACCATGTATATTCTTTGCTGGAGAGAAGGATTTAATCATGAGATTCATCAACTCGCCACTAGAGGAAAAGAATATACATGATATTGAATGACCAAAAGAGAACTTGAAATCGAGGTGAGATTAGGCGGATGGTCTTCGAAACATGTCCATGTGAAAAAAAGAAGTTGTCATACTACAGATTTTTTATTTTTCAAATTCACAATTCTTTCCACATAGACCTAATTGACCATAACTTTCATTTGCAACATAAGTTGTCCTCTTATATTATGAAAGTTATTAGGAACCAGATTTTTTAATTTAAGCAAATAAAACAGGCTGTAGAGCAAATAAGCATCAAATGTAGTTTTAGCTACAGTACCAAAAATATAACTTCAGACTGGAAAAAAATACAATTTTTACCCACCTTAAAATATAATAATAATAATAATAATAATAATTTATTTTAGCTGGCAGAGTTAAGGCCATAAGGCCTTCTCTTCCACTCAACCAGCAAATAGTAAAATTATACAAAAATTACATACATATTACAATTTTAAGATATTAAAATACAGACTAAACAAAATACAATGATGATGTAATGTAATACTAGCTAATACTAACAAAAACATAGAATATAATAAAATGAAAATGATATAAAATAAAGTAAGTAGCTTCCTACATGATTATTAATGGAATGCTCTATATAGTTGTCAGGCAGTTAATGTTTTCATTGTGTCGAACTTAAGATATCAGTTAATTTGGATTTAAATAATGATAGCGATTGGCAGTCCCTGACATGACTGGGAAGTGAGTTCCATGCTCTAGCCATAGATATTGTGTAAGATTCAGAGTACAGACAGGTCCTGTGTTGTGGTATCAAAAGTAAAGAAGAGTCTTGTGATCTTGTTCCTAAATTGTGATGAGCCGATAAATGTTAAAAACGTGTTGTTAAATAAGTTGGTAAATATGTGTGCAGAATTTGGAATAGTAAGGTATGTGAATGTAAAGTTCTTCTGTCATTTAGGCGTAGCCATGATAAGGCCTGAAATGAAGGAGACACGTGGTCATAACGACGGAGATTGAATATAAATCGAATGCACGCATTATAATATATCTTTGTGCATAATTCAATTACCATAATTTTAATAATGCAATTAATTATAACAGCATTTAGTATTATGTTATATGAGAATTTATAAAAAAATATATTATGGTTATAATCATTCAGTGGCCTAATTTCTCTGTAATTTCTGATACAGTAAAAATCTTATAATGTTGTAATACATAATAATGAACAAGATATGAATTTTAACCATCATAAAATGTCTGAAACATTTATTTTTAAATAAAATATAACATTCAAATAGTTTTAGTTTAACCATATATAAAAATAAGCATTTAGCCCAAAATCCAAGATCTAATAAATAAATAAATATGTAGATAAATAAAAAATATTTGTTTGTTTATTTATTTATTAGAACACTACTATACCACTATGATGATGATGAACAAATTGAGAATCTATACCTTCTGAACAGAACACCTTCTTGGTTGGCCTCTGAAGTGCCACTGTATGGTAACCAGGCTTACATTGGCAGATGGCATTGTGGTTGATCTGTATGCAGGTTGCATGCTGATCAGTAAAAGCACACGCTTGTCTGTAGAAACACTGATCCCCCAGACGTACAGCTGTTAACAAAACAAAATTTGTGATTAGAAATACATTATTCACATATAGCCTAAACATAGCTAGTTTTATATAGTGTAATGCCATCTATCTTTAGCTATGATCATTAAGGTAACTGAGAGATTATGATGAATCTTGATAATATTTTATTATTTTAAATCTCAGGGATAGGAGTGATGAAGATGTACAGTTTCTAATCACTAGATTGTGCACCAATGCTTGAATTAAATTCTAAATCTCTTTACAGTACACAAGTTGAGAAGGAATAATAAATAATAATATAAAAAATTATAAAATGTTGAAAGAAGCTCTACTGGCTTTATGAAGTAGTGTTAAAATTCCCATTAAAAGTCTTCTTAATTAAGAAGCTGCCATTTGGCGTGTCAAACAACTGTTTGTGCCCTTTGGTGCTTTTGGAATTTTTTTTTTTTCAAATGCCCCAGGTTTGTCTTTCGACATTCCTGGTTTCTCTCCTGGCATGGCATACTTGTAACCCACTTCTAAGGTTGGGGTGCCTGGAAGACGGGGTTATGTTGCCCCGATGATATGATGGGCGATAATGTTGATAATGGTGCGCCAGGAGAGTCCCTAATCCTAAGCTTAACCTAAGATGAATATGAATGATGATGATTGCGATAGCCATATGATTTCGGGGACCATTCGGGCCTTAAAGTTTTCCTGATATTTGTTTTACAGGCGAGGAAAAACCCTGATAAAAACCTCACTCAGAAAAACTGTCCCGACCGGGGATCGAACCCGGGCCTGTTGCATGACAAGGCAGCACGCTACCCCGAGACCACAGCAGTGGACCTTTTGGAAGTTGTATAAGAGAAAGATTTCCATTTAGATTGGAGACCTAGGATAGTTCAGTGGCACAGTGCTAGTGTATAAATCTAGAGGTTCTGGTTTGAAACCCAGTCTACATATAAACAATTTCTCTTCAAATATATGGAATATACAACTAAACTACTGTAATCAATGGTAAATAGAATTTTTTTTCCTGAACTGGGAATCGAACCCTGAACCTTCAGTTTTCTATGCTGATGCTCTGACCACAGATCTAATTCAGGCTACATTCCCATCAAAGCACAAATCCTCCCTTTACCTTACTCTCTTGTTCCCACAGTCATGCAATGAATCATCATTCACAAATACACAGTGAAAAGCTTCTACATTAAGAACACATGAAGGGACTCCACACAGCTATAGCATTATTTATTAAATTATCATTGATTACAGTAGTTTTAGTTGTGTACATTAATTTACTTATTTCAATCATAGTAATAGCTTTAGCTTCTTAATATTAATTTAATTAATAATGCTATAGCTATGTGGAATTCCGTCATGTCTTCTTAATATAGAAGCCATTCATTGTATATTTGTGAATGATGATTTATTGCATTGAATGTGGGACCAAGAGAGTAAGATAAAGGGAGGCTTTATGCTTGGATGGGAATGTAGCCTGAATTAGCTCAATGGTCAGAGTGTCAGCATGGAGAGCTGAAGGTTCGGAGTTCGATTCCAGGTTCAGGCAGAAATTTTTCTCTTTATCATTGATTACAGTAGTTTAGTTGTGTACATTAATTTACTTATTTCAATAATAATAATAATAATAATAATAATAATAATAATAATAATAATAGCTTTAGCATCTTAATATTAATTTAATATGGAATATAGTTTTGTTGATATAGCAATTCATCATCAGATGGGAACAGTAAGCCTTGCTGTACCCTTGGTGCTTTTCCAAAGAATAATCTACATGCTGGCACCACGTTTTTAACTTCTCCATTCTCGTCATCATCTCATATGAGCACTCACTCATCCTACACTTCTCTATTATACACAGTTCAAGTACACATAAATTTTGCAATGCTGAATTACTGTATAAATTAAAACTAGATCACATGTCTTCATCTATCAGCTGAATATGGAACATAAAGCATGAAAATGCAAGTGGATTAACATTACACACAAATACACACACATTCAAAGGAACGTTTTGATTATCTATCTTGCTATCAATCACTCCCATTTATTTTTATAACACCCTGTGTAATAAATAGTTTGCTGAAACTTGTTCATCTGTTTTGTTTTGAAAAGTTTGTTTCCTGTTGCATTATTAACACAGATTTTAATGATGTGCTTGAAGTTACAGGCATGATTTCCCTAAGTAGTTGTTAAATTATATTAAGTTGGCAACAGGACATTGGCATATGATTAAGACAGTTAATGGCTTATGTAATGTATCCCATGTCACATGTTCAATTGCATCTAATTGTGTGTTCAGATTGAATGGAATTTCCACTCTGTTGATAATGAGATTGAGATGTTACTATTAAACTAAGAATTCAATATATCAGCATGGAACTGACTAGTAATAAACATAGCATTTTTTTTATTTGTTTAAAAAAAAAAATTCACATCCACCATTACACGAGTTTCAAATAATTTGGCTAATTTATTAAGTATCAATTAGCATGCCAAAGATGAAACTTGTTTTTAAAAGACCTTCATGATTTAATAATTTTATGAAGTTTATTTTAATAAAAATAAATAATAGTTTTAAAAAACTAAAACAACATGCTTTATTAGAAAACCGAACTAAAAAAATTAAAAATAATTTTAATTTCTAACACGCTTGGGATAAAATTAAAGTGGTCAACAAAAAAATCATCTCCAACACATATACAATAAAACTAGAGTTATCAAGAAAAAGAAAATAATTTTACCATCAAAAGCGTGGGGTGCTCTACATCAATTAATATATTTGATAATAAACAGTTGGTAAAAGTAAGCTCTCTAAGAAGAAAATGTAAAAGTCATAAAAAGCACCCCATGCTTTTGATGGTAAAATTATTTTCTTTTTGTTGATAACTTTAGTTTTATTGTATATGTGTTGGAGATGATTTTTTGTTGACCACTTTAATTTTATCCCAAGCGTGTTAGAAATTAAAATTATTTTAAATTTTTTTTAGTTCGGTTTTCTAATAAAGCATGTTGTTTTAGTTTTTTAAAACTATTATTTATTTTTTATTTTTTAGTTTTAATATTTTACAGAATAAGATAAGAATGTAAATATCTTTAAATTCGATACTGTTGTAGTATGAGCTAAAAGTAATACTCTTCTATAAAAAAACCCTCCCAGCCGGATTTGAACCAGCGACGTATGGATTACTGAAATTATATACCACTAAGAGTTCACTGCTCTACCAACTGAGCTCTTACAACGATTGACTAAAAACTCGACAAGTCCGCAACCTATTATACCAGTTTTAATTTTTTTTTATTTTCGGATGATTCTGACCAGGATTTTAGAAACAAAATATGAAATTATTGTATTGTCACGGGTCCTCTACACGTATACAACGTTTCAAGTCGATCCAATGTTTCTAAGTGGGTGAAAATCGCGTTGAAAGGTTCCGTTACGTGCTCTCCCTCTGGTTTTCATGTTTCCATGCCCCTCTTTCATTCCCACATTCATATCACATATCCTACCCATTACAGTCAATGAGACTTAACTGTTTTTATTAATATGGTTTTCCAGTAAGATCATGTAGCTCATTGTTTGTAGTTTTCTCCATTCCCTGTATATGTATCTCCTTAAAGTAAGAAACCAGTTTCGCATATACCTCAAGTCGATCCAATGATTTTAAATGGGTGAAAATCGCGTTGAAAGATTCCGTTACATAGATAGATAGATAGATAGATAGATACAGGTCAAGCTAATATAAAACATGTAATAAATTCTAATTGAGGTAGACAATTAAAAAGGTACTACTTATTATTATTATTATTATTATTTAAAACATTTGGCTCAACTGCACTTCTACTAACGCTTGATTTTTCAGTTGTATTCTTGTAAACTATAGCTCTTCTTCTGTATTTACTAACATTATTTAATATTTTAAACTTTTTCAAAAAATTTTTATAACATTATTAGACAATTTTAAAGTATTTATTTAAATATGTAAATCACAATTTTATGACACTGTTAGACAACTGCTATTTTCTCCACAGAGCATATTACTTAGTCTATGATTTTTCTATCGCTGTTTTAAGTTAAATAAACTTTAATAAATATTGGTAATAAGTGTTCTTAGAATTAATCCTCGAAATAAATTATCGCTGGTTGGATCAGCATTAGGGAGTGATAAGTAAGTGTACACCCTGTTTTAATAAACGTTTGATATTTTAATATTATTGATATATTTTTTTAACATAGATTTGGGGATTTATTGCAAATATTAGTAATTTAAATATCATAGTGACGGAGAGTAATCGAGGATGATAATCGATATGTGGTTCGATTGTGGGTTATCGCTGACTCTATAGACTCTGGTGCATGCGCACTGTTGTTCTATAGGACTTTGAAAATATTTCACGCTAGTTTAAGTGCAGTTTTTCCAAACATTTGGATGTGGTCGGTTTTATGTCTCTCACAATTCTACACTTTCACTCTTATGCCATTGATGCACTAAACACTTGTAAACACGTTTAGTACTGTTTTAAACATTTTCCAATGATCTTCAAGCTTTTTTTACAATATTTTATATTTATATATTTACGTAAAACAAGATCGTGGATAAATTACATTCTTCCTACTTTCCCATGTTGTACCAACGTTGCCACCATTTGAAAATAATTCCAAACCATATTTAGTGTTAGTGTACGTAAAATTAGTTTGTAGTTCATTAAATAGTATGCATGTAAATTGCTTTGTTATGTTAGGAAATGGGAAGTTGGTTTACGTCCATTTTTTAAGCATTTGTGAATACATGTAACTGTTTTTAGTTAGAAAATAACAAGTTAGTTAACGTCCATTTTTTTTTGCATTTGGAAATTTATTCCCAAAGTTGGTAATGCCGACTGCAGAGCCATCTACCGGAGCCTACATTAATCACTACGGCAATTGCCGCAACTCGCGCATGCGCACTGCGATTCTGTGGAACTTAGAAAAGTTCGTCTGAGACATATAACCGACCTTTTTCCAAACATTTTAATACATAACCTCAATTATGATAACAATGAATATTAAAAATGTTAATTTATTAAATTTAAATTAATGTTTGTTTCAGTGGTGATTTAGAGGTGGAGTTAACTGATTAGTAATGAACATAGAATTTCTTTCATTGATTTGTTTTATAAAATTTTCACATCCACTATTACGCTAGTTTCAAATAATTTTGTTAATTTATTGAATTAAAATTGTTTGTTTCAGTGGTGATATAGAGATGGAGTTTGCAGTAATGAAGGAATGGAGCTACAGCTGGTTAGTAAATGCTTATTAATTAAACTTAACACTTTGAGTCCTGCAGTGGTACTAGTACCGCGGCATTTAAATGATACTGAAGCTGGAGAAAATTAAATCCCTCGGCATGCCTGTATAGGTGGATTTACAGGGATTTTTTCTGGTTCAGAAAAACACCCCTGTGAATCTGCCAGCACAGGCATGCCGAGGGATTTAATTTTCTCTGGCTTTAGTGTCATTTAAATGCCGTGGTACTACTACCACCGCCGGACTCAAAGTGTTGATATAATAATACTTTTAGAAAACATTATTAACTACATTGAGGTTGTTGTTAAATATTTAAAACAATTAAAATTGTACCTGTGATGGCAGTCGTCCTCAAAATTGTTCAAAATAATCAGCTAAGTCTTTCAGAACTAGTTCTATTTTCAAAGCTTTACTATTGGATATTGGCGCTTAGGTATACTAGGGGTCTTTTATTCTTCACAGCCAGTTTCCCAGGTTGCAATTAATTTGTATACCATACATACACACACACACACACTGTAGCTTAGTGGTTAAGGCACTGTGCTACAAGCCAGAAGGTCAAGGGTTCAAGTCCCGATGGGGTCAGGATTTTTAAACTGACCCAAACCTTCTGGCGGCTCTATGGCTCTGGGGTCGACTCAGGCTCTAACGGAAATGAGTACCAGATGCTTGTTCTGGGGGGTAAAGGCGGCCATCACGCAGGGCTGACAACCTGGCTGACATCAAGTGCCGAGTGTCCAGAAAAAGTGGGAGCCTTAACCTCTCACTACCCCAAGGGAATCCTGAGGCCTGTAGTGGGAATACTTTACTTTACTTTTACATACACACACACACACACACAATTGAATAGGTTTATATGGATTTGCAAGGATTTAATAACAAAGTTTAAGCTATAAAACTTTCAGTATTTCAGTGAGAATACACTATTATTAAATTATGAGTTTTGTATATTTTTCTTAGTACGCCACTATTGTACTCAATGCCTCATATTTATTTAGAATTGCAAGAATACCACCTCAGTTTGAATATTTTACTTTGATTTTTTTTTCATATGGAGATATAAGGATACAAAAATGAAAATTATAACTAAATTTTGTATCAACAACTTCAATATAATAAATCCATGTGAATGAATAATTTAGACTTATATCACTAAATAACTTTCTAACTCACAGCACTATTAAACCCAGATTTATGGCCATGCAGGCATAAGCTCTCCATACATCCCTATCCTAAATAATATTTTCTAATCATTCTCTGTGTAATTCACTTCCCTCAGATCATGATTAATGTTATTCTTACACCTTATTCTTGGCCTACCTATTGAGTGCTCTCCCTCTGGTTTTCATGTTTCCATGCCCCTCTTTCATTCCCACATTCATATCACATATCCTACCCAATACAGTCAATGAGACTTAACTGTTTTTATTAATATGGTTTTCCAGTACGATCATGTAGCTCATTGTTTGTAGTTTTCTCCATTCCCTGTCTATGTATCTCCTTAAAGTAAGAAACCAGTTTCGCATATACCTCTTCTGAGCTAAGTTCCAGATGTAATGTAAGCAAACCAGATGTATGACTGCATTTTCATTGGTCAAATAATGGTTTTACCTTTAAGTGTGTAAAAAATATATACAGTAGTTCACTCTGCAATACTTGAAATAAAGGAAATAAAATAATAAAAAATATATTACGTAGCACATTATGTGGGAGAATATAAAATAAATAATTAAAATTTTAATGGATTAAATAAGAATTATTATATCCTTACACATGCACAATGCAAAAAATGTTGGGATTTTTATTGTTTCAAATGGCCGCTTTCTGTATAATTTCTTAAAACATTGGAAAAGAAACCATTTGAAAAGAGGAGAGAAACAAATTATTTTTAATGTTTTCAAACAGTTTAGTGAAAAATATTCTACATTAGTCATTGAAGATGTTATGAAAATAACGGCCAAATTTACAGGTGAGTCAGCATAGAGCATAAATTCTGTTTGTAATAACATTGCAAATAAAGGATAACTATCGACACTATGGCAAAAGCATAAATGTCTGATCAGTTAGGCACATATATAATTTTTTCCTAATTATTGGTACCATCTTACCTTGTATTCAGTCTTATTTCCTGTAAAATACAATGTTGTCTAAGAACAGTGTTTGTACTGATGACAGTTCCTTACAGAATTCAGTTAAGTAATACCATGGTTCCCAATAATCGGAGTCGGCAGAGTAATATTGTTACGTGTTGCATAGCGATGTTTGAATTGCGCAGGCAAGTCGCCCATGGTGAGTTAGATTACCTGCACAAACGGGGAAGTGTCTGGAGTGTGTTACCAGATGGTTCTACCAGTATCTCCCTTCCCCTTGGAGAAAGATTGGAGGCCAGAGGCTTCTGGGCTTCGAAGTTACTCGAAGCTGTTTCTAGAGCTTTCCTCCCACTTATATAAGAGCGGAGGCAAGGAGACCACAGTCAGTTTGCGGCAGCAAGTCTTGTGGTGAACAGTGTGATGATAAGTTGTGGAGAATTGATTTATCAGTGAGTGGAAAAGTGTTCTAACTGAGATAACTATTAAAAGAAGATTCTTAGTGATTTGTATCTGTGAACAGTAGTTTGTTGATAATTGAAGAATTTAATAAAGTATTTAGTGATATTTTGAATAAATTCATTGTGCTTATTATGGCTAAATAATCTAGAAGGAAAATTGAGGCCATCACGGCACAATATCTTATGTAAGTTTGTTTACAGTACAACTGGAACTTAGCTTGAAATTAGTATAATAGGCAGAATTACTGTTTTATTTTTAGGTTTTACAATTTTTTTAGAGAAGTTAGGATGACAAGATTCCCAGTATTGCATAATTACATGCATTTCCAGATATGTGCCTATGTTTATTTCTTTTTTCGTACCATTCCTGTTTTAATTATTGTTTTCAGATATATGAATTCTGCTACTTCTTCAAAATTTCCCTCATATATTGCTAAGAGTCATTCCAATTTAATAATATATTTACGTGTGTGACCATATATTTAGTTTTTTTTGTACTACGTTCCAGTTCCAATTTCTTAATAATAAAGTGTGTGTGTTGGCTCTTATTATTTTGTCACTACCATCTAATGAGACTTACATCACTAAATGGAACTGTGTATTTATGGAATAATAATTAACACAGGGAAAAGTATCCTAATACATGACATAATAAGACAAAATGACACAGAAGATCATTAGTATATTCAAAAGATGGTGAGACGAATTACAGAAGTAAGTTATGAAATTGCAATCTGTTAAATGTATTACATACATGTTTACTGGTATGTATAGAAATATATACTGCAGATGATTGTAAAAACATCTATTTATCTATCTTCGGGTTTTTTCAGCTGCTGCTGTCTTCCCATGCCAAATCTCCAAAGCCTACGATCTTGGGCATCTTCAATGCTTAGCACTCTTGCTTGCATTACTGTCTTCATGTTTTCCTTCCATGTTAACTTTGGTCTCCCTCTTTTCTTCTTTCTGGTCGGATGCCATTGATATAGTTGCTTCGGTCATCGCTCATCTTCCATTTTTAAAACTTCTGTCCGGCTTCGACTGATTTGGAGGATCAGGAAAATTTCTGTCTGAGTTTTCCTCCCATAGCCTTTGAAGAACCCGCTTCAACGCAAGGCAGCGTTTCTCTACTTCCCTTAGAAATAGGGTTGCCTCTTCTGCCAGATCCGCCATATTGAAGGACTCCTTCTGTGCCGACTCTGCCGTTGAGGTCTTCACCGTAACCCTGGCTAGGGGCCCTTACAGAATACTATCAGTTGGAGCCAACTGAACCCTGGTTTTCTTAACGAGGTTGTTACTCCTCCCTCTCCTCCTTTCTCATCCGGGGCTTGGAACCGGCCATGGCAGAGTTTAAAAACATTTATAATCTAATATATAAAAATGAATGAATGTTTGTTTGTTTGTTCATCCTTTATGCATGGCCATACCGTTGATCCAATTGTGATGGGGCTTTCTGCAAAATGTTCAGGAGATTCCCGGGATGAACATAGGCTATAAGAGAGTTGTAATACTCAACTCCTACACCCTTAAAAATCGTCCTTTGTAGTGGAAAACATGAAAAAATAGCTCTTTGGATGCTTAAATGGCTTATGCTCCCTAAACCATAACAAATACACAAAGTTAATGTACACAGAATTGAATATCTCAAAAGCTCTACAAAAAAGTCCATAACAGTGTATGTTTATCTCTTATGGATAACTCACCATAACCGTTTTTGTCTTTCATTGATGCCAAGAAGATTGAGACAAGTACGTAGATTTCTGTGCAAGCATAGCAGCTCATGGCGGGTATTCTTTTACGGATAACTCACAATAACAAATTTTGTCTTTTAGCTCATTTATACTAAGAAGATCAAGATAAGTAGATTCCTGGGCAACACCGGTTAATCAGCACAGGGAATCTTAAAATAATTACGATATACATTTATAATTATTTTTCATTTTACTTATTCAACTAATCATAAGAAGTACATTAATTTTCGTCTTTCTGCTCATTTATGCCAAGAAGATCGGGATGAGTAGATTCCTGGACAACGCCGGGTAAACAGTACAGGGTATCTAAAAATAATTACAATATACATTTCTCAATTTACTTATTTAACTAAACATAAAACACACTAATTTTCGTATTTCAGCTCATTTATGTCAAGAAGATCGGGATAAGTAGAATCCCGGGCAACGCAAGGTAATCAGCACGGGGTATCTAAAAAATATAAGATTATAATTATTTTTTCTCATACTTCATCATCATCATAGTACATTCACGAATTTAGGCCATTTGTTGACCTGTTTCAGCCTCAAGAGAAACACCATCCGAAAGTCTTTTGAGTGGACGTCCTGGTCTTCTTCTTCCTGCAGGTTGATATCTTAACATTTTTTGGGTATCCTGTGATCTTCCATTCGATGAACATGTTGCATCCATCTTGACTTATAATCAGAAATTTTGATTTCTAAAGGTTCCATGTGTAATTCTTCTAAGATGTCTTAATTTTTTTGTTTGTTATCTAGTAGTGTGTATCCTGCAGTCCTCCGAAGGTATCTCATTTCAGCAGATCTAAGTCTCTGTATATCCTTCTGTTTCAATGTCCATACTTCGCTACCATACAAAAGAGTTGGAAGAGCCAGTGTTTTATACAGTTTTAGTCTTGAATGTTTTTGGACTAACTGTGGCTTGAAGATAGAATTTATTAGCCCTAAAATTCTTAAAAATTTAGATATTTTTGCATTTACATCCTTTTCCTCTGCATATGAGATATTGCATCCTAGATATGTAAAATTATTCACCTGCTCCAAAATTTTATTGTTCAGTACAATTTTACTTCTGACAGGATCTACACCTTGAAATGCCATAATTTTTGTTTTTTCTGTAGATATCTTCAATCCATATTCTTCTGTAATTTTATTAAGTTCATACAGACCTTTCTGTAGATTATCTTCTGAATTTGCTATTATTATTTGGTCATCTGCAAACAATAGGGTGTTTAATTTTCTATTTTCTGATATTTTTATTCCAAATTTATATTTCTTGTTTCAGCAACATATTACTTCATTGATATAAATTGCAAAGAGTGTTGGGGATAGGGGGCAGCCTTGTCTCACACCACGATTTATAATTCCTTCTTCAGAAAATCTGTTATTGAATTTAATCTTTATGGTGTTGTCTTTGTAAATATTTTGTATGTTATGCCGAAGTAAATTTGGTATATTTCTGTCTTCCAATATATTTAAGAGTTTTGATCTCTTGACTGTGTCGAATGCTTTTTCAAAATCTATGAAAGCAAAATGTGTTTCTAAGTTGAATTCTCTTCTTTTTTCAAGTAACAGTTTAACAGAAAATGCTGAATCAATACAAGATTGTCCTTTCCTAAATCCATTTTGACAGTCCATAAGGAATACTTATTCAACTAAATATAAAAGCACATTCATTTTCATTTATTTAGGCGTAGTAGCGCACGCCAGGTATTAGCTAGTAATTTTGATAAAAATTTATTGAAACTGGCCTGATTTAAATGTATATTCTACTACTAGATAATATTAGTGGCCTTGGTGGTCTGGGGGTTAAGTTCCTTTCCTCTGGTCCCAACCATTTTCAGTTCAAACTCGGCTGGAGTTAATGGATTTTTTAGGATGGAAAAATCCAAGGAACAAGTCCTTCAAAAAAAAAAAAACTCCTGGCGCGACAGGCCTAGATGGCCCTTAGCCTACCAGCCGGCTGCTGGCCTCACATCCACATGTGTCAATCACAGAGGTAGATGATCATCAGCCAGTGTTGGGGTGACATGTGGTCAGCATGTCGAGTCCCCCAGCCGTTATAGCTGGTTTTCTCAACCTGGAGCCGCTACTTATTGTAGCTACCCAAATGCCGCACGATGCTGGGTGGGCACCGGTCCCATACTGGCCGAAATACCATGAGAAAATTTCTTCCCCCATGGAGACTCGAACCAGCGCAAGTCCCGTAACTCTGCGCCAAGGCTTCCTGCCTTAGCCACTCAGCTACGGCGCGGGACAACAAGTCCTTCAAGAGAACTTTAAGCCATGGGTCCTGGGTCTGAAGATTTTCGAGCTTGTAAAAGAATCTCAAGCCTAAATTAGAGCCTCTAAGCAAAATTTAATTAGGCTTTCCCATTCAAGTAATACATGTCTATTTGAGATGATGAACTATTTGCCACTTACTTGTATCTTATGGAAATTACCATAACTAAATTAGCTTGGTTAAATAACTTCCGCAATGGAGCACCCTTCCCCACTTGGGAATGTATGGGTCTAGACAGACAGATGGACAGTACATAATATATGTAATACAGACCACTTTACAGTTAGATAAATTCAGTTTTAACCCTTTGTAAATTTATAGTTAATCAGCTAATATATGTGAAAAGACATTAATTTGTACAGTTGGAATAACAGAGCTTGCTGGAATAATTATGATTGAGTAGTTTTGTAAACATCACTAAATTTTCAAAGAGATAAAATGACAAGCAAAGCCCTTCACCATTCATGGATTATTTTGTTTGGTAAACATACACAATTTAGTGGGGAAATTAGCCTTGTCATTGAACTAAAATGTTTTAATACATAATCTTTTGTAATTAGGTTTTCATTTATATTAAAAAAAACTCTTATATGAGTGTTTGGTAAAGCTAATTACATTTTTTCTTTGATGCATAATAATGTCCTTCAATGTTACTATTTTGAGAAAATTGATCTATACAGAAATAGAATGTATTATTGCTGTAAAGATAGGTAATGTTTTCAATCCATTTACATCGTGTAAGTTGATAGGATCTTGTTTAAAGATTCCTCTGTAACATCTTAGGTTATGAGTACTAAAATCAAATTTGTGTATGGAAAGAACTGAACAATTTTACCCAGAGCCTTGTTTTTTAATGTGTACGGTTCTTTTATGTGCTGTATATCTGTGATGCACGATGGTGGCTTTACTTCCCTTTAAGCTGAAAAAAAAAAAGGATACTCAGAAATTTTATGCCCTGGAAAAAAACCCATTGGGTGGATTTCTCAACCGAAGTCTAAACCAAGACTTTGATTTTCCAATTTTTTATTATTTCTATAACAACCATAAAAACTGAAAATCTACGGCTGTTAATTACAAAAACAAATGTCTGAATCATGTCTATGATTTCATAACAATTTCTGCGACTTTTCAGTAATTTTTATAGGTGTTATGGAAACAATAAAGAAATGGAAAACCGAGGTCATGGTTTAGACATCGGTTGAGAAATCCACCAATTGACCCTGGCCAGGTATGATACTCATGAACTTTCAAAACCAGAGGCAAGTACAGTAACCACTGGTCCATTAGGACCAACTCCTTTTACATCCAATATGTTTTTTACATGTATTCTGGTGACTAGGATTGTAAAATAGAGTGATATGCAGTGATTTCAGGTTAACTAACTACCCCTTTAACAGGTTGAGCATGTTAGTAGCTAAATATAATAATAAGAAAACAGGAAGAACAATATGATTTAATTGCTCGTCACCACTGCACACAGATTTTAAAATATGAATCAAGTACTGTCTTTACCTGCATAAATACTGTATCTGCAGTATATTATATTTTTACATTATCATCAACATCTTCCTTCTTCATGGATTAGGTCTTTGCCTGTTCTGATCTCACATCTCTTCAGCCCAGCACTTTCTTGGTCTTTCTACCGATCTTCGTCCTCCAGGATTATACATCAGTGCCATCTTTGATATCCTATCCTCTGTCATTCTTTGCAGATGTTCTATCCAATTGTTCCCGGATTCTTCTATATGTTCAAGAAGTGGTTGTACTTTTAGTTCCTTTCTAATATTCTCATTTCTAATATGTTCTTCCCTTGTACAACCTTTCACAGCTCATAGGAAGCTCATTTCAGCTGCCTGAATTTTACTTTTTTCTTTTTCCTTCAGGACCCAGGCCTCACTTCCATACATCACCACTGGTAGTGCCATCATTAATGGTATTGCATGGAAGGTACCCAGTAAGAGCAAAAATAATAATAGAAGATAAGGTGTTGGAACAGGTTTCACACTTCCAGTATTTGGGCTGCGATATAACTTATGAAGAAGAACAAGATAGAAATATTTTTATGTAAGCTCTATTATTCTGGGGCTAATTCCACAATCAAGTCTCACTACCTTGTTATACTCTTGTCGCTACTTCATAGTGAAGATTCTATATAGGGTACTGTTGCTATTAATGGACCACTTAAAGAAAACTTTCATTATTCCTCAGATTTAGGTATATAATTTTTTTAATTGGCTGTGGCGAACTAGTGGTTATGTTCCTTGCCTCTGGTTCTGGGTTCAAACCCGGCTAGGGTTGATGGATTCTTAGGATTGGAATATCCAATGAGTAAGTCCTCTGGGAGGGGCTGTAAGCCATGAGTCTCATCTGAAGATTTTCAGGTTCATAAAAGAATCTTATGCCTGAATAAAGAGGCACCTAAACAAAAAATTTACTGACTTATCTTTTATGAATAACTCACAATAACCATTTTGTCTTTCAGCTCATTGATGCCAAGAAGATCGGGATAAGTAGATTTCTGGCAAGTGCAGCAGTGCACACTGATTATTCGCTAGTTTTTAATAATGATGTAAACAATTATATCAAATAGGGAAGAAATTTATAGTGTAATTTTCCTACAAAACCAGTATATTTATGCAAATTTACTTTTTTAATTTGTTTTATCATTTTCAAATCTTAAGTGATATTGATAAAAGTAATTTGCATAATTATATTAAAATAATTTTCTATCATATTTATTAAAGAAAATTATTTCTGTAATTAACTAAATTTAGCTTTTGAGATCATTCATCTTTATACTTTATACAGAAAATTATTTCTGTAATTAACTAAATTTAGCTTTTGAGATCATTCATCTTTATACTCAGACCTCCATACCGGACATAATAAAATATTGAAATAACAATTTATAACTAGTAGGTATTGATATGGATAATTAAATAAGACATCCTCTTCAAGAACCTTATTTAAACGCCCATTTTCTGGATACCACTCAATTATTATAATTATTTTCCAGAAGCAAGAAAGATATACAATATTATATTGTTCTGATAACAAGTAACGAACCACTAGTTCAGAGAAGTCACCTTGTTGCAATGAACAAATTGCCACTTTACAAACACAGTTTCCTTTGTGTTACAAGAGTAAAAGTTTTTAAATGCTGGAAGCATTCTGTGTTGTTTAATTGTAAAAAAGGGTTGACTATTGTCCCAGTTACTGGGCTTGAGAAATGGAGTAGTTATCGCAGCAGCCAACATACAAGAAAGAACAATAAAAACCTTTTGTGTGCAAAATATAAATTCTTTCACCCCACATACTATTTTGAATTGAGCTTTTAGTACATCTCTTAAACTCCTAAAGATATTCATTACTCTACGTATATTTGAAATTAAAGTAATGTTATGATCATTCATATTAAAATATAATAAAAACTCTCTTTTTTTTTACTTCATTTAGTCTATTCATTTTCATTACTTATGTAGGGTTGAACAGTCTACCGACAAACTTTAACAGTTTCACAGGTTTGACCAAGTGTTTTGCATGGACTGGGGTGACATATTACATAGCAATGTATTGTTGTGTTAGAGATGTAGCTAGTTCTTTGGAAAGTGATAAGATGGGTTATGCTAGATTACAAAGAATATTCAACACAATATCCATTTTTATTTTTAGTTTTGTTTTGTAATTTATCCAGCCAATATAATAACAACAGTAAAGTCTCATAGAGTATGATGGGCAGGACATGTGACACGAATGAGGAATGAAAGAGGGACATGGAAACTTACTGTAGAAAACCAGAAGGAAAACCCCTAGTTGGTGGGTCATGAATGAGGTGGGAGAATAGCATTAACCATGATCTGAGGGAAGCAGATTATACAGGAAATTATTGTTCTGAGCTTCTTCTGAAAATAAAAACTGCATCTGATCCCAATTTAAAAAATACAAATTGATTACAGATTGCATGCATTAAGAAGCAACAAAATTTTATGGAATTTCTAAATCCAAAAAAAAAGTGACTTGGCTGTGCCTACTGATAGAATCTTTGATACCATCAAAAAGATTTTGAAGAGTTGAAACTATATTCACACCATCAAAATACAATGAGGTCTTGAGCCAACATGGCATATATTTAGTTCTGGGCGTGAATTGCCAGATTTATGATTTGAAGTCAGTTGCTAATAAATTACTGAAGACAAAGTTTCCATTCAAAAATATTTATGATAAAACTGAAAGAGATGTTATCTGAAAAGTCATCATCATCATCTTCACGGTATAGGCTCCATGGCCTGTTCTGGCTCAATACTCCATCACTTTCTTGGTCTGCCAGGATCTCTTCTCCCTTGTGGTTTGTACATCCAAGCCTGCTTTGGAAATCTGTTGTTATCCATTTGTTGCAGGTGTTCAGTCTATCACTTCTTGTAATTACCCTTGTGTAACCCTTCTCTTATAGTTTCATTCCTTATATGATCTTGTCTTGTACATCCCTTAACTGCTTGTAAAAATTTCATTTCTGTTGATTGGATATTCTTAATTTCTTTCTGTCTCAGGAACCAGTTCTCACTGTCATATAATAGAGATAGGGACTGCCATAATCTTGTACAATTTCAACTGTGTTTCCTTTCTCATTTTATTTCCAATTGTTCACCTAATTGCACCACACATAAGTTGGTATCTGGAAAGTTTTGTTTGAAGGTCTTTGTTATAATCGTAAGATACATTGTTTCCCAGATAATTAAAGTGTGATACTTGTTTAAGTAAAACATTATCTACTACAATTTATATCTGAAAAGTGAAGATAAAATATTTTTTTTATTATCAATCTTCTTTCTTTCTTTTTTTTTTTCAAATGCCTGTTGTAGTAATAAAAATGCAAAGAGCTGCTTTGAAATATGATGACCAGTCACTTATTATAAGGTCTACAAAAGCCATGTCAGTTTCAAAAAGGCAGAAGATGTCAAAAGCTCATCTTATTTTTTTATATCTCTTCAGAAGATGACAGCAGATATTATTGAAGATATTACAGGTGTACTCCAGAACACAATGACAAAAGTGAAATAGAATACCTTGTTGGATAAATCATATTTAAATACCTCATATTAGAATAATTTGCCTTAAACCAATTAATTGATATTTTCTGTAATACTTGAATTAAGACAAATTCAAAAGATTATCAAGTCAATTGTGTAAAACTGTCAATCTGTAGATGTCAAGATTTGAAAAAAAAAACTCATGCTTTTCAAATTTATTTTTCATATAATATAAATATAAGGCAAATAGCATTATGTCATTGTACTATGTATATACAATTGAATGTGTTTCCTAAAAGTTGTACTATATTTTGATATTCATTTTGTAGAAACACTCCTAAATTATTGTTTTTGCTGTTTTTTTCTATATCATTCTTCTTTATAGACACTTTAACAACTTGTATCTTATCACACCTAGGATCTTTAGGTATATCCCATAGACTGTGTGTTTTTTTCTGAAGAAATTATTGATTTTAATTCTAATGAAAGCATGAAATAGTGATTACAAGGAAATTGACATATCAATCCAGAATTACCTTGATCCAACTTTTATAGGAATAAATCACTATGAGGTTTAATTTAAGATAAATTAAAATGTTTTATATCTCTCCTCATAATTGATCTTCTAAGTAGATCGCGATTTCAGGTTCATGGCGAACCCTTCTTCAGTACTATTTTTCTGACTGATGTTATGTCGATCGGAAGAACCACTTCTTCTTCCCTCTATTGGTGGACCAATGAACCTCTGGATCAGGTCAGAATTTGTGGGAATTTCAAAGTTCATAAGTTTTTCTTTGTTTTTCTGAATGTGGATTTTTTCCCAAACCGTGAGTTCCTTTTGTTTAACTATTTGTTTAATTAGACTAGCTTTTGATTCAATTAGATGTTTTTCGGACCAAGCATGAGCAGCTACTGGTGACTTTTCCAATTCTCCATTTTTGACATTTCTAAGATGTTCTTTCACCCTTGTTTTCAAATTTCTTTTTGTTTTTCCTATATAAATTTTACCTTGATTATTGAATAAAACAAGGAAACATTCTCAGTCTTGTTTGTCAGCATCAGGGTTTGACCTTCTGAATATGAGTCTACTGCCTGACCCAAATACCTCAGTTGTTATTGTTAAAAGAGTTGTATATTTATGACTATTTAACTCATGCCCCAAATGGGAGTCATTGACCAATCACATTTCAATGAATTTTTTTTTTACAACCTATCACAGTCACATTTCAGCTCAATAGTTATCTACTTCTGTTTATCATATTAAAGAAAGCTCCTCCTTTTTAATATTCTGAACAGGTCAGGGCATTGTTTTGCAGTGACTGACTCTCGAACAAATAATGAACAGATTCCTTCATTTGATAAGTGTGTGATCAAAATTGTGTTTTTAAATAATGATTTTACGGAGTTGTTTCCTAAAAATAATAACTTATAATGTTCATTATAATATTCAGTTTGATGTTTTTCATTTTTTTTTCAACAAGGGTGCATTCTTACAATAGTACAATCCTATTTGGCAATAAATAGTATGATCTGGTTGCAGTGGATGAGCAAAAGAAGCATAACCCAACATTTCTCATTTATTTTCAAACATCACTAGCTTTATAAAGTAATGTTAAATTCCCAATAAATGTCTTCTTAACTAAGAAGCCGCCATTTGCAAAGATAGAAGCAATGGTTTCAAAAGAATTTGGCGAGAGGGAATTACAACGTATATAAGAGAAAAATTTGCGTCTAGATCGCAACTCGCCTCGGTAGCTCAGTTGGTAGAGCATTTGGCCTGGCAAGCCAAAGGTCCTGGGTTCGAGTCTCAGTCTAGGTGAAAATTTTTCTCTTCAAATATAGTTTATCTTTCAGTGAGAAATGTTAAATTAATAATAAAAACATCATTAGAAGCCTTACTAGCTTCCTAATAAATGTCTTCTTAACTAAGAAGACGCCATTTGCAAAGATAGAAGCAATGGTTTCAAAAGCATTTGGCGAGAGGGAATTACAACGTATATAAGAGAAAAATTTGCGTCTAGATCGCAATTCGCATCGGTAGCTCAGTTGGTAGAGCATTTGGCCCGGCAAGCCAAAGGTCCCGGGTTCGAGTCTCGGTCTAGGCAAAAATTTTTCTCTTGAAATATAATCACCGCTTATATTAAGTATATAAATATTTTAAAATAACTATATGTAATTAATGATTTGTGAGTAAACAGCTCAATTTTATTCGTTAAATAGTCCTAACAAATGCCACTCTTGATTTCCAAATCCTCTAGGTAAATTGGAAATCACTCATGGCATTACTTATGGTAAATTAATATTTTACTTAATAAACTTTTTAACAGCTCAGAATTTAAATCTACACAAATAAAAATGAGCCTACCAATTCTATTTAAATGCCTCAGTTTCTGGCTTGAGGTTCTTTATGTGTCACAAATCTATGCACAAGACCCATAGCTTTACAGCCCTTCTGAAGAAAATTTTTCTTAGGATTTTTATTGCCTCAAAAATCCATTAACCTTTCTTTTCAGTTTGAAGGTGGAAAACTGGTACAATTTATTGATGAGCTCAAGAAAATAACAGTAATTGCAGTAAATACTTCTTAATAAATTACTTTGATATATCATCTTAGACTGTGGAATAATTGAAATTAAGGACACTTTCAATGTCAAGGGATTTGTTATATTTGTATATTTCACAGCTCTGACAATTAAAGAAGGCAATTTTTCATTTTATAACAGAATTAGTTATTTAGAAGTTTTATCTGAAGTTATAATACTAAGGAAATAAAAAAAAATTAGAGATGAGTAAAAGTTTTCATTCGTTTCTTTGTGTGGACACAAATGTGCTTCGAGCATTCTTGCTACTTCTACCAGAAACTTCTGTTGAAAAGTATTCCCTTGTTTCTTTTTATGTCTCAAAATGTATTCCTGCTTAGCTTTATTTTTATTAAATCCTTTATGTTTTTCTCTCTGAAAAATGTTGCCAAGCTTTTAGCATTATGAAATTGCTAAGTAGATGATAATCAACCATATTATCAATACATTAACAAGTAGTTTTTATTTATGTGTTTTAGGTTTTTTACAGACCAATAGGGAAATTTAAAATATATTCCAGTAAGAAGATATGAAAACTGTTTCGATGGATTTTGGTGATAGGATTATTCCTAAGGAACATTTCATGTAGGATGCAAATGATTATACTAGGAAATTAATTTTTCCCGAAAAACCATCTCAGGCCATAGTTAATTAAGGATACAAATTTGCACTTGTGCTGGAATGTTAATTATGAGTTATAGACAGCTTGTCTGGAAAAATTAATTTCTATATCTGTTTCATAATTATAGTTGATGTTACACCGAAACCTAATCATAATGGTTTCTTGGAATAGAAGCACCCCCATTAAATTTCCAAATGTAGTTTCACTGTGGTGGACATGGGGAATGAAAGAGTGAGGAATTTATGCTTTCTCCAGGAGGTGTGCCTAAGTAGCTCAATATTAGAATGCCAATTCATAAGCTGGAAATATTAGGTTCAGATCCTAGCTTAGGTGCAAATTTTTCCATTTTGTTATAATAAACTGCCCCAACCTCTGAGTTACAATAACGCCATGCCAGGAGAGAATACCAGAATGTCGAAATGACAACGTGGTGGCATTGAATAAAAAAAATATATTTAAACTGTAGGTTGTTTAGGGATATTGATCAAGTGTTTTTAAATTAGAACCATTAGTCTGTGGTTCCTTATTACTAGAGCCCTTCCTTTGATCATTTTTACAGCAAGTTATGTATATGCTGATCATATTAACTTCACTTTGAACTGGGAACACTATGAATCAATACATTTCAAGTAGCAATGTAACAGTATCCCCAGAACTTTGTGTTTACATCTTAACCACAGTAATTCGTTGTGCTTTGTTCAGGTTGGTGAATAGTAGATACTGTATATGGTACTTTAGTGAATTGCATAGTATATTTGATACTTAACATTTAATATGTGGTTTAATTTCATTTCCTTTGCTTTAAAATTTTTTTTTCAATGTTTTAGAAATATATTTGTATATTTATAATTTTATTATTTAACAGGTTCTAAATGTATACAACATTTTCCTGTGCCCAATATTAAGTTTTGTTGATTCTCTTCATTCCATCCTTCCAGTCACCATCTTGCAGTCCCCTCTCCTTCATCAAATTCATAATTCCCTCTCTCCATGTCTTCTTAGGTCTCCCTCTTCTCTTCATACAATTTGGAATCTATTCCAAACTTCTAACTGGCAATCTATCTTCATTCATCCTCTTCACGTGTCAAACCATTGTAATTGTTTATTTCCCACAAATTGTGTAATTGTTTCATTAAATTTCATTTTGCCTCGGATAATACTTTTTCTGAACCTGTCTAATTTAGAGCATCATGCAGATCTTCTTAAAAATCCATTTCTGTAGACTGCAATTTTGACTTTATTTATAATTTTTTTAAAAATAAAATTTGTTGTAAAACTTTTTTTTTTGTTATTTTAAAACATAGAACATTGAATTAAACCATATATGAAAAGTAAACTGATCCCACTACAAGCCTCAGGAGGCCCTTGGGGTAGTAGTAGGATGTTCAAGGCCACACCTTTATGGACAGTCAGCATGAGATGTTAGCTAGGTTTTCAGCCCTGCATGATAGTCACTTTTATCCCCAGAACATATTCATTTTCATTACAGTCTGAGTCAACCTTAGGGCTATGGTATTGCCAGAAGGTTTAGGCCAGTTTAAAAATCTTAATCCCATTGGGTCTTGAACTCACGACCTTCAAAGCCTGTAGCATATTGCCTTAATCAAATACACTGTGGCATTCCCCCACACCACACATGCCCAAAGCAGTAATGTGCAGTGAATCAACAGATTACTCATGTAGCCAGGTAATCAAAATTCCTTCTTACTGTCTTTAGGTATATTTTATTTAAATACTTACAAATTTACTAATTGCACTAAGCAACAAAAAATAAACTTCTTTTTTTGTCTCAGAAAGAAAAATATGCGAATCTGATAGTATTTTTTCTCCTGAATTCAAATATGATATCGGTTTTTCTCTATCACGCAAGGTTTCGGAGAGACAGGCATTTATAATTTTAAACATTTAAATATTTTCTACATTCGTAACTACACAATTTTCGAACATTCGGACTCACCTAGAAAGTAAGAAATGACGATTTTCTGCTATATTTCGCCTGTGGAGCATCCCTCTTGATGGTCCAACAATAATCGGCCAGCATATTAGGATTCCATTTGCCTTGATATCTCTTTTCCATAGCTGAAACCATTTGAGGTTGCTCATTTGGTTTTATTTTACAATGGAAAAATGGACGAAAAAATGTTTATTAAAAAATAATTATTTAAATCCATTAATTGAAATGGAAATAGAAAAAACTGTGGGCGATGGAGAAATACTGAATACATATTTGAAAACACGATAAAAAACTGCATTAAGTACAACTATTGGTACTCATGAGACAAAAATCATGTTGACCAGTGTTATTAATATATGAAAGTATGGTACCAATGCCAATGTTACACAATTTATCTACTACTGTAACAATCAGTGACACTTTAGTTCATAGTTACTAGGCAACAAAACCTATGCCTTATATACTAACAAATCACAAAACACATTATCAAAACATAAAATACAGGTTCAACAAAATGTAAAATACACTTTAATATTGTAAAATGTATTTTACATAAATAAACTTTCCTTGGCTTTTCTGGAAGTATAGCCTATTAATAGTTCATAGTTGCATCTTGAAATGCTTATAAAATTTTTCCTGATGAACTGTGGAAATCGCCTTTTCTACTCATTTTTACACGCTTTATATTAGCTTGACCTGTATCTATCTATGTAACTGAATCTTTTAACGCGGTTTTCACCCATTTAAAATCATTGGATCGACTTGAAACTTTGTATACTTGTAAAAGACCCGTGACAATACAATAATTTCATATTTTGTTTTTAAAATCATGGCCAGAATCATCAGAAAAAAAAAGTTTGTATCTATGTAACGGAATTTTTGAACACGATTTTCACCCACTTAGAAACGTTGGATCGACTTGAAACTTTGTATACTTGTAAAGGACTCGTGACAATACAACAATTTCAGATTTGTTTCTAAAATCCTGGCCAGAATCGTCAGAAAATAAAAAAAAAGTGTTTTTGTATCTACGAGTATGTAACGTAATCTTTGAACACGATTTTCGCCCACTTAGAAACATTAGATCGACTTGAAACTTTGTGTACTTGTAAAGGACCCGTGACAATACAATAATTTCATATTTTGTTTCTAAAATCCTGGCCAGAATCATCAGAAAATAAAAAAAATGAAAACTGGTATAATAGGTTGCGGACTTGTCGACTTTTTAGTCAATCCATAGGTCGCTGGTTCAAATCCGGCCGGGAGTTTTTTTTTAGAAGAGTATTACTTTTAGCTTATACTACAATAGTATCGAATTTAAAGATATTTACATTTTTATCTTATTCTGTAAAATATTAAAACTAAAAAATAAATAATAGTTTTAAAAAACTAAAACAACACGCTTTATTAGAAAACCTAACTAAAAAAAAAGAAAAATAATTTTAATGCTGTAAATATCCCGTGATATGCCCATGGTAAAACACGGGTTGAAATTATAATGTAATAAATAAAAAAAAAACACGCTTGGGATAAATAATTTTACCATCAAAAGCGTGGGGTGCTTTTTATGATTATTACATTTTCTTCTTAGAGACTTTACTTTTACCTATATATGTTTATTATCAAATATATTAATTTATAAAGAGCACCCTACGCTTTTGATGGTAAAATTATTTATCCCAAGCGTGTTGGAAATTAAAATTATTTTTTCATTTTTTTTTAGTTCGGTTTTCTAATAAAGCGTGTTGTTTTAGTTTTTTAAACCTATTATTTATTACTTTAAATTCACATATGAAACTAGCACCTAAAGTTGAATAATAACAATGTTTGTTGATTGATCGTGTTTTTTTTTTCTCCGAAGCCCACATTACTCTTGCTCTAAACATATTGTTTCTGCAATAAATAGATTGCATTATATATACAACATATACTAAAACACTCTGAACGTAGATAAAATATTGAAGGTAACATGTTACAAAATTAGGTTTAGTAACTCGCTCTTCTTGGAACACCCCCTTTGATCGTGTTCTAACTTGAGCATCTCGTTACTAAACCTCTGCTTTTGTAACTATTCGTCTAAATAACTGTTAAAATACATGTTGCTGAAAATTGCAATTACTGTCTAATGTAAAATACTGCTTTTTAAAGATTATTAAAATAGTCAATCCAAATGTCTAGATCCATGGTTCGTAAGTTCATTTTAAAGTACCAACCAAATGGTAGAAGATTGTAGGGATGGCCTATCCCTATAAGAAGTGATGGATGGAAACATTTTTGAAGACTGTAATAGTCCTCTTAGGACTACGTCATGAAAGAAGGATGATGACAAAAATTGTCATACTGTCACAAGAGTCTATTATTTTCAGAAATACTTCAAATCCATTTCACATACTTTTTCTGTTTATAAATAAAAATGGTAATAATATTATTTTGTTGTTGTGTTAAATTTGCCAATGCAGGCATTGATCTTCCTTTAGATGTATCTTTTTTTTTCTTTTCTTACAAGGAAACTTTCAACCATTACTTGCCAAAGCCTACCTTGAAATTTCTCTCAGAGAACAGTTGTGATGTATCAAGACCAAGTCTACAAAAATATTTGTCATTTTTAACAATCCATCCATCCATAGTAATTCTGCCCGAGGGCAAGTCTTTCACTGCAATCATAGCATTTTCATGCTATGCTTTGCAGCTTTACTAGGGAATTATAGGTGTGGTAGCTTCCCGTTGCTTTCCACACCGGTGAAGGATGATGATGATGTTGGCCATATGATTTGATTTCGGAGACCATTTCGGCCTTAAAGTTTTCCTGACATTTGTCTTACAGGTGAGGAAAAACCCCGATAAAAACCTCACCCAGAAAAACTGTCCCGACCGGGGATCGAACCCGGGCCCGCTGCGTGACAAGGCAGCACGCTACCTCGAGACCAAGGCAAAGAAATCGAAGCCAAATTCCAGCAATGGCAACCCACTACGGGAAACTGATGGACTCTCAGCATGAGTAAAACGGAAAGCAGTAAGATGGGACTCGGCGCGGATGGCAGGTTAAGAGGGTTATCCAATCTGCCAGATCGGGAGTTATATTATTTCCCCGATGTTAAATGAAAGATTTGACGCTGGATTTTAGTGTCTTAAAAGCGGCAGATATTTTTTTGGACATGCTCTTTGTATATCATAACTGGGAGAAATTTCAAGATAGTTTTCGGCATGCAATAGTTGACAGTTTTCTTGTTAGATTATACTAGAGCATGCTATGTTTAGAGAGTGAAAAAAGCCTAGATATCAATGGATTAATAAACTGTTAGTTTATGCTGGTTATGTAGTAGTATTATTAGGCAATAGCGAGGAGATACTAAGGATCAGCACACATACTCTATTAAGTAACACTAAGAAATTGGAACTGGATGTAAATATCAATAAAACTAAATATATGGTTAAAGTAAAGTATTCCCACTACAGGCCTCAGGAGGCCCTTGGGGTAGTGGGAGGTTAAGGCTCCCACTATTTCTGGACAATCGGCACTTGATGCCAGCCGGGTTGTCAGCCCTGCGTGACGGCCGCCTTTACCCCAGAACAAGCGTCTGGTACTCATTTCCGTTAGAGGCTGAGTCGACCTCAGGGCCATGGTGCCACCAGAAGGTTTGGGTCAGTTTAAAAATCCAGACCCCACCGGGACTTGAACCCTCGACCTTCCGGCTTGTAGCGCAGTGCCTTAACCACTATGCTACGGCGTGGTTACCACATAGAAATACATTATATAATGGAAGTACATTGTTAATGTCAAATGAGGGTAATTTTGTAGAAGTGACTTAATTCAAATACCTAGGAACAATAATTACAAACAAGAATGAGGCGCAGAAGGAAATTAAACATAGGCTCAATTCTGGAAATGCATGGTATTATGCATTACAGGGACTCTTGTCATCCTAACTTCTCTAAATAGAATATTAAACTGAAAATATATAAAAATGTTATCGATGCGAAACAAGGATTCTTACTTTAAGGGAGAAGTTTCTTCTTGTTGGGAAGTTTGCCATAATGTAATCCTCTTTTCGTTATTGTAAGACGTGACTGCCTTCAAGAATACCTCTTAAGAATGAAACTGACAATGAAGAGATGTTGTCCACTCTGTGATAACTACAATATGATTCTAAGCATGGAACACCTCAGTTGCAGAAAACTAGATGATGATAAACAGAAAACTTGAAGCTGATTGGGAAGCTAGGGAAAAAATGACATGGGTCAACAATCCCGGAATCCATTACCAACAACAACTTTAAGTGGGGAGAAAATATTATGAATATTTGAGAATAAAGTTCTTGGGAAATTTTTTGGACCTAGGAGAGATGGATGAACAGACAGGTGAATGGAAAGGACTACATGACAGTGAGCTACATGCTATTTATGATAATCCAGATATGATAAGAACAGTAGACGGTGTTGGGCAGGATATGTAGCACAAATGGGAATGAAAGAAGGGCATGGAAACTGCTTGTAGAAGAAAACCAGAGAAAAAGCAGTTAGTAGGAAGGCCAAGAATAAGGTGGGAGAATAACAATAACCATGATTTGAGGGAAGTTGATTATACAGGGGATGATTGGAAAACATTATTTCAGGATAGAGTTGTAAAGAGAGCTTGTATTCATACCATGAACCTTCGGATTTAGTAGTGCCAATGTGTTAGCTAGAATATTCTTTGGGAAAACATTTTTTGTAATAAATTGACTATAATATCATCAGAAATGTTCAGAACTTTTTTTACACTTATATATTACACACATAGAATGTAGAAAGACAATGAAACATTAACGCATCACATAATCACAGCCATTAGGCCTACTGGCAAATGAATGCTTTGGTGTACATGCATAAGGCTTACGTATTGATTCTTCTCAAGTTTTCTGTCATGACACCCATCATTTCCCATAGTGCATTTTTTTGTTGTTGTGATGGCTCACTTGATAACAAATTCTTGTTCTTTTTTGGCCTTGAATAGGCAAAAGTGGCTTACTAGTCAATTCATTCATAGACTAAAACTTAGCACTAGACTCTAAACCAACAAAGTTATCCACTTCAGGTCCATTGTCGTCTCTATGTAATACAGCCATGTTACTAAATTTTACAAATTTTAATTAATTTTACAATTTTTTATAATAATTGTTAAAATGTCATTTAGTTCATTCTGACATTATTTTCAGGATATAGTTGTTCAGTAACAAAATCATTCAGACCCCTGGGGAAAAAATAGAGCATTCACATTCTGTAATGTTGAGGTCATAAAGAAATAAGGTAAAACACCCCTTTCACCCATATGGGGGATGAGAGGGAGTGACATCTAAAAGTAATCGAAAATAACATATTATAAATTGATTTTATTAAACACAATGTGTACATTTAGAGTTTTCACCAGTCTTTTGTAATTTTGGTGAGAGGCTGAGTTCTGCTTTGGCATTTCATTAGGTGGTACCTGGAGCATGGCTCGTCGCAAAGCTTACATCTGCAGTCCTCCTTCGGGTCGTGGTATGACGGATTCTGACATATTTTCCAGTGGAAACCATCGCGGCGAAGCGTGTGTATAGGTGGCGAAGTTGGAAGTTCGGTCCTTTCCACACATCGGTTTTCATCGTTTCTGTGTCCATTATTTCCATCGGTATTGCATTGGCTTTGTTTTGTCTCTCTTTGATGGCGTCTTTATATGCCTGGGTTTCTGGTAGATTGAAGCGAAGCTTGATGTCCTCAATGAAGTAGGATTCATGTGCTATTCTGTAGGCGTAGCTGTTTCTTGTGTACTTTGAGAGTGACAAGGCCCTCTTGAGATATCTGGCTTTGACATTCTCCAATTTCTTGAGGTTTTTCGCTGTTAGGTGAATCCAAATTATCTGAAAATAACATTAGTATCGTGTTCACAGTTTTAGAGGTTAGCTATGTGGTTGGTGAGAGTCCCAATAAGATTTAAACTCACGTTTGATTCCTAGCACCGCTAAAGAGGATGAAGGGATGAGAAGAGGTGAACAATACATTTACAAAAGAGACTGAGATTAGTGTCATAATTTTTGGGGTCGCTAAGCTGATTGGTCGCAGTTCAGAAGCCATTGAAGTCAAAATTTTATATCTAGCATCCCTAGGGTTGAGAAGGGGCGAAAGATAAAATGTTAAAGTGACTGAGTTAAATAAAATGTTAAAAGTGACTGGGTTGAATACCGGATTAGTAGTTGTCGGTATCGCTAAGATGATTGCTGATAATACCAATGACATTTAAGCCCAGGTTTTAACTCTGGTACTCTCAAGAGTGTGGGGGGTGAGAAGAGGTGAAAAAATAAAATTTCCTAAATGACCGAAATTGGTGTCCAATCCATATTTTACGGCGTTGCAAAGCTGATTGATATAACAGTCCATATGTCATTTAAGTTTATGATTGTCTCCGAGCACTCCTCGAATGACAAGAATGGATAAAAATAAAATGTTCAAAATGATCGAAATTAGTGTCTAATTCATAGATATCTGAGTCGCTAAGCTCATTGTTGACAGTCCCCAATCGGGGCAAGAGGAGGAGGAGTCATGTAAAAATAATAATCGGAAACAGCCGATATTAGTGTCGAATCCTTAGTTTTCGAGCTAGTTGAGATGATTAGCGACACTCCCGATTCTCTTTAAGTCCACATTCAGCCCTCATCTGACAGGGGTGAGAAAGGATGAAAAATAAAATTTCCACGTGACCAAGTTTAGTGACGAATCCATAGTTTCCAGGTCGCTAAGCTTGTTAGTGACAAGAAGTTTGGGATAAATAAATACCCGAACAACGCCGGGTGTTCAGTTAATATTAAATAAACTGCAAGTTTAACTCCCGGAGTTACAATTGCCATGAATCTTATGTGCATTAAAATCAGAAATAAAAATACATTATTTATTTTTATTTCTAAATCAGTGCCAAGCTATTTTTTTTTTGTGCATTGCATATCAGTGGTTCAGTGGTCCAAAGTAAACCTTAAGTCCCAAGTATAGGCCCCTAGTTGACGGTACTCATATAATAAAATATTAAAAATATTATTATAAAGTATAATGAATTATTAATAACAAAGAAAAATGATGTGTCAAAAAAAATAAACATAGGGTAATTTCTGGGAACACAGTCATGCTATTATGCATTACAGGATTCTTGTTATTCCAAATTCTCTCATGAAATGTTATACTAAAATGTATATTAAAAGAGGGAACGCCGTAGCGTAGATGGTTAAGACAATACGCTACAAACCGGAAGGTCTAGGGTCCGAGTCCCGGTGGGGTCAGGATTTTTTAACTGATCCAAACCTTCTGGTGGCACCATGGTCCTGGGGTTGAGTCAGCCTCTAACGGAAATGAGTACTGGGGGGTAAAGGCTGCCATCACGCAGGGCTGACAACCCGGCTGACATCAAATGCCGATTGTCTAGAAAAAATGGGAGCCTTAACCTCTCTACTATCCCAAGGGTCTCCTATAGCCTGTAGTGGGATCACTATATATTTAAAAAACGGTGATTCTTTCAGATAGGCCTACAGGGATGCAAAAGAGAAGGAGAATATATTACGAGTATTTGAAAATAAAGTGCTAGGGAAATTTTTGAAACCAAAGACAGACAAACAGACGGGTGAACGAAGAAAACTATAAAACAGTGAGTACATGATCTTTATAGGAAACCAGATGTAATAAGAACAAGCAAGTTTCATAGAGTGCAAAGGATAGGACATACAGCATCTATGGAGAATAAAAGATATGCACGGAAACTTGTTATTAGGAAAAACAGGAGAGGAAGAGCCCAGATAAGTACCTTAAGGATGAGATTAGAGAATAACGTTAACTATGATTTGAGGTAGATAAACTACAGAAATGATTGAAAAATATCTTAGGATATGGATGTATAGAAAGCTTATCTCCAAGCGGCCACGAATCTCCGGATTCAATACAAGTGATCACTGCCTACGTTAATAGGCAATGCAGTAAAGTAAAGTGATCCCACAACAGACCCGGAGGCCCTTGGGGTAGTAGGAGGTTAAGGCTCCCACTTTTTCTAGACAATCGGCACTTGATGTCAGCCGGGTTGTCAGCCCTGCGTGACGGCCGCCTTTACCCCAGAACAAGCGTCTGGTACTCATTTCCGTTAGAGGCTGAGTCGACCCCAGGGCCATAGTGCCGCCAGAGGGTTTGGGTCAGTTTAAAAATCCTGACGTAAATTAGTTATTATAAACATGTTCTATGTTTCAAGTGAGTATTACCTGACATGTGAATTGGAGCCATCAAGCTACACTTGTAGTGAAAAATTGTAATTTGTGGTATTTCAGATATAAAAGTTTATCCTAGCCTACTGAATTGTTTGCTTGGCGTTTCTATAGTCTTCTCTAAGCATTACAGACTAATGGTGGTGTATCAGATAGGTTAGGTCTCTTGGTCCATCATAAATAAAATAATAAATAAAATTAATATTCTGACATACAGTATGTAGAAGTAGCTACTAGCTACTGTAATAGGCAAGACTCGTAGATAAAAATATGCTGTTTGTCTTAATTATGGCAGTTGAAATGTTTGAAAGTTACTCTAATGAACAATATAACATTAAATATTACAAGTATAAGTTTTATTCTAAATTGTTTGTTGTTTCATTATTCATGCATGTTTTGTTTTTGTTATTTTTTTGTATCTATTCCTGCATAATATATAATGTTTTGTTAATTTATTGTTCATGATACTCCAAGTTATATCAGTTACAGTACATAGGCCTATGCCGGAAGGTCATGAGTATAATTTGTTTTGAAAATTTATTAGAACCCATGTGGCTTATACTAACTTCTTTGAAACAAGACTCTCCCGACTTCGATACCGCCCTAGCGGAAAATGTTATAAAATTCGTGCTGTTTTCTCAGTAAACACAAGGATTGTAAATAAAATAATGATAATACTATCGTAATGATGTTATTATGACGCACATTCACCTTCAGGTGGAGTTGTATGTTTGCTTAGAACGTCAGAAGCATTTGGCGCAGTGAGTATTGTGTGTGTGTGAGAAATTTGTCATTAAGGATTACATGAAGTCTGCGGCAACGATTCATTATCATATCAGACTGTTGTAACTTGGGATCATGGCGCATTCACTACCCTAAGGTAGAATTGTCAGCGCAGCCAACTATCGCCATTTCCTAAGCATCGTTTCCACTTTTTTCTCCCTTCAGCATGATCCGCCTTATATTTTGTGTGGGAATGTACTTTACCATGCAGAGGAAACAACAGCTGTATATTATACCTTAACCGCTCTTAGAGTGATCCTAACATAAATGCCAATTGTATCCTTCCGCCATTCGCGCCACAATTACTGTCACATTAACAGAGAGCACGTGTGAAGTATATAAGGCATGTCATCGTTAAATTGAGTAGATTACAAGAAAGCTGGTGAGATTTTTCATTAAATTTGTGAAATAATTAAAAAAAGCTGTTTTTGATAGTCGAGTCAATGATTTGCCAGACTTGTGTTTTAAACATTTAGATGGCGACACAGCAACAGTAGACTCTACATCGTCAGCCATTTTGTTGCATCAGAATCGACTGAAGCATGACTCAAATGCATCATGCATATGTAATAAACTATTTTAAGTGTTAATTATTGATTAGGTATATTTTAGAATATTTTCTATGTTTTGAATACTATTTTCATTTACGAAGAATAATATGTGGGATATTCAGAGGACATATTTTTAATTTAATGAAGAGAACAACTTTTTCGCGTACTTATTACTTCTAAGGGTCAGTTTCGCCAAGAGAGGTAACTGTATTACGCCAGTTTCCCCCATGTATAATGCATAGCTTAAACTGGCGTAATGCAGTTACCTCTCTTGGTGAAACTGGCCCTAAATCGTACATCGGTGTCCATAAACAATAAAAAGCGATCAGGTCACATTGTTTTGTTTTGATGAGGATCACTTTAAGAGCGGATAGCCTTTAGGTTAGCGGTGTTGTATTCACTATGTTTTATTTAAACGAGTCCTTGTGTAACTTCGCTCATGATTATACTATTAAGGAAGTATAATATAATTTCACTTGTAATTTCGTTAAAATGTTTATAATAGTCTATTTGTTTATTTACAACTTTAATATAATTTCACTTGTAATTTCGTTAAAATGTTTATAATAGTCTATTTGTTTATTTACAACTTTCGTAATAGCCTTATTTGGAATCGGGGAATTTTAATATTTTGTAAGAAAGTGTCTTTGACATCTCCAGTTTTCACGTTTAGGAAACGTGTCATAATTGATAATATTATGTTAAACCAAAACAAGATAAGACTGTATCAATAAAGTACAAATCACCAAACCAAAATATTAAAATAGTTTTTAAAAATATTTATTCAATCAATAACTAGTCTTGATAGTGATATCGCAATCGAAAAGCAAACTTGAAAACTGGAAATAAGTCGGGAATTTGCAAGTAACCGGGAAATAGACGGGAATTCATAAAGCGAAGTGCATCTGTCTTGTATTGAAATCAAAAGAATCGCAATCGATAAACCACACTCTAAAAATGCGCACACATATTGGAATATTTCTAGGAAGAAATGTTTATGAAACTATCGCATACGTTTGACGGAGTCAAGCTGCTCTTACCAACACGGTATCGTATTACAAAACAATACTTCAAGCACACGTAGTTCAATAAGCCAGATCAACTCGGACTCGTGCAGTAAGTTTACAGTCAGTTTATTGAACACGCCCATTTTTAATGTAACTCTCGGCAAGTGTCTTTCGCTTTTCGTATACAATCGACCAATTCTTCCTATTACACTGGTCGACAAGGTTTTCTTCACAAGAAATCCGATTAGTAAATCTAGTGCATTTTTTCCATACTGAATTCAGATATGTAGTCAGAATTTTTCCATCAGGCAAGTTTTTTTTTTGTGGCAGCTATTTTTTTTTAAATTGATTTTAGCATTCTCTTTGACCTGTCATACGAACCTTTACTTTATATGTAGCGATTTTATTCAAGCTGTATTTAAGGGCTGTCTCTGATGAGCACGGCGAGCGTTTTCATCATCAAATTTCCACAATGGAAAAGAGGTACCAAGGTAAGTGGAGTTCTAATATGCTGGCTGACTACTGTTGGACCAAGAAGAGAGATGTTCCAGATGCAAAATATGCCCGAAAATCACTATCTACCAATTTCTAGGTATGTCAGAATGAGTTAGATGGATTTATTAAAAATTATAAAAAAATGTAAATGAATATCACAGAAAACTCTTGCCTGATAGGAAAAAACTGAAATTATATTTAAAGTCAGGATGAAAAATACTTCTAAAATCTCATATTTTTATTCTTGTGAAAGAAAAAAAGTTCATTTTTGTCAACCAGTGTTATTAATAATTTATAGAAATCTATACAAATTATCAAACGATTTAAAAAATAAAATACGAATAAAGTAATTTTAACTGTGAGACTGTTTGCAGTGTTTTATGGTAGCATAGTCCATGTTCAAATAATTAAAAAAGATATTTCGCTATTCTTATTTAAAATAAATTATATTTTTATCACTTACAGATATTAAAAAACTATTTTTACAAAATTAACATTACTAGAATTAATTAAATTTAGCACTAAAAAATCGGGAATTATTTTTGATGCCATGAAAAGAACGGGAAATAGTCGGGAATTTCATATTTGTAATTTGCTGGACACCCTGTTTTTTTAATAAAGGTGAATACTGCCTAGACCTCGACATGTGATTTCCCACTGCAAGGCTGTGTTGTCATATGTCTTTAAATTATTTCTACTTTGCCCGTAAACGTATGAGATGTGTATGTTTTACTTACGTTTGGCACATCCTTTTTTGGCCCCGAGTTTGACGGGATATGTCTTCTCGCACTCGCAGTGTCTGGTGATCTGGTCACAGAAGACATGTGGAAGCGCGGGATCACACGTGTGTTCACATGGTGCCCCCAGGTATGATCCCGAAACTGCAACAACAAAACATTTACTATATATGTAATTTAATATTACTTTTCCGTAAATTAAACGAACAAATCTGTTGTTCAACCATAGCTAACTCACAGGCACTTCGTGTCCGCTCGGACATAAGCTCTCCGTACATCCCTATCATGAGCTAATGTTTTCCAGTTATCCCATGTATAATATACTTACTTACTTACTCACTGGCACTATCGAACCTGTAGGTCCATGGCCGCGCGGACATAAGTTCTCCATACATCCCTATCCTGAGCTAATGCTTTCCAATCATTCCCTGTATAATCTACTTCCCTCAGATCATAGTTAATGTTGTTCTCCCACCTCATTCTTGGTCTACCAACCGGGCGTTTTCCCTCCGGCTTTCCTACAAGAAGTTTCCATGCACGTCTTTCATTCCCCATACGCGCAACATGTCCTGCCCATCGCAGTCTACGAGACTTAACTGTTCTTATTATATCTGGCATAAAGACCATGTAGTTCACTGTTAATTAGTCTTTTCCATTCACCTGTCTGTTCATCTCTCTTTGGTCCAAAAATTTCCTTAAGAACTTTATTCTCAAAAACTCGTAATCTCATTTCCTCCCTTAAAGTAAGAGTCCATGTTTCGCACCCATATAATATAACTGCTAGAATAATAGTTTTATATATTTGCAGTTTAACGTTTTTTGAAAGGAGTTGGGACATCAAAAGTCTCTGCAATGCATAATAGCACGCATTTCCAGAATTGTGCCTATGTTTAATTTCTTTGTGCATCTCATTTCTATTTGTGATTATTGTTCCTAGGTATTTGAATTCAGCAACTTCCTCAAAATTTCCCTCATTTGTCATTAGCTGTCCATTTCCATTATATAATGCATTTCTACGTGTGGCCATATATTTAGTTTTATTAATATTTACTTCCAGTCCTAATTCCTTAGTATTACTCAATAGTGTGTGCATGTTGTCCTTTAGTATCTCCTCGCTATCGGCCAATAGTACTACATCATCAGCATAAACTAACAGCTTATTAATACCATTGAGTTGTAAGCCTTCTTCATCCTCTAAAGATTTGATGGCATGCTCTAGTACAAAATTAAATAGTAGAGGAGATAGTGCATCTCCTTGCTTCAACCCATTCCGGATTTCAAAAGTGTCCGAAAACTGTTTGCCTACACGCACCCTACTCTTTGTGCCATTTAGACACATTCGTATAAGTCTAACTAACTTTTTAGGAATTCCGAACTCCAGCAGGATACTATGTAACTTCTCCCTCTTAATTGAATCATATGCTTTTTTTTAAGTCTACATATAGTTGATGTATAGTACCATTATATTCCCATTTCTTTTCTAAAATTTGTCTTATACTAAAAATCTGATCTGTTGTAGACCTGTTTCTTCTAAATGCACATTGATGATCTCCTAGCCATGTATAATGTACTTCCCAAAAATTACGGTTAATTTTATTCTCCCACCTCATTCTTGGTTTAACAATTGGACATTTTCCCTCTGGTTTTCCAATAAGAAGCTTCCATATTCCCTATTCGTGTCACATGCTCTGTACATCGCAGTTTGTGAGACTTAACTGTACAACGCACGTTTGTGAAGTGTTTTACAGAACCTCGGATATAAAAAAAATCTCGCTATCGCTCGGTTTTTAAACATTTCCTCGCTTCTGTAAAAACCACTTCCCAACCTCGCATCGTAATATAGGCTACTATATTTCATCTGTAAGTTAATGTTTTGTAGGCGTAGGTATGTCCAATGCACTTTGTAGGCTTCGGGTTTACGCATAGCCTATAGACTATCTATCTTCAATTTAAGCACACATTAAACAATACATAATGAAGATACCGAGCTATGAGTTGAGTGCTTGGTTCATACAGTATCGTTTAAGATTCAGATAGGGCCGGCCCCGAGAAAAAATCCCGTGTCGATCAATATGATTTGGATTTTTCGTGTTTTTTTCAATTGTCAAGGAAATGGAAATGTTAGATTGGATTTTATTACCACGATCCATTTCATGATCCATCCATCCATAGTAATTCTGCCCGAGGGCAGGTCTTTCATTGCAATCATAGCATTTCCATGCTATACTTTGCAGCTTCACTTGGGAATTATTGGTGTGGTAGCTTCCCGTTGCTTTCCACACCGGTGATGGTTAATAATGATAAGGATGATGATGGCCGGATGATTTTCGGGGACCGTTGGGCCCTAAGAATCCTGACATTTGTCTTACAGGTGAGGAAAAAACCCCGAAAAAACCTCACCCAGGAGCCTGTCCCGATCGGGAATCGAACCCTGGCCTGCTGTGTGACAAGGCAGCACGCTACCTCGAGACCACAGCGGTGGACCCATTTCATGATAAATTATTAATATTTAATATAGTTGCATTCCCACAATAATACCAAAATAGACAATAATAGTTATATACAGCCTATTGATATACATCAAAATATCGTATGGCCAAGCGTCTCAAAATAAAATTGAAGTAAAAAGGTAACTGTATACGTTGATTTGTAGCCATCTATTTTGCATACGGAAATGATATTAGGATAGCGAATACATATTTGACGATAAAGGTGTGACAGATAGAAGAGGGAAAATAAAATCCGCGCATAGTTTACTCTCGTCGATACGAACTAAGGGGGTTGCCAGGGTCAACTTCTCCATTTGACTGCCGATTCGTTTCAGTAGAGTAATATGTTTTCTCAACATTTATACTTCTGAAGGGTTTGGACTTCAATCTAGGCATTGGTACACAATCTAGCAGTTGGAAATTGCTCACTTCTACCTCTTTTACTTCTAAGACTGAAAATTGCTCAAGAGGCAGATATGTAATATGTGAGCCAAAATGACAGTCTTAACTACAAGAAACAGCTTATTGATTTTTAATACATTATGGCTGCAAAACATTTTGCTCGATAAACAAAAGTGTAATATGTTCTACATATAATTTAAAACAAAAATTGTACCTGTGTTGGCAGTCGTCCTCAACATGTTCTACATAGCCTACAGTAAATGTCTAGTAACCTGATTTATTAGAAATCTATGATTAAAAAAGTTTTAAATATATATAAATACTGTATCTTACCATTAGCTGTCCGGGTAAAATGTATGAAGAAGAGTCCCAGCAAAGGTGATATATTATTATTGACTATTTAACTCATGCCCCAAATGGCAGTCGATGACCAATCACATTAATATGAATTTTGATTTACAACCAATCACAGTGTTTTTTCACCTCGGTTTTATCACCTTCATTTTATAAAATTGCTCCCAGAATTGTATATAGTGCACGAATGTAACCAGATTCTGTTTGCGAGATATAATAAAAAAACGTTCGTAGTAATTGATTATACCACAAAATCACTGTTTTCACTTTCTTAAACGTATTATTTCCCAGGTATTAACATTCCAGAAAAATAGAATTGACATATTTACATCATTGGACATCAAGAAATTAATTAATAACCTATAATGTTGGTTATAAACAGTTTGATGTGTTTCATTTTTCTCCACTACAATATTGCGATTCTATTTGGCAATAAAAATGATCTGGTTGGAGTGATGAACAAATTAAATATAACAAACGTTTCTCGTTTTCAAACATCGCCGTTTACATTAAATATATAAATATTTTAAAATAGATATATTTAAATAATGATTTGTGAGTAAACGGCTTAATTTTATTCGTTAAATAGTCCTAACAAATGCTACTTTTGATTTCCAAATTCTCTAGATAAATTGGAAATCACTCGAGGCATTACTTACAATTTTAATGAACTTGCTCTAGGTTGTGGGCTGAAAAGATAATAATCTTTACTAAATGTAATAAGGGTTTAAAAAAAGGTAAGAAGCTAATATTAAGGTAATAAATAAATAAATAAATAAAAATGTATACTTATCAGCCTCATAGGCTAATGGTCAGAGCTTCTGCTCGTAATGAATTATAAATAAAGAATATCTATCGACATCATGGAAAAAAACGTTAACGTCTGATTAGGCTCATATATATTTTTTTTGCCATAAATAAATAAGAAATGGAAGTTCCTAATTATTGATACCATCTTACCTTGTATTCAGTCTTATTTCTCGTAAAATATGATATACCTAAGAACAATATTTCTATCGATGACAGTTCCGTACACAATTCAGTCATATGGCGGGTAACAGTAGCACCACGGTTCCCCCAATAGATGGTGTCAGCGAAGTAATACCTTATGCAAGTTTGTTTATAGTACAACTGCAACTTCGTTCGGAATTGGTATGCAATATTCTGAATCATGGAAGGAAATATTGTAAACCAGGACCTTCAAAACTTAGCTCATCAGCAAATAAACACGTGCGAGGGTAAGGTTTCGACCAGAAGCGAGAATATCCTAATTATAAATATGTATAAAACATTATTAAAAGAAAATCATCAAGTAGGTGTGCAAGATATAGTAAATAAAGTGGCTTTATCCATTTCAGTAGTAGCAGTAAGTACTATCGTAGAAGAATTAAAATATATGGCGAGGTTAAGTCACTGGTGAAAAGTAAACCGAAATGAGGACAGTAATTAATTATACAGAATACTGTTAAATATGATCAGGAGAAAGGAGCATGCATTATATTTCAATAACGAAATTCCAACTGTAAAGAAAATTATGGCGTCCATCAATGAAGACCCCGATCTCCCTAACTATAAGAAATAACCATTTTACAAATTAATGAAACGTATTGGATTAAATTCAAGCGACAAAGAAATAGCCGCTTACTGGACAGAAATGATATTGTTTTATGGCGGCGAAAACACTTAAGGGAAATTAGGTAATATGATGAGGGAAAACACAAAGGGGATTAGGAAATATCGTGAAGATGGAAAAGAATATTCTTTCAAGACGAAACGTGGATCGGCACGACGAAACTGTAATTTCGGTGAAGTATGCTTAACTTGTAATGGTCTGTCGACAGGTCCCAGGAATTCAACAGGTAAAGGAAAACGTCTAATTGTTGTTCACATTGGCAACAAGAAGGGTGCCATAGGCAACGCCTTTTGGGTTTTGAAGTTTCAATCCTGAAAAAATATCGTGAAGAAATGACAGGTGACGCTTTTCATATGTGAATTCGAATTTACTTCAACTGGATCCTGTGCGGTTGTAATGGATAATGCATCTTATCACATAGTTAAGAAATAAATACCCAACTATGTCATGGAATAAATCGCAAATTGTAGACTGGCTAGCATAGAAGGAAATTCCCCTAGAATATATGTTAAAATAAGAGTTGCCCACAGTACATCTATGATCAGAGTTTAGTAAATTAAATAGCTAACGGGCAAATTATAGTAGTGCTTCTTCTTCCTCCGTATCATTGTGAACTTAATCCGATTGATTAATATGGGCTAAAAAGTAGGGCTATGTGTCATTCAACAATAAAACATTTAATACTCATGTTAAGAACGTAAAACACCTTCTCCTTGAAGCAGTACAAAAAAAAAAAAAACGAGTGCACAGTGGCAAAATTGGGTAAAACGTGTTATTGAAAAAAGAAAAGCCAAGTGTCTGGGTGTTGATAATAAAAATGAAAGAGATTGCTGAAATTATTATTCTTGAATCCGATTCGTCAGAAAGTGATAAAAGGTATGTTTTATTGTAATATTTTGTTTTCCAGAAAATCCAATTTTTTTTGTTAATCCCACTACAGGCCTTGGGAGACCCTTGGGGTAGTAGGAGGTTAAGGCTCCCATTTTTTCTAGACAATCGGCACTTGATGTCAGCCCTGCGTGAAGGCCGCCTTTAGCCCCAGAACAAGCGTCTGGTACTCATTTCCGTTAGAGGCTGAGTCAACCCCAGGGCCATAGTGCCGCCAGAAGGTTTTGGCCAGTTTAAAAATCCTGACCCCACCGGGACTTGAACCCTCGACCTTCCGACTTGTAGCGCAATGTCTTAACCACTACGCTACGGCGTGCCCCCCAGAAAATCCGATACCTTAAAAAATCCAATACCTTAAAAAAAAACAGTAACTTGGGAACTCCACTTTTTTTCATTCGCTTTCGACTGTTTACTTCCGCTCTGTACACATCGTGGATTTACTGTACATCCAATAACTTGGTTGTATTAATTTTTTTTACCGATTGCATCAGATTGTCATTGGCATTTATAGTAAGACGTTGTAGTATTATAAATCAGCATATTTATTAAACATTTTTGGAGTTTTATTTATCTGTAGATTATGCAAACGTTTGATTTTTTCTATGCAAATTAAAAATTCAGTATGTATCAATAATAATAATAACAATAGTAATAATACCATTAATAATAATAATAATAATAATAATAATAATAATAATAATAATAATAATAATAATAATAATAAAAGCAGCATACAACTATTCACCACGAGGAAGAAGTAGTTTGAGAAGACCAAGGAAAATATGGAAAGAGCAGCAATTTGGAGCCGGAACAGGCTAGTAAATAAGCCTAAACCGTGAATAATAATAATAATAATAATAATAATAATAATAATAAATAATAATAATAATAAACGGCTAGTTTGGAAACGCATGCATTTACAGGGATTCTTGTCCCGGCAACTTCTCGCAAAAATCTAATATTGCAGTACATTATATAAAATGGCGATTTTTTCAATTTTATGGATATGAATCATGGCCTATTACTTTAAAAGAGGGAAAAAGATTATGAGTATTTGAGAATAAAAATCTTAGGGAAAATTTTGGACCAAAGAGTGATGAACAGACAGGTGAACGGAGAAAACTACGTAACAGTGACCACTTTATGGGAAACCAGATATAGTAAGAACAGCAGACCTCGTAAACTGTGATGGCCTGGACATATGCCACGAATCTGGAATAAAAGAGGGTAATGGAAACTTTCTCCCTTATTATGAATATCAAAACCTAAAATAGTATCAAAATTAGCGGCCTTTCTTCTCATGCCCCACTCTTATATTTATAGAGGCACTCTAGTTTCCTCTAGCGAATGAACCATCACTAACTTATATATATTTTTGTGGCAGAATAAAAAAAAAATCTCCCCTATGTCATTTTCGTAATATAATACTTTTTTTTTATAAATATTCCAGTATTTAGAGGAGATAGTATGCATCACAATAAAAAAAAATGAGCTCTGGGAAAACAAATTCAAGATTCTTAAAAAAATTGGACAATGATCCCTTCAATCTCTATCAAAATATAAAAAAAACATGACTGAACACTCGACATAAACATTTAAAATATCATTTAAGCATAGATATACGCAAATAATTATGATTTGTCAAAATATTTTCACAGATAACAGAGCCTGAAATACAGGCCTCTCTCCTATGTACGTACAAGGTAGGTCATTAATTTTTTTCACTTTCGTCCACCTTCTGTTATTTCGTTTCCTGATTATACGGTACGCTACTCATTTTTAATGGAACTATCGTGCATTGAAGGAGGGAAATGTACAAAATGAAATGCCAATTGGATTTTCAATTTCCATCAATGGATGTGATTCAGTAAATCGTCTACATTTTTTTTGTAGATGACATTTTTTATGTGAAATAAATTCTCTATACGCATCAGATAGATGGGAGGATAATATTTTGATATATCTTAGGGATCTGATTTTGGAGATATGAACTAAATTCAGTTAACTGAGGAACCAGTAAATAGCCTAAGTGATGCGATATTGAACTTGGCTTCCATAAACTACAGTAAAACTTGTTTAATCCGGAACGTGAATAAGGCGGAAATCTGTCCAATGTGAACAAATTTATTGGTCCCGGCGAAATAACAGTAATTTTACGTGTATTTATTTTGCGTAAAACGGAATGTGTCCAACATGGAAACGGTAGGATATTTGTACACAATCCATGAAAAAAATATATAAAGCGGAAAGACAGAGAATAAATTAGTTTCCACTTCATTGAATTCCCGTTAGGCCAAAAAAATAATAAGGAATGATTCCTGCCGCCGGGTGAATTAGAGATTCAACTTGTACCTGACATTTTATTTCGCCCTCACTGCACAGCTACCTGTCTTACAAATAACCATTGCACTGTAAAATCTTAAATTAATTTAAGTTATGAGACCGCCGATCTTTCACCGGGAGTTTTCTGAATTTACGGAATACAGATGGCTAAAACGTATGTGTTACTGTCATTAAACGAAGAAGTGGAAGTGATTGAAGATATATCTCCAAATTTCCGGACAGATGCTCCGAAGTCAAGCTCTAGCTTTTGCTAAATCCCCAGGGAATAAAGATTTCAAGGCATGTTTAGGTTGGCTGGACAGTTTTAAAAGACAACAGAATGTAGTGTGGAATTTAATTTGGGGGGAATCAAAGGATGTGGACGTAATTGTAGTTAGTGAGCGGAAACCGAAACTGTATACTTTCATTTCAGGATACGCGCCTAAGAGACATTTTTAACGCTGACGAGACGGGACTGTTTTTTGCGCGTTACCGTCGAAGTCGCTCATACGTACTATACTTCACTTTTCAAAGACAATGGAACTACAGTTAATCCAAAGTACGTAAAAAGACATATACGGTACTCTATAAGCTAAGATTATTAATAAGTTTTAGTTTTTTTATAATGCGAAATTTTGTCTAATGTGGAAAAAAAAATTGGTCATATGCGATTCCGCTTTGAGCACGTTTACTGTATTCCTTATGGCGTTGATTGATGTGTGACTTATAATACATTTTATTACGAGCAATTTTAATATTTCATGAAGATCTTTGTAGTACATTGGTATGACGCTCGAAAGTAAGGGCGTTGAGTTAATGAAATCAAGGAAATACATGCATAGATAAATAATCGCATAGCAATTGGTTACGATATCAGTATTAACAAATTAATGTTTTATTTTTTACCTTCATAAGTGCATTTTTCTGTTTACATTTTTAATAAACTTTTCTAAATTATTCCACCTGAGCATTATGTAGCTTGGTTTTGCCTAATAATTCACACTATTAAAGTAAAAGAAATCGTATTCATAGTAATTCGATATAACGATTAAACTGTGCCCGAAAAAAAGCTCTTTTACGTATTTCATAATATTGTGTTTATATCTTGTATTGTCGGCCGCGGTCGATGGATTGTATTTAGGATTGAAAAATCCAGAGAGCAAGTCCTCCGGGAGGGGCTTTAAGCCGTGGGTCCCGAATCTGAAGACTTTCAGGCTCACAAAAGATCCTTAAGCCTGAATAAAGAGCCCTCTGAGCAAAATTTACCAATCTCAAACATCCTAGTAATGCTTTAGTTACCTGCTAGATGTCTCATTGAGTCAGTGTGTTGACCGCATGCCACTCATGACACCTTTGGACAAATAAGGTAACTAAAAAATGAACTGGTATTAGCCTCGCTATGATGGTTGTCCAGCGGCTCGCTTTGTTTCCCCGCAGCTGTTATATATGATTAAATACAAAGATGCCGACTACCGCCACTATAATAATTCCGCATGTTAATCATTGTCAAGCATTTTAGCGTGGCACCCGCTTTTATATAAACGGACAACCATCAAGTGAGGCGATAACATATTTTTTGCGCGATAGTGCGTTTTGTCGTACTTACAGCAATGGCGACCATGATTGGAAGTTCAACTTTCTACATTTCGGGGTTTGCCAACATAAATAACTATACTGTAATAACATAACTATACTGTAATATAACATATTACAAACATACGTGCGGAAAGTAAAACAACTGCCCTCTATGTATACTACATACAATGTACATACAAAAAATATCCAAAAGATAGTGTTATAATAAACATTGTCTACACTGTTAACGTTAGTCAGTTGTTTATAATGAACGCTAGTATTTCCAACAAAGATATTATTTTACTATTATTTATTATTTTGAAAACACCTTCGCGCAAAAAAATAAATAAATAAAATAATGTACAACGCACGTTTGTGAAGTGTTTTACAGAATATCGGAAATTAAAAACCTCGCTATCGTTCTGTTTTTAAACATTTTCCTCGCTTCTGTAAAAACCACTTCCCAACTTCACATCGTAATATACTAACAACTCCTGACAAAGGAAAGGCTATGGCTCAACAATGGGCTACGCCATTAGTCATGATATGTTGTGTTGTCTCGAAGGAGGTCCCTCATTCGGAGAAGCTCTCCATGTCGTTGTGTGGTCAAAAAGTATGTGTGTGATCCATAGTTCAAATCCCCCTCTCCCGATAGTTCATGCCACTGTAAGGTCCGGGAGGCGTGTGACACGTAAAAGTACTTATAATGTGAGAGGTTAAACTGTGTTGATGGAAAAAATGGAATCATATGTATACAGTTTAATCTCATTAAACAATTGAATGAATTAATAAATAATAATTCTTCAGATCACATGCCATTCAGTTCAATTTACTTCTTTCTACTGGTAGGTGTACTTTGTTTTTGCTTTTTTCAAAGTATTTTATCTTGTACTCTAATTATATTTATTATATTTAATTTTCTGGTATTCGGTTTGTTTTTTAATAATCCATCCATCCATAGTAATTCTGCCCGAGGGCAGGTTTTTCAGTGCAATCATAGCATTTTCACGATATCCTTTGCAGCTTTACTAGGGAATTATACGTGTAGTAGCTTCCTGTTGCTTTCCACACCGGTGAAGGATGATGATGATAATGCTATGTTTAATAATACAATGTCTTAATTTATAACTCTCTTTTTTTACACGCTTTATATTAGCTTGACCTGTATCTATCTATCTATCTATCTATCTATCTATCTATCTATCTATCTATCTATCTATCTATCTATCTATCTATCTATCTATCTATCTATCTATGTAACGGAATCTTTCAACGCGATTTTCACCCACTTATAATCATTCGATCGACATGAAACTTTGTATACTTGTAAAAGACCCGTGACAATATAATAATTTCATATTTTGTTTCTAAAATCATGGCCAGAATCATCAGAAAATAAAAAAAAGTGTCTTTGTATCTATGTAACGGAATTTTTGAACACGATTTTCACCAACCTAGAAACATTGGACCGACTTGAAACTTTGTATACGTGTAAAGGACCCGTGACAATACAATAATTTCATATTTATTTTCTAAAATCCTGGCCAGAATCATCAGAAAATAAAAAAAAAGTGTATTTGTATCTATGTAACGGAATTTTTTAACACGATTTTCACCCACTTAGAAACATTGGATCAACTTGAAACTTTGTATACTTGTGAAGGACCCGTGACAATACAATAATTTCATATTTTGTTTCTAAAATCCTGGCCAGAATCATCAGAAAATAAAAAAAAAAAATGAAAACTGGTATAATAGGTTGCGGACTTGTCGACTTTTTAGTCAATCGTTGTAAGAGCTCTGTTGATAGAGCGGTGAACTCTAGTGGTATATAATTTCAGTAATCCATAGCGCGTTGGTTCAAATCCGGCTGGGAGGTTCTTTTTTTTTAGAAGGGTATTACTTTTAGCTCATACTACAATAGTATCGAATTTAAAGATATTTACATTTTTATCTTATTCTGTAAAATATTAAAACTAAAAAATAAAAAATAAATAATAGTTTTAAAAAACTAAAACAACACGCTTTATTAGAAAACCTAATTAAAGAATGAAAAAATAATTTTAATTTGCAACACGCTTGGGATAAATAATTTTACCATCAAAAGCGTGGCGTGCTTTTTATGATTTTTACATTTTCTTCTTAGAGACTTTACTTTTACCAATATATGTTTATTATCAAATATATTAATTGATAAAGAGCACCCCACGCTTTTGATGGTAAAATTATTTATCCCAAGCGTATTTCAAATTAAAATTATTTTTCATTTTTTCTAATAAAGCGTGTTGTTTTAGTTTTTTAAAATTATTATTTATTTAATACACAAGTGATCTTCTTGGTGATCAAATATTAAAATATATATACAGTCAATATGCCCATTTCACCAATTAATGTTTAAAAAGGTCAACAAGTTTCCACAGCCAAGCTGTCATTCTCAAGACCAGATATTGACTGAAAATAAAAAAAATGTCAATATCTGGTCTTGAGAATGACAGCTTGGCTGTGGAAACTTGTTGACCTTTTTAAACATTAATTGGTGAAATGGGCATATTGACTGTATATATATATATATATATATATATATATATATATATATATTATTTATTTAACTGAGCATCCCATGTGTTTTCACTCTAGGATATATTTGGTTAACTAATACCTTGAGTAATCTACTGTTGGGCGTTGTATTTTGTAGCCTTGTGGCATGAAATTTAACTCCGGGTTAAAAAACCATAGGATTGACTAAACAGTGACGGATAAATATACTTTCCTTAAAAGGTAATACATTGCCCGCTTTTCTAGTTCTAAAATGCTTGTTTTTTTAAATATCTTTGGGGATTAAATTTCAACTAATTCATCGTTTAAATGTGAAATACTGCAATGAAGTTATGAGAGCATTGGAGATAAACTAGCTAATAATAATAATAATAATAATAATAATAATAATAATAATAATAATAATAATAATAATAATAATAATAATAATAATAATGATTATAATGATAATAATAATGATATGTTAATAACATATAATCTTGAAAGAGTTAGAGATAATTTATTATATGAATTAATTTTTATTAATCCTTAGCGAGACACATTCGAATAATCAACTGAAAGAGTTAATGTTACTGGCTAGCAGTTTACAGTACAAGGAATCCCTTGATATGCGTTTCGCAGACCTTGAACATAATTTTAGTTTTCTTAACCGTTTCTCATTACTTCTTTTGTGAAGTAACTAAGTAATTACTCATTTGTGTACATGAGGTTGAATGAACCCCGTTCTAGATCCTATAAATTGAATCTGGTTCCCCTGGATTGTCAGCAAGATACACTAATCGTTAAACCATACACGCCTTCTGCGTTGTAGATTTTCACAGAACTGTTATTAACGCGAGGAGCACACATAGAACATCTATAGCGAATGAAGACCTGGCGCGTTCTACTTTCTATATCCATCCATAGTAATTCTGCCCGAAGGCAGGTCCTTCACTGCAATCATAGCATTTTCATGCTATGCTTGCAGCTTTACTAGAGAATTGTAGGTGTGGTAGCTTCCCGTTGCTTTCCACACCGGTGAAGGATGATGATGACTATTTAACTCATGTCCCAAATGGGACTCAATGGCCAATCACGTTTCAATGATTTCTGTTTTACAACCAATCAGAGTCGTGTTTCACGAAATATTTATCAGTGTTATAATTACCATATTAAAGAAGGCTCCTCCTTTTTAATATTCTGAACAGGTCTAACCATTATTTTGCAGTGACTGAGCCTATGAGAAATACGGCTACCAAAATGTATATATAGTGCATAGATGTCAACACATAGCGCTTGCAGGAGTTATTATACAAACATTTGTAGCAATTTATTATACCACCAAAAAAAGAAACCACTGTTTGCACTTTCTTAAATGTATTTCTTCTCTTCCCAGATAATAATTCAGAAAAAATATAATTGTCATATTTACATCATACGATATCAGAAATGAATTAATACACAGTTTGATGTGTTTCATTTTTTCTCCACTAGAGAGCATTCTTATAATATTGCGTTCCTTTGGCAATAAATAGTATGATCTGGTTGCAGTGATAAACAAAACAAACAGATGAAGCGTACCTATCGGTTTTCATTTGTTTTCAAACATCGTCGTTTACATTAAATATATAAATATTTTAAAATAATTATAGTTAAATAATGATTTGTGAGTAAACAGCTTAATTTTATTCGTTAAATAGTCCTAACAAATGCCACTCTTGATTTCCAAATTCTCTAGATAAATTGCAAATCACTCGTGGCATTACTAATGATAATTATAATGATGGCCATCATTTGGGCCTTAAAGTTTTCCTGACATTTGTCTTACAGGTGAGGAAAAACCCCGATAAAAACCTCACCCAGAAAAACTGCCCCGACCGGGGATCGAACCCGGGCCCGCTGCGTGACAAGGCAGCACGCTACCTCGAGACCACAACGGCGGACACTTCTATATATATGAGTATGAAAGTTTTCCGCGTCTTGGATTCAAGTTCGGTCTCTGGCTACTGATTCCGACGTTTCGGTATGATCCCACATGCCATTATCAAGGAATGATAAGTTCGAGTCACAGGTCTAGGTATTTTATAATAAAATACATAGAGTTTTTGCTGTGGTCCGTTTCCGAAGACGTACACCCACGTCTAGTCTAGTCTAACCAAGATGGACAGCGCAGAATGCGGCTGGTTTTGCGGCTACCACGCTGCCTGCCAACCGAAGTTGACAGGGGACGAAGACTGAGTCCATTAACCCCAAAATTTTGAAAAACAAGTAAAGCCGGAGCATTTACTTATATATGAATGTAGATCACTGTATTCATCACTCGCATCCATCGCATGGCCGAATACTTGTAGCTATGTAGTGCTCCGTTCTGATTGGCTGTTGTACCTAAATCGGTACCTATATATGTTCAAAATTTATTAAAATCCATTAAAATAGGATTTTTATTGTTAATAGTAGTTAGTACTATAGTGTACTAATGTATAATGTTGTTTTAATAATGTTAATCGTGAGATAATTAATGTTTAAAAGTGTATGATGACTGGCCAATCACCGTCGAGCACATGGCATTCCCTGGTGGTCGCCCATGCAGGTACTCTGCCTTGCTTAGATCGCCGTGACTGGCTTGCTATCTGTTGGCGGGCGATGGGCCTGCTGTAAGTGGTATCGCACTTGCGGTGAATATTCATGGACTTAGAAAAAAATTTGGCATTGTAATTTTGGACATAGAATTTTTACGAGGTCGACTTGAGCTCTGTAGTGCACTTTACCATGACCTCTGAAGTATGATTGGCGGCCGCTATGTAGATGTCTCTACGTTCTTATGGAATATAGGGACTTGTATTTTTTTTTCTGTTTTGTTGATTTATGGACTTAGAATATTTTTATGAATTTTATATGTTAGTCGATCCTTTGAAGTTCGCATCCGAAGAAGCACGAAGGCAGCAGTCGTCCAGGTGAGAAGGCATTAGCTTCCAGCCCCAAATTGAAATGAAATCCTTTCTCTCCTCCACTTTCCCGGCTTGATAAAGAAATAAATTAATTTACTGATGGAGCAAAGGGGACTACTCCGGTATTCATCTTAGCGCCAAGGAAACCATCAGAAACCTTGACAGAATAGTTGTTGAATATAATAATTTAGAATTAATTGTTCCAGAATAGGTTAATGAATTTAATTTTTTAGAGTTTAACTTTGTTAAATTGCCCTTAAATTTTGAATTTGGAATAATTTATGGGATAATTATAATAATTTACTGGTGGAATCAAGTGGCCTACTCCGATATTTATCTTAGCGTCAAGGAAACCACCGAAACCTTGACAGAGTAGATTTGAAGTTAGTAAAAATAGATCGAAATATGGCCAAATCGGTCGGGCCTTCCAGCTTTTAGAGGTGAATAGCTGGTTTTTCACCTATTTGTAATTTTTTCAGGACGGTTCTTAAAGGCGAATAGCCGTTAAAATCACCTATCATGTCATAATTGGGTCTAGAGGACAAGAACGTCACAATCAACTAGTTTTTCGCCTTTCCATTCTAGTTTAATTCATAGATCGATGTGTTTTCGGCCCGGAAATATTAGTTTATCTATTAACGTGCCGACTTTATGTGGAAGGTCGTTATCTGGTTGTTCAAAGTATGTTGGACAGTCTTCCCAACATAGACAATTATATTCCATAACCGTTTCATTGTCTACCATCACAGGCCTTATGTCTGCATAATTGGTTTGAGACGATTTGTCGACGTACACCCATCCAAGGTTTAGTTGTTATGTAGTTAAATACTTTCAGTTTTCAGTGTGGTCCATTTCCGAAGCCGTACACCCACAACAATACAACAATTGAGTGACGATGACTAGGCACCGTCCTAGGCTCTGCATTCTGATGCACATGGTGCGTCTTGGCAGTTAATTCCGTAGTGGCTATCGTTTTAGGATTGTGGTTCGTTTAATCCTAGCCATTGTGACAAGATGGTTTCTTTTAGTCTACGTATCTGGATGATAGATTGTGGATATGTCCACACAGTATATAGATATCAAGTCGCACTGAGTAGTGCAACTTGATATCACATTCTATGCGAGCAACTCGCACAATCTATATAGTTTTTGGTTCACTTTAACTTTAACCTATATTACATAGGTTAAAGATCCTGTGTAGGAAAAGGAATCTCTCCATAGAGAGGGTAGTTCAGCCAATAATGGCTGAAGACCCTGGAGATATTCCTCAACCTGCTGCCCTAGTTGTAATTTAGGCAATTGCTGGCCCTGGCCTTGAACATTGCTGTTCACCTTTTGGTTTAGTGAAGAGGTGCCCTTCTTTAGGGATTGAGAAAAGGAAACATTAGGTTGGACTTTCACCGAAGTGAAAGTCCTAGGTTGAGATATAGGTTGTTTGGGTTGAGCTGCCCTATTATAACTCACAAGCGCCGCCTGGAAAACAGGGCAGCCACGATAGGATGCTGGGTGTCCGTTAGCCCCGCAATTTGCGCACTTTAGCAAATTAGCATCTCTCTGTGCTGAGGCCTTAATTGGACAGTCCTTATGTCCATGGGCCTCAGCACAGATTACGCAACGTGGCTTCCGGCAGCATGCGGAAAAGGTATGATTAAATGACTGACACCTAAAACATTGTTTAAGGCCAGTCCTTGGTCTATAAGATTCCACCGATACGACACAGTAAACCAGCCGCGTCAGGTCATAAATTTTTAGAACCTCAGCTGTCCGCTCGAGTTCAAGAATAAAAATGGGGAGAGGTTTCTCTACGTTATCTTTTTTAGCAAATATTTGCCTGGTACTTTTCAGAGGAAATCCCAAGGACCTAATTTCCTCTTCTATTTCGTCAATGGGAGTGTTTGAAGGCAGCCGTTTTAGCACTACCTTCAATGAAAGTTCCTTTTTAGTCAAATGAGTATAGTATTCCTTGTGAATGGATTTAAAATACTGTCTAAGGACTAAAAAATCCTCCATTGTAGTTGCGTAATAACGCAAACCTTCTCTTATGTTAACAATTTTAAGTGGTCCACTTATGAGTGCCTTTATCTCTTTATTCATGCGAAACAGATCCCCATGACCAGTGACAGTGATTGGTGGGGGTCTCTGTTTCGCAGAGTCAACAATTTGAGAAGGTGTAGTATTTGTCGTATCGGTCGATGGACCAGCAATAACAGGTGGAACCACTGAAGAGGAAGTTCCAGAGGTTGATGCTTCCATATTTGTATCAGCTAGTGCTGCAAATTTATTAGAAGTCTCAACCCCTGATACTACAGTGGGAGACTTCACTTTGACTTGTCTGGATAGATCTTGGGTTTTCTTTTCAGAATTATTTTCAGTTGTTTTTGATACTTTTATACCTTTACTTTTACTTTTATTCCTCCTCTTTTTAGGAGTTGTTGTTTCTCTAGGCTCAGATTCAGTTTTCAGAAAAAATGAGGTGTGGGTATGTCAAATTGGCCCATTCTTTTAGGTTTTACTTGTTGCTCTGAATCTGTTTCCGAACTTGCGTCATGTTCTGGGAGAAAGCTATGCGCTTGGAGCTCAAGCGCAGTAGCCTTCACTTCCTTCAACATGAGCGAGTACAAAGTTACACTTTCCGGTATTTGGCCATATATTTTATCTAATTTCTCCATACATGTCAAAGTGATGTCACACACTGCATCAGATCTTTCACTGCTGGGGAAAGTAGCCAGACTGTTAGTGATGAGTAAGAATACTCCGCGTATCTCATGAATATATCTTTGATATCGAGTATTTTCCTCGCTTTTCTTTTTGGCAATATATGACTCGAAAAATTGTGAGGCTTCTTCCCACAACGTGAAAGGTCTGATGTCCTCATTATCTTCATCCAGGTCCATAGACCCTGGAAAAAAACAAATTTAGCAGCCATGCTTGGTTATACCAAGACTTAGTCTACTACTTCACTTGACTTTATTAGAAAACCACTTGTCACTCGGATAGAATTACACTGCACATTAGTGAAGAAACCACAACACTATAACTTTAGACACTACACCCGTGGATTTATATAACTTCTAGAACACTAGAACACTATACACTGGACCGGGCCGGTAAGCCCGGTCTGGAATTAACTGCCCTAACCGCCGATTGGTTGTGTAGCGATCACTTTATATATGACAACCAATCGCAGAGCTCTAGAACTACCAGTAACCGCACTGAATTAGATGTTGATGAAGCACTACGGCGTGTACTGATGGCCACCCATCAATGCTTGATCCAAGCTCGATGTTACTGACGGTCACCCATGCAGTCTCGATGCAAGCTTGTTGTTACCATTAAAGACGTCGTTCTTCTTCGAAGTTCTTTATAGTAATGCCGTACACCCATCCAAGGTTTAGTTCTTATGTAGTTAAACATCTTCAGTTTTCAGTGTGGCCCGTTTCGGAAGCCGTACACCCATCCAAGCGTCGACCACACTCCATGTTGCCCAACCGTATTTTCTTCATATCTCCTTCGCTGTTTTGGGGATGACATGGTGGGCAGCGAGAGCAGTTTTCCATGTAGATGGTAATCTTTGGGCATCATCTCGGGTGTTCATGGAATGTGGCCTTTTCTCAATCTATATTGCTTCTCTGTAGATTCTTGATTTTTCATGATCTATTTTAGCCAACGTTCTAGATCCTGTGAGGTCGATCTTGTGACCACTCTGGTTCATATGTTGCACCAGATTTGATGTAGGTTCTTGACGATTTATTGCAGCCTTATGTTCTTGTATTCGGCAAGAAATTCGTCTGTTGGTACATCCTACATATTTTTGTTCGCATGAGGTGCAAGGGATCTCATAGATGCCTTGTGATTCTAGGGATATTTTATCTTTAGCGCACCTGAGTAAGTTGGAGATGGTGTTTTCCGAATGAAATATAGTTTTAATCTGATGTTTTTGTAGTACTCTGCTTATTTTATCCGTAGTTCCTTGCACATACGGTAAGAAGGCAGTGCCTAAGATCTGCTCTTTCTTCTCCGATGTGCTTGGTGAGTTTCTTTCTCGTTTAAACACTCTTTTTACCGCATGTTCGGGATAGCCATTTGCTAGAATTGCCCGTTTCAGTTGTTTTTCCTCTTCATGAAGATGATCTTGATCTATAAGTCGCATAATATATATATATATATATATATATATATATATATATATATATATATATATATATGCGTGTGTGTGTGTAGTAAAAGCTCCTTATTCGCGGGGGATATGTTCCGCAAATATGCCGCGAATATGGAATGGCAATTTGTATGGGTATATAGGAGATATGTTCCAAGGTTATTACAGAATAAAATAAAAATTATCAAAATAAAATCAATTAATGAGAGATTTTGAACAATTTCTGTTAATTGTTACTGTCAGGTTTAGGCAAGGAGTTTAAAGAACTTGGTAATTTTTTCATGTTTTGCCGCTTTTAAAAGGTCTTTCAATTAAGATTGATATTCAGCTGTAAATTCTGCGATAGAATTCCTTTTTTTTGTCTTCGGGTTTCTTGATTCATTAACATTGAAATAGTGTGATATAGACGCAAACGACTCGCCAACGCATATGAACGGTCAAGCATTTTTATTTTTTATTTTTTTAAGCGGCAACACTAATTTTTTTTCTCTTCGGTACTAATTTTTCTTCCCTTTTAATCGACATTATAAACTGGGAACAAAGCACAGGAGACACGTGTTATTCAATCAAAATTATTGCAACGAATGATAAGTTGAAACAACAATCGATCGTGGCGATGGAGGCATTTATCAAAGTACATTTATCGGCACTAAAATATAACAGCTTTTAACATTGAATTTTTGGGTTGGTGACAATAAGGTTTGTTTTGATATCTATTTGTCCAGTTGGTTTGAATCACTATTTGTAAAAGCCGCCTTGGCACCTGCCTGCAGTAAAAAACAACTGCTGATGGTTGATAAAGGACACTAATCCATCTAATATACATACTGAAAATGAAGGGGGGTAAATTATTTTGTGCATTCATTGATTTTAAGATGGCATTTGATACTGTGGACCGAAGCGCACTTTGGGAAAAATTAAATCGGAAAGGATTGTCTCATAAAATGATACATGCTTTAATGTCAATTTATAAATATGTTAAATTTTGTATAAAAGTAGACCAAGGGCACATTACAGAGAGCAGTGAAGCCAATCGGGGAGTGAGACAAGGTTGCATTTTATCACCAATGCAATTTAATCTATTCGTTGATGATATTGTAGACGTAATGCTAGAAGGAGAAATTGAGGCTCCGGAGATAGGAAATGTTAGAATCCCAGTCCTGTTGTATGCAGATGATTTAATTATCTGTTCCAAGACAATCAGGGATTGCAAAGAGATCTTGACCTACTGGAAATATACTGTAGGAATTGGGGATTGACTGTAAATGTTAGTAAGACAAAAACAATGACCTTTAAAAATGGGACGGTTTATGGTAGAGCAGAGGAATGGAAATACAGAGATCAAGAACTTCAAAACGTGAAACATTTTGAATATCTTGGTACGACGTTGAAAATGAACGGAAAGTGGAAAAAAAAACATATTGATATAGCATTATTTAAAGGGAGGGGACAACTTAACAGTGTACTCGGTATTCTGGGTCGAGTGCCTGATATTCCAGTCAGCACATTAGAAAAAATGTATGGAGCGATGGTCAGGCCAGTAATGCACTATGGTAGTGAGATTTGGGGTTCCAAAGAACGGAAATACTAAATAAGGTATGTACGCATTTTCTAAAGTATATTACAGGACTTAGTAAGGCCGTTTCTAACAGTGGAATTTTATATGAATTCGGGTCATTCCAGGACGACATTAACTGTAAAATTCGTGTACTCAAATACTGGTCGCGAGTAATCCAAGGTGAACAAACAATGCTTAGAGCAATTTGTTACGACCACCAAATTAAAAACATAGATGTTAAATTTTGGGCAGACGAGGTTAGGAGAGAACTCCAAAAGATTGGGATGGGCTGGATATGGGAAAAAGGGACTGAAAATCGCAAGAACGTGTGGAGAAAATAAGGAGGAGGTACTTAGATATAAACCAACAAGATACTTTCGCCGAATGTACAGGAAAACGCTCACTGTGTTTACAAAGAGACCTAAAACACGTCTGGGAAAAGAATCGTATATACTCAACCTAGGATTTAAGGAGAGATCAGGGCTTGCTTGGTTTAGGCTAGGGGCATGGAAATTTCTAAAAATTAGCGACGATCACGATATGCGAATATGTCTTTGAAGATGGGATACATATATTAGGAAAATGTAATGATTTAGAATATTGGAGACGTCAGTTATTACCGGAAAGATTTCTAAATTCAAATCGGGAAAAATTGGCATGCTACGAGTTATTGGTAAATCCAGAAAATTGGATAAACCTCGGTAAATTTCTGGACAAAACGCGAAAAATAAGGACAACACTCATTCATGAATAAATATATGTTATCAAAATGCAATACCGTTAATTATTAACAATTATATATAAATTAATTAGTGTATAATGCTATTGTGTTATTATTTAATTGTAATATTAATGTGTTTTCTTTATGTAATTGTAATGTTAATGTTTTTCTAGTGTATAATGCTATTGTGTTATTACTTAATTGTAATATTATTGTGTTTTCTTTATGTAATTGTAATGTTAATGTTTTAGTGTATAATTGTAATTGTAATGTTAATGTTTTTAGTGTATAATGCTATTGTGTTATTATTAATTGTAATATTATTATTGTGTTTTCTTTATGTAATTGTAATGTTTTTGCTGTTTTTGTTGTTTATTTTTCTTTACACTAGTACCAATTATTACTTTATTGTAACGGACTGTCAACAGCACGTACGGCTTACTGCCCGTGCGACCCATATTTGTAAATAATATTGTAAATATCTTACTTTTTGTCTAATAAAGTCCTACTACTACTACTACTACTGGATCCACGAATAAAGATATTTTTAGCCGCGAATACAGGAAATGTGTCGTAATTTTTTAACCCGCGAATAAGGAGCTTTTACTGTGTATAGGCCTATATATTTTTTTTTTATTTTTCCCATCCCTAACTCTCATAACATGCCGACAAGATACGAGGGCCGCGGATTGGATGATGCAATACTAGTGAACATTACGTCAGATGCAGTTGAAGGGTTGAGAAGAAGCACGTGTATGCATTGTATCAGTAATCTACTCTATATTTGCATAACAAGAGTTATGCAGGTGTGTGACTATTGTAGATCTGAGACCATACATTAAAATCGAAACTTTACGCGGCAAAAATCCCACAGAAAGTCACGTGCTTTGAGCGAAGTTTTTGGTGAGTTCACAGTGGACGTATGTACAGTTTTTCGCTGGGCTAATCGTTTTCGTGATGGTTTCGACGATCTCAATCAAAGGCAACGAAATTATGATATTTGCTTATAATCACCAAGGAGTCATCATGACAGGTAAGAGTCCAATGTGGAAAAAGTGTCACTGGAGTGTATTATTGTGTTTTCATGCAACAAATTTGTACAAGAAAATTTTAATTCAATTAAAAGCTGATACACGCTGTTAGCACGAAAATAAGTTTTTACTGGTTTGCAACAAGGGTGTCCTCTCTTTCAACCCTTTTATTCAACATCTATAAGAATACTACTACCAGAATATTTGAAAATAGCTATAAGACAATGCCAAATATCTATAAACTGCGATTTATGTTGGATGCCGTAATATATGCAGATTATTTAGTATTACTGGGTACATCAGAGGATGATTTACAAAGTCATTATATAACATTTGAAATTAATCGCAGAAAAAGATTGGATGAAAATATCAGCTGGAATATCCAAAATAATGGCTTTTATGATAAGCATTCTGTACCTAGTAAAATTTGCTTAGACAACAGAATCATAGAAAGAGTAAACCAATTTAATTATCTCGACTTCAGATGATGATTATTATTGTTATAATAATAATAATAATAATAATAATATATTATAATAATAATAATAATAATAATAATAATATTAATATATTATTATTATTATTATTATTATTATTATTATTATTATTATTCACTTCACGGGCTAGGCAAATTGCCTGTTCCGCATCACCAGTTGTTCTGTCCATCTTTTCACTGACCTTCCTACATTCCTTGAACCTCTTGGCTTGTAGTTGAATGCTGCTCTTGGTAATCTTGTTACATTCATTCTTTCCACATGTGTAAACCATTTCTCTCTATATTCTCTGATTTTCTCATCCAATGGATATATATTTAACTCTGTTATTATTATTAATTTTATTATTATTATTATTATTATTATTATTATTATTATTCAATGTTGACAGAATTAAATGTCTCGACAAGATTACAAAATTAATAAATCAGTAGAAATAATGAATAATATAATGGAACCTACTTTGGTCCAAAAACATGCTCGTACCGTATATATGTTATTACCAAGACCAGTTCTCTACAATAAGAGCTAGACATGGACATGATGGAAGTGGAATAGACCTATTATAGATAGTGAGATAGGTTCTTGGGTCTAACAGGCTGTACCAGAAATGATCAGAGAAGAAATGATATCACTGTAGAATTAAATATGGTGCCTCTCAGTAGTTATGTTCGCCAGTATCAACACAACTGGTGTCAACATGTGGACAATGTATCCAGATCTAGGATTCTTAAGGCAATTTTAAAGTAAAGTACTGACCAAATGGTAAAATATCTTTGGGATGGCCAAGAAAGAGATAGTTGAAAAATTACTTGTAGGCCTAGAACGTAAAACATCTTTCAGGCTACTACTCGAAAGGAATATAAAGATATATTAATATTGAAGTTTATGCTAATGTTACCGTTATTATGATACAATAATTTCATGATTCATAATTTCAAGTTTCTAATCTTTCAGAGGAGGCTATAAAATATAAGCTTGATTATGTTATATGTAAATTCTTTTTATTCTAATTTAAAAATTATGAATTAGATAGTGATATTGTTTGGTAAAAAAAAGTCAATATAAGAAGAAGCGTTATTGGAATAAATATAAGCCAAAAATCAAGGAAGCTCTGTTATATTGATGGCATCAGAACGAAAATATGAAAGGAACTTAAAATATTCTTCGAATTTAGATTAAATCAGATACCATAAGAAGAATGAAATACATGCATGAACATTCTTGCGAATTTTTCATGTTAAAATTTATAAAGAATGCACATCAAAAGGACTTCTATGAAATTTAAGCAAGGATTTCTATGGATAATGATAGGAAAATCTATAAAAGAAGAATTTAGCCTGTTACAGCAATGCGGAATAACGACAGTTTATCCAGGAAATCACTGAATTGTTAAGAAAACTCAACTTATATAACTTGTTTCGAATGTGGTATAAGGTTTTGCGTGTCACACGCATAAATAAGTTCAGTATAAATAGATTCAGGGAAATTTTATATCTCAGTTCACGTGGAAATGTTCACCCACAATTTAAGCAACACCCTGTTTTTGATTCGTGGCCTTAAACATGGTCCATATTCCGTCAGTATCTGTGTCCATATGCGCTTCTTAAAAACCATAAACGTGCACCCTAAGCTTAGATGATTAGGGTTCGACCCAAATTTAGAAAAATTGTAAAATCCACATGGTGTTAGGGTACAATAACGTTTCTCACCATTTGTCTTACAGGTGAAGAAAAAATCGAAAAATCCTCAATCAAGAAACTTGTTCCTACCACGATGGAACTTTGTCCCGAACCCGCTATTTATAGGGCATCGACGTTACCCCAAAATGTGAGCAGCGGACTAAAATAATAATAATAATAATTATTATTATAATTATAATAATAATTATAATAATAATAATAGTAATTATATTAATAATTATAATAATAGTAATTATATTAATAATAATAGTAATAATAATAATAATAATAATAATAATTATTATTATTATTATTATTACTGTGGAAGCTACCACGCCTATATTTCCCTAGTAAAGCTGCAAAGCATGGCATGAAAATGCTACGATTGCAGTGAAATTCCTGCCCTCGAGCAGAAATACTATGGACGGATTTATTATTTATTATTATTATTATTATTATTATTATTATTATTATTATTATTATTATTATTATTACCACTATTTTGAGGAAAACATAAAGTTATTGGCTACATTTATTTTAATTTTGGAGTAATTATCTTGGAAATAGCTATTTTTTGGATAGCTTTGAGAGATTTTTTAGCATAACGAACTGATTGACTACTGGATCTGCTCAAAGTGGAGACCACTAACCTGGATATATGTATTATTATTTATAGGGCCTATACCGGTACTTTTTTAAATTAAAAAAGGAGATCTCGTTCCTTGGTGAGTTTGAACACGAGTTACAGTTTTTAGTTGTAATTGGTATAAACATAAAGGAGCTTGTACAAATATTTCCCACACTTATTATTCGTTCAATAACTGGAGAAGCTTGAAGTGGGCATTTCCTATCAACGTATTCCCACTCAAATATTCTTCTAAGTAGGAGTGAGACAAGATTCGATTCAGTGGCCAGTAGCTCGTTTCTGGATCCAAGTTCAATCTCAGTTGGGATTAATACGTTTTCTGGGCGTAAATCCTGAATGTAGGTGGGCTAGTGAATATAATACTAGCCTGTGGTTCTAAAATTCGCAATTCACACTCCATCGGTGTCAATGGATATTTAAGGACGTAAAAATCCTGAGAATGTCTTCTTTTAGAAGGGAAGTAAAGCTGGGGTTGCATATCATGATTTATGGCATTTAAAACAACCTCAAACTTGAAATAAAAGAATTCTGAAACGAAATTTGTTGTCCCCTTCGCGCCCAGATTTGAATTGCGAAGTGAATGATCTATGTTGTTATATAGCGTCTTTAAATAAAATTATTAACCTACATTCGAAAGAGAAATAAAGTTGTGCATTCCATGTAGGACATTTACAGCATGTAAAAGAAAATATAGATTGAAATAAAATGCATTTTGTACACTATTTATCAGAAGTTATTTACGATTGTAATGATATTAGAGAGAGTTGTGTTGAGTAAAAATCGTCACGCAGAAACTGCGTAAATTAAGCGAATTCCTTACCAAATCAAAAGTGAGGTCCGATATTGCTGGTTTACGGAATATATCATTCTTTTGTTAATCATATAAATCAAGTTACATTGCGATAAAAAATGGCGGCCGTTAGAACATTTTTTTTTAAATTACGACTGTCAGGCAAATCCCCACTTCTAATAGTCTGAATTCCCTGATTTAAAAAAAATATTTTCCTCGTTATACTTCAATGACATGTAGGCCTACTCGAGGTTCGTTAAAAAACAGCCGGTAGAGCTATTTTCAAATTTTCTCATCTGATGAACAACCACTCCTAATGGTCCGATTTTGTTGGTTAACAAACCCAACCATACTTTCTTAATTGATTGCTTATGACTGCAATATCTACATCTCTCTAAGTTCTTTTTTTAGCTCTAATTATTTATTACATATTCCTTTGACATTCCAAGTGCAGATTTTTATCCTATCCCTAATCGTTTGTCCTTATTTCTTGCTGAGATCATATCCTGAAGTCCAATCCGGCCTTTGCTTTGAGATGAATCAGTAGTAATAAATGTCCCCTGACCGCGTTACGATTCAGTTATGTATGTGGCACAATTAAACGTACTTTATTGAATAAAACTAGAAAATAAACAATTCTAAAATTTTACAAAGTGTTGGCGGTTCCATCTCTTATCTATGGATGTGAAACCTGGATATTAACAAAGACAGATAGTAAACAAATGGAGGCTGCAGAAAGGATGATGTTGAGAGCAATAGAAGGATACCAAAGGACCGATAAAAAGAAAAACGAAGATATAAGAACATAACTTAATATATTTAATCTCTGTGAAAGAATAAAATACTATCAAAATGCTTACCTTCAGCACAAATTACGAATGAATGAACAGCGCATACCAAGAAGAATGTATAATTATAAACCAAAAGGGAGAATATTGTTGGGAAGGCTATTGAAGAGATGGAAGGACCAATTCGACCTATAATGAGATCGGAACAGACCATTGGGCTTAATCCTTGTTGTTGTTGATTATGATGATTGCTATATGTCGAGTTTGGCTCCGAAAAAAGTGGCAGCGAGAGCGTTGACAAACAAAAAAACAAACACACACACATATATAGGCTATATATATATCATATAGGCCTAATAACGTAGTTTAACCTCTGGCCTTACAGGCACTTTTACGTACTTCATGGCACTCGGGTCTTACAGTGACACGATCTGTCGGGAGAGGGATTTTAATTATGGATCACGCACTTATTTTTTGGCCACACAAGGACATGCAGGGCCTAACCGAATGAGTGATTAGCTCAATGTCAGGGCCTCCTCCGAGACAACACAACATTAAGACGAAACACTACTAATACACATATTTAAAGTAGACATGGCGAATATGAGATGATTATGATGGCCAGATGATGTTCGGGGACCGTTTGGGCCTTAAAGTTTCCTGAAATTTATCTTACAAGTGAGGAAAAACCGCAAAAAAAAAGAACCTCACCCAGCAAACTTGTCCCGACCGGGGATCGAACCCGAGCTCGCTGCGTACGAGGCAAGGACGCTACCCCGAGACCACAGAGGTGACTTGTATCATTATAAAATTACATATACCATATATCTTCTTTTTATCCATCATAGTTTAACCTCTCACTTTATTGATACTTTTACATGCCACACGGCCTGGCCTTGCAGGGGCACGAACTGTCGGAAGAAGGATTTTGAACTTTGGATCACTCACACACTTTTTTGATCACGCAAGGACTTCGAGTGATCAGTTCAATCCAGGGCTTCCTCCGTAGACAACTCAACATTAAGACGAAACCCATCATTCACTAACACATTTGTATCACACGTGGCATCGGCCGCGGTGGACTAGTGGTTATGCTGCTCCTTGCCTCTGGTCCCGAGGGTCGCGGGATCAAACCCGGCCGGGGTCGATGGATTTTTTTAGGATGGAAAAATCCAAGGAGCAAGTTCTCCGGGAGGGACTTTAAGTCGTGGGTCCCGAGTCTGAAGATTTTCAGGCTCGTAAAAGATCCTTAAACTTCAATGAAATGGCCTCTAAGCAAAATTTATCGAATTTTCCCGTCCTAGATGTCAGTATGAGGCGGAACGCTGACCCCGGACCACTCAAATGACATCTGTACGAAAACAAGTGTAACTGAATTAGTATAGTTCAAATTCTTCCCTGTAGGGGGAGAGCGCCTAAATCTCTGTTAAGGGAAACAAGGGCTTACAAGATACAAGAAGAAGATCATACATGGCGAGTATGATAATGCGATGGAAAATCCCGAAAAACCATTAACCGGAAAACTTATGCCGATCTGGGATCCAACCCAGGTCCGCGGGAGATAGCGGCGCTTCCCCGAGACAAAGCGGAGGACATACAATACATTCAGTATATGGTTAATTTCTAATTCGTCTCAAAAATATGTAGTGGATGGTATTTGGAGATTCCGAAGGAATGAACATGTTGAGACTGTAACCATTTTGATTTCTGAAAACAAAATTACAAATCTTCGTCGATCCTATTTGGTAGACAACGAAAATAACAAAATGAACCAATAACTCGAAAAAACTATTTTAACATTTGTAACAGTTTGTTGTAATTAGGAAAATTAAGTTATCGATCTTATCCATTTGGATTGAGAGCAATTTCATGATACTACAACACTGACATGAATATTTGAATAAAACTAGCTGCTCCGTACAAATGGTTGATTCAAGCTGATGCGAAGTAATGCATATTAAAGTTATTTTAAATTTGAACTCTGGCTCATTTATTGATTCTGCAAGTTGAAAGGCTGTATTATGTATATTTCATGGCAACGCTCGTTCGAGTCACTGAACAACCGGCACACAGTACCGTACACTTAAATGCAATGGAAACCTAATTAATACAACATGGTAATTGCTTCATTTGTTTTGTGCTTATCTACGTTTCCTGGAAAATAGACTTTCCTTACATATTACATTTTTTCTACCCTTTCCAAAAAATTGCGTCTGAGAATAAATTAATTTCACGAGGATTTTTACTTTGTATTTAATGGCGCTCTTTGGCCGCTGTGAACCAATGGTTATGCTCCTTCCCTCTGGTCCCGAGGGTCGCTGGTTCAAACCCGGCCGGAATCGATGGAAGGATTTTAGGATGGATAAATCTAAGGAGCAGGTCCTCCGGGAGAAACTTTAAGCCGTGAGTCCCGAGTCTGAAGATTTTCAGGCCCGTAAAAGATCCATAAGCCTGAATAAAGAGGCCTCTGGGTTAAAAAAATTACCGACCTCATCATCCTAGTAGTACGTTAGTTGCCTGCTAGATGTCTCATTGGAACGATATGTTGACCGCATACCATTCATGACATCTGTGGGCATATAACTAACTCACTGACATTATAGAACCCATAGGTTCATGGTCTCGCGGACATAAGCTCTCCATACATCCCTATTCTGAGCTAATGTTTACCAATCATTCCCTGTATAATCTACTTCCTTCAAATCATAGTTAATAGTTATAGCTATTCTCCCACCTCATTCTTGGTGTACCAAATGGGCGTTTTCCCTCTGGTTTTCCTACAAGAAGTTTCCATGCATGTCTTTCATTTCCCATTCGTGCCACATGTCCTGCCCATCGCAGTCTACGAGACTTAACTGTTCTCATTATACCTGGCTTCCTATAAAGGCCATGTAGTCCACTGCCATGTGTAGTCTTCTCCATTCACCTGTCTGTTCATCTCTCTTTGGTCCAAAAAAAATCCTAAGAACTTTATTCTCAAAGACCATGCATTCCACTGTTATGTGTAGTCTTCTCCATTCACCTGTCTGTTCATCTCTCTTTGTTCCAAAAAAATTCCTAAGAACTTTATTCTCAAAGACCCTGTATTCCACTGTTATGTGTAGTCTTCTCCATTCACCTGTCTGTTCATCTCTCTTTGGTCCAAAAAAATTCCTAAGAACTTTATTCTCAACTCTAAATTATTGTAATTATTTAATTGTATAGTAACTAAAACCCTAACATACCAGATGCTGAAATAGGGTTCATATTATTGGAGATCCAATAAAAAATACACGTAATCTCCTTTCCTCCCTTAAAGTAAGAGTAAGCGTAACTAAATTAACTTGGTCTAGTAACTCCTAAGAAAGTAGAGGCTAACGTTCAACATTGGTCTGTTAAGCCATTGTAGATATATTTATTGGAGCTCATAAACAGCTCAATTCTTTAGCGTCGCAATTCAAATCTGGACGTGGAAGGGCCAATGAATCTTTGCTAAGAGATATATTATTTAAGGCTTACCGTAAATCTATGACACTGGACCCATGACTTTACTTCTTTTCCGAAGGAAGTCATGCTCAGTTTTTTATCAGCTGGTGATATGCCGCCCAATGTTATTTAAATCATATGAATTATGTCCATTCCATTGCAATGTGTAGTAGCTTATAGCTACTGCTGTCACGTTGGCGACCAGTAGTAGTGTAATATGCTAGTGGTTTGAGAACAAATAAATCTCACGATTAGCTATAAGCTGGTCAGTTAGTGAGTTAATGGTAAATCCAGTAAATTGGATAAATTTGGGTAAATTTCTGGACAAAACGCGGAAAATAAAAACAACACTCATTCGTGAATAAATAAATATGTTAGCAAAATGTAATATCATTATTTATTCTTAATAATTCTACACAACCTAATTAATGTATAGTGTTATTGTATTATTATCTAATTGTAATATTATTGTGTTTTTTACGTTATATTATTACAAACATTTTATTGTAACGGACTGTGAATAGCACGTACGGCTTACTGCCCGTGCGACCCATATTTGTAAATAACATTGTGTGTATCTTACTTAATTGTCAACCATTGCATGGCGAAACTTACATTGACATTTCTTCCAGAGAAGCGTTATGAAGTACAATCCTATGTCAAAAAATCTGCCGTTTTTAACTGCAAGGCACTAAATCTCTCATTTAAACTATAGGGAAGTAATACAACTCCTGTATTGGCAGACTCGATAACCCTCACTACTCGCCGTCTGCGCCGCGTCACGCCTCTCTTTACTCCGCTCTTAACTAATGCAGGGATGTACATTTGCTCCGTACAGTGGGTTGGCATTGCTGGATTCTGGCTTCGATTTCTGTGCCTTATAGTTAAAAACAGCACATAGTTTCTTGGAGATGGCCTTGATACATCATAACGCTTCTCTGGGATAAATTTCAAGGTAGGTTTTAGCATGAAATAGTTGACAGATTCCTTGTTAGTTGATTAGTTAGTATTTTTATATAATTATGTCGTTTAACAATTCAGTTCATTAGCATCGCAATTAAAATCAGGGAGCGAAAAGCCAATGGATTTTGTTCAGAGGTCTCTTCTTTCAGGCTTTTCGTAAATCTTCGTTACGGAACTCATGAGTTTACTTTCCTCTCGCAGAAAGCCATGCACACGCTTTTTCTTCCAGATGTGAAATTCCTATCCAATTTTATTAAATAATTTCTATGTCTTCCACTCCAATGTACATTCAGAGAAATTAAAAAAAAATCTTGAGATTATAAACAGAAAACGATTAGGCCTATTTGTACGTCAGCAATATACGTTTGTTTCCAGTAACTATGAATTCTGCTTTTTTAAGATCCAAACGGTCCCCGAACATCATCTGGCCATCATAATAATAATCATCATATTCGCCATGTTTAACATGAATGTTTGTGTGTATGGTGGTTGCGCCTTAATGTTGTGATATCTCGGAGAATCTCTGACATTGAGCTGATCACTCATTTGGGGAGGCCCTGCATGTCCTTGTGTGGCAAAAAAAAAGTATGTGAGATCCACAGTTTAAAACCCCTCTCCCGATAGGTCGTGCCATTCGGCGTGTGGCATTAAAAAAATTACTTCTAAGATGATAGGTTAAACTGAGGTAAAGATTTAAAAACATATATTATTATTATTATCTTCTTCTTCTTCGCTTCCTGGTTTAAGCAAGAGTTGCCTGTTCCGTCTTCACTAATAGATCTAAGACCATCTCTTCCGAGGACGTCTGACATCTCTTCTTCCTCTTGGAAAATAATGGAAGATTTTATTTGGTAATCTTCTTTCTTCCATTCTTTCTACATGTTCTTTCCACTGTATCTTGTTGTTAAATATCTTTTTTTATGGAGTAGATCTGCAGTTCTTCACGGATATCCTCGTTTCTTATCTGGTCCATTCTAGTGCAGCCTTTTACTCTTCTTAAAAATTTCATATCGGCTGCTTGGATTTTACTTTCTTGTTTGGTAGTGGTAATCCAAGATTCACTCCCATACAAAAGGACAGGGACAGTCATTGTTTTATAAAATTCGAATTTTGTTTGTTTATGGGCTTTATTATTATTATTATTATTATTATTATTGTTATTATTATTATTATTATTATTATTATTATTATTATTATTATTATTATTATTATTCCTCAAAATCCAACGTCAGTGGTACACGCTGATGACCAGATTATAATAGGACAAGATAAAGAAGATATAGAATATATGATTAGAAAGTTGGTAGATGCATTTGAGGTAGGTGGACTGAGGTTAAATTATATCAAGACAGAATATATGGAGGAAATTCAGAAGACCTACAAATAAATAATATAATTAAACGTGTTGAAGAATTTAAATATCTTGGATCTATAATAGATGAATCTGGTACTTGTGAAAAATATATTATTAACAGAGTAAATTGTGCAAGGAAGGCGATTAGATCACTGAATGGTCTTTTATGGAATAGAAATCTGACCAGAAAAACAAAAAATGGATTATACAGATAATAATAGAAAGTATACTTACATATGGATCTGAAAGCTGGACAATAAATGAAAGGAAGCAGAAAAGAATCTTAGCGACGGAAATGGATGGATTACGGAGAAGTATGAAAATATCCAGGCTACAACATATTCGAAATACATATATCAGACAAGAAATGGATGCACAAGAAACTGTTATCGAAAGGATAACAAAGACAGCCTTACAGTGGTATGGACATCTACAACGGATGTCGAAAGACTAGTGGCCTAAACATGTGTTAGATTGGATGGTACCAGGCAGAAGGAAGAGGGGGAGAGTAGTAGAAGAACATGGTACGAGGGAATATATGATGCCATGATAAAGAGGGGTATGGAAGAAGGACAATGGGAAGATAGGAATCTCTGGAAAGCAGGAATCAAGGGCAAACTGCTGTAAAGTGGAAAGCCTGTATTAAGTATTAAGTAAGTATTATTATTATTATTATTATTATTATTATTATTATTATTATTATTATTAAATTAGGGGAAACATATAAAAGAATAATCTTTCTCATCAGTCCATGCCACTCATCTTGTAAGTTACTATTCTTAATATAGTTAAATATTCTACCGCTGTGGTCTCGAGGTGACGTGCTACCTTGTCACGCAGCGGGCCCGGGTTCGATTCCCGGTCGGGACAGGCTCCTGGGTGAGGTTTTTTCGGGGGTTTCCCTCACCTGTAATACAAATATCAGGAAGCTTAGGGCCCAACGGTCCCCGAAAATCATCCGGCCATCATCATCCTTATCATTATCATCATCCTTCACCGGTGTGGAAAGCAATGGGATGCTACCACACCTATAATTCCCTAGTAAAGTTGCAAAGCATAGCCCTCGGGCCGAATTAATATGGATGGATATAGTTAAATGCAAAGAGTTCACCTAGTTGTCGACATACATCAGTCATATTGCAAGCATAGAAATACTGACCCAAAGAAACCTCTTTGGAATTATATCCGCATACAGAAGCCTGGATACATAAAAACAAGATCTAAGTAGGATAACGGCGGCAGAAATGAAATTTTTGAGATCTGTTAAAGGGTGTACTAAGGAAGACAGAATCAAGAACACAGAAATAAGACAGGAACTTGAAATATTTGCAATAACTGATAAAATAGATACATATAGACAAAAATGGAAGAAACACATACACAGAATGAATGAAGATAGATATCCAAAACAAATTTTAAAAAATACAAACCTAAAGGCACCCGAGATGTGGGCAGACCTAGAAAGAGATGGGCTGAAGTCGGAATGGGTCAACAGACCTAATCCATGAATGCAGATGATGATGATGATGATGATGATGATGATGATACAGAGAATTCTAATATTGATGTTAATGTATAAGATAGCAGAATGCTGAATCTATAATATTAATTTTCAAATAATTATATTTGAGTTTAAAAATTGTAAATGTCCAATTTTGCTCTAAAACATTCGACCGGATTCCATCCATCACTGAGGAACTGCGTAAACTAAGCGAATATCTCAACAAGTCAAATTTATGGTCCCATTTTGCTGGTTTACTGAATATCTATTTCTTCTTTTATTAAAATGGAGAAACTTAATTTCTGATGGCAGCTTATTTAAAAGTGACGAACAGTAGTAAAAAAAATATGCATATTCGTAATGTATTACCTATTTGTGTATTATTGTACAATTTGACACCAATTAAAAGTAAAACACTTATTCGAACAATGAAAATGCAGTCCATATATCTGGTTTGTTTACATACAACTGGAACTTAACTCGGAAGAGGTACAGTTTCATTCGCCATCATTACACTTTGATAGAACAAGTTACATCCCAGGCATCGTTAATTAAAACAAAGCAGAAACAGATATTTTCATTTTAATGTTTTTTGAGAGAAGTTGGGACAAGTCTCTGTAATACACGATATCATGCATTTCCAGAATTAAACCTATGTTTAATTTCTTTGTGCACTTCATTCCTGTTTGTAATTATTCTTCTCTACAATACATAAAACATCCCCTACAGCTCAGTAGTAAAAAATCTGGGTATCTACATGGACCTAAACCAACATTGGAAAATCCAGGTGAATAATACCTGCAAGAAAGTGTTCAATTTTCACTCCCTAAATACGTTTAAAAACTTCGTTCCCACGAAATTAAAACAAATGCTTGTACAGACTCTTATAATGCCACACTTCGATTATTGCGACATATTACTGACAACTCATCTATCTGAGAGACTACAGCGTGCTCATAATACGTTCATTCGATTTATATTCAATCTCCGTCTTATGACCATGTGTCTCCTTCATTTCAGGCCTTATCATGGCTACGCCTAAATGGCAGAAAAATTTTACATGCACATGCTTTACTATTCCAAATCCTGCACACTAATTTACCAAGTTATTTATCAACGCGTTTTCAAAATTTATCGGCCCATTACAATTTAGGAACATGATCACAAGACTCTTCTTTACTTTTGATTCCACAGCATAGACATGTCTATACTCTGAATCTTACACAATATCTATGGCAAGAGCATGGATCACTTTCCAGTCATGTCAAGGACTGTCAATCATTATCATTATTTAAATCCAAATTAACTGATATCTTAAGTTCGACACAATGAAAACATTAACTGAATAAAAACTATATTAGCATTTTGTAAAGAATCATGTAGGACGCTTTACTTACTTAATTTTATATATATTATTTCATTCCATAGTAATTCTACTCGAAGGCAGGTCCTTCACTGCAATCATAGTATTTTCATGCTATGCTTGCAGCTTTACTAGGGAATTGTGTAGGTGTGGTAGCTTCCCGTTGCTTTCCACACCGGTGAAGGATGATGATGATAATGGTAAGGATGATAATGATAAGGATGATGGCCATATGATTTCGGGGACCGTTTGGGCCGTAAAGTATTCCTGACATTTGTCTTACAGGTGAGGAAAAAGCCCGATAAAAACCTCACCCAGAAAAACTGCCCCGACTGGGGATCGAACCTGGGCCCGCTGCGTGACAAGGCAGCACGCTACCTCGAGACCACAGCGGTGGACACTATATATTATTTTAATTGTATTTTATTCCATGGTTTTTATTAGTATTAACTAGTAATAGATCACAATCGCCATTGTCCCTTTTTGGTAGTCTATATTTTAATAACTAACATATCAACTAGCCCGTAGTTCACATGGCCTAAGCGGACATAAGCTCTCCATACATCCCTATCCTGAGCTAAATGTTTTCCAACTCATTCCCTAAGTAATCTATTTCCCTCAAATCACAGTTAATCTTATTCTCACCACTTCATCCTTGGCGCAACTGGGCGTTTTTCGCTCTGGTTTTTCCACAAGAAGCTTCCATGCACAGTCTTTCATTCCCCATTCGTGCCACATCTTTTCGCCCATCGAGACTTAACTGTTCTTCTTATATCTGGCTTCCTATAAAGACCATGTAGTTCTATGTTTATGTAGTCTTCTCTATTCATCTGTCTGTTCATCTCTCTTTGGTATAATATTATTGGAATAATACTCTAGTGTCACAACCTTGATTCTCAAATAATAGTATCCTAAAATTGTAATAAGTATGTAATTTTTTTTTTATAATTTCACTGTTCGCTGGTTGAGTGGAAGAGAAGGCCTTACATTATTATTATTATTATTATTATTATTATTATTATTATTATATTATATATTATTATTATTATTATTATTTCTCCCATTATTGGGGGGAAAATGCTGTATAGAAATTGTATTTTAATTGCAAAAATCGTAAGGTAGTTAAAATTGATTATAAGGAATTTAATACTATGAGAGAATTCCATTTATTCTTAGGCTTAAGCCTGTATAGGCTAATTGTGGTCAGGAATGACATTCCAGTCTTACCATATGCACATTCTTAGTAAGGGAATCGATATTTGGGCAATGCGAGTGTGGAATGATGGGATTGTTACTTGGTTCCCATCCTGATGTTGATCCTCAGATTTTAAAAATTGCACCAAATTATAATTAGTAATTAGGCTATTTAATATCGATATTTTTTTAATATATAGTATTATTCTAATTACAACTGTATTATAAAGTAAAACTTGGAGTAAACATACTAAACGACATAATTTTATGTTAAAGGAAGAGAAAAGTGACATAAGCACGTATAACAATGCCAATTGTCTTCTCCGGAAACTTAAGAACATTATTTTGACTTGAAATAACTGGCACTTTCGAATCCGGAAGTTCATGATCGCGCGGACATGTGTTCTCCATATATCCATATCCTGAGCCAATATCTTCCAATCATCATCATCATCATCTGCATTCATGGATTAGGTCTGTTGACCCGTTCCGACTTCAGCCCATCTCTTTCTAGGTCTGCCCACATCTCGGGTGCCTTTAGGTTTGTATTTTGTTATTTGTTTTGAATATCTATCTTCATTCATTCTGTCTATGTGTTGCTTCCATTTTTGTCTATATGTATCCATTTTATCAGTTATTGCAAATATTTCGAGTTCCTGTCTTATTTCTGTGTTCTTGATTCTGTCTTCCTTATCTTCCAATCATTGCCTGTATAATTACTTCCTGATTCCTGATTACCTTCTCCTGGCCATCTGACTTCTTGCAACCCGGCCTTCCAGGTGCCCCAACCTAAGAAATGGATTACAATTCCGTCAATGCCAGGGAAGAAAACCAAAGAAATGTCATAAAAGGCAACCTGGTGGAATTAGACAAAAAAAAGATAAGTGTTATGTAGTGTTTTACCTAATTAAATATCATATTTTCAAATCTCCTAATATTTATAAACATAATGTTGGAGGCACTTAAATTTGACGATAACTGGTGTAACCAGTCTTAAAATAAAATAATTTCATTGACCTTATTAACATAAGCGGGGCACGCCGTAGCGTAGTGGTTAAGGCACTGAGCTACAAGCCGGAGGGTCGAGGGTTCAAGTCGCGTTGGGGTCACGATTTTTAAACTGACCCAAACCCTCTGGCGGCACTATGGCCCTGGGGTCGACTCAGCCTCTAAATGAAATGAGTACCAGACGTTTGTTCTGGGGGTAAAGGCGGCCGTCACGCAGGGCTGACAACCCGGCTGACATAAAGTGCCGATTGTCTAGAAAAAGTGGGAGCCTTAACCTCCTACTACCCCAAGGTCCTCCGGGCCTCTTGTGGGATCACTTTACTTTTTTTTTTATTAACATAAGCACAAACGATTTTACTTGGCTTTCAATTAATTTAATGCAACAGTTAGAAAATTATTACACCTAATAATTCAAGTAGTAATAGAACAATTAAATGTTTCTCTTTAATGTTTCATTTCTCTCATGTGTTTGCCTTTCTCTCTCTCTCTCTCTCTCTCTCTCTCTCTCTCTCGCTATGGTAAATATAATACCTGTATTATGTTCTGTATTGACTAGTAACGAGAATTTATCACCCATGGGGGATAAGTTAATATACCTCCTTACTTACCTCCCTAGATATAAACCACTTCTGTCACGTACCAACAAACAGTACTATGACAAACAATAGACTCTAATTTGACAAGTAGACCCATTAATTGATATAAATAAATATAAAATTTAATTTACATATCATAAATTGTTATCCTATTTGGAATCGGTGAGTGGGAAATATATCCATCCATAGTAATTCTGCCCGAAGGCAGGTCCTTCATTGCAATCATAGCACTTTCATGCTATGCCTGCAGCTTTACAAGGTAATTGTGTAGGTGTGGTAGCTTCCCGTTGCTTTCCACACCGGTGAAGGATGATGATGATAATGATAATGGTAAGGATGATAATGATAAGGATGATGGCCATATGATTTCGGGGACCGTTTGGGCCTTAAAGTTTTCCTGACATTTGTCTTACAGGTGAGGAAAAACCCCGATAAAAACCTCACCCAGAAAAAACTGCCCCGACCGGGGATCGAACACGGGCCCGCTGCGTGACAAGGCAGCACGCTACCTCGAGACCACAACGGTGGACGGGAAAGATATAATAATAATAATAATAATAATAATAATAATAATAATAATAATAATAATTATTATTATTATTATTATTATTATTATTATTATTTTAATTATAAAATACGCACAACGGGCAAAGAAGACTGTTCTTGGTCACTGCAGAGTTTCACCAACGATTCTGATCTCATCCTACAGTTTAGCATATGATATCTCTCGCACTGTTCTCCACATCTTGCACACACACAGTCTGGGCCGGGCTCGTGGAATCTCTGGTTGCTGCACAGCTTGTGGTGAAATCCATGCACAGCGAGTCTGGTCACAATTCATATCCTCTCTGAGTCCATTCACGGTTTGTCATGGCGTCAGTAATGTAGAATTCTTCCCATATTTTGCGTTCTTCTCGTGGAGTTCTTGCAGGAGGTTCTGGTAAGCTGGTGTCACTAGTAGTAGGAACTTCAGCCTCAGCTCTTCTACGTATGTAGAATGATTCTCTGGAGAGTTCATATACAAGTCGCAGGGTGTGTATTTGGAGAGTCAGGGCATCCTGTTTAGGTATGTGGCTTTAAGTTTCTCTAATTTTTCTAGGTTCTTTTTTTTTTTTTTAATTGGACCCATATATTCTCTAACCCATATGTTGCAACGGGATCAACTTTAAGTTCAAAAAGTTGTAGGGCCGTTTCTAATGAGATTCTGCTTATTGACTTATTTCGCTTATGGCTCTTATCGCAGCATTTACTCTGTCATTTACATGGTGTGTAAATATGCTTCCTTGTGTTTGGAAAGTTACTCCCAGATACGCGAAGCTAGTTACTGATTTTAGTGTTTTTCCATCAATGTAGGAAATGCCTCGTCTGCCCTCTTTTCTAAAGGTCATGGAGACTGTTTTATCTTCATTTAGTGTCTGTTCATTTTCTTTTGCCCAGTCCACTAATTGGTTGAAGGCTTCCTGCAGATCACTCTCTGAGGTTGAGGTCAATACCAGGTCATCTGCGTACATAAGCAGGTTTACGTTGTCAGGTTTTATTGCCTTGATGATGTCTGCTGTAGCTAAAATGAACAGCAAAGGGCTTAGTGGGCCCCCCCTATAGTACCCCAACAGTTTGCTGTATCAGGTTCGATTTGTCTATACCATCACTTATTTCCACCCAGTTGTTGGTGAGGAGGTATCTAATAGGCGGTAGTAGGTAGTATTTTAGACCTATAGCGTTTTCCAATTTATCTCATTAGGTTGGGTTTATTTATTGTGTCGAACGTCATGGAGTAGTCAATAAATATAGCATGTAGCTTTTCTCCACGGTTTGCTATGGCTGTTTCTATATCAGATTGGAGACAATGTACAGCTTGTGTCGTTGATCTCCCACTTCTGAATCCAAAATGTGAATCTGGTAGTTTCTCATCAATAATACATCTGAGACGCTTGCACAGTAATGTTGTAAGAGTCTTGAGTAGAGTATTCTCTAAGGCAATGCCCCTGTACGCATTTGGGTAAGCCATGTTTCCTTTTCCCTTGTATAGCATTATTACCTTAGACGTTATATATATATATATATATATATATATATATATATATATGTATATATATATATATATATATATATATATATATATAGATGTCCACCGCTGTGGTCTCGAGGTAGTGTGTCTGCCTTGCCTCGCAGCGGGCCCGGATTCGATCCCCGGTCGGGGCAGTTTTTCTGGGTGAGGTGTTTATCGGGGTTTTTCCTCACCTGTAAGACAAATGTCAGGAAAACTTTAAGGCCCAAACGGTCCCCAAAATCATATGGCCATCATCATCAACATTCTTATCATTATCATCATCATTATCCTTCACCGGTGTGGAAAGCAACGGGAAGCTACCACACCTACAGTTCCCTAGTAAAGCTGCAAAACATAGCATGGAAATGCTATGATTGCAGTGAAAGACCTGCCCTCGGGCAGAATTACTATGGATGGATATATATATATATATATATATATAAATTAGTCAACTGCTGTGGTCTGGTCTCGAGGGTAGCGTGCTGCCTTGTCACGCAGCGGGCCCGGGTTCGATCCCCCGATCGGGACAAGTTTTCTGGGTGAGGTTTTTTTCGGAGTTTTCCTCACCTGTAAGACAAATGTCAGGATACATTAAGGCCCAAACGGTCCCGAACATCATCTGGCCATCATTATCATCAATATCATATTCACCTCATTGGAATAAGTTTAGGATTAAGGCCTTTCCTGGTGCATCATTACACATCGTCATCACCCATCATATCATTGGGGCAGCGTAACCCCGCCTTCCCGGCGCTTCAACCTCAGAAGTGGGTTACAATATGCCAATGCTAGGAGGGAATACCAAAAGTGTCGAAATGACAAACTGGTGGCATTAAACAAAAAAAATAATAATATGAAATTTAGGAGGTAAGGACAATCTATCAATCTTGAATTTCGTTTTTTGCCAGATCTTAGCAAAGGCAAAAAATCGCTCTGGACTGTCAAGAACGTCTTTATTTCTTTTATAGGATAAATAATTATTTATCATGCTGCTACTCACGGTACCAGCACTTGAGCTAAACACGGAAATCGTGTTATGGACATATAGTTTTCATATTTAAGAATTCTATGACGTTCCATGACTTATAGCTTTTGACTCCCCCTTGGAAGGAAAGTGCTTCGTCGAATTTTCTTCATCTAAAAGTTTTCTATCGGACTCAACTGGGAATATCGAAAATATAAACGCGCTTTTATCCCTAATTCATCAAGGTCGACGAGTGGCTATTTAAAACTAAAGCTAGTCATGTGGACTTGGCTGTAATGTATATTCTATCATGTATTCCAAAAATAACAATAGAGAAGAAAATCAATACTGTAGTTTCTAATTGTAATGTAGTGAACTTGGAACAATAAATTGATCTATCATACAAATTTAAAGGAAGCATTGAATACCAAAGATAGATTAGAAAAAACAGTGTTCAGCCATCGAAAGCAATTTCGAAATAATAAGAGACAATGAAATTGGAGAATCAATTGGAAATCCGATGTAACAGAATAATTATGAAGTTCATAATTATAGTAATATATAGATCTATATCTTGTTTCATAGTACTGTATGTTAAATTATATAATTTCGCAGATTTAAGTGTGATTCCTTTGGGAAAATAGGTCTTAATCAGAATGCTTTATATACTCATTTAGAAAATAGAGCTATAATATTTTTCTCGAAAAATATTTTTCTGTACATAAGTTCATTCATGCGTTATTTTATAATTATCCTGGACGACATTCACATAGTACATCAGGTAGATAACATGATATAACTTCATCCTTTGATATTTTTCCATGAAATGCGTAGTCACCTTGAGTAACACCAATAATGAATGTTCATTTCATCTTATTACTTTTAATTGTGATAAAATCGACCATTGGATCCAAGAATATTAAATAATATTATTTTCAACGACACATGTAACTACAGTTCAGGACAGAACTCTTGATAACGATGATAGGTCTAATAATAATAATAATAATAATAATAATAATAATAATAATAATAATAATAATAATAATAATAATAATAATGATAATGATGATGATAAATGATAATGATGTGATGATAATGATGATAATGGTAATGATGATAATGATAATAATGATAAATGATAGTAATGATAATAACAACAATAACAATAATAATGATAATAATAATCACTATTTAACTCATGCCCCAAATGGGACTCAATGGCCAATCACGTTCAATGATTTCTGTTTTACAATCAATCAGAGCCGTGTTTCACGAAATATTTATCAGTGTTATAATTACCATATTAAAGAAAGCTCCTCCTTTTTAATATTCTGAACAGGTCTGGCCATTATTTTGCAGTGACTGAGCCTGTGAGAAATACGGTTACCAGATTGTATATATAGTGCATGAATATCAACACATGCCGCATGCGGGAGTTAATATAAAAACATTTGTAGCAATTGATTATACCACCAAAAAAAGAAACCACTGTTTGCACTTTCTTAATGTATTTTTTCCCAGGTAACAATCCAGAAAAATATAATTGTTATATTTACATCATACGACATCAGAAATGAATTAATATACAGTTTGATGTGTTTCATTTTTTCTCCACTAGAGAGCATTCTTACAATATTGCGTTCCTTTGGCAATAAATAGTATGAACTGGTTGCAGTGATAAACAAAAGAAGCAGATGAAGCGTACCTAACGCTTCTCATTTGTTTTCAAACATCGCCGTTTACATTAAATATATGCATATTTTAAAATAACTATAGTTAAATAATGATTTGTGAGTAAACAGCTTAATTTTATTCGTTAATAGTCTAACAAATGCCACTCTTGATTTCCAAATTCTCTAGATAAATTCACTCCTCACTTCGTGAGTCGTGAATTTATCGAAATTTGGAAATCACTGTGGGCATTACTTATGATAATAACAACAATAACAATAACAATAATAATAACAATAACAACAATAATATACCTAATAATCTTAATATTATTGTCACAATCATTATCCGTTTCAAACATTGGACCTAATGGTTAGTTGCAGTTGGCAACATTTTCTTGTCATCTTTTTAAAGACCTTCCAATTGATCTTTTTCCCATACGTTGATACTTCAAAGCTCATTTTGGCCATCTAGCATCAGGCATTCTTTCTTACTCCATTTGAACCTATAATTCATGCAGGTATTCAATCACATGCTCAGGATGATGATGGGGATGATGATGATGTTTAATAATAATAAAATTATACTTCCTGTGAATACAAGACATTTAGGGTAGGTCTATATAAAATATAACGACAACAAAATAATAATATTGTAAACAATGAATCTCGCTTAAAAATGCCATGCTAAGGTTCAGTAAAGCGGTTGGTCCTTTAAGATTATTTTTCTTGCTACGTTTTGGCCCTAGTAATTAAAGTTGCCAATAGGCAAATCCTTTGTATAATATGCTTATAATAATTATTATTTGGAAACTCCTAGCATTTAACTGTCTAGTGAGAGGGATTATCGGATTTTAATTGGTTAATCATCTCTGCCGTTTCTCTTCAGTCGGTAAAATCAAAATCTGAGGATTGTATTGTTCGTCGGACTCAATTTAGGACAGTGAACTAATTAGGCTTACTTCGTCTAATAAAAAAACTTAAGTTGGAAGTTTAGGTGTTTATTTATAAATATTATGACTGATTAAAAATGAACACTTTTATTTACATAACAAAGCATATGTGAACTGGGTTACAGAAAGTTCTTCTTCTTCCTTTCATATGATAGACCTAGAGGTCTGTTACGGTCTCAATCCAACGTTCGAAAGGTCTGCCCAAAGATCTCTTGCCTGGTGGCTGGTAATTTAAGATTTGGCGTGGTATTCTTGTACGGCTCATTCTTGTTACAGAAAATTATTAAGTCCGTTTTGACTGTTTTGAATTGCGCACTCCACGGCTGTACAATAAGTTAGGTATTGTTGACGATTCCGCTTTTAAGCGGAAAGTAGTTCTCGACGGTATCACTACTAAGCGATAAGTTGTAGGTCTACTGCGATATATTAGGTAAACGTGGTCTTTTCACTCTCTGCTAACTCATAACATTTTATAATTTACGTAATTTATATAATATTAAAATTGATTGGGCAGATATATTCCCATCCTATTAATTATAAATCCTACTGGGAAACCCGAAAATCCAGCTATATTCAAGATAGACATGTTACAGTAAGAGTCCACGTGTGCTAATTTACAAGGACTTGATGAAGTCATTTCTTTATATCTCAAAGCACACAGCGATGTCAATTAATTTTTAAGCGCTCATATTGTAATTGATTTCTTAAATTGCTATAAAAATCTGGAACTTGATTGCTTAAGACTCTTATACTGCCAGCTTAAAACACCAAATACGTTTCTACTCTTAGAACTGTCACTATGGTGTACTGGTCTTCTATTGTCAATTGTGTAACATGACATGCTTATTTTAGTAAAGGCGACAATAGGAGTTCATTTTTATTCCTCACTAGTTACCTGGGTCTTCCTAAGCAGTGCGGGCTGAATCTCCACAAATAGACCTACCTCACACGTTGTAATGTTACATACTTTAATTAAATGAATGTAATATTTATTGTAAACAAATTGTACCGAAAGTACGATTTCGGTACCTAACATCTATGTACTGTTATCCTCCCTCTTCAGTGAGATTTATGAACTGTGCCAATTTCCTCCCTCTTCGTGTTTACTCCCACTCACCTTCCTACCCCTTCCCTCTGCGCTGTCTGTAAGTGCGCAACTTCCCTTCTTCCTCGGAACACTCAAATATGTGAAGCAAGTTGTAAACATGGTCATTCTTTCATTCAGTTATTTTGTCATCGTCTAGGGCCTAACCCTCGGCTGGACTAAAAGGTATGCATGAGTGCTTGTGTGAGTAAATATTGTTATTTTTCCTATTATTTCTGTATTGTCCACAAAAACTGGATTCAAGTAATGACCAGGTCAATTGATTTATATTTATATTATTAATGCATTCATGTTTTCTTTAAAGTATTGTAATGGTCAAGAGTTATTTCTGTTTAAGCATTTCTTCATATTTCAACATCAGACTAACAATTGAAATATTAAATTCTATTTTAGAAAACAAGAATGTTTAATTACTGCGTTTGTTAGCTATGCTATTGCTGCCTTATATTTTTTCCTATATACAAGCATTCTCAAGGTTATATTAGCTCCCCTCTTCCTTCTAGCTTTCATGATTGTAAATATTATACCGAGTTAAATACGAGTCATATAAATTATACAGTGTGTTTAAGAATTCTTGTTAATAATTAATACATGTTATTAAATCTACACAGGAAAGATGAATCAATCTTTGCCTCTGATGGGCCCGGGCAAAGGAAAATAGATAGCACTTACATTTATGAACTGGACACTACAATTAGGATAGCTAAATATATTAGTGGATTCTCTCTCTGTAGGCCAGTAAAGGTCCAAATATGGTAACGGACTATTCTGGGTTGAGGGACCAGAAGGGTCGACGCAACAAAATTATTACTAGAATTAATCTTTATATCTGATTTTTTGTTACCCTTGCATGTTTGTGAACAAATAGAATCGTAACATATGTTTGTATCTATTCCCTCAAACTTTATTATTTGTAATATTGGAATAAATTTATTTGAATTTAATATTAATAAGGTCCATGCAAATTATCCATAGCATAATTCTTGCTTCGCTAGGCATATGAAAAGTTGAATTTCATAAAATAAGAATGATATATTTTTTTTCTGAAATACAAGTTATTTTTATTTTCAAATGTATTTCTAGGGAGTTACTTTGTTATATGCAACCAACCTTTAATGATTTAAAAGGCGAGCCCCGGGCTCTGACTTATCTTAGCGTGGAATATGTTTTCCTCGTATCGTGGGTTTAAATTATAAAATCAATATTTTTAGATGGTAGGGATATTAATACGTAGTCTATCATTCCTCACACGAAACAGTGTTTATAAAAGAGAAACTCCTGTAATTCAGTCCAGCGGTAATAATATTATACAAATGTTATCCCAATTTGTATTTATTTTCTTAAAACGCTTTGAACATCTTAGGTTAAACGCGTCTAATGAATAATGCGTATTCATTAGTAAGTTGTGTTTTATTATTATTGTATAATTTACACGACTTAAGGCCTACACAAATTAATTTATTATATTTTTAATTAATTGTAGAATGATTATTAATTATGGATTGAACTTGGTAAGTGCATTTAAGTACTTGCTTTCCATCCATCCATAGTAATTCTGCCCGAGGGCAGGTCTTTCACTGCAATCATAGCATTTTTATGCTATGCTTTGCAGCTTTACTAGGGAATTATAGGTGTGGTAACTTCCCATTGTTTTCCACACCGGTGAAGGATGATGATGACAATGATAAGGATGATGATGGCTGAATGATTTTCGGTGATCGTTGGGCCCTAAGCTTCCTGACATTTGTCTTACAGGTGAGGAAAAACTCCGAAAAACCTTACCCAGGAGCCTGTCCCGGACCGCGAATCGAACCCGGGCCCGCTGCGTGACAAGGCAACACGCTACCTCGAGACCACAGCGGTGGACTACTTGCTTTAATGAACGAGAAAAATGCACCAAGATTTCGATTGGGTTAGTATCCCGTACCGGTATTTGAACTCGGGATTTACAGAATACATTTATATTTATATAGTAGTAGTAGTAGTAGTAGTAGTAGTAGTAGTAGTAGTAGTAGTAGTATAGTAGTAGTAGTAGTAGTAGTGTATAGTAGTAGTAGTAGTAGTAGTAATATAACTTGATTAGACTAAAGGTAAGATATATACAATGTTATATGAGTCGCACGGGCAGTAACCCATACGTGCTGTTGACAGTCCGTTACTATGAAGTAATATTTGGTATTAGTATAAAGAAAAAAAAACGATATTACAATTACGTAAAGAAAACACAATAATATTACAATTACATAATAATACAATAAAATTATACATTCATTAAGTTATGTAGAATTATTGAGAATTAATGGTATTGCATTTTGATATTCCGTCTTTGATCCGAGGCTTGATCCTTGGGACTGCGAGCAATGTATAAGATACACCTTGAAGTGGGTTGCTAGCCCGTTTTCATGGCGGGTTTATTATTCGGGGTTTCCTCCCTAGGCTGATCGCCTTCACCCAGCTCCAGAGCTCAGCCTGCCCCGTTTTATTTCGGAGTTGTCTCTCCTAGATGGGTTGTCTTGCAGGACTAACGAACCCCATCTGCCCGTTTGTCACTCTACAAGGCAGTAAATGTAGAGTTGCCTCTTCCGTCAGGTACACCGTGCCGAAGGACTCCTTCTCCGCTGTATCTGCCGTTGAGGTCTTCACCGTAACCCTGGCAAGGGGCCCTCACAAGGTATTATCAGCTGGGCAAGCTGAACCAAGGTTTTTTTACGAGGTGTTACTCCTCCCCCTCACCCTTTTTCAACCTGGCTTGGGACAGGCTATGTCCATTCTTATTTAATATTGTAATGGATTAAAATTATTGAAAACATACCACCACGTTTGGGTTATAAAATGGGAAACACTAGATTTTCACTTAATATGTTACGCAGATGATGTCGTTATCCTTTCAGAATCTGAAGATAATTTACAAAGATCTTTACATCAATTTAATATAAATGCCAAAAAATACAATATGGAAATTAACACGAATAAGACAGAATCCTTAACAATATCAAAAGAACCCGTAAGATGCAAATTAGAAGTGGAAAGAAAAATTATAGAACAAGTGTCAGAATTTAATTATTTAGGTGTATTAATAACAAACACTAAACATTTAATAAAAGAAGTAAAGAAACAAGCTGATAAAGCAGCACAAATATCAGGATCTATGAAAGATTTAATTTGGCGCAACAAACATATGTCAATAGAAAGCAAAACCCGCATATACAAAACGATAGTTCGACCAGTTATCGTATATGGAGCAGAAACTAGGGCTGTTACAACAAAAACTAAACAAACAATAAGCACATGCGAAATGAAAATCTTAAGAACTATTCAGGGGAAAACATTATTTGATAAAATACACAACACAGAAATTAGGGACAAATGCCATATTCAAGACATAATCAAATTTATTATAGATAGACGAAAATATTGGAAGGGTCATATAGAAAGAATGGAAGAAAACCCGCTTGCAAAAAGAGCTAAAGAAGATAGACCAATGGACGTGAGAAGAACAAGAGGAAGACCAGCCAAGAGATGGATAGACAGTGAATGCACATCCAGTACGTCTTCCTCCGAGGAGTAATTTTGGAAATACACAGGATGAAAATCCTACAAATTAAGTTAAAGAAGAAGAAGCATTTTGATAACATGTGTTTATTCATGAATGAGTGTTGTTCTCATTTTCCGCGTTTTGTCCAGAAATTTACCCAAGTTTCTCCACTTTTCTGGATTTACCATTAACTCGTAGCATGCCAATCTTTCACGATTTGAATTTAGAAATCCTTCCGGTAATAACTAACGCCTCCAATATTCTAAATTGTTACATTTTCCTAATATATGTATCTCGTCTTAAGTAGTGCCTATTATAATACAGATAAAATATTTTCAAGCAGTGTATATATATATATATATATATATTTATATATATATACCATACGTCCCGCGTGGAGACATGGGTGCTCCCTAGCGAGAGTTTCTTAACCAGGCTAATTTAGTTGTGCTTATTTACCTACAGATGTCAACGAGTGACATGTTGTTAGCACATCACCACAGTGAGGCATCTAGTAGTCAACGAAGATATTATTTGGATGGATGAATGTCGGTTAAATTTTGCACAGATGTATTTATTCAGGCTTTCGGTTCTTTTACGAGCCTGAAAATTTTCAGGCACGTGACCCATGGTTTAAAGTTTCCCGGACGACTTGGTCCTTTGATTTTTCCATTCTAAAAATCCATCGACCCGGACCAAGTTTGAACCCGAGACCCATCGGGACTAGAGGCAAAGAACATAACCACAAGATCACCGTGGCCGACTTCAAGCAGTGAGTATTACGAATATCCACGTTTCAATGATGAATACTATACCATACGTATTTTTAATCTACTTATTTTCTAAAGATCCGTACAATTGAAAATATAATGTAAACGTGGCTTTAAAAAGTCCAAAACGTTTGTTATATAATGATATAGTTCACAATGAAGTATTTTAGCCCAAAGTAAACATAACGTTCATCATCTGAAATAAATTTGGAATGTGGACTTGTGGTTACTACGATCACTTTTGGTTCCGAGATTCGCTTCTGATGTCGATGGTTTTTTAATGGCAAAATATGAGTATGGTATCCTTTGAAAGGCAACTAAAGACATGGATCCCTTATCGGTCCGTTCACTCCCAGATTTGAATTGCGACGCTGTATACCCTGAGTTGTTAAAATGCGTCATTAAATAAAAATTCTGAGTTAGAACCTCGTTATCTATCAACTTCACCGGGGCCATTACGTGGTATTCATCAGTGGTCAAAAAAAGGCTTGGTTCAAATTTCAATATCACGATTAATTTCATCATTAATATATTTTCATTATTAATTATATTTAATATCAGTTACATATACACAATACACATAAATCTGATGAGAATAAATGTACATAATTTACTGGAATAGGCCGAATCAAAAATTCTAGACGCGAAATGACCAAGCACCTCAAAATAAAATTGAAATAAAGCAATGTTTGCAGTAATGTCAGCGATCGGAACGTGAATAATGCGTAGCCCTGTCCAATGTGAACAAATTTATTGGTCCCGGAAAAATAATAGTAATTTTACGTGTATTTATTTTGTATAATATATGAGAATTTCCCGAAATAACGCTGGAGGGAAAATTTTCTATAGGATCGTAACAGGCCTTGGCCTAATACTTGGAAGGAAGAAGAAGAAAATGGAATCTGTTCAACGCGGAAATGGAAGGATATTTCTACACAATTCATGAAAACAAATGTCTATAAGGCGGAAAGATAGAAATAAATTAGTCTCCACTTCATTGAATTCCCATTAGACGAATTAACAATAAGTTATGATTTCTGCCGCCGGGTGCAGTGAAGTTTCTACCTGTATCTGGAATTTTCTTTCGGCCTCACTGCACACCCTTTTGCGAAATACAGGTTCGTTTAACAAATATTTGGTCTGTGACATCTGTCTTACAAATAACCAGTGTAGTGTAAAATCCTCAATTAGTTTAAGATCTGAGACCGATTGTGTATGTGTCTTTCACAGGTAGCGTTATGAATTTACGGAACAAAGATGGCTAAATCGTATGTATCATTGTCATTAAACGAAAAAGTGAAAGCGATTGAAGATAAAGAAAAACAAACACTCAGTACCGGAAATAATGACAAAATTTAAATGTGGACAAACCCAAGTTTAGGAGATTTTAAAACACAAAGAAAAATTAATGAATGAATGGATGCAAAGAAATGGTCAAATGAAGAAAAAAAAAAAAAAAAAAAAGGAAATTAAATCAACGAGATGTGGGAGTGTTTTGCACGAGTCCACCATCAAAAGATTTCCAAATTTCCGGGCCGATGCTCCAAAGTCAAACTCTAGCTGTTGCTATATCCCCTAGAGAATAACAATTTCAAAGCATCTTCAGGTTGGTTGTACAGTTTTAAAAGACAACACAATGTAGTGTGGAATTGAAATGTGTAGGAAATCAAAGGATGTGCACGAAAGTATAGTTAATGAGTGGAAACCGAAATTGCATACTTCAATTTCAGGATACACGCCTAAGAGACATTTTTAACGCTGATGAAATGGGATTTTTTTCTCGCGCGTTAACGTCATACATAGTATACTTCACTTTCCAACGGCAGCGGAACTACAATTAATTCAAGGTACATAAAAAGACATGCCCTACGGTGCTCTATAATCTAAGATTGGGTTAATATTTTTTGTTTTTTATAATGCGGAATGTTGTATAATGCGGAAATACAAATTGGTCCTATCCGATTCCGCTTTGAACAAGTTTTACTATATATATATGTCAAATTATTTTTTTAGTAATTTGTAAGTAGGACTTTTCTTAAAATGAAAATACTCGTACATATTAATGATAAACAGCTGCTCCTATTTCAGAAAATTTAAATTTATCGTTTGTTAAAAGAAATACATCATATCATATACTGAAGCTAAAAATCTTTTTGAAAAAATTAAATACCGTATAATTATGAAATAAACTATTATCCATTTAGGTCTACTTCTAAAATGTTAAAATATAACAAACAACTGGGAAACGAACTGGTGAGTAAGGCTACAATTTTTTATGTAATATTAACACGCAAAATATGTACTAATTATGAAATAATATTGTATAAAATATGCAATAGTACGTAACAATTTCTAAAAAACATTCAATATTACCCACATTAAAGTTTATTTTTATATAAATTTTATATTAAACGTGAAGTTTAAAATCTCGCCAATATTGAAGAAATTGGTGATGGGTAAGCTGCAAAATGTTTGACAGTGTAGTAAGAAGGTTTTGTAAAAGTAAAGTGACCCCACTGGTACTCATTTCAGTTAGTGACTGACTCGATCTAAGGGCTATTATGATGTCAGAGTGTTTAGGCCAGTTTAAAAATCCTGTTCGCATCGGGACTAGAATGATATCGTAACGTTTCTACTAGTTAATTCACAAACTGGATGGTTGTAGTTTTAATGTATCTTGCAATGAGGAACTCTATATTAAAAAGTCTTCAGCATCTTCTTCAGTATTATATATCTCCAATTAGGGTGTCAAAATAATGCAATTCTTTCCTGGCCCTTTCTTAGCAGGTTTTAGATAGTTTGGAAAATCTTTTTCAGTGTACATTCAGCTACCTCAGTTTCTAATATCATCAAATATTGACATTCAGAAACTTTAAATTACATTCCGATTACGAAAGTTAGTTTTTGTTTTTCAAATATAGACAATATGTAGTTTTATATAAAAATTAAAATAAGTAATTGTGATCACCGTAGCGTAGTGGTTAAGGCAGTGCGCTACAAGTCGGAAGGTCGAGGGTTCAAGTCCCGGTGGGGCCAGGATTTTTAAACTGACCAAAACCTTCTGGCGGCACTATGGCTTAGCCTCTAACGGAAATGAGTACCAGACGCTTGTTCTGGGGGTAAAGGCGGCCGTCACGCAGGGCTGACAACCCGGCTGATATCAAGTGCCGATTGTCTAGAAAAAGTGGGAGCCTTAACCTCCTACTGCCCCAAGGGCCTCCCGAGGCCTGTAGTGGGATTACTTTACTTTAATTATGATCAATCATGTAACAATATCCATCCATAGTAATTCTGCCCGAAGGCAGGTCCTTCACTGCAATCATAGCATTTTCATGCTATGCTTGCAGCTTTACTAGGGAATTGTGCAGGTGTGGTAGCTTCCCATTGCTTTCCACACCGGTGAAGGATGATGATGATGATGATGATGTCCATATGATTTCGGGGACCGTTTGGGCCTTAAAGTTTTCCTGACATTTGTCTTACACGTGAGGAAAAACCCCGATAAAAACCTCATCCAGAAATACTGCCCCGACCGGGGATCGAACCCGGTCCCGCTGCGTGACAAGGCAGCACGCTACCTCGAGACCACAGCGGTGGACGTGTAACAATATGTAATGATAAATTTTCATAATGATAAGCAAGTTTCTAATTGGATATAATCAAAGGGAAAGAATATGCAATTAGTAATCAGTAATTACTTACAAATCCTATAAGATAAAAAAAATGTACCTGTTGTAAAATATTATTTGGAGGCCTTTCGGAAGTTAACTTGCATCATCAGTAGGATGAGTATGAGCTAGTGGTTGATGTATCTAAGATGTTGTAGACGCTGATGGTCTTGATGCATAACTAGTAGGAACTGACTGGTTTTTAACTATCTCGTAGCCTTTTTCATGAGCGTCCTATAATAATATGTAAGTTATGTGGAAATTTGGCTGGCATTGTGGCGCTTTCCACCTTTGGGTCCCGAGTTCGCATCTCGATCAGTCTGAGATTCAGTGAAAAAATCGGAGCCAGGGCAGGTTTCCCTCGAGGTTTCTCCCTTTTCCCCTGTCAAAAACTTCATTCCATCATTTATACATTCTCAGGTGATACATTTCGTTTCATTTCATCTGCTCCTGTGATAGTGCAACAGACCAGGTCGTATATCGTATACCTTCAATAACAGGGGCTTCATCTAATCTCATTCCTGGACACGAGTAGAGGTTATACTTTATAAATAAATTTAATTTGAGTTGCAACATCAGAAGATAATGTATTACTCGATAAAAAAACAAATTCGCGTTATAAGTTGTATCATCTGTATAGTGGCAGTGACACTCTTCATAGATTAAATAATGTAAATGGCGTTCTTGTTTTAGCTGTAAGAACATCTCCTGTCACCCACACTCTTCGTCATGAATAAAACAATTACTTCACACACACATACATGTATATAAAGGACTCTATGTGAAATTATTTAATACCGAGTCTGGTAAAGCGGCCGTGGAAAATAAAATATTGTTATATGACATGGTAGCCATATTTTAAAATAAATATTTATATAGGATTATGCATAGATAGTCCACCGTTGTGGTCTCGAGGTAGCGTGCTGCCTTGTCACGCAGCGGGCCCGGGTTCGATCCCCGGTCGGGGCAGTTTTTCTGGGTGAGGTTTTTATCGGGGTTTTTCCTCACCTGTAAGACAAATGTCAGGAAAACTTTAAGTCCCAAACGGTCCCCGAAATCATATGGCCATCATCATCATCCTTATCATTATCATCATCCTTCACAGTGTGGAAAGCAACGGGAAGCTACCACACCTACAATTCCCTAGTAAAGCTGCAAGCATAGCATTAAAATGCTATGATTGCAGTGAAGGACCTGCCTTCGGGCAGAATTACGATGAATGAATGGATGCATAGATATATGAATATCCATAGCAATTCTGCCCGAAGGCAGGTCTTTCACTGCGATCGTAGTATTTTCATGCTATGCTTGCAGCTTTAGTAGGGAATTGCAGGTGTGATAGCTTCCCGTTGCTTTCACACCGGTGAGGGATGATAATGATGATGATGGCCATATGATTTCGGGGACCGTTTGGGCCTTAAAGTTTTCCTGACATTTGTCTGACAGGTGAGGAAAAAAACCCGATAAAAACCTCATCCAGAAAAACTGCCCCGACCAGGGATCGAACCCGGGCCCGCTGCGTGACAAGGCAGCACGCTACCTCGAGACATATGTGAATATACAGAGTGAAATGCTAGTCGTTCCCCAGCAGAACAGAAAAAACATCGTCAGAAAAGAATGTTAGACATACTCCTAACTAAAAAAAAAGAACAACGCTCATTCGTGAATGACTAAATTTAAATGTAATTATTAATACTAAATAATTATACTATTTGCCTTAATTGTTTAATATTTGCAAACTAATTGTAATGTTTATGTATAGTTTTAGTTTTTTCGTATTATTAATAAACAATGATGCCCATGCGATCTACAGATATTTGTAAATAATTGTTTCTTTTTAACTATAATAATGGATGGAATGTGATGCATTCTGTCTTAAATACCCAAAATATATATTCTTGTAACACAAGGGCCATTCGCTTCTTTCAGCATTATGCCTGAATCAGTTTTCATTATTGATTAAAACCTGATGTAAATTTGCGATAAAAAAATTGTTCACTAAACGTAAGTTTTTATTGTCTGCATATAATTTTCAGAAGGGTGTTAATTAGCTTGGCAGGAGAAATTTAGTTTATTAATTTGATTAATGGTGTACGATTGTTTCTGTATATATGTATGCACAATGAAGTCTAACTTTGTTAAGAAATATGGAGAATCATTATGCCAGACTTTTTAATATATTTTGCGATCTGAATCGAGATTCTGTTTGCAATATAATTTACTATTATGTCAAATTGATATGCGCTTGTAATAGAAACATTACAATATTTGTAAAATTGTATTAAAGACAACTCTCAAGAGAAATCGCACACAAGTATGCATCGTCACATTTAACTAAATATGTCAATGGAATTATTCTAAAGTGTATAAAACTAAAGAGCATGTAAAAATCATATAAATTATTGTGTAATCTAAATACCAATTGTTACTACACTTTTCGATAATTACTTGGTGATTTATAATTTACGGTAATTTGTAAGTATGATTATTACCAAGGGTTTTTTTTTTTTGCTCTTGATTGTAGTATATTTGATAGTGTAACTGAAATTCGCAACGAATAAAAATAAACAGACATTTAAGAGTATAAATATGAAGAAACAATGTTGAACACAAACCATATCATAATATAAAAGCCTCTATGGCATGATAAATATAGGGTCTACTAAGGAAAGCCGTCTCTATTAGACCCCAGAGGTTCGACATATATTGTAGCTAAAATTAGCAGGCAAATAGATACTTAAAATTCAGAAATAGGCAGTAAAATAAGGAAAATAGCTATTTATAAATGCACGAAAATTGGCACTAAAATAATGAGAACAGTTGTTTAAAAATATAAAAAAACTGCTAACATATTTCTATTCATTATTTTTTATACATATTTTTAACATTTTAAATACTTGCTCTTTAAGTTTTGTAGTTACATCCCATAACATGACATTTTTTTCAAGTTCTCAGCTATAATACTCAGTTTCCTGTCAAGTGAAAGTTGTATTGGAAAACGAACTAAGCTCATTACGGGAATATACATGCAAGAACAGTTAATATACAATAAATCATGCAGGGGAATATGAATAGATATTTCGTTGAAGTTGCAATTTAATGAAATATCATAAAAATATATGAAAGCGATGAGAGATACCGTATAATACCAAGCGAAAGTATTATTAACGTTTTACAATGAGAACGGATGCAAATGTGTACAACTTCCACAACCAATAGTAGTAGGACTAACATTCCGCAGATTTATTTAATGGATAACATCTCTACATCTTTAATGACGTAATACCTCTCCGTTGTTAGGAGTTACTAGACCAAGATAATTTAGTTACTTTATTTATCTAAATATATCATGAATGGTATGCGGTCAACATATCGGCCCAATGAGACATCTAGTAGACAACTAAGGTATTATTAGGATGAAGGAGGTCGCAAATTTTGCTTAGAGGCCTCTTCATTCAGACTTACAGATCTTTTACGAGCCTGAGAATCTTCAGACTCGGAACCACGGCTTAAAGACTCTCCCGGAATTGATAACATGAACTGCATAACAAATACGCATAAGATATGTACACATAAATATTATTTATCGGACACTAATTTCTGTATTATTCTATAATGTTTCATTTTAAGATATTCTAATATAAAATGTTTAAAATTAATAAACTCTTCATTCATTACAATTCTTTTTTTTTTTTGTTCTATGTCTGATGGTTCACATATTCTTTAAACTATCCTTAACTCTTGCCAGATGAGTTAAAGTTGCACAAGTATAGACATAAATAGTGGCATAATTGGCTCCTAAATCATAGAGAAAAATTATAAACAACCGAATTGTTTACTGTTTATTATCTACTAGCTCATTGCCTGGCATTATCCGGGTCTTTATCCCAATTTCATGTCACAAATCTGACTAACGACGGACTTATAAATGTACGGACTTGGGTGAAAATGTTCCCTGCAGACTACATACACACATACGCCTACATAATTACATACATGGCTACATAAATACGTGTCTTATAAATACAGTGGAGGAAATTGGTATAAAGCCACTTGTTAAAAGGGTTAACACAAGTTTATTTACTCTTTCTTTGGCATTTTTCTATAGGAGGTGATTGAGTATAAAACACACACAAATAATGTCAAAATTAATTATCCATTTCCGTCCAAAAAAGTACATGAAAACTGAAACCACTCTCACATATGGGTGGAAATTAGTATAAAGGCACTTTGTGTATTTCACAGATTAAACCAAAAAGACTGAGCGCAAAGTTTACAACAAAGTTCTAAAATTTAGTTGAACCTCCATTGTTGTTAATTACTTGGAAGATTCTCTTTGGCATTGACTTGATGAGGGTGTTTATTTCTTCCACTGAAATTGAAGCCCACTCTTCCTGAATAATATTTTTCTGCTCAGTCACTGTCCCAAACTGCCGTCCATTGGGATACACACGCGTTGCCAGGTTCCCCCATAAGTTCTCAATTGGGTTTTAATCAGGACTTCTGACTGGCGGCGTCAAAAGTGGTATTTCTTTCTTCCTGAACCACTCCTTTGATTTAGCAGACACGTGAATGGAAGCATTATCTGACTGAAAAATTAGATCTTCGCCAAATTCCTCATACATTCGTATCAATTAGGACTCCAGAAGTTCCTCAGTGTAGGACTCAGAATTCATCTTCGTGCGTACCCATGCTATTTTTGATCTTCCTTTAAAGCAGAATGCTGCCCAAATCATAACGCCTCCACCACCGAAGTTTCTACTCATTCTAACTTGCTCTTCAGTACGGATGTCGTTCCAGTAATACTGAAGACCATCAGGCCCGTCCAGATTAAACTTCTTCTCATCACTGAACATTACTTTATTCCATTCTGAGTTCCAGGACATGTGTTCTTCAGCAAAAGTCATTCTAGCTTTCTTATGTGCATTGTTCAGAGGTAGTTTACTAAGACTTTTTTATTTTTTTATTGTAGGTTCTTGTCTTCTGACAGAATTTGTCTTAGTCGTCTGGCTGTTAATGACAACTTCAAATCAGCCTGGATTTGAGAAGAAAACATATTCTTACTTTTTGCTTTACGTAAAATGGCATGTTTAGTGCGCTCAGACAATTTTCTTGTCCGTCCATATTTCCCATTTTTTTCATATTGTGAGCCCAGTTTGACAAAATTATCAATGACACATCTTGAAGCCCCAGTTTCGTAGGTATTTGTCTATTGGAAAGGCCCATCTCCTTGAAGGCACTAACTCTTGATTTGTCTTCATTTGAGAGAGGCTTTCCACGTGGCATTGTACGTACTGCTGACTTGTAATTGATGAACGATGCTCACAGACACGTCGTCTCCATGTAATTGCAGTGTTTTGTTTACATTTATGTCTCTGTAAGAGCCAGAAGTTGACCTGCCTTTATACCGATTTTCACCCCTAGGACAGCGTTTTCTTATATTTTACGTATTATTTACATATATAATAAATACAAAATGAGGATTGGAGTTATGATGTAGAAATTATGTCCACAAGATATGTTCATATATTACACACATACGGTATTTGCATAAATATTTGTTTTACTACTAAAAGTTAGTGGCTTTATACCAATTACCTCCACTGTAGTTAGATTGCTTGAAGAGGCCACATAAGACTATATGTTTCTATCTTTTGCACTGTAACATAGGTATTTTCATAACTCAAGAAGAAAGAAGGAAGTAAACTTTTTAAGCCAGGTTTTTTTGAACGCTTTTGGTTGTGGGGTGCATAAGATTCTCTTTTCTAACACTTTTTTTTCAGAAATATTTTACGTAGAGAGAGAACTAAGTGCTCAAAGGTCACAAATGATTGTCCATTTATAAAAACTGCAAGGGTATTGTAGAATGTCCATCTACCATCATTCAAACTCTTCTTTAATGTAAGGAATTTGCAAAATATTTATATAAACTCGTGGGTTTATAAACGTTAGATTGCTTGGCGAATACTCTATGAGAAGTCAACAGCATGGAATCATTGGTAATAAAAAGTTAACGATAACGATATACATGCACAGCTCTTTCTTTAATTTATGCATATTTATAAAAGGCTATATATTACCACTGTCTGCCACCCTATCATTTCACGCTTTTATAACGTGCATAAAGTATGTCGTTCCCTTTGATGAGTCGTTTTAACACGGTATTAACACACAATATGGTTAAAACGATATGAATCCTGAATTCATTCTTTAAGAGAAATGTCGATTTTTAACTCTTTTCTTTGTAATAGTTTATTTTGAACATTTGAAGATCACGGGGGAAGAACAAGGAATGTTACAAAAACCAAGAATTGGGAAAAATTAATTATTGCGCGAGAGTGCGTTTTGTCGTACTTACAACAATGGCGACCATAATTGAAAGTTGAACTTCCTACATTTCGGGATTGCCAACCTAAATAACTATACCGCAATATTACATCTACATCCACGTTAGGGAATTAAAACCACTGCTCTCTATGTATATTACGTACAATGTATATACAAAAAATATCCAAAAGGTAGTGTTAATATACATTATACGAAACAAATCACTGCATTTTAAATGAACTGAACTTTATTTGAAACAATATAAAATAATAAATGCGTACTTGCGGCCATTTTATCAATAATAATGGTCTCACGGCCTCCTGTACTTTCAACTAATAAATGTTGCCTACACTGTTAACGTCACTCAATTGTTTATTATGAACGCAAATATTTCCAACAAAGATGTTATTTAATACACAAGTGATCTTCTTGGTGATAAAATATTAAAATATATATAGCCTACAGTCAATATACCCAATTCACCAATTAATGTTTTAAAATGGTCAACACGTTTCCACAGCCAAGCTGTCATTCTCAATACCAGATATTGACAGATATTGAGTCAATATGTGGTCTTGAGAATGACAGCTTGGCTGTGGAAACGTGTGACCATTTTAAAACATTAATTGGTGAATTGGGTATATTGACTGTATATATATTTTAAAAATGTTATTATTTTACTACTATTTATTATTTTGAAGACACCATCGCGCAAAATAGAATGTACAATGCACGTTTGTGAAGTGTTTTACTGAGTCTTTTCCTCGATTCTGTAAATACCACTTCCCAATCTTGCATCGTAATATACTATTTAAGATTAGAACTTTATTTTTATTTGCTAAACAAAACATTAAAGTTTTTTATGATTTTCATAATTATTTATTTAATTTAACAATCATAGCAGCTGTTTCAATTCGCGAATGTCTGAAGATAAAGTGTATTCAAACAGCCGTTACTAATGTTAAATTAAATAAATATTTATGAATATCACTTTGATAGTTTAATTTGTTAGTAAATACACATAATGTATTTTCATCAAGTAAAAACCAAATCAATTGATTACTTTGAACTTTTTTTTCTCACCTTAGTAAAACATAAACCGTTTATTTCAAGGGACATTCCACCTTTTCCAAATGGTTATCAGATTATCACTATCAATTTAAATCTTTAAAAAATGGACAAGAAGTTAGGTTTGTCTTTGTTTTCGTTATTTTGTGACGTCTCCTATTTTCTCCTGTGGTCTTAATTTGGTTAACTGTATTACTTTTGGTTGTATTTCCTTCCTTCTTATACTTTTATTCGTCTTTCAGTTCTTGGTTTCAAGTTTACAAATAAATTTAAGCTTTTCGATATTCTTAAAGGTAATCGAATATTTTGGGGCACGCCCTAGCATAGTTGGTTAAGGCAATACGCCACAAGCAGAAAGGTCGCGAATTCAAGTCCCTCTGGCGCCAGGATTTTTAAATTGATCTAAACTTATGGTCCTGGGATTGACTCAGCCTCTAGTGGAAATGAGTACAAGGTGTATGTTGTTGGTTAAGGGCGGCTGTCGCGCAAGGCTATCTAAAAAGGTGGGAGCTTTAACTTTTTAGAAACCCAGGGGCCTCCTAAGATCTGTAGTGGAAGAAATTTTAATAAATTTTAATGCATATATATATATATATATATATATATATATATATATATATATATGTGTGTGTGTGTGTGTGTGTGTGTGTGGTGTGTGTGTGTGTGTTTCTTTGAACTATAAGGTAAAATATTTAAAGTGTATTACAGATTAAAAGTATTATTGAGTACTAAAGCATTACTTTAGCCATCCATTGCTGAAAATTAACTGGGAATAATTTACAAGAGGAGAAGCAGGTTGCCGTTTGGACTGAACTTATAGTGCAATTCTTAAGACTTTATATAAGGTAAAAGAAGATATTTTCATTATATATATATATATATATATATATATATAGTTAATTTGAAAGAACGTCACTTAATAATGAACAGATAAAATATTGTTGAAGTTAAAAACATAAAATTGGTACCTGAGATCCCAATCGTCCTCAAGTGTGTATATATCATCATCATCATCATCCATGAAAGTATTAGACCGTGTGGCCTGTTACGGTCTCAAAGAGGAGTTTTCCATCCAGTGCTTTTTTGGTCGTCCCAGCGATATTTTGCCTTGGGGCAGTAACGAAGCTTGGCTTTTGGAATTCTATGAGACGGTAATCGTTGAAGACGGGCTTTGCAGTTGTTCTGGTAGTTTTGTATATGGCGAAGAATGGGTTCTACATCCAACTCTTCCATAATTTCCTCATTTTTTTATGGTCCCACTTTGTATAGCCTGCTGTCCGGCGTATAAATCGCATCTCATTTTCTGTTGTTATTCTGCTTTCATCTCTTCTTTGTATTGTCCATGCTTCACTACCATATCTTAATACTGGTCTTGTGAGAACCTTATAAAGCCGTAATCTTGTGTTCTTCTGTACTAAAGATGGTTTAATTATACTGTTAATTATCCCCGTTGTTTTTTGTGAAATTTGTGATTTTCTTTGATATATCAGCTGTTAGTGGGAGCCCCTCAATAATACCCCTCTGGACCAGCAACCCATTGGGAGCAAAAATTACATTAGCTTTCAAGTCAACCAAGCCTCGGTGTATATATAACTTATATATCCATCCATCCACAGTAATTCTCCCCGAGGGCAGGTCTTTCACTGTAATCATAGCATTTTCATGTTATGCTTGCAGCTTTACTAGGGAATTGTAGGTATGGTAGCTTCCTGTTGCTTTCCACACCGGTGAAGGATGATGATGGCGATGATGACATGATAGTGATAAGGATGATGATGATGGCCATATGATTTCGGGGACCGTTTGGGTCTTAAAGGTTTCCTGACATTTGTCTTACAGGTGAGGAAAAACCCCGATAAAAACCTCACGCAGAAAAACTGCCCCGACCGGTGATCGAACCCGGGCCCGCTGCGTGACCAGGCAGCACGCTACCTCAAGACCACAGCGGTGGACGTAACTTATATATATATATATATATATATATGGATGTTATAATTAATGTTGACATTAAGCAATGCAGGCCTAATATGATATGAAAAGAAAAATAAATACCTGAGCCAGGATTTGAACAAATGCAGTCAGATTGATCGGGACCTCCCGAATGAGAGTCTCAAACGCTACCGGTTGAGCCACCTCGCTCGGTAATTCGAATATTGTTAATACAATATGATACATATAAACATGAGGCTATTTACTGAGAAGATTAAGTGACGAGAACTCGTTAAACGATCGCTTGGAACTTCAAGGGATTCCACTTACAAAGACCAGCCTCGCATTCTGCAATTACAACTACATCATAACTAGAAACATAATGGCGTTTCTCTCTCTTCCATCTCCACTATGTGCTCAGCAATGTGAGAGAATATCAACCCCCCCCCCTTTAATCCTACTTCCGAAAATTAACATCACTTTTATAGTAGGTATTGATGTTTTTTGTTCAACTGATAATGATTATAGCCAACATTAGTTTCTCCGTACTTATTCCAGAATATATAACTCTAACTCATTAGCACTATCGAACCATAGGTTCATGCCCGCGCGGACATACTGTAAGCTCTCCATACATTCCTATCCTGAGCCAATATTTTCCAATCATCCCCCGTATAATCCATTTCCCTCAAATCATAGTTAATGTTATTCTCCCGCCTCATTCTTGGTCTACCAAACTGGGCTTTTCCTTCTGGTTTTCCTACAAGAAGCTTCCATGCACGTCTTTCATTCCCCATTCATGCCACATGTCCTGCCCATCGCAGTCTATGAGACTTAACCGTTCTTATTATATCTGGTTGTGACGCCTGGAAGGAGGAGTTACGCTGATCCCATGATATGTGATGTTGATGGTAATGGTGCGCCAGGAGAGGTTTTAATCCTAAACTTAATGGATATGTTAATGATAATAATAACGACCAGATGATGTTCGAGGACCGTTTGGGCCTTTAATGTTTTCTGACGTATGCCTTACAGGTGAGGAAAAACCCCGAAAAACCCATCACCGAGGAAACTTGTCCCGACCGAGGATCAAATCCAGGCCCGCTGCACGCTACCTCGAGATCACAGCCCTTGTTGCAATTGTCCTGGAAGAGTACGTCCGTCTCGGATTGAGACCAACTTTGAATGGAATATTTGGATAATGAACACACGAGAAATATCTTTCCTTCAGAGGTAAGGTTAGAACTATCATGACACACAGATTTGTGATATATAATATATATATATATATATATATATATATATATATATATATATAACGGTCCAAAAGTTCGGTCGAAATTGTATGCTTTATTGAACTTATGGACACTGATAACTGTCTGTCTTAAAAGTCCTATATGCTATCCTCTCTTAAAGTGATCCTCGTCAAAACAAAACCATGACCTGCTCGCTTTTCTTTGGTTATTAACACTGACGTACCATGTAAAATCAGTAAGTACGCGGAAAAGTAGTTCCCTTCAGTAAATTAAAAATACGTCCTCTAAATGTACTTGTAATTCTTCTTGAATGAAAATAATAATATAAAAATATAGAAAATATTCTAAAATATAACTAACTCACTGGCACTATCGAACCTGTAGGTTCATGGTCGACGGACATAAGCTCTCCATACATTCCTATCCTGAGCTAATGCTTCCAATCATTCCCTGTATAATCTACTTCCCTCAAATCATAGTTATTGTTATTCTCCCACCTTATTCTTGGTCTACCAAACTGAGCGTTTTCCCTCTGGTTTTCCTACAAGAAGCTTCCATGCACCTCTTTCATTTCCCATTCGTGCCACACGACCTGTCCATCGCAGTCTTCGAGACTTAACTGTTCATATTATATCTGGCTTCCTATAAAGACAATGTAGTTCACTGTTATGTAGTTTTCTTCATTCACCTGTCTGTTCATCTCTTTTTGCTCCAAAATTTTTCCTAAGAACTTTATTCTCAAATACTCGCAATCTCCTTTCCTCTCTTAAAGTAAGTGTCCATGTTTCGCATCCATATAATGTAACTGGTAGAATAATAGTTTTATATATTTTCAGTTTAACATATCTTGAAAGGAGTTGGGACGTCAAGAGTCTCTGTAATGCATAATAGCACGCATTTTCAGAACTGAGCCTATGTTTAATTTCTTTGTGCATCTCATTCCTATTTGTGATTATTGTTCCTAGGTATTTGATTTCAGCCACTTCGTCAAAATTTCCTCATTTGTCATTAGCTGTCCATTTCCATTATATAATGAATTTCTACGTGTGACCATATATTTAGTTTTATTGATATTTACTTCGAGTCCCAATTTCTTAGTGTTACTCAATAGTGTGTGCGTGTTGGCGTTTAGTATCTCTTCACTATCGCCCAATAGTACTATATCATCATAGTAATGCCACGAGTGATTTCCAAATTATCGATAAATTCACGACTCACGAAGTGAGGAGTGAATTTATCTAGAGAATTTGGAAATCAAGAGTGGCATTTGTTAGGACTATTTAACGAATAACATTAAGCTGTTTACTCACAAATCATTATTTAACTATAGTTATTTTAAAATAGTTATATATTTAATGTAAACGGCGATGTTTGAAAACAAATGAGAAACGATAGGTACGCTTCTACTGCTTCTTTTGTTTATCACTGCAACCAGATCATACTATTTATTGCCAAAGGAACGCAATATTGTATGGAGGAGCTTTCTTTAATATGGTAATTATAACACTGATAAATATTTGGTGAAACACGACTCTGATTGGTTGTAAAATAGAAATCATTGAAATGTGATTGGCCATTGACTCCCATTTGGGGCATGAGTTAAATAGTCAGCATAAACTAACAGCTATTAATAGTTGTAAACCTTCGTTGTCCTCTAAAGATTTAATGGCATGCTCTAGTACAAAATTAAATAGTATAGGAGATAGTGCATCTCCTTGCTTCAACCCATTCGAGATTTTCAAAAGTATCCGAAAACTCTTTGCCTACACGCACCCTACTTTTTGTGCCATTCGTATAAGTCTAACTAACTTTTTAGGAATTCCGAACTCCAGCAGGATACTATATAACGCCTCCCTCTTAATTGAATCTTATGCCTTTTTGAAGTCTACGTATAGTTGATGTACTGTACCATTATATTCCCATTTTCTTTTCTAAAATCTGTCTTATACTAAAATCTGATCTGTTGTAGACCTGTTTGTTCTAAATCCACATTGATGATCTCATAGAATGTCATCAATATAAGGAGTAAGTCTGCTTACTAATATATTTGTTAGAATTTTGTACGAAGTTGAAAGTAATGAGATGCCCCTATAGTTGTTGCAATCAGTTTTATCTGCTTTCTTATAAATTGGAACGATAATTGATTCTTTCCATTCATCTGGAAGAACTTCTTTTTCCCAAATCATGTTAAGGAATCGGCGTATCTTGCCCATCAATTTCCCCCTCTGATTTTATTAGTTCTGCTGGGATCTCATCGGAACCTAATGCTTTATACATCTTCAATTCTAAAATATATCTAATCAATAATTACAACTTAAAATATTTAGTACATATGGATAATGCATTTGAGTCTCGCTTCAGTCGACAACATGACTGAAAGTGTCGAGTCTTCTGTTGCCGTGTCACCATCTAAATTTGTAAAACACAAGTCTGGCAAACCTTTGACTAGTGGTCAAAAAACAGTTGTTTTAAATGTATTTCACAAGTTTAGTGAAAAGTATCCAGAACTTCCAGTAAAAGATATAGTGAATTTAATATATGAGTTTACCGGTCTGTCGTGTACAAATATTAATAATGCTCGGGGGGGGGGAACACGTGATAAGGTTGTAACTCCCGGTAAAAAAAAAAAAAAAAAAAAGGAAACTTGTGCAATAACTTCTTTTGATAAGTGTGATGAATTTGTGGCAAACGCTATTCGTGTAATAGTGCATAATTTATTTTTCAAAAATTAATTATGTATCACATGTCTTATATACTCGTACCTCACACGTGCTCCCTGTCAATATGACAGTAATTGTGGCGCGAATGGCGGAAGAATACTATTGGCGTTTGTTTATGATAGAATAACTCTAAGAGCGGTATATAATTCTACCAGACATGTCTTTTGAGATGTTCCGGGCTTGAAATATGAGCAAAAAACTACTTTAGTAACAAATAAATCGGAACGAATTGATTTAGTATAAATAATGATCTGTGCTCTATTAAGAATATTTGCTCCTAAATTTACAAATTGCACAACAATTTCGACCGGGAACAAACATGCATGTTCAGTTAGTGTTCATTGAGAAAGAAGTAAAAAAATAAATTTATTGGTGCCCATACTGAAGTATTTACTGAATCATTTTACAAATGGGCACGCGCATGTTCACACGGCGACTTTAAAGGTATTCAGATAAATTTATTTAGTATCCTCTGAAAATAGAAAATATTGTTTTAATTTCATTATTACACTAGTGTTAATCTCGGTAGTCAATATTAAAATACTGGAATGACGGAGTTTATAAAGCTAACTCATATATACACATGCGCAAACAAGGTTTAGCCCTAATAATAATAATAATAATAATAATAATAATAATAATAATAATAATAATAATAATAATAATAATAATAATATTAATAATAATAATAATAATAATAATAATATATCCCAAAATGCACCAATAACATATTAATTTCTAAACATTCCTAATTGATCGAAAACATAGGCCTACTTTGCACAAAATATTGTATTTTGTCATATGTAATGTTTCAGGATACCACAATAGACAATACATAAGATGAGGACGTTAAATCTGACAGTTCCAATTTCGCATTTTTTCGACAGGAGTAGGCTATGTGCCTGCACCGGGTTTCACTTTCTCCGTTCAATTCATCATTATTCCTCTCCAACACACTTACATTACACAAATACTTAAAACAAGCGTTAATATTACACAGTCATAGGCTTACATTATGGTAAACAATATTGTCTCCTGAGTGGAGTAGGTACATTTCTTTCTTATAAAATTTTTAAAATGGTTATTAATTCAAGCTGTAAAAAGCCTTGTCTAAATCTATAAAGCAAATAAAAGCTGTTTTATTATATTCAAACGACTTTTGAAAAATGTTTTAAATAAAAAAAAGGCGTATGTGGCATGAGCACCCTTTCTTAAAACTTTGTTGTTCATCACATAGAGATATAATGTATTCGAACTTTTCTGGTACGAGTTTTTTTGTTACTTTCAGAAGTATATAAGTAAATATAACTTTAAAAAATATAAAATTATGGAATATTCACCTGAAATTTATATTCTTTAATTTTGAATAATACCTCAACGGAACACATCATGAATCTTATAAAAGTTGATTAAATATAACTTTATTTACAAATTACATTGAAATTAAAAAAATCAAATTAATATGACTAGAAAAAACAAAAAGATCACAATCAATCTACTAAGAAGCCAGTTACAACAGAAATATATATATATTATTATTATTATTATTATTATTATTATTATTATTATTATTAAGAATTTTTTGTATATTTACAGTAGTTAGATATTAAATACAAAATTGGTACCTGGTAAGTGAGTCGCCCGTAACTAAATTATTAAACTTCATAAAGTAGTTTCAATATGGAGGACTTTCAAAAAAATTAATTTTAAAAGTGTTGATTACATTAGTTATCCTTCAGCCCAAATGTATTTTGCTCTGCCACAGATTTCTATCCTCAGCATCTTCTTCTTTGAGGTCTCTGTTGATCATATTTCTTCTCACTTCATCCATCCACTGTTCCCTGGTTTTCCCCCTCCTCCTCCCTCCTTCAGCATTCCAATCTTGCATCATTCTTGTGATTCTCTTATTCTGCATCCTCTTCAGATGGCCATACCATTTCAATCTTCGTTCTTCTATTAATTCTATAATATTATGTTTAACATTCATTATTTCTCTAATTGTATGGTTCCGAATTTCCTCCTTTCTTGATTTTCTTGATGCCCTTCTCAAAAAATCCATATATGTTGTTAATCATTTCTTTGCTAGATGTCCAGATCTCTGCACCGTACAACATAACACTTTGTACTAATGATTTAAATATCAATGTCTTGGTTTTATTTATTATATAATAATATATTTAATTTTACTCCTTTTAACTGAATTTAACATCCCAATTACTGTTCTTCCTTCACTAATTCTTTTCTCAATTTCACGTTTCCCATCTGATTCTAAAATTGATCGTAAATATTTACATAAATACACTGCTCAAAACAATTAGAGGAACACTATGAAATATGCAAATATTTTTTCATTGGATAAAGGTACAAACATGAAATTAATAAAGTACATTATTTGTGGTTATTTATTTATTTATTTATTGCTCATGTCAGTAAAAACAAATGAATAACGCTGACAATTAACTTTTCAAATAATTCCGCTATGTAAGCAATTGAATCTTGTGCTTATTTTTCAAAGTTAAACACTCGTTATATAGAGTTAGTATCGTGTATGGCCTCCACGACATTCGATGACACTTTGGCACCTTCGTGGCATGCTCCCAATAAGATTCTGGATTTCCTCTTGCGGGATATTCTCCCATTCCTCCTTCAGAGCATCTCCAAGTTGCTGCAGAGTTTGTGGAGCTTGATGTCGGTTCCTGACCTTCCTGTCTAGAAGATCCCACAAGTGTTCAATAGGGTTGAGGTCTGGGCTGACCGCTGGCCACTCCATTACCTCAATTTCATTCCTCCTCAGGAAATCCCTGGTGACAGCCGCAGAATGTGCCCTGGCATTATCCTGCATAAACAGAAATCCAGGGCCTACTCCAATGGCAGCAGGTACTACATGCTCTTCCAGAACGTGCTCGATATACCGGACAGCATTCAGTCGCTGGGGAACAAGTACAAGGTCCGTACGATTGTTGTACATAACTCCGGCCCACACCATTATGGAACCTCCTCCGAATCTATCAATTTCCTGTACAGCCTCTGCAGAAAATCTTTCTCCTGGCCGTCCCCACACCCTCAATCGACCATCACAACGTGTAAGACGATACCTGGATTCGTCCGAGAAGAGCACAGACTCCCACTGGTTCAGGTTCCAATCACCATGGTTTTCAGCATACGTACGTCTTGCTGCCTTATGCCCATTTGTTAAGCGTGGTTTTTTAACGGGCCTTTTTGGACGAATATTCTCTTTCCTTAATCTGTTCCTTATGGTTTGGTCTGAAACCCGGATTCCGGAAGCCATATGAAGGTCATTCTGCAGGTCTTTTGCAGTTTTTGTACGCTGTCGAAGAGCAGAAAGAACAACGTATCTGTCATCCTGGGGGCTTGTTTTAAATTTACGGCCCTGGCCACGTCTTCTACAATACTGACCTGTCTCTCTGTGCCTGTTGCGTAACCTGGACACCACGGAAGGAGAAACCCCAAGCTCTCTAGCCACTTGTCGCAGAGATTGACCTTGTCGTAAAAGATGTAGAGCATGATACACTTCAAACTCATTTAAATGCCTCATTTTGTCAGAGACTTCAATAAACAAGGCAATAATCAACATTCGTCACTATAGCAACATCAGGAAGCTTACCAATTAGAAGTGGCCAGTGCCTTCCAAAATAAAAAAAAATTCTCTATATTTGTTATTTGAGGTAATTTCTCTGTATTTAGGCCATGGATCTTTAAAATTTGTATCCAATGATAAAATTAATAATTCAATTTACATATTGTCCAACTTTCAGCATCACAGCTTTAAAAAACAATTACTTATTCAATTTATTACAAGTGTTCCTCTAATTGTTTTGAGCAGTGTATATTTAATATAGATTGTCACAGATTTGAATTCATTATCATAAACCCAGTTCGGTTTGTAAAAAATAAAAGAGCATGTTAAAATGCTAAAGAAAACACAGACGAAAATTTGGATAAACAGGGAAACCAACATCAAGAAAATCAATAGAGATGCGAGAGTGTTTTCTCTCTCTCTTTCCCGAGAATGCTTTGCTTTTCGTAACGGTTGCCATAGAAACCATCATCCCTCTAAATTCTCTCTCACCTAGCATTACTATCTCGTATTTTCCTTCCTCTCGTGTTTTTCCTCTTTTTTTTTTTTTTGTAAATTCCCTCCTTTTGTTTTATACTATTCTACGTCTGTTATTATTCTTCTTGTGTCCATTATTTAATCTTTTAAATCCCTTGGTTCTTCCAGTCGCACATACTCCCGTATTATATCGCTTTGTGATACCTTGGCAGGTTACTTCACTTTAGGTCTTAGAGTTATAAGTACTAGTGTCCGCCGATTGGTCGAAATTCGACCATAAATAACACGTCATCGCACTTATTATCTCATTTGTATTAAACACTAGCTAATACCCGGCGTGCGCTGCTACGCCTAAATAATTGAAAATTAATGTGATTTTATGTTTAGTTGAATAAGTAAAAGGAAAAATAATTATAAACTTATATTTTTTAGTTACCCCATGCTGATTACCCGGCGTTGCCCGGAAATCTACTTATCCCCGGCTTCTTGACATAAATGAGCTGAAATACGAAAATGAATGTGTTTCATGTTTGGTTAAATAAATAGAAAGAAACATTTATATCGTAATTGTTTTTAGATGCCCCGTGCTGTTTACCCGGCGTTGTCCGGTAATACTCATCCCGATCTTATTGGCATAAATGAGCTGAAAGACAAAAATTAATGTAGGCCTACTTCTCATGATTAGTTGAATAAGTAAAATGGAAAGTAATTATAAATGTATATTGCAATTATTTTAAGATTCCCCTTGCTGATTACACGGTGTTGCCCGGGAATCTACTTATCTCGATCTTCGTGGCATAAATGAGCTAAAAGACAAAATTCGTTATTGTGAGTTATCATAAGTAATGCCACGAGTGATTTCCAAATTATCGATAAATTCACGACTCACGAAGTGAGGAGTGAATTTATCTAGAGAATTTGGAAATCAAGAGTGGCATTTGTTAGGACTATTTAGCGAATAAAATTAAGCTGTTTACTCACAAATCATTATTTAACTATAGTTATTTTTAAATATTTATATATTTAATGTAAACGGCGATGTTTGAAAACAAATGAGAAACGATAGGTACGTTTCTACTGCTTCATTTGTTTATCACTGCAACCAGATCATACTATTTATTGCCAAAGGAACGCAATATTGTAAGGAGGAGCTTTCTTTAATATGGTAATTATAACACTGATAAATATTTGGTGAAACACGACTCTGATTGGTTGTAAAACAGAAATCATTGAAACGTGATTGGTCATTGACTCCCATTTGGGGCATGAGTTAAATAGTCCGTAAAAGAATACCCGCCATGTGCTGCTATGCTTGCACAGGGTTCTACGTACTTGTCCCGATCTTCTTGTCATGAACGAAATACAAAAATGGTTATTGTGAGTTATCAGTAAAAAATAAACATATGCTGTCGCGGACTTTCTTGTAGAACTTTTTGAGATATTCAATTCTGCGTACATTAATTTTGTGTATTTGTTATGGTTTAGGCAGCGTAAGCCATTTAAGCGTCCAAAGAGCTACTTTTTTTCACATTTTCCGCTACAAAAGGTGATTTTTAAGGGTGTAGGAGTTGAGTATCACAACTCTCTTATAGCCTATGTTCGTCCCGGGAATCTCCTGAATATTTTGCAAAAAAGTCCCATCACAATCGGATGAACGGTTTGGCTGCGCATAAAATACGAACAAAGATTCATTTTTTATATTAGATTATTAGTTTTAAATTGTAGGCCTACTCGTATTTTATTTTATTTGACATTGTACTGGACGTTTTATTATCATATGTTTTCCTCATTAATGATTATGAGATGAACTCTTGGAAATTTACCAGAGATATGCCTTTGAATGTCCGAGGTTCTTGAAACGTGCCATACATATGTGGCTTTTAACTTTATCCCAAAGAAACTCGAATTCTCAAATGTTGCCACATTCGAAATGTTACATTGGCCTTGTTTCAAAATATGAAGTAGATAGTAACATTTTGTGGGAAACGTTTTCTGGGGACTCCATATTCTATAAATTATTATCAAGAATATAGAAAGTGGAAGAATAAAAAAAACTAGTGTTCGCTCATAGGTCGAAATTTGACCATAATCATTATTCATACAGCATATGTTTTCCTCAGTAATGATTATGAATGTTTTATTATCATATATATATGGAAATGGATTAAGTGACACCTTAAGATTAGTATTATTTTGCTTTAACACCTTAAGATTAGTACTATTTTGTTTTGACATTCATTTGATGGATTACACTTTCTCTTTTTTTTTTGTTCTTGGCATTTTTTCTTCTTACCGTTTATTTTGTTGTTGTTTATATAATAATAATAATAATAATAATAATAATAATAATAATAATAATAATAATAATAATAATAATAATAATAATAATATAATATACCGGTATAAAATGATATGTAACATATATAATTATTTTAAATGGTAAAGGCTGATTGAAATTTGAAGTATGACGTATAGAGACTTCTAAATAAAGTCTTCGACTCTACGTCGAAAGTAAGAAAACAAAAACTGTTTCCATTTTTTTATTGATAACACTAATGCTCGTCAATAGCTACTAAAAAGTCGGTTGATAAACAAAGAAGAAAAAGGCACTTAATTGTTTTGTCTTTACCTATTTATATATACATTAATGAAAGAGAAATAAAAGCGTCCACCTAAGAAAAAAATTGCGAATTGTAGTAAAAAATTGAATTTTTAATTTTTTGGGCGGTTTATTTTTAGTTAAGTCTTCAATAATCTTAAGGAATCTGATTTTTTTGGAAGTTACCCATGGTATCTTTTGTTGTAAAGGTAATAAAGGAATGTTCCTTGTCAGTGTTACACTATCATTCATATTCTAGAAATTCAGTGAAGTATTTATTTTATTAGGACATGTATAATGTTCCTTTATATGTTTTCAACGCATATTTTATTTGAAGTATATTTCAATCCTGATTCTAGAACCTGTGGTCATCTACTAAACGAATGAACAGGCAGTATCTATACTTTTTCTTTCTCTCTCTAACATAAAAAAAATAGGCAATGATCATTTAAATTTCACGGGATCCCTTACGTAGCACAAAATTGAATTTATTCTATTTCTAATCTATACATAATAGCGCAATTAAATCTTTACATATAAAAATCTAGTCTGAATATGTTGTGCTCCCAAAACTCGAAAAGTACATGTTTTCAGGTACATGGAGTGTTTAGCCGCTATTATGTTTCTAAAACGATTAGGTGAAGGAGTTCACCTGAAACGAAAATTTAAAAAATCGCTCTAGCGGTCGTAATTTTCGATGCTTCACAGCGAAACTCAATATATCGTATTAAAATAAACAGAGATAGGTATTAACCGAAACTGAACGAATTCCGACAAACAGAAGGGAGGTTTACCTGAAATCCGAAATTAAAAAGAATCGGCCGCGGTGGCCTAGTGGTTATGCTCCTTGTCTCTGGTCCCGAGGGTCGCGGGTTCAAACCCGGCCGGGGTCGATGGATTTTTTTAGGATGGAAAAATCCAAGGAGCAAGTCCTCCGGGAGGGACTTTAAGCCGTGGGTCCCGAGTCTAAAGATTTTCAGCTCGTAAAGATCCTTAAGCCTGAATGAAAAGGCCTCTAAGCAAATTTATCGAATTTTCCCGTCCTAGTACTACCTTGGTTTCCTGGATGTCAGTATGAGGCGGAACGCTTACCATGGACCACTCAATGACATCTATACGAAAACAAGTGTAACTTAATTAGTATGGTTCAAATTCTTCCCTGTAGGGGAGAGCGCCTGAATCTCTGTTAAGAGAAACATGGGCTTACAAGACAAGAAAAATTGTCGAGCAACCTCCACGTTTGGTTCAGCGTATACCATACAATTTAATGAACATTTAATATTTTATTTATTTAGGCGTAGCAGCGCACACCGGGTATTAGCTAGTATATATGAAACTTTTATTTTGCATTTATACAATCATGGAATCAAACAAACGACGTGATAATTAACATTGAATTAATTGCTTTAAAATTGCAGTTTTTGTCACTTCTCCACAACGTAAATGCTTGACGATAGATTTTGGAATCTTACCAAGAAATTCTTTTTTTAGTAAACCCCTCTTTTAATTTAGACAAATTACCAAGAATAAAATACCATATTACTCCTATAGTGAAGAATGCTTCATTAATTTATGGTTTTTAGATTAAAAGGCTAAAATACTTCATCTACGTTACAGCTAGGTAGCGTTTTTTCTTGTGCCACGTCGCAGAAACAATTTATCATGTTTTACCGTGTTTCATAATATTTTAAAGTTTTTGCTATTATTACCATATTAACGTCCACCGCTGTGGTCTCAAGGTAGCGTGCTTCCTTATCACGCAGCCGGCCCGGGTTCGGTTCCCGGTCGGGACAGGCTCCTGGGTGAGGTTTTTTCGGGTTTTTTCCTCACCTGTAAGACAAATGTCAGGAAGCTTAGGGCCCAACGGTCCCCGAAAATCATTCGGCCATCATTATTATCATCATCATCCTTCACCGGTGTGGAAAGCAACGGGAAGCTACTACACCTATAATTCCCTAGTAAAGCTGCAAAGCATAGCATGAAAATGCTATGATTGCAGTGAAACACCTGCCCTCGGGCAGAATTACTATGGATGGATGGATCATATTAACGTTATTGTCACTGTAATGTACTACGATCAAATTGCATTCACTGCTTTATTATTTTATTTCAGTATTATAAAACAAGTTACTAGAGGAGTATAGTTCTTACAGTTTGATAAGTGGAATCGTTTCAGTCGCGTCATTTGCTAAATTAGACTCTAATCGATTAAATTGTGATATTGAATAAAGAACAATCCTATAATTATATTTAATACATAGCGCTAGATGTCAATTTAAACCAAAGTACAAACATAATAAATAATAAAATACTGATTTTTTAAAATCGATTCTATGATTCTGAAAATTTTAACATTTAGGCACATCTGTAAATGCCAGGAGAATTCCCATAATGCACACTATTTAATCGTCCTTATTTTATAACAATCATATCATCGTTTATTTTCTATATTTTATCGTATTTACGTCTGTACAACAAGCATCTGATTTACATATTTTATAAAAAGTGTTACTCAAAAACCTGTTTACTAAAATTATTATAAATTAAATATCATTGTTCGCTTTAATTAACCAGACGATACCACATAAATTTGGTATTGTTCTTATTTGATATTTAACTTTTATTTATAGGCGTTTTAGCATCTATTAAGTCTATAAGATTATCGGTTTTAACTTCTTGGGGTAAAATATATTATTATTATTATTATTATTATTATTATTATTATTATTATTATTATTATTATTATTATTATTATTATTATTATTATTATTATTATTATTATATTAATCTTTGGCTTTATCCAGAAGAGTATGTCTATTTTGTCTTTGTATTTTCTACAGAAATTCACTGATTAATGAAATGAAACGAGGATGATGAAATGCATCCCAGAAGTTAAATTACAACCTAGAATTTATCTTGACAGAGAAACCAGGAAATTTCTAGTCAGTTTTGTCGGCCCTATGATTTGATTTAAGGACTCGCGAAATACGAATCTTAAATATGTCGCTTGAGCAAACAAGGTCTGTTCCGTTAATTATATTGTTTAATTTTAGTCAGCATATAGTGTTAAAATATTTATATATCGCATTTCATTTTGATTACAGGTGTTTTAATAACCAAGTTCCTACCGCATTTACAAGCTTGGTTATATCACTGATTAATTATATTATGAAATTATAGAATAGTGGTGACGATCAAATTACAATTGAGCATTTTCCTTGTCACTTCAAGGAAAATCCCCAATTAGCGTCTGCTTATTCTATTACATTAGAACCATAATGTACTACTCACAAAAGTCTGGTTTAATAAGCAGTGATTGATTCAATATAATAATAATAATAATAATAATAATAATAATAATAATAATAATAATAATAATAATAATAATCCATCCATCCATAGTAATTCTGCCCGAAGGCAGGTCCTTCACTGCAATCATAGCATTTTCATGCTATGCTTGCAGCTTTACTAGGGAATTGTAGGTGTGGTAGCTTCCCGTTGCTTTCCACACCAGTGAAGAACGATGATAATTATAAGGATGATGATGGTCATATGATTTCGGGGACCGTTTGGGCTTTAAAGTTTTCCTGACATTTTCTTACAGGCGAGGAAAAACCCCGATAAAAACACCTCACCCAGAAAAACTGCCCCAACCGGGGATCGAATCCGGGCCCGCTGCGTGACAAGGCAGTACGCTACCACGAGGCCACAGCGGTGGACAATAATAATAATAATAATAATAATAATATAATAACGTATCGGAGTAACATTGTTGCCTAGCTCGCAACGGTCCCTGGTTCGATCCCAAGACGAGACAAGTTTCCTGGGTGAGGTTCTTTGAGGGGTTTCCTCACCTATATGACAAATGCCGGGAAATTTTAAGGCCCAAATGGTTCTCGAATATCATTTGACCATCATAATCAACCATATCATATTCGTCTTTAGTATGAGTAAACGGTGTGTCTTGTCTTAGTTGTTTACATTATCACGGGAGTTGTCCTGGCATTGAGTTGATCAGTCACTCATTCAGGGTGGCCCTTTATGCCCTTGTGTGTTAAAAAAAGTATGTGTGCTTCCCAAAATTAAATATTTTTTCTCGACATGTTATGTTCGTGTATGGCCCATGTGGCGTGTGATGTAAAAATATCTACAACGGGAGAGGTTAAACTAAGGTAAATATAATAATAATAATAATAATAATAATGACGATGATGATGGTGATGATGGTGATGATGATGATGTTGATGATGATAAAGGAAATGGTCCTGGAGAAACTTGCGTAGAAATCAACAATGGACTTCGACAAGGTTGCCCTCTTTCGCCAATACTTTTTAATATATATTTAGATGATATCATTAGTACATGGCAAACTCTTTTAGATGAACATTTTATGATAAACAGTATGAAAATGAACTGTCTTTTATTCGCAGATGACCAGATCATTGTAGCTTCCTCAGTAAATCAACTACAAAAATCAGTTTATAAATTATGAAAACTAATAAACGATTATAATTTAAAGATATCAACAGAGAAAACAAAGTCAATGGCATTTATTAGAATTCAGCATAAAGGACAAAAATAGTAATTGGAGTAAACACAATTGAACAAGTAACTTGTTTCAATTATCTGGGATGCATGATATCGTACCTGCAAAATTTGGACATGGAGAAGAAATTAGGAAAATTTCAACAGATATATGGTTTAATAAGAAGATATTTGAAAAATACTAAGACCACAAGGGAAACTCAATTGAAATTTTACAGAACAGAGCCGTTCCAACGTTAACATACGGGTCTGAGGCTTGGCCTTTAACGATCTCTGATAAACATAAAATTGAGACAACAGAATTGAGATTTCTGAGATCAGCTGCAGGTGTATCTTTAAGAGATCAAAGGAGAAGTAAAGATATCAGAGATGAGTTACAAATATATAATGTAAACGAGAGAATATACAGAAATACATGTAATTGGTTTGAACATGTACAAAGAATGCCAAATAATCGTTTATCAAAACAGCTGCTTCATTATAAACCTCTAGGCCGAAGAAATGTAGGAAGACCAAAACGACGTTAGAAAGACGACATGCACCTTCAGCATATAGTGCAACCGGGAGCGGAACGAGCCAACAGGCCTATAACTTGAAGATGATGATGATCCATCCATAGTAATTCTGCCCGAAGGCAGGTCCTTCACTGCAATCATAGAATTTTCATGCTATGCTTGCAGCTTTACTAGGGAATTGTAGGTGTGGTAGCTTCCCGTTGCTTTCCACACCAGTGAAGAACGATGATAATTATAAGGATGATGATGGCCATATGCTTTCGGGGACCGTTTGGGCCTTAAAGTTTTCCTGACATTTGTCTTACAGGTGACGAAAAACCCCGATAAAAACCTCACCCAGAAAAACTGCCCCGACGGGGGATCGAACCCGAGCCCGCTGCGTGACAAGGCAGCATGCTACCTCGAGACCACAGCGGTGGACATGATGATGATGATGATAATAATAATAAATATAATAACAATAACTATAATAATAACAATAACGACAGCTACAACAACAATAATAATGATGAGAGAACAAAGTAACATTCATTAGGCTGTTAACGTTGAAGATATGAGTATATCAAATTAAAATCCATAATAGTATTCATCAATTGATTCTAGGTTCAAGGCTATATCAAAACAGTGTTAAAGTAAGCCAGGCATACAACTTAATTGCGGCAAAATTGACCTGGTAGCCAAGTCAATGAACCGATATACAACTTCCACGACCAGGTAGCGTGATACTGACACACTAATAATTCCATGCGGCAGTTCTTAATTTAGATCTCGTCATTGTAAACTTTATTCATAAATTGAACTCTACGACTGTAAGCTTACAGTAGTAATACGTGCTCACACAAGTGATAGGCACTGTCGTGCTAAACGTGTATTATTCATTCATGAACCAGTTGTCACAATTCACTGGATAAAAAAAAGGTAACCTCCACTTCAAGAGTCAAATCTCAACTAATTTTGGGTTGAGAAAAACGAATATGACAATTAAAATTTTTTTAGCTCTAGTTTCTGTGATATACAATAGGTGGAAGTAATTTAGATTGATAGATTAAGAGAGAAAACGATACATTTTAATTGCATTAGCCAACAAAATTAAATGTTAATTTGACTTTTTTAAATATCGGTTGCATTAAAAGAGTTCTAAATTGATGGAAGGGTACCTGGAAGATTGTTGGATTTGAAGCGAATCATGTGATGATTTCATAAGATCGTCTTTTGGCTTGCCTCTTGCGAGTGAATTCCCAGCATCCCTACACGAAAGCCAGTAGTAATCCGCAAGCATTGCTTCACTCCAACGGCCCTGATATATTTGTTCTATAACAAAAATATCTTGATGGAATCTTTATCCGTGTTCATCACTGACAGCAATACAACTAGGATGTAAAAACTCTAGGTGTGAGTGGAAAAAATGGATTTTAAGGAACATGTTGCATCTGAGTTGATGGCATTTTGCAGGAGTACTGTCGCCAACTGAGCGTAGTTATCATTCTTTTGTTACCTAGAAATCCATGAATAACTCCCTTCAAGGTTTCCAAGCTTCCTTTTCTTTCTTTCCCCTCCAAAACTCGGTCATATGCAGGATCCTTTACAAGGTCTCTAATTGTTGGCCCGACAAAAATACCTTCCTTAACTTTGGCATCACTTGGTTTCGGAAATTTCTCTCTTACGTACTTAAAGGTCCTTCCTCCTTGGTTCATAACCTTTCACAAATTTTTTTCATTAAACCCTGCTTAATGTGTAGTGGTGGATGAATAATATATTTGGACCCACTAGAGGCTCGGCAACGACATTTTTCTCGCTAGGGTTAAGAGTTCTTGGAAACTAGTCTGCTTGAATATAATGAAATTTCCTATCCCTACTGTCCCACATATATAAAAGCAGCATTATTTTGAGTATCCCAGTTGCATAACTAAGAGTACAGCTATGCAATTTAGATCTCCACAGATTATCCACTGGTGTTCATGATATTTGATTGAGTCAAAGAGGGCTGTCATGTTTGCACAAATTTCCTTCATTGAAATGCATGAGCGATAGAAATAGAAGGAAGACGGTTGCCATTTTGAAGTAATGTAGCTTTAAAATAATTATGCTTGGAGATGTCTATGAAGAGCCTCCATTCAGTTGAATTAAGATTAAAATTCAAACATTTTATCAAGCCATTAATGTCACAGCAAACAACTAGATTATTTTTCTTCTAAAAAAAGGGAAGCATATCCCTGTGATGTTACCTGTACTGTAAGACCCTGACATCACGTTCGAGAAGATTCGATTGCCGTAGTCTACAGTCAGGTTCAACCCAGGTAGTTCTGTGTTTTTGGAATAGGGAACTGGGTTGCCATTTTAACGGTAGAGAAATCCTTAAATAAAACTGAAGTTTACAACACAGCAGGTACAGAATTGTAAGTTGTAACCGTCCAAGCCACCCCCTCTTAAAGAAAAAAGTTACCACTTGTCACTGAGCTCGTGCAGACCTGTACTATCCTGTGTAAAAGTGTCGTCTCTCATATTTGCTATAAAACTAGTCTGCATGCCGTAAAAGAAATACTATTTTTAAATGTATAGTAAATAGATTTGGAAAAAGTACTGCTAATCTTGCTCCTCCACCCCTCCCTAAACAAACAAAAATAATGTTATTACGAGTTTGGCAACATCTACCTCCTGTACGTAGGGGGACACTGGCTTAGCCCGTAAGGTCTGTAGTAACTTCCTGGGTTGAATTAGATTGTAGACCCTTGAATTTCTGCCTTCTTCTTTGGCAGGTCAAGATCTCTAATGAGATCACTCAATTCCGCTTGACTCAGTCTTTACGGTTTATCATCTTTTTTCTCAAAATCAGAGTCATGGAATGTGGAAGGCTTGTTGGGTTCTTCTTGTTCCGCGCTGTCTTCATTTTCTACTTCAAATACACAATTTTCGTGGGAAGTAAGAACAGGTAAACTATCTGAATATGAAATTGATAGAATATCAGATCGAAAATTTGGATATTGAACTATTCTTCTTTTCTTCATAGACAATCCTGCCTATATAGGTGAAGTCAAGCAGAAATAGCAATCATATGTATGGTTGCTAGGCTCCCGCCAAATCATAAGCATAGCAAAAGCCACAGGTCGTATTTTATTTTTCATACATTCTCGTCTCGTAGAATTAAACAAGAGTTGCAATATATTTGTGGAACTCATGACGTATCCTGGTTCCCTATCTTCATACCGAAATAATACTGATAGGCAGTCTTCATAAGAGGGGTCAGATTGCGTTTCTGTGACGAAAATGTTATTTAACCCAAATGTAACAGCAATTATTCACTGAATTAATACATTTTCGTGGCATTTTAATAAATTTTACACTTTAAAAACACCCCCAAACTAGAAATTCTGCGTTAATTACAGCAGAAACAATATTACATTCACAGTCACAGGAACAACATCTATGTCTATAACTTACAAATAGTTGAACATTTGTGTTTTGTCAGTTCACAGGTGTGCGAACCAGGCCCGCCGTTAGCTGTTTGTACGCCCGTGTGCAATACGATTATGCCGCCCATGTACAACTCTACGGTGAGCTTGGAATCGGTGAATGGGTGGAACGCTCCCGAACAGGTTCGATAATGTCCAATCCGTTCGGCTACTTCTCCACATCCTAGTATCAAATCGAACTCGAGTCATTGTGAATAAGGGGCAGAAATGCTATTTAGTATTGTCTTATAAGAGTATGAAAAAATGAAAAGAAATACTTTACAAAGAAAAATAAAACTATATTTATAATAAGTATGTACCGGTACTTAGTAATTTTGTTTTATATTTACACCATTGTTACACATTTAAATAATACACACATTTAACGGTTTAAATAGCGTTTAATTGATGTATCTCTACATTTTAATTTAAGTGCGCCAATTTCTCTTTATGTGCCTCTTTTTTGCTGTAGAAATTGCGCTCCGGAAAGTTTTTTCCCATTTTGAGGTTCCTGAAATTTTTAGTAAACGGTAAATATGAATTTTAAAACGATTTTAATACAATAAATTCAGGTCACGCCAAGAAACGTATAAGTTAATATTACCTACACTGCGATGTTACTGAACTCCACTCAAACTCAAAAAATCTGTATTTTGTAGGGCGTACATACACGCCACTTAAAATCGTATGACGTTATGTATTACTAGGTACCTACACTACTTTTAACCTACTTTTTAAAAAATATGTTACGCGACATCTTCGCCAATTGTGAACCGATTTCCATTTTTTTTTTCAAATGAATTGATTGTATTTGTGGTCTCATTTAAATTTAAAGAAAATATTACATCTGTAAGCAGATGAAGTCGGTTCTTAGGTTTTTAACCTAAGTCATTCTCATTGGCCATAATTAAGATTCTGATGTTCTGGATACCTATTGCCCCCAGAGTCGTAACTTATTTTAATTTTATAACGATTTCATTCTATAAATGCTACTAACAAACAAATGCTAGGAACAGTAATTATTGCGATAAGCCGATAAATAAACGTAGATACCAAAATTGCTATTTTTGCTCTTATATTTTACACTGCCAGGCGATACATTGAAATAGACCTATAACAACACTAACCAAGTTAAAAATAATTAATTATTCTTAGATAGGCCTAGACCCATCCCAGAAGAATGAACTGTTAAAACAAAATAATTACAGTTTAATGTGCGATTGTTCGGTTCGAATGCGTACAAGTAGTCAAGTATCTACAGTACAGACAGAGAAAAAAGCTCGGTGGTGTTAACTAGGAGATTCCCCGATTTCGTGAGGCCTTCCTGCCATATATATGACTATATAATATGACTATGGGTACTCCGTAACAAACTTATCTGATCCGGTAAGAATGGTTCTGTTGTCTACGAAACTGCTCTAATTTTCGTTTAAATAATGTAGTTATGATTTTTGCCACCGGGTCAGATAAGTTCGTTGCATTGTACTTGACTTTCGAGCGCCGCCTCGTGCAATCGGGTGGTTCGAACTCCGATAAACGTTTCGCATTTTAACCCTGGTGGATACCAAAAAGGCAATATTAACGCTATGTAAAACAGTAATTGTGCGCCGGTGCTATACGGGTTTCATTCACCATAAGATGACATTTGTTATGTTTTAGCTAGGTCTTATAACTTTCAATATTTTTTATCAATCAATTAAATATATTTTATCATATATACAGTATTTCGATTGTTCAATTTGCCGCCCCTAGGCGTGCCGTCCGCGTGCGTTGCACGCCTTGCACGCCCGCTTATAGCGGGTCTGGTTCCAACTCCCAGGGTGGAATTTTCACCAAATTTCCCGCAAATTGAAAATGTTGACTCTCAAAAAATGAAATGACACTTTATCTCCAAGCAAGAGCTAATCGGGCATTTTAATGTTGGTTTTTTAATTCAGAGGTAGAAATATATAAGTATTAGCTATTTTTGAGCCCGAAAATTTTAATTGTTACGTAGTGATTATTATTCAATTCTTCTAGCGCCCCCATTTAAGTAAACGGATTTTTAATGTTTGGTTGATGAATAATATTGTTTTTATTATACATCACCCCATAAGACCCGGATGGCGTGGGGTACGTGAAAGTACCTACATAGGGAGGGATTAAACTAAGAAAAAAAGAAATAAACAATATCAGGTCTTTAGCGTTACCATTTAAAGCCAAATTTGACAAATTTCATTCAGAAATTATTTTACGTTTCGTAAATATAAGGTATGATATTATTCACGGATTTGCTTCTCTTCAGTGGAAGCCCTACAATCTCCAGATGCTCCGGGCGGATTTTAACTTAAGGAGAGAGGTGTGTAATGATCACAAGACCATGGATCACCAACTCAACCGAGTAAAGGGAAAATTTTAAATTCCCTTTTACCGCTGTGACGTAATAAACATTTCATACGTAGTCAGTGTCGAGTATTTATTGCTAAAGGTTTAAGTGATCCCACTACAGGCCTTAAGAGGTCCTAGGAGCTAGTAGAGGTTTAAGGCTCACACCTTTCTAGACAATCGGGCATGAGATGTCGGCCCCAGAACAAGAGCTGATACTCATTTCCGTTAGAGGCTGAGTCGACCCTAGGGCCACGGTACCGCCAAAAGGTTTCAATCAGTTTAAAAATCCTGACTTAATCGAGACTCACACCCCCGATCTTGCAGTTTGTAGCTTTTGCCCTAATCAAATATGATACAACGTACTTCCCACATTCATTACTAGGTCGTTAGGTTGTACTAACATTGTAGAATTTGCGTAAACTTTGTCGTTCTTTACTGCAATCATATTATGTCGTGATTGCATCATTCATAACAGCATCAGAATAGTGGATGGAGACATTAAGTCGCCGCTCAGTCTCGCATTGTTTCACAGATGCACTTCAGAGTCAACACTCTCGGGATAAATACAAATACAGTAAAAACTTGCTCAAAGCGGAATCTCATGGGACCAATTTTTTTCCACATTATACAAAATTCCGCATTATAAAAAACAAAAAATATTAACCAATCTTAGATTATAGAGTACCGTATATGTCTTTTTACGTACTTTGGATTAATTATAGTTTCGTCGTGCCGTTGAAAAGTGATGTATAGTATGTACGAGCGATTTCGACAGTAACATGCAAGAAAACATTCCGTTTCGGTAGCGTTAAAAATGTGTCTTAGGCCTGTATCCTGAAATTGAAGTATGCAGTTTCGGTGTCCACTCACTAACTATACTTTCGTCCACATCCTTTGATTTCCCGTAAATTTCATTCCACACTACATTGTGTCGTCTTTTAAAACTGTACAGCCAATCTGAAGATGCCTTTAAATCGTTATTCTCTAGGGATGTAGCAACAGTTAAAGCTTGACTTTGGAGCATCGGTCCCAAAATTTAGAGATTTTTTGATCGTGCACTTGCAAATCACTATTTCCTTGCTTCATTCATTCTTATTTATTTATTTATTTATTTATTTATTTAGCTTTCTTCTTCGTTTGATGATTACCTTGTATCCATTAATTAATTTTTTTTGTGTTTTAAAATCTCACAAACTTGGGTTTTTTCCACATTTAAATTTAGTCACTATTTCGCGTACTGAGTTTGTTTTTCTTTATCTTCAATCACTTTCACTTTTTCGTTTAATGACAATGATGCATCTTTATTCCGGAAATTCAGAACGCTACCTGTGAAAGATACATACACAATCGGTCTCAGATCTTAAATTAATTTAAGATTTTACAGTGCACTGGTTATTTGTAAGACAGATGTCACAAGCCAAATATTTGTTAAACGAAACTATATTTCGCATAACGGGTGTGCAGTGAGACCGAAAGAAAATTTCAGATATAGGTAGAAAATCGACTTCATCCGACGGCAGAAATCATCCCTTATTGTTACTTCGCCTAACGGGAATTCAATGAAGTGGAAACTAATTTATTTCTCTCTCAATCTTTCCGTCTTATAAACATTTTTTTCATGAATTGTCAGAAAATATCCTTCCGTTTCCGCGTTGGACAGATTCCGTTTTGTACAAAATAAATACACGTAATATTACTATTATTTCGCCGGGACCAATACATTTGTTCACATTGGACAGATTTCCGCATTATTGACGTTCCAGATTAAACAAGTTTTACTGTATTAAACAACACCATGCTTCTTTCTTGTTTTTGTTACGAGTTTTTATAGCAAGCGAAAATTTTATAGTCGCCTAAACTCAAGTAGGCATGTTAAATATTGCACGTAATGCTTAGCATTTCATGTAGATTTATCGGGTTTTCTGAGAATTCGCGTTGACAAGCGATACGTATGTGTGTGGGAGAGAGGTGTTCATCGGAGTCGTATATATATTTTATAGCTTTTCTTCTTTTAAATTTATGGATCGGCGTTATCCTATTTCTACACCAACAGACATTAGGTTTCTTGCCATCTGGCGACATCCGTAGCAGAACACCGATGACCTGTGGTCTATAATTCAATAATATTTTATAAAATGCCATTCTTCGTAAATGTGCATACTTTCTCCTTTAAAATTATTTACTTTTGACGGTTATATTAATGACGAAAGTCTCTCTGATGTTTATAGTTTTTCTTACTTTTATTTTTTTATTAATTTATTGTGCATTTTTCCTTTTTTCAAACAAGCACAGGACACACATCCAGACTCATGTTGAAAATTTTAAAATCCCCTACCTCTCTGGGAGTCCCGCGCCGTAGCCGAGTGGTTAAGGCAAGAAGTCTTATCGCAGAGCTACGGGACTTGCGCTGGTTCGGGTCTCCATGGGGGAAGAAATTTTTCTCATGGAATTTCGGCCAGTATGGGACCGGTGCCCACCCAGCATCGTGAGGCATTTGGGTAGCTACAATAAGTAGCGACTCCAGGTTGAGAATACCAACTATAACGGCTGGGGGATCCGACATGCTGACCACATGTCACCCCTACACTGGCTAGATAATCGTCTACCTCTGTGATTAACACATGTAGATGTGAGGCCAGCAGCCGTCTGGTCAGCCAAGTACCTTCTAGGCCTGTCGCGCTTGGAGCTTTTTACCTATCTGGGAAACGAACTCGGGTCGTGGTCCGAATTAAAGACTATCAATAATTATGCAACGGTGACGGGCACCTACTTAAAATAATCATACTACTGAATGTAGGAAACTTATCTCCTCTTGAATTCTTCTCTTATCGAACCTTATGGTTTTTATTGCCTTTTTGCGCGATAGTGCGTTTTGTCGTACTTACAGTAATGTCGACCATGATTAAAAGTTCAACTTCCTACATTTCGGGATTGCCAATCTAAATAACTATACTGTAATATTACATATTACAAAACGCGTGTGGGAAGTAAAACTACTGCCCTCTATGTATACTACATACAATGTATATATAAAATATATCCGAAAGGTAGTGTTAATATACATTATGTGAAACAAATCACTGTATTTTAAATAAACTGGCCTTTATTTGAAACAATATAAAACAATAAACACGTACTTGCCGTCATTTTATCGCTAATTGGTCTCACGGCCTCCTGTAGTTGCAACTAATAAACATTGCCCACGCTGTTAACGTTAGTCAATTGTTTATAATGAACACAAATATTTCCAACAAAGATGTTATTATTTTACTATTATATATTATTTTGAAAACACCATCGCGCAAAAAAATTATGTACAACGCACGTTTGTGAAGTGTTTTACAGAATCTCGGAAATCATATCGTAATATACTATTATTTAGTGTTCTGGTTTTTGTGAAATGTCGTTCATTATTAAAATGTTTATTTCATTATTTCAAAATATTGGACAATTTTAACTTTTTTCATTGATTAAATAATTAAATAAATAAATAAATAAATAAATATGTCTACTGCTGTGATCTCGAGGTAGCGTGCTGCATTGTCACGCAGCGGGCCCGGGTTCGATTCCCGGCCGGGACAAGCTCCTGGGTGAGGGTTTTTTCGGGGTTTTTCCTCACCTGTAAGACATATATCAGGAAGCTTAGGGCCCAACGGTCCCCGAAAATCATCCGGTCATCATCATCATCCTTATGATTATCATCATTATCCTTCACCGGTGTGGAAATCAACGGGAAGCTACCACACCTATAATTCCTTAGTAAAGCTGCAAAGCATAGCAGTGTATTTACGAACATTTTGAGTCAATAGTACAAAAATTATTCCTATTTTTTTTTAACTTTCCTTTACATTTTTCGTGATATTTATTCTACTCCGCATGCGATTTTATTTATTTTAAAGTTTAGTAGAAATGAAAAATGTTAGCGAATGATAGAAAAAGGTAGTAAGGTTAACATACGAAATAATATCAATAGTGAGGAAGCATGCGTCAAAAATTTAATGACGACATTAGGGACCTATAAGGACAAAAATTACGATGGTTCCATTATTATACAGACGATGATCATATGTTTCTAAATAAGGCTTTAGAATTAAAAATGTGAGGAATGAGACCAGAGGGATGCCAAGAGGCAGATGGATATAAAAAATAAATAAGAATGAGAAAAAAATATGAAGAGAGAAATGTAGAAATGACGTTATTGTTGGAGGCTCATAAAAACTGGATCTTCGAAAAGAACACGAGCTGTAAGTAGTAGTAGTAGTAGTAGTAGTGGTAGTGGTTGTACTTTGTGATAATAGCAATCTGTTATGAGCAAGTCGCGCCGTAGCCGAGTGGTAAAGGCAAGAAGCCATGGCGCACAGCTTGCGCTGGTTTATGCCCCCATGGGGGAATAAATTTTCTCATGGAATTTCGGCCAGTATTCTGGCGGCACTATGGCCTTGGGGTCGACTCAGCCTCTAACTGAAATGAGTACCAGACGCTTGTTCTGGGGTAAAGGCGGCCGTCACGCAGGGCTGACAACCCGGCTGACATCAAGTGCCGATTGTCAAGAAAAAGTGGAAGCCTTAACCTCCTACTACCCCAAGGGCCTCCTGAGGCCTGTAGTGGGATCACTTTACTTTACTTATGGGACCTGTGCCCACCCAGCATCGTGAGGCATTTAGGAGCTACAGTAAGTAGCGGCTCCAGGTTGAGAAAACCAGCTATACCGACTGGGGGACCCGACATGTTGACCACGTGCCAACCCTACACTGACTGAATGATCGTCTACCTTTGTGATTAACACATGTGGATGTGAGGCCAGCAGCCGGCTGGTACGCCAAGGTAGTAGCGGTGGTAGTAGTTTTTGGTAATAGCAATCTGTTATGAAACCTCCGGTCTAACCAAAATAAATATTAAAACCTATGAATTTCAACTCAGGAAATGCGTGCTGTTATGCATTACAGAGACTCTTGATGTCCCAATTCCATTAAAAAAAAGTTAAACTGAAAATATTTAAAATTATTATTCTACCAGTTATATCATATGGATGCGAAACATCGACTCTTACTTTAAGGAAATTAAGGTAATGAAGTTCTTAGGAAATTCTTTGGACCAAAGAGAGATGAACAGATATGTAAATGGAGAAAACTTACATATCAGTGAATTACATGGTCTTTATAGGAAGCCAGATATGATAAGAACAGTTAAGTTTCGTAGACTGCTATGGGCAGGACATGTTACACGAATGGGGAATGAAAAACGTGTATGGAAGTTTCTTATAGGAAAACCAGAGAGAAAACGTCCAGTTGGTAGACCAAGAATGAGGTGGGAGAATAACATTAACTATGATTTGAAGGAAATAGATTTATACTAGTTCAGAAGATGGTCTACAGAAATCGCTCTTTCAGTTAAATAATATTATACAGAAATATAATTTCAAAATATCAATAAGTAAAACGAAAACCCTAGCTTTTAAGGGATAAGATACCGTAAGACCTAAAATAATTCTGGAGGGGAAATCCATTGAACAAGTGAACCATTTTAAATACCTGGGTTATGAAATCTCCTATTTTAAAAAATGAAGATCTATTTAACAAACTTAATAAATTTAATTATGTATGTGGAACAATCAAAAGGATATTTAAAAGCACAAGAAAAGAAACAAAACTAAAATTTTATAAAGTAGTGGCAGTCCCCATATTATTGTATGGTAGTAATTTTGGGTTTTAACTAAAAGAGAAGAGAAGATCAGAGAAGCAGCTGAAATGAGATTTCTGAGAAGTTTGGCTGGTTGAAACTTCTAGATAAGAGAAGAAGTTATTATTAGAAATGAGCTAAATATCTTAAACTCTTAGATAGAATACAGAATAACAAATCTAGAAAAAAAATGGAAAAACATGTTCAAAGAATGGAAGATGATCGCATTCCCAAAACTATACTTAAATACAAACAAAAAGGACGCAGGAATGTTGGTAGACCGAAGAAGAGATGGATCCAACTTTTGAATGAGAATCTATGAGACCGGAACAAGCCACATAGGCTTAATCCGTAATTGTTGATGATGATGACAGATTATACAGGGAATGACTGGAAAACATTAGCTCAAGATAGGGGTGTATGGAGAGTTTATGTCCGCGCGGCTATGAACCTACGGGTTCGATAGTACCGATGAGTTAGTTTGTTAGTTTATGAATTTTCTGTTTCCAAAAAAAAATGAAAAAAAAAATTGAACAAAATATTATTAAAAAAAGAGACAATGGAATTTTAATCGTCTAAACTATTATATTTGGAATGAATGATCAGTTGCGCAATGAAGAGAACAAAACAGAGAGAGATAGCAATGCTTCCTGATTTGCAATGGTTTCATAATAGCCTCGCATTTGGTCACAATGGGAGCTCTGCAAGATAAGCGAACCGCATTGCGGGGTCACTCCACAGGTGATATCCCTCCTATATGAAACATCTGTCACATTTCAGCCACTCCCTTTTGATAGTTTCCCATAAAATCATTAGATTAGCTTCATTTTTTGAGCTAATTAAATTCAGAAAAAGAGATTAAACAAATTTTTAATAGGTAGTCAAGTATTTTATATATTTACAGGTTTTACAAATGATTCGTTTCATGAAATCTGGCATGACAATCAGTCAATGCTTGCTTGCTTTGCTTGCATTATGCAATTAGTACTAATTCCATGTTATTGAAATCTAGGCCTAGTATTTATTTTATTTATTTCTCAACATTGAATTATGTGTATTTTATGTGGCAATTAATAAATTATTGTTAATTTCGTAGAAGTTGGTTATTTCGTAAAAAGTATTAATTTAATGCTAACATTTCTTTAGGACAAACCTAAAATTTGTAAAGTACGCAGACTGGTTACTATGTAATTTTTTTTTACAAATGCCCCAGGTTGTCTTTCGGCATTCCTGGTTTCTCTCCTGGCATGGCGTACTTGTAACCCACTTCTGAGGTCGGGGCGCCTGGAAGGCGGGGTTACGTTGCCCCGATGATATGATGGATGATGAGGATGATGATAGTGGTGCGCTAGGAGAGTCCCTAATCCTAAGCTTAATCTAAGATGAATATGAATGATGATGATTGCGATGACCGTATGATTTCGGGGACCGTTTGGGCCTTAAAGTTTTCCTGACATTTGTTTTTCAGGTTACGAAAAACCCCGACAAAAACCTCACCCAGATAAACTGTCCCGACCGGGGATCGAACCGGGCCCGCTGCATAACAAGGCAGCACACTACCTCGAGACCACAGCGGTGGACTAATTGTTATATAATCGTATGGAATAATAGAAGATGAGCGATAGCCGAAGCAACTATATCAATGACAACCGACCAGAAAGAAAAAAAGAGGGAGACCAAAGTTAACATGGAAGGAAGACATGAAGACAGTAATACAAGCAAGAGGGCTAAGCATTGAAGATGCCCAAGATCGTAGGCTTTGGAGGTTTGGCACAGGAAGACGGCAGCAGCTGTAAAAACTCGAAGATAGATAGATAGATAGATAGATAGATAAATTCGTATTGTGTTGATGTGTGTATTATGTTATGCGTTTAAAAAATACACAGTATCAATTTCGGAATCACGAAAATAGTATATAAATAAACTATTGTATTAAAAATAATATATTTTATATAAAATATGCATTATTGACTGTTTTTATAAGCAGAAATGACGCATACTTACTAACAACTGTATATGTTATATATATATATATATATATGTAAGTCCACCGCTGTGGTCTCACGGTAGCGTGCTGCCTTGTCACGCAGAGGACCGGGTTCGATTCCCGATCGGGACAGTCTCCTGGGTGAGGTTTATTTCGGGGTTTTTCCTCAACTGTAAGACAAATGTCAGGAAGCTTAGGGCCCAACGGTCCCCGAAAACCATCCGGCCATCATCATCATCATCATCCTTATCATTATCAACATCATCCTTCACCTGTGTGGAAAACAACGGGAAGCTACTACACCTGTAATTCCATAGTAAATCTGCAAAGCTTAGCATGGACATTCTATGATTGCAGTGAACGACCTGCTCTCGGGCAGAATTAATATGGATGGATATATATATATATATATATATATATATATATATACATACATACATATAATGGAAATGGACAGTTAATGACAGAGAAGGGAAAATTTGAAGAAGGGCTGAATTCAAATACCTAGAAAAAATAATTACAAACAGGAATGATGTGCAGAAATAAATTAAATGTAGGCTCAATTCGTTACACAGGGAAATTTGTAATCCCAATCCCAATTTCTAAAAAAAAAAAAAGTTAAAGTGAAAATATATAAAATTGCTATTCTCCCATGTATTAATGTGGATGTGAAATATAGACTCTTACTTTAAGGAAGGGGAAAACATTACAAGTATTTGAGAATAAAGTTTTGAGAAAAAAAATTTGACCAAAGAGAGACGAGAGAGACTGGTGAATGCTGAAGACGACATAACAGTGACCTACATGATCTTTATGGGAAGTCAGATGTAATAAGAAAAGTTAAGTCTCGTAGACAGCGATGTGTCACGAATGGGGAATGAAAGAGGGACATGGAAACTCCTTTTAGGAAATCCAGAAGGGAAAGCGGCCAGTAGGTAAGCCAAGAATGAGAGGGGAAAATAATATTATCCATGATTTGGGGAGGTGAATTATACATTGGCTCAGGATAGGGATGTAGCCTATAAAGAGCATGTCCGAGCGGCGATGAAGCTACAGGTTCGATAGTGCCAAGTGACGTGTTTGGGTGGATAAGTATCATGTGAGCGAGTATGTAAATTTGTACATATGTTTGTATGATTTTTTGTGAATTTTGTAATTATAACTAATTTTATGATGTAGCTAATACTTTCAAGAATCGCAGTTAAAACAAGTCTAGACATAGATGGATTCTACAAGATGTATAATGGTATAACCAAATTAAGAGTTATTTCCATATAAAAGAAGTATTCTTCAGTGTTTTTACAATCAGAAATGAAATATAGCCTAGCAACAATTGCATCTCATATTTATGTTTTCACTCTTCGCTATGAAGCCCACATTAGCCGCATTCGACCCGCGCGCGGCTTCCCTGCGTTAACTGTATATAATGTATTATATATAACGTTACCTTACATCATATGTTGAACATAATCCTTCCTGGATTATACAGACATTGTATCTGGAAACCACATTCAAGCTTACGCGAGTGAGTTGTTCCAGGATTTAATTCGTAATGTTTTCTTTTAGTTACTCCAATGTGTGAGGATTTGTTCGAGAAACTTATCTTTCAGGTTACTCCACAAGTAAAACTCACACTGTTAGGTCTGGGGAGCGAGATGGAAAGAGACCAGTACTGATCACTCTGTCTGCAAACACTTCCGAGATTTTAACAGATTTGTTGTTTGTGTGAAGAAGAAACTCCTACTTGTGCTAATTTTGAGAGTGATTTTCACGGTGATTGTTCAAAATTCGCATCAATCTCATCTAGCTTTTCTTCTGTTAAAACTGTTCGTCTGCGCACATGTTTTTTTTTTCTTTTGCATTGAGCCAATTATTTCAAATTTATTAACAATTCTGTAAATTTGTGTTCTTGAAGGTGACACTTCAGCACGAAATGTCTGAATCAATTCATCACATACTCGTCGAGCGGAATCGTACTTAAAGCTGACTAACTGTATTCACGTGCCATGAATTCCAAACCAGATGCGCGCACCATCCGCTGAAGCAAGTCGCAATTAAAAACTCCGCACGAGCGGTTACGTAGAACCGGCACACACACACACACACACTCACACACACACACACACATATATATATATATATATATATATATATACACACACGTGTATATGGGTAGATAGATATTGTACGAATATAGTGTAACTAACCAATTCTCTGGCACTACCGAACCCTAGGTTCATAGCTGCGCGGAAATAAGCTCTCTTTGCCGTGGATTCCCAGAAGTAGTCTCCGCCCGGAGAACCGATCGGGAATATTTCATCTCTGGAAAATTTTACCCAGTGTAACCCATGTCCGCGTTTCTTGGAGGTTGTATTTTTACAGTGTATCCATCAATAGTAATTCTGTCCGAAAGCAGGTCTTTCGCTGCAATTTCATGTTATGCTTTGCAGCTTTACTAGGGAATTATAGATGTGGTAGCTACCCGTTGCTTTCCACACCGGTGATGGATGATGACGATAGCCGGATGATTTTCGGGGACCGTTGAGCCCTAAGTGTCCTGACATTTGTCTTACAGTTGAGGAAAAAACCCTAAAAAAGTCACCCAGGAGCCTGCTCCGACCGGGAATCGAACCCGGACCCGCTGCGTGACATGGCAGCACGCTACCTCGAGACCACAACGGTGGACCTTACGGTGCATGATCGTCACTATTTCTACCAAGGTACTTTTTTCGTCTAGTTTATCACCTTCGATCGGCAAGGGTAATCCTTTCGTCAGCAATGCTACCGCCGGAATTGCTCTCAAAGTAATTTAATCATGCAAGTCACTCCGTCACGACAGGTAAATATACCATGGAGAGGTACAGTGTTTGTTCAAGTGTTTTGTAGTCATTTTGTAATCATAACTAATTTTGTGTGATGGAAGTTGCTGAATTCAATTTCCTAGGAACAATAATCACAAATAGGAATGAGATGCACAAAGAAATTAAACATAGACTCAATTCTGGAAATGCATGCTATTATGCATTGCAGAGACTTTTGAATGTCCCAACTCCTTTCAAAAAACATTAAACTGAAAATATATAAAACTATTATTCTACCAGTTATATTATATGGATGCGAAACATGGACTCTTACTTTAAGGGAGGAAAGGAGATTACGAGTATTTGAGAATAAAGTTCTTAGGAAAATTTTGAACCAAAGAGAGATGAACAGACTGGTGAATGGAGAAGACTACATAACAATGAACTACATGGTCTTTATAGGAAGCCAGATATAATAAGAACAGTTAAGTCTCGTAGACTGCGATGGGCAGGACATGTTGCGCGTATGGGGAATGAAAGATGTGCATGGAAGCTTCTTCTAGGAAAGCCAGAAGGAAGGCACCCAGTTGGTAGACCAAGAATGAGGTGGGAGAACAACATTAACTATGATTTGAGGGAAGTAGATTATACAGGGAATGATTGGAAAGCATTAGCTCAGGATAGGGATGTATGGAGAGCTTATGTCCGCGCGGCCATGAACCTACGGGTTCGATAGTGCCAGTGAGTAAGTAAGTAAGTAAGTAAGTAGCTAATGCGTACGAACACCGCAGGTTAAAACTTAGTCTAGATATGGATGGATTAAGTTAACTTTTCTGGAATCTATAAAATGTGAACAACTCTCCCTTAAAATACAAAAGTTTAACATTTTATGAAGTTAATGTTAGATAAAATTATTACAAAAAATATAATCAAGAAGGAGAACAAAAAAATATTTTTAATAAAAATTTCGAATACTACACAAACAAAGTTTACTTGAAAAAAAAAATTAGCATATGTTAAACTAATTATATAAGAATTTGGCCTACTGTATGATATTTGTATCACTCGGTACCTACGTGCATCTCCATTTTAAGTCTAAATGTTCAATAGTACTTTACTCTTCTCGACACAACTGAAAGTTATTAAAATTTCTCTTTCTCACCTGCTTTTACCTCTAACCTTTACAGCTTTAATGATTACTGCGAATTCAATCCCGCTGTGTGCTAACGAATCTGATAGTGGTTAAATGAAGCAATCTAACTTTCAACAATCCAACTACTGTAAACTGTTCTACAGTTCTATAAAAAAGTGACTGCAGCTGAATATTAATGGATGTTGATGATGTTATCGATTATGATGATGATAATAATAATAATAATAATAATTATAATAATAATAACTTTTATTATTACTATTATTAGCATCAAATCATTATTATTATTATTATTATTGTTATCATTATTATGTATTTATGTATTTAATTTTTTATGGCATAGTTAAGGACATAATACAATTTCTTCCGATTGTCATCGTCAAATAATCAAGAATTTAGGACTAGTGCCTGTTCCGGTCTCATGTACATCCAGAATTAATTTAATTGGACGATCTTGACTTAGTTTTCTTATTGTATGATAATTCAAAATTAAGTTAGGTACACTCTCTTTAGATAATCTGTCGACATGTTGTCTCAATTTATTTATATAGTGGTGGATTTTAATTCCACTCAATGAACACAAATATGTAATGTAGAAACTATGCCGATTTTAAAAAAATATGCAAGAAAAAAGTTACAAAATACATGCACATGCCTATTGTACACTAATCACAACATATTATTTTATCATAAGAGACCGGTTTATATGCAACATAACAATCTCGAATATACATGCAAATATGCATAAAAATGCTTAAAATATGCATGAAAAAGTCAATATGTGCAATACCAAATAATAAAAAACAATAATTATTACTTTATTAGATATTTTATTTCTAAATTAACATAATAATGAGTATTTTTATTATCTATTTATTAATATTATAATTTATCATTGTAGAAGTAAAGTAATCCCACTACAAGCCTCAGGAGGCCCTTGGGGTAGTAGGAGGTTAAGGCTCCCAGTTTTTCTAGACAATCGGCACTTGATGCCAGCCGGGTTGTCAGCCCTGCGTGACGACTGTCTTTACCCCAGAACAAGCGTCTGGTACTCATTTCCGTTAGAGGCTGAGTCAATCCCAGGGTCATAGTGCCGCCAGAAGGTTTGGGTCAGTTTACAAATCCTGACCCCACCGGGACTTCAACACTCGACCTTCCGGCTTATAGCGCAGTGCCTTAACCACAAGGCTACGGCGTGTCCCATTCATTTATCATTGATAAATTATAAATTATCAATCAGTATCACTCAAAAGTATTGTTCACAAATTAAAATATTCTACATTTTGCTACTATTGTAAACAGAAACGATCAGATACTGTTCCAAATGTTCGGTAGTAAAGTTGTGTTTTCGATCGCTCAAAATATGTTTATAAACAGAAAACGACCGTTCTACGTCAACTGAAGTAATTGGGCAGTATTTGAATTTGGGTGCTATTTTTGCACTTATTACTTCTGGCAAAAGCTCGCCCGTCCCATTCATAAAACTATTAATTTGATACAAAGGTTTAAAGCCTGAGTTATCGTTCAAAATGTTTTCAAACTTTTATTTAAGTTTTCTCGGTAATACTTCTGCACTAAGGAGTTCAGTTGGATTTTATCCATTAACTGAATAGATTCAATCAACGCCAAACCTTGAGTTTCAAGCTGTTTAATAGTTGCAGGTTTATGGGGAAAATGAGTGCTAATCACACCTTTTTTTTAAATACTGGAATCATTAAATGCTTCCATGCACTACGATCTCTGCACCGACGAAATCGTTTACTACACTTTTGATGGCCTCGAAATGTTCATTGTAAAACAACACAGGTTTTTAAAATGTTGTAAATATATCGCAAAAATATGCGTTATCGCTAGTTTTTTAATTAAATTATGCAATAACAGGTGAAAAAAGGTCTTCTTCTTCCTTCCAAGTATTAGGCCAAGGCCTGTTACGATCCTATAGAAAATTTTCCCTTCTCCGAGAAATTCTCGTATAAGACTTGAAAGCATAATAATAGTCCCTTCGATTGGTTGCTGGCCAAAGGAAGGCAAGACCAGTGATGGGGCTGTCATCTTTAGCCTCTGGTCAGGCTTTTCTGGAGAAGAAAAGAAAATAAAGAAAAGAAGAAATGGAAGAAAGGAAAGACTCCCTAGCCCACGGATGCCCTAATAGCGTCGGGGTCGAAAAAACAAGAATCAAACAAGAGAGGTTAGATAGTAAAGTTAAAAGAGTGCAAAACACAAGTAAGTGGAAGAAATGTTTTGCTCAGGCTTGGGCACCTTGTGGTCGCCATCCACATATCCCCTAGATGAGGACCCCTGAGGGTTAAAGACGCTAATACATATGCAAATGCATATATTCCGGTCTCTATTTATCACATAAGTGAAAAAAATTACCTAATAATAATAATAATAATAATAATAATAATAATTATAATGACAATAAAAAATATAACAATATAAAGAAGGTTTATGTAAACAAATAATATATTCGCATTCAAGTAAATAATTTGATACAGGATTGTTTCATTATTGATGCGAAATTAAATGAGTAATTATTCTTTGAAACAATCTATATAATTCTAAACGAATTCATTGTTCGACTACTAACTTCGCCTAAGTGTAGAAGGTCAAGATGGGCAGGTCATGTAACTCGATTGGGTGACATTAGTAATTCTTTCAAAGTTATTGAGAATTCTTCGAAAAAAAAAAGACCATTAGGAATACTAGGCGTAGAAGTTTTTTTAATACTATGAAATATTTTGAATGTGAATATACGCTTATTTTTGACAATATAGTGAAAGCAGATTCTTGTCGTGAGACTTGGACCCTAGATGAGGATTAGAAGTTAGATTTTGAAAAGTGGACTGAAGTGGTAGAATTCGTAATAAGATATTCGAGAGAATGTAGAATTCGTCCATGTTTAGGCCTAGTCTTAATTAATTTGGAAACTGAAAAGACAAGAGGTCGTACAGGCGTGGTTAACGTAAATATGCCTACAAAGAAAGATAAGGGAGAGATAGCGAGATCGTTTGTATAGAGTGATTAATACATTTTAATAAATTATTTAAAAGTAAAATTGTAGTTTATATTTCACAATATTATAATTATAAAATGATGTACCTCTAAGGTCCATCTTCTCAACTTCTTAGATTATTAATCAACTATATGCATTTTGGGACTAGTCCCATAGCTTCTACGGTATGTTTTGTGTGGTAAAAAAATAAATATTTGATACAACGTTTAAAAATCCTCTCCCGACAGGTTGTGTCTCTGTAAGGCCCAGGTGGCGTAGGATATGTTAATTTATCTACAAAGGGAGAGGTTAAACAAATGTGAACAAAAATAGAGATTAAAATTTTATTATAGGTCTATGATCTTTGTAAAAAAATGTAAAAAGCGCTATAACATTTTTAGAGTCGATCATCATCATATGTAGTCCTACAGCCCTTTTAGTTTAGCCTTGACCTCCTTATGAATTGCCGTCCAATCCTCTCTTTCCAAAGCTCTCCATCTCTTAATTCCTGTCTTTACAAGGTCATCCTGAACATCATCTAACCACCGTAATTTGGGCCTTCCAACTCTTCTTTTTCCACTCGGTCTGGCATCGAATAATGGAAGTAAAATAAATAATAGTTTTAAAAAACTAAAACAACACGCTTTATTAGATCACCGAACTAAAAAAATGAAAAATAATTTTAATTTCCAACACGCTTGGGATAAAATTAAAGTGGTCAACAAAAAATAATCTCCAATACATATAGAATAAATCTAGAGTTATCAATAAAAATAAAATAATTTTACCATCAAAAGCGTAGGGTGCTCTATATAACTTAATATATTTGATAATAAACAGATATTGGTAAAAGTAAAGTCTCTAAGAAGAAAATGTAAAAATCATAAAAAGCACCCCACGCTTTTGATAATTTTTTTGTTGACCACTTTAATTTTATCCCAAGCGTGTTGGAAATTAAAATTATTTTTCATTTTTTTAGTTCGGTTTTCTAATAAAGCGTGTCGTTTTAGTTTTTAAAACTATTATTTATTTTTTTTATTTTTTAGTTTTAATAGTTTACAGAATAAGATAAAAATGTAAATATTTTAAAATTCGATACTATTGTAGTATGAGCTAAAAGTAATACTCTTCTAAAAAACCCCCCCAGCCGGATTTGAACCAGCGACCTATGGATTACTGAAATTATATACCACTACAGTTCACCGCTCTACCAACTGAGCTCTTACAACGATTGTCTAAAAACTCGACAAGTCCGCAACCTATTATACCAGTTTTCATTTCTTTGATTTTCTGATGAATCTGGCCAGGATTTTAGAAACAAAATATGAAATTATTGTATTGTCACGGGTTCTTTACAAGTATACAAAGTTTCAAGTCGATCCAATGTTTCTAAGTGGGTGAAAATCGTGTTAAAAAATTCCGTTATATTGATACAAAGACACTTTTTTTATTTTCTGACGATTCTGGCCAGGATTTTATAAACAAATATGAAAATATTGTATTGTCACGGGTCCTTTACAAGTATACAAAGTTTCAAGTCGATTCAATGTTTCTAAGTGGGTGAAAATCGTGTTCAAAGATTCCGTTACATAGATACAAAGACTTTTTTTTGATTTTCTGATGTTTCTGACCTGGATTTTAGAAAATAAATATGAAGTTATTGTATTGTCACGGGTCCTTTACAAGTATACAAAGTTGCAAGTCGATCCAATGATTTTAAGTGGGTGAAAATCGCGTTGAAAGATTCCGTTACATAGATAGATAGATAGATAGATAGATAGATAGATAGATAGATAGATAGATAGATAGATAGATAGATAGATAGATAGATAGATAGATAGATAGATAGATAGATAGATAGATAGATAGATATAGGTCAAGCTAATATAAAGCGTGTAAAAAGTCATTAATGAAGACAATTTTATAGTTTCACGTAAGCAGAAAAAGATGAATTGTAGTTAGTTTAAACGGCAGATTAGTTTTGATATAACTCGTCCATTTCCAAATGAAAGTATCGATTCGCAGTATTATATATCAAATAAAGTAAACTAGCGTGTAGATCACATAAAGCTTAAATATAACAAACAAAAAAAAATCAACTGCATAAAGAATAAATAATCCCAATAATCACTCATCATTTCAATGTCATTTGACATTTGCTACTTTAATCCTTCATTACACTATTAAAGTTGTTTAATCAAAATGCTTTGATGCAAATTTTTTACAACTTTCATTAGAATTATGTTGTATAACTGTTTTTTGCGCGATAGTGGGTTTTGTCGTACTTACTGCAATGGCAACCATGATTGCAAGTTCAACTTCCTACATTTTGGAGTTGCCAACCTAAATATCTATACTATAATTCTCAAATAAAATAGAAGATTATATTGCTGACATTGAGATCACAATATCAGATTTTAAAGTTGAAGATAAAATTATCATCAGAAAAAATTGTGAAAAAGTTTATGAAAATATAAAGAAAAACCCAAAAAATAATATACTTACTTACTTACTCACTGGCACTATCGAACCCGTAGGTTCATGGCAGACATAAGGTCTCCATACATCCCTATCCTGAGCTAATGCTTTCCAATCATTCCCTGTATAATCTACTTCCCTCAAATCTTAGTTAATATTATTCTCCCACCTCATTCTTGGTCTACCAACTGGGTGTTTTCCCTCTGGTTTTCCTACAAGAAGCTTCCATACACCTCTTTCATTCTAACATACATGCCACATGTCCTGCCCATCACAGTCTACGAGACTTAACTGTTCTTATTATATCTGGCTTCCTATAAAGACCATGTAGTTCATTGTTATGTAGTCTCCTCCATTCACCTGTCTGTTCATCTCTCTTTGGTCCAAAAAATTTCCGAAGTACTTTATTCTCAAATATTTGTAATCTCCTTTCCTCCCTTGAAGTAAGAGTCCATGTTTCGCATCCATATAATATAACTGGTAGAATAACAGTTTTATATATTTTCAGTGCCCTCAGGGGTCCTCATCTAGGGGATATGTGGATGGCGACCACAAGGTGCCCAAGCTGTGCAAAACATTTCTTCCACTTACTTGTGTTTTGCGCTCTTTTAACTTTTCTATCTAACCTCTCTTGGTTAACTCTTGTTTTTTCGACCCCGACGCTATTAGGACATCCGGGGGCTAGGGAGTCCTTCCTTTCTTCCATTTCTCCTTTCCTTTATTTTCTTTTCTTCTCCAGAAAAGCCTGACCAGAGGCTATAAGATGGCAGCCCCATCACTGGTCTTGCCTTCCTTTGGCCAGCAACCAATCGAAGGGACTATTATTATGCTTTCAAGTCTTTTACGAGAATTTCCCATGAGGAAAATTTTCTATAGGATCGTAACAGGCCTTGGCCTAATACTTGGAAGGAAGAAGAAGAAGAATATTACATATTACTAACCTCGTGCGGGAAGTAAAACCTCTGCCCTTTATGTATACTACGTAGAATGACTGATTGGCGTCACGGCCTGTTGTAGTCTCAACAAATAAACTTTGCCCACACTGTTAACGTTAGTCAGTTGTTTATAATGAACTCAAAAATTTCCAAAAAGGATGTTATTATTTTACTACTATTTATTATTTTGAAAACACCATCGCGAAAAAAAGAATGTACATCGCACGTTTGTGAAGTGTTTTACAGAACCCTCGGAAAATAAAAAGCTCGCTATCGCTCGGTTTTTAAACATTTCCTCGCTTCTGTAAAAACCACTCCGTACCTCGCATCTTAATGTATTATTGTTAAAAACTATTGATCAAATTTAGATTAAAATTGAATTTGTTACATCGGAATACAATTTTTTGGTTAGTGGTATTTTATTGGTTACAACATGTCCAAAGAATGGACCCATCTCGCTTTCCTTATAGCATTGAATATCAACCTAAAGGATGTCGAGATAAAGAAAGACCAAAATTAAGATGGACTGATCAACCATGTATTGAGATCTCATAGGAACAGGTTAAAAGACCTAAACGTAAATAAGTTCATGACGATGATAGTATTTCATTTAAGGCGCTTTTAACATCTTATGTCATAAGTTCGCAAATTAAAGCTAGACATGAAAGTGCTGACAAATTTTATTTTATTTCAGTTTATTTTTCTTCAGTTTTTTGAGCAGCCTCGATGGTCTGGGGGTTATGTTCTTTGTCTCTGATCCGAGAGTCACTGGTTCAAATCCGACAGAGGTCGATGGATGTTTTAGGATGGAAAAATCAAAAGGAACAACTCCTCTGGGAGAAACTTCAAACCGTGGTTCCTGAATCTGAAGATTTTCGGACTCGATAAAATAAGCTAAATTCGAAATAAGAGTCTGTGAGAAAAATGTAATAGGCTTTTTCTATCCACGTGATACCTTACGTTATAAAATGTCAAAATATTGAAGAAAATACCTAATAAAATAGTCGCCCTCAACTAAATTAAGTCCCTGTTTAAGAAATTTCATCAAGTAGTTAAAACTTTCAAAGTAATGTTCCACCTTCTGCATTACATTAGGCACACCTTACACTAGTTACAGCTATATTGAATGTCTGTTTGAGGCTATTAGCTAACCAATTGCCACTCGCTGACACCTGTAGGAAAATAAGAGTAACTAAATTAACCTTCATTAAGTAACTCTCGCAAGGGACCACCCTTCCTACATGTGGTATGTACGCGTATGGACAAACAGACAACATGTTACTAACTTTTTTTTACAAAGACCCTTCATTTTTACAAAATCCTTCCTTTTTAATTTCAGTGAATTCCGAAGAATGAAGATATTGAGGTTGTAGCCATAACATGGTTCAAAAATAAACAAAAAGAATGATTTACCAACAAACTAACTTATACACCTCACTGATAGTATTCTTTTAACGATTAATAAATTAAACTATTTATAGAAATATTAAGATTAACAAATATTTCCATCGGCCGCGGTGGCCTAGTGGTTATGCTCCTTGCCTCTGGTACCGAGGGTCGAGGGTTCAAACCCGGCCGGGGCCGATGGATTTTTATAGGATGAAAAAATCCAAGGAGCAATCCTCCGGGAGGGACTTTAAGCCGTGGGTCCCGAGTCTGAGGATTTTCAGGCTCGTGAAAGAACCTTGAGCCTGAATGAAAAGGCCTCTAAGCAAAATTTACCGAATTTTCCCATCCTAGTACTACCTTGGTTTCCTAGATGTCAGTATGAGGCGGAACGCTGACCACGGGCCACTCCAATTACATCTATACGATAAACAAGTGTAACTAAATTAGAATGGTTCAACTTCTACCCTGTAGGGGGAGAGCGCGTAAGTCTCTGTAAAGTAAAAAACATGAGCTTACAAGAAGGAAATATTTCCATTTGTTTAAATATTGTATAACCGTAAAATTAGTTTTCTATATGTATTTATTTTTCTTCGTTTTTTTATATACATTAGACAGGATCAGTCTGCCAACAATTATTTAATTTATCTTGCTTGAATACATTTTATTATTAGTTTTAGTCTTAATCTTGACTATCATTAACTGGTTGTATTATAGATCGTAATATAATAGATATATTATTGATCACATTTTCATTTAGTATTTAATATTAAGGTTAATTATGATTGTTATATTCTGATGTAATATATGTTTGTCCTGGTGAGTGGAAGAGAAGGCCACATGACCTTAACTCCCACCAGGCTAAATAAATAAATACAAATATTTTAATTTTGTTTTTTAAATCTTCAGCTATGCTACTAGGAAACAAAGACATGCAAGTACCTACAGTTTGTATGTTTTTTAACACTCCAGTGGCCGAAATTTTAATTTTGCAACCAATTCTGCATATAACAATCAATCAAAAGTGAGATCTAGTTCGTTAACCAGCAAAATCTAACCTGAATCAAAAATTTAAAAATCACTCTAGCTGCAGCAAACTTTATTTTTTCGCAATGAAACTAGGCATATAACATTAAAATACAATTATAAAGGTATTCTCCGAAAATTAGCGAAATCGTAACATTAGTAGGTCTAAAGAGGAGTTACCTGAAAACTGACATTTAAAAATCGCTTTAGTGGCCCTCATTATTGGTTTTAGCAAACTAAACTGGGCATGTAACATTTGTATAAGAAAAGTAAGATCAAATTCCTTATTTATCAAAATCGCACTATCAGGATTGAGAGTTAACCTGAAAGCTGAAATTTTTAACGGATTAACGGCCGCAATGTTTGTTTTCTCACAGCAAAACTTGGTATATTCTATTTAATTATCATGAGACAGACATATTCGTAAACCAGCAAAATCATACCATTACGAATGGAAGTTAACGTTGAACGTGAAATTTGAAAATTGCTCTAGCGGTCGCCGCCGCATTTTGTTTCCTCGCAACGAAACTGGATACACATGATTTAATGTTTTAAAAAATTTGGTCTATATTCCGTAAACCAGAAAATACGGACCATTAAGATCGGAACTTATCTGTAAGCTGAAATTTTAAAAATGTCTAATCTCTCCTCCTGGCGCGACAGGCCTAGAGGGCCCTTAGCCTACCAGCCGCCTGCTGGCCTCAAATCCACATGTGTCAGTCACAGAGGTAGATGATGATCAGCCAGTGTAGGGGTGACGTGGTTAGCATGTCGAGTCCCCCAGCCGTTATAGCTGGTTTTCTCAACCTAGAGCCGTTACTTATTGTAGCTACCCAAATGCCTCGCGATGCTGGGTGGGCACCGGTCCCATACTGGCCGAAATACCATGAGAAAATTTCTTCTCCCATGGAGACTCGGAGCAGCGCAAGTCCCGTAGCTCTGTGCCAAGGCTTCCTGCCTTAACCACTCGGCTACAGCGCGGGACTTTTCTAACTAATAGTGTCATTAAATAATGATCTGATTGTCTCAGTTTTTGTTTTATCCAATGGGAACTGAGTATTTAAGATGTAATAATAAAATAAACGTTTAATTTGCTGATAATCCAATTTAAATAATGTTGGTGAGATGTTTAACAATTGTAAAATATGTTTTTTTCCATTACGAGAAAATTTATTATGATTCTAATCTGACCATCCTTACAACATTGCCCTCATTTGTTAATAAAATACCACGAAAAAAATAAACTTATCATTCTGTTAGGCCTAATTCAGTTTAATCTCTTACCTTGTAGGTATTTTTTTTGCAAATCATACGCCACCCCGGGGTTTAGAGTGATATTTCAAATTGTGGATCACATAATACTTTTTTGGCCATACAAGGACCGAATGAGGAATGAGCTCAATATCAGGGCCTCCTCTGAGAGAACACAACGAAACACACCATTCATACACACATCCATGCTAAACATGCCAAATATAGTAATGATTAATATGATGGCCAGACGATATTCGGGGACCGTTTGGGTATTAAAATTCCCTGACATTTGTCTTATATGTGAGAAAAAAAAAACGAAAAAAAAACTATCACCCATGAAACGTGTTCCGACCGAGGACTGGACCCGGGCCCGCTGCGTACGAGATACGGATAAAGAAAACTAAGCTAGGTACATTTTGTTTTAATTTTTCGTCCAGGGTTTTCAAGAGATTTTACGATATTTCTGATATTCTCCCCTTGCATAGTACGTTATCCCTATGATATGATGGTTGATAAATGATAAAGCGCCAGGAGAGTCCTTAAATCTGAACTTGTTCTAAATTTCACACCATGGGCAACCACAGAAATAATTCTCCTTAAGAAAAATTCCTGTGGTCTAATACAAATCAGGGCGCCCATGGAGTCTCCGGAGCTTGAACGGAACAATGCATGTGGTCTGACCGGAAAGCTATATAATTGTTTGTTATAATAATATAAGAAAGAATATTTATATTAATTGTACATATTTTTGTTGTCTACCGCTGTGGTCTCGAGGTAACATGTTTTCACGCAGCGGGCCGGGGTTCGATTTCCGGTCGGGACAGGCTCCTGGGTGAGGTTTTTTCGGGGTTTTTCCTCACCTGTAAGACGAATGTCAGAAGAATTAGGGCCCAACGGTCCCCGAAAATCATCCGGCCATCATCATCATCATCATCATCATTCACCGGTGTGGAAAGCAACAGGGAGATACCACACCTATAATTCCCTAGTAAAGCTGCAAAGCATAGCATGAAAATGCTATGATTACAGTGAAAGACCAGCCCTCGAACAAAATATTATAGAATAGATTATTTTTGTCATGCATTGTATCTGTATTAAACAAATCTGTTCTAATACTCACTGGTATTAATCAATTATGGTATTTATGCTGATGATGTATTATTTGACAATAATGAGGAAATACTAGAAACCAAAACAGACATTCTATTAAATAACACTAAGAAACTGGGGCTAGAAATAGCAATAAAACTAAATATTTGGTCATATATTATTAAATGGAAATGTACGCTTATAATAACACATTAGGAAAATTTGAAGAAGTGGTAGAATTCACATACCCAGGAATAATAATTACATTAGGAATGAAGTACAGAAAGAAATTAATCATAGGCTCAACTCTGGAAATGCAGTTATTATGCATTGCAGGGACTCTTCTCATCCAACCTCCACACAAAACAGGTTAAACTGAAATTTGAACTGGTATTTTTCGAGTTATAGGCCTACGACTGTGTGGATGCAAAACATAGTCTCTTAGTTCAAGGGGGGAGGTTTACTAGTATTTGTGAATAAAGTAATGGGAATTTTTTGTATCAAAGAGAGACGAACAAACAGGCGCATGGAGAAGAAACGTCACAACAGTGATGTGCATGTCTCATAGACTGCATTAGGCAAGGCAGTGACCGAATGGGAAATGAAAGAACGGCATGAAAACTTGAAAATCCAGAGGGAAAGCGCCAGTGGATAGGGTAAAAAGAATGTGGAGAATAAAACTGATCATGGTTTGAAGTAGATGGATTATACAGTGTATTACGAGGGCACCAGGAACTGTGGAAAATGAACGTGCTGATCAACTAGCCAAATCTGCAGCATCTTATGATCTTCAATATTAATTTTCAAAGTGTCCAATATCCTATGTTAAAAAATAAACTGTTGCACTATATTATCACTGATTGGAATGAACATTGGATAAGGAGTGCAAATGGTGCTTTGACTAAAGGGCTTTTCTTTCCTACAATACACCATAGGCTAAATATAAAACGTTTTATTCCAAATTTCATTTTAACACAATTTATGACTGGTCATGGAAAATTTGGAAGTTATTTTAGGAGATATAATATTAACCCAGACAGTGATCATAGTTGTAAATGTCAAGAATCAATACAATCTGTAAAACATGTTTTATTTGATTGTCCTATATTCGAAAGACAACGATTCTGATTAAACTTATTTTTAAATGATGATGAGGCTTCTGCCTCAATGTGTGAAGTGATTTTTAAGAACCAAAATTATTATAAACATTATATGAAATTCATAACAAACATTCATAACAATATGTGGTATTTTCTAAGATGATTTATGTAATTCATAACTCTCATTCAAAACCATAAGATAATATTTCTGTTTTACAATGTATAGTATAATATTGTTATAGTAAGCTACAACCCTAACATGCCTTTGTGGCGAAATAGGGTTTCAAAATATTTGGAGATTCAATAATATTAATATTAATAACAATAATAATAATAGTAATAATAGTAATAATAATAATAATAATAATAATAATAATAATAATAATAATAATAATTTACAGTGTATGATTGAAAAAGGTTCACTCGAGATAGGGATGTGTATAGAGTTTATGAACCTCTAGTGCCAGTGAATTAATTAGTTACTTGTTGACCACTTTTATGCAGTAACACTCGTTCAAACCACTAATATGATATGATATCAGTGTCTTCTACAAGAGGAGGAAAATGGCCAGATATTAATTTTTTATTTGTTGGTTCCTGGTAGCAGATCCACGAGAAACTGCTTCCGAAACTCGACAAATAACTTCTCTATTCTTGCACTCTATAATACACTTAATAAATTTTACTTGCTAAGGAATTCGCTTATTTGGAATTTTTCTTCGTGTTTAACTGTTTCTACCACTTGTTTTTACATTGTTACGTTTTTTAAATGGTTTACATGGGATAGTGAAGTGCATCCTAAACTTCTCCTATCCAAAACCTAACCTCAATCTGCCCTTGGTGTAACCTGCTTATAACAGATGAGGCTCTGGCGACCGAGTATTGGCGGTATAACCATAACATCACTTGCAGAGTTAATGCTGCATGGATGGAAACCTTATCACTTTATCCCTTCGGGCTAGCAACCCGTCGGGCAGTACTTTAGAATTGCTTTCAATTCTCACAACAAGCCTCGGATGGACCGGAGAGATAATTCTGTTGACGAAACATATCAAATAAAATTATTAATTGTAATAAAACCATGGGAATAATACATTCGGTAATGAAATCTTCTCTAGTTCAGAGAGATACCAGAGTACGGTTATAAAACCTTAGCAAGACCTACACTTTGTTACGGCATTGAGGCATGGACTTCGAGGAAAGGAGAAGAGAGCAGGATAACTTCTTGTGAAATGAGATTCATGAGATATACAGGAAGGTATACCAAATGGGATTACAAAAGCAATGATGATGTCTTGAAGGAACTACATTTAGAACTAGTCATTAAATACATATGTAAATACCAGAACAACTGGATGAATAATTTGTCGGCGAATGAGTTCGTCAGATAGAGTTCCCAAAACCATGCTTCGTTATTGTCCAACAGGGAAGATATCTCTGGACCACCCAAGGAATCGCTGGATACAAAATTCATCAGTGAGATCGTAACAAGGCCCATAGACCTAAGACTTGATTGGAAGAAGAAGAAGAAGAAGAAGAAGAAGAAGACTTTTTTAAATATTTTCGACACAAGCACAAAACCTCCTATCAAGTCGAGAATAGAAACCGGGTCGCCGGGTTTCCACAGACTAGACCAAGGCGACGAACTTATTCAGAAATACTTTGTATCTGAAATTTCTTTCATCCAGTAAATTTACGACAAAATCGTGGCATCGCCACCTTTCGAAGAAAGGCGTAAGTTAGATAAGATGTTTAGCTCTCGAAACCCCAATTGACTCTTTCTGAGTTTGAATCTGCTAAACTCGTAAGCTATCGAGCATGGTAGCTTAAAATAAATAAGGATATATATTGTTTTTGCCTACGTTTGCTACAAACATACGAATTTGACATGACTTTCTAAACTAAAGAATTTACACCAGAACTATAAATACATTCGCATTTTCAGAAGCTGCACGATAACAAAGATGCCATTCCATTATTTTCAACCCTCATACAATCATGCACTAGTATAAGTACGAGCATGTGTTAAAAACTGTTCTAGAACTTTTTAAGCCATTAGAAACTTTGTAAGTGTATTCTATTCTAATTATACGTATATGCATGCAAACTGCAGACTTCCATTTACGTTAAGGATGGTAATTTTGTGTTAGATTGGTAGCCGTGCACAGGCAACTCCCGCACTGTGCAACTTTGACAGGGAGAAGTAATTAAATTATTTTCTAATTCTAACATGGAACTAAGTTCAATTGAAGATTTTCTCTTCGTCCTGAAGATGGGAGATTGTAAAACTCTTCTGTCTTATTAACGAGTTCTGTTCTAATAGTAATGAAATACGTTTTAGACTTAAAATTATCTGCAAACAGTAAATGAATGCACCTAAATTCTCGCACATTGTGAATATGGATATTAATAGGCTTACTGTTCCAATTACAGGACATGTAGAAGAAGCCGTCATGTCATACTTAAATGGTCTGATCCCGAAGAGAGCTGAAATTTTTCTTCACTCGTCCGACAAGCTCTGAGAGTCACTACGTTTCCTTTAAACAGGCATGTTGAATTTTTAAACTTTATGTCCATGAAACTAAACACACGAATATTAGCGTGTTCTAGAGTTCTATTTTTTGTGGATACCTGTATCTAAACTCTTACACCGGGGATATTTTATTACTGTGACTTCATCATCACCATATCATCATCAAACTTCACGGATTAGGTCTTTGCCTGTTCCGATTTAACATCTGTTCAACCCAGCGCTTTCTTGGTCTTCCTACCGATCTTTGTCCTCCAGGATTATACATCATTGCCATCTTTGGTATCCTATCCTCTGAAATTCTTTGCGGATGTTCTATCTAATTGTTCCTGTGTTCTTCTATTTGTTGAAGAAGCGGTTGTACTTTTAGTTCCTCTCTAATATTCTCATTTCTAATATGTTCTTCTCTTGTACAACCTTTCACAGCCTCATTTCCGCTGCCTGAATTTTACTTTTTCTTTTTCCTTCAGGACCCAGGCCTCACTTCCATACATCGCCACTCGTTGAGTAAAATCTTAGCTGCGTATCCTTACTTACTTTGTCCCTCAGTGTTCGTCTGATTGTTCCACTAATATGTTGAAATTTCTACATTTCGCTATGACTTTTACTGCGAAATGTAAACTTTTTTTCAGAAGATATCTGCATCGTCGATTGTTTCTAAGTCGAAATAATTTATCTTACCACCGAAATTAAGATCCTAAAGCAGACCTATTGCTCCTAGACAAATAAGGTCAAATCTTTTTAGTAAACATTGCAGTAATATACCTGTAATTTCATTTTAGGCCTATCATAAGAAATGTTCTCAAAATTGTTTAACTTGTGGTTTTCATATAACTTTCATTACATGCTTCAATACTATTTTATCCTATAAATCTTTGTGTCTTGGTCTCATATTTTTGTTTGAATATACCTATTTACTCATTTCAATAATTTCTGATATTCCGGTCGGATATTATAGTAAGTTAAAACAAAACGTATGTTGAATCAAAAACAATCATTTCTCTTCCATCGAGGTTGACCACAAGGATACATACATATGCCTACATTGTTTATTGATTTTAATTTGCGTGTATATGTGTTTGTGCATGTGTGTGTGTGTGTGTGTGTCCAATGGCATCCTCTGCACTTTTCGTCTCAGGATCCGCGTTAGGCGGATAGATGGTGTTTATGTGTTCTCTTTTTAGTTTATCCACCACTTTGAAAGACCAATTTACGAAGATGATGTACGCTACCTCGTATACAGAGAGGCGTTTAGCATGAGTGTATATTTATATGTTTGTTGTGATGTAAATGCATTGTATAGGAGGATAGTGATAAAGAGAAGGAAGAAAGTAAGACCCGTACTTCCACGTAACCACTCCTGGCGAAAAGCAACAAGGGGGCCGACCGGCTCTTCGGCCCCATCCAATCGACCCGCGACGAATCGCTATCAACACTACCACGTATCTTCTCAACATATTTACTGAAGAGTAGTTGGGAATTTAATCTAGAGATCTAATGCTCAATTTAGCAATTTAAAAATTGTACATCACCACCCCTCCTAGTCCCGACATAGAAACTATTACAATTAAATTGACGGTACCGAACACGAACTTGCTAATCAGGAAACAGTCATTCTACCATCTGAGTGGCCGGACTTCTCATATCCTATGTGCTCGTATATATATGAGTTATTGATAATGATTACATTAAGTATGCAGAGTAGCTGAACTTTGAATCTTGTCCTCCAAAATATTCATTTCAACCTCCATCAAATGATTTTAATGAAAATCTTTAAAAAAAAACTCCCGATGTAGAAATAGAGAGGCCTAAGTCATATTTCATATTAACCCTAAAAACTTATATTAATATAATTAAAATATTTAATTCTATTGGGCAGGTTTTTCTCGGGGTTTCTCCCGTTTTCCCCTGCCACAAATTTTATTCCACCATTTCTCCATACTCATCTCATCCATTTCGTTTCATTTCATACATCCGCCCGTGTGACGGTGCGTCGGGAGTGGTCGGCCGGCACCCTTCCCCACTGCCTTTGAAACATGCACATGTTAATTCGGAAGATCGATTTGTTTACAATCATACCCTTTTTTTTTTTAGAGAGAGAGAGAGAGAGAGAGAGAGAGAGAGAGAGAGAGAGAGAGAGAGAGAGAGAGAGAGAGAGAGAGAGAGAGAGAGAGAGAGAGGATTTTTCATCATGAAAACATTTGATAGACACACTTTTAAATAATCTATCTCTCAGTATAAGTGTTTAAGTGATATTTTAAAACATAGAGCGAATATTTTTGTATATTAATATTGCTTGGATTTCATATTTGTTCCACTATTGATAAGTCCTATGCAAATTTTGAAGAAATGACATTTTCATGAAATAAACTAGGCTACTAACGTTCTATTTTTCTCTATGGATACCAATTATTATGAGAGAACGTATAAGTAGAAAAAGAGTGGCTTATTACTGTAATATTATAAGGAATTTTAACGATGTATCTTCAAGTGTTGTATGCGGAAGTAAGAATAGAATGATGGCAAAGGCGCAAACTGCCATGGGTATTAACTACTCTCTTTGCGTCCTCATTCCATCTTAAGATACCGTGATTCTGTGGCAAAAACACTAAACGCTAATTAATTGTCTGTAAAAGAGGCGGGAAGATATTAATTAAAACACAATATAAGCAAGTCTTCTCTTTAATAATCTACCATAAACGAACATATTTATCAAAACTGACACTTCTAAGTCCTTTATGAGTATTTAAATGCAGAGCATTCCAATGGAACGTAATGCTTATGTCTTATTATTCAAATTTATAACATTCGTCCAGTGGTAAGTTAATAGAACAAAAACTATTTTTACAACAAGAATTAATGCGATTATTTTGCGCCTTTAAATTATAATAGATACGAATCACCAGGTTTATAGATTATGTAAAAATTTAAAAGGAGTGAGAATTTTCAGAACGAATCACAAGGTGCGTTCTGGCTTTAAAATCTCACGAATATTAAAAAGTAGCTTTTTCTTGAAGTATACATTTTTTTCTATAGCCTTGCATATTATAAAAATAATATTATGAATTGAAACATTTCATAACATAGGAACAGCATATTTTAAATTACTATATTTCCCATGGTAGAGAATAAAATATATTTTAAAATATTACACAAAACACTAAGCAATAGAAATACATAGCCTTCTGGATACAACATCCAAACGTATCGGATCTTAGATATTAAAGAGTTTAAACTTAAGAATCCATTATAAAATTTAACTTACATAAAGCAATCTGATTTGTTATATAAAGAAGTTGTAAACTGAATATAAACACAATAATCAGGCCAATATCCTTTTCCTAGTTTACTTGAAAAAGCGACCTGCCTGGTTTTTCCCTACACCCTTCATATGATACAAAGTTTAAACATCCTCTCCTGTAAGGTAATATGGGACACGTAAAATAAGGGTATGATTGAATTAAGAGTAAGAAAGAATTATTATTATTATTACTATTATTATTATTATTATTATTATTATTATTATTATTATTATTATTATTATTATTATTATTATTATTATTTATTATTATTATTATTATTATTATTTGTGCACCAAAATCCCTGGAAAATTCTAACCCGTCATTTACCTTTCCGGCTATAAAGATCAGTATAAATTTGCAGTCAGATTATTATTATTATTATTATTATTATTATTATTATTATTATTATTATTATTATTAATTAATTAATTAATTAAAACTAAATATATGTTCACGCATAGAAATGGACAGCTAATGACAAATAAGGGATTTTTTTAAGAAGTGACTGAATTCATATAACTAGAAACAATAAAATTACAAATAGGAATGAAATGCACAAAGAAATTAAACATAGGCTCAATTCTGGAAATGCTTGCTATTATGCATTACAGGGACTCTTGACGTCCCACCTCCTTTCAAAAAAGTTAAACTGAAAATATACAAAACTGTTATTCTCCGAGTTATATTATATGGATGCGAAACATGGACTCGTACTTTAAAGAATATTACGAGTATTTGGGAATAACGTTCTTAGGACATATTTTACTTAAGCACGTAGCGATATAGTTTTTTCCAGGGCCAGCCTGACGCCTAACCCCCAGATATGGAGGACCTCGGGTTTTTTAGGGTTTGCTCCCTTAGCCGATAGGTCCAGTTTGAAGGCGCTGAGAACTCGCCTTTCGTCCCATCCTGTTAGTGACAGTCTATTACGACTGCAGTCAGGGAGCACGACGAGAATGTAGGATGACTTGCTGGCAGAGCTGCTAAAAAAGTCGCAGTGGCATTACTCGAGATTTATTAAGGTATACATAGTCGGCATCTGTACCCTTCTCGAGACCGTACCAACCATTTGGAATAAATAAACGTGTCAGACCAAGATGGAAATGGAAAACCTATGTCAGAACTGTAATGTATGATAGGAATTTGGAAGAAGGGGATTGGAATGATAGAGATAAATGGAAACTGAACATGGCAAACCTATAAATGGGAGAAAACCGAAGAAGAAGAAGAAGAAGAAGAAGAAGAAGAAGAAGAAAGAAGTTCTTAGGAAAATTTGTAGACCAAAGAGAGATGAACATACAGGTGAATGGAGAAAACTACATAACAATTAGCTACATGGTCTTTATAAGAAGCCAAATACAATAAGGACAGTTAAGTCTCGTAGACTGCGATTGGCAGGACATATGGCACGAAAGAAAGAGGTGCATGGAAGCTTCTTGTAGGAAAATCAGAGGGTAAACGCCCAGTTGGTAGGGGTGGGAGAATAACATTAACCATTATTTGAGGAAACATATTATACAGGGATTGATTGGAAAACATATCTCCGGATATGTATCTATGGAGAGCTTATTTTCGCGCGGCTATGTACCTGCGGGTTCAATAGAGCCAGTGAGTTAGTATATTATTATTATTATTATTATTATTATTATTATTATTATTATTATTATTATTTATTGCGTCGATACACTAATATTGGGGTTTCGTTCCATGCCACTTTCTTAGTTGGTGTAATTGGTTACTTCATAAAATTATTTCTGTATTTTGTCTGCTATTTCAATGCGGGAAAAATTGTGGATTTGCTGTATGTAAAAATAATTTACGTTCCCGATTGCTGCGTTAAAAATATTCAGTTGTAAGGGAGGAAGATAATACGAGCGCAATGTACACGCTATCATTTTTTAAATGCTGTAGGCTTTCTTTTGTATTCTGTAAAATCATTGGAGCATATCAAAAATGTCTTTGGATGTTGATAATATATGCCTACCGATAATATAAAGATCGGTAAAAATGAAGTCTACGAACTTGATTGCACCATGCTGATATATTTGGATTGAACTTTTATTTTATTTATTTATTTATTTATTATTTTTTTAGTTTATGTATTCAGTCTCTATGGATTGCATTCCTTCTACACAGTAGCTTGTTCAACTCTCTTTTAACGAGTTCTAGACGAGTTTTGTTTAGTTGTCTCTTTAATACATAACTAGAAAGGGAAATATAAAGGAGAAAAATGTTGGGGTACAAGGAAAAAAGATACATGAGTGAGAAATGAAGCGCAAAACTAAAAAACTACTAGAACGCCATGGTTTTTGCGTTATGTCGAGAATGCGCGGTAAAGGATCTTGTACATAACCACTGAATTTAAGGATTTTTAAATTGAGATTTCTAAATATTAGGAAGGGTTATGTTCATGAGACTTTGCCAGAGATGACTTGCTTCCAGCCTCCGTGGATTCTCGGCACATTATAAAAAATATGACACTATTTAAACGAAGAACGTATAATCAACTGTATAAACGATAATTATTATAGAAAGTAGCAGTAGTGTTTTATTTAAGGATACTTTAATATCTCAGGTCATTAGCGTTGAAAATCAAAACTGGACTTGAAAGTGCCGAGAACTTTGCACAGAGACTGCTTATTTAATTCCTTACCTCTCGTCCCGAGGGTGGCGGTTTCAAACCTGGCCAGGGTAAATGGGTTATTTAGGATGTTAAAATCCAAGGGACAAGTGGGCCTACTCTAGGAGACACCGGGTATGAAGATCTGTTGGCTCATAATGAACCCCAAGCATAAATTAGTGCCTCTGAAAAAATTTAATCGGCCTTCTCCATCGAAGTAATATATTTTGCTTACTATATGTCTTTTCGAAACAATGTGCTATATATATGTCACTGATTGACATCTGTAGGGAAATAAGACTTACTAAATTATCTTGGTCAAGAAACTCCCGCTATGGGAACATCCATATCTCTATGAAGGACTTATGGGGTATGTACTCTTATTTCAAATTTGAGGTTCTTTTGCAGGAAGAAAATCTACGTCACAGGACCCTCGACTTTCCTTCCTTTTCGAAGGAAGCTACACTCAGAATTCTTCTATCTATCTGTATTGGACTATCAGCCCAATGTTGGGCCTTAGCCTCTCCTTTGTTAAGAGTTATTAGACCAAGTAAATTTAGTTACCGTACCCGTGTCATGAATGGAATGCGGTCAACATACCGACGCAATGAGACATCTAATAGGAAACTAAGGTTTTACTAGGATGACCAAGATCGGTAAATTTTTGCACAGAGGCATTTTTATTCAGGCTTATGGCTCTTTTATGAACCTGAAAATCTTCAGACTCGGGACCCACGCCTTAAAATCCCTCCCGAAGGACTTGCTCCTTGGATTTTTCCATCCTAAAAAAGTCCATGGACTCCGGCCGGGCTTCAAACCACGACCCTCGGGTCCAGAGGCAAGGAACATTACCGCCGCAGCCGACATTACGAGATAATGATAAAAATTCTTACGACTCGAAAAATGCATGGATCCTAGTCTAATTTGGATCCGCGAACTTTGAAATCAGAGGCAAACAAGGTAGCGACTGAACTCTCCGAACTGATTTATAACTAACTAACTCACTGGCACTATCATAGTTAATGCTATTTCTCCCACCTCATTCTTGGTCTACCAACTTGGCGTTTTCCCTCTGGTCTTCCTACAGTAAACTTCCATGCATGTATTTGATTACCCATTCGTGCCACATGTCCTGCCTACTGCAGTCTACGAGATTTAACTGTTCTTATCATATCTGACTTCCTATTAAGACCATGTAGTTCACTGTTGTGTAAGTCTTCTCCATTCACCTGTCTGTTCATATCTCTTTGGTCCAAAAATTTTCCTAAGAACGTTATTCTCAAATACTCGTAATCTCCTTTCCTCCTTAAAGTAAGAGTCCATGTTTCACATACATATAATTGGTATAATAATAGTTTTATATATTATAGAAAGTAAAAACTTTGTTCTATTTATCCCGAGTGTGCTGTTTCCTGCCACTGCAAGTGACATTTTCATTATCTCTCATTGTATAATCTGGCAGCAAACATTTGATTCACCCCCGGAAATTAACATTTTCCCGTCAGTTGAATGTAAATAAAGCTGCAAGTTGATGAGAGGTGCACTGATTACAATAAAGTAAGGAACGATTTACATGATATTCCTCCCACAATTATCAGACGTGGAAGATGTGCAAGTTACCGCTGCAGACTTGCATTTTATGCAAGGAAATATATTTTCATTTCAACGACTTGTCTAGTTAAGTCAAATCAGTTGCTTGAATTTAATAAATAGTATCGTAAGTTTACTAAATAGAACTTGGGGAAATCCATGGAATACATTTCAATAAAGAGGTTTATTATTTTTATTTTTATTTTTTTAACCATTACTTTGAGTTTTCTTCAATATAATGCGACAAATCATATGTCTCTTTTTAATATTGTATATTAGGTATGAAATAAAACATTTATCTACTAATATAAATATGACATGCCCATAAATTTAATAAAACTTTTGATCTCAGTGTCACGATTTTTACACTGAAATAAAATATATATTTTTTTAGTTTTTCTATAGAAATGTTATTAGAATGTTTATTTCACAATGACAAAGTGTAGTTATTCTATAGAGATTATATTATACTGTTTATTTCACTATGGCTCCTCGGTCCAGGGTGCTTAGGGGGCATAGGCTGTAATTAAGCATATTTGGACAAATCTTGGTGTACTCGTTCTCGTCACGGGAGTGGACACTATTTTAGTGACGAAGTTCCATACTAGGCTAGATAGGAAAGTAAGCAAGTTTCGCGTACATGCCACAACGGCTGCTAGTGTAGAACTAACCTGCGGACATCTAATATTTTGCTGTGGTACTAATATGAAATTTCTGCCGCCGTTATCCTACTTAGATCTTGTTTTTTTTATGTATCCAGGCTTCTGAACCATAGAGCAGTACAGGTACTGTCAACGCTTTGTAAAACTTCAGTTGGGTTTCTCTTGTTGTTTTGTTATTTAGTGATCGTTTTATCGTACCACATGTTCCCTGGAATTTTTGCTATTTTGTTATTTATATCATTATCATAATTAAATGAAATGTCACATCCTAGATAATTGAGATGGTTCACCTGTTCTATCATTTTGTTACCTATTACTATTTTGGATGATTTGATTTTTCCCTTGGAATGCCATTACCTTAGTTTTTTCTATGGATATTTTGAGATTACATTTTTGAGATCTGTTAAAGGGTGCACTAAGGAAGATAGAATCAAGAACACAGAAATAAGACAGGAACTTGAAATATTTGCAATAACTGATAAAATAGATACATATAGACAAAAATGGAAGCAGCACATAGAGAGAATGAATGAAGATAGATATCCAGAACAAATAACAAAATACAAACCTTAAGGCACCCGAGATGTGGGAAGACCTAGAAAGAGATGGGCTGAAGTCAGAACGGGTCAACAGACCTAATCCATGAATGCAGATGATGATGATGATGATGATGACTAATATGAAATTTAGCACCATCTGGTGGTAGAATTATGAATTAGTACTCAGCCTCTAACTGAAATGAGTACCAGACGCTTGTTCTGGGGTAAAGGCGGCCGTCACGCAGGGCTGACAACCCGGCTGACATAAAGTGCCGATTGTCTAGAAAAAGTGGGAGCCTTAACCTCCTACTACCCCAAGGGCCTCCTGAGGCCTGTTGTGGGATCACTTTAGATATAATATAAATAGTTGCCTTTCAGGTTCTTTAGGGAACCAAAACAATTTTTTTCCCCTTTCCCATATAAAGTCTTGCAGCATGTGCAATATAGGTATCGGAAATTCAATTACAAGATGGCTAATTTCCCAAAAATCCCGAGAGCCCTGTGAATACGCCGTATGCCTTGCATTTATTTCATTATTTACAAATTCTGTTACTACGAACTAAAAGCGCTACCACTCCTTCGTTTATTATAATTCCTCGCAAATTTTTAAATGTCACTCGACGCAGTTTCTCTTCTGGATGTAAATACTCTGTAACTATGTTCCACCAAGGGACGAGTATTAGCTGCATAACCATAGTCTTAAGGAGGACCATCTAGAGAGGCAACTCAGGAGGCTAAGATGGCTGACCCATCACCTGACTCGGATGCAATAGACTAATCACCTGTTGATCTTAAAATAGTTGATTTTTTAAACTCTCAGGAGCAAAAAAGTTTTCTGAGAGCCATATGTTCAACGCAGGAATGATGGGAACTTTGATTTATTCTGCCAGAATAAATAAAACATTATTATTATTATTATTATTATTGTTATTATTATTGAGTGATTGATTGATTATTTTACTATGACAAAGTGTAGTTTTTCTATGGAGATGATATTAGAAAGTTTATTTCACTATGACAAAGTGTGGAATTACTTGTTTAATGTTCTAAAATCACATAGTTGCGAACGTGGCGTGAGTGTGGAGTACTTATTTTCCACTTCGGGTTCGATCTGCATCGTTTAAAAGGAAGAGTGAATCAAATATACAGTCCTTAGGAGCCCCTTGGGGTAGTAGGGTTTATGGGCTCCCGCCTTTGTAGACAATCGTCCCGAGATGTCAGCCGGATTGTTAATCCTGCGTGACGGCCCAGAACATACATCGATACTCTCATGATTTAGAGGCTGAAACTTCCTCAGGGCCAGGATGCCACCTAAAAGTTTGACCTGTTTAAAAATACTGGCCTATCGGAAGTCGAACCCGCGAGCTATTGGCTTGTAGCGTTTTTTTTCTAAAACAACTTTTCTACCGGTAGCGGGTTTTACCACTTTCGATCGTGTCTGTCCTTTGTCTTCTGATGTTCTGTGCTATGTTCAGCGGTGACTCGCCATACTGTTAACCACACATCCAAGGAGCCCTTACCATTGTCTATCTATCCAACATTGGTTCTATGTTAATGCTACTTACCTATAGGTAACCAACCACCCAACAGCTTTGGCTTAAGTCCCATAAGGGGAATAGGTCATATAAAATGGAGGGAGGATAAATATAATGAAAGTAAGAAATATTCTGAGAGCCGGAGGTTAAATGACAAAAAAAAAATGACACAGGAAAAACTGAAGTTTGATTTTAAGTAAAATATAATTTGATAATAGGATAAATAAAGAACTTCATCAGTAAATTTAACTTTAGCGTACCGTAAATAATAAGGAAATGTAGACACGTTACTCTAATAATGAACAATATCGAATTAAATTAAAATTTCTAGTATTATAATTAGCCTAGAGAAACATTATACTCTTTGAGAAAAATGACAGTAATACATAGTATGCATATATGAACATTTAATTAACATTCCATTCCACCTTTCATTCCAGCCTTCAATTAAAAGACTGATGATAATGCTACTTTTGCACGGTCAATATACCGCGGCCATTTAATTAAATCATAATTAACTTAGTTTATAGTTAGGCTTACTTCCAACATGCCACACGCCACCTGGGCCTTACAGTGGCACGACATGCTAGGAAAATAATTTTAAACTATGGATCACACATAATTTTTGTCCACACAAGAACATGGAGGGTCTCCCCTAATGTATGATCAGCACAATGTCAGAGCCTCCTCCGACATAATAAAACATTAAGACGAAACACACCATTTACACTTTCATACTAAACATTGCGAATATGACAATGATGATTATGGTGAGCAAGTGATGTTCGGGGAGCGTTTGGTTCTTAACGTTTCCTGACATTTGAGTTTACAGGTCAAGAAAACCCCTGGGGAGAAGAAAAAAAAATCGCCTAGGTAACTAGTTCCGACGGGGAATCGAACCCGGGACCGTTGCTTATGACACAGGGACGCTACTCCGAGACCATAGTGGTGGATCGTTTAATTAACATAAGTTAATCTAATTCGTGGAACTGTTAATTACTAAGTAGCCTATCTAATAATAAATAATAGTTTTAAAAAACTAAAACAGCACGCTTTATTAGAAAACCGAACTCAAAAATTAAAAATAATTTTAATTTGCAACACGCTTGGGATAAATTTAAAGTGGCCAACAAAAAAACCATCTCCAATACATATAGAATAAAACTAGAATTATCAACAAAAAGAAAATAATTGTACCATCAAAAGCGTGGGGTGCTCTATATAAATTAATATATTTGATAATAAACAGATATTGGTAAAAGTAAAATCTCTAAGAAGAACATGTAAAAATCATAAAAAGCACCCCACGCTTTTGATGGTAAAATTATTTTCTTTTTGTTGATAATTCTAGTTTTATTCTATATGTGTTGGAGATGGTTTTTTTTTGTTGGCCACTTTAAATGTATCCCAAGCGTGTTGGAAATTAAAATTATTTTTAATTTTTGAGTTCGGTTTTCTAATAAAGCGTGCTGTTTTAGTTTTTTAAAACTATTATTTATTTTTTTATTTTTTAGTTATAATATTTTACAGAATAAGATAAGAATGTAAATATCTTTAAATTCCATACTATTGTAGTATGAGCTAAAAGTATTACTCTTCTAAAAAAAAAAGTCCTCCCCAGCCGGATTCGAACCAGCGACCTATGGATTACTGAAATTGTATACCACTAGTTCACCGCTCTACCAACTGATCTCTTACGACTGACTAAAAAGTCGACAAGTCCGTAACCTATTATACCAGTTTTAATTTTTTTGAGTTTACTGATGATTCTGGCCAGGAATTTAGAAATAAAATATGAAATTATTGTAGTGTCACGGGTCCTTTACAAGTATACAACGTTTCAAGTCGATCCAACGTCTCTAAGTGGGTGAAAATCGTGTTCAAAGATTCCGTTACATAAAAACAAAGACACTTTTTTTTATTTTCTGACGATTCTGGCCAGGATTTTAGAAAATAAATATGAAATTATTGTATTGTCACGGGTTCTTTACAAGCATACAAAGTTTCAAGTCGAGCCAATGTATCTAAGTGGGTGAAAATCGTGTTCAAAGATTCCGTTACATAAATACAAAGATTTTTTTTTATTTTCTGATGATTCTGGCCAGTATTTTAGAAAATGAATATGAAATTATTGTATTGTCACGGGTCCTTTACAAGTATACGAAATTTCAAGTCGATCCAATTATTTTAAGTGGGTGAAAAACGCGTTGAAAGATTCAGTTACATAGATAGATAGATAGATAGATAGATAAATACAGGTCAAGCTAATATAAAGCGTGTAAAAATATACGAATGTGGGTGGAGTTATAATTTCGTGATATTACGGAGTAGGGCTTCATTTTGGATTATTAAATTTGAAAAAAATTACATGAGATTTTTTATATACACAGCACATAATTTATTCTTTCAAATCTTCAAACGAAACACCATTAGAATACAGCAAAATATATTTTATTTATTTTTATTCACAACATTGCTTGCATACCTAATTCCGTGAGTCAATATACCCAATTTCGTGATAATTGTACTTTTCATTTTCAGTGCACTTTTCAATCGGTTTCACTGTCTTTTTCTTCTTGGAGTGCGCATGTATTACATATAAACACCAAAGATGGGTTTTTAGAAGCAATTGATTGGCACTTTTCATGGTACCAATCTAAACAAAAACAACACTGGATCCAGGAACTTTTATTTTGTCCCTTGCTGTAGCTTTCTTTGCATGTAGGGCAGAACCATTCGTCTTCATCGCTCGTTTTCTTATTATTTATATTTTTTTAGCATTTACACTTGTTTTTGTACTCGTAGTGGCACTGGTACTGGCACTGGCACAGACACTGGTTCCGGAACATTCACCTAACATGCTGCTAGGACCACGTGCATAATCTTCTCTATTTGTAGGAAGATAACACTTGCCGCTGGGTTTCTTTTCTTTCTTGAACATTTTGTTTCTGATGCCGTGAGCTGTGGCAAATGCAATATATCGTCGATATCATTACTTGCTTGAAATGGATCAACCGGCTCAACATTTATTGCAGAATGTTCCGCTATTGCTACGTTTGTTGTTAGAGCCTCATCTGGAATTGCCATCCTATTTAGTGGAAAGATACCAGCCTTGCAAAATCCAGAAATAAGGTTTTACCTGCTGAATGATTCCAAAATCGCGGGATTAAGCATTTCATGAAAGTCAAATCTTCCTTGTCTTCTCAGTGGATTACCTTCTTGGAACTGACGCAGGTAATTTTTGCCAAGCTAGTTTTAATGATCGGTACACTGCTACATCCAATGGTTGAAAACAAGTGACTAGTGTGGCTAGGAAACGTAATAATAATGTCATTTTCTGATGCCATTGCTATTACTTCTGGGCCGATATGACTTGCATGGGAATCCATGAATAGAACCACAGGCCTAGCTGACGAAATTCCTTGAATACATTTTTGGAACCATGTTAGAAACAGTTCCGAATTTATCCAGCCACTTTGAGAAACTGCGACTGTCACATTAGGAAGCGCACCAACTTTCAGCCCATCGATCATTCGAGCACCTTTGAAAATTAACAAAGTTGGACCAAATTCACCTGCTGCATTAATGCAAGGCAAAACAGTATGAGTCTCAGCTTTGTCAGCTATCACCCGGTTATAGACATACCTCTTCCCAATTCTTGCCACAACTCGACCAGATTTCACCACGTAACTTAGTCCTCTTTCGTCACAGTTCCATATTTGATTTGGTTTAATTCCATTCGGAAATGTTTCGTACACCTTCGAACCTTTATCGTAAAAGTCGTTCAGTAATTCCCTGTTGGCATTGTTTGTTCTATATTGGGATAGATTTCCAGGCGTTCTTAAGCACAGATTATATCTGCGACTAAAATCGTGCCACCACTTCCAACTAGCAGATTTTTTCTCTTGGCTGAATGGAAATGGTTTATTTTTTGAAGAATTTTTTTTTCAGCGAGAGAATAAGCAATGCCCCGAATACGATTGACGGTTAAGCCAAACCCTAGTTCCTGCATATTAATAGTATATCTTACTAATGAAATGTCAATAGTAGGCCACAAAGCAAACGGTCTTCCCACTTTTTTTAATTTCAACTGCATCACTCTCGCCTTCGCAGCGTCACACATAATCCTTCAGGGTGCTCCAGGGTATAGAATGATACTTCGCACTTTTATAGACCATTTTTGATCTAACACTTTACTTACAGCTATATGGATTACTTCTTTTGAATATGTTTCTCTTTTTTTCGACAAATTCTCCTTCTTACCACCGACCACCTTACTGTAGTTTGGCGCCATCTTACTGTAAACCACAAAATTCATAAGAATAGCCATTATTCATAAGCGTCTATTCCATTAATCATATAATTAAATAAAAACTAATATAATTAGCTCATTAACTGAGATTTTAATTTAATATTTTATATAAAAGTTCTTTATCTTAATCACAGATTATGCATATAAACTTACATTTCTAACTGCGGGACGTTACAGAGCTCAGTTCAATATCACGTCTGCAAACATACTGATTTTTCACCAAGTCCCGTTACCTGAGACCTTCAAAACTAAGCTAGACTTTCGACAATGCTCTGCCATCTATGAACAGGCATTTAAAGAAAGTGTAAGGAACCTACCATACATCGTGACAAAATAAATGTCCAGTGTCACGAAATTAGGTATATCACGAATTAAGGTAGGTTCACCCTATTTGACGAAGAAAATGGACATAAGACTAACAGCCCAACATTAGGTAGCCCGCCTTTGGTAACGTGCTCATCAATTAAATTAAAAATCACACGCTTCAGGCCAGTTCCGGCAGTTTCATGAATACAAACAACAGTCCAACATACACTGCTAAAAAAAATTAGGGGATATTGTAGAATAACCTATTAAGATTATGTTTTTAGGAACAGTATTAGATGCAATCACTTTCTATTACTCCAAAAGAATGTCAACAAGAGTTTGAAGTCATTACGTAACCTATGTACCACACCAGATGTCAAAGAGATCCTGATTAGGAATATGGCAAACAAACAAAGCAACATTAACATGGGTGAAAATGTTTCTTTAGTATGGTGTATGGTCTCCTCGAACGGCCAGCACTGCCTCACACCTGTGTATGGCATTGATGCAATGAGGTTAGCAATGAGTTCTTGGGGGATACGTGGCCACTCTTCCATAAGAGCAATGTGCAGCTCTGGAACAGTTGTGGGAGGTGCTGGTCTGCCTGCAATGCACCTGCGTAATGCATCCCACACATGCTCAATCGGATTCAAGTCTGGGGGAGGAAGCTGGCCATTGCATACGCTCGATACCCTCCACTTCCAGCATGTCGTCCACCAAGCCAGCTCTGTGGGGTCGTGCATTATCGTCCATAAAAATAAAAGAATCACCTATGGCATCAGCATAAGGCACGACAAAAGGTCGGAGAATCTCATCTCTATACTTTACCGCAGTCAAAGTACCACCTTGGATAACGTAGAGGTCCGTACGTCCACCACTACTGACTCCTGCCTACACCATCAATCCACCGCCACCAAATGGGGATCTTTCACGTACAAAAGCTGGATTGTTTCGTGTCCCTTTTTCTCTCCAGATGAATACACGCCGACTATCGCATTCCATGTTGAATCGCGACTCATCAGAAAAAGAACTGATCTCCATTCAGCATGCCTCCACCCACGATATTCCTCCGCCCAGTTTCTGCGATCTCTACGGTGTTGTGGAGTTAACCTGGTACACACCATGGGCCTACGGGCATAGAGACCACTTCCATGCAGTCGACTAGGGACAGTTTGAGTTGACAGCCTGCGTCCTGTTGCTGTTTGAAGTGTATTTCGCAGTTGAGTTGCATTCTGCTGTCTATTCCGACGGGCTGTTAACAAGAGGTAACGGTCATCCCTTGCTGTTGTTGCCCTTGGTCGACCTTGTCCGGCTCTTCTGTGAACAGTATGTTCTTTGAAAATGATTCCAAAGACTGGAAATCACGCTTTGAGACACCCCAATGGCTTGTGCCACCTCTTGTTGTGTCCTGTCCAGCTTCCATCCTTTTCATGGTCCTCCAAGCCATTGGTTCAGGTAAATCACGTTGTCGAGGCATCACTGTCCCTAAGGCAAGTCATTCACTAACTGAAAACTGGACTGGATTTAAAAACAGCAACAAAACATTCACCCCCACACCACCCTTTCACATCAACAGTACAGACACTGCCCTCTGGTGTGGTACCGAGGTTACGTAACAACTTCAAACTCTTATTTACATTATCTTGGAGTAATAGAAAGTGATTGCATCTAATACTATTCCAAAAAACATAGTCTTAATAGGTTATTCTACAATATCCCCTAATTTTTTTGAGCAGTGTAGATGTTGAAGTAAGTTCAAGCTTTTAATGACTATTATCATTTAAAGCGATTATAAATAACTACGGTGAGTAAGTCCATCTTTAAATCTGGATTTTATTCCAATAAACTCCATTTCGAGAACAATATTTACCAATTACTTTTGTTTTTTCCTTAAATGTAATTTTTATATATTAGTTTCCACAAATAAGTGGTTGGTGTTTTCGACGAATTTCAATGTCCATGTGCTGTAATACATGGCTCATCCACTGAAGTTCTCGAATTACGTGGCATTGTACCGAGTACATTCAGATCTAATCGCTAGGTGTCTCAAAGCGAGAAAGAACAATAATCACACCCTTCTGAAAAGACGCGATATGATCTTGTAGTAAAATCAATATTATAAGTAAATAAATAAATAAACAAATATATATAACATTGGATCCTATGCTGTCGGTTCCCCGCCGCTAATGTGCCAGCAGTGCCAGTGAAATCCCCGCGTCTGCTGTCCAATGCCATACTGATCGCACTGTATATTCTGTATACTAGTACAGTTTTACTATTTTATTTATCCTCAACTTATTTCTCAGTTAGGCTAATTTTAAAGAATTAAAATGACTTCTCGGTCTAACAGCCAAGTGAACTATTTATTTCTGCCAACTTCGTGGATACAAAATATTTTAACAACGCCGAAAAGTTTTAAACTTTGCATAATTATAAGAAGTTCGTTGTTTATAATTTATAATGATGAATTATTTACACCGTTTTACATTAAAATGATTGTACTTAATTATACTGTCTTCATTCTAAGATAAATGAATATAAATAATTACTACATTAATTGAAATTACTTATGCAGTAAAAAAAAGCGTAGGCCTAACATGTTTAATTTCTTGATAAGAATAATTTTAAAAATAAAATTTAGCGAACAATTTAGCTCTGGCAATAACTTTTGAAATTTGTAATCGGGAGGTACTGCATTCAAATCTCGCTGGTGACGAACCTGAGGATTGTTCTCGTGTGCTTTTTAATCGTCTACGCAAATTTATTTATCATTCACCATTTCATAATAAATCTTTATAAAAAGTTCTACGCAAAAGCTGAAAACACAATAGAAATTTGATAGTCTAATTGATACAACGATACGACTTTGGATTTTGAAGCATAATAAATAAAAATGAAATTCAGGTTAAACTCTCATTCTTCTTTCTATTTTGTGACTTCGCTGCCCTTTTATTCTAACCCTAGCCCCGTTTATATTAATAGACCATTATATCCTATATTTTTCTTTATTCCTCCATACTTTAACTCCCATAGTTCTCATTTCTGCCTCGACATCATCCAACCATCTCAATGTCTGTCTCCTCACATTACGTCGACCTTCCGGTTTTGAATTCAAGATTAGTCTTGGAAAATGGCCCTCTTCCATTCTAATGACATGTCTCAACCATTTCAATATTTGGACATTAATTTCAAAATTATAATATATAACAAGTATTTATTAGTCATATCATCTTCTATGGGTCCCGCGCCGTAGCCGAGCGGTTAAGGTAGGAAGCCTTGGCGCAGAGCTACGGGACTTGCGCTGGTTCGAGTCTCCATGGGCGAAGAAATTTTCTCATGGTATTTCGGCCAGTATGGGACCGGTGCCCACCCAGCATCGTGAGGCAATTGGGTAGCTACAATAAGTAGCGGCTCCATGTTGAGGAACCAGCTATAACGGCTGGGGGACTCGACATGCTAACCACATGTCACCCCTACACTGGCTGTTGATCATCTACCTCTGTGATTGACACATGGGGATGTGAAGGGCCAGCAGCCGGCTGGTAAAAGGGCAACCGCTGAAAAGTGGAAAGACCCTCAATCGGAATCGGATCTTCTATGGAAGTGAGGCATGGACAATAACAAAGAAATTATATCATATCTAATGGTATGGGAAAGGAAAATTCTGAGGAAGATATATGCACCAAAACGTGACAATGGAAAATAGGATTCAATGTGGAACTGAAAATACAGTATATGTCACCTGATATTCTAACTGAAATTAAACTCACATTAACTTACTTTAATTATGCACATGTTATATGTAGCAAAAATAGTGTTATGAAAGTTTATTTCTTTGATTATAATGGAATTATAATTATTACAGATACACATATTAATGAGTTGTTTTATTTCATGTTTTTTTCTTATACGTACAAATATTTGAACAACGTAAGCCGCGGTATGTATCATTTACAAAAATAAAAATCTGCCAACTCGCTAAAAGAGAAGAATGCTGCTAGCTATTGTTAATTAAAATTTACTAAGGCAATACATAAAATTCAATATCAACAATATAATGAAATAATTTTTGAGGATTAATTTAATCAATATTTTATGATATCGCCGATGAATATTATATTTTTGCGCGATAGTGCGTTTTGTCGTACTTATAGCAACGGCGATCATGATTTAAAGTTCAACTTCCTACATTTCGGGTTGCTAAACCTAAATAACTATTCTGTAATATTACATATTACAAACCTCATGCGGGAAGTAAAATCAGTGTCTTTTATGTATACTACGTATAATGTAGGCCTATATACAAAAATATATCCAAAAGGTAGTGTTAATATACATTATACGAAACAAATAGCTGAATTTTAAATGAACTGAACTTTATTTGAAACAATATAAAACAATAAATACGTACTTGCCGTCATTTTATGACTGATTGGTGTCACGGCCTGCTGTAGTCTCAACTAATAGACATTACCCATACTATTAACGTTAGTCAGTTGTTTATAATGGACGCAAATATTTTCAACAAGGATGTTATTATTTTACTATTATTTATTATTTTGAAAACATCATTGCGCAAAAAATAATGTACAACGCACGTTTGTGGAGTGTTTCACAAAAGCGAGGAAATGTTTAAAAACCGAGCGATAGAGCATCGTAATATATTATTTCGTAAAATTATTGAGTATTGAGTAACTATATCAGAATATAAATAAACACTTCTTGTTGTGCTGTTTTTATTTTTGATGAGTTCGAGCGTAAGTTAGATCAAATTGTATCACTTTAACGAAAAGGTGTCCATATATTAGTTCTATGTTATTCAAGCAATTAAATTTCCATACGTTTTGAATACTATGAACTTAAAACGCAGATGATTATGGAATTAAAAAAACAATTAAATGCACTATCGACTATTTTTTTAAAGATTATCAATTATTAGTTTCCGACCAAAATTTAAAAAAAATCCAAAATGTTTCTAAATGTATTATTTTCTTAATAGTTACATTTTAAGGGTGCAGGAAAAGAACCAGGTAAGGCCTAAGTCATTATTTTTGTCGAAATGGAGATGTCATTAGATTATCCATATAAACCACTATTATTTAGAAGTGCGAAACATTAAAATATACAGTTTATTCATGGTTTATTTACCTCCAAAGTTTTGCATTGTAAGGAAGTGTGTATATTTTACAACCAAAAGTAGACCTACGTTTTCTAAGTTTCAAGGAAAAAGTTACTTACCTGTTTTTTTTTCTGTGCCCTTTATTTATAATTAAAATTTGAAAGAATTATTTGTTTCATCATTGAAGAATAGCGTGTTAGGTTAATAAGCTGGTTAGTATTTTACTAACATCGCTCCTTAAAATATCAGAATATAACCTAATCATCTTGATTCATAACTGTGTTTGAAAGGAATGACAATTTTGCTCACAAGGAAATATTATAATGGAGTAGATATAATTGCTAAATATGTATATCTTCATAATTCACTTTAATAAATGGGAAGTCCAGAATCAAACTGCATTTTTTCCAAAATTATCGAAAATGATGTTATGATATGTTTTAATACAAAATTTTCCAAGGAACATAAATTTGTTTATCATTGTCAAAGTGAACTTTTCCGCTTTAAAATTAATGTTAAAGTCACTTTTTGGGCACAGACTGCATATTCTCCATCGGATAAATTGCAGAATGACTCCAAGTTGCTGCCGACCAATGACAGCCTTTCATTTTGTCTGCCATTTTGTTTTGTTTCTTGCTGTCACCTGTTTACATGAGAATTGGTTGTGTAAATGTAGAGTAGTAGTGCAATCATTTTAATAATATGTGCTAATAGTTTACCATACTGCAGTCGACATTATAATGGATATGAACATTAATGTAGACGATACAATATGCCAGTTAAGTTACATGGATGAAAAAGTTTTAAAAGCAACTGGTTAATGAATGAACTGAATCTAGTTGAATATCAGTTGTTTCAAATAAAACATTAATAAATATAGAACGTAATTGGTTCAACACGTGTTCTAAAACAGAAAATTGACTTGCATGATAGTTTTATTTACTAATTACTTCATTCAATGTTATTAGCCTATAGGTCAGGTAAAATTTATAAAATTGTCTTTCTTTTGTAGGTATTTAAAAAAAAAGGCCAAGGTATCCAAAATGTATTAATCATAATTTCTATAAATGCAAATCGCCCAAGATGCATGATGTTAAATATTTCGATGAAATGCTCTAGCAAAATCCTAAAAATTATGTCCAAGATCACTTTATTGTGAAACACACTAAAATGTGTAGAATTAAACGGAGAAGAATAACGAAGGGGAACTAATCTGAAGAAGAAGCAACTGTCAAATATTTCGTCAGAACTAGAGAACAAAAATAGTTCGAGTTTGCAGAGAGACATTTCTTACTGACTGCAATATAAATCAGCTAGATGTATTATTAGTTATTACCGTCCTAAAGAAATATTTGCATAGTGGGAATGTTGACGAAAAAAACAAGAAGTGGCTTTAGGGAAGAAGTTGAATTTCAGGACAAAAAATAAAGCGTGATTCGGCTCACAAACACTCATGTGTGTAGAATCACACTACTGGAGGTAAAAGAGCAATATAAAATATTTTCTTTCAGAATTAAATACGAAAATGCTATTGAAGATGTACTTTGTATTTTAGGGAAATATGCCACTAAAAGAAAGTTAACGATTTTCAATATAAATTATAATTTAGGATTTGGATCTTCCGGATCAATTGTATGCTCAATATGCCTACAGCTCCAAGGAAGAATTGTTTCGACCTAACAAGGGAAGTGCTTATGTTGGACCAGTTGGATTGTGTAGCGATTAATATGATAGGAGACATATAAACTAAGATACAACTCTAATATGCATGGGTCTGAAACTAAAATGCTCCGAAATATATCAAATTGTTATTAAAATTAAATAAATCTATAAATAATGAAAATAGAATATATTACTAATATCGTATAAAATATGTATGTGGAAAAGTAGAAATATATCCAGGTAAAAAATTCCATGTACATTTGTCTAGAATAAAATACTGTAAAACGCTACCTGCTATACAAACGACAAATAATGGAATAAAGAGGTATTGTCAGAACTCTACCTACTACCCAAGTTACAAATAGTATAGGAACACAAAAAAGGGTATTGCCAAAAGAATATAACTAATTCCAATTAGCAGGCTATACAACTAATAAGAAATATTCATTCTTTAAGAAAAGATAACATTAGTTATCTATTAAAAATATTAAAAATCTATTGACCCAATTCTTAGAAACCAATTAACGTTACTAAGCAATTCCAAGAAATGATGATAAAGAATTACTACCTGGCTAATACAGGCAACAAAAGACATTCATTCACCTCTAGAAAGGATAATCTCTTAACATTGACAGTTTACAAAGAAACTGATTAACATTTATCTATTAATATCAAAGAACCAATTTACCCAGTTCTTAGAAATGTTATCATACTAGTAAATAATATTATTGTAACATAAATATATATTCAATTGTAAGGAGTGGATTCGAGAAAAGTGGGAGGAGCCACCGCCTTTATAAGCGAGAACTTATATCAAAATACAATCACTCTCACTATCACTATCAGTGACTCTGTGTTCAGTGTTGGAACATCGTAGACCTGCAGACCGCGATCTCGGATTCAGTTTAAATATTAGATTCGTCCGAGAAATAGTTAAATTTAAAGTTATAGTCCGTTAAGCATTTGGACTTTGAAAATATTGATTCGAGCACGTGGACCTCTAAGTATTTCATCGACTCCACTCTTAGATAAAACTTTGTAACTGTATTAACAAAAGTGTATTTCTCCGTAAATAAACAGTTTCTTGGATTCGTTAAAATTGAGTGTACATTTATACGTTGTTCTTTTGCTTATAAAGAGTTCATAACCCTGAGATCTCTTGCCTACCATTGAGCCCCGCACCAATTGTAACAAAAATTGGAGGATATGTTAACTAATTGACATTAAATGTAATGACGTTAGTCATTTTGCTGCAAATTTAATAAAACTCTTGTTGTTTGTCATTAAATTTCAATCGCGTCTCATTGACCGGTTCGTAACGACACGGTTGATCATTGCAGTTGGTTTCAAGCACAAGTGCTGCTAGTGGTGCGAATAACGTAAATATTAGTTCCCACCTTCTTAACAGTAATACATATTTTGATTTATTTATATAGATAGCAGATCACTGTATACTTATTTTTTACTTGAAATTCAGAATCGGTTATAATTTCGTGTACTGGAGTTACAAAAATAAATTATAATTTACCATAACATCAATGTGATAATGAGGGTCTTCGATGAAATGGTTGTGTCAAAGTTTTTGCGAACACCATGAGCATCTGATGATGGCAATCCTGAAGCAGTTATATATGGCATATTCACTAAAACCAATGTCAAATACATTTTCAATCACATTTGTGAATCTCGTTACACTTTGATCCACATTATAACAATACTTTTTCCAAGCACAAATACGCATATCTTTGTAAATTTCTGCTGACAGTTGATTATATACAAGGATATGCAGTTTTATAATAGAGAATCTATCACACATTTTCATGTCACCATCTGATTTTAGACGCACATATTCTTCAAGTCGTCGCACATATATCTTATATTGACCGAAAAAGAAACACATCATCAAGTGGTTGTATATATTTGATGGCTCCTGCAGGAATAATTTTCAGGCTTACATTTTTATCGGGTAAACAGCCCTGTATCAATTGTTCGTCTATATGCCCGGACCACAAATCGCATGTTAAAAATGAATCCATTTCAATGTTTTCACTAAACACATGTTTTAAGAATGCTTTCAAATGTTCTTTTGTCATTTTTCCACTGTCACTACAGTCGACATACACATTTGGAAGTGGATTCTGTTCTATCTTCTTCTGAACTTTGGGCCCAAATTCGTTTCCAGTAGGTTCTTGATAACAGAGGTATAACCTCTTCCCAAGTTGCCCACACATTGAAATAAGAACATATATCGTGTAAGAATGTGCAGTTCCATGGGTTTTGAACTGTAGCAACAGTGAGCTTTTTTCCTTTGACTGCCAGTGTTCTGTTTCCTGTCATTTCATAATTAAATTGACTTTGGTCACAGTTCCACACATTCTTTCTTGGTATGCAGTTTTCCTGAATGGTCTGATTAACGTCTCTTATAAATTTATTTGCATTTTCAATAGTTTGAGTTTCGTTTTCAATACCCTTGACAGTGACAAATTTGGTAATTTTTCTTGAAGAAATATTGTTTTCTTTTTTGAAATTTGAAATGAATGTATTTGAAGCTTTTAATTCATTCAAGCCCAATTCCTTCGCTCGAAAAACAGCCAACGTTTATAAATGCCAATAGTGCCCTGTCAATCCCCGATCTCGAGAATCTCGAAATTTATTAAGGATATAGTCTTTAATTTGGGTGATTCTTTTAGGGGTACCCGTTTTTTTGATTGTGAAGCTAGATAAGATGTTTTATTTTCTATATAGTTCAAAACTGTTCTTACATTTCGGTTATTAATTAATTATGGCCATTTTTTTATTATTTGTGAACATGACTTCGGGACAGGTTTCCTAGTGATCTTATATTCATAAATATTTTCCAAAGTTTTTTTCAGAATAGACTGACAGTACGTTAGGGCGTTTAGGATTCTTAACTGGACACGGCTCAAAGCTACTTGATCTCTCACGTTCCTCACTAGATTCGTTGGCAATTTCAAAGTCGTCAGAACATCTGGCCCGTGTGAGCTTCTGATTGCAAGTGGCATATTCTTCGAATTCTAAAGTATTTTAGTTAAAGTCCTCTAACCCATTCCAATATTTTTGTTCTATAAGTTCTGCCAGAAAATAAGCAAACTGGTCATCATCCAATCTTGGTTCTTCGTGTTTTTACAAATGTTTCCTGAACTATAGATTATAACGTAGTTAAGACGTAAAATGAATTTATTGTGCCCATTTTATTCTTTTGATGAAATATTTTATTGACTCACAAGACTATTTTACCTGTAAATGTACACATATACGTGCAAATATACTGTTATGCCCTTAAAAAGTATTAATTTACACCATAAATATGCTAATTGATAAATAATAAAACAAATATTCTATTGTACTTTCATTTCATTGAGTTTTTTATGTTTAAATATAAACAATTCGTATATACTGTACGAATACTCGACTGCAGGAGTGAAAAAAAAAAAACATTCAGAGACTGGTGCGCTGCTCTTCGAGCAACCGTGCCGCTCTGTTACAATATTTATTTCGTTAGTTTATCTCTCTTCCTGTCCTATTCTTTTCTTCCTTCGTTCACCACACTATGATTTTCTATTTTTATTTGTTTATTTTATTTTTTCCGAATGTTTTACTTATTTATTCTGTCATGTACCGATGCCAAGCCTTTATTTTTTTCTTGTTCCTTATTTCCTATTAAATAGTATTCATACTATTGAATTTGCAGTGAAATGACTAATAGCACGGTATTTAGTATCCTTAATTCAACATATCATCCAATTTTTGTTACAATCCAACTGGTCCAACATAAGTACTTTCTTTGTAAGATAAAATAAAACAGGCAGCCTTAATTGCAGATTCACAAAGCTCACAGTAAAGCATTTTTTAACTTCTGTTGCGCGATAATATTCCATCTACACTGATACTGTTGTTTGACTTTGAGAAAAACTTTCCATTGCCTCGATTACCAGATCAGTGTGTGTGTGTGTTATTTAATTCAGTTTTATTAATTTAACTTTACCTTAGTCAGAGAAACGAGCAGCACTAATCTTACTCCTGAAAATGTGACATCAAATCTGTGGACTGATAATGAGTTCATAAAGGATTCAAATACTATAGCCTCATGCGTTTTATTTATTGTCTGAAGTCCACTGATATGACTCATTATACCAATCTTCGTCTGGTGTCAGATTGGTGTGTTGAACAGAAAATAATTCTGTTATGGTGTCTTAAGTAATGAAATGCTTTGAATGACAAAATATGTGCTTAGAAAGATTTTGGTCAAATGAGTACAATAACTTTTTTGAGATATATGTTTGTTTGAAGGAGGCTGAAATTAGATAATAACTTTTTTGTTAACGAAAAGTAAGCAAAATTCGTAACTGTATATAAATTTTATTGGGTCTGTCAGATATTTCTACTGCGATTAATCAGGAATAAAGAGAGCGCAGAAATACTAGAGTACAAGAAATACCATACATACAGGATAATTTCACTGTACGCCATCCACATTTACTCGATATAACGGTTGTTTTTACAATTTATAATGTCCTTTCATTAGCTGTAACTATTTAACAACGTTGTTCATGGACAGCATCCTCCACAAAACATTGAAAGCGAGGAATCTGTCTTTCATGTACCTGGATATAGTTTTATATCACCTGATAAGGTACTTGGGTTCATCGAAAAAAAATATTAGGGAACATGAGATCATTCAAACTCCCGAAGAAGTACACAATTTGGTTCGAAAACATTCCACAAGCACGGAAGTTGGTAAGGACTCAAACGTTTATGATTTCAAAGAGTCCATTAAACATGTGAAAAATGTACATCATGGGATTTACAAATTTCGAGAATGAAAAGAACATTGTTGAAGCTATCTAAAACAAACAACGTTTGGTTCGTTTAGAACCCCATTTGTAAACTGATGTGTGCAATTACAGGAAGTTCATGACTTGATGCAGCTGTAATGGTATTGTACTAGGCTAATATATATTCGCAATAGAAATGAAGTGACTCATGAAAAGAAAATTAATGTGGCGAACTTGCGGAAAATGCACTAAGGAGAATAATGGAGAAATGCATAACTCTTGAAATTCTACGTTCACGTCATTGGCGGAAATAAATATTCAGTATTGTGACCCACAGGAAGAACAGCAAAATGTGTTCATCTAAATTTATTTTGACTATCGAAATAATTGATACTAATAAGCATTCTTCTTGAATTTTTTAAATTAATATTAGGCTACAATAGAGTTTGGAGGAGGTCATTCCTGTTCAGCGTCCTGTTTTGTAACAAATCTCCTGAATTGTTTATTGACTTTTATTATTATTATTATTATTATTATTATTATTATTATTATTATTATTATTATTATTATGTATTTCCCCTCAATAATTTCAGTAATGAGGTTATTGAAAATATTGTATAATACTGGTGTTAGCATCTAGTGTTTATGTTTATAAATACATCATTAATTCTTTCAGTTTCAACCTCTTTGTTTTCAAATAATTAATTTTATTTGGTGGAAAATTGCATTTTATCCAAACCAACGAGAGTCAAATTGAACATTATTCATAACTTAGAATCTAAGTGAAATTTCTGCAATGTATATGCCATTTAAATTTTGAGAGAGACCAACAAAGCTTGTATTTCATTAAAGTATATTTTTTTTTGCTTACATTTCAAGATGAATCAATCTGTTTTAGTGATTAGGATAAGTTGAAATCAGTTTTTTGCTTCTCCTGAAAAAATACATTTTTGGCGAAAAAGCTGGTTGATTCTAGATCACTCAAATATACCTACCGGTACATACAATTATTTTACAACTTGACTGGAATGATTTCATAGAGAGAAAAAAGTGAAAAATAGATCTAGGCTCCTAGAGAAATTCTCGAAGACTGTAAAGAAATCGCGATACAGATTATGCTGTACCTGCAAATAAAATGTACGAACTTCGGCTCCTTTTTCTTCGGTGTGTATAAATGTATAATACGTGAGTTATCTTTTATGATGTTGATTTTGAGGAGACAGCTGAAACTTTGCAGCAGCGAGATAACATCCTTAAACTACAGTCGTTGACATTCCAACAAATCCTCTCTCCGCGATTTTAGCGGCAACAAATATTAAGCCTGGATTTTAGCAGCGGAGAATTAAAACCATTTTTGAAATACAACTGCATAAGGAATTTGAAAGGACATTGTAAAATTGTATAAAAACTACCGTTATATCGAGTAAATGTGGATGGTGTACAGTGACATTATCCTTTATGTATTTTTGTATTCTAGTATTTCTACGCTTTGTTCCTAATCGCAGTAGAAATATCTGGTACACACATTAAAATCTAAATGCAGTTACGAATTTTGCTTACTTTTCGTTAACAATGCAATTTATTACCTATTCCAGCCTCCTTCACACATATCTCAAAAAGTTATTGTCCTCATGTGACAAAAAACTTTATAATCACATATTATGTCATTCTAAGCACGATGAAAGAAAGAGAATTAAAACGTTTTTGACCCATTAGAATGTTTGTCAAATATGCCTTATTTCAGGAGTGTTGTTTTTTTCGATCACTATAAATAAAAGACTCGAGACATGCGCATTTACGTCCATTCCGAAGGAAGTAATACTCAGGAATTTTATGTCGAAAAAATTCGGATACTTTATATATCTTAAACTATTGAGCTCTTTGGATATGCAGTCAGGAAACTGTGCACTGTATATGTTGTCAATATGATTTAATTTAAAAATTAATATTTCTAAAAGCTCTAAGTTACTACTTTTTTTTTAAATATATTTGAATGTCATAAATTATTTGTTAAATTAGAGATTGTTGATGTGCATATTTTTAACTATTATGGTATTAAAAAGTATTGTATTTATTTTAAGTGTAATTTATGTTAATAGTATTTACAATTAGTTTTAGAGGTGATTACAGTGTAGGCCCGAAAACCTTCATCAAGGACATTTTTGTATACTTTATTTTACTGGTAGAGTGGAAGTTACGGGCTTATGGTCTTAACTTTGAGAGTTTAAATAAAACTATTATTATTATTATTATTATTATTATTATTACTATTATTATTATTATTATTATTGTTACTATTACTATTATTATTATTATTATTATTATTATTATTAATATCATCATCATTATTATTATTAACAGAAAATATGAACTTTTTAAATGCAGAAATAATTCTAAAGTCTTAAATTTGAACTCCTTGAATCTATATTAAATTAATTACTTGAAATCCGTGAATAAATAATAAATAAACGCAAACACAAAAGACAAGAAAATAAATAAATAGAATAAACGAGATAAATATCTTGCTTAGAACGGCTTCTTCACTCCTTTCAAAAACTATTTTTTCTTTTTAATTTGTACCTATGATGTTCTAACTACATCTCTGTATCGGTTTCACATATAAAATTGAACATTTTGTGCTTTCCTATAAACAGTGCTAATATTGTGGTGGATAGTATCCTAAAAAATTCTAATCAGGCGAAATGTAAATGAATCCCGGTTTTGATACTAAATTATTTTACGACTTTCATTAAAGGAACGTCTAGAGAAGTTTGTAGGTGATGTATTGATAAAATAAGGACTGACATACACATATGTAATGCACTAACTGGAAACGTCAGTAGCAAACCCTGATCCCGATCTTGATCCTTTTCCCTAGAACAAAGCTCTAAGAGCCTTTAAACATTCACCCGCATCCAAGCTCCGACATCAAAGCCTAGTCTCGTACTTCGGTTGAAATTACATTTTTCTCCATTTTTTACAACTTCCGGTTTAATTTACTGTATACGTCATATAACAAATTATACATACGCTAAGCATTAAAACCATGCATGTAATGGCTTTGTTTAATTTCATACATGCAATTTTAAATGACAGCGTCTTCTTCTCGGAATGATCTCGAACTGCTATGTTTGGAAGATTGGGTACCGGTACGCCTTTCTCTTCACCCGTCGGCATCTTTGTATTGTGTATGATGTCAAATATGGCATACGCAGCCTTATCTATCAGTTTGGTTTCTTAGTGTTATGTTGTTACAATGGTTTAAAACGATAACACTTATAAAACCGTAATATATATATTTCTGATATCAAGACATAGAAGTAACTACCTCACTAGCACTATCGAACCCGTAGGTTCATGGCCGCGCGAACATAAGCTCTCCATACATCCCTATCCTTAGCTAATATTTTTAATCATCCCCTGTACAATCTACTTCCCTCAAATCATGATTAATAGTGTTCTCCCGCCTCATTCTTGATCTACTAACTGGGCGTTTTCCCTCTGGTTTTCCTGCAAGAAACTTTCATGGCACTCTTTCATTCCTCATTCGTGCACATGTCCTGCCCATTCCCATGTACGAGATTCAACTTTTCTTATTATATCTGGTTTCCTATAAAGACCATGTAGCTCATTGTTATGTAGTCTTTTCCATTCACCTGTCTGTTCACCTCTCTTTGGTATTAGGTCTTATATAAACCTAAATTCTTGTAAGGTCAGATGCTGTAAAATATTCAAAGCACTGTATTATTTACAAAAAAGATATACCACATTTTATATCGTATGATTATTTTTTTAAAATTGTAATATTGTAATCAATATGGTTACAGTATGAAGCTTGGAAAAGAAAAGTTACAGATAATAATAATGCTGCAATGAAGATTCAGTTAAGATAGTGGTAATTTTATCTCTGAACATAAAATGAAGGTGAGATTTCGGTACAGTAAAAATTGGAAAGCAGTCGAACATAATCAAAATGATTGAGATATAGATGGAAGTGGATGCATGCAATATTGGTGAAAGAAGGGAAGCTGAGTATTTTTATATGGAGAGGGATGAAGGGAAAAGTTTGATGTTGGCAAGAGAGCAATATTTAACCAGGTCAAGCATCAAGTTGGTGAACCAAGACGTAGGAAAATACTGCTAGCGCTGAAACATTCCACATACAAAAATATTAGGGTACCCTCGCATGTATAGACCATCAATTATTAAGGAAGTTTATATCATTCGATTTTATAGTTTTCCTTCAGAAAACTAGCTGGAATATTTTTATTGGAAGTCAAATATACTTCAATTGTTCTAGGTAAATAATTGTCATAATATATATTTTAAAAATGTTAATATATAACATTATTAGCATGGAAATTCAAAATTATTTTGATTCAAATACGGTATTTATTTACATGGATGAAGCTAAAGATGATGATGATGATTTATAGATTTCCTTTTCACATTTTATTTTCAGAGTTCATGCATTTTTCACGTACTTTTTCATTATTCCTAATTAATGATCTTAAGATATCAATGTTTACGATATATACCCAGAAGAACTCTCTACGGTAGAAGAGTTAACTGTAATATGAAATTATTCAAATGGGAGGATATTTTCAGGCCATTCACAGTAATTTGTAGGATTGCCTGAAATAGTATAGTGTTTAAAATCAGAATAAAATATATTACATCTGAAGAGGGAGTAAGCTATTGGGTATGAAAAGTGCACTGGAACTAGTTTACTTATTTTCTGGTAACAATTGTTGTCTAAAAAGAGCGAATGTTCTGGTGATTAAAAGTTTTCCGTGAGGGCGGAACGTTTACTGAAAATGTTAAACTGAAATATTCCAAATTTCAGCTGTCCTAAATGCAATACTATACGATATATTCAGTAATTTTTATTGAACCGCATCATTTCAGAGTTCAAAGTAGAAATGGCAGCCTATTCCTCTAACAGCAGTAAGGATTTTTACTACCAACATAAGTGACTTCCGGCTGTATTTAGGCTAAAAGTCATAATATCGGTTTTGTAATTTTTTGATGTAAGCTAGCTACAGTTAACAGATAGTTTCATAAAGATTATTTAAAAATGCACAATTAAATAATACAAAGTGGTATTATTAATTCACTTCGCATTGTATTATTTGAAGCTAAGATTCTAGATATAATCAGTAGATAGTTTCGATATTTTACAGCGTTTTTCGGTATTTAACGTCGCCATTAGAATTTGGGTATGAAATAGCCGATAAATGTTATTCGGAACCCACTTATTTCAGGATAAGAGGTATCCTACCACCCGAACATCTACAATACGTGACAGGCGACTTTACTTCCCTTTCAAATGAAACACAGCTTGAGTCACAATTCGTTGACAAGTAGAACTGAATGAAATTTTACTAAGGATATGGTGATTCATTTTCATAAAACTTATAGGTACCATCATAATTGGAAAAAGAAGTTGAAACACAATGAAATCAGAAATTATTAATTGGACTTTGAAACACTGTAAATATTTTCTTTCAAAATGAGGGTTACGTCAATGTTTTATAATTACTGAAAATGTATAACTGCACAATCTAACAATATACAGTACAGAAACATTTTTCACTGTGAGCACACTTTATTAATGGCACAGAATAATACTCTAAAAAATCATAAATTTTTGAAATGTCATGTTCGGCACAAGACTGTAAGGGTGTTTCAATTTCCACGTTTGTAGAATGGGACTTTATATCCAGTCGGATTTCTGCACAATGATATCGAAAATGAAAAACACTTGCAAACGCAGAAAATAATTTTTGAACCAATCAAAATTGCATGCGTAATAAATTTCACTATATTCTTGTATGATTGGAAAAAATAGATAAATAAACATAGGATTCAGGTTGAAGCTAGTACATTTTCCGGAATTTTTTTTCTTGACGAATGTTTGGCCTGCATCTGATAAAATAATTGAATTGAAGAGTTCGTCATCCATGTTTGATTTCCAAGAATTAATTTATCATGTTTCAACCCAAATAACTTCTTTATGTTTTTATAACACCATTTTGTAAATTTGAATGTAAACATAATGTCATTATCTTTTGGATGAATTATTTCCTTTTTGTTCTCCTTGCAAGCGAATCGAGATCTTCCTTTGTAAGAATTCTTTTTCATCTTGAAATTCTTTAAGGGTAAAAAAGTCATGTTTTCAATTTATTTGTTCATATAGATTGAAACTTAATCTTTAAATTAGTGAAAGATTTTCATTGATATCTCTATTACTTTTCGAGTTATGTTTAAAAACTTGCAATGCTGTCATTCGAGTCAGCCCTTTAATTTTGGAAGGTACCTGCATCTTCGGTAAGTTTATCACTTGTTTTCCGTAACTTAATTTTTTCAATGCGATTTCCCTGATAACTCCCAAAGTTTTCAAGATATTGAGATCAAATTTTGCATATATGTGTAGTTTACAGAGATGAACAAAATATACTACAATTTGTAATGTAGCTATTATATTTTATTTTAAAAAATATTTTAATGCAAATGAGTATGCTTCAATTTAGAATGAAAAATAAAATATTTACACTCTACATAATTAAACAATTGTGGTCTATATTGTAGCTACAATATTAATGAGTAAAATAAAACAAGAATCATTAAAATATATTGAAATTTTGGAAAATTATCAGGGAAACGGCAAGACAGTGCAACATTTTCAGCTGACATTTTTAATATTTAATTAACCATAACGACTGAAGTTAGGTTAAACATGCTCACATTGTAATATAGATATCACATACCAAATTTCATTTCTGTAACGAGCATTGTTGCTGAAAAAAAAATTGAAATGTGCCATATTTTTAATGGCTAAAGATGTAGGTCCCCCCTTAAATGTTGATTAGATTATAATAATGATGATAACTGTATCCCTGATAATACAATTTGAGAAACTGTGATTACCGGTAAATACGGCAAAGTTATCGTAAAGTAATTATACAATTATGATTAAAATAACACAGAACGATATTGTGCCAAACTCCCTCGTGTATCGCAGTTTAAATGCCCATTTAGATTTACTGACTTTTTTTTTTTGCTAGAGTAATGATAACGAATTAATTGCAGTTTTACGAGTCTACAGGGAGAGGAGAATTTTATGAAACTATCTGGGAAAGCTTAGCTGGAACGTTACTACATGGCGCTGTTGAATTAGCATAGAGGGTGGTTAATGGATACTACTCTGTTTTTGTTTACGATCTTTCTGACGTTATAGCCAATACATTTCAATTGATGAACGATGGACTGTAGTTTAACGGTCAACACATTTCTGTATATTGGATTTGTTTTATGAACACTTCTTTGTTTGAGATACAAGGTAATAGTCTAAAGATTCGTTTATTACACAGCTTTATTTCAAAATTAGCCTGTTAGTTTAAAAGAGAGTCGTTGTCATGGCATGGGCGATGGAATCACTTCCATTCTGACGGTCCAGGTTCGATTCGTAGCAGTTTAAGGGATTTAAGTCTGCCCTTTGATTTTGGGTATTGTGTGCGTCGTGTGCTACCTTGTATTGCTTTCGGAGTGACCTTGTCATATTGATAACAACCTATCAGGAAGAAAGGCCACCACTGCGTACTCTGTAAAGTTCGGTAATGTTTGGTTCAGTGTTCCCGCTCTCTGTCTACAAGCAAAAAGCCCAAAGCATCTTCTTGAAAGTACCATGGAATGTAGTTATAAAAATGGAGGACAAGATAATAAAAAGAGAAGAGAGGTTTAAAATACGAAATTTTTCACATGTTAATTGCTGAGATTGGAGTCTCCAGTGATACTAAATTTAAAATTTACAAAACTTGATATATTCAGTCTGTAACTGGATTTCAAACAATGATGATATTCATAGATTAAACGGAAAGTAAGGTACAAAGAAATTAATCTGATATATTAAATTAAGTACTAATCTTCTTCTTCTTCCTTCCAAGTATTAGGCCAAGGCCTGTTACGATCCTATAGAAAATGTTCCCTCCAGCGTTTCATAGGACGGCCCAGAGATCTTCGTCCTCTTGGTATATAATTATAAACAGCTTTGGGGATCCGATTTGAACCCATTCTTTCAAGATGGTGTTTCCAATTTAGTTGGTACTGTTTAATATATTCCAAAATTGGCGTAGTCTTCAATTCTTTTAAGATATCGGTGTTCCTTTTCCGATCCCATCTGGTGTAACCCGCTGTTCTGCGCATGAATCTCATTTCACTAGCCGTTATTCTGCTTTCATGTTGTCTTTTTAGTGTCCATGCTAAATAATAATAATAATAATAATAATAATAATAATAATAATAATAATAATAATAATAATAATAATAATAATAATAATAATAATAATTGGAGAAGATAATAATAATTGAGTTATTTCGAAATATAGATCAGAAGGTTGTATTCGATTACTCATATAAATGGAATGGGTACCTTACTAAAAGAACTATGAAAATATAGTTTCTACTTACGAAAAGAATCTAAACCTAGAGTATACCTAAAAATGTAAGATGGGATTATGTACACTAGGAATTGGCGAACTACGGATTATGGTCCTGAGAACAAATGTCAATGATAACGAATATCTGGATCGTCCATGAGGAGACCAAAACTCTCATAGGGTCAATTAGAAAATATAAAATAGAGAACTGCTTAAAACGTATTCAGTAAATCTTGTGTATAGTTCTCATATATGTACGCACTTTCCCATTCTTCTTTAATCAATTTCCCTGAATTGTACACTCTTATTAACAAAATACTTGTGCTAATGTATTTGCACTTTTTAAATCAAAATCGAAGTGCTCCACAAAAAAGAATGTAACTATCAATTTCTGATAATGTAATTTTAAGGTTTTAAAATTAATGTAATTTATGTTACTATTTGTAAAATCTTCCATAGGTTACTCAATAAGTAGTTAGCATATTGCTAAATGCATGGCATCAATTGCAACTTGATTACATTTGAATATAAGCTATTGTTCTATCACAGAAAATTCTTGGCTACTTTTTATTCGAGTGAAGTCTTCAATCGTTTCCTGCTATTTCGTTATAGGCCTATATACAATGCCTACTGCAGAGACATAAACTACAATGCTTGGCAGTAGCTAATAACGTAGTATGCAAAAAGTCAGGAATCTACAATACTTGATTCTTTAAACAAACATATTTTCGACTGAATAAAATATTAAATTACCTACTGTATAGCAAATTATAAGTAAAATGATCATTTTAATTAATTTTATGTATTTTGCCACAAGAAGTCCACCGATGTTGTCTCAAAGTAACTTCGTTGCTTCGAAAGCAGTAAACTTCGATCCCTGAACGGAACAAGTTTCCTGAGTGAAGGGTTTTCGGGATTGTTCCTATAAGCATTGTGTTACGAAGATAATTAAACTATGTAAGAGAGCGAGAGAGAGAGAGAGTTTATCACAACAATCTAAGTAGGCCTAATTATTAACACTCTGAACATAAGACATGATTTTCTAAAATGTATTTATTTATTTTTTAAATCTAGAGCCGTTTTTTATAGTCGGTATTCAGTTTTCTCACAATGGTGGATGGATCCCATAGTAAAATTTCTTCTCCCATTGGAATTCGAACCAGTGTACGCCCCATAGTTTTGCGCCAAGGCATGATGCGTCTACTCGGTCACGCTGGAATTCAGAAATGTTGTAATTCTATTTTATATCTATCATGTCGGCTACTGTTGATCAGTGGTTATATGCTCGCCCTTGGTTCTGAGGTTAGCAAGTAGAAACCGGACATAAAAACCTTAGTATGACTTCCTCTGGAAATAAAGCTGTGGGTCGTGTATTTTCGATACGTAAAAAGAACCTCAAGCCTGACTAAAATTTGCCGGCCCTTTCATGCCCAAAATTGATTTGTAGCCTTAATGATCCGAGTAATTAAAGAAGATCGTTAAATAAAAATACTGCTAATTGTATACGTATACTGTTTATTCCATTATCTGAATGAGACTACTCCGCGTATTCCTAGACTTGTTAGATCATACCTCCTGAGTGCGCATCCCACAGGTTGGATACAAGTGAAACGTTGACGTCATAGTTTGAAAGTGTCGCTGTCACCAGCAGATACGTCAATGGTTTGCACGTGTTATTGCAGCCTTCCTACGTCATTGCGGTTCTCTGTTTTGATGGTTTTGAATACTGCCATCGCGTAATCCAACCAAGTGTTTCCGGGAAAGTAACTCTCACTGATGACTAGTTAAAAAAATTACCGTCACTAATGATAGTTTAAAAATCTGACAAAATAAAATGAGGAGGATATGGAAATTGAATTACTGCAAAGAAAACAATAGGCTTATACAAAATTGTCAAATCCTGTTATATCTTATGTTATCTTAACCTTAAAATAATTTGCTCTCCAGTAATATTTTTTAAGTGATTGGAAATAATAATAATGATAATAATAATAATAATGATAATAATAATAATAATAATAATAATAATAATAATAATAATAATACTAATAATCTTCTTGTAAGTCCTTGTTTCCCTCAACGAGATTTAGGCGCTCTCCCCCTACAGGGAAGAAATTGAACAATACTAATTTAGTTACACTTGTTTTCTTATAGATATCATTGGAGTGGCTCGTGGTCAGCGTTCCGCCTCATAGTGACATCTAGGAAACCAAGGTAGTACTAGGACGGGAAAACTCGATAAATTTTGCTTAGAGGCCTTTATATTCAGGCATAAGGATATTTTACGAGCCTAAAAATCTTCATACTCGGGACCCATGGCTTAAAGTCCCTCCCGGAAGACTTGCTCCTTGGATTTTTCCATCCTAAAAAAATTCCATCGACCCCGGCCGGGTTTGAACCCGCGACCCTCGGGACCAGAGGCAAGGAGCATAACCACTAGTCCACCGCGGCCAACAACAACAACAACAACAATAATAATAATAATAATAATAATAATAATAATAATAATAATAATAATAATAATACTTTATTTAAGCTGCCAGAGTTAAGGCCAAAAGGCCTTCTCTTCCACTCAACCAGCGAATAATAAAATCATACAAAAATTACATACTTATTACATTTCTTACATTACATTTTAGTTATTTATTAACTGCATAGTAATTATATTTCACTCTAAAAATATGGAATATTACATTCTCCCATATCAACGGCGCAGCCGTAACCCAGCCTTCCATGCGCCCCAACATCAGAAGTGGGTCACAAGTTCGCCATGCCAGGAGAGAATACCAGAAATGTGTATTGACAGCCTGCTGGTATTGATAAAAAAACATTTGTCTATGAGGTGTAGAAAAGTTAAAGAAATGAACAATGTTGAATTAAATTTTAACTCTCTATCTGTTTGACTTATTTTTAAGGCGAATTTACATACCGTACACCTCCAGGCCTCATAGGACCCAAGACCTTTCAGAGAGGATTTTTAACTTTGGATCGCATGGATAGTTTTTTGAGCACATGTGGAAAAACTTCACAAATGAATGATTAGCTCAGTCCCGGAGCCACATTCGAAAAAGCACAAAAAGTTAAAAAAAAAAAAACCTTACTCTCGTTATTAAACAAGACGAATATGATATTGGTGATTATGTTGGCTAGATGTGTTTTTGACTTTTCCTGCCTTGTCTTATAGGTAGAAAATACCGGGGGAAAAACTGGCACAGAAAACCCGTTGCAAGTGATGTAACGTCGTTAGTCCTAAATGTTTCTAACTGATGTTATTGGTTTGTGATTTTTAGGAATAAACTACGGCATTATTATAAAGGCTACGTTATTGTGGACAAAAAAAACAAGATAGTAAGATACATGCTTCAGAAAAGATTTTTTAGAGAAGTTAAAGGATGTACAAAACTAGATCTCATAAAAAATAAGAATACGAGAGGAATTAGAATTTTTTAATTTGAATTATATATTACAATATTATAAACAACAGTGGAAATATCATCTAGAAAGAATGTCATCTACAAGATTAACTAAAGAAATAGTGTTATAAAGTTAACGGAGATAGATCAGTGGGCAGACGTAGAAGAAGACGGCTGCAAAGTACTTCAAGACGCAACAGGCAATTCGATGCATATACCTTGAAGTTAAGAAGAAGACGATAATGATGATAAAGGCTAAGCAATGGTGAATGTCAGATAACCGACATATATATATATATATATATATATATATATATATATATATATTATTTCGTAAAGTATGATTTTTTTTTTTCATTTTTAAGACTCTCGGGGAATCTAGAATGATGATAGCTGCAGTATTTTCCCCCAATTATAATAACGTAGTGGAATGCTCTATACAAGATCAAATTATGTTGGTTAACAATGTAAATAAGCACGAAGCCGAAACATAAAACGAAAATACACAAAAACTTCTATTGCTAAAACAGTGTCATATTGGTCTCTGTATACAGGATGAATTTTAATTACACCGACAAACTTCAAGGATTGATTCCTGACTGGAAAAGGAGGAAAAATGTCCTATGAATAAGTGTCCATAAATGCATCGTTGTCACGGTAGATGACACTGAGGAATGACATTTTTCTCTCGGCACTGTTGCATGGCCTGCTAGATCACCGGACTTAAACCCCCTGGATTTTTACCTCTGGGGGCATCTGAAAAGCGTTATGTATGCTGAACCATTTCCTGATGTGCATACCCTTCAACAGCGTGTCCACGTCGCCTGTGACGCAATTCGGAGAAAGGCCGGAACATGCTAAAGAGTGAGGCAATCCATGATAGGACATGTAAGCGCGTGCATTGCATCCCGTGGGGGCCAGTTCGAACATCTGTTGTGACGTGGATGGGAATGTACTGTGTGCCGGGACGATTTGTTGTCGTTGCACGCACATCGTTCATTTCCGGACACATGTTTATATGACCTTTTTTTCTTCATTTCCAGTCAGGAATCGTTTGTCGGTGTAATTACCGTTTATCCTGTGTAAAATGGTTTATGAGAGTACACATCTTAAGATATAAAATCTGGCCGCTCCCTTGAACCCAGGATGTTATCAAAGTTACAGTTGATATGTAGACCGTACAGTTGAATTTGTGTATGAAGTTAACCGAAAATGGATTTTGATAACGTCCTGGATACAACAGATCAGCCAGATGTTATGTCTTCTTCTTCTTCTTCTTCTTCACGGTTTAGGCTTATTTTCTAGCCTGTTCCGGCTCCATCTTTTTATTGGTCTTCCCAAACTTCTTCTTCCTCGTGGTGAATAGTTGTATACTGCTTTTGGTATTCTATCCTCAGTCATCCTTGCCAAGTGTTCTTTCCAGTTTGTTCTGTATTTCTCTACTGTTGTTTAATTTCCCTACTTTTAGTTGTTGTCTTATTTCTGTGTTATGTTTTTTGTCTGTTCTTTGATATCCCGCTATTGGTCTGAGGAATCTCATTTCAACAGCTTGTATTCCGGCAGATTGTTGTGTTGTCACTGTCCATGTTTCGGATCTATAAGTAATAACAGGCACTGTCATTGTCTTGTATAATTTCATTATATAGTCTTTCCTGGCTTTATTTTTCAAAATTATTTTTAGTGTTCCTGTTATATAATTAAACTTATTTAGTTTGTTATTTATATCTGTTTCTGCTGTGTATGAAATTTCGCAACCTAGAAAGTTATATCTTACTACTTGTTCTATTGGTTTATTTTCTAATATTATCTTTGTCCGAACTGTCTTAAGATGTATAATACTGAATAGCCGTGAAAGCTAGTATGTTTAATAGGGTTGAATTCCCTGCAGAATTTAGTTGCTACATAGTTAACACTCTGGTTCTTTCGTGTATATGAGTGCACAAAATTGTGTTTGTGTGAAACACCTGTAAAAAGCGAGGATGAGCTGTTTGCCAAGGTGCTAGCGGTCTATCAAGTAGAACAAACACTGGTAATATTTGATAAAGTGCTAGATTGCACTATATGTTACGATGATCACTTTTACCATTGCTGCGAGTTGAAAAGATCGTATGGTTACAACATTAAATCAACGTGTTCGACCAATGGTTCTCCATCTCAAAATAACCAGCTTAGATTTTACTCTGTGTGTTCATCTGAAGAATAATGTCTAGGACGTTCTATATAAGCCTAGTTATACTTTAGGCCGTTTAAATTACGCCTAGTTACCAGATCCAAGTGATAATATATTCTATAGAACCTTTATCTTATATAAGCGAAGCCTGATGAAATTTAATTACGCTGTGTTTGATATGTGACAAAGATTAATGATGTATGCATAACGATCAAAGATGTCCACTGTTGTGGTCTCGAGGTAATGTCGTTTCTAAACAGTTCTCTTAAATGTGGTTTTTCCTCACCTGTAAGACAAACATCGGGGAACTTTAATACCCAAATATTCCCGGAACACCATTTAGCAATCATAATAATACATACGAGATGTTCGTCCTGTTTGGTATGAATGTATGAAAAAATGTCTTATCTCTTAAATGTTTGTGTTGTCTCGGAGGTGGCCCTGGAATTGAGCTGATCACTTCATCCATGGCCTTGTGGAGTCAAAAAGTATGTATGTGATTCAAAGTTTCAAATCCTCTCCAAGTAGGTCGTGTGCCTCCATGGCCCGGGAGGTGGATGCCATATAAAAAAACTTATAAAGGAGAGGTTAAATTAAGAAAATTAATAAATTATCATTTATAATAATAATGGGTGTGAAATAGCCGACTTTAAAGAAATGACCTTTCCTCTTTATTTCTAGTTAAGTTTAAACTTACGATAGAATGTTTATTATACAAATGTTGTCAGAGCTAATTTGATACTCAAGGAAACTTTTCTACTTTAGGAAATTAATGAGGAAAGCAGGACTCTGTCATCGCCAGATGCAAAAGCACTAGCGCCACACTTGCGTAAGTAGAAAATGGAATTTATAATGCAGAGTTATTTTCTTCTTAACTTGTTCAAGGAATGTCAGATATAATTAGGATAAATTGTTCAAATCTACAACACTACAATTATTCTCGGTATATTTAACACTTTATCCTTGGAAGAGGAATTGTTAACGGCATTATAACTCACTAAAAAACTAACTCACTGGCACTATCGAACCCGTAGGTTCATGACCGCTCTCCATAAATTCCTATTTTCTGCTAATGTTTTCCAATCATTCTCTGTATAATCTACTTCCCTCAAATCATAGTTAATGTTATTTTCCCACCTCATTCTTGGTCTACCAACTGGGCGTTTTCCCTCTGATTTTCCTACAAGAAGCTTCCATGCACGTCTTTCATTCCCCATTCGTGCCACATGTCCTGCCCATCGCAGTCTAAGAGACTTAACTATTCTTGTTATATCTGGCTTCCTATAAATACAACATAGACTGCGATGGGCAGGACATGTTGCACGTATGGGGAATGAAAGACTTGCATGGAAGCTTCTTGTAGGAAAGCCAGAGGGAAAACGCCCAGTTGGTAGACCAAGAATGAGGTGGGAGAATAACATTAACTATGATTTGAGGGAAGTAGATTATACAGGGAATGATTGGAAAGCATTAGCTCAGGATAGGGATATATGGAGAGCTTATGTCCGTGCGGCCATGAACCTACGGGTTCGATAGTGCCAGTGAGTAAGTAAGTAAGTTCCTATAAATACCATGTAGTTCACTGTAAGGGTATTAGGCTATATAAAATTGAATTGAATAATAAATATAGTTATATTATCTCTCACTCGTAGGGGGAGCCCCACCATGTCCTTGTGTGGTTAGAAAACTATGTGTGATCCATAGTTTAAAATCCCTCTTCCGACAGGTCGTGTCACTGTAAGGCCCGGTAGCGCGTAACACGTAAAACTACCTATAATGCGAGAGGTTAAACTGCGTTAATGGAAGAGAATGGAACATTATCCAATATATAAAAATGAATGTTTGTTTGTTTTGTTCGTACTTTATGCGCGGCCATACCGTTGATCCGATTGTGATGGGACTTTTTGCAAAATGTTCAGGAGATTCCCGGGATGAACATAGGCTATAAGAGTTGTGGTACTCAACTCCTACACTCTTAAAAATTGCCCTTTTTAGTGGAAAACGTGAAAAAAGTAGCTATTTGGACCCTTAAATGGCTTACACTGCCTAAATCATAACAAATACACAAAATTAATGTACACAGAATTGAATATCTCAAAAAGCTGTACAAAAAAGTCCGCGACAGCACATGTTTATCTCTTACGGATAACTCACGATAATCATTTTTGTCTTTCATTGATGCCAAGAAGATCGTAGATTCCTGTACAAGCATAGCAGCACATGGCTAGTATTCTTTTACGAATAACTCACAATAACGAATTTTGTCTTTTAGCTCATTTATGCTAAGATCGATATAAGTATATTCCTGGGCAACACCGGGTAATCAGCGCGGGAATCTTAAATAATTACGATATACATTTATAATTATTTTTCATTTCACTTATTCAACTAATCATAAGTAGTACATGCATTTTTGTCTTTCAGCTCTTTTATGCCAAGAAGATCGGGATGAGTTGATTCCCGGACAACGCCGAGTAAACTAGCACGGGGTATCTAAAAATAATTAAGATATAAATTTTTGCGTCTTCCTATTTAACTAAACATAAAATATATTAATTTTCGTATTTTAACTCATTAATGACAAGAAGATCGGGATAAATATATTCCCGGGCAACGCCGTGTAATCAACACGGGATATCTAAAAATATAAATTTATATTTTTTTTCCTTTTACTTATTCAACTAAACATAAAAGCACATTAATGTTCATTTATTTACGTGTAGCAGCGCACGCCGGGTATTAGCTAGTGTCCTATAAAAATCAATTATTAACTTACTAGAATGCTATTTACATCGTGAAGATTAAAATTAAATTCATTATACTTTTTTAGGTGTGTTTCAGCCACATATTGTTACCTAACTTATTTCACAGCTAACATTTTATTTTGAGCCAGGATTATTTCATATGCTGGTATCTTTTGATTTTTCTCTATTATTTATTTTATAATTAATTTAAATAAACATTTTAAAATAAATAATAAATTGTTTGATACACTATTATTTGCCGATCAAGTAGTGATTTCCAGTTCAAAAGATGATCTACAAAGAGCTATTTTTAATTTGGAAAAAATAAGTGGCAATTATAATTTAAAAATTTCAAAGAATAAAAAAAAATTAGCATGATAGGACATGATACCTTAAGAGCAAAAATAGTAATTGGTGATAACATTTTAGAGCAAGTGAATAGTTTTATGTATCTAGGTTTCAATTTATCATATGTTAAAATTGAAGATGCAATTATAAAATAAATAAATTTAATCTAATGAGTGGTACTATTAAAAAGAACCCTCAAAAATACAAGATGAGAAAGAAAAATGAAATTTTATAAAGTAATGGCTGTTCCTGTATTGATGTATGGATCCGAATGTTAGATGATCAGTAAAAGACAAGAACAAAGATTGGAAGCAATTGAGATGAGATTTTTAAGAAATATAGCAGGATATACTCTGCTGGATAAGAAAAGAAATTAAAGTATAAGAAAGGAACTAAATATTTTCAAACTTAGAGATCGAATGATTAATTGTAGGAACGGCTGGAAAGAACATGTTGATAGAATGCCAGAAGAAAGATTTCTAAAATTATTGCTGAATTATAAACCACATGGAAGGATAAATGTTGGACGCCCACACAGAAGATGGTCTGAACAATTTTAACAATTCTAGCTTTCATGAAACGAACGATCCAACAGGCTTAATCCTTGGATGATGAAGAGGAAGAAGATTTATTTTAGATTTTACCTTCGTACCGGTCAGTTACTGCTGCTATTTTTAAACCTCTAGGCTTATATATTTTTTGCTCAAATTTTTATATTATATACTACTATTGTCCACCGCTGTGGTCTCGAGGTAGCGTGCTGCCTTGTCACGCAGCGGGCCCGGGTTCGATCCCCGGTCGAGGCAGTTTTTCTGGGTGAGGTTTTTATCGGGGTTTTTCCTCAACTGTAAGACAAATGTCAGGAAAACTTTAAGGCCCAAACGGTCCCCGAAATCGTAGGGCCATCATCACCATCACCATCCTTATCATTATCATCGTCATCATCATCATCCTTCACCGGTGTAGAAAGCAACGGGAAGCTACCACACCTACAATTCCCTAGTAAAGCTGCAAGCATAGCATGAAAATGCTATGATTGCAGTGAAGGACCTGCCCTCGGGCAGAATTACTATGGATGGATGGATGGATGGATACTACTATTATTATTTCACATTTGTAAAATCATATGTCCCGCGCCGTAACCGAGTGATTAAGGCAAGATGCTTTGGCGCAGAGCTACGGGATTTGAGGAAGTTTTCATGGGGGGGGGGAGAAATTTTCTCATTGAATTCCATTCACTATGGGTCCGGTGCCCAACAAAAATCGTGAGGAATTTGGGTGGCTACATTAAATAGCGGCTCCATCTCACCCCCTACTCTGGCTGGATGATCGTCTACCTCTGTGATTAACACATGTGGATGTGAGGCCGCAGCCGGCTGGTAGGCAGGGCCTTCTAGGCCTGTCGCACCATCATATAAAGATTTGATGGCATGCTCTAATACAAATGGTAGTTTCTCCATTTATCTGTTTAACCCATTGTGAATTAAGTATCTGAAAATTGTTTGCAGTAGCCATTTATCAGACTTTTAATTTCTTTTTTTCTTTTTTTTTTTTTGCGCCTACATCGTATCTCTTGAACCGTATTTTCATGTAAATTAATATATCCAGGTTTATTTAAATGTATCATACCGCAGTGAAAACAATCAGGCCTAATGCATAACAACCGTATTATTCTACAATTTGGCACATATATTAAGTCATATTTACAAATGTATTAATACATCAATAGTGAGAAGTACTGACACATATGAAGCTAAAGTTTGGTAATTCAACAAAAAACTTAGAACAGAGGCTTATGTCTATGGAAATAGAATTGGTAAGGAGAGCAGCAAGATGTTCAGAATTAGAAAAATAAGAAATACTGTCATACGAGAAAAAAATGAATATTGGATATTCAATAGTAGAGTATATAATATATAAACAATTAAATTGATATGGGCACGTATGACGAATGCGAGAAGAAAGGTTACCCAGAAAAAACATTGGAATGGTGTCCACCTGGAAGAAGAAGGAAAGGAAGAGCTCGACACTCGTGGATGCAAGAAATAAGAACTGGAATGAGAACAAGAGGACTGGAGGGCATGAAGAGGTTGGATAGAAGCGAGTGGAGAAGGAAAATAAAACTTTAGGCCCAGAAAGATGTGTAAACATTAAAAATCTGTATATAAATAAAAATTAATACCGTTAAATATATCATAACAATGTATCTTTCAAGGTACAATATCAATTCAAGGGTTAAACGTAGGTTACTTTTAATAGTGTGAACGTATTCTATACATTTGTATATAATGAAATGTTAGCATTAGCTTTTTTTTTTTTAAATGACAGCATAATATACCTGAACCATACATTAGTTTCTGAGTTAGATGCTCTAACTAGGAAACAAATATAGATCCGAACATGAAGAGGGAATGTGCATTGCAAACAGAAGTGCAATCTAAATTTGAGGTTTGCGCCCCATGTGGGCGGAGTTCCTTCCTCAACATGGTGTGGCCTAGCATCATGCATAATTTCACCGCACATTTCCGGTCTCTATCAAATCTCTTTCTGGTAATTAATATAACAAGATAGCTGTGTTATTTCCTTCTGTTTTAGCAAAACCTTCTATTATTGTAATTCCAGTGAAAAGTATCTCATCTCCCCCCACATACAGTAAATACATGACTAAAAATGTTCTGGACATTTTGAAGAACAAAATTCAGTAATGTTCTGGATATTTTGAAGAACAAAATTCAGCTATACTCAACACTCTTTTGTCATATTGGCTCAGACTAGCCTGAAACAAGTCACAGATATTAGCCAATTCATTCAATATAATTTACTTTTATCGTAATAATATTTTATTTAACGATCGTGTTGAACATCAAACTCATTGATCTCGCAGTTCCAAGCTGGGCGTTAAAGGATAGAGAAATTTTACTAAGAAGGTAGATACATGTTATAAATCTATGACACGGAAATATGCTTCACTTCCTTTCTTCCGGAAGCAATATTCAGATTTTTTTATCCATCAATCTCGTCCGAATTTAAATTCATGAATCTCGGATACAGAGGCGATTATAACCTGTTAGATCATCTGGAGATAATCTGAAAAAAAACTCATAGGTTGGCACAATTATGTACTAGAAATTTAATTTTCCAGACGAGATTCAAGGTCATTTTCATAAGCAATGCCACGAGTGATTTCCAAATTATCGATAAATTCACGAGTCACGAAGTGAATTTATCTAGAGGATTTGGAAATAAAGAGTGGCATTTGTTAGGACTATTTAACGGATAAAACTAAGCTATTTTTCTCAAAAATCATTATTTAAATATAGTTATTTTAAAATATTTATATATTCAATGTAAACGGCGATGTTTGAAAACAAATGAGAAACATTTGTTATGTTTCATTTGTTATCCACTGCAACCAGATCATATTATTCATTGCCAAAATACGATCACAATATTATAAGAATATTATAATCAACATTATAGATTATTAATTAATATCTGATGTCATATGATGTAAATATATCAATTATATTTTTCTGGAACGTAAATTCCTGGAAAATAATACATTTACGAAATTGCAAACAGTGGTTTCTTTTTATTGTGGTATAATCAATTGCTACGCCTTTTTTCTATTAATGCCACAAGCTATGTCTGTTTACATTTGTGCATTATATATACATGATAAATACAATCTGGGAGCCATGTACATTCTATGATTCTTACATCTTAATATATAAATTGCTATATTCAACGTATTTTCTTAGAGTGTCAGTCACTGCAAAATAATGTTCTGACCTGTTCAGAGTACTAAAAATGAGGAGCTTTCTTTAATATGATAAACTTAAGTTGATAAATATCGAGGTGAAACACGACTGTGATTGATTGTAAAACAAAATTCATTGAAACGTGATTGGTCATTGACTCCCATTTGGGGCATGAGTTAAAGAGTCAATGAAATTATTCAAGTTTCCATAACAAATTCCTAGAGCGCAAGACTGTTCCTTTGAAAAGAAACTTATTCCATCAGAGATTGTAGAAATTTCTTACTGTTTTAGAAGTCTAGTTTCGATTGGTGTGAAATAGAAAACGTCATGGTGAATTACACCCTGTAGATCAACAGTAAAATAAGAGTGGGAATTTGAATCCGGGGAATAAGGATTTAGAGCACAATATCTGAGAGGTGGGTCCCATGAGATGCAGACAGGGAACACAGATAGTCAGCCATTGAGTCGCTACATTGGGATTCACATCATCGATCAGAATGCTCGGAACAGTACACATTTCCATTCTTTTCGACGACCTTTGCCTTTTTGTTCTTACAGTTTCTTTTCGTAAATTTTATCCATGCCAGGCTCTCTTTTATACGCTATAAAAACAGTTGCTTGTCTTCTCGAGATAGATCTACAGCATGTTGTATTTGATTTCCTGGTAACGAAGTCGAATTTTTTCATTGTAAACAGTGTTAAAATATAAAGTAACTATTCCATTACACTATTAGGGATCCCGTGTGTTAGAGTTACGGCATGTAATAGAAGCTCAAGCCTGAAATAAGAGTCCTCTGAATATAATTTTTTGGTCCCTTTACGTCCAAATTTGAAATACAAACTAATACCGCTAATCTGAGATGTTAAAGAGTATCTTCGAATAAAATACTAATTAACTATTTGGTAATTGGCTTTTATTGTGGTAATATCCATCCATCCATAGTAATTCTGCCCGAAGGCAGGTCATTCACTGCAATTATAGCATTTTCATGCTATGCTTTACATATTTACTAGAGAATTATAGGTGTGGTAGCTTCCCGTTGCTTTCCACACCGGTGAAGGGTGATGATGATAATGATAAGGATGATGATGATGGCCGGATGATTTTCGGAGACCGTTGGGCCCTAAACTTCCTGACATTTGTCTTACAGGTGAGGAAAATACCCGAAAAAACCTCACCCAGGAACCTGTCCCGACCGGGAATCGAAGCAGGTCCGCTGAGTGACAAGGCAGCACGCTACCTCGAGACCACAGCGGTGGACCATAGTAATATAATTACGAATAATAAATTAAGAGCAATTTCTTCAGATCTCATATACAATTCAGTTTATATAGGGTCTATAACTCTTACTAACAAGCGTAAAACATTACATGCTATTTCTATGAGCGCAATTCAAATTGTCAATTTAAAATCAGTTAATCTAAGATTAATTTTATAATTAATCATATATATATATTTCCGGTTTTAACAATGTTGCAATACATTTTTGCGGCACCAATGATTTGTCTTCAATTTCGCTTTGTAATTGTTCTCCATTCGTCTCTATTATAACACATTTCTTCCTCTATTTTCCAGTCCTGCAAAGTCTCTCTAATCCATTGGATCCATGTGAGATTTGGTTGTCTTTTCCTTCTCCTTCGTGATAGTGTCCATTCCATTATTTCTTTTTGGGTATCTGTCATCCTCCATCGCCTAATTTGACCTACCATTTTGTTGATTTTCTTAGATAAATTCTAAAATTGAGTTTTGTATATTCATGTTCTCATTTATAACTTGATTTCTAATTTTCTCTCTCCTTGATATCCTAGCAGATCTTCTCCAATAGTCCATTTCTGCTACTATTCATTTTCTTTTCATAAAAGTAAAGTGATCTCACAACAGGCCCGGAGGCCCTTGGGGTAGTACGAGGTTAAGGCTCCCACTTTTTCTAAACAATCGGCACTTTATGTCAGCCGGGTTTTCAGCCCTGCGTGACGGCCGCCTTTACCCCAGAACAAGCGTCTGGTACTCATTTCCGTTAGAGGCTGAGTCGACCCCAGGGCCTTAATGCCGCCAGAGGGCTTGGGTCAGTTTAAAAATCCTGACCCCATCGGTACTTGAACCCTCGACCCTCCGGCTTGTAGCTCAGTGCCTTAACTACTACGCTACGGCGTGCCTTTTATCTGATAATTTATAGTCCAAACCTCTGAACCATACGTCATAATACTTCTAACTATTGTTTTAAAAAATTTAACTTTAGTTTCTTTTTTTATATGTTTATTCCATAATATTCCATTCAGGGCAGATATTACATATTTTTCTGAGTTTATCTTTGATCTTATTTACTTTCCCAGCTTGCCATCTTCTGTAATTTTTACTCCCAAATATTTGTATTCCTCTATGTGTTTAATTGCCCCCATTTCATCTTCCAGTATCAAATCTTGATGAATGTCTCCTATGGCCATATACTTGGTTTTTTCCATATTCACCTTTAGTCCCCATTTATTATATTCTTGAATCAATTTTCGGGTAATATATTCAATGTCTTCACACTCTTGTACCAAAATAAGTTAATCATCCGCAAATTGGAGGGAATATATTGTTGATTCATCATCTATTGGAATTCTCATAGTTTTAAATTTGTTTTTCCAACTTTTTATAGCTTTTTCTGTGTAGATTTTATATAATGTGGGGGATATGCTGCATCCCTGGCGTAATCCCTTGTTGGTTTCAAATCCTTTTGACAAATATTTTCCTATTTTCACTTTCACATATAAGTTTTTAATATAATAATTAATTTTTAATATAATATAATAATGAGTTTTTAATATAATTAATCATAATTAATTAAAATAACATGAAACACGCGGAGGCATCAATATAATTACGCAGCTAAAAGTTAACACTCAGAGATGCGATATGACTTATGATGTTTAAGCTTCTCAAAATAAACATGAGATTTAAAAATACGTAATTATTTATACCAGTACAACATCGGCCATGAACCTTCAGGTTATACAGTGCCAATGAGTTAGTGAGTTAGTATAAGATACTTATTAATGCTAAGAGATTTTTTAATGTAAAATAGGCCTAATATTGTGTAGGCCTAAGGCATAGAGTGAAACCACAGTCGTAAGACTGTGCGATGAGAAGAATGAAACAAAAAGTATAGCCTTATCATCAGCTATTTTGGAAATATATGAAGGGTACAGGGAAAAAGTAGGTACGTCACTTTTTCCTTGACACGTATAAAACGTACTTTTAGTTGTACAATTTCCATACTTCCTACCTGTATGTCAAATATTGTCGGTAATTAAACCCATGACTAAACTGTATATTTTACTGTTTCACACTTCTAAGTGATAGTGCATTCCAACGAAAAATCTATTGACGCTTCAAACTCCTTTTCGACTTATCTAGTTCGTTCTCTGTATTATTTATACATAGTTCAATTTGGAAAGTAAAATTAAGTCGAAATTGAACTACAAAGTCGTGTTCTAAGAAGCGTGCCCTTCCATTCGTGCTGGAGATGGAAATAATCTCGGTTCCTATACCGTTTGTCATTATCACGTAGCCAATTACTAGTGTAGAGGAGGCGTCAAGAAGCGTAGTTTTGAGTCTTTTTGAAGTTTCAGAATATATAGAAAGCTTATATTCTATTATTTCCTTAGGGATTGCAGTATTGGAATCTTGTCAAATCATCATTAAGAGTACAGATCCCTCAGGATTGTACATATCGTCTTCTAATGTGCTACTTAATATCTTCTTCACATGCACTTCTTTTGGAATAGAACATATTCAAAATCCATAACTATAGATGAATTCGAGCGAAAAGTGATTTACATAAATTCACAGAAGTGGAAAAATTTACTCGATATCATCACATAAATCAAACTTCTTCGATAACACATTACGTACAATGCTCCAATTGTAGGTTGAATTTGTCACGTTGTAATTGACAAATTGTATCTTCAAGCAATAGCAATGACACAAAAGTCATGGAATATTTGATATATTTTCCAGTGTGGAGATTAGGATACTTACTAGTGGGAGTGCTTTTAATCAAGCTAAATTAGTTTCGCTTATTTACCCCAGATGCCAGCGAGTAATATGGGGTCGGTATATCGCCTTAGTGAGATACCTAGAGGATAACTAAGGTATCACTTGGATGGGTAATAGCCAGTATATTTTGCACATAGGTCTTTTTATTCAGGCCTGTTGTTCTTTAACGAGCCTAAAAAACTTCAGACTCGTGTCCCGCGGCTTAAATTTCCTCTCGGATGACTTGTCCTTTCGATTTTTTCGAACAAATAATAGCTTTCATAAATATCAATACATTTTATAAATATTACAGTGGAATGGATGGTTTCATACGTGAAGACTTCTAATTGAGGTTAAATTTATTCAATTATACCTTTTTTGTATATGTCAAACCCAATAAAGCATTGAATGATTCGGAAGTAAATGTAGATTTTAATCAAAATGACTTAACTTATAATCGTCTTAATTACGAATGTATTATTCTATAGCTAGAATAGATAAAGCATTATATTACTTTAATTTCACATATATATAATCGGCCCATACACTTTATGAACTTTGTGTCAATATTTCAAGCTAAATTGATGTAGGCCTATTTGACTGAACTTTTTTTTTTCAAACAGCATATGGCAAACAGACACACAGAAAACCGAATACACAAACGCACAACACAAGGATGAATTAATGCATTTATAGAACAGAATTGAGAATGTAGAATGGTAGATGTTAGTTAATGCTAGCTGTAATTATTCAGAAGTTAATGCGACGTGTGGCATTAAATGTTGAACTTGCTTGTTAGCAACTTTATAGGTTGAACTAATTTTAGATAATATTGGGTTACATGTTGAATAAAATGACACAAAGATGTAATGTCTCATCTGCAATCCAGTTTTACAACACCATTAAGAGTGAAAGGGCCTCATAACATTTAATGTTACGGCCGTCATTGCTAATAATCCTGACTGCAATAACATTTGACCGAGTTCCATGGTTTAGCCTTTAGTGTATTTATTCTCAAGGAACAGGTCACAATTATCTTTTAATTTGGATCAATAGTTGTAAAACAAGGATCTCCATGTACGTACTTAAGAGCAAAAATTCGCAAGAGACAAATTTATGAAACCTAATTTGTATTTAGTCCTACATAATATCAGGATTGCCAGGCATCCCGATTTATGTGGGATAGTCCATTTCCCTAGTGGAATCCCGTTTAAAGCCATTCGGGATTGTATAAAATTCCGAATTTATGGATAAAGTGATAATGCCGTTACTCAAGTGATAACAACACAATGGTTCTATCGAACCTGTAGGTTCGTGGCCGCCGAACATAAGCTCTCCACACATCCCTATCCTGAGCTGTTTTCCAATCATCCCCTGTATAATCTACTTCCATTAAATCACGGTTAATGTTATTCTCCCACCTCATTCTTAGTCTATCAAATGGGTGTTTTTCTTCTGTTTGTTCTAAAAGAAGCTTACATCTTTCTCTTCCATTTCCCACTCGTCCCTCATGTCCTGCCCATAGCAGTCGACGAGATTTAACTGTTATTATACCGGTATCTGGTTTCCTATAAAGATCACGTTGCTCACTTTTATGTAGTCTTCTCAATTTGACTGTCTGTTCATCTCTTTTTAGTCCACAAAAATGTTCTGAGAACTTTATTATCAAATACTCGTAATACTTTCTCCTATCTTAAAGTAAAAAATATATATATATATATCCATCATCCATAGTAATTCTGCCCGAATGCAGGCCCTTTACTAGGGAATTGTAGATGTGGTAGCTTCCCGTTGCTTTCCACACCGGTGAAGGATGATGATGATGATGATGGCCATATGATTTCGGGGAGAGTTTGGGCATTAAAGTTTTCCTGACATTTGCCTTACAGGTGAGGAAAACCCCTGATAAAAACCTCACTCAGAAAAACTGCCCCGACCGGGATCGAACCCGGGCCCACTGCGTGACAAGGCAGCACGCTACCTCGAGACCACAGCGGTGGAATATATATATATAATATATATATATATATATATATATAAACTGATAAGTTTTATATATTTTCAGTTGAACATTTTTTTAGAAAAGTTGGGACGATGAGAGTCCCTGTAATAGCTTGCATTTCCAGAATTGAGCCTACTTTTAATTTCTTTGTCTCATTTTTCTTTACTCAAGTGATGGATGGAAAATAAAATTACACGGCGCTCGTCGCACTTGTCATAGTCTTGGGAGAAGGGTTTGGGACTTCACCACTTCCCGTATTCCCAGACTTTTGTTCTTTAGTTTGTTAATCAGTAGTCGGTGATCACTGATCTCTAAGGCTAGGATTTTTATATAATATTAACATACAAAATATGTTTACATATATGTAATGATTTTATGTAAAATATGTAAGAGTACATGTAAATTTCTTAAAATATATAATATTAAATACATTAAAATTTAATTTCTCTACAAATTATTTATTAAACATTAATTTTTAGATAGACGAAGCTTGAAGAAATGGGAAAGTGGAACTGGAAAATGCTTGACAACATGGAGGCTCCTATCATTCTAGACAATCAGGAGGCCTTATGTAATAGCCTTCGTCATATAGTACGCATATAGTACTGATTTTCGTCAACACCAGGAGCTAGCTTAAAAATTCTAACCCAACAGAGATTCGACCTTTTAGCTTGTAGCGTATTGTCTTCAACAACTATGACATAGCATGTCCCCTATATGTTTCTACTATTTCATTTATAAACAAAAACTTATATCCAAGTATTCAGTGACTTCCTATTGCCATGCTTATGGTGTCCGGAAAATGAAATTCTTTTTTTACACTTTTCCACCAAATTTGATATAAGTTGGAAAATCTGTTTCATTGTACAATGAGGTAGCCTACATGAGTTTCTAACGTAAACAAATATTGCCATACAGACTTTTAAAGTATTTTTCCCTTGTGAAAATTATTTTTCTTTAATTAAGAGAAACAATATGTAGTTTTACATAAAAATCTTCAATAATATGTAAAAATATGCAATAATAATTACAAATATGTAATGTTAAATTTTCATATTTGATCAATAATTTTATAATTCGTGGAGATTATCACTTTTACCTATGTATTGTCCACCGCTGTGGTTTCGAGGTAGCATGCTGCCTTATCACGCAGAGGGCCCGGATTCGATCCCCGGTCGGGGCAGTTTTTCTGGGTGATGTTTTTATCGGGGTTTTTCCTCACCTGTAAGACAAATGTCAGGAAACATTTAAGGCCCAAACGGTCCCCGAAATCATATGGCCATCACCATCATCATCATCATCATCCTTCACCGGTGTGGAAAGCAACGGGAAACTACCACACCTACAATTCCCTAGTAAAGCTGCCAAGCATAGCATGAAAACTGCTATGATTGCAGTGAAGGACCTGCCTTCGGGCAGAATTACTATGGATGGACATATGTATTAGCAAAGCGAAATATTATGTAATTACTAAGGGGCAGATTTCTATGACCTAAAAAATGGAAAATATGCAGGCACTTATGACCTAAAAAAGCTTTAAATATGACCTAAAAAGACAAAAAATATGACCTTATAATTGAATGAATTTTTTACCCATACTGTATTAATTGTTCATTCATATACATTTTCAATTGTGTCACAAGAAAAAGGAAATCATCCTCTATTGTCCAGTGCAAACGTTTGCTCCCTGTTAGCAGAAACCTTCGAAACAAGTGTACTGTAAAACTGACGATTTTTATACAGATACAATGTTCGTTATTCCAATCGCCTGATGGCTAAGTTATTAAAAAAATCAAAATATGACTTTATCATAGAAATAAGCAGAAGTATGATCAAAGGTCTGAAAAAGTGAGAAATATGACTTTTAAGACCCAATAAAAACCACTTAATCTTAATAATAAGGCATATATAAATGCTTTTACTTACTTGAAGTTTAGAATGTAGGCTTTGGTAAAAATATGACATGTCATAGGAATCCTTCCTTAGTAATTACATAAGAATCCTAGCCTTAGTGATCACAGTTATCAATTCAGCTCGTGTGCTCGCATTCAATGTCTAAAATTTTTAACATCTTAATTTACAATTCGCAGTTTTGTACGTTTTCCATAAACTAAAATATTTTAAAACGTGGATCCATTATTATTTATACACCGCTCAAAACAATTAGAGGAACACTATGAAATATGCAAATATTTGTTCATTGGATAAAGGTACAAACATGAAATTAATAAAGTACATAATTTGTGGTTATTTATTTATTTATTTATTTATTGCTCATGTCAGTAAAAACAAATGAATAACGCTGACAATTAACTTTTCAAATAATTCCGCTATGTAAGCAATTGAATCTTGTGCTTATTTTTCAAAGTTAAACACTCGTTATATAGAGTTAGTATCGTGTGTGGCCTCCACGACATTCGATGACACTTTGGCATCTTCGTGGCATGCTCCCAATAAGATTCTGGATTTCCTCTTGCGGGATATTCTCCCATTCCTCCTTCAGAGCATCTCCAAGTTGCTGCAGAGTTTGTGGAGCTTGATGTCAGTTCCTGACCTTCCTGTCTAGAAGATCCCACAAGTGTTCAATAGGGTTGAGGGGGTCTGGGCTGACCGCTGGCCACTCCATTACCTCAATTTCATTCCTCCTCAGGAAATCCCTGGTAACAGACGCAGAATGTGCCCTGGCATTATCCTGCATAAACAGAAATCCAGGGCCTACTCCAATGGCAGCAGGTACTACATGCTCTTCCAGAACGTGCTCGATATACCGGACAGCATTCAGTCGCTGGGGAACAAGTACAAGGTCCGTACGATTGTTGTACATAACTCCGGCCCACACCATTATGGAACCTTCTCCGAATCTATAAATTTCCTGTACAGCCTCTGCAGAACATCTTTCTCCTGGCCGTCCCCACAACGTGTAAGACGATACCTGGATTCGTCCGAGAAGAGCACAGACTCACACTGGTTCAGGTTCCAATCACCATGGTTTTCAGCATACGTACGTCTTGCTGCCTTATGCCCATTTGTTAAGCGTGGTTTTTTAACGGGACTTTTTGGACGAATATTCTCTTTCCTTAATCTGTTCCTTATGGTTTGGTCTGAAACCCGGATTCCGGAAGCCATATGAAGGTCATTCTGCAGGTCTTTTGCAGTTTTTGTACGCTGTCGAAGAGCAGAAAGAACAACGTATCTGTCATCCTGGGGCTTGTTTTAAATTTACGGCCCTGGCCACGTCTTCTACAATACTGACCTGTCTCTCTGTGCCTGTTGCGTAACGTGGACACCACGGAAGGAGAAACCCCAAGCTCTCTAGCCACTTGTCGCAGAGATTGACCTTGTCGTAAAGGGTGTAGAGCATGATACACTTCAAACTCATTTAAATGCCTCATTTTGTCAGAGACTTCAATAAACAAGGCAATAATCAACATTCGTCACTATAGCAACATCAGGAAGCTTACCAATTAGAAGTGGCCAGTGCCTTCCAAAATAAAAAAAAATATCTATGTTTGTTATTTGAGGTAATTTCTCTGTATTTAGGCCATGGATCTTTAAAATTTGTATCCAATGATAAACTTAATAATTCAATTTACATATTGTCCAACTTTCAGCATCACAGCTTTAAAAAACAATTACTTATTCAATTTATTACAAGTGTTCCTCTAATTGTTTTGAGCAGTGTATTATAAGCCTATGTTTTTCCTTTACAGAGATTTAGGCACTCTCCCCCTACAGGGAAGAATTTGAACCACTACTAATTTAGATACACTTGTTTTCGTATAGATGTCATTTTGAGTGGTACGTGGTCAGCGTTCCGCCTCATACTGACATCTAGGAAACCAAAGTAGTACTAGGACGGGAAAATTCGGTAAATTTTGCTTAGAGGCCTTTTCATTCAGGCTTAAGGATTTTTTACGAGCCTGAAAATCTTCAGACTCGGGACCCACGGCTTAAAGTCCCTCCCGGAGGACTTGCTCCTTGGATTTTTCCGTCCTAAAAAATCCACCGTCACCGGCCGGGTTCGAACCCGCGACCCTTGAGACCAGAGGCAAGGAGCATAACCATTAGTCCACCGCGGCCGACTGGATCAATTATAAAATAGTGAAATTAGGGTATTAATGTTAGCGGTCCGAAACAAACAAAGTTGTAATAAATTTAACATTGAATTGTGTAGACCATATCTGTGGTTAATAAAAGGAAAATACGATTATAGTGCTCACTGTACTGTGTTCCCTTCTTTTATTTTAGTGTTTCTTACGGAGGAGAACATTACTTTAAAAAATACATTAAACAATAGAGGAGGTTGAAAAACCAACAGAAGTACAAATTAGGTGGTCTTATTTGTTTGATATATATGTATATATTATTATTATTATTATTATTATTATTATTATTATTATTATTATTATTATTATTATTATTATTATTATTATTATATTATAAAGCGAATATGGTTTTACTTTGAATCGTATTATGTTCAAGTTATTATTATGTTTGGGAAAATCAGCAATATTGCGCAAGTTTTTATAGCGTAATTATATTATCTAAAAATACCGATTTCAGGCGAGAAAACCTTGGCAACCCTGCATATAATTTCGTTGCTTCATTAAAATTGTAAGGAAATTTGCTACGCAAATCATAATGTCATATTATTACTTTTGTCATTAAGTCAAGAGTTTGCACAAGTACTAAAAACGTCAGTTTTATTAGTCCTTGTTCAAAAATTAATACAGGACGATTTACAATTGCATTCTTATTTTCCTCCCTCTATATAATAAAATGATGTTAAATTAAAATCCCCACATATTGAATAGTGAAATAAACGGAATGAGTAACAAACCTTTGTGTGGAGCAAGGATTTGGTAGATAAAAGTTTTAGTAAGGATCTTCGGTGCTGCACTAATGAACATCGAAACAAATCTCAGTCAAACAAGTTAAATAATCCATCTGAACCTGTTCTATTTGTGTGTATATATGATCAGATGTTATCGAACCTCAAGTGAAAAGTGTCCGGACGCACTATTTTGTTCCAACGAATGCACAGTGGTATATCTTCCAAAAATCCTTTCGTACTTCTTGCAAGGAAATTTTGATTCCATTAAATGGATGGTAAAATAAATAATAGTTTTAAAAAACTAAAACAACACGCTTTATTAGAAAACCGAACTAAAAAATGAAAAATAATTTTAATTTCCAACACGCTTGGGATAAAATTAAAGTGGTCAACAAAAATATTATCTCCAACACATATAGAATAAAACTAGAGTTATCAACAAAAAGAAAATCATTTTACCATCAAAAGAGTGGGCTGCTCTATATCAATTAATATATTTGATAATAAACAGATATTGGTAAAAGTAAAGTCTCTAAGAAAGAAAATGTAAAAATCATAAAAAGCACCCCACGCTTTTGATGGTCAAATGATTTTCTTTTTGTTGATAACTCTAGTTTTATTCTATATATGTTGGAGATGACTTTTCTGTTGACCACTTTAATTGTATCCCAAGCGTGTTGGAAATTAAAGTTATTTTTCATTTTTTAGTTCGATTTTCTAATAAAGCGTGTTGTTTTAGTTTTTTAAAACTATTATTTATTTTTTATTTTTTAGTTTTAATATTTTACAGGATAAGATAAAAATGTAAATATCTTTAAATTCGATACTATTGTAGTATGAGCTAAAAGTAATACTCTTCTAAAAAAAACCCAGCCGGATTTGAACCAGCGACCTATGGATTACTGAAATTATATACCACTAAGAGTTCACTGCTCTACCAACTGAGCTCTTACAACGATTGACTAAAAAGTCGACAAGTCCGCAACCTATTATACCAGTTTTGATTTATTTGATTTTCTGATGATTCTGGTCGGGATTTTAGAAACAAATATGAAATTATTGTATTGTCACGGGTCCTTTACAAGTATACAAAGTTTTAAGTCGATCCAATGGTTCTAAGTGGGTGAAAATCGTGTTCAAAGATTCCGTTACATAGATACAAAGACACTTTTTTTGATTTTCTGATGATTCTGGCCAGGATTTTAGAAAATAAATATTAAATTATTGTATTGTCACTGGTCCTTTACACGTATACAAAGTTTCAAGTCAATCCAATGTCTCTAAGTGGGTGAAAATCGTGTTCAAAAATTCCGTTACGTAGAGACAAAGACACTTGTTTTGATTTTCTGATGATTCTGGCCATGATTTTAGAAACAAAATATCAAATTATTGTATTGTCACGGGTCTTTTACAAGTATACAAAGTTTCAAGTCGATCCATTGATTTTAAGTGGGTGAAAATCGCGTTGAAAGATTCCGTTGTATATATAGATAGATAGATAGATAGATAGATAGATAGATAGATAGACAGACAGACAGACAGACAGACAGACAGACAGACAGACAGACAGACAGACAGATAGACAGACAGATAGACAGACAGACAGATAGACAGACAGATAGACAGACAGATAGACAGACAGATAGACAGACAGATAGACAGATAGATAGACAGATAGACAGATAGATAGACAGATAGACAGACAGACAGATAGACAGATAGATAGATAGATAGATAGATAGATAGATAGATAGATAGATAGATAGATAGATAGATAGATAGATAGATAGATAGATAGATAGATAGATAGATAGATAGATAGATAGATAGATAGATAGATAGATAGATAGATAGATAGATAGATAGATAGATAGATAGATAGATAGATAGATAGATAGATAGATAGATAGATAGATAGATAGATAGATAGATAGATAGATAGATAGATAGATAGATAGATAGATAGATAGATAGATAGATAGATAGATAGATACAGGTCAAGCTAATATAAAGCGTGTAAAAAAGAGATACTCTAGATATCGGATGATTTCAGACGTCGCATTTGTTAATGGCATCATTTTAGTACGAAATAGTGTATTTCCAACCAAGGGTTCCTTGTCACAACTTTATCTACTGAGTCCACTCTATGACCGTATTAGTGTTTAATGGGAATTATGAATCACTCCATAGAAATATTGAACCCACCTCTATAAATGTTCAACACGGTAAAAGTTTCATAAAAATGATATACCATTTATGTGCTCTACTTATTACAAGATCTTTTTTTCGTAGTGGTTTATAAACGTCTTAAAACGTATGTTTCTCCATCAGCGCTCTAATTTGGAGGTAACATCGTTGACTGTTGCGCAGCAGGCATGGATTCAATTACCAGTTTATGTTCTTTAGGTAATTCAGGAAATTTGGGCCACCATTTCCCTAAAACAATCACTGGCTTCATAATTACCATCGAACATATTGATAAGTAAGGAAATAAATGCAGAATTCTGTGTTGCCACACTTCGATTATTGTAACGTTATATATAATGATCTAAACTATGACTTGTCGCAGTTACTGCTGCGTGTTCATAATGTTTGCGCTCGATTAATTTTGAATATCCGCCTTTATGATCATATTTTCGAACACTTCAATAACCTTTCTTGGCTCCGTCTTACTGACAGACGTAAATTGCACTCTCTTTCACCTCTTTTCAAGCTTCTGAATTCCTACACCCGTACATACCTGCCGTCCAGATTCGAGAAGTTATCTTCTTACCACTATATTGACACTAGGTCACAAGATACAGCATGCTAACAACCCATCTTCATAACACTTCCTTTTATTCTACTTCTTTCACAGTAGCCCCTGCCCGCTCCTGGAATTTCCTTCTTCCAGAAATCAGGAGTTGTCGCACACTTGGTACTTTTAAATCACGCTTATATAATTTCCTGTTGTTAAATCATTTATTTATTTTTCTCGAGAGTTAAATTTATTCTATGTCATTAATAGTTTTTTGGTAATTTTTCTATCTTATACATTTTATATTTCATTCGTTAAATCTAGATTAAATCATTTTTTTTATAAATAATAATTATATCGTAGACACACTATGTAATATTTATTTTTATTGTAATTAGATGTAAGAATCATTTTCTTTGTATTTTTTATCCTGGATGAGTGGTAGACAAGGCCTTGAGGCCTTAACTCTGCCAGGTAAAATGAAACTGTTATTATAGTTAAATGCAGCAGCACCATCTAGTTCAAAATAATATATCCTTAGATCCACCACATAGCCTATCAGATGATAATTTAAATATAAAATCCAGAGTTACAAAGTGGTGTTTCCGACTGATTAAAGAATCCAGGTATGGTATAAAATAGTAAAATACAGTAAAACTTGTTCAAAGCGGAATCGCATGGGGCCAATTTTTCCGCATTAGACAACATTCCGCATTATAAAAAACAAACAATTAACCAATCTTAGATAATAGAGCACCGTACATGTATTTTCATGTACTTTGGATTCATTGTAGTTCCGCAGCCGTTGGAAAGTGAAGTATAGTATGTACGAGCGGCTTCGATGGTAACGCGTGAAAAATCAATCCCGTTTTGTCAGCGTTAAAATGTCTCTTAGGCGCGTATCCTGAGATTAAGGTATCCAGTTTTTGTTTCCACTCACTTACTGTACTATCGTCCACATCCTTTGAACCCCGCAAAATTTCATTCCACACTACATTGTATCGTCTTTTAAAACTGTCCACAACCAACATGAAGATGCCTTGAAATCGTTATTCCATAGGGATATAGCAAAAGCTGAAGCTTTATGGAGCATCGGTCCGGAAATTTGGAGAATTTTTGATCGTAGACTTGTATTTTTATTTATTTATTTATTTATTTTTCTTTCCTCTTCATTTGATCATTTCCTTGCGTCCATTCATTCATTATTTTTTCTTTGTGTTTTAAAATCTCATACACTTTGGGGTTTCCACATTTAAATTCAGTCATTATTTCGTGCACTGGAGAGTTTGTTTTTCTTTATCTTCAATCACTTTCACTTTTTCGTTTAATGACAATGATACATATTATTTTGTTTTAATAGGAAATGTGCACTCAGTTGAGCATAAGTGGTGGGACAGGACACACACCTAGACCCAAGGTAGAGATTTAAAATCCCCTACCCCACCGGGAATCGAACCCGGGTCGCCGGAGTGGAAGGTAGGGACTCTACCGAATACGCCACGGCGACGGACGATACATAAGATTTAGCCACCTTTATTCCGTAAATTCAAAACGCAACCTGTGAAAGATACGTGCACAATCGGTCTCACATCTCAAACTAATTTAAGATTTTACAGTGCACTTTTTATTTGTAAGACAGATGTCACACGCCAAATATTTGTTAAACGAATCTGTATTTCGCAAAACGGATGTGCAGTGATGCCGAAAGAAAATTCCATATACAGGTAGAAACTCTCCCGGCGGCAGTAATCATCACTTATGTAAATTCGCCTAAAGGGAATTCAATGAAGTTGAAATTAATTTGTTTATCTCTCTATCTTTCCGCCTTATAAACATTTTTTTCATGAATTGTGTAGAATTTCCTTCCGTTTCCGCGTTGGACAGATTCCGTTTATACAAAATAAATACACGTAAAATTACCATTATTTTGCCGGGATCAATAAATTTGTTCACATTGGGCAGATTTCCGTATTATTCACGTTCCGAATTAAACTAGTTTTACTGTATTAAAATAAATATATTTATGGTGCCGTCGTCCCCAACTATTTTTTTTTAATTTTTAAGAACTGTAGGCCTTTCGGAAATCGCTTTCATATTCAGCAGAAGGGTATGTCCTACTAGCCTAACTGTTGTTGTAGTTGTGTGACTCTTCTGACATCAGCGGTGACGCTGGAAGGCCGCTCATGTCAGAAGCATAGCAAAACAACATCAATTAGTAGCACATATCGTTCTGCTTAAGATGGAAGCCGGTTTCCGAAAGGCTTACAGTTCTTAAGTTTTTAAAACATTTTTAACCTAGTTGAGGATGACAGCACCTGTCAGGTATTTTTTTTAATATTTTACTTTGTGACTATTTACCTCAACTGAATTACATTATGAAATTTACCAGTATGAAATCAAAGTATCCGGATGTCATGGGATAGAGAAATCACTCCGAGCAGGACGCTAAATCATTCTGAAGCACCAGATAATTCCGAACTTACCAGACTAAACGGGACAATTGTCATAACCCATAGAAAAGTCATAGTGTGGCAATTGAATTAACACCTCATCAGAAACAACAAATAACAAGTGGGTATATTTTATTTAATGAAGCTCTTAAGTAGCTAAGATCACACTGGTCAACATCATTTTTGTCTCTTGAGTACCAATAGTTGTACTTAATGCAGTTTTTTATCGTATTTTCAAATATGTATTCGGAATTTCTCCATCACCCACAGTTTTTTTATTTCAATTTCAATTAATGGATTCAAATAATTATTTGTTTAAATAAACGTTTTTTCGTCCATTTATTATCTTGGCGCAGTGAGCGATGAGCACGGGTTAACACTTTTATCAGAGATTTCAGCTATGGAAAAGATATATCAAGTCAAATGGAATCCTAATATGCTGGGCGATTATTGTTGGACCATCAAGAGGGATGCTCCACAGGCGAAATATTGCAGAAAATCGTCATTTCTTACTTTTCAGGTGAGTCCGAATGGTCGAACCATTGTGTAGTTACGACATGTAGCAAAATATTAAGGTCATACATCATATCATAATCATCTGGGTGCCATTTTAACCTGCATTTCAAGTATTAGGCCCAGTGGCCCGTTACGGTCTCCCGCCATCTCCGAAAAGGTCGACCCACAGATCTTCTGCCTCGAGGAATGTAGTGAAGAATTAAAGTATTAAAGTGTTTGAAATTATAAATGCCTGTCTCTCGGAAACCTTGTGTGATGGAGAAAACCCGATATCTTTGAATCCAGGAGAGAAATAATACTATCAGAATCACATATTTTTCTTTCTTTTTCAAAAAAAAAGTTTATTTTTTGTTGCTCAGTGTCATCAGCGTCGCAATTCAAATCTGGTCGTCCTATTTCAAGTTTAATGTCTTGTACGTGCCTTAAGTCTACGCCGCAGGACTCAAGGCTTTATTTATCTTCTGAAATGTTTACGCCTTTAAAATGTATTGACTCCGGAGCGATTTTAACCCGGGAATCTCGGAACTAGAGACGAGTATGGTAACCCTTGCTCCACAGGAACCGACAAAAGAATACATAAAGTATAGTCATGAAGCAATAATGAAAATCTCCTAGAACAAATGTTCATTAGTCAAAGTGTTGTGCATTTGAGTTTGTAATTGCGATGGGAAAATGATTGCTTTTCAGATGCGTTCTTTTCATTACTAGGTGATTGTTACACTTCGATACAGCGAGCTAGTTAATGTGAAGTTGGCTTATTACTCACAAAACGGCTGAAATGGTAATTTAGCTACTAAATGCGTAGAAATGTTCTGCACACAACACTCTAAATTATTAGTCGGCTTGTATATTGGTTAGAAGCAGCAGCTATGGAGTTGCTGACTCATACCTACTCTAATTTACACACGGTACATAGTTTACGTGCTCTGCTCGTTCTCTCAAAGTAGTTCATGAAACAGGGGTGAGGGCTTAGATATTGTCACAATTAGATGATTCACTATAAGAGAGAACTTACTATCATATAGGCTATATTTACGGAATACGGGAAGAATACAGGAGAAAATATACGAGTGCAAAAAAATTAAATATGTATTGCCTAGGGTAAATATATTTAAAAAATCCATGCTACGAAAGGCCTAGAAGATCCTTGACCTACCAATCGGCTGTTGGCTTCAAATCCATACATGTTAATATCAGTCAGTGTAGAATTGACATATAGTTAGCATGTCGGCTCCCCAACCGTTATAGCTGGTTTTCTTAATCTGTAGCCGTTCCTTAATGTAGTTATCCAAATTTCTTATTATGCTGGCTGGGCACCGATCCCATGCTAGTCGAAATTCCGTGAGAAAATTTCTAACTTCGTGCGGACTCGAAACAAAGCAAATCCCGTAGATCTGCACCAAGGCATGATGCCTTAGACCACTCAGCTACGCCGCTGGATGGGTAAATATATACCTCAAAATGTCATAAAATTTGGCTCTCAAATGTAGGCCTAGTATTTTCTCGAACAAAACAGGTTGTGTAGAATTGTATTCATGCATTTCTTTACGGTTATGGTAATTTTTTTATGGTTTTCACACAATGCAAGGGGATAAGAAGTGAAACAACTTTCCTCTATAATTTTTTGGTAAATGGTGTGAGGCTGTAATATTACCAATTCTTTGTGCATAATATTAATATAGATTATTTACTTTATTTCGTTATTATAATTCGTAACTAGTGATAACAGGTAGTAGTGGAATTTATTGACACTTTGTTTATGTAAAAATACACATGTTCCTAGTAAAATGCAAAGTGGTCCCACTACAGACATTAGAAGACCTTAGGGGTAGTAGTGGGTTAAGGCTCCAATTTTTCTTAGCAATAGGCACTAAATTTCAGCCTAATTGTCAGCCCTGCATTACGGCCGGTTTTACCCCTAGTCAAACGTCTGGTACTCATTTCCTTTAGAGGGCGAGTCGACTCCAGGGCCTATATATGTACAGAGATACCCATGACAAGGTATCTGATCGTGATCAGTAGCCTGAATAGCAGAATACAGAGTACGTTAATTTTAAAAAATCTGGTTATAGACGAGATGCAACAAGTGATTTAAGAAAGGGAATCCAGGTCTCAAACAAAAGCATCTGAGTTATTTTTTGTTAAATTTGTTTACATTGGATATTCATAACCCAGTATTAAATAGGGTATAAGACGGAATGCTTTAGTTTCAGACATTAACTGGATTGTTTGAAACACGACTATTAAGCTATAATCAACCGAATTTTCAAACTTTGACTACTCAGTAACCCATTCTTTAATCGAATAATCATAAAACCCCTAAAAATCATATACAATCGTTCGTTTGAAAAACGTGATCTCTAAGTATACTGTGGGCTATATATACTAATTGCATAACAATATTAAAACATATGTCCTGTTATTTCAGTGAGAATACTGCGATTTTCTTATTTTCGCCAGTCATTTAAGTTCACTTTTTCATCTGATGTTTTCCACTGAACTTTTTTTTTTGTTAAATGCTACCTGTTTGTCATTCGATATTTCAGGTATTCTCTCCTGGCATTGGCGTACTGTAACCCACTTCTGAGGTTGGGGCGCCCGGAAGGCGGGGTTATGGGGATTGATATGATGGGTGATAGGTAATGGTGCGCCAGGTGAGGCCTTAAACCTAAACTTAATCTAATGAGGTGAATATGATATTGATGAAAATGTTGGCCAGATGTTGTTCGGGGACCGTTTAGGCCTTAAAGTATCCTGACATTTGTCCTACAGATGAGGAAAAACCCCTAGAAAACCTCACCCATGAAACTTGTCCCGAGCGGGTATAGAACCCGGGCCCGCTGCGTGACGAGGCAGCACGCTACCTCGAGACCACAGCGGTAGACTTTCCATTGAACATTATAAACAGCGAAAATTAATGCATTTAGTCCGATGGGAACTACTTTAAAATGGCATATAATGACATGTCTTATTTGTATTTTGATTTTTAACATGTATTATATATAATTCAATAGTGAGAAGTACTGTTACATATGGAGCTGAAGTTTGGAAGTTCAACAAAAACTTGGAACATAAACTTATGTCGATGGAATTGGATTTCTTGAGGAGAGCAGCAAGATATTCAAAATTAGACAAAATAAGAAATACTGTCATAAGAGAAAAAAATAATATTGGTTATTCAATAGTAGATTATATACAGTATAGGCAATTAAATTGGTATGGGCACGTACGACGAATGCAAGAAGAAAGATTACCCAGGAAAACATTGGAATGGTGTCCATCTGGAGGAAGGAGGAGAGGAAGACCTCGAAACTCGTGGATGCAGGAAATATGAACTGGAATGAGAGCAAGGAGACTGGAGGACATGGATTGGATGGAGAGACGAGTGGAGAAGAAAAATAAAACTTAAGGTACATAAAGATGTGTAAACATTAAAATTCTGTATATAAATAAATTATTATTGTTGTTAAGGGAATTATTAAAAACGTTATTTCTGTGAATGGATTTGTAGACCATTGGAATAGGAATGAGTGTCTCCTTTCAAAATAACTGCAAACTTTGTGGTTCTCATAGAAAGAAGTAAAATATGGAAGTAAACGTCGAATTATAAAAATGTTTTTTTCTTATACAAACAGCTAGTGATTTGAATCTGATTTATGCATGCAACATCAGTATTCACACAACGTTCCGTATGCAATATGTTTGCTGTATATTTCGAGCAGAGATATCATACGTGTTGTATACCATACTCTGAATGTAGTGCAATTTTAAAATTTCACGTATTGGACATATTCCTAAGTTTGTGTATATAGGAAAGAAAAATAAATGTTTGTGGTGGGGGATTGAGTGGACTAATGGTTATGTCACTAACCCTTACAGTTAGAGCTCTTGGGTTCAAATCCCGGTCCAGGTGTTTATTTTTCTTTTCGTGTCATATTTAGCCTTCATTCCTAATTGTCAGAATTTAATTTATAACATCGAAATAAGTCATAAAATAAAATAAGTTAAAATATACCTTCTTAGGTAAGATCCGTCGTACTCAATTTATAAAATATGTATTCTTTATGCCTGTAGGCCTTTCAGAACATCCGTTCCATCTTCAGCAGGTCCTTCTTCGCTGCAATATCTAGTATGATGGTTGATGCTGCTGGTCCTACTGTGGCATCACTAAGTTTTAGATTAAAATTATTTTAAGAGCCGTAGGAAGAAAAATTTTAAGACGCTTTAGGGAATGTATTATGGAGAAGATCCTTCCTTCAAAAGAGAAGAAAACAATTGGGTCCATTGACATACATTTACATCATGAGAAGATAAAATGTGTTCGGCGAAATGGCAGGTCGAGGACTGATATGAGATTAAGGCTATATTATTGAAAGTCTGTGATATACAAGGATGCAGGCTGACCAGACCAGACGCAGAAATAAGAGGTTTTGCAGTAAAATATTTTGGCCCTCTCACGCTTACCTTTGAATATCGTCGTTAATAGCATGAAATGTTAAGAGCAACGCCATCGATCCAGAAGAAGGACTACTCATATGGTATATGTCATGATTATGAGCGTGAGAGTACATTTAGTGCTGGAATTGATGGAATCAGGCCCAAAAAGCGAAGGCCGCAGGTTCAACTTGACTCTGAGAAATCTCCCACATTTACTCTGTAATACAGATTGCTACTATTAAATCACGAGTTATAACTTGATAAAGCTTCATGTATGATTGATTATAAACCAATGGCGAAATAGATTTTCTACTGTCCCTAGAGGTACACAATTGAAAGAGAAATACTTTTTTCTTTGCTTTAATGTATAAAACATTACAGTATAGGCAAAATGTCACAAAAGTATGGGAAATAAAGTATTGGAGCAGAAAACTGCAATTTAAAGGTAATTACATATTTTCACTCAATTCATCAAACAAGGTAGTTGATTCAAACAGTGGCATTCAATTCGCAAATTCACTTTACCCCGGATAAGAATCAGAAACTGGCTAACCTGACCCCATTTGTCTCAATCACCAAAGCAAATGTTGACTTATATTTTAATTGCCATTAACAATTTCATTACTAAGTAGTCATTAATAAATTCACATCAGTTAATATGTATAAAAACTAATGTCTATACAACATTGGACGTACACAACTTAATAAGAGAACAAATTAGATCCCGGGGCCAATAGAATTTTTAGGCATTAAAATATGTGTTCATTTGGAAACGAACTGTAGACGTAGGCCCTATTTTGTAAAGTATGGCACGTAAAACATATTTAAGGGAGGTGATGGGTGAAATTGTCGACATTTTCGATCAAATTTATCAGTTTTTGTTTTTGTATTAAAAAAATACTATGTACCTTAAAGTATAAGTTGGTGAAGTTTCAGTGTTCTATGCCGTTTGTAAGTCTCCCTAATGACTGTAGGAGGGTATATATGCTACATTTTCAATTTAACTGCATGTAAACTTTCAAATTGGTTTTTCCACACTTTTATTTTCATTGCATTTCAATACATTCAAATCAAAATAGCATTGACAAATATAATGATAGAAGCACGAAATTTTCACTGCATGTCCCACACACTATGGCTAACAATTTTGTGCATGGATTTTGAAACAACGTTGATAGTTTTTTTCAAATAAAAAATAAAATATTTGAAGTAATTTTTAAAAAAATGCATATGCAGAGGATGTATATATTTTTTCTTCCTTTATTATAATGATATAGAAAAGTTAATGCATAATGTTGTTCTAAATAAGTCAGTGGTCGTGTAGAAAACATTCATTAATTATACTAAAACATTAGATGACTAATTAAAAATTTTAATATACAAATTTTTAAATGGATTTTCTTCAATAACTTAAACATTTTTAAGTCTACAAGGATGAAACTTCAGTATAACATTACATATTATGGCATAATATGTGTGTACAAAACATCAAGTATGTAGCTTAAAAAATGTAAAAAATAGAAATTTCACCCATCACCCCCCTTAAGGTTGAAAAAAAAAGACTTACTGAACAAAATTTATTGTTCCATTTAAGTCCAAATTTGAATTTCGACGCTAATTACATTAACGGTTAAAGAGGGTCATTAAGTAAAAAAAAATGTGAAGTTGATGGAAACAAATTGGAGAAATATGCTGGAATTTCCGTAAAAAAAACTAACTCATTGGCACTATCAAACCAGTAGATTCAGGCCATGCGGACATAACTTTCCATACATCCTTATCTTGAGGTAATATTTTCCTTTCTAATTTCCTGTAAATCGACTTCATCAAAAGATGTTTAACTAATTCACGCGTTAGTATTTCTAGTGCTCCACTATTATAAAATGTCCTAACATTCTACGTTCCTAGGAACATGTCCCCGTGTTTGAGACTTCGTTGTGGATTCCTGAAGTAGTCCTCGCACGAAGAACCGAATGGGGATTTTAAATATTTATAAATACAATTTAAATTAATCTGAAATCAAGTACCTATATCCTTTTATTATTTTTTCGTTATTGTACGCAATATAGGCCTCTGACATTTATTTCTAAATCAGAATCAAAGTTTACTACTGATGAGAATGAAGATGAGTTTCTAAAGTTCGCCTGTTCCTGAAACTTGAGTATTATCAACATAATACTGAGAACTGTCTGTTGTTTTCGAGGATTAGTTTCAGAATTAACTGCAGAATATTAGACTAAAAGTACATTTTGATACGATAATCACGAGTTTCAAAGTTCGGCAGATATTACGTTTAAAGATATATTGTTTAAAATTGTATAATGCAATTTAGAATTAACATTTAAACGAAATTACGATGAAAGTATATAATTATTATATGTTCTTACCGACCTAGTTTTGATCCCTATCGATCAGGTATCTTTTCTTATCTCATTATTTAGCCGAGGTGGACTGGTGGTTATGCTCCTTCCCTCTGGTCCCAAGGGTCTCGGGATTAAACCCGGCCAAGGTCGATGGATTCTTTAGGATGGAAAAATCCAAGGAGCATGTCCTCCGGGAGAGACTTTAAGCCGTGGGTCCCGAGTCTGAAGATTTTCAGGCTCGTAAAAGATCCTTAAGCCTGAATAAAAAGACCTCTAAGAAAATTTACCGAATTTTCCCCTCCTATAAACTTACTAGTACTACCTTGGTTTCATAGATGTCAGTATGAGGCGGAACGCTGACCACGGGCCACTCTAATTTCGAAAACAAGTGTAACTGAATTAGTACGGTTCAGTTTATTCCCTGTAGGGGGAGAAAGCCTAAATATCGTTGAGGGAAACAAGGGCTTACAAGAATCTCATTTTATAAATGAATTTAGTCCACCATTGTGGTTTCGGGGTAGAGTCATTGTCTCGTACGCAGCAGGCCCGGGGTCGATCCTGTCGGGATAAGTTTCTAGGATGATGTTTTTCTTTCGGGGTTTTTCCTCACTTATAAGACAAATGTGAGGAAACTTTAAGACCCAAGCGGTTCCCGAACATCATTTGGTCACCATAACCATCATTATCACATTTGTCAGGTTTAGTATGAATGTGTATGTGAACATTATTAATGTTGTGTTGTCTCGGAGGAGGCCATGACATTAAGCTGATCACTCATTCGGGGAGGTCAAAAAAGTATGTATGTGATCCACAGTTAAATTCCCTCTCCCGACAGGTCACGCCACTGTAAGTCCCGGTGACGTGTGAGACATCCATCCATCCATAGTAATTGTGCCCGAAGGCAGGTCCTTCACTGCAATTATAGCATTTTCATGCTATTCTTGCAGCTTTACTAGGGAATTGTAGGTGTGGTAGCTTCCCGTTGCTTTCCACACCGGTGAAAGATGATGATGATGAAGATGATGGCCATATGATTCCGGGGACCGTTTGGGCCTTAAAGTTTTCCTGACATTTGTCTTACAGGTGAGGAAAAATTCCGATAAAAACCTCACCCAGAAAAACTGTCCCGACCGGGGATCGAACCCAGGCCCGCTGCGTGACAAGGCAGTACGCTACCTCGAGACCACAGCGGTGGACGTGTGACCAAGAAGACCAAGAAGACAAGTAAAACTGCACCAATGAAATTAAATAATTTAATTAAGTAATATTATTTAATTATTATGTTAAACTCTTCCCTCTCCTGTCAGGTCGTGCCATTGCAAGGCCCGGGTTGCGAGTGGCATGTAAAAAGTACCTATAAGGTGAGAGGTTAGACCGAGTTAATGAAAAAAAAAAGTCATTGACGACAGCATGGACTCATTTATAGCCGCCGTTTAATATGTCAGATATAGCGCTATACTATACTTTTATGTTGTTTACATTATTTACCTTGATATTGGCTAGAATTGAGCATCATAAATTATTATTTTCTTCTTATCCATAATAGTTTAACCTCTCATCTTATAGGTAATTTTAATTTGCCTCACGCCACCCGGGCCTTACAGTGGCACGACCTGCCGGGAGAGGGATTTTAAACTATGGATTACACTTTTTTTTCAGCATAAGGATTTGGAGAGCCTCTCCGAATATGTGATCAGCTCAATATAGAGCCTCCTCTGAGACAACACAAAATTTAGGACGAAACACACTATTCACTCACACATTTATTTATACGTAACATTACGAATATGATGATCATGATGGCCGGATTATGTTCGGGGACATTTCGGTCTTAATTTTTTCTGACATTTGTCTTATAGGTTAGGAAAAGCCCCTGAAAAACCATCAGCCAGGAACTTGTCACGATTGGGGATAGAACCCTAGACCGTTGCGTACGAGGCAGCGACGCTACCCCTAAATCACAGCGATAGACAAATGAATACCATTAACCATTAAAATGATTAGTATTTATTTAGGTTGCAATAGGCTGTAATGTATTATTTTTATCAATATTATATCAAAGACTGCCCGATCAAAAAACAATTTAAAGAATAAGAGTATTGAATTCTTCCTTAGAGATATAACATCACGTTCTAGGTTTATTTTATTACATTTTGTATTTTTCATTATCAGTCAGTCTAGTGTTAGAATTACGTATAGATTTATTTTATGATTGTTTAATACAGGGCTATTCAGAAAGAAGGAACAGACTTCAAACATTTATTTTTTCCAAATTACAAAAAATAGGAACACAATTTCAACGTTCCTGAAAAGAGAAAAGTTTGAAGTTCCGATCACGGCTGCATTGGCGCTGTTTCTTGTCATGTTGATTGTATGAAAATTGCGACACAATAGGACGTTGTATTGGAAGAGGAGGAGCAGACATTCAACTTTATCGCCGGTGGCCGCCCACGTCACTTGGAAGAGGAGGAGCAGACATTCAACTTCATCGCCGGTGTCCTCCCAGGTCACCAGACCTAACTCTGTGGGATTTTTATCTGTGGGAATACGTAAAAGACCGTGTTTTCATTCCACCTATGCCTGACACTCTTGAAATCTGCGACATCGAATTGTTGAAGCTGTGAATTCGATAACTAGATACCAACTGATTCGTGTGTGGCAAGAAATGAGCCATCGTTTTGATATTTGTCGTGTAACACATGGTGCTCATATTGAATGCATAAAATAGTGGAATTTTAACATTTCTTTTTCTAGGAACGTTGGAATTGTGTTTCTATTTTTTGTAGTTTGGAAGAAAATAATGTTTGAAGTCTGTTTCTTCTTTCTGAATAGCCCCGTATATTTCATATTTTCATTATCAGCTCTTCATTATATAATATGTATTATTAATTTCATTAAAGGTATTTTATAATATCAATATATAATTTAACATTGGTAAAGTGGAAGAAAATATCTTATGGTCTTAACTTTTATCAGGTAAAATAAATTACTATAATTATTATTATTATTAAAATAGTTTATAATTTTATAATTTATATTGTTATTTACGTTCTCTAAATGACTATAATTATTATTATTAAAAAGTTTATAATGTTATAATTTATATTGTTATTTACGTTCTCAAATATGGAGACAGAGACCGGGTCCCATTGGCTCTTAAAATAATTCGAAGTTTATAACATTTGTATAACAACATATAGTATATGAAGTTGTTCAGCTAACGCATAAAAACCTATGTGAAAAACAGTTATTCATTAAAGAGATTATAATTATGCTGTGTTAGAGCTATAAGAAATAGTTATTAGCTTTAGTTTCAACGGACATAACACGTTGAGAATTAAACACCACTGCCAGAAATTAAATTGATTTACAACTAAAATATTAGAAAGGAAGCAAATTGACTGCTATCGGTCATCATTATATTCAAGAATGGAAGCTTAAGATAAAGGATTAGGATCATAGATATTCAGTCATGATAGCAAACGGATTGTGAGAGTAATAGAGCAAATTGATGGACAATTTCGGTCCTTCATGAAACTGACGGCAACATTTCTCTTAGTTAACGCTTGAGTTCTTGATCCCCGTGTCAAGTACGTGACTTGGATCAGACTTGAAGTAATAAAACTACTTGGCAACCTTTTTTAATAAAAGAGAAGAGAGCGGGGAATCTGGCCATTTCTTCTGGGAATACAGGACACAGACACATGCATTTTGTAATGCACACTTTACAACTTATTATGGAGGTAGCACGTAAACGCATAATAAATTTAATATTTTAAACTACCGTACGTTAAAAAAGTAATTCATGCAGTTTATACTACATTTAGAGAAAGGTCCAACAGTATTTTATGCTGCGACTTGCAATTATTATTGGACACACAATTTTATGCAATCTGTTATATGGAAAGTAAAATGGACAGTAAATAGTCTAGAAAAATGTATGGACAAAAATCGAAATTGGAATATACAAATAAATCTCAATGCAAAACAGTCTTCTCAATAATATATTTATTAAATCGCACAAGAAACTCTTTTCCATTCGTTCTAAGGAAAATGTTAGTAGAAAAACATGCAATACCTCATTTTGATTATTGTGATACTCTTTTTACAGTCCTAAATACTATTTTCACTCAAAGAATTCAAGGTGTTCATAATTCTTGTGCACATTTTATTTGTGGTATTCGCAAGTTTGGCCATATTACACCGTTCCTGGAACAATTATCGTGGCTTCGTCTAAGGGATCATAGGACTATCTTCCCTGTCCATTCTCTATAAAATACTTCATACATCATCGCTTAATTATTTATCACGCAGCTTCATTAGGATCTCCGACGCACATAAATTAGACACTATATCTCATCAGCGCATTATCCTTTATATCCCTGCTCATCACAATGTGTATTATTCATTATACAGTATTTTACAGTTTCACTTGTCAGAATGTGGAATTCCCTTATGCCGTATGTCAGAGACTGTCAAACTAGAACATTGTTCAAAAACAAACAGAATGGTTATTTAATAACCAACTAACTTATACATCTCACTGATAGTATTCTTTTAACAATAATTTAATTTATATTATGAAAATAGCTATATTATTAACAAATATATTAATTTATTTTTTTTAACTTTTTTATAATCAACAAATTAGTTTATTAAATCTCATTATTTTTCTTTTTTTAATGCACATTGGATAAGGACAGTCTAGCAGTTTTAATTTATCTTGCTTGTGTACATGTTATTATCAGTTTTAGTTTCAATTTTAATTATTATTAACATTATTAGCCCCGATATATTATCAATCTTAATCTTCATTTAGTATTTAATATTAGCCCGGTTTCGGTCGATAGATATAAAAGGGATAAAAATCCCTTGTATGAATTATTTCCATTACAGTAAAGCCCTGATTTCCCTGTCATAGATTTACGCAAGTTAAAGAGCCTGAACTCTGAAATAAGAGGCATTGGCACAAAATCTATCGGCTCTTTCACCCCAGCTTTTAATCGTGACTCTTATTACCTAAGATGTTTAAGAGCGTCATTAAATAAAATATAATATATCTACAAACATGTAGCTGGCTATGATAATTATTCCTCAAATGACAGATTGATTACAATATACACTTTGATTTCTAGGACTATTTAACTCATGCCACAAATGCTGGTCAATGATCAATCACGTTTCAATGAATGTTTGTTTTACAACCAATGGCAGTCGTGTTTCACCTCGCTCTTTATCGATTTCTCTTTATCAGCTCCTGCTTTTGTGATAAAGAAAGCTCCTCCTTTTTAAATGTTCTGAACAGGTCAAAGCATTATTTTTCTCCAACAAATACATTGAATATAGGAAATAATGAACAGATTCCTTGATTTTACTGTGTTGTTTACTAAAAAAATAAATGAAAAACCCGTAATATTGATTATGATATATAGTTTGATGTGTTTCATTATTTCTACACTTGGGTGCACTCTTACAATATTGCGATCTTATTTGTCAATAAATAATAATTATGATCAAGCAGCAGTGAATGAACATAACCTCACATTTCTGATTTGTTTTCAAACATCGCCGTTTACATTAAATACATAAATATTTTAAAATAACTATAGTTAAACAATGATTTGTGAGTAAACAGCTTAATTTTATTCGTTAAATAATCCTAACAAATGCCACTCTTGATTTCCAAATTCTCTAGATAAATTCACTCCTCACTTCGTGAGTCGTAAATTTATCGATAATTTGGAAATCACTCGTGGCATTACTTATGATAAAGCCCCAGCTTTACTAGGGAATTGTAGGTGTGGTAGCTTCCCGTTGCTTTCCACACCGGTGAAGGATGATGATGATGATGATAATGATAAGGATGATGATGATGGCCATATAATTTCGTGGACCATTTGGGCCTTAAAGTTTTCCTGACATTTGTCTTACAGGTGAGGAAAAACCCCGATAAAAACCTCACCCAGAAAAACTGTCCCGACCGGGGATCGAACCCGGGCCTGCTGCGTGACAAGGCAGCACGCTACCTCCAGACCACAGCGGTGGACACACACACACACGCACACACGCACATATATATATATATATATATATATATATATAATGGAAATGAACGGTTAATGGCATGAGAGAAGTTTTGAAAAAGTGGCTGAATTCAAGTACCTAGGAACAGTAATTACAAACAGGAATGAGGTGCACAAAGGAATCAAACATGGGCTAAATTCAGTAAATGCATATTATATATATATATATATATATATATATATATATATATATATATATATATAACTGTTTTCTCTCAGTTATATGAATGCGAAACTTGGACTCTTAGTTTAAAGGAAGAAGAAAATATACGAGTATTTGAGAATGAAGTTCTTAGGAAAATGTTTGGACTAAAGAGAAATGAACACACAGGCGAATGGAGGAGACTGAATAACAGTGAGCTATATGATCTTTATGGGAAACCAGATATAATAAGAACATTTAAGTCTCGTAGACCGCAATGGGCAGAACATATGACACGAATTGGGAATAAAAGAGAGGTTGGACACTCCTTGTAGGAAAGCAGCCAGTACGTAGGCCAAGAATGAAGTGGGAAAATAACATTAACTGTGATTTGAGGGAAGTAGATTATTCAGAGGATGATTAGAAAACATTAGGTCAGAATTGAGATGTATGGAGAGTTTATGTCCGCGCGGCCATGAACTATGAGTTCCATAATGCCAGTGAGTTAGTTATAGCCTTTCTTTCTATCTTCGTTTCTTCTTTGTCTTAGTTAACCTCTCCCTTTGTAGGTACTTTTACGTGTCTCATGTCACCCGCGCCCTACTGGGACACTTACTGTTCGGAAAAGGATTTGGAATTCTTGACTATACATTTTTTTAGCATAAAAGGACATACATGGCCTCTCTGGATGAGTGATCAGCTCAATACCAGAGTCACCTCCGAGACAGGACGAACATTAAAAAACACCGTTCACTCATAAATTCATACTAATATGATAGAGATGATTGTGATGATCTGATGGTGTTTGGGGACTATTTGGATTTGAAAATATCCTGACATTTGTCTTACAGATGAGAAAAAATCCCAAAAAGGAAACTTGTCCCGATCGGGATCAAACACGGGACCGCTGCATCTGAGGCAACGACGTTAGCTCTAGACCACAGTTTGGTTTTGTTCATAATCTATCATCTTGTAACCACAGAAATACACACCGGACTCAAATAAGGTCTGAAACATCTAACATTAATATAAAGTGAAGTTGACAAGAGACAAGGAATTCGACACACTGTTGTACTGAAAATTGAAATTATACTGAGTGATTCAAAAGGAATATACTAAGAAGAATATTTGGCAAAATGGTCTCGAGATAGCGTGCTGCCTTTTCACACCGCGGGTCCTGATTCGATCCCCGGTCGGGACAAGTTACCAAGGTTAGGTTTTTTCGGAGTTTTTCCTCGCCTGTAAGTCAAATGTCAGGAACCTTTAAGTCCCAAACGGTCCCCGAACATCATATGGGCTTCATAATCATCATCATTCATATTCGCCTTAGATTGAGTTTAGGATTTAGGACTCTCCTGTGCACCGCTCTCATTATCATCCATCATATCATCGGGGCAGCGTAACCCCGCTTTCCAGGCCCCCCAACCTCATAAGTGGGTTACAATTACGCCAATATCAGGAGATAACACCAGAAAATGTCGAGGTGACAAGCCTGGGGTATTGAATAAAAAATAGATTTGACAAAATACAGGACTATTCAGAAAGAAGGAACATACTTCAAACATTTATTTCTTCCAAACACAAAAATAGAAACACAATTCAAGTTTCTGGAAAGAGAAAAGTTTGAAGTTCCAATCACGGCCGCATTTTTCTAACCACGTCCGATGTTACCTGATAACACCATTCCAGGACGTTGGATTGGAAGAGAAGGAGCAGAAGGTCAGTTTCATCGCCAGTGGCCTCCTAGGTCACCAGACCTACCCCATGTTATTTTTATCTATGGGTTTACGTAAAAGACCATGTTTTTATCCCCCCCTATGCCTGTTACTCTTGAAAATCTGCGACATCGAATTGTTGAAGCTGTGAATTCGGTAAGCAGAGACCAGCTGAATCGTGTATTGCAAGAAATGAGCCACTGTTTTGATATTTGCCGTGTAACACATGGTTCTCATATTTTTTATCCAAAACGTATAAACCCTATTTCACCTAAGGTACATTAGGGTTATATTTGTCAATTTTTTGTCGTTATATAATTTTTCTTTTATCTAAAATTAAAGTTTTTTATGAATTTTATTTATAAAAACATTAAAAAGTCTGTAGTTCATTTCTGTCATAATCACTTCTGTAATGGGTGGTTTACTTAAACAGGCATTGTTATTTAGAAGACATATAATTTCAAATCTTTCATTCCAGAACAATGGAGAATAAAATATAATATGTTCTAACGCTTTGATTGCCAATTCCACAATTACAGCTTGCATTTTCTATGATGTTGAATCTCTGTAGATATTGGCCAAATTTTCCGTGCCCAGTGAGGAATTGTATTAATATGAAATTTGAAACAATGTGTTTGCATTTTATTCTGTCATAAATATTTTGAAAGAACAGTTGTCTTGTTAATGTACCTGTGATACTATAGAGCCACACATTGTTCCATCGTGCTATTATATGTTCCTTTATTTGTGACTTTAGGAAAGAAATATGGCAGAGATCATATGCATACTGTAAACTGGAATCTGCTGCAGACTTGGCTAATATATCCGCACGTTAATTTCCTAATATCCCGCAATGGTTCTCATATTCATCATCATAGTACATTCACGAATTTAGGCCATTTGTTGACCTGTTTCGGCCTCAAGAGAAACACCATTCAAAAGTCTTTTGAGTGGATGTCCTGGTCTTCTTCTTCCTGCAGGTTGATATCTTAACATTTGTTTGGGTATTCTGTGATCTTCCATTCGATGAACATGTTGTATCCATCTTGACTTATAATCAGAAATTTTGTTTTCTAAAGATTCCATGTGTAATTCTTCTAAGATGTCTTCATTTTTTTGTGATCTAGTTGTGTGTATCCTGCAGTCCTCCGAAGATATCCCATTTCAGCAGATCTAAGTCTCTGTATATCCTTCTGTTTCAACGTCCATACTTCGCTACCATACAAAAGAGTTGGAAGAGCCGGTGTTTTATACACTTTTAATCTTGAATGCTTTTGGACTGTGGCTTGAAGATAGAATTTATTAACCCTAAAATTCTTAAAAATTTAGATATTTTTGCATTTACATCCTTTTCTTCTTCATATGAGATATTGCATCCTAGATATGTAAAATTATTCACCTGCTCCAAAATTTTATTGTCTAGTACAATGTTACTTCTGACAGGATCTACACCTTGAAATACCATAATTTTTGTTTTTTCTGTAGATATCTTCAAACCATATTCTTCTGTAATTTTGTTAAGTTTATACAGACCTTTCTGTAGATTATTTTCGGAATTTGCTATTATTATTTGGTCATCTGCAAACAGTATGGTGTTTAATTTTCTCATATTGAATGCATAAAACAGTGAAATTTGAACTTTTCCCTTTCCAGGAATATTGGAATTGTGTTTCTATTTTTGTAGTTTGTAAAAATGTTTGAAGTCTGTTTCTTCTTTCTGAATAGCCCTATACAAGAGAACATGCAGTGGACGATTCGGTACAATCACGGACTATATGAGAAATGCAAAGAGATGGATCTTGGTAAATATAATATTGAGAATGTTGGAATGGGCTGCCCGACACCAATGTAGTAGAACTCAGGTTGCACCATGAGCACTGTCAGGAAGCTAACTATTGATTGAATGTGCTATAAAATGTATGCACCAGTCTCAACTACCACTTGGATGAATGTAAAACCCCAGAGGGACGCACCTTTAATAGTATTACTGAAGTGACTACGTTGAGATTTTAAAGCAAGTCCAAGTCAAACACATAAACATTTCTGCTTCTTTTAGTAGGTATAAGATCAATACGAAAACACGTCATTTCTCAAGCTGTCAGTTATCATGAAAAGTTTCGGCCCCGCCTCTCGTCTTTCACAGTTTCATTTTATAGGTATATAAATCAAATAGCCTAACTTGGCAATCAACGTAACCTTTGCTCCAGTTGTTTTTATTTCAATCTTGATGTTCAGAAAATTAATGTTATATTTTCGTTTCCCAGTTATTTTAAGGTTGTTAATTTGTAGCTTGACTTGCGAAAAATTGTATTAACAATGATTTATCTAAAATAAGTTAAAAATGCATTCAATACATTACGTCTTCTCAAAAACCCTCTTGACATTTTATGTTATATTATTCCATTCCATTCCCGCACTTTAACCTCTCATATTATAGGTACCTTTACATGCCACACGTCACCCTGGTCTTACAGTGGCACGATGTTTAGGGAGAGGGATTTTAACTAAGGATTACACACTTATTTTTTGACCACACAAGGACATGGAGGGCCACCCCGATTGAATGATCAACTCAATGTCAGGGCCTCCTCCGAGACAACACAACGTTAAGACAAAACACACCATTCATAGTAAATATTATGAATATGATAATGATGATTATGATGGCCAGATGATGTTCGGGGACAGTTTGGGCCTTAAAGTATTCAGATATTTGTCTTACAGGTAAGGAAAAACCCCGAAAAAAAGAACATCCAGGATACTTGTCCCGACCGGGAATCGAACCCGGGCCTGCTGCATACGAGGCAACGACGCTACCTCGATATCACAGCTGTGGAGTATTATAACTAAATTAATTCACTAGAGATACAGGCCTATATCATATTACAAATGTATAGCCAATGAAAATTATTATTATTACTGTTTATTATTATTATTATTATTATTATTATTATTATTATTATTATTATTATTATTATTATTACCAGAGCTAGGATTTATATGTAATAAAAATGGCTAACTATGTACATATTACAAAAATAACTTAACCATTCAGAAAAATCATTTATATAAATTTTAATTTCACAGGTGACAATTTACAATCTGGCGGTGTTTAAGTTTATAAGACACCGAAAAAACAAATAAATAGTCCACACTGAAGATGCGCTCAAAGGTAATAACGACTGTTGTTAGTTTATGGAATTCTGAAACTGAAGCATATAACCTACAAATAGTGGAACTGCTAATTGCTTGGGTCATACACATTGTGGTCAGTTAAAATAAATATTGTTACAAGAGGTTTATTGACAATGTCAAAATGGAGCATTAAAGAAAAAATGTGTATACGACACAACTTGTTTTCAACATTCCATAGGAATTCAGTAATCCAGCTTTGGTATACAGATGCTAGTAAAATACATTTTTTAACGACTAATTAATGGCATGAGTAACTTTCAAATCATAAAATATGGAATATATTTGAAACAAAACGTTCAATTATGTAAAGATATGTGATACTTTCTTAAATGCGTATAAATATGTACTAACCCCTGAAATATGGTAAAATACGAAAAAAACAAAGTGTCTTAAATTACTCCAAATAATGTATTTAGTAAACATTTGACTAATTTTTAACTTTAACATTTGTAAATATATATATATATATATATATATATATATAATTGGAAGCAGCTGAGATGCGATTTTTTAAGAAATATAGCAGGATATACTCTGCTGGATATAAGAAAAGAAATGAAGATATAAGAAAGGAACTAAATATTTTCAAACTTACAGACCGAATAATTAAATATAGGAACGACTGGAAAGAACATATTGATAGAATGCCAGAAGGAAGATTTCCAAAATTATTGCTAAATTATAAACCGCACGGAAGGAGAAATGTTGGTCGCCTACACAGAAGATGGTCTCAACAATTTTAACAATTCTAGCTTTCATGAAACTGGAATGAGCCAACAGGCTTAATCCCTGGATGATGATGATGATGATATATATATTTATTTATTTATTTATTTACAGACAAATTCTAGCCCCGGTCATTATATTTGGCAGTTTGACAACTTGAAAAACTAAATGAATAAGTATACAACTGCTGTTAAGTTGTCACGTTAGCATACTCTTGCTTCATATGCATATCATTACAGTCTTGGTGTTAAGCTTGAAACTTCGTGTTTTATTAGCAGTACTGTCTGTTGTTACATTTATCCGTTCAAACTTTACAACTTTCATACATTAAAACAATTCTGGTGAAAAGTTTGGGATAAAATGACAGCTCTCTTTTAACTGAACTTAATGTAGAGGGATGGGCAAATGTGACATATATATGCGGTATATATGGTAGCAATAACATCTCTCTGCAAGGATTTATTACAACAAGATGGCTGTTTGCGTGTCCTGGCCACTTTCCAGTATTCCCCCAATTAGCGCATCGTTCCCCAGTCTAAAATGTCACAATTGTAATTAAGTAGGACAGGACACTTCCTAATGGGATTACGTTAAGCTCGAATGATTGCGTTTAGGAACGCAGTATGCTATATAAATTAAATTATTCGAATTTTTGTCTTGTTAATCTCCCTTACTTTAATGAAAACGATAGTTACAAAAATATAGTTGCAATTGCATGAATTTTTTCTGGTTTCTTTGTAAAAGGGCGTTATAAAATTTAACCCATAAGTAACAAAATTCATTTGAAAGCATTACTTTCACACACACAAACACACATACACACACACACACACACACACACACATACATATATATATATATCAATGTTACACATATTTCTATGTTTAAAGTTTAATTTTCTTCTCACTCGTCTCTATCCATCCACTCCATGTCAACCAGTCCTCTTGTTCTCATTCCAGTTCGTATTTCTTGCATCCATGAATTTCGAGATCTTCCTTTCTTTCTTTTTCCAGGTGGACACCATTCCAATGTTTTTCTTACATTCGTCGTAAATGACCATTGCAATTTAATTGCTTGTATCTTATATAATCTACTATTCAATATTTAATATTAATTTTTTTCTCGTGTGACATTATTTCTTTTTTTTTATATATAATTTTGAACATCTTGCTGCTCTCTTGAAGAAATCCATTTCCATCGACATAAGTTTTTATTCTAATTTTTTGTTGAATTTATATATATATATATCGGCCGCGGGGACTAGTGGTTATGCTCCTTGCCCCTGGTCCCGAGGGTCGCGGGTTCAAACCCGGCCGGGTCGATACATTTTTTAAGAGAAGGAAAAAATCCAAGGAGGAAGTCCTCCGGGAGGGACTTTAAGCCATGGGTTCCGAGTCTGAAGATTTTCAGGCTCGTAAAAAATCCTTAAGCCTGAATGAAAAGGCCTCTATGCAAAATTTACCGAATTTTCCCGTCCTAGTACTACCTTGGTTTCCTAGATGTCAGTATGAGGCGGAACGCTGACCACGGTCCACTCAAAAATGACATCTATACGAAAACAAGTGTAACTAAATTAATATGGTTCAAATTCTTCCCTGTAGGGGGAGAGCGCCTAAATCTCTGTAAAGGGAAAACATGGCCTTACAATACTATATATATATATATATATATATATATATATATATACACATATATATATATATATATATATATATATATATGACTTGAAAAGAAAAATAAATGCCGGAGTCGGGATTTGAACCAGAGTTCCTAAACTTTGTACGTTTCCTAACACAAAAATGTATTTCTCTTATGTATATATATAGTATGTTCCCGAAATCATAGGGCCATCATCATCATCATCATCCTTATCATTATCATCATCATCCTTCACCGGTGTGGAAAGCAACGGGAAGCTACCACACCTACAATTCCCCAGTAAAGGTGCACAGCATAGCATGCCCTCGGGCAGAATTACTATGGATGGATATATAGTATTCTCAATTTACACTAGAGGTAGCGGGATATCGTTCCAACTGTCATCTAGTGGCCACTATAACAAGTAAGCATATTTTAAGAGAATATTTACTTTATAGCTGTAACGCTTGTATATTTAGTTGTTATAACTATATTTTTGACATTTAGCAATATATATATATATATATATATATATATATATATATATATACCTTTATTTACAAAGTATTCGTTTAAATCATTGTGTCTTATGTATAACTATAACGAAAACGTTTAAGGTAACTGAATCAGTAATACCGTAGCATTGCTCAGGTAGCCGGAGTGTGCTAAATGATTCGTGAGCTGTGGACTCAAGAATCAGAAAGCCCGCGGAGAACTTTTCACATACGTCTACACCTCCATATTGGAAAGGCCCGGTCTCGGGACTTCGACTCGAGAAAAGTCTAGACTGACTTCCAGATGGTTCTGACCATAGCATATGTAAGAGGATGCGAGGATCGAACCAGCCAGTTGCAACTGTGTCCGGATAGTGGACCAGTGAAGTGACCTATTAGAGTAAAGACAAGAAAGCGATCTAAGTGAAACCGTCATCGAGTATAATGGACTGTGTGATAAATAAATTGTTGTGCTAGAATTTTAATTAGCAGCTAATTATTTGAGAAAAGTCTGCGAATGATAGTGAAATGAATAAAGTGAATATGGAAACTTTGTTTAGAGACTGTGGTGTTTATTAAAAAAAGATATGGATTCTACGAATGCGCTGAAAGCCACAACACTATGCACCTACATAAATATATATATATATATATATATATATATATATATTTATTTATTTATTTATAGTTTGTTCAAACATTTCTAAAAATACATTTTAGGATGTAAACTTGTATAAGAGTGCAAGTCAGCAATTGTATGTTCCATCCATAGTAATTCTGCCCGAGGGCAGCTCTTTCACTGCAATCATAGTGTTTTCATGCTATGCTTTGCAGCTTTACTAGGGAATTATAGGTGTGGTGGCTTCCTGTTGCTTTCCACAATTATATATTAGTAGTACATATTGTATTGATTAGCAAGTTTATGAAATTTACAATCACTTGATATAAGCCTCTCTAACCAAACTTGCTTAAATAGAACAAACAAATGTGCGCGTGTGTTTGTGTTATCTTCTTTCTCGATTATGGTCTCCACGCAATTAAAAATAAATGTAAAAGTAAAGTAATCCCACTACAGGCCTCAGGAGGCCCTTGGGATAGTAGGAGGTTAAGGCTCCCACTTATTCTAGACAATCGGCACTTGATGTCAGCCCTGAGTGACGGCCGCCTTTACCCCCAGAACAAGCGCCTAGTACTCATTTCCGTTAGAGGCTGAGTCGAACCCAGGGCCTTAGTGCCGCCAGAAGGTTTGGGTGAGTTTAAAAATCCTGAACCCACCGGGACCTGAACCCTCGACCTTCCGGCTTGTAGCGCAGTGCCTTAACCACTACGCTACGGCGTGCCTCCAACATAAAAACAAAAATGAACACACAATAGAGCCATGGTTTTTCAATAGATACAAACATTAAAAAATCCATAAAATAGAATTACGCACTCCTATAACTTCACACATAAAACATGGTGTAGTCAGAAAATAGCTTTGCAATCAGAATTTCTGTCAGAGAGATAGGTAGATAACGTTTTGGATGTAGATGATAGAAGTGGAATTGTTTGGTACGGCATAGAGGGATGGACGGCTTATAATTTAAAAAGCGATGACGTCATTAAATTATATCTCAGCAATCATTAAACAAGAATAAGCCTGATCGTCCAAACAAGCCCGTGTGCTCTTTTATTCAATACTAACTTTAAGTATCTACTGTATAAAGATTGGTAGCACCTACGAATTAGAATATCGCTACCCGCATTTTACGGATGCCAGAGAAGTTGCACGATCGATAGTAGCAGGCGATTCTGTATTTTGATGAAAGTGAGTGTAGGGAAACCCGTTTATCTCTTATCGCATTATTCACCTATCTGTATCTCGTCTTTTCTAACACAGATCAAATAACATTGAGCAACAAAAAATGAACTTTCTTTTTGTCTCAGAAAGAAAAATATGTGATTCTGATAGTACTTTTTCTCCTGAATTCAAATATGATATCGGTTTTTCTCCATCACGCAAGGTTTCCGAGAGACAGGCATTTATTATAATTTCAAACACTTTAATATTTTCTACATTCGTAACTACATAATATTCGAACATTCGGACTTACCTAGAAAGTAAGAAATTACGATTTTGTGCTACATTTCGCCTGTGGAGCATCGCTCTTGATGGTCCAACAATAATCGGCCAGCATATTAGGATTTCATTTGCCTTGATATCTCTTTTCCATAGCTGAAATCTCCTGATGAAAGTGTTCCCCGTGCTCATCGCTCACTACGCCAAGATTTTTCGGGAAGAAATCTAGGTTTATTAAAAAAATAATTACTTAAATCCATTAATTGAAATTGAAATAACAAAAAAAAAACTGTGGGTGTTGGAGCAATTCCGAATACATATTTGAAAACACGATAGAAAACTGCATCAAGTACAACTATTGGTACTCATGAGACAAAAATCATGTTGACCTGTGTAATTAATTCCATATATATATATATATATATATATATATATATATATATATATATACCCATAGATATTTACAGAGGATCACATTTCAATTAAGTAATATTTCTAAAATATAACCTTAATATCAATAAAGAAAATTAAAGTTTTTGCTTTTAAATGACCAGATATCTTATGATCAATTTTTTTCTATGGGAAACACATTGAACAAGTGAATAGTTTTAATTATCTAGGTTGTGAGATCTCATATTTTAAGAAACAAAACATTTTAATAAACCAAGTAAATTTAACTTGATATGTGGGAGATTAAAACTTCATTAAGATACACAAGAAGATATATTCATTTTTTCTATAAGATAAATGATATACCTATATTGCTGTATAGTTGTTAGTGTTGGGCTCTGACATAAAAAGGAGGGGAAAAAACATAGAGGCGCAGAAATGTTAGGAAGTTGCATGCTTTTGGATAAAAGGAAAAGTGAAAATATCGTGAATGAATTGTATTTTTAAACTGATAGAAAAAAATTGAGTAATGTGGGAACAATTGGAGGAAACATGTTCAGAGAACATTTTAGATTATAAGCTAGAAGTTATATTAGTCTGAGATCCAGCTGCAAGATTACTATGTCATCGAGTGTATGAACAAAATCATTTTTTTTCATAAAATTGTGAATTACTGAATGCATTTTTGCCGAGTTGCCTATTAAAATTCGGCCGCCAGTATGTTTAATTAAAATATTATTTATTTATTTATTTATTTATTTATTTATTCGAAATAATTTGATTCACTTGTTATTAAAATAAATTATAATCCAGCTCGCAGAAATCGATGTATAGAGCTTTAGAAGTTTTGGTTGTCATTGCACACTTGGCCGTAAACCTCCTCGCGGCTACAGCAGGCTGTGACACCAATCAGTAATAAAATGGCGGTAAGTACGTATTTATTGTTTTATATTGTTCCCTCGCAGCGGAAAGTAAAGCCACTGTCCTTTATGTATATTACGTACAATGTATATACAAAAATATATCCAAAAGGTAGTGTTGGTATACATTATACGAAACAAATCACAACATTTTTAATGAACTGAACTTTATTTGAAACGATACAAAACAATAAATACGTACTTACCGCCATGTTATTACTGATTGGTGTCACAGCCTGCTGTAGCCGCGAGGAGGTTTACGACCAAGTGTGCAATTGCAACCAAAACTTTTCAAGCTCTCTATACATCGATTTCTGCGAACTGGATTATAATTTATTTTAATAACAAGTGAATAAATTATTTCGAATAAATTAATGAATTATGTTTTAATTAAACATACTGGCGGCCAAATTTGAATAGGCAACTCGGCAAAAACGTATTCAGTAATTCAAAATGTTATGAAAAAAAATGATTTTGTTCATACACTCGATGAACATAGTAATATTGCAGCCGGATCTTGGACTATATGAAATGGTCGATATGCCAAAGAAGAGATGGATCAAACTTTTCAATTATAATCTGTGATACTGGAACGAGCCTTAAAGGCTTTCAATCCGTAAAGTTTTGATTATGATGAAATATGCCCATCGAGGTATTATATACTGTCATGGACTACAAAATGAATTAGGGTTCTTTATAGTTTGCGTATGCCTTAATATGTAGGGGAAAGAATAAAAAAAAACGTGGTATTCAGCCAATAGGATTTAAGTGGTTATTCACGATACAAGGATTCGAAGTGAGATTTTACGGAGTTACAGCCAATTAAGATTTCGAAACTAAATTGTAAACTGATTTAAATCCTTACACAATACATAATTTTATTTAATGTTTGCAATTTGGGTATTTTAATCGGCCGCGGTGGACTAGTGGTTATGCACCTTGCCTCTGGTCGCGAGGGTCGCGGGTTCAAACCCGGCCGGGGTCGATGGACTTTTTTAGGATGGAAAAATCTAAGGAGCAAGTCCTCCGGGAGGGACTTTAAGCCGTGGGTCCCGAGTCTGAAGATTTTCAGGCTCGTAAAAGATCCTTAAGCCTGAATGAAAGGCCTCTAAGCAAAATTTACCGAATTTTCCCGTCCTAGTACTACCTTGGTTTCCTAGATGTCAGTATGAGGCGGAACGCTGACCACGGATCACTCAAATGACATATATACGAAAACAAGTGTAACTAAATTAGTATGGTTCAAATTCTTCCCTGTAGGGGCAGAGCGCTTAAATCTCTGTTAAGGGAAACATGGGCTTACAAAAAAGAAGAAGATGTCGAATTTAATTGATTTTATAAGTAATATAATTTATACTTGCAAGGTATCCGTCAACAATTGCATGTCGAAACCTCTATTTAAATTTCTCCCAGAGAAGCGTTCTAATGTAACAATGCGTGTCAAAAAAAATCTGCTGCTTTTATCTGCAAGACACTAAAATGCAGCGCCAAATATCTCATTTAAACTACAGGGAAGTAATATAACTCCTTACTTGGTGGATTGGATAACCCTCAGAACCTGCAGTCTGCGACAAGCCCCGTCTCTCTCCACCTCGCTCTATTCAAGTAGGGACGTCCATCTGCTTCGCACAATGGATTGCCATTGCAGGATTCTGCGTGGAGTGCAATTCTACACAAATATTTTCAAAGACCTGTGTAATATTTTTAATTAATCTTATAGCCTCCACAGTTCTCTATGAAACATTAATACAAGATGTTAAATATAAAATTGGTACCTGGTAAGTCAGTCGTTAGTTGAGGACGACTGACTTACCAGGTACCAATTTTATATTTAACATGTTATTATATATCCTCAACGGTGCTTTAATATGAATTTTAAAAGTGTTGATATTAATACAAGTTAAATATCTATATAAAATTTAAGTAATTTTGAATCCTGCTCTTTTTCCTCGCATATGGTTTCTGAATAATATTACTGGGCATATAATATTATTGATGGGTATGCTATATTATTGCTATAATATTGTTTTGTGTATGTATAATCCTTGGTTAGTTTCTCAATATGAAAGAGTATTTATGTTTTGTATGTTTCCTTCGAAACTTTCAAAAGTCATTTCGTCCAAAACTTATGTAAACAATGGTTGCGTATGTCTGTTGCTATGTGTAGATGTGGTTATTACATGGTCATTTAATTCATTATTATTAAATTGTGAAACTAAAATTAATAACGACATGATTAATGGAAATTGAAATTGAACCCATGATTTGCCTTGACGACTAAGGAAGATAAATGACGCGCCAAATTGGCCGCTTACAGCATTTGAAACCAGAAAACGTCACTGGCTCAACACATTCCTAAAAGTTTCAAATTAAGATTTTTTTTTTCATTTAGGATCTCCAATAATTTTACTGGACAATGTAAACATTTGATGTATTTTCAAAGCCCAATTAGGTTCTCAACTCTTCTAAAAGTATAGCGCCATGCTATATATATATATATATATATATATATATATATATATATATTACCTAAAAGTTTAAATTAAGATTTTTTTTTTCATTTAGAAGAATCTCCCATTATTTTACTGGACAATGTAAACATTTGATGTATTTTCAAAGCCCAATTAGGTTCTCAACTCTTCTAAAGTACAGCGCAATGCTATATATATATATATATATATATATATATTAGCTAAAAGTTTCAATTAAGATTTTTTTCATTTAGAATCTCCAATTATTTTACTGGACAATTTAAAAATATGATGTATTTTCAAAGCCCAATTAGATTCTCAACTCTTCTAAAGTACAGCGTCATGTTATACTTTGTAAAGTAAAGTATTCCCACTACAGGCCTCAGGAGGCCCTTGGGGTAGTGGGAGGTTAATGCTCCCACTTTTTCTTGACAATCGGCACTTGATGTCAGCCGGGTTGTCAGCCATGCTATACTTTGAGTATACACAATTATTGCTAGATTAGTTTTTACGTAGGACAACGAAGATTTGTATGGATCCAAGCAGCATGTTATGATGCTGTCTTATATGCGACTATTTCACTTTGCTCGCCTCTTCAGGCTGATGTATAATAATCAGAGTTTTTGGAGTATAACAACAGTAATATTCATTAATGAAATTATATATTAAACTACCAACATTTTACCATTATATTAGCATTTCATCTATTCCTAAATTTTCCATCAATTTGTGATAATAATTTTTTATTTATAATTTTAATGCCATATATATTTTTTTTTAAATACAGAGATAGAAAAAAATGTTAATGTAGGGGAAAGGTTTCCTTCTCAACTTACTTAATAAGCCTTGCTAATATTAACATCCCGTAGCAATATTGTAGAACGACGTTAATCTGCTTAGGAGTATTGAAACTTGTTCCTTTATGTTAATCTGTGGTATTTGATAACTTTTTTTTGTACAATAAAAATGTAATGGCCATCTCGGTAGATGCGTGGCTAGCGCGGGTGACTGCTCCGAGTGGGATCCCAGGTTCGAAACCTGGAGTTTCCAGAGGGGTATTGGTGGTGGGCCGATATCGGATTTTTCGGGTTTTCTCGGGGTTCTCCCGTTTCCCGAATTTCATCCCACCAACATTCTTCATTCTCCCTTCCTACTCTTTCATGTCATTTTATTTCTCATTCGTTCAGTTATTTATTTCATACTTCCTTCGGCTCATCTCATGTTAGGAAAAATAGTTTGGTTGCCAATATACAGGTATTGAAAATATGTGGTTGCGGGTATCTAGTGGTAGATCCATCAGGGTCTTGCCTCATAACTCCGAGCCTGAGCAGTAAGAAAGGGCATCAAGGTGCCAATGCCAGATTTGTAGTCTCTCCTCGAGGCCAAGGTTTCAACCCAAATATGGCGGTATGGCTCATGGAAGTAGATCCTGGTGAGTCGGATCTGGAAGACGACCTATAACTTACATAACATTGTGATTCTATTATCTGCTAGCCGTCGAGAAGAGCGGACGTGTTTTTGTTAGAGTGGTTGAAGTGTGCAGGGGACAAAGCATTATGGAAGAAGTTAGAAAGCTGATTGAAACATTGTCAACTGAAGTGAAAGAGGGGTTTGAAAAGTGCAACGTGGGTGAAAAAATTCGTGATATTGAGACGAACATGCATCGGATGAAGGACAGATTGAAATGGCTGGAATCTAAATTAGACTATCTCGAAAACCAGAGTCGCCGTAATAATATTGTGATATATGGTGTGCATGAAGAGGACAGAGAAAGCTGGGAAGAAACTGAACATATAGTTAAAAGAGTAGTGGCGCAAATCGGAATTGATTTGGTGGACAGTGATATTGAAAGAGCGCACAGAGTAGGTCGTTGGAATATGTGGAAAGAGACCGATTGTATGCAAATTATCACACTACAAAATAAAATGTTGGATCCTTAGAGACAGTAAATATCTTAAAGGGACCGGTATCAATATTGCCGAAGACTTTAGTGAGAAGGTGCGCCGCGAAAGAGACTTTCTTAAGCGACACATGCTCGAGGAGAGGAGGCAGGGCTGCCATGCAATCATACAATTTAATAAATTGATTATAAATGGACGAATCTGGAGCAGGGAAAAACTACAAAATATGGACAACTCTGAAAATGAATTTGAAGAGGTCATTGACAGCGAGTCCCCAAAACATACAGGGGACGCTTCAACAGCAGGTGGTCTCCTTACAGCAGAGGAGGGAGAAAATTCTACACGAGAGAAGAGAGAGGGACCACTACCTTAATAACTCCCAGAAATCCATAAACATACAGCAAAAAACGGCCGAACGCAAACAGCATACCCCACCTCTAAGAAGTAAACGACCGGCGGACACAAGAACTCCAACAAGAAAATCACTAAGACTTCAGAATCTACCCGCAGAAAAGGAACTATTGAGAGGGGAAGTTCGAAAAATACAGGTAAGACTAATGACAAGGGAACACAATAGGGTTTGTTGACAGTCGGTTCATGGAATATCGAAGGGTTAAAGCAAAAACTTTCAATGGACAGATGTGTAGAGTTTATTGAGACTTTTGATATATTAGCCCTAGGAGAAACATGGTTAAAAGCTAATGAATGCGTAAATCTATGTAATATGAAAGGTTATTTTAAGGGTAATCAAAAGAGAGGAAAGAGAGGTAGATATCCAGGCGGTGTTGCCATTTTATATAAAGCTAACTTAGACCCATATATTAAAAAGGTAAATATTACTTTAAAAGAGGCAATTTGTATATATTACCATACAGAAAGAGCAGAAATGTGTCTGTTGTCTATTTATCGCCAACCACTAAATTCCAGGTATGCCAATCCAAATTTTTTCGTTGAATTGTCTGACTCGTTGGCAGAAATAAAAGATAGGTTTCCGGAAGCGGGAATAATAATTTTAGGGGACTTTAACTGTAGGATTGGGGAGGAAAATATCACTATAAAATCGGATGATAATGAACATGAGGTGAGGGTAGGAGAAGCAAAGATAAGATTTTAAATTCAGAAGGAAACCAATTGTTAGCTTTTTGCGATGCATTTGAACTTGAAATTCTGAATGGTAAATATGGGGAAGATAAAAATGGAGAACTGACATTTATTAATAAAAATGGAAGTAGCGTAATCGATTATTCAATATGCACACAAGACATGATTCCAGTCCTAAGTAATTTCTGTATAGTTTCCAGAATCGAATCACACCACTTCCCAAACAAACTTATTTTAAATATGAAAGGTATTAGTGAGACAGTTAATGATGAGGTGGCAACAATATTGCGGCCAATTATCCGTTTCAGGTGGATCGAGGATCTGAGAGAAGAATTTATCAGGAGTTTGGAAACGCTAATACAGGATCTGCAATTAAATGATCTTAGCGGGGAGGAAATTATTAAAACTTTGACAGAATGTTTTCAAAAAGCAGGGGAAAAATTCAAGGTTAAATACGCAATGAACCAGAAGGACAAAGGGTGGTACAATAATGCATGTAGAAAGAAGAAGAAATTTGTCGAAAGTAGTCTTTTAAAGTTTAGAAAAGAAAGCACAGATGAAAGCAGAAAAATTATGCGCAAGAGAGAAAGGAATATAAAGAATTATTGGCAGAAAAAAACAAAACTAGCATGGCAAAATAAGAAATCCGAAGAAATGAGAGTCGCGACTGAAAGTGGGACCATTGCGGACATATGGAAAGCGTTAAGGGAACTCAAAGTAAAGTCCATAAATCGGACAAGAATATCGCCCGGGGAATGGAGAAGTTACTTTGATAGGGTGCTGGGAAATGAGAGGTTAAGATATAATTAAGGAAATATAGTTGAGATCCCTGACCCAATTCATATTCAATTACTGGATCAGGATATTTCGAAAAATGAAGTGGTTTCTTCCATTAAATGTTTAAAGAATGGTAAAGCACCTGGAATTGATGGAATACCAGGGGAATTCTTGAAAAATATGATATCATCCAATAAATTATTAGACGTTTTGAAAACTGCGTTCAACAAACTTTTTAATGGAGGAGATTATCCGGAAGCCTGGGCGACAGGTGTCATCCAACCGCTATACAAAGGGAAAGGTGGGGCACAGATACCAGAAACTTATAGGGGAATTTGTCTCTTGTCAGTGTTCGGAAAAATATATTGTAAAGTACTTTACGAACGAATCAGACAATGGGCTAAAGAGAACAATAGGCTCTCAAAATATCAGGCAGGTTTTAGAGAAGGGTACTCCACGGTGGACAACCTATTTGTTCTGAGAACATTAATTGATGACAATCTGAAAATGAAGGGGGGTAAATTATATTTGAAGAGAAAAATTATACGCTCAGACCGGGACTTGAACCCGGGACCCTTGGTTCTCCAGACCAAGTGCTCTACCAACTGAGCTACCTGAGCAAGTACCGATCTAAACGCAAATCTTTCTCTATATACATTGTAATTCCCGTCCACCAAATGCTATGAAGCCATGCTTCTATCTTGCAAATGGCGGCTCCTTTATTAAGAAGACATATTTGGGAATTATACATTACAGCCAGTACGGCTTTTTCCTTGTTATTATTATTGATTTCGTACATCTCAATGATGGATAAATCATATTTGAAGAGAAAAATTATACGCTCAGACCGGGACTTGAACCCGGGACCCTTGGTTCTCCAGACCAAGTGCTCTACCAACTGAGCTACCTGAGCAAGTACCGATCTAAACGCAAATCTTTCTCTATATACATTGTAATTCCCGTCCACCAAATGCTATGAAGCCATGCTTCTATCTTGCAAATGGCGGCTCCTTTATTAAGAAGACATATTTGGGAATTTATACATTACAGCCAGTACGGCTTTTTCCTTGTTATTATTATTGATTTCGTACATCTCAATGATGGATAAATCATATTTGAAGAGAAAAATTATACGCTCAGACCGGGACTTGAACCCGGGACCCTTGGTTCTCCAGACCAAGTGCTCTACCAACTGAGCTACCTGAGCAAGTACCGATCTAAACGCAAATCTTTCTCTATATACATTGTAATTCCCGTCCACCAAATGCTATGAAGCCATGCTTCTATCTTGCAAATGGCGGCTCCTTTATTAAGAAGACATATTTGGGAATTATACATTACAGCCAGTACGGCTTTTTCCTTGTTATTATTATTGGTGGACGGGAATTACAATGTATATAGAGAAAGATTTGCGTTTAGATCGGTACTTGCTCAGGTAGCTCAGTTGGTAGAGCACTTGGTCTGGAGAACCAAGGGTCCCGGGTTCAAGTCCCGGTCTGAGCGTATAATTTTTCTCTTCAAATATGATTTATCCATCATTGAGATGTACGAAATCAATAATAATAACAAGGGGGTAAATTATTTTGTGCATTCATTGATTTTAAGATGGCATTTGATACTGTGGACCGAAGCGCACTTTGGGAAAAATTAAATCGGAAAGGATTGTCTCGTAAAATGATACATGCTTTAATGTCAATTTATAAATATGTTAAATTTTGTATAAAAGTAGACCAAGGGCACATTACAGAGAGCAGCGAAGCCAATCGGGGAGTGAGACAAGGTTGCATTTTATCACCAATGCTATTTAATCTATTCGTTGATGATATTGTAGACGTAATGCTAGAAGGAGAAATTGAGGCTCCGGAGATAGGAAATGTTAGAATCCCAGTCCTGTTGTATGCAGATGATTTAATTATCTGTTCCAAGACAATCAAGGATTGCAAAGAGGTCTTGACCTACTGGAAATATACTGTAGGAATTGGGGATTGACTGTAAATGCTAGTAAGACAAAAACAATGACATTTAAAAATGGGACGGTTTATGGTAGAACAGAGGAATGGAAATACAGAGATCAAGTTCTTCAAAACGTGAAACATTTCGAATATCTTGGTACAACGTTGAAAATGAACGGAAAGTGGAAAAAACACATTGATATAGCATTATTTAAAGGGAGGGGACAACTTAACAGTGTACTCGGTATTCTGGGTCGAGTGCCTGATATTCCAGTCAGCACATTAGAAAAAATGTATGGAGCTATGGTCAGGCCAGTCATGCACTATAGTAGTGCGATTTGGGGTTTCCAAAGAACGGAAATACTAAATAAGGTATATACGCATTTTCTAAAGTATATTACAGGACTTAGTAAGGCCGTTTCTAACTGTGGAATTTTATATGAATTCGGGTCATTCCAGGACGATATTAACTGTAAAATTCGTGTACTCAAATACTGGTTGCGAGTAATCCAAGGTGAACAAACAATGCTTAGAGCAATTTGCTACGACCACCAAATTAAAAACATAGATGTTAAATTTTGGGCAGACGAGGTTAGGAGAGAACTCCAAAAGATTGGGATGGGCTGGATATGGGAAAAAGGGACTGAAAATCGCAAGAACGTGTGGAGAAAAATAAGGAGGAGGTACTTAGATGTAAACCAACAAGATACCTTCGCCGAATGTACAGGAAAACGCTCACTGTGTTTACAAAGAGACCTAAAACACGTCTGGGGAAAAGAATCGTATATACTCAACCTAGGATTTAAGGAGAGGTCAGGGCTTGCTTGGTTTAGGCTAGGGGCATGGAAATTTCTAAAAATTAGCGACGATCACGATATGCGAATATGTCCAATGTGCGGGAACTTTGAAGATGAGATACATATGTTAGGAAAATGTAATGATTTAGAATATTGGAGACGTCAGTTATTACCGGAAAGATTTCTAAATTCAAATCGGGAAAGATTGGCATGCTACGAGTTATTGGTAAATCCAGAAAATTGGATAAACCTCGGTAAATTTCTGGACAAAACGCGAAAAATAAGGACAACGCTCATTCATGAATAAATATATGTTATCAAAATGCAATACCATTAATTATTAACAATTATATATAAATTAATTAGTGTATAATGCTGTTGTGTTATTATTTAATTGTAATATTAATGTGTTTTCTTTATGTAATTGTAATGTTAATGTTTTTTTAGTGTATAATGCTATTGTGTTATTATTTAATTGTAATATTATTATTGTGTTTTCTTTATGTAATTGTAATGTTATTGCTATTGTGTTATTACTTAATTGTAATATTATTGTGTTTTCTTTATGTAATTGTAATGTTAATGTTTTTAGTGAATAATGCTATTGTGTTATTATTTAATGGTAATAGTTTTATTGTGTTTTCTTTATTTAATTGTAATGTTATTGCTGTATTTGTTTATTTTTCTTTACACTAGTACCAATTATTACTTATTGTAACGGACTGTCAACAGCACGTACGGCTTACTGCCCGTGCGACCCATATTCGTAAATAATATTGTAAATATCTTACTTTTTGTCTAATAAAGTCCTACTACTACTACTACATAACATTGTAGTGTAGACTTTCATTCCACCCATCTTAAAATACCGGGATAGCACAATAGATGTTTCAGATCGCAGTGCTCGGACAGTTTGCTTTCCCAGTCTGAATAAAGAACTAAAGAGTATAATGACTTATTAATATGAACGTGTATTCCACAGGACGAATTTCATATTACCTGGAAAAGTATGTTTCACAACAGAAGACAAGCTAGACTGAATCCTGTCTACTCAAATGACGGCTCTTTATTGGTGAGTAGAATAAAACTACTTTGATACCATCTGTGAAATTTTAAACTGTTGAAAACTAAAAAATTAATGTTACATTACATTCAAGTAGTTTTGACCACATTTTCACTGGAGTACAAAATCCATATTAAAATTTTTCACAGTTACCTTCAATGCGAATAATTAATTTTTATCGCACTATATTCATATTTGTTACTTAGAGTATTTTTTATTATTAATATATTTATTGTTCATAAATATAAACTTTAGTGTAATAAATGGAAAAGTTAAATTTTAAAATGTGAATTTATTTAATTTAAAATGTTTGTTCATATCATAAAGAGGTGTTACAGAAACAAGTCAGTCTTGTCCATGAGATGCAAATTAACTTTAATTTATTTCTTCGAGTTTATTTTGAGACTTTTGGACCTCTTGGGTCATATGGTGTTTATAATATTTTATTGTATGTATTAACGAGAATTTTGGAAATGTAATTACATTGATTGTAATTAATTAAGAAACAACAGTTAATATTGAAATGTTGTTACAAGTCAGCGTTTGCCTAGCTCACTAATGATATTAATGAAAATTTGGTCGGTGCCGGAATTTGAAATCAGGACATCTTGATGCTACCGTCTGAGCTTGTTCGCTTAATTACCATTTTATTTTGTATTTATAATAGTTTTAGTCCGTGTGCTTTTTTTTATGTGTACCCAAACAGAGTTATACCCAAGTAGCCTACCTTATGTATTTGTATCATTTCTGCTTGGATTGACTCGATATTTAGCTAAACAAAACAGGAATGTTACTGCCATCATTGTTATTATTATTATTATTATTATTATTATTATTATTTTTAATTAAATTAATACTTTTCTTGCAATACAGTTAAAGGTCCTTATGTTCCGCGAATACAGAAACGGGAATATGGAATGGTAATTTGTATGGGTATATAGGGGATACGTTCCAAGGTTCAAAATTAAAATTATCGAAATAAAATCAATTAATGGAAGATTATAAAGAATTTTCTTTTACTCGAAATTATAAATAGGCAACAAAGCAGAAGAGATGCGTGTTATTCAATCAAAATGATTGCAAAGAATGACAAATTGAAACAATAAAGTGGCGAGTGCTGCATTTATCAACGGACATAGCGGCACATGAAATACAGAGGCGGTGGCTTTTAACAACGGACTTTAGGCTTAATAACAATAAGGTTTGTTTTACTTTGATATTAATGTTTCATTTGATTTGAATCACTCTTTGTAAAAGCCGCCTTGACACGTGCCTGCAGTAAAAAAAAGTTGCCATTGCGTTAATAAAGGATACTAATCCTTCTAATATACCGACTGGATCCGCGAATAAAGAAATGTTTAGCGCGAATACAAGAACTGTGTAGCATTTTTTAACCCGCGAATAAAGAGCGTTTACTGTATAATTATGTAATTAAAATAAGGTTTAGAATCTAGAAAAAATGGAAAGAACATGTTCAAAGAATGGAAGATGATCGCATTCCCAAAATTATACTTACATACAAACCAAAAGGACGCAGGAATGTTGGTAGACCGAAGAAGAGATGGATCCAACTTTTGAATGAGAATCTATGAGACCGGAACAAGCCACATGGGCTTAATCCGTGATTGTTGATGATGATGAAATAAGGACTACCTAAGAGCATAGGCATCTTTTGAACACCGAGAAAAAAATGCAATTCTCCAAAATGTTAAGAAAAAAATTAATGCTCCTAAACTTTTTACTGTCTTGTATATAATTTTTAAAATAGATGACTACGTAGTTTCGTCAGTATTTGAGCAATAACATTGCCGGTAATTGAAATGAATAAAACTATTTTTTATGATTCATATTTTAAGTTACTAATACATTTTACACTTCTGCATGTTTTATTGGGATTCAAATGTTATACAAACACCGTTAGCATAAGTGAGATTTGAACTCGGTAAAGTATATTTTTTTTCCATCTAGCACTAAAACTATAATCCTAATATACGAATTGGAATTAATGTATTGTAACGCAGTGGAAATTAGAGAGAAAGAAAATGCAGTGCGCCCGGTTAACTTGTTACAGTGCATCCATGTGAGTGCTCTTGTTAAGCCTCAAGAGGAACAAGGTTGTCTTACTTGCTATTCTCCACATTTCAAGTGTTACATCTTGATTCTGAACAAATAATTGTCTATAGAGAGTCCATTAAATCTCTACTTGCTAGTATCACTACTCAGCAGTGAAGTTACGTCATGAATAAATTATTATTAGGCCTATCTGCAGACTTGTGAATATACAGAGTGTTCCGTTGAATCACTATTATAAAGAAATGTAAATACAGTAAAACTTGCTCAAATCGCATGGGACCATTTTTTTTCGCATTAGACAATATTCCGCATTATAAAAAACTAAAAGTTATTAATAATCTTGCATTATAGAGTAACGTATATATCTTTGGATTAATTGAAGTTCCGCTGCCGTTGAACAGTGAAGTGTAGTATGTAAGAGCGACTTCGACGGCAACGCGCGAAATAAACAGTCCCGTTTCGTCAGCGTTAAAATTTTCTCTTAGGCACGTATCCTGAAATTAAAGTATGCAGTTTCACTTTCCGCTTGCTAACTACACTTTTGTCCACACAAATTCCCCGCTAATCCATTCCGTACACAATGTGTTGTCTTTTAAAACTGCCCACCCAACCTGAAGATGCCTTGAAGTCGTTATTCCTGAAGGATTTAGCAACAGCTAGAGCTTGACTTTGGAGGATCGGTCCGAAAATTTGGAGATTTTTTGGTCGTGCACTTGTAAAACTCTCCCACACTATTTTGTTGATTTCTTTATTTCCTTTTTTTTTAAGTCTCATAAACTTGAGTTTTTCCACATTTAAATTTACTCATTATTTCGCGCACTGAGAGGTTTTTTTCCTTTATCTTCAATCACTTTCACTTTTTCGTTTAATGACAATAATACATACATTTTATCCATCTTTATTCCGTAAATTCAGAACGTTAGCTGTGAAAGATCGGTCTCAGAACTTAAACTAATGTAAGGTGTTTACAGTGCAATGGTTATTTGTAAGTCAGGTACAGTATCTTGTAGCGATTAATACGTAAGGAGACATATAAACTAAGATACAACTCTAATATGCATGGAGCTGAAACTAAAATGTTCCGAAATATATTAAATTGTTATTAAAATTAAATAAATCTATAAAAAATGAAAATAGAATATATTACTAATATCGCTATAAAATATGTATGTGGAAAAGTAAAAATACCCAGGTAAAAATTCCACCTACATTTGTCTAGAATAAAATACTGTAAAACGCTACCTGCTATACAAATGACAAATAAAGAGGTATTGTCAGAACTCTACCTACTACACAACTTACAAATAATATAGGAACACAAAAAGGGTATTGTCAAAAGAATTCCAATTAGCAGGCTATACAACTAATAAGAAAAGATAACATTAGTTAGCTATTAAAAATATTAAAAATCTATTGACCAATTCTTAGAAACCAATTAACGCTACTAAGGAATTCCAAGAAATGATGATAAAGAATTACTACCTGCCTAGTCCAGACAAGAAAAGACATTCATTCACCTCTAGAAAAGATAATCTCTTAACATTGACAGTTTACAAAGAAACTGATAAACATTTTTCTATTAAATATCAAAGAACCAATTTACCCAGTTCTTAGAAATGTTATACATACTAGTAAATAATATTATAAAACATAAATATATTCAATTGTAAGGAGTGGATTCGAGAAAAGTGGGAGGAGCCACCGCCTTTATAAGCGAGAACTTATATCAAAATAATCACTATCACTCTCAGTGACTCTGTGATCAGTGTTGAAACATAGTAGATCTGCAGACCGCGATCTCCGATTCAGTTAAAACTCACTATCACTCTCAGTGACTCTGTGTTCAGTGTTGGAACATCGTAGACCTGCAGACCGCGATCTCCGATTCAGTGTTAATATTAGATTCGTCCGAGAAATAGTTAAATTTAAAGTTATAGTCTGTTAAGCATTTGGACTTTAAAAATATTGACTCGAGCACGTGGACCTCTAAGTATTTCATCGACTCCACTCTTAGATAAAACTTGTAACTGTATTAACAAAAGTGTATTTCTCCGAAAATAAAGAGTTCTTGGATTCGTTAAAATTGAGTGTACATTTATACGTTGTTCTTTGCTTATAAAGAGTTCATAACATTGAGATCTCTTGCCTACCACCGAGCTCCGTTACAATCTGTATATTTCGCATAATGGGTGTGCAGTGAGGTCGAAAGGAAATTTCGGATACAGGTAGAATTCACCCGGCGATAGGAATCATTCCTCATTTTTTTTTTTTTTTTGCCTAACGGGAATTCAATGAAGTGGAACCTAATCTATTTCTCTCTCTGCCCTTCCGCTTTATACATTTTTTATGAATTGTGTAGAAATATTCTTCCGGTTCGGCGTTGGACAGATTTCGTTTTATGCGAAATAAGTACACGTAAAATTACTATCATTTCGCCGGGACTAATAAATTTGTTCACATTGAACATATTTCCGCATTATTCACGTTCCGGATTAAACACGTTTTACTGTATCTCGTCACTCAATGAATTTAGAAATATATTTCGTCTTATTTACGTAAAAACTTTTTCAAGTTTGGTAACAATGAAAATTAAGACTAGTGCGCATACGCGGGTGTGATAACAACATAGAGTTAAAATGGCTGAATTCATGGTTCAGCTGAGAGTTAAATAATGCTATTGATTAGCCGAGTTGAAGTATCCAATTGCACGGCAAAGAGGATTTAGGCAGGAATATGGTGCAAATGCTCAGTCCGTCGTGTCATTGTGATGTGGTATTATCAGCTGTTGGAAACAGCATAAAAGGTTCTGTGTTAAGGGAGAAGAGAATCTGCAAAAACACAGTGTCCTCAGCTAAAATTGATGATGTTAGGCGAGCATTTCAGCGCAACCCAAGGAAATCAATTCGACGGGCCAGTTTAGAGCTGGTTGTTCCAAAGCCAACTGTTCACAACATTGTACATAAAAGATTGCAACTTAAGAGCATACAAAATCCAACTTGTGCAAAAGCTGCAGCGATATGATAAACCGACCGAGTTCGCTAATGCAAAGTTAGTCCGCATTGAAGGTGACAACCACGTCGTATTCTCAGTCGAAGCAATATTTCACAACTGTAGATTATGGGGAAAAGAAAACTCATATGTCGTAATAGAATATGAACGTAATAGTCCCAAAGTTAACGGATGGTGTGCTTTGACTTATGATACTGTGATCGGACCTTTCCTCTCTGCTGAAAGCACAGTGATAGGGACACGATACCTAGATATGCTGGTGAACTATGCAGCCCCCACATTACTCTATGAATTTCAAGACTATCTTCTTCTTGTATCTTGTAAGCCCATGTTTCCCTTAACAGAGATTTAGGCGCTCTCCCCCTACAGGGAAGAATTTGAACCACACTAATTTAGTTATACTTGTTTCGTATATATGACATTTAAATGGTCCGTGGTCAGCGTTCCGCCTCATACTGACATCTAGGAAACCAAGGTAGCACTAGGACGGGAAAATTCGGTAAATTTTGCTTAGAGGCCTTTTCATTCAAGCTTAAGGATCTTTTACGAGCCTGAAAATCTTCAGACTCGGGGCCCACGGCTTAAAGTCCCTCCCGGAGGACTTGGTCCTTGGATTTTTCCGTCCTAAAAAATCCATCGACGCCGGCCGGGTTTGAACCCGCGATCCTCGGGACCAGAGGCAAGGAGCATAACCACTACCACCGCGGCCGATCAAGACTACCTCAAATCGTAATTTCGAAACAAGTGGGTTGGAAGATCAGATCCCATTGAATAGCCTCAAAGGTCACCAGACCTTTCTTTGGCGATACGTAAAAGGCACTGTTTATCAAACTATTATACAGGACCTGGCTGACCTCCGAAGGTGGATAAGAGACACTTAGAATTCCGTAATTTCTGTAATACTGCGGATCACACGGAAGGAGATAGAATACCGCCTTGATATTATTCGGGCCACCAGAAGTGCGCATATGGAAAAGTATTGAAATTTGGAGAGTTGAGTTTCTGCATAAGACAAGATGAGAAACATATTTCTAAATCCTCTGAGTGACGAGATATTTATATTTCCTTGTTGTAGTAGTTCTACGGGAGATACTGTATTAAGAAGTTGAGCAACGAAGATACATGGTACGTGTGTACAGTAATATCAGTATATTAATGTCACCCATACTTGCCAACTGAATGAATGAATGAATGTCATATATCCTGCATCTTTGCGCTGTATGTACTAGGGTTGGTTTTTATTCAAATAACTGATTTTATCGTGATTTAAATGAAATTAATTTTTTATTTAAATCGCACTTTGGTTTTTTTAAATTTTGTCAGCCTAACAATGTACAAGTATCATAGCAATTTGAAATTCGAATTTAAACTATAATTACCAATCTTCTTCTTCTTATTGTTCTTCTTCTTCGGCTTTCCCCCACTTATAGGTTTGCCGTCATTTATTTCTATCATTCCAATATCCTTCTTTCAAATTTCTATTATCCATTATAGTTATGACACAAGATTTCCATTTCCATCTTGTTCTGACACGTTTATTTCTTCCAAACAGTGACCATTGGTATATATTTTTTTGCCATCTTTAATTAACAATCAACAATGCAAAAAAACATTTTTATTTCTTAAAGAGCAGACAGAGTACTGTAGTCTGGTGTTGATTTCACTTCAGTAAAGTAACTTTGCAGTGCATACAGTTCCTAAAAAAAGGTATTTGCTGGTCGGAAACGTGATCATAATGTGGGGATATATATACTGAAGAATTACCCAGAATAACAGGTAAAACTGGCGTAAGTGTGTAAACTCGAGATGTAAGAACTTGTAGCCAGGTTGAAAATACATTTACAGAAGGGGTTTTATCTGAAATCCGAAAATTTAAAATTGCTCTAACGGCCGCTATATTTGTTTTCTTGCAACTAAATTGGATACATACGATTCAATTAACAGGTGTACTCGTATTACACAAGCCATCAAAATTGTACCATAAATTCGACTTGCTGAAGAATTCGCTTACTTTACGCAGTTACTGCGTGACGGACTTTTGTTGTGTCAAGATCTCCTAGAGTTGAAGTGGACATTTGACCAGTCATTACGTGGAAAATACTCGGTTCGGATTACCCTCTCCATCTTTGATGATTTGAGGCAAGAAGTGTGGGATATCATGTTTATTGTAAGTACAGTATTAACTTTTTGAGAGGAGTTGGACCCTATTGGTCTAGTAAGCCTCAGTATTCGAGTTTCTCTGATTCAAACTGAACCAAGAACGATTAATTTTTAATGGTATGATCACGACTCTTTCAGTCTCCTGGTCACGTATCGTAGATGGAGGGCACAAACATCTTAAAATAAAAAAAAAAACTTTAAGCCCTTCAAAAATTCGAAATGTTAAAGACTGTGATTATTTAAAATACAGATTTAGGTCATGGTACCAATCTATGAAAGATTCGATTGGAAGCAGATATTATGACGATTATAGAGTCTATTCTCCTTTTATTCGTGGCTGATTAGAATTTTTTTATTTGAGAATAATTCTAGTATTTTTGGTAAAAATACCCATATTTTCTGCTGATAAGTTTATATTCAGATTAACAATAATCCTTAGGTATTACTATGTCATTTTAAATTGAATAGATAAATGAAATTCGTTGGCTGTTATTTTTTGCCGTATTCTGAAAGCATAAGTTATATGTATCGTTAACGCATGTACCTACTGTAGTATCGCCTCACTATGATGGTTGTCCGTTTATATAAAAGCAAATGCCGCGCGACAATGCCTGACTATGATTTACATACGGAATTATTATAGTGGCGATAGTCGGCATATTTGTATTTAATTATATATAACAGTTGCGGGGAAACAAAGCGAGCCGCTGGACAACCATCACAGTAAGGCGATAATATATTGTATACAAACAGAATTAAATTATGTAAAATTTACCTGTTTGAGATGGGGAACCTAGAGTCTCTGACGAAAATATCTGATGTATCGTTTGTTAAATATTTTTATGATTGATATAGTCCAGCCTTAAAAGGAAATAAAAGTATGGAACGCTAGGAGATTAGTTTGGATCTTACTAGGCATTGGAAGTAATCCAACTATTAAAAATAAACATATTTATAAAATATACCTTTTAGATAATTTGTAAAATTGCTGGCAAAATAATTTAGTAAATTATTTAAAGCTGAATTTTGAAAAAAAAAAAGATTAGATCTTGGTTTCATACAATCTTAAACATCCCACTTGCTTCTCTTTAAAATTAATATTGGATTATTAGTATCAAATGTAGCTAAACAAATTTAACATATGATGCTTCGACTTTTTTTTTGTGAGATCCTATGTTCTTTAACTCCTCTATAACCAGGTAAATTTATTCGATTTAATCACTCTGCAATTATGTTGCGGACGCCGTAGCATAATTGTCCTGAAATCAACTAAGCTTCTAACAAAAATGTCTACCAGATGTTTGGTTTTGCGGTAAAAGTGGCCGTCATGCAGAGCTGATAATAAGGCAGATATCTGGTGCCAATTGTCTACAAAAGATGAGAGAATTAATCTCTTTCTGCCCCAAAGGCCTTCTAAGGCCTATACTAGGATCACTTTACCTTAATATGTAGATGATGTAGGCCTGTTTGATGACTAGTATGTTGTATTCTAACGCGGTGTATACAATTGAGGTAGTTGAAGATGGGATTTGTATTGCATAAGTGTAGAATTCAATTTTAAAAAGTTAATTTGGGATTGTAAATGTACTTTTACATAACTTTGTGGTAATTTAACTTTATAATGCGCGTAACAAATTAGACTCGCCAAATGGCTTGGATTACTTAATATGCAGCCCAGGATTCCATGTTAGAATTAATTTTAATCCAACATTAAAATCTCCTTACATTAAGTTTTAAGAGGATCAACCAAGTTTTATAGAAGCTAGCTTTATGATATAGTAATCAGAGATGATATCAACTTACATTTTTAAAAGTACTTTTAATATGTTTATTATTAATATTATTATTATTATTATTATTATTATTATTATTATTATTATTATTATCATCATCATCATCATTACTATATTAGTTTATTGTATGGGTCATATAACTTACGCGGAAAAAAACATGGATGTAGGTTGGTCAACCCGAATTCGATCCCGGAAGTTTGGAGAATTTTCTTCGTTCATTCGTCCCTACACTGACCTGGAATAAACTTAGTTTCCTAAAGCATGAGTCCGCAAAATTTTCTGAGAGGTCATGAGGTTAGCCATCCTGCAGCCTTCCGCATTTAGTAAGAATCGTGAATCATTTCGTCCATGGCCTCATGGATCTTTATGACCTGTTAACGGCCAGCCACTGATATATTTTATCGTTAAGGGCTATATTTAAATAGTAACCATACGTATTAGTTATTGTTATAGATAAAAAAATACAACAACGTAAAAATTATTTCTATAATAGTTTCTTTGTTATCTAACAAGGAAACTGTCAACCATTGCATGACGAAACCTACCTTGAAATTTGTCCCAGAGAAACGTGATGAACAAAGGTCGTGTCCAAAAAAATTGTCTTTTTTAGCTGTAAGGCACACAAATCGAACCCACAATCAAGAAATGGCAACCCATTTTAAAAGCAGATGGACTGCCTGCTTGAGTAAGAGCTTCTCTAGGAGAAATTTAAAGGTAGGTTTCGTCATGTTATGGTTGACAGTTCCCTGGTAAGACGTTTCACATTAGATGTTACTTTTCAATTGGCCATTCGCCGTAGGTTTTACCGATTCGTGGAACATATAGGATATTCTCTCTTTACTTGCAGCAGTTTCATAATAATTAACGAGAATTAGACACAATTGTTTAGCAAATGTTATATATAACTCATTATTATCTTACTTCTTCAAATCTTACAGTACTGAGCATGGTATCCTTCAAGGGGGAAAAGTAAAGTAAAGTGTTTCATGCCGCAGAATTTGAAATATAGGGGAAACTGTGTCGACTCCTGGATTGCCTTGATAGTACAGTTGGTTAGTGCATCAGCGTGTAAAGTTGAAGATATTTAGTTAAAGTCCCGGTACAGTGCAAACATTCCTCTTTAGTCGTATTATCAATTGCATGCGATAGCCTGCTGAGTATATTAATTTCAACATTACGTTCGTAATTAATTGAGATGGCATGGAAAATCCCATCATGTCTTCTTAGTAGAAGAAAACCTGCTATAATGTGTATAGTTCACTACTAATGGGTAAATGAGGATTTCAAATAGAAAAAAAATTGCCTGATACTGGATTGCCTATATAGGATAATTGGTTAGTGTATCAGCGCGCCAAATCCCGTTTCAGGCAAAATAAATTATCTTTAGTTGTATCTCTTTCTTACATAAATATGTTAAAATTTTACGAGCTTTATTCTTCACCACATAACAACAATAATAAATAACAATAATGGTGTAATAATAGTACAGTGAGATCAATATAGTATTGGACAGCAGACGCGGGGTTTGTGCTGTGCGATGACGAAGGCTTACACGTGCAGACACGGAACTTGAAATGTGCGCTGACTAAGCAGTATGACTTGAAATGTGCGCTGACTCAGCAGTTTACGAGTACATCCCATGCATTTACGGTCATAGTCAGATAGTGTACTTCGAACAGTTAAGGTGCTCAGTCGCTTTACCTTGTGAACTGAATGGCGTGTATATAATTTAAACTGAATGACGTGTGCATAAGTGTAAACTGTATAATGACTGAATAATTTTTCTACTGAACAAAGTGTATTTATTTATGGTCAATATTTGTTAACTCAGTCTGCCAGCCAAGTACGAAGACCTTTCGAAACGCGATTCCCGGATGTAAAAATTCCGTCACGGTCAACAGTCCATAATATGTACAGCAAATTTTATAAAGAGGTGTCAAATATGTATGGACAACAAAGGTGAACAGTTCCAGCACCTGCTTCAATAAAGTTGGTAAGTATGAAAATTTGTAAAATAGTTACGAAAATATGTGTGCTTGTATCACCGCGATCCTACGCTGTCCGTTCCCCGCCGCGAGTGCGTTAGCAGTGTATAGTGAAATCCCAGCGTCTGCTGTCCAGTGCTATACTGATCGCACTGTATAATAATTTACACTAAAAGCGATGAAACTTTTAAAAATAAAACAGCTTTAAGTTTGTGCTTACGATAGAGCAAACGATTTGTTTACAAAGTTCGGTATAACTGTACTATTTTACAAATTTAATATTTAAAATGAACTTGGATTGTTTTTGGGGGCACGCCGTAATTGATTAAGGCAATACGCTACAAGCCGGAAGATCGAAGGTTCGAGTCCGGTGGGGTCAAACATTTTGGTGGCACCTATGGTTCTGAGGTCGACTCAGCCTCTAACTGAAATTAGTATCAGACGCTTGTTCTAGGGGTAGATGTGGCCATCATGCAGGCCTGACAACTCTACTGACATCAAGTGTCTCTTGTCTAGAAAAGTGGGAGCCTTAACCTCCTGCTACCCCAAGGGTTTCCTAAGGCCTCTAGTGGAATAACTTTACTCTTTTGGGTTGTTTTTTCTTAATATAACCGACTTAAAATGTAAAAAATATTTATTCTAAAATCGAAGGAATTTGATAAAAATAAATCATAGTTACTTTATTTTTCTGAATATGAATAAAGATTCTTTAAATTCTTCGATATTTTCATGGAAATATGTTGTTGAGAAAAAATATCGGACAAAGTTTATTTTGCTTTTTTTTTCTCTCTTTGATGTCTTTTACTGTACGAAGAATGTGTGATGTATACAAACAGCTAATATAGCATTCGTCTGCTTTTATAAAAGCAATTTAGAAAACAGCAGTTGGGATAAGTAGTTCTACGTCACAACTTTATTACTTTTTCTTAAAGTACTGTTACTAGCATTGAACAAATCCGCATGTTACTTCTGTGAACAAAATTTAAGTTCTCCCCTTAACATGCGTCTGCACTTGTATTTAGCAGATGCCATGTAAATTGGCATTTTATGTAGCAATGTCATCTATTCTGAATTTGACGGGACGTCATGTTATCAAAAATATTTACATAACCCATCCATCGTAATTCTCTCAAAAGCGGGTCTTTCACTGCAATCATAGCATTTTAATGCTATGATTTGCAGCTTTACTAGGGAATTATAGGTGTGGTAGCTTCTTGTTATTTTCCACACCGGTGAAGGATGATGATGATAATGATATGGATGATGATTGCCGGATGATTTTCGGGGACCGTTGGGCCCAAAACTTCCTGACATTTGTCTTACAGGTGAGAAAAAACACATCCAGGAGCCTGTCCCAACCGGGAACCGAAGCCGAGGCCGCTGCGTTACAAGGCAGCACGCTACCTCGAGACCACAGCGACGAGACAAAAATTCTTAGTGGCGTTTGTAAACACAGCTTCAAGTTATGAATATAGGTAATTCGCTGTTTTTCCTTTATCGAGTGTTTGAAATACGTAAATTTATATTATGTACATTTATTAATTTTTACAAAAAAGTTATTATTTTTATATCTCATTTTTTCACTGTTACTGTTATCGGCCTCGATGGTCTAGGGGTTATGTGAATTGCCTTTGGTCTCGAGGGTCACGTGTTCAAATCCGGTCGGGGTAGATGGATTTGTTGGGGTGGAGAAGTTCCTCCGAGAGGAACAAAATGGCCATAGATCCCGAGTCTGTAGATTTTCGGGCTCATTGAAGAAACCTCAAACATAAATTAGATTATCGTAAGTAATGTCACGAGAGATTTCCAAATTATCGAAAAATTCACGACTATATAGTTCTTTTAAAATATTTATATATTTAATGTAAACGGCGATGTTTGAAAACAAATTATAAACGTTTGTTATGTTTCACTTGTTCATCACTGCAACCAGATCATATTATTTATTGCCAAAGGATCACAATATTGTATGAATGCACCCTAGCGGAGAAAAAATGAAACACATCAAACTGTTTTACCAACATTATAGGTTATTAATTAATTTCTGATGTCCTATGGTGTAAATTATATTTTCTGGAACCTAAATACTTGGGAAATAATATGTTTAAGAAAGTGCAAACAGTGGTTTCTTTTTATTGTGGTATAATCAATTACTACGAATGTTTTTATTATATCCCGTAAGCAGTCTCTCTTTACATTCGTGCAATATATATACAGTCTGGTAGCCGTATTTCTTAGAGAGTCAGTCACTGCAAAATAATGCTCTGACCTATTCCGAATGTTAAAAAGTAGACGCTTGATTTTAATATGATAAAATTAAACTGATAAAATCGAGATGAAACACGACTGTGATTGGTTGTAAATCAAAATTCATTGAAATGTGATTGGTCATTGACTCCCATGAGTTAAATAGTCTGAGTAAAATCGTCCATTCTCCTCCATGTAATATCATAGTTGCTTAGGTGTCTTTTAATAAAAATAATAATAATAACAATAATAATAATAAATTAAGCACAATTTGTGTATATCAGTTTACACAATAGTCTGTGATGGATTTCACTAAGTTTTTACATATTAGAGTTCACCGCTGTGGTCTCGAGGCAGCGTGCTGCCTTGTCATGCAGCGGACCCGGGTTCGATCCCCGGTCGGGGCAGTTTTTCTGGGTGAGGTTTTTATCGAGGTTTTTCCTCGCCTATAAGACAAATGTCAGAAAAACTTTAAGGCCCAAACGGTCCCCGAACTCGTATGGCCATCATCATCATCATCATCGTCCTTATCATCATCATCATCATCCTTCACCGGTGTGGAAAGCAACGGGAAACTACCACACCTACAATTCCCTAGTAAAGCTGCAATCATAGCAGGAAAATGTTATGGTTGCAGTGAAGGACTTGCCTTCGGGCAGAATTACTGTGGTTGGATTACATATTAGAACATGGTAACGGTCACAATGTTGTTCACAGAGTTAACATATAAAGCCTGATTGCGGGTCGTGGTAAGTTCTTGTCTTGCATGTTTTATGATTGTAGCCATGAACCGCCATCGAATTCACAAAGTGACCCAGCTCCTGGTTTGCACCGGCCCATGATCTGTTCATCATAGCCTCTGTCGAGTAAAAATCTTGCCAAATATATTTCTTTTCTTCTCCCTGTCCTCCAACAACTTCTTCCAGCTGTCTGTGGAGGGCGGATTGAATTTCCATCTCTGGTCGTCTATTAGAAATGGTTCTCCTATGAGTTCATAGGCTAGTCTTGAACTTGTGTACTTGGATACTCCGAGGGCGACTTTCAGGAAGCAGGCTCTGACGTCTTCCATGCGGAAGAATATCTATAGCTTAGTTTTTCCCAGGTTGTCTCAATTCCGTAAGTTAGAATAGGAACAATTTTGGCCTCATAAACGGCCATGGCAGTTTTCAGTGAGAGTTTGGTTATTGTACTGATTTCGTATATAGCTTTTGTCGCGGCTGCTGCTTTATGTGTAGTGTATATTTTGTATGAATGTGCTGTTGATTGAAGGCTTAAATATTTGAAGCTGTTCTAGTCTGTAGTGGTTCTTATTCGAGGAAAATTGTATCCTACGTGGCGAGGGTTTATTTTAATATACTGAGTTTCGTTGTGAAACATCGAAAATTGTGACCACTAGAGCGATTTAAAATTTTCACTTCATGTGAAGCCTATAGTCGTTATGCTCCTTGCCTCTGGTCCCGAGGGTCGCGGGTTCAAACCCGGCCGGGGTCGATGGATTTTTTGAATGGAAAAATCCAAGGATCAAGTCCTCCGGGAGGGACTTTAAGCCGTGGGTCCCAAGTCTGAAGATTTTCAGGCTCGTAAAAGATCATTAAGCCTGAATGAAAGGCCTCTAAGCAAACTTTACCTAATTTTCCCGTCCTAGTACTACCTTGGTTTCCTAGATGTCAGTATGAGGCGGAACCCTGACCACAGACCACTCAAATTACATCTATACGAAAACAAGTGTAACTAAATTAGTATAGTTCAAATTCTTCCCTGTAGGGAGAGCGCCTAAATCTCTGTTAAGTGAAACATGGGCTTACAAGATACAAGAATAAGTGAAGTCCTACACTCCTTTTAGAGGGTGCAATTGTGAATCTAAATCATCCAGAGACCGACTCAATCAAACACGAACATTTTCATCAAAATCGGTGAAGACGTTCAGGCAGTTTTTTAATTTCGGATTTCAAGTAAACCTCCACTTCTAATTGTCGGGTTTCGCTCATTTTTTGACAATGCGTATCTTGGTCTATTTTAATAGGTCATACTAATTGTCGTTGTAAAACATCGAAAATTGTTATCGCTAGAGCGATTTTTAAATTTTCACTTCAGGTGAAATCCTACACCTAATGGGTTTACAGGATCCAATTGTGAATCTAAGCCATCCAGGGACCCACTTAAACGCACACAAAAAAGTATAATCAAAATCGGCCCAGTCTTATAGGTATTTTTTAAATTGCAGATTTCAAGTAAACCCCCACTTCTAATGGCCGGATTTCATAGTACTTACCTCGGTTTATTTTAATAGGATATTCCGAGTTTTGTTGTGAAACATCGAATATAGCGATCGCTAGAGCAATTTTTAAATTTTCGTTTTAGGTGAACTACTACATCTAAGATTTTAGAACGTAACAGATAACGGCTAAACACTCGCCGCATCTGAAATTGCGTATATACAAATTTTCACGAAGATCGATTGAACGGTTTAGAAGTCTATAAAGGACAAACAGACAGACAAACATACACTCATATATATATATATATATATATATATATATATATATCCATCCATCCATAGTAATTCTGCCCGAGGGCAGGTCTTTCACTGCAATCATAGCATTTTCATGCTATGCTTGCAGCTTTACTAGGGAATTGTAGGTGTGGTAGCTTCCCGTTGCTTTCCACACCGCTGAAGGACGATGATGATAATGATAAGGATGATGATGATGATGGCCATATGATTTCGGGGACCGTTTGGGCCTTAAAGTTTTCCTGATATTTGTCTTACAGGTGAGGAAAAACCGCGATAAAAACCTCGGCCTGCAGCCCGAGAACCTTCATCAGGATCATCATAGCAACTCCGGCCGTGAAAGTCTACGTGAATACATTAATTGCATTGTATTCATAACTTGTAATCGTTTATATATATATATATTGTAATTTAGATTTAAGATTATTTTTGTTTGTTTGTATTTTTTTAAACCTGGTTGAGTGGTAGACAAGGCCTTAAGACCTTAACTCTGCCAGGTAAAATAAAGCTATTATTATTATTATTATTATTATTATAAAAACTGCCCCGACCAGGGATCGAACCAGGGCCCGTTGCGTGCCAAGGCAGCACGCTACCTCGAGACCACAGTTGTGGACATATATATATATATATTGAGTGTTTATTGTATTATAAACAGTTCTGCTATGTGAGTATAGTATGTTAGCAATAATATGTCAATACAGTACAATGTTAACATGCTTTAAGTGACATGAATTAAATGCAATGAATTAGTTCTATATTTCGTTTAATGTTGTTATTATTATTATTATTATTATTATTATTATTATTATTATTATTATTATTATTATTATTATTATTATTATTATTATTATTATTATTATTATTATTATTATTATTATTATATTAGATTATATTAAAACTCAGCAATTAAGATGGTACGGACATGTCCAGCGAATGAAAAAGGATCGGCTACCAAAATGTGTTTTGGAATGGAAACCTGAGGGAAGACGAGGCAGAGGAAGACCTAAAACCTCCTGGAGTCAGGGAATATATTTATACATAAAGGAGAAACATCTACAACCAGGAGATTGGATAGAACGACAAAATTGGCTATTAGGAATCGGACGACGTCAAAAACATTTACCAACCGATCTATCTATTGTCTATTATTATTATTATTAATAATAATAATAATAATAATAATAATAATAGTAGTAGTAGTAGTAGTAGTAGTAGTAGTAGTATTTTACACAGGGATTAATAGGAAAACATTTTTTAGAGATTTTGCAATCCGTATTGTTGCAAGTTTAGTTCAACATATACATGTGAGCAACTATTTTCGACATTGAACTATACTAAAAGTGATATACGGTCTATAATTTAAAGTATGATACTTTACTCTCCATATTCGGTCTCCCTGTATCTACAATTAAGCCTGTTGTTGATAAATTAGTGTAAAAAAAAGATTCAACGTTCAACTATGCACCCGAAGGAAGATGTTCTGTGATCTGTGCTTCAATCATAATTTGAGGAGAAGAAATCAAAGCGAGATACTAAATTATTAGGGCTAGAATGTAGTGTAATTTGGAAAAGTACTCCGTAGAACAAATGAATTTAAGTTTCGGCGGTCGGTTAATCTGAATGGTTGCTAAAGTGACATTAGACCATGTAAAAATTATATTTTAAGTTACGATTGAATCGAGAGAGTAATAAACTCGGAAATGTGCAGAATATGTTAATTTTAGGACCCATTTTGTCTTTTTATTATGCATATTATCGCTTTGCTAAATAGTATAACTTTCATTTTTAAATAATTGTATAGAAACAAAAGCAAACTATTCTACCGAAAGCAAATATAGGCGCTACACTTAAGTTGTAATTTGATATTTTACAGAATTGTTTCTACTGCTCTTTAAGTGCAGCTTTAATGTCAGCCTAATTTATTTTGGTATTTGGCGAGCAGAAAAATTTTGAACTAGCAGACCTCCTTACGTCTGATTGGACATTCCATTTTAGTTACTTCTTTCTTCCTTTCTTTTAATTTTCTCTAAAAGCGCTCTGGTGATTTCCTGAAACCCATTGTTTTTATTGCACTTTGTATATCTTATGTTCAAACTGTGACATTTCAAGACAGAAAGGAAGTGCATGAGAGATTCCTTTTCTTTTACATAGACAGATGGCATCAAATCCATTATGCGTGTCTCATCCAAAATACTGAATAACTACTCAAGTAGGGCTATATAGGGTTTCAAGACATATGTAACTGTTTGGAGATGATACCAAAGCATAATTTGAAATAAATAATGGTTTCAGATGCAAGTGGAGAAGTTCTAGGGCCTATAAGAGGTCATTCGACTAGTTTTTTAGTTTTTTTATTTATTTGGCAGTTATATATTTACAAATAATGAGTTATAAATTTATTAAAAAAACATAACTGGTTACCACTGAATGAGCAGAGCTCCGGTTTGGGAACTTTCAGATTGAATTAGTTTTTCCAATAAAAATAAATATAATATAAATATTACAATATTTACATTAAAAATAGATTATTAATTTAAAAGAATATTTTTTTTATTGAAATTGATATTACCACAACACCTTAAACATACGAGTAGAAACATTTTCATCCTGTAGTTTAGTAATGTAGGTGCGTAATAAGCACGTGGTTTCACTTTCAATAAAATAATAATAATAATAATAATAATAATAATAATAATAATTGCAATAATAATAATAATAATAGTTTTATTTTAACTGAATTTTAAAGCCATGAACCCTTATCTTCCATTGACTAATATAGGCCTAATAAGGCCTACAATCATGTGTTTTGTAAGTAGGCCTATTATTAGAGCTAATACTAATACTATTAACACAAATGTGCATTTAAAAATAAATACAATATAGTATTGAAATATAATAGTAATAAATGCATGCACAATACAAAGATTTTCTAATTTATGAAATAACTCATTGGATTAAAGAAAAAAGTGACAGTACTGTAGAGCTTATAGAAATGTTTCAATGTTTATTTGAAAGAAAATATTGTCAGGCAACTCCTGATTTCCAATGTTAAACTTCTTGTAGGAAAACAAGCAGGAAAGCGCCCAATAGGTAGGCAAGAATTAAGTGGGAGAATAACATTAACTATGATTTGAGGTAGGTGAATTATACAGGGATAATTGTAAAACATATTCTTAGGATAGGGATATATGGAGAGCTTATTTCCGCGCGGTCATGATAGTGCCAATGGGTTAGTGAATTCCAATAACGGGGAGAGTGAGATGATGGAGGAAGAAGAAGAAGAAGAATGTGATGTTCCATGATATCCATCCATCCATCCATCCATCCATAGTACGTAATTCTGCCCGAGGGCAGGTCTTTCGCTACAATCATAGCATTTTCATGCTATGCTTTGAAGCTTTAGGGAATTATAGATGTGGTAGCTTCCCGTTGCTTTCCACACCGGTGAAGGAGGAGGAGGAGGATGATGATGATGATGGTGATGGCCGATGATTTTCGGGGACCGTTGTCTTACAGGTGAGGAAAACCTCCGAAAAAAGCCTCACCCAGGAGCCTGTCCCGACCGGGAATCGAGCGCGGGCCCGCTGCGTGACAGGGCAGCACGCTACCTCGAGACCACAGCAGTTCCATGATATGATTAGTTTAATATTTCATTGGCCTGTGATTTAGGGTTGACATTATGATTGGAGGATAAAAGATGAAAGCGAACTGACAGATATGTAAATTAGAGGTGTGAATAATTTTGAATAAAAAGGTTAGAGAATGCAATGTTTTTCTGTCACTCAGCCGGATCTAAGACAGTGATTCAATAGAAGATGAAATATGGTCATACTTACGGATATTACTGAACATGCATATTTAAGGAAGCATTATAAACATGTTGTAGCTATTTGACAATTAAGCGTAGGCTACAAACTATTCATTAAAAACAAATATGGTTCAACATTTTTCCCAAAAAATACATTACAAATTTAGTATAGATGAAACAAGATGTTATTATAGCTGTTCGATTGTGTGTGCCTGGAATTGAGAAACATTAATTCAGAGGAGAAATTAACGGTTTTAAATAAATAAATTTTGATCATTCTTCTTTCGAGTAAAATTAAATACCTGTCGAGGCCAAGGGGACAGAGATGGTCGTAGAGGTATATGCTCTACCAGTGAATGTATGTAAGAAAAATCGAATAAATTCCAGTTATTTCTATCATGTCCTAGTCATGCCCCCGGGGAAAATTGTTAATACATAAATCACGGATGGGCAAAAACAAGTTTACAACTTTTTAACTGGGGCAAACTAGCTAAGGGAGCACACCCCTACAGAAAAGTTCTTAATGTAACGTATCTTAAATAAATATTCTAGGTAATTATGTCTCCTCCAAATCGGTAGATGAAATTTTACTTTCTCTTACACCTGTGTATTTTGACTTTATACAGTAAAACTTGTTTAATCCGGAACGTAGGGAATAATGCGGAAATCTGTCCAATGTGGACATATTTATTGGTCCCGGCGAAATAATAGTAATTTCACGTGTATTTATTTTGCATAAAACGAAATCTGCCTAACGCGGAAACGGAAGAATATTTCTGCACAATTCATGAAAAAAATTATAAAGCGGAAAGACAGAGAGATAAATTAGTTTTCACTTCATTGAATTTCCGTTAGACCAAGAGAACAATAAGGAATGATTCTTGCCGACTGGTGAAGTAGAGATTTTACCTGTACCTGAAACTTTCTTTCGGCCTCACTGCACACTCGTTATGCGAAATACAGATACCTGTCTTACAAAAAACCATTGCACTGTAAAATCTTAAATTAGTTTAAATTCTGAGACTGATCTTCCACAGGTAGCGTTCTGGATTTACGGAATAAAGATGGATGAAACATATGTATCATTGTCAATAGACAAAAAAGTGAAAGTGATTGAAGATAAACCTCCTAATTTCCGGACCGATGCTCCAAAGCCAAGCTCTAGCCGTTGCTAAATCCGTAGAGAATAACGATTTCAAGGCATCTTCAGGTTGGTTGTGAACAGTTTTAAAAGACGACACAATGTAGTGTGAAATGGAATTTTCGGAGAATCAAAGGATGTGGACGAAAGTGTAGTTAGTGAGCGAAAAACAGAATTGCATACTTTAATTCCAGGATACGCGCCTAAAAGATATTTTTAACGCTGACAAAACGGGACTGCTTTTTCGCGCGTTAGCGTCCAAGTCGCTCGTACATGCCATACTTCACTTTTCAAAGGCAGCGGAACTACAATTAATCCAAGGTACGTAAAAAAGGCATATACGGTACCCTATAATCTAAGATTATTAATAAATTTTAGTTTTTTTATAATACGGAATTTTGTCTAATGTGGAAAAGAATGGTCCCGTGCGATTCCGCTTTGAGCAAATTTTGCTGTATTTGAATAGTAGACAGCGATGAACGATTGTAGTCAAGACTGCTAAAATTGTATTAATTACTAGATAACAACCCGGCGTACGCTGTTACACTTAAATGAATTAAATTTTAAGGGTTACCGTAATTACATGATATGGTGTACAGTGGGACGAACTAATAATGCCGGTTGCTAGAGTCAATTTTTAATTTAGGGTTTCAGGTACACTTCCACTTCTAACGATCGGTTTTCGCTGATTTTTTGATAATACCTTCCTCAGTTTATTTAAAATGGTAAAGAAACATTAAAATTGGCCAACACACTAAAAAAGCTCGATAAGAATATTAATATATCCTACAGAACTGATAATAAATTTAACAATTTAATAAACAACAACATCGAAGAAATAGATGAATTCATCAATAAAGGCATCCACAAATTAACATGTACAGACTGCAATATATTCTACATTGGGAAAACTAATAGAAGCTTCAACATTAGATTCAAGGAACATTTCAGAGATTTCATTTATAATGGAGGAAAATCAAGTTACGCAAAACATGTAATTCAGGCTGGACACCATATGCATAACATCGATAACATCCTCACAATAGTACATAGAGAAAACATTCCAACGAGAATAAATATACTGGAGGAAATCGCAATCCTAAGAGAAATCAACAACAACCTGATTCTCAATTAATACACACCCAGTCCACACAATTCTCTGTACAAAATTCTCACAACCAAGTCAGTGCTTCAACAAGGGTCAACAAGTACGGACCTAATGCATTCTGCTGATGATGGGACTAGTCCCGAAAGGCCTACAGAGTTTTAAAACAACTTAAGTTGAGGAGACGGACCTACAAGGTAACTGTTTTATACTTTTTAACCGTGCATCATATTACTCAGTTTATTTATCAGAAAATTTCGACAGCTAGAGCGATTTTTAAATTTTCGTTTCAGATGAACTCCTATACCTACCTAATCGTTTTAGATCATGATAAGCCTAGATAGCGACTAAAAACTCGTCGTAACTGAAAACCTGTAGGCCTATGTACAAATTTTCAAGAAGATCGATTAGTGGTTTAGAAGTCTACAATGGACAAACATACTACACATTAATTTATATAGGCATCTATATGTTTTTTTATTTCAAGATTGTTTTTGTTATTTACACAGGTATCATCAACCAAAATATACAGTTTTCTCTTCCACACTTCCAGGTCTTGCGTGTCTGCTTCTGTCATATTTCTCTTCTTCATGTTGTTTTGAATTCCCATTATCCACGTTGGCTGTGATCTAGCACGTTTCCCTTTTCCAGGAGTTATCCATTTCAATACTTCGTTTGATTCTGTGTCCCTTCTTCTCATTATATGTCTATACCATCTTAGTTGGATTTCTTCAATCTCTCGTACAATATCCTTTCCTACATTCATTATTTATCTTATTGTATTATTTTTTATTTTATCTAATTTTGATATTCCTTCCTATCTTCTTAAAAAAAGTTCATTTCTGTGGCTAATAATTTATTTCTGTGTTTTTGCTTCAACGTCCATGTTTCCGCGCCATATAATAAAATATTCTTCACAATTGTGTTATATATTAATAATTTAGTCCTCTTGATTATATGCTTACTCCATAAAATAGAATTTAATATGCCAATAACTTCCTTTGTCTCTATTATTCTTTTTTCGATGTCTAATTCAGATGACCCATCTATTTTAATTATTGATCCCAAATACTTAAAATATTCTACTGTTTTAATCTTTGTTCCATTTATTTCTAATTCAGCGGAATGATATGTGCTCATATATTCTGTTTTATTATAATTAATTATTATATTATAATGGCAAGATACCTTGATGCAGAGCTACGGGACTTGCGCTGGTTCGGGTCTCCATGGGGGAAGAAATTGTCTCATGGAATTTCGGCCAGTATGGGACCGGAGCCCACGTAGCATCCTGAGGAATTTCGGTAGCTACAATAAGTAGCGACTCCAGGTTGAGGAAACCAGGTATAGCGGCTGGGGGACGCGAATCTCACCACATGTCACCCCTATACTGGCTGGCTGACCGTCTACTTCTGTGATTAACACATGTGGATGTGAGGCCAGCAGCAGGTTTGTTGGCCAAAGGCCTTCTAGACCTGTCGCTCCATGTAGTAATATATGTTATTTTATCATGAAAAGAATACATATTATGCAAGGGTTAGATAAAAGTAGTATTTAGATTGATGTAATTCCTAGATAATTTCTTTATTACAAGTGAAAATATGTTTTTAATCCTTCAGTAAAATCTCCTTCCATATGTACCAATCTTCTGCCATACGTGTGGAAGGCGTCGTATTCTGTTAGCACGCCCATCTTCGGTATTTAAACCGATGATATTTAAACCCAAGTTTGACCCCTAAAGGGGGAAATAAGACAACGCTTATGGGATTAAGATGAAATAATTGTTTTATTCTTATAGCGATTCAAAAAATGGCTCCATTAAACCGAGATTATTATCGAATCAATAGTTTTTGGGGTCGCTAATTTGATTGATGGAGATGTAGATATGGAGAAGGAGGAAGCTTATAAAAAACAAAGATGTGCTAGACAGAGTGGGTTAGGGAAGAATAATGCTGGAACTCATAAAGAAGAGGAAAATAAATAATTATGGATTGGCTAAGAAGAAAACTGGCTGCTGACGGATGCCCTAGAAGGAATAGTCAACGAAAAGAAGGTTAGTGACAGAAAATGACATCAAATGATAGACAACATTAAAATAAATGTTTTGTATGCGGATACAAAAAGGAAGGCTGAGGTAAGGAAAGAGTTAAGAATGCTGAGTTTGCAGTGAAAGACCTGCTCTTGGGCAGAATATTATGTATGTATGTATGTATGTATGTATGTATGTATATGTATGTATGTATGTATGTATGATGTAGATGTATGTATGTAGGTATGGATGTATGTATGTATTAGTATGTATGTATGTATGTATGTAAGTACTACGACGTACGTACGTACGTACGTACGTATGGACGTATGTATGTATGTATGTAATGTATGTATGTATGTATGTATGTATGTATGGATGTATGTATGTATGTATGTATGTATGTATGTATGTATGTATGTATGTATGTATGTATGGATGATGATGTATGTATGTATGTATGTATGTATGTATGTATGTATGTATGGATGTTATGTATGTATGTATGAGTATGTATGTATGTATGTTATGTATGTATGTAATGTATGTATGAATGTATTTTTTTTTTTTTTAATTATTGAACTGAAAATCAATCAAACATTGCCCCACTGCAGAGCAGTATTACATGCATTATTTTACACACCACCTTATTAACTATAAGTTCATAGAGTTTATAAATTTACAAAATTGTTTTAGATGTTTAGTTACTAATTCGTTGTTAGTAACCGGCCAGTTCCCTCCATTTTATATATGGTCTGCTATTAAGGTAGTTCTCTGCTGCCGAAAATCTTTACACAAGTAAATCATATGATTCGCAGTTTGTCGCGGGCAGCCACATGCACATCCCGGGTTATCTATAATATGGAATCTATGTAAGTAGTCATTTGTTTTACCGTGGCCTGATATCAATGCAGTAAAACTGCGGTGTTATAGGAATTTTAATGTTAAGTCTTTCTTTGATATATGGGAAGAATAGTCTGCATTGAGCACCCTTATTTGTTGCATTCCACCTATTCTGCCACAGCTGGTGTCCGTTTCTCTTATTCTACACTTTATTAGTGATTTTGGAATCTTGTTATATATTACATGCAGATTTAGGTCTTTTGCTGCCTCCTTTGCAAGCTCATCGGCATACTCATTTCCAATATCACCTATATGTGCTTTCACCCATTTAAAATGAATTGTCCATTGTTTCTGTTCTAAATTTTTTATCGTTTTTAGAATGTCCTCAACTATGCTATTATGTTTGCTATTTTTCTGGAAAAGGGCTAGGGCAACTTTACTATCAGAATATATAGCTGCAGTCTTCTCTTCACCCGAAGTGTTACTTATATTCTGTATTTCTTGTAGAGCTTTCAATACAGCTAGTTGTTCGGCCTGATTATTTGAACAATTTCCACCAAGTCTATATTTGAGATTTAAAAAAATATTGTCAAATTTGTATATCACTGCTGCGGCTCCGACATTTTCTTCCTTTTTACTGCCATCTGTGTAAATTTTTAGAAAATAATTTGTACCTTCCTTAGCCTCTTGTATTTGGGGTATTTGTGCAGGATGCATCCAATCACTTGGTGTTAAGGGTGCATCATAATTTACATCTCCATGTATAGAATCATACTGTTTGATTATTCCTTGTATTGTAATATCAATAGGCTGAATACCAGCCAAAACGCAAGAAGCTTCATATGAAATTGTTCTGTATGCCTTCGTAATTTTATGTTGAATAATCTCTGAACTCTCTGAATTTTTGTTAAATTAGTTTTAATTTGTAAGGCGTCTCCCCACACTGGAGCTCCGTATGTCAGAATCGGTTGTATAGCGCCCATATAAATTGTATGTAGTGCTTTATTTCCAATACCCCACTTTAATTTTGCTGCTTTCGATAATGTGTGAAATATACTTATTGCTTTATCATGGATTTGATTAATATGATGATCAAATCTAAATTTTTTGTCAACGTAAATTCCAAGATACTTTAGTGTATCTACTTGTTCTAGCGTTTTGTTATTAAGATAAATGTTTATAGATTCATTGTTTATTTTCTTTTTCCTGGTTATCATCAGAACTTTCGATTTGGAGTCATTAAAGTTTATTTTATTTTCATTAGCCCATAATTCAATTTTCTTTAAATCCTGATTACAATAATTTCCTACGTCTAATTTACTCTTCCCTTTTGTCATGATGAGGATATCATCAGCAAAGGCAATTACCTCTGTTCTTTGTGTGAATTGTAAGTTAAGCATGGAATTATATAAAACATTCCATAGACCTGGTCCGCAACAAGATCCTTGTGGACAGCCCTTCTCAACTTGTTTTTCTGTTTGATATTCATTTGACGATAGGCTTGCTGTTCTATTTTTGAAATAATCCTGACATAGTCTATATAAGTTACTTGGACATTCCATTTCTCTTAGGTTATTTAAAATGGTAGGCCACCACGCAGCGTCAAATGCACCTTTAACATCCAGGCTTACTAGAACGATGTATCCAAATTGCGGTAAATTACGTTTGACAAAGCTTTTCATTTCCATAGCTGCATCCACCGTACTTTTTTGGGCCATAAATCCAAACTGTCTTACATTAAAAGTTTTCTTGAATTTATGTGATGTTCAATCCTATTTATCATCAATTTCTCGAGGATTTTTCCATTTATATTCAACAAGCTTATTGGACGATATTTTGTAACGCTGTGAGTTTCTGTTTTACCATGCTTAATTATTGGAATTATCACCGATCGCTTCCATCTTATAGGAAATATACTATCACTGAGACACTTATTGTATAGTGCAGTGAAGAAGCAGGGGAACATTCTAAAGGCATACAATAAGATATCACTAGTTATTCCGTCTTCTCCAGGCGATTTTCTCGGATTGAAATTCTGCAATATGTTTAATATTTCTGCAGTTGTGAATTCTATGTCCTCCGGTGTATTCATAGGTTCTGTTGTAAGTCTTCTTAATTGTTTTGTGTCTCTCAGTGTCATCCTGCTCACTGTCTTGCGGGAAAAAGTGTTTTAACATATATTGCAATGTGTCAGAAGTATCTACGGTGTATGTTCCATCTTCCTTTCTTAGTGTAGTGAGGGTATTGTTCCCTTTCAGTTTTCTAGCCACAATCTTGTATACTGCTGTCCATGGATTTGATCCGTCAGTCGCGCTACAAAATTCTTTCCATGATTTTAGTTTTTCAGTATTTATTTTTGTTTGATACTGCTTGTTGCCATCCATGTATAGATTTCTTCTGACTTCCCTCAGTTGCTCATTGTTATAAGTTCTTTGATAACGTCTTCTTAATGCATTCACCCTTTTCCTCATAACAGTTAGTTCTGGTGTCCACCATGGAACAGACTTCCCTCTAATCTTTCGTTTATTTCCTCTGTTTATTTTAAATGTTTCGTTACATGCTTCTTTTATACTATTATAATATATGTCTATTATATGTTTGAGATTTGAATGATTTCTTACTTTATGAGCTAGTTCTTCATCCATTTTTTCCTGGCTGTGTATACAATTAAAGTTTAATTTAAATTTTTCCACTAAAGTGTTGCCAAATTGTTCATAATTTCCACCATTTGTTATGTATCGTATTCCTTCAAACGTATATATTAGATTTTGTATTACATTAGTTATCTTAAACGAAATTATTTTATGATCAGAGCAACTTTCTTCCTCTCCACAGGTCCATTCCTTTATATCTTTCAACAGTTTATTATTGACAATAGTCAAGTCTACCCAAATTCTTCCTTCTTGCGTTTCAAAGGTTGGCACACTATTATTTTCATTTACAATATGTAGATTATTTACTATAATAAATTCTTCCATGCATCTGCCTCTTTCGTTAGTAATTTTATCATACCATAATTTATTTCTAGCATTGCTATCCACTGAAATTATTAATCCATAGCCATTAGTGTGGTCTATAATTTTTTCGATTTTTTGTATATCTTCATTTATATCACACAGTCCATCGAAGTACATACTTACACCAAAGAATGTATGTATGTATGTACGTATGTATGTATGTATGTATGTATGTACGTATGTACGTATGTATGTATGTACGTATGTATGTATGTATGTATCTATGTATGTATGTATTTTGATCGATGACTCTGCAAATGACACGTAAGCACAAGTTTGTCCTCTAAGCATTCTTAAGAGGGCAAGGGAATAAGAAGAGGTGAAAAATAAAAATACAACACTTATCGCGTTTATATAGGTACTGTAATAAACTAAAATATAAAGTAAATACAAATATGCTTAAGCACTAAATATTGAAACCTACATGAAATACATAGGCCTATATAAGGCAAAATAAGTAAAAATGCAAACACGTTTAAAACAATGTAAAATATATTTAAGATTTATCTTAGTTCTGAATTCCAAAGTAATAATTATATAATAATCCATGACTGGTGTTTCCAAGAAATATTATGATCACCGGCCCTAAAAGTCTAATGAATTCCGAAATTGAACAGTAGCTGCAGTGAAATATGATTGATGAATAAAGTAAAGTGTACCGAGCGTAAGCAAATGATGTAACTTCATATTTTACAGTATTGGAACCAATTGCCCGGCATGAGATAAAAGAGAAGGAAATTTAACAAGTCACAAAAAGTTTAAAAATGTCGATTGACTCTTCTACTTTAAAAAAAACAAATGTTAGTATAAAAAGTCATAATACTGCAAAGTATTAATTAGGTACCATTCATCTAGAGTGTTTACCTACTGTAAAAGAGTTGGAAAGTCAATAATTGAAGTGTAATCATGGAGTAGAATATTAGCAATTTTCATGCTAAGTGGGACAGCATATATTCCAACTCTGTCGTCATGGAGAAAGGCAATTCAGTTCCTAAATACTGCAGGTCGATTCACACAGCTAAAATTGGGAAACCGTAATAGGGATTTTTAACGAAATTGAATTCGCCCTCCATGTAGCCTATAGAGATCACATCGCTCTTTACTTCTGCTGGACTTAGTTCTGGAACAATTTTTATGAATCCAAATAAAAAAAAAGTGATTATATATTGCATCATTTATATAATCACAGTACGTACCGTACTTATTTTTAAATTTGGTGATTGCTTTATTTATTTTGCCTTACTATACATTACTTTACTTTACTTCCTTCCAGTAACACAGATCTAATTTCCATGAACTTGCAATGAGCGAATTGTCTGAAATATAGAGTTTGAGATTCAAATTCGGGTGGTCCCGTGTTCAAATTCCGGGGTCGACTAACCTGACAGAGGTTTTCATCAATTATCACTTAAAATGCGGTGGTCTAGTGGTTATGTTCTCGAGGGTCGCGGGATCAAACTCTGCCGGGATCAATGGATTTTTTACAATAGAAAAATTCAATGAGCAAGCCCTCCGGCAGATACTTTAAAGCGTGAGAAGATTCGTAAAATAACTTTAAGCCTGAAGAAAGAGGCCTCTAATAAAACTTTACCGACCTTCATCATCCAATATCTTAGTTGCCTACTAGATGTCTCATTGAGTCGGTATGCTGACCACATGCTACTCATGGCTTCTTTTGGAAATAAGCTTAACTAAATTAGCTTACTTACTTACTCACTGCCACTATCGAACCCGTAGGTTTATGGCCGCGCGGACATAAGCTCTCCATACATCCCTATCCTGAGCTAATGCTTTCCAATCATTCCCTGTATAATCTACTTCCCTCAAATCATATTTTTATTATTGATTTCGTACATCTCATTGATGGTTAAATCATATTTGAAGAGAAAAAAGCCGTACTGGCTGTAATGTATAATTCCCAAATATGTCTTCTTAATAAAGGAGCCGCTATTTGCAAGATAGAAGCATGGCTTCACAGCATTTGGTGGATGGGAATTACAATGTATATAGAGAGAGATTTGCGTTTAGATCGGTACTTGCTCAGGTAGCTCAGTTGGTAGAGCACTTGGTCTAGAGAACCAAGGGTCCCGGGTTCAAGTCCCGGTCTGAGCGTATAATTTTTCTCTTCAAATATGACTCAAATCATAGTTAATGTTATTCTCCTACCTCATTCTTGGTCAACCAACTGGGCATTTTCCCTCTGGCTATCCTACAAGAAGCTTCCATGCACGTCTTTCATTACCCATACGAGCAACATGTCCTGCCCATCGCAGTTTACGAGACTTAACTGTTCTTATTATATCTGGCTTTCTGAGGAGACCATGTAGATCGTTGTTATGTAGTCTTCTCCATTCATCTGTCTGTTCATCTCTCTTTCGTCAAAAAATTTTCCTAAGAACTTTATTCTCAAATACTTGTAATCTCCTTTCCTCCCTTAAAGTAAGAGTCCATGTTTCGCACCCATATAATATAACTGGTAGAATAATAGTTTTATATATCCATCCATAGTAATCTGCCCGAAGGCAGGTCCTTCACTGCAATCATAGCATTTTCATGCTATGGTTGCAGCTTTACTAGGGAATTGTAGGTGTGGTAGCTTCCCGTTTGCTTTCCACACCGGTGAAGGATGATGATAATGATAAAGATGAAGATGATGATGGCCATATGATTTCGGGGATCGTTTGGGCCTTATAGTTTTCCTGACATTTGTCTTACAGGTGAGGAAAAGCCCCGATAAAAACCTCACCCAGAAAAACTGCCCCGACCGGGGATCGAACCCGGGCCCGCTGCGTGACAAAGCAGCACACTACCTCGAGACCACAGCGGTGGATTTGTTTTATATATATATTAACTAAATTAGCTTGGTCTAGAGAATCCTAACGAAGGAGAGGCTGTGATTCAAATAACCGTAAATCCATAAATAAGTAACGCTGGGTTGGAATTTAATTACCCGGACTCATTTCATCATATTCACCATTTCACATCATTTCAAAAATTAATTCAGTGAATGTTCATAAGACACACGCTTACATACAGTACATACACAACCTACTGGATACAATAAAAATATTCTAGACCGTATGTGGCCTCGGTTGTTGAAGCGTTTGTATATAAACATGAAGCAAAAAATAATAATTGCAGAGATTTTGATTATTTTAAATATTTCTGTAAACACGCCCCATAGACACATGTATCCTATTAAATACCGAACAAGAGCATAATATTCTGGTTTAATATTGTAAGAATATTTCGAATGTTTTATCTTTAACTTCATTATATTACTTCGACAGCGCAGAAATCAGCGCACATGAACAAAGGGTCCTGTTTTGATGTCAGATATTTAAATTATACCATGCTCTTATTGGATTTATAGAGGTCTCTTAATTGTTAATCGGCCGCGATGGACTAGTGGTTATGCTCCTTGTCCCCCGAGGGTCGAGGGTTCAAACCCGGCCGAGGTCGATGGATTTTTTAGGATGGAAAAATCCAAGGAGCAAGTCCTCGGGGAGGGACTTTAAGCTGTGGGTCCCGAGTCTGAAGATTTTCAGTCTCGTAAAAAAATCTTTAATCCTGAATGAAAAGCCTCTAATAAAAATTTACCGAATTTTCCCGTCCTAGTACTACCTTGGTTTCCTAGATGTCAGTATGAGGCGGAACGCTGACCACGGACCACTCAAAATGACATCTATACGAAAACAAGTGTAACTAAATTAGTATGGTTCAAATACTTCCCTGTAGGGGGAGAGAGCCTAAATCTCTGTAAAGGGAAAACATGGGCTTACAATACAAAAAAAATTGTGATATCTGATTAGCTGTAAAGTCTTTCAGAAACTATTAATATATAGGCCTACTCTGACGACCCATAGGAGCCAAATACAATAGGCTTATTTACTTTAAGACATTGTTTTTTTGACCATAAATTGACCAATACGCTGTCTAGGTATTGTTGGTTTTGTGCTAATAATTGCATCACACAATTTGAACTACTGTACTTATACAATGGCCTTACACATGCAGCATAAATAAGGCTTGTAAGTAAAATAACCGAGTCTTACTGATAAATCTATATGGAAGCAAATCAGCAGTTTCATTCGTACCAGATTAATTTAAACGTTATTAGGGACTCTGAAAAACGCGAGTATTAATATTATTTTCAAATTTGATATTCTTAATATCCCATGATTTCCATGTAGTCTTAAAAGTATTGCAGATACCAAAGTTAAGTAAATAAATAAAAAAATAAGTAAATAATTAAAAATTAAAAATAATAACAGAAGGATTTAACTGCGTTCTTAAAACTTGAAGTTGATATAGTATACGTTACTCTGCTACAGTAATTTATTTTTATATATTTATCTATATGAAAGGTTATTCAAACAATATAAAGATCATCATCATCAACAACAAGGATTAAGCCCAATGGCCTGTTCCGATCTCGTTATAGGTCTAATTGGTCCTTCTATCTCTTCAATGGTCTTCCCAACAATCTTCTCCCTTTTGGTTTATAATTATACATTCTTCTTGGTATGCGCTGTTCATTCATTCGTAATAAGTGCTGAAGGTAAGCATTTTGATAGTATTTTATCTTTCATAGAGATTAGATATATTAAGTTCTGTTCTTATATCTTCGTTTTTCTATTTATCGGTCCTTTGGTACCCTACTATTGCTCTCAGTATCTTCATTTCTGCAGCCTCTATTTGTTTACTATCTGCCTTTGTTAATATAAAGATTATGGAATGTAAATTAATATCAATAAAACAAAATGTAAGTAACTCATACGATTAATAGGTTTATAAAAATAATAATTGCTGAGAGAAAATTGTTTAAACAAGTGGGAAAAAAATTAATATCTGGGAATTTTGATTACAAAAGAAGTAATTAGATCTTCAGATAACCAATTACGGATTGAACAGGCAAGAAGAGTATTAGGATCCCTGAATTCAATATGATGGGATATGATTATTACAAAATTGCATATATCGAAAATTACATATATAGTGGTTATGCTCCTTGCCTCCGAGGGTCGAGGGTTCAAACCCGGCCGAGGCCGATTAATTTTTTAGGACGGAAAGATCCAAGGAGCAAGTCCTCCAGGAGGGACTTTAAGTCTTGGGTCCCGAATCTGAAGATTTTCAGGCTCGTCAAGGGTCCTTAAGCCTGAATAAAGAGGCATCTAAGCAAAATGTACCAACATCAACGTCCTAGTAATACCTTAGTTGCTTGTTAGACGTCTCATTGGGTTGGTGTGTTGACCACATGACATCTAGGAGTAAATAAGGTAACTAAAAATTAACTTGGTCTAGTAACTCCTTATAAAGGAGAGACTATGGCTCAACAGTGGGCTAGCCATTGTTGATAGATAGACATACAGTATATTGAAAAAAACATTAGTTGGAAGTATTTTATGCTACAATAGTGAAGTGTATATTTCGAATGAAAATGTAAAATATTTGGCAGTAGAAATGGATTGTAAGAAGAAGTGAAGAAGTGTCAAGGATGCAAATAATCCGGAATGAAGAAATTAGTAGACGGATGGAAGCAGAGAAAAGTTTGATAGAATTGAAAAGAGGGAGTTAAAATTGTTTGGATGTCTAATGAGGATACAAGAACAATGATGGCCTAAACAGATATTACAATGGACACCAGCCAGAATGGGTATTATGGAAAGATTAATAAGTTCATGGAAACTAAAAGATATTTCTTCAAAGAGACTTCAAGTGAAAATGCTATTGATCGAGGAGTGTGGAGGTTGAGAACGGCAAGACGACTTCAGCTCCAAAATGCCTGAAATAATAACAATATGGATGGAAGTAAATCAATAGTTTAATTTGTACCAGAATAATTTTAATGTTATTAGAATCGCTAAGAAACGTGACTGTTAATACTAAATTAAAAATTTGGTGTCCTTAATATGCCAGTAATTTATTCACAATCTTAAGAATATTAAATAAATTCTTTCTCTTCTTCTTCTTCGTCACGGTTTAGGCTTATTTACTAGCCTGTTCCGGCTCCAAATTGCTGCTCTTTCCATCTTTTCTTTGGTCTTCCCAGACTTCTTCTTCCTCGTGGTGTATGCTGCTTTTGGTATTCTATTCTCAAGTGTTCTTTCCAGTTTGTTCTGTATTTCACTATTGTTGCGTTTAATTCCTCTACTTTTAGTTGTCTTATTTCTGTGTTCTTTGACATCCTGCTATTGGTCTGAGGAATTTCATTTCAGCAGCTTGTATTTTGGCAGATTCTTGTGTTGTCACTGTCCATGTTTCGGATCATAAGTAATAATAGGCACTGCCATTATCTTGTATAATTTTATTATAGAGTCTTTCCTGGCTTTGTTTTTCAAAGTTCTTTTTATTGTTCCTGTTATATAATTAAACTTATTTAGTTTGTTATTTATATCTGTTTCCGCTGTGTATGATATTTCGCAACCTCGGAAGTTATATCTTACGAATTGTTCTATTGATTTATTTTCTAATATTATCTTTGTCCGAACTAGATGAAGGTCATTGTTTTTTTATTTTCCTGATGATATTTCCATGTTGTATTTTTTTGATATTTCATTTAGTTTATATAGCATACTTTGTAGTTCGTCTTCTGTTTTTGCTATTAAAATCTGGTCATCTGCAAAGGCTACAGTTTTTATTACTATATTTCCTAAGTTAATTCCCCCAGTCGTAATTTGCTTCCATGGAATGTCAGAGGAATACATAATAAAGAAACCGAACTGGAGAGAGAATTAAAATAAATAAGTATAGATATAGCAGTGATAACAGAATAAAAAAAGAAACAAAGAGGAAGTCAAAATCTAAGTAATTATATAATGTTTTATAGTGGAATTGAAATAACAGAAAGAGTTCAAGCAGGAGTAGCAATATTAGTAAGCACAAGATTAAGGAACACAATAACTGCATACGAATGGATAAATCAGAGAATAATGAAAATAAGATGCAAAAATACCAAAAGGAAATCTTACTGTAATAGGAATCTACGCACCACAGGAAGGCAGAAAACAAGAAACAATAGAATTGTACAAACAACTACAAAAGATAATAGACAAAACAAACAAAAACGATTACTTAATCATTGTGCATCTCATTCCTCTTTGTGATTATTGTTCATTTATTTGAATTCAGCCACTTCCTCAAAATTTCCCTCATTTGTCATTAGCTGTCCATTACCATTATATAATGTATTTCTATGTGTGACCATATATTTAGTTTATTGATATTTATTTCTAGTCCCAATTTCTTAATATTACTCTTCTTCTTCTTCTTCTTCTTCGGCTTTCCCCCACTTATAGGTTTGCCGTCTTCAGTTTCCATTTATCTCTATCATTCCAATCTCCCTCATCCAAATTCCGATCATCCGTTATAGTTCTGAGGTAGGTTTTCCATTTCCATCTTGGTCTGCCACGTTTATTTCTTCCAGGTGGTGACCATTGGTATATATTTTTTTGGTCATCTTTCATTTTCTATTCTTTGTACATGGCCATACCATTTAAGTGTTTGATTTTCAATCCTCTTAACAACAGATGTGGTGACATTCATTTCTCTCCAAAGGAATTCATTTCTTATTTTATCCTGTCTTGTTTTTTGGAGGCTTCTTCTAAAATAATCAAATTCAACTGTACTAATTTTGTTCTTTTGTAATTCCGTCAAAGACTAAGTTTCACTTCCATATGACAAACTATTCTGTATTATGCTCTTATAAATTTTCATTTTAGTTTCCTTTGTAATATTTTTATTCCAAATTATTCCATGTAATGTCTTAGTTGCATTTTTTGCCATTGCAATTTTACTCAATAGCGATAATTATTGTGATATGATAAAAACTTACCTCTAATATTAACTCATAACACTACAAGTGAAAAATGATTCGTTTGAATACAGCTGCTCTTTCGTAGCGTATTTTTATGTTGAAAGAAGGCCTACTTGTGAAATACATATCTATACGCATGTAAATGTACATTTTTGAATCTTCTTCTCATAAGCTACAATAGCTATATTAGCTACAATAATACAATGTATAATGTAGATTGTCTATGTTAATCTCGTGTATAAAATTTAAATTAACATTTAATGCATTCTTTATTGACATATTTTACTTGACATACCATGAAACACAGTACTTGAAATAGCATTGTGTAAAAGGTAGAATACATATTTGTATAATAATGGTAAAAAGTTTAAAGAAAAAATGTGATTTTTTTTAGTCTGGAATTATGAATGTCAAGATAAATCAAGTTCACTTATGGTCTACTGGCCATGCCATTGCGTCAGACGGAGCGGGCTCGGGTTCGATGCCCGGTCTGGACAAGTTTATTGGGTGAGGTCTTTTCGGTTTTTTTTTCTCGTCTGTAAGACAATTTACGTAAAGAAACTTTGAAGCTCAAATAGTCTCAGATTACCATATGGCCATCACAGTCATCCATACCATAAATTTACCTTGTTTGATATTACTGAATGAGTGAATGATTTGTCATGTCTTACATGTACGTGTTGTTTCCGAGGTGGCCTGGCATTGAGCTGATACTCATCCAGGGAAGCCTCCATGTCCTTGTTTGGTCTAAAGTATAATAATAATAATAATAATAATAATAATAATAATAATAATAATAATAATAATTATAATGATAATAATAATAATGCTTTGTTTAAGCTGGCAGAGTTAAGGCTTTAAGCCTCTTCCACTCAACCATCGAATAATAAAATCATTAAAAAATTTCTTTTTTTTTTTCCTTGTAAGCCCTTGTGTTTCTCAACAAGACTTAGGTGTTCTCCTCCTCCAGTAGAGAAATTCAACCATACTAATTTACACTTGTTTTCGCATAGATGTCATTGAGTGGCCCGGGGTCAGCGCTCCTTATACTTATTAAAATTTAAAGATATTATTAAAATATAGACTGAACAAAAGACAATGCGGATGTGGTCTAATATTAGCCAACACTAACAAAACATGGAATAAAATAATGTAAGAAAAAGCTTTCTAGATGAATATTTATAGGTATACAAAATGCTGAATATAGTTGTTATGCAGTTAATGTTTTCATTGTGTGGAACGTAAAGGTACGTACACACTTGCGCGCGCGCACAATGTTCGTCAGATTTGGACGGGGTTTTAAGCTGCGCGCGAAAGGCGCGCGCGCGTCTCTCACCACGATCCACTCTTTGTCGGTTTTTTCCACAAACACTTTGATGGTTCGCTGTTTAGATTTGGACGGGTACCTGAGAGGTTCGTTGTTTTCGGTGCGCACCTATTATTTGAGTATGGAGTGGTCAGAGGAAAACATGTTAAAACTTACTGATATTTATAGAAGCAAGCAATTATTGTGGGATCCTCAACATAAGGATCATTTTTAAAAATCATTGAAAGGAGATGCCTGTTTTTTTTCAATGTTATGTGTTTTTTTATGTGTACTGTAATTGTATGAATAAATTAGAATTATTTAGAAAACATTATTTATTTAAGACGTTCATTTCATAATATTATGCATGAAGTATCACAAAACAATACAATATATAAACACATTTAATACTAATTATTTATGTATTTCTTCAAAGACTCCAAAGAGCATGATTGCTCATGTTAAGGGACAATATATAAAAAATAATGGCCATAAAACAATTAACAATAAAAACAAGAAAACAAATTCAGGCATAAGTTTAAATAATACAAACTACTATAGATGCACAATATATATACACATATAAATACAATATTTAAACAGGATAATATTAATAATAATAAAATTAACAAAATCAACTAAGAAAGCAATGAGAAAAAATATTTTTTAATACAATTAGAAAAATGTTTAACATTCGTGAAATGTTGATATTCAATTGGTAAGTTATTGTAATGGTTGATTAATGCATAACGAATCCCTTTTATGCCTTTTTTTTTGAGAAACTAGTATCTTTGTGCAATAAAGTACAACCTCTAGTATAATAATCATGTACATCTTTATTAAAAATTAAGGCCATGTTATGGTGAGATAGATTCTTAATAATTTTAAACATATATATACAAATCATATATTTTTTTTAAAAATTCCTTTAATGCTATAATATTTGAAAAAGTATAAATAAAGTTATAAGATGTAATAAGTAATAAGCGTGACCAGACGTCCCGATTTTGGCGGGACAGTCCCGATTTTTAACAATTTGTCTCGCGTCCCGCGGCATTTATAAAAAAGTCCCTATTTTTGGGAAAGAATGCAGGACAAGCGGGAGAACGGAAAGGGAATAGACATGGTTGGTTACACCTGCTCTGCAAAATGTCTACTGAAGGTTTATGGGTTTCCTATGGATCGCAGGAGGTTCGTTGAAATTAATAATTTCGACGAACATAACACGCGCCGTTCGTGTTTGCGGCGCGCATATGTGTACGTATCTTTAGATATTAGTTCATTTGTATTTAAATAATGATAGTGATTGACAGTCCATGGCATGACTACGAAGTGAGTTCCATGCTCTAGTCATAGATATTGTGTTACATGTCCTGCGGTATAGACAGTGAAGAGGTATCTTATGATCTTGTTCCCAAATTTTGATAAGCCGATACATTTTGAAAACGTGTTGATAAATGTACGTGATCCAGAGTTTAAAATTCTCTCTTGATTGATTGTATCCCTGTATGGCGCGTGTGCATGGGGCATGTATAAGTACTTACAGACGGAGAGGTTAAAATTGGGTAAAGAAGCAAAGATAAATTAATATAGTCTTCTTCTTCTTCATCTTCTTCTTCTTCCTTTCCAGAATTAGGTCAATGCGACCTGTTCCGGTCTCAAGTCCATCGTTTCCTTGGCCGTCCCAAAGATCTTTTTCCATGTGGTTTGTAGGTGTTGATCTTTTTGGATAATCTTGTATTGTCCATTCTGTCTAAATGTTCTTTCCATTGGTATTTGTGCTCTTCTAGTTTATCGACTATTGAAAATATCTCCAGTTCGTTTCTTACTGATTCATTGTGTAAATCTATCCATGCGTGTACATCCTTTTGCGGATCTTAAAAATTTCATTTCAGTGGCTTGAATGTGTGAGATATCTTTTTTTGTAAGTACCCAAGATTCAGATCCATATAATATAGCAATAAAACTAAATATATGGTCACACATAGAAATACGTTATATAACGGAAGTGGACAGCTAATGACAAATGAGGGATGTTTTGAGGAAGTGGCTGAATTCAAATACCTAGGAACAATAATCACAAATAGGAATGAGATGAACAAAGAAATTGAACATGGATATGCGTGCTATTATGCATTACAGAGACTCTTGACGTCCCAACTCCTTTCAAAAAACGTTAAACTGAAAATATATGAAACTACTATTATACCAGTTATATTATATGGATGCGAAACATGGACTCTTACTTTAAGGGATGAAAGGAGATTACGAGTATTTGAGAATAAAGTTCTTAGGATTTTTTTTATCAAAGATAGATGAACAGACAGGTGAATGGAGAAAACTACATAACAGTGAACTACATGGTATTTATAGGAAGCCAGATATAATAAGAACAGTTAAGTCTCGTAGATTGCGATGGGCAGGACACCCCTGGCACGAATAGGGAATAAAAGACGTGCATGGAATCTACAGAGGGGAAACGCCCAGTTGGTAGACCAAGAATGAGGTGGGAGAATAACATTAAATATGATTTGAGGGAAGTAGATTATACAGGGAATGATTGGGAAACATCTCAGGATAGGGATGTATGGAGAGATTATGTCCGCGCGGCCATAAACCTACGGATTCGATAGTGCCAGTGAGTTAGTTAGTTAATTATTGACGTAGAATTTCTTAGAATAATTTGTATCTTCTCTGTAAAGTACATGTGCCGTATCTGGATCTGAAACCAGACAGGACAAATAAGAACTCAGTTTATGACTTTACGAAGTGGCGCTGCTAGTACGTGAGCCATTTAATAAATCATTCAATAACGCTAACTTAAAGTTTACGCTTTATGTACACTTTTATGCGTAGTGTATTCAACACATGAAGGGGCACTTAATAAGCAGGTGGAGTAACTCCACTTGTGTCGCATAATTTATTATAAAGTTTCACAGATTAATAAATAGGTCGCAATTAACTCGCTTGATTCAATGTGATTATATTTATTCCAGAATTAATGTTATAACAGTTTTTTTGTCACATGAATATTAATTTTTTTTGCTATCTAGTTTTAGGCCCTGTCCATTTGTGGTTTTATGTACGTGCTTATCATAAGTAACGACACGAATGATTTCCAAATCATCGATAAATTCACGATGTCACTAAGTGACAAGTGAATTTATCTAGAGAATTTGGAAATCAAGAGTGGCATTTGTCAGGACTATTTAACGAATAAAATTAAGTTGTTTACTCACAAATCATTATTTAAATGTAGTTATTTTTAAATATTTATATATTTAATGGACCGCGGATCGGCCGCGGTGGACTAGTGGTTATGCTCCTTGCCTCTGGTCCCGAGGGTCGCGGGTTTAATCCCGGCCGGGGTCGATGGATTTTTTTAGGACGGAAAATCCAAGGAGCAAATCCTCCGGGAGGGACTTTAAGCCGTGGGTCCCGAGTCTGAAGATTTTCAGGCTCATAAAAGATCCTTAAGCCTGAATGAAAAGGCCTCTAGGCAAAATTTACCGAATTTTCTCGTCCTAGTACTACCTTGGTTTCCTAGATGTCAGTATGAGGCGGAACGCTGACCACGGACCACTCAAATGACATCTATACGAAAACAAGTGTAACTAAATTAGTATGATTCAAATTCTTCCCTGTAGGGGAAGAGCGCCTAAATCTCTGTTAAGGGAAATATGGGCTTACAAGATACAAGAAGATATATTTAATGTAAACGGCTATGTTTGAAAACAAATGAGGAACGTTTGTTATGTTTCATTTGTTCATCGCTGCAACCAGATCATGTTATTTATTGCCAAAGGATCGCAATATTGTAAGAATGCACTCTAGTGGAGAAAAAATGAAACACATCAAACTGTTTATAACAAACATTATAGGTTATTAATTAATTTCTGATATTCTATGATGTAAATATGTCAATTATATTTTTCTGGAACGTAAATACCTGGGAAATAACACGTTTAAGAAAGTGCAAACAGTGGTTTCTTTTTATTGTGGTACAATCAATTACTACAAATTTTTTCTATTATATCCCGCAAGCAGTATCTGTTTACATTCGTGCACTATATATATATATATATATATATATATATATATATATATATATATAGTGCACGAATGTAAACAGGATGCAAGTGGCTCCTAGATTGTATATATATATATATATATATATATATATATATATATATATACAATCTAGGAGCCACTTGCATCCTAGTATTCTTACATCTTAATATATAAATTGCTATTTTTAATATATTTCTTAGAGTGTCAGTCACTGCAAAAAATGCTCTGACCTATTCAGAATGTTAAAGGAGGAGCTTTTTTAAACATGATAAACTTAAGTTGATAAATTCGAGGTGAAACACGACTGTGATTGGTTGTAAATCAAAATTAAATGAAACGTGATTGGTCATTGAATCCCATTTGGGGCATGAGTTAAATAAATAGTCATAATTAAGAGACACTAACAGTTTTGTAATTTCAAATCGTAGTTTTCTCAACAGTTCTCCATTTTTCCTTGTCATGTAGGGCCTATTATTGGTATCAAACTTACCAATTTATAATTTATCCAAGTAACTTTTCCTGATCGGAGATCGAGCCCAAGTCCTTTTTTTCTGAGGCAACCTCTATATGACGCGACGATGGTGGTCAATGTAAAATAAATATAGCAGATAAAATACCCTATATCACGTCAGTATTTTCGAAACTGCATGAGTTACTTTTGTCGTGTTAACCAGCCTCATGGTCTTGTGGTCAGAGCTTTGTAATCATTTATCACCCATAATACCATCGTGGTAATGTATGCCTTCAAGAGGCAACCTCAAAAGTGGATTGCAACTCCGTCAATGTCAGGAGAGAATTCCAGAAATTTTGTACGGTAGCCTGGTGGCATTGAACAAAAAAAATATAATTAAAAAAGGAGAATCTGTCTTCGCGCAATTAAACTTGTTATGGACATCTAGATACTTATCACTTAAATTGAAGATCCAAGTTTTACGCAAACGTTAAATCAGTAATGTTATATGGAAGGGAAACCTGGAAAGCATATAAAGCAGTTTACAAGAAATTACAAGTATTCGTAAATATATATATTTCCAGTTTTAACAATGTTATACATTTTTCCGGCACCAATGACTAGTCTTCAATTTCGCTTTTATTTTTAAATCTGTCCGGCTGTGAATCATTGGGTTTTTTAACATTTCTTTTTTTTTTCTTCTTCCAATGAACGGGGAGTTAGCCCGTCGCATCAACCCCCAACCTGGAGGACCAGGAAATTTTGTTTGTATTTTCTTCCCATAGCCTTTGAAGATCCCTCTTCACCGCAAGGCAGCGTTTTACCATTTTCCTTAGAGATGGGTTGCCTCTTCCGCCAGATCCGCCCCGCCGTCTTGAAGGATTCCTTCTGCCGCCGACTCTGCCGTTGAGGTCTTCACCGTAACCCTGGCTAGGGGCCCTTACAGGGTACTATCAGTCGGAGCCAATGAACCCTGGTTTTTTGATGAGGTTATTATTCCTCCCCCTCCTCCTTCCTCATCCGGGCTTGGGACTGTCCATGGCGGAGTTTGGTTCCCCGGAGGGAAACGAACCCTGGTCTCCCGCGTGACAGACGGGGATACTGACTACTATACTAGTAAATAGATGTTTGAAATGGATCACGAGAACTTGATAACCAAACATTAATTCCAACAAATAATTGTGCAAATTGAAAAATCGGTTTGAGGTTTCCAAAGAAATTAAACAAAGAAAATGGAAATGGATTGGACATGTTTTGAAAAGGGAATATGGAAATATAGCAAAAAAACGGGTATGGAATGGGATCCCAAACGAATGCCCAGAAGAAGTGGAAGAACCAGAATTAATTGGCGAAACTCTACACTTGTAAGGAAGCTAAGGAATTGGGGAATAGTTGGATTGAAGTTAAGATGCTGGCAAGGAATAAAATATGTTGGCGATTTTTCGTGGAGACTTTTGCTCCTTCCGAATTACTACTACCACTCGTCTGGTTTGAATTATGGGGTAATAAGTAATAAAGTCAGATTATGCCCTATTATACAGATATAAATCATCTTCTTCTTCTTAATCATAATTTGTAGGATTTTCATCCTGTTTATTTCCAAAATCACTCCTCGGAGGAAGAAGTATTGGATGTGCATTCATTGTCTATCCATCTCTTGTTCTTCTCCCGTCCATTAGTTTATCTTCTTAAGCTCTTTTTGCAAGTCGGTTGTCTTCCATTCTTTCTATACGACCTTTCCAGTATTTTCGTCTATCTATAATACATTTGGCGATGTCTTGAATATGACATTTGTCCCTAAAGTCTGTGTTGTGTATCTTATCATCATCATCATCATCATCATCATCATAGTACATTCACGAATTTAGGTCATTTGTTGACCTGTTTCGGCCTCAAGAGAAACACCATCCAAAAGTCTTTTGAGTGGACGTCCTGGTCTTCTTCTTCCTGCAGGTTGATATCTTAACATTTGTTTGGGTATTCTGTGATCTTCCATTCGATGAACATGTTGCATCCGTCTTGACTTATAATCAGAAATTTTGTTTTCTAAAGATTCCATGTGTAATTCTTCTAAGATGTCTTCATTTTTTTTTGTGATCTAGTAGTGTGTATCCTGCAGTTCTCCGAAGATATCTCATTTCAGCAGGTCTAAGTCTCTGTATATCCTTCTGTTTCAACGTCCATACTTCGCTACCATACAAAAGAGTTGGAAGAGCCAGTGTTTTATACACTTTCAGTCTTGAATGCTTTTGGACTAACTGTGGCTTGAAGATAGAATTTATTAACCCTAAAATTCTTAAAAATTTAGATATTTTTGCATTTACATCCTTTTCTTCTTCATATGAGATATTGCATCCTAGATATGTAAAATTATTCACCTGCTCCAAAATTTTATTGTCCAGTAAAATTTTACTTCTGACAGGATCTACACCTTGAAATGCCATAATTTTTGTTTTTTTTTCTGTAGATATCTTTAATCCATATTCTTCTGTAATTTTGTTAAGTTCATACGGACCTTTCTGTAGATTATCTTCGGAATTTGCTATTATTATTTGGTCATCTGCAAACAATATGGTGTTTAATTTTCTATTTTCTGATATTCTTATTCCAAATTTATATTTTTTGTTCCAGCAACATATTACTTCATTGATGTAAATTGCAAAGAGTGTTGGGGATAGGGGGCAGCCTTGTCTCACACCACGATTTATAATTCCTTCTTCAGAAAATCTGTTATTTAATTTAATCTTTATAGTGTTGTCTTTGTAAATATTTTGTATGTTCTGCCGAAAGTAAATTTGGTATATTTCAGTCTTCCAATATATTTAAGAGTTTTGATCTCTTGACTGTGTCGAATGCTTTTTCAAAATCTATGAAAGCAAAATGTGTTTCTAAGATGAATTCTCTTCTTTTTTCAAGCAATAGTTTAACAGAAAATGTTGAATCAATACAAGATCGTCCTTTCCTAAATCCATTTTGACATTCCATAAGGAATTTTTCACTGAAACTTTTCAATTTTCCATTTAAAATGTCTGCATAAATTTTGTAGCATGTGTTTAACAAACCGATTCCCCTATAGTTGTCCATTTTTCTCTTGTCTCCTTTCTTGATCAGGGGTATAACAATGCTTGTCTTCCATTCTTGTGGTATATCTGCATTTTTGAATACATTATTAAAGAAGGACAACAGTCTTTCATGGAACTGTTTGCCTGCATATTTGTACAATTCAGAATTCAAGCCATCTGTGCCAGTTGCCTTCCCATTTTTTAATTTCTTTAAACAGCGTTTGAATTCTATTTCATTTTCTACTTTCTTTGTGTTCAAATATTTTTTAATTTCTTTAAACAGCGTTTGAATTCTATTTCATTTTCTACTTTCTTTGTGTTCAAATATTTTTTATAAGCTGCATTTTTCTCTTCAACCAATTGTTTTATTTGATCATCCCAGATTTTTAGAGTTCTATTTCTTCTTTGTTGTATATTTACTTTTCCTAAAGTTTCATTAGCTGCATTTTGAATTATCATTTTAATGTTTAACATATATGAGTGTGAGATAGGAATAGATATGATAACAATGGAAGAATTAGAAGAAGTACTGAAAACAACAAAGAACAGAAAGGCAGGTGGAATAGACGGAATTAATATGGAATTAATAAAATTTGGAGGATTTTTTTAAAACTGAGATTATTACATTTTTTAAATTTATGTTGGAAACAAGCAACAATACCAGAAATCTGGACAACAGCAATAGTACAATCTATTTTTAAGAAAGGAGAACGTAACGACTGCAACAACTACAGAGGAATAAGCATTTTAACTGCAGGCTATAAAATATACTCAAGAATCTTAACATTTAGGTTAAAACAAATAGCAGAGGTAATGTTAACAGAAGAACAAAGTGATTCAGACCAGGGCGTTCATGTATGGATAATATATTTACGATAAAAGAATGTATAAACAAAAGAAGAGGATATAACAAGGAAACACACATAGCTTTTATTGATTTTGTCAAGGCATTTGATAAAGTAGACAGAGGAAAACTCTGGTCAATTCTAAAAGAAAAAGGAATTCCGAAACACTTAATAGCAGCTATAAAGAGTTTGTACTGGAACACAAATTTTGTTATAAAAACTAGAAATGAAGTAAGTAAAAATAAAATTCATACTAATCAAGGAGTTAAACAAGGATGCAGTATCTCTCCAGTTTTATTTAACCTATACATCAATGATATAATAGAAAAATGGAACGAAGAAACAAATAAAGGAATAAAATTAGATAAAACACACTACTTGAAAACATTATTATACGCTGATGACCAGGTAATAATAGCAAATACAGAAGACGAACTTCAAAGGAATATTTTTAAACTACATAATATATGTGAACAATATAATCTCAAAATATCCATAGAAAAAACTAAGGTAATGGCATTCCAAGGGAAAAATCAAATCAGATCGAAAATAGTAATACGAAACAAAATCATAGAACAAGTGAACCATCTCAATTATCTAGGATGCGACATTTCATTTAATTATGATAATGATATAAATAATAAAATAGCAAAATTCCAGGGAATATGTGGTACGATAAAACGATCACTAAATAACAAAACAACAAGAGAGACCCAATTGAAATTTTATAAAATGTTGGCAGTACCGGTACTGCTCTAAGGATCAGAAGCCTGGATACATAAAAAACAAGATCTAAGTAGGATAACGGGGGCAGAAATGAAATTTTTGAGATTTGTTAAAGGGTGCACTAAGGAAGACAGAATCAAGAATACAGAAATAAGACATAAACTTGAAATATTTGCAATAACTTATAAAATAGATACATATAGACAAAAAGGAAGCAACACATAGACAGAATGAATGAAGATAGATATCCAAAACAAATAACAAAATACAAACCTAAAGGCACCCGAGATGTGGGCAGACCTAGAAAGAGATGGGCTGAAGTCGGAACGGGTCAACAGACCTAATCCATGAATGCAGATGATGATGATGATGTTTTTCCATTCTTCTTCGACATCATTACTTTCTGGAGTTGTAGCCATATATTGCTGAATTCTTCTCGAATATAATCATTTAATGCTGTCATCATAAAATAATTTTACCTTGTACTTTTGTTCTATGCTCTGTTGTTGTTTCTTCTTTTTTAACCATCTTGGTGGAAATCTTATTTTTGCTTCTACTAGATAGTGATCTGAACCAATATCATATCCTCTGTAGGCTCTGACATCGAGAAACAATTTAAAAATCTTATTATTATTATTTACAATGAAATAATCAACGATTGATTTTGAGTCCTGACGATGTATACTTATGTATGTTTCTATGATTGTAAAAGGTATTCGTTATTCTCAGTTCATTGTAGATAGCAAAATCTGTTAATCTTGTCCCATTCCTATTGCTGGTTGGTTCGCCAAATGTTCCAATATTATTGTTGACTTGAGCATTGCCCACTCTGGCATTTAAATCTCCTATTATGAGAATGTAATCGTTTCTATTAATTTTGCTATAAATTTCTTGTAATATTTTATAGAATTCTTCATTATCTTCTTCGCGGCCTTCCTCTGGCACATATACACCAAGAACTGTCAAATTACCTCTATTTATTTTCAGTCGAAGCTCTAATATTCTTTCATTCCAGTAAGTGTAGTGTTGAATTTTATTTCTTATGGTTTTATTAATCCAAATCATTACTCCAGCTTGTCCATGGGTTTTCCTGTCAACGCCGCTATATATTTGTATATAATTTTGTTTCTTTCGTTCCTTTAAGTTTCTTCTTAGTTTCTGTAGTTGCTGCAATATCAATGTTTCTATTTTTAAATATACTGTCTAGTTCCTCTTCTTTTTCATGGATGCTACGGACATTCCAGGTTGCATATCTTACAATATCATTGTGCCGTTTTCTTTTAACCATATTTCTTTGCTGAGGGTCGTCATATTTCAATTCCTTCTGGATTTTTTCGTGTTGAGACTTGAAAGTAGTTTTGAAGTTCCTTAGGACAGGTTACTGGCCCGACGCTAAGTAGTCCAGTGGTAGGGCTGCTACCTTTTAGTCTCTGGACAGACATTAGGATACTGCATTTACTCAGTACCCGATGGAACGGTTATACCGCCGTGACTCGGTCCTCAGAGCCTCGTTTATGAAAACGGGTTGTCCACGAGAAGGTGAGGATGAGAATTGGGTAGGAGAGGTTATACACACGTCACTACCCCTTACAACCCTGTATCTTATCAAATAATGTTTTCCCCTGAATATTTCTTATGATCTTCATTTCAAATGTGTTTAGTTTTTGTTGTATCAGCCCCTAGTTTCTGCTCCATATTCGATAACTGGTCGAACTATCGTTTTGTATATGTGGGGTTTGCTTTCTATTGACATATGTTTGTTGCGCCAAATTAAATCTTTCATATATCCTGATATTTGTGCTGATCTATTAGTTTGTTTCTTTACTTATTTTATTAAATGTTTAGTGGTTGTTATTAATACACCTAAATAATTAAATTCTGATACTTGTTCTATAATTTTTCTTTCCAATTCTAATTTCCATCTTATTTGTTCTTTTGATATTGTTCAGCATTTAGTCTTACTCGTATTCATTTCCATATTGTATTTTCGGCATTTATATCAAATTGATGTAAAGATCTTTGTAAATTATCTTCAGATTCTGAAAGGAGAATGACATCATATGCGTAACATATCAAGTGAAATCTAGTGTTTCCCATTTTATAACCCAAACGTGGTGGTGTGTTTTCAATAATTTTATCCATTATGATATTAAATAAGAGTGTACTTAAAGAGTCACCTTGTCTGATGCCGTTTGTGAGCGTTCTTCAGTTTGTTGTTCTTTTACTTTGATTACTGTTTTGCAGTGTGTGTTAATTGATATTATTGCTCTAATCAGTTCATTAGGAATGTCATTCTCTCTCAAGATATGTACATCTTCAAGCTGTACTCTATCAAAAACTGTCTTCATGTCTATGAAACATAAGAATACTAAGAATATAAATCATAATTAAACTAAACTCAACGGTATGACAGATCTAGAGAGCCTTCACCTACTGGTCTCTCATCCACATGTGTCAACACATGGATTGACGATCATCCATTCAGTTTAGGGATGACGGAGTTAGCACGTCGAATCCTCCAGCCTTCATGACTGATTTTCTCAACCTGGTGTCCCTACTTATCGTAGCTACTCAAATTCCTCACGATGCTATGCTGGGTTAGCATTGATCACATACTGACCGAAATTCCATGAGAAAATTTCTTCCCCTTGGGGAACGAACCAGCGCACTCCCCGTAGATATATGCCAAGACATGATACTGTAGACCGCTCGGCCAGGTCCATGTTGGAACCAAAAATGTAGAAGTTAATTACATTTGGATTTTATATAAATAACTCAAATTTGAATATTTTTCATGTGTGTGTGTGTGCGTGCGTGCGTGTGTGCGTGCGTGTGTGTGTGTGTGTGTGTATTTTTTTTCATTCAGTGGCACCAGGTTGTCATGACGACATTTCTGGTATTCGCTCCTGGCATGGCGCACTTGTAATCCACTTCTGAGGTTAGGGTGCCTGGAAATCGGGGTTTGCGCTGTCCCGATGATATATGAAAGGTGATAATGATGCGCCAGGAGGGGCCTTAATCTAAACTTATTGTAATGAGGCGAATATGATAATGATGACCAAATGATGTTCGGGGACCGTTTTGTCCTTAAAGTTTCCTGGCATTTGTCTTACAGGTAAAAAAAAAACTCACCTAGAAAAACTGTCCCAACCGAAGATCGTACTCGGGCCCCTGCATGATAAGGCAGCACACTACCTCAAGACCACATCGTTGGACATTTATTGACTATATTTAACGAACAATAAATTCTTATATTCAGTAAAACGCAGAAGTTAGACAATTATTATAATAATGAGGTCAAATATTAAGATTTACTTTCCTTCTACAAAATATACTATCAACACAAGTATTAAAGTGAGGTGCCATTTGAAATAAATGCAAGGTTATTAATTAGCTGTATGTATTAGAACATAACGGGAAATTTCTCTTTGTCGCAATGATGAACATCCCTAGAGGTCCAATATGTTTTACAATATCGTAAATCGATGAGAGCCAAAGGGATGGGACTTGCATATCCATGTAACTCGATTTTCATTACAACTGTTGGTTTAACGCTAAAATCTGGTTGCTGTAACTAAATTTCAACTGATTTGCTGAAAGTATTCATGTCATAGTAATGAATTTGTGGAAATCAATCACACTACTGTCCCGTATCAATGTCAAGTGATCTAACTCACGAATGCCTTCTGGTTCGAGCCTAATTGTGGGGGGGAAAAATCTCATGGAATTTCAGCCAGTGTATGACAAGTGGATTTTAGGGAATTTGGGTAGCTATACTTCTTCCGAACTAAGTTCCAGTTGTAATGTAAACAAACCAGATGTAAATAACTGAATTTTCGTTGGTCGAATCTGTTTTACCTTTAAGTAAGCTACACTGTTGCATTGTTGTTGAAGTCATTTCTCAACATTGACAGACATTCTATCATGTCCTTATCGAGTGTGCCATTATGGTAAAAAAGTGTGAAAATATTTTATCTAAACAGTGAGCTTAATGTAATAGGCCTATACTATTAGAATAGGTATTTGAAAACATATGAAATGGATAATTGCGTGAATGTTTATGCACAACCGAATAGCTATATTGTAGGCATATGTACTATAAAATATAAGTTCCTGAAATACTATAAAGATGATTTCAACTATGCATTTGGAAAACGGAGAATAAATGTATATTGTGGGTCTACCTGTGGAAGCCTAACTAAAATATCTGCAGAAGAAAATGGAGTTCTACAAAGACAACTCCTCTTTACAATGTAAACATATCAAAACGTCATTTTATAATCAAATGAAGATTTACAGTGAAAGTGCAAAAATGAAAAATAAGTGGAAACTATTATATTTTACTACTATATGCAAAACGTAGGCCTACCTTTCCCAAAAATAGGCTACTTATCACAGAATTTTTTTCTACAAATTAAGGGACTTTTTTAAAGTTTGGCAGTAGTTTAAGAAAAGAATAATAATAATCATAGTGAAAGTAATATAAAAGACTGGGATTCTGACAAACTATCAGATTTTTTTTACTTACTTTAAATTCTCTCTCTCTCTCTCTCTCTCTCTCTCTCTCTCTCTCTCTCTCTCTCTCTCCTCTCCCTCTCCCTCTCTCTCTCCCTCTCCCCTCTCTCTCTCTTTCTCTCTATATCTCTCTCTTTTTTATATGCTAAGTATTGAGTATGAAACATTCATGTAAAATATTTTTTGTCAATAAAGTTAATTTATTTGATACATACGAGTATTTTATATATTGAGTATAATAACAATTCATATCCCAGATGTGATCAATAACTATTCATATCAAACATTTTTGATAAGATATTTAAGGTATTTCGAAGTAAAAGAAAATACTGAAATTCATTAAGGTTATGCATACTATCTGTAAGATTACATTGCAGAAGTATCAACAATACTGTATCTCAATTACCATAAGAGAAAATAGTTTTTATTAGTTTCTTTTTCAGAACCTCGTAAAATTAACATATATGTTTTCCGATCTCATCTTTTCAATTTGAAAGGGAACCTTAGGTGTCAGACGAAGATATCTGAGTTGTAATTGTTAAAATATTTTACATATGATACTTACAGTACAATATTAAAATAAAATCGGCGTATAGAATAGTATGAGATGGATTATGAATGTCAAATATTAAAAAAAAAAAACTTCAAGAATTTATAACCCAGATATATATATTATATATATATATATATATATGTGTGTGTGTGTGTGTGTGTGTGTGCGTGTGCGTGTGTGTTTGAAATCTGGGTTCCCTATTTCATTGCCTTAACTCCTCTATAAACAGGAAAATTTATATTTTTTTATCTGCCAGTTTAAATAAGTTATTATCATTATTACCGGAATTAATATTGTTATAATAATATCCATTATTTATTTATTTGCATTTTTAAGGCTTATGGGTCAGACGATTGATTTGCGTGTTTGATTACTATATGTCCCGCGCCGTAGCCGAGCGGTTAAGGTAGGAAGCCTTGGCGCAGAGCTACGGGACTTGCGCTGGTTCGAGTCTCCATGGGGGAAGAAATTTTCTCATGGTATTTCGGCCAGTATGGGACCGGTGCCCACCCAGCATCGTGAGGCAATTGGGTAGCTACAATAAGTAGCGGCTCCAGGTTGAGGAACCAGCTATAACGGCTGGGGGACTCGACATGCTAACCACATGTCACCCCTACACTGGCTGTTGATCATCTACCTCTGTGATTGACACATGTGGATGTGAAGGGCCAGCAGCCGGCTGGTAAAAGGGCAACCGCTGAAAAGTGGAAAGACCCTCAATCGGAATCGGATTACTATATAAGGATAAATAGAATTCAATTTCCAAAATTAAAATTTTTGCATTGTGCATATATTCAAATCAGATTTTTATGACTTATAAATGCTAAGAATTCCTTATCAATTATTAAATTATTTTTTACCAATCCACCAGGTTGTCTTTATGACATTTCTGGTATTTTCTCCTGACATGGCGGAACTTTAACCCACTTCTTAAGTTGGGGCGCCTGAAAGAACGGAGTTACGTTACCCTGATGATAAGATAGGTGATGAAGCACCGGGAGAGTCTATTACCATTATATTTGTAATTCATACAAACAATCGATATCTACATGCCGTCAATGTATTTTTATACAGAAGCACTCACAACCCACTGAAGTCACTTATTGAACTGTAATACAATGTACGAACATTTTCCCGTATCTAAGTTATAGCTCTTTAATTTCTCTCCTCCATTCATTTTTATCTTCCTAATTCTCATTCCTACAATCCATTCTCTATCACTGATCTTCTAATCTCTTGTATCCATGTAATCTTTGGTCGATTCTTGTTCTTTCGTCCCTGGGAAATCCAGTCAAACACTTTTTTAAACTAATCTCTGCTTCGGCATTATTCTGATATTTCCATACCGATCTAATTGTCTATAGGTATTTAATAAAGTCTAATATAGAATTTTGTACCTTTTTTTACTTCATTATTACAATGTTCCTATATATATATATATATATATATATATATATTTTTATTTTTTTTTTTTCAATCTGGAATGCCTAGTTGATCTTCTTAAATAGTCAATTTCGTTGACAGTAATTTTAATCTAGTATTTTGATTCACTCACCAAGCTTCAACTCCATTTATTTTAAGGTACTTCTAACTATTAACTAACTCACAGGCTCTATCGAACCCGTAGGTTCAAGGCCGCGCGGACATAAGCTCTCCGTTTACATCCCTATCCTGAGGTATTGTTTTCCAATCATCCCCTGTATAATCTACTTCCCTCAAATCATGGTTAAATATTATTCTCCTACCATTGGTTCATAAATTTCTATTTTAGTAATCTTTGTTATATTTGTATCCTACAATATCTCACTTAACATTTTATTGTGGATTTTCTTTCTTCATTCTTTGATTTATATATTTCTCTTGATAACTAGTTTTGTTAATACATCGGAATAACATCACACATTCTAATACAACTCTTCCGGTTTTCAAAATATCTTTCACCTATAAAACAGACTGTCAAATGACAATACGTATTTTTTCTCCCCCTTCCTAAACGATGATTTTTTTCAAGAATGCTCGTAAGGGGTGCACGAAGTAACTAGTCATTGGATAATCGAATGAAACTTCGGAAATGAGTGTTAGGCCTAATGAGTTGTAGCTCCTACAATATAAAACATGGCAATATGTTCAATAGAAAATAGTATAAAATATAATATAATAATAAAAAAAAGAGGTTGTAAGGGGTAGTGACGTGTGTATAACTTCTCCTACCCAATTATCATCCTCGCCTTCCCATGGTACAACCCGTTTAACACAAACGAGGCGGTATAAGCGTTCCATCGGGTACTGAGTAAATGCGGTATCCTAATGTCTGTCCAGAGACTAAAAGGTAGCAGCCCTACCACTGGAATACTTAGCGTTGGGCCAGTAACCCGTCCTAAGGAATCTCAACTTTACTTGCAAGTCTTAACACGAAGAAATCCAGAGCCCAAACTAACGTTAAGCTATCAACCTGCAGGAAGAAAAAAATCAGGACGTACACTCGAAAGACTTTTGAATGGTGTTTCTCTTGATTCCGAAACAGGTCAACAAGTGGCCTAAATTCAAGATTGTACTATGATGATGATGATGATGATGGTGGTGGTGGTGATGATGATGATGGTGATGATGGATAAAATATATCAAATAATGTGGCAGAAGTAAGGAAAATGTAAAAATAATTATGTAAAATTAACAAAAATTACCTTAAAAATAACAAAAAAATATATATCTAAAACGCCAGAAAGGTCTAATAAGTGTGCATTTCTATAATTTGAAACTGTGATCAAGATTTATGGATACTTCAATTAAAGGATGATATATCATCAGAATCCAGGTCTTAATGATTACTACATCCAAGTAAACATCTCACTTCAGCAATAAAAAAAAGTCTCAATTCCTAAAAATTAATGATATAACAAACATTATGAGTAAATACAAAATCTCTAGTATGAGCACTTTAAGGTTATGTAGGTCATATAGAGAACTCATTTACATATAGCAATCACCAAGTCAAACGTTACCACGTAACAGAATTATGCAGAAGGTGATGAGCAAACTCGATAATGGACTTAATTATACACTCATACTATTACAAGCCAATTCAAATATTGTTGCTAAAGCTTTCAAAATATACCAAATAAAATACACAAAAATTAAATAAGATTAGTGCAAAATTTAAGATGATTAATTAATAACGGAAAGAACACAAACGACTATATTAACACGGGAAAGCATTAAACTTTCAGAATAGACCAAGTAAAATGCACAGTGATTCAGAAACGTTGGTTCAAATTTAAAGTTGGTTAATTTATAACTGAAAGAACACAAACGTGTATATTAACACAGGAAACTTTTAAACTTTCAGAACAGACCAAATAAAATCCACAGTGATTAAAAAAGGTTGATGTAAAATTCAAGCTGATTAATTAATAACGGAAAGAACATAATATTGTAAGAATGCACCCTAGTGGAGAAATACTGAAACACATCAAACTGTATATTATAATCAACATTATAGATTATTCATTTATTTTTTAGTAAACAATTCAGTAAAATCAAGGAATCTGTTCATTATGTGCTATATTCAATGTATTTGTTGAGAAAAATAATGCTCTGTCCTGTTCATAATATTAGAAAAGAGGAGCTTTTTTATTACAAAAGCACGAGCTGATAAACAGAAATCGATAAAGAGCGAGGTGAAACACAACTTTCATTGGTTGTAAAACAAAATTCATTGAAACATGATTGGTCATTGACTACCATTTGGGGCATGAGTTAAATAGTCACATGTAGAAACTCACTCTAGATTAGTCAGAAGAGAAATAGAGGATATTAATCATTTTAAACTAACGGCCATATAAATAAACTATGGATAAATTCCTTTTTAGAGACACCTTTAACTTCAAGGTCATATAGTGTCCATTTATTTCACTTGTTTACATTTTTATTTTATTTATGTGTTATTGTGAAGTGATGAATATGATCAAATGAATACTGGAAATGAAATTCCAACCATCATTTGCCTTGACGATTGAGGAAAACCAGAGAAAAACTTTTGTCAGTTTGTTCGGTATCGGGATTTGAACCCGGGACCTCACGGATACGAGTTCCAAACCTTACCGTTTGAGCCAACTCGATCGGTATGGAGAAACGTTTACTTTCCCTAAAGATAATTCTTACTACCTACAGTTAGTGCAGAAAGTATTGATACACTTAAAAATATCACAGAGAGAAATAAATAATATAATTATTTCTTCACTATATACAAAAACAAAATTATACACCTTTACATTGCACTCTATAAAGTTAGATAAACGCAGTTCCCTCTGTTTCAAGATAACGAGTAAAAAATAATTATATACGAACAACAAAAATTAACAAACAATAAGTATTGATACGGTCTCATATTATGACTGTTTTGAGTCTTAACTTTTTTGAGTTCAGTGCTTGGTTGGCAGCTCCTTTGATTTCAAAATAGCTTGAGGACGACGTAGCATCGACCCAATTAAATTTGAAGTTACTGAAGAAGGTATATTTCTCCATGCATCTTCCAAAGCGTTTCTCAGTCTTGCTTGTTGGAAACCTGCCTTGAACAAATTCTCCTTTTCAGATGTTCCCATAAACTCTCAATGGGGTTTGTGTCCGGAGATTAGGGAGGCGTTTCCATATCCATAAACGCGTATTGAAACCAATGTGTTTGGGATCATTATCTTGCATAAATATAAAACCTTGTTTAATCCACATTTCCTCTGCAGAAGTATGAAGATTGGTCTGCAATATGTTTATATACTCTTTGTGGTCCATTACACCATCGATAAAATGTAAGGTCCCGTCTCCAGAGGTACTTATGTATCCCATACTAATAAAGAACCACCACTATGTTTCACAGCGGGTTGGAGATTTTGCTTTTGTAGCTCTGTATATTAATTCCTCCAGACATTTCTTCTTCCATCTGAACGGGAAATGTTGATTTTAGACTCATCAGTATAAATTACTTTTTTACTAAATTCTTTGGGGCTGTTTATGTGTGTTATCGGAAAGTTCAAATTTTTCTTTCAGTTTTCTTCACTTACAAAGCATTTTCTACGGGCTGTTTTCCCATGCACTTCGTTAGCCCATAGACTGTTACGAACATTGCTAGCAGAAATACACATATTAAAGTCATTCTTGATACTAGCTGCTAATTTAGGGCCACTACTTTTAGGTTTTTGCTTTACTTTTCTCATTAAGCTTTTTCAACATTAACATACAGTTTTCTAGGACATCCTGATCTGTGGCTATTTCAAAAGATTTTCGATTGCCAACTCTATCAATTATATGCTAAATGTTTGGTCTTGGCCTTCCAATTATTTCACTAATTCCATTTAGCGATTTACACTGATTATGCAAACCAATAATTAATTTCCTTTCTTTTACTGTAGTATTTCTACCTTTGCACTCCATTCCAGCTTAATCTGCAGCCAGAACGCATACAACTACATGGCAAAGTACTCAAGGCTAGAATGAATAACAACACTGCCAGACCCACCCCCACTCGACTTCATGTGAACATTCTGTTGACCAAAACTTAGTACTGTATCAATACTTTTTGTTGGTTAATTTATATTGTTCATGTACAAATTATTTTTCACTCGTTAATTGTCACGTTAAAACAGAGAAAAATTGCGTGTATTAAACTTCATAGAATTAAATTTAAAGGTGTATATTTTTGTTTTTGTACGTAGTGAAGAAATAATGAAATTATTTATGTCTGTCTGTGTTATTTTTAAGTGTATCAATACTTTCTGCACTAACTGTATATTTTCCGAGCTCAAGTTCCAGTTGTAATGTAAACAGACCAGATGTATGACTGCATTTTTATTGGTCGAATTATGATTTTATCTTTAAGCGTGTAAGAAAATGTAATTCGCTCTCTAATAGGACTACTCGATATAAAGGAAATAAAAATATATATTATCTAGCACATGTCTATATAAGTTATATGGGAAAATCTTAAAATATATAATTACAACTTCAATAGATTAAATAAGCATTGTTATATTCTTACGCAAGCACAATGCAGAATGCATTGAGATTTATATTGTTTCAAAATGGCTTCTTTTATAGAATTTCTTAAAACATTGGAAATGAAACCGTTTAAAAAATGGATAGAAACAAATTATTTTGTACGTTTTCAAACAGAAAAATATCCTATATTAGCCATTGAGGGTTTGGTGAAAATAACAGGTGAGTCAGCATAGAGCATATATTCTGCTCGTAATAAAATTGCAAATAAAGGCTATCCATCGACATCATGTAAAAACGTAAACGTCTGATTAGGAAAGCCGATAAAGTCTATAATTTTTGTCATAAATAAATAAGAAATGGAAGTTTCTAATTATTGGTACCATATTACCTTGTATTCAGTCTTATTTCCCATAAAAAATGTTTCCTGAGAACGATGTTTCTATCGAAAATAGTTCCTTACACAATTCAATCACATGGCTGGTAAACGTGGTATAACGGTTCCCCCAAAGACGGAGTCAGCGGAGTAATGCCTTATGCAAGTTTGTTTATAGTACAACCGGAACTCAGCTTGGAATTAGTATATTTACAAAAAAAAAGTGTCTAAAACTAGTCTAACAATCGTCATTGCCTTCTTCCAAAACTCGATTGATGTTAGGATATAGTATATTACGATGCAAGGTCGGGAAGTGCTTTTTACAGAAACGAAGAAAATGTTTAAAAACCGAGCTACAGCGAGGTTTTTAATTTCTGATATTCTGTAAAACATTTCACAAACGTGCGTTGTACATTATTTCTTACGCGATGGTATTTTCAAAATAATAAATAATAGTAAAATAATAATATCTTTGTTGGAAATATCTGCTTTCATTATAAACAACTGACTAACGTTAACGTGTGGGCAATGTTTATTAGTTGCAACTACAGGAGGCCGTGGCACCAGTCAGTAATAAAATGGCGGCAAGTACGTATTTATTATTTTATATTGTTTCAAATAAAGTTCAGTTCATTTAAAATGTAGTGATTTGTTTCGTACAATGTATATTAACACTACATTACTTCCCACACGTTGTTTGTAATATGTAATAGCACAGTATAGTTACTTAGGTTAGCAACCCCGAAATGTAGGACGTTGAACTTCCAATCATGGTCGCCATTGCTGTAAGTACGACAAAGCGCAAAAATGTTTATACCGGTATCAATATGTTTAATTTCCCGAAGAAAGGAATGGCGATTATTTCGTTGGTTTACAGTATATTGCTTTTCTGTTTCTCTGAATCAACTTTAGCAGATATCCAAATTATTTTTCGAAGATAAATTTAATAGTCTACTCATCCACCCACTTAATATTACTTAACTTAATTAAAATAATGTGAGCTACCGATATTTCTTGTTAAAGAGAGAATTGTGATGTTGAATAATGGTGAAAAATAACTTTGATAGAGGTTAGGAGATCGGGAAGTTAGAGACAGGATGTAAAGCATGTGTGTTAGCCGGTTTACTATATTGTCTAGGTTGCTTAAAGGGATGAGGGTTCTGACCGGTGACCTGGAGACAGAAATCAATATGGCGGCTGCTGCGCTCAAGCCGTACCGCGCCAGCGACGAGGTCATACCAAAAACCCTCATAGCTTACCCTTTTTGTAGTCTCTGCCAAACTTTCACCCTTAAATGAACAATGCATCCTATAAGTTACATTCATTTCATTTATTTAATACTAGCTAATACCCGGCGTGCGCTTCTACGCCTAAATAAATGAAAATTAATGTGTTTTATGTTTAGTTGAATAAGTAGAAAAAATTATAAATTGATATCGTAAGTATTTTTAGATGCCTCGTGCTGATTACCGACGTTGCCCGGGAATCTACTTACCCTGATCTTCTTGGCATAAATGAGCTGAAAGACGAAAACTAATGAGTCTTTATGCTTACGACAAAAGGAGTTATTTATATCGTAATTGTTTTTAGATACCCCGTGCTGATTATGCGGCGTTGCCCGGGAATCTACTTATCGCGATCTTATTGGCATAAATGAGCTTAAAAACGAACATTGATGTGTTTTTATGATTAGTTGAATAAGTGAAAGGAAATGTTATATTGTAATTATTTTTAGATACCCCGTGGTAATTACCTGGCGTGGCCCGGGAATCTACTTAGCCCGATCTTCTTGGCATAAATCAGCTGAAAGACGAAAATTAATGGCCAGCTTCATGGGCCAGTGGTCAGCGTTACTGAGGTCTAGGGTTCGATTCCCGGTCAGACCATAGACATTTTTTCTTAAAGGGAATTATTCCTGTGGTTGCCCATGGTCTGGAATTTAAGTTAAGAACTCTCCTGGCGCGTCATTATCATTTATCACCCATCATCATCGGGGTAGCGATACTCCGTCTTCTAGGTGCCCCAACATAGAAATTAATTGCAATTCCGCCAATGCCAGGGAAGAAAGCCAGAAATGTCATAAAAGACAACCTGGTGGCATTACACAAAAAAAAATAGTATTTCATTCATTCGAAATCTTAGTTTCTTTGGATAAGGGTCCACAAGCTTGGGACTACTGACGGTGAATTTCTTTTTATCATATTTAACTCTCGATTCAATATAAAATTACTTTACATAAAAAAAATCCTGAAATTGATCTTAAAACGCAAGAGTATTTTTCAATAAATCTATTTCATTTCAGGCCTTATCATGGCTACGCCTAAATGACAGAAGAACTTTACATTCACATACCTTACTATTCCAAATTCTGCACACATATTTACCAACTTATTTAACAACACGTTTTCAACATTTATCGGCTCATCACAATTTAGGAACAAGATCACAAGACTCTTCTTTACTTTTGATACCACAACACAGGACCTGTCTGTACTCTGAATCTTACACAATATCTATGGCTAGAGCATGGAACTCACTTCCCAGTCATGTCAGGGACTGTCAATCGCTATCATTATTTAAATCCAAATTAACTGATATCTTAAGTTCGACACAATGAAAACATTAACTACATAACAACTATATAGAGCATTCTATTAATAATCATGTAGGAAGCTACTTACTTTATTTTATATCATTTTAATTTTATTATATTCTATGTTTTTGTTAGCATTAGCTAGTATTAGATCCATCATCATTGTATTTTGTTTAGTCTGTATTTTAATATCTTAAAATTGTAATATGTACGTAATTTTTGTATAATTTTACTATTCGCTGGTTGAGTGGAAGAGAAGGCCTTATGGCCTTAACTCTGCCAGCTAAAATAAATCATTATTATTATTATTATTATTATTATTATTATTATTATTATTATTATTATTATTATTATTATTATTTCAAGGGCGAAACACGTATGGGGATCAATTTGGGTATGTTTCTTGTCTTTCGCTTTTACTGGTATCTGTGGTTTTATTTGGACGGATTTGCTTCCCAGATTGATTGCTGATTTTTTTTAGCGGAATTACTACAAAAGTAAATTATTTTATTTTATATATAATGAATTTCTGTAAAGTTAGGACTGTCTCTATTAATTATAGTAATTATGATACATTTATAGTTGAACTATTAAATGTATACATTCGTCGAACTCAAAGTACAGCTAGTCTGGAAGCATAATTTACATAACAAAAAACTTGTTCGATTATTCATTCATTTTTAAATTTAAATTTATCTATTTTGGATTTGTCGGTCATTGTGAAATAATGGTTAATTATCATCCTCGCTTTCGTTTCCAATATGCTCGGGTTCAAATCTGGCCGGGATAGATCGAATTTTATGGATGTAAAATTCCTGAGCATGGTTTCCATCGAAACGGTGTAGTAAAGTCGTGATCCCATGTCGTAGTTCCTGCAAACGAGCAGAATATGTATCTGGTCGTTCACCCTCAGATTTGAACTGTTAAAGAGCGTCGTTAAATAAATATACTATTTTAGATTTAAGAGTGCATCATTTAACTTTTTACTTCATTTTCATTTTGCTGTAGATAATATAAAATCATATTTCTTCTGGGATATTTGGTTTTCCAAAATATGGTTACTTTTATTTTGCGTGTAACTATAACGTATTTTTTAAATTATTGACTTGATTTTTAATAACATTATACAGAAGTCAGAGGAAAATTTACTAAGAGCCATTTACACGTTGAATCAATTAGGATTCTATTATAATCTTAAAGTCTCAACTTCAACTAAAATTGTGGCTTTTCAGGGCAAACTGCCAGAAATAGTAATCAATTATGAAATAATAGAACAGATAGCACACTTTAGCCATCTTTATTCAGATATAACATATAGCTATGATTCGGATATACATAATAAATTAAACCGATATCAAATGGCGTGCGGCATCATAAGAAGAACCCTCCGAAAGACTCGAAGAGAAACTCAGCTCAGGTTATATAAAATTATGGCTATTCCTGTTCATTTATATGGACCTGAAACCTTGGGTACTTACAAAAAAAAAGATATATCACACATTCAAGCCACTGAAATGAAAATTTTAAGATCTATAAAAGAATGTACACGCATGTACTATTTTACATTGTGAATCAATAAGAAAGGATCTGTAGATATTTTCAAACTAAAAGAGCACAAATCCCGAAGGAAAGAACATTTAGACAGAATGGACAATACAAGATTACCCAAAATGATCAACGCCTATAAACCGCATGGAAAAAAATCTTTGGGACGGCCAAGGAAACGATGGACTTGAGACCGGAACAGGTCGCATTAACTTAATCCTGGAAAGGAAGAAGAAGAAAAATAATAACATTATATTAAGTTGAACATGGTATTTTATCCCGAAATTTCCAGAATTCAAGTCTTAAACGCTACTCTTTTAACCAAATCGTGCCTATGACTTGTTCATTTTTAAATTCAGCCTTATATATTTTAATACTAATAAAATTCATGACAAAATTCCGTTGATGTTTTAATCCATCCATTCATCCAATTGCTGATTGGCTCAAATTCGAGCTTTGGCCTCCCTTAAATTCTGCCTCCAATAATTTCTATTTTGCGCCGCAAGCCTCCAGTTGCGACACTTAAGTAGATTTGCAGCATCTTCCTTAATACCATCCTCTCATCGTTTGTTCGGTCTTCCAACCCGTCTATTCCTCATAAAACTTGCTATAAGCACCTTTTTTGATGCTCGGTCTGTTGAGAGCCTTTGTACATGGCCAGCCCATTCTAATTTCTTTAACTTAATACAATTGACAAGGTCAGGTTCATTGTATTTGTCATACAGTTCTTTGTTGTATCGTATTCTCCACTGACCATTAATATTTATTGGACCAAGTATTTTCCTGAGTACTTTTTTTTTCAAAATTATATAGGGCTACCTCTGATCTTTTAGTGATGTTCCATATCTCACTACCATAGGTCAAAACTGTTCTTATTAAAACTTTATATAGCCTTATTTTAGTTGCTGAGTGTATGTTATTACTCTTCATTATTTTATGAAGTGAGTAATAAGCTCTGTTGGCCAGTTTCAGTCTTCTTTGTACTTCATTGTGTTGATGGTTTTATCCGTAATACATGAGCCAAGATAGTTAAAATGTTTCACAATGTTAAAACCTAATTATTTTATGCTATTAGATTGCTGTTCTGTCATTGGTTTAACACTTGTCTGTATCATAACTTGTGTTTTCTGCATGTTAATTTGTAGGCCTATATCTTCTGTGGCTGCTTTGAATTCTGTATAAAATTCTTGAATGGCTTTATTAATTCTGCTTAAGAGACATATGACATCTGCATAGCCTATTATCTGTGTAGTGTGATATTCTAGGGTCCCTTTAGTGTTCACCGATAGCTTTCTAATGGCGTATTCAAGAACCAAATTAAACAAGCATGGGGTCAGCCCATCACCCTGTTTGAGTCCTTGCTCGATCGTAAAAGGTTCTGTAAGTTGTGCCGGTATCTTAACTTGAGCCGTTGTGTTAGTCATGATTCCCTTAACCAACCTTATTAACTTTTTGGGGATGCTAAATTCATTCATGATTTCGTAAATGTTTTCTCGTTGTATACTATCATAGGCCTGTTTAAAATCTATATATATTTTAAATATGCTGATGTTAAACTCCCAACATTTCTCAAGCATAATTTTGACTGTGTACAATTGGTCAATTGTGGATCGTCCTCTTCTAAATTCTCCCTGGTATTCGCCTAATAAATTCTTTATGTATGACTCTATCCTTAATCATATGATATATGTGAGAATTTTATATGCTGTGCACAGAAGGGTTATTCCTCTATAATTACTACAGTCCAGCTTGTCTCCCTTCTTGTATATTAGGCAGATAATACTATTCCTCCAGTTGTTCGGTATCCGTTCTTCTTGCCAGATGAGTGTTATCAAGTGATGAATTCCTTTTAACAGTGTTTTCGCCTTCGTTTTTAAAAGTTCAGCGGGTATCTTATCTACTCCTGGAGCTTTATTATTTGATGTTTTAATCACAATATAAAATTATAATATAAAGTTACAAAATTGAATATCTGGTAAGGCTTAACCTCCTCAATGTTAAAACATTTAAAACACTGCAGACCTTTCGGAACTGATTCCATTATCAACAGAAGATAGAGTACCTAAATAGGATCTACTGAGGATGAAACGGTTTTGAAAAACCCACAGTGTTTTAAAAGTCTTAACAGTTTAACATACAACCTTATCAGACATTCAATTTTATTAATTTTAGGTTCATGGCCGCGCGATCATAAGCTCTCCATACGTCCCTATCCTGAGGTATTTTTATTCAAGCATCCTCTGTATAACCTACTTCCCTCAAATCATGATTAATGTCATTTTTGTACCTTATTCTTGGTCTACTAATTGGGCGTTTTTCCCTCTGGTTTTCCTACAAGAAGCTTCCATACCACTCTTTCATTCCCCACTCGTGCCACGTGTCCTGCCCATCGCAGTCTATGACACTTAACTGTTCATATTATATCTGGTTTTCTATATGGTCTCCATTCGCCTGTATGTTCAACTCTCTTTGGTTCAAAAACTTTCCCGAGAAATTTATTCTCAAATCCTCGTAATATTTTCTCCTCCCTTAAAGTAAGAGTCAATGTTTCGCATCCATATGCAACTGGGAGAATACAATTTTATATGTTTGTTTAGTTCTTGAATTTCCAGAATTGAGCCTATGTTTAATTCCTTTGTACATCTGATTCCTAAGCGTAATTATTATTGTTCCTACATATTTGAATTCTTCAAAATTTCCCTCATTTGTCATTTCCATCTTATTAGTATTCTTATTCTTCTTCTGTCGAGCTTCTTCATATCTCGTAGTTAAGGTTTCTGTTTTAGCTTCCATATGTCGATAGCGAAGCTCTACGGTAGTAGGCCTACGTTTGATTTTGTTGAGTATAGTTCCGTAAAAAACCTATAGTTTTCCATAAACTTCAATATCAAGAAATACTCCTATCACTCCTTAAAACTCGATATTTTTAAAAAGTTCTTTGTATATGCAATTTTTAGTAGGCCTACAATGTACCTGTTACCGTGAGAGATAATGGTCTGAGGGTGTGATGATTATAAATCGATAGTTAATTATAAATGAGAGTGTACGAAAGTGCGTGCACGTAATAATCAGATCGTTTTGTTGTCTTGAGCGATTGCGCATTTCACTCGAACGCACTTAGGTCTATATTGAAATTATAATTTTTAAACATTTCTCGAAAAATTCAGGAAAAGTTATAGATACCTTAGAATATAATTAATGCCCCCAACGAGAAAATCTCAATTTTTAACATAGTCAATTTGTTCAAAAAAAATTTGCTATAGCTACAACAAGATATTTAAATGTTTAATTTGTTTAGCCTTTTTTTAATTATTGGTATTCTAAAGTTAATTTTATATCGTCTTTAAATAGTTGCATTGTTTCAATGTTTTAAGACTTTCACTATTACTACGTCTTATGTACCAAGTCATTCACTCGGCCTCCTTTGCATAGAGTAACTGAATAAATTAATAAATCCCAATGTCAGGCAATAATAATCACGAACAATTAGAAAGATCATTGAGAGAAGCAGTTATCAGACTTAGGTCATGTGTATACTCAAATTAATCAGGAAAGCGAGTGGAATACGATTATTAAATGATAAACGGCAAATAAAATGATCCGCGAAATTAGTATCAATGGCAACTAAATGACTAGTCATTAACAAGGTAGGGAGAATTCAGGTAATGCCACCCTTTCTTTTGTGAAGGCGGAAGTGACCGACACATGTATAAAGAGTTAAAATGTTGACAAAGCCCTTTATTCTCAGGATTTAACTGGCAATCTCTTGTAAGGAAGAAGTTAACAGCTCGATATTGACAGTCAGAACACAATAACTGGATTCACGAGCGGGGATTTCATCTTGGGACAAACAACGCTAGAAAAAAGTGTGGGAAGATAGAAAACTCAAGCGTTGGAGCCTACTACAAGTAAAGATCAATGACCTAGGGAAAACCCCAGAAGCCTAAGTTACTAACTTGTGATCCGACTGTACTTGAAGCCAGCACGGACAGGGCCCAACCTCCGACGGCAAAGATCACCAATAACACATTTGTAACACCTTCCCGATTATAGTTAAAGGGTATATTAACCAATCATATTATTTGTTACGTGTGCCTAAGCACTGATCTCAGGTCTACGAGGTCGATATAGTGTGAGAACCGAATTTACGCAATAGGCGAGGGAGACGAACCTCAGACACTTTTTACTTACACTATACGTGTACACTCTTCTATATACGCATATCTTCGACACACACTGGCAGCATGGTCACCAGTGGTAATTTAACTTAAATTTTGGACTTAGAATTTCCACCGAAGTACCTCAGTATCGGGACGTAGACATTTTTTATTAATCGAATGACTATCTAAACTTCATAAGTTAGTTCATGAATCAGCGAGTTACTATGCCATTGAATAATTATTAACGGGGTAAACCCACGACGAACGCCATCGCCGACTGGATATCAGTGCGAGGGAATAAATTTACAACATGTACAGTGTTCTACATTTCGTGTGTTCTTCAAGTAATAATAAACTACAATCAACACGATGCATTCTACACAATTAATTCTGCCTGACGAAGTCCTCGTGGAATCCGTGAGTAAGAGCCTCATGCCTACCGATACTTAGACCTGAGCGAACCAAACACCTAAATTCTCCAGTGAACCGGGGAAGTCCTTTACAAATCCATCGCTGTCGCACATACTATATTTGACCAATAAAACTGTACGGAATGGCGTGTTTCAACCAATCATGACAGCTTATCCACAATTTTTATAACCTCCCTAGCATTTGTTGGTTTTTATCGCCTCCATAACATTGTTTTTTTTTTCAACGTTTCAAACTGAAAAGTTGCTACTTTACTATAAAACACGCATTTTTTTCGTAGTTCGTTTCAAGCATACATTTTAGATAAATAATCAACTGAAAAAGGCTGCTTTATCCAAACGTTTTGGTGAAGCTAACAGTAACAAAATTGATTAAATTATTGACAGCACGACACCAAGCAACACTAAAATAAACAGAAACAGTATATGGAATCAATTTGATCAATGTTGTATTGAGGGAGACACAAACTGTAAGGTGATACTCCAGTTGAAAAAAAAAACTCGCTATAATTATGAAAGACTGGGTCATCAATATGCGAAAGGCAGATGAACAAAAAATAAAAAAGACTGTGTAAAAACCATATGGAATGCTACAGCAAAAACTTCCAAGAAAATTGCTATGATCAAAATAAACACAAGTTCAATATTTAGTACACAATTGATCTTCTTGGTGATACAATATTAAAATATATATACAGTCAATATGCCCATTTCACCAATAAATATTTAAAATGGTCAACTAGTTTCTACAGCCAAGCTGTCATTCTCAAGACCAGATATTGACTGAAGACAATATAGATAAAAAATAAAGATACAAATTCAGTTAAAAACAAACTACGTCACATGACGCAATCATTCACAAGTGAAAGTAAAACATAATAAAACTAATCCTCTTTTTTATCAATTAGAGAAAAGAGGGGGCTGTACGGAATAGGGCCTTTGTCTTTGTTCATTATTTTATCCTTATTTTTATAAATTTCCAAACTTTCAAGGACGTTAAGGAATTTGAAATCCCTATATTGTCTTCAGTCAATATCTGGTCTTGAGAATGACAGCTTGGCTGTAGAAACTAGTTGACCATTTTAAATATTTATTGGTGAAATGGGCATATTGACTGTATATATATTTTAACAAGTTCAATACATTTTCTGACAAAGAATTTAAATATGTCAGAGATGTCAAAAATGCTGAAAAGAAACAACTTCAAAACATGCCAAAAAAAGAAATAAAAGTGCTACCGCACTAAAAACTGATGAATACAATTCTATTGTACAAACGTGTGATGAAAATACTCCATTGGGTCTGGAAAATAAATTATTTCATATCGCGTCACTGGAATTAGCTTGGCGTGGAGAAGACGTGGTGAGGTATCTTATACATCACTTCCAAAAAGAATTGAAAAAGATGGCACTCCATCAGAAACAATCGCTTAACTCTACATTTTCAAAAATTGTAAAGTTGGAAACCACAAGCCAACAGACACGAAGATGCTCTTTCCTAATAAGAAAAATACAGGCCCTATAAGACTATACATATTAGCAGAGAAACGTAAGTGCTGTGGAATAGTAAAAACTGATTTTTTTTTTTACTGCCAACCCTGCATGGAAAATTTCTGGGGTTTGGTATAAAAACTGCCCTGTCGGGAAAAACAAAATTTCAAAGTGGACTAAATTATCTGAACTAAAAGCTGGTCTAGGTGTAAAAAAAATACAAACCACTTCAGTCGATGTAAGCGGTTTCAAACATGACTAGCATTGTCATTCAAGAACAAGAATGAATTAAAATCACATGTCACAGGAATGCATCTTTTCAGAAACTCTGTTTACAAATAAATGAGGAGCACCATTCGGAAATCCTAAATAAGTTGAGGAATGCACCATATACACCCAAAAGTTCAAATTCTATTACACACACCATAAAGTTAACTGAATTAACAATCACCAATGACGTCCAAATGTAGAAATTTTACTTTTAATAATTGTACCTTTTAAAATTATTAATTTCATTATGTCATAAATTAATTGAATATATCAATATACTCTTTTTAACATGTTAAACTTTGTAACAAATAATTGTTTATTATTAAACTTCACCCTTAAATTGCATTTTTATATCATATAAACATCTTGTTTAAATTATTATTTAGGTTATGTTACAGCATCTATTTTAATAAAAATGAGTCAATCAACAAATCGTCCATATAGTTCAATGAAGATTGTATAGTCGGCGCAACTGTTAACGAGAGAACAAACTCATCAAAATACATTGGTCACATCTAGCGTAATAATTGAAAGCATTTGCCAAAAATTCTTTCCAAGTGATACAATTGATGATGATCTACAGAGGAATATTCTACTTCTATCGAAACAGCGCCCTGCACTAGCAACGATATCACTTTCTCCTTTAGTGAAGTGGATTATCTTATTAATAAACAAAATTATATAAAATCGCCAGGATCATATATCAGCCAATTTAACTTAAAATATTCACATATGCCATCCTATGCTACTTACAACAGTGTTTAATAAATGCTTAGAATTTGGTGCGTTCCCGGACTGCTGGAAATGAGCAGTTGTAATGATATTGCCAAAACCTAACTCCCAAAATAAATGCTCAATCTCTTATTACAGGCACATTAGCCTACTTCCTGTTATAGGTAAATGCCTTGAAAAATTAATGAGTGATAGATTAATGCATCACCTACATCTGAACGGTCTATTAAGGGAAAATCAATTTGGATTCCTCCCCCAGCGCTCAACAGGAAACGCAGTATGTAAGGTAGTAAACTGGATGAAGGAAGTTTTTTCCAAGAAATAAATCGGAATTATTGTGTCTCTTGATATTACTGGAACATTCGACAACGCCAGGTGGCCGACAATTCTTAATGAACTAAAAATTAAGAATTGCTCTAAAAATATTTACAATCTAATAGCCGACTATTTTAGTCATCGAAAAACTCATCTCACCATCGGTAAAGCAACAGTAACCACCAACATCACAAGAGGATGTCCGCAAGGATCGGCCTGCAGCCCAGGATCTTGGACCATACTATATGATAATCTACTGAGGGAACCTCTCCCAAAAAAATAGAGTCATATTTATTTATGCCGATGATGCTCTATTGCTAACTAAATTCAGTATTTTCACTGAGTTAGAAAATAAAACTAACAAGGCTTTAGGAACTATTTATAATTTGGGCATAAAAAAAATAAGTTGAGATTGAATCTCTCGAGAATGACAGCAATGTGGATTACAAGGCGGAGAAAAGTTGAAACTGTGACTCTTGAAATGAATTGTGTGTGATTAGAACTTGCAAACTCTCTGAAATACCTAGGGGTTGTTTAGACAATAAATTAACTTTTCGCCCACACTTTAACCATATTGTATCAAAGGCCAGCAAATCAGTTTCCAATCTAATGATAGCCTATCGCCCCACCTGGGATCTTAATTCTAGTGTACTGAGAATATTGTGTCGTGGAGTTTTCGAGTCCTTAGTTCTCTATTGTGCTGCAGCCTTCCAAGACATAATACAAAAGAGATGGCTTGAAAATAAATAGAATGAATCCAACATGGTTTCCTCTCGAGAATAATCAGAGGATATCATACAACATCAAATACTGATTCACTGTACCTCAGCTGCGAAATGTGACCTAGTATTAGTAACATCAAGATAGGTCGCTCGATACCTAATTCTCTTCCTCATTCACATCTGGAGGAAACAATACCGCTCACAAGATTGTGACATCCGTCTCAACATAAACACTACATTATGGACTACTGTAAAGAAATTCACCAATATTTCATTTTCACAGGTGGTTCAAGAATAATAAGCTACGAAAGAGAAGAAATTAAAATTGGGTGTGCATTTATAGTTTATTTCCTCAGCTTTGTTCAAACTTTCTCCACAATGTTCCATTTTTCAGGCAGAATTATTAACCGTAAAAGAAGCTGTTAAATGGTGTGTAATTAATTACATAAGTTATCGTATACTCAGCGATTCACAAACAGCCCTGAAAACAAATAATAAAAAATATAACAATAATCCAATAGCTTTCGAGATTAGGTAACAGATGAAGCAAAGTTCAAAACATATTTGTCTATCAAGGGTACGTGCGCATTGCGGGATATCAGATAACGAACGTGCGGATGTTTTAGCCAAGTCTGCAGCAGATTTTAATTCTCAGTGTGCATATGATCCCTGTCATATTTATTTCCTGAAGTCGCAAATAAAGGAAAATATAATAGCAAGATGAAACAATGTGTGGCTCAAAGGTACAACAGGTACATTAACACGACAACTTTTTTTTTTTTTTCCAAGTCTCTATCACAGAATAAAATTCAAACACGTTGTTCCAAATTTTATACTAGCACAATTTCTCACTAGGCACGGTATATTTGTCAAATATATCCAGAGATTTAACATTATAGAAAATGCAAGTTGTAATCGTGGTATTAGCAACCAAAGCGTTGAATATATTATCTTTCATTGCCCTTTATTCCGGAATGAAAGATTCGAATTCATGTGTCTACTAAATAATACCACCTGTTTAAGTGAACCGCTTTTAATGTTATTTTATAAATAAAGTTCATAAAAAACTTATTCTAGATAAAATTATGTAATGACTCAAAACTTTGTAACAAATATAACCCTAATGTACCTAGGTGAAATAGGTTTTATAAATTTCGGGTGTATAATAATAATAATAATAATAATAATCCATCCATCCATAGTAATTCTGCCCGAGGGCAGGCCTTTCACTGCAATCATAGCATTTTCATGCTATGCTTTGCAGCTTTACTGGGGAATTGTAAGTGTAGTAGCTTCCCGTTGCTTTCCACACTGGTGAAGGATGATGATGATAATGATAAGGGTGATTATGATGATGATGGCCATATGATTTCGGGGACCGTTTGGTCCTTAAAGTTTTCCTGACATTTGTCTTACAGGTGAGGAAAAACCCCGATAAAAACCTCACCCAGAAAAACTGTCCCGACCGGGGATCGAACCCGGGCCCGGTGCGTGACAAGGCAGCACGCTACCTCGAGACCACAGCGGTGGACCAATAATAATAATATAACTGTAATGATTATAATTGACAATATGTGAAACGACTAATATGGACATGTTAAAAGAATGCTTACAGGTAGAATCCCTCAGCTGGTATTAAAGTACAAACCAATTCCTATTATATATATATTATAATTAAATGTTCCGGGTTCGAATCCCGTCCAGGCATTTATTTTTCTTATCATTCCATATAAATATATATAATACATAGAAGTGTTGGACGCCCTTTTACTACAAGGGAATATTCATTAAATCCCACTTGATGTGAAAACATACCAAAAGGCCTAATTTCATGAGGTAAAAGAAGAAGAAGAAGACTGTAATGATGAGTTGGTACATTTTCAAGACAAGTTTAGTATTTTAGTAAGTAAATTAATGTTTTATTGTTTTCCAGTAGTTTATTTCTTTTAATTATTATATACTTTCATCCAATGGTGAAATAGACAAATCCCACTCGAGTTTTGGTTCTCTTTAGATAAATCAAAACTTCTAGTGATATTACTGTAGATAATGTTACATACAGCATATTTTACATTCTAGTGCTCGGTATTGACCTATCGATCTATCGACTTAATTAAAAAAGTATTCCCGCACAAGTAAATATTTTGCATTAGTTTCAGTTCTACCTGAAAGTGTATTCGAAAAGACTTGCAAGAGAGTGTACCATTTCAAGCGTATGGTTATTATTATTAGTATTATTATTATTATTTGTTTAATTTTATTGTTTTTTTATTACCCATGTTTCCCTTAACATAGATTTAGGCGCTCTCTCCCTACAGGGAAGAATTTGGACCATACTAATTTAGTTACACTTGTTTTCGTATAGATGTAATTTGAGTGGTCCGTGGTCAGCGTTCCGCCTCATGCTGACATCTAGGAAACCAAGATAGTACTAGGACGGGAAAATTCGGTAAATTTCGCTTAGAGGCCTTTCATTCAAGCTTAAGGATCTTTTACGAGCCTGAAAATCTTCAGACTCGGGACCCACGGCTTAAAGTCCCTCCCAGAGGACTTGCTCCTTGGATTTTTTCCATCCTAAAAAATCCATCGACCCCCGGCCGGGTTTGAACCCGCGACCCTTGGGACCAGAGGCAAGGAGCATAACCACTAATCCACCGCGGCCGATTGTGTTTAACTGTATGATTTCTTAAAAGTGTGAGTTTTCTTAAAAACTTCAATTTAATGGTTACTGACTTTCTCTGAAGCAATATATCAGTTAATGGACAACATATATATACGGTTCCGTGACAAAATCATTCTCTGTTCCATCTCTGCCTCTTGAAAAACAACATGAAAATGTTGAATGAAATGCAAGATAGTTTTGGCAAATAAAGCTGCGAGCATTAAATAAATAAATAAATAAATAAATAACACAAAACTTAAAATTCATCGGAGAACATTTTGTTTAAACAACTCACCTCATAGGATTCATGTTTCCATGATACCGCGGTTTCAAACACAGCCGTGTTCATCCTCAGCCATAACTCCGGAGGATGAACACGACTGTTTGAAACCGCGATATCATGGAAGCATGAATGAGGTGAGTTGTTTAAACAAAATGTTCTCCGATGAATTTTAATGATTATACCTCATAATGTTTACTTCCCTACATTAATTTAATATAAACACCAAACTTGTTAATCTCTAAAGATTCCAATTTATAATGATAGATCTGCTCGCTTTGAATCGTGTAAAATTAAATTGTATAAGAAGAGCGAGAGTTACTGTAAGTTGCATATCAGCTTGTATAGTCTAATGGTTCCATGCAGGTCGCCGAGAAGACCATAACCTGGAGATAAGTGTTCTAACCTCCGACACCGGTGTAAGCGTACATCTATTTCCATATGCTAGAGAACAAGAGAATTAAACTCGTTATCGTGTAAAGCAAGACCTTCAACCCACACTCTATGAACTAATGTAATCTTATAACTTCTGCATCAGATCGATAATCAATATCCTTTTAAAAATCAACTATTACCCCCTTGCACTATCACATAACTTACATATTTCCACACCCTTACAGCCTTCGAAATTATTTTAAAAGTATAAATGAAAGACATAACTTCAATAATAATAATAATAATAATAATAATAATAATAATAGGCTAATAATAATCATATTATAAAAAAACAGCTATAACAGGTTGGGACCCTATATGCTGACCACGTCACCCCTACACTGGCAGGATGATCGTCTAGCTCTGTGATTAATACACATAAATGTGATGCCGGCTGATAAGCCAATGGCCTTCTAGATCTGTCGCACCTTGAAATTATTAATAATAATAATAATAATAATAATAATAATAATAATAATAATAATAATAATAATAATAATAATAATAGTAAATGGCTAATAATAATCATATTATTAAAAAAACAGCTATAACAGGTTGGGACCCTATATGCTGACCACGTCACCCCTACACTGGCAGGATGATCGTCTAGCTCTGTGATTAATACACATAAATGTGATGCCGGCTGATAAGCCAATGGCCTTCTAGATCTGTCGCACCTTGAAATTATTATTAATAATAATAATAATAAATGGCTAATAATAATCATATTATTAAAAAAAACAGCTATAACAGGTTGGGACCCTATATGCTGACCACGTCACCCCTACACTGGCAGGATGATCGTCTAGCTCTGTGATTAATACACATAAATGTGATGCCGGCTGATAAGCCAATGGCCTTCTAGATCTGTCGCACCTTGAAATTATTATTAATAATAATAATAATAAATGGCTAATAATAATCATATTATTAAAAAAAACAGCTATAACAGGTTGGGACCCTATATGCTGACCACGTCACCCCTACACTGGCTAGATGATCGTCTAGCTCTGTGATTAATACACATAAATGTGATGCCGGCTGATAAGCCAATGTCCTTCTAGATCTGCCGCACCTTGAAATTAATAATAATAATAATAATAATAAATAGTTCCTTATGTTATTATTGTCCACCGCTGTGGTCTCGAGGTAGCGAGCTGCCTTGTCATACACCGGGCCCGGGTTCAATTCCCGGACGGGGCACGCTCCTGGGCGGTGTTTTCGGGGTTTTTCTCACCTGTAAGACAAATGTCAGAAAGCTTAAGGCTCTAATAGGGGTATATTAATATAAATATAAAAATAATAATAAAACTTATTGATTGAACAAATCAATAATTTAATATAAAACATAATGGGATTAAAAAAATTAAAGGGAAAATTAACGGTTCCCGAAAATCATTCAGCCATCATCATCATCCTTATCGTTACCATCATTATCATCCTTCACCGGTGTGGAAAGCAACGGGAAGCTACCATACCTAGGCCTATAATTCCCTAGTAAAGCTACAAAGCATAGCATGAAAATGCTATGATTGCAGTGAAAGACCTGCCCTCGAACAGAATAGCTATGGATGGATGTTATTATTAACACCTGTCACGTTGAAAAAATAATTGTAAACGCTTTAGTGGTTTCGGTGGCCTCGGAGTGTATATACGTTTCATAATCCAGTGCTTGAGGTACGATTCCGATCACAATACATGGAATTTTTCGGATGAAAAAAAAAGAAGTAGCTAGGACTCGTCGAAAACGTGTAACAGAAGTATTTGAAACAAACTAATTATCCTCGGATGTAAAAAGCATATTTCTGGGGGAGAAAATAAAGGTGTAGGAGCAGGAATTTGGCATTGTTAAGCCTTGATTCTTAAAAATAATGACACAGATCAAGATACAGTACCTAAAATCATCTTAATGTGATGATTAAGGATCGAATTTTTCCTACTTAAAATGTTTGAAATACTTAAGTACGTATTACTTAAAATGCGTTTAAATATGATCTAAATGAGAAAAATATGACTCCGTTATTTGATTCAACTTTTCATATTTACATTTACAGTAGCAATTTAACATTCCATATAAATTAAGATATTTGTTGTATGCTCTTTGCAATTTTAAATACAAATTTTATGTTCCTATGTATTAAAACAATAAATAAATATCCATTTGTAGAAATAATATTTATAATACCTGTACTTGCTAACAGGAAAAACCGTGCATTCCACAGAATTCAAAACATCTAGCTGAATAATATAATTTTACTTCTAACATTAAAATAAAACTTTAATTTTATTGCAAAAAAATAATCTTACTATCAATTTGACTTGCAAATAAAATTGCTTTTAGTATCCATCCATAGTAATTCTGCCCGAAGGTAGGTCCTTCACTGCAATCATAGCATTTCCATGATATGCTTGCAGCTTTACTAGGGAATTGTAGGTGTGGTAGCTTCCCGTTGCTTTCCACACCGGTGAAGGATGATGATGATAATGATAAGGGTGATTATGATGATGATGCCATATGATTTCGCGGACCGTTTGGGCCTTAAAGTTTTCCTGACATTCGTCTTACAGGTGAAAAAAAAACGATAAAAACCTCACCCAGAAAAACTGTCCCGACCCGGGATCGAACCCGGGCGCGCTGCGTGACAAGGCAGCACGCTACCTCGAGACCACAGCGGTGGACGCTTTTGGTATAATAAATCAATTAACGTGACCAAAAAATGTGATTACAATTAAACACAAAATATGATCGATATATTAAAATATCGAAATTAAAATCACTCAATTATCTTGGGAAAGTTATACAGATGTTTTACTTACTTAGAACTTAGTATACGACTTAATAAAAAAGTGACGTTATATAAAACCGCTCTACTGATGATGATGGTGAGCAATTGTGATAACAATAAAGATTTTGATAATGATGATGACGATTCTGCTGATCGTGATGATATTGACTATAATAACTACAAGCATAGCCTAATCAGTATTACTATATTGATGATGATACTGAAGAAGGTAGATAGGTTGTATTTTTATTTAACGACGCTCTTTAATAACTTTGATCATTAGCGTCGCGTTTGAAATCTAATAGTGAAAAGACCGACATTTTTTTCTCAGAGGTCTCTTATTTCGGGTTTGAGGTACTTTTACGTACCTTAAATCTACGATATGGGGCCCGAGGCTTTAATCCCCCCCTCCGAATGAAGTCATACTCAGGATTTTTATGCCCTGAAAAAAATCGATCAACCCCGGCCAAAGGAACCAGAGGCGAGACCACTAAATTATACGTACCAACATGATACTGGAGAAGAAGAAGAAAATGATTATGATGACGACGATAATGATAGTTAGTGAAAATGATGACATGAAGTTGGTAAGTTTTTAGTGTTGGAAATACCGATTACCTTTCTCCCTAAACTAACGTAGGCCAATGCATGACTGATATTAGTTAAACACTGACAAACACTTTATCTTAGAGGGTAAATATATGGGAGTTACTTAGTTACTTCCGAAAACCAGATTCTAAGCGCCACTCTTAGAAACCGCCCTTTTGCAGATTTATCGTCGACGCATGAGCAGATGAAGTACGGAGAAAATTCCGTTTCGAGAACACTGTAAGGGTGACTAGGGGGGACGGGTTTGGCCTATATAGTATGCAACCCTTCTAGATCGATCCTGGGGCTGCTGCCACAATAATTACACCCCCTCACACTATATCGTTTTAGCATTACACAGAGAAAACATAAGCAGTCTACACCGCGCTTCAATTCCAACTGAATTGTTTTATATTCATGTGATAACATCAAATCTGCTTCATTTTACCTCAAGTAAAGCAGGTCTCTATCAAAAGTAATTAAAATGTCACTAAAGGCATAACAAATTAGCTGTGTAACAGATAAATAGATAATTAAGAAAAATAAGTATAAAAAATAAATTAAGTACCGGCATTAACAGTAAGTTTGCCGATTATTTGCGTTTCTCGTTTGTCCAGACAATAAAATCTCTTAGAATTTTAGACAATATGGATCAGCTAGTACAGACTGCAAAGTGTCTTATAATCAGATCTCCAGAGGTTCAATGACCTGTTAAAGGGGTATCTTCGCCGTTAACTATATGTGTGTGTGTTTTTCCCTCTCTTTTTTTAATTTGTTTTGTAGCAATCTTTTTTTTAATTATTAATATACAGAATGAGACTTTTTTATATCTATACACATGGTATTTTCATGAATGAGTTAGATGTGTATTATTGTGTATGTAGTGTAGATATAGATTTTGTTTTCATGCAAGAGTGCAGCCATCTAGATATTTGTTTATATTATTTTTTTTATTTATGGAAAAATAATGCACGTACGGCCAAGTAGGCCCGTGCGCAATGTAAACGCATATGTATTTCCTTTCTTTTGAAAAAAGGCAATACATAAAAAAAACTCCAGTAATTTAAATACAACATCGAAATAAAGAAGCGTTACTGCTGTAATGTAAATATTCTCTTTAAAATGCTTACTTGTTATAGAAGCCGTGAGATGGCAGTGACACCAAAGTCCCGTTGTCTCTCCCAATTGATAAGCATATAATAATAATAAATTGGTAAGAGGCACTCGAAAGAGCATTAAGTTATAAGTTTATGATTTGTCTTTTATGAGTTCGTTCAGTGATCCTGTCCATATTCTGCATTGTTTGTAATGGTATCGCTCACACTTTTGGTCGCATATCTTGCATTCACACGAATCACTCGGTTGGTGGAATTTTGCATTTTTGCAATAATCATATAAGGACGAAAAAATAAATGTTTGTGATAGGAGCCTCAGTGGTCTAGTGGTTATGTCACTGATGTATAAAGTTAGAGGTCTCGGGTTCAAATCCTGGTTCAGGCTTTTATTTTTCTTTATATATTAGACAGCTAACCATTACTCCACTCAGGCTCCTAGTGCAAACATTGATTTCCCTTTCCTTATATACTGTTCTCATTCTTAAGAGGCAGTGCCATCTTATCTCTTCTATAACAAGAAAGCATTTTTATGGGAATATTTACAATACAGCAGTAATGCTTCTTTATTTCGGTGTTAAGATTAAATTATGGCTTTAAGTAATGAAGGCCAAATGTGATGTGAATCAAATCAAACGCGGTTCAGGCGTTTATTTTTCTTTTCATGTCACATTTGGCATGTCTAATAGGTTGTAATTTTTTTATCAATATTTAAGCTTATATACTATTAATCTGTTGCTAGAAAAAAAATATCGTACATCAGCGTATTCAGAAAATATATCCCATATTTCCTACTTAATTTTTCAACCTTTTATTGCATTTTTATATTTATGGACTTCGAATTTAACAATATTATGAGAGGAAAGTTAAAAATGTGAGGATTCTTCATCAAGAGATTAATTTAATAAAACTGTTTTAATCCTCTTTTTAAATTCTTGGAATATGACTTCAGTATTTATTCTATGTAATTTAATTAATACTTTCGTTCCAAATATGTATTTATATTTTTAAGCGCGTGCACAAAAAAAATATAAAATAAGCATTCCCTTTTAATAACATTTATTAATTATGGTATTTGAAATAGTATTTGAAATGCTTTTTCTGATGACGCATGAATTAGATGCTTATTCCTGAACGAAAGTCAAAGTAAATGCTGATTCGTTTTGCTAATTATCTTGAACACGCTGCAAATGAAATAGACATTAAAAATGGTTTAAACATGTCATATACATTTTATAAATAACTTTTACTTCTTCTTGAATCATCTGAGAATGCAAACTAAGTACATGCTATCCAAAGGGTAAATATGGCCATTTGAACGTTAGTTAATTAATAATACTAATAATGCGACACTACAATTTATTATATTTTTTACTTCTTCCTTTCTTTGCCTTAGTTTAACCTTTCCCTTGGAGGTAATTTTACATGCACCACGCCCCCAGGCCTTACAGGGACACGATCTGCCAGGAGAGGATTTTAATCTCTTGATCACACACTTTTTTTTGACCACACAAGAACATGAAGGAGCTCTCTGGATGAGTTTTTCGATCAATGTCAGGGCCACCTCCGAGATAACACGAACATCAATATTATTATTATTATTATTATTATTATTATTATTATTATTATATGGTTATTATTATTATATATTTATGGTAATTAGTATTATATGCATTATTATTATTATTATTATTATTATTATTATTATTATTATTATTGTTATTATTATTATTAAATAACAGCAATGATTAATGGAGTCTTATGGAACAGACATATAACCAGAAAAAATAAGTTACAAATATATAATTTAATAGTGAGAAGTATTGTCACATATGGAGCTGATGTTTGAAAATTCAACAAAAATGTATGTCGATGGATATGGATTTCTTGAGGTAAGCAGCATTATGTTCAAAATTATAAAAAATAAGAAATACTGTCATACGAGAAAAAAATGAATATTAGATACTCAATAGTAGATTATATAAGATACAAGCTATTAAATTGGTATGGGCATGTACGGCGAGTGCAAGAAGAAAGGTTACCTAGGAAAGCATTGGAATGGTATCCACCAGGAAGAAGAAGGAAAGAAAGACCTCGAAACTCGTGGATGCAAGAAATAAGAACTTAAATGAGAACAAGAGGACTGGAGGACATGGAGCGGATGGATAGGGACGAGTGGAGAAAAAAAATAAAAAAACTTTAGGCACATAATGATGTGTAATCATTAAAAATTTGTACATAAATAAAAATAATAATAATAATAATTATTATTATTATTATTATTATTATTATTACTATTAAAGTAAAGTAAAGTGATCCCACAACAGGCCCGGAGGCCCTTGGGGTAGTAGGAGGTTAAGGCTCCCACTTTTTCTAGACAATCGGCACTTTATGACAGCCGGGTTGTCAGCCCTGCGTGACGGCCGCCTTTACCCCAGAACAAGCGTCTGGTACTCATTTACGTTAGAGGCTGAGTCGACCCCAGGGCCATAGTGCCGCCAGAGGGTTTGGATCAGTTTAAAAATCCTGACCCCAACAGGACTTGAACCCTCGACCCTTCGGCTTGTAGCTCAGTACCTTAACCACTACGCTACGGCGTGCTTATTATTATTATTATTATTATTATTATTATTATTATTATTATTATTATTATTATTATTGTTATTATTGAATAAAGAAAATTAATATATGGAGATGAAATATGCATCACAATAAGAAAAATGTACTATAAACACATTGGTTCTGAAATTAATACCTTTTAGGGTATGAGCAACTGTTTACCGTCATTATGCATTTGCTATGTAAGAGCAGAATATCTTCTATTGAGAGCTCTTTGCCAATAAACTACATGGTTATATGGCTTTTAAAGGGCAGGTGCACGCAATATGCACGCCTTGCGAGAGCACACCTTCAAATCAGTCAGTATATTCGATCTGCCAACGCTTTTTTTCTATGACCCGCCTGAACCTCTTGTAATGGTTTCAGTGAGACACAAAAATGAACAAGATTACGTTAATGGTTTCCCCCAAATAATACTCGATGAATATCGTACAGTTTTGTACACCGTTGTCCAGCAGGTCGAGAAGGTTTCCAGGGAAGAGCCAGAAAGAAAACCGGAGGTGTAAGAGTTCGTAATGAAGAAAAAACAGGTTTATTGCAGAGACGATGCATCCTATATGTTCAACGGTTCGTTGAACCCCCCAAAAAATTGAATTTATGAAGAAAGTAAATATTTATAACGAAGAATAATATCTTTGTATTTTTTTATGATTTCCAGAAAAATCCGTGTGTTTTGAATCAGAAATGTATTTCTGCCGTGGAGAATTCGCTTATGCGAGTTTAGAAGCTTTAGAAATGTGCAGGTGCGTTTTCTCTCTGTGAACCCCCTGGGAATCAATTTGCTGGCTTGCGCGTGCGTTAGACGAGAGGCAATATGCTTGTCTTCATTTATCTCGTCGCTGGCATATCGTGCAGCTCCAAGTCTGGCGGAATCGGACGAGTAAATCCGATCGTAAATAAAAATAAATACGATAATAATAAATAATTATACCTAGGAGTATATTATTTAAACCAATTACAAAATAAAATTCACCTTCTTCGGTTTTTAGCAAGTGTAACTTTTTCAATTTCATGTCCGTTTAATTTATTATTTTTTAATTTTCATTATTGCATTTTTTCTAATAATGTCTGTTAAATTTTATATTTGTACATACTATATTATCTTTCTTTAACGACAACGGGGTTAGATTAGTCACATTTGTCACATCGAAGAATCTCATTGTTAAGAGCACAACATTTCAGCATAAGGATATTCATAAATACACCTGGACGTCCCCAGATGGAGAAACTCGGAACCAGATAGATCATGTATTAGTGGATAAACGCTGGCACAGTAGCATCATCGATGTTAGATCAGTTAGAGAGACAGACTGCAATTCGGATCATCATCTGGTCAGAGGGAAAATCAGACAACGGCTATCGCTTATAAAAGGAACAAACGCTAAAGATGATTCTGTAAAATTTGAATTTAAAAACTTGAAAAATGATGAAATGCGGCAAGAATACCAAATAAAAATTGCTAATAGATTTGAAGTACTGGAATCTTCAGATGACAATGTAGCAAATGAAGAAGAAACTGATATAAATAAAGAATGGAAGGCTATAAGAGATACTATTAAATTGTCAGCATCAGAAAGCATTGGTTGTTTAAAAAAGAGGCAAAACAAGAAATGGTTTGATGAGGAATGTGCTGACATTGTAAAGAAAAGAAAGCTAGCAAAAATGAAATGGTTACACGAGCCAAATGAGGTAAATTTAGAGCAATTGGGTAATATTAGACGGGAAACCACCAAGTTACTAAAGAGTAAAAAGAGGGAATATTTGAGAGAGAAGATTAATGATCTTGAAATGAACGCAAAAAATAGGAACATTAGAGAATTATATCAGGGAATTAGTATAGAGAAGAAAGGGTTTCAGACTAGAACAAACATAATTCGGAATGAAAATGAGGATATGATTGCAGATTCCAGGAGTATATTAAATCGATGGAAAAGTTACTTTAATCAGCTATTAAATGTACATACAGAACAGGACATTGAGGAGGATAATTTACAGACAGCAGAAATGCTAGTCGCAGAGCCAAGTGCATTAGAGGTTTAAATGGCGATTGAAAAATTGAAGATGTATAAAGCATCAGGTTCAGATGAGATCCCAGCAGAACTGATAAAATCAGGGGGAGAAAAATTGATGGACAAGATACGCTGGTTGCTTAGTATGATTTGGGAAAAAGAAGCTCTTCCAGATGAATGGAAGGAATCAATTATCGTACCAATTTATAAGAAAGGAGATAAAACTGATTGCAACAACTACAGGGGCATCTCATTACTTTCAACTTCGTACAAAATTCTAACAAATATATTAGTAAGCAGACTTACTCCCTATATTGATGACATTCTAGGAGATCATCAATGTGCATTTAGAAGAAACAGGTCTACAACAGATCAGATTTTTAGTATAAGACAGATTTTAGAAAAGAAATGGGAATATAATGGTACTGTACATCAACTGTATGTAGACTTCAAAAAAGCATATGATTCAATTAAGAGGGAGAAGTTATATAGTATCCTGCTGGAGTTCGGAATTCCTAAAAAGTTAGTTAGACTTATACGAATGTGTCTAAATGGCACAAAGAGTAGGGTGCGTGTAGGCAAACAGTTTTCGGACACTTTTGAAATCCAGAATGGGTTGAAGCAAGGAGATGCACTATCTCCTCTACTATTTAATTTTGTACTAGAGCATGCCATTAAATCTTTAGAGAATGAGGAAGGCTTACAACTGAATGGTATTAATAAGCTGTTAGTTTATGCTGATGATGTAGTATTATTGGCCGATAGCGAGGAGATACTAAAGGACAACACGCACACACTATTGAGTAACACTAAGAAATTAGGTCTGGAAGTAAATATCAATAAAACTAAATATATGGTCACACGTAGAAATTCATTATATAATGGAAATGGACAGCTAATGACAAATGAGGGAAATTTTGAGGAAGTGGCTGAATTCAAATACCTAGGAACAATAATCACAAATAGGAATGAGATGCACAAAGAAATTAAACATAGGCTCAATTCTGGAAATGCGTGCTATTATGCATTGCAGAGACTCTTGATGTCCCAACTCCTTTCAAAAAACGTTAAACTGAAAATATATAAAACTATTATTCTACCAGTTATATTATATGGGTGCGAAACATGGACTCTTACTTTAAGGGAGGAAAGGAGATTACAAGTATTTGAGAATAAAGTACTTAGGAAAATTTTTGGACCAAAGAGAGATGAACAGACAGGTGAATGGAGAAGACTACATAACAATGAACTACATGGTCTTTATAGGAAGCCAGATATAATAAGAACAGTTAAGTCTCGTAGACTGCGATGGGCAGGACATGTTGCACGTATGGGGAATGAAAGACGTGCATGGAAGCTTCTTGTAGGAAAGCCAGAGGGAAAAACGCCCAGTTGGTAGACCAAGAATGAGGTGGGAGAATAACATTAACTATGATTTGAGGGAAGTAGATTATACAGGGAATGATTGGAAAGCATTAGCTCAGGATAGAGATGTATGGAGAGCTTATGTCCGCGCGGCCATGAACCCACGGGTTCGATAGTGCCTGTGAGTAAGTAAGTAAGTTCTTTAACATTGAGTGCCTAAATCTAGGCCTAATCTTAACTTAATTCATAATTTTTAACAATGCTTTTTTATTTCCTTTTCTCTGTACTAATGTATATTATTGTTTTTTTCTCTCCCTCTTTCTAAGCAATACGTCTAGGCCAGTTCGATAGTATTTGAGTCTTCAAATTTTCTTATCCACTATATTAACTTAATTTTAAAGTTAATTTTAAGGGTAATATAGCGAACCCTCAGCGAGTTTACGCACGAGCCGCCACTGGTTTATTGTCAAGTTTGCAAGTCCATTCTTCCAGTCAGCACCCAAAGATATTAGTAGCGGGTCATCCAAGTTCCATAAGTTACATTAGTAACCGTTATCTGTTTACTCCTCTTTCACGACGTTGAGGGACCTCTGTATTTCTCGTCAATGTTTATTTCGTTCTCAGTGAATTTACGTGTGAAGTAAGTAGAGCTAGAGCTGCAAAAGTAAAAAATGACTTCGAAAAAACCCTAAATTTGTAGTGCGTGGAGAAAATATAATGAATCTTGACTTAATAATTTTGTTAAAGAGCACGCAAACGAAGTTATGTGCGTGATTTGTAACGATGTGATTGCAGCAATGAAAGAATACAATAGAAAAATATATTACCAAACAAAAAATTATCCAGAATTTGAAAATGTAACTACCATTTGCTGAAAATATAATGAATCTAGGCGTATTAATTATTCTGTTAAAGAGCACGCAAACAAAGAGACGTGCGTGATTTGTAAAAGATGTAATTACACCAATGAAAGGGTGCAATAGAAAACAAAAATTTCATTAGAATTCGAAAACTGTAATGCAATGAGCATGTTGTGAAGGTAAAAGAATTGAGCAATAAAATCACTCATCAATCGCAATTTCTAATCCAGGGGGAAATTTGAAATAAAAACATATTACGAAAGCAAATTACGATGTTTCAAAACTTATCGCCGATCATGCAAAACCAATCGCCGAATTAGAATTTATAAAAATGTGTTTTGTGACTGTTGCTGAGATTCTGTGTCCCGAAAATAGTAAATTTGTCCAAATCAGTTTCTCTGTCAAGAAACACTGTAACTAGATGTGTGGAAGAGCTTGCTAGTAGTGTTCGATATTTCATGTATTAACTTTTATAATAATAATAATAATAATAATAATAATAATAATAATAATAATAATAATAATAATAATAATAATAATAATAATAATAATAATAATAATATTTTTTAATTGATGGAATTAAGACCATAAGTCTTCTCTTCCACTTCCCCAGGATTAAATTTTACACATATTAGCAATTATGAATTCTCTATAGGTTACATTATAACACCTAATAGGTTTACAGTTAGCTGATAAGGAAAGGACTTCTTGTTGTTATTATTAATTTAACCTCTCCCTTTTAAGTACTTTTTATTTAGGATATCTCATGCCATCCGGCTCTTACTGTGACATGACTTGTCCGGAAAGGATGTTTTAGACTTCGGATCACATGCATACTTTTTTTTGACCACGCGAGAATATGGAACACTTCTTCAAATGAGGAATCAGCTTATTATGGGGCACCTCCGAAACATCACAACATTTAAGACTAGATATACCAATCTCTCACGCATTCATACTAAGCAAGGGACTTAACATTTCACGACATTTATGTTACGCGTGAGAAAAGAAAATCATCCAAAAAACTTATCTTGACCGGGAATCGAACACGGGCCTACTCCATACGAGGCAACGATGTTACCCCAAGAGCATATCGTAAACGTAAGGAAAGTTATAATTTGCTAATAATAATAATAATAATAATAATAATAATAATAATAATAATAATAATAATAATAATCCATCCATAGTAATTCTGCCCGAAGGCATTTTCATGCTATGCTTGCAGCTTTACTAGAGAATTGTAGGTGTGGTAGCTTCCCGTTGTTTTCCACACCAGTGAAGGATGATGATGGCCATATGATGATGATGATGATGATGATGATGATAATGATGATGATGATGATGATGATGATGGCCATATGATTTCGGGGACCGTTTGGGCCTTAAAGTTTTCAAGACATTTGTCTTACAGGTGAGGAAAAACCCCAATAAAAAACTCACCCAGAAAAACTGCTCCGATCGGGGATCGAACCCGGGCCCGCTGCGTGACAAGGCAGCACGCTACCTCGTGACCACAGCGGTGGACAATAATAATAATAATAATAATAACAATAATAATATTATTATTATTATTATTATTATTATTACCGTTATCATTATCGTTATTATAATTATTATTATTATCATCATCATCATCATAGTACATTCACGAATTTAGGCCATTTGTTGACCTGTTTCGGCCTCAAGAGAAACACCATCCAGAAGTCTTTTGAGTGTTATTATTATTATTATTATTATTATTATTATTATTATTATTATTATTATCATCATCATCAATCATCCGGTATCATGGCAGCTGCCGCCGTCTTCCGGAAACCAAACGCCATTCATCTCTTTTTTTATTATTATTATTGTTATTATTATTATTATTATTATAGTAGTAGTAGTAGTAGTAGTAGTAGTAGTAGTAGTAGTAGTAGTAGTAGTAGTAGTAGTAGTAGTAGTAGTAGTAGTAGTAGTAGTATTAGGGAGCGAGAGCAGGTGATATATAAAAATAAAAAAATCAATTTCAATCCTCAGTTTTCGGTCTAACCTGAATGGTGACATTCACAATGACTATTAAACCAACGTTTTGACCCCTTACACCCGTAAGGGAAATAAAGGGATGAGAAGTAATTAAAAATAAAATAATCAAAATGACCCATATTAGTTTAGAATCCATAGTTTTGAGGGTCGCTAAGTTAATTGGTAACAGTTACCATGTCATTTAACTCCAAGTTCATAACATAGCACCCCGAGGAGATGAGGAAAGTGACGAATAAGAATAACTGAAAACGACCTGTATTAGTAGCGAATCCATAATTTTCACGGTCGTTGAGTTGAATATTGAAATAACATTTAAGTCCAAGTTTACCTCCCAACGACATGGGGTGAGGAGGGGTGAAAAATAAGATGTCCAAAAAGACCGATATTAGTGCCCAATCCATAGTTTCCAGGTCCCTAGCTGACTGGTGACAAGAAGCTTGGAATAAATAAATATCCGGACAACGCGAGTAATCTATACCTATAAAAATCAGCGATTAATATACTTTTCTCCCATGATTTTTGTGTTATTTTTTATTAATAATCTAGGAACTGGCTTGAAATGGTTCACACATTTCTTGGTAAATATGAATGCTTAGAAACTTTCTAAAATTAATTCCGTTGTCTTCAGGGAATTTTCTGTCTATTGACAAAAATTTGACCTTTGATACATAGGTATCGCTTGAGAGCATAAAACCAATTTTGTAATTTTTTTTTTTCTGTACCATCTGTAACAAAATTTTGCCAACTACTGCAGGATAAGGTGATTAATTCTAAGATAATTGGATTAAGTGTAAAGATACAACTTTACAGGTTAATATTATTTTAAAAGTCCAACAACTGCAACCCTACATTACTATTTGATATACTAGATATATATAGTAATTTAAAATAATATTAAAATATTAACATAAATATAAATATAGTAAATCGGTCACGGTGGACTAGTGGTTATGCACCTTAAGTTCCGAGGGTCGCGGGTTCAAACCCGGACGGGGTCGATGGATTTTTTAGGACAGAAAAATCCAAGGAGCAAATCCTCCGGAAGGCATTTTAAGCCGTGGGTTCCGAGTCTGAAGATTTTCAGGCTTATAAAATATCCTTAAGCCTGAATAAAGAAGCCTCTAAGCAAATTTTACTGATATCAACGTCCTACTAGTACCTTAGTTGTCTGTTAGATGTCTCATTGGGTCGGTGTGTTGACCGCATGTCATCCATGACATCTACGAGCAAATAAGATAACTAAAAAATTAACTTGGTCTAGTAATTCCTTACAAAAGAGAGGTTATGGCTCGACAAGGGCTATGCCGTTATATATAAATATAAGTTTACAAAGATATATAAATTAACATAATTAACTAACCAACTGTCACCCCTCTTTCATTCCCTATTCGTGCCACGGATCCAGACCATCACAGTCTGACTGTGTACTATCATAACTGCGCTGACATAACCTCTGATTAATGTTTTAATGTCATCCTCTGTATAAACAAATTACCTCAAATCGTAGTTAATGTTATTCTCCCATCTCATTCTTGGTCCCATTCTTTGGCGTTTTCCCTCAGCTTACATGCTCCTCTTTCATTCCCCATTCGTGTCACATGGCCTGCTCACGCAGTCTACGAGACTTAACTGTTCTTATTATATTTGGTTTCTTATAAAGACCATGTAGCACACTGTTAAGTAGTCTTCTCCATTCACCTGTCTGTTCATCTCTCTTTGATCCAAATATTTTTCTAAGAAATTTATTCTGAAATACTCGTAATATTTCTCCTACCTTAAAGTAAGGTCCATGTTTCGCATCCATGCAATATAATTGGGAGAATAACAGTTTTATATATTTTGTGTTCAGTTTGACGATATTACGTTTAACTCTGTCATTTAGTTTCCTCCATTCGCATGTCTGTTTGTCTCTCTTTGGTCCAAAAATTTTCATAAACATTTCATATTTAATAGTCATAATATTTTGTTCTCTTTTAAAGTAATGGACCATGTTTCCCTTGCATGTAGTATAACTGGTAGAATTGCCTTTTATGTGTTTTTAATTTAACATTTTTTTTAGAGACGTTGGGATGACAAGAGCCCCTGTAATGCATAATATCCGTTTCTAGAGATGAACCTAAGTTTAATTTCGTCGTGCACTTAATTCTTGTTTGTATTCATTATTTCTAGATATTTGAATTCTGACAAATTTTAAAATTTGTCTCAAGTTTCCATTCCCTTTTAAAAATATATTTCCACCATATGCTATATTTAGTTTATTAACATTTGCTCCCAGCCCCAGTTTCTTAGAGTTATTTAATAGAATGTATGTGTTGGCTTTTAGTATTTCCTCACCATCTCCTTAATACATCATAAGCTTATTAGTATTACCAAATAGCTTATTAATGCCAATGAGTTACACGTTATTTTTGTCTTCTAAAGATTTGGCTGCATGATCTAGTACAAAATTAAATAGAATCGGAGATAGTATATCTCCTTGTTTTAATACATTATGAATTTCGGACGTTTTTGAAAATTGTTTGCCTATCCACACTCTATTCCTTGTATGTCTAGACAAACACTTAAGTTTTTTTTTTTTTTAGGATTTCCGAATTCTAATACTATACAATTTCTCCCTCTCAATTTAATTGTATGCCTTTTTGAAGTTTCCATATATTTGATGTATATTGGATCATATTCCCTTTAATTTTTTTAAGTCATAACTAACTTCCTTTTTATAAAGAGGAGGTTTAAATTGAATACAGCATATGGTTCAAATGGAATTACATATAAATTCACCAAGTTATTGTTTTATAAATGTTTCTTGGCAGAACATGAATGCTCATAAATATCTTCTTGGCAACTTATCTGGAATAACATTTCGTTAAATGCGAATGAAGAAATGAACTCGGAGAATTTCCAAAATCCATAGTCCACTTCAACAGGTGGTGGTAGTGACAGGAGCAAGTGAAGACAATTACCATGTCATCTTGATGTTTGTTTCTATTGTTACTCACTTGTCCAGCTTCCTGAGTCCTCAGGACTTCCACTCAAACAAAAACATTGTTTCCATGATGTAATACTACTGCTTCATACTCAAATTAATTATTTAACTAGAGTAATTTTAAACTGTTTAACATTGTTAAATTCTCCATTACAGGGTGTAATATTGGATGTTATGCAATCTTAGATTGCTACACATGTACAAGTTTGATTTTAGCGAATTGCGAAGGAATTAAGTTATGAAAAAAATGTTTACATTAATATTTATGAACTTTGTTTATACACCGAAAATGACCATGATATACATATATATAATTATTTATTTATCGATCTATCGGCCACAATTTTTGTTTTTTCCGGAACTAAAACTCGGCATAGCCTATATCAATATAGGGAAAGAAAGATCGAGTTCATTGACCAATAAAATCATGACCGTTAGGAGTAGGGGGGTTAATCTGAAAAAAAAATAATAAATAAAAATCTCTCCCACGGCCGCAATTTTCGATTTTTCACAACAAAACGGCATATGCTATTATAATGATCGAATAAGTTATTATCCAAACCTCAGGGAAATCCGACCATTAAATTGGGAATTTATCTGAAAGCCGAAATTTAAAAATTGCTCTAGCGACCACCATGTCCGTTATTTACAAGAAACTGAATACATATCAGGATTTAATTACAAAAGTAAGACATATTCCATAAACAAGCAAAATTGGACTTACTGAGGAATTCGCTTAGTTTACGCAATTCCTACGTGACGAGGTTTGTTTAATTTACGTGCTATAAGATTACATTAAATTTCATGCTAACGTTAATCGAGGTGTAAATAAATTAAACCTATTAAATTTACCTGTTTTTAAAGAGGTTGTTGAAAAGAAAAAGACAGTGTTGTTAAAGTTGTTTACATTTTATGTTCGTATTCTAAAACTCTATATGACGCGACAGGCCTAGAAGACCTTTGGCCTAACAGCCGGCTACTGTCTCACATCCACATGTGCTAATCACAGAGATGTATGATCATCCAGCCACTAACACTCTCTCCCGGAGTGTTGGTTTTATTGCCCGTGAACTTGAATATGTTATCGCGAAGTAGATAAGGGAGGACAAGTCTGAGACTTGGGAATGTGGTCGAAGTGACCGAGGTGTCCCAAGGGGTAGAGGATGGGTTCAGATGAGCCACTATAGGGGTGACATGTCTCATTATACCAGGCCCCCTAGCCGTTATAGCTGATTTGCTTCACTTGGCTCATAATTTAGTATCGTAAAATTAAATAGGCATCATAATTAGGAATTGGATGAAACCAAACCATTAAGTGCTAATCAATCATACTTTCAAAATTTAATTTTACAGAATCTCTAAACCCCTTCCTATGCCCCAATTGAATTCTGATACCGGATTATAAGTATCAAAGGAAAGAATTTTGCAAGTTATGACTCCTATACAAATGCAGAAGAGCCAAAAAAAAGGAAGAGTGGAAAAGTATAAGAGGACTCATGCATAAAACAGCAGTATTAGGAACAAAGAAAATAGGAGCAAGGAACAAAGGACTAAAAAAAATGGGATCCCGAAATCCAGAAATTGGTAAGAGATAAAAAGAGGCCTATTTAAAATACTTAAACAACAAGAATGACCAGAACAAAATAGAATATAGTAAAAGAAGAGCATTATTAAAATTAAATACACCAGAAAATTAAATAGAGAACATTGGGATAGATATATAGCAGAAATGGAACACAATTTACATGGAAGGTAAGATAAGATAAAGTATATAAATGTATAAGAAGCCTTAATTCTGAAGTAAAAGACAAGACAAAAATCTGATAATTATACAAGATATAGAATTAGAAAATTATTATAAAGATCTGTGGACGGACAAACAAAATAAAGAAGAAATAATAGGGAAAAAAACAAACAATATGCAGAAGTAGATGAATTATAAATGCAAGAAATTATAGAAACATGAAAGAAATGTAAACATGATGAAGCGTGTGGAATAGATAGGCCTAGTATAATCATAGAATTGCCAAGGAATTTTCAATAAAGATTATTAAAATTCTATAACAAGCTGCCTGCGAAACGAAATAAACAAATACCAGAAAGAAAATTGGAAAAAAAATTAATTTATTCAATACGGTATTTGTTAAAAAAAAGTTGATAAAAAAAAAACCGAACACTATAGAGGGCATAATCTTTTCCTATGCGCAAGGAATTACACAAAATTATGTGCAAACATTGTTCAAACACAAGATTAACAAAAACCATAGTAGAGGCAAGTAATAATCAGAAGAACAGGACAGGAGTTAGGAAAAAGAAGAAAGCGTGCAACAGACAATGGTTTTCACTTTACAACAAATAATAGAGAAGCGAAGAGAATTCAAACTTAGAGACGCATGATCCTCTTTATAGTATAAGAAGGCTTTTGATAAAGTGTCTAGACCAACATTTTGGAACACATATTAGATGAAAAAGGAATTTCACTACACTTTATAGCAGTAATTAATGGGATTTATGAGGAAACAAAAATAAAAATAAATTAAAGGGAACCAGTACATATAACAGGAGGAGTTAGACAAGTTTGTCCATATCAACCACTCTTTTTAACATTTACTTTGACGACGTGATAAGATCATGGAAGCAAATGGACAACGGGGGGGAATAACTTAGGGAATGTAATTATAAATAAAAACATTAGCCTTTGCAGATGATCAGATTTTAATAGCCAAAACACAGGATGAATTACAACGAATGCTTATAAAGTAAATTAAATATAATAAAAGATATAATATGGAAATATCGTCAGAAAAATAAGAAACAGTGGCTTTCAAGGGTGCCTCATCCAGTTGGGACAAAGATATTATTAGAAAATAAACCAATAGGACAATTGACAATATATAATTTCCTAGGTTGCGGAATTTCATACACAGCGGAAACATATTAAAATAACAAAGTAAAATAAGTTTAATTATATATCAGGAACATTAAAGAGAACTTTGAAAAATAAAGCCATGAAAGGGTGTGTGATGTAATTATACAAGACAGTGGCAGTTTTTCTGATTATTTTTGGATCCGAAACATGGACAGTGAGAACACAACAATCTGCCGGAATACAAGCTGCTGATTTGAAATTCCTCAGACGAATAGCGGGATAGGCCTATCAGAGAACAGACAAAAAACATAACACAGAAATAAGAGAGCAACTAAAAGTAGAGAATTTAAACACAACAATAGTGAAATTACAGAACAAACACGGAAAGAACACTTAAGCAAAGAAATTGAAATGGGGAGAATTGAATAATTCAAGGCAGCAGTTTACTTTGCTATTTCACAAACAAAGGAAGAAGGAAGCTTGATAAGATCAAAAGCAGCAATTTTGGAGCTGGAGAACAGGGATAAAAAAAACAACCCAACCCGTGGACGAAGAGGAATTTAATTCCTATTTTTTTTGTCTTATAGCCTGGTTTCACCTATTTCAAATGGTCTTAATCTGCAATATTATCTTGAAATTCTATAAGTGTGTTGCCCTAGGGGGACAGGTCCTTCACTGCAATAATAGCATTTTTCTGCTTATAGTATATTACTTTTGCAATTTTACTAGGGGAATTACAGGTTGTGGTTGTTTTCCATTGCTTTCCACAACGGGGGATGATAATGATGATGATAGCGAGATTATTTTCGGGAACCTTTTGCGGCATCAATGCTACCTGTCATTTGTTCTTAAACAGGTGAGGAAAAAATAACCTCACCTAGGAAGACTGTCCCGGACCGGGAATCAAAAACCCGGCCCGCTGCGTGACCAAAGGCAGCGCGGCTACCTCGAGGACCCCACCAGCCCAGTTGAGAAATATGTAACATATACAGTTTTTTTTTTTTCGAATACCATGGGGTAATAGTGATTTAATCCAAAATTAGTTCATATGCTATATTTCATATTCCGGAATTTGTAATATTTATATTGAAGTCACAATTCTAATATCATGGCACAAGAAATGTTATTCAATAGAAATATTTCAGGATGCCTATAAATTACGTATGTTGCAAATGTGTTTTATAATCTCAATTAGTGTTTATAACATGTTACTGAACATAATTACTTTCCCTGGATTGTATACAAGAAATAAATGTAATACACTACATTGTGCAGATAATGAGTTTTACTGACTTTGTTCATTTTAATTTGTGGCGTAGGCCTAAGAATTTCAGTGTTATGGTAATAGATATATAGTCCTTTATTGGTAGAGCCATGGAAAAATGCATACCAATGTATTAATGTATATTAAATAAATTACTATGGTGTCTAAGCCATGCACTGCTACAATATTCATCGACATAGAAAAGAGGATTTAAAATTAAAATATAGCCTATCTGATTGGTCTTTTAAAGCTTGAAATAGGAAAATTGTTTAATCTCTGCAAAAATATTGAATATATTCGAGGATCCCACTTCATAACTATTTTCAGTTTTACTGAACTTGAATTTATTTAAATACAGCTTGGCGCAGAGCTACGGAATTTGCGCTGGTTCGAGTGTCCATGAGGGAAGAAATTTTCTCGTGGAATTTCAGACAGTATGGGTCTGGTGCCAATCCAGCATCATGAGTAGAGTCAGGATTTTTATATACTAAAAGGTAAGATTGCAACATAGTATAATGAGAAGTTAGACTTATGACTGTCTTTTGTTTTAATTTCGCATTCAAGTAGTTGAATAGTATTATAAGAATTTTTAAATGTCTTGAAAATAATCTCACGCAGGAGATTGAAACGTCGATTTAATAAATTATTTTTTCGACTGAGATAACGATTAGTTCCTGTTGTAATTATTATTAGTATTATAAGAAGTTAGACTTCTGATTGTCTTTTATCTTGGTTTCACACACAAACAGCTGAATAATATATACTATCTGTATTGCAATTTTATATTTTATTACATAAAAATCCGCGGACTCTAATCATGAGGAATTTAGGTAGCTACAATAAGCAACGACTCCAGGTTGAGAAAACCGGCTATAGCGGCAGGGCGCTCGAAATTCTGACTACATATCACCCCTATACTGCCTGGATGATCGTTTACCACTATGATTAACATATGTGGATGTGAGGCCAACAGCCGTATAGTAGGCCAAGGGGCTTCTAGGCCTGTCGCACCATGGAGTTATAATATGTTGTTACTCCTTGGAAAAAATTGTTACCTCGGGGCTTTTTTCCCACACGGGGTTTTTTCGCACACTTTAAGTATTTTGTGTCTTCCTAGAAACCTTTGGAATTTTCAAGGACAAATGACCACGTCTTTTCAACCCCTGTCTGTCTGGTATTCAGTCGTCATCTGTTTGTGTCAAAAAAAGGTTCTGTGTTGTTGTAAAGGTACGTACACGTATGCGCGCCGCGAACACGAACGGCGCGCGCGCGGCGCGTGTTATGTTCGTCGAAATTATCAATTTCAACGAACCTCCTGCGATCCATAGGAAACCCACAAACCTTCAGTAGACATTTTGCAGAGCAGGTGTAACCAACCATGTCTATTCCCTTTCCGTTTTCCCGCTTGTCCTGCATTCTTTCCCAAAAATAGGGACTTTTTTTAAAATGTCGCGGGACGCGGGACAAATTGTTAAAAATCGGGACTGTCCCGCCAAAATCGGGACGTCTGGTCACGCTTATTACTTATTACATCTTATAACTTTATTTATACTTTTTTTCAAATATTATAGCATTAAAGGAATTTAAAAAAATATATGATTTGTATATATATGTTTAAAATTATTAAGAATCTATCTCACCATAACATGGCCTCAAGTTTTAATAAAAATGTACATGATTATTATACTAGAGGTTGTACTTTATTGCACAAAGATACTAGTTTCTCAAAAAAAAAGGTATAACAGGGATTCGTTATGCATTAATCAACCATTAAAATAACTACTTACCTATTGAATATCAATATTTCACGAATGTTAAACATTTTTCTAATTGTATTAAAAAATATTTTTTCTCATTGCTTTCTTAGTTAATTTTGTTAATTTTATTATTATTAATATTATCCTGTTTAAATATTGTATTTATATGTGTATATATATTGTGCATCTGTAGTAGTTTGTATTACTTGAACTTATGCCTGAATTTGTTTTCTTGTTTTTATTGTTAATTGTTTTATGGCCATTATTTTTTTGTATATTGCCCCTTAACATGAGCAGTGTTGCTCTTTGGAGTCTTTGAAGAAATAAATAAATAATTAGTAATACATGTGTTTATATATTGTATTATTTTGTGATACTTCATACATAATATTATGAAATGAACGTCTTAAATAAATAATGTTTTCTAAATAATTCTAATGTATTCATACAATTACAGTACACACGAAAAAAAAACACATAACATTGAAAAAAAAAAAAAAAAAAAAACAGGCATCTCCTTTCAATGATTTTTTAAAATGATCCTTATGTTGAGGATCCCACAATAATTGCTTGCTTCTATAAATATCAATAAGTTTTAACATGTTTTCCTCTGACCACTCCATACTCAAATAATAGGTGCGCACCGAATACAACGAACCTCTCAGGTACCCGTCCAAATCTAAACAGCGAACCATCAAAGTGTTCGTGGAAAAAACCGACAATGAGTGGATCGTGGTTCGAGACGCGCGCGCGCCGTTCGCGCGCACCTTAAAACCCCGTCCAAATCTGACGAACATGGTGCGCGCGCGGCGCGCAAGTGTGTACGTACCTTAAGAGAAGCTTTTGTCAACTACGGTATGTATTATTTCAGCCATATACCTGCTTGAATAGTTTATACATCTCGCTGTTTAAGCTATAATTTTTATATATATATTGATGTAAATCAATAATTACTGTGCCAATTTATAGGAAATGTTTGCAATTATCATATCAGTTAATTAAATTTATAAATTATAAGTGGTTATGAAATTACACAGCTTTATTATAATGTAGTAAATGGGGGCTATTTCGCACAGAATAACAGGGGCTTTATTATAATGTAGTAAATGGGGGCTATTTCGCACAGAATAACAGGGGCTATTCCGTACACTTCTTATGATATTATTCTTTCATAAAAATGTGAGTAAACTATCAGAAGTTATTTATTAAAATATTACTGACGGTGCTCACATATAAATCTAAAGGGGCTTACATGAAGTGGATTGAAGAAGACATCCAAATAAAAGAAACACACATTCCTCGTCATATGAAGACGATCCACTTCCACTTCAGCCAACAGTGAATGTGGAGGAAGATGATGTGCCGCGTTCTTTTTTGTTGTGTAAGGTATTTTACAGAAAAGTAAAAAATGTATGGGAGAGTGGATCTAATGTCATAAATGTTTAAAATGGTTTCATGAGGTGTGTCTTGGTGCCTTTGGCAAGAAACAATTCACGTTTGGTAAATATTTGTAATGTTAAGATGTGGACGGAATAGCCCCCTGTCTGTGCGAAATAGCCCCGCTTAAGTTCATAATGTTAAGTCACGTCGTGTGTCAGATTTATATTTCTTGTTTATTAGTGTTAACACTTATGAGTTTTTAAATACTGTATATACATTTATTGATATCTCAGAAATAATAAATATATATTTTATTTTCCTTGAACTTTTTTTCCCGAAGGTTATATATCTTTTAATTTGAAATGTGCGAAATAGCCCCGGACTACCCTATGAAGATATATGCAGCATTTATCCTCATCGTTCTCCGATACCATGACAGCTGCCGTTGTCTTCCGGAAACCAATCGCCATTCCTCTCTGTCTATCCATTGATCTTCCTCCAATACTCTGACAATCATTGCCGCTTGTACTCCCTCTATCCAGGTTTTCTTTGATCTTCCTTTTTTCTTCTTCATTTCCACTGGGATCAAGCAGCATTTATATATAGTTTTATACAATAATTTAGTTGATTTATCGTGGAAATCTATTTATTGCCGTTAGTTTGTAAATTTTTCACTATGGTTTTATTTTCATAGAACATTACTAACAGTTTATATGTTTTAATTAAAGTAAATGTTTTAAATGTGTATTTGTTAAATTTGGTAAATAATTAATTTTTATTAGTCAGAAAACGTCAGAATATGAACGGGATACTGAGTATTAACGCGTCACTGCATTGTTTTCAACTTAGTTTGACACAGTTAATACAAGCTTTTACTGTCAAAATTTAAATTACTAAACTTTTCTTAAAATTCGAATCAGTGGTTCTACTTCTGCTTCTACTTCACTTGGAGCCAACAGTTCGTTGTTGTAAGTGATAGTTTTTTCTTCCTGGAGATTAGTAGATTGATGAATGCCACAAGGATCAGTATTATGCCCAATTTTATTTTCTATATATATATTAATGGCATTGAGTGCATCAAACATTGTAAATATCACATCTATGCTGATGACCTACAATTATATGTATATACTAGATCAGAACTGATTATCGATTCAATTGAATAACCCAATGAAGAACTTAACTCTTTAGTAAAACGAAATAGACCTTATTATAAATCTTAAGAAGTTACAAGCTATCGTTATCGGTCATTAAAGTCTATTAAACAAAATGGATTATTCATCGTTAATCTCTGTAAATCAAAATTAAACTGATATTCCATTTAAATTTCCTGTGAAAAATATCGATGTCTATTTCGACCAATCTGGAGCCGCTACTTATTGTAGCTACCCAAATGCCTTACGATGCTGGGTGGGCATCAATCTCATGGTGGCCGAAATAACATGATAAAATGTCTTCTCCCATGAAGACTCAAGCTAGCGCAAGTCCCGTGACTCTGTGCCAAGACATATTGCTTTAACCATTCGGCTACAATTAGCTACTAGATTAAATATTACAGACTAGAGTCAGTTATGACTTTAATTCACCGTTTAAAAAATTATTTAAGTTAATATTGGAAGATAAACTGAAAATAAAAAATAAATAATGGAAAACTGTTCCACTAACAATCTTAATTCCGAAATCAAAAGATCATTTTTCAAAGCATTTCTTGTTCATCTTGTAAGAAAACTGAACTGTATAGCTGGATTCTTCTTAGATTATTTCGCTTTAGAACATCCTTTAAATCACTATAAGCTTGCGTTAAATGTGGCTATTGCAAACAAACTAACTGTTCTTTACAGCAAAATAGCTACCTTAGTTTACTTCCTACAATTTTATGAAACTGGATAAGAGACGTTTGAAAATATGCTCCTCAAATATAAAATTTAAAGATGGCACTTATGAAAATATACGTGGATGTGTGTTTGTAGTGAAACCACATAATTATGTTATTATTTATTTTAATAAATTCTCCAGAATCTGCATGTCTGGTAGCGCAGTTAATACAGGTAGGTTAATCTAGTGCCTAATAACTTTTGGAAGTGATTGATAACGTACGTCCAAACAGAAAATGCAGGAACTGCCATTGGTATAGTATAACAACTATGGAACTGAGAACTATAGGCAAGTTATCATTTATCAATTTCCTTTGAGCAATCAGTTCCAAGACCGCCATTTGTAAATGTTCCAAGTTTCTCTGAAATTTCCAATGTTTTTGTAAATTATACATTATAAATAATATATATTCCAGTCAAGTAACCTGCTTTAAGATATGTATGATATCTATTATTGTTATGGTCTGTTGTATGTTCCATTTTGTCATGGCAAAGTGGCCCTAGTATCAGTTTGTGTTGCGCTCTTTGTAATAGTACAAGTTGTATGGGGCATATTTGTAGTATGGCGAAGTGTATAATATGTGTTTAAGTTCGTTGTTCTGCCAGTCTTGAGTTATTGATCCTTGCTACGAAGAAATATGCCTACAAATGAAATTAATTTTATAAAGGAAATGCCTTTCAACTATTTCAAACTAAACATTAGTTTAGCACCCACGTTATATTCACTTTTATACCACAAAATAAATTGCTGCACTGATTAATTCCAGGAAATATTCGAGCTGGAACGAAATTGCTCCAAAAGTTAATTTCAGGAAGATGAAATAGAAACACATTTCTAAAGATCTCTTGCGGTTATAGGTTATCCCTTGCTGATATGTAACTCTTGTGTCACAGATATTCAATCTAAGTATGTCATTCATTTTTAGAAGAAAATCCTAATCTTCACAGAACCAGGAAAATCTTAATTTCTGCAATTTCAGAAAGTCGTTAATTATGAAATTAGTTTTTTAATGTATAATTATTGCCAATATTAGGATTGTATAGGTCTAGATGTAAGGGTGGAGAAGCTTATTCATGTAGTTTTTTAATATTAATGTAAGTACCTTTTTATATGTCTTCCTCGATTAAAATGGATTTTTGTTTAAAAAAACTTCGTTAATTAGCTACAATCACATAGGTCTTTCACCTTTGGCATGTCATTTGTACTGATGGTTGGCGTAGGCCTATAAATTGTATAACGGGTTCATGTCTATACAATTTTTACGCCAACATCAGTACCAAATAACATGCCGAAGATGAAACATGTTTTGAAAGGCCTACATGATTTTAACTAATTAACTAAGTTTTTTAAACAAAGTCCATTTAATTGCGGAAGCCTGATATAAAAAGGTACTTACTACAAGTTAAAAAAAATTAATATAAGATTGACACGAAGAATGAATACCGCCTTAATAAGATAATTAAAACCTATAAAATTTAAAAAATTGAAGAAGAAAAATCAGGAATTTATCAGATCAAATGCAGGAATTGTGACAAAATGTATATAGGAAAAACAAAAAGAAATTTGAAAACAAGGATGAAAGAACATCTTATAAATGACAAAAATGGAGAAGTGGAAAAGTCAGCAGTTGCTGCTCATGCTTGGTCCGAAAAACATCTAATTGAATTAAAGCTAGTCTAATTAAATAAATAGATAAACAAAAGGAACTTAAAAAAATCCACATTCAGAAAAACAAAGAAAACTTATGGACTTCGAAATTCCCGCGAATCCTGACCTGATCCAGAGGTTTATCGGTCCACCAACAGAGGGAAGAAGAAGTGGTTCTTCCGATCGACATATAACATCAGTCGTCAAGATGGTACTGAAGATGGGACCGCTATGGTCTTGAAATCGCGATCTACTTAGAAGATTAATATGAGGAGAGGTATGAAACATTTGATTTTATCTTAACTTACATTAACATTTTAAAAAATTAATACATAACCTCAATTGTGATTATAATGAATTTTAGAAATATTGATATTCACGTACGACCCACATGCATCTCTCAGTCATATTCTCAAATGTATAATCCAGAGCTCCGGTGGTTATCATTCTCGTATTTCTATCCAAGGTTCATGAGTTCAAATCCGATCGAGATTGATATTTTATTCACGGAGTAAAAATACCTTCTTTGGAAAATAAATCAAGCCGTGAACTCAAGTCTGAAAGAATTATACCTCTGCATAATATTTGTGTCATTTTACGACCAGCTTTGAATCGCGACGCTATTGTCTTGAGAAGTTTAAGATCGCCATCAAACAAAGCACTATCTACCTACATCTTTAGATTGTAAAGTCCCTGCTTAGGTTCATCATCCCATTCCATGTCTCAGATGTTTAGTTCCAATAAGTATTGACAACCGGAGTCAATGCTGAAACCCTCTATTCCCTATTTTACAAGTGGAAAGGTTAGACCAGATCTAAACTTCTAATTAATAATCTTATATGTAATTAATCACTCTACAGAAAACTTTAACTGATTCACTTTCAGAATAAAATCAAACATTAGTGGAATAGTAGAGATGAGAATAAAGGAGTAAAATTTTGAGTTGGAAAATGCTCTACCTACTAGTATTAATCTAACTAACAGTTCAGAGGTTCATTGCCTTTCAAACATTACCTCTCCATACATCCCTAATTAGTTTTTAAATATATAATTATTACCAATATTAGGATATATATATAGTCCAACAACCATATCTCAGTTGGATTCTCAAGTGTATATTCCAGGGCTCTAATGATTATCATGCTCGCTTTTGTATCCAAGACTCATGAGTTCAAATCCAATCAGGATGGATTAATTTTTTCAAGAAGTAAAAATAGCTTCAATGGAAAGGAAATGAAGTCGGTGTACTCAAGTCTGAAATAATCAGGTCTCTGCATAATTTCCTTGTCATTTTTTGAGGAGTTAAACCCAATGGGTACAACTTGGACACGACACACACCCAGTCCCAACGTTAAGATTTTAAAAATCCCTTACCCCGCCGGGAATCGAACCCGGGTCGCCGGAGTGGAAGGTAGGGACTCTACCGACTCCTTGTCATTTTCCGACTAGCTTTGAATTGCGACACTAATGACTTGAGTTATTTAAGATCGCTATCAAAGAAAATACTCTATACCTACGTTTTTATATTATAGAGTTCCTGCGTAAGTGCATCATCCCATTCCATCTGTTCTCTATTTTACAAGTGGAAAAGTTCGACCAAATCTAAACTTCTAAAGAATACCGATTGACTCCACCTCTCTTTGCTTTCCAAACGTTGAACCAATGGGTGAGAATTCGACTACAATATCGTTACAGAAAACGTTCCACTAAACTTTGTATCAACTGAGCGAAGCTGATTTAGCATCCACATGAAACTACATATTATCACTTAACAGGGGTATGTAATGTCTCCATACATTAAACACCCGTAAACTTGATATTGTCAAATACCTAGGAACAATAATCACAAATAGGAATGAGATGCACAACGAAATTAAACATAGGCTCAATTCTGGAAATGCATGCTATTATGCATTGCAGAGAACTCGTGATGTCCACAACTTCCTATTCACAAATACTGTACCACTGTGAAATATATACATAAACTATACTTCCTCAACATAGTTAAATTATATGGGTGCGAAACATGGACTCTTACTTTAAGGGAGGAAAGGAGATTACGGGTATTTGAGAATAAAGTTCTTAGGAAAATTTTTGGACCAAAGAGAGATGAACAGACAGGTGAATGGAGAAGACTACATAACAGTGAACTACATGGTATTTATAGGAAGCCAGATATAATAAGAACAGTTAAGTCTCGTAGACTGCGATGGGCAGGACATGTTGCACGTATGGGGAATGAAAGACTTGCATGGAGGCTTCTTGTAGGAAAGCCAGAGGGAAAACGCCCAGTTGGTAGACCAAGAATGAGATGGGAGAATAACATTAACTATGATTTGAGGGAAGTAGATTATACAGGGAATGATTGGAAAACATTATCTCAGGATAGGGATGTATGGAGATCTTATGTCCGTGCGGCCATGAACCTACGGGTTCGATAGTGCCAGTGAGTGAGTAAGTAAGTACAACTTGATATTGATAGTATTTACTTATTTATTTGCTATTTACTAAAGCGTGCACATAACATTTTAATTGTATTAATTAGTCTGTGCTACAACACTCTTCATATAAATGTCATACGAAAAAAAAATGTCGGTGGAAATGGATTTCTTGACGTGAGCAGCAAGATGTTCAAAATTAGAAGTACTGTCATAAGAGAAAAAATGAATATTGGTTATTTAATAGTAGATTATATAAGATAAAAGCAATTAAATTGGTATGGGCACGTACGATGAATGCAAGAAGAAAGGTTACCCAGGAAAACATTGGAATGGTGTCCACCTGGAAAAAGAAGGAGAGGAAGACCTCGAAACTCGTGGATGCATGAAATAAGAACTGGAATGAATACAAGAGGACTGGAGGACATGGAGTAGATGCAAAGAGACGAGTGGAGAAGAAAAATAAAACTTTAGGCACAGAAAGATGAGTAAACATTAAAATTCGGTATATAAATAAAAAATAAATGAAAAAATGTTGGAATGTTTACTGTTTGGATGGCATTTCAATTAATTAAATTAGTAACTGTAATAAATTAATTTTAATTCGTTCAACTGTTATTAATGCACGCAATGATGTGAAATACACTTGTGGGCTTACAGCCTTCGACACAGAATTTGACCGGCTAGTTTCATGAAGCGAAATACACACGCAGACAGATTCGACATGTAGTGAATGTTTTCCTTATATTTACTTCGATCTTTATTCTCTTTCTCGAACTCGTGTATATCAGGCTCACGCATGATTGGAACTTGAAAAAAATAAATACTATCCAGGAGATCGGTCAAATTCCCTGTCTTCACATGAATACCAGTTTACTTGCTGAAAGCCCGCTACGACTTGCAAGCCTTGTTCAACCAAACATGCCTTGGCTTTGGACGATTCATTATTTTAGTGAATGATCGGCCACCATTTACGCGACTGATGCATATCTCTGAGATTACTTGTATAATCTACAAAAAAAATAATATGTTATTATTCACATCACGAATACCGTGGATCAATTGTTTGGTTTATGTTTAGTGATTAAATAAAATAAAACTGTTAAAGTTTTATACGATCTTCATATTTATTTTAATACAAATTCGTTACAGTTGTTTCAGTACTTTGTACCTTCTTCAGACGAAAACTACGAATACAAATGAATTTTAATATTATATATATATATATATATATATATATATATGTAACGAGTTTGTATTAAAATAAATATGAAAATCGTATAAAACTTTAACAGTTTTATTTTATTTGAGTGTATATAGCCTATATATATATATATATATATATATATATATATATATATATATATATATATACACTCAAATGTGTAAAAAATGTAACTAAGCAACTGAATGTAAACAAAAACAGTATAACAAACATTATCGTATTATAAATTTAAAAGAGGTGGTACATTTAAATCAAGTTGGGAATTTAATAGCATATTGCTCTTCTTCAATTTATTTATTTATTTATTTATTTATTTCTACAATTTCTAAAAGATCTAGTTTTTCCCCTTGTTACAAACGTGTAAATTTCATAGTTAAATATGGGAAATAACATTATGAGGTTCTTCATTCGTAAATTAATGAGTCATTTTTTAACATCTTACCCCATATTTTATGTTTCTTCAAACACGGGAACTAGTTTTCGAGAGAAAATGACTCATTAATTTACGAGACGTGTAAATCTTTAAAATTCGAATTAAAACAATGATCGTTTTGTAGTAGATGGTTAGCGTATTTTGAAGTATCTACATTTCTGTTATATGCTTTCGTATGTTATTTTATACGAGAAATAAAAGGTTTTCCATTGTCCTATATAGACATGGTCGCAAGTGCCACACTCAAACTTATATAGGCCCTACATCTGATAGTTGTTCCTTTTTTACTTTGGATTTATTATTCTTTATTATATTTTGCACAGTTTTATTAGTTTTAAACGCCATATTGTTTGGTTTATGTTAAATTCTGCTATCTATCCCTACTTCTATCTTGTATGAAGACTATAGAAAATAAAAGAGTCACAAAATTACAAACGTCCATATAGGCCTATCCTTGACATCTTGTGTAATTTTCTCGAACCTTTCATTTGTCTGTGATAATTAGACCTTGAGGATTTAGGTTTGTAATAATCTTATTTTAAGTGCCTAAAATAAGTTCTGTTCACATGCAAAATATGTTGTAAAAAATGTACTTAGGTAGATTCGGATTTACTAATTTTAGTACATATCTATCAATTAAAATATATTATTAATTATTATTTTGATCAACTGATAAAGTTTCAAATTTATGAAATTATATTATATAAAATATTGTATATTATTATTATTATTATTATTATTATTATTATTATTATTATTATTATTATTATTATTATTATCATTATTAAATATTGACTTTTATTCTTGGTTTAGTTTATTTAAGTTTTAAACACAGAAAAATAGTAGGCCTACGCATTAATGTGACAAATTAAATCCGCAGAGCTAAGTACGTATATTAGAGGGGAATATGAAACAAAATTAATTAACGTGTTTGTTGCAAACGTCACAGAATATACTTTTTTTTCACTCGATGTGAAATGGGGAAACTCGTGTATCCACTATTTAATTAAAGACGACTTGGAAGCTGGAACTTTCCGGATGATGTACGCACTCACTTGCAGAATGAAATGAGTTTTGTTTCCAGCCGGTGAATGGACATCACTACGCCTAATGACACACAGACTATGGGGATGTTTTCAGAGATTCGAGAGTTTAACATAACGTCCCAAACATCTGGTTTTCTGAAAGGACTTCCGGGGGGTGTTAATTGTTTTACAGCTTCTCGCTTATAAGTCAGATTTTTTAAGAATTATTTCAAGAACATATTGTTTAATGTAGCGAAAACGAAAATGTAAATATTTTAGTTTCTCGGAATGAAATAAAAACATTTTTATTCGATTTAGTGATAAAATATAGGAATTTTAGGAGCATATGCAAAAATAGGTTCTAACGTCAATTTAGGTGTTTTTAGGCTCTATAGGACCAATATTTTTGATCATATAAATATATGAAACGTGTAAATACAACTTCATTTTAAGTTATCTCTTCAGAAAAAAAATAGGATTTTAACTAAAATCCGAGGTTTAGTGAAATACATTGAAAAAAATTTGATTTCCCAGTGAAATCAACGGTTTTGCTTGCTGGAGGCAAACAATAAAATTAAGTTTACTCAGTTCTTGGTTTTTGCTACATTCCTTGTTTTCCCCTGTGGTTTTCATATAGGAAAGTGAATAAGAAAAAAATAGGGTCACTTACTTGTAACATTCGTCTCCTCCTCCTCTGCAATGGAAGCTTCTTCATCATCGTCGTCGTCATGATAGTAGTCGTTCTGATCTGACGCGTCCCGGCGCTGAAGTAACAGTGCTCCATCACTTTCTCCACTTTCCAGTTGCAACAATGGCTGCACTACCACTGTGCAATAACAGCAACACATAAGGAAGAATATGAGAAATCTATTGAAGGTATGACGCCGGCCGCGGGTATGCGGTCCCGACGCTTTTAGCACCAACTGGTGACACATCTGACAAGTCATCTCATTGTCGTCGCATTTCTTCTGTTAACAACTACAACGATGGCGATGCTCACAACTAGCATTCTGATTTCTCAGTCTTCGATAATTTCACTCGTTTTAATCAGATCATGTAGTTGATTCGCAGTGATAATGTGGCTCGTTTTCATCGTCTGGCAGTAAATACGAAATAACGATACTTCAGATTATTCGGTACCAGTTGATATTGTTCCACATACCCTATAACACAAGAGAAAATCATCAGTCTTAAGTTACATAACACATATACACTCATCATAACCTATAATAATAATAATAATAATAATAATAATAATAATAATAATAATAATAATAATAATAATCATAATAGCAATAATCATAATCATAATAATAATAACAATAATAATAATCCTACAATACTAATCATAATCATAATAATAATAACAATAATAATAATCCTACAATACTAATCATAATAATAATAATCATAATAATCATAATCATCATAATCATAATAATCATAATAATAATAATAATAATAATAATAATAATAATAATAATAATAATAATAATAATAATAATAATGCTTTATTTTAGCTGGCAGAGTTAATGCCATAAGGCCTTCTCTTCTACTCAACCAGCGAATAGTAGAATTGTACAAAAATTACATACTTATAACAATTTTAAGATATTATTAAAATATATCCATCCATAGTAATTCTGCCCAAGGGCAGGTCTTTCACTGCAGTCATAGCATCTTCATGCTATGCTTTGCAGCTTTACTAGGGAATTGTAGGTGTGGTAGCTTCCCATTGCGTTCCACATCGGTGAAGGATGATGATGATGATGGCCATATGATTTCGGGGACCATTTGGGCCTTAAAGTTTTCCTGAAATTTGCCTTACAGGTGAGGAAAACCCCCGATAAAAACCTCACCCAGAAAAACTGTCCCAAACGGGGATCGAACCCGGGCCCGCTGCGCGACAAGGCAGCACGCTATCTCGAGACCACAGCGGTGGACATTAAAATACAGACTAAGCAAAATACAATGATGATGTGATCTAATACAGCTAATACTAACAAAAACATGGAATATAATAAAATTAAAATAGTATAAAATAGAGAAAATAAAGTAAGTAGCTTCTTAGACCTCAGTCTAGAGAGAGAAAATCCGTCGCCGGGGCGCAGTCGATAGAGTACCTACCTTCCACTCCGGCGACCCAGGTTCGATTCCTGGCGGGGTAGGGGATTTTAAATCTCCACCTTGGGACTAGGTGTATGTACTGTCCTTGTGTCTATGTGAGAATTAAAAGAAAGTTAACAAACAGGTAAAACAAACAAAGAAAAAGGTAAAACAATAAGGAAAACCAGTATAAAAAATATTATTATTTATAGAATGCTGAATATAGTTGTTATGCAGTTAATGTTTTCATTGTGTCGAACTTAAGATACCAGTTAATTTGTATTTAAATAATGATAGCGATTGATACGACTGGGAAGTGAGTTCCATGCTCTAGTCATAGATATAGTGTAAGATTCAGAGTATAGACATGTCCTGTGCTGTGGTATCAAAAGTAAGGAAGAGTCTTGTGACCTTATTCCTAAATTGTGATCAGCTGATAAATTTTGAAAACGTGTTGATAAATAACTTGGTACATATGTGTGCAGGATTTGGAACAGTAAAGTATTTGAATGTAAAGTTCTTTTGTCATTTAGGCGTAGCCATGATAAGGTCTCAAATTAAGGAGACACGTGGTCATAACGACGGAGATTGAATATAAATCGAATGCACATAACCTATCTGCACACAACAGATCTTAAAGACACACACCGTGCTATATAATTTGCTGTGGTACAATTGTGGTGTGTAAATTGAAAACTCCATGGCGCGGCAGGCCTAAAAGGCCCTTGCCCTACCAGCCGGTTGCTGGCCTCACATCCACTTGTGTTAATCACATATTTAAACAGTCATTTTGCCAATTTAGGGGTGATATCCATTATAGCTGGTTAATCTGGAGACGCTACTTCTTGTAGCTACGCCAATTCCTCACGATCCAGTCCCATACTGGCCGAAATTCCATGATACAATTTTTTTACCATGGAGACTCGAACCAGCGCAGGTCCCGTAGCTCTGTGCCAAAGTCTCTTGCCTTAACCACTCGGCTACGGCGAAGGACTGTAAATTGAAAACAGATATGCTAATACTATCTATCAGACGTGTGCAGAAACGGAAGCACGGAGCATACAGCGGATTAGGGTTAGACACAGTAATTAATATAATAATAATAATAATAATAATTATTATTATTATTATTATTATTATTATTATTATTATTATTATCAATGTGCACCTCTGTGGTCTCGAGGTATCGTGCTGCCTTGTCACGCAGCGGACCCGAGTTCGATTCCCGGTCGGGACAGGCTCCTGGGTGAGGTTTTTTCGGAGTTTTTCCTCACCTGTAAAACAAATGTCGTGAAGTTTAGGGCCCAACGGTCCCCGAAAATCATCCGGCCATCATCATCATCATCCTTATCATTATCATCATCAACCTTCACTAGTGCGGAAAGCAACGGGAAGCTACCACAACTATAATTCCCTAGTATCGCTGCAAAACATAGCACGATTGCAGTGAAAGACCTGCCCACGGGCAGAATGTTATGGATGGATTATTATTAGACTATTATTATTATTATCATTAATTATTATTATTATTACTATTATTATTATCATTATTAAATATATGTTATCTAAAAATTTAAAAATATATATGAAATTATCAGTCGACAAAATGGATGTACCAAACACGATCTTAGATATTATTAAAAAAAACAATGATATTTTCGCACTAAAAGAGTGACAATAAAATGTATTTCCAAAAAGAAAGTTGTACTACTGAATACCACTGACGTTAAGGGAGAGATGAAAGGCGCCTATTACAGTATTTGGATACAGAAAACCAACTCAACCCCTAGGGAATGGGTTATGAAAATTTATGAGAAGAAATATAATAAGAATAATTTAAAACCAAGAACTTTATTCTTTTTCTTCTTCTTCATCCAGAGATTAAGCCTGTAGGCTCGTTCCGGTTTCATGAAAGCTAGAATTGTTAAAATTGTTCAGACCATCTTCTGTGTGGGTGTCCAACATTTCTCCTTCTGTGTAGTTTATAATTTAACAAAATTTTGGAAATATTTCTTCTGGCATTCTATCAACATGTTCTTTCCAGACGTTCCTATATTTAATTATTCGATCTGTAAATTTGGAAAGCATTAGCTCAGGATAGGGATGTATGGAGAGCTTATGTCCGCGCGGCCATGAACCTACGGGTTTGATAGTGCCAGTGAGTAAGTAAGTAAGTAAGTAAATTTGAAAATATGTAGTTCCATTCTTATATCTTCATTTTTTTTTCTTATCCAGTAGAGTATATCCTGTTATATTTCTTAAAAATCTCATCTCAACTGCTTCAAATATTTGTTCTTGTCTTTTAGTGATCGTCCAACATTCTGATGCATACATCAATACAGAAACAGCCATTACTTTATGAAATTTAATTTTTGTTTCTTTTCTTATGTTTTTAAGGGTTTTTCTAATAGTGCCACACATTAGATTAAATATATTTATTTTATCATTAATATCTTCAATTTTAACATATGATAAATTTAAACCTAGATATTTAAAACTATTCACTTGCTCTAATATTTTATCATCAATTACTATTTTTGCTCTTAAGGTATCATGTCCTTTAAATGCTAAAATGTTAGTTTTATTCTTTGAAATGTTTAAATCATTAACTTTATTATTATTATTATTATTATTATTATTATTATTATTATTATTATTATTATTATTATTATTATTATTATTGATTTTTATAGGAAGCCAGATATAATAAGACCCATTAAGTCTCATAGACTGCAATGGGCAGGACATGTGGCAGGAATGGGTAATGCAAGAGATGCATGGAAGCTTCTTGTAGGAAAACAGGAGGGAAAACACTTAGTTGGTTGACCAGGAATGAGGTGAGACAATAGAGAATAACATTAACCATGATTTGAGGGAAGTAGATTATACAGGGGATGATTGGAAAAGTTAGCTTAGATTATATGGAGAGCTTATGTCCGCGCGGCCATGAACCTAAGGGTTCAATAGTACGAGTGAGTTATTATATTATTATTATTATTATTATTATTATTATTATTATTATTATTATTATTATTATTATTATTATTATTATTATTATTATAAGCTATAACGATTGACTAATTGAAATAAATTAGAGCGAATTCCGGTTAATAGGAACAAGTTAGAACCATGCTTTCAAATTTTATCCTTTTAAGAAAATGGAGCTGCTAACCAAATATACGACTAATCGCATAACATTTATTCTTTAATATAATGAGTAGGAAGGAGTAGATAATAATAATTATATTTATATTTAATAATGGAATGGCAATATCAAGAATTGTACGGGAAAGTGAATTGGACAACAAAAAAAAAACTGACAAGGACGCTTTAAAAGAATGTAGAACTAAAGCGGTAAGGAAACAAGGCGGTAACAGGAGAATTAACAGAGAGAAGAAGAGTAATAAGTATGTAAACAAGATTAAGGGATTGAACTGAGTTAAGAAAATATGAGAGTTAAAGAAAAATGAACATTTGTGAATTTTAAATGATGCATTAATACCTTCGAGTTACATTTAGTTGTTATTTTCTTGAATGGCTCTCCTTAACATCTCAGATTATTCATTAGTTCGCCATTAAAATCTGGATGAGAAAGGATCGACAAATGTGCAGAGGTCTGTTTATCCAGGCTTGAGGTTGTTTTATAAGCCGTAAGTCTACGGCACGGGAACAAGACTTAATACTCCTCCAAAGGAATCCATATTCAAGATGTATATACCGTTAAAATCCCATTTACCAGATCGGGTTTGAACCCGCGAACCACGTAACCAGAGACGAGCATGGTAATCACTGGTCCACTGGGACCTATGCATTAAATTCAGTTTCTCAAAGAGTTTGTATTCTTTCTAATCACTGGTCTATTTTTAAAAATGCACTATTTCTACATTCGAAATTTGGTTTGTAAAATAATTTAAAAAATCAAACAGTGAATTACTACAATGTAGTGTTTATTAAGTCTTTTTTTTCTCTATTCTGTATTAAGTCATCAATTTTCTACTCTGTTTTAAGATTCTTCAGAATTACAATTCTTTACTTTAATACTTTCCCATCTTAAGACGGGCACGATACTTCTTGTAGGAAAACCAGAAGGAAAGCCCTCCGTAAGGCTAGAGTGGGAGAATAACATTAACCATTATTTGAGGAGGTGAATTATATAGGGAATGAGTAGAAAATATTTGCTCAGGAAAGAATGCATGTTAACAGGGTCATGAAATTCCGATTTGATAATACCACTGAATTAGATCTCACAAGGAAACTGTCAACCTTTGCAAGCCGAAACCTAACTTGGAAGTTCTCCCAGAGAAACGTTATGATATACCAAGCGCGAGTTTAAAAATAGAAAAAATAACTCCTGTCTTTTTAACTGAAATGCACTAAAATCCAGCGCCAAATCTCTCGTTTAAACTCGGGGAAGCATACAAACTCCTGAATTGGCGGATTTGACAACTGTCACTACCTGACGGCCGCGTCGTGTCCCCCCTCACTGCACTCCGTTTTACTCGTGCAAGGAGTCCATCAGCTTCACACAGAGGATTGCCATTGCTGGATTCTGGCTTCGATTTATGTGCCTTCCAGTTAAAAACTGCAGATATTTTTGAACACGGTTTTGGTACATCACAACACTTCTCTGAGAGAATTTCAAGATAGGTTTCGGCATGCAGTTGTTGGTGGTTCCCTTGTTTTTTTATTTGTTTATTCGCAGATCAAAACTATATACAGAGTGTCCCAAACTGATGTATACACTCTTTGAAACGTTATTTCTCAGCAACGAAATTAGACAGAAATACATTTTCTTTTTGTTTTATTTCATAAGCCCGTACATGATCAAAATGCTCACCTCCTGCCGCAGTACACTCCCAACAACGACGTTGAACAGAGCGACACACGTTTTGGATTATTGTTATTGGAATGTCATTGACGGCATGTTCAATCTGATCTCTCAGTTCCTCCAGTATTTGTGGTTTTGTGGCGTACAGTGTTCTTTACAGTTCCCCAAAGAAAGAAGTCTAGAGGGGTTAAATCAGGAGATTGAGGCGGGAACTCCGTAGCACTTCCTCGTCGTCCTATCCATCTCTGATTTAATGTGCGATCGAGAAAATTTCTCACATCGACATGAAAGTGAGGTGGAGCCCCGTCTTGTTGGAAGTAAACCTCATTTTTATTCTCAAGGAGATCTTCAATATGTGGAATCATGATTTGCAACATTTCAAGGTAAGTTTGGCCCGTGACAGTCCCTGGAAGAAGTACGGCCCAATTAATCTTCGGGAAGACAAACCACACCATACCGATACTCCTGGAAGATTGACGGTCTTTTCTTCAATGATGTTTGGGTTTTGGTTAGCCCAGTACACACAATTATGTCGATTAATTGTGCCATTAAGTTTGAATGTGGCTTTATCTGACCAAACAATTGAGTCTGGAAAATCTTCCCTTTCGTCACACTTCTGCAGGAACCACTCACAAAATTGCAGTCGTCTATCTGGGTCTTCCTCATTTAGTGCGTGGAGAAATCTCGGAATGTAAGGCTTCCATTTTTAGCCCTGCAAAATTCGATGAACTCTGCTCTTCTTGATATCAATCTCACGAGAATATTGCCTCGCTGACTTCTTTGGGGATCGTGCAAAAACCTGCATGACTGCAACAGTACTCGCGTTTTCAGTCGAACGCCTCTTTCTTCCGCACCGACCTTTCAAACACATCTTACACCGTTCCATCGTCTTCAAACTTGTCTCGGATTCATGTTACTGTTACCCTTGTTGGTGGTGGTGTCCCAAATTCAACCATCCAACGTCGTTGCACTTCAACAACATTCTCCACTTTCCAATAACACTTCAGTATCCACTTACGTTCATCGAATGATAATCTCGCCTTCATTGTTGTTTATAAAGACGTGAAGATCGATGAACGCGTTGCTAATGCTTTTCCAGTGCTCTGTGGACCAAACACAACAAAAATTGTATTTCTGTCTCATTTCGTTACTGAGAAATAACGTTTCAAAGAGTGTATACATCAATTTGGGACACTCTGTATACATACCGTATAGTATAAAATGGAGAATTAAAGAGTGAAGTATGATTAACAGTCGCCTTATCTTATGTACTATATTATCTTACGTAATGGTATTTTTTTTTACTTTGGGTTCAAAGGACAGCAGATATTAAAGTTCTTCTCTTGGATTCCTGGAAAAGTTTACTGTACTAAGATAGTCCTGCCCCGTAGCCGAGTGGTTAAGGTAGGAAACCTTGGCGCAGAGTCACGGGACTTGCGCTGGTTCGAGTCCCCATGGGGGAAGAAATTTTCTCATGGAATTTCGGCCAGCATGGGACTGGTGCCCATTCAACATCGTGAGGCATTTGGATAGCTGCAATAAGTAGCGGCTCCAGATTGAGAAGACAGGCTATAACTGCTAGGGAACCCGACATGCTGACTACATGCCACTCCTACACTGCTTATGATCGTCTACCTCTGTGATTAACGCATGTGGACGTGAGGCCAGCAACCGCCTGGTAGGCCAAGAGCCTTCTAGCCCTATCGCGCTTGGAAAAATATATGTAATATATATATATATTTAGATAGGAGGAGATTATACACATATCTTTTTAAAATTTACTATGTGGAATATGCTCTTTAATAATTGTATTGTTTTCTCAGCTTTACATAGTTGTACTACTACCACTACTATTGTAGTAGTGTATACGCATGTGCGCGATTATACACAAGTTTAAGTAGGACTGCATAAACTCAACCTGTTGTATCTAGGAATTTCATAAAATTGAACATTAAGTATTCTGTAGGATGAGCGGATCCGAATAGACATTCTTCTTTGTACATTCACCAGTAGCTACTTGATATAAGTAGAGAAATCCGATTAACAAAAATGAAATTAAGGTTGAGAGATTACATCAAGCTGTTCAAGAGATTCCCTAGTATTCTCCTTTGCTTCTCAGTGGGAACATAAAAATATTTATTACTTTTTTTACAAATCTTCATCACATGATCTTTATAGGAAAAAAACTCCAAGCGCGACAGGCCTAAAAAGCCCTTGGCCTACCAGTCGGCTGCTGGCCTCACATCCATATGTGTTAATCACAGAGGTAGACGATCATCTAGCCAGTGTAGGGTGACATGTTGTCAGTATATCGGGTCACCCAGCCGTTATTGCTGGTCTTCTCAACCTGGAGTCGCTATTTATTGTAGCTACCCAAATGCCTCACGATGCTGAGTGGGCACTGGTCCCATACTGGCCGAAATTCCATGAGAAATTTTCTTCTCCCATGGAGACTCGAACCAGCGCAAGTAGCCAGATATAATAAGAACAGTTTTAATAAGAATACTAGGGAATATCGTTGACTGGGATGGGCAGGACATGTGGGGAATGAAAGAGATGCATGGAATCTACTTGTAGGAAAACCAGAGGGAAAGCGCCTAGTTGGTAGACCAAGAATGAGATGGGAGAATGACATGTACCATGATTTGAGGGAAGTAGATTATACAGGTCCTTGGCGCAGAGCTACGGGACTTGCGCTGGTTCGAGTCTCCATGGGGGAAGAAATTTTCTCATGGTATTTCGGCCAGTATGGGACCGGTGCCCACCCAGCATCGTGAGGCAATTGGGTAGCTACAATAAGTAGCGGCTCCAGGTTGAGGAACCAGCTATAACGGCTGGGGGACTCGACATGCTAACCACATGTCACCCCTACACTGGCTGTTGATCATCTACCTCTGTAATTGACACATGTGGATGTGAAGGGCCAGCAGCCGGTTGGTAAAAGGGCAACCGCTGAAAAGTGGAAAGACCCTCAATCGGAGATTATACAGGTTATGATTGGAAAAGCATTATCTCAGGATAGGAATCTATGGAGAGCTTGTGTCCGCACGGTCATTAACCTACGGGTTCGATAGAGCCAGCGAGTTAGTTAGTTAGTTACAAATCATCAATCCTATCCAGTACACACCGAAAATGACCATGACAGAAATGTATGTACATGTTAACGCTTGACGGCCGGATTTTTTCGGAACTAAACTCTGTATGTAGCAATCAATTAAGATAAGTAAAGTCGAGTTCGTTAATTAACAAAATCAGACCATTAGAAGTGGGGGTTCACTTGAATCAAACTTTAAAAATAGCTTTAGCGGCTGCAGTCTTCTATTTTTCTTAACGAAATTCGGTATATACCATTAACCCAATAGGCCTAACTGCCAAATTTATTTCTCTCCAATTTTCGACTTTTATCAGGTTTCTTAAGGTATTTGATGGTGTGTAAAAGCAAAAACAATCACTTCATTTGAATACTTTTTTATTAAATGGCTTAAATATGACGATCCCCAATTGGGCATCACGGCGATTGCTACCTATTTAATTTACAATTTTGTTACACTTTTTGTTTATTGTGCCAGACAGAAAAACAGTCAACATGAAGTACTATATTGCACACACAACTTCGTTTCTTGCATTTTTCTTGCAAACTGCATATTTTCTTTATCTTCCCATGGCCGTGCGTTCAATCACATGGCCGGAACCAGAGGTCCTGATCTCCACTGGAACACGAGAATAAGATGGTTTCGGATATGATGGATATCCAGCCTGTTTTGGGTCAGAAATGGATGACTGAACAATATATCCTCTAGCCACCATTCTCCTGAATTGAAGCAACGGTACTTTTCCATTGGCGAGACAATAGAGAGCATGCGCATTTACCAGCGCCACATTCATTGCATTGGTTATCAATGGGAAATACAATTTTCTTACCTCGGATGACTAGTGGTTATGCTCCTTGCCTCTGGTCCCGAGGGTCGCGGGTTCAAACCCGGCCGGGGTCAATGGATTTTCTAGGATGGAAAAATCCAAGGAGCAAGTCCTCCGGGAGGGACTTTAAGCCGTGGGTCCCGAGTCTGAAGATTTTCAGGCTCGTAAAAGACCCTTAAGACTGAATGAAAAGGCATCTAAGCAAAATTTGCCGAATTTTCCCGTCCTAGTACTACCTTGGTTTCCTAGGTGTCAGTATGAAGCAGAACGCTGCCCACGGACCACTCAAATGACATCTATACGAAAACAAGTGTAACTAAATTAGTATGGTTAAAATACTTCCCTGTAGGGGGAGAGCGCCTAAATCTCTGTTAAGGGAAACATGGGCTTACAAGGCAAGACCTCGAATTGTATGCGGTATTTCTGAACATTCCAATCGAGCTTGACTATGCCTCCCATGTGCTTACTGTACTCTGTTATCAGATTTGGCTGCGTGACCTGCATCTCCTTTCCTTTATTTCTGCTCCATCTCTTGACATGGTTTATTGGTTCAATTGTCTCATGATTTGTTAGAAGTTTCACACAGCTGTTGTTCTTCCATGTAACTGCCAATACCTTACTGTTACTGTCAAACCTGTAGTCATAAGTTCCTCTTTCTTTTTTCTTCATACTATTGTCACTTTCAATAGGACAGTTGTTCATTCTGTTCATCTGAGCGGTGTCCGTTGGTCTCAACCCATTTCCTTCGGCCTTTTCATTAGAAAACTTGTAAAAAAGTTATCAAAATATATTTTGTGAAGTTGAGGTGTATCTAGAAGGAAAGTCATCTTCATTACCACTGAAGCGCCAAAACCCATAACTGCAACATCCTCTGTGTCCTTCTCATTTGGATTCGACACCAGTCTTAATTTATTTCCTCTTGGGATCTACACTCTATGTAGTAAAACTATGCTCTGAAGTTTCAGGAACCTTCACTCCACGGATAGTGTGCAACTCCAAACTGCCAGGAATATCAGCTGGAAGTGTATCATCTAATATATTCTCATCAACATCCTCACAGTCAGATACATCATCTATACGATCGGGAGGAAGCTCCACGATGTCAATAGTTTCAAACAAATTATCCTCATCTTCACTGTCAGATGCCATAAAATTGGCATCATTAACAATATCCTCCAGTTCATGAGAACTAACAGCCCTATAATGATGTTTCATTGAAATCTGAAAATAAAAAAAAATCTAGGTGGCATCTATATGAGCCCCAAATGGGGATCGAGCTTCAAGCTACTGTTAAAGAAAAAATAAATTATATGTGAAAGCAAAATGACAATGGATACAATCTACAAGCATTATTAAACAAACTAATATATAGAAAATAAAAATTCCATAGATAATTACACTCTACATTTTTTCAAAAATGTGATATAATAGAATGTTGAAATTATTGCTCCCTTCTCTCAAATCACTCCTTACGAATGGTCTGCTTTAAAATTTCTAACTGTTACATAATACACAAGTTTGAAGAAACTACAGGCAACAATACGGAGAAGAATTCGAGTCTGCCAACATAAAAATAGCTACAAAATTCAAATAGAAACAAGAATCATCAAATGGGAATCATGGCAGTTAATAGGTTAAAACATGACTTAATTGATTCTTCCGTTTAATTTCTTTCCAAGTGCCATCATTCATTCCATAGTACTATAATTTATTTGACTTTACTTCAGTTACAGTACAATAATAAATGTAATTATTTCCATAGTTCACAAGTTGAAATATTTTTAATGTCCACAATCGATGGGGTGATCTATATCAATTAATATATTTGATAATAAACAGATATTGGTAAAAGTCAAGTCTCTAAGAAGAAAACGTAAAAATCATAAAAAGCACCCCACTCTTTTCATAGTAAAATTATTTTTTTGTATATAACTCTAGTTTTATTCTAGATATGTTGGAGATGATTTTTTTGTTGACCACTTTAATTGTATCCCAAGCGTGTTGGAAATTAAAATTATTTTTCATTTTTTAGTTCGTTTTTCTAATAAAGCGTGTTGTTTTAGTTTTTTAAACTATTATTTATTTTTATTTTTTAGTTTGGTTTTCTAATAAAGCGTGTTGTTTTAGTTTTTTAAACTATTATTTATTTTTTAATTTTTAGTTTAATTGATTGTCATAAACCGGAATCCCATGAAAATTTAATTGCTTAATACTCTTCTAAAAAAATCCTCCGGGCCGGATTTGAACCAGCGATCTATGGATTACTGAAATTATATACCACTACAGTCCACCGCTCTACCAACTGAGCTGTTACAACGATTGACTAAAAAGTCGATAAGTCCGCAACCTATTATACCGGTTTTTATTTTTTTGATTTTCTGATGATTCTGGCCAGGATTTTAGAAAAAATGAAATTATTGTATTGTCAAGGGTCCTTTACATGTATACAAAGTTTCAAGTCGATCCAATGATTTTAAGTGGGTGAAAATCGTGTTCAAAGATTCTGTTACATAGATACAGGTCCGTTACATAAACAGATACAGGTCAAGCTAATATAAAGCGTGTAAAAACACATTAATTTTCATCTTTCACCTCATTTAAGGCAAGAAGATAGGGATAAGTAGATTCCCGGGCATCGCCAGTTAATCAGCACGGGGTATGTAATAGTAGGCTATATTACGATGCAAGTTTGGGAAGTGGTATTTACAGAATCGAGGAAAATGTTTAAAAATCGAGTGATAGCCAAGTTTTTGATTTCCGAAATTCTGTAAAACGCTTCACAAACGTGTATTGTACATTACTTTTTGCGCGATGGTGTTTTCAAAATAATAAATAGTAGTAAAATAATATCTTTGTTGGAAATATGTGCGTTCATTATAAACAACTGAGTAACGTTAACAGTGTGGGCAATGTTTATTAGTTGAAAGTACAGGAGGCCGTGAGACCATTATTATTGATAAAATGGCCGCAAGTACGTATTTATTGTTTTATATTGTTTCAAATAAAGTTCGGTTCATTTAAAATGCAGTGATTTGTTTCGTATATGTATGTTAACACTACCTTTTGGATATTTTTTGTATATACAATGTACGTAGTATATATAGAGGGCAGTGGCTTTACTTCCCGCACGTGGGTGTAAATGTATTTTTACAGTATAGTTATTTAAGTTGGCAATCCCGAAATGTAGGAAGTTGAACTTTCAATCATGGTCGCCATTGCTGTGAGTACGACAAAACGCACTACCGCGCAATAGAAAATAATTGCGATATAAATCTATAATTATTTTTTCCTTTCACTTATTCAATTAAACATAAGAGCACATTAATTTTCTTTTTCTTTTTTTTTTAGCGCAGCAGCGCACGCCGGGTATTAGCTAGGGTTTTATTACAATATGGTTTTTGTTTCGCGTGCGTGTCATATTTTGATTTTAAATACTTTATTTATTGAAAAATAACATTTCATAGTATTTTGTATTCTTTCATTTATGTCTTCCTGGATATTATTTTGTTTTTATAGTCAGTTTAAACAGGAGTCCATAATTTTTCAGTTATTGAAGTAATGTCAATTTTACAATTTGAGACTTGCTGATAGTAAGTGCCAATTTGAACAAAACCATCACAGTCTTTTTCAATTAAGTACATTACAGGATTGTACTATCAGCGTAACCTTAAATTGGCAAAGCAATAATTCATCCTGCCAGTTACTTATATATTCCGGACCGCAAAGAAAACAAAATCATATAAAACTCTAAATATTATTGTACATTACCATGTAATTTGATGCAAATGGAAGTAATTTCTGCTCATTTGTTTTTCTATTGTTTTATATTATATCATATAATCGAATATAGTCCACCGCTGTGGTCTCGATGTAGCGTGCTGCCTTGTCACGCAGCGGGCCCGGGTTCGATCCCCGGTCGGGACAGTTTTTCTGGGTGAGGTTTTTATCGGGGTTTCTCCTCACCTGTAAGACAAATGTCAGGAAAACTTTAAGGCCCAAACGGTCCCCGAAATCATATGGCCATCGCAATCATCATCATTCATATTCATCTTAGGTTAAGCTTAGGATTAGGGACTCTCCTGGCGCACCATTATCATCATCACCCATCATCGGGGCAATGTAACCCCGCCTTCCAGGCGCCCCAACCTCATAAGTGGGTTACAAGTACGCCATGCCAGGAGAGAAACCAGGAATGTCGAAAGACAAACCTGGGGCATTTGAAAAAATAAAATAAAAAAATAATCGAATATATGTCTGTTTATCCTTTATAGACTTCTAAACCGTTCAACCGATCTTCGTGAAAATTTGTATTTTCAGATGCGGCAAGTGTTTAGCCGTTATCTGTTATGTTCTAAAATCAATAGGTGTAGGAGTTCACCTGAAACGAAATTTTAAAAGTCGCTCTAGCAATCGCAATTTTCGATGTTTCACAACAAAACTCGGAATATCGTATTAAAGTAAACCGAGATATGTATTTTCCAAAAAATTAGTGAAATCCAACCATTAGAAGTAGGGGTTTACCTGAAATTTGAAATTAAAAATTTACTCTAGCAACCGCCATGTTTGGTTTGTATCAATGTATACCATATCATTAATTAATCCTCAATATTTAATTTATTAAGGCATAGCAGCGCACGCCGGGTATTAGCTAGTTCTAAATATTTAAAAGATATGGTCACATTGAAGAATTGTCTGAAAACGATACGCAGCTCGTGCAGAAGCAGTGAGAAGTGTCTAAATGATCCAGTCAGTGGTCGCCGTTGCGTTGTAGGTAGAGTCCCAGCCTTCCACTCTGGCGACCCGGATTCGATTCTCGGCGAGGTAGAGGATTTTAAATCTGCACCATGGGTCTGGGTATGTATCCTGTCTTTGTGTTTGTATGTGTGAATAAGGTAAAAAGGTTAACAAAAAAAAGGAAGAACAGTGTAAACGAAAATAAAATAGAAAAAAAAGAAGAGATATTTCCTATATGACATGACACTTATTCACACATCATAAAATAATATTTCAAAATAACTGTGAATTTCCGTACCTAAAAATTTGAAATTAAATAAATTTGACATATTTAAGACATTTCTATTTTGTGGCTAATCAGATGAGCAAGGATTGAACAATTATAACTCAGAAAAAATATATGTGTAGTCAAAGAGCAACTGTGACAGATACCGAGGTAAAAAATATATTGTGCTTTGAGTGAAACTGGAGGGGGAATAAGAATGTAAGATTTTCGTTGTTGGAAAATGTATCAAGAGTGATAATGGAGGAAAAATACAAATGTCTCGCATATATTGATGTTTCTACTATAACTATTTTTTCCCCAAATGCCCCAGATTGTCATTTCGACATGTATGGTGTTCTCTCCTGACATGGCGTACTTATAACCCATTTCTGAGGTTGGGGCGCCTGGAAGGCGGGGTTACGCTGCCCCGATGATATGAGAGCTGATGATGATGGTAATGATGCGCCAGGAGAGGCCTTAAACTAAACTTAAACTAATTAGACGAACATGATATTGATGATAATGATGAAAACTGTTTGGGCCTTAAAGTTTCCTGACATTTATCTTACAGGTGAGGAAAACCCCGAAAAACCTCACCCATAAAACTTGTCCCGACCGGGGATTGAACTCGGGCCCGGTGCGTGACAAGGCAGCACGCTACCTCGAGACCGGACACTAATGTAAAATTGTCTCCACCGACTGACTTCTGTTTCAGTATAAATAAGTTTTTCTGCTTTCAAAAAATGATTCTCACTAACTAAAGGTAAGGATTAAGTATGGATAATTTAGAAAAAAATATCTGGTGATTACTGTGGAAGATAATAATAATGAGCATGAAACTGAATTTCAGAAACTTAAGTATATAATTATGTTTTAATATATTCAAATTGTACATTTGTCCGTCTCCATTTCCTAAAAATAATATAATTTTTATGCCACGTTTTGTGTATTTTAGTGTACATATAATTTGTTAATATCATTGAAATAAATGGGTTGTAAGCCTTAGTCATAGTGCCTAAATAACTAGTTTTTTAATAATATATGGCCTAATTTGTTAAATTTTGTGCTTGTTTAAGCACCCAAATATACTGTTTTATTGCCTAAATTCCGAAGAAGGTTGTGAATAGATAAAAGTGGACATTTTACATTGTAAAAATATGTTTATACTTCTGATCTTTATTAAAAACCCGCGCAATAGCCGAGCGGTTTAAGGCATACTGCCTTGGTGCAGAGTTACAGGCCTTGTGCTAGTTCGAGTCCACATGGGGAAGAAATTTTCCTATGGAATTTCGGCCAGTATGGGACCGATTCCCATCAAGCATCGTGAGGAATTTGGGTAACTACAGTAATTAGCGGTTTCTGTTTGAGAAAATAAGCTATAATAACGGATGGGGACCTGATATGCTGATGCCATGTAACCCCTCTACTGCGATTAACGGATTTGGATGGGAGTCTAGCAGCCGGCTGGTAGATCAATGACCTTGTAGGTCTGTAGCGCCGTGGATTTTGGAGAAAACTTTATTTAGAAAAATATAATGGCCCTCGTTTAATAGAGCTTGCCTGAATTGTAAATAATCTCTAATTAATTACTGTTGTAGATCACTGTTTTATGGAAATGTTTTGAATGTTTCTGAAGTAGGTAGGTATTATTGTTTATTATGAATTTTATTTTAAAAAGTAGAACTTTTCTAGAAAGTAATATTAATTTTGAGCTTACTATATTAATAAATGTTTTACAAATCAATTAGTTTGTTTATGATTCAGTGAAATAAATATGAATTAATTTAATTCATTAATATTTTTGGAAAGCAACGGGAAGCTACCACACCTACACAATTCCCTAGTAAAGCTGCAGGCATAGCATGAAAGTGCTATGATTGCAGTGAAGGACCTGCCTTCGGGCAGAATTACTATGGATTACTATGGATGGAATATTTTTGTTTTATTCACATTTTTTAGTAAAATCAATAGATCGCATTTGTCACAGACGCTAACCCACACATATAGGCCTGTATACACGCACACGCAAGCTGATAATATTTTATTTATGCTATATTATATAAATAATAACATAATAGTAAACTATGAGTTATAACTACTATAATTATATTTGAAAATTAATATAAAATAATATACTTACCTTTATATATCCACTTCGAAGTTTGTGAATTTCACTAACCGATATACACTGCACGCCCATTTAATAATTCGTGAAGACTGTAACTAAATGTTTGTAGGAGCTGATTTTTTTTTCTTTTTTACATTTTACATTATTACAATTCAACACTTAAATAAACTGAGCGATTTTAATCAAAATTAGTTTAGTAAAACAAAGGAAATAGTAATAGTACAAAATTATGTCCTTAAAAAAAAGTTGTATCTAACGAATAATTAATATTAATGGAGCAAGATATGACACTAGGATCTAGTTTATCCCCGAAACTGGCCGATCCGAGATGATGAAGGCTGTAACGACCCGCTGGAAAGCGAACCCAGAGTCCTCCAAACAGCGCAAGTCTGGTTTAGGCCCTCCTTCCCCTAGCATCCCTCTCTCATTCTGCGTACTACATGTACATCGACACGCCATATTGAAAATCTCTGCCGGTTTTGCTCACCTTATTATCGACTGAATCAAATGGAACATTTTACCATTATCCAAAAATAAATACTGATACATCAACTTTTTGTTTACATGAAAATATATTGTTTTATTTAAACTACATTTACCTATGGCCGATCATTGCTTACAATGAATGTATCTTTGGCGTCTTCACCTAAGAATGTATTACTTTACAGGATCATCTTCGATCTACTGTCAATATTCAATAATAATTTCACACATATATTCACTGAAATATTTCAGAATTAACCATTATACATTATACTCACTGGAATGTATTTCAAAATTAACCATTGTACATTGAACTTTTATCTGCGTAACCCTATATTACATAACACTAATGTTCTTTTTTTTTTTCGTCTTTTCATAAAATACATCCGCCGATGAGAGTGAAGAATTTTCTTCGAAGGCAATCACTCCTATCATCATAGGAAATACCACTGTAAGTATAGCCTCTGGTTCCGAAGTTCACGGTTTCAAATTTAGCCGGAGTCGATAGATTTTCAGGGCGTAAAAATCTTATGCGTGGGTTCCTTCGAAAGAGAAACTAAACCCGTGGATCCCGTCTCGTAGATTTACGGCACGTTAAAAGATCCTTCAGTATTTAAAAAAAGCCTTTGAATAAAGTTTGTCGTCTTTTTCGCGACCAGATTTGAATTGCGAAGCTAATGACGGAATGATTTTAGCATCGTTAAATAAGATATTAGCTGTATGGCAACCTGATATAGGCCCTAATAATGTCAAAGAATAGTATTCTATATGAAGATGCCTTAGATAGATTGTAATTAATATATCCAAATGCCCCATGCTATAGCCGAGCGGTTTAAGGCATAATTCATTGGTGCAGAGCTCTAGGGGACTTGTGATGGCATGGAAATTCTCATGGAATTTCGACCAATATGGGACCGGTTCCCACCTACCACCATGAGGAATTTGGGTAGCTACAATAAGTAGCGATTCCAGTTGGAGAAAATCAACTTTAACGGCTGAGAGACCACAACTCGTCCCCACACAGGCTAGATGACCGTCCACGCGTGTAGACATGAGATTAGCAGCCGGCTGGTAGGCTAAATGCGTTCTAGGCCTTCCCCCATGGTGTAAATGTCCACAGGAAGAAAACTATCTAAGAACAAATTTTATTTACACAATGTGTGTGGTCACATTATGCATATATCACAAAAATCGACACTCAGGAGCATCTCCATGAGAAATTCTCAATTTAGTTAGTTAAGTGAAGTTCCGCGTTTAGATTATTCGTTAGACTTAAATTAACGTAATAGAATTGTTAATTTATTTAAAAGCTTCATTCGGTGTAATTAATTACTGAAGAAAGATAAACAATCCTCAATTAGAATCATTGCATTCAGCTTGTTAAAGGAGGAAATATGGAAACAAATGAAATAGGCTAATTAAAGTAGGCCCTATTCCTTTTTTATTTTATGGGAAACCAGATATATGAGTTAAGTCTCATACACTGCGATGGGCAGGACATATGGCACGAATGGGGAATAAAAGGGGCATGGAAATTCCTTGAAGCAAAACCTGAGGGAAAACGTTCAGTAGATAGGCCAAGAAGGTGGGAGAGTTGGTATTAACCATGATTTGAGAGAAGTAGATTATACAGGAATGATTGGAAAACATTAACTCAGTGGATATATATATATATATTAATTTCTCTGAGTTTATAAATGTATTTTTTTATTTACCCTGTCTCAAAACAAAATTGCCTTTTACTTTCCTAATTCTCAGAATTCAATAGATAGAAAGAAAGGGACAGCGTGTGTCACTTTATTAACAACGCTATGAATTTTAAATAATCATTTGTGACTTTTTATGTCGTACTTACACTTTTAAAAACTGTGGTTTTAATATGAACTCCCTTTCAAATGCTTTCAGTGGATCGATCTCCTTATTTTATTGGTGAGACGTCCTGGCTCCCCCAAAGTTGGCGTCTAACTTATCATGCAATTTTAGCGTATCTTACCTCGAGTCTTTACAAAATTCACAAAAGTGATAAAAATGTGTATTAAAAATATAAGACTCTAATCTAGAACTTCAGTTCCCATGATGAATAACCTCGATCGCTTTACTACGTGATAAACACTAACAATACTTCATAATTAATCATTTAAACACTAATGCATTTGTAAGTCACACTTTATCATTCCAATTTAATCAACTCGACGAACTGTATGTGATATCTTAAATAGTAGACATATCAATATCGTGTTTTGTAGCATACCATTTGAGATTTGCTACTAGTAATAGTAGTAGAAGTGATTTTTTTTTTTTAGAATTCATGTCAGGGTTACGGGTTCGTGACTCAGGAATATGCAATACCATCGACATGACAGATCTTAAATAAAGAGCACAAGGTGCATTTAATCTTCATTGCGTGTCCTTTTAATGGCCCGGTTCGTTGTTAAGTAGAATTACTTTAAATCAATTAAATTTTATTTTATTCCTAGTGGTTTGTTTATGTACTTATTTTATACCTATTCTATATTTATTATATAACTGAATTAATATTCCCATATATTACATTATATATCCTTGGTATACAGGGTTTCTAAGCATTTAAAATTATTTATAATATAAGTCTATTCAAGGAAGAAGGAACAAGCTTCAAACATTTATTTCTTCCAAACTATACAAAAAATAGAAACACAATTCCAACATTCCTGGAAAGACGTAAGTTTGAAGTTTAGATCACGGCCGCATTTGTCTAACCACATCCGACGTTACCTGAGTAACACCAGGACGTTGGATTGGAAGAAGGGGAGCAGATCAATTTCATCGCCGCGCGCCGGTGGCCCTCCAGGTCACCAGACCTAACCCCGTGTGATTTTTATATGTGAGTTTTACGTGCAAGATAGTGTTTTTATCCGCCCTATACCTGACACTTTTGAAAATATGTGACGTCGAATTATTGAAGCTGTGAATTTGGTAACCAGAGACCAGCTGAATCGTGTGTGGCAAGAAATGAGCCACTGTTTTGACATTTGTCGTGTGACACATGGTGCTCATATTGAATGCATACAATATTTCTCTTTCCAGAAATGTTAAAATCGTGTTTCTATTTTTTGTAGTTTGGAAGAAATAAATGTTTGAAGTTTGTTCCTTCTTTTTTAATAGTCCTGTATTTTACTGTAATTAGAAGAGCCACTTTAAATCAAATACGATATAATTTCTATTAAAATACATTACTTCTGGCGTGTGTGTTTTAATGTCACCGATTGCACTTTCCATGCTTCGGGTCCCGCGTCTGGTGATACGCGGGTTAACTTACGCATCACTTCGGCAGATAACTTTAAGTAGAAGATTTATTCTTATATTGTGTACAGAAAATATATAGAATCAACACATGTGGGCCTATAAGTGTTTGTGTAGTGTAAAGTGTGCTGTATGAGCGAGCATTGATGATGAAGATATGGCCGGCACATAGCCTACTCCTGTCCAAAAGAATCAACTAGTCCGCCAGGCTTACATCCCCAACAGACAAATCTCTATCAACAGTACCACATGCCTTCGCAACATACGTACTGCGGAGGGATTTGTAATTTAATGCAGGAATCTGGTGCACAATCTAGCGACTAAAAATTGTATTCTACCACCCATCCTGGCCCCGAGATTGAAAATTTTACAATTAAATTAATTTACAGTTAAAATTTGCCACTCAGCCGAGTACCGAACCTGTGCCTGCTATTCAGGAAACACCTGAGCCAGCAGCCGACTATAATTATAATATTAGAATGGTAAATCATCTTCATGAGTACTTCAAAACAATGAAAATATATATTTAATCATTATTGATATTTTGTTCGCAGTATCGACTGAGAAAACTAATATAATTAGACTAAATCTGAAGGCCTAGATAAACCTATACCAAATACCAAAAATAACTAAATTGAGTTAAAAATTACTTAAAAATTTAAACATAAGCTATACCTAGCTTATACCACGTCAGCATCTTCCATTTTGAAAAGTGGAATAATTTTACTATAGAATAAAAAGAGAGCGCTGGTTTAGGTTAAATTAATTAATATAATGCCTGTTTCCTAATGGAACTGGCCGAATCATTATGTATTAATAACTGTAACTATACGCTGTCTTAAGTATTTATAATTGAAGGACACATAAAAAAATGTAAGTCACTTTTCCATGAAACCTAGAAAAACACTGTTTTTATTAAACAATGTACCTACTTCTTTATCTGTATGCCATACTTGAAAATAAATAAACCCAGAATAAACTTTTTTTTCTTTTCCGTTTCACACTTCTAAAAGAGAGTCCTTTCCGTGGTGGATCTAATGGTATCCCAATTAGTCCCCAGAATTTGTTACAGATATCATAATGGCAAGATTAAGGTGGGCGGGACATGACCAAAGAATGGAGAAGGAGGAAATAGTGAAAACGATAATGAAAAGTAAGGGGAAGAATAGAAGAAAAATTGGTAGACCAAAATTGAAATGGATGAATGGGGTTGAAGAAAATGTTAAGAATTGATGATAGGTGTGAGGGAGGAAAATCTGGATTTTTTTAGGAAGGTCCTCTTTGGATTCTTGAGCAATGATGATGATGATGAATATAAGTAGAGAGCCGACTAAGATAATACAGTGGTATATCATGCCAAATTATCCATAAAGATGAGTAGAGTGTAAATATATATATATATAATTTACAACATAAAAATAAAATACCTGAGATCTCAGTCTTCTTCAACTTTGAATGTAGGATGTTGGATGTAGGAGGAAGATTGAGATATCAGATATTCTATTTTTATATTGTAAATTTTACATGGTAACCTCAACGTTGTTTCGTCATGAATTGTAAATATATAATTGATATTTAAATTAAATCAAAAGTCTAATAGCAAATTTTAATTTTATACATGACAAAAAATTGTCCATAATATAAACAATGCAATATTGGACAAGATATTTATCGCCAATTTGAAGAGTATATAATATTTTGTCATCTCAACAGTATCCGCATCCAGGAATAATCTGTTGAAAGAAATGTCAACATCGTTCTCACTGTACATTAATTCCAAGAGCATTATTTGTAAAATACTTTTGAAGACAACATTAATTTTTAGAAGTGGCAATGACCACATGTGAATTTCAATAAGAAAGAAATTGAGTGTCATCCAATCATCTTTCCCTGAAAAACCTCGTATTTAGATATTTTTTAGTCAGTGTTATTTCACTGTTCATTATCTAACACAGTAGTACAAGGATTTCATTGAATGAAAATAAGTAGGAAATTTCGCATTATTGGCGAGTCTTAGTGTGTTGGATCCCTTTTTTACGTTTTGTTTCGAGATTCCTCATTTATAATTTTATTGTAACCGTGTTCACCTGTCCTCTCCCCTGGTCTCCGACCACTCAACCACACACTCACCATGCAATAATAATAGGCTTGTGGTAAAATGAGAAATTTTAATACGTCTCAAAGTTTAGGCCCTATATCTCCAAACGTGGTGGTATATATATTGTTTAGATATTTTTATAATATAGAGTTGTTTACTTATTATTTTTATACAGTATGACAATTAAAACCTCTTCTTGCATATTTCGAAAGTGCATTGCTTGGCGTCGTTTCACGTTTCCTATGCTGCTTGAGGCAACCCAACATATTAATCTCTCGCACCCAGTAGGTTCCATTGGATGACAGAAACATCAACCCTCTCCTCTTTATCTCTCTCTCTATCTCAGCGGTTCCCAAACTTTTTCGACTCGCGAACCCCTTCCACAACGATCTGAGTTGGGTGAAGCACTGACTTTAAAATATATACACACACAGTAGACATGCATAAAATTTAATTCCAAGCAAAAGGCTTAATAACCTTAAATTAACTTAACTCTTAACGATTAACCTAAAGTTACTCTAGTTACGGCTTAAAAGTTACACAACGTGTAGGCCTAGTTGTAGTGAAATCAAATGCATTCCTTTGTTATACGAGTAAACAGTATAACAGTAAATCAGGCATTCGCGGTAAAAATTAATCTGTGGAAATAATGTGATAAATTCCCAATGTTAAATATGTAACAACAGGCATTATAGGGTTAATTTATTATTATTATTATTATTATTATTATTATTATTATTATTATTATTATTATTATTATTATTACAATTCTGCAGAAATGAAGGAAACAATAATAGACCTAACCTCGAAACCCGCCATTACAGAAAAGTTTTAGCGAACCCCCTGGGGGTTCGCGAACCACAGGTTGTGAAACGATACTCTAGCTCATTGATATATGCGTCGCAGGACATACTATTAAAAAGTCATCATATTTTAGGATGTTCTTTTTGTATGACGAGACCGTCGTTAAATAAAATATGGTATCAACGAGCGATGAAATTTGTATTAATCCTTTTGAACAAATGTGTTAACATGTCTGAAGAAGGTACAGTGTACCGAAACAGCTGTCACTGAATTATATAATAAATATGAAAATCAAATAAAACTACGTTTTATTTTTATTTAATTAATAAATATGGATTTTCATCAAGTAAACACCAACTCAATTGATTATTTAAAGATTAGTCTATATTTAACTAAAATTTTAATAATTATCGCCAACTATGCCCCAAATTATTAAGTCGTCTCTGATAAAAATATATTTAAATGTTTTTATTCTATCTATACAAATATTATAATGCATATAACAGTATATTACATTAATAGTCAATATGTAACCGTCAATGCATAGAATTGGAATTCTAGTAGGCCTTATCTACCCCAAAGACAAGAATTTTTCTCCTTAGTTATTACCTACCACATACCTCAAAATATTTTTCTGATTTTTAAAAAATCCATAATTTTGGTATAAATGCTGGTTGTTTATTGATTATTAAAGTAGGTCTTCTTTGTATGTTTTATTTTTATTTAATTCATTCATCGTGCTACTAACGTTTCGGCGTTTACAATTTATATTTGTCAGATTCAATGAAATGTTTGCATTGTCCACTTCCAAGGAATTTCAATAATAACTATTATTCTTTTCAAAAAATCCAATGTAACTTCTCGTTTCCTTTTTCTTGATTGTAAAAGAAGGAAATTATAACCGAAGAAGCGATCTATGTGGAATGATCCTAAAAGCTTGAATTTTTATGCTTATTAAGAGTTGTGTTTATATTTTGGGTTGGATTTGGATCAAATGAAAATAATGTTGTAAAGATACAACTATTGTAATATTTATTCGTAAAAAATCTTATAATGTTCATTTGAAAAGAAAAATGATCCGACTTATTTTTTATCAACAAATTAATTTTGAATTTCTGTTGATTACTTTTATAAAATTAATAAACATTTAAAACATATTGGTAAACAATTTTAGACAATTATTTTACTTTTACGATTGTGATTATTCACATTCACTAGTGGTTAGCCATTAAGTTTTAGAGTACTTAGAAGCCATAAAAATAAAAATAAAAAATATTTAAAGGTAACTTTAATATACGTGCAGTACTCAGGAACGTACTGCAGGAACCAAGCAAATAATCTTAACTTTTCGAAGATCTTTTTTTGTCCAATGCCATTAGGTTGACTTACGAAATTGTTGGCATTCTCTTTCGTAGTATTGAGGCAATTATAACTCATTTCTGAGTTGGGGCGCCTGGAAAACGGAGGTACGTTACCTCAATGATATGATATAGGCCTGTGATAAATGATAACGAAGCACCAGGAGATAATTTTGAAGTAAGAGTCCAAAAAATTTGGTACGCTTCACAATGTGTTCATCCTTGTATAGGGGTAATGACTAGGGGGCGGTTTTCTATGACATGTCATATTTTTTAAACTTTTATTTTGAGTTTCGAGTAAGTAAATAACATTTATATAGGACTTCTGATGAATATTTTGTGATTTTTTATTGTCTTAACCAGTTATATTTCTTATGTTTTATATGTTGATCATATTTGTTCTAATTTCTGTAATAAAGTAATATTTTGGTTATATTTCGGGAATTTTTATAAGTTAAGTTTAAATATCCCAATATGATGTGTCACATGTAAGTTGCATAGTCACTTTTGGAAGGCAGCTTTTCAATTTATATATATATTTCTTTTTGGGTCAGATTTAAACACTAATAAATATATGTATATTTTCCAATTGTTAAGATCATAGAAATTCGTCTCTTCGTGATGATAATTTTTTCTTTAACAGTAGCTTTCCAGTTTGTTATCCTTTGTACCACAGAACTGATGAGTATTTAAACGAAACAGGCGCGTACCGGAATTTATTCTTCACCCGGTTATATTACTCGCAGTAACTATATATTACCTATGTTGGTAAAGCCGGCCCTAGTATGACAGGAATGTGAGATTGGTTAGAGATCCCTCACCAATTTTATTCAATAAACATGACGTTCCCATTTCAGGCCCTCCTCCTAAAACCCAGGTTTTTATGTAAATTTTTTTGGAGCCACTTGTGTGCCCTAAACAGGCGAAAACGTGGTAAATATCAGGTGGTTTGCCATTTGCTCTGTTTTCTGCGTTTTCTTTCGTTCTTTCTTTCTTTCTTTCTTTCTTTCTTTCTTTCTTTCTTTCTTTCTATTAATTTAAAGTATGAACTTTATTCTTCATTGAGAATGGATTGAAATAAAAATGTTTTATCATCATTGCTATTCATTTCAATCGCTCTTGAATATGGCATTACAAAATTACCGACAACGATCTAGATTTGGACATGAATAGCGTTAACTAGATTTTTGTTTATACCGATGACGCGAATTTAATAGGAAATAATATTACTAAAGTAGCAATAAATGCCGAAGTCTTCTTAAATGGCGGCAAGTAAATTGATTTAGATGTAAGCACAGAAAAAGTTAAGTAGGTACTGGAAATACGCCACGATCGAAATGTAACAGATTATATTATGTTATGATACGGTATCTACAATCAACAATTCTTATGACATTTTTCAAATAGAAATAGTGTATCTATAACAAATAATTATTGTTAACAGATAAAAATCACACTATCTAAGTAACTAACTGATACTATCAAATTTGGAAATTCATGGTTGCGCGGACACATGCTCTATCCTGAGCTAGTATTTTCCAATTATTCCCTGTATAATTCATCTCATTCAAATCATGGTTAATATTTCCCATCTCATTCTTGACTTACTTAATGGACGTTTTCCATCCGGTTTTCCCTACTAGAATGTTCCAAGCCCCTCTTTCATTTCCCATTCGTGCCATACATACTGCCCATCGCAATAAATGAGACTTAACTATTTCCATTACATGATTTCTCATAAAGATGATGTAGTTCACTGTTATGAGTCTTCTGCATCCACCCGTCTGTCTCTATTTGGCCCAAAAAATTCCTTAAGAGCTTTAATCTCAAATACTTGTAATATTTTCTCCTCCTAGTCGTACATATGAAGTGAACAAATGACAATATAGAGTATGAAATTCATGTAACTATTAAAGTCAAATGTCTCCTGTTTTATTGGTTTTTGCGAAGAATCTAAATATTAAAATTTATAAAACGATAATCTTAACCTTAGTAAGCCTACTCTATTGGCCAGAAACATCGTATTTTATATTAAGACAAGAGAAACAAGCTACAAACATTCCAAAATAGTATAGGCCTACTAACATAAACATTCTATACATAAGGGATGAAAATGGAGTACGCTTCCTAATAATTTATACCCTCGAACTAATATTGTCAGGGTTATTAAGTCTAGGATATTGAGATGGACTGGCCATATAGTTCGAATGTGTGACAGCAGAAATACAAAATTTCTATTGGGGAAACGCTAAGAAGGGCTAGGCGTAAGTGGACGATTACATTCGGATGAATCTTAGGGAACTGTATATCGATTTGATTCGGTTGGCTAAGTATCATGAATACAGTAATTGAACCTACGATATTTCCATGTAAATATGCAGTCTATATATACTTACACAAAACATGGGGAGATACCTATTAACAGCAGTTAATCTTTTAATCTTTAGATATTTTAATATATGGACATTATTTGGTATTATTGCTTCCTCAGAGGATGATTTACGAAAGTCGTTACGCAATTTGAAATTAATAGCAGAAAAATATTCGATGGAAATATCAGTTTAAAATCCAAAATTATAAATTTTGTGGTAAGGACCATGTAAAATTTGCTTATATAACAAAATTATATAAATGATAGAAAATTCGATTATCCCAGTTTCATATTATCATTTTAACAAAATTAGATGTCTTCGGCACGATTCAAAATTTAATAAATACGCAGGAATAAAAAATAATACAGTGTTGCCTACTCTGATCGTATATCAGGAGCTGATTATTTTCAAAACATTTCTTGTCCACCATGTACCAAAACTGAAATTTTGTATGCCTTGTTCTTGTTAGGTTATTCTGTATAAAAATGTCACAATTAGGCTTTAAAATATTATTTAAATCACTACAAACTTGTATTAAAAGTGATTATTGTAATCAAACTGATTCTTGTTTATAGCAAAATAGCGATCTTATTTTATTTACAACATATTTATTATAACGGACAAGAGACGTTTTGAAAATAAGCTCCTCGTTTATAAGATATTGACAAGATCAGTTCTCTGCTATGGGAAAACGAGCCATGTAACCTGCGAAAAAGTGATGAAAGTAATATTACAACTAGAGAAATGAAGTTCATGCGTTGAATAGTAACCTGTACCCAGTGGGATCACAGAAGAAATTATAGCATCCTTGAGGAACTGGATATGGCGCCTATAATAGATTACTTCCGTCAGTATCAACAGAACTGATGTCAACATGTGGACCGTATGCCCATATCCAGAATTCCTAAGGCAACCAAGTGATAAAAGATCGCTAGGACAGCCTAGGAAGAGAGAGATGGAAAATATGTTGCAGGTCATTCATTATCTTTTAGGACTATGACATGAAATAAAGATGATATCAATTGATGTGCATGCATGTACTCCCCTTCCAGACATAAAGAAACATTCAGTAGTATCATCTTTTCTTTCAATTTCACTAATAAAGTAGTTTACTTTTTTACAAAAAGAGTCATAAACTTAATTTTTTTGTTTTATCATTCTTTTCAACAAAATGTTTAACTTCTGAAATAGCATAGACGTACCTACTGTGGAGTCCATTAGTTAGGTAAGATAGGTAATCACGCCTACAGTGCGCCCGAAGTGGCAAAGATCAAATTCTCTCTCTCTCTCTCTCTCTCTCTCTCCTCTCTCTCTCTCTCTCTCTCTCTCTCTCTCTCTCGCTCGCTCGCTCTCTCTCTCTCTCTCTCTCTCTCTCTCTCTCTCTCTCTCTCTCTCTTCTCCCTCTCCCTCTCCCTCTCCCTCTCTCCCTCTCTCTCTCTCTCAGCGGATTTGAGTTTTGAAAGTAGAGTTCAACTATGCAAAAATTTAGAAAATTGTTTGTTTTTACGGCTAAAGTATAAATTATCTAATTCGAACGATCCAATTTCATATTCTAATTCACAAAAGAAAGGCAAGTTTGAACAAGACCCTTACACATATAAACTTTTAGAAAAGTTTGAATTTATGGAATATCTTAAGACTGTATTAAATTAAACGGGCATATACATTACTCCATGACATGAGAAACCAAGAAGATCTTTGGTCAACCAAGGCTCACATCCACATCTGTTAACCATAGAGGTGGACGATCATCCACCCAGTATAGGGGTGACATGTGGTCAACATGACGAGTCTCTCAGTCGTTGTAGCTGGTTTTCTCAATCTGGAGCCGCTACTTATCGTGGCTATCCAGATTCCTCACAATGATGTGTGTGCACTGGTTCCAAGATTCAATGAGAAAAAATGTTCCCCCATGGGACTAGAACCACCGTAAGTCCCATAACTTTAAACCGCTCGGTTAAGGCTTGGAACTATATACATTACTAACTCCAAGCACGACAGGCCTAGAAGGACCTTGGCTGACCATCCGGCTGCTGGCCTCACATCCACATGTGTTAATCAGAGGTAGACGATCATCTAGCCAGTGTAGGGGTGGGGTGACATGTGGTCAGCATGTCGGATCCCCCGGCCGTTATAGTCGGTATTCTCAACCTGATACATTACTAACATATGCGTGCGTGTGCGCGCGCATGCTCGCGTGTGTGTGTGTGTGTGCGCGTGTGTTTGTGTGTGCGTGTGTTTGTGTGTGCGTGTGTGTGTGCGTCCGTGCGTGCGTGTGTACAGTAATATAAAAATGAATATAAGAACTACTCTAATACTTTAGGTCTTTACTTAGAACTCTTTCAAAATTAAAAACTTTCTTAAATCTGATATCTTTAATTACTGTTTATTTATTAAATTGCTACATTTAGCATTTAATCACTGCTATGTTGATGATAATGATAAATTTAATTTATAGCAAAATTAGATACTTCAATGTTGGCTACACTGAAAATTACATGGCACTTCGAATGAGACAAAATACTGTACGCCTGGTCCAGCGATTCAGTCTGTTCGATGTCTATGCCATAGAGAACGGAACTGATAGAGAAAGAATTCTTTGGCATGATCAGTGGGTTATTGCTGATCAGGATATTAACCTAAAATATATGAGCTTCTTGTAAGTGGATAAAAATGGCTGCTAAGGATGGTAAAGAATCTGAAATGCATCAAGTAGATTTGTCCAAGTTAAATCTTCCTCAACTTACTGGCATAAAACAAACATTAGATCAGGTATTGGCTTCATAATCAAATGTAAAATCTGGGTCGTTACTTTTTTTTGTATGGATATAAAACAAAATCAGTGATGTTCCAGGTTCCATGTTCTAAAGTTTTAAATTTAAAATAGGCATAGCATAGAAGGCAACATTTCAATTATAAATAAGACATATACTATTATGAGAATTCATTCTTCTTATTAGCAGTCCACAATGTTTATGATTTGTGTTTAATTTTTTCACATGGTGTTTGTGATTTGTAGTACCTTTTAATTAAACTTTTTTCTGGTTATGTAGAGTATGTATTTCAGAACTTACTATTTATTTTTGGGCGTTGCATTCTTTCACAGGTTAGAGTGCTTAAATTGCATTAGGCTAGCTTTTAGGTTGTCTTTCACACGTTAAAGTACTTAAATTGCGTTTGATTAGCTTTAGGCTCGTTAAATATTGTGTATATGTTGGCTGCATCGAATGATTCCATTGTGTAAACCACTTCGTGTTTGTTGGCCCATACGCATGGTGTCTGCCTGGGACTTATAAAAATTTTGGAAAAACTGCACTTAAACTAGCGTGAAATATTTTCAAAGTCCTATAGAACAACAGTGCCCATGTGCCACAGGGCTGTTGTAGGGTTCAGGTCGCAAAATATTTTCAATTTAATATCTTACTCCACTGATGCACTAAACACATTTTAAACATCTTCCAATGTTGCAACAATCTTTTTGTTATATTTATATATTTACGTAAAACATGGCCGTGCTACATTGCTTACTTGCTACTCTCTGCTATTTTCCCTGCTCTTCCTATGTTGTTCCAGCGTTGCCACCATCTTACTTACTTACTCACTGGCACTATCGAACCTGTAGGTTCATGGCCGCATGGACATGAGCTCTCCATACATCCCTATCCTGAGCTAATGCTTTCCAATCATTCCCTGTATAATCTACTTCCCTCAAATCATAGTTAATGTTGTTCTCCCACCTCATTCTTGGTCTACCAACTGGGCATTTTCCTTCTGGCTTTCCTACAAGAAGTTTCCATGCACGTCTTTCATTCCCCATACGTGCAACATGTCCTGCCCATCGCAGTCTATGGGACTTAACTGTTCTTATTATATCTGGCTTCCTATAAAGACCATGTAGTTCATTGTTATGTAGTCTTCTCCATTCACCTGTCTGTTCATCTCTGTTTGGTCCAAAAATTTTCCTAAGAACTTTATTCTCAAATACTCGTAATCTCCTTTCCTCCCTTAAAGTAACAGTCCATGTTTCGCACCCATATAATATAACTGGTAGAATAATAGTTTTATATATTTTCAGCTTAACGTTTTTTGAAAGGAGTTGGGACATCAAAAGTCTCTGCAATGCATAATAGCATGCATTTCCAGAATTGAGCCTATGTTTAATTTCTTTGTGCATCTCATTCCTATTTGTGATTATTGTTCCTAGGTATTTGAATTCAGCCAATTTCTCAAAATTTCCCTCATTTGTCATTAGCTGTCCATTTCCATTATATAATGTATTTCTACGTGTGACCATATATTTAGTTTTACTGATATTTACTTCCAGTCCTAATTTCTTAGTGTTACTCAATAGTGTGTGCGTGTTGGCCTTTAGTATATCCTCGCTATCGGCCAGTAGTACTACATCATCAGCATAAACTAACAGCTTATTAATACCATTCAGTTGTAGGCCTTCCTCATTCTCTAAAGATTTAATGGCATGCTCTAGTACAAAATTAAATAGTAGAGGAGATAGTGCATCTCCTTGCTTCAACCCATTCTGGATTTCAAAAGTGTCTGAAAACTGTTTGCCTACATGCACCCTACTCGTTGAGCCATTTAGACACATTCGTATAAGTCTAACTAACTTTTTAGGAATTCCGAACTCCAGCAGGATACTATATAACTTCTCCCTCTTAATTGAATCATATGCTTTTTTGAAGTCTACATATAGTTGATGTACAGTACCATTATATTCCCATTTCTTTTCTAAAATCTGTCTTATACTAAAAATCTGATCTGTTGTAGACCTGTTTCTTCTAAATGCACATTGATGATCTCCTAGAATGTCATCAATATAGGGAGTAAGTCTGCTTACTAATATATTTGTTAGAATTTTTTACGAAGTTGAAAGTAATGAGATGCCCCTATAGTTGTTGCAATCAGTTTTATCTCCTTTCTTATAAATTGGTACGATAATTGATTCCTTCCATTCATCTGAAAGAGCTTCTTTTTCCCAAATCATAGTAAGCAACCAGCGTATCTTGTCCATCAGTTTTTCTCCCCCTGATTTTATCAGTTCTGCTGGGATCTCATCTGAACCTGATGCTTTATACATCTTCAATTTTTCAATTGCCATTTCAACCTCTAATGCACTTGGCTCTGCGACTAGCATTTCTGCTGTCTGTAACTTATCCTCCTCAATGTCCTGTTCTGTATGTACATTTAATAGCTGATTAAAATAACTTTTCCATCTATTTAATATACTCTTGGAATCTGCAATCATATCCCCATTTTCATTCTGAATTATATTTGTTCTAGCCTGAAACCCTTTCTGCTCTATACTAATTCCCTGATATAATTCTCTAATGTTCCTATTTTTTGCATTCATTTCAAGATCATTAATCTTCTCTCTCAAATATTCCCTCTTCTTACTCTTTAGTAACTTGGTGGTTTCCCGTCTAACACTACCCAATTGCTCTAAATTTACCTCATTTGGCTCTTGTAACCATTTCATTTTTGCTAGCCATCAACAACCCAAAATACTCCAGATGTTGCCAACCATTTCCACGTTCCCTGGATTAGAGTAATTGATTTGTGTTACAGTAATTGATTTATGTTTGGTTAGCTTTTAGGTTCCTTGCTTTTTAAATGTGATTCCACGTTCCCTGGATTTCACCTACGTTAGAGTAATTGATTTGTGTTACAGCTATGAAAAATTCAAAATATTGGACGGTTAACACGTAAAATCATATTCCCACTAGTTCATTTCGTGTTAATTATACATTTTAGACAAGTTCTGGGAATTTTGTGTCAATGTTGGTCATACTGATTTCATACATATACTGCCAACTGCTGGAGGTTGCATTTATCTACCTGGGATAATTGGAGCACTACCGCATGTGCACTGCGATTCTATAGAACTTAGACGAATTTTCTTGCGACCCGAAGTGTAGCATATCCCGCCACAGTTTATAGAGCCAGCAATAACCCACAATCGAAGCACATCGATTATCATCCTCGGCTCGTTTCCATTAAGCGCAGTGTGAATTTTTTTCTAAGTCCGAGGCAGACACCATGCACATGCACCAACAGGGTTTTATTTTAAAAATTATTTCCCACCATTTACAACAAATTTTTAATTTTTTCTAACAATTATTTGAACACATTTTTCTATGATATTCAACTATATACGTAACATGAAGATGTGGCAGCCATATTGATTTTTAAAAATATTCTATACAACAACAGTGCAGCCAACATAGGATATGTACTTCAGAATTTGAGAACTTACTATTTATTTTTGGGCGTTGCATTCTTTCAGAGGTTAGAGTGCCTAAATTGCATTAGGTCAGCTTTTAGGTTGGTCTTTCACAGGTTAGAATACTTAAATTGCGTTAGGTTAGCTTTTAGGTTCGTTAAATAGCATGTATATAATGTTGGCTGCATCATGATATTCCATAGAGTAAACCGTTTCGCTTTGTTAGCACATACGCATGGTGTCTGCCTGGGACTTCGAAAAAATTCTCTCTGTGCTTAATGGAAAGATTATCCTCATCCTCGATTACTATCTGTCGCTATGAAATTTAAATAACCAATATTTGCAATAAATCCCCAATTCTGTGTTAAACAAATATATTAATAATATTAGAATCACCAAACGTTTATTAAAAATGGGTGTACACTTACTTATCACTCCCTAATGCTGATCCAACCAGTGATAACCCAAAACAGCAATAGAAAAATCATAGACTAAGTAATATACTATGTGGAGAAAATAGCAGTTAGCATCACAATATTGTCTAACAGTGTCGTAATATTGTGATTTACATATTTAAATAAATACTTCAAAATTGTCTAATAATGTTATAAAAATTGTTTGAAAAGGTTTATTAAAATATTAAATAATGTTTGTAAATACAGAAGAAGAGCTATAGTTTACAACAATATAACTGAAAAATCAAGCGCTAGTAGAAGTGCAGTTGAGCCAAAATTTCTCACTTTGTTTAAGGAAACTTTATCCCAGCATGCCACTATACATAAAAAATTTCAAACGTTATTGGTAGCAGTATGTGAATAAATTACTTGGCTGAACTGCACTTCTACTTATGCTTGATTTTTCGGATAAACTGCACTTAAACTAGTGTGAAATATTTTCAAAGTCTTATAGAACAACAGTGCGCATGCGCCAGAGTTTATAGAGCCAGCAATAATCCACAATTGAACCACATATCGATTATCATTCTCGATTACTATCCATTGCTATGAAATTTAAATGATCAATATTTACAATAAATCCCCAAATCTATGTTAAAAAAATATATTATTAAAATTACCGAACGTTTATTAAAAATGGGTGTACACTTACTTATCACTCCCTAACGCTGATCCAACCAGCGGTAACCCAAAACAACGATAGAAAAATCATAGACTAAGTAATATACTCTGTGAAAAAAATAGAAGTTAGCATCACAATATTGTCTAACACTATCATAATATTGTGATTTACATATTTAAATAAATGCTTCAAAATTGCCTAATAATGTTATAAAACTGTTGAAAAAGTTTAAAATATTAAATAATGTTAGTAAATACAGAAGAAGAGCTATAGTTTACAACAATATAACTGAAAAATCAAGTGCTAGTAGAACTGCAGTTGAGCTGATTTTTCAGAATGAAATCGTTACAGGTAAAATGGGAGGAAACCCAAGAAAAGCCTGCCTACACTCCATTTTGGAGGATTCTATGCCACCAACATAAATTTAAATAAAAATAAAAAGGGAAAAACACAATCTATTGTGTTTCAATGTGGGAATAGTTACCTGAGAGAAATATATATGTTGATTCTTTTTTTTTTTCCAAAAAAAATGTGAAAAATGCCTTAAAATAAAGTGAGGAGTTAAGCTCAACGTAATCTAGAATCAGCATATATGTATTAGTCATTGCTCGGCCAGTATGGGAGCGGTGCCCACCCAGCATCGTGAATAATTTGAGCTACAATAAGTAGCGACTCCAGGTTGAGAAGACCAGCTATAATGGCTGGGGGGACTCAATATGCTGATCACATGTCACTCCTACACTAGCTAGATAATCGCCTACCTCTGTGATTAACACATGTGAATGTGGGGCCAGCAGCTGGATGGTATGCCAAGGGCCTTCTGGGCCTGTTGTGCTTGGAATTTCTTTTGGAGTTCATTGCTCAGACAGTGTAGCCAACTTATCACTAAAACCCGCTAACAAATAAGTGAATGTTAAACTAATCCAGTGCACTAACTCATCCATTTTCTCATTCTAACTTGCCCATTTTCTTACCCTAACTTGCCCACTAATGTAGGTGGACTCTTGGGATAAAATGAACAAACATATTGGCATTTGGCTGTAGCGGGAATATGTGTAATCGCATCGGTCAAAACAATTCTAAAAGTTGCTTATTCTCTGATCGAATATTCAAGGTGGCATTAGAATAGCCCCATTTTGACCGCCATAAAACCCATATGTAGTGACCAAGATGTAAACACGAGACCCAAGTGTCTAATGCATGCACTATGCAGCCACTTGCTGAAGTTTTAAAATATCCCAAACATCTTAGAAAATTATTGGGTTACAGTTTTGTTTTTACTAATGTTTCCTACTACTTCAAACATTTCCAATTTTTAAATAATGGAAAAATTTTCCTTTAGGTCAGCCAAGAGTGTAACTAAGTTCTACAGAACACGTGCGAGGCATGCAAATATTTTCGCCCCAACTTCAGATTGTGATGTTCTGTGATTTTCCATACAACATTCTTACGATACTTGGACTACATACTTTCACCATTTTTAGTAACATATTTAAGTATTTTAAACATTTGTCAACAATTTTTAAAACATCTTTTACAATTATTAAATATTTATCTATGTATGCAGATTGTGGTATTTACCTCTTAAGAATCACGGTGTGCATGCATGAATGCTTAATGTAACTTCCATCAGATGGCAGGGCATATCTGTGAAATCAATGTGACCAACATTGTTGGAATTCCAAAACATGTTTTAAAATTTTTTTTTTGTTAAGTTCCGATGGGACAAGTTTGTGCACATCAGACTAGTTTATAGTTTATTAAATAAATTGCTTGTAATTCATTTTAAGTTAGGAAGGGGGGAAGTTGGTATACACTCATTTCTATAAACATGTTTGGGAATTTTTGTGAAGTTGGTCATACCGAATTCACATACAGTATATAGCTGGTGGAAGTTACATTAAATGTTTGCACATGTGCCCTATGATTCTATAGAACTTAGAAAAATGCATTAATTAGGTGAACTTCAAACACTGAAAGTTTTCCAAACTTTAAATAGATAGTGAATAGATCTGTGAAACTGATATGGTCATCCTCCATAATAAATTCTCACTACTCCTTATTTTATTTGGTTAGGATAAAAAGGGATAAGTAAAAGGTATTGTAAAGGTTGGTCATATTGGCTTCATAACATATTAGATAATGTGCTACTATCAGAAACTTCATAAAGCCTTGCGCATGCACACTTCCTCCTATAGAACTTGGAAAAAAAAATTTGACTGGTCCAATAGAAACTTTTTCCTGAAGTACTGTAAAACTTTACAAGTTTATAGAAATTTGTTGAAACAAATAGGCATAATTTTAAAATAAAAAAAGATAAAGTTCAGATCCCCAACAAGCAGTTATTTTGGGTCAATGTGACTTCCATTCGTGATATGGCAGAACGTTGCAGCTGAAGCTAATCTCTTCCCGCACATGAGCCAGTACAATAGGATTCACTTTTGCAACTGGATCAGTAATTTAAGTTGTCAGCTTGTCAAGATTGGCAGGAAAGGGCGGAAATAAACACAATCTTTGTTTAACCCTCACAGAAAGAATTTGTGGGATTTTGATCTGGTGAACAAGGGAGCATTGGAGTTGATCCTGCATGTCCAATCCATTGACCTGGTAAGCACTAATCAAGTAGGTCATGAACGTAATTATAGTAGTGTGGTGGTGTCCCATCTTGCTGGAAGTTAATGTATCCATCTTGGTCATCTTCATCAATTTGTGGAATTAGGAACTATTTGAGCATATACTCTTACGCCCTACCATCTATGGTTTTCTCCATGAAAAACTGGACCCTACACTTTAAATGTAATGAGAGCACAAAACGCATTTAATTTTGTGCTCCGCAAACATGTTCTACTATTGCATATGGCTTCTTGGGACCACAGATACAACAGTTGTGAGTGTTAACTTTCCCCTTATATGAAAAGTTAATTTGTCACTGAAGATGACGTCCAGGGATGTCTCATTGTTTTCAATTTGATCCAACATTTCTTCACAGAATTCTTGATGAATGACTCTCTCTCCATCAGTAAGTTGTTGTACCATGATCAGCTTCTACGGCTTCATAACTAAATATTTTCATAATACCCACCAAATCAATGTAAGTGGTGTACCAAACTCACTAGAGGCTCGCCTCATTGACTTTCTTGGACTTTCTAGGCCTAATAAGAATGAGAAAATAAAAGAAGAAAACAAATCAGGGATTTAACAAATTAAATGTGAAGAATGTGAGAAATTCTACATAGGAAAAACTAAGAGAAATTTGAAAACTAGAGTGAAAGAACATCTCAGGAATGTCAAGAAAGGGGAACTAGAAAAATCTGCAGTGGCTGCCCATGCATGGTCTGAAAAACATCTTATCGAGAAAGAAGCTACATTATTGAAACAAATAGAAAAACCAAAAGAACTTACTGTTTGGGAAAAGATCTTCATTCAAAAGAGCGAAAAGAAGAAATTGATGAACTTTGAAATTCCCGGTAGAATGACCTGGTTTCGAGGTTTTTCAGTCAGCCAATGGAAGGAGCGAAGGACAGCTCTTCAAGACGACAGAACAACGGTTGTGACGATACTGACGATGGAACAGAAACTATGTTCCGAAACTAGTTTATAGTCAAATAAGAAGAACAATATGAGGTGAGTGATAAAAATTCTACCTTAATGAATATACCTCATAGTGAGAATTCCTAAAATAAGTATGCTATGCCTATTCATGAAAAAAAAATACTAATTTTAAAATAATTCTAACTATGTTTCATCACCATGGTCATATTTTAAGATTAATCTAAAATGTAATTCCAAAAAAGTTTTAAAATACTCCATATGATTAATTATGGATTAATAACTTTTAACATCTTGTTTCTGTAAACATGATGTGCTGGAATTAGTCTACTTGTGCTACCTTCCTAATTTGATATTCTGTTATAACAGCTCATTTAAGAGAGTAATTATATTGTCAAGTAAATGTTTCTGTCATATTATAAGCTATATAATTGTAATTTTATTTTATTCTTTTATCATTTTATTTTCAGGAAGTAGGCGTTTTCCAGGATTCATTGCAAACATTAAAAATGGCACAGGCAAAATTTCAAGATTCTGGTGAAAGTTTAGAGAAGATTAAACCTGAAACAGAAGGAAAATCAATTATGGTTCCACTTACTGGATCTGTATCCTTTATTCTTTAAATTTTGTATTCAAAGTAAAGTAGAGTGATCCCACTACAGGCCTCAGGAGGCCCTTGGGGAATAGGAGGTTAAGGCTCCCACTTTTCTGGACAATCAGCACTTGATGTCAGCCCTGCATGACGGCCGCCTTTACCCCCAGAACAAGTGTCTGGTACTCATTCCCATTAGAGGCTGAGTCGACCCCAGGGCCATAGGGCCGCCAGATGGTTTGGGTCAGTTTAAAAATCCTGACCCTACCGGGACTCAAACCCTAGACCTTCCGGCTTGTAGTGCAGTCCTTAAATTTTGAATGCATATTCATTTATTATTATGATTTCAAGCTAGAAGCCAAGTTTTATTTCAAGTTTAGAATAATTTTAATGGAATAGAATTAAAAGTCTTCAAACTTAACATCTCAAAATTCCAAGAATGAAAAAGAATAATATACAAAGTTTGAAGACTGCATGTGCTAATATTTTTAAGTCTCAAGAGACATAAGAAACATGATTTTTAAGCTGCACATTGTGATACAGTAGAGACATTTGTTCTTCGATTTTTGAAGTTCCTTTTCAGTAGTTTCTCGACAAAGCCACATTAGGACCAGCAGGATCAACCATCATATTGGATGTTGTAGCAAAGAGTAGCCTGCTGAAGATGGAATGGATGATCTGAAAGGCCTACAGGCATAAAGATTACATATTTTATAAGTTGAGGGCGACGGATTTTACCTAAGAAGGTATATTTTAACTTATTTTATGACTCTCCACCTCAACGGTTTTAACAATGAATTTTATTAGTATGATATATAGTATATATTGTACATGTATTCAATTGATCATTAACACACGTAACTTCATATGAATTAAAACTGTTGTTATGATTAACATGCAAGTCTCCGTTTTGCACAGTGCACTGCAGACTCGATAGAGGAAGTGAGTCAACACAGTGCAATGGAGTCCCAAAATCTTATGAAAAACATGGACTGTGATTGGTTACCAGTAAGACGAGCCTCTTCACGTGCACATTCGCCCATGCACTGTCAGTCCCTTTCTTGCATCTCATGCACTTTAGAGAGAAAATTAAGAGTTGATTATTTCTATTGTATTTGTCTTAACTAATGAGCAGATGTACGTACCTGGTAAATTAGCTGATACAAAGAATGTTATCATTGATATTGGAACTGGATATTTTGTTACAAAGGTAAGAATAAACTGTATTGTACAAAGTTAAAATTGGGAAACACATTATGAGGTTCTTTATTAATAAATTAATGAGTCATTTTAACATCTTACCTCATGTTTTATCAAACACGGTAACTATAGTTTTCAAATGATCTTGTCATTCATTTTCAACCGCCATTATGACTACCGCTGACGATGGAGCAACAGCTTTGAAACATAAGTCCGACAAAACTACCATATGAGGTAAGAATGTTTAAAAAATACAAACTCAAAGATGATAGATTGATTGGTCCCTTTGTTCCACTGCAGGGACATGTGTGCTTCCCTAGTGGGAAGTTTCTGAACCTGACAAATTTAGTTACATTATTTTCCTACAGACATCATGAATGACATGTGGTTAGCATATTGACCCAATTAGACATCTATAGGCAACTAAAGTATTATGTGGATGATCGTTGGTAATTTTGCTTTGAGTCCTCTTTTTTTCAGCCTTAAGGTTCTTTTAAAAGCCTGAAAATATCTAAAACTTGGGACCCAAGTCTTAAAGTCCCTCCCAGAGGCCTTGTTCTTTGGAATTTTTCATCCTAAAAAAGTACTTCGATCTCACCCGAATTTGAACCTGCAACCCTCATGGAGTGGATGACCCAAGTTCAATTCTGGCCAGCAGAGGAGTAAAGATTATTCTTTTAATCATTTGTACAAGAATAGCCCTTGAGATGCACTCATAAACTTAACTGAGAGTAAAGTCAAAAGTAGCTAAAGACTATCATTCTAGTAGCATTAGCTGAAAATATGTTGATTCATGTGTCTACATCCTCATAGGTCTTCGGAATATGTTTAAAGGATATTATTACTTTTATTTGATACACAATTACTAATATTTCAGGACATAGATGGAGCAAAAGATTACTTCAAACGCAAGGTGAATTTTGTAACTGAGCAAATGGAGAAGATTCAGATTATTGGTTTGGAAAAGAATAAAATCAGAGAAGGTGAGTTTATTCATGTGATATCAGGTTTTTTCAATCAGTGTAGGTCAACAAAATTATTTTTTTTACAGCCTCTCTAGGCACCAACTAGTGTTTTCCAGTATGTTTTAATTGGCACAGTAAGTATTTAAGTGAAGGAGAAAGTATGTTTATGTATTTCTTAAGGGGACACTTCTCAATTTGCTTTGACATGTTTAGATTTGTTTGTATGGAGTTTCAGAATCCTCCCACCAACATAATTTATATCATGTACACAAAAATTATGTTATCATTAAATTAGAGAGTATGCCATAGCATAGTTGGTTAATGAAATATACTACAAGCCTAAACCTGTTGGTGGCACCATGGTCGTGGAGTTGACTTAGCCTCTAACAAAAATGAGTACCAGACATTTAAGGGGTGAAGACTCCCATGACACAGAGCTAACACCTCATCGGTTATCTAGAGAGGTGGGAACACTAAAATTCAGTGTAGAATTATCTTACTCATGTTTAAATGGGCAATCCTCTGTGTTGTGTATGGAACATTCTTAGTTTATTTACTAATTTAGTTTTTTATGTTTCAAGATAGCTATCTCCAATCACTTCCTGTGATTTATTACTGGTATTCAAGGGTTTACCAAACTGTATCAGGAAAAAAGATCCAGCAGCTATTATTTTTATTTAACCTGGTGGAGTTAATGTCATATGGCCTTCTCTTCCACTCATCAGGACAAACATATGTTACGTTAGAATATAGCAATCACAATTAACTCTAATATTAAATACTAAATGAAACATATATTTCACAGGGTTTAAAAGGCAAAAACTAATTAATGAAAGCACACTTAAAAAACAAACAGAAGAGAACATAAGATTTAAAAAATTCACTTACCATCATTTAAAACACCACAAGTTCCAGAAAATTTTCAATAAGTTTAACATTCGTTTGGCCCCAAAGAATGAATACAGCCTGAACAAGATAATCAAAACCAACAAAAATGAAAAAATTGGAGAAGAATATTAATCAGGAATATATCAGATCAAATGACAGGATTGCGACAAAATCTATATAGGAAAAACAAAAAGAAATTTAAAAATCAGATTGAAGGAACACCTTAGAAATGTAAAAAAGGGTGAAGTGGACAAGTCAGCTGTAGCAGCCCATGCTTGGTCTGAAAAACATTTAATTGATACAGAAGCTAGCCTAATCAAACACACAGATAAACTAAAGGAACTCACAGTCTGGGAAAAAATCCACATAAAAAAAAACAAGAAAGATAAACTCATGAATTTTGAAACTCTCGCAAATTTTGACCTGATCCAGAGGTTCATCGGTCCACCGATAGAAGTAAGAAGAAAACCGCCAAGAAACGACATAACACCGGTCGACCAGAGGCTACTGACGATGGAGATAAGCTCCAAAACTGCAGTATAGAAGAAAAAGGATATGAGGTGAGGTAATAAAAACATTAATTTAATTCTTTATTACTAAATGAAACATTTGATCATTAAGGTAATTTCTATAATAATGCAATTGATAACATAATAATGTTAATGATAATTAAAATTAACATTAAAACTAATAATAAAATGTACACAAGCAAGATAAATTAAATTGCCCCTATCTAATGTACATAAGAAAAATTAGATATAATAAACTAATTTCTTGGTTAAATAGAATTTAAAACAAGCAACTGAAAATATTTGTTAATCTTAGTACTATTTTTATAAAATAAATTAAATTATTATTAATAGTTAAAAGAATATTATCAGTGAGATGTATAAGTTAGTTTGTTATTAAATAACTCTAACAGCACCGAAGAGAATTCCATGTTCTGGCAAGTGAAACTGTAAAAGATAGTGAATAATACACCATGTTATATAAAGGAAAATGTGCTGATGGGAACAAGTGTCTCAATTATGTGGTTGAAGAGCCTAATGAAGCGGCATGATAAAAAATTAGGCAATGATGTGTGTAGTATTTTATAAAGAAGGGATAGGAAGTGGACAGTTCAACAATCTCTTAGACGAAGCCACGATAATTGTTCCATGGTCAGATTTGCGAATACACAAATAAAACATGCACAGGAATTATGAATACATTGAAGCCTTTGAGTGAAAATAGTATGCATTTAAGTTTGTAAAAAGAGTATCACAATAATCAAAATTGGGGCATTGCAAATTTTCCATAGAGCGAATGGCAAAAAGTTTCATATGCGATTTAATGAAAGTTGTGATGCACAGAACTCACAAGGGGAGGTTCTCAAAAATGACCAATGGATTCTAAACAAACTGATATATAAAAAAAACATTCCTATCAGTCATGCCACCTTTAAACATGAGACCAAAACTCCATAACTTTCAAAGTAATTAATTAATTAATTATGGTTGAAAATGAATTTTTTATATCTTACCTCACAGTTTATGTTTTCTTAAACACGAGAACTGCAGTTTTCAAGAGGAAAAATTCTTCCCATTTTCAACCGACATTGAGTCATAATGTCGGTTGAAAATGGGAGGGATGTTTCCTCTTGAAAACTGCAGTTCTCGTGTTTAAGAAACAAACCATGAGGTAAGATATAAAAAATTACTCTTTCTTCATGAATAAGAACCTCAATGTTATTTCACATATTTAACTATGAATTAATTACAGTTTGGTTTGGGTGAGACCTGATGTCTGGTCTCGTTAAGGGCTAACATATACCATTCTGGATTCACTACCCTGTCTGCTTTCATAGAACAGTCAATAGAATGTCTAGCTGGGAACATGAAGGCCCAGATTTAATACCCTTGCTTACCCTTAAATTGGCAACATAATAATTTCTCGTGTCAGTTATTTAAAAGTTTTTGACCGCAATGAAAGCAAAATCATGCAAACCTCTTAAGTTGTTATTGTACATTATTGTGTAATTTGACACAAATTTAAGTAATTTCTACTCATATTTGAAGAGAAAAATTTTCGTCTAGACCGAGACTCGAACCCGGGACCCTTGGCTTTCTGGGCCAAGTGCTCTACCAACTGAGCTACCGAGGCGAGTTGCAATCTATATGCAAATTTTTCTCTTATATACGTTGTAATTCCCTCGTGCCAAATGCTTGAAACCATAGCTTCTCTCTTGCAAATGGCAGCTTCTTAGTTAAGAAGACATTTATTGGGAATTTAACACTACTTTATAAAGCCAGTAGGGCTTCTATTGACGATTTTATTATTAATTTAACACTTCTCATTGAAGGATAAATTATATTTGAAGAGAAAAATTTTCGCCTAGACCGAGATAATTTTAACTTCTTTGTTTTTTCTATTCTATAAAAATATTAAATAAATGAAATTAATGTATCTTATAGGATACATTACCAATTTCAGGGCTAACAACAAAATAAATACAGAACATATAAGTACTCACGGTCATGCCTTACCTCTGTATTAAAATTCTTCTTTCCATTAAAGTGGATATCTAGAAATAAGTCAAATTAAATTTTTCACATTCACTAGCGTTTTCCAGGTCAAGTCACTGTAACTCTCTCAACACACAGTGACCCAGTGGAGCTGTGTAGTTGTACCCGTATATCAAAGCAACTAATTAACATGTGACTTTCACATGAGGAATTATGATATAAGGAGTGGCAGGTTGCCACAAGTGAATATCAGACCACTTATATATCCTTTAAATCTCTGGCAAATGTAAAAACACTAGCATTGTTTTCATTAACAAATAAAGGTCCTGTCCTATCTGTCATTATAATTAGTGTTATTGATAGTTCATATGCAGAAGTTGCATATATTATTTTCTAACGTATATTGGCTTTATAAAGTTCTTGCAAGACCAGTATTAAGATATGGTAGTGAAGCATGGACAATCAGCATCATAAAATGAGATGCGGTTTATGCGCCGTACAGCAGGCTATACAAAGTGAGACCATAAAAGAAATGAGGAAATTATGGAAGAGTTAGATGTAGAACCCATTCTCCATCATATACAAAAGTACCAGAATTGGGAAACCCATCTTCAATGAATACAATGTCATAATAATTAAATGAATCGTGATTTATTCTTACCTCATACATCTATGTTTTTTTAAACACAGCACTGCAGTATCAGCGACACTTTGTCGTCATCGTCAGCTGTTTTCATGACTGTCAATTTTTTCTCCTTTTTGCCGGTAATTATCCAGACTGCCATCTGGTGTTCTTTTGAAGGAATTTAAAAAAACATAGATGTATGAGGTAAGAATAAATCACGATTCATTTAATTATTATTAATTGAACCTCATAATGTTAAAAATTCCCAAATTTAATATATGAATACAATGTCACAGAATTCCATAAGCTATGCTTCGTTACTACCCCAAGGCAAAAGATTGTTGGGACATCCAAAAAGGCGCTGGGTGGAAAATTCCTCTTTGAAACCATAACAGGTCACATGGCCTAATACTTGCATGGATGATGATGATTTGCTAACATTTGGCTATTCATTCACTTCTCAGTTGATAAATTACAAAATTGTTATGAAGCATGTGCACATACTTCATTATAGCAGAGCACCTCTCAACAACAAATTACATTGGAGATTGCAAAGCTGTTACTTGTTTCGCTCACATTTTGGAAATTTATTTAAATAATGTAAAAACAAAAACATTAATACAATTTTACAACTTAATCTATATGACAACAATGGGCCATATGAATAAAACTGGAGGTTTTGCTTGTGAGCACAAGGTAGAGGTAGAAGTATTTGCTTGGAAGCAAAAGGTAGAAGTATAAGCATGTGCTTTGAATAATATGAATGACCTTTACCTTACACTTCTACCTTTTCCTTCTAAATAAGAAGCATGTGCTTCTAAACTCGCAAGCCAAGCGTTTCGTAAATGAATCATCAGCATTCTTTACTACCCGAACGCTTGTATATGTTTTCATCCTTTAAAAGCAAAGTATTTGTGCTGACTCCACAATTTTCAACCAAAACAGATCATAACCATGCTACTCTTATTTCCGCTCTCTCAGTGCAATCAAAACTATGCATGTAGTGCAGTTTGTAAAAATGGCCTTTTCTGTTTCGAATGCAAGAAATATTTCAAAGTCTGTAAAAAATACAATGGCATTTTTAGTTACTCCTCAAGGGAAATATCCACAATTATTACAAAAGTCGCAAATTCCAGAAGAATAAAGAAGAAAAAACATGTAAGCAATTCAGAAAATAATTAAATTATTTAAACTTAATTTTGGCACGCTGATAAATTCAAACCAGTTGCTAAAGAAAATTAACAATATGAAAACTAGAACTCCAAGTGCGACAGGCCTAGAAGGCCCTTGGCCTACCAGTTGGCTGCTAGCCTCACGTCCATATGTGTTAATCATAGAGGTAGATGATTATAAGCCAGTGTAGGAGTGACATGTGGTCAGCATGTCGGGTCCTCCAGCCATATGAAAACTAGGCTGAAGAAAAGACAGATATGAACAGAAGGAACAAATCAATCTTTTTCGCGTCCTCCTCTTACAATTTTCCCTTTAGTGAAATTTTCTTCTCCTTCATTGTATCTTCATCATCATTACCTGAATCATCAATATTTATGAACGCCTATTTATTCTCCTACACCAGTTCAAAACCCTGGATCTGCCATGAACCAAAAAATACCTTCATTCTATCTTCAGAGAATAGCGCACCACCTCTTCTCTCTTCTGTTCTGGCAAAATGTGGGCAGCAGTCCATTTAACATTTTCCTGTTGAACCTCTATAATGAATTATACTCTTCCTCAGGAGGACACCGACGTGGTTTATAACACTTTTACGGCATACGGGGACTACTAATTGAGCTATGTCTGTATTTTGTGATGAGGAGTCTGTTACCGACCAGACTTCAATTTTTTTAAGCATGTGCTTTTTAAAAGAAGCAAAAGGTTCACTTTATGCATATAGTTTTTCTAATCTTCAAGGCCGAGCTCGTGCTTCTTCCATGGAAGCAGATGCTTTTTTCTCGATGCGTCACCGCGAGTAAAAGGTTATGATTCGTACTTTATTCATAAATTCTGAAGGATATGCTTCAAAATAGTGAAGTAAAAGCATTTGCTCCACTTTATTCATATGGGAGTTTTTCCTCACCTGTAAGACAAATGTCAGGAAACTTTAAGGCCCAAACAGTCATCTGGCCATCATTATCATCGTTAACATATTTAAGTTTAGTATTAGTTAATGTTCTTTATCTTGTGAAGATTTTTTTTTGCAGTGTTCCGACACATTTGAGGGGTCTAGTGAAAGAGGGAGCTATGCACTTTGAGAAGAAATGGAAATAAATTGGGTTTCACAAAGCATTATATTACAACATTATTTGTACAATAAAGGGGTAACTTCTTTCTTCTTAACTTACTCTTATGTAAACTATGCAAAAGGAAAAATATGAATTTTTTATATAAATAGCACTGATTATTTCCATTTCTTCTCAAAGTGGCATAGCTCCCTATCTCACTAGACAACTCAAAATAAATCAATAAATAATATATTTTTATTTTGTTTTTGTCATATTTTATTTATTTTGTGTCTGTTTTGTGTTACTGACAACTGTTAGGATTATTCTTGCTTGATTTAATATCATAGTAAGCTTTGCCTGTCGATCAAAATTCAGTTCCTCAATTTCAAAATTATTTCAAGCTGTACTTCTCTTCTTTATGTAGGTGCAACTCATTTTTAATATAAATACCCATATTTCAGACTGATAGGAGAACTGTCAACCATTGCAAGCTGAAATCTACCTTGATATTTCTCCCAAAAAAGCATTATGGCCATGTCCAGCAAAATTAACTGCAAGGCACACAAATCAAGGCCAGAATCCAGCAATGGCAACCCACTGTATGGAGCAGATGGATTCCCTGCTTAAATAAGAGAGTGGGGTGAAGTGTGGCAGGATGTGGCCTGGACAGCAGGTAGTGCGGATTATTCAATCTACCATTTCATGAGTTGTATTACTTCTCCATAGTTTATGAGAGATTCGGTACTGGATTTTAGTGCCTTGCAGTTAAAAAGGCAGATAATTTTTGGACACTGCCTTGGCACATCACAACAGTTCTCTGGAAGAAATTTCAAGATAGGTTTCGGTATGCAATTTGTTGACAGTTCCCTTGTGAGAAAATAGTATGGTGTAACAGATGTGTTTGTTTTTTTATTTTAGCGGTGATGGACATGATGGAAATCAAACTGCAGGCACAACTTAATGCTCAACAGCAACAGCGACAACAAGCGGCTAAATCATAACCTCTACCATGTTATGTCTGAAATGAAATTAATTTAATTTTATGGAAATAATCATGTTTATTGTAAGGTAGATCTCCAATCATTGTTTTTTATACGATTGAATACTTTCATTAACATTTATTTTGTTTGTTATTTAAATATGCTAAAAAACTTATCAATGTTTTTCATGCTGATACATTGCTATTGCCTTATTTATATTCTAAGTGTTAACCTAAGTCAATAAATACAGTAATTTGATTCATCGTGTCTGAGGTTTTTATTTTAAAAATTGAATACAACTAAGTTTGTTATAAGTAGAGACCGGATGTTAGGGAAAATGCCTACAGTTATTTATTATAGACATTGTAAAAGTATTTCATATAAGTTCATACGAAATTAATTTTGCCTATAAATGCCTATTTCGGCTTATAATGCATATAAATGCTTATCTGCCTTATTTTATGGAAATTAACTCAGTATTTCAATGAAATCAACTGAAATGGACAAATTTCATGACACAAATCAATTCATAGAAGTTTTCAAATGTTCTTTTTATAAATTCCCTTAGAATATTTGAGGACAAGGGTGGCAATAACCTAGCAGGTAGATTGATTCCCCCTCAATGCACTCCCTCTAGGTAAACTTTTTTTTCCACCACATGCATTCCCGTTAAGCGAAATAGCCCTATGCTATGTCCCATTGTATTTTGCTCCGGCCTCTTAGGCTTGGAGAAAGTTCTATAGTACAGCATTGCTTCTTTTCAATACAAACATTGCTGAGTGACAGGATAGAATGCTCAATATTTCTCTCTCTGTCTCACACCTGGAGCTGAAACCTTTAGGTGACTGGCAATATTATTTTTGATGTTGGTAACACTGAATTCAGTCTGTAGTTCTCATTCACAGACAGGTGCTTCAAAGACAAAGTGGCACGGCAAGTATATGTGGCTTTTTTTTTTTTACCTTTAGAACAGTTTTTTTAAGATACCTAAAGAGCGGACAACAGTAAAAGACAAGCTGACCAATTTCGTGAAAGAATTTGGTGCGGAAATATTCTCAAGTGACGGTTCTACTCTTTGTAAAAAGGCAAAACCAATTCCAAAAGCATCTATGATATGTTCGCATGCTATTGATGGCATATGTTTATATTCTTAATGTAAGACTGTAAAAAGTTACGTTGTAGTCCATTTTTTGTAATTTTGAATTTTATAGTGCCTATATTAATGATTTTTAGAGCCTTTTTGCCTGCCTATTATGAGTTTTTTTAAGTGCCTAACATCCGGACTCTAGTTATAAGTCGTAATTAGAACTGATTTATTGTTTTGTTTTTTTTCACATTCAAAAGGTAATCAAGAAAATTTTTACGAAGAAAAAATCCAATCTTAGTTAGTGATAAAGATGTGGTAAATTATTATCCTTATTTTGAATGTCACGCAGCAGGTCTGGGTTTGATTTCTGGTCGGGACAAGCTCCTGGGCAAGGTTTTTTTCGGGGTTTTTCCTCATCTGTAAGACATATGTCAGGAAGCTAAGGCCCAACGGTCCCCAAAAATCATCTGGCCATGATCATTATTATCATTCTTCGCCGGTGTGGAAAGCAACGGGAAGCTACCATGCCTATAATTCCGTAGTAAAGCTGCAAAGCATAGCATGAAAATGCTATGATTGCAGTGAAAGACCTGCCCTCGGGCAGAATTACTATGGAATGGAATTTTGAATATATAGTTACCTAGAAATCAAATGTACAGGGTGTCCCATTCGAACCTCCCACATTTTAATTAATCATAACTAACAAAGTATGCGGAATTATGAAATGAGGCCAGTATTAAAACGGAACAGAAACTCAAAGAATTTTCATTGCCACACATTAAAACACCTCTATATGTGCACTATTTCTTCAATATTTTCTTCTGAAACCCGTGTACTGGCACCTCCTGATTCTTTTTTTTTTTTTAACGCTTCCGGTCCCCAGAAACTTCTCAAGCCATGTCTTAACCCATTCGCCTCAAAAGACGAGGTAGACTCGCCGGCAGTTAAATGGCCTTCAACTCAGAAGACGAGATACATTTGCTTAATTCTGCTGTTATATATTTTGCAATATTTTATATATCCCTTGGCAAGGTAATATTGTGGATCTCAATTACCGTTATCTTTTGTTTGTTTTGAATGTCTGAAAATAGAGGATAAAGTTTACAGTAACTTAAATCCAGTTCTGGGGAAATGCACTGAGCATTTAAAACTGAAGCGAATGGGTTAATGGATTTCCCATCAGGTGCATTTCCTCCATATTCTCTCCAGTAATTTCTTTGCACTGTAATTATTGACTTCGTTTCTGCATACCAGAAAACAGTTTGTGCTCGCCATTTTGATTTGTCATTATTGTCCAACATGTGACAGATGAATTAACTGCAACAATGAAAACAAAAATTCTTTGAGTTTCTCTTTCTTTTAATACCAACCTCGTTTCATAATTCTGCATACTTTGAGAGTTATGATTAATTAAAATGAGGGAGGTTTGAATGGGACACGGTGTATATTAAGTCCAAGTTACCTTATATTTCAAACTACATAAAACTGGTATTTGGAAAAAGAAAAAAAAAAGTATTAATTTGGAATGTGGTTCTGTGTAGATAATAATTATCACTTTTTTTTTGCACAATAGTGCATTCTGTCATACAGCAATGGTGACCATGATAGAAAGTTCAATTTCTTAAATTTCGGGGTTGCCAACCTATAAAGAACTATATTGTAATATTACAAATTACCTACCTAGTGCAGGAAGTAAAACCACTGCCCTTTATGTATACTATGTACAATGTATATACAAAAATATATCCAAAAGGTGGTGTTAATATAAATTACACAAAACAAATCACTGCATTTTAACCCATTGGCTTACACAGACGGCTCCCAGCCAGCTGATCAAGTGAAGTCCATTCTTACACAGACGGCTGTGAGGCCGGACTAAGCAGCTGTAGCTTCTTCTTAGTGTTTCTTTAGTTTTGTCAATAGATGGCATAACATGATGGAAAGCTGGGAGAACGATCTATCAATGACGTTCAACAAAGTCGATTTCTCCCGATAGATCACGAGTTATAAGCCATTGTTTTTCGGAGAAGTTTATTTTCTTAAAATTAAATGGTAAATATGGGTGCAACAATGGAGGAAAATATTAATAAGCCAATGGGTTAAATGAACTGAACTTTATTTTAAACAATATATAACAATAAATTTGTACTTGCTGCCATTTTATCCCTGATTAGTCTCATGGCCTGCTGTAGTCTAAACTAAATTATTTTCAGCATTTACCGTATAAACATTGGTTAGACTGTTAACGTTAGTCAGTTGTTTATAATGAATGCAAATATTTCCAACAAAGATTTTTTTATTTTACTATTTATTATTTTGAAAACACATCATTCGAAAAATAATGTACAATACACATTTGTGAAGTAGATTACAGAATTTCGAAAATTAAAAACCTTGCTATCGCTCAGTTTTTAATAATTTCTTCACTTCTGTTTAAAGATTTTTTTTTTCCATTCTGTTTCTCTTATTAATTAATCTTGATTACTTCCCTTTTAATTTTAGATTCAATGTCCTATTGGTATATTTTTTCATACATACATATGTTTTGAGCCTATTTCTTTCTTAAGTTTGCTAAAAATGTTCTATTTCAGAATGTTTCAGATGACAATTAATAACTCACTGGCACTAAAGAAACCTATCAACAGGACTTTTACTCTGATTTTTTCCACACAAAAAAAATGTAATTTTCTCCATATGATCATGTATGTCTCTTTGATTCAAAAATTTTCTTAAGCACTTTATTCTCGAATATTCGTAATATTTTATCCCCTCTTTAAGAATGAGACAACGTTCTGTATTTATAATATCACTGGAAGAATTTCCATTCAATATATTTTTAGTTTTGGACAATAACTTCTGTTACGTCACCTGCATTTGTATAAATATTTTTAGTTTACAGTTTTCTTCAGAGGAGTTGGAATGACATGAACCCCTAATATAAAAATTGCATAATAGCATGCATTCCTGAGTTGGGTCTATATTTAATGTTTCTGTATCTCATTCCTGCTAGTAATTAAGATTTCTAGGTATTTGATTTTTGCCACTTTTTCAAAATATCCGAGATTGTTAGGTGTTTTTATTGTTCATTTCATACATCTCACTGATGGATATATTTGAACAGAAATATTATATAAAATTAATCGGAGAAAATTTTGTTTAAACAACTCACCTCATAGGTTTCATGCTTCCATGATACCGCGGTATCATGGAAGCATGAATCCTATGAGGTGAGTTGTTTAAACAAAATGTTCTCCGATGAATTTTAACCCTTCAGAGTGGATGGATTTAAATGGCCGGGAATACTCTGATGTGGGAGGAAGTTCACCGGTATTTTAAATCAGCCGTTCAGTGCCAGTATTCCAATAACGCATTTAAATTGATATATCTTCAGTAATTTAAATGTTTTTGCAATTCCTTTATGGTGAACCCTTAATATAATATTTAATTAATTAAATTTGTTACGGTTCTCACATAACATCTCTGCATTTTTTGCAGACTTATTTATGGTTGTTGTGCCACAGTTGAAATAGGTCCTTTTTGTAAATTTCTCACATAAGTGACACAGTGTATTGCACTAGGGATTCTTTGAAGAATTCAGAGAACCGGCTTTACCTAACAACAAAACGAAATATTTACACAAAGAGAAGGGTCTTAAAAAAAATGAACTTCAAAAATTGGTGTGATAAATCTTCAAAATATAAACCAGCTGTTTGACACTCGGGCAACAATAAGTGTATTTTTTCCCCCTTGTGTGTACTTTGTTCATGTTTATTACAAACATATTGCTTCTATGCGCTGACCTTCTTTCTTGTAGGGGGGGCAGCCTTCTCCAAATGTATCTTTCTAACACTTTTGAAACATTATTTTAGGTCGTGTGCCTTCAAAAAATGGTCTTTGTACACATCAGACCTGTTTGTACTAAAAGAACTTCATCAACCCTAAATTTCAATGCCTTTCTTCTGGTTTCCAAACTGAAACCATTTGATGAAATATGACTATAATAGTTTCACCGGAGGTGTGGACTTAAAAGATTAACATGTTACAAGCCGGAAGATCGAGGGTTTGAGTCCCGGTGGATCAGGATTTTTAAACTGAATCAAACCTTCAGGCGGCACTGTGAACCCGGGGTTGACTCAGCCTCTAACTGAAATGAGTACCAGATGCTTGTTATGGGCCGTCAGACAGAAATAAGTACTCGGCTTACATCAAGTACCGATACTTTAGAAAAGTGGGAGCCTTAACCTCCTAATATCCCAAGAACCTTCTAAGGTCTGTAGTGGGACCACTTTCCTTTTAGATACTGACTGAATTGTAGACTAACTACCTTTCCATAATGTAAGGATATCGTCATTTGAAATATATATATATATATATATATATCTGAAATTTACTGTTGTGGTCCTGTACTGTAGCGTAAATCGGAAATAACTTTGTTGGGCCTTTATTTAAACTGAATTTTGCGACATTATTATTAAAAATGAAGAGATTTGAAAATAGATTCAATTTGATAGACAAGCTAATCTACAAAAAAAGGCGAATTTAGTTTTATAAGAAATCCTTTATCAAGTTATAAATTTAAGAAAAATGTCAGAGGCCGCAAGAATAAATGCAAATATAAAATTATTTTAAATTGTTACTCAGGGCCGTAATCAGTTAATATATGCACTAATAGAAACTTTGAAGTCTCTACATAAAATTTGTATACACGGTAAATAGTTAATGTAAACACAAAGGTCATAATTACAGTTTAAAGCAGTGCGTGTAACTAGCGTACATGTCACGTCGTTCCGCATTGGGTGAAGAATTCAACTTGCGTACACGTCACGTCGCTCCACGCTGACGGGTTAATGATTATACCTCATAATGTTTACTTGCCAACATTAATTTAATAGAAATATTATATACTCAGGCTGGGACTAGAACACAAGACCTTTGGCTTTCTAGGCCAATGCTCTACCGACTGAGCCATCTGGGCAAGTTCCAATCTAAATGCAAATTTTTCTCTATATACATTGTAAGTCCACCGATGTAGTCTCGAGGTAGCATGCTGCCTTGTTATGCAGCGGGCCCAGGTTCGATTCCCGGTCGGGACATGCTCCTGGGTGAGGTTTCTTTTCCTCACCTGTAAGACAAATGTCAGGGAGATTAAATCTCAACGGTCCCCAAAAATCATCCGGCCACCATGATATCATTATCATCATCATCCTTCATCGGTGTGAAAAGCAATAGGAAGCTATCACACCTATAATTCCCTAGTAAAACTGCAAAGCATAGCATGAAAATGCTATGATTGCAGTGAAAGACCTGTGCTCGGGCAGAATTACTAAGGATGGATACAATGTAATTCCCGTGCACCAAGTGCTATGAAACCTTTGCTTCTATCTTTGCAAATGGCAGCTTCTTTATTAAGAAGACATGTCCTTGGAATTCTATTGATCATTTTTCACCTTTTAATAGATATAACTTTTCCTGCCCACATAGTGTGCATAAACTATAACGTGTTCTAATTTTACATTTTTATGCTGATTTAACCAGATTGCAGTACTAGCTCAATTACTAACTTAAAAAAAAAAGTGCAATCACTCTTCAAGAAAGCAGGACATCTTGACAAGTGTCTGTAATTATTATATTTGCTAATCTCACCCTCAGTGCATAAAACTGTCAATTTTGTGGCTGAATTCTCGGCACAAATAAAAAAGTATCTTATATATTAGATTTTCCTAAGAATCTTCTGTTATTCTACCATTTTAAACTTTCTAAATTCTATCCAGTTATTACTTGTAAGCATGCAGTTTATTTAGAAAGAGAAAAATATCAACATGCATTGGGATTTGAACCCAAGTCAGCTTTATGCACTGGCGCTCTGCAATTGAGTTATTCAGGTAACTCTAGGAGCAAGCACAAATGTCTCTTATTAAGTTATGTAGATAGGAAATAACACTGAGGTTTTTTAATATTGTTTATTTTTTATTTCACTCACCTCATACTTCATTATGAAGTATGAGGTGAGTGAAATAAAAAATAAACAATAACAAATGTCTCTCTTTAATCCCTGCATCCACGTAGTAGTAAAATTGTATTCATAATAGGCTACAGCTGTTAGGGAAATTATGTATTGTCTATCCAACAGATCTGTGCCCCCATAAGATATGCAAACTAAAGCATAAGAATCAAATGAATCGTGAATTCTTCTTACCTCACACTTCTATGTTTCTTTAAACAAAGCACCACAGTATCGGTGACCATCATCAGCTGTTTTCACGACTGAAAAAAAACTAAAGCCTACTTCCTTTTCTGCTTCGACAAATCATTTCCCTCCGTGCATTCCTATCTCTCACTTGCACTCCAGTGTTGTCAACTTGCATTATTCAATATTCAAGATCCATGACACTGGATAAGTTACCGTGGTGTTTGATATAGTGAGAGGGGAGTGCAGTAAAATGGTGAGAGTATAGATGTGTACTTTTCTAAGAATGATGCCAGTGCTATAGGGGCACAGATCCATTGGTCCAAGTATACTAGGCATGTTATAATGGATCAAAGGTTATGAACTATATGGTCCCAGGTTGTAAATTATGTTGAATGCTATTGATTACATGACTGATTACTTTACAATGCCAACATGCTTTTTCTTGTATTGCAACCTCTAACATCTTTCGTTACATCCTCTATCATAATATATAACCTTTATTCAAGATCTATTGTACAGTGATATTGAGTCATCCGTGTCTTGTGTCAGCCTGAAATAGTCGTAAGTAATATAAACATAATTTTCTTCAAACTTGTACTCTCATTGGGATTACCTAATATTCTGTTTTTTTTTTTTTTCCTCTCTTTCTTGCATAGCCAGCCTCTTATATTATATTTGACAGTTTTAGAAAAAGGAACTACAATTCTGCGAAAAGAAAAGGTTTGTCTTCCCGTCGAGGATATATTCTACACACCATGACTTTGGTCAATAAACAGATTAACAAAGTATTATTGTACAGTACTGTGAAAAAGAAATTATCTACAGTGCTTTCAAAAGTTTTCAACATTTTTGTGCAGGAAAAAACATATAAAATTACTGTTATGCCAACACTAGGGCCTAACTGCAATAATAATAAAATACTATAAAAAGCCGATAAAGGATAGACACATATACATGTGTGTTATACCAAAAAATAGGGCATAAATATTCACCCTTTTAAATGCGGATTGAAGTCTAAATCAAAATATACATAAGTGCTTTATAGATAAAAAAAACTAGGGAAAAAATTATTATAAAATGACTATTTCACATCAATATATTTGTCAAACAATGAAGACACACTTACGAAATCTTATATAATATCAAAAACAACTTATTAGTTTCAACCAAATAGGAAATTCTTACGAAAACTTATATAACCCAAACACATTAGGAAGAAGTTAAAAACAACTTATATAACATGGCCATGACATACTAGGAATATTACTACAGATGGGGGCAAGAAAATAGGGTTTCCATTAGCTTTAGGGGATGGTGAAAGGTAAAGATAATCATATAAAAGCCGGGATTTTTAGTGGAGAAGAGAAGAAGGGAGGCGGACCGAATGCGGTCCCCCAGCAGGGGTGGCAGCTACATTGGTAATATGTATCTTTTTATCATTCTTTGGTCACTTTCAGACTTAGAATTAAATAAGGGACCAAACAGTCCAAGTAACTTACAATAACGAACAAAGTTGAATATTTTTAAATGATTGTTTTCTCTCTCTCTGAATTTTAACACTTTAATATTTTGACGTTTAACAATGTGGCGATTTCAGTTGATTCTAATAACTTGTTTTATATGTTGTTGATCTAATATTTCTTTATGTTTGATTTTATTTTAATAAATAATGTTATTTTTTTCGTTTACTGTGTTTTTAACATGTTTAAATGTAGAATTCATCCTCCAAAACCAAGGCCAACCGCTTGGGCCAAAGACCACTTAAACAATAGTGAACTTAACGCTATCATTACGGCGGGGCTTAACAGACCCCTCGCGTAAAAATTACTTTAAAAACGATTCAATGCTTGTTATATAAAAAATCATAAATTTTAATTACTTTATGATCATAATAATAACAATATCTGTACATTTAAAATTATTTTTGTTTTATAATTTTTTAATGAAAAATAACAAAAATACAGCCTTTTTTTCTTCAAAATGTTGAATTTAAATGTCTATGCAGTGCATGTCATCAAATAACTCTTTCCAGTGGTCGCACGTGAGCAATTCAAATGTTAAATGCCCGGCCTTAAATGGTTAAGTAACTTCTGCAAGTGACCACCATTGCCCCACAAGGAGATGTACGGCATAGACATATTTCTACTAAAACACAATATGTATAAATGTATAAAACATATATTTTCATCAGGAAACCAATGTTTTTTTTAGTTATACAACACTTCTGAGCATGCCGATTCTGCTATGACGATATCTAGGCTAGAGAATAAATGTGTGCTATTCACCCCACTAACAAATAAAGAACACCTCTCATTGTCAAACTGCTTTTCTGCACATTCAGGAAAAAAGTTGACCTAGTTCAAAGTTATGTGAAAATATATGTATATTTCAAAATTAAGGGAATTATTTTGGGAATAAACAGGATGAAAATCCTACAAATTATGTTTAAGAAGAAGAAGAGGAGAACGTGATTTTAGTTGGGTACTGCTTTATATTTTATTCATAAGTTTAATATGAGAAATAACTTTTAATTTTGCTGAGTCAAGAAACAACTCAACAAAATTAAAATAAACCTCATAGTGTTATTTCCTACCTACATAACTTAATGAGAAATAACTACTTTATATGTTGGTTTATAAATATCATATCATGTTATAACCCTAATCTTATTTGAATGTGCAAAAAGTGAATTATCATTATAGTGTGTTTGGTCTAGTGATGGACTCTGGCCGCCAAAAGTTTGAAATTTCCGCTTCAAGGAAGGGGATGGATAGCAGGTACCACCCATTATAGGACGATATAAAATCACTTATCGTACGGTGTAAAAATATAGGTGCGTCATTAGGCTGCAATTTTTATAATTTTCTATGTTAAAGTTTTTGTTTATTAAATACAGATAGAGCCTATATGTAGGCTATAAAGTGTTGCAAAATGGACATGTTAATTGCAGCAATTTTTTTTTATTTAATTCTCATTGTTTGATTGGAGGCAGGGGTAAACCATTGCATGCAGATACAAAAATGAATGTGAAGACACTAAATATGATGGGCCACTTATTTTTGTAACCAATGTGTGGGGAAGAACAATGAAAGCCACTGGGTTATCTAGGAGTGTAATAGGAAATATTTAACATGATGAATAAATAGAATCTTAGGAAGCCTTGTTAAGAAGAGAATTTGCGAAAGCATAAATCTGGATCTCCCATGGCATAAGATTCTTTTAGGGTTAAAATTGTTAATGCTGTGATTAGGATTATGAGCCCAAAAGTATCGTTAATGGAAAAGTAAGGTTGAAAGGGGATTTTGTCAATATTTCTACTTAATCCTCTAAATTGACAATTTTAATTGAGAAGCATTGCGGCGAATGGTGTTAACTTTGTATAAGGAGGGCTTTATTCCCAGTTTGAAGGACATTCTTGATGCCATGAAGAAGAATAAGGTATTGTGCAGCAGCTATTGTTAGTATATCATTATATTATAGGATTTATTATTAGTTTAATAAGCATGTATATTGTGGATAAATAGCCTGATGGAAAATTATTGCATTCACATTGTTAAAATAGTTTTGACTTTTATTTTGTAACACTTTGTATAATGGTCTTCGATGAAAAAAAAGATGTTCTCGTTGAAATATTTGTAAGGATAATGGATGGGGTGAGATCGTTTGTTCCTTACAGGTATACTGTAGGCCTAATGACTTCTATGAATAGTTACAGTTTGCAAAGCAAACAATAATAAAACCATTTAATTGCGTAGCCCGTAAATAAGTTTTCAAATATTCCTGGAAATACAATTGTAACCTATTAATACACACTCCAACTGTAGTCATAAAAGATAGGCAAAAGCATTCTCTTTACTCACAAGTTGTCATAATTTAGAAACACTGGGTGGATCTTCTCCCACCAGTACCACATCACATGATTACGGTTTAAAATTTGATGCGGGCTTAGTCCATCACTACGCCAAATGCACTATAATAAGATTTACTAAAATGAGAACTTGATTTACATCTTGCTAGAAATACTTGGATTTTCCATCCACTTAGTAAGTGCTAATTGTGAACCCGTATATATACTTTTATCTCTCCATAAATCTCTATGGAACATTCTGTTAATGTCTAATTCTGCAGGTTGAATTTCTCCATTTTCCATGACAATAAATTGTTTTATTATTGTAGCTTCATCTGTTTGTGCATAAAGTGAGCGTACATTATCCCTTGTCAGCCATGTGCATGCTTTCACTTCCTCTGGATCTAGCTGGAATAAAAAAAACAATAAAGTTTACTATCTTTCTAACTCTCCATTTAAATTAATTTTTATTTATAAAACAAAAAAGCACATAAGTTGTGCATGAATCTAACTAAAGTTAATGTCTTCTACACTACTTTTCACAGTGTCGTTAGTCTGTGCAGATCTCAATTATTGATTTGGGTAGTCTTTTACATGATGTAATGTGGTAACGGTCACACGGTAGTTCACAAAGTTCACATACACATGTTGAATTAGGGTCGTGGTAGGTCTTCAAATTACATACTTTGTGGTGGTATCCATGCGTTGCCAGGGGAATTTACAAAGTGGCATAGGTCTTGGTTGGTTTCCATCCATGTTCTATTTACCATTGCTTCTGTGGAATAAAATTCGGGCCAGATCTCTACTGATTTCTGTCTTCTTATATCCATTAGCTTTCCCCAGTTCTCCGTAAATGGTAAGTTAAATTTGGTCCTGAGATCTTCTATTAGGAAGGTCTCTCTGGCAAGTTCGTATACGAGTCGTGATCGGGTGTGTTTGGATAATCCCAGTGCTGACTTCAGGAACCAGGCTTTGACAGCCTCTATTGTTGATAGGTCTTTTATTCCTAGTTTTCCCCAGATTAGTTCTATACCGTATGTTAAAATGGGTATGATCTTGGCATCGAAGAGATTCATGGCGGTTTTTAGAGATAATTTGGATATTGACCTTATGTCAAGGATTGCCTTTGTGGCTGCTGTTGCTCTTGCTTTGATGTGAATCCTGAATGATTTCATTGTCGTTAATTTTTATTTATAAGATGCTTCAAACATTTTGGTCATACCACATCGAAACTAATTCAAACCTAAGTTCCAGTTGTAATGTAAAGAAAGCAGATGAATGAGTGTATTTTCATTGGTTGAATAATGATTTTACCTTTGAGTGTGTAAGAAAATGTAGTTCGCTCTCTAACACTTGAAGTAAAGAAAATAAAATAATAAAAATATGTATTATTTAGCACGTGTCTATATAAGTTATATAGGAGAATGTTAAAATGTATAATTACAATTTTAATAGATTAAATAAGCATTGTTTTGTTCTTATGCATGCACAATGCAGAATACATTGAGATTTCAGTTGTTTTAAAATGACTGTTTTTGTAGAATTTCAACATATAATACAGGGTGGACCGCTCGAATGGACCTAATTTCAATTGCTTGTTACTGGCAAACGGTTGAAGATAGAAACTTAAAACAACGTTCATATTACAGAAAAACTCACCAAGTTTTGATATCCAGATCACCACATCTCTATATGAGCCCCAGCAGTCACTGTGACGATATCAAAGCGATGAACAATTTCTTGCCAAGTACGTTGGAGTATGTCTTCTGGAATGTTCTCAATAGCCTCTATGATGCGCTCACGAAGATCACGAAGGTCTTTGACTGGGGTGGTGTAAACTTTATCTTTGACATAGCCCCAGAGAAAGAAATCCAGTGGTGTTAAATCGGGAGATCTCGGGGGCCACGCGATTGGTCCTCCCCTACCAATCCAACGGCCAGGGAAAATGTTGTCCAAAGTCGTACGAACTTCATTGGACCAGTGGGGAGGAGCACCATCTTCTTGCTGGAAAACGATGTTAGGCTGCAGTTGTTCAATTTGTGGAAAGAAGAACTGCTCCAGCATGTCAAGATATGTGGTACCACAAACAGTTTTCTCGGCGAAGAAAAACGGTCCAATGACCTTATTATGTGACAAACTGCACCAAACATTCATCTTAGGACTATCACGAACATGCTCTTGAATAGCGTGAGGATTCTCCGCATCCCCAGATCCGCACATTATGCCGGTTTACCTTGCCTGACAAATGGAAAGTGGCTTCATCCGAGAAGAAAATCTTGGTCATGAAGTCAGGATCAGCGCCGAGACGGTCCAGCATCGTATTGGCGAATTCTCACTCGTTTCGGCATGTCATTCGGCTCCAGATGTTGCACTAACTGCACTTTATATGCGTGCAGTTTGAGGCGTTTGTGGACAATCCGTTGTAATGTCGATTTTGGTATTTGAAGTTCCCGCGAAGCTCTTCTTAATGACTTCCGGGGGCTTCGCTCAAATGCGGCTTGAACATTTGCTACCATTTCATCGGATGCTCTGCGACCACCACCATGCTTCTTCAACACAGATCCTGTAGCTAATAATGTATCACGCCACTTCTTTATGCTTCTAGCAGTTGGAGCATCACGGTTAAACACACGCCGGAACTCCCTTTGAACTCTAATGATTGATTTAAACTCCGCATACCACAAAACAGCTTGCGCTTTCATCTGCGGAGTCGCCATTTTCACAAACAATTAAATCTAAGAACGAGAAACGTATCTTTGTGCCATCTACCGACAGGATTCGAAACTTGGTGAGTTTTTTCTGTACTATGAACGTTGTTTTAAGTTTCTATCTTCAACCGTTTGCCAGTAACAAGCAATTGAAATTAGGTCCATTCGAGCGGTCCACCCTGTAGAAAGGAGGCCATCTAAAAGGAAAGACAAATTATTTTGAATATTCTCAAACAGTTTAATGAATAAATGTCATATTAGCCATTGAGTATATGATGAAAATAACAGCAGAATTTACAGGTGAGTCAGAATGGAGCAGAGATTCTGCTCATAATGAAATTGTAAATAAAGGATATCTATCAACATCATTGAAAAAGCATAAACGTTTGATTAGGTAGGCCCATATATAATTTTTTGTCATAAATATATAAGAAATGGAATAAATTCCTAATCATTGTTACCATCTTATCTTGTATTCAGTCTTATTTCCTGATTGACTATGAACAATATTTCTATCGAAGACAGTTCCTTACTAGAGATCGGCTACGGGCCTTTATTACGAGCCGTGGAGCTCATGTTTGAGCTGTTGTAGTGTGCACATGGTGTCCTGCATGTGTAGATTGGTTAGTACAACTTCTATCTGTTACATGTCTACTACACGAGCTGTCAGGCCTGTCCTTGATAAACATGTGGTTTTGAGCCAATTGAGAAGCTTGAAAAATGTTTAGATATTCTTATTCAGCTTGTCCCACTCTCATTCTTTTATGAAACAATGTTGATCCAGCCAGTATAGAGGTGACATGTGGTCAGCATGTCAGGACTCCCAGCTGTTATAGCTGGTTTTCTCAACCTGGAGCCACTATTTATAGTAGCTCACGATGCTGGGTGGGCATCAGTCCCATACTGGCTGAAATGACATGAGAAAATTTCTTCCCCCATGGAGACAAAAACCAGCGCAAGTCCCCTAGCTCCGCGTCAAGGCATTACAGCAGGGGATGAAAATAAGTAAAATCTGTAGTAAAATATCGTTGCAGTTATGAAGCTAATCTATGACAAATATTTACTGAAACATGATGTAGTAGACAAGTATAAATACAAATGAAATAATACATATCTCATATCACATAAGTTCTTTAATTATGATACATCTTACTTTTATAATGCACACACAGAATTTATAAGCAGCTGCTGCTGTTGCTTATGTCACCAAGCGAAGGTTCTGGGCCATTAGGCTTGAGCTGGAGGCTTTAAGTAATTTACAAGCCATTCGGCCCAAATTTCTCTGTTTCAAGCAAAAGCTTGCGGGCTGCCGTAATTCAGCATGCAAGCGATCTCTACTCCAAACACAATTCAGTCATATGGTGAGTAGTAGCACCATGGTTCCCCAATAAATTGAGTCGGCAATGTAATATCTTATACAAGTTCATTTACACTACAACTGGAACTTAGTTCAGAATTAGTATAGGATATGAGTTAAGCCATATTGTGAAATGTGATTTGTCTCTTTTTTCTTATGTATCCTGGAGAAGAAAAAAGAAAAAAATTAGAGCAAAATTGAGATTTTCTTTTCTATCAATTGTTCATTTAATGTGTCTGTATATGCAAAAAGAAAATCTCCCATTATGCTCAGTTTTTGAAAGATGAATTGGATGGCATTATGCATTAACCGGCTATGTGCCATTACATAAGTTTTGAAAAAATATGTTTAAAGTCAAGTCAATCTTCACTATATATTGTAGCGCCAAACTAGCAATACTGCATATTGCAAGTTATTGACAATTATGCATCAACAATCTAAGAGTGGGAACATTTGGCACTTAGCTGCATGATGCAAAATTTAGATTAGCATTTATGAAAAAGGTCTGGTTTCATAACCGTTTGTTGCAAAACATGGAATCTTTTATAGGACTGATGGTGTTTACATTTTTCTTTAATAGTAAGGCTATATTTAAAGATTTGGTGCTAAAAGTGTATGTACACTTACTTCATGAGCCAGTGCAACAGATGGTATCAAGATATAATTTCTTTAAAAATGGCGCTTAGCCTGTTGATGCACATCATCATCCAATTGAATGGATTAATGATTAAATGGATCATGGTAATAAAATCATTTAAGAAACAAAAGTTCAAATAAAAATCATACTCAGTTCTGTCTCATTGCTACTATACAAGCAGAATTTTTTTTTTGTTCAATGCCACCATGTCATTCGACATTCTCCTGGCATGGCATTATTGTAATCCACTTCTGAGGTTGGGGTGCCTGGAAGAGTTACGCTGCCCAGATGATATATGATAGGTGATGATGATGGTAATGATGGGCCAGGAGAGGCCTTAATCCTAAATTTAATGCATATGTTAATGATGATAATGATGGCCAGATGATGTTCGGGGACCGTTTGGGTCTTAAAGTTTCCTGACATTTGTCTTACTGGTGAGGAAAAACCTCACCCAGGAAACTTGTCCCGACCAGGGATCGAACCCGGGCCTGCTGCATGACAAGGCAGTATGATACCCCGAGACCACAGCGGTGGACAAGCTGAAATATTAATTACTACCTTTTATTATAGTTTTCATAAGCTAATAGTTCAAGCTAGTTAGAAAGGCCTATACTTCTTGTTGCAAAAACAACTTACTTTTATTTTTGCTTGTAATTCTTCCCAGCTTTCTCTAGACTTAATGTGAAAATACAAAACAATGTGATGACTTCTAGGTTTTCCTAATAGTAACAAAGCAGGATAGACAGATTCCCAGAGGCAAAGCAAACTTGCTTCTGAATTTGAAGGATTAAGTGCAAGACCTGCCTCTTCTTCCATTTCACGCAGTGCTCCCTGCAGAGGTGTTTCTCCTACTTCTGTAACAAAATTATAGTATTTTCATGAGATGAAAGTATCAAATTTAACTCTATCTTGTGAAAAAGGCAAAAATCTACATAGGTTTTAAGCCAGTTAAAATTTAGCTACATATGATTTCTAATTATATGCGAAGAAAAGCAGATCTGGGACTCTTTGTCACAGAAAAAACATACCTCAGATATTAGTCAAAACATAACCTTTTTGATACAAGGACATTTCCACCACTACAGCTTTCATGTCATAACATACTGCCATACGGTCATTAAGAAATATAACAACATATGGTGTACATACCCATATGTAATTAATAATTACATAGTAATTTATTACAAATTAAAAATATGTAGTGAGAATGAGGATATTTTAAAATACACCAGACAAAATTGCATCCTGTAGAACTGTTTTCAGGCTTTCTAACAATTTTTTCAACTAGCCTGTTGAAATCTGTGTATACCTTCTTTTTCTTCCTAGGCAAATGGTCGCTTTCCAGCCTTTCAATATCTCAAGATATATCTGCATTTTCTTTCTATAAGAGCTCCAAGTGTTATAAATCGACAGTTTTATTTATCTACCTGTGCCATGCCTCACATGTATTTGTGGTCCATGGTAATTTGTAAAAACTCTGTCGTAGCAGTTCCATGTTGCAGGTGGGTATCGAGGTCCTCTTCGAACTCTACCATGACATCAGGTAATCACAAATTACCTCTAGATCATTATCAACTTCATTTTTCAGTAGTTCAAATGCTTCTTCTACTCAGTTAACGGGGATAAAGGGCAAAGCTAAAAGTGACTGGAACTGCGAATGCGTTTCAGGATTTTCCACACTCTATACACTGCTTCATAATGAATCAATTTATATCCTCCTCCACAGACTTTGTACAAAATAAAGAAAAAGTCAGTGATATGGCAGTTTGGGAATTCTCTAACAGCTGACATACTGGTGAAGTGGAAGAGAAGACCTTATGGTCTTAACGTCATCAAGGAAAATAAATAAATGCAGCTTCATAATCAGTTGATATAAAATCAGGCTGCAGCTCTTTATTACATTTTTCAGAAACCTTATGCTTCAGAACATGAAATATTTCATCTTAAGTTACTTTATCATATTTGAAGAGAAAAATGTTTTTTTTTTACTTTATCATGTTTATTTGTGAGCACAAATACTGTAGGAAAGAAGACAGTGGATCCTGTACAATTGTGTTATTAATTCAGGAGCAACTTGGCATGTTAAGTCATATATCAAATATTTATCTGTTTTGAGTATTCATAAATTATGGTCTGAGTAAAATATTAGCCTTATCTGGGTATTGGGTGAAGTAACCACTTGTAGTATCTTCATAATTTTGAGGTATATTTTCTTTACCTTTTATTATTGGTAGGTTTAGGAAGTTAATTTATTTTTTTATGCGTCTTACAGTCCTTTGCAGGGTTTCCTTTTTTTAAAGTTTCACTAGATGTAGAAGCCAATGCATTTTGTAATATCGTAGAAATGGATTCCCTAGATCTCTTGTGTTTTTATTTCATCTTTAATTCTGGTGGCTTTGCAAGATCCTCAGTCATGAGAATGAATATGTTTTTCGTCAGATAACACACTTGCTCCATTGACATCACTTGCTGTTGTGATCATGTGGCACCACATATTTCCCTAAAAACACATCTCCACTTTATTCGGTTTGTATAAGCCTGTTTCAGATATATATAACCTTTATAAATTATTTTTACCTCCCTTTTACTTGTAATAAACTGAGTTTGATGTTCCTGTTCAAAAAATAAAACATACTTATAAATTTCATATCAGCCATTTTTAACCAGTTACTATAGACACAGAGTATGGTTTCGGAATAGCAGTAACATAAATTGTTTTATGGTATTGTAATGAAACTTACATGGTTTTTAAAACCCACCTAAATTTCCTCCTGGTGGAACCCAAGCTCTAGGAAAGGTTCTCATTTTATCAGAGCGTTGGGTTAATAAAATGCGTGAATCTGATGATTCTAGAAGAATTGTCACACCAACATTTATCCCTCTGATTTTTGATGGAAGACTGGGGTTTGTAGTTCCATAATCATGTAGTTTCCACAATGGGCATTCTGGAGAGTGCTGAAATACAAATTAATACATTTGTATGTGGGATAATTTGACAACTCTCTATAGTGTATACTTACACAATTTAACACATACATGAAGTGTGACACTCCCGTAGTCTGTACCAAATCCATATTCTGCCTTAGAATTGTTTACATCTTTAAATTTACTTTTGTTATTGGAAGGATACAACACCAACATTTCATCCTGAAATTCACAATTGACTGTGGTTGATAGCTCATTTGGTGAAAAGTGATGAACTAAACATGTGAGGAAATCAGCAATTTTCGGCTTGTCGCATGTTTCATGGCCTTTAAAACCTACTACAACTCTTCGTAAATTTGCCACGTTATTTAACGATCCTGCCATTTTAATAACAAATCTGGTGTGTCAACTTTCTCTTGATCATGTTTCTAGAATAAAAAATAAGTGGTATTAATCGAAAATAAATAAAACGGGTTTTTTATATACTGTTAGTTATTTTGAGATATGGCATTTTAATTTATTTCATTTTCATTCTTCTAAAACTGATTATTGATAATAAGAGTAATGTGACTTAATTCACTTCATGAATGTTATGGCCTATGGGTTACGTATAATTTACATAAAAAACAAATCCCACTGAAGGCCATTACTAATGATTACTAACATCAATAATTTTTTTTAATCATACTAAATCATAGATTTTGATCAGAATTATGTACGTACGTACGAATCACACAGAGGAGCCAGCGATAACCCAGAGAAACGACTTCATAATTTTTTCCTCCTAGCCTCATAACGGACTCGACGTAGCCGCTTATTGCAGCTTGCAGCATAATCACAACCTCTAGGCTCTCTACAGCCATAGATCTATGATGCATAACAGGGATTATAATCATAATATTCAGAGTGAAGATAATCCCCGTACTTACATACGGGATACAAATAATATGGGAGCATCTTAAGAAGAGAGACCTGCAAATCCTAGAATACGCCAAAACAACATGTCTAAAGAAAGCCCTAGGTTGTCTCGAAATACGTACCCTTCAGGCTCACATACTTACTAACGAATGAACCATTCCTAATAGAAGAATTACGCCTCACACTGCTATTGACATCCACAGAGGCATACCAGAATCTCATGATGGAATATCTACAAAAAAAAAGGAACGATATACAAGATGAATTTTACAATACTAGCGCGATGACGGATAGAAATTGGACAAGGGCAAACCAATAGTCAATAGACTCACAGTACACGGCTTCCATCACCTCACAAGCTATGCAAATAAACACCCATAGATCTGTAAACACCTTTCACACCGTATCCGAGAAATGTGTATGTAAACTATGCAGACTAAAGTATGACAAATACCATGTTTTGAAATGTAAAAACACAAAAACTGTGATGGATCTCAGCATAGTACACTGCTTCCAGTGCCTACTCTACTCGTATGCACACTTGTGCGCGTTTCCTACTATTATAACAGGGATTATACGAATCCTCTAACCTCGGTTCTCTATGCCCTCTATTCTGTGAATGCATATGTTCTTTATGAATGCATACAACTGACTGACTGTAGTTGACAGCTGTTTGCGCTGCCCAGTGTGCCTTTTGCTGGGACTGTTATTTGTCCCTTGACGGCGAATTCGCGTAGGTGTGTGCAGTATTGGGTTTCGCTGTTTTTCCCTAGCCTATACGGCGGTTATATGGGGATTGATTCTATTTTAGCATGTGCTATTGATCTAATGTGGATGTTTGATTCCAAGGCAGATAGATCTCGCTTAATTGGGGCATCGGAAACCGTGTCGCTGATAACTTTCAGGACCGGAATGAGCCACGCCAATCTGCGCTGACCCCTCTGATCTTGGTAATTTCATGCTGAATACTACGGGTGGTTTAATGTGTCGAATATGTTTCTATGTGTAGTACGCCATTGTGCAAGGTGTCCTATATTGCGTACTATGGGGTTTCCATGATCATTTATATTTCGGAGCATGGATATAACCCTTTCAGTTATGATAGTATGAATATATGGTACCTTCGTGGCCTCGTGCATCTCCGTTATCCTTGTGTAACGCGGTGCCGAAAGTATAATTTTGAGACATTTGTTCTGCAATATCTGAAGTTTCTTTTTGTGGCATTTCGCAAGGATACTCAGAGATTCGCAGCCGTACAATAGCATACTACGGATCACGGCCACGTATAGAGTGACCTTGATCCTTCGGGACAGAGACGGCGACTTGAAAAACGGATATAATATGGCTATACCTTGCTGAGCTTTAAAAGTGATATGGTCGATATGAGCTCTTAGTGTGAGTTTTTTATCCAATATTAGGCCTAAATATTTGACTGAAGTTTCTACTGGTAGGGGTTGCACACCCATAGTGAGCTGAATTGGACAGGGAAAGTTTGATTTGGTGAACAGGACGACTTGTGTTTTATTTGCATTAAGTTTAATGTTCCAGGAGCAAAACCATTCATATATTATGGTTATTGCTCGCTGGAATGTTGCAAGTCTGTGAGGAATGGATTTGAGTTTCGATTGCATGAAGAGACAAGTGTCATCAGCAAAGGAGGCTATTTGGAGTGATGGAGGTGAAGGAAGGTCCGAGACATATAGTGAGTACAATAAGGGTGAAAGGACAGCTCCTTGTGGAACTCCCGTCCGTATGGACTTCATGTCAGATTTATTACCACTTACTGAGACGTAGAAGGTTATATTTCTCAGATAAGTGGAGATAATTTTGACTAAATTTGGATCAATTTGGAATTGTATTAGCTTGTATATCAATCCGTTTATCCAAGTTGTGTCAAACGCTTTCTCAATGTCAAGGAAGGAAGACTGCTATTGTACTACGCTTGGCGTTGAAACCAGTGACAATTTGATCTATAAGCCTGGCCAGTTGCAGCGGTGTGCTGTGTGTGAATTTCTGAATCCAAATTGATGGTTAGGAATTAGTTCCTTATTTGTAACTTCAATTTTGAGTCTTGGAAAAATGAGTTTTTCTAGGATTTTTCCTAGAACTGGCAGGAGGCTTATTGGTCGCAAATTGTCTGGATTATTTGGATTTTTACCTGGTTTCGGTAATACAATTACTTTAGCCATCTTCCAAGCTGCAGGGAAATGGTTAAGTTGTATGCAGGATTTAAATATGGTGAGGAGACGTAGTAGCGCTTTGCGCGGTAGGTGCTTTATGGCTAGATTACTGATCCGAACATGTCCTGGTGCACTTGTAGTGCGAAGGGCCTGGACATGAGATCGTAAGTCAGCTAGATGGATATTGGGTCTTTCATTAGGGAAGGGAGCAGCTAGAAAGGTGTCTACTCTGTCATTGACTTCAGCTTCGTGAACTGGCGTCGTTAGCTCTTGTGGTCTGAATCGGTCTGCAAGATTTTCCGCGAGAACTTGTGCTTGATCGTAAGGATGATAAGCCCAAGTTCCATTATTCTGAATTGCAGTCGGTTTAGAAGATCCGCGGTTTGACTTTATTCTTTTTATAATCTCCCAAGGTGGGGTCTTTTTTACATTAAAGTTAGCCAGGGAATTTTCCCATTGCGTAATTTTGTGATCTTGCAGTCGTTCTTTGACCAGTCGAGCATAGCGATTGTACTCCTGCTTTGTTTGAGGTGCTCCATTGAGTCTGTACTGTTTGAGGGCTCTCCGCTTATGCTCCAGGAGGTCGAGAAGTGTCTGATCTGTTTGTGTAGGACGTGTAGTGTTGTTGCGTGATGTGGCTGTGTCAAGTGCGGTTTGAATAGAAGCCTGGAAGTCATTTATGGAAGTCTCCAGTTCTTCAATGGATTTAATACACAATTGATCTTCTTGGTGATACAATATTAAAATATATATACAGTCAATATGCCCATTTCACACAATAAATGTTTAAAATGGTCAACTAGTTTCTACAGCCAAGCTGTCATTCTCAATATCTGGTCTTGAGAATGACAGCTTGGCTGTAGAAACTAGTTGACCATTTTAAACATTTATTGGTGAAATGGGCATATTGACTGTATATATATTTTAATTCTTCAATGGAGTTGATTCTCAGTCGAGAATTAATCCACTGCGAAAGGAGTCTTGAATAATGATTCCAGTCTGTATTCGTCTTGTGTGGCCGGAAGGGGGGGCTGAAGTAAGTACCTAGTGGTGAGCTTAAAGGTGATGGGGACATGATCTGAGTTAAGCTCACCAGGTAATGTGCCTATTTGTGGAGAGATGTCGATATTTTTTGATAGTGCAATATCCAGGATATCGGAGCATAAGCCTTGCTGTGTGTTTCGAAAGAATGTGTGTTTCCCTTGGTGCTGAAATTTCAATGTTATGGTTGTTACAGAAGGTTTGTAAAACCATACCAGAAGCGTTGTGTACTCGACAGTTCCATGCGCGATGCTTAGCATTGAAATCGCCTGCCAGTAGGTACCGGGGCGAGAAGGATGTAAGGATGCGCATGTCATGTCGCGTGAGTGGTCTGAGTGGTGATTTGTATATTGAAGCTATGAATATGTTTAAGTGTGGTGCTATAGGAAGGATAATGCCTGTGGCTTCAATGAAGTGTAGCCCTGGGACAGAGATGTGTCTATGTGAGATGGATTTTTTAATACAGATTGCTGTACCACCAAGGGGTCCATTAATGCGGTCTGTACGATATATGTAGTAATCAGCGAGTCTGAATTTATCCTTTGGTTTCAGATGCGTCTCGCTGATTAGGAGTATGTCGATGTCGTGTGTGTGTAGTACAATGTCCAGTTCATGAATCTGAGAGGCAATTCCGTTGGCATTAAATGCCATGACATTAAGAAAGTGTCCCTCAGCGTGTCTATACATCGCTGATGAAACATAACGACATCATTTGAGTTAGGAAAATCATACGTTCCATTGGGTTTTTTATAGTATTCAGCATGGGGGCCATGCTGTGTGCCAGGTTTTGTAGGTTAGGTGTAGCCATTGTGCTTCCTTGTGCTTGGGCCGAAGCAATGCGTTCCTGTAAGTTTATTTGAGGTTTAGATGGGATGCTAGAATTTACTGCAGCACTATAGGATATTTGGGGGTTTATTTTTTGGGAATTAAAAGTGCGTGCAGTAGTACTTTTTTCTTGTTTGGGTTGCCTGCTTCTCAGGTAGGCCTGATTAGCCTCCACATACTTTGGGCATTTCCTGTATGAAGCAAGATGACCTATTTCTCCACAATTTGCACACTTTAAAAGAGAGGAATTAGATCGTGCTTCTTCTCGGACTGGACAATTTTTATGGCTGTGTTCTTTTGAACAGATAACGCATTTAGGAGTAAGTTTACAACCAGCAAATGTATGGTTGAATTTCTGGCACTGGAAGCAATGCTTGAGGCCAGAGCGAGGACGGTATGGCTCAAAGGAGACCACTGTACTGTATAATTTATCGAGATGATAAATTTGTTTGGATTTGTCATTGTTTGGCGAGCTCGATTACATAAAGAGGGAATCTGTGGATAGAATCATCCTTATTTTTCTTCGATATTTGTTTGACACTATGGACTTCATATTCTAGTTCCACGAGTTCACTTTTAATGTCTTCGATATCGACATTAGAGGGAAGCCTTTTCAGCATTACCCTCAGGGGTTGGTCTGTTTTATATTGGAAGGTATAATATTGCCTTCCAATAGAGTCGAAATACCGCGTTACAGTACTATGGTCTTCTTTGGTAGTGGTGTAGTACCTGAGACTTTCGTTAGTGTTGACTATTTTGATGCCATTTGATATGAGTGTTTTCAGAGTTTTGTATATTTTAACTAGGTTGGTATGGCCTATGAGTGTGATTGGAGGTGGCCTAGGACCTCTTTTGGGGTTAGAGTTGGCATTAGGAATAGTATTTGAAGGTCCAGGCACTGGTGACTCTTCGTGTGTGTTGTCTGTTTGTGAGTTACATGTGAATGGGTTCTCCTTAGTGGATGGACCATTGTCCACATGCATAGTCTGTAATTGGTTTTGTGTCATTTGTGTTTCTGTCTGTGGATGGTTTATCTTTTGATTTATTAGAGTCACTTACCGTACCTTGTTTGTGCACTGGCTTTCCCTTACCTGACACACTGCGTGTAGAGGAAACCGAGTTCACGCCTTCATTAGCCAGAATTGCGAATCTGTTGGACAATTCAAGCTGAAGGGTGTCCTCGCTGGCTGTTGTTTGCCGTGGCATTTTAGATTCTGTCATTTTTTATGGATTTTTCCTTTTGTGGCTATTTTTACTTTCGCTAATGGACGGAAAGTCTTTTGATTTATCCGCGGTTTTCTTAGTTTCACTAATGGACGGAAAGTCTTTTGCTTTGTCCGTGGTTTTTTTTACCTTTTCCTTTTTTGCTTAGGCATTCATTTTGGATTTCTTTGAACGTGTCCTGAACTATGTTAGCTACTGTCTCTAGATAGTAGCTCAGGTCACGTGTTGCCACTTGAATCTCATCTATTTGGTTCCTGCACTGCAAGGCAATGTCTTCAGCCAGCGAGGAACCAGCGAATTGGGGGAAGGTATCCAGGAAATTCATGATGATTACGATAAGTCCTCGTATTTCAGAGGCTGTTTTCAAGTGAGGTGAATTTTCATACAGATTAGCATTGTCTATAAGTGTCTCGAATTCCCTGAGAACCTCCTCCCATATTTCGTCTGATTTTTGGTTTTCCTCTACGACATCCATCATTATATCATGCAAATTATTATTATTAGACATGCTGCTTGCCATTGCAAGACTTAGTTCCATAAACTTAATTACTAGGAGGTAAGTACACGACTTACCAGCGTGTTAAAGAGCACTTGCACTATCACTTTTACACTAATTATATCGAATTATCAGCTAAGCCGAACACTGCACACACAAGGGGTGGTTTATTTTTTTGGATGGCCACTATAGGCCGACAATATTTTGGGGACCCCCCCCTTTTCGCTCTAATAATTTCGCGAAGTCACACTGCACAACACTTAAAAAGACTGACACGATCACTGCTGGTCCTGAATGCATACAACATAGAAAGCCGTGACGAGAGAGAATGGAACCAGGCCAGGGATTAATTCCTTTACTCTGTGGATGGAACGGTTAGTGTGCAGTTTATAGTTCAGAATACAGAGTTAGTTCTTGCTGTAGTTCTTTTCTACAATCGCATATTTCTGTTTTCTTTTTTTTACAACAGCCCAGAATAAACTTGTTTTTTCCTTGTTTTGCAAATTATACGTCAAAGAAGCATGGAGTTGCCCAAGATAATACTGCAAAAAAATTAATTGAAAAGTATAGGATAAGCTACACAATAAACTGTGCAGCATATCCTATATTGGGTAAATATTTGCAAAAATTCGGTGTAATTTTACTGAATTTATAAAGGGATGGCAAAAATGTCAAGTGTTACACTTCCTACAACATCTTTGAGTTCGTCGATAACTACAGATTGGGATCCAATTACAAATTCTGATGAAACAGTTGCAGCGTCAAACCATTGTATATTAAGAATTAAAAGGTAAGTCATAATTTGTTATTAAATATATATAGAAATGATTGCATTGGTCCTCATGTTAGGTAAGAAAAATTTTAGCCAGCGAGATAATTTTCTCTCTTTTTAGCTGTAAGTTTATTTTCCTCAATTCTTAAGAATTGTAGCCTATGGTTTAAGATTCCAGTAAAGTTGCCGGGACTCGTTATAATTGTTAGCTCACTGTATTATTTCTTTTACTTTGCTTTTAAACATTCATAGTATTCCTGTGTTCATTAACTATAGATGAAATAAAAACTACTCAGGTAATGTGAAGTACAATGGGCAAGTGAATGTGTAAAATTTATGCTGTTTTGCACAGTTCCTACCCTGGCATATTTCATTATAGTGTTATGGTATTTTGACACTTGGATAATTACTTAGGAAACCTAACCGTTAATTCAAACAACTTAAAAAAAAAGTAGGCTCAACTTTAGAATACTTCTTGGGCTGAGGTTGACAATCCCACCCACACAATTATTCTTATGCCACTGATGCACTAAACACTTTTAAACGTGTTTGGTACTGTTTTAAACATTTTGCAACAATCTTCAAGCATTCTTTACAATTCTTTAATATTTATATATCTACGTAAAACATGATTGTGCTACATTACTTATGTATGTACTAACATTTTTAAATATTTTGAATTTTTTTAAAACAATTTTTATAACTTTATTTTAGAATTTTTAAGTATTTATTCAAATACACATATTGTGATGGTGACTTGCTATTTTCTCCAGAGAGTGTATTATATAATTGGAACCAGAGGTTATCGATGGTTGTGATTATTAAGGAGTAAAAAAAAAGGGTGTTTCATGGGATCCACCCTAGGTTAGAGTAATTGGATTAGGTTCAGTGTGAGTTACTTAGTTTTTAGGTTCGTTATATTTTAAATGTGTCTGAATACATAAAACAAAAAAAATAATTGAAGCAATGATAATAATCGATATATGGTTCAATGGTGGGTTATCGATGGCTCTATAAATTCTGGTGCATGCACTCTGTTGTTCTATAGGACTTCGAAAATATATGAGGTAAATTAAAGTGGAGAATCCCCTGAAACTGTATACACACATACAAATTATGTTTAAAAAAACTTAGAACATATAAAACTGTATATAGGTTATCAAATTATATGTTAAAAAATATTTAAAAAAAACTAAAATATGGAAACTATATAAAGACACTTATATTTTAAAAAAAATTAAAAGCTTACAAAAGATGAAACTGTATACAAGTTTGTAATTCATATTTAAAAAGACCTTAGAAAATACAAAATTGTAGGAATTTTAAAACAATATTGAACGACCTAGAAAATACTATCAGTGGGTTTACATTTGTAGGAATTACAAAATAATTTATAGCTTGTAGATGTTGATACAAATGAGCTTCACATTCACAATTTGTTCTAACAGCTTGGAGGGTGCACAATATTTAATTTAATTTTGGAGCATCAGTATGATTAACACTGATGGCTGAAGGTCTATTATGGCTAATCTGTAAACTATTTTATAAACTTCGTGAATCCTGTTTCAAATTGTTACACAAACAACATTGAGTCTTGCTCGTGAGTTATGGCGTTGGCTACCCAGGGGTGGGAAAAGTCGCCGTAACATGGATGTTCAAATTTGTGACTTACCATGGCAAAGAGTCTAAAATGTGATCATCATACCCATTTCAATAAATAATTGAAGACATTCAGTGACTAACATATATATCATGTGATAAGAAGAAAAGAAATTGTGAAAAACACATTTTCATTACAAAATGTTAATGAAATAAAAACTTAAAGCAGGATTTTATATTGCTTAAATTAATATAGTTAAAGTTAATAAATAAGTTTGTTTTTAAGCTTCTTGTAGGAAAACCCGAGGGAAAACGCCCAGTTCATAGACCAAGAATGAGGTGGGAGAATAACATTAACTTTGATTTGAAGGAAGTAGATTATACAGGGAATGATTGGAAAACATTAGCTCTGGATAGGGATGTATGGGGAGCTTATGTCCGGATTCAATAGTGCCAGTGAATTAGTTAGTTAATACTCCTTTTTTTTAAATAAATAGAACTTGAAATAAAAATCTAAATATTTCATTGTTAGTTATTGTCAAATAACATTTTCTTTATTATAATAATAAAAATATTTTACTAGATACTTTTTCAAAGTTATCTTAACTCATTGTTGCCAAATTCTAAACATTTCTATTAAACTTTAAAAATAAAATCTGAATAATTTTATACTCCCCAAAAATAAAATTGTAATTGGAATTGAAAGCCTATCTTATATGACCAATCGGATTAAATCTTATATTAAATAGAATTATTAACCAATATAATTTAAGAATAATGTTATATGATGTAATTATGAACTGTATATTATAACATGTTAAATTTATTCATTCTGGTGTCAACTTCTATTCTTAGTGGAACCAAAAAATAGCTCCTCAAGTAAATTTAATAATCTCTCCGATTCTAGGATTGAGAAAAGTGAATTTGTTATACTTAAAGGGAAATAATCACGATATTTGATAAGAAGAATGGATTAACACATAAGTTATGTGTGAAGAATATTAACATCAAAAAATACTTAGTCTTCCTGGATATTCAAATTTGGAATTAATCTAAATTATTTAATGTACCAACAAGATTTTTTTATGAAGTGTCTCCTGTATACTAATCTCTGACCCCTGAGAAGAGAATCCACAGCTCTACCGCATTTTACCAAAATTAATCTTTGATCCAAACCTAAACCCACATTAATTTTTTCATCAAAGTATATTCAGTTTTAATTCTCTGCTTAAACCTAATACATGGTACAGTATTCCAATTGAATAATACTAAACTGTACTTGCATACAAAATAAATTAAAAATATATGGAGTTGACCACTTATATAAAATGAAACTACACTATAGGGTAAACCACTCTAATATCTACAATGAGTTCTTGGAAAAGATCCTCATTTCGATTTTTACAATCAAAGTGCCATAAATATTCTGCTACGTGTATGCCCAACACATTGCTTCTGATCTCCCCCCCTCTAGATAATCTGCATAGTAGACTGCGCCAAAAGGACTCTTATGTTATTGGTATGAACATTTGTAATGGGATCCACAAAATTTAGCGAATGGTTCACTGTTAAGTGGGCGGCAAAACCACCACCTAGTAACCCATTATAACTCCTCCAGCAATCTGTGTGAATAGTGCTCCCAAAATAAACATGCTTTACCATCAAATTAAATAGGGTAACAGCATCCCTATTATTGTTCGGACAAATTTCCATTCACACCTCTTTAGTTCAGACATCTATCATGCCCAAAATCCAGTTTTCCTTCAACTATACACCCTCGATGAAATTTCCTCCTACAATTTTATACTCGTCAATTTCGACAAAGTGCCCTGGACCTCCAATTATGCCACTATTTGCATATTTATTCTCCATAGATAATAAACACACTTCTCGACAGTAACTGAACCAATCAGAGTTAGGCTTCTGTTCCCAATAGTACACTGCACAATTGTCTGATTATATGTAAATTTATGTGCAAATTAATGAACTAAGCAAATAACTTGGAAAGGATGTATGTATTTTGCATTTCTCAAACCAGGTTCCTTTCATGACCAACTGGGAGAATTCCAGGTGTCCTCTCCTACAAGTGAATATTGGGTATAACTTACTCTGCCTTATTGCTGGAGTGAGAGGAGCATTGCATCGAGAGCACTGCATTCTTGTTCTTAAAAGCCCTTCATTGAACAGAAATTGAATATATTATTTTTAGTCTGATCATCTTACCTCAATATTAATGTTGATTTGTTCTTGAACATGTTTCAAAACAATTCTGTTTTATCGCCAGCTTGTCCAGACTGGTTTTATTTATGTTGCAGAACCTGGATGTCGATGTCAGCTCCATCCTGTGGTTGGCCAAAGAACCTCCAAACAAGGTCACGCTCTATCGGTATATCAAAATTCATAACTCAGTTTTGATATACCGATGGAGCGTGACCTTGTTTGGAGGTTCTTTGGCCAACCACAGGATGGAGCTGACATCGACATCCAGGTTCTGCAACATAAATAAAACCAGTCTGGACAAGCTGGCGATAAAACAGAATTGTTTTGAAACATGTTCAAGAACAAATCAACATTAATATTGAGGTAAGATGATTAGACTAAAAATAATATAATTAAAATAACCTCAAAATATCACTTCCTAAAATTAAATATTAGAAATTGAATACATTCTCTAAGATCAACTAGATGTAGGAATAGGCCTAAATTAATCAGGCTGATGAATGTAGGCGTCCTGCGCCGTAGCCGAGTGGTTAAGGCAGGAAGCGTTGGCGCAGAGCTACGGGACTTGCACTGGTTCGAGTCTCCATGTGGGGAAGAAATTTTCTCATGGTATTTCGGCCAGTATGGGACCAGTGCCCACCCATTATCGTGTTACTTTTGGGTAGCTACAATAAGTAGCGGCTCCAGGTTGAGAAAACCAGCTATATCGGCTGGGGGACTCGACATGCTGACCACATGTCACCCCTACACTGGCTGATTATCATCTACCTCTGTGATTGACACATGTGGATGTGAGGCCAGCACCAGATGGTAGGCTAAGGGCCTTGTAGGCCTGTCGCGCCAGGAAAAAAAATGAATGTAGGCTATTAAATTAATTTTGTTTTAAAACCAGCAACACACTTTACACTACAAATTTTGTTCACAAACTGAAATGGACAGGGAAGGAAAATAATTTTTAGGTTTAAAATTTCATACGAACAATACAGCAATAAAACATGTGATGAACACTCGTGGATTCTTTATTAATTTCTTGAAAACATGTTCTGGAAATTTTGTGTCAATGTTGGTCATACTGATTTCACATACATATCCGCCAACTGCTGGAGGTTACATTTATCTTTCTGGAGTTACATGAAGCACTAGTGCATGCACACTGAGATTCTGTAGAACTAGGAAGAATCCATGTGCTATGGATTCTCCACCTTATCTCTTCTTTATTTTACATACTACATTTTTGTAATACTGTCACTCTATGTACTTTTTTCAATCTCTACTAACATTTCATAGTATTTTGCATTGATACTTTTTTTACAATTATTAAATATTTGGCTCAAGTTTAGAATACCTTTCCCTATGATTTACTATACAACATTCTTGTAATACTGTTACTCTACATACTTTTTCCATCTTTACTAACATTTTGTATTATTTTAAATGTTTTGCGAAGATACTTATAATATTTTTTTACAATTATTAAATAATCAATTGAGTTGATGTTTACTTGATGAAAATCCATATTTATTAATTAAATAAAAATAAATCGTAGTTTTATTTATGATGATCTTGAAGAAGTTTTTCGGGCTGTAGGCCGTGGTCGTGAGGCTTGTAGTTCCCCGACATTTCGCCAGAGACTGCGTCTGGCATCCTCAAGGGTTGTCTTGAGACTGGCAATTCTGTCCGCTGTCTGTCTTATTTATACGTTCACCGCGATGTGTTCGTAAGTTGTATCTGCCTTCTGATTGGTCAGCGGTAGGGACTTCCATTGCTCCAATGAGATTGCTGTTTGATGGTCTAGTCGACTGTACGTTATATCTGTCTTCTGATTGGTCAGCGGTAGGGACTTCAATTGTTCCACTGAGATTGCTGTTTGATAGTCTAGTCGACTGTGCTTGTAGAGGTTTACATTTTGCGTTTTTTAGAACCGGTATCCATACTTTGTTGACTTTTAATGATTCTTCTTTTCTATTGAAACTGTTTTTATGTTTGAATATCTGCACAAGCGCGAAGGATTTACCAACGCACTGAGATGTCATTATTAAGAGAACGCATTCACACAACTTGCAAGAACCTCGCCATCAAGACACCGAACTTCTAGACATTCACCTTCTACTCAGCAACAGACTGTCGGAAAAAGACTGGAACACAATAGATGGGATCACCTATCAGTCCATGGTACCAACGTGGGACCAATCCACCAATACACAGAAGAAAAAATTCGAGTCTACGGCCAGACAACAGCTCATCACAAAATTAGACACCACACGCACCGTAGTAAATATCAGCAACCGTCAACTTTCAGAGGCAGAAACTTCACTTCTTACTAAAGGGGGCAATTTTGCAGTTACACCTTCAGCTATACCTGTCGAAGAAATAATTTCTAATGTCGGATTACAATATGATATTAGTTAAATGGAATATAGAATTAAATGTTTATATAAAGGTGGATTTTATTTGCTAAACAAAATAAACCAGAAGAACAAAGACCATGGGCAATTATTAAAGTGTAAGACCCACAATATCCCCAAGGAGTGTTACCAGTGGAAAAGGCCGAAATAATCCGCAATGAAGTCTCTCGCATTCTAAGAAAAGCTCTGAAACCTAAACACAATCTCTCCACCGAAGAAAGGAAGGCTATCAAAACCTTAAAAACGGATGAAACAATTATTATTCTACCGGCAGGCAAAGGAAATTCTACAGTTATTATAGACACAGAAGAATACAACCGAAAAATCACCAAGTTACTCGATCCTAGTAACTACCGTAAGCTGTCAGACGACCCAACTAAACGGATACTACGAGAAACTAACAAATTAATAAAGGCCTCGTCGCTTCCTGACGACGTGAAGAAAGAACTTCAGAAGAACGAAGCCCAGCCACCAAGACTATACGGATTGCCTAAAATTCATAAGGAAAATACACCTTTAAGACCGATCGTCAGCCAAATAGGATCACCTACTTACAACCTGGCCAGATATCTCTTTACTTTATTGAAACCACATACTAACAACAGTGACACTTATGCAAAGGACTCAATGCACTTCTTAGAAAAACTAAAAGAGATAACATTGCAACCGGAAGATATAATGGTGAGTTTCGACGTGATCTCACTATTCACCAAAGTTCCAATAAATGAGACTGTTCACCTCATTGCTGCCAAGTTTCCTCAAGACATCACAAAACTTTTCGAACACTGCTTAACCACCAGCTATTTTCTATTCTCTCATATTTTATTCTCTCATATTTTAAAAAATCGATGTTCACTCACTTCATTTTGTTAGGTTCTGATGGGACAAGTTAATATACACCAGATTAGTTTATAATTTATTAAGTAATATGTACCAGTATGTAATTTATTTCATTATTTTATTTTAAAACTCCTAGGTCAGAGAATTCAGGTGTACGCACTATTTATTTATGCAATTAAATATAAATTTGGAGTACTGGTAGTAGATAAACAGTGTTCAGTTACAAAGTCTCTGTCTCTCAGAGAAGGGGAGTAGTTTGAATAGGTGAAAAGAGAAAGGACAGACAACATCCTGCATCACAACTACTCACACAAAAATATTTCTTGCCTTAGTTACTTTCTTCTAAGAAGCTGATTAAGAGTTTCATATCTATTATTCTGTTGTGTCTGAAACCATGCCATCTCTTTCTCAGAAGTCAATCTCAAGCTTTTGTGCATATTTGCAGAAGTCATTCCAATGTGTCTCAGTAACTTGATCTATATTCCAATTTGTAGTTTCAGTGAATTTTTAATATCTGCAATAGCATTTTTCTCTTGCACTAGTCTCATAATTTTTGTTCATGCTAATTCAGTAGAGTTAAGTTTGCACATGTAAGAGGAAAGTTGAACTGCAAGTGTATCCATTTACACTGCAGTGTATTATTTTCCTTTGGTTTTAGTGGTTCAGTCAGTCAAGTATTATAAAAACAAACAATTGCTAGTCGATCAGTTCTGTCTTCATATTAGAAGTATTTCTCAGAACTACTTTTTTTAAACACATGTTTGGTTTTCAGTAGTAACTCATACATTTCATGATATTTGTATAAACAATTTTTTTTCTGATGATCAAAATGGATTTTATAAGTGGAAACATTCAATTGAGATTTTTCTGATGTCCGGACATTATTCATAATAGAGAAAACTCTTTCCATATAAGACTATTTGATGTGGCAAAGGTGATTCTGTCTTCATGAAGACTGAATTTGCCTATTGTTGGTCTGAATATATTTTTTCCCATCCCAGTTTTACATTAAAATCTCCTAAGGTAATTTCCATATGATATCGTGAAAACTTATCAAATATGCATTCTAATTCTTTGTAGAACTCATCCTTGATCTTGTCAACCTTATATTCAATGTTTACAATTATAAAATTCTCGTATAAGACTTGAAAGCATAATAATAGTTCCTTCGATTGGTTGCTGGCCAAAGGAAGGCTAGACCAGTGATGGGGCTGCCATCTTATAGCCTCTGGTCAGGCTTTTCTGAAGAAGAAAAGAAAATAAAGGAAAGAAGAAATGGAAGAAATTTGGTATACAAATATCATGAAATGTATGAGTTACTACAGAAAACCAAACATGTGTTTAAAAAAAGTAGTTCTGAGAAATATTTCTGATATGAAGACAGAACTGATTGACTAGCAATTTTACATATGATGCATAATCATTTTTTTTGAATATATTAAACAGTACCAACTAAATTGGAAACACCATCTAGAAAGAATGAGTTCAAATTGGATCCCCAAAGCTGTTTATAATTATATACCAAGAGGACGAAGATCACTGGGCCATCCTATGAAACGCTGGAGGGAAAATTTTCTATAGGATTGTAACAGACCTTGGCCTAATACTTGTATGAAGAAGAAGAAGACAATTATAAAATCATGTTGTTTATCCTTTATAATCATATACGATATCTTATCGCTGACAAACTTAACATATTGCATAGCTGAGAGGTTCTTCCTTTGGACTAAAAACCTGTCCGATTCTGGTCTCATTGCACCCCAATAGCGTAATGTAAAGCTTCCTAATTCCTAACAATCTTCTACTTGCTACATAACTTCCTGTAAAGCAACTATATCCAAGGAAGGGAGATTTATCTAATTCCCATGTTAATATTTCAAGTGCCCCACTATTATAAAAGTCATGATGTTTCTAGGGAAATGGCAAACTTTTTTTTTTGCCATGGTTCACTGAATTGAAATAGTTCACCATCAATTCTAGAATATGAGCTTATAACAAATCTATATAATTACCAAATACATCAGTTCTATGAAATTAGTCCTCAATCTCTGACTGAACTCTGAATCTAAATCAACTAAGGATAAGAGCCATTACCAATATAGTACCTAATATAAAAATGAATTTATAAGTGATTTAATTTTTTGAAAAGAAAAATTAACCCTTGAACCAGGAATCGCACCCCGGATCTGTGACTCTATACTGAGTATGCAGTCCATTAATGAACTGCTCACTGACGTACAGAATCAGAAATCTGGGGTTTGATTCTCGGTTCAAGCGTTAATTTTTCTTTTCAAAAAATAAATTCTTCCAGGACTGGAACATGTTAAACTAAATGTAACATCAAAATATTATGCTTTACTGCTTAAAAGTAATGAATATTCTCATTAAAAAATACTTTGAATAGAAGTTGTCTGATGGAGTTGTGTAATAGCACAAACTATCTGCTTTCGGTCGTAAGAGAATTGTGTAAGTGAAAAGAAAGATTGGCGGCTGTATCGGGTCTTGAATGGTGTAATGGACTGTACAACTGACATAGAGAGTCAGAGGTCGAGGGTTCGATTCCCAGTACTAGCGTTAAATTATCTTTTCAAAAAATAAAATTGTCCAGAAACCGGAACATGTTAAACTAAATTTAACATAAAAAATCGTAAGTGACTGCTTATAAATTTTATTCCAGAAATCGATCTTCCCTATACTGTAGGGAACATATTTCTCAAGATATCTGTACATCTTTTGAATTAATGATAATGTCATAGAATTGTTGTTTGATGAACTATTACTATCTTTGGTCCATAAATATCAACTGTTATATAGTTCATAAGCTAATTGGAACTATTAAACTTGGCAAAGCATGTATCGTGTTAAACATAAAAAGCATCAATGTTCAATCTCACTTCCTTGGCCTCACAACTTCAAAAAAAACACCTAAAATTAAAGTTAGGTTTTGGGGATTAACTTTTTTCAATTTTACATTTATGAGTTGAAGTTGTTGAGAAGTTAAACTGATTTGTGAAACTTCAAGAAGTTATTAAGTGCCTTTCTTATTTATTAAATAGTTAATAATTAAGTTTCTATTTATTTTTTTACAGGGATATGATGTCAATATACAATGAACCACCTCCAGGTCTGTTTGTTGTACCTGATGAAAAAGACATGACAATTATCCATGCCCTCATCACAGGCTCATTTGACACTCCTTATGAAGGTGGATTTTTTTACTTCCTTGTTCGATGCCCGCCAGATTATCCCATCAGGCCACCTCGTGTTAAACTTATGACAACAGGCGCTGGAACTGTACGTTTCAATCCAAATCTGTACAAATGTGGAAAGATCTGCTTGAGTATACTAGGGTAAGACACAGAACACTATTCAACAGAGTATTCCTTTTTAGAACTTACAATTTATTTCACCAAATCACTTCCACTGTTCTCCCATAGTTCAATAATACTTTAACTCTTCTTATGCTTAAATTTCATCTTCTCTGCCTTAACTAACTTTTTTCTTTCTTCTTTTAACAGTATACAGGTACATTCATTCATAAAGATGATTAGACAAACAATAATAATAATAATTTTTTTTATTCAATGCCTCCCGTTGTCATTTTGACATTTCTGGTATTCTCTTCTGGCATTGGTGTAATTGTAGCCCACTTCTGAGGTTGGCAGGGTTACAGTTGCCCCGATGATATGATGGGTGAAAGATTTGCATTTAGATTGGAACTTGCTCAGGTAGCTCAGTCAGTAGAGTATGGCCTGGAAAGCCAAAGGTCCTGGGTTCAAGCCCCAGTCTGAGCAAATAATTTTTCTCTTCAAACATGATGTCTTATGGAATTAATAAATATGACAAATTAATTCAATACAAGTTTTATTTCTACAATTAAGTAATATTTGAAAAACCTCAAGTCTCCTTGATGAGAGTCAATGCAAAAACCACTGAGTTTCCCACAAAACCTATCAGGATTTATTGTAAGTAATGGCATGGGTGATTTCCAAATTATCAATAAATTCATAAGTCACAAAGTGACAAGTGGATTTATCTAGAGGACTTAGAAATCAAGAGTGACCTTTGTTAGGACTATTTAATGAATAAATTTAAGCTGTTTACTCAAAAGTCATTATTTAAATATAGTTACCAAACTAACTAACTCACTGGCACTATTGAACCCATAGGTTCATGGCTACGCGGACATAAGCTCTCCATACATCCGTATCCTGAGCCAATGTTTTCCAATCATCCCCTGTATAATCTACTTCCCTCAAATCATAGTTAATGTTATTCTCCCACCTCATTCTTGGTCTACCGACTGGGTGTTTTCCTTCTGATTTTCCTACAAGAAGCTTCCATGCATGTCTTTCATTCCTCATTCATGCCACATGTCATGCCCATCACCGTCTACAAGACTTAACTGTTCTCATTATATCTAGCTTCCTATAAAGACCATGTAGTTCACTGTTAGGTAGCCTTCTCCTTTCACCTGTCTGTTCATCTCTCTTTGGTCCAAACATTTTCCTAAGAACTTTATTCTCAAATACTCGTTATCTCCTTTCCTCCCTTAAAGTAAGAGTCCATGTTTCACATCCATATAACTGGTAGAATAATTGTTTTATATATTTCCAGTTTAACGTTTTTTGAAAGTTACCGGTATTTTAAAATATTTATATATTTAATGTAACTGGTGATATTAGAAAACAAATCAGAAATGTGAGGTTATGTATATCCACTGCAACTAAACTCCAGTCACTGCATCTCTGGCTCTGACATTTAGGTTGTATGGGGGGTAAAGGGAGAAACTCGCCCTCTATTGCCAATAAGGACATAGTTGAGGTGGGAGTAGATGTCTGCCACAACCAGTCACTGCTCTTGACGCTGCTATGGCATGCTAGTAAGGTTTGAAATTGCTGAGATGCTGTCAGCTGTATTTCTGCTAACCGCATACATAATGCGGCCCTTCCCACTGAATATCCATATTGGCAACACTGTCGTGAAAACGTCAGAGCCGGAGATCCAGTGGCTGGAGTATAGATCATATTATTTACTGCCAAATAGGATTGCAATATTGTAAGAATACACCCTAGTGGACAAACAATGAAACACATCAAACTGTATAATATAATCAACATAATAGGTTATTAATTAATTTTTTTAGTAAACAACTCTGTAAAATCAAGGAATCCGTTCATTATTTGCTATATTCAATGTATTTGTTTGAGAAAAATAATGTTCTGAGCTGTTCAGAATATTAAAAAAGAGGAGCTTTCTTTATCACAAAAGCAGGAGTTGATAAAGAGCGAGGTGAAACACGACTGTCATTGGTTGTAAAACAAAATTGATTGAAACATGATTGGTCATTGATTACCATTTGGGGCATGAGTTAAAATAGTCCTATTAATTACTGATCTCATCCAATCCTGTAATATTTCCTATTAATCTGAAGGAGACTACCTCATTGTCAAAGCTGAGGCAATATTAATTCACAAACTGCTAGTACTTCAACAAAGGGCTTTAACAATGAAGTATATATCCTTTCAACATAAATCACTAGATGTTTTTATTATAAATTTAACACTTCTCACTGAAGGACAAATTATATTTGAAGAGAAAAATAATAAATCCATGGCACGATAGCTTTGATGAACCATGACTGATTGGATTGGTTATCACTAGTTAGCAGATGATGGTACAAAGTGTCATGTAGTTAGTGTGTCCCTCAATCTTAGTTTTACTTTTCTTAACTAATTTTGCTATTTTTTTATATTAACCCTCTGCATGCCACTGGTAAAATCTCTTGTGTCAGAGATTTAAATCGCACCCGCTGATGTGATCGGCTTTGCAAGTAGTTTAAGTACATTGTCTGGCAGGTAATGGACAGGAGCATCAGAGCATCTAATCGGCTCATGACACCTAAAGGGTTAAGAGTTAACTCTTCCAGACCCTGTACTCAAAGAAAAATTACTTTGGTCAAAAATCAAACCCAGACCCCTGGTGTGCAAACCAGATAATTAAGCATTACACCTTAGAGTAGAGATAGTTAGTTAGACAAATGATCTTGAATGCCGTCATATTATTTTGATATATTGGTCACTTTTTTTAATAATTCAGGACTAGTTAGAATTTTTTTTTCTGTTAGATAAAAAAATCATAATACAGTAAAACCTGTCTTAGCCGGAACCTTTATAAGAAGGAAACCTGTAGAGACGGAAAAAAATCTCTAGAACGGTATGATTCATATGTAAAATCGTCCTGTATAAGCCGGAAACCATCTTATGCGGAAATGGAATGGTTTTTAAAGTACCAATAGTTAATTTTTACCTCAGTAAGATGGAACATTATTTTTAAGCACGATCTAATTACAGTATTAATGACCACACATGCATATTCTGCATATGGCGCTTCCGCATTATATCGTTTTAACTTCTTGTGTTGCCATTGTATTGCAGAGATACCCTTGTCTGCTTATGTAACCTGCGAGGGAGTTGGAAAACTCTTCAATCCGGTTGAAGTTTTCCTGTAGTTCAGTTCCTTCTTGCTTTTGTGTAATAAAGTTGTTTTATATTGTGCAAACTGTGCTGTGTTACATACACTATTTTGTCTGCATTTCAGTTCAATACGTTATGTCTTTAATGATATTGTAGGACTCTAAATAATTTGCTTGTAATTTGGGAACCCTTTATAAGAAGGAAAATTGTCAAGACGGAAATATATTTAAGGAACCGTCTTGTTCCTTCATAGACAGGTTTACTGTATGAAGAAAGTTTAGAAAATAACTTTCCTAGTTGACCATCAGTAAGAAACTTCATTGAAGAAATAGAAAATGATTGACATTTGAGAACATCTTAATTGTAAATGAATCTAAATAAATAAGATGTTTTCCCAGCTGTGTTATATTAAAGTGATTTTTATAATTTATTGAAGAAAAAAGTTAATGAAAGTTTAGAATTATTATGTTTTAATAAAAAATATATATTTTAAGGTTGACAGCATCGAAAAGTTTGAGACTCGTGTACTATATATAATATATTGTCTTAAATAGAACATGGACTGGACCATCCTGGAGTCCTGCGCAGAGTCTTTCAAGTGTTCTAATCTCCATTCAGAGTCTTCTAAATGAAAAGCCATATCACAATGAGCCTGGTTTTGAAAGAGTAAGTATATGCAAGAAAAATAAGAAATTTCACATTGTAGCACCAAACTTTTATATACAGGGATTCAGAATTTGTGTTGCACACTTTTAGTAAATATGAAAGAAACTTAGTAGCAAAAGTAAAGTATGATGAACAACCCATGTTCAAAAATACATCATTTCAGTGCTATAAAGAGTACAAGAATCAAGATTTCAAATCTTTGACTACAGTAGACAACCCACAATGACAAAGGGCAATATCTGTTTACAATTTGACATGCCACCTAATGGTTCCAAGTTCTTCACCTTCTTGCAAGAAATACTGGAGTTTTGAAAGATGTGCCACTAAACGTTCCTGATCACCGCCAGGACACTTTTTACTTGCACTACCGTAGCTAAAAACCATCACATCGTATTACAATAGACTGGAAACTAAGAGATCTCGAAAGAGGAAATAAGAAGAAAGGATAGAAATAATTCATTCAAAAATCATTACCTAGGAAGAAGTATGAAAATTTAAAAAATGCATTAGGAAGTAACATTAAGACGTTTATTTAATAATTAAGATATTTGGCCTATGTATTCTTACCTCTTATGGTTGGGATTTGTTGAACATATGTTTCAAGGCTTGTGAGCCCCATCTTCAGGGATTACAGATTATACCCATGAACAGAAAAAATTACGAATTAGAGAAAACACACATAATTTAGGTTGCAAAAGAAAATGGTTTTGGCGAAAAAATTATACACAAAAAAATTGAGAAGATAAAAAAACAATAGTTGAGGCACAAAAGCACTCTCCAGAAAAAAAACAAAAGATAAGGAGTGCAGGAAATTCACATATCACTCTTGGGTACACAATAAATTTCAAAAGATTTTTAAAAAATGTAATATTAGTTTAGCACCAAAGAATGATTATAGTTTAAATAAACTAATAAAAACCAACAAAAATGTAAAGATTGATGATGGTAAAATATCAGGAATATATGAAATAAAATGTGCAGACTGTGATAAGATATACATAGGGAAAACAAAAAGAAAATTTACCATTAGAACTAAAGAACACACAAGAAATGTAAAAAAAAAGGGGGGAGTAGAAAAATCTGCAGTGGCTGCTCACATTTGGTCAGAAAAACACAAAATAGATGTAAACACAAAATAATTAAAACAGTTAGAAAACAAAAATTAACTCACCATATGGGGAAAAATCTATATACAGAAGAACAAGGAAAGAATTATGAATTTTGAAATTCTCGGAGAAAGGAACCTCATTAGTAAGTACATTGGACCACAGGCAGAGGGAGCAGGAGTCATGAATCAGGGCCAACAACTTGACAAAAATCAATCTATAATTGCTAAAGATAGGGGCCACAAGCCTTGAAACATATGTTCAACAAAAAAACCATAAGGGGTAAGAATACACAGACCAAATATCTTAACTATGATAATGTTCAGTATTATACAGAGACTGTAAAACATCTACCAAGAAAAACAATAACAGCTCTCTTCAGACTCTACACTGACCACTACTGTTGACAAACATTTCAACAAAATAGGAATCATAGCAAAAAAGTGCACTGTATGTAGTGAACAGAGATTGTCTCCTTCAATACAAATAACTTGACGCAAGGAAACAAAAAAAAAAAAAGCCAAGACCTAGAAAATCTTTATTGTGAAGCAAGAGGGTTACTGATTGAATCATTAACTTAGGTAAACTGAAAGATTTTATTTGATCTTGTTATAATTATGGCACTAAAACAATACATTTCTGTACATGGTGTTCCTCATAAAAAACTTTATCTACTGAGTATCCTGTACAACAGCATTTTTCAACCTTTTTCAAATCCAGGACCGGTAATTGTCAATTCTGTGGAGCATAAACTTACTGTATATTGGACCTAATTTTTTTACCTATGTGTTTATTATTAGCATTTGGGACTATTATTTTGTACCATTATAACATAATACATCTAAAAGTGTTTTGAATCCCTACAGAAACACAGTTAAAAATTAGAAGTGAATTATTAAAAGTTTATTGTAAATTGAAGAGACTCTTAATATTTATGAATCAAATGAATAATAATATTATACGAAGAGAAAGAGTGAATTATGGAAAAGAAAGAAATTAGGAATATGTTTATATATTGAGTCAGAGCCGACTCAATTTATAAATTGTATTAATATAATAAATTTGGGAATTTTTACATTATGAGGTTTTCTTAATAAGAATCAAATGAATTGTGAATTCTTCTTACATCATACATCTATGTTTTTTAACACAGAACTGCAGTATCGGAAAAAACATAGATGTATGAGGTAAGAAGAATTCATGATTCATTTGATTCTTATTATAAATTGTAAATTACCTCATAGGGTTACTACCGACTGTAATTTTGAATAAAAAAAAAAAAAAGGAAGTATGTTATTACTAGGAATCTGAGAGAGGTGAATATTATACAGGGAATAAATAAATATTTGTGTTTCATTTTGTCCCGCGCCGTAGCCGAGCGGTTAAGGTAGGAAGCCTTGGTGCAGAGCTATGGGACTTGCGCTGGTTCGAGTCTCCATGGGGGAAGAAATTTTCTCATGGTATTTCGGCCAGTATGGGACCGGTGCCCACCCAGCATCGTGAGGCAATTGGGTAGCTACAATAAGTAGCGGCTCCAGGTTGAGGAACCAGCTATAACGGCTGGGGGACTCGACATGCTAACCACATGTCACTCCTACACTGGCTGTTGATCATCTACCTCTGTGATTGACATATGTGGATGTGAAGGGCCAGCAGCCGGTTGGTAAAAGGGCAACCGCTGAAAAGTGGAAAGACCCTCAATCGGTGTTTCATTTTACATATTTTGATATGCTGTGCATTTTGTCAGCTTGTCCAGACTGTTGATTTTTATGTCGTTGGCCGTGGATATCAACTCCCACTCCATCTTTCGGTTGACCGAAGAACTTGTAAATCAAATCTTTTTTCACCAGGAATTTCAATTTTTTTTTTTTTCTGGATGTAGATCTTCTCCCAAATTGTGAGGTCTTTAGTATTTTCTAACTGTTTGTAATAATTTAGTGTTTACATTGATTTTATATTTTTTAGACCAGACATGGGCAACTTTTGCAGATTTTTCTATTTCTCAATTTTTTTTACATTTCTAATGTGTTCTTTTGTTCTAATAATCAAGTTTCTCTTTGTTTTATGTATGTGTATCTTATCTCAATCGGCACATTTTATGTGGTATATTCCCAATTTTTTTTTTTTCCTTCATCAATCTTTTCATTTTTGTTAGTTTTCATTACTTTATTTAGGTTGGAATCATTTTTTGGTGCTAATTTTATATTAAACTAGCGGACCCGGCAGATGTCTTGCCCGAATATTCAATTCTCGTGTCATGGCCGGAGGGTCCAATTGTGAATCTAAAACATCCAGGGATGTACTCAAACACACACAAAATTTCTTCAAAATTGGTGCAGTCGTTTGGGCAGTTTTTAATTTCAGATTTCAAGTAAACCTCCACTTCTAATTGTTGGATTACACTCATTTTTTGACAATACCTACCTTGGTTCATTTTAATAGGACATACTGAGTTTTGTTGTGAAACATAAAAAATGTTGAACTGCCAGAACAATTTTTAAATTTTCACTTCAGGTGAAATCCTACACCTAATGGTTTTAGAAGATTGAATTCTAAATCTAAACCATCTAGAGTCCTATTCAAACACACACAAAAAATTTCATTAAAATTGGTCCAGTCGTAAAGGCACTTTTTAAATTTTGAATTTCAAGTAAACCCCCAGTTCTAACGGCCGGATTTCGCTAATTTTTTGATAATACATACCTCGGTTTATTTTAATAGGATATTCTGAATTTTGTTGTGAAACATCGGAAATTGTGATTGCTAGAGCAATTTTAAATTTTCGTTTTAGGTGAACTCCTAAAACTAATGATTTTAGAACAATAGATAACAGCTAAACACTCACTGCATTTGAAACCCTGTATATACAAATTTTCACAAAGATCAGTTCAACAGTTCAGAAGTCTGAAAAGGACAGACATACATACATACATACATTTATTTATATATATATATATATATTTTTTTTCTGCAATGCCACCATTTGTCATTTCGACATTCTGGTATTCTCTACTGACATTGTATTATTGTAACCCATTTCTGAGGTTTGGGGGCCTGGAAGGCGGAATTATGCTGCCCAGATGATATATGATAATGATGGTAATAATGCACCAGGAGAGGCCTTAATCCTAAACTTAATGAATATGTTAATGATGATAATGATGATCAGATGATGTTCGGGAACCATTTGGGCCTTAAAGTTTCCTGACATTTGTCTTACAGGTGAGGAAAACCCCCAAAAAAAACCATCACCCAGGAAACTTGTTCCGTCCGGGGATCGAACCTGGGCCCGTTGCGTGACAAGGCAGCACACTACCTCGAGAACAGAGCAGTGGACATTTATATATATATATTAATACATGAAGAAAAAACTTTGTACCTCTTTTTAAGCACATTGCACGTACGGAGGAGTGTGATATTTGGCATAATTGTAGTTCATATAGAGAAGGATTGCAGAAAAATAAAATTTATGTATAATATGTATTACAAATAATTAAATTAAACAAAGTAAAATAAATTGTCTCTAAGGAATTTATGTGTATTACTCATTAATTTGTTTACGTTCATACTGAAAGTGCAGTGTTGAAAAAAAAAAATTGTGCAGCAGCAATGTGCATTGACTTACCTCTCATGTATTTATTATTAGTGGTTTAAAAAAAGGTGAGTACATTTTAATATTTAAATTTAAATTAAACCCATATAATCTTGTTTCAGTAATTTCATTATATTTTTTATATTTAGATATTCGCACCTACTTCTATTATGCCTCGACATAGAACATTAATGGGTCAGAGTGAGAGACAAATAAGAGATATATATTCCCGTACACATAATAATAGGCCAAATGCAAATTTAAATAATATACAAATGTCAAATAATGTGTTATTGTTTTTAAATATGTCTTAGCCAAACTATACCACATATTTCCTATTGTTCGTATTTTTTAAATAAATCCAAAATTAATGCATCATGACATATTTGTGACAAACTTAAAAATGTAATGAATTGTGGTCGAATTTCAACCGCTGGATGACCACTAGTATATCGTCGTTTAAGAAAATACCGCATAACTGACACTTTTGGTGAAATTGACATTTTTACACTGTTAGCATCACTGAAGAAGTGCGCTCAGTTCAAACATAGATTAGGATGAAATTTTGCACCATGATCTCACTAAACTTATAGATACAATGGTTTCAATCTATAGGTACTAAGGAGAAAAATAAACAGTTTTTTGTTTCTCGTGTAAAATTTGTATTTTGTTAGTTATGCAGTATTGTTTCTTAAGCGACGATATATAGATTTGTCAAAAATCTTTTGGAATTTATTATGTGAATTTCCTTTATTTCTTTTCAGTTTGTTTTTCTATTTGAAAAGTGCTTTCATTAATCAATTCTTGTTTTTGTACTTGTCTATTTTTTTGTGTATCGTTTTTTCTTCAAAACCATTTTCATTTGCTAATTTTAATTGTTTTTTTTTCTAATACAAAATTTGTTTACTTTAAGTGATTCTTCCTTCATGTTAAAACTTTTTTCATGTTTAAATATTTCGAAGACTTCTAACCCTTAAGGATACCGGATGCAGTCTCTGGCAAATTGTCAGGGATTTTTAAGCCTCATGACAATGTGCTGTTCCTGGAGGATCTAATAAAAAACTGACTTATAGCTTATACAATAAGAGTATTGTATCTATTTTATGTGATCAATTTTGCTAATTTTTTTGTTATGATATTTTTAATCTGCCTATAGACCACTTGTCCCATCTTCACAGACTACAAGTTGAAAGATTCTTCTTTACTAATACCCAGAAGTGTGTAATACAAATTCTGAATCATCCTTTATAGTCAAATGTTATTTGATATAATGTGATTCATTGGTTGACTTATAGTTTATTTATTTTAGTTTCTATATCTTGCTGCTCAGAAAGCAAATTGCTACCAGTAAAAAGGATACTGTAAGCATTGAGTCATCAACTCGTGCTGCCCACACAGTGTCCATGCTATTGCCTGCATGTTGAGTGAAACTCACTTGTATATATAAAATATTATTTAAAAATAGAAGAAATATATAACTTAAGAATTTAAGAGACCCTCAGGGGTCCTCATCTAGGGGATATGTGGATGGCGACCACAAGGTGCCCAAGCTGTGCAAAACATTTCTTCCACTTACTTGTGTTTTGCACTCTTTTAACTTTACTATCTAACCTCTCTTGGTTAACTCTTGTTTTTTCGACCCCGACGCTATTAGGGCATCCGAGGGCTAGGGAGTCTTTCCTTTCTTCCATTTCTTCTTTCCTTTATTTTCTTTTCTTCTCCAGAAAAGCCTGACCAGAGGCTATAAGATGGCAGCCCCATCACTGGTCTTGCCTTCCTTTGGCCAGCAACCAATCGAAGGGACTATTATTATGCTTTCAAATCTTATACGAGAATTTCCCTCAAACGCTAGAGGGAAAATTTTCTATAGGATCGTAACAGGCCTTGGCCTAATACTTGGAAGGAAGAAGAAGAAGAATTTAAGAGCTAAGTCCATATTAATAAATTTTGCACAACAATCTTTCCATGCAGGTATTCTATATATCGCAGAGTTCTGTAAAATTTTGCAGTTATTTTATGTAATCTACTTCTCCATTTTGTCCAATAATTTAAATTAAACATAACTTATTTTCAATGTGTTTATATTAAATGATAAATTTAATATAATAGCATCAAAAGTAACAACTTCATTTTTAAGCAATTCACAAACATGATGTTTCTGTTTTTATATAACATAGTTTTCTTATGTAGAAGTATATATTTTTACTTATTTTAGGAATTCACACTATGAGGTATATTCATTTAGGTAAAATGTTTTATCACTCACCTCATATTATTCTTCTTATTTAACTATAAACTAGTTTCGGAACTTAGTTTCCGTTCCATCCTGAGTATCATCACGACCATTGTTCTGTCGTCGTCTTGAAGGATGAAGGACAGCTCTTCAAGACGACGGAACAACTCCTGATGATACTGAAAATGGAACGGAAACTAAGTTCCGAAACTAGTTTTATAGTTAAATAAGAAGAGTAATACGATGTGAGTGATAAAAAATTTTACCTAAATGTATATATTTTACTTCATATCAGAAAGGTTTTTATGAACAAATTGTATGTTCAAATTATTTACATTCTAGAAACGTTAATAGTATATTATAGTCATATTTGTTAATCATACATCATCTTTTTAGAATTTTCTTTATATATATTATGTTCTTTTTTATGTTTACAGAGTAGTTTGTATGTTGACCAAAAGTAATTTTTTTTAGGATTTATGTTATATACTATGGCATTCACTCTCTCTCCCATTTAGTAAGTAATACTGTCCTAAAATAGGCTTGCGATATGCCATGGATTTTGCGGACAGTCTGTGATTTTATGCTAAATGAAAATATTTGGGCCGAAAAAACAAAATTCCATGATTTTTGCTAGATTTGAAATCAACTTATGATTTTTTAAATTTCCACCAAGGAAGCAACAGGATCTATGACATCGAAAATATAAATAACCAAAGAGTACAGAATATCTTTTGAGATATTGATAGAGATTATTCTTCTCTTATAGTATCCACAATAGTACACGATAGCACTGCATTTCTGTTTCCTTCTGTGTGTTTACTTGTAGATGGTTGTAGGTTGTTGTTGTTTGTACTTTCGATTTTTTATGTATTAAATATTTATTAATTAAGACTGGGCTTAATAATGTCTCTCAAATATAAGGTGAAGTTCAGGGAGGAATATACTGAATAGTTTCCTAGCATTAAGTGAGGAAGAACTGAGCACGAAGCTTTCTGCAAAGTTTGTGGGTAAGTAGCATTTCATTTATACAGGACCAATTATAATGGATTTTAACTTTTTAAAGTGTACTAATTTGTTGCTTTCCAAGGAAAATTATCTATTTTTTTTTTTTTTTCTCGCAGTTCCTACATTTCAATTAATAATGGAGGTAGGCGAGATATTAACAACCACATGCAATCCAGAAAGCATAAGATGTAGTAAGTTCATCATCCTCATCCAAACTGCTCACCAGTTTTCCATAACACAAACAGAAGGCAGTAAAGAAACCGCAGCAGAAGATACATTTGCATTTCACTGCATCAAACACCACCATTCATATAACTCCAGTTCTTACACTTCGAAAATAATATCTGAAGTTTTTAATGATTCAAAAGTTGCATAAACTTTTCAGCACCAAAACAAAAACTGAAGTCATTGTTAATAATGTGATTTCACCATTCATTGAATACAGCAACTATAAGTAGAGGAATTAAACACAACAATAGTGAAATACAGAACAAACTGGAAAGAACACTTAGCAAGTATGACTGAACAGAATACCAAAAGCAGCATACAACTATTCACCAAGAGGAAGAAGAAGTTGGGGAAGACGAAAGAAAAGATGGAAAGAGCAGCAACTTGGAGTCAGAACAGGCTAGCAAAACGCCTAAACCATGACGAAGAAGAAGACCATTTAAAATTGCATAAACTTTTTCAGCACCAAAACAAAAATTGAAGTCATTGTTAATAATGTAATTTCACCATTCATTGAATACAGCAACTAAAAGTAGAGGAATTAAACACAACCATAGTGAAATACAGAACAAACTGGAAAGAACTCTTAGCAAATATGACTGAGAACAGAATACCAAAAGCAGCATACAACTATTCACCAAGAGGAAGAAGAAGTTGGGGAAGACGAAGAAAAGATGGAAAGAGCAGCAATTTGGAGTTGGAACAGGCTAGCAAAACGCCTAAACCATGACGAAGAAGAAGACCATTTAAAATTGCATAAACTTTTTCAGCACCAAAACAAAAATTGAAGTCATTGTTAATAATGTAATTTCACCATTCATTGAATACAGCAACTAAAAGTAGAGGAATTAAACACAACAATAGTGAAATACAGAACAAACTGGAAAGAACTCTTAGCAAGTATGACTGAGAACAGAATACCAAAAGCAGCATACAACTATTCACCAAGAGGAAGAAGAAGTTGGGGAAGACGAAAGAAAAGATGGAAAGAGCAGCAACTTGGAGTCAGAACAGGCTAGCAAAACGCCTAAACCATGACGAAGAAGAAGACCATTTAAAATTGTATAAACTTTTTCAGCACCAAAACAAAAATTGAAGTCATTGTTAATAATGTAATTTCACCATTCATTGAATACAGCAACTAAAAGTAGAGGAATTAAACACAACAATAGTGAAATACAGAACAAACTGGAAAGAACTCTTAGCAAGTATGACTGAGAACAGAATACCAAAAGCAGCATACAACTATTCACCAAGAGGAAGAAGAAGTTGGGGAAGACGAAAGAAAAGATGGAAAGAGCAGCAATTTGGAGTTGGAACAGGCTAGCAAAAAGCCTAAACCATGACGAAGAAGACCATTCATTGAAGGCAATACAAGAAACAGTTTGTCAATGCTAATTATGTTGGTGTTAGGACTGATGCCAGCAAGCACAAGTATTTGAAAACATATTTGAAGAGAAAAATATAATTTATCCATCATTGAGATGAATGAAATGAATAATAAAAACATTGATTTAAAAATATTTCCTGTTGTTGTGCAGTATTTTGATTTTAATGAAGGTGTCCAAAGTAGATTGTTACAATTAAATGAATGTGACCAGTGAGAATTCAAATACGATAACAGGGTGTGTATACAGTGTCATTACAAAACATAGTCTCATTGATAAAATATCTGCTTTTAGTGGAGATAACACAAATACTAACTTGGTGGAGGGGTGTTGCAAGGTAAGGAGAAAACAATGTGTACAAGAAACTTCTATAGGTGGATGTTATATTTAAATTAATGTTGGGCAGTGGGAGTCATGACTGAAGAGGGATGAGATGTCGTCTGAAACCGTTGGTATCAATGAAATTTGAAATTGTATGAGGTGAGTCGTTAAAAATATGTTCTCCACTCACTATTAATGTTAAAGATTTAGTTTTAAATTGCAGATATAAAGCTAATGTTCTCTATGGACCAAAGAAAAAAAAAAGAATTATTAGTATGACTGGTAGTAAACTTGCACTCAAAAGTCATTTTAAAATTAGATATTATCTTATATGTGGATAAATATGACATTTGTACTGTAAATATTTATTTAGTGTGTATGATTGTTCTCTCTTGATGAATTATTTAGGATTACATTTTAGTGCTAAGGAATGAAATGTGTATTTGTTTATATGACATCATTATTAAAAATCTCTCAATGTAAGACATGTTACAAGACACAATAATATTCCACTTATATGGCAGAACAGTTTTTCTTTTTCTTAATATCCTCAATTTCTTGTTATTGTGAAATTTCAGTACTGGCAAATTATTGGAGAATGTGATACATTTTTGTATTTGTTATTTTGCAGTTTTAAAGAGAGGTGTTAGCCATATTTATTTTAAATTAGTAAATTTTCATTTTTATATTTATCATTTTGTAATGTGAGGAATATGCTGCACAACATGATTGTCACTCCTCCCTATTTGGTAGATTTCATGTGTTTTTTTTTTTTTTCAAATGGCTGGAGCGTAGTTTACACCATTAGTCCTTTTGCTTCCCAATAAAGTCCTGTCCTTTTTCTCGGGGTCTAGTCACCTGCCGTGCCATAGCCAAGTGGTTAAGGAAAGAAGCTTTAGCACAGAGCTATGGGACTTGTGCTGGTTCAAGTCCCCATGGGGAGAAACATTTTTCTCATAGAATTTCAGCCAGTATGGGACCGGTGCCCACCCAGCATCGTGAGGCATTTGGGTAACTACAATAAGTAGCAACTCAAGGTTGAGAAGACCAGCTATAATGACTGGGGAACCCGACATGCTGACCACATGTCACTCCTACACTGGCTACACACACCTACCTCTGTAATTAACACATGTGGATGTGAGGCCAGCAGCCGGATGGTAGGCCATCTCCTTCCTGCTGGAATCCAATCTAAAACTCTACTTGGTAAACACCTTCTTCCTTTGACTGTACATTCTTCTAAGAACCTTGGCCTCCTTCGCAACATCTGCCATGTTTTCTTTATTCCTAGCTTTCTGTCTCCATCTTTTAACCTTCAATTGTCTTAAGTCTTCCTCAATCTTATCCAATCATCTTAGTTTCTGTCTTCCAAACTTTTTCTTCCTTCTGGTTTATTTCTAAAATCCTTCCTGGACCTCTTTCCCACTCCATCTAATTTCCAATATGGCTGCAATAGCAATATTATACTTCTGTAGTTCATCTTTTGAGTTAAACTTCCTTCTCTATTCAAGCTAAGAACATTCCATGTAGCAAGAAACAAATCATATATCTTATGACTAGGGCCCGGATGTTTATGACCTTAAAATGTTTAAAAAATGACCTACAATATTCCCTTAAAATTCTCTTAAAATGACCTAAAAGTGTAAATTTCATAATAATTAACTAATTAATAATAATTATCAATTATTAATTAGAAATGGTCTATGAGAAATAATGATTATTATTGATTAGGGTATGTATTCTAAAGCAATTCCTGTTCTTAGTAGTAATATAAAATAATTAAAAAAATAATAAGTATCACTAGGTCAATCTCATTTATATTAAACTAATATGAAAAGTTGTTAACTAAACATTGCAATACACCACCACGGTCATCCTTAAGTTATCAAAAGCGAACGATCAGCAGTTGTCAGCTAACACGGTTTTATATGGTTTAATGTGTCTTCATAATATTTTATTAAATAGCTTTTACACAATGTTGATTTGTCTGGAACAATATGACCTATGGCATTCAAGGAAATCACGTAGTTCAGAATTGTTTAGTTTTTCTAGTTGAATATTTGTACTAACAAACACTTCACATAATTCTTTAAAAAAATAGAGATGACTTGTTATTTGATGTGGAAGCAATTTGTTTTAACAGTAATTGAGACACTTTTCTTTTGTTCACATTTGTAAGAGCCTGCAAATGTTTTTCGCGCCCAATATGTCGGTGTACTGTGAAACGTTTATCTGCAGCGACTTTAATTTTGCACACCTTGCAAAATAATACACTCCCTTCAGTAGCCTGAATTCTGTTATGTACTGTCTTAAACTGATAGCACTAGACACTTCTTGTTTTGACATTTTGCACTGCATGAAAATCAACATAACTATACAAAAATGCTACTCTTGTGAGACAATGGGAAATATTACAAATCGAAAGATTCCCGCATTGAAGGGAAAGTACCGAATCAATCCACATGGAGGCATAGCACAGTGGTTTCACGTTATATTGAGGCAACATGACTGTGGTTTCTCACTGACTTGCCTGAGCATAAAAAACAAGATAGCAAAAAAATACATAAAAATGAACATTTAACCATAGATTATTTAAAAACTGACGTACAAAAAAATAAATAAAATTACCTAAAATAACGAATAAAATGGCTCTATCACAAAAAAGTGGAAAAAATGCATTTTAAATACCTACAAAATCGTCATATATCTAACATATTTATTGCACAATGCACTTAATTATTAATCTGCATCGTCTCTGTCAACTCGTAAAAAAGGTGACATTTCATCAAAATCCAGGCCTTACTTATGACATTTGCTAGGTCATTTTTCCAACTTATCAGTCTGATAGTTGCTTTGAGGTTTCTAAGCAGTATTTTTTTTTACATTATAGGGTTGTTAACCCTAAGTCCAACCACCCAGCAATCCTGAGGGGGACGATATTTTCTTTTGGGGTTTTCTCCCCTAGCTGACGGGTCCCAATTTAAATGTCAGGAATTTACTTTTTCACCCTTGCATGTTTTGCATTATCCAGGGGTCACGAGGGCATAGCATTTTGTAGGAATACATGACATTTCCCGAGCTTTTAGATGGAGTGTAATTGTCAGGAACTTACACCCCTTTGAGACCTCATACCTACCAATCAGAAATTGATATATGAATGAATGGTTCTCTGTGAAATTTATTCTCATTAAACTATTAGACAATTTTTTTTTCCAAAAAATAAAATCAGTAGGATATTTATAAAAATTGAAATACTAATCTTAAATCATAAAATGAAATGTCATAAGTTCTGTTAGAGGCCATTAGAACACATATATTTTAAATATAGCCTATCAAGAAACATTGCATTTTTTTAATATTTATCTTTAAGTTATGATAGACAATATTTTAAAGAAAATGTTACACTAAATAGGAAGTAAATTCTTAAAAGTTTTGGTAAAAAGTGTTAACAGGATTTAGTGTCTACTAGAAATACAGTAACTTTTGTCTGATTTGTCTTGAAATGAAATTGGTTACAAATAAATGCTTATATTATGGTAATGTATTTTGTTCACTCCTATACTGTATTTTATGGACTGTAAGACATTACAGACTATAAGACACACCTTAATTTTTAAGCAATTTTAAAAAAATAACATTTTTATTAATTATTAGATTGTAAAGCCAGATTTTAAAAAATCTTACTTTATAAAACCATTCTGGTCATTAAAATCCCAGAAAATTGTCATCTGAACTTTTTTCTTCTTCCTCTTCGTCAACATCATTGTCCTCTTTATATATATATATATATATATATATATAAGATGGTCTTCACTGCCATTGCAAGCGTTACTTACGCCGCACTTCTTGGAAGATTTAACAATAATGTCTTCTCTCACTCTAGACCACGACTTTTTATATCCACTGACACACTTGTTTGATTGTATGTTGTTTTAAAGCTGCCTTCGGCGTGAATTCATGTTGGGTTTCATCCATCATCCATTTGTTCAAGTTCACTGGCATCATAGATTGCAATGATGCATCATAAGCTAGACAGTGTTTTTGGAAGACTGGTGGGAATTTTAAATCAAACACTGGACATTTATATATTAATTTTGAGTATAAGACACGCCTGAATTTTGGAGGCAATTTTTCGAAGAAAAAAGTGCATCTTATAGTCTGTAAAATACGATAATAATGGCCTAATTATCGTTCTGTTTTTAGGGAAGTGAGTTGAATTTACCAGAGAGGCCTTGGTATTCATTGACAACGGCATGTAATAGCTCAACGTACTTCCCCAGGGAAGAAAAGTAATTGACTTAATAATGTAAAAATGTTACCTGTTTAAAATTTTATTGAGTAATACAATATAATTTTATTGTTACACACTTATTTCTCACTTTGATAATTTAAAATTTTATGAACCACAGCATTCGCCGCTTCCTTTACATAACAATCATATCTGTTATATTATTTTTGGTCTGGACATCTTACCTCAATATTAATGTTGATTTGTTCTGAACATGTTTCAAAACAATTCTGTTTTATCTTCAGCTTTCCCAGACTGGTTTTATTTATGTTGCATTTGTTGCACCACCTGGATGTCGATGTCAGCTCCATCCTGTGGTTGGCCAAAGAACCTCCAAACAAGGTCACCCTCCATCGGAATATCAAAATTCATAACTCTGTTTCTGTTCTTCTGAATATAAATTTTTTCCCAAATAGTCAGCTCGTTTGTATTTTCTAACTGTTTTAATATTTAGTGTCTGAATTTATATTATGTTTTTCAGACCAAACATGAGCAGCAACTGCAGATTTTTCAATTTCTCCATTTTTAATATTTCTTATGTGTTCTTTGGTTCTAATTTTTAGGTTTCTTTTTGTTTTCCCTATATATATCTTTTCACAACCCATGCATTCAATTTGATATATTCCTGACTTTTTATTTTTATCAGTTTTTTCATTTTTGTTGGTTTTTATTAGTTTATTTTAAACTGTAGTTATTTTTGGTGCTAATTAATATTAAACTTCTCAAATATATTTTGAAATTTATTATGTACCCAGGGGTGATATGTGAATTTCCTATATTTTTTCATAGGTGGTTCTTCTTTTTCACAAGATTACTTCTGTTTATCATTTTTTGTTTTTTATACTTTTCTATCCTTTTATGTACCATTTTTCATCAAACCCATTTTCTCTTGCTACTTTGATTATGTGTTTTTTCTCATGTTTGAAATCTTCTTCGTTTAAGGGTAAGTTTACCAATCTATGAGTTAAACTATTAAATGCTGCTAATTTATGTCCAATTGGATTGAACCCTGTTGATTTTATAAATTTTCCGTATGAGTTTCTTTCCTATGAATCCTGAATTCAATTTTTCTTTCTTCTTCGTTTCTGACCAATTTAAGATCCAAAAAAGGTATTTGTTTATTGTCTTCTATTTCTTTGGTGAATTTAATGTTTGTGCTCTGTAAATTTAATAGTTTTAGGGAATCTCTACATGTTTTTCTTTAACAATACAAATTATATCATCAACATATCTACTCCAAAATTTAAACATTGTGGGATGTGCTTTAGTGATTTTACATTCAAAATCGCTCATAAATAAATTTGCCAGGAAAGGTGATAATGGGTTTCCCATTGAGAGCCCTGATTTTTTGTCTATAGAAACTCCCATTGAATGTAAAAAACATTTGATCAATGCATAACGCAGTTAATTTCAAATAATCTTCTTTGATCTCTCTGTCTATGTTGTTTTTTCTTAACCAATTGTTCAATATCTCCAAAGTTTTTTGTTTCGGTACATTTGTGAATAGTGAAACTACATCAACGAAACCAACCTATCTGTGGGTTCAATTTCCACTTTTTCTAATTTCTTAACTAATTCCAATGAATTTTCAATCTGCAGACTTTCAAAATTATTAATTCTTTTAAATTGATTATTCAGCCACTTCGAAATTTTGTAGGTTGGTGATCCAATATTGTTAATTATTGGCCTCATTTTGTTTCCCAGTTTGTGAATTTTTGGAAGTCCATGTATATTAGGGTTTCTTGGGTTGCTTACTTTTAATTGAAATTTTTCTTTCTTGGATAGAATTTTAACATTTTTAAAACAGTTTTCCACTTTTTTTATGGTTTTTGGTAGGGGGTCATTCTTAATTTTTTCATAAGAACCACCTATGAAAAAATATAGGAAATTCACATATCACCCCTGGGTACATAATAAATTTCAAAATATATTTGAGAAGTTTAATATTAAATTAGCACCAAAAAATAACTACAGTTTAAATAAACTAATAAAAACCAACAAAATGAAAAACTGATAAAAATAAAAAGTCAGGAATATATCAAATTGAATGCATGGGTTGTGAAAAGATATATATAGGGAAAACAAAAGAAACCTAAAAATTAGAACCAAAGAACAACATAAGAAATATTAAAAATGGAGAAATTGAAAAATCTGCAGTTGCTGCTCATGTTTGGTCTGAAAAACATGATATCAATTCAGACACTAAATTATTAAAACAGTTAGAAAATACAAACGAGCTGACTATTTGGGAAAAAATTTATATTCAGAAGAACAGAAAACAGAGTATGAATTTGATATTCCGATGGAGGGTGACCTTGTTTGGAGGTTCTTTGGCCAACCACAGGATGGAGCTGACATCGACATCCAGGTGGTGCAACATAATGCAACATAAATAAAACCAGTCTGGGAAAGCTGAAGATAAAACAGAATTGTTTTGAAACATGTTCAAGAACAAATCAACATTAATATTGAGGTAAGATGTCCAGACCAAAAATAATATAATTAAAATAACCTCAAAATATAACTTCCTAAAATTAAATATTAATCATATCTGTAATTAATATGCAGTGTGAAACTGTTATTTAAAATGTCTATCACTAATTCAGGCAACATTAAATAATTGCAGTTTTTTATCAACATTCCCTTGTTATCAAACATTTGATCTCTTCAAACCAAGATATATACTCACATGAAATGTAAAAATTAAACATAATAATAATAATTATTATTATTATTATAGGAGTGAACAAAATTATATACACAATTTGGAAAGTAAGTACATTACTAGTCTCGTACTTATTTGCTAGCCCTCGCTAAAGCTCAGGCTCAAACACGTCCCCGACTAGTAATGTTAATTCCCTTGTTGCATACATAACTATTTCCTGCTTGTTTACAACCCACCAAGCTCAGTGATACAGTAATCATAATGCAGTTCAAATTTTTTCATATCAATTACATACATTTGATTTATTTCAGGATTGTTTCTGTTATTTACACACGCATTCTCAATCAAAATATACAATTTTTTTTTCTTCCACACTTCTTGATCTTGTGTGTCTGCTTCTGTCATATTTCTCTTCTTCATGTTGTCTTGAATTCTCTTTATCCACATTGACTTTGGTCTACCACGTTTCCCTTTTCCAGGAGGTATCCATTTCAATACTTCTTTGTTTCTGTGTCCCTTCTTCTCATTATATATCCATACCATCTTAGTTGGATTTCTTAAATCTCTTGTACAACATCCTTTTCTACATTCATAATTTCTCTTATTGTATTACTTTTTATTTATTTTAATATAATGAAATTGTGAAAAGAAAAATTAATGTCTGAACCAGGAATCGAACACCGTGGACCCTCGTATTCCGTACGAGGGTGCAAGACCACTACACTATTCGAGACATGGTACAAACATTAACAATTCTTTCCACATATACAAATCTATAATTCTTGTTTCGTCCGCTGCCAGGTAGATGTCACTACCAACGTCAATGGCCGGCTTCATTTAGAAGTATCTGTGTTTGAGAATTTTACACTACCACTTTTATAAGCAGTAATCAATGTTATTTAACACTTTCCAATATTGTTATTTTAACACAGTTCCAATAATGGATAATATTATAATGATATTGTGAAAAGAAAAATTAATGTCTGAGCCAGGAATCTAACCGTGGACCTCTCGTATTCAGTACGAGCGTGTAAGACCACTACACTATTTGATTATTTTTATTTATGTTTTTATTTTAAATAAAATAATACATAAAGCAGGAAAAGTAGACATGTTTTATACCATACTGCAGTAGTAAGATATGACTTATGAGGCCTGGTCTTGTGAATGTCAGATGAGTGATTACAGCAGATGGACAAAAAAGGTGACAGATCAGAAAAGAAATTGCCATGGTTAGAAAAATGTTTCCAGTAAAGAAAATAATGAATTAAAATTTAAAATTTGTTTTATATCTGAAATGAACATTGTTGATTTCTCTTGTAGGAGAGATGTCCAGGGGATGTAGTGCGATACAATGACATTATTCAGCATGAAACACTTAGAGTAGCAGTATGTGGTATGTTGGAAAATGAAACTTGTCTTGCTATTCCTGAAGCACTTCATGAAATAATGGAAAAAACATTTCTTGAGTTTTACGATTGTTATGAGAGCGCCGTCAAGAAAAAACTTCATCTTCATGGTCAGCATATGCAGGTAATTAACAATGGACTTATTAAAAAAATCTATATTTTTACTGATGTCATATAATACAATATCTACTACTTATTTTAGGAATTCTCACTATGAGGTATATTCATTAAGGTAGAATTTTTTATCGCTCACCTCATACTGAGGATGGAACAGAAACTATGTTCCGAAACTAGTTTATAGTCAAATAAGAACAACAATATGAGGTGAGTGATAAAAATTCTACCTTAATACAATATCTGTTTCATGAACAAACTCCAATATACGTTGATTTCTTTTATCTTAAGTAAGGTGGCAAAGATTGGCTATGCAATGATATTTTAAACTGGTAAGTTAATTTGCTGATGTGGCACTTAAGTAGGATGATGTATTTATTTTCAGTGCCTATTACCAAATGAAAAGTTTAATTAAAATATGTTGATTGTAAATTAGCATCTACTTCTGATGAGAAGAATGAATTAATTTTGTAAAATTAGATTATCGTCTATAATCTAACAAGAGGTTGTGATTTTGTCTAATGAAAAACTCAACCTCACATTCGATTTGGAGCGACTGTTTAGCGAATAATACAACATCAGAAGCTAAAAGTAATGTTTAATATTTACCAAATGTGAGATTGTGTATTCCAATATTACTTCCGGGTGATTTGTAAGCCGGCTGTGGCTGTGTAGTTATAAATAGCATATCTTTACTGTTAAATCTCTTCGAACTTGGGAAAAATCAGTAACAGATGATTGTATGAGAAATAATTATTAACAATATGCAGGTTCATTATACAACATTTAATAAATATTTTAGAGCAATAGAACTTTTTTTTTTAATTTTTTAAGTTGTTTTCTTTTGGCATTTCTTGCTGTACCATATTGATCATACATAGTTGAATCGATATCCTTGTCAAAGAAGTTAATTTGCGGAGATATCTCTCATTACAAATTTTAAATGTGAGGTTATGTATTCCAATCTTACTTCCGGGCAGTTTCTAAGCCAGCTATATAGTTATAAATAGCATATCTAGGCCGAGACTCGAACCCGGGACCTTTGGCTTTCCGGGCCAAATGCTCTACCAACTGAGCTACCGAGGCGAGTTGTGATCTAGATGCAAATTTTTCTCTTTATATGTTGTAATTTCCTCGCGCCAAATGCTTTGAAACCGTTGCTTCTATCTTTGCATATTGCAGCCTCTTAGTTAAGAAGACATTAATTGGGAATTTAACACTACTTTATAAAGCCAGTAGGGCTTCTATTGATGTTTTTATTATTGATTTAACACTTCTCACTTAAGGATAAATTATATTTGAAGAGAAAAATTTTTGCCTAGACCGAGACTTGAACCTGGGACCTTTGGCTTTCCGGGCCAAATGCTCTACCAGCTGAGCTACCGAGGCAAGTTGTGATCTAGATGCAAATTTTTCTCTTTATACGTTGTAATTCCCTCGTGCCAAATGCTTTTAAACCGTTGCTTCTATCTTTGCATATTGCGGCCTCTTAGCTAAGAATATAATTTATCCTTCAGTGAGGAAGTGTTAAATTAATAATAAAAACATCAATAGAAACCCTACTGGCTTTATAAAGTAGTGTTAAATTCCCAATTAATGTCTTCTTAACTAAGAGCCGCAATATGCAAAGAAGCAACGGTTTCAAAGCATTTGGCGCGGAGAGAAAGAGAAATTACAATGTATAAAGAGAAAATTTGCATCTAGATCGAAACTCGCCTCGGTTAGCTCAGTTGGTAGAACATTTGGCCCGAAAAGCCAAAGGTCCCAGGTTCGAGTCTCGGTCTAGGCGAAAATTTTTCTCTTCAAATATAATTTATCTTCAGTGAGAAGTGTGTTAAATTAATAATAAAAACATCAAATGTGTGTATGTTTGTTCTATATTGACTTCTAAGCTCTCAACCAATCTTCATGAAAATTTGTACAACAGGTTTTCAAAAACGTTAAGAGTTTAGCTGCTATCTATTATGTTCTGAAACCATATATAACTAAAACTGAGGTATGTATTATCAAAAAAATCAGCGAAATCTGACTGTTAGAAGTGGGAGTTTACCTGAAATTAGGACTTAAAAATTTATTCTAGCAACTGCCATGTTTGGCTTGTTGCTATATATACCATATAATTTAATTCACCCTTAATATTTAATTTACTTAGGCATAGCAGCAGATACCATCTATTAGTTAGTAATAAATAAATATTTGGTCAAACTCTCAATAATAATAGTAATAGTCGTAAGAGGGAGAAAAATCGAACTAATAGTCGTCGTAACTAGAAAATTTTAACGAATCATTCTACAAAACTAACTCATATAGCACTAACAAACCCACACCTTCATGGCTACACGGACATAAGCTCTCTGTACATCCCTAACTTAGCTAAAGTTTTTCAACCATCCCTTGTAATATTTACCTAAAATCATGGTTAATGTTATTCTCTCATCTCATTCTTGGCCTAACTACTGGACACTTTCCCTCTAGTTTTCCTACAAGAAACTTTTATGTCCCTTTTTCATTCTCCATTCATCCACATATCCTGCCCCATCACCGGGCAGCTTAGGAATTTCGGCAATTATATTATTATCGCATGTAACATATTTTTGAGTATGCAAAAATGTCTTTGGATGTAACTTTCTTAGCAGAGTACGAGCTGAGAAAGAACTTTACGGTCTAAGTTTTCATAGATATGACCCTTAATCTCCCCTCAGAGTCCCCCTCTAGGTGATATGTTGGGAATGGCGACCCTCCAAGGTACCTAGACGCTGAGTCAAATCATTGCTTCCACTTAACTTGTGCTTTTGCTCCTTTTAATCCTTTCTTATAATAGCATCTCCTGGCTGAATTCTTCGTTTTGTTTTTTTGACTCTGAGGGTATTAGAGCAGTTCGACGGCCCCCTAGGAGATCTTTTTCATACTTATTCATTCCTCTCTATTTGAATCTATTTTCTTACAACCTCGTTGGGCACTCCACCTTGATGGTGATAAGGGTTAATCTTATTATTGACATATTAGGTGTATAGCCATGATTCAAAAGAAATGCCCAGCACAGATTATAAGCTGCATGTAACATCAATGTCAGCCCCCCATTGCACCGTAATACACTATATGGAGTCTTCTAAAGCAAAATAAGCATAAGTAATGCAATTGATTTGTGTCATCATTCTACAGCTGGATTCACATAATGAAGAATGAAATACTTTTAATCTTTTCTCCTCCTTAACGGAAGGCTAGATGATTGTCTACCTCTGTGATTAACACATGTTGATGTGAGGCCAGCAGCCGACTTGGTCAGCCAAGGACCTTCTAGGCCTGTCACCACTTGGAGTTTTTTTTTTTAAGTAAAAGAGTCCTGTGTTTTCGCATCCAATATAACTGGGAGGAGGATAAGAGTTTTTTGTAATTTTCAGTTGTAATGTTTTTTTTGAGAGAAGTGGGGTTTGTGGATGAGCGAGAAGAGCCCTCGTAATGCATAAAGAGTATGCATTTCCGAGTACTTGGCGCCTATGTTTAATGTCTTTCTACACATGATTCCTGTTTGTAATTATGGTTTCCTAGGTATTTGAATTCTGTTTACTTCTTTAAAATTTGCCTCATTTGTCATAACTGTCCATTTTCATTATGTAATTTATTTCTATGTGTGATCATCGATTTAGTTTTGTTGGTGTTTATTTCATGAAGGTAGAGGGTATGAAGAAAATATTCCTTCACTCTCTTGAACTTCATGTAATATCTGTTTATATTGGTGATGGAGACACTAATACTATAAACATGGCAGTCACAGATTTACAACCATCTAATAGAATGTCACATTCAGTGAAATGAAGGTAAAATAATTAATGTGATGGGTAAACTTTGTAGGTAGTAATAGACTCACAGACATCAATAAATATATATTAATAATGCAATTAGGGAAAATTTGTACCTCAGTTGATGACATGAGACAAACACTTGGTGTTACTATTAAAAAAGCTCTCCTGGCTAATTCTTGTTTTTTTGACTCTGAGGGTATTAGAGCATTCGAGGCCTAGGAGATCTTTTCCTACTTTCATTCCTCTCTATTGATCTATTTCTTACAACCTCGTGGGCACTCACCTTGATGGGTGAGAAGGGTTAATCTTATTATTGACATATTAGGTAAACAAGGATTCAAAAAAATGCCCCATATAAGCTGCATGTACATCAATGCAGCCCCATTGCAACTTATACACTATATGATTCTTCTAAAGCAAAATAAGCATAAGTATGCAATTGATTTGTGTCATCAGCTACAGCTGGATTCACATAATGAAGAATGAAATACTCTTAATCTTTTCTCCTCCCTTAAAGGCTAGATGATTGTCTACCTCTGTGATTAACACATGTTGATGTGAGGCCAGCAGCCGACTGGTCAGCCAAGGACCTTCTAGGCCTGTCACACTTGGATTTTTTTTTTTAAGTAAAAGAGTCTGTGTTTCGCATCCATATAACTGGGAGAATAAGAGTTTTTTATATTTTCAGTTGTAATGTTTTTTGAGAGAAGTTTGGATGACAAGAGCCCTCGTAATGCATAATAATATGCATTTCCAGAATTGAGCCTATGTTTAATGTCTTTCTACACATGATTCCTGTTTGTAATTATGGTTTCTAGGTATTTGAATTCTGTTACTTCTTTAAAATTTGCCTCATTTGTCATAACTGTCCATTTTCATTATGTAATTTATTTCTATGTGTGATCATCGATTTAGTTTTGTTGGTGTTTATTTCATGAAGGTAGAGGGTATGAAGAAAATATTCCTTCACTCTCTTGAACTTCATGTAATATCTGTTATATTGGTGATGGAGACACTAATACTTAAACATGGCAGTCACAGATTTACAACCATCTAATAGAATGTCACATTCAGTGAAATGAAGGTAAAATAATTATGTGATGGTAAACTTTTGTAGGGTAGTAATAGACTCACAGACATCAATAAATATATTAATAATGCAATTAGGGAAAATTGTACCTCAGTTGATGACATGAGACAAACACTTGGTGTTACTATTAAAAAATCTGTACTCAGTGGTACTGTAATGACTACCAATAAAAATATAATCTTTGATTATTATAATGTGAGTATTAATAACCTGTATTCAAGAAACTTGTTACTGTAGAACTCCTATGAAGATGTATTGGTGGTCACACACAAAACAATGAGGCAAACTAAAAAATTTGAAATATATTACCCTAAAATAAAACATTCTGGAAATAAAACATTTCAAATTGCTGTTAATGATGCAGTAATGACTTTTAACGAAGGTATTTAAGTCAGAACTAATCTTAAAGCAATTAGGAGTTTCAGCCTGAAAATTTTGTCTTCAATCAGCCAAAGAATTGGGTGAGTAAAGAGTATGCTCCACGTCAAAAAAAGCTCTGGAATCCACAAAGTTCAGAAAATGTAGGTAGAAGCTGAGGCTGGATGAAAATACGAGAAAGGAGACAGAAGAGAGACATTTATGCAGCAGGGCAGTTTTAGGAGTTTCCAGCATATAAGTGAGTTTGTTGCTCATTTTCCATAAGTTTAGATTTTCAAAATCATTTCCTCGGTAATTTCCACAGTTTTAAAGTTATTGAGCTAAAATCTTTCCATGCAAGTATATCTTATAGTGCAATAATAAGCCCATGTGTTTTATTGTTCTACCTCTTACAGTTTATTTTTAAAAAATACATGTTTTTAAATAAAAATGGCAACAATTATTTCAATTCCAAGATTATTTGAAGGGTACAGAGAGAGAAAAAAAAAAAAAGGAAAAGGTAAGTCACTTGTTCCTAGAACCTAGAAAACATACTTTCACTTGTACATCTATACTTTCTGCTCACGCATGGCTAAAATATATTTTGTGTTTCACACTTCTAAATGGGCTTTTCATGTAGGATCTAGGGCACAGCAGATACCTCTCCTAGAATGTCATCAATATAGTCTATTTGTTTAGAATTTAATGCGAAGTTGAAAGTAATGAGATGCTCCTGTAGTTTTTTTCAATCAGTTTTATCTCCTTTCTTATAGGTATCAAATAACTGGAATAGTAAAATCAAATTTTTAAAACCTTTCCACAGTCCAAAAGTACACAAAATTGAAAATATTTTCAAATAACTGGAATAATAAACCAAGTTTTAAAACTCTCCCAAGCCCAAAATAACATACAATTGAAATATCTTAAATTTATGGAATAATAAAGCCAGTTTTAGAACCCTCCTAACTCCAAAAACACACAAAATTGAAATATCTTGAAATAACTTGAATAATAAATCAACCCTTCCAGATCCAAAGTACACAAGATTAAAAATGTATAATACTCTAGCATTACATACAGTATTATTTGAATATAATATCTAAGCAATTAAAATTAAATATGAATCCAGCATTACTACTGCATCAGAAATGAAATTTATGAATGCGCGAAGGAGATACATATGGCAAATATTTCTAGGAAAAAAATCCACCCACTACAGAAATAAACGGAAACAACATGTTAACACAGAATAACTGAAGAGAGGTTAGCCAACTTAATTTTTAAGTATCACACCAATAGGAAGAATCAAGATTGTACAATTTAAAGATTTCTGGATGGACAATATGGCCACTAGGCCCAGCACTTTGATTGTTTGATGATGTCATTTATATAAATTGCAAAAAGCAGAGGTCTAAGCGCTGAACACTGGTATCCATCTTTACAGAAGGACCAAAAAAGAACATAGTGTGCTGCACTTGAGAAGATAGGAGTTGAAACCAATGTGTGACACTGTCAGAAGTGTGAGGTTTTTTAGTTTATGAAACAATAAATTCAGGTGTACCTAGTCAAGTGCTTTATTAAAGTCAAATAGTGTGAGCATAGTAAGTTTTCAATTGTCAGACACTTTGCCTTCACTTATATTTAATAGAATAGCATTTGTATTGTGTCAAGTCTGAAGCCTAACTGGAATTTCTCTAGATGGTCATATTCATCTAGACAGTCAATAGAGTGGATATATTTTTAAAATTTAACTGTTGTGCCCAAAAGTTTAGTTTTAAATTGATACTTTGTTTTTATGAAATTGGCCCTCAAATTTATCATATGGAAATACATATTTGGTGTCATAAATGTTATATTCTTATTAAATTGGAAATTGTTTAAATTACAAATTAAATCCATTTTCTCTTCACAAAAAAGAAAAAAAAACATTGATTTATCCTCTTTATTTAAAATGACCTACCTTCATCTGAAACATTTCTTCCCTTGCTGCTATATTTGGAACTCATAACCTCCACTTTATAAAATCTCATACAAGAACATAAGAATTGATTAGGCTCAAGTATAGAAACACCCTTGAATTTTCAGTTTATTGTTGTGAATTATAACTCTTCTTCTGTATATTAGTAACATTTTTAAATATTTTAAAACATTTTTATAACTTAATTTTAGAATTTTTAAGTTATTTATTCAAATACACATATTGTGATGATGACTTGCTATTTTCTCCAGAGAGTATATTATGTACAATTAAATTATTGTAAAATCAATGGTAAAGAGAAAAATTTTGGCCTGAACCCGGGAATCGAACCCCGAACCTTTAGCTTTCTGTGGTCTAATGCTCAGACCACTGAGCTTAATCCAGGCTTCATTCCCATCCAAGCAGAAATCCTTCCTTACTCTACTGGTCCCACATTCAATTGCAATGAATCATCATTCAACAAATACACAATGAATTGGCTTCTACCTGAAGAAGACATGATGGGACTCCACACAGCTATAGCATTATTTATTAAATTAATATTGAGAAGCTAAAGCTATTACTATGATAGAAATAAGTAAATTAATGAACACAATTAAATTATTGTATAATCAATGGTAAAAATTTTTCTCTTTACCATTGAGTTTATAATAATTTAATTGTGTTGCATTAATTTACTTATTTCTATCATAGTAATAGCTTTAGCTTCTCATATAATTTAATAGTAATATTATATAGATTGAACCAAGTGCAGTTATCGATGGTTGTGATTATTAAGGAGTAAAAAAAAAGGGTGTTTCATGGGATCCACCTAGGTTAGAGTAATTGAATTAGGTTAAGAGTGAGTTTAATATACACAATTGATCTTCTTGGGTGATACAATATTAAATATATATACAGTCAATATGCCCATTTCACACCAATAAATGTTTAAAATGGTCAACTAGTTTTCTACAGCCAGCTGTCATTCTCAAGACCAGATATCTGGTCTTGAGAATGACGCTTGGCTGTAGAAACTAGTTGACCATTTTAACATTTATTGGTGAAATGGGCATATTGACTGTATAATATATTTTATAAGAGTGAGTTAGTTAACTTTTAGGTTTGTTTACGTTTTAAATGTGTCTAAATAAAACAAAAAAAAGATAATCGATATGTGGTTTCGATGGTGAGTTATCGCTGGCTCTATAAACTCTGATGCATGCACACTGTTTGTTTTATAGGACTTTGAAAGTAATCAGGTAAGTTAAAGTGGACTTTTTCCTATTGATTATACTCCTGCCGACATTGCAATACAATGTGAATGGCAACTGGGAAAATGAAAGACTGTGCTACATTTGATTTCTCTACATTAAATGAACCTACGTATCATAAAACCAGATAGTTTTTGAAAGATACACTCATTCAGTAATGCATAGATTTAAAAAGCTATGCACAATTATTAAGAATTATAAAATAGTTTTGGTATTTTCAAAAACAGATGTGATTTCTTTCTCCTAATATACAGAAGGATGAGTGCGTACTAATTGCAAACATATGAATTTCAATAATTGAGTTCGTATTTTTTAATTATTCTTACCTGATATGATTCTTGAAAAAAATTTGGAAATTCAATATTAGTTTAGCACCAAAGAATGATTATAGCCTAAAAAAACTTATGAAAACCAACAAAAATGAAAAAATTGAAGATATAAAAAATCAGGAATATATAAATAAATGTGCAGATTGTGATAAAGTATACATAGGGAAAACAAAGAGAAATTTAAAAGATTAGAACTAAAGAACACATAAGAAATGTAAAAAAAAAAAGGAGAAATAGAAAAATCTGCAGTAGCAGCTCACTTTTTGGACGAAAAACAAAAAGATCTAAATACAAAATTATTAAAACAATTAAAAATACCTGAACTCGCGATATGGGAAAAAATCTATATACAGAAGAACAAGGAGAAAATTATGAACTTTGAAATTCCTGGAGAAAGGAGCCTCATTGCCAAGTTCTTTGGAACACAGATCCAGGGCCGACAACTTGAAGAAAAGAAAAAATTAGTTTGTGCAACGTTGAAGATGAGGCAACAGCCTTGAAACATATGTCCATATAAACAATCATATGAGGTAAGAATGTTAAAAAAATACAAACTCAATTATTAAATTAAACCTCATAATTTAGATTTTAGATTTATTTATTTAGCCTGGTGGAGTTAAGGCCATGTGGCCTTCTCTTCCACTCACCAGGGCAACATATATTACATCAGAATATAACAATCACAATGAACTCTAATATTAAATACTAAATAAAAATTTGATCAAAAAGATATCTATTATGTTATGATCTATAATGCAACTAGTTAATGTTAGTTAAAATTAAGACTAAAACTAATAATAAAATGTATACAATCAAAAAGGTACAATATTTAAAACAAAACAAAGAAAATATTTGTTAATCTTAATATTATTTTCATAGATAATTAAATTTATTAATTTGTTAAAAGAATACTATCAGTGAGGTGTATACGTTAGTTTGTTATTAAATAATTCTTTAATTTGTTTTTGAAGGATGTTATAGTTGTTCTACTTCCTAATGATTTAAAATATGGATTTCAATCACTTATTAATTAAGGTAGAATTTTTAATCACTCACCTCATATTGTTGTTCTTATCTGACTATAAACTAGTTTCCTGTTCCATCCTCAGTATCATCACGACCGTTGTTCTGTCGTCTTGAAGAGTTGTCCCTCGCTCGTTCCATTATTAATGATTTTTAGAAAAAAATTGTTTTGTAGGTTAATCTTATTTTAAACAGATGTACTTACTTTTAAAAAGTAAATAAAAACCCAGAAATTCCACAGTGGGCTGCATGTGATGTGCTTGAGTTCCTTCAGACACATTGAAGGCTTCCATAAACACCTTGCAGGTCTGCATTAACCTTTTCACTGCTGAGATATTTCCAGCCTTTAAAACCCTCCTTGCTCAATGCAGGGAGAAATATGGAAAAAGTTTATTTAGGTTCCTAGGAGATGGCATATATTCTGCCTGCTAGTTTGAAAGCAATGCAATACATATTATATAACTAGCAGGTTTTTGGAGTTGAGAAGGATATACACACCCATAGCACAGCAAGCATTTTCTTTGCCAACGGATATACCCATTCGTAGCAGTGAAAAGGTTAAAGGAGGGAATCACCAGCCCAGTATAAAAAAACATGTTCCTTGTAAAATTCCCAGGTGTAAGAAGATAGTAGATTCTTACCAATAGTAATTCAGTTAACCCGAGGTTAGAAATAGTCAACATTAAATGCAAAAAATAATTAATTAAATTTAAAAATGAAAAAAATATTGCATTCTCTTTTTAAATTTTTAACCCTGAAAACCTTACTGAGTCCCTGCATATAGTGTATCCTTTATTTTATAGTGATGATAAAAAAATATCAGTATGCATTTTTTAATATTTTTAGGATCCATTTGGAGAAGAGCGGAGTACTTTTCAATACCGAAATATCCTGACAGATTACAAGCTCTGCATGAAAAACTTTGTGCCAAAAACAATTCTTTTGGAGCAGTTGGAGACAAGACAGCATCAGACAATGAATGTTCGAGCGATTCAGATCTAGATCAACCAAACGAATCCTCGGAAGCAAAAAACAGTTGATAAACTTGTCCGTTATTGAAGTTGGTCAACTAACTGCAAACTGCTCGGACATTTGGGGAGTATATGAATTTGCCAGAATAGAAAAGGCTCCATGTTGTGAAGTACAGTTGAAACCTATGTTGTACAGATTGGAAATGCTGCCATTACTGTTTGAGGGACCAGTTTACATATATATATATATATATATATATATAAGCATAATTCATTTTTGTATTTTTTTTTTTCCTGAGTAATATTATTTGTAAGATATATTTATATTTGTGGATGAAAGTTTGGAATCAGGTCATGCCATTAGTAATTTTGTTTACAGTGAAATTCCAGTTTGCTCTTCTTCTTCGTTGCAAAAATTATTTTTTAAATTTACAATTGACTTAAATTATTTTGTATTTTTATTAAGGAGTTAAATGTTGCTTATCAATTGGATGTGCAGACACTGTAACTTAAGATTATATGACTCATTGTGTCATCTTAAAAGGTTAATGACAAATGTGCCTTCATTTTTTTTTTCTATCCTTCCATACTTTGTCCTTCACTATTTCCTACCACTCTAAATCATGCAGAGATAAATTTAATGTCCATTTAGATAATCTATCTTTTAACATGGTCAAACTGTATCATTCCTTAATAAATATGTTTGGTCTGCATTCATCTTACCTCATATGAGTTGTTTCTTGTAAGACATATATATCAAACTTAAGTTTTTTTTTTTTTTTCCTCTAATTTCTTCATTCCTATTCTATCCCATTAGTTTTCCTAAATACCTAAAATGTGACTAGTAAATTCATCTCTATAGTACCTTTTCATTAATAAAAATCTTTTGTTTGATGCATTTTCATTTCAAATGTTTTTGCATTAGTATTGTTTGTACATTAGTGTTTGAGTTAAACATTTTGTGCTCAGACAACATACTTAACTTACAGTGTCTAAAAATGTTAAGTTCATTTATATAATATAAATAATACATTTTAAAATAATACATAAAGAAATGTATTTTAAACAAGGTATTAGTACATATGGAATTTTAAATATGTCTTGAAATATATTCTCAGTTGGAAAAGTAAAGATGAGAAGATACAATTACCGTATTTACACATTTATAGGCCGCACTTTTTACCTAAAATATAAGTTTCAAAATTAGGGTGTGGCTTATACATGAAATAACTAGAAAACGTGTTTTAGTTTAGAACAATTTTATCTAATTAATTACAAATTCGAAGCCCTTAAGATAGCCAAGAACATGGAAATCCCATGCAATGAATTTAAGGCAAGTTATGGCTGGGCAAGGCGATTTAGACACGTCACAACCTTGTAATTCGGCGGTGTACATCAATAGCGCAGAAACTTCCCGATATGTACCAGGAAAAACTGTATCATTTCAACAGATACAGAAAACCCATCTGCCCTTATTTTCCATACGTAATCCAGATAAACTCTTTCTAACTGTGGATATTTTGTTTCTTTTTCCGCGGAAATATTGTCGATGTTGTGATGTGTTTCCAAGTGCATGTTTTGTTTGGATCCACTGTCACACATTTTTTTTTTTTTTTCCACATCAAACGTTCTTCCTGTTGTCCTCTTTCTGTGTTTTGCTGCATAGTGCACCACTTGTAGCCTGAATTTGGAGGTAGAAACGTGCTCTGAATTGAACCATGTTTACAAACAGTGAACAGGAATGGCAATGAATACCGTACCTGCCAACTGACCGTCCCTTTTACCCTTGTGTTAATGACAGCCACAGCCCGAAAGTATCGTTACATAGCCGGTGACAGAAACTTTGAAATTTACAACATTGCCATATTTAAAAACGGTGTAGGCCTACTTCTATCTTTTGCACTGCTTCTTAGTGAAAATATAAGACAAATATTGTTTTCCCCAATTTATTATCGCAAAACCATGGGTGTGGCCTATACACACGTAAATACGGTATTGTACAATAAGAAAAAATCCCCACAAATCACATAACGAATGTTTATAAAATTTGTTTTAAATATCCACCCATAGTAATTCTGCCCAAAGGCAGGTCTTTCACTGTAATCATAGCATTCTGGTGCTATGCTTGCAGCTTTACTAGGGAATTGTAGGTGTTGGTAGCTTGCCATTGCTTTCCACACCTGTGAAGGATGGTGATGATGATGATGGCCACATGATTTCGGGGACCATTTGGGCCTTAAAGTTTTCCTGGCATTTGTCTTACAGGTGAGGAAAAACCCCGATAAAAACCTCACCCAGAAAAACTGCCCCGACTGGGGATCGAACCCTGGCCCGCTTTGTGTGACAAGGCAGCACACTACCCCGAGACCACAGCGGTGGACTATTTTAAATATGTTTATAAAATAAATTATGTATATTACAGTATTTAATTATGGTAAGAAGTTCTTATTTAAATCAAGATTGGATTTTGTAGATAGGAAAAGTAAATAATTATTTATTTTGGGACATTGCAATATTTCTTAAAATCTTTGTAAGATGGCAAAACTTGTTTCTGAAAAGAAATAAAACAAAATTTTTACATTGACTTTTTGTGCTATTTGTAATAAGATAAATTATAACTGTAAATATGTATATTTGTATATAGAATTGGACAAGATGAAGTCACTTCACGCTGTTTCTTAGTAGTTTTTGTGACATTAATAGTAGATTTTTAAGATAAATAATTTTTGATTTACTAAAAGCAAGACTGTAATTAACTTTTTGCTGACTTAGACCATTAATAAAATGCAGCTCCCCTCGAAACAAAATTGATGACAAATAAGAATTAATCTAAGGAATTACTTGGAATAATTATCAGTATAGGATTAAACATATTAACTCTAGACAGCCTAACATATTTCTTTATCTCATGATGAATGTAAATTCTTATCTATTGGGGGGGGAATGGATTTGATTTTATAATAAAAAATATAATGTGTACAACAAATATTATCATCATCTTCTTCCAAACAAGTTGTTTAGGTTTCAGTAAAGCATTCTTGTCCATCTTTTTCTAGACATCCCAAAGATCTCTTCCCTTGAGAAGGTATAGAAAGCATAAAGCATGACTTATGGAAGTCTATTATGATTCATTCATTGCACATGATAACTTCATTTCTTTTGCAGTTCATGTGAGTATGTCCTTGTGTGGCTCTAAAAAATCTTATTTCATTAACCATTATTCTGCTGATATCAGTACTCCTCATGGTCCATGCTTCTCTTTCATAACGTAGTATAGGTCTAGTTAAGGTTTTATAACAAAAATTATACAATATAAAATAATACACTGAACTCTCTTGCAATTTTTTTACATTTCATACAATCTTACTGAATTATGGTGAAATTTTAAATGCAATTTTCTAAAAAAAATTGTATGTTTAAATGTACAGCTAATTAAAAAAAATCAAAATATACATGACTCACTTCTTCAAAATTAATTCACAGTTATTGTTATTTTATATAATGATGCTCTTTAACAGCTAAAGTCATTGACATTGCAATTCAAATCTGGGCATGAAAGGGCTGACAGATTTTTCTCAGTGCCTCTATTTTTCACATGCCTGAGGTTCTTTTATGTGCTGTAAATCTATGATATGAGGCCCATAGCTTTATTTTGCTTCCAAAGAAATCCTCAAGATTTTTACGCCCTAAAAAAATTCATCAATCCCAACCGGGTTTTGAACTTGTGATCCTTGGACCTAGAACCAAGCATGGTAATCCCTAGTCGCCAGCACCAACAAACACTGTCACAGTTATACCTGGCTCTTATTATTTTTGCACTTGACACATATTCTTCTATAATTAGAATGCACTAAATATACAGTTATGTATGTCACTTATCTTTGCATCAGATTCTTTTTGGAGTCAGCCTTTTTTTTTAGTAGTTCTACAGAAACAATTTATGTTCCTTGCCTCTAGTCCTGTGGGTCAATGGATATTTTAGGATGGAAAAATCCAAGGAACAAGTCCCCAGGATGGACTTTTAGCCATAGGTCCTGAGTCTGAAGATTTTTGGGCTCGTAAAAGAACTTCAAGCACTAAATTAGTGCCTCTAAGTGAAATTTAACCAGTCTTCCCTATCCAAGTAAAAACCTTAGTTGCCTACTAGATGTCTCATTGAGGCAATGTGATGACCACATGTCACTACTAACATCCTAGAGGGAATAAGCATAACTGGTTGGTTGGTTGGTATCTAATGTCGAGCACTTGATAATGAAATCATTCGCTCTCTTGCACTCCAATATTTAGCAGAAAGGCTGGTCTCTTCTACAAAAGCTGGACAACGGAGGAGATGGTTTCTTTCCATATCTTCATTTAAATTGCAAAAAGGGCATTTAGGTGAATCTGTTTATGCCAATTCTGTGTAGGTGTTTATTCAAGCAGTCATGTCCCGTTAGCAGTCTGAATGTTGCTACTGCAGATTTTCTTTGTAATGTAGTAATGTCATAAGCTTGTAGATTTTCCCATTCCTTTCCGATGTTTTGGTGGTGTATTCTTCTCTAAGTTTATTGATGTATTTATTTGAGATAATTCTTTTGATAGAGTGAAAGGAAACTGGAGCAGAAATTGGGTTTGAAACAATTTTGCTACCCTTCTTGGCTAGAAAATCGGCTATTTCATTGCCTGTCACTCCACAATGGGCCGGAATCCATTGAAGTACAACTTTTTTATGTAGACGGGATAAATGTTTATCATTTTGGGACATTCGATAATTTTGATGCTTTGGGTGTTGTGTTCGTGGTTATAGCAAGAATGGCTGCTTTGGAGTCACATAGAATTACAACTTTTGTAAATTTTGGATGTGATATAAAAGATTTTGTAAACTTAAGAAAATTGCTAGAATTTCACCATCAAAGTTTGTTGAATTTGTGTTTAGTTTACGATAAAAGGAAAAAAGTGGACATACTGCACCAGCACCAGTGCCACCATCATTTGGTAGGCTGGAGCCATCTGTAAAAATATGTATCCATTCAGGAGCTGGGTATCTTAGATTTATCATTTCCAGTGACATTTGTTTTAAAAATATATGGAGGAGTTTCAGATTTCTTGATGTCTTCTGTTAAATGAAGGTTATATTCGATTTCCAAAAATTCTAGAGAGTTGTTTCTCATCTGCATATTTTCTTTTGAATGTGGAAGTTGCAATTTCTGTTTGATTTCTTGTACAATGCTTAGGAAGCTTTGCTGAGATTTTAACATACTTGTGGTTTTCTTGGGGTCCAGTTATTATGGGGTAGCCTTAAAAATTTTCATACTGTGTGACTGCTGTTTTCTCAATTTCAGTGCTATGTTTGGGTTATTTGTTAAGATTTGCATGGCAGTGATTGGTGTTGTTTTAACGGCTCCTGTTATCAGACGGAGGATTTGGTTCTGCAATTATTAAGTTTTTCCACTTTAGTAGTTACTAGGATTTCTTCACAATATTGAAGTACAGGTTTTATGTACATTTGGTAGAAGGTGTTTAGGGTTTGTGTGTTGCAACCCCACTTTTTCCCTGCTAATCGTTTTAATAATGGTAACCTTGTTTCTATCTTTGTACATATATTCTCCATGTGTTTCTTCCATGTTAATTTTGTGTCCAGAGTTATTCCTAAATATTTTGCTTCATGTGTTTGAGTTAATAATTCACCCTCCAATTTCAGAGTGATGGGTAGTGGTTTCTTTCTTAATGTAAATAGTTGATAATTTGTTTTCTGTATATTTATCTTCATTAAGTTCTGGGATGTCCAATTCTCTAACTGTATTAGTGATTGTTGGGCTATGGTTATTAATTGTTGACTTTGGTTTTTCGGTTGGAGACCATATTACAACATCATCAGCAAAAAGTAGGGTTTTCGTTTCGAGCTTTTCTATATGCTTAGGTAGATCATTAATGTAGATATTGAAGAGAATGGTACTGAGTACAGAACCCTGTGGTAAACCTCGATGTGTTTGTTGGTATTTAGAGAGGTGATTATTATACTTTGTAGCGATGAACCGTGGATGAGAGAATAAGCATAACTAAAAATTACCTTTGTCAAGAAACTCAGCTAAGGGAAACCCATGTCTCCATGAGGGACTTATGGGATATAAACTTACATACAGGATCGGTAGGGCACACGTAGCAGAGTTGGTTAAGGCAATATGCTACCAACTGGAAAGTCGGGGGATAGAATCCCAGTAGGGTCAGGATTTTTAAACATCCACACATTCTGGCTGATATCAAGTACTGATTGTCTAGACAAATGGGAGCCTTAACCATTATAAGATGGGTTCTGATAGATTACAAAGAAACATTTAATCAACCAATCATCACCTAAAGTAAATACTGTAAAAATCATAAATTGCAAAACAAACATTACACGAGTAATGAAACAAACTTATGACTAAACTTATACTTGTTTCCTAACTATTGTAATTTAGTACTTTGTGCACTCTTCCAAACTGCATGTACTGTTCCTTAATTTAAGACAGCTGTTCACAATGTTGACCGTTATCATCATGACAAACTGTACAGCGATATACCATTTACTATCACATATGCTATAGCATCCCTGGTGGGTGACGATTAATTAATTTTTTAATTTTTCTTTATAAAATGTCATAATACCTCTTATCGTGGACATGATACTCTTTAATAAGTTACTGGAGACCATAGGATCCTTATGTCATAACACTTGTATGCTGTAGCATCCCTGGTGAATGACATACTCTTCAAGTGTTGATTAGTTCATTTTTAATTTAGAAAGGGATGGAGCACTGTAAATTAAATATTTATCCTGCAACATTATGGAAAAAAGGAGAGAATTTAATCTCCCATTATACATACTATTTATAGATTTTGAAAAGGCATACGATAATGTAATCTGAGTTAAATTTTGGCAGATACTGTATAAAGAACATATACACTCACATGTAATAAGAGCCATACAAAGTTTTTATGAAAATTCTAAAATCAAAATTAAATTACCAGTTGGAGAAATAACAATATATAAACACAAGTAAAGGTTTAATATAATACATTTGGGAATTTTAATATTATGAGGTTTTCTTTGTAAGAATCAAACGAATTGTGAATTCTTCTTACCTCATATATCTATATTTTTTTAACACAGCACCGCATTATCAGAAAAATCATCTTTTCCATCTCAGCTGTTTTCACCTGCTGAGGATGGAAAATATGTTTTTTTCCGATGCTGTGTTTAAAAAACATAGATATATGAGGTAAGAAGAATTCACGATTCATTTGATTCTTAACAAGTAAAGGTGTTTGTCAAGGATGTGGACTTTCTCCACTCTTATTCAGTATATATATATATATATATATATATATATTAACAGAAGAGTTCAAGAATGGAAATAAATTGTAAATAGTGGGAATTCTGCTAACTAGAAATAAAATAGTTCAAACTATTCAGTATATATACATATATATTAACAGAAGAGTTCAAGAATGGAAATAAATAGTAAATAGTGGGAATTCTGCTAACTAGAAATAAAATAGTTCAAACTATTATATGCTGATAATCAAATAATATCAGATTCCGAAAGCAGCTTACAAATAGCAGCGTATCAATTATTCAAAATTGCCAGCAAATATAATGTGAAAATTTCCACTTCAAAGTCTAAAGCAATGGCATTGTGTGGAAAAAAATATACAATGTGTGAAAATTAAGATTGATGGAAAAATTATAAAACAAGTGTCTGATTTATCATACTTAGAAAGTGTATTTGCAGCACAAGTGACGTTGATTCAATATTACAAAAATATAATTAATTAAATCGGATAATAAGAAGACATTTTGGTAAACAGATGACAGATACAAAATTAAGATTTACATAACATCATATCAAAAGCTGCTCTAAAATACAGAAATGAAATTTGAATTTTAAATAAAAGAAATTCTCATAAACTTAGAGTAAACCAAATGCACTTCTTATGATCACTGTTAGGAATGAATAGAGGATCAACAAAGGAGCACTATTATCAGAGAAAAACTTGGTAGTACTAAGTTTAGATGATATAGAAAGATACCAACAAGAATGGAAAAATCATCTGAGAAGAATGGAAAGAAATAGACTTCCAAACTATCGATGGAAAGATCAAGACCATCTTTGTTATGTTTACCATTACAGGCCACATGGCCTAAAATGAACTTGTTCATGATGATGATAACTTTTCTTTACCGTAATACCTCTTATCATGGACCAAAGGTCATGCTAACTCTTCAATAAGTTACTGGTATCCTTACCTCAAACACCTGATCATCATCCCTGAACAACCTGTTGAAGTGTTTTTAGTAGAGGTCTATTTACTCTGTGTTAAATACATTGAAATATAATTTTAAATTTTCCACTTTTAAGAAATGTTTTCAAACATTAAGCTATTTTTGAATAATAGAATTTTAATAAATTTCTTGAACATATTTACAAATATAAATTCAAATCAACAAAAATGTAAGATGTTTGTATACCACTATGCTGTAAGAGAGAAGTGTAGACTCTTGGGTTTCCTTTTCTTAAATTATTATTACTGTATTTCCAAAATAGGACCTTTCTTAATGTAAACATTGACCTAAATATACTGGTCATCAGTTAGGATAGGATGAAAGTGTGTGGGGGGGGGAATGAAAGTTTCTAATAGCAACAATAATAAATATTGATTGGAACACTCTTTTGAGTACTTGTATCTATTTATTGACAAATAACATTGTGGTTAATAATAATACATTTGTGGAGTACATTGATAAGAAAATGTAAATATGGTATTAGAAGATTTTGATCTATAAGGTTGTAGTCCATAACCAGTGTTTTTCCTAGATGTTTCTTCCTTGGCTATGGAGGGCATCTCCAGTGGCGAGTTCTTTTAGGTGATGTTCCCTGGTTGAATGTTTGGCCTTATAGCCTGAAATCTTCTAATAGCATGACTTCTGGCTGTGAAAACCTGCATTCTACGATACATAAATATGTTTGATCTCATTTTACAAAAAATATCCAAGTATGAAATCCCGAATAAGTAAAGTAAAACAAAAAAATCTTAAAAGTTTCCTCCAAGTTGATAAATAAATCCAGAAGTTTTAGTGAATATAAAAAAAACTGTTTAATTCATGGGTGTTTCTGAATGGAGTGTTAAAGATACATGCAAATAACTTAAAGAAATTGCAATTTTACAAATGCCAGAAAAAGAGAGAAATAAACCAAGTCTGTATTAGAAAAATGGAAGATTTTGTGAAATATGCAATTTATATTTGAAAACAAAAATTACACACTCAGACCAGGGTTTGAACCCAGGACCTTTGGCTTTCTAGGCCAATGCTCTACCACTGAGCTATCTGGGCACTCTAATCTAAACCCAAATTTCTCTCTTATAGATTATTAATTCCCAATTGCCGTTTGTTACGAGTCTCTGCTCTATCATGCAAACGGCATCTTTTTTTAAGAAGACATTTATTGGGAATTTAAGCACCACTTATAAAGCCAGCAGGGCTTCTTTTGATGTTTTTATTATTAATTTCATACTTCCCATTGAAGGACAAATTTTGATTTGTTCTTGAATGAGAAGTATGGAATTAATAATAAGAGCATTGAATGCGCAATTTGTTTGGCAGTCAAATGTTTGACAAGTTTTGTGAAGGGAAGAAAGAAATTGTGTTTAATGGATGGCCGTCCGATTAATGTAAGTTAATATTTTCTAATATGTTCTCGTTCAAATAAATTGAATATATTCTTTACACCACACCATATTAGTTCTCTCACCTGGTCAATTTTGAAGTTATCTCCTTCGTTAGCCAAAAACAGTCCTTAAACCAGGTTTAGCAGATGATGGGGATACATCATAAACTGGGCCAAGTGAGAGAGCTAATATATGATGAGGTATAAAGAATTGATTCAATATATTTGATAAAGTACCTCATCAATTTCATGTGTAAAAGATGTGGAGATGTTTAAGCAACACCTTGTTTATGTTACACCATTATCAACATAAGTGAATAACTGTGAAAAATAAGAACTAAGCACCTTGAATGCCCACTTAAGCTGCATGTTCGAGTGCAGCCCCATTGCAACTTATAGCATAAGTATGCAATGGATTTGTGTCATCAGCTGTGGCTGGATACACGTAATGAATAATCTTTCTGAAAATAAAGTTCTGTTCTGTTGTGTGATGGTGACTCTTTTGCTCCTGGCAACTAATATTTGGATCTATATGGGGTTCAGCAGCTTTCTCACCTAAATGGTGATGTTTAGGGATAAGGGAGTTGTAATGATTTTGATATGGTAAAGAAGTTGTGCATACACCCTCTGAAGCAGATCATCATAAACTGCACCATTTATGAGCAGTGCCATGAGTCAGTAATGCAGAATGAGCCACACTACTTCTCCTCTATATACACAGCACATTATTTCATTGGTAGATTCCCATTTTGGTTGGAGGGAGGATAATTTCTGTTAGTGGAAATGTTCCCGTGTACAGCATGTTGCTGGGTAGATGTTCTGTATTGTGCACCATTGGATTGAAATGATTCTGAATAGTTTCAGCCTTAGAATTGACTGTTTGTTGCAATAATGCATCACTATAGGGAATCATGACAATTTTGTGAAGCTCGATGGTCCTTGTGTATCAAAGGGCCATAAAGATATAATTTTTAAACAGTAATTTTGTATAATTTGATATTTTCCTTTTGTGTATGGTAGTGAGGATACTCCCAAGTTTCACAGCTGTACAGCAGCAAGCTGTGGACTACAACTAAATATGTTTGCTTGATCCGTGTAGACAATGTGGTTGACATGAAAAATGGATATAAAGCCCAACACTCATTGAACAGTTTAAAATATTGAACTTTTATAGGAAATAATCACTGTGAGGTTTAATTTAAGATTAAATTAAAATAATTAATACCTCACCTCATATCCAGTCTTCTACGTAGACCGTGGTTACAAAGCCTTGGTGGTTTCATCTTCAGTATTTTCTCTTCTACTTTGAAACCACAGTCTATGTAGAAACTGGATATGAGGTGAGGTATGAACCATTTTAATTTAATCTTAGTTTAAATTATGTTGAATATGCAAGTCTATTTTATCAGTTAAATTATGTTGTATTTTTTTTATTATTATGGTTGAAACCCAACTGGTTTAAAGAAACTGAGAAAGACTTAATGGAATTAAAGATTACAGAAAATTTACTTGTCAATCAAACAGCTAAATTAATTATTCAAGATGAAAGCATAAGGTTCCAATATAAATCTAAACAAAAATCCAAACCTATTATCTCGGAAGAAGAGAGGAAAAGATCAGAAAGAATGAAAAAATACTGGGCACTAAAAAGGAACAACACACAGACAAATAATTGATCCAACGTACCCCAAAGAGGATGAAACAAAAATATATATAGTTGATGGCATTTTGAAATTAATTTTTTTTTTTTGTATGTAAGTAGAGTCCAAGATATTTGACTACAGTCTCAAAATGAAAAAATCTGAGTTCCAAGGGAGAATTGAAATTATGTATGGGAAAAGGATTTGGCGAAGAGAATAGTTTGTGTTGTGTGTATCTTTATTTTAATCTTCCAAAGATGTTACATCTGTAAATATTGTAATATTGGACTTGGTAAATAGAGAAAAAGATGCAACTGTTGTTTTTAGCAAGAGAGGCTCTTTTTGACTAGGTCTTATACTTATCTTCTGGGTACTGGGAAGAATAACAACACCCACATTTTTATAGTAGGCATACTTCTGTATATAGAATCCGTAGGTTAGGATTATGAAACTGTAACAGGCTTTTGTTTTCAGAGATTATTATATGCATGGTGTTTTAATATTAATTGATTTAATTGTCCTCTTATTTATAATACCCTTCTGTTTGTATTTCTGATGTGTGTTCTTTATAATCTCTGCTTTCTGCATGTACATTATAATAATTGTTTTGAGGCATTATAGTATGCTACAACTGTGAATTAATGTACTTTATCTCACATGTGAAATAAAGTAATGTTAAAGTAGCCTATTTTACAAATGAAAAAGTATTTATAATTTTATTTTGTTATGGTCATAGATAAATTATTTTTATCTTTATTAATTTGAGGGTTTTGGCATTGTGTGAGATGGTCTGAAGCCAGAAGATAAAAATTTACTAAGAAAATTTTTAAAATGTTTTAAAATATCACAAATTTCAGAACCAAGGTTAAGTGGTATGATTCCTTACCATTACATATTTTTGAATACATCTAATAGTAGCTAATAAATTAGAATGCAATATTAATTTGTAATGGCATGTGACTTGTGACTATCCTTGCTTCAATGCTTCAGTTTGATTGAAATAATTATATTATTTTTGGTCTGGACATCTTACCTCAATATTAATGTTGATTTGTTCTTGGACATGTCCAATAATATAATTAAAATAACCTCAAAATATAACTTCCTAAATTTAAATATTGATTGAAATACTTTATTTACAGTGATGTGACTTCAAAATATAGTTCTTTATGATCAACTAAGTACTCGTAAATTAATATTATGCATTTTAAGCTATTACTATGATCAAAATATGTAAATTAATATGCACAGCTATAGGTTCAGTTGCATAATATAAATTTCCTTATTTAAATATAAATGATCAATTAAGTAAACTGATATTATGTACCTGGCGGCTCCGTGGTACAAATGGTTAGATGCTTGGTCAATCCATATGGGTTTCGTGGTGGACAAAACAAAGCTTAGGTAGGTTTTTCTCCCGTTTTCCCCTGCCACAATTTAATTTCTCCATACTCCTCTCATCCATTTCGTTTCATTTCATTTATCTGCCCCTATGATGGTGCATCAGGCGTGGTCGGTCAGCACTCTTGCATTCACAGACCTCTATATAAGGGGCTTCATCTCATCCCTCGATCCTGAGTTGGACACGAGTTGAGGATATTTTTTTTTTATTTAATATTATGCACCTAAGGTATTGCTATGATTGAAATATGTATATTAATATTCTTCTTCTTCTTCCTTCCAAGTATTAGGCCAAGGCCTGTTACGATCCTATAGAAAATTTTTCCTCCATCATTTCATAGAACGGCCCAGTGATCTTCGTCCTCTTGGTATATAATTATAAACAGCTTCTTTATATAACCTCAGGGGTCCTCATCTAGGGGATATGTGGATGGCGACCACAAGGTTGCCCAAGCTGAGCAAAACATTTCTTCTACTTACTTGTGGTTTTGCACTCTTTTAACTTTACTATATAACCTCTCTTGGTTAACTCTTGTTTTTTCGACCCCGATGCTATTAGGGCATCCGAGGGCTAGGGAGTCTTTCCTTTGTTCCCTTTCTTCTTTCCTTTATTTTCTTTTCTTTAGAAAAGCCTGACCAGAGGCTATAAGATGGCAGCCCCATCACTGGTCTAGCTTCCTTTGGCCAGCAACCAATCGAAGAGACTATTATTATGCTTTCAAGTCTTATACGAGAATTTCCCGGAAGGATCAAACTAAATTAATATTCAATTAAGTAAATTAATATTATGCACCTAACGTTATTACTATGATTGAAATACATATTTGAATATACACATTTATAGCTTTACTTGTATAATATAAATTTCCTTAATTGAATATAAATGCAGCTTTAGCTAGGTGAATCCCTTCAAAATGTCTTCTTAATGTAGAAGCAACCCAATTTGTATTGTGAATATTTCACTACCTTGGGTAGAGGGATCGAGAGGTTAAAGATAGAAGTTTGGATGGGAAGGAAGTCTAAATTAGCTCATTGATAAGAATTTCAGCATGTAAAGCTGAAGATTAGGTTTTGATTCCGAGTCCAGGCAAAAATTTGTCTCCCTTTAGTATTGGTATTCTTTTTGAAGAGAAAAATTTTTGCCCAGACCAAGACTCGAAACTGGGACGGCCAATGCTCTACCATCAGAGCTACCGGGGTGAGTTCTGATGTAGATGCAAATTTTTCTATTATATATGTTGTAATTCCCAGCACCAAATGCTATGAAGTCTTTGCAAATGGCAGCTTCTTAGTTAAGAAAACATTTATCGGGAATTTAAATGCTACTTTATAAGGCCAGTAGGGTTTCAATTGATGATTTTATTATTAATTTAACACTTCTCACCGAAGGATAAATTATATTTGAAGAGAAGAAAAAATTTGCCCAGACCGAGACTTGAACCAGGGACCTTTGGCTTCTGGGTGAAAATTTTTCTCTTCAAATATAATTTATCCTTCAGTGAGAAGTGTTAAATTAATAATAAAAACATTAATTGGTATTGTTTGTTTACTAATGCCAAGCACTTGGCTCTCTTGTTCATAAACATTTCCCAGATACTGTAGATTTCAATGAAAGCTACGAGTCAAAATATTTACTCTTGTGTCACTAATCTTTGTTTTAATTAGTACATGTTTGAAATAATTTTACAAACATCAGAAGGAATAGCAAGTAGATGTTGATTACTGCTGAAAGAAAAGGAATGAAGAAGAGAGTTCCTCCAATACATGTTCCATTTGAAATAATGTTAATGATCCAAGTTTAAATATTCAAGAGTTTCTTTTTTCAGGAAGTTAGAATATGCAATGGCATTGTACTAATTGTAGAAACTGTGTTCATTTCATATTAAATCCATTACAATCATAATAACAGTAAGACTGGTATTTCACTTGCATCCACAAGTTGGAAGAAATCCAATATTTGTAAATTACTATCTTATATATGTATTATTATTATTGGAAGTCAACTATTGCTTCTGATATATAAAAAAAAATTCTGTTACCATGTTAGCATTTTATGCTATTTACCAGTATTATTTAATTAAAACAAAACACAGGTGATGCTGCTGATACTTCAGAATTATTTCAATTGGTGCTTCTAGATTTATTATTTTCATTACCCCATTATCCTCCTTTCTCCCCCTTTATATTAACTATTGTAAATCCAAATTAAATCTTTGTGAAATTTCATTATAGAATTTTTAGGAAATATATTACTAGAAATAAATGAAAATATGGTACAGTAATTAGAGTTTCCTATTAAATTATGTTACTAAAAAATTACATGAATCCTTCTTCATTATGTGTATCCAGCCATAGCTGATGACACGAGTCCATAGCATACTTATGCTATAAGTTGCAATGGGACTGCATTTGAACATGCAGCTTATGTGGGCATTAAAGGTGAGTGTCCATGAGGTTAAAAAAAAAGATATAGGAAATGCAGAAATGAACCCTTCGGCCTCGAATACTCTAATACCATCAGGGTCGAAGAAAACAAGAGCAGGCAAGGGAGACTGGATAGGAAAGTAAAAAGAGGGATCTGGTACTAGAAAAGAAATACCAGATTTGTTAAAGATAAAAGTAAGGATAACAGGGCAACAATTAAATTTATAAATGATGAAGTGAAATGTATTTTTAATCAAGCAGTTTTTTCATTCATTCTGAGAATTTTCCTTATCATTGAAGGTTTTCTCCAACCAATCTTAGTAATTACCATGAATTTAAAAAATATGTATATATACATATATAAATGACTATGGGCTTATAGAATATCAGTTTGTAACAAACACAAATTTCCCTTAATTAAAGTTCTCCATTGTTCTCTGTTATTACAACCTTTACAGGATAGGTTATAGGTAGCGAGGTTAAGCTCAAAGGACTATGATTTTTAAGGTAATAGTTACCTGCGCTGTCACCAGTCTAGTCGTAGAAGACGTTTGTTTGTTATCAAGGATAGTTTCAAGGACGTCTACTTACTTATAGTTAGGATTGACTGAACCATTACAAATTCCACACGAATTTCAACGATACCAACTTTTTATTTTCACAAATATATATATATAATGAACACTTACTGAAACAATTATACAGAAAATAATATAGTTTTACATACCAAACAATAGTATTATTTTGATGATAAAATGATTGAACAGATATGCTAAACAATGAGAAAAACTCAGAAAAGTGGAGTATTTGAAGTCTGTCTTTATTTAAATTTATTCTTCTTAAAGCTTTTAACCTACAATATTTTCAAACTCTTGATTTCTCTTATTTAAATCAAAGTGAATTACTCCAGCTAAAGGTATTAAGTCAGTCAACTATATTAAAGTTGAGTATTCAATTTATAGTGTTAAATCTTAATTTTATTCAAATATTTAAAACCTCAACCTGGAACTTATGATAAATTGCGATTAGTACTTACACACACTCCGAGCTTTGACATCATGTCCGTCTAAGAGAGATCCAAACGCTGCTTCCTGACTTTCTATCATAACATTTTTTATACCTATAAAGTCATCAGATAACACTATCTTAACAGTCCTAGCTATTATGATGTAATCCATAACAATTACACAATCAGGGCAAGGATGATGCAACTTGTTTTCGAAAGGAAATCACCATCCCTCCTTTGACCCCTGATAATGATGTTTGCCATTATGAAATGTTTAACCAATTGATTACAAACAAATTTTTAAACTACAAGTTTTTCTTCAAGAATTATTAACTATATTAATATGGGTATATTATTAATGTATATGAATTATTAACTATATTAATATGGGTATATTATTAATGCATATGCAATTCTTAACAAGAATTATTAATTATTACACTATTTTCCGGTATAAATCATCAGTATCTCGCCTCGGTTCCTGTCTTTTTTATCTGTATTTTATGGAATCTGTATTTAGGCCCTGATGCATTTATAATATCTGTCCTCTGTGTCTTTATCTGTTACACCAAATATCCTCATTGAATTTTGAATGTTGTTCTTGGTCTTCCTTTTCTATTCCTTCTATCAATTTTCCATGCATTGATGGCCTTTGGTAGTCTTCCATCCTGAATTTATCTTACCATTTTAACCTTCTATGTTCAATCTCATCCATTTTTAATTTCTATATTTGTAATTTTTTCCAGTCGAGATTTTCTGCCCGCTCTTCTCCAAAAAATCCATTTCAACTGAAGTTATTCTGTTGACATGTTGTGTCATTGTCCAGACTTCCGATCCATATAACATTATACTTTCTAGTGTGGATTTATAAATTAGTTTTGTTCTGTTAATGATGTTTACTCAGTAGTATAGAGTTTAACATTCCTATGGTTTTTCTTCCATTACTAATCCTTCTTACTTTTTATTTGATGTTCCAACTTTCTCTATAATTGATCCCAAATAACAAACTGTCGCTCTTATTTATCTGTACCCCATCAATATATAATTCATTTGGGTCATTTGTTAAATACTTTGTTTTGTTGATTTTCAAACCAGTTTTTAAACATTCATTAATTATTTTTAAAAAGTTGCTCTTCATAGACAAAACATTAAATACAGTATATCAGTGGCAGCTGGTGGATTTAGAATTTGGGAGGGTCAGTGACTTAGCATGGTGCCCACATCCTGGAAAGTCAGGGAAATTCCCAATGATAGATTTGAGGGGAATTTTTCATGCTCTAGTCAGCCATAACCAATACTATTTTAGCTTTTTTTTTTTTTCCCCTAGAATGCTTATTGAAACTGATAAAAATGTTTAACAATCAGTGTGTGTTTAAGATGCAACTTCAGCATGTTGTAAAGTGCATCATAAATCTTTTAAGTTTAGCAATAAATGTGTAAACAAGCAAATTTTTTCATGATAAAGGATCTACTCATGTAAAATATATGAAAACTAATTCTTCACAACTGACAATTTCTTTCTTTACAAAGAAATATGTTTCTACTCCATCTCCATTAGAAGCACGGCAGCCAGCACTTTCATTCATGGCGACAAAAGAATTAGTAGTACCAGGAAAAATCAAACAAGTTTGAAGACCTTCAGTGCAAATAAAGATTAAGTTGAACTTTTATAGGAATAAATCACTATGAGGTTTAATTTAAGATATGTTCCCAGATAGTAAAATTATTCAAAGCTTATTATGTAATAAATCATGTGTTACTTCATATTTCCAAGAAATTATGCAGTTTTGATGAATCATTAAACAAATATGTTCAAGGACAAATGGACTTGTATGTAAGGTTTTGGAATATAAACCCTTTCTTTATTTTTAGGAAATATTTTGCAAGCACCAATGGATGGGCCAAACATTAACCTAAGTTTTGTGGAAAAACTCATTTGCAGGTGCCAAATCCAGATGGTAAATCTCTTTTTTATATGGGCATATAAGCAGTTTGCATACAGTAAATGGAGCCAGGAAAACGGATCTCCAAAACTGATTGGGACCTTTTTTCACTTTTTCTGATCTTTCTATAGTCTTTTTAAAGATTGCTGCTACAAACAGATGGAGTATACATCACTGTACACAACAACAAGTAGCGGAAACTCAACCTGCAGAAGATGGAAGATAACTTCCGAAAGCACTCCAGTTAATTTTATATACAATATTTTAACAAAGTTGAGGACGACGGCACCTACCAACAGGTACAATTTAATTTTTAAAGATAGCCCAGCTTGGCATGCTACATACACAAAAATAATATTAGCACAGCTTTATCTTACAAGTTCACTGCAATAAGGTGGTTGGAAAATGAATGCTGTGTTGTATAAGCTCTTAAAATACATGACCATATTGAGAAATTTGTAAGAGAATATAGTGAAAAAGACAACAAAAACTTACAGCACCTTAAAGAAGCTGTAAGAATCTGCTGCTTAAGGCAAAACTAAGTGCTTTCAGAAGTAATGTGTCAAAATGTTAAACCTTTTCTCAGAAGATTTCAAAGTCAGAAGCCTATGCCCCTTTAACTTTTTATATCGCTTGAAGAACCTATGAAAAATCTTAAGATGAGATTTGTGAAGTTTGAAAAGATAGCTGAAGTAAGTACTTCTAAAAAATAATAAATTTGGACTTGCAAGGTAGTTTCAGTAGAAAAAAATGGATATTGGTTATGCTACCAGAAGCTTACTGAAAAAAAAAAGTTATATGCTCAGAAAGAAAATCTTATTTTTAAAAGTTAATTAAAAAATTATCACCATACTGAAAAAAATCAGGGATAAAAGTTCCTTAAAATCACATTTAGCACCCTACAGTGATATTGCTCAAACCCACTTTGTCAATAATTGGATTAACATTGTTCTTGAAGATATTAAATATAAAATTGGTACCTGGTAAGTGAGTTGTCCTCGACCAAATTATTAAACTTCATCAAGTCGTTCCAATATGGAGACTTAACAATTTCCAAAAATCTCATTAAGAATAGTCTAGACATATGCATATACAGAAAACCAACACACACAATAGCTATATACTAAAAATCAAGACATCCCATACAACAGAAAATGAGGACCTTTATCAGTCTAATAAACAGAATGTTAAAGCTACCAGTAAATAAAACAAACTACAAAAAATAACTAAATTATATAAAATCCCTAGCAAAAAACAATGGATACAGAGAAGAAAAGATCAACAAGTTGGTCAGAAGACAAAAAAGAAGAAACAGTTTAACAAAACTAGAAAAAGACTGTAATATTTAAACACAAAATAATTGAATTACACTATACTATTTTTAGTCTGATCATCTTACCTCAATATTAATGTTGATTTGTTCTTGGACATGTTTCAAAACAATTCTGTTTTATCGTCAGCTTGTCCAGACATTAATATTAAGGTAAGATGATCAGACTAAAAATAATATAACTAAAATAACCTCAAAATATCACTTCCTAAAATTAAATATGAATTACACTAACTTACACAGAAAATGAAACAATCAAATTAGCTAATTTTTTCAGGAAACAAGATATAGACATCAAAATCGCCTTAAAATTAATAAGCTCAACAACATTATATTCAACAAAATAGAAGTAACAAATAAATACGAAAATAAAGGCATTTATAAACTAAAGTGGAATAATTGCAACAAGTTCTACATAGGTAAAACAACAAGAAATTTCAACACAAGATACTCTGAACATTTTAAAAAATGTATTAATAACGAAGAAAAACCAAGTTTTGCCAAACACATACTAAAAACAGATCATCAGTTTGACAAAATCGATAATCATACTATGTCAGTACTACACACAGAGTATAACAACAAGATTAGCATCTTTGAAGATATGGAAATTCTAAAAGAAGAGAAGCAAACAGGCCTACTCAATGAGAACACACCCACAAACCTAAACCCATTCTACAACTTATACAACAACTTCAGTATCAGTTAAAATGCAGAAGATGAAACATTGTTTTTCAAAGGCCTCTATACTGGAACACTTGAAGTTTAATAATTTAGTTGAGGATGACTGACTTACCAGGTACCAATTTTATAATTATATTATTTTTGGTCTGGACATCTTACCTCAATATTAATGTTGATTTGTTCTTGAACATGTTTCAAAACAATTCTGTTTTATCTTCAGCTTTCCCAGACTGGTTTTATTTATGTTGCATTATGTTGCACCACCTGGATGTCGATGTCAGCTCCATCCTGTGGTTGGCCAAAGAACCTCCAAACAAGGTCACCCTCCATCGGAATATCAAAATTCATAACTCTGTTTCTGTTCTTCTGAATATAAATTTTTTCCCAAATAGTCAGCTCGTTTGTATTTTCTAACTGTTTTAATAATTTAGTGTCTGAATTGATATCATGTTTTTCAGACCAAACATGAGCAGCAACTGCAGATTTTTCAATTTCTCCATTTTTAATATTTCTTATGTGTTCTTTGGTTCTAATTTTTAGGTTTCTTTTTGTTTTCCCTATATATATCTTTTCACAACCCATGCATTCAATTTGATATATTCCTGACTTTTTATTTTATCAGTTTTTCTATTTTTGTTGGTTTTTATTAGTTTATTTAAACTGTAGTTATTTTTTGGTGCTAATTTAATATTAAACTTCTCAAATATATTTTGAAATTTATTATGTACCCAGGGGTGATATGTGAATTTCCTATATTTTTTCATAGGTGGTTCTTCTTTTTCAAGATTACTTCTGTTTATCATTTTTTGTTTTTTATACTTTTCTATCCTTTTATGTACCATTTTTTCATCAAACCCATTTTCTCTTGCTACTTTGATTATGTGTTTTTTCTCATGTTTGAAATCTTCTTCGTTTAAGGGTAAGTTTACCAATCTATGAGTTAAACTATTAAATGCTGCTAATTTATGTCCAATTGGATTGAACCCTGTTGATTTTATAAAATTTTCCGTATGAGTTTTCTTTCCTATGAATCCTGAATTCAATTTTTCTTTTTTCTTTGTTTCTGACCATTTAAGATCCAAAAAAGGTATTTGTTTATTGTCTTCTATTTCTTTGGTGAATTTAATGTTTGTGCTCTGTAAATTTAATAGTTTTAGGGAATCTTCTACATGTTTTTCTTTGACAATACAGATTATATCATCAACATATCTACTCCAAAATTTAAACATTGTGGGATGTGCTTTAGTGATTTTACATTCAAAATCGCTCATAAATAAATTTGCCAGGAAAGGTGATAATGGGTTTCCCATTGAGAGCCCTGATTTTTGTCTATAGAAACTCCCATTGAATGTAAAAAACATTTGATCAATGCATAACGCAGTTAATTTCAAATAATCTTCTTTGATCTCTCTGTCTATGTTGTTTTTTCTTAACCAATTGTTCAATATCTCCAAAGTTTTTTGTTTCGGTACATTTGTGAATAGTGAAACTACATCAAACGAAACCAACCTATCTGTGGGTTCAATTTCCACTTTTTCTAATTTCTTAACTAATTCCAATGAATTTTCAATCTGCAGACTTTCAAAATTATTAATTCTTTTAAATTGATTATTCAGCCACTTCAAAATTTTGTAGGTTGGTGATCCAATATTGTTAATTATTGGCCTCATTTTGTTTCCCCGGTTTGTGAATTTTTGGAAGTCCATGTATATTAGGGTTTCTTGGGTTGCTTACTTTTAATTGAAATTTTTCTTTCTTGGATAGAATTTTAAACATTTTTAAAACAGTTTTCCACTTTTTTTATGGTTTTTGGTAGGGGGTCATTCTTAATTTTTTCATACTCTTTTTCTTTCAAAAGTTCTTCCATTCTATTTTGATAATCTTCTTTGTCCAGAATTATAATTTGGTTACCCTTATCTGATTTTGTATATACAACATTTTTGTTATTTATTTCTTTGAGTGTTTTTTAAATTCTCCTTACAAACTGGGTTTTTATTTGTATTCTTTATTTTATTCAAAATTTCTTCACATTTTTTTCTGATGATTATTTTTTTCTTCTGTAACTAACCCTTCTATTGAATTTTCAATGTCCACTATGTATTCTTCTATTCTATTGGAAGATGTCCAGACCAAAAATAATATAATTAAAATAACCTCAAAATATAACTTCCTAAAATTAAATACCAATTTTATATTTAATATCTTATTACATAACCTCAAAGGTGATTTAATATGAATTTTATAAGTGTTGATTGTTCTTTAAAACCTAGCACAGCCATAAAATAATGTGATAAAATGCTGAAAAGGTATATAACAGTTTTAATTAAATATTATGTTTGGTCTGGATCATCTTAACCTCAATATTAATGTTGATTTGTTCTTGACATGTTTCAAACAATCTCCCTGTTTTTTTATCTTCAGCTTCCCCAGACTGGTTTTATTTATGTTGCATTATGTTGCACCACCTGGATGTTCGATGTCAGCTCCATCCTGTTGTTGGCCAAAGAACCTCCAAACAAGGTCACCCCCCATCGGACTAATCAAAATTCATAACTCTGTTTCTTTCTGTTATTCTTCTGAATATAATATTTTTTCCCAAATAGTCAGCTCGTTTGTATTTTCTAACTGTGTGTATAATTTAGTGTCTGAATTTATATTCTGTGTTTGTCAGACCAAACATGAGCAGCAACTGCAGATTTTTCAATTTCTGCCATTTTTAAATATTTCCTTAGGTGGTTCTTTGGTTTCTAATTTTTAGGTTTCTTTTTTGTTTTCCCTATATATATCTTTTCACAACCCATGCATTTCATTTTGATAGATTCCCGGACCTTTTTTTTTTTATCAGTTTTTTTCATTTTTGTTGGTTTTATATTAGTTTATTTCAACTGTAAGTATCTTTTGGTGCTAATTTAATATTAAACTTCTCAAATATATTTTGAAATTTATTATGTACCCAGGGGTTGACATATGTGACTTTCCTATAGTTTTTTTCATAGGTGGTGCTTCTTCTTTTTCAAGATTACTTCTTCTGTTTATCATTGTTTGTTTTTTAATATATACTTTCTATCCTTTTTTTTACCATTTTTTCATCAACCCCTTTTTCTTCTCTTGCTACTTTGATATATGTTGTTTTTTCTCATGTTTAAAATCTTCTTCGTTAAGGGTAAGTTTACCAATCTATGCGTTAAACTAGTAAATGCTGCTAATTAAAATGTCACAATTGGATGAACCTGAACCAACCCTGTTGTGATTTTCTAAAAATTTTTCCGTATGAGTTTCTTCTTTCCTCCTATGAATCCTGAATTCAATTTGTCTTTTTTTCTTCGTTTCTGACCAATTTAAGATCCAAAAAAGGTATTTGTTTT